>OZ005685.1:20205290-22767852 GCA_963930675.1 Gnaphalium uliginosum | reverse complement strand
AGTATGAGAGAGAGAATCCTGTGTGGGGGAGAAGAGCTTGATGGGGTTTATATGAACATCAAGGATAGGGGAGAAATTTGGAAGGACAAAAGAGAGGGTACCACCATGTTAAATTACTATACTACCCCTTGATCTTGAATCTACATTTTTGTTTATCGAGTAAGTTTTTGCTGCATATTAATTCAATGTAAAAAACTTTGTCCAAAATCCTTGGAGATTAACTTCTATAGTTTTTAATCATACATTTTTTATATAATTATTTTGTATTAGAGCAAATTGCAGGATCATTATGTGTTATGTCAAAAATACATATATCATCTCTCAAAATTCAAAATAACACTAAGCATTCTTGTGTTTAGTATCTTGATCAATTGACATCCTTCTGGACCTAAAATGACAAATGTACTTTCATTCTTATTTTTTTAAACTAAAAAATCAAATTTTCTATTAATTCGTTTTTCTTGTTTAATATTTTAATCCATTTGTACTCTTGTAGTTCTACACATTTACACAATCATAAATTCATTAAAATGTATTATCACCATCTAAGTTCTTTCTAGAATCTACCATTGCAACAACAATAAGTTATCATTATCATCTTCAAACCATAAAAATCAATTTACAAGATGTGTCAAGAGTTCTTATTGTAAATAAGATAATAAAAGGGTTAGAGGTAGTGTGGTTTTTTTGAATGGTTAAATGTGTAAAAATGATTATAAATTAGGAAGAAGTAGGTAATTTGAATATGGCTATCATCAATTGAAAAAGAAAAAAAAATAAAAATTATAAAAGGAAATAGAAAAAGTAATTAATTAATAAAATTCAAGTTTTTTTAGTTAAGAAAAATAAGAATGAGGGTATATTTGTCCTTTTAAATCTAAAAGGATGACAACTGATCAAAAATACTAAATACAAAGATGTCTAGTGCTATTTATTATTTTGAAAGATGATGCATGCTTTTTTGAAAAAATACATGAATGATCCGTGCAATTTGCTCTTTGTATTATAATATAAGTAGGAAAATAGTTGGAGCATCAAACGGTTAGTTACTTGTAACAAGTTGTAAAGGTGAGATTAACTCGATATATTGATTTATGTACTTTATAAAATCTTAAATATCTATTTTAAATACTACATTTAAAAAAATACTCACAAAATTGGGGTGTTAGAACTCTCCCCCATTTATTAGGATTGTGTCCCCATAATCCAAGCTTAGTGCAATGTCGAATAAAATCGAATAATCTCTTCCTCGGGTTCCTAAGTAAATTCGGATCCTTTGCAATGTCTTCATTGCACCTTCAACAACCGTATCTCTTTGTTCCTCAATCTCTTAATTTTAACATCTAGAACTGCTATCAGTTGTTCGATGTCGTTCAACTTGTCTTTCACTTCTATCTCTTCTAATGGAACATAAGCTGCCTCATCCATCAAACACTTCCTTAGATATGATACATGAAACGTGTTGTGGATTCCTTTTAACTTCTCGGGTAACTCAAGACGGGTAGGCTACTTTTTCCACTCAAGCTAAGATTTTGAAAGGTTCAATAAATCGAGTACTTAGTTTTCAACGCTTTCTAAACCGAATGATTCCTTTCCACGGAGATACTTTCAACATAACTTGATCCTCCTCTTGAAACTCAATTGGGCGTCTTCTCTTATCCGCATAAGACTTTTGTCTATCTTGTGTCGCCTTCAACCGTTCTCGAATTTGATTTATCTTCTCATTGGTTTTCTGAACGACATCCGTACTTGCCAATTCTCTTTGACCAATCTCACCCCAACAAATTGGAGTTCTACATTTCCTTCCATAGAGCATTTCATAAGGTGGCATACCTTTACTCGCGTGATAGCTATTATTATAAGAAAACTCAGTTAATGGTATATGTGTATCCTAACTACCACCAAAGTCGTTAGCACATGCTCTCAACATATCCTCCAATGTTTGAATCGTCCGTTCACTCTGACCGTCAGTTTGAGGATGATAAGTCGTACTCAAAATTAAGACGAGTACCCATATCCTCTTGAAATCTCGACCAAAACCTCGATGTAGATCTACTATCTTTATCGGAGACAATGGATACCGGCACTCAATGCCTTGTCAACTTCCCACATATACAAATCGGCTAACACTTCGGAAGAAGATGCTTCTCTAATCGGTAAAAATAAAGCGCTTTTGGTTAATCTGTCAAATATCACCCAAATTGAATCATGATGTCTCGGAGTTCTCAATAATTTGGTGATAAAATCTATGGTAATGTGATCCCTGTTTCAAAGGGGTATATCCAAGGGTTGAATTTTCCCGTAAGGTATTTGATGTTCCGCTTTCACTTGTAAACAAGTCAAGCATTGCTCCACATACTTAACAATCTCCTTCTTCATACCCAGCCACCGATAGTCGGCTTTCAAATCATGGTACATCTTAGTGGCACCGGGATGAATATAATATTTGGATTTATGCACCTCATCAAGTAACAACTTTTTCAGCTCCACCGAGTTTTGTATCCAAATTCTACCATAACGGGTCTTTAACCCACACGAATCTTCGACAAGATCTTGGACTTGACCCTTTTTACGTTTCGCATTGACATCGCCTTTTTGCCACGCTTGTTGTTGCACCTCTTTAATTTGCTCATGTAAATTGGGAGTGACCGTCATTCGAAGGGATTTAACCGTCAAGGTATAATGAGTCGCCTTCCAACTAAGTGCGTCTGCCACCACATTCGCTTTTCCCCGGTGATAAAGTATTTCACAATCATAATCTTTCACCAAATCAAGCCAACACCTTTGTCTCATGTTAAGATCTTGTTGGTCGAAGAAGTACTTAAGACTCTTATGATCTGTGCAGATCGTGCATTTAACACCTTAAAGGTAGTGCCTCCAAATTTTAAGAGCAAAAACAACTACTGCCAACTCTAAATCATGCGTTGGGTAATTTCTCACTAGATCTTTTAGTTGTCGTGAAGCATAAGCGATAACCTTACCTCATTGTATCAATACACATCTCAAGCCATTATGTGAAGCGTCACAATACACCACCATATCCTCGGTACCTTCGGAAAGTACTAAGATAGGTGCTTGGCTAAGTTTCTCTTTTAAAGTTTGAAAAGCATCCTTATGTTGATCACCTCATTCAAATTTGATGTTTTTTCGAGTAAGTTTAGTGAGAGGAGTATTCATTTTTGAGAAATCTTGGATGAAACGTCGATAGTAACTCGCCAAACCAAGAAAACTTCAAACCTCGGTTGGATTCTTGGGGGAATCCTTTTTCATCACCGCCTCGACTTTAGACGGGTCAACCTTAATACCTTGGGTCATTTACTACATGACCGAGAAATTGAACTTCACGAAACTAAAACTTACATTTCTAGAATTTAGCATAAAGATTCTCAAGCTGCAACGTTTGTAACAATTGTCTTAAGTGAGATCGTGTTCACCCACAGATTTCGAATAGATAAGAATATCGTCAATAAACACAATTACGAATTTATCAAGCATCGGTCGACACACTTGGTTCATGAGGTCCATAAAAGCAGCTAGAGCATTTGTTAACCCGAAAGGCATCACCACAAACTCATACTGACCATATCGAGTTCTAAAAGCGGTTTAGGTACATCATTTTCTTGAACCTTCAACTTGTGATAACCCGATTGAAGATCTTGGAGAAGTAATTTGCACCTTGGAGTTGGTCAAACAAGTTATCAATCCTAGGAAATGGATACATATTCTTGATGGTAACCTTGTTCAACTCCCGGTAATCAATACACATATGCATGCTTCCATCCTTTTTCTTAACGAACAACACTGGAGTTCCCCAAGGTGAACTATTCGGGCGAATAAATCCCTTGTCAAGTAACTCTTGCAACTGGTTCATCAACTCTTGCGTTACAGACGGTGCAAGTATACGGAGTTTTAGCAATTGGGGTTGCCTCGGGTACAAGATCAATGTGAAACTCGACTTGCCTATCAGGCAGAATACCGGGTAACTCCTCTGGAATATATCGAGAAACTCTTTTACAACCGGAATTTCCTCAAGTTTCGGGGATGTTATTTGTGTATCAACAACATGTGCTAGAAACGCTTGACAACCATGTGATATATATCTTTTAGCTTGAGCATAAGTACAAATGGATAATGATGATCTTTGTTTCTCTCTGTGGATATCAATAACTCCCCCACTTGGAAAAGTGACACAAATGATTTTCTTCTCACATTGGATGATGGCTCCGTGTTTACTAAGCTAATTCATACCTACCACAACGTCAAACTCACCCATTTTCATAGGGATTTGATTTATTACAAAGATTTGGTCACTAATCTCAAGTTGACACCAACCATACATACTCGCTACATAGACAATTCGATCATCCGCTACCTTAACATCTAGTGATGTATCTAAATCGCTTAAGGGAATAGAAAAGTTTTGACAAAAGTTTTTCGACACAAGCGATCGAGAGGCTCCCCAATCAAATAATATATATGTAAGTTTTTGATATACAATGAAGGTACCTGCTAAAAAATCGAGGGCACTCTTAGCTTCATCGTAGTAAGATGAAAAACGGCTCTTGGGTCTCGATTGTTCCGCCGCCTTTTTGTCAACATTCTTTCGTGGCGTGAGAAGAGCGGCCGGATTCTTCAAGTTAGGACACTCAGATTTCATGTGTCCCGGTGAAGGACAATTAAAGCACACATGGATGGACTCGGTGCAACCAGGCCCTATATGGACCTTCCTTCAACATTGGTAGCAAGTCTTCACCCCAACACACCACTCACCAAAGTGCTTCTTGTGGCACTTTCTACTTTCAGGCGGCTTACGTCTCTCATCCTTTCTTCCACTTCCACTTCTACTAGATTTAAACCTCTTTGATGAACCAACGGTTTGCTCGGCTTTCCTCTTAGAAGACCTATCATCATCTTCTCCCTTGGTCTCTATCTCTTGGTTTCTTGCTTGGAAAGAGATTTTGAGGTCTCTTTCTTTGCTGAGTTTTAGAAGATTCTTATATTTCCTTGACATCTTTAGTGAGTGATTTAAGTTGGGTTTTTAAAGTGTCTTACTTCTGAAGTTGTTTCGTCTGTCTCCCAGTCAAGTTGATGCATCGTCATCGTCTCGATCAGTCTCCAGGCTTCTTCTGAAGTGTGTAGCATGAAATTTCCGGATGAAGCAACATCAAGGGTTTATTTGTGATGAGGGTTAAGGCTATTATTAAACATGCATACTAAATCTATTTCTGCCAACTGACAGTTAGGACATCTTACGAGCAAATTTATTAAATCGTTCCCATGGAGAGCTTAATGACTCATTAGTTCCTTGAAGGTAGTTGGGTATATCATTTTTAATCTTGGTTTGCAAGGAAGGAGGAAAGTACTTAGCTAGAAACTTGGTTGCCATCTCCTTCCAAGTGTGAATCGAATTGGGTTTGATTCATAAAATCATGTCTGAGCATGTGACGACAAAGAATAAAGAAATAAATAGAGTCGAGTAACGTCTCTAGTAGTTCCTGTTTGTTCAAAAGAATCGAAAAGGTTTATGAATTTGTTAAGATGGGAGTTTGGGTTTTCAAGCAAAAGACCGTGAAATTGACATTGAGATTTTATCATTTTTATGAAGTGTGGCCTAATTTCAACGGTTTTATCAGTTGGTAGAGGGATCGGTCCTCCTCGTCCCTCCAGCAGTGACTTGATCGTTGAGGCGAGAGTGATACGATTTGTCATGACTAGTTGGCAGAAAATAGAGTTTCGGAAAGGGAGGTTTACTAAACTTATTATGGGAAAGGAACTTTCGGATGATATTGATTTCCCGAAAGGGTAGCTAAATAACTAAGATAACTAATATCCTAAAATCGATCTTTGTAATCCCCCGGCAACGGCGCCAAAAACTTGACGCGCACCCAATTTGTCAAGTCAGGCGAACGTCTGGTGGTTGAAAGTTTTATATTTATATTTCTAGAGAGCCTAAGTTTTATACCTACAATCCTAGGGTTACTTGGGTAGCAAGTGATAAGTGTTACTCAGGTGTCGTTCTTTAAATCACAACCGGCATGAGAATTTTGGAGGATTAACTAGCTGTTGTAATTTAGCGGGAATTTTAAACTTTTGAAGGGGTTTTGTTTTGTGATTAATTAATTAAAATAAAAAGTAAATAAAGATAAAGGGGTGTACGGAGACTAAGAGAATCAGGATAACGCAAGCGTTTACTATGACTTCGGCAAATGCTATCGGTGGGTAGTTATGATTGGGAAAAGCCTTTAGATATGATGACCAATCCAGTAGGATCGAGTATCTCGGAAACTTGAATGATACAAAGTATTGAACATACGACCTTTTCTCAGTCTCCACGCGTATGTACTAAACCCGTCGATCTTTCCAGCGCTATACCGAGTACTCGAACGATTTACGGTGTTTCTTTTGTATCCTTTTGGGGTTCCATATTACTCTCCTGGATTATTCCTATATTTCATAATGAGCTATAACTCCTATCCTATTAAATATCTAACGTAGAGTTGTCCGCAATCAGATAGATAATATGTCACGAAAATAATAGATATAGAGTGACAGATATATTGGAAGTTCTTCCAAATGTACTGACCAATTCAACTGACAACTATCCTCGAGTCTTATTCCCCAATCTCAGACATCTGAGATGTCTATATCATGACATGAATTGTTGAGAGAATAATAACATGAACATGAGTTACCCCGCAGAATAAGTTGGGATAGTCTGACTAGCGGTCAACTGAATTGCTCATCATTATTCATATAAATCATCATAACTATTGCATGCAAGTTAAACTTTTTGTAATCAATTCAATTCATTTCTGAAAACCTAATCATTTAATCAGTGATAGTAATCATGTAAATTGTTTCTAGCATACAAATTTCTAAAGCAACAATCAAACAAAAACATGCAATAAGATAGCATATTAGTAACATGCTCAAATCATACATATCAGTTTACCTATTGATTGAATCATAGATGTCCCGAAAGTTTTCTCAAAGACATCTAACAGATAAACATAAACATAATATATCTCTTATCCTATGCTCCGTGCCTCCTTCTGATATGTTTCAATCAGGAGAACAACGGCCATGCCGAGTTCATTGATCATCATACATAGAATAGTTTGAATTCCTATAACTAGTAATTGGCCAGATTCTAGGGATAGATTTCAAACCAAAACATAAGTTGGACAGATAAACAATAGAGGTTCAGTTCATAAGTTCAGGAACAGTTTGAATTCATACAAACAGAGTAACAACATGATATTAATACATAACTACCCTAGCATAGCATACATCATAGCAACCACATATTTTTCTAGCCCAACATGTTAAATCTAGCATTCATTCCTAAACAAGCATAGTAACGGTATGACATATTTAAGAAAATAAATACAGGAGATTATATTAGAACCTGAATAAGTGATAAATACAAACAAATCTTCGTGATTCTGAAATCCCAGAGTGACTCCATACAAATACTAAGCTAATCTACTAACAATTCTACTCACTAGTCACCACCTAGAAAGAGTTCTAGAGGAAGAAACTTAGAGAGAGAAAGTTAGAGAGAGAATGACGAGAGGGGTAAGATGTGTGTGTTTTGAGGTGCGTGAGTTGTAGGATGTGTTGAATGATGGAGGAGAGGCCATCTATTTACAAGGGAAGCCTCAAAGCTCATGTACAAATGCATGCTATCAGAAAAAACGGCACAATGGGCCGTATACGGCCTCTTAGGTACCGTATACGATATCCTATGTGCCGTATATGACACCTAGGGTGGCGTTTGGTTTTTCCCGTTGTCTAGTTCTTCGTCCGTTGCTTGTTTCGATCGTATATTCTTCGTTACTTGTCCGTTTGACTTAATTCTTTCACCCATGATCTCGTAATTCCTTTATGATTCTGATTATATCAATTTCAGGTATTTTGGATGTCTGTAGCCTGTACGTGCTCGGAATGCGATCGGTTGATCTCAAATGCCTTATCTTCCCCGTTTTTCATCCGTTTCTTATGATTCTTGATTCTCCGTCTTTGTAATTACCTATGGAATCGTATATTGATAGGAATTGCATCTCATAAGGTAAATAAGAGCGGAAGAATCGGGTTATATTTATTTGCCTCGTTTTGCGTTTTATTTGAATGTTTTTAGTGATTTTTATTGCAACATGTATATTTGGACCACTTTGGTGAATTTTAGTAAATAAACATTGATTTGAGATGTTTTCACCAAATATTAGCTCAAATAGTGAGGAATAATGTATGTAAAAACATGATTTTTTACGTTACATCATAGCACCACAATAACAACTCACCATCATCATCTCATCATCAAAATCTCTATTTTTAAAAGATCATCCAAACACTTATATTTTGATAAAATTTAACTCTTTTACAATAGAATCATCAAAATCACTCATTTACAACTCAATAAAAGTATCTAGCAATCCTATATTCATAAACCCTCTTTTTTCCCCGAAAACCCCAAGTTAGGGTTCATACTCAAAATATCAAGAACAATCAAATTAAAGGATTTAGAGGGTAGTGCTTACCTTGATGATGAAGAACGGATAACTAGAAACCTCAATTTTAATCAAGAGAGTGGCTCGCCGTACCAAACACACCTTCCTCACACACACACTTCCAATTCTTTTCAGATTTTGGTGGATAAGGATATATGTAATTAATTTACTTTCTAGTCCCCAATCATACTCACTAAACAATTTAATCCTTCCAATTGTTTTTAGTTTGCAACTTAATTCCTCAAGTCTTTATACTCATATTTTAGCCACATAACTTGTTTCTCATTTAGATTTTAAGCCAACTAATTATATTTGTATTAAACACCAATATTCATATAAATATCAATTTTAAATACAACATTTAAAAAAATAAATACTTACAAAATTGGGGTGTTACAAAATTATATTATAGTTAGCCTATTTTATAAACTTTTTGACTCGTTTTAATTATTTATAATGATTTTATCAAGAGAAATTGAACAATTTTTCCTATATTTCGAATGTATATAACGATTTGCCCTACCCGTAAGCAAATCGCAAGTTGTGATTTGCGATCAAGCACTTGTGATTTGCGACTCGCCTTGTGACCGAGGACAATGAACGGGTCGCAAGTCAGTCGCTACGACTTGCGATTTGCGACGCGTACTCGTTGATTTGCGACCCGTGTATTTGCGACTTGCATTGAACGATGAACGGGTACTTGCGACTTGCGATTAACGATGGACGGATCGCAAATGATTTGTTGCGATTTGCGACCCATACTCGTTTACTTGCTATTTGCGACCCGTCTAACTTGCCATGTATGAAGTTTCTTACCAGGTTCTCTTAAACGGCACTCCTAAGTATCGTTGTTAGCGACACTAGCTAGTGTCGCTAGTTTTCAATTATGTATCAACATATAACTTATGAATTTATTTACGGTTTTTGTTTTTTAGAATTGCAACTTGTGGCTTGTAACTTCCGACTTGCGACTTGCCTTATCCATTGTGGATAAGATTTTGGATAAGATTTTATGATATTTTATAGATTTTGCAGATTTTTTCTGGATAGAAATATACTTTTAAAATGACCTCATTTTATCAATCTTTATTCACAACTAATCATAAAAAAGCTCTCAATTAGTATTCCAATTCGTGCAAGCATAAATTCCAGAAAAAGTTCAAGGTACGAGTTTTGATTGTTTGTAGTTTTATTTACTTTGATTATGGATAAGTTTAAGAACTTTATCTGTTTTGGCGGTCGTTTTGAATATATTAACAACATGCCGATGTATTTGTCGATAGAATGTAGTAGGGTGCCTTTAAAACTTCTCGTTGCACTAGAAAAGCCCATGACATGTAATGTTTTGTTGAAAAACATTTTATAAAAAATTGGTTTACCACTTGATACAACAGTTTGTTTGAAATATAAGGTAGATCAGTATGTTATTGATATAATTGATGATGTTGATGATTTTGAGGATTTTTTTATTCAAGCAATTAACAATGCTGCAATAGAAATTTACATTGTTGATATTGTAAGAAATGTTTCAGGTATGGGTAACAATCAACCTAGCAGTGGTAGTAGTAGTTTTAAACAATAATTTCAACAAAAATTTTAACAACTACAAACTAATGATTATAACCAACCACCTCAATATAAATCATTTCAACGATTTCCATTTCCTTTTCAACTACAATTTCAACAACTACAAACTAGTGATTATAACCAATTACCTCAATATCAATTACATTATCATGCGCCACAAAAACCAACAAATAACAAATATCCAACACAAAACACCCAAGACACTTCATTTAAGGTAGTTGAACAGATGATCCTAAAAATTCTCAATACCATAAGGATGATGTTCACTATGACCAAAGTAATTCAGAATATCATGTTTAGTTTTCTGATGATCATCCTCATGATTATGATCATTATGATGAAGAAAATGTCAATCCAACTACAGATCATGATCATCCATTTTGTAATCACATTGTTATTGATGATGATGATGAGGAGGAGGGGGCGGATCCTAGAGATATATATGACAAATACGTACCACCAAAAGCACTAGTAAAAGATATATTCTGGAATATGCCACACGGTTAGACGAAAATGAAGAAGAAATTAAAAAACGACAAGTTTCCATCTATGAAGTTTCTTACCGGGTTCGCTCTAGCCAAACATTTGAAAATAAAGAGGATTTTCTTTTTCAATTGCATACCAAGTGTCTCAAAGAAAGTTTTCAGATTAAGCTGAAGAAATCGGACAAGAAAATGTACACAGCAAAATGTATCTTGCCCGATTGTGAGTGGAAGATAAGTGCAGTGTGTATCAAACATAGTAACAACATCCAACTTAGGAAGTTACATGACGTTCACACATGTTCTCGTACTGAAATCCTGCCGAATAACCGTCATGCAAACAAGAAAGTGCTTAGTAACATTTTTGTTGGGTCACAAGGTTCCCAAAACTTAGATACAGATTAAATAACAGTTATCTCAACGTGTTAGTTTATATCCAAGTTTTATATCAAACAAGTTTAAATTAATCTAGGCGGAAAACAAGATTAATTTTGACACAGAGTTTATTATGAATCAAAGTATTATTCACAATAAAGTATTTGTCTCACACAGATGACAAAGTATTCAAACCCACACAGATGGTTTGAATACGATCCAAGTATTGGTATATTAAGATACAATTATCACTACAAACTTTAACAGTTAGTGTGGTAATGCTTTGAGCCTAAGCTTAAAGGTCTTGTATACTATTTTGCTTTGAGAGCTTGGATTTCTTGGATACTTGGATATTTTGAAGAGTGCTATTGAGCTGCTATTTATAGAGTTGAGTATCAACTTCTATTACCCAGCTCAGTCAGTTGTCCAAGGGATAACACATTCATCTTGGGCAACTTTGCACTCTACCCTTTTTGCTTTTCTTGGAAATAGAAAAAGCAAAAGGTAAAAGGTATCTTTGCTGAAAAAGTAAACCTTTATCCAATGTTTGTCTTTACTCAAACATCTCTTCAGTTGTACCATAGCCTTGGGAAAGAAGAACTTCTTTTGTACGATTGTACTTTCATTCTTCAATTTGTGCTCTTCAGTCTGTGCTCTCAGTCTGTGATCTTCAATCTGTGATCATCAGTCTGTGATCTTCAGTCTGTGAAGTCTTTTGTCTTCAATCTTCATTCTTTAGATGATGAATCCATAAGTCTTCAAGTAGAGCGAGGCTTTCAGTCTGTGAGATGCTTCAGTCTGTGCATCATAGACTCAGAAACAATTCTTTAGTCTGTGTAGCACAGACTCAGAAACACAGACTCAGGAATTCACTAAGTTTTTCCTGAATACAACTGAGATAGATTTTGACTCTTCAGATTTATAACTTAGGTTTGATCATTGTTTTTCCCAACAATTTTAAAAGATGCTATGACTTTGGAAGGGCGTGTATAGAGAGGCAAGGAAATCAAACTTGATGTCAAAACGCTTTAAAATCAGCCTTTTATATAACCAAGCCTGAAGAGCAAAGTGTTATGTTATAGAGTTGTTGAGAGGTAGTCCAAAAGAATCATTTAGAATGCTTCCCATATACCTCCACAACTTGAAGCTGCATAATCCGGGGAGCACTACGAATCTGCTTACAAACAAGGAGGATAGATTTGTAATGTCTTACATGTCCGTTAGTGCAACTGTAAGTAGTTATAATTAGTTTTGATCTATGTTCACATACGTATTCTTATATAATTTATATATATATGTCTTTGCATATACGTACATTTGTTAACCATACACGCCCAGTTTTTATCGTAGATGGGGCCCATTTGAATGGGGGTTATATTTGTTAACCATTCACTTTGTTGTGTTTGACGAACAATAAATATTCCATAAACATTTCATTACATAAGGATTTTAAACCTAACATTACATAAATGATAAACACACCAAGTTAAATTATCCAATTGATTGAAAGACAAAATAGAAATTACAATAACTAGCTACTAACTAATCGAACAACCATCTAGCACTTGAAGAGCTAATAAAAATCTTTGAAATGCAAGTGGCATCATAGTTTCAGAATTCGAAAAATGTGCCAGATCATTGCGTGTAACATAGACCTCAATTTCTCTATGTATTTTTGAATAGTTAGTAATCTGCTTCAGTTCATCAACATCATCTAGTATCAATTGTAAACCGGTATTCACGTCTTTATCATGCTCTTTAAAGTAACCATAACATTTATCTGGATCCCAATAACTCAACTCTTTTAAAGCGTAATCCAAAAAATTTGTTGAAAATTCATCAACATTCACGCAGTTAGTAAACGTCAACAAACCTTGCGTGTACATTCTTCTTGCGCCCTGAAAATGTCCAGCGTGACGAAACGCGATGTTAAAAAACTCAGGAACTTTTGCGTATGATTCTTTAGTTATTGGTTCTTTATTTAGAGAACAAAAATGCCAAAAATGATCATTGTGAACCATTTCGGGAAGTTTTATTTTAGTTTTTCAACCAACTTAAATTTATCGCGTTTTATGAAAAATTGTGAAAAAACTAATATTGATCTTATCTTAGGGTTTCAATATCTATATAAATAATAAAAATCCCGAAAATCTCGCAAAATCTTATCCAAACGGATAAAGGGTAAACATGTTTTTTGCACGGGTACACACGGTTCGCAAATCGCATGTTTCGGGTCGCAAATCGCATGTTTCGGGTCGCAAATCGCAAGTCTTCGGGTACGAGACACGGGTCGCAAATCGCAAGTTACGGGTCGCAAGTCACAAGACATGGATCAATGTTTAACATAATACATAATACATAAGTTATCAAATAACAACATGGATCAATGTTTAACATATTACATAAGTCATCATATAAGCCTAAGATGTCCGTGGTGGTGGCGGCGATGTCGGAGGCTGCCAATCAAAACGTGCCTTAAAGAAAGTCTCCATGATCCTCTTGCTATAATCCCACTCGAACAACCTAGTGTCGCCACTCACCCTATACTTTTGCTGATTGACATATGTCTCCATATTTATGTACACACATACTCCGCAGTCCCCTAGATTCCCATTGTGACACCCCTCGAAATCAGGTGAAATTTCGTACACCATAATCATGCATTCTTACGTTAATTCCCTCTTAACCAAAACTAAACTCTATATAAACTGAGGTAAGTCTAGCACGAGCCCACGATGCATATTTCTGATGCACATGATTTAATGCACGATGCATTACACATACATAATTTTTTAAGAATTTCGCGAAACTATCGGAAGGATCCTGTCAGGATTGACTAGGTCTAACAGCACTAATTGTGGTCTAACAACACTAACTGTGGTCTAACAGCACTAACTGTGGTCTAACAGCACTAAATGTGGTCTAACAGCACTAACTGTGGTCTAACAGCACTAACTGGTCTAGCAGCACTAACTGTGTTCTAACAGCACTAACTACGTGAGATTTTATAATTAAACTAAACGAACTAACATTAACGTACAAATATTATTGAATCAATTATTTTTAATTCTAATCATATTTAGTTAACTTTAATTATCTCTAACTTACCCTAAATAATTAATTAACACACAATTAATCAAAAATCTAACTTAACTAACAAAATATCTACCAAATTAATTAATTAGACAAGAATCAAGGAGGTCATACTCCCTCCCTTGCCCTGGGCAGTTTGTCAACCCACAACACACCTCTATTTTCTTTTGCTTACTTACACACTCAATATGGTACCACTCCATCTCTAATTTTATATTATTTATGCCATACTTTGAATCTTCTTTAAAGATTGTTTAAGTATGAAAGCTAGATAGGAAAAACACACACACACACATACACTCTAAAAATCTGCATACTCTTTCCCTTTTTCCTCTTCCATTTCCATCACTATATTTCATCATCATTACCTGTCACACCCCGCTAAAGCGGAAACACGAGGTGTCACAGCTAATGATTTCACAACACAAAGATATAGCAACCATACCATTTAAATTAAGATAAAACAGCCTTGGAGGCATCAGAATACATCAATTTGTTAAAAGTATACGACATTGTTACAAGTATATTACAAAAATTTAGTTCAATGTCCGTTTAAATGGCTTGGTCGACATAATCCCATGCATTAGCCCACATATGATCCGTGCTTACCGACGTTCTCCTGAAAAGCATGCCAAAACAAAATGGTCAACTATGGCCATAGTTGGTGAGTTCAAAATTTGAAATTATTAAACCAAAAGTGTGTCCAATCGTGGACATAAGTATGGGTATAGCCGTCCGATTCGGGGACGCTATCATCCCTGTGTTTGCCCAATCAGGGACAGTTATATAGTAAGCAATTGGTTGAAGATGTTGCTGTAAATAAATATGTGGTAATAAAGAGAGAAATGTATAAGCCTTGAGACGACTACTAATCCGATTATCCGACCGAACGTGCCCCAAAATATAAGTGCTCCATGTTCTTCAACAAACATGAGTAAAAGGCGATATTATGCACCCACGTTGAAGTGTGAGTGAGAGATGGTCCTAACCTAAATAGCATGCTACCCATACTATCTACGGCTCGTCGCTACGAGTTAATTAGTAGTGAATAAGTTGCAGGGGACTTTGAGTATAAGAAAAACCCAAGCTTAACATGTTGACATACCACAGTTTGCGTAAAAACAGTTAAAAAGCAGTTGATAGTACGTAAAAGTTCAACCAAAAGTTTAAAGTAATTGCATGCTTTCAGCCCCAAAAATAGAAATCAGGAAGAGGGGACAATGAACTCACCTTGTAAGCTGGGTTAACAGGTAAAGCTGTGAGAAGGTTGTAGACCGAAGTGATTCTCTAACCGAGACCTAGTCCAGTAGTAAAGTGTCCATTAATGTCTAGTGATATGCTTTAATATAATAGTTTGTACGAATTGGTTACCCATTATTTTTAAATGATAATTCTGCCCAGGTTTTGTTGTTGGTTTTGTGACTTATTTTCGCAAAGCTTAAAACAGTTTCGGCATCTCTTAATACACCTCAAAATACTAGGTCATTGGTGTATAATTTAGGTTTTGTGTGAAAGATTCAAAAGCAAGTCATCCTTAGTTTAAGTCACTATTTTTATGAAGAATAGATGGGGATACGGTTGTCCAAAGTTAGGAGAGGAAAACTGCCACTGCACGGCAGCCTCACTTCTTTGTCATTCAACACGTATTTGAAGACCCAATTCTTACTGTTTTTGCATGAATTCGATTGGGTTTGGAAGATAACATATAGAGGTAAGGTTTAGAAGAAAACCCATCACTTTTGGTGAAGTATTCATGGAGTTACAGCCTTCCAAAGTTGGCCTAAAAATCTGGACAGATAGTTGTCCAACTCTCCTATTTACCAAAAGCACATAACATGTTATAAAATCCGTATGTAAATGATTTGAACAAACTTTAAGTGTGTCTTTTATTTTGTAAGACATTATAACATTTCAGGTACAAAAACCCTAATGCACACATATTAGAAAGAAAATGTAACAGTAACCAGAAATAGAAGTAAATGGGTTGTGCAGAGTAGAATGTAAACATTCTTGCACTTTATGATTACCTCTTCGACCAGGAGTGTAGGGTTTGGAGTGATGAAGTTCTATCCACAGGAAGTTGAGTTTGAGCAGGTTTCTCCGGAGTGGTTGATTTGTGGATGAAAGATGATGAATAAACTGGGTGCTTTGGTTAAAACCGAGTATAAGTCTTGAGAGAGTTTGAGAGAAAGTAGATGAAAGTGTTTTGAGTGTGAATGTATGATTTCTGTTGAGGTTAACAAAAAGAATAAGGGATGGAGTGTTTAAGTTTACTATTCGGGATTTTGATTGGGTGAAGGTGGAGGTGATTTTATGGGAAGTGTAAGTTAATTGATTTGGTTTATGGGAAATAGATTTGCTGGCCGATTTTTGAGGGAAAAGAGGTAATCATAACCCTTTTTGCGTGCACATTTAACTCTATTTCAAATCTTAAAGTTCCTTTTTACAGAATACGAATGGTTACTTATCCTTTTAATATTACTTAAAAAAGCTTTTAGCTCGGGCAGGAAGGTTTACTGTACGTGTGGGTAACACTTGATTAGTCTTAAAATCGTTTAAGCATCTCACTGGTAATAGATTGACACTTAGTACTTCATGATTTGTTCGGGACATTAATGTGTTAACAGTATAAACTTTGGCCTAGCAGTGGAAACTGAACTAGCAGTTGAAACAATGAGAGCAGTAGTAACTATTAAGAGCAGTGTTAACTATGAAAGCAGTATTAACTATGAAAGGTGAGAACAGTATTAACTCAACTACCAGTAGAAACTGACCAACAGTTGAAACTGAGGTAATTTGTACTAGCAGTATTAACTTGACTTTGTACTGGCAGTATTAACTGAAGAATTGCTCTAACAGTATTAACTTAGGATTTGTACCAGCAGTATTAACTGAAGAATTGCTCTAACAGTATTAACTTAGGATTTGTACCAGCAGTATTAACTTTAATTCTTAAGAAGGTCGGGTCCAGATTTAGGTGGAGATTAAGTTAAGTATTAACCTGGTATTTTTGGTGGTTGTTACATTACCCTCTCATCTTTCTTCAAACAACCACCATAAACTACAATCATGAACCACCACTTTTACACTACCCTTACACCATTATTACACACTTATTGAGCTCATAAACGTATCCTTTGATCTTTGGAAGTCTCATACTCTCAAGCTTTAGAATCAAAAGGGAAAAAGCTAGTAAACGGGTTATTAGAAAATTTGAGTTGAAGATCAAGCTCTCCTCTTTTCTTTCTTCTTTTTCAACCGATAGCATTGTAAGGAAAAACTCCACTTGATCTCACTATTTTATAGATTTTATGTATTTTTATGTTAGATGTTCACTCAAATGAAACCTAGACTAAATACATGTTAAAACTTTGATTTGAACAGTTAAAAACCACCTAAACAAACTTATGAACGAAAAACACAAAAGCTGGCAGATTCTCTTAGCTAAATTTAAGACGTCATAACTTGAACATAACATAACTAAATTAAGTGATTCTTAAGCCAAAAATTAAATTTAAGAAGTTAGGTTTCCAACCCAAGTGGTCTCATGCAATTTGGACAAGTTTTGATACCCCAAATCGATTTTAAAAAATATATGTCCAATCTGTCTTCAGGAGACAAAATTTGGTCTTACTTTGTGAGACTATAACTTTTTCTCCACAGATCCAAACGACCTGATTCTTTTTCCTAAAGGTCACATTTTGTCTAAGGTTTAAAAGTTGTATAGGCACATTTCGTGAGAAGAAGGCTAAGGCAACCAACAAACTATTTTTTCAAGGACTATCCAGAAAAATAACTGATGTACTGTTGTGTACTAATAAATAATTTTGAACCCCTTAAACATATCCAAAAATTATGAATCTTAGTTTTAATTAAACTAAGACATGTAAGAATATGTGATAAAAATTTCATAACAAAATACATCCATTTGACTAGACAAAATGACGTCACACGGAAGGTCAAAATCTGACAGAAACCTGTTAAGAATAAGGAACTTGTTCACAACATGTTTTAGACAAAACGAGAACGATATAAACATAATCCTACTAGTTGTGTGAACAACTAGCATAGATGGGCAGTTAGCCATCTACTTATACGAACGACCTCATGCGTTTAGGGCGCTTGGAGGCTATTTTGGGTAGACACATTCGCTTTTAAACGCTAGCACTCACGCAACTCACGAGGTGAGTTCACAACCCATATTTTACTATTTTACTGCTTTTAAAACTGAGGTGAAAAACAACCTGCACAACTCAAGTTTTTGACCCAAATTCAAACGCGCATAACTTTTGACTCGTTTATGATCAAGATATGAAATTTTATTGACATACTTGATATGACTTAACGAAAGTTTTCCAATTGACACTTTTTTCAAAATTCGCGTTTACGATGGTTTTGGACTCTTGGTCGAAACATGACCATTTAGACACTTTTTACAACTAAGTGAGCAACAATGCTAACACACTCTTATAGTCTCATTTCCAGAAGTTGAAAACACAAACTTGGACATAATGACAAATAACCAAATCACGCAAATCATCATTCGACTAGTTCCAACCAAACGACCCATTTGAGAAATCCATTTTGACCCATTTGGAAACCATCAACAATTTAACCATTAGGCTTCTAATCTCATTGACACAACCACCAACTATGTTACATTCACAAGTGCCAATTACCATAATTGACCATAAACTCAAATCTAGACATTTTGATCATATTACCACTAAACCACTTTTGACTATTTTAAACCATTAAATTAAAATCTTTAATTCGCCAAATGTGCAAATTTACATAACAACACTTTAACCATTTAAAGGAGTAATTCCAACCCAAAACAACCTTTAACATAACGCTTTATAAAAGCTTTATACATAACAAACTTCGTTATAAAAGATGATCATATATAAATGATCCGCAACTTTACAAACTGGGCGTTTCTACATATCAAGAGCATGATTAAGAGGATTACTTACTACTAGCTTGTAGCAAGTCCACCACTATTCTCGTTTGAGCTTTTTACCCAAATCGCCCCGTGACCCACTTGGCTCACCTACATATATCAATAATATAACGGTAAACAAACATGCTTAGTAAGTAAGGAAAACGTAACATTAACATTAACAATAACATAAGAACATAACACGAATTAAGGATCCTCAACTCCATACATTTTGACTCAAAGAGTCCATACCATGGTGTCAAGAACATGGTTGATTGAATACTCTTGTATCTCAATCACCACCCTTGAATTGCACCATTTAGTGTGATCATTGAATACTCTTGTATCTCAATGACTACACTTCATTCACAACAATTCAAAAGGGTACACACTTGACTACTCATTGCAATCCAAGTGTAACCACTTAATTACATACTATCCCATTACTTACCTTACGAAAGTGATCAATTAAGCACGAGCACTCTTTCCACTTTCAATCACCTAGACATATCAATACATTAACATGAGTTACTTACAACTCAATTTCAACTCATTAACACTCAACTAGCTATGATTCAAATGTGTTACCTCACACACCAAAATCTCTAACCAATTGATCATAAACTTAATTCTTAACATTACACATACTTAATGGTGATCAAGTTATTATTTACAACAACAACAACTTGATATCACCACCATCATCTCATTTCGTTACTTACATAATTATATAAAATCCACTAAGTTTCATAACCACCTACACTTTTAAGTGGCTATATCATCTTTTAACAATTATAACAACCACTCACAATCATCATCACCTCATAATTCATATACATACATATTAGTGTAAATTTCAATAATCACAACAAGCTTTCTTGTTAAATTCTTTCGCAATAACATGACTTTTGTGAGTTTATACAACTCAAAAACATCACACAATCATCCTACACCCAACACCTACCTCAAATAACCTCCTTTTCCCCCAAATTAAAAATCTAGAGTTCATGTCATAATCATCAACACAATCAATTAGAGGGTTAAAAGGAGTGTTCTTACCTTAAAAGAGATTAATTGAAGATTAGAAATCACAAGCTATCGAAATCCTTGTCTGATTTTCGTTTTCTTCTTTTGCTCTTGTTTCACACATTCGTACACACACATATACTTCAACTTCTTGTTTTTTCCAGATTTTGGTAGAAGAGAGGAAGATATATATGGACATTTTCACTTTCTACTCTCCACTTACGCATTTAACATATTTAGCCCCTCAACTAGTAACTCTTTATATTTCTCACTCACAACTATATTTGAATTTAATACCAAATACAAATATAAGTGTTTAAATAACATACATTTATGTAAATATAAAACTTACGAAATTTGGGGTGTTACAGTTGTATTCGAAAAACAATTGTTATTTTGATAAAACTACTATTTGACGACTTGATAAGTCATAACTTTTGTAAAAACAACTTATGGCATCTTAATATTAATGTTCTGTGATAATCATATGCTCTGTGTTTTATTGATCCGATCGGCTCACGCCCCGCGCTTGTGCTTCCGTTGACCACTCATTGACTTTTGGCAGGGTGTGACACCCACTCTGCTGAGGCAAATCATCCAATAAGTTTAATCGAAACTCGGTGGTATCACGAAAAGGCTTGACTGTTTTTGAATTCCTCCAATACTCAATGGATCCAAAAATCTAACTATGTTATCACCCAACTCCTCAACGATAAGATTACGCTCATCATCACTGCAATGGTCTTCCAGGCTATCGTATTCGATGACATCCCAAACTCGAAGATCTAGCACAATTAGCATCCAGTGATTTCTCTTCAGAATATTGATCGAGTACAGTACCACGGTATACATATTTTATTAAGTAACAATGTAGATGTTAGTTAAATAAAATAATACGAATGTAAGAAAGTAAATATTACTTACTTAGTCACAATCCCACCATGCAGGAACTGGTACACGAGTGCCGTCTGCGAATCCCATCAAGAACTTATAGTTCACTTCCGATTCGCCTTTGTATCCATCACCCAGCTCGGAAATCGCATGCTTGGTTTTCTTCTTCTTTTGCAGTTTCTTCACATCCTCCTGATAGTTTTCAAAAGCCTTTATGTGCCCAATAAAACCTAAAGGCATAATTGTCCATCTCAATCGCTTTTCAAGCTGTGCCACGTGGGTAAGTCCGATATATCCACCACATTAGTAACCTTGCTCAACCGTCAATATGCCGAAAATAATAAAATAAGAGAATAGTATTGTTATAACGTTATATATTTATAACATTCGCAAATATAAATGAATTTTCCAAACTTACATTGTTATCTAAGTATCCGTCATCGACATCTCCATACAACCGTCCCTGAAATTCTTTATCGAGAAACATATAAGTACTGCCTGGACAAACAAACATAGAACGCACCGTGCCGCCAGACATATAGAACTCGCGAACAGTGGATGGTCCGTCGATCGACCCCAGTTTTGCAGCGGGTGGAGTCATGAGAAAATCAGTCTACTGATTCACACAAATCAAACCATATCCATTATCGTGTCCTAGTCAATCTCATCCTCATCATCATCATCACGCTTCTTTTTTGCCCGGCGCTTTAATTTCATAACCTTCTTAACAGGCACAACCGACTTAACCGACACTTCATCAACTCGATCAACATGATCAACTACCGGCTCAACCACCGGCTCAACCACCGGATCAACCACTAGCTAAACCACCGGATCCTGCACCGGCTCAACCACCGAACCAAACGTCTCATGATCAGTTCCCAAATCAACCGGTAGTTCCGCCCTCATGCACCTCCAAAGGTTTCTTCACAAGTCGTTTCAATTGTGTCGGTGTAAGATACAGCGAAAGTATATCCGGCCCACGTCGTCGAACTCGCAAACTACGACGCAACACACGTGGAGACGAGATCTTACCCGTAGTGGCATGTAAAGTCTCTGATGCATAACCCTCCTCCTCATCACCTTGAAACTAAGAATACATAAAGTAACAATTTTAAAAAACTAAACAACTTAACTTAATATATAATATAATTCAATCTTATTAACAATCCATACCTAATGCGTCTCAACTATCTCCAATAACCTACGTTAATGACATCCTGCGCGTCAGCCCGCTTAACTAAGGTGGCAATGGTGGCTTCGTGCGCGTCCACCCGGTCTCATAAGGAAAGCTCGTCCGTCTCTAATGCTGGGTGAGAGGTCTGACGACGATCTATTCTCGGGGTATGACGAATCGACTGATCGTCAGGAAGATGTGTGCGATTTGCGACCCGTTCACAAGTTATACGTTTCTCGTTCATCGCAAGTAAACGATTATGGGTCGCAAATCGGAAGTAAACGAGTACGGGTCGCAAATCGCATCAAATGATTTGCGACCCGTTCGTCATTATTCGCAAGTCGCAAGTACCTGTTCATCGTTCAACGCAAGTCGCAAATCAACGAGTACGGGTCGCAAATCGCAAGTCGCAGCGACTGACTTGCGACCCGTTCATCGTTCTTGGTCACAAGCGGGTCGCAAATCGCAAGTGCTTGGTCGCAAATTGCAATTTGAGATTTGCTTACGGGTAGGGAAAATCTTCAATTTTTTTTAAGGGGCAAATCGTTATACACGTTCGAAATTTAGTGCAAATCGATCAATTTCTTTTATTAATGAATTTTGATGTTAAATTTCATTTTTAGAATAAGTATATAACTATATATTATATTTGAGGATTAAATATTTTTTAATATACAAGTTCAAGCTTTTCAAGCCGAGCTGAGCTCGAGCCAACGTGGTTGAATAAATGTTAGTTATGTTTAATTCGTACGTCAAAAGTTATACCTAGGCTCTTTCTAGAAAAAAAGTCCGATCACACTTTAAAATACATGTTTTAATATTTATCTTTATATTTATTATTATGTTTTTACTTATATATTATGTATATAAAGTGATATTCAAATGATAATGAAAATTTTTGTTAGAATGGATGAACCAATAAGAATGCGCTACGTGTCACAATATTAGTATCATATGTGGTACTCGCTGGTATCACATGTGTTACTCGCTGGTATCACATGTGTTACTCGCTGGTATCACATGTATTACTCGCTGGTATCACATGTGATAGTTGTTTTCAAAACCCACTAAAAAAATGGAAAAAAAAGTTCGTCGAAAGTATACCTTATGAAATCTCTAATTGAAGAGAAAAAAATGTTGATTTTTATGTTGCAATTCTTATGATTTTTTGACTTACCGTTTGGGAGATATTTAATTTTTAAAAACGTGGGAAAAGTGAATTTTGTAACACGAACCTCATTCTATGAATATATTATATATCTTGTTTCTACGCAAATTATCTTTTGAATATTATGTATCATATACCTTTCGAATATGTAAAGTTTTCTAAATATCACGTACGTATACTGGTATATTATTTTATCGACGGATACTTAAATAACTACGATAATATCATAAATACATTATACTTGTATGTTATAAAATACAACAATTAGCATTTAACAAAATTAGCATTTTTACTAAAATAGATACAAAAACATGCTAAAATTAGCATTTATATAGTACTAAATAAAATAAAATATTTAAAAATATTAAAATAAAAAAAGCCTGAAAAAGCCCAATTCGGGCTTTTAAAAACCAAGCTAAGCCCGTTTAGCACGTTCGGGCTTTAGTAGACCTAGTTTTTTGTCAAGGCCTGAGTAAACTGAAAAACCTTGATCTTTATTGAAACGTCCAAGAATTTTTTTTTATTTTTTTTGTCCCATGACTCTTAAATGAATAGTTTCAACCACCACTTATCTTAAATGTACAATTTGGATTTTAAAAATAAAATTTCCTAAAAATGAAAGAGTATCCGCCGGGTACCGGGGTACCCACCTGGTAGAAAAGACTGTTAGTTTTTCTGTTCAGTTTTATACTATGGGTACCCGTTTGGAACATGAGTACCCGTCGGGTAACTTTGTCGGGTACTGGCAGTACCAACCGGGTAGTAGGTGTACCCGCCGAGTAAGTCTTCCTGCACAGCAACCCCAGCTTTTTGACAAAACAAATTGAAAGCTAACTTTTAACTCACTTATCATTTGACCAACAAAATTTGCAAACCACTTTCAATCATCACAACAAACATGTTTCATTTAGACACCTTTCTAAATTTTACAACAAACGAAAATCTCCAACTTAACTATTGGTCGGCAAAAACATTACAACTAATTCCATTTTCACCTAATCTAGACATACAAAAGTCCCACCCGTGTTTTCACTTTTTATACACATCAAGTTCCACCAAACCACAATTCCAACTAGTTTACCAAAATGACTTGTTTTGACACCATAATTTAAACTATACATTAGTACCGAAAGACCAAACGGACACTAGTAGCATTTTCAATGGTAATTCAAGAAAAGGGAAACTTGCCAAACCTACATTTAACAAGTTCTTATCCACGCTACTTCCTTGTCATAGCTTTGCCCTCCGTTTGCCCACTTGGTTCAACCAAACCACTCGCACCTACTACATCAAACAACTAAAAAGGTAAGCAATTTGCTTAGTGAGCATATAGGCAATTAAACGAGTAATGCACAACAAACAACTAGCAATTAACAACTAGACAATTGTAGAGATTATAACCACTTAAGCGAATCCGCTACCAACTCACAGCTTGCACAAAGTGCAACAATTGGCAAGAATTTGCAACAACATAGGCTAACATAAGTTAGCTAATCTCTACAATGCGTAATCAACAACGATTATCAAACATGAGCATACAATAAACAACTCCACTCAGTCATGTGAACATCTTGCACGTATGCAAACCCAAATAACCCACATACTACTCACCTTGATGTTTTAGGAAATTTAAATCAACGATCAACAAGGAACATCACGTCTTTAGCACCTATCAATATCACATAATAATATAATAACACATTTAGCATTTAACAATCATCATAATTAACTAATCATCATCATCAACCTATCATCCCCTTGCATTGATCAGGTTTAACTTTTGGTCAAACTGAGCATAACTCTATAATTTTCAAGATCATAACACACTCTATAGTTTAACTACTTGAATTACCACTTTAATTATCACCACTAACATCAAAATGACCTCTCTAATTAGTGATTAGGGTGAGATAACCATAATTAACACAATTTCACATAACCCATCAAAATCACTTATGAATACTAACTAAATTATCAACTTTTGATTTGAATTGATGTTAACCACAATCATTTTTACACTTATCTTATCATTAACGACCATAATCAGCCTTAATTTCGTTTTGTACATTACTACACCTTCAAACCCCACAAACCCCAATTTTTAGGTGAAATAGAGAAAAACAACAATTACCTTGTGTTAGAGATGATAAAAAAGTTACGAATTCGATTTCTCCAAGTTTAATTTAATGATTAAGACTTAATCTCTTATTTCTTCTTCCTCTTTCTCGATTCTTCTATTCCTGGAACGAATTTTCTGTTTTTGTATATATGTATGTATGTCATGTATGTATGTATGTATGTATGTATGTATATGTAAGTATCTAGTTTTAAATTTTAACCCCAAAGTAAGTGAACACTTATATTTCTAGTCCCTCAATTTTCATTATCTTTTAAAATAACACTTAACTGACTATTCCTAACTTATTATTATTTAGACAACTTTAAATACTTTACATCCACTAATATTTTATACAATAATTTAAAATAATTATTTTACCTCTATTATAATACTAGCTCAAATTTCAGGGTGTGACATTTTTTAAGTTCGGTCTAAGCCCGGTTCTTCCCAAACTTTGTGAACCTCTAACCTTTACCACATTGAGTATTCATAAAAATTCATGTTATCGAACCCTTTCTCACATTAAGTTTGTCTAATGTTTACGTTAATTAACTTAAGGGTATGTTTATAGAGTTAGAAATGATTAATGGGTTTAAAATGACACTTTAGTAAAACATATTGTACAATATTTTAAATACTTTGTATACGTAAAAGAAAGAGAGAACATAAAAATCATCTTTCAATGTTCAAATGTGTTTAGTTGACGAGCGAAATCTATGGAGTAAATTGTTTCACCCATTAGAGCGAAATCATTGTGCACTATTCTTTTTACTATCATCAATTTCATAGTAAAGTGATTGTTGAAACTCTAGAACATTTCTAACCTTTCCTTAAATTTTGTTAAATTTTGTCCATTTGTAGATATTGAAATATGCATTGACCATCTTTGTAACTTTCTCAAAAGATAATGAGGATATTTACGATATTTTGAATATATGATAAGGGATGAGCATATGGACCGAAATACCGAACCAAATCCGGTACCGTACCAGACCTGAACCGAACCGGTATCAATCAACTTCAAACGGTCCGGTATTCGGTACTCACTTTGAGGACAAAAACAAAGTGGCATGGTACCGATATAACCGGACCGATATCGGAACTGAACTGGTACCAACCAAATTGAAACTGTTCGGTATTCGGTACTCACTTTAAGGTCAAAATACAAAGCGGTTCGGTACTGGTTCTATACCAAGCTCATTCCTATATAGTATACATTTTTACAATATTTTTTATTTTTTAAAGTCAAGTACTCACTAAAACTATCACGAATATATACAATACATTTATTCATGAATATATAGATTTGTCCAACCGTAAGACTTGAACTCACAATCTCATGGTTGTAAGTTCACCTCGATACCACTAAGTAGATTTGTCAAAACATTGATAATGTCATCAAAATTCCAATTAGCCAATAGAATTGCTTAATTTTATTAAATTAACTAAAACTAAAGAGATAATGACATCATAAATAATCGTTTTAAAAAAAATTAATTTCATAATTATATTAAATCTTCTATTTAGTATCATTCAAAATTAAAATTCAATAAATAATTACAATCTTTGATTTCCTTCGAATTCCTTATAAGTTATTGGTTATTTAAAAAAAAATAGTTCTCCTAAAAAAAACTCTTTGATAAGTACATCGATAAGATAAGAAGTACTTTTTAATAAAGACTCTAATGCTCACAAGTCTTAACTTTATATTCTATTATAAATCACATGTTAGTTAAATTACTGATCACTAATATTATGCCGTTGTTGGACTAGGTCTACTAGACACATAGACATTATGGTTAAGGGTGTCAAAAAACCCGACCCGACCCGATCAGAACCCTATTAGAACTATTAGAGTCGGTTTTCATAGGATTAAAAAGTTTAATCGGGTTATTCGGGTTGACCTGATTAACCCGAATACTTATTTTGGTCGGGTTACGGGTTAATATAAAAACTTAGTTGGGTACCGGATGACCCGATTTAACTGAGTACTGTTTTTTTATTAATTTTTACAATTACAATTAACTTAGCGTACACAAAGTCGCAAATAAAGTTAACTACGAAAAAGAAATCTATTTTTCATTAAAACAGTTTAGAGTTTAGAAGGAACAATTGATTTCATACAAATTACACTTACTTTCTATCAAGTTAATTTTATTGGTGCCAGATGTCTAATAACTTAGACATTAATGTGTATACGTACAAGAGAGCAAGAGTTAGAAGATAATGTACCCCGAATATATTTTGCTATAATAATCAACGGTTGATTCATCGAGCATCTTATTGATCAAAGACGGTAAATAGTTTATAACTAAACACATACAATTAAAAAAAACACCTAGAAGCTTTCTTTTTTTAGTGCTTGTAAGTAAAGGTGTCATCCACTATATAGTGTGTATATCTTGAGCTTACATTGTTCTTCGGCGTTTGGAGTTTATACATTGTGATACATATAGATTAGAACCAAGTAGAGAAACTTATACGGGATAATCCAAAACCGACTTAAACCGACCCGATCAACCAGTTTTAACTCGAACCGAAGAACCCGATTGCTTAATAGAGTTAGATTGCGGGTAAGCTTTCATTTTATAAATACCCAACTAACCCAAATTAGGGTCGGGTAACCCGATTAACACCCCTAAATATGGTATACATACATAATATACGTATAATTTATGATTTTTGCAATTATGTTTGTTGATCTCATGGGCAAGTATCAATCATTCGTCTCCACTTTGAACATGTAAAGATGTACATTTTGCAAATGATTTATACAATATTTTCATAACACTTTTATTTAGTGATAGTTTCACTTGTCTTATACGCTTCCGATTACAAATTTACTTTCTACTATACACACAATGTAATATTTATATGACACTAAATAGATTTCAATACACATACTACTTTACATCGAATAATTTAGTTTCAAATTACATTATATATTTTTAAACTTAAATAAAACGTTAAAATTTAATCATATACATATTTTTTGCATAACTTATTACTAAATTTAAATAAAACTTTAACAGACCATGTGTATACACGGGTTTGAGATATAGTAATTTATACGAGAAGAGATATAAAATGACTTTCGGCTTATTATTAAGGGTGTAAACAAGTCTATCAAATTAATAAGAAACTTAGAAGTTGATATATACAAAGTGATGCCATTACGTATAAGTATTAACATTAGATAATTTAGTGACATACACAAGTGTTATGGTTGAAATCAAATTTTCACTTCCAAATATTCTTAGGCGACAAGATTACATATGTTTTATTAAGTCTACAAATATGCTAAACACGTATGTAAAATTACATTCAATATTTGTTTCATATGGATCGAGATATACAGGTTTTTGCTAGATTATTATTATTATTTATTTATTTATATTCAAAAGATAATAAAAAGTTGCGTAGTATAGGAAATTCCATAAATAAAAAGAAGGTACGGGCAAGAAAATATCTATAAATTAAAGGCTTTGACTTGTGTGGCCGTGGAATTTTTGACAATATAATAATGAAAAGTAATGTTAAAAATATAGTAATAAGACGATATACATCCCTTTTTATGGGGCTTACTCTTTGTTTTTTTTCTAAGAATTTGATGGAGAATATGAACAAGAAGACAATTCTTAAGAGATCCAACACAACCGTTTAGTTTAATTTGATTGTCTATATGTTTCTTCAATTAGTTTCGCTTATGTTTCCGATCGGGTTATATGTTCTCTCATCGGGAGCCTAGATTCGTTTCACAATGTAAAAGACTTACTAATAGGAGTAACAATTTGATGTATTCGAGTGATAGAACATATGTTTGAGGAGTCATGATCACAAAGTTCATATCACGTTGGTGAAATGGCATGGGAACGGAAAGACGAGTTTAAAAAGAAAGATAATCTATTCAGATTGAAAATTGAAGGAACATAGACGAACTTGAGGCAATTACGTATAGACGGGTAAACGAATAAGATTTTCCTTTTCATGTTATCCGGAGAGGACGGATTTTTTTTTAACTCATATGTACTCAACATAACCGGCGGATATTCGTAACTGTTTTTTACCTCTTCCCTAATCACTTCCAAGATGTGCAATTAATGATGTACAAATAAGACCTCTTGTAAGGATATCATACAAAATGTACCAAATTAACTCAAAATGCTTTTACATATATATTTTACTTTCTCCGTCTTTTTTTACATTGTTAGTTTGTGTTTCAGAGTAAGTGGCATCTTTTCACATTAATCAATCAATAGAATGATTTTCTAAGTGTTTAAAATGAAATATTATTACAGATTGTGTAATAATTGTACCGTTTTAAGAGTGTTTAATTTTAAAACGGATATTTAGATTAGAACGGATGAAAATATTAATAAAAAGTGTAAGTAGAGAGGGGTAAAGATGTAAAGTAGAATGGAGAATAAAATAACAAAAAGGTCAAATCAATCATTTTCATAGAAGAGGTGAGTCACCAGCAAAATTATTATAATATGCAAAAGCAATTATATAAATAATAAATAATAAATAATAAATTATATTATTATAATAATCAAATAATATGAATAAAAAAACATTATTCAGTTTCTGTATTTTAAGCCAATCAACGCTCATGTTAGTTTTGCTGAGCCGCCGCGTATTTCCGCAAACCACCGGCTCGTGGCCTTCCAATTGGCTCATCCTGACTTCTGTGTACCACTAGTGCCACAAAGGCTTTTGGTGGTCTTATTGACGCATATTACGGTAGGGTCTTCGATTGGGGTGAAGTTGTAACAAGGTAGTGTCTTCGACTGGGGTGAAGTCGTAACAAGGTAGCCGTAGGGGAACCTATGGCTGGATTGAATCATTCGTGATGGAAATTCCCTTTAAGGTGCTTGCTTCCACTGGTGGCGGGCGGACGAAGGGTCCAAAGGACACGTAGCCGGGGGCGGGTCAGAAAATCCAAGAATTCTGTTTTCCTTCTTGTTCATCAATCGGAAATCAAGACAAACCGGACACTACGGTGAGACGTGAAAACACCCGATCCCATTACAACCTCGATATGTGGAATCGTCTTACGCCATATATATATCAAGTATATATATATATATATATATATATATATATATATATATATATATATATATATATATATATATATATATTTATGCCCGTGCGATGCACTGCTAATAATAACTTAGATTATACGTTATACAACATATTTTATAATTTATGTCAGAAACTTAAAATTAAAACTTAAATAGAAAAATAATAGCTTAAAAAACTTAAAATTAAAACCTAAATAGTAAACTAGTAGCTTACATTAAAAATTAAAAAAGAAGAATTTATAAGTAAAACATCGATCGAGTATTAAGTCACATGCACCACTTTAACTTTCACATAGAGAGACAAATAATTTACTTACTCGAGCATACATAATTAAATAGAGTTCTTTTCAAAGACAATAGGCATTTTGATTTACCCGGACTCATCATAAGTTACCCATTACATAACTTGCTAGGCTCGTATACTTTGTCGCTTTGCAATCTAGTTTGATCTCATTTACATATTCTGCCTAATTTAGATTCAAATAATGATGAGTGATTGACTAATGGTGACTATTAAATATATCAAAATGAGTATTTAAACCACTTCAAAAGTATGATTTTTGCTTATTTGTCAAAGAGATAGAACTTTCACATAGGAAAGAGATTATCCTCTATTATTTAGTTAGATATATATATATATATATATATATATATATATATATATATATATATATATATATATATATATATATATATATTGGATATAATAAAATTAATAATTACGGAAAATATTCTTTAAATCGAATAAGAAAACCATGATAGATGAATGAACGGGCAAATCAAAATCAAAAGAGAATCAATTTATTTAATTTTAAATACTAAAATAGCAATTAATTAAAAAAATCTTAAGAAACATATTAAATTTACTTATGACCCACACTAAATATATATTTAAACCACTTCAAAAGTATGATTTTTGCTTATTTGTCAAAGAGATAGAACTTTCACATAGGAAAGAGATTATCCTCTATTAGTTATATATATATATATATATATATATATATATATAATAAAGTTAATAATTACAAAATGTATAGGAAAATATTCTTAAATCGAATAAGAAAACCATGATAGATGAATGAACGGGCAAATCAAAATCAAAAGAGAATCAATTTATTTAATTTTAAATACTAAAATAGCAATTAATCAAAAAAATCTTAAGAAACATATTAAATTTACTTATGACCCACACTAAATATATATTTTAGGAAAACGAACACTCTTACACAACTACCACACAAACATATATTTGTCAAACTTTCAAGACTTGAATCCCACAAACCTCAACGTTAAAAGACTACTTTGATACTGCCTAGATTAATAACGCTTTAATGTATACTAATTAATATAAGATATTCCTTATATTAAAATAAATTAAAATGAAAAATACCTTAACTAATTTCATTTAAATTTAATGAATGCTAATATATTAGTGACGTCTGATTGTACAAATATATGTTGAAATTAGTTTTCTACATATATGCATCTAGTACTTAATACTTTAAGTTAATAGGTTCTAAAAACATTTCTTAAGAGACATACATTTTTAGTCATATGAATCAGCTTTCTTTCCTTTTTAATGAAAAATTCTAAAAGTAGCCCTTATGGTTATAGTCAAGGTTGTACAATTCACTAGGTGAAAAGTACTCGACAGGAAGTTTGTAGGGAGTAATCGGTTGAGGCGGAGATTAATCAAGGAATAATCGGATTGGAATTTTTTATATATAAATTACAAATTATAAAATATCTTAACAAAATAGTACATAATATCTTTAAAATATATAAAAGTTTGTAATATTTAAACAAATGGAGGACTTTAAACCACATTTAAAAATTATGTAAAGGGGAAAAAGTAATATCTATTATAATATATAACACATTTTGGATGTCTTTTTAAGAGGAAAATTACCATTATGCCCCTAACATTACTAATAATATTTGAAAAATCCACTTGAAATTACAAACATACCCCTACATGTATTAAAATCTCATTAATACCATCATTATTAAACTTTAAAGTGTTAAACATGTGACATTTAATTCTAATTAATTAAAATTTATATATATATATATATATATATATATATATATATATATATATATATACATTTGTAAAATCAAGTAAATAAGATGCAGTAAAATAGATATAAGTGGTTTTTTTTAATATGTAGGGGTATGTTTGTAAATAAGATGGTATTAATGAGATTTTATTTCATTAATCAAGTAAATAAGATGCAGTAAAATAGATGCAATAAATATATACAAGATGCAGTAAAATAGATATAAGATGTAGTAAAATAGATATAAGTGGTTTTTTTATTTCAACACATAAAATATGAAAAAACATAAGATGCAATAAATATATACAAGATGCAGTAAAAAGGTAGTAGTAATTTTTCGATTTCAAAAATAAAATCAAGCTGTCGGAAAAGGGTAAAAAATTAAAAAAAAGTCATAAATGCAGTAACTAATATATAGAAGATGTAGTAAACAAAGTAATAGCACTAACACACATCAATTGCATTTAAGATGCAGTAATGTAAGATGCATGATGCAGTTGATTTTTTTTTCAGATCTAAAAAGTAGATCTAGATCTACGAATTTTCAGATCTAGATCTGTATAGTGGTGGTGTTTGTTGTAAAGATGATGACGAAAGTGGAGGTGACGGTGGAGTGTCGATGTTGTGGCGGCGGTGGTGGTAGAGCAGAGAGAGAGCGGCGGTGGTGGTTGTGGAGCGGCAGGAGAAGATGGAGAAACGACCACGGTTGGTTACGTCCGGTGTAAGCGGGTTCGCCAATGGTGGTGGTTCGCATCTCAACTCTTCGGCCACAAAATCCGTCGTCGTTTTTTCGGTGACGGTGACGGTGGTTGTGACGGTGGAGCGGCGGTGGTGGCGGTTGACCGGCGGTGGTGAACGGTGCGAAGGTGGTGAACGGTGTTGGATGGTGGTGGACGGTGGTGGTGGTGGTGTGTTAGTGTGTGAGTGTTTGTGTGTGTTATTGTGTGAATTGAGAGAGTTTGTGTGTGTTTTTGTGAAGAGAGAAAAAGAGGTTGCCCAAATGACCCCTGTCATGTTAACTTTGTATAAAATTGCAAGTTAGTCCCTCCGCCCAAAAATAATTACAAACTAGTCCCCCGTGACGTGGCATAATCTGCACCATTGATCTTGAAAATGAACGGTCCGGATCTTGTGCCCCTCATTGCCCTCCTAAAACCTTATGCTCTTTTGATCTCAAACCTTATACAATCATTAAAACTTAAACATTAAATGACATAACTTTTTAACCGTAAAGAGTTACGAGACGTGTCAATTATCGATGGAAAGGTCGAAACGAGACGACCGTGTTAGTAAACTACCAAAGCCGGTTTTTCCACCTTTTGAAGTCAAAATCCATATGTAAAGCCTCCAAAATTAATTTCTCCCAATTTCACACATTTTTACGTGTTTATTTACATTTTTAATTTTGTATTTATACATTCAATTTCTATATTCGAGAATTTTAATTTTTGATCAATTTCTACAATTTCAATTTCACGTAAATAATGCATAGTATCTAATGCTCAAGTAAAAAAAATATTTTGATGGTTAAACTATTGACCCAACCAACAATTTCAGACATCCCAACTTGTTCATATCCAATATGAACATGCAATTTGATAGTCTCAGCTCGCATTCCAAGCATCGAGTTCGCAAGTACATTTTTTATATATATTTTTTGGGTATTTTTTTTTTATAAAGGGTAAATATGTGATTTTTTATTTTATAAAATAACATATTGTAATGTCAGTGATATAAATTTTGATTATTATTTACACAATACACATCAAATAGACATGAAACTTATATATTTTAACCGCTGTATCGCGCGGATATTCTACTAGTACTAAATTGTAATCTTTTGTACTTTTAATGAAATAAAAAAGTTGACCAACACTTTCTCTTTCTTCCCCATATTTCGTCCACATGCTTCTTCTCCGTTCACCTTTCTTTGAACAAATATCACCGGTCATCTCGCCGAAAATATTCAACCGGCACCGTTTCTACCACATTGCCTCCCCGGAATCTCTTCATCGCCGGAATTTTGTCCACTTTTGACTGTTGACCTTTTTCTAGTCCGATTCAAGCCTAATCGCGGCGGACTAGGTCCGATTAGCGATAATCCGGCGACTAATCAACTGCCCAGGCCGTTTTTTACAACTCTGGTTATAGTTAAGAAATTCATACACACATAAAAGATTTGTACTTTGATAATAACCACTCACCCGTGAAGTTAACTTCTCTCAGCCAATTTAATGTACAACCACTTTATCTATGATTTTAATTTTTAAACATAGTCCTTAGAACTATATTTAACAAAATCCTTTTTAAATATATCGATAAAGTTTTCTCCTCTTTATAATTAATAAAATGAAGTTGCAAGTTATCGACATTTATAGCCGAAATTCGTATAATGAGAAGCTATTGTGATTATATTATATTTTGTAAGTTTATCATAAAGCAAGTTTAATACAAATTATCATTTAAGAAGATTATCACATTTCATCAAAACCTTGGATAATGTTGATGAAATATCCGAATATTGTACAGAACCGACAAATTAAGGTAAAAAGGGAAATTTAGGATTGAACATAATACGTGAAAGGAATAAATATGTATTTTTATTTTTCTCGAAATGCTGACATTATCTATGTAATAAAGTGACCAAATTGGATGCATTTTCCCTTTTTATTTACTTCACTTGCTTTTCCCCTTATATAATATATAATAAAAACCTAATAAACTAAGTTTAAATTATAATTATAATAATATATAATATAATAATGTTTATTATAAGACTCAAAGTAACTAAATAACCATAGCCTAATTTAAGTAGGGGCGGAACCACTTTGAAAGTAGAGGTAGTTGTAGCTACGAGTTTATTCGACGTACAAAGTGTAAATCTTTTATGAAAAATTGCGTTTATTTTTTTATTTTATTTTTTTTGTATTATTTATTTGTGCTACAAGCTAAAAAAATAAAATACCAGTATTACGGATCACTCTAAATTCTGAATCCGTCACTGAATTTAAGTACACTTTGTACAAATAGTTGATCTCATGGTTATTAGTGAATAAAGTTAGAATTATGAATGAGCTTTAGTCATATATGCATTCTAGGGATCTTATCCTAATATAAATTGTATTGGATAAGATTTAGTTGAAATTAAGTTTCCATTTTTGAATTGCTTGTTATTATGAAATTTGTTTGCTTACAACATTTGGGGAAATTAGGTCGCAAAGAGACATTTTGTTCACGTTACGCTTAAAATAGAAATATATGAAGTATGCATGTTACCTAGGTTTTTGTTTATCATATGTCTATAGTATGTATACTTTCCAACAAATTTATTTTATATCAAATTAATAATCCCTCTGTTCTATTATAAGTGTCATGTTTGGACTTTTTAAAGTTAATCCTTTTCAACTTTGATCTTAAATATTTTTGTTTGTGTTATATAATATTTTTAAAGTCAATCCTTTTCAACTTTGATCTTAAATATTTTTGTTTGTGTTATATAATATTTGATGCAAAATATATGAATGGATTAGATTTTAAATGTATTTTCATTGGTATAATTTTTATCAGATATTATATAACACAAACAAAAATGTTTAAGGTAAAAGTTGAAAAGAATTGACTTTAAAAAGTTAAAACACGACACTTGTAACGGGATGGATAAAGTATTAAAAAACATATTTATTAGAGTAGGTTATGCAAAAAGTCATTGACTAGCATAGACTTGATATAAAAGGTATGATACTTAAATTGTATCAAGGTGCCTTATTAGACTAGTTGAAATAAAAAAAAAAAAAAAAAAAAAAAAAAAAAACTGATCCTTTAGCGGCCCAGTGATTGTAAGTTAACGAGCCAACTTCAATGAAAACGATGAGTGTGTGCGTTTACTGCTAAAAATTATTTTTGTAAGATAAACCCGATAACTATATTTGGTTGTATTTCATCCCAAAAATTATTTGCAATCCAATTTCCAAATATAGAAATGGAAATTTGGGTTTGAATTTAGAAGGGATTTAAAGATGGGATCCATTCATGGATGGCTCACGCCCAAACTTGTTCATGAAATTCTATAACAGCCCAACTGTGTTAAAGGCCATTAAATACATAGGTATGGGCTGGGCTGTGTTATCTTCAATCCGCTGAGAAATTGAAAAGGCCCAAACTTACAAGACCTATCTAGCTTTGGAGCAATAGAAAGGAATCAAACCAAGTGATTAACATTCTCCCTTTTTTTTTTATAAAGGGGAAAAAATACCCCGACAAATATTATTAGAATAAAATGATAATCAATACAAGTACAATGGATGTGGTAGAACCACATTGACTTAATCTAACAGACAGAAAGACTAAGTGCATACACAAGACAGACCTTGAGAATGACAACCAGCAAAGCCCAACTATGAGGCCACACAACCATGAAGCAAGAACAACAACAACAAGACTCTAGCCAAGCAATAAACCACTGCGTCCGCATAAAGAAAGGATTAACTTGACGAAGGACTCACCCCTTTCGGGATCTTCCATCTCTCCATAGTGCGGAGAGCACGAAACGAGGGTTTGAAGGCAAAGGAAACCAACTTTAACCTTATCGTATTGATGATTGCGTCAGCTACCTCCTTAAAGGACCTTTTGCCTTTGTCAAATAGCCGAAAGTTCCGTTCTTACCAAATGAAGTATGTCGATGCCGCCAGCACCAGACGAGCGACCACATGGTCAATGTTTTTCGAGCTTGTGGCAGATAGGAAGGAGGGCATAAGAACTTCAAGACAGTCAGACATAACCTGCAACTTCGCATGATTAATAACCCTGAACCAAACCTGGGAGGAGAATGAGCATTCAAAGAACAGGTGAGCATGAGAGTCCTGGCAAGAACCACACAGCTGACAACGCAGCAGGGCTAAATCAACCGAAGGGCCAACATCCCATTGCCTCATACGGTCTTGGGTCTTCAGTCTGCCTCTTAAGACGAGCCACAGGTGAAAAGCATGCCTAGGAATACAAGAAGAAAACCACACAACAGGAGCCCAATCCACCACGCTACCTCTTGGCCGAATGGATTCCCAAACTTGACCAGCCCGAAAATCGAGAAACTCTCCGGCCGAGTCGCGCCACAGAAGCTTATCCAGCAGGGAGGAAAGAGTAGGGACCTCAATCTGAGAAAGAGAAGGGTACCTTTGACGCCATTCGGCCGGCCATCTCCAAGAGTCACCGTCAATGAGATCAGCAATAGAATCAGAGATTGAGAAACCCGAGCGAGTAATATCACGGAGGCTGGAAAAGATATGGGCAATGGGACATTGGTGACACCACGTGTCATACCAAACCGACACAGACCTCCCATTACCAATCTTATACCAGCAATACGGCCGGACGACATCCCTGATACGTAAGAGGCTTCGCCAACCCCAGCTCATACTACTCTGAGCAGGGACATCCCAGAAGCTGCGGTCACGAAGTTTGTAAGCATACACCCATCTGACCCAGATGGAATTCTTTCTGGAAAGGATGCTCCAAATGTGGTTGGCCATGAGAGAGATATTCCATTCACTCAAGCGACGGATCCCCAAACCACCTTCACGCTTTGGATGGCATACGTCATCCCATGCCACCTTAGCTTTACCAGCCTTCATTGGGCCTTGACACCACAAGAAGCCCCTCATAAGCTTCTCAATATCATCTATAATAGAGGCTGGAAGAATAAACATAGATGCCCAATATCCATGAAGAGATGTGAGAACAGAGGAGATTAATTGGACACGGCCAGCAAATGAGAGAGCCTTATTCTTCCAATCCCCGATCCTATTCTGAACCTTCTCCACCAGAACTTTACAGTCAGATATGACAAGCCTAGAGGAGATGAGAGGAACCCCGAGATAACGAACCGGAAGGGTGCCTTCCTCAAAAGGCATGATGTGGAGGATACTTTGCCGCACATAGTCGGGGACATTACAAAAGAAAGCAGTACTCTTCGGGATACTGGGGATCAAGCCCGAGACTTCCTTAAATTCCTTAAGGGCGGAATGAAGAACCGTAGCAGATTCCAAATCACCATGCGCAAAGAGAAACAAGTCATCTGCAAAACACAGGCTAACAAGCCCAAGATTTTCACACTTCGCATGATACTTAAAGGAGGTAGATCCGTCTACCTTCCTCCGGATAAGAAGGGTCAGCACCTCCATCACTAGAGAAAAGATATAAGGAGACATTGGATCCCCTTGCCGCATACCTCGTTTGCCTTTAAAGAACCCATGCACACCTCCATTAATACTCAGGGAATAGGACGTGCTAGACACACAAGTCATGATCAGATTTACCATAACCGGGTGGAAGCCAAAGCCATGAAGGATAGTCCTGAGAAAACCCCAATCCATAGTATCATAAGCTTTCTGAATGTCAATCTTGAAAGCACAACGAGCAGCACCATGATTAAGGTGGTAACATCTCATAAGCTCCTGGGTTAAGAGGATGTTATCTGAGATACTCCTGCCAGGAATGAAGGCAGACTGATTGCCACTCACAATATCTTCCAGCCCATCCTTGATACGATTAGTGATCAGCTTACTGATGCACTTATACATGACATTACACAAGGAAATAGGCCGAAAATTGTTTATTCGAGAGGGGGAGGCAACTTTCGGGACAAGGGCAATAACAGTATGGTTGATTTCTTTTAGGATCTGGCCATTGGCAAAGAAATCACGAACTGCAAAGAACAAATCGTCACCAATGATCTCCCATGACCGTTTAAAGAAAGCGGCCGAGTAACCATCAGGGCCCGGGGATTTACTGTTGCCAATAGAAAATAAAGCCCCCCTAACTTCATCCATCTCGAGAGTTTACGAGAGAAAAGCCCCAACGTATCCAGCGGATTAGAATCACCAGCACATCCCAAAAAATTCTGGTAATGGTCAACAAATGACAGGGGCACCGAGTCACCCTCATGGACAACATTATGCAAGTCGTGCACACGCTCAATCCGACCCCTATTAGCTTTTTCCTTAACCACGTTATGGAAGAACTTGGAATTACAATCCCCCACCCGAAGCCAATCAATTTTTGCTTTTCTGTTTCAGGAAACGTTCCTCATCGAGAACCGCCGCATTGAACGCACGGAGGTAAAGGCTCTCCTGCTCTCGCAGAGCAGCAGAGTCGGGATTAGAGTCAAGAGCTTTTTGAACTTCATCCAATTCAGTACGAAGCCTATCAACTTTCTTATGGAGGTCCCCCTGGTCCCTCATCAACTTTGCAAGGGGTTTTTTAAGGCTCTTCAACCTTCTGGTAATCCGGAACATAGCGTGCCCTTCAAGGTTCTCCTTCCACGCTTCCATAACAATATCTTTAAATTCTGGATTAAGGCAGTCATATTAAAGAATTTAAAGGGCTTAATACGGGGTTTTTGAATCACAGGCAGGATAAGCACCGCAGGGGAGTGGTCCGAGATCCTGTAGGGCTGAAATAAAGCACGAGCCCCCGGGTAAGTTCCTAGGAACTCCCCATTGCACATGATACGATCAATCTTCCTCAGGATACCTGAGTCGGACTGAGGCTTCTGATTCCAAGTGAAGTGAAGCCCCGTGGCCGGCACATCAACAACCCCAATATCCTCCACACACTCCCTAAACTCACGCATAGAAATTGTGCACCTGGAGGAACCAACTGAAGAATCTTCCAAATTAAGAATGACATTAAAATCACCCAATACCATCCAAGGCTTTTTACGGATAAACTGGTTATGCAGACGGAGATTATCCCACAACTCCCTTCTATGGGAATAGGAATTACCCGCGTAGATGAAAGAGCAATAGAAAGGCTGGTTCCTATCCCGCATCCGAACTTGACAATGCATGACCTGATCCGTAAAAGAGATAATCATAAGATCAACCCGGTCAGGATCCCAACCCAGAATAATGCGGGATCCACTAGCGCTCCTAGAGGAATTAGAAGACCAACTCCACCTTCTGAACACCTTAGAACATATACGATTGAGATTAGAGACATGGACATGGGACTCTAAGATGGCACAGATGCACAACTTGTTCTCACTAACCACCTGTTGAACCTCTTTTAGTTTGGGGACGCGGTTCAAACCCCTAACATTCCACGAAGCGAGACTAACCATGGAGACTAGGGGCCCTGGGAGTGCTTGCCCCCTCCGAAAGAGATCCTTCCATAGGAAGTTTCATGTATACAGATGTCTCATTATAGACTTCCTCAATGTCTGATTCAGCTTCATCAGCCGAAGTACCACAACCAGAGACCACCCCTTTAAACTTACAGGGCTGGCTTGGGCCATTTTTATTAACATTCTCCCTTATAAATATTGTTTAACACATTTCTTCAGAGACTTACATTTTTTAAGATCGAAAATGACGAAGTTACCCTGACATTCGAACCAATATTTATAGATTAATTAACATTAAGATGTAATTAGGTCCATATATAAACACTGTTACTATAGGATAGGTGAATTCAAGTCGAAGGTACAATAATATTTTTTCCTTCAAAATATTTTAACTCCTTTTAAATTATTTATCCAACATTTTAAGACTTTAGAACTTTTAAAATTATTATCTTTATAGCCGAACAATATACGTTATCATCTATGAAATAAAAAAAAATCATATACGAAACACATATTACATAGTTTCAAAACAAAAACAAACTCCATAACTAATTTTTGCATCATTTTGTAAATCATCATCACTATTGACATCTGACATCAATATTTTTATTGTCCCGTCGCATCGCACGAGTATATGCTAGTAACTTAGAACTGGTTTAGCTCAAAAGGTTGAGTTTAAATAAAAATACTAAAAAAAAAGAATAAGAGAATCAATAAGATTGCTTCATTTCATTACAAAATCAAACTTCACTTTCACTTTTAAAGTTAAATATCTCACAAACGGTACGTCAAGAAATTATAAAAATTACATATTCGGAATAAACATTTTTGTATATTTAATTAGAAATCTCACAAGCTATACTTCTGACAAATCATTTTTTTTTGTCAGATTTACAATATAATCACATGTGATTTATGATATAAAAAAAAAAAAAAATTTGTTCACGATTATTTATTCATAGTATATGTTCATTAACATGTGACATCTTACAATTCATCCACATTAATATATATAAATAAAATTTTAAAAATTGCAATAAAAAATCACATTGATTACTAGTTTTATATTTAATCACATGTTATTTTGTATATAATCACATATGATTATCAATTAAAAATTGATATTTGTTGAGCAATTTACCGATTTATGATAATCATTGTATGATTTCAATTTGATTTTTATTTAATTGTTAAATTATAGTCAATGATTTAAAATTCATATTTGATTACCTTTTAATCACATGTGATTGATATTTTAATATTCAATCGCATATGATTACAACTTAGTTTTTTATGTTTAAATCTTTTTAAATCATCAATGATTTGAATTTAAAGTTTGATCGGACATATAAGCGTGTGTGATTATTATTTAGTGTTTAAATCACATGTGAATTAACATTACAAATTTTTAAACCCAGTAAAAATGAAAAAAAATAAAAAAATATCACGTGACATCTCTAATTAAAGATAAAATGACGCTGATTTTAATGGTGTAATTTTTATAAGTTATTAAAGTACAGTTTGTTTAATTTCAAAGAAAAATGTAAAAGTAGGTATTTAAAATGGTGCTATTGGTTATCTCATTCTTTAGCTTTTTGGAATTCTTTGAACTTTTCTCTTAACTAGTGTATTAAAAATTAAATAAAAATTAAATAAATAAATCGTTTTCATTTCTTTATTTCGTAATAATAATCATCATAATATGCTACTAATACAGTAAGGTAAAATGGTCTACAATTACCAAAAAAAAGGTTCCGGTTTTTTTATGTTCATTTCTATGGCTTTCTGATGATCATAGTTATATTGTGCTAAAGAGTGCAAGTACAACTTTTTTTGTTTGTTAATTAAAGTGTCTCTAATAAATAACTGGAAATAACGAAAAACGATCCTTCAAGATCTTTTGGTTATAACTAAAATTTTGAAACCTATCGCCTGTCGAAAAGTGGTCCTATTATATTCTTTCTTTGCGATTCAACTTTAAAACGACCAGAACATATTCTATATTTTCTTTCAGTTAACAATCAAATCATATGTATACACATTCACATACACACAACCACATATATTTTGAGGCCCTTATAATTGAGAGGCTCTGGGAGATCGACCACCTCATCCATCCTCAAAGACGGCCCTGTACCAGATAAATATGGATTAATGAACTGCGTATGTGCTTTGTTGATAGAGAATATGATACTCTTTGCGTAATATCCTATGGTCGGTGTTTAAGGAGGATCATACATCAAGTTTTCAGATCAGTTGCTGCGAAGATAGATTTTAGAGATCCTTTTATAACTTCTTTTTGCTTTATTTTTAAGCCATTTCCTTTACAACCCCGTATATATATCCGAATCATATATATTTATGGATGACTCATGCTGCAACTATTATACGTGCACTTCTCTGTATGGGTAGTGATTTATATGGCACACCAAAGTTACTATATTAATGGGATTAATACATATAGTACAACACCATTAAAGCATAATTGTGGTGTACACATCAATTTAAACGGTGTGCAAATCAATTTTCTTTCAAAATTTTCTTTCTGTATTTGTTATTAACTAACGTGAAATATATATATATGAGCAGGCCCGGAGCTCGGAATTCAGTGGCCCGGTGCCACGACAAAAAGAGGCCCCTTTAAACATAACACGAAACTTGAATGATCTAAATTCGTTAAATAATACAAACCCTGGAAAGTGAAAAACCTAAAATTTTATCAAATATAAATAAAATAAAAAATAACTATTTAAATGTTTTGGAGTACTACCTGAATTTTAAAGTTAAATATAACACCAAATTGAGAAAATTGAAATTAATGAATTGATCGGAGTTCCCAACTCTTATGTGTTGCCTACTTTTTTTTTTTGATATTTAGTTCGCATGCAATTTCTATATTTAATTAAGTATGTGTATTACACAATTTGCACAGGAACAGACCGGATCCTACACCAAAATTATTGGGCCCTTTTTTTTGATAAAACAAAACTGAAATAATAACTAATATAACAAGCCCAAATTATTAGATTAGTTAATGATTAATGGGCTTGGACTGAACCAATATATATCAAATATATGTAAAATTTGAAGTCCCTGTGCAGTCGCCCATTGGGCACCCCTCGTCTCCGGGCCTGTATAAGAGCATATTACGTACACACTTTCAAAAATGGACAGTGTTCTTGCAAGATTCGTATGGTTTATAGACTGTATTTATATAGATTAGCAAAATACTCGCGTTAGTAAAATACTCGCGTAATAGATAACAAAATAAAAGTTAACAACGGTAACGAATCATGATGGTTTTATGTCGTTTTTATTCTTTTCATAAATTAAGCATGATGATGATGATGAATCGATTGTGATAATATATTCGTTTGTTGATAATATATTAAGCATGATAAAGTGGTCAAGATATAAGGTTTATTGATGGAAAAATAAAAAAAATGAGAATTAATTGCTAAATGTAATTACTTAGAATTACAGTTTCTAAAAACCGATGTTGAGTTTTATAATTAACATTCTTTAAAAAAAAAATGAACGAAGACGTAAATGCTTTATATATTAGTATATATATCTTATTGTAACATCTACTATCTTTTTCTCTTAAGATACCAAAGTGGCAAACAAAGACCCTAATTAGGAATTAGTTTGAGGCCAAGTGCAATTAATCACTGAATTAAGGCATTTAGAATGTTAAACATAGATTTATAAATATACAAAAAAAGTTAATTAATTCATATGATCTTGTTCAATGGGAACAAAGAAAAAGTGACATATTATAAATGGTCTTGTGTGGGTAGACTATATATTATCTTTAATGTATTAAATTCTTTAAGGCATGAGGTACTTATGGGCTAAGAAATTAAAGTGGGCTAGATCTTTCTCACATATAAAAGACAGCAGTTAATGTAGGATATTAGTGGCATAATTAGGTTGATGTTCACTGAATTCATATTGCCAAAAAGGGTGTAAGCATGCATGCTTTCTCAAACTTTTTGACTATACCTTCCACAAATCTTAAAACTTAGCGATCACAATTTCTGTAGTAGTGATCAAGACTTCTCCTCATATTGGAGTTTGGGGCCAATGGACCAAACCATACTCTTTCAAAAGCTAAAAAGCATCAACCTTTTCAAGGAATGATTCACCTAACCAGGGTTGGTGTAGATGCCTCACCAAGTCACCAATCCGTCTCTGTTGAAAAAAAAAATGATCTCAACTCCTAACTCAAATGAGAAGTCGCGGTTTTTTAGAAACTTCCAATTGTACCAATCTAGTTTTGAACAAATATGAATTGTGAACATATGTACGTATAATCTCATCTTAATCTTTTGACATGTCCAATTTAATGATAAGTATAGTAATATTGATATCGCAATCTTATTTTCATAGTTGATTGTGTAGTAAACACAAAATAAAGAGTGGTTATTTTATAATCATAAAGGTGCTCTAGTACCGGCCTCTGTGACCCTGACTCGTAGTTGGACCTTTATGAGCTTCTAAAACATCTATCAGATCACTCCCAATTGTTGTTTCTTCAGTTTTGTCAGCTCAGCGCTACGTCAGCACATCCAAAACTGATGAAAGACTGATTAAATACTACCAACAATCCTTTCATCACTTCAATTATTGAGCCTCACATTTACCAATATATCTACATTTATATACACTAAATAAAAAATAATAATACATTAAATATAAGTTGGCCCCACCCCAAACCTTCATCACTTTCGTCGGTAAACTGATGAATGAAACCGAAGAAGCTAATTAAAGAAGGGGTGCCAATGGTGTAAGTTTGGAAAGCTTTCATCAGCTCCCAACCGATGAAACTATTGACAATGGTGTTAGACCATGAAGAGTGGCTTGAAACTGATATATATGGTGACTAATATAAGCAGACTTGCAAAATTTTGTGGGCGCCTGTAGAGTTGTTAGATTGTTTATTCGAGTTTGGAATAATAGTTTTTTTTGTATTGCATTTCCAATACGTTGGATATTCAATAATACGTAAATCCATTAAATATATATTATCACATGAATGTTTGTCTTTTTCTATCTATGGGTAGTTGCTCGTGTCATGTTTGATTAATTTGCAACACTTGCGTACCTGCAACGTTTGTTTGGTTTTCATTCATTCATTTTATTTTATTCTTTTTATTTCCGTATATCGAGTACTTGAAAATTGTAGCCTATACAACTATATATGTTTACACTACAAAATTCTAAGTTTCCAGATCACGTAAGCATGACGTTTTAGGAGGACAGGGAGGAGCAAATCATATCCACCGTTCATTCTCATGATCTAGGGTCCATGTTATTCGGGAGTAGAATATGTAAATACAATAAATGAGTGTATGTTTGGTCTATTCACATAACACTATTTTTCACTTACACCCCCTCCACATTCTCTTTATTTTCTTTTACTACTCCTCTACTTTCTTTATTATCTCCTCATCTCTTCTTCCTCCGCACCCCACCCTCACCACCATCACCACTCCCGCCCATCACCACTTGCTGCCAGCAGTCGCCGCCAACTTTCAGCAGCAGTCGGCGATGGCGGCCGGATTTTTTTTTATTATTATTTTTATTTTAGAAAAAAACAATTTTATTTTTTTTCTTATAATTTTCTTCCTTTTTACTTATCTTTCATATTTTTTAAACCTTTTTCTTTTACTTGTTCTTGGTTTTGCTTTTATAAACTCTAAATGTAAACTATTTTAAAGCCTTTTATTTTTATTTTGTTTTCTTTCTAAATTACTTTTTTATTTTTTTATCTTTTTTAGTAATGTTTTCTTTTTTTAGCAATTAGTAACAACATATTTTGAATTTTGTTTCGTTTTTGTTATTTTTTTAAATCTTAGCAACCAAATTATACAACTATGATGCAGTTTATGTTTTTTACAAAAGTAAGATGCAGTGTGTCTAATTTTAAAGCATGATGCAATGTTTTTTAATCATCGATAATCCAGTGTCTTTAAACTAAAGCATGATGTAGTGATTTATAACACGATGCACCTTTGTTGAAAGATGATGCAGTGTTGTTGAAAGATGATGCAACGATTTATAGCATGATGGAATGGTTTATAACATAATGTAATGTAGTGATTTTATTTAAAAGCATGATGTAGTGTTGATTGAATGCAAGATGCAGTGATTTTATTTACACGAATGATGTAGTGTTTCTTGACCGATAATACAGTGTGTTTCATTTAAGAGGATGATGCAGTATTAATTAAAAGATGATGCATTGATTTATAGCATGATGCAGTGATTTATAACATAATGCAATGCAATGATTTTTTTTTAAAGATGTAGTGTTGATTGAAAGTAAGATGCAATGATTTTATTTAAAAAAAAAGTGACATAGTATTTCTTGATCGATAATGTAGTGTGTTTCACTTTAGAGCATGATGCATTGTTGATTAAAAGATGATCTAGTAATCTTTAGCATGATGCAGTGATTTATAGTATAATGCACTGTATATTAAAAGATGATGTAGTGGTTTATAGCATGATGAGGTAGTTTATAGCATAATATATTAATTAAAAGATGATGAAGTGATTTATAGCATAATGCATTACTTATAAAAGATTATGCAGTGTTGATTTATAGATGGTGAAAATACGAAGTAGTAGTTTTCAGTAATTATGATGCAGTAGTTCATAACGAATTATATTTTTCCTTATCATTCTGCATAATGATGACAATAAGGTTAAATACAAGTTTTTTTTTTGAAAAGATAGATAAAAGGTTAATTTAATTATTTAAAAAAGTAAGAAACAAAAAAAATAATATTAAAAAAGGTTTAAAGAAAAAAAATTAGTAAACATAAGTTAAAAAAAATAATAAAAATTTTCAACAGCAGAAGGTGGCTGGAGGTGGTGTGTGGTGGTGGGGGTGGAGGACTGTTGATGAAGAAAGTAGAAGAGTAGAAAGTATAGCATTATAAATTTAGAGGGGGTAAACTTGAAAGTTTGTAAAACGGACACATGGCGCAATCTTTACGGTTCTTTTTCTGCCATTCCTTCCATTCCAATGGGCATGCCCTCTGAACTATTCCCAATTGTAAAAGGATTGCAAATACTATAGCTCAAAATCTCTTAAACATAGTTATTTGGTCAGTCAAAAGTTTATATTATTTATACGCAATTATAGGTGCTAATATTTTTGACATTTTTCTGTAAATTTTAAGTGCAAAAATCATTATGACTGTTCACACTTATAAATATACGTACAGAGTTTGTACACGATTATAATCGTGTACAACAGCACAATTTTTACACAATTTTTAAAAAGTTCGTAAGAAAAGTGCATGGATATACAATATTTGTTAGAGCAGAATATTACTCTTTATAAACATGTCGCGTTAAACTACTTTTGTAAGTGAAGAATGTCAAAAGAATTTAAATAGAAATTCTTATGAATAATCGCTGACAATATTAATGGCGAAAATCACATTCAAATTGCTTGATGAAAGAAAGGAGTATATCGAATCATAAGGTTGAAATAGGATACCGATATGACCACTCAAATTCGTTTATCCTCGTGAACCGATAATCAAAGAACAAAAGAATCAATATGCAAATGTTTAGTTAACGTATGCTTGTGGTCAGGAGCGGGTCAGGAGCGGCTCAAGGTAGTTGTACAGGGTTAAAGCAAACTTAAAACGTGAGACCTAATCAATTTGAAACATGTACTATTTTTATATTCTTTTTTTCCAGTTAGAAATTTTACAAAATTTGTTCGGTATAATACAGAAAATTTATTTTTTTAAAGTAGAAATATTAATTTCATCCATTATGTTGTGATATAATATATCGACTTTTATATAATGTCATTTCGATAAAATAAAAAATATCTACTAAAGAAAATGTCATTACAAAGAAAATAACTTTCAATCTTTTACATAAATAGTATAAAATTGTAAAAGGAGATCGAGCTATCGGCTAATTATGGCTTCAGGGAACTATACTTTTTTTTTTCTCTTAAATTTATGTGACATTTAACGACCAAATACTAAATTAAACATTTAACTAAACTCACTATGAAATTCAAAATAAATCCACTTAATCACAAGTAATATATCGAATGATTGAGCTGATTATTTGAACAATATGATAAATGATCATGCGTAAAAAACTATCTGAAGAATTCGATCTAAACATAAAGATTATGTGAAAATTACTTTGATGATAGATAATGAAAAACATAAATTGAAACTAAAAATGTGAAATAGAATGTTAAAAACTTTTTAACCAAATCGCTTAAACTAAATGATAAAAAGTGGATCTAGTCAATTTTCACATAAGATGAGCTTAATATCTTACGATCTAAACTCTATTGAGGTCTTACAATGTCGTTTATCACATAAAGTAGGCCTGATGTTTAAGAGTTTATATTTCTAAAGCGATAGCTTATCTAGCTTTACCCTTGAGCCACCCCTGCTTGTGGTTCTCACGAGAAGCATATTAAAAATTGAGAAATTGTAAGAATTACTGGTTTACGTATTTGTTCACATACATGTAATGAATTTCATTCATATGTGAACATTAATGTTCGTTTCATTGAGAAATAATAGAAAGTTAAAAATAAACATATCCTAAAATTATGTCTACACACAAAAAAATGTTTGTATGTTCTCGCACCCCCAAATTTCGTGTGCAGCGGAAGTCGGGTCGGGGTGCGACTAATCATGGATCATTACACAAAGTTATGGCAAACGACTCTATATGAGACGTTTGAAAATACATTTCACAAATTACATAGTTTACAATAGAAAGCTAGATTTCTTAGAATTCGCATCTAGTCCGAAGATTCTAGTACATAACAATTATACCAAAATAATGTAAGAAAATCTTCATATACGTATAATGCATGCGACTCGAGCTAGCAAGCAATCCTGTGAGCAACCCTACTGTTAAGTACCTGAGAAATACACGCTAAAAGGGTCAACAGTAATGTTGGTGAGCTCATAGGTTTACGTAGTTAAAATCATAGTATGAACCACAAGATTTTAGAGTTATCGTAGTAGCACAAATGCCAAAGTAAATCATAGTATACTATTGCCATGGGCTCATAGTTCCGAAGCTTAACCGTAGTTGGTGTCTCCAGTTAAGTGTATAAACCAGTACACTCGAAATACGATTTATTATGCGTCCGTATAGTAGTTAGAGCGACTAACCCCGGACGGCGGACTGTCAGTTCCCGATAGATCTATCCATAATGTTCGCGCTTAGTATTAACGGGCTATGATATTTGTTGGACACCATCGTAGTTTGGTTTAGTTTACCCATGCAATCCGTATAAGTGTTTTCATAGTACTTGTGTTCATAAAAACAAAGCAATGTATTCTCACCCCAAAGTAAGTAAAACAGTAAAAGTAAAAGTGGGGCTATGAGACTCACCTGAGTCTTGAAAGCGAGCGTTTAAGTTAATAAACGTGTATCCAATAAGTAACCTGCTGGCGCCCTAAACGCACAAGGTTATGAGTAAGTGAATGTCTCAAAAGATCATTCATGCTAGTTGTCCACTCAACTAGTTATGTCCAAGGTTTGTTTATCGTTGTGTTTAGAAAACATGTACGACCCGTTGGTGAAGGTTTGTAATAATAATTCTTAAAGGTATTATTATTGTGTTCCGTTTCGATGTATACTTGTAAGAGTACATATTGTGCGTATCCGAGTAAGTACCATAGCTATGTATTATCACGCGAATTAAATATTCTGTGAAAATATGTTTTTGGATCCATCTGTGTTGCGAACTGAGTTGTTGCGATGCGAACTGAGATGCTGTGTTGCGAACTGAGTTGCTGCGATGCGAACTGAGATGTTGTGCTGCGAACTGAGTTGCTGCGATGCGAACTGAGATGCTGTGTTGCGAACTGAGATTATCGCTAAAGTTCACAGATTGAAGATTTCACAGACTGAGGTCGCTGCGACACAAGGGTAGTGTCGCTATGCTCGCGAAGGTTCAGTCTGTGAGACACAGACTCAAACTCGAAGGGTTTTGCGACACAAGATTTGTGTCGCTATTTTCACAGACCGAAGGTTTTACAGACTGAGATCGAGTGTTGCGACACTAAAGCTAGTGTCGCTAAGTCCACAGACTGAGTTCACAGACTCAGTTTTCGGTCTGTGTTGTTGAGTTTCGTTTCATGACTGGGTCAAACGTACTTATTTTGATCCGAAACTTTTACGCATTAAATTTCAATGTTTTAGCACTTGTAAAAAGTAAGTTTTATAATTTTTGACAAACCCGAAGTTGCTCGTTTTATATTTATTGCAAAAACAGTCCATGGGTAAAGTTTCATCAATTTTGAGTCGTTTTCGTGGCTCGTTTCGACAAATAAAAGCTTCGAAATAAAATCCAAATAAAATCACAGTTGTTCATACATGTCTTAGCTACTTCCAGTAAATTTTTCATAATTTTTGTCAAGTGTAACTCACGAAATCGTCCAAGAATCAGATAGAGGTCCAACAGGTCGACTTTTAGACCTTTGCTCAGTGTATGGTCTATATCTCACGATTTACAAAACTTCAGGAAAAGTGCAAGTACAATCTTGAAAGGTGACAGAAAATGTGAACTTTTCCAAGTGGTTTCAGTCGATTTGGATTTGTAGATCTCGAGATATGATTTCTCAAAGTTGGTCAAATTTTCTGTCCAAAAGGATAGTCCGGACACTTCTTTTAGTAAAATCGTTTTCGTATATCAGACGGCTTCAGAAAAATACCAAACCACTTGGGTTCGAAAGTAGACTCCTTGAACTTGATTTTAGACTCAAGAATCGCTCGATTTGGTTAAGAAATGAGTTAGATATCGTGTGTCAATGTCGGGTTAAGTTTTTATCTGGTGGTTAATAGGTTTGTCCGAAAGTTTTTAGCATTATCCTTTGGTTTTCGGTTTAGATCTTGGACATAATTAGCATAGATGGACATTGTAACATGATTATAAGTATGTTTTAAGTAAAATAAAGAGGAATGAAGTTTCTTACAAAGGAGATGATGAAAGAACGAAGAAAAATGGAAGTCGTGAGCTCGTTTTCTTTCGTTTTCTTGCAAACCGAAATGGAGGTGCTATGGTGGTTTGTGGTGGTGTTTGTGGTGGTGTTGGGGCTGCTGGATATTGCTGGGAATAGAGGGAGAGAGAGGAGAAAGAGTGAGAGAGATTGAGAGAAAGATGGGGTGTGTTGGAGTGTGAAATGAGATTGTGTGTGTAAGTAAGAAAAGGAGAATGGGGAAGGGTGAAAGCATGAGGAAGGGGCTGATTTCTTGCAGATTTCTGGCGGGTCCCACCCCTATGTGGGTGTTTTAAATTATTCCCCAAATTTGCGTTACGCGTAGTGCTCGTTTACCCGTTTGTTTCGTCGTTCGTTTAAACGTTAAACATTTATTAATTAGGTTTTTCGTTACGATTTTAATCGCGTAAGTTTTTGATTGAAGTTTTGTTTAAAATATTTCATTTTAAGTTATTAGAATAATAATCGAGTTTCGTTCGGTTGTCGGGCACTCTTTGCGCGTTTTCATCGCGTACGGTACGTTTTGCATAAAACGTAAAGTGTTTGTTTATTATTGTACCATAATAATATAATGTAAATAACTACTATTTAATTATAAAATAGATTTACGTTATTTATGAAAAAGTTTTCAACAATGTCCGTATTCATAGTGTCGGAGTCTTTCCGATCGTTTAGCGTAATTATAATTAATTACGTGCGTGTGTATATAATATACAAATGTTACTGTACTTAGCCCCATTTCAAACTAAATACCAGTAATGATACTCAAGCTTAAGGTAATTTAATACGCTTAAGTGTCGATTGTCACATATGTGGACGATCGTTTGAACAAATCGGTTAAAATGTGTTTTAAGGAGTACTTTTTAAGGTTTCTAGATACCTTTGTTCTCAATCAAACCTACATGAATATTCATGTATGAATGAAGTTAATCACATTTAAACAAATACGTAATTTAGTTGTTCTTACGAGTTTTAAACTTTTATTTTGTTCTCAACCTTAGTTTTCAATTTTCCAATGTAGAAAGGAATTGTAAGTACATTTTTTTTAATCTTATTAGTGATTTCTTGAAAATTAAATGATAAAAACAACTAACTTAAGATGAAATTCTAATAAAGAGATAATTAGTTGATACAATTCTCCGTTGGATATCAAAACGAATTAAAGAGAAGAAACAACAAATTAACGAAAGCTTTTAATAATTCAAATGATAAAAAAAAAGTACAAAATTCTACTCCTAAGTTTCCCTATTTATAAGCCTAAAACAAACGACCCTATAATAGTTTCTCATCCTAATCAAACTCAAATAACTAATACTAGTAAAATACGTCAAATACTCAAATACTGATAATCTACTACCCTTAAGAGTTATAACCACCTATTTATAAGCCTAAAACAAACGACCCTATAATAGTTTCTCATCCTAATCAAACTCAAATAACTAATACTAGTAAAATACGTCAAATACTCAAATACCGATAATCTACTACCCTTAAGAGTTATAACCACGTTCCTAACAATCTCCACCTTGATTTAAATTCCTTAGTAATACCAAACTTTTAAAATAATCAACCACTCAACCAAACTTTTAAAATAATCAACCACTCAAAGCACATCACATTATGAGCCCGAGTAGCCCGAGTTATCTTTAGCAATAGTCGCAACCAAACCTGTCCTTTAATTTAGGACAATCAAACTTCCAATGGCCCGTCTCTTTACAATAGTTATAAATATCTTGAGGATTTGGACCTTGAGGACTTGACATTGCTCCACCCATATCTTGACCTTTTCTTGACCGATATTGACCCTATCACGACTTGTAGCAGCTAAACTGTAACACTCCGAAATTTGAGGTATTATTTTAATAGGTATAAAATATTTATTATTAATTGTTATATAAAGTATTAGTAGAAGTAAAGTATTTAAAGTTGTTTAAATAACTATAAAGTATTAGTAGAAGTAAAGTATTTAAAGTTGTTTAAATAACTATAAGTTGGGAATAGTTAGTTAAGTATTGTATTATAAGATAATAAGACTTGAGGGGTTGGAAGTGTAGATGTCTATTAAAAATCTGCATCTAATTTAATTAAAACATAAAAATATACGTATATACAAACATATATCGATATACATATACATACACATCAAAAACAACTTCCAGAAACAACAAGAAAGAAAGGAGGTCGCGAGGGAGAGAAAGAGAGGGAGAGAAATCAGTTTTAATCACAAAATTAAACTTGGAGGAATCGAATTTGTAGCTTCTTGATTATCTTTATCACAAGGTAAGTAACTATTCTTGTTGGTTTAACCTAAAAACTTGGGGAGATGATGAGTTGAGGGAATGCGAAGCTTCCCTACTTCCCCCAAAAAATTGCTTCCCTTTTGATCTATACCCTATATATATATATATATATATATATATATATATATATATATATATATATATATATATATCTTAATTACATATAAAGCATCTCCATCATTTTTTTAAAATTGGTTTCAACAATGTCTAAAGTCTAAATTACCCTTTAAAATTCATTAATTGTCTCAATCTTTCCAAACTCACTCACTAATTTATAATATCTATTCATATAAACCTTCCATTTTAACTTTGCACATCATCTTTTAAAATAATTTTACATATTATTGATGCAAAATCAACACCGTGTGACAAAAGCTTGTGTAGAAATTTTAACTTGATAAATGTTGTTAAATGTTGTACAAACTGCGACTGTATGAGAACTTAATTAAGTTCTCAAATACTGTTCATGAGAACTTAATTTAAGTTTACAGGTACTGTTCATGGGAACTTATTTTAAGTTCGCAGGTACTGTTCATGAGAACTTATATTAAGTTCACAGGTATTGTAGCAGTTCTTATAAATAGTAGTTTTCAGTTTTCAGAAAGTGTGAGATTGAGTGTGCGCGAACCTTGGAGTATCTATAATTGCGAGTGATTGTTTGAGAGAGTTTGTGAGCATATTGTGTGAGTTTCTGTAATCATTGATTAATGAATAAACAAAAACTTTATTTACTCGCGTGTTCGGTTTTGATTATATTTCACGTATTGTAACATCCAGAAATTTGTTAAATTTGAAAGTTGTGTACTGTTATGCGACACAAGGGCTAGTGTCGCAGGTAGCGACACAGAGCCCAGTGCGACACAAGGCTTGTGTCGCAGTGTCGGGCAGAAAGTCGGTTTTGAGAGGTTAATTGTGTAATTAAGTGATAAATTAAAAATAAAACATATTTCAAACATTTCCAGAAACTAGAAAACACTTCCAGGTTCGTTTGTATGTGTGTTTTTGGTGTTTTTAGAGAGAGAAACTAAAAGAGATCAAGAGTTGCCAAGGAATTGATTATTGAAAGTGTTTCCTTGAATTTCTAAATCATCTCAGGTAAGAATCTAAGCTTTCTTGTAATTTTGAAAGTGTTGAGCATTTGAATTGGTGGGTGTTGAAATTGTAAAGTGTGTGGGTAAAATTGGATGAGTTTTAATTGAGCTTAAAATGAGTTTGAATGTGTTTTGAATGGATTGTGTGTGTATGATAATCATTTGTTGAATCTGGTTCGAATTTGGGGTATTGAAATCACCCAGAAATTTGTTAATCACAGATGGTTTCTGCTGCCCTGTTCGTCATTGCGACACAAGGCTTGTGTCGCAGCTTGTGTCGTAGTGATGGTGTCACAAATTAAAACTGTTGCTTTAGCGACACAAACTGCTAGTTGGTACTGTTACTATAGCGACACTAAAAGCTAGTGTCGCAGCTTATGTCGCTTGTTTCCACTATTAATTGTAATTATTGTTTTAGCGACACTAAGAGCTAGTGTCGCAGGTTGTGTCGCAATAGTGTGTTGAGCGACACTAATTTAGTGTCGCCAGGAGGTATAGCGACACTAGGGGGTAGTGTCGCAGGATTAATTGATATTTTAAATAATATTAATTATTATCAGAGTTAATTGAATACGGTCGCCTCGACAGGTATTTCGGGTAGCAATTCATAAATATCTGATCGTCGTCCTCGAGGTAAGTAGTAGGAAAGTAAAGAATTTAATTGGCTGATCTTGTTAATAATGATTGTGTTACAAGGTTGCATTGAATAACTGAGTATATCAATGAGTTGATTGACCAATTGTTGAGTGAACAATTGTGCCCATGAGAATGAGTTGAGTGGCCAATTGCTGAGTGAACAATTGTGCCCATGAGAATGAGTTGAGTGGCTAATTGCTGAGTGATCAATTGTACCCATGTATATGTGAGTTAAGTGACCAATTGCTGAGTGATCAATTGTGTCTAGCTGTATGAGTTGAGTGGCCAATTGCTGAGTGATCAATTGTGCCGATTGAATATATGTTGAATGTAGTAAATGTATGATTGAATGATAAAGACATGAAATGTCTGGTTTATTGTATTACTGTGAATGTATTTTTCCTTTACTTACTAAGCGATGTGCTTATGTATTGTTGGATGTTGTGTTGATAGGTACACCTAAAGGGATGAAGGATGGGGATCCGGGCAAGCGACCCAAGAGCTACTAGTGATGGACTTACAATGGCAAGATAGTAAGAATACGGACTCATAGATCATGCTCTATATTAACATGTGATGTTTTGTAAAAATGATAAATATTTCGTGCTGAACCAGGTTGTTATTACTTTATATTAATATATAAAGTGTTTTTAAGAATTTAAATTGAGTATACATTTAAAAAAAAAAAAAATCTGGGACATTTCACGTATAAACACAATTAACGAACGGATTCCGCACGTTTCATTGATTCGATTCAAAGACGAGGTCAACAGGACTAACACATATGATTTCAATTAATCTTTTACAAACAATATATATGTGACACCCAGCAAATTAGGTCGTCATTTGAATTTAATCATAAACCATTATTACTTGTATTTAGTATGGAATAGGACTAAGTACAGTAACATTTTTGTATGTATGTAAATATATATATACACGTACGTAATTAAATTTTAATTACGCAAATTCGATCGGATGGAATCCGACACAATAATACGGACGTTGGTGAAAATTATTTAATTAAATAACGTAATTGTAATAAATAATTGTTATTTAACGTATATCGTTACAATAATATCTAAAACGTCTTACGTTTCGTATAAAACGCACCGTACACGTCAAAAACGCACGAATCACGCCCGACAACCGAAGGAAGCCCGAAATATATTTCAATAACTTAAAATGAAGTATTTTAAATAAAACTCCAATCAAAATCTACGCGAATAATTCGTTAACGGAAAACTCGAATAATAAACGTTTAGCGTTTAAACGAACGACGAAACGATCGGGTAAACGGGCACGACGCGTAACGTAAACTTGGGGAACAAAATTTAACACTCCCCAACCCCTACTGGGCCCCCTGGCCGGCCCCCCTACACCCAACATCACCACCATACCAAGACACCCCTCCCATGCCTCCCTCACTCTTACATTCACTCAAACACACCAATATATTCACACTCAAACTCTCTCAACTCTCTCCTCTCTTTTTTCTCTGCAACTCCAGCCCCAAAACACCTCCCAAATAACCACCACAAACCACCACAAGCATCACTATAAACCACCATAGCATCATCTCTTTCGGTTTGCAAGAAAAAGCAAGAAAACAAGCTTTCGACCTTCATTCTTCGTGCTTTCATCAACTTCTTTGTAAGAAACTCTATCCCCCTTTTATTTTACTTGGAACACACTTATATTCATGTTATAATGTCCATATAACAAGATTATGTCCAAAAACAAAGTCGAAAATCGTTTTTGAAAACATAAAAACCTTAACAGTTTCTGGGCAGAAACTTGGCCCGACTTCAAGGGAAAGTTTCGTGCTCAAAACTCAACCAAAATGGACGAATCAAAAGGCAAAAGTTAATTTTAAAGAGTTAGCTTTCATCTCCAAGTGTTTTCATAATTTTTCGACACCGTTTGATACCCGAAAATGATTTTACAAAAATGTGTCGCCAAACTGTCTCGGGTGACAGATTTTTGACTCAACTTCTCGAGAACATAACTCGAGCTACACGACTCCAAATGACTTGAAACCACCACCAAAATATCACAAATTTTGTTAGGTACAAATGTCGTTTAGATAATTTTCTTTGAAAATGTGTAGATTTTGCTCAGTAATTCGATCTTTGAACATGTGTCCAGATCGGTCGATTTTGGACCTCAGAGGACAAATGGAATTATTAAAAATACTTAGACTTATCCAAAAATTCTAGAAAAATTACTCAAAGTATTAAGACATATATGAACAACTGATAATTTTCTCGGATTTTATCTCGACACTTTGACTAGTCAAAACGAGCCACAAAAACGACCCAAATTTATGGAAAAAATGACACAGGGACTGTTTTTGCAAAAGCTTTAAAACGACACTTTCAGGTTGAACACAAAGCGTAACGATAATTATCACAGCAGGTCCTCTGTGTCGCAGATGGCCCAAAACCATTGCGACACAAGCCGTGTGTCGCACTACTGATTTTCGAAATACTCTTGCGACACCAATCTCTGTGTCGCAACATTTATAAACCAGCAGTACTAACTTGTGTCGCAACCTGCGAGACAAGCCTAGTGTCGCTAGACAAGCAGTGTTAACTCGTGTCGCAACATTTTATATTGAACAGTACTAACCTGCGACACAAACCATTGTGTCGCACACCTATTTAAAATCTCGACTTGCGACACCAACTCTTGTGTCGCACAACTATTTGATTTCATACTTTGCGACACTACCTTTGTGTCGCAACACCTCATAGCGACACAACATCTGTGTCGCATAAAACAGTCTGATTGAAAACATATCATAGTTCGTTAATTGTATGAGCGCGAGTATTATTGGATAGATCTATCGGGGATTGACATCCCCGTCCGGGCTAGTCGCTCTAGCCGACCCACGGACGCATTAATATTTGACTGTTACAGGTGTATTGGATTATGCATCTGCCCGAGGCACAAACTAGGTTAAGCGTCGAACTGTGAGACTCATGGCAATAGTATACACTTATTTTGCATTCGTGCAACACTGATTAAATTCTGACAACCGGCAAATTACGCCGTCATTAGTGACTAATCGTAGATTATTATTACTTGTAATTAGTGTGAAATAGGACTAATTACGATAACACTTTGTATATTACTTTATACGCACGTACGTAATTAATTTTTAATCACGCATTTTCAATCGGATGGAATCCGACACAATAATACGGACGTTGGTGAAAACCCTTTTTCATAAATAATGTAAATCTATTTTATAATTAAATAGTAGTTATTTACATTATATTATTATTATATAATAATATACGAACACTTTACGTTTTATGCAAAACGTACAATACGTAACGCAAACCCGCTTGAAAACATAAAGGAAACACAAATTAAAATGTAACAATTTTAATTAAACAAACAATTAAATTAAATGGCAAGTGAGGAAATCCGGTGGAGCCCACACAAAAGATAAAAGTTCTGTAAAGTCTGAGACTTTCTAGGCCGGCCCACACACTACCCAAGGGAATATCATCATTTTGGTTACTTACACACACAACTCAAACCTTCATTTGGTAAAATCTTCAGAAACTTTACCCAAATCTTTCTCTCATTTTCTCTCCTCACGGCAACCACAACCAGAAATCCTTTTCATTTTCACTTTCACTCTCAACTCTCACAAAAACTCACAAGGGAACTTACTGGTAACAAGGAGTCAAGCTTCACCAATTTTCTACCCATCTCGTTCGTCACACATATTTCGGGTAAGGACACACTTTTCTCAACTTATTTTGTTATCCGTAGGATTTTATTGATTTAACATGCTAGTAAGTTCACTCACTAAGTCCAAACTGAAAACCCACTTGAAGTTACCCTAAAACAAACGTCTTTAAAGAAATCTACCAAAGAAACCGTTTAAAATTTCGTGTCAAAACCGATTCATTTCGTTTTATGAGTGTAAAAATTTTTTTTAAGATTTAACGTGTAAAAGTTTCGGGTCCAAAACGAAATCAATAAATAGAAACTCTCGAACAAAAATGAATATTCAGAAAACAAACAGTAGGAAACGTACTAACAGTGGTAACTAAAATGTACTAGCAGTGGAAACTAAGAAAACGCACTAGCAGTATTAACTAAGAAAACACACTAGTAGTATTAACTAAGGAAAAGCACTAGTAGTATTAACTAAGGAAATGCACTAGCAGTATTAACTAAGGAAATGCACTAGCAGTATTAACTAAGGAAATGCAATAGCAGTATTAACCAAGGAATTGAACTAGCAGTAGAAACAAAGTAAGAATGAACTAACAGTAGAAACTAACGAACAATAGAAACAAAATGAACCAACAGTAGAAACAAAGGAAGAATGAACTAGCAGTAGAAACCATGGAAATTACATTAGTAGTGGAAACTAAGTACATGAACTAGCAGTATTAACTTGGTCACCAGTAGAAACTAAGCGAGCAGTAGAAACCATGTAAAACCTTTAGTCTGTGATAATAGCGACACAAACTTTGTGTCGCTGCTGTTAACCACCAACAGTATTAACCAGCAGTACTAACTAGCGACACAAAGACCAACCGTATTAACTAGCGACACTAGCCTTAGTGTCGCATTAACCTTAGTGTCGCATTAGCCAAACAGTACAAACCCTTGAGTCGTAACAACCTCAGTCTGTGAAACCCTCAATCTGTGAACTTTAGCGACACAAGCTATAGTGTCGCAACCCTTTTTAAACTATCACATCTGTTTACTGTACAACTCAGGTGGATCAAAACCATATTTTCACAAAATAATTAATTCGCGTGACAATACATAACTATGATAATTACTTGGATACACACAACTTGTATTTTTATAGATATATATCGAAACGTAACATAATAATAATGTCTTCAGGAATTATTATTACAAACCATCACCAACGGGCCGTACACGTTTTCTAAACACATGTGATAAACAAACTTTGGACATAACTAGTTGAGTGGACAACTAGCATGAATGATTTTTTGAGACATTCACTCATACATAACCTTGTGCGTTTAGGACGCCAGAAGGTTACATCTCGGATAAACGCTTATTAACTTAAACGCTAGCTCTCAAGACTCAGGTGAGTCTCATAGCCACACTTTTACTTTTACTGTTTTACTTACTTTGGGGTGAGAATACATTGCTCTGTTTTTATGAACACAAGTACTATGAAAACTTATACGGATTGCATGGTAAACTAAACCAAACTACGATGGTCTCCAACAAATATCATAGCCCGTTAATACTAAGCGCCAACATTATGGATAGATCTATCGGGAACTGACAGTCCGCCGTCCGGGGTTAGTCGCTCTAACTACTATACGGACGCATAATAATTCGTAATCCGAGTGTACTGGTTTATACACTTAACTGGAGACACCAACTATGGTTAAGCTTCGGAACTATGAGCCCATGGCAATAGTATACTATGATTTACTTTGGCATTCGTGCTACTAGGATAACTCTGAAATCTTGTGGTTCATACTATGATTTTAACTAGGTAAACCTATGAGCTCACCAACATTATTGTTGACCTTTTAGCGTGTATTTCTCAGATACTCAACAACCGTAGGGTTGCCCACAGGACTGCCTGCTAGTTCGAGTCGCATGCATTATACGTATATGAAGATTTGCTTACATTATTTTGTATAATCGGTATGTACTAGAATCTTCAGGATTTCATCTCGCGAACTCGAGACTAATGTAAACTTTTAAATCATGTGAATGTAACTACTTTTGTGCTACTTTTCAAAACGTCTCATATAGAGTCGTTTGCTTTTCCTTTCTGCAATGATTACTGGATTAGTCGCGCCCCGACCCGACTTCCGCTGCACAGTAAATTTGAGGGTGCGACATAAATCTTGTGATTATTACCAATTTTTGATAACTGTTTCAAACATATGAACTCACCAACATTATGTTGACCGTTTTAGTATGTAATCTCAGGTACGCAGACACAGTAGGATGGCCTACAGGGAAACACTAGCTCGAGTCGCATGCTTTACAAACAAACAGAGAGATTTTCCTGCATTACTATTTTTGTATTGGTAGTCATGTAGTAAGATCTCTAGGCTTTTATGCGAACTCGCTGATAGAACAAACGAGTATTTTTGGTGAACAATGTATTTTTATGGAATGTAATTCTAAACGTCTCATTTAGAGGTCGTTTGTTATAACTTGTGTAATGATCCATGATTAGTCGCGCCCCGACCCGACTTCCGTTGCACATCAAATTTGGGGGTGCGACAGATTGGTATCAGAGCTAAAGGTTATAGCGAACTAGGTTGCATTAGTGGGCCTAGACTATAACCATTAAGTTGGTATTCCTCATTAGGTATAACTAGTTCAGGAATTTCATCGTTCGACTTTAATTTAACATAACCTGATCAACTATGTACAATTAAAGAAGAATCGATGCAAGGTGTGAAATGGTTATAGCAAACAGGAATATATTAGAAGACTTTGATAACGATGGAACCAGGACCAAACTTATGCATGCTATACTAATTAGATTATTATATGCTATACGTATATATATAGATCTCACGCACTAAAACTCTTGCCACAACAATGGCAGACACTCCTATCGTAACTCCAACTGAATTAGAAAGCGAAACTCGGGTCTCACCTATCCGTACTTCTTCGGACTCTCGCGTCATACGCATCTCTAGGAGAACTGTTGGCTCTCCTCGGGCTAGTCCTGATCCCGATACTACTACCACTGATAACACAACTACTAAAACCCGCCGTTGCTCAGACGCTCTCCGATGGAATTGGCTACCCAATATGTTAGATACTTGGAGGTCCGAGGAAGGTATGCAAATCACCGTCGAACCTATGGACATCTCTCCATACACTCAAGAACCCATACATCACATTGTTCCAGTGCTAGCAGCTAGACTACACCGTCACGAGAAAAAACTCGATGATATGGAACTAGAACAACTCGAAACAAGTTCAAGCTGGATGCACATGGCACAAGGCCGAATCGGACAAATCTATCAAGATCAGGAAGATCTAGCCGAAACCATGAACATTACTCATGACCAAGTAGTCTAGACAAGGGACGAGGTCACCGCGCTACGATTACGACTAGAACAATGTGAATTACGCTCACATGAAGCTGAGCAATACACTCGCATGCTGGAACAACGGTTCACGTTGGCTGAAGAAAATGCCAGACTAGCTAGCAGACTTGCAGAAACTGTGGATCATCTCCTCACCCTACTACCACAAGTAGATCTACACCAAAATTAGTGTAGTAATCGTTAGGTAATCTACCTATTCACCGCTTGTAATCCGTCTGGATGTAACAATCCCCGGCATCTTTTGTAAACATCGAATTCTATAATCTTTTGAACTCGTATCTTAAATGATTACAATCTTATTACCTTAAGTCGTGATTGTCACTTTGTGCTGTTGTATATTACCCCTCATATATATACATCGGTAATAATCATAATCCTCATACAAACTGTCTCACATTCCTTTTGATTTCTTTCTTTGAAGAATCATGCCGCCAAAAAGACAGACTTACACCCCCGATGAAATCGCACAACTTATTGCCCAAGGAGTAGCCGACGCTCTGGCTACTCAGGGAGCTCAAAGGAACAGTGGGTCGAACCCACAGAGTGGCAGCGAAAATACTTCGAACACTGTAATCACAGCCAAACCCTGCACTTACAAAGAATTCTTAAGCTGCAAACCCCTCAACTTCAAGGGCACTAAAGGAGCCATTGGTCTATTAAGATGGTTCGAAAAGATGGAGTCCGTCTTCAGAATTTGCAAATGCACTGAAGAGTGCAAGGTCAAGTACTCCACCTGCACCCTTCTGGAAGGTGCCCTAACTTGGTGGAATTTCTACGCACAAACTGTGGGAATCGACGCTGCCTATCAACTCCCCTGGGAGGATTTGAAAAAGGTGTTAACGGAGGAGTATTGCCCCAGGGAGGAATTACAACAACTAGAGGTGGAATTTTGGAACCTCACAGTCAAAGGTGAAGACATCACTGGCTACACTACTCGTTTTCACCAGTTGGCACTTCTCTGTCCAACCATGGTGGATCCTGAGTATAAGAGAATCGAGAGATACATCTGGGGACTCCCACCGAAGATTCAGGGGATGGTAACTGCATCAAACCCCGGAACCATTCAAAGTGTCGTCCGTATGGCACACAGCTTAATGGCTCAGGTGGTCCGACGTGGGACACCTGCGGAAAAGAACCCTGGAAATAGATCTGGGGATAACAAAAGAAAGTGGGAAGGACACCCCAACAACAACAGCCAAAACCAACAACAGAACAGAAGGCCGGAGATCGTTAGGGCCTATGCAACAGGAACCGATGACAAGAAAAAGTACCAAGGAAGCAGACCCTACTGCCCCAAGTGTACTTTACACCATGAGGGTCCTTGCAGTAACACTTGCACTAAATGCAAGTGACAGGGCCACATAGCCAAGGACTGCAGAGTTCCCAACACCACCACCAAACCCGGCACACCCAGAACCTGTTACGAATGTGGTAACCCCGGACATTTCAGGAATGAGTGTCCGAAGTTGAAAAACAACAACAACAACAACAACAACAACAACAACGCTCGCGGTAGAGCTTTTGTAATGAACTCAGGGGAAGCCCGCCAAGACCCTAATGTGGTTACGGGTACGTTCTTTCTCAACAACTTAATTGTATCTGTCTTAATTGATACTGGTACCGATAAGAGTTTTATATCCGATGAGTTTAGTTCACTACTCAATATCACTCCCATTGCTTTTTATGCTAAGTATATCGTAGAATTAGCAAACGGCAAACTGATTGAAGCCGACAGTGTAATTCGAAATGTCACCCTAAATCTAGCAGACGAACTCTTCCCCATAGACTTAATTCCTATTGAAATCGGGAGCTTTGACATCATCGTCGGTATGGATTGGTTATCTAAACACCATGCCGAAATTGTTTGCTACGAGAAACTCGTTCGCATTCCTCTCGTCACCAGTGGAACCTTGATCATACAAGGGGAGACCGGGGGATCAAGAGTAAACATCATATCGTGCATGAAAACTAGAAAATATCTGAGAAAAGGATATCAGGCACTCCTGACACACGTAACCGAGAAGAAGTCGGAGGAGAAGCGACTCGAAGATGTGCCTATCGTCCGAGACTTTCCTGAAGTCTTCCCTGAAGACTTACCTGGCCTTCCACCACCCAGACAAGTCGAATTTCAAATCGATCTAGTGCCCGGCGCAGCACCCGTGGCACGAGCTCCTTACCGTTTAGCCCCTTCCGAACTTCAGGAGTTGTCTACTCAATTGCAAGAACTCTTGGATAAGGGATTCATTCGACCAAGTTCCTCACCGTGGGGAGCTCCGGTCCTATTTGTGAAAAAGAAAGATGGGTCTTTCCGAATGTGTATCGATTACCGAGAGTTGAACAACCTAACCATAAAGAATCGGTACCCACTTCCCCGAATCGATGACCTATTCAACTAACTCCAGGGATCGAGTGTTTACTCGAAAATTGACCTACGGTCAGGTTATCACCAATTGCGTGTCCAAAACGATGACATTCCGAAAACCGCATTCCGAACTCGATACGGTCACTACGAATTCCAAGTCATGCCATTTGGCTTAACCAATGCACCGGCTGTATTCATGGATCTTATGAATCGTGTGTGCAAGCCATATCTCGACAAATTCGTCATTGTGTTCATCGTTGACATCCTGATTTACTCTCGCAACGAACAAGAACACGACCAACACCTGAAAACCATTCTTGAATTACTCAAGCGCGAGGAGTTATACGCCAAATTCTCTAAGTGTGAATTCTGGATCCGAACCGTACAATTCCTAGGACATGTCATCGACAGTCAAGGGATACATGTCGATCCATCAAAAATCGAGGCTATCAAGTGCTGGCAAGCACATACAACCCCAACTGAAGTACATCAATTCTTAGGACTCACTGGATATTATCGGCGATTCATTGAGAATTTTTCAAAAATAGCTCAACCTTTAACCACCATGACTCAAAAAAAAAAAAAGTTCGATTGGACTGACAAACAAGAGTCAGCATTCCAGCTATTAAAACAAAAACTTTGCAGCGCACCAATCCTGTCATTACCCGAAGGCAACGATGACTTCGTGGTCTAATGTGACGCCTCACACCAGGGACTTGGTTGTGTGCTAATGCAACGAGAAAAAGTCATAGCTTACGCCTCCCGACAACTCAAAATTCATGAGAAAAACTATACGACTCACGACTTAGAACTAGGAGTTGTAGTTTTCACGCTTAAAATCTGGAGACATTATCTATATGGTACCAAGTGTACTATCTTCACCAACCACAAAAGTCTCCAACATATCTTCGATCAAAAAGATCTAAACATGAGGCAACGCCGATGGGTCGAACTACTTACCGACTACGACTGCGAAATTCGCTACCACCCCGGCAAGGCTAACGTCATTGCCGATGCCTTGAGCCGAAAAGAACGAGCAAAACTACTACGAGTTCGAGCCCTCGATATGACTATACATAACAACCTCCCCACTCAAATCCATGCCGCACAACTCGAGGCACTCAAGGAAGGGAATGTGGAAAATGAAGCCCTACGAGGCATGGACAAGCAATTCGAAACCAAATCCGATGGAGCCCGATACTTCTCTAACAGAATATGGTTACCAAATTTCGGAAACCTAAGAGATTTGGTGATGGATGAAGCTCACAAATCTCGATACTCAATACATCCTGGAGCCGACAAGATGTATCACGACATCAAAGAGTCGTATTGGTGGCCCAACACGAAAGCTGACATAGCTACTTATGTTAACAAGTGCCTTACCTGCTCAAAGGTTAAGGCTGAATACCAGAAACTCTCCGGACTGTTACAACAACCTGAAATACCCCAATGGAAATGGGAGCAGATCTCCATGGACTTCATCACTAAGCTGCCGAAAACACCGAGCGGTTCCGATACCGTTTGGGTGGTCGTCGATCGTCTCACCAAATCTGCTCATTTCCTGGCAATCAAGGAAACTGATAAGATGGAGCGTTTGACTCGCATCTACATGAAAGAGATTGTCGCTCGACACGGCGTACCCATCTCGATCATCTCGGATAGAGATAGCCGTTTCACCTACCGCTTTTGGCAGTCCCTACAGAAGGCCCTAGGTACTCGCCTAGACATGCGTACGTCTTACCACTCGCAAACCGATGGCCAAAGCGAACGAACCATTCAAACACTAGAAGATATGCTACGAGCTTGCGTAGTTGACTTCGGTAAGAATTGGGAAAATCACTTGCCTCTGAGAATTTTCGTAGAACAACAGTTATCACACCAGCATAAAGGCTGCACCTTTTGAGGCACTCTATGGGCGAAAATGCCGCTCACCTATCTGTTGGACCGAGGTGGAAGATAGCCAACTCACCGGTCCCGAAATCATACATGAAACCACTGAGAAAATCGTAGATATCCAAAACCGGCTGAAAGCCGCATGTGATCGTCAGAAAAGTTATGCTGACGTGAGATGCAAACACCTCGAATTCCAAATCAGGGACAAAGTACTGTTGAGAGTGTTACCTTGGAAAGGTGTCATTCGTTTTGGTAAACGTGGAAAGCTTAACCCTAGGTAAATCGGACCGTTTGAAATTCTGGAAAGAATTGGTCCGGTGGCATATCGACTGCAGCTACCTCAAGAACTCAGTAGCGTGCACAACACTTTTCACATTTCTAACCTAAAGAAATGTCTGTCTGATGAGACACTCATTATTCCACTCGACGAAATCCAAATCGATGACAAACTACATTTCGTCGAGGAACCTGTGGAGATCATCGACTGAGAGGTCAAACGCTTAAAGCAAAGTCGTATTCCCATCGTTAAAGTCCGGTGGAATTCCAGGCGTGGTCCTGAATTCACTTGGGAGAGGGAAGACCAAATGCGAAAGAAATACTCACACCTTTTCACCGATCCCACACAGACCACGGCAACAAACTAATTTCGGGACGAAATTCTTCTAACAATGGGAGAATGTGACACCCGGCAAATTAGGCCGTCATTTGAATTTTATCATAAACCATTATTACTTGTATTTAGTATGGAATAGGACTAAGTACAGTAACATTTTTGTATGTATGTAAATATATATATATACACGTACGTAATTAAATTTTAATTACGCAAATTCGATCGGATGGAATCCGACACAATAATACGGACGTTGGTGAAAAATATTTAATTAAATAACGTAATTGTAATAAATAATTGTTATTTAACTTATATCGTTACAATAATATCTAAAACGTCTTACGTTTCGTATAAAACGCACCGTACACGACAAAAACGCACGAATAACGCCCGACACCTGAACGAAGCCCGAAATATATTTCAATAACTTAAAATGAAGTATTTTAAATAAAACTCCAATCAAAATCTATGCGAATAGTTCGTTAACGGAAAACTCGAATAATAAACGTTTAGCGTTTAAACGAACGACGAAACGATCGGGTAAACGGGCACGACGCGTAACGTAAACTTGGGGAACAAAATTTAACACTCCCCCACCCCTAGTGGGCCCCCCTGGCCGGCCCCCCTACACCCAACATCACCACCATACCAAGACACCCCTCCCATGCCTCCCTCACTCTTACATTCACTCAAACACACAAATATATTCACACTCAAACTCTCTCAACCCTCTCCTCTCTTTTTTCTCTGCAATTCCAGCCCCAAAACACCTCCCAAATCACCACCACAAGCATCACCATAAACCACCATAGCATCATCTCTTTCGGTTTGCAAGAAAAAGCAAGAAAACAAGCTTTCGACCTTCATTCTTCGTGCTTTCATCAACTTCTTTGTGAGAAACTCTATCCCTCTTTTATTTTACTTGGAACACACTTATATTCATGTTATAATGTCCATATAACAAGATTATGTCCAAAAACAAAGTCGAAAATCATTTTTGAAAACATAAAAACCTTAACAGTTTCTGGGCAGAAACTTGGCCCGACTTCAAGGGAAAGTTTCGTGCTCAAAACTCAACCAAAATGGACGAATCAAAAGGCAAAAGTTAATTTTAAAGAGTTAGATTTCATCTCCAAGTGTTTTCATAATTTTTCGATACCGTTTGATACCCGAAAATGATTTTACAAAAATGTGTCGCCAAACTGTCTCGGGTGACAGATTTTTGACTCAACTTCTCGAGAACATAACTCGAGCTACACGACTCCAAATGATTTGAAATCACCGCCAAAATATCACAAATTTTGTTAGGTACAAATGTCGTTTAGATAATTTTCTTTGAAAATGTGTAGATTTTGCTCAGTAATTCGATCTTTGAACATGTGTCCAGATCGGTCGATTTTGAACCTCAGAGGACAAATGGAATTATTAAAAATACTTAGACTTATCCAAAAATTCTAGAAAAATTACTGAAAGTATTAAGACATATATGAACAACTGGTAATTTTCTCGGATTTTATCTCGACACTTTGACTAGTCAAAACGAGCCACAAAAACGACCCAAATTTATGGAAAAAATGACACGGGGACTGTTTTTGCAAAAGCTTTAAAACGACACTTTCGGCTTGACCACAAAGCGTAACGATAATTTTCCTAAGCTCTAAAAACATATTTAAGACTTCCCTAAAAGTTTCGGGTCAAACCGAGCACGTTTGACCACAATCTCGAACCCGAAATCACAGCAGGTCCTCTGTGTCGCAGATGGCCCAAAACCATTGCGACACAAGCCCTGTGTCGCACTACTGATTTTCGAAATACTCCTGCGACACCAATCCCTGTGTCGCAACATTTATAAACCAGCAGTACTAACTTGTGTCGCAACCTGCGAGACAAGCCTAGTGTCGTTAGACAAGCAGTGTTAACTCGTGTCGCAACATTTTATATCGAACAGTACTAACCTGCGACACAAACCATTGTGTCGCACACCTATTTAAAATCTCGACTTGCGACACCAACTCTTGTGTCGCACAACTATTTGATTTCATACTTTGCGACACTACCTTTGTGTCGCAACACCTCATAGCGACACAACATCTGTGTCGCATAAAACAGTCTGATTGAAAACATATTTTTCTAAGGAACGTTTTCGCGAAACAACAACTATATCATATACGACACTACTTGTACACACAACACATATACTATTACAAGTATACAACGAAACAAAACATAATAATAACTAGTTGAGTGGACGTACAAAACATCACCAGCGGGTCGTACACGTTTTCTAAACACAAATGATAAACAAACTTTGGATATAACTAGTTGAGTGGACGACTAGCACAAGTGGACATTAACCCTCCACTTGCATACATAAGTGGACATTAACCCACCACTTACATACAATCTTACGCGTTTAGGGCGCTAGAAGATTGCACTTTGGGACACGAACACCCACTCTTTGATATAACTGCTTTCAAGACTCAGGTGAGTCTCATAGCCCCTCTTTTACTGTTTTATACTATGGGGTGAGATTACATACACTGTTTTTATAATCACAAGTACTGAAACAACTCTTATACGGATTGCATGAGACCTTTAATCCACTAAAAGTCCTCACTTTATCATAGTTCGTTAATTGTATGAGCGCGAGTATTATTGGATAGATCTATCGGGGATTGACATCCCCGTCCGGGCTAGTCGCTCTAGCCGACCCACGGACGCATTAATATTTGACTGTTACAGGTGTATTGGATTATGCATCTGCCCGAGGCACAAACTAGGTTAAACGTCGAACTGTGAGACTCATGGCAATAGTATACACTTATTTTGCATTCGTGCAACACTGATTAAATCTTGTGATTATTACCAATTTTTGATAACTGTTTCAAATCTATGAACTCACCAACATTATGTTGACCGTTTTAGTATGTAATCTCAGGTACGCAGACACAGTAGGATGGCCTACAGGGAAACACTAGCTCGAGTCGCATGCTTTACAAACAAACAGAGAGATTTTCCTGCATTACTATTTTTGTATTGGTAGTCATGTAGTAAGATCTCTAGGCTTTTATACGAACTCGCTGATAGAAAAAACGAGTATTTTTGGTGAACAATGTATTTTTATGGAATGTAATTCTAAACGTCTCATTTAGAGGTCATTTGTTATAACTTGTGTAATGATCCATGATTAGTCGCGCCCCGACCCGACTTCCGCTGCACATCAAATTTGGGGGTGCGACAATATAAATTTATTAGATGCTACTTAAGTTTTCATATTGAATTTGAACATAGTAAACATGTGAATTTATTCATTACCGTTGCTATGCACGGGTAATTTGCTAGAATATATATATAGTAAGAGGATCAAAAAAGAAGGAAATTTAGGGAGATAAGAGAGAAAAACAATATGATTCAGTATTTTATTACTTTGATTCAAATTTTTATTACTATAATTCTACGTATTATTGCTTTGGTTCAATATTTTATTAATAAGAATTTAGTTTTTAATTTCTATGATTCAAAAGTAGATAATAAAAATTTGAATCATACTAATAAAATACTGAATCACATTGTTTCTTCCTCTTGACTCTCTAAATTTTCTTCTTCAAACCGACTCATATATATATATATATATATATATATATATATAGGGTTGGGTTCTGGTAAAAATAAGGGGATAAAATAAAAACGGTGAAAACGATCTCAATTTGTATTCACAATTTTTTTAGTTGTGAACTTTTATTTTTTTCGTTTCACATACGTTTTTTTTATTATGAACCCTTACATTTTTTTTATTTTTCAAAAAGATTTCATTGTGAACCTTTAATTTTTTTTGCTTCACAAAAAGTTAAAATTTTTTTAATTTTGAAGTTTAAATTTTTTAGCTTCACATAAATTTATGAATGTGTGAAGCTTAATTTTCAACCTTCACAATTCGTAAATTTTATGTGAAACCAATAAAAATAAGCTTCACATTTAAAAATTAAGTGTGAAAAAAAAAATCAACTTCACACTTTATAAAATTGTGAAGGTAAACTGTTTTCACCGTTTTTATTTTATCTCCACCCCTTTTTATATATATATTTTGATCCAAGGGCTGTGATCTGTTTTCACCGTTTTTATTTTATCCCATTGTTTTCACATGATCTAATCATATATATATATATATATATATATATATATATATATATATATATATATATATATATATAGACACACACACATAAAAGTTTGGATTCAATGTCGAAATCGTAACATCTTTTAAAATCGACATCGAAGAATGAGTGTAATCTTCATAGGATGTTAAGTGAAAGTTAACAACTTTCTTGTAGGAAATATAGTACTCCGATTAGAATTTATTTTGTAGAAAACAGAGGTACAAATCTACAGAACAGATCATGTACTGTTCAAGTAATGCCCTCTCCGTCTCTGAAGTGAAAACAACGAACCATTGATCTTTTCGTTAAGTGTCCAAGCATGACGACTCATATATATACACACTTCAAGAACAATTAGAGGTGGTATGTGGACTTAATTAGAATCGTCTTCTTGGAAAAGCAGGGCAATCAAGTGCTTGGATACGATTATTGACACCACACTTTAGGTGACTTGGATTAGAAGAAACTAACAACGTTGTTTTTGTATCGTTTTCTTCGATTACTTCAATACGTAAGAAACAGGGTCTCAAATGAATCGAATGGACTTGCAGTCCACAAAACTCAAGTATCGTAACGTTGTAATCTTGTTCTAAAATTAGTCGATATCTTGCTAGTTTGTTAATTACGTAATTGTTACACTAATTAATATGAATTTCTCAAAACATTACAAAGTTTCCACTTTGTAGTGTAAAGTAAAGTCTCCCGAAAACTTCCATTTAAAACTCACCTATATATATAAGCATTTGATGCCTATCTTTTCTTTTCATCCTCACCCCACCTCAACTTGTGCCTATAAAACCCCTCTAATCCTCCCCCCTCCCACCCTCCCTTCCCACCACATAAATAGAAAGCATAGTTTTTTCAACCTTTCTCTAAAAAAGTTTTAAGTACCTGATTGCTTTTCAATACCACAAATGTCCTTTTGAAAAAGGCTTTTGTGCACTATATATATTATTTCCACTATAAGTTGTGTGAGATGAGAAAGTGATTTATGTTGCAATAATAATCTTTCTTTCCTTCCAAAAAAGTGAAGTTTTAGAGATAGAGAGAGAAAGAGATTTGTCCAGAGAAATCTCTCTTTTAAATAAACCTTTTTTTCTCATCTCTCCTTCCAATTGATACCTCACTTCTAACTCCCAACTCTCCTTTTCAAAAGATTCACAAGAGAAATGGTGAGTGCATCCTTTCTTTCTTCTTCCTCACCTATTTTGACCATTCACAAAGTTGACTTTTTTCTTTTCTGTACTTCAAGTTTCAAGTTCTTGATCCTGTTAGTGTTTTAAATAATTAATATCAATTGATTGTGTTAATTACAGGAGGTTGAACAACAAGAATCCAACATATGGGATGGCTATGTGGATTGGAAGAAGAAACCTGCCATCAAAGGCCACCATGGTGGCATGCTTGCTGCCTCTTTTGTCTTAGGTAAAGTCAAAGCTAGTCAAGATCAAAACTTTATTCAATAGGGTAAATGTTTCAGTCAGATATATACATATTTGAGATGGGTTTTTTGAAATGTTTGATCTTTTGTTATGAAATCATGATGAGTTAATCATTTTGTTGATATGATGTAGTTGTGGAAGTGATGGAAAACTTGGCATATTTGGCAAATGCAAGCAACTTGGTGTTGTACTTGACACAACACATGCACTTTAATCCTTCAAAAGCAGCTAATCATGTGACAGACTTCATGGGAACTGCTTTTCTTCTTGCCCTTCTTGGTGGCTTCTTATCTGATGCTTTCTTCACCACTTATCAAATCTACCTCATCAGTGCCCTTGTTGAGTTCTTGGTAACAATCTTTCTCTCTTTAATTTCTAGAACATCATTTTTGTGTGTGGATAGATTCATTAGTTTAGTATATCTAGCTTCAATGTGGCTATATAATAGTTCATGTATGATACCATTAAGCATAAATTAGAAGTCATGTGTTCGATTAATCGTACACTAATCATCGAATTACCATACGTGCATGTCTTAATTTCTTTGGATTTTAATACAATTATTTCGCCTACAAGAAAATTAGTCATGAGTAGAAGCATTTCTTTGATCTCTTAAGGAAAAGCATGATTACCAAAATCAATGGTTGATTTTATGGTCATAAATTTGTATTTACTAAAAAAATCAAGGAAGAAATCAAACTGTTAAAGAAATGAAGTTAAATTATTCTTTTTAAATAAAAGGCAAGTAATTATGCATTAAAATGCAACAATCAAGCTAACTTGAAATGTGTCATTAACACTAATCACTATTTAAAGTAGAAAAGACAGCTGCTTGATTGATCTGGGTTTTAGTGGTTTAACTTTGGAAAAAAAATATGTAACAAAAAGAAAAGCACACATTTATAAACCGTGCCTCAGAGGAGCATAATATGCACTTTTACGTAGAGTTCAATCGTCATCCTTACATTTCTTTAACTACAAATTACACAATTTATCTTTTCATGTTTATCATGTACCGGTCTATGGACCGACCTACGGAGTATCAGTTTAATTTTACCCTCACCCCTTTATTCTTTTCGGTTTTTCTAAATGACTTCCTAAAATTTAATTAGTAAAATTATAACATGTATAACGTGATAATTCAACCATTAATTATCCATCGAATATTTTCTTCTAGATGACAAAGTTGAAACATGTGAATCAAATTTGGGTTAGGAGATTCCCCTAATCTTACGCCAAGTTAATTTTTATTTATTTTTTATTTTTAAAGGAATTTATATTCTACATGCACTTTATTATCGTATCCTCTATCCATGTCTCTCTCGGAGGAGGAGGTCTGTACAATCCTTAAATCACTCGTTACATATGTCTAACTGTTTAATAAAACCAAATATTAATTGTTATTTATAAATATATACATATTATATATATATATATATATATATATATATATATATAATTTGAATTAGGAGAATCTACATCAATGTTCACATGTGATTGAATTATTAAACATGTTAAAATTCCTATAATTTAAAAGTTCTCGTAGTTCTTTATTTTTTTGTGATTCTCATTTGAACCTTTGACTATATATATACATATATATATATATACATATACATACATATACATACATATATATATATATATATATATATATATATATATATATTTTGTTATAGTGCAGATAATATTAAGAAGCTGGATATATCTTAGAAGATGGGATGTATACAAAGGGTTGTTATTCGGACGGAATATTCGGTTTACTGATTATTCGGTTCGAATTAATTGGATTTTGAGCAATCACAAGTTAACCCTTAATCCAAATCAAATAGGAAACGATTAATCGGTTACGGGCTAAACGGTTTCGGTTTAGTGTTTGGATTAAACGGTTTTATCCGAATTAGCTCAAGTTGAGCGTGTGATATCAATTAAGACTAAATTTAACAAATAGTTTACGTTTAAATCAATTATATAAACAAACATTTAATGTAATAATAGATCATATTATAAGATTCAAATTCCAATTCCAACTTCTAACGTTCTAACATACAATTTGTTACAAAACAGATTCGTAATTTCTAAGTCAAATAAACATCACCTTCAATCTAATAAAAAAAATGAGTCCTAAAAGAACCAAAAAATCTTCAATCTTTTTTTCTTGAAATTCGTAACATTTCAAAGATCAAACCTTCTTACATAGTAAACATTCATATTCATATATTAGTAATAATATATTATTTATTACTTAATCCTTATTCGGATAACTAAAATATATCCAAAAAACTTAATTTTGATTATTTATCTTATCCATGTTATACATTTAAGTAATCCGTTATCTGAATAATACAATATATTTAACCTAAATCAGATTTGAATTCGATGAATTATTTAAATTCAGATAAAAATGACACACATAGACTACGTATCCTTAGTGATTATATTCCAACAAAATACATGTTCAATATTTAGAATCTCTTATAATGCTTTATTCTTTTATATATTCACAAATATATAATAGAATAACTAATTCAAAGCCATAAAGAAAGTATATATACTATAGTTAGCTTAACTTCTTTTGTGAAATATAATAATATTACTAAATAATATTACCTCTGTCTCAATTTTATTGTTCAAGTTCTTTTATTTCCGAGATACTTCAAATAATTATCTACTTTCAATATCAATCAATCAGAAATGGTTTATGTGGAGAATAATGAATTTTTATGGATCAACACTATAATTATTATATTTTTCTAAAATTGTGTACAAATTTATTGTGAACAAGTAAATTGGGGCGGAGAGAGTAATATGCATTTTAAACATAAGTTAGTAAATTTAAGGTCTAACGGATACTTACTAACTACGATGTATTTCAAATCATATGTTACAGAGCGACTTATGAATGACACTATAAAATGTCCAACCTTTTTTTGTTTTTAGAATATTTACGTAAGAAACTATATTTGTACACTACTATAATCAAATTTGTTAACTACTCTTCCGTCCCAAATCAATTATCCATTAATGCTCATATACCACCTGGACTCGCGGTGCTAAGTTCTAAATTTGGTTTACTTCTGTTAAACCATCGGTGTATATGTTTTTTTTACATGTCTCCAAATAATTGTTTATTTTCTATTTCAATCAATCAGAAATTACTTAAGTGGGTCTTGATTGGTTAACGGGTTAATCATTGTATTTTTATTAAATTGTGTGCTCAATTTTTTAGTGAATAATTAAATTGGAATTAAACTGGGGGAGTACTTTGAAACTATACAAGTTAAATAAACATAAAAATAATAAAACATATAGAGAAAAACAAAAAATGTGATGTAATTTGTTGATCATAAGTGTTTTTCAAAAAGGTTTTTTTTAATGATATGTGTAGGGGCCATGGCTCATGTAGCACATGCATGTATTATATGTGAATAAAAGGGTGAAAATAAACTGAAAACAAGATAGACTTCGTTATCATTAATGTTTTATTTTATTTTATTTTATTTATTAATAATAATAATAATTAATAGACAAAATATATATACGTAGATTTGGTGTTGCATTCCCATTTGTACCACGTGGTACCACTCCCATTTTCGTATCTTAAATTAAAATCTACACTTGTCATTTAGTATTAAAAGTCAAACTTATGAAACATCAACCACATAAGTGCATATATGGGTGTGGGTGTATGACTCAAAGTTATGGATAATATTCTTGGCTTATCAATAATTTTTTTTATTACTAAAATGGTGTTGGATGGATAGGAGTTTGGGTTATAAGATGGATTTTGTTAATTAACTAGAAATTTAATCTAAGATCTTATAAATATTTATATGTCCGATTCCTAGTCGAAGGATACGATCCAAAGATTTTGGGATGCATGGTTCGAATGATTAGGTCGTGTGATAAAATATAAACATTTGTACGCTTGTAACGTTGGTTACTAATATGAGTAGTGATGTCGTTGTTTGAATCTTACGACACCATGTGATGTGAAACGTTTAACACTTTACGCTATGTGATGTGAAACGTTTAACACGTTACGCTATGTGTCACGAGTAATGTTTTGTATCGTGATACAAGATACACAAATTGAGTTATTGTAGTGCCCTTTGTTGTCATTACGTGTTAACTTACGTACGTTATCATGTTAACTTACATCAAGTGGTATGATGATATGTATTGCCAAAAGTGGCATTTTAGTGGGTTGTTCAGATTTTGGATCTATTTTGCTAGATTGAGAAAATGACATCCACAAAAGCCCACTTATTATGTAGATGGACCAATATTTGTTAAAATTGTGTATTCAACGAAGTTTAATTAATTAAAATACAATATCTCATGTTTCTAAACACTATTTTTGAACATTTGACCAGGGTCTAGTGGTACTAACAATACAAGCTCGTTCATCATCACTAAAGCCACCCGAATGCAACACTACAATAGCTACTAGCCCATGTCAACAAGTGCACGGCCCGAAAGCCGTGATGCTTTTTTTAGGCCTATATTTAGTCGCGTTAGGTGTCGGGGGTATAAAAGGATCCCTACCATCACATGGTGCCGAACAGTTTGACGACGATACTATAAAAGGAAGAAAACAACGATCAACGTTTTTCAACTACTTCGTGTTTTGTCTTGCCATTGGGGCGCTCATTGCTGTCACGTTCGTGGTTTGGGTCGAAGAAAATAAAGGATGGGAATGGGGTTTCGGAATTTCTACATTAACAATTTTGTTATCGATCCCAGTGTTTTTAGCCGGTTCCAGATTTTATAGGAACAAACTTCCTTCCGGAAGTCCACTCACGACAATTTTTAAGGTAATATTTTCTCTGTCCCAAAACAATTATCTATTTTTCTTTTTTTTTTAGTTTTTTTGTCAAAATAATAGAAGTAACATTGATCTAGGTATTGATCGGAGCGATTTTAAACAATTGTATCGTGAGAAGTCCAAGCAATGCCATTGTGAACATGTCATTGTCACCAAACGATACCGACCAACAACAAGCCGTCACTAAAGATGTTGAAGAAATCGAAACCCCGTCTTCAAGTCTCAAATTCTTAAACAATGCAGCCGGAAACAAACCGGCCTATAATTTCCTTCGATGCTCGGTTAAACAAGTCGAAGATGTCAAAATTGTACTACGAGTACTCCCTATATTCGGTTGTACTATCATGCTCAATTGTTGTCTAGCTCAACTATCTACATTTTCGGTCCAACAAGCCTCCACAATGAACCGAAAGATTGGATCATTAATAGTCCCGGCCGCGTCCCTCCCCATTTTCCCGGTTATGTTTATTATCTTCCTTGCCCCGATTTACGATCATATCATAATCCCATTTGCCCGAAAAGCAACAAAATCAGAAATGGGCGTGTCACACTTGCAACGGATTGGAATTGGGCTACTTTTATCAATAATGGCCATGGCTGTCGCTGCTTTAGTTGAGATCAAACGCAAACGGGTTGCCACCACAAACGGGCTAGACTCTCAGGGCCCGTTGCCATTATCATTTCTATGGATAGCTTTTCAGTACTTGTTTCTTGGGTCAGCTGATCTTTTCACATTGGCTGGACTAATGGAATTTTTCTTCACTGAAGCACCTGCAAACATGAAGTCTTTAGCGACCTCGTTATCATTTGCATCGTTGGCAATGGGTTACTATTTGAGCACGGTGATTGTGTCAGTCGTGAACAGGGCAACGGGCAGCTCCGGGCACCCTGGATGGTTGTCCGGAGGGAACTTGAACCATTATCATCTGGAGAGATTTTACTGGTTGATGTGTGTGTTAAGTGCACTCAATTTCCTTCATTATTTGTTTTGGGCTAACCGGTACAAGTACCAATCTAGAGGGGCTAGAGGGTAAATATGGAAAAGTTGAAGGTGTATTGAGGAAACTGCCACAAATACAGTTTCAAATATGATTTACATTTTCAGCACTGGGATATAAATAATATGCAGCAAAGTTTAGTTTTACATTAAACACTACTCTTCATTCTAAGCATTCTTCACTTCACTAGGAACTAAATTTTGCATCTTAATTTGTTTATAGATGCAACATACATTGAACTATACAGATCTTGCAGTTTCCCTTTTTAGCAGGAAACTGGAGTTATCGAAATATTTCAGGTTGTAACAAACATCAACTGTCCATTGAAAAATCTAGCTGATCACGTTAGTAGGGTACCCTGAGTCTTCAAATAAGTGTTTTTGATTCTTTTGAAGGCGAATTAGTGATTAGAACTGACAATTATCACCTAGGACACAAGTGGGAACTTTTTCAATGTAATCATTCGATGCGAGTGGCGGATCTAGAAAAATAAGGCGTGTGGGGGCATAAAGTAATTATTTCACATGTAAAAGATCACGAAAACTACATCAAAAAAATAATAATAAAAACCCTATAGCAATTCAAACAACGTCGAAACAACCTAAAATAACATAAAAAGAGCAATTAAATAACATGGAGCCCGGTAAAAATGAACTCAAATGGAAAGTGTGCAGATTTTAAAGTAACCACGGCGAAAGCAAAGCGGGAATCATGACAAGCATATCTTTGGTTCCGACATCTTTTAGAAGGTCTTGAATGAGAGTTTTGTTATCGAAAACCAAATGTTTATAAACAAACATTAATGTGTAGTACTATAATGTTTGCTTAATCTTTTCAAGCCATTGACTTGAGTTAGCTAGGGGAAGTTGGTTTTGTCAAAGAAATTGAAATGAACAGTCTCATGTTCTAGGTAGCTATCACTCTCTCAACCCAAGTTTGGTGATCAATCAAGTCTATATGGAACTTCTTCGTAGTGGCTCCCTTCCATGCCACTTCTTTTTACACTATTTCGGAAACCCAAGGACTCATATTTTTTTTGTGCATCACATCTAGGACTTGTAATATATTGCTGGCAATAAAGGTGAACCATATACGTTGGGCTTGGGCCAGGTTTATTTATAGCCTACAACTCTTTCATTAATCAAGTCTATAAACTAGAAATATAGATTCGAGTTCCATTACCAGTGGTGTACATCATCTATTTTAGTCGTATATCATACATTTATGCATAACTACATTATACCAAAATGCAGTTGACCTACCCTCATTCTTCTCAAAATGCAGTTGACCCTCTAATCTTATACCATCATTAGCATTTGTAAAACTTTAAAATACGTTATTTTCTATGTAGTTTGTTTTATGTTACTAACTTTTTATTTTTATTTTCAGTAATAATTGCACATTCAAGTAATTAAATCAACAATTCTAATAATCGGATACTCCCAAATTATATAATTATATTTTTTAAACAGTCGTACGTGGAACGGGCTCATGACCTAATTAGTTTATATAAAACATCATTTTGCCTCAAGGTTTTTTGGTCCTTACACTATCAAAGATTAATTAATACTATTATCATGGGAAGAAAGAATAAGAAAATGGTACGTGAAAAGAATAAAAAAAAAGGGAAAAAAAAAGAAGAAAAAAAAAAGCTGAATGCACACGGCACCAGAGATGAGACACCAAAAGCTTCCACGCGCGTGGTAACGTCTGCTCACTTTCAATATTTACATTTTGCTCCCCATACTTCTACCAAAGTTCAGTTCTAATCAAAAAATTAATTCATTTTATCTACCAAGTATATATACCTTTTATCTTTTTGTAAACTTCTTTACGTTTTCTAATATAAATATGTAACATTTTAAAATCAAAATTTTCATTTTGAATTTTTATTTTTATTCGTAATATTACCATAATACGAGTATATTCTTTTATCAATTCTGCATGTAAAGTCAAGCGTTAATTAATACAATTTTGCTTAAAATATTATGTCATCATTTCTAAAACATGAAAAATTATGCTTATTGAAATTCATTTAAAATAGTGAACACAAATCAGTCCAAATAAATTAAAAAAAACCTTAGTATTAACATAGTACTAACTACTAAGTAACATGAAAGAGACTTGAAATTACAGATAAAATTTTGATCGTTTCTAATAAAATTAAAAATAATCATTAAGTGCATGTTAAAATAAATAGAAAAATACAATCTGAATATTCTCTGACAAGTATTAAACTTAGTTCAATTAAAAGGAATAATTTTCTTTGATATTAACCGCAACTTTTTTTCTAATTATACCTCTATTAGTGTTTTTTAATTCATTATTCATTATTAGTACACCTAACTGTTTAATTTACTACACGAATAATTTCAGGTGAAGTCACAATCTCATTGTATAGTTCGTTAAGAGAGAGTGGCCCAAAAGTTGTATAATTTCGGTGGTGTGTTTGACACTTCTCATAAAAGATGGGGTCTACTTGAAAATTACATCCCATTTCTCTGTTTCATTCACATTTCTCTCTTTTCTTTTAATTTTAATTTTAATTTAAAATTATTATATTATTTTGGGGAAGACTGAACTGGTCATTCTTTCTTTTGTTGAGATTTCTTTTATCTTTCCTTCTTTTTGTGAGTAGTGATAACTGGGTGGTGAGTACTTTTGAACTGAGATTTTTATATCTATCAAAAAATTTGATACAGTTTGCACTCTATTTGATCTAAATCTTCTCTGTTGTTACTGTTCAAAAAAGACTTTAAATTCCCTAATTTTATTTTGTCATATTCTGTTAAATTTCACAATTGGGTACACAAATTTACATTAAAAATTTAATCTTGGTGGGGTTTTGTTTATGGGATTTTTTTTTTCTTGTATGCAAGACAAAGTCTTTACTTTGAGCCATGTGAGTGTGTAACCAAGGGTGTGTGAGTGTCACCATCTGCCCATCTTTTCTTCAGATGGGTTTTGATTATTATATCTGATTATTTTTTAAAGGTGGGAACTTTTGTTGAAATTTGGGGGTTTTGATGATACCCATTGAGTTTGAATTTAGGGTTTTGTTTTGAAAGATGAAATCTGGTAATGAAAAAGGGGTGGAATCTTGGTATGTTGTGAAATCAAAGGGTAAGAATAAGAAGAATAAACTAAAGAAAAGTGATGTTGAAATTGATGATGAAGAAGATGTGACTACAACTGGATGTTGGAACAGATGGAAATCTATGGGCAGCTGTATTTCTTCAAGATCTAAAGTTGATAGTTCAATCAGTGGCATCAGTACTAACTATGATGGTAACTTTATTTAATTTCTTCATTTGCATATTTTAGCTTCCTTTATGGAAGAATGTTAGTGTTCCTTTTGGCATGTATTTTTGTTAATGTATGTTATGCTTGTTATTGCTTTAAACTTGACTGCTATCTGTGAAATGTATCAGAAGAATAATGTTTGGAGGCTATCAATTTTGGCTCTATCAAGAACTGTTTTAGACCTAAGTTTGCGATCAAATTTAGTTTTTATTAGGTAATCTGAAAGTTTATCTGGATAATGCTAAATTAAATAACTGATGTTTTTTTTTGGTAGCAGTCATATCCTTTGCTGCTTTCTAGTGAAAGATCATAAGTTTACTTCCTGGTTGTTAATCACATCGAATTTTCATGAGAATTGCCAAATGGGTGAACTTCTAAGCTTCAAAATTCACTAGAGTTCCGAAACCTTGTTAGATAAAGAAACCATACCCACGCTTCACTCTGTAATGAGTGCTAGAGATGGAGAATTGATGCTCTATAAAATTCGTGGTAAAATCGATCTTGGTTTGGCATTTAAGAAGGGGTAGGTTTGAATTCAAGAATCAAGCGTCACTCTTCATTTTGGAGCAATGGGTGCATGGTACATGAAAAAGATAGCCTGTAGTATGTGGTACATCTGCATTTCTTCATTGTTGAATCATGATACTTACATGAATCATCCAATCGCTAGTGCATTTAAATTACTTTTGTAGTAATACACACGCATAAACACACATGCACACACTTCAGTCTGAACTAAGTGTTTGAAGGTGATTATGAATGATCAGTATATATACTTGGTAGTAATAGTAATGAAAAGAGCTGTAATAAAAAGTTGTTTGATGTGTTGTAAATGTTTCAGTTTGTAATCATTACATAATCAGCTGTTTCCGTTTGAATTCTGGTTATTTGAAAATTCTGTAGATAAAGTAGCAGAATTTACACTTGATGATGAAAATTCACTGGGTATGAAACCAGAATTCGGTAGATAAAGTAGCATGAACGGTACATAAGTTTTTGTTTTTCCCTTTGATGATGAAATTCATTGGGTATGAAATTAATTTTCTAAGATTAGTACCCTAGAAATTTTTTCTATTCAACGCTGAAAATTGCTTATTGCAACTGCAACTTCACATGGCAATAGTCAGATAACCAATTCCAAAACGCTAATCCATACCTCCCACTACATATCTTATTGCGTAGGACAGTTGTATGAAAATTAACTACACCATGCTCGTTTTTTACATGAAAGAATACTAAATTCTAAACTATTTGCATTTACTGTTTGTGGGTGTGTGGCTGCAGAAACTAAATCAACAGTTAATGATACAAGCAAAGATCAACCGACTGTTCCAATAATCTCATCAACTAACACAAGCACAGGAGAAAGCATTTCATCCACCCAGAAGTTGGAAGAAGAACTCAAAATTGCTTCCCGTCTTAGAAAATTTGCTTTCAATGATCTTAAAATGGCAACACGAAACTTTAGACCTGAAAGTCTTCTTGGTGAAGGGGGATTCGGGTGTGTATTCAAAGGATGGATTGAAGAGAATGGGACAGCACCTGTGAAACCTGGCACAGGACTTACGGTTGCGGTTAAAACCCTCAATCATGATGGGCTTCAAGGCCATAAAGAATGGCTGGTTGGACTCTATTTGTTTATTTCTTCTACTTATTTTTTTTTATTTTTTATTATCTGTGATATCATGTGACTTATGAAAAATGATATAATTGGCAGGCGGAAGTAAATTATTTAGGTGATCTCATTCATCCAAATTTGGTTAAATTGATCGGTTACTGCATTGAAGATGATCAACGGCTGCTAGCGTATGAGTTTATGCCTCGAGGGAGCTTGGAAAATCATTTGTTTAGAAGTAAGTTGTTTGCTTTCTAATATCTTTATTGACATAATGTTAATAGACGCACAATGGGTAATAGTAATGAATGTTTGTATGATGTATTTTCTGTTATATAGCAATCTTGGACACGAAACATACATTAATCGAAATGTCTCTAAATAACCTTTAATAGTGAACATATATGGATTGTTATGATTCTCGAATCAAATCAATAGCGTATAAGTTGGATCGATCAAATCTACTGATTAATTCTTATTGACAAATCTAGCAATTAACATATCTTATCATTGCAACATGTGTTGAACTCCGTTGTGATTCTCCTGATCAATAATTTTGTAGGGTCTTTGCCTCTTCCATGGTCCATCAGAATGAAAATTGCATTTGGGGCTGCAAAGGGTCTTGCCTTTCTTCACGAAGAAGCTAAAAAACCTGTGATTTATCGTGATTTCAAAACATCCAACATTTTGCTAGATGCAGTATGCAACTCGAGACTTTTCAAACTTTTGAATTTTTCTAATTTTAGTTTAGGTTATTTGTCTTTTTAATGATTCAATTTTTTGCAGGAGTATAATGCAAAGCTTTCTGATTTCGGTCTTGCTAAAGATGCCCCAGAGGGTGATAAAACTCATGTATCTACTCGAGTCATGGGAACTTACGGTTATGCAGCCCCAGAATATGTAATGACAGGTTTGACTTTCTTATATCGTATACTTCTTTTTTGTACATCTTTAGTTTATATATTTTTATAATGTTTAGGCCGTTTTTTGGTTCTTCTCATGTAGGACATCTCACTGCAAAGAGTGATGTATATAGTTTTGGCGTCGTTCTGCTGGAGATGCTGACCGGTAGAAGGTCAATGGACAAAAACCGTCCCAATGGTGAACACAATCTCGTTGAATGGGCTCGACCCCATTTAGGAGAAAGGAGGAGGTTTTATAAGCTGATAGACCCACGTCTTGAGGGTCATTTCTCTATAAAGGGGGCCCAGAAGGCTGCTCAGCTAGCGGCACGTTGCTTGAGTCGCGATCCTAAAGTTAGACCTCTAATGAGTGAAGTTGTTGAATCGTTAAAGCCTCTGCCAGCCTTAAAGGACATGGCAAGCTCATCATATTACTTCCAGACCATCCAAGCTGAACGGGTTGGGTTGAGCCCAAATGGGCGAAATGGTACTCGAACTCAAAATGGGTCATTGTCAAGAAACGGGTCACAGCATCCTAGAAGCCTCTCGATTTCAAGTAGCACACGTGCATCACCTTTTCACCAGCAGTCAACTCAAAACTCACCTAAACCGAATGAGAAGCAGTAGAGAAAGACATGTCTATCATCTGCTCCTTTTCTTAGTATTACTATTATTAATTTTATATTAGTTGTAATTGTCTAAAGCAGTATAAGAAACAACAGAAACAAATTTGGAGTCTATGTTGTTGTGATGAATTTAAAGTGATCATGGCAGTGTAATTTATGAAGAGCTGTGAAGTTGAGTTGAAAGAATTTTCTGCTACAAAAATGACGGTTACTTTTGCAAGAAGCCCTTTGCTTTTTTGCTCTTTATTTCTTTTTGCATGTGTGATGAGTTGGTTTGGAAATTCGTAATAGTAATTTGCACAAATATGTGTGCAGGTATAAGAAACAACAGAAACAATGATCGTCGCAAAATACTGGCACGATTCATTGAGTTTTATCAATTATTTTTTCTTTGTTTTATTAACCCTTTACTTCAGATATATGATTAGTAATATAAAAATTTGTTATACATTTAAACTAAGCACCTTCTGAGTGACATTTTGAGAAGAGTAGCTCTTTGGAGAGCACAGTAGAATGAAAGTTGTAATCTAATCAACGTGCTATAGCTCTTTTGTATGAAACGAGTAACGTCTAAATAGGGATATTCTACAACGTGCATAATAAGAAACCTAATTTGTGCACGTAAATAAGTATCAAGGTGACATTGATAAGGCGCCCTAATACCCTCACAAAAAGTCTCAGATTTGAATGTCTTAGGGTGGCTCAGGAAAGGGTTCGGAAACAGTTATGGGAATAACCCGGTTAAGCCACATAGATCTGAGTGAAACTAGGTAACATGAATATGGAGAAACCTTATCCGTATACCCGTTAAATTTATGCACGTAAAGTGGTTTTTGGTTGATGGATACCTAAATAAACAAATAATTATTATAATTCGTAACTAGCCTTGTATCCTCACAAAGTCACATTGCGGCGGTAGTGGTGGTACAAGGGAGGGGGAAATGGGTATTTGTGTGTCTTGAAGATGTGCATGTGTTTTTTATTATATGTTTGTTTATATAATAAAAGAGAGGAATACGATGATGATGATGATCAACCGAATTCAATAAATGTGTGTGCTTAAACAGCAACAAATGCATTGTTAACAATGAGACCATATCAATGGACAAATTTTACAAGACAAAAGGAACATGGCAGCTAAGTCCTCATGGGGGCTATGGTTAACCACAACCCCTTCACACCATTTAAAATGTGCAACATTCTCAATGGGAAAATCAACCCACCTTATTCATAGTAAAGTGTGGTTTGGTGTTCAAGGTTTTAGAGCTAGAGCCAGTCCAACTTTTGCACTCTTCTCAATTGCCCTTGTGTCTACTTCTCCTGAAATTGTGAACAGAGATTTTGGGCGCCATTCATGCTGCAGAAGAGCACTTGCTATTCCAGCATTGTTGACCCGTGCCTTGACTGAGGTCAATGGGTCAAGTGAATGCTGTGTCCCAATTGTCAGGTAGTTCTCATTGCTCGAGAACCCATGGCTCAACTCTGCTCCAACTGCTGTGTTGGTCAGCGTGCTAACTGTGTGGTAGTAGGAAGCAGTAAGGGTGTCTGCTTTATCATTCCTGTACAAATCACTCATTTTGTCAAATAATATGTTACCAGATAACAATGATGTGCGGTAATTTGTAAAATAAGGTAAATGTTAGAAAAGCGCCATATAGTTTCTTGAAATTGTCGATTTAGCCATTATAGATTTGATCGTTTGCTTGTTTTTTCGGTAAACACATTAAAGAACTTTTGTCTTGTTCAAAAGTTTATAACAACAACAACAATACCCAATCCCGTCATACCTCTACCCGAGGGTAGAGAGACTACTTCCAAGAGGGCCTCTGGCTGTCCAAAAGTTTATAACTTTTTCTTTTTACTGTTACAATTACAAAAGCACATATAGTTTTCTCAAAATTGTCAACTTATGCACTATAGAATTCTTTTATCACTATAGCCATTGAAGAATCTCTTTACCCTGTTCACAAAATGAAAGTGTTTAACACAACAGGTAAAAAGAAACTTGAGGCAAGATACTTACAGTGTCAAGGAAGCAATAAGGTCTGAAGTCGAGAAACTTAGGGCTGCATTATATTTTATGAAATTCCCAGAAGCGGTGTCAAAAGAAACATCAGTCCCAAGTGCAACTGTGTTGTTTCCAGCTACACCAGAGAAGTTAACTATGGGGCTAGCGGTCAAACCGATGCTGGTACTGATTCCAGCATACTCGTGCAAGTACTGTAGTTCAACCTGTAACCAAACTTGCATGAGACTTGATGCTTCTCAAATGTATATCACAATAAAACCATAATTTATGTATTTGATACAGATAGATAACCAACACACAAATAATGAGGGGATTTGATAGATACCTTGCCAGATTTCTGATCAGGAACAACAAAGCTGAAGATGGTCTTCAGTCCAGGCGCAGCTTCATCTATTGTGATAGTCGTTAATAGCTACATTGTTGCAAATAGTCAGCCATCTTATTAGATACGTTAATAATTTAAAAATGGGTTTTGATAAAAGGAGCCCTAAGGGAAATGGTTAAATATTCTTTATTTAAATTTCATATATTTATTAAACACTCTTTAGTCTTTTCTATATTTATAAGGCAAATATTCCATAAATAAATTGAATTATTTCAATATCAATTATAAACATGAAAACTTTGAGCTTAATTAATACTTTGAATTTAAGCAAGGTAAACTAAACAATTGCCCTTAGGGCATTCGTTATCAAAATCCTTCAAAAATGCTACCTGAGTATGACCAAAGAACAAGCCGGATAAGAGATTAAAATACAGTTTACTAAATCCAGGGAAACGTAAAACCATTTCAATAGAATGTGAAAGTGGCTGGATAACATTATGTTACTTACCTTTGAGTTTGTGTCCACTTTGACATCAGTCGTGATGTTTTTGTTAGTTAGTTTCGTGCTGACATCTGCCAAAAATGCCTCACCTTTCTTAGCTCCTGACGAGGTAATGGACTGAAATATACATAACAATACTACATTAGAAATATGTATGCCAAATACTCTGGATCAAATTTGACTAGGCAGTAATGAACATCACAGAGAAATGACAATTTAGCTAACTGTTACTCACATAACAGATAATTTTCCTAAGTAAGGAAGCAAGAAAAAAAGTTAAAAGACATAGATACTTGACGTTTACAAAGCTAATAGGTATCATCCTTTGCATTCAAGCAGCTTCGTCAAGGTATACTATATTACATTCTCAAAACACTCATATGCTGAAGACATTGATGCTACTGAAGTTCATGGACACACAAATTATCAATTGCAATACTCTTTTGCCCAAATAAATCAATAGAAGAAAACACAAACTTTGATCCATATCATAGTTGAACTCGGTTAATAAACGGTACTAACATACAGCACCAAAATTGATGGAAGAGAACCTACTAAATATCAAAAACAGTAAAGTTACCTGTTAAAACACATTTTATTTTATTTGTTCAGAAGTGAACAATCCAACCATGCTAACAAATGTGATTTTATATATAACTTTATGTTTTTCAACTTTTTTTTTCATTGCGTTATCTTTTGAAGTTCTACGGGTGTTCACATGTAAATGAAGTTAATCACATGTGAACTAACACAGGTTACCTAATATTTTTAGGGTTTATTGTTTAAAGTATATTATATTTTACCTCTTTTACTATTGTATGAGGTGTACTTTCGTTTTGTCTATTCTAGCTATCGTATGTATTTTCGCAATAGACGTAATTGTCAAGTTCAATACATACAATAAAAGTTATGAAAGTACGCCTCATATTATAGTAAAAGAGGTAAAGGGTGTGTTTCGCACCTCAAATTTTGGGGCTTCTATTTTTAGAAGTTCACGCCCCTAACAAAATTAATCCTCATTTGGCAAACCAAATTTGGTAAGGCTTTTTATAAAAATAAGCCCATAGAAGCCCTTAAAATAGAAGTTACTTCAATTAGCTTGGAGAAGCCCTTCCAACTCTAGCCACAAACTTCAGCTCCAGCCCGTTGTTACCAAACACACCCAAAGTATAATACCCTTTGAAACAATAAACCCATATTTTTACATAAAAATCAACCTAACATTAAAAAATACAAAATTTTACTAAGTTTCTTGTTAAAAAGAAACAGAAGAGTTATGTATCCAATACCAAATCCAGAAGGCAATAATCTAAAATTTATTTAATTATAATATTCATATGTTTTATGTTTATACACAAATATAAATATAGATAGAAACGGGTAGATAGATTACAAGTCCGTTTGCTGTGTAGGTAGTGAGAGAGAACTTATGATCGTTTTGGTAATCCTTGTACAGAAGATCTGCAGATTATACAAATATTACATGATAATAATAATCAATATATGCATACAGAAACAGAGTCGAATAAACAGATTTGATTATGGAAATAGAAATAGAAATAGAAAGGTATGTACCTCTGGCTTTTTTGCCGATATCTGGATATAAACCTGGACCTTTCCCCATCTTCAACAAATGTGAAAGAGATGATGATGGTTTTTGGGAATATATAATAAATTGAATGAATTAAAATGATGGAGTTGTTGTTGTTGGCTTCTACGAGTTTTTTCTTCTCAATATCGGATTTGGGCCGTTTACGAGTTTCTCACTATTTTTTAGCCGCTGATTTATTATTAATATTATTATTATATATTTTATATTTTATTTATTTATTATTTATTATTTATTTATTTATTATTTATTATTTATTATTATTAAAAGAAAAAAGTCTGCTTATCACATCAATCAGAAAAGACAAATTTGCTTGCTAATAATTAAGTTTTTTTTTTTTTTCATTAGTAATTAGTAATAATTTTATAATAAAATTTTACTCGTGTCATGAAATAATATTAGGGTACGATTGCGAGGGTTAATAGCGTTATGGGAGAAATAAAGGATCCGTTGATTTATGTGATCGACGATTATGAATTATACAAAATTTGTATTAAAATGTCACTGTGTCCAAAAATAAAAAATAATATTCTCTCTGTTTCAATATAATTTTTCATCGTTCTTTTTCGGGTTGTTCCAAATTAATTCTCCACTTATAAAAATGAATAAAAAAATTTGATCGAGATTACCATATTACTGTTAGTTAAAATTATTATTACAAACTTTAAAATAAAAATTATTGAATTAGTTGAGGGTAAAACAGTTATTCTGAAAAAAGTAAGAAATAAAAAACAGGAATAATTATGTTTTTATTAAACTGTATATTTTTTATCGGGTGACAATCATTTTGAAACGGATTATTACATGTTGAGTGGAATTTCATAATAGATTTCCATTATATCTTGATAATACCAATTAATTAATAAACACAACATAATTATATTGTCTCAATTATAAGCCGTTTGAAATCAGCCGGTCTATCATGTTAGCAACTATAAGCTATTCACGAAACTCAACTGTATTAAATAGTGTGGTATCATTTACATTTTCAAACTTGAATGTTATACACTTATACGCGCGCATATATATATATATATATATATATATATATATATATATATATATATATATATATATGGTGGGATCAAGAGAGGGGTAAAAAATATAAGAAAAGTAGGAAACTACACATTCATTTCGATGAATGATAATCAAATTTAAAAAAACATAATTTTATCAATAAATATAAGTTAAAATTGATTTTATAACTACTAATTATTCATCTATAAATTATTTTTTATAACTTATATTATCATATGATGAATATTAAGGGAATTCTCTAACATTAATCATTGATGAATGTTAACCAAAGTGGATATTATCAGTTCATAGTTATTTCTTTAATATATTATTCGTTTACATTCATTCAGGATGAATGATAATCAAAACGTAAAAAAACACATTTTTACCGATAAATATTAATAAAACCAATGTTATAAAAACTAATATTCATCAATAAATTATTTATCATACGATGAATATTAATTGGATTCGCTAACATTCATCGATGATGAATGTGTAGCTTCTCTACTTCCCGAAAAATAGTGTTTCCCTCTAGATCTGGCCCGTATATATATATATATATATATATATATATATATATATATATGTGTGTGTGTGTGTGTGTGTGTGTGTGTGTGTGTGGGTGTGGGGGTTGTTTCAAATAAGAAGACTAATTTTCGTGAGAACGTAAGAAACACTTCAAAATCACTTTTAAACTATCCGAAACACATTTTTTTTCAAAAAAAATCCAGTAATTATTATTAATATAACCTTTTGAAGCTATGATATAAATAAAATTAAAAAATATTAACTTTTTTTCGAACTTTTTTTACAATCGTTACTGTTGTGATTATTTAAGATAATCACAATATATAACATGATAATCACAAGTGATTATTCTCTGATATAATGTGATTATCATGTGTTCAAAACATACTCACAAAATATGACTTGATAATCACATTTTATTCATGTGATTATCAAGTTATAAAATGTAATTATTTTGAATAAAAATTTAATAAAAAAAGTCGAAATTTTTTTTATTGAAAAAAATAGCTTCTAAAAGTTATTTTAGTTAGGAGCTACGAAGAATATTCTATGAAATATCGTATTTTGAATATTTAAAAAATGATTTTGAAGTGTTTTCTACATTCTCACAAAATTAGTCATCTTATTTGAACCCACGACTATATATATATATATATTCATAGATAATATTTGATTTAATTTAATTAATTATAATATTAATAATATTAATAAAATAATTTTATTTTTGTTGGGTTCCAAACGTACAAAGAATATGCTATTTTGGCACCGGATAGAAAAGAACACGAGAAGAATATGCCGTGGGAAACTAGCATGTGCAATAAACACCCTTCATATTTTGGAAATTGTTAATACTATCATTACTTATTATAATTATTATTATTATTATAATATATAACAATATAATATAATATATCACACATTAAATCCCTTGACAAATCTATTTTTTTTTCTATGTAAATATTGCCTACAAGTTTCGGGCTGAATCAAGTTGTCTTCTAATTTTAATCTTCTATCCGTTTCACAGTTTTCTACCAAATATTTACTAAAAGCATGTCTATTATAATTTATATCCCAAATCAACATGTATTTTTTATAACTTTAAACTAATTTATAACTCGAGAATTCGCGAACTATTTCATGATTTTCTTTTATAAACGGTGAATGATCAGATCATTTCTCTAATGGATTTTAAAATAGTTATATGCTTGCTACAAGTCAATTGTTATGTGTATAAAATTATGCTCTTTGAAAGATGTTGAAGTCATAAATAGTAAAAATAAAAACATCATACAAATCATATAGTATATAAATCACATTTAAATAATGACATTACCAAATAAATATATGGTCGAGATACGTGCAATATAAGCTTATTTTCTGATCATTATTGTAAACATACTAATTGATTTATTAAATTCGTGGTAGATTGGCATCTCTCGCCGAGGTAGTAGTAAAAGTTAATATCTTGTCAGGGTTTGTATATTATTATTAAAAAATAAATTAATAACCAAAGATATAATAATACTTTTATCTAATCTAATATATATAAATCAAAATAATTTTATCGTGGCATAATATCACCAATTGTTGGTTTAAATCTAATAAAAAACATAATCATAATAATAATCATCAGCAACTTATATTCAAAAATATAAATACGTATTTACATCATATGATATACTTTAACATTTAGTTATACTAAAAAAAATTTGATATTCATTTTGAAAATTATAAAAGTACACATTTTACATCAGATCTTCAGTAGTTATTATTCGTTATCAAAAAATGAGATTTCACACATTTTGTAAACATCTAATGAAAAAAAATATAAGGGGATTTTCATCCTTTATCAATCATCATTTATCAACATGAAAGTTCAAAACTAAAATTAAATTAAATCATCATTTATGAATTTATGAAGACAAATTAAAAAAAATAATTTATGTTAAATCAATTTACCCTAATAAATTTTTTTGTATACTTAAACTATCATACGACTTTAATTTTCATATTCTTAGTATTTATTAAAACTGTAGTAGTAAAATTGTAGGTACATACTAATACACATATATACGTCTTACTTATTAAAGTCTAAATATGATGTATGTATTTGTTTAATTCACTTTAATTATGATTTGCAAACTATTTACCTAAGTACACTTTCAAGTAAATATTAGTATTGTATTCAAAATTGAATTGAATTAATAGTTACACGTGTAAATTGAAGCTATTTTTATTATTATTATTATTATTATTATTATTATTATTATTATTATTATTATTATTATTATTATTGATTATAATAATTTAATCCGTTAACCTAAATACACTTTTAAGTAAATGTTAATATCATATCATTTCATAAATGTATTACAATTGAAAATTAATCTAGTTGTACGTATGTTAATTTAAAAAATATATATTTTTTAAATGTAATTTTATATTTAATTTAAATCAATTGGATTGCTATTAATCCCTACATTAAAGGAGCCTTAATCGTCCAAAAGAAAGAGTGTAATTAAATTATTAAATTAATTATATTTAAATACTAATGCTAAACATGGGTAATTATACTTAAACTTTAGGGACATTAACGTGTTTTGGCTTGAGTCCAATTTGCTATTTGGGTAGTAAGGGTTAGAAGATAATATATATGATTCTAATGGTTTGCCCTTGGGCAATTAATGGTCAAGATTACCTTATATTGATATATTTTTAATAGGATAACCTAATTTTGTTTTTCTTTTATATATTAAGAAAGACTATCTACTCTAATGGTTGTTAATACATAACGATATCAGTTTTATTTAATCTCAATGGCCCAATGGCCATTTTGTACTTTAAAATATATCCCAATGGCCCAATATTACCGACTAAATTTAGGGTATTAATCCAAATGGCCCAAGGTTAACGACTAAACTTATGGTATTAGTCTTATGAATATTTGAAAATAGCCCTGGGGCATTGTTTTTACTAAAGTTAAACCAAAGTCATCCTGATAAGCCCAAGATTTTTAGAAAAGTAAACCAAAGTCATTCTACTATTACATGATTTTCTTTTATAAACGGTGACTGATCAAATTATTTGTCTAATGGATTTTAAAATAATTGTATGTATTCTATGAGTCAATTTTTATTGTATAAAATTATGCTCTCTGAAAGATGCTAACGTCATAAAAAGTGAAATATAGAAAAAACATCAACAAAGCATATAGTATATAAATCGTATTTAAATAATAACATCACCAAATAATATATAGTCGAGATACATGCAATATAAGTTTATTATCTGATCATGATTGTAAACATACTTATTGATTTATGCAATTCGTGGTAGGTTTGATATCTCTCACCGGGGGTAGTATGTAAAATTTAATTCTCATCGGGGTTTATATATTATTATAAATGAAAAAAGTAATAGCAAAGATATAGTATATAGTAATACTTTTATTTAATATATAAATTAAAATAGTTTTATCGAGGCATACTATCACTAATTGTCTATCAGGTTCCAATCTAATCAAAAATAAAATCTTAATAATAATCATCAGCAACTTGTATTCAAAAATATAAATACGTATTTACATCATATGTTGTACCAATACACTCTTTAACATTTAGTTACCCTGATAAAATCTGATATCCATTATTATTCATTATGAAAATCATAAAAGTACACGCTTTCATCGGATCCCAGTGGTTATTATTCATTACGAAAAAATGAGATTTCACACATTTTGTAAACATCTAATGAAAATAAAAGGCATAAGTTTATTTCCATCTTTTATTAATCATCCTTATCAACATGAAAGTCCAAATTAAATTAAATTTTATACTGATGCAAATAAATAAAGGACATTAAAATTAAAATATTCATCATTAACATAAGTATACACTAATATTAATGTATGCATATAGGATATTTTATAATAACTTTAAACACCTTTTCCAATTGTGATAATTATCATCAACCGTCTAAATTGGGCATATACTAATATCAATCATCATCATCACTAGTGTATATAATAATGAACATATTTCAACTGCATAACTACTAATTAACACTTTCTTTTTTTTTAACAAAAAAACCGACTTATATTAATCCACAAATTTTAAGAATACAATGAATGCTCAATGTTGAAACAAAACATTCCTATTCAACATACAAAATCACTATTCAAGAAAATAGAACTAGCTATACTTTGCTCAAAAACTAACAATGAGGATCACCAAAATTCAAACACCAAAATTGATAGTCCATATTCACAAAACTTATCTCCATACCACCCAAAGGAAGTAGTATCATCTTTCACGACTCACTTAACCTCAAGGGATCCACCTTCTAATTATTGCATTACATCATGAGTTAGGCTCTGATTGTTCCATTTCAATCCCCATAAAGTTGCATTTCTTCTCTTGACCTTTATGCTCATCAATTTGACTTTGATTTTTTCCGGTATGGTTTTGATCAATTCTTCTGCATTCCTTGCACCCAATTGGAAAACGTTTTTATTTCTTTCCTGCCAAATAAAGTACACTACTAATGCAATCACCACTCTGATTTATCACATTCCCAATGGTATTTCTAAAAGGATATTAAAATAATACACTTTCAATAGAGAAGTGTAATAAAATATGATATATGAATTTTATTATAAATATTTCATGCAAAATAAGTTTGTTACATAGTTGTTGATTAGGGATCATTTTCATTGAATCAACTTTGGTGTGGTGCTCAAGTAGCCCTGTTTCCATACACACACAAAAACACGTTAACACAAACCTTAAAGTCATCCCTCTCATCGTTAATGATGCTCATAGGCGTAAAGCCTTGATCACCAACCATTACTTTATAAAATTATAGGACTCATTAATTGAAGATGAATATGCAAGTTAGCATGTATATACTCCTTTATTATTAATAAGTCTGCATCATTTTATAGATTGAGATTGTGAATTATTCAAACTTATTGGGGGGAAATTCATTGTGCAAGTAGATTTCAAATTTTAAACTGTGAAGTTAAAATCAATTAAACATGGGTAATTATGCTTAAACTTCAACGGCATTAACGTCTTTTGACTTGGATTCAATTTGCTATTTAGGTAGTCATGATTAGAAGATAAGATTTATGGTTCTAATTATTTGTCCGTGGCCAATTAATGACCAAGATTACTTTATATTGATCTATTTTTAATAGGAAAACCTAATTTTGCCTTTTCTTTTATATATTAAGAGAAAAAGAGAGATTTTATACTTTAATGGTTGTTAATACATAACGATATCAGTTTTATTTAATCCCAATGGCTCAATGACCATTATGTACTTTAAATTATATCCCAATGGCCCAAGATTACTTTATAGATCTATCCATCTTGCATTAACAACTATTGAAGATCTTCGCAAACAAGTTGACAAAACCTCTCAATGAACTAAGCCACCCGTTCATAATCAAAAGAAGATTTATACGGCTAAATCTTCCAAACCATTGTTGAGAATGGTTCATGCGAAAAAGATTTCTCAGTTTACCAACTATTGTCTGCACAAGAATAAGAGGTATTCTAAGAAATCACAATCAACTAAAATATTAGATCATCAAAAGGTTGATTGTTATGATTCCGAAGACTTTAAACGCGCCAAAAGATCGGTTTCGAGACCTCAAAAGCCAAAAAGAGCTTTAAAACCGATACAATTACTGCAATCTGGTCAAACAAAATCTTCCGTATATTCGAGACAACAGATATTTGCTCTTGCACCACTACGTTCTTTTCATATGGTGCGGAAACGAAAAGATTTTGTTCCTTTCTCTCCAAGGAGAACTCCTTCATCATTGATTCCATGAAAACTTTTTAGAAATGAAACATCGCGTTTTAATTTCAGATGGAATTCAATGTCCTTGGATTATGTCGACACAACTTATAAATGGTGTTCGAAACTTTCAAAACCTATTATAACCATGCTCAAATGGGTTCCTAAAGTTGTAGTTTAGGTTGTACATTAAAAAAAAATAAAAAAAAAAACAAAAAAAAGAGCACGGTTCCAGTAATATTATTTGAAGACCAAGAGGAGGAAAGGAGAAAGAAAAAGAGAAGAACTAGCGAAATTTCTTAATATCACTTCCTGATCAACAAAGAAATGCTTGCATTTGAAGATCCTTCAAGAATTAAAAAGGGAATCTACTGTTCAGGAGGAGAGTTATGAAATTCTGATTATGGTTATGGGAGAATATTTGGATCAGAATTGTGAACATGTAGATTCTTAAAGGGTTGTGTGGAGTTGTTGATAAGGGGGAGATGATATTGATATGACCTAGAATGGGATAGGTTCGTATCAACTGGTAAAGAAATGGATCCATGCTGGAACTCAACTCTCTCTAATCAAGCTAAGGTTGAAGACTGAAGATTAATATATAAGTTGTTGTCACGGGGGAGTTTGTTGATGCATAATCAATATACTTGTGTGACAAAAGCTTGTATAGAAAACTTAGCTTGAATGTGTTTAGATTAGCGACACTTTGTGTACTAGCGACACTTTGTGTACTAGCGACACTTGCTAGTGTCGCCTCTAGCGATACTAGAAGTGTCGCCTAGTCACCTGTGTGTATATATAGGTGAGTGTCGTTCATTTTGAAAAACTATCGTGTGGGTGCAACGATTTTGATTGAGAGAGATTGAGTGTTTGGAGCTTAATTGTTATTTTTGTAATTGATTAATATCAATAAAACAGAAACTTATTTACTTGTTTGTGTTCGATTTACATTTCACGTATTTCACAAATTAACGAATTCGGATTTCACACGATTCGTTAACCGATTCATCTAAGAGATCAGACGACCTAACATAAACTTAGGGTATTAGTCCAAATGGCCCAAGGTTAACGACTAAACTTAGGGTATTAGTCTTATGAATATTTAGAAATAGCCCAATGGGCATTGTTTTTACTAAAGTAAAACCAAAGTCATCCTGATAAGCCCAAGGTTTTGAAAAGTAAACCAAAGTCCTTCTACTCAGCACAAAAGCAAGAAAATTACCAATTTTTTACCTATTAGAAACCGTATTTTTTATGCATGAAACGTCCCATTTTTTTTTTAAACACTTTATATATTTATAATAAGTAATATCCACCTAATTCACAAAATATATACATTGTTTTTCGCAAAACATCAGATGTTAATATCGAGCATGATCTATGAGTCCATCACTAGCAGCTCTCAGGTCGCTTGCCCGAATTCCCGCCCTTCATCTCTTTAGGCATACCTATCAACACGGTAAACAACAATACGTAAGCACATCGCTTAGTAAGTAAAGGGATAATCCAGTTACATCAATACAATAAACCAGACATTTCATGTCTGTATTCTTTAATCATACATTTATCATCTACACAGTTGTCACAATTGATCATTCAACAATTTGACACATAATTTATACCGCTAGACACAATTGATCACTCAACAATTGATTATTTAATTCACATATACATAGGCACAATTGTTCACTCAGCAATTGCCCTTTTCACTTAATCTCACAAGCACAATTGGTCACTCAGCAATTGTCCACTCAACTCATCCTCATAGGCGCAATTGATCACTCAGCAATAGGCCTCTCAACTCATCCTCATAGGCACAATTGATCACTCAGCAATAGGCCTCTCAACTCATCCTCATAGGCACAATTGATCACTCAGCAATAGGCCGTTTAACATATATATACATGGGCACAATTGTTCACTCAGCAATTGGCCGTTCAACTCATTGATACACTCAGTTATTCAATACAACTTTATAACACTAGCATTATTGACAGATTAGTCAATTAATATTCTTTACTCTCCTACTACTTACCTCGAGGACGACGATCGGATATTTACGAACTGCTACTCGAAATACCCGTCGAGGCGATTGTACCCAATTAACTCTAATAATAATTAATATTATTTAAAACATCAATTAATCCTGCGACACTACCCTCTAGTGTCGCTACACCTTCTGGCGACATCAGATTAGTGTCGCTCAACACACTTTTGCGACACAATCTGCGACACTAGCTCTTAGTGTCGCTAAATCAACAATTCAATTAACAGGAGAAACTAGCGACACAAGCTGCGACACAAGCTCTTAGTGTCGCTAAAATAACAGTACCAATCAGCAGTAGAAACTAGCGACACAAATCTTTGTGTCGCTAAAGCAACAGTATTAACTCGCGACACCATCATTGCGACACAAGCTGCGACACTACCCTTGTGTCGCAATGACGAACAGAACAGCAGCAGCTTTCGATTTTAACAATTTTCTGGGTAAAACTCACACTTTTAACCCAATAAATTTACTGAAGATGATAAAGCACGTAATAAGCTCAAACTCTTACCTGGAATTGGTTTCAAAACACACAAGAACACTTTCAAAGATCAAATCTTTAGTAACCTCAATTTTTTTCTTGCTTTCTCTCTCTAAAATCTCAAACTCACATACAAATCGTTCTGGAGGTGTTTACTAGCTTCTGGAATGTTTTGGAATCGAAAAGTGGGGTTTAACCCCTCTATTTTACACTTTTAACCCCTCAAAACCGACTTTCTGCCCGACACTGCGACACAAGCCTTGTGTCGCACTAGGCTCTGTGTCGCTACCTGCGACACTAACCCTTGTGTCGCATAACAGTACACAACTTTCAATTTTAACGAATTTCGGGGTGTTACAACTCTCCCCCACTTACTCAGGATTGTGTCCTCACAATCCACCTCTGATACAATGAGGGATAATATCGATGAACCTCACTCTCTGGTTCCAATGTAAACTCTGATCCCTTTGATGCTTCCATTGGACTTTAAACATTCGGATTTCTTTATTTCTTAACTTTTTTATTTTTCTCATCCAATATCTCGATTGGTTCTTCAATATAATTCAATTTATCATCTACTTCAATTTCGTCCATTGGGACATAGGCTGTCTCATCGGCTAAACATTTCCTCAAATATGACACATGAAAAGTGTTATGAATATTTGCCAATTCATCCGGCAATTCTAAGCGATACGCCACTTCACCTATTCTCGCTAAGATTTTAAAGGGTCCAATAAAACGAGGACTTAACTTCCCACGCTTTCTAAATCGAATAATACCCTTCCACGGAGATACTTTTAACATACCATAATCTCCTTCGTTAAACTCTATTGGACGCCTTCTCTTATCTGCATACGATTTTTATCTATCTTGCGCAGCTTTTAAACGGGCTCGGATTTGTTCTATCTGTTCAGTAGTTCTCAGTACAACTTCGGTACTTGCCACTTCACGTTGCCCAATTTCATCCCAACAGATTGGAGTTCTACACTTTCTTCCATAAAGCATTTCATATGGCGGCATTCCAATACTGGAGTGATAACTGTTATTGTAAGAAAATTCAACCAACGGCAAATACACATCCCAATTTCCTCCGAAATCAATAACACACGCCCTCAGCATATCCTCTAATGTTTGAATCGTCCGTTCGCTCTGACCATCCGTTTGTGGGTGATACGCTGTACTCAGATTAAGACGTGTACCCATCTCCTCTTGAAACTTTGCCCAAAATCTAGATGTAAATCTACTATCCCTATCAGAGACAATAGATACTGGCACACCATGTCTCGCCACCACTTCTTTCACATATAAATCAGCCATAACTTCTGAAGATGAAGCTTCTCTTATCGGCAAGAATAAAGCACTCTTGGTTAGTCGATCCCCTATTACCCAAATGGCGTCATGATGCCTTGACGTTTTCGGCAATTTTGTAATAAGATCCATCGTGATATGTTCCCATTTCCACACTGGAATATCTAAGGGTTTCATCTTCCCATAAGGTTTCTGATGTTCGGCTTTAACCTGCGAACAAGTCAGACACTTTTCCACATATCTGACAATTTCTCTTTTCATACCTGGCCACCAATAATCTCTTTTTAAATCTTGATACATCTTTGTGGCACCAGGATGGATCGAATACTTGGATTTATGAGCTTCATTAAGCAAAAGTTTTCTCATTCCTCCAGAACTCGGCACCCAAATTCTACCATATCGGGTTTTCAATCCACGAGAATCGTCAACAAAATCTTGTTCTTGGCCTTTTATTCGTTCTGCTCGAAAATTACCATTCTGTAGCACTTGCTGTTGAGCTTCTTTCACTTGCTCAATTAAATTTGTAACTACAATCATTCGAAAAGATTTTACTTTTAACTTCATATTAATAGCCTTTCTACTGAGAGCATCTGCTACCACATTCGCTTTTCCAGGATGGTATAAGATTTCACAGTCATAATCTTTTACCAAATCAAGCCAACGCCTCTGTCTCATGTTAAGATCTCGTTGGTCAAAGAAATACTTTAAACTCTTATGATCTGTATAAACCGTACATTTCACTCCATAAAGATAATGCCTCCAAATTTTCAATGCAAACACCACCGCTGCCAATTCTAGATCATGAGTAGGATATCCTTTCTCGTGTGTTTTTAGCTGTCTAGAAGCATATGCTATTACTCTCCCGCGTTGCATAAGCACACAGCCCAATCCCACGCGAGATGCGTCACAATATACTACCATATCATCATTCCCTTCAGGGAGTACTAATATCGGTGCTTGACTCAGTTTCTCTTTCAAAATATTAAAGGCTCGATCCTGTTCCCCATTCCATTCAAATTTAGCATTTTTACACGTAAGCCTTGTAAATGGAGTCGCAATCTTGGAGAAATCTTGAATAAATCTCCGATAATATCCTGCCAATCCCAGAAAACTTCGAATCTCTGTTGGGGTCTTAGGAGGTTTCCACATCATTACCGCTTCTACTTTTGCAGGATCTACCTTGATTCCCTCGTGGGTAATCACATGTCCTAAGAATTGTACTTCTCTCAGCCAAAATTCACACTTTGAAAATTTTGCATATAGCTTTTCATTTCGTAACACTTGCAACATTTGTCTCAAATGCACTTCATGCTCCCCTTCCGTTTTTGAATATATTAAAATATCATCAATAAACACAATCACGAATTTGTCGAGGAACATCCGGCAAACTCGGTTCATCAAATCCATAAATGCGGCAGGAGCATTTGTCAGTCCGAATGGCATTACCACAAACTCATAATGACCATAACGTGTTCGGAAAGCAGTCTTGGGAACATCCTCTTCTTTTACTCTTAACAGATGATACCCAGATCGTAAATCAATCTTTGAAAAATGAGTAGCTCCCTGGAGCTGATCGAATAAATCATCAATTCTCGGCAACGGGTAACGGTTCTTAACAGTTACCTTTTTCAGCTCCCTATAATCAATACACATTCGCATGCTCCCATCCTTCTTTTTAACAAATAATACTGGTGCTCCCCACGGTGAACTACTCGGACGAATAAACCCATTCTCCAACAACTCTTGTATTTGCTTCATCATTTCCTGCATTTCTGACGGCGCAAGTCTATAAGGAGTTTTAGCAACAGGAGTAACCCCCGGCATTAATTCAATTCGAAACTCGACTTGCCTTTCAGGCGGAACACCCGGTAACTCTTCCGGAAATACATCAGGAAACTCATTTACAACCGGAATATTTGCAATACTCATCACATTCTTTTGCATATCAACAACATGGGCTAAAAATGCCTCACATCCATGAGACAAATGCCTTCTGGCACGGGCATATGTACAAATTGACAAAGAAGATCTAGGCTTTTCTCCATATATATCTATCACTCCCCCACATGGAGCAACAATTCGAATAATTTTCCTCTCACAACGAATAACGGCATCATGTTTACTTAACCAATCCATACCCACTACTGCGTCAAACTCACCCATCCTCATGGGTATAAGATTAATCATAAATATTTCATTATTAATTTCTATTCGACACTCTCTAAAAACTTTGGTCACATAAATAACACGATCATCGGCTATCTCAACATCTAAGGGTGTATCCAACTCACTTAACATTAATTGAAAACTCCTACTAAAGTTTTCAAAGACAAAAGATCTAGAAGCTCCAGAATCAAATAATACATAAGCGGGTAACGAGTTAATAAGAAAAGTACCCGTAAGAACATCCGGAGCATTCTTCGCTTCATCCGCAGTCAATTGAAAGGATCGACTTTTCACTGTTGATGAATCTGAAACTCTTCTCTCCTCATTCTTCTTTACCCCACTAGAACCTGTTGAACTCTTCAATCTCGGACATTCACTCTTTATATGCCCAGGTTCATAGCAATTAAAACATACTCGTACCGTCTTTGTACAATCACGGCTGACGTGGCCCTCTTGTCCACATTGATAACACGACCTCTTGTCACCCGTACAGTTCCCAATATGTTTCTTATAACATTTCTGACACATAGGCGCTTCTCGTCGATCCTCTCTCTTAAAACTTCCACTTGGCTTGAATCTTCACGAATTCTTCAAATTTATTCCAACGACTCGGATCCACAAACTGTCGAATCTCTTTCTTTAATACTTCATGAAAATGATACATTAACCTCTTCGGATCCTCAGTATATTCAGGGCAAAATCGGGCCCTATCAAGAAATACACCTGTCAACTCATTCACAGTCTCTGTCGTTTGTTACATAAACAAGAATTCTCGACGAAGCTTGGTTAACTCAGCTTCCGGTGAATAGGCTATCACAAACATATCTTTAAACTCTTTCCAGGACACGTCATTAACACGTTCCTCTCCCATGGTCTGACGTTGCACGTCCCACCATTCTTTTGCTCGTGCCTTCAATAAACTGGCACCATATACTACTTTCAATTTATCAGGACACTCAGAAATAGCAAACGCTGCCTCCACTTCAGAGATCCATCGATAACACTTGACCGGATCTGTCTCTCCTTTATACTCTGGAGGTTTACATGCCACAAAATCTTTGTAACTCACTTTCTTCTTCTCTTCTTTCATCTGGTCACTCTTTCCAGATCCCTCTATATCCCTCTTTTGTAATTCTTCTGCCAGAACATCTTTGACAGTCTCAGTAATTCTTTCCAATAAATACGAAAGAGACTTCTCTTGTGCCAACGCAACCTCTTCTGATATAAACTCTTTCATCTCGTCCGTAGTCATGGACAATAAATTCATCACATGCTCTTGTCCAGAGCTCTCGGTATTATGCTCATTAAAATTCTTCCCTTCCATCTTATACCGAAAGGGTTTATCAGCAAACACATCAAATTAGACTAAAATTCTCATTAGTTATAATAACTACTCAAATATCAAATCGTAGTACACAACATTCTCATCATGCTCATTAGACTCATCTCTTGGTCTAAGTTCAAGTACCTCAAATGATGGATACCCGAGTCTCTTAAACCAATGCTCTGATACCAACTTGAAACGTCCCATTTTTTTTTTTAAACACTTTATATATTAATAATAAGTAATATCCACCTAATTCACAAAATATATACATTGTTTTTCGCAAAACATCAGATGTTAATATCGAGCATGATCTATGAGTCCATCACTAGCAGCTCTCAGGTCGCTTGCCCGAATTCCCGCCCTTCATCTCTTTAGGCATACCTATCAACACGGTAAACAACAATACGTAAGCACATCGCTTAGTAAGTAAAGGGATAATCCAGTTACATCAATACAATAAACCAGACATTTCATGTCTGTATTCTTTAATCATACATTTATCATCTACACAGTTGTCACAATTGATCATTCAACAATTTGACACATAATTTATACCGCTAGACACAATTGATCACTCAACAATTGATTATTTAATTCACATATACATAGGCACAATTGTTCACTCAGCAATTGCCCTTTTCACTTAATCTCACAAGCACAATTGGTCACTCAGCAATTGTCCACTCAACTCATCCTCATAGGCGCAATTGATCACTCAGCAATAGGCCTCTCAACTCATCCTCATAGGCACAATTGATCACTCAGCAATAGGCCTCTCAACTCATCCTCATAGGCACAATTGATCACTCAGCAATAGGCCGTTTAACATATATATACATGGGCACAATTGTTCACTCAGCAATTGGCCGTTCAACTCATTGATACACTCAGTTATTCAATACAACTTTATAACACTAGCATTATTGACAGATTAGTCAATTAATATTCTTTACTCTCCTACTACTTACCTCGAGGACGACGATCGGATATTTACGAACTGCTACTCGAAATACCCGTCGAGGCGATTGTACCCAATTAACTCTAATAATAATTAATATTATTTAAAACATCAATTAATCCTGCGACACTACCCTCTAGTGTCGCTACACCTTCTGGCGACATCAGATTAGTGTCGCTCAACACACTTTTGCGACACAATCTGCGACACTAGCTCTTAGTGTCGCTAAATCAACAATTCAATTAACAGGAGAAACTAGCGACACAAGCTGCGACACAAGCTCTTAGTGTCGCTAAAATAACAGTACCAATCAGCAGTAGAAACTAGCGACACAAATCTTTGTGTCGCTAAAGCAACAGTATTAACTCGCGACACCATCATTGCGACACAAGCTGCGACACTACCCTTGTGTCGCAATGACGAACAGAACAGCAGCAGCTTTCGATTTTAACAATTTTCTGGGTAAAACTCACACTTTTAACCCAATAAATTTACTGAAGATGATAAAGCACGTAATAAGCTCAAACTCTTACCTGGAATTGGTTTCAAAACACACAAGAACACTTTCAAAGATCAAATCTTTAGTAACCTCAATTTTTTTCTTGCTTTCTCTCTCTAAAATCTCAAACTCACATACAAATCGTTCTGGAGGTGTTTACTAGCTTCTGGAAAGTTTTGGAATCGAAAAGTGGGGTTTAACCCCTCTATTTTACACTTTTAACCCCTCAAAACTGACTTTCTGCCCGACACCGCGACACAAGCCTTGTGTCGCACTAGGCTCTGTGTCGCTACCTGCGACACTAACCCTTGTGTCGCATAACAGTACACAACTTTCAATTTTAACGAATTTCGGGGTGTTACAATGCAAACATAATTATATGATGAAACCGTACAATTTTCATCTTGAAAAAAGAAAAATTGTTGAACGCGTGGTATGTATCGGTAAGTTGTAGACAGAGATTGCTTCAAATTCATTTAAGCATCGTGGATCAATTTTAATCGTTCATTTGAATTTATACTCAAGTTTAAAGAGTCGACTCGTGACGTGTCAGAGTCATACAACTATGGCTATATTTAAAAGCAATTTATACAACAAAAGTTATTTAAAAAAAAATAGTGTAATAAAATTAAAAAATTTAAGGTTTAGTATTTATATTAATTTTGTTAGACACGCCCCTTAGAAATATTATTTGTTGTAGCCAATTATGTGTTAAGCTTATTAGTGTCTTATGAAAACAAAAAAGACTTTTTTCTATGCAACGCATTTTGAATTCATAATGTAGTTAACTGATGGTATAAAACTTTTATGTTAAAAAATTGTTTACTTTTATTTAAAAAGGTATTTTGAAGTGACCACATATAAATTAAGAAATTAGAAATTTTTCGAATTAAATATCATACTTATACTTAAATATTTATATTGTTAATGTTAATTATAGTTGTAACATTATAATCATTTTAAATGTGACGACGTTTTGATGATTATTTTAAACAATTTAAAATTAATAGTAAAAGTATAGTTAATTATTAATGAATTTATAGTTAATTTAGTTAAATTTAAAGTAATTAAGTAAGAATAGTTAGACTAATTAAGAAAAATTAGGCTTAAACTCATTAAGCATTAAAGTCTTTTAATTTGGGTTGACTTTGCTATTTATGTAGATATACTTAGAAGAAGCGATTAAGGGTTTTAATTATTTGACCTTAGTCATTAGAAGACCAAAATTAATTTAAATTAAGTAATTTTTAGTATGACAATTTAATTATGCTTTTGTTAGATTAATTAAAAGAGATTAAATTAATAAGAGAGAAGAGAGATTTTATATTCATTTTTTTTAATATTTTATTATTCAATGTTAAAATTGTATTTCACTTTCACATTTGCAGATCATTTCAATCTCCATCATTTTTGAATTACAAAGCTTCTAACTATCGCTGTCAACATTAATTACGAATTCTTCGTTGCCCGCTTATCTTATTAGAAACAAGAAATATATTTTACATTGAAAATGAAACTAATGTTTTGCACGTCATATGACGGCTCAAGGTTTGATCGTATGGACATGAAAATACAACAACAATAATACTCAATCCTGCTAAAAGCAAGATATGAGGAGGTGTGATGTAGACAGTCATACCTTTATTCTAGGGTAGAGAGATTGTTTTCAGAAAGACATCTGGTAATTATGTGTGTGTGTGTGTGTATATATATATATAGGGGAAGGATCAAAAGGAAAGCTCTAAATTAAAGGGAAGGAGGGAAGCAAACCTCAACAATACATTTCCTTGTATCTTTTCCAATTCATATACAATACCCATTTCATCAATTTTTAATTCAAAATTAAAGCATGTAAATCAATCAATCATTATAAATTTCAAATTCATCAAAGGCATTCATACATATCTTCAATTCGTCATAATTCATATTCATCAAATTTTAAGAATTTTAGGTATAACTTTTGGGTTTTGTGAAAATTTTGATTCACCAATGAATACAATAAAATTAAACGAATTTCAACGTACAAAACTTATAAACAAGTAATTAATTTAATTATAGTCGTCATTAACCATCGAATTTCACAAAAAAAAAAAAAATTTAGAACATTAACATTCATTTGGAATGAATGTTGATCAAAATTACAATTAATATTCATAAACATTAATTTATGATGAATATTAACTTATCTATGTTTTTATACATTGTTGAACGAAATAACTTAACATTCATCAGTTTATAATAATGTATATGAGTTAACATTCATCGTAAGAGAATGTTTAAAAATATTAAGTTGTAATTTTGATTAAAATTCATCGTAAAAGAATGTTTAAAAATATTAAGTTGTAATTTTGATTAACATTATTTCCAAATGAATATTAACATTCTTCGATTAGAGATCTGACAAGATATAGTTTCAATAATTTTTTTTTCTTCATTTTTGCAGGGTCTTAAATAATGCAATTTATATAATCGCATGTGATTTTATGTATAATTACATGTGATTTAGGATAAAAATATCATATTGGTACAATTATTTATTTATGGTGGATGTTAACTCACACATGATTACGACTTAATATTCATTCACATAAATAACTATAAATAAGATTTTAAGAATTGCATTCATTTACGGCCAAAATCACATGTGATTATATAAATAAGATTTTAAGATTTTAATCACACGTGTTTTTCAAATGAAGTATGTGATAATAACTGATAATTCATATGTGATTTCACCTTTATATTCACATGTGATTACCGATTTAATGATTAAGTTTAATCACATGTGATTATAACTAAAAAAATTTCTGAAGGTTTATTAAATTATCAAATAAATTATTTTTATGTGATTTTAAACTTATAATTTTAACTTTTATTATTCACATGTGATTATAACTAGTGATTTAAAACTTATAATTTGATTGTAAATATATTCACATGTGAGTGTTAAATCACATGTGATTTAACATTACGAATTTCACATGCCCATTAGAAAACGAAAAAAAATTCGTCGGAAGTATGTCATGTGAAATCTCTAATTAAAGATAAAAAGACGTTGATTTTAACGGTGTAATTTTTATAATTTATAGATATACGGTTTGTGAGATATTTAGATTTAGAAATAAATGTGGAAATTGGTAATTTAAATGAAGTAATCCTATTGGTTCCATCATTCTACATAGTTTTAGCATTCTACATTGAATTTTTTCTCTCTCTCTTTCTCTCTCTCTCTCTCTCTCTCTCTATATATATATATAGTCAAAGGTTCAAATGAGAACCAAAAAAGGTACAGAACTGCGAAAACTTTTATATTTTAGGGATTTTCACATGTTTAATTATTCAATCACATGTGAATATTGATATAGATTAAGGTTCAAGGCAAAATAGTTTGAAAAAACCTCAAAATGAGCTTTAAAATCAAATTATTTTTTTCGTTCACATGTGCATATGTGAACATTTCATATGTTTCATAGCTTAACGTGCATTTTGTGATTTTTAACTTTTGTTTGTTAATAATATGAATATTAAATTACATTTATATATAATTTGTTGTATTTACATGTATAAATATAATGTAATTTAAAAGCTCTTCCAATTATGTACTTTTTTGTAGTTCTCGTTTGAACCTAACCATATATATATATATATATATATATATATATATATATATATATATATTAGTTATTTCTATTAATTAGTTATTAACTTTAACTTCCTTTTTTTATGTATCTTAATCTTATGTCTTATTATGTTTGGAAGTACTATAATTATTAATTTCTTTCTTTCCTTTGTTTTCTTTTTACTTTGTCTACCAAATTTTGATTTTGTTGTTTAATAGTAGCACTTTAATCTTTGATTATATTCCTTTGAGTAGATGAAGTAATATAAGATATAGCCCCGCTTAAACCCCAAATTCATCAATTCTAATTCGTTTTCTCCAACTATTTCTATCTGAGGTCATGTCCCCAGACATGAAAAGCTCCGTTATATCCAACTTTAATCTATGTTTCCAACTCAGTTTTGGTATACCCCTTTTCCTTACTCCCGCAATACTTAGATGAAGTAATTTGACGAAAAGTGATTAAAAAAATAAAAGAAAAATTGAATTAGGTAGGAGACACTTTTGGTAGGGATATATTTTTCGCAAGACATGAGTCTAGTAAATATGTTTACATATACATGGTTTTGGTTAAAAACTCTCGTTTCACATCCATTATCATGTTTATACTTTTCTCGTATAATATTAAAAACGGCAATGATGATTTTTAAAACGGACTATTAATAAAACCAAAAATTTTTGGTTTGGAACTCTAAATTCTAGTTGTTTATATCTCAAAGTAGAACCAATAGCGATTCATACAAGCTAAATCTTCTAATCGATAATTAGGCCAAAAAAACCCTCCACTTCAATTGGTATTTTTTCATGAAAAGCAGACATGAGATAACAAATACGAGTCTTTAACGGGGCAATGATTCGTAGACTACAATTTTTTATCATTACACGGTTACACCAATAAACATATTTTATGCTATTACGTTTTGCAACATTATAAAACTTGTTTAATGGTGGATAGATAAAATCTGATGATGTGCAAATCGCCACACCCTTTTGATAATCGATTGTGACGGTGTGTGTATGAACAATGTTTACTCCATAACGCATTATAGATAGGTAGTGGCGAATCTAGGATAGAAATTTAGGTGGGTCCATTTTTTCTTTATACAAAAAAGTAACTAGATTATATGAGTTATCCGGTCGGATCTGTCGGCTCATACTTCTAACATTTTCATTAGTTTATCCGCTAAAATGTTTTTAAGACTCATTTGAACTTGAAAAAGGCATAGAAGCAAGTAGTGGAAACATATAATATTGTTCTAACTTAATTAAATTTAAGGTAAAATTCAAAGATAAAATATGCTTAATAAGTTCATTGTCAAGAACATAACAAAAATTGGTTAGACATATAAGAATTTTGTAGTAATTTAACAACCAAGTTTCCAATGTCTTATGAAGCTCATGTTAAAATAACTCAATGTCTTATGAAGAAAAAAAAAATGAACTCGGCCCAGATATAACAAACCAAGTTTGTTATTCATAACTTCATATTCCCTAACTTTATTAATTCCAAATTCTGCCATGAACAAAAACAGAGCTTTCAATACTTGTGTTCATTTTAAAATTTGATCACATCAGAGAGGTTCATATTCACAAGAGGGTCCAAACTCATTTGCAAAGAGGGTCCAAACTCATTAAAATGAGATTAAATTAAAAAGTAGCATGGGTTTTGTAGTTATTTTTTTCCCTAAGGGTGGTCCAATGACCACCCCTTCTATGCATATAGATTCGCCCCTTTAGATAGACTTGTTTTCTATTCGGATAAAATCAAATTATCCAATTAGATAACTTGGATCGGATCATATGATTTGGATAATTAGATTTCCGGATTGGTGGACCGGAACCGAAATTATCCATAAGGATCACAGATTGATTTTGGTTAATATATTTCAAACTGGATTATCCAAAAAAACCGAATTAGAAATAATTAGTAATTTTTCAAATACTATATATACACATATATATACAAAATAGTTTACTATATTATTAATTTATCAAAAATATCTACATATATTTTGCAGCAACTTGGTATCTAATTATAAAGGTAGAGATATATTATTATTAAGTTGCATGTGACTAGTATATGATATATACTTGGGATTACTGTTTATTTATGCGTTCAACTTTACACTTATTACTATTTTATGCTCCAAACTTTCGTACTCTCTGTAGTATGAGGTGAACCTTCAAAAAACTCTATTGTATGCTCCCAACTTTCATACTATCTATTGTATGAGGTGAACTTTCTAAAAACTCTAAGTAATATGATATAAATTATACATTTTAAAAACTATATTAGAAAAGTTCATACAATACAATAGAGGGTATGAAAGTTAGAATCATACAATAGAATTTTTAGAAGGTTCACCTCATACAATAGAAGGTGCGAAAGTTAGGAGGATACAATAGTAATGAGTGTAAAGTTAAGCGCATAACCAAACAATAAACCCTATACACTTATACTCATTATCATCATTTATAAATGTTTTAATTAATTAGCAAAGAAAAAACATATTGTCTGCTTTTGGTGAAGATGATGTTGAAGATCATATTTTATTTTTTTGTAATTGTGATAGATAATTTCACAAACTACTGTATTTGTTAAAAAGTAACTTCATTGTATTATGGTAAATTAATTTTAAATCTTAACTTTTAATTTAAAACTACACATTTTTATAAGCCCTCAATCCAACAGGGCAACAACTAACCGTTGTTATCCCTCGTAACATTACTCTCTCACGAGTACAAATGATTCCCTCGTGAAGTCGACAAAGAACCGAATGATTAAAACTGATCCATGCAAATAGTCATTTGGTTCGATTTGATTCGGATTCGATATTTATTTGGATGGATAAGATTCATATTTTAGGAATCAAAATTCAAATGATTTACGTAACTGGATCGAATTTGATCAAATCCATCGTAACGAACACCCCTAATTGTAGGAGCTCCTACTCTTACATCTTATACCCTTATAAAGGGCTACCCATTTTTTTCATTGACTGTTTAAATTACAGAAATGACATGAATACCCCTATTTTCAATGAAATATACTAAACTACCCTAGCTAACTTTAAAAAAATGACGTACATGTTCAACGTATAACTATATATTAATATGAAATGTAAATTAGTCCATAAATAAACACGTGCATATTTGAAATTAATAAACAAGTGTACATTTGGTAATAACCCAAGCCTATAAATAAACTCAATTGTGATCGATGGGGATGAGATATACATTGAATTTAAAAATCTATTTATATAACGAGACTTAACGGAATAGGTACCTTGCCTCTTTGCGGGGGTAACTACTAGTATCAAAATTATAAACATGGTATAACGTGGTTCAAGATTTATCTTTTAATTCTTGTTACAGCAAATTGTAAATAGTTTCTCCTCAGCTTTGACAGGAACTTGGATGACAACCAAGTTTATATCAAAATTATTAAATTTATAACTTTAAGTCCGTGCGATGCAAATCCACACTCAAAAAGGTTAATATTAATTTTCTGTGATGTAACATGGGTATTATTTTTAAGGTTGATACTTGATCAAAACTGAAACAAATCGTTACAACGATGATAACATGTACAATAACTAATTAAAAAATGGGCCAAAATTTAGTTGTTGGAAAAATCTACGATATCTAAATAAACAACAAACAATATAAACATAATTAAAAAATGGGAAAAAATGTTACTTATCTTAATTAGAAGATTTTAATTATTTTGAGACAACTATGTTTCAATTATGAAAGAGCTAACATGTTCATAAAGGTTATTTCAATGGTGCACCTAAAAGATCATTATTTTTTGAAGATTTAAAACAAAGTATAGATCGAGAAAGTGAAAGCGTTTCCTAAAACATAGTGTGTAAAATAAGATGCATAAGTCTCGAAGTAGTTGAGTAACTCAAGTGTGCATGTAAATGATCATAAATTTGTTTACAATATAGATTGAAAAAGTGAAAGAGTTTGACAAAAAAACATGAAAATACAATAAAAAGAAGGGAAAAGAAAAAAAAATGTAGCCTTAGAAAAGTAAGCATGCTAAATTTTGAATGATGTTAAAATAGTTTTGCTAAAAAGGTGAGAGAGAAAAAAGTAAATAATATTAAATTTAGATGAGTTTTGATAAAAAAAATACAAAAACAAATATATTAAACAATGGTTATTAATGGATTATATGAAGTGATGAGGTGTCATAATTTAAGATCATATTTTTCTTTTTATATATGTAAAATAATAAAGAGGAGAGAGATAATTAATTAATGATGATTTATAAGTATATAAAATAGACATGTGTCAATTTATTAAGACATGAGCCATCAATATTTGAGGACTTAAGTGGTATATTAAAAAATTAAGTTGTATAAAGAATATTAAAAATAAAAAATTAAAATCAATAATTAAGGACACTTGACATCTTATTAGATGACCATGTGTCCTGGTGAAAATGAATAAATGAATAAGATTGAACGTGTTTGCCATACTACTAAATTTATTAGCCGTGTAATACACGACTTACGGATAAAAGATCAATGTTAATTTTTACTGCTGACGTGTATATTATATTTAATATATTTAAGATTGATGTTTAATCGAAACGAAAAAAGACTTTCGAGTCTTCTTTCTTTCCTATCGTCGAGCACGGGGGCATGAAAAGACATCGACACTATCGATACATGTGTTTAATTTACCTCGAACATTAAATTAGGAGGAAAGAGAACCAATTATAAAAATCATTTAAAATCTTAGAATATATAAAAGTCAAAAGATAATAATAGATTCTCATGTTATTAAAAATCATTAATTACCAAATTCAGCCAATTATAAAAATCAGTTAATTTTTATTGCTCTTTTTAAAATTATTTTTAAGTACTATGTTTCTTAATATGTTTTTATCAATAAAGTTTCAAACTTTATTGTGAAACATTTATTATTTATCAAATTATTAATAAAATTCTTCAAATATGTGTACGCCGAACACACAATAGTTGTTGAAATTATATGCATCGACAACGTTTATAACAAAGTTCGAACAATAACCTGAAGAGCAACACACGAACATCAACATGAACACCGTAACGATCTAGAAACTTGTAAGAGCAACAAAAGACAGCAAGCGAAAACTGCACGAGATGAAATCACTGTCCTTTAAGGTTTATACGAACTCGTATAAAACGCTACCTTTAAGTATTTAAACTTATTTTACACGTCAAAATTCATGATCATAATTTGAGACTTTAAATACAAGAATGATTGGTTAACGGTTTCAACATTCTATTTACTTGATCCTCGACACACATCTACTATTGTTGCTTCTTTGGCTTGTACTAATCGCTACAACACACTTCTAGACATTTCCCACCATCAAAATTGCCTTTTAGTGAGTCAAAACTATAACTTTTGATCTCAAACACTTCCAACTTAATTTGATGTCTCAAGTCATTAATAAATACATCATTCCTACATGAATGATTATCATCACAGATTATCGTTTCTAGCATAAAGCTTGTGTCATTATTAAGTTAATTCCTATGAATATTTGGGTTTCATATTCAACCTTTTGCATTTTCCAAGTTTGGTAACTGTTTATTATCCCTTATATACAATCGGTGAAGTACATCGCCAATATCTCATGACACATTAAACAAAATCACGTTTACATTTCGTTGACTAACATTAAAACGAGATTATCTTCACTAAGTAAAAGCCATGATATTTTAAATGCACACATGTAAAATTGATAAACATCTATGTAGGGTGTAGACACGTAAGTCTTCAACTTTAAACAGGTGGACAGTAAAAAAAAAAATTGTATATTTCCACTCTTTTTTTAAATCGTCATAACATATCATATAGATACCCATATAACCATTTAACTATTATAATATATAATAATAGTAATATATTATAGTATAATAATACTCCATCCGTCTCATTTCAAGTGTCCACATTACTATTTTGGGTTGTCCCATCATAATTGTCCTATTGATGTTTAACCAATAAAAAAAATAGTGGGAAGATATTATATTTGATTAGTGAAAAATTATAGTTAGTGGAGAATTCTAAAACTTTATGCCCAGTCAAAATGGACACTTTGACTGAAACGGAGTAGTATAATAATATATACTTTTGTTGTGCTCTGACATTTGAAAATTGAACATGGAAGCGGAGGGTCACACGAGGTGGTTCGGTCAACAACAATTTTAGTCCATGAGGTTGGCCGGGCTCGGGAACGGGATCATTGGGAATGGGCGGCAACAACGGGTCCAAGACATAGAAATCTTAAGCACAATCAAGAGAAATTTTATAACATCCCAAATTTTACAGTATCGATGGCACGCCCCGTCTAAAGCGGAGACAACGAGGTGTGACGAACGAATAGATCACAATACATCGATACAATAAGAGAAATATTAAATGAAACCAAACAACGTGTTATGATGTCGCCCGACACAATTTGATGACTGTGCCGTGGTCTTTCACTTCCATGATAAAAACATAGTCATATATCAAATAATCATTTTACAAATTCAAGTAGTCTAGGCAAACACGCCTACTCAACCAAATAACACAATAAAATAGATAACAGTCTCATGTAAAACAAATCTCAAATGCAACATATCGACCTCGCTAAGTCCTCCTAGTCTCAACTACTGAATTGCTAGTATATCCTAAAAAGAGATGCTCATAAACGATCAACACAAAGGTTGGTGAATTTTGCAGGTTTAGTTTGACTCGCATAAACAGTTGCTGTGTAGTAAATATGATAGTAGTAGGACAAATGAAATGAAATGGTACACATAAATGAAATTAATGCAGTATGATTCCCATGACAGTTGTTGCGTCACAATGCTAGTTTGATTGACTGATTGATTATATTCACCCACCGATGGATAACCTAAAAGTGAGCTAGGCCGCAGCCCAATAGTACTATTGATATATTGATTGACCGTATGCCTGTTGTCCCTTGGTCCCGCAGTCCCAAGACTCAGCACGTATGATTGATGCCTATTGTCCTTGCCCCAAATGAGCAAGACTCAGCATTATGATTGATTGACTGATCCAGTATTGCATATAGTTCCACATTGTATGACACATTAATTCACAGTGCACAAATCATTCATTATGTCCAAAATTGAAAACAGTAAATTCACAGCATGAAAACAGTTGAAAATAAGTTGAGCATTCTTTTCCCCCAAGTGAAAAGTAAAAGAAATGGGGCCACGAAACTCACCTCAAAAGCAAAGCAAGTAGCGTTCCCAAATTAGTCCGTAAGAGGATCTACAAATGTATACGTAGGTTACAATTTAGACAAGGCTAAAGGCTTTTCCATTGTATCATATTTTAATGAATCATTTATGAATTCTAGAGTCCCCCTCTTTCTAAGTGTCTTTCAAGTGTTAACGAATTCTAAGACTCCACTAAAACACTTAGTTTCAATGGTTGATTCAAGGCTTAATATAATTCCGTTTTACTTAAACTTCGTGTTCCTTCGTGTGCTTTGAATTAGGCTCAAATGATTTTATTAGACTTCCATACTTTAACCACATATTGTTTAAGATGTTAAGAACTAAAAATAATTATTTCATTGAATTCTATTTTGAGAAATTTCCCAAAATAGCTTACTCACAAAACGTTATAGCTTTGACCCATTTAAAGTTTTATAAAAGTTATCATAGTTAACGAACTGTTTTGACCAAAAATCACTAAAAATAATTCCGTGATCAAATTAGTAAAGTGAGGTAGAGTGCTTACGTGATTTTCAAGATAACAAGATGTAAAACGCGATGATAACTTAATAAAATGGAGACTTTAACAGTAAAAGCAAGTATCAATCAAGATAATGCAAGATAATGTTTTGTAAACCGAGATAATACTGATTTAATCAAAGAAAACAATATGAATGACGTTCGGAATGAACTATTATGCTAATAAAGTAAAATCGACACGAGTAGTTACGAGGAAAGCCCTTAATCCTTATGGATCGCCGGCATAAAACCTCGGGAAGAGACAATCATCCCTTGCCTTTGTTGCTTCTATTAAGTAAAATCAGGATATTACAAACTAAGAGCACAATATGATCGAAGCAAAGTGTGTGTGATGAATTTAGCTAAGTAAATGAATATGAACGAAGGTTGATCGTGAATATAGCTGTGAGTAGTGAATACTCAATGTTTAGAGTGTGAAATGAACATTCCCCGTGTTTCCTAGTCGATCATATGCCTCATATTTAAACTAAGTACAAGATAACAATATCTCCGAAATATCTGGGATCCTCCGCCATTCATCATAAACCCTGTTGACTATCCCGAAATATTCGGGATCACCCAGGATTCTCCTTGACTTGTTATTTCTACACGTTTTCTTGTTTCCGTTTGAAAGCGAAGTCGTCTTGGTCAATAAGTCATGGAGTCAATAGGTCTTGTTCATATGACCTGGTCAAACAAGCAAACACAAGTTAACAGCATATGATCCCGAGATTCTGAGGATCCTAGATCCTGAACGTATCCGAGATCCTGAACGTCTGAGATCCTAGATATATTTGTGATCCTGAAAACCTGCATAATAAAGTTATATCCTAATCCAGGATCCTGCATCATAGACATAAAAATTAGCCCATAACACGAACCCTAATAATTACCATCTTTTTACACTAAGTAGTTGACACCCAAATGTCATTCCAGAAAAAGTTTCGTTACCTAATTCGAAGAATTTAGCGAGTTATTAATTTCCAAAATTAACCTAAATTATTGTTGTGGGCTAAATTTTATGTCTAGAGTGCAGGATCTCGAGTCAGAATATAATTATATTTTACAGGTATTCAGGATCCCAGATATGTTCAGGATCCCGTTACAGGTTCAGGATCCCAGATCTTCAGTATCCCGGGATCATATGCTCTTGATTCGTGTTTGCTTATTTATTTTGACCAGGTCATATGAAGACTTGAACGTGACTTATTGACTCCGTAATACATGGATCAAGACTTATTCAACTTCAAATGGAAACAAGAGAAAGCGTGTTGAATAACAAGTCAAGGAGAACCCTGGGTGATCCCGGATATTTCGGGATAGTCAGCTGAGTCTTTGTTGAAGACCGGAGGATCCCGGATATTTCGGAATTTATGTTATGAGGCATATGATCGATTAGAAGACACTTCTTACGCACTCTAAACGCTTAATCACGACTCTATCACCACACTAACACTACTTTTCTGCAGAATTAGCTACTTACTTCACCGATTCTTCACTTTATTCACCGACAATCACTTAGATCGATCATATTGTGCTCTTAGCTTGTATTATCTTGATTTTGATTTATAAAAGTAACAAAGGCAAGGGACGATTGTTCCTTCCCGAGGTTTTATGCCGGCAATCTATCAAGATTAAGGGTTTTCCTTGTATACCCTTGTGTCGATCGCATTTACTTTACATTTTCGTTACTATATCCGTTTTACATTAACTTTTTGTCGCTTACAAACTTGATTATCTTGAAAATCACTTAAGCACTCTACCTCACTTTACTAATTTGATCACGAAATTATACTTGATAATTTTTGGTCAAAACAATTTGGCGCCCACCGTGGGGCAAGTGGTACTTTTCATCATAAAGTTTTTGTTAAAATCATTGTTTAATTACCTTTTACAAAAACTCTTATCAAAAATGTCGACTCAAGGACGATCCACCTCCTCAGCTATGAGCTCTTCGAGTTCTGCAATGACAAGCCTCCCCCCTGCTCTACCTATTTCAACGTCATACTTTGGGCCAGAGATTATCTATAGGAGGACAACATCGGCACGATCAACCTTTTTAAGATCCGGTATCTCGGATTCTAATCCTGTCATTATCTCTAACCAGGATATTTCATCTATGTTTTCACAGGTGAATGAGCAATTAGGACGAGTCGAACGCAGCAACGAAGTCCTGAAGAAAGATATGGAAAGTCTAAGGACAAGGGTTGATACCCCTATTCCTCCGATAACCACCCCTATAAGGGGCAGGATCTTGGACTTTGACGCGTCGCCCTCTTGAAATCATGGAGGAGACTTTATCGCTATGCAAGGAAGCATCGGGATGCAGAACCCAACCTACTCAGTCGGGATTTCAACTGCACGAGATCCCGCGCGCAACCCAGCATCTTCATTCCAAACGCCCAATATCGGTAACTTATCTAATAATTATTCCATTGGTACTAATATCTCGCAGGATTCTGGAATTAGCCCCATTATGGCGAGGGAATTACAGAAACTTAAAGATATGATTTCGAGCGTCCCCAGTGTAGTACAACCTATACCCGAAGTGGCTCCATCAGCTCACAGGATCTCAAGATTTGCTCCTCCAATCTGCGATGCAGAGATCCCAAAGAGGTTTCAAACGCCAAGCATGAAATTATATGATGGGACTACGGATCCCGAAGAGCATGTTGCACAATACCGGGAAAGGATGGAGATTATTCCTATTTCTGCAGATCTCAAAGAGACATGCTTGTGCAAAGGATTTGGATCTACTCTAACGGGATCCACGTTAAAGTGGTTACTAAATGTTCCACCTTATTCCATTACCTCTTTCGTTCATTTGGTTAATCTGTTTAGTAATCAATTTTCATGTAGTAGGACTTTTGAAAAATTAACTAATGATCTCTACAGGGTAGTAAAAAATTCTAATGAGTCTCTAAGAAATTTTGTTGGCAGATTTGGACGAGAATCCCTAGATATCCCGAACCTGGATATGGCAACAGCGGTGCAGGCCTTCAAAATGGGGATCAAAAGGGATTCCCAATTCTATCAGGATCTTGTGATGAACCCTTGTAAGAATTTGGATGAAGTGAGAAACAGGGCCCTGAGATATATCTGGCTAAAAGAAGATACCTTAATACAAAAGAAGGCGGAGACACCATCCACCTACGATCGACCAAATAGGACAATCGAATCAGCATCCTATAAGTCGAACAGTAATAAGCCATATTCCAGAACGGAGGATCACAGAGTCAACGCGGTCGAAGAAGATGATGAGGAATAACCTAACATTAACAAATACTGTTTTTCTGTTGATTCCACAAGCTTGTTATATGCGATGCAGGGCTTGGGAGACAAAGCAAGATGGCTGAAAAAGAATGACAGAAGCACCGGTTGGAAGGATAAGTCTAAATGGTGTGCATATCATGAAGACTTCGGTCATATAATAGAAGAATGCATAGCACTCAGGAAGGAGATCAGCTACTTGCTAAGCAAAGGATATCTGAAAGAACTGTTTGGCAAGAAGAAAGATTCCTTCAGGGATTCTAGAAAGGCTCAGGATCCTGTACCTCAAAATAATTCCAGGATCCCGCAACGAGCAGGATCACCACCTTTAGATGCTAAGGTAATAAATTTTATATCTGGTGGTACTTCTTATTCCGCAGCCAAGAGAAATGCGAAAGAAGCAAAGTCAGAAAAAGAGCACAAGCCTACGAGGACTTCAACTTTGACTTATCAGAGGGTGATTTCTTTTGACGAAGACGATAGAGCAAATGTCCAGGATCCTCACCATGACGGATTGGTGATTACCTTATACGTGGCCAACCACTTTGTTCGCAGGATCCTGATCGACAGAGGCAGCTCAGTCAACATCATCCGTCTTGAGACTCTAAAAAGAATGAATATACCAGAGACGGAGATCATAACCAAATCCACTGTATTAGTAGACTTTAGTGGAGAAATCAAAAACACGGTTGGAGAGATAAAGTTGCCAGTTTACATTGAAGGGGTAAATTCTCTTCAAAAATTTTGTGTAATTGATTCACTGTCTTCTTATAATATCATTCTAGAGAGGCCATGGATACACGATATGAAGGCAGTGCCTTCAACATACCACCAGTGTGTTAAGTTGCCGACACCTTGGGGAGTGGTGAAGATAGACAGTGACCAACAGGAGGCCAAGGATTGTTATACAACGTCAATGAAATCAACAACAAAACCAACGTCAGCATAGCAATTAAAGAAGCAAGCACTAGACGCCTTGGAAACTGCGGAACAGGATATCAAAGAAATTATCTTTGACCCGCAAGATCCTGAGAAGAAGGTGCTTGTGGGGTCCAAAATCCCTGAAGATCTCGAGAAAGATCTCGTATACTTCTTGAAAAGCAGAATGACAACCTTCGCATGGAAACCTGAAAACATGACAGGTATTTCTAAAAATATTATTACACATAAACTTGGTATTGATAACAATTTAAGGCCTATTCAACAAAAGAGAAGGAAATTTGCGCCGGAGAGAAATGCCATTATTCAAGCAGATGTCGAAAGATTGCTAAGGTCTGGAATGATCAGGGAAGTAAAGTTCCCAAGATGGTTAGCTAATGTGGTGGTAGTTCAGAAGAAGAATGAGAAATGGAGAGTATGCGTGGACTATACCGATCTCAACAAAGCATGCCCCAAGGATCCTTTCCCTCTGCCACATATCGATTCCATGGTGGACGCGACAGCTGGTCATGAAATGCTGACTTTCATGGATGCATCTTCAGGATTTCAGCAAATCCAAATGGAACCCTCCGATCAGGAGGATACTGCTTTCATGACCCCTACAGGTATATATTGATATATTGCTATGCCGTTTGGTCTTAAAAATGCAGGTGCAACATATCAAAGGCTAGTGAATATGATGTTCAAAGATCAACTGGGAGACACCATGGAAGTTTATATTGATGACATGGTGGTCAAGTCGAAGAAAGCGGAGGATCATCTTCAGGATCTTAAAGTAGCATTCGACATCCTGGATCAGTTCAATATGAAGCTCAACCCTACCAAGTGCCATTTCGGTGTGGGGGCAGGAAAATTCCTAGGATACATGATAACCAAAAGAGGAATAGAAGCAAGCCCGGAGCAGATAAAAGCTATCTTGGATTTAAAATCTCCATCAAACCCTAAGGATGTACAGAGACTGACCGGAAGATTAGCGGCTTTGAATAGATTCATTTCAAGATCATCGGATAGATGCAAGGAATTCTATGATATCCTGAAAAAGAACAAAAGATTCGAGTGGGGTGAAAAACAAGAAGAAGCATTTCAAGAATTGAAGGCATATCTCTCATCTTCACCATTGTTAATGAAACCAAAAAATGGAGAACCTCTGTTCTTATACCTAGCAGTATCCCGGAATGCTGTGAGTGCAGTGCTTGTCAAGGATTTCGAAGGTCAACAACATCCCGTGTACTATGTAAGTAAAAGTTTACTAGACGCGGAAACCAGGTATTCTCATCTTGAAAAACTTATTTTAGCACTAGTTATGGCCTGTACCAAACTTAGGCATTACTTTGAAATACACCCTATCTATATTAAAACTAATTATCCTGTAAAAAGTGTATTAAGAAAACCAGAAATGTCAGGTAGGATGGCAAAATGGTCAGTAAAATTAAGTGCTTATAACCTAGTATATGAACCTAGAAGTGCTATAAAGTCTCAAGCATTAGCAGACTTTGTGGCAGATTTTAGTAGTGATCTTCGACATGAAGTAGACCTAGAAGTTCAACAATTAGAAGAAGTGAAAGAAAAATGGACGCTATATACTGATGGTGCCTCTAATGTAAAAGTAACAGGATTAGGAATCATACTAAAATCACCACAGGGGGACATAATACCCCAGGCTATTAGTTGTGAATTTCAAGCAACAAATAATGAAGCAGAATACGAAGCCTTAATTGTATGATTACAATTGGCTAGGGATTTAGAAATTAAAAATCTTCAGGTATATGTTGATTCATTATTAATTACTAATCATTTCAATGGCACATATACTGTAAAGGGTGAAAGACTAGTATTATACTTGGATATATTGAAAAAACTTGCAGATTGTTTTGAGATATTTAACATTAAACAGGTACCAAGAGAGGATAACGTCGAGGCCGATGCCTTGGCTAATCTTAGTTCGGCATTTAGGATCCCTCCTAATGTCAAGATTCCAATAATACACGTCGCAATACCGGCCATTGATCAGGAGCATCAGGAGGATAAAGGGATATTCAATGTTCAGGATCCTGATCCTCAAGATACTGAAAACAGCTTAGGATCTTGGACTCGCCCAATAATGAAATATCTTCTAGACGATGTGATCCCGGAGGATGAGAAAAATTCTAGAGCTTTCCGAATGAAGGTATCTCGTTTTATTATTATACATGGAATATTGTATCGAAAATCACTTGCAGATCCTTACCTAAGATACTTGGAGAATCCCGAGGCACAAGAAGTCTTGAAGGATATTCATGAAGGAGATTGTGGAAATCACACTGGGGGCAGAGCTCTCTATTCGAAAGTTTTGAGAACAGGATATTTCTGGCCGACTATGAGGAAAGATACTACAGAGTATGCTCGAAAGTGTGATGTTTGTCAAAGGCACAGCAACATTCTTCATCAACCGGCAGAACTAATGCATCCAATCATATCCCCGTGGCCATTCATGAAATGGGGGATGGATATAGTGGGTAAACTACCTAAAGCACCGGGAGGAAAGATATTTATGCTAGCAATGACCGATTACTTTTCCAAGTGAATAGAAGTTGAAGCATTTGTACAAGTTAAGGAGAAAGAAGTGATATCCTTCATCAAACGGAATATCTTAACAAGATTCAGGATCCCGACAGAGATAGTATGCGACAACGGATCTCAATTTATCGGTAAAAGGACTACGAATTTCTGTGCCAGTTGGGGGATCAAGATGGTAACATCAACACCAGTACATCCTCAAGCCAATGGACAAGCAGAATCGAGCAACAAGATCATCATCAATAACTTGAAGAAGAGATTGAGTGATAAAATAGGAAGATGGGCCGAAGAATTGCCTTTCGTATTATTGGCAGATCGAACTACGGTAAAGGAGGCCACTAAACAAACTCCCTTCTCATTGGTGTTCGGTGCTGAAGCTGTGATCTCGACAGAGATGGTGATCCCAACGGCAAGATCCCGGTTACAAACATTAGAAGATAATGACAAGGCGTTGGCTCATGATCTCGACACAGTAGATGAACTCAGGGATGCTGCGAAGATACGGGTAGCAATATATCAGTAAAGGATTTCAAGATCCTATAACAGGAATTTGAGGATAAGAAGATTCAAGGTAGGAGATTTGGTGTTAAGGAAAGTTTTCCAAAATACTGAGGATCTTGCTGATGGGAAGTTGGCACCTAAGTGGGAAGGCCCATATTTAATCGACTCAGATGCTGGAAAGGGAGCGTATTGGTTAGCAACAATGGAAGGAGAACTACTTCCAAGATTGTGGAATGCAATTCATTTAAAGCTCTATCATATTAAGCCTTAACCATATTTTAATATGAGATGGTACGTCAACTATCCTTGTTATCCTTATTTACTCGTTATTTATAATTCTCATTATATACTATTATTGTTGTTATTATCTTTACTGTTTGATATCAAGATACTAACTTAAGCATCGGAGGGGTGTTAGCCAAAACTAACACCCACCATCACCCAAGATCTTGTGTTTTGTAGAGAGGATTGCTTGAAGACTAGAGGCTGGCCACCTCTCTACATTTAAGGGATTTTCTTTTGAAAATCTCTTCTAAGGTTTAAAGGTTTTCGAACGGATAAACACCTTTCTAAGTTTTGGGTTTAAACACCCCGCCTGGAGCGCACGATGTTCAATTATAGAATCAGGAGATTGGAATCGGTGTCGCCTCTCGTGCCCGGCAACTTCATGATCATTGATCTATAGATTGAATTCTTACGAATTGTTAACACCGAGTGCACTAAGGTGTTAACCCTAACGAATAATGATGTTCAATACGTCATTCAAATACAACTTTAAAACTTTTGACATGTTCATGTCATAATAAGTTTTACCTAAATATCCTGGATCCCGGATTAGGATAAACGCGAAACGGGAAATACCCCCAGTATCAACGGGAAATACCCCTAGAATCGTCGGGAAATATCCCCAGTATCTTGAAGATAAAAGAAATAATAAAGATTCTAAAGCAACATAATATAAACATAATATCCTGAGACCAGTATGTCTCAAGGAATAAAGTTCACAAATATCTAAAATAAAGTTAAGTGGCCAACATAAACCACTTAACAACACCACCATGGCCGATCATACCAGATCGACCTCACCCTAAATTAAATTGTTTGTTACTCCACAACCCTTATAAAAATAAATTCAAAATGTTTTAAAACCTGGGCTCAGGCTTGGTCAATGTTACCATCATCGTCCGGAGAAACAGATCTAGCTATCTGAGTGAAAATCAGCATGGGTGGAAGGATCATAGGGTCTGAAGATCGTTCCCGGTGGAAAAGCTTCCTTTGACTTTAAGTGCTCGATATCAACATCGGTGAAGTTGCAGGGTTCCGGGATGGAAATCAGATGTTGGTCGATGAAATTGTTCTGCTTATCGCCAGAGTTGGGAGTGGTATAAGCAACGAGAGACATTCTTTGAAGATGAAAGTAAGAATGCTAACGAAAGAAGAAGAGAAAGGAGTTATACCTGCCAAGGGAGTTCGAAAAGATGGAAGATTATAAGAGGTGACAGAAGGTAAATATTTATCAGAAATACATGGATAAGTATCTCACCTGACTTTATTTGTGATAATTAACGATAGAAGTTGTATCGCTATCAGGATTTCGATAACGGTACAACTTGGAGACAATTGTTGTGGGCTAAATTTTATGTCTAGAGTGTAGGATTTCGAGTCAGGATATAATTATATTTTACAGGTATTCAGGATCCCTAATACGTTCAGGATCCCGTTACAGGTTCAGGATCCCAGATCTTCAGTATCCCGGGATCATATGCTCTTGATTCGTGTTTGCTTATTTATTTTGACCAGGTCATATGAAGACTTGAACGTGACTTATTGACTCCGTAATACATGGATCATGACTTATTCAACTTCAAATGGAAACAAGAGAAAGCGTGTTGAATAACAAGTCAAGGAGAACCCTGGGTGATCCCGGATATTTCGGGATAGTCAACTGAGTCTTTGTTGAAGACCGGAGGATCCCGAATATTTCGGAATTTATGTTATATTGTATCTAGTATATAAATGAGGCATATGATCGATTAGAAGACACTTCTTACGCACTCTAAACGCTTAATCACGACTCTATCACTACACTTACACTACTTTATGCCGAGACGATTGTTCCTTCCCGAGGTTTTATGCCGTCAATCTATCAAGATTAAGGGTTTTCCTCGTATACTCTTGTGTCGATCACATTTACTTTACATTTTCGTTAACATATCCGTTTTACATTAACTTTTTGTCGTTTACAAACTTGATTATCTTGAAAATCACTTTAGCACTCTACCTCACTTTACTAATTTGATCACGAAATTATACTTGGTAATTTTTGATCAAAACAATTATGATCCGAAAACTCAGTGACCAGTTGACTTGAATCGCCCGTTTGACTAACCAAAATTTATTGTTTTGACGAGAAATCAATTGGAACAGAAAGTACACTTCTTAAACTTAATTTTAGACCAAAGAGACGTCCAGAAGCACTAGGTTTTGATCAATTTATGACTCGGTAAAGTTCGGTTATGAATCTGTCCAGAAATTGTATCTACTTGTAATGGCTATTCTTTGATTTTGACCACACATACTTAATCGTACAATTATATATAAATTCTATAATCAATTCTATCCTACAGATCCTCATATGATCACATCAAAATCGAAATAACAATGGATAAGGATTTAAAAGATGAATTGAAGGTCAGAAACTTACCAACGAATGCGTATTCGAGGATCCCGATTAATATGTTTGAACGAGGGCTTAAGATCCTTGCGTTTGGAGTAATTTAATGAAGAAATGGACTGGAATTGAGTAGGGATACGGCTACACTTCGTTTGGGGTTTATAAAATTCGTTTAAGGTTTAAAACTTAAGTATTTTTAAATGCAGACCTCCAACCGGCAGTTGGATTAGCTCAACCGGCAGTTGGGCTGGCCCGACTTGCGGCCCACGCACATCCAACTGGCGGTTGGCCTTTTCCAACCAGCGGTTAGGCTTAAAGAGTCCAAACGCTCTGAATTTTTGATATGTTGTAGCCCTCTGAGTTCCGGTCATCTGAGCTGTTCAATTGACTCAATCGGAGTCCGGATGAGAGAGTTATGGCCCAAACAATGCAGCCTCACGATAAATTTCGAATTGTATTATAACATTACATAAAAGTTATGGATTTTTACTTAGCTTCATTACTTATATTTGTAGACTTAGAATCTTAGTATCATACGTTCGAATACGTCTTTCGCTCAATAGTTTTCGAGTATGAATGATCAAGTCCCATAGAAATGACACGCAATCTTTATGAGTTTTTAGCATACCATGCTGAGTCAACACGCTTAGAATATCATATAAGTTTACACGATTCAAATAGGTTCACCTAATTCAATTGAGATCAAGCCCAAGATCATAGATTCAATTTACAGGTTAAAAGTGAGAGTAAACGACAGTCAACTATCTTGATTTGGTGACGGTTGTCACAGTATCCCCAGTTGAGAGAATTTCGTCCTGAAATTCAATCGGAGCTAGTACTGACAATCTAACTATTGATTAGGTGCGGATATTTAAGCTTTATTTGATCATCACGTTCCCATGTAAACTCAGGTCCTCGCTTGGCGTTCCATCGGACCTTGGCGATAGGAATTTTGCTGCGCTTCAACTTCTTGATTTCTTGATCCAAAATTTCCACTGGCTCTTCCACAAAATGTAACTTAGGATCTACTTGAATCTCTTCCAAGGGTACACGCAAGGCTTCGTCAGCCAAACACTTTCTTAGATTAGACACGTGAAATACATCGTGAACACCACTCAACTGTTGTGGTAACTTCAATCGATAGGCCACTGGACCTACACGTTCGACAATTTGAAAGGGTCCAACATACCTTGGTGCTAACATCCCTTTCTTCCCAAAACGTACCACACCTTTTTAAGGAGATACCTTAAGTGACACCATGTCTCCAACAAAGAACTCTAATAGGTTAAAGAGGTTGTTCTTACCTTAAAAGGTTCAAATGAGAAATGAAATTTTTGTGAGAGTGGAGGAACCAATAGGAATGTGCTACGTGTCACAAAACTCACTTTCTCCTACCATAAAAATTAGCATGTTTTTCTCTTCGATTATACATCTCACAAGGTATACTTCCAACGACTTTTTTTATGGGTTTTACAAATTCTACAAATATTAGTATCACATGTGTTATTCATTGGTATCACATGTGTTACTCGTTGGTATCTCATTTTTATCCGCTAGTATCACATGTGTTATCCGCTGCTATCTAGAATACATGTCAAGTTCTAACATGATAATGTGATTATACATATTTAGTTAAACAATTGTATTATCAAAATCTCAAATAATTTTGTAGAAAAGAAAATAAGAGGTGTTTCAGAAAATTAAAATTAATAGAGGTGTTTATATGTTAATTTTAAATGGCTAGTTTAAATATGGTATGAAGTATTTTTAACTTAAGTGGAGGTTAAAATCTAAAATAATATTAGTTAATAAGTAGTGGGGTTCAAGATTATAGTGTATGATGTGTCATGATTATCTGGAGCCATTTGATTGATTTTATATAATAAGATAAGATAAAAATAGATTAAGATTAAAATATTTATAAAAAAATTTGGTTTAACATATTATTAAAAACCGATTAGGACACATTTCATCTAAAGAGTTGAACATGTGTCTTAATAACGATCAAAAGGGTCTTCCTTTTATATATATATAGAAGAAGATATAACCACAAATCACGTAAATATGTCTCAACAATCAAGCAACAACAAATTTTCAAACAAATGTATAATTATCACCCGCCAACTCAAGTTCCACGCATCAAACTTCCAACAATTCACCTCCCACGCGACAATTTCCATCATTCAGAACTTCAAATCAACCTCCGTTTTTCAATCGCAACCGATCGATTTTATGAAATTTCATTATCGATCACAACAATGCATATAACAACAATCCAACAACCCGAACAGAACCAACCCCTAACCCCAACCAGAATACTTGAGTTGTGTATTTTGAAAAGTTGATAACATTTAATGTGGTTTTTATTTTAGTTCTCAGAGTATATTAATATTCTCAAATATGAGTTAACTTTCGTATATACCCTCTCCTAAACTATCAAAATATAGAGATTATTTCTCAAAAATGTAATAAAAAAATTGTATTTATAAAACATCAATACTTACTAGGTCTAAAAGGTTTAGAATTGTAATTTAAAAATCTTGAAATCGAAAATTCTGGTTAGATATTTTCAGAATTTCAGTTTCTATTTGAGAGCACGAACAGGGTAGATAGGGGTCCATGGTCCTTGGTTTGTGGGTTTGAGCTGTATTGCTGTTTTTAGAATACACGGCTGCCCCTAACAGATTTTCTTGGTTTTCTTTTTATATAAACAGAAAATTACACAAATCATCCTTCAACTTTACTTCAAATTTCATTGTTAGTTCCTTATAAAATTTAATTACACCAATGATTCAGTCCTTTAAACTAACGTTAACTCTCGATTAAAAAGGACCACGAATGATATTTTTTTTTATCCTCTTACTTTTTTGAGTAAAATATAAATTGTAAAATATAAAATATGTATATATACGTTATTAACTATAAAGAAATCATTTTCATTTTCTCCGTATCACTTAGCAAATTAAGCATTAAAATTCGGTCATCTTCTGAACTGAAACATCAAATTTTATAATCCACCACCATCTTTCACCACCTGGGGACCCTCCGTCACCCATTCATCTTATCTCGTCACGACTTTGGTAGCCATTGTATCCTCTCTTTTGCATTCATTCCTTACTCGAAAAACATCTCAAACGGAAACCCCAGCTTCAAAGTAAACCAAATATGTGACTCGTAATCTTTAAGCCACAAATGTATGATCTGGTGGTGGAAGATGGGGGTGAATTTGGGTGGTAGACTATAAAATTTGATGTTTCAGTGAAAAAAATGAAAATGATGTTCTTTGCAGCTAATAATATATCTACACATATTTTAATTTTTATAATTTATATTTTACACAAAAAATTAAAAGAATAAAAAAATAATATCACGCGTGGTCCTTTTTAACGGAGAGTTAACAATCGTTAGTCTAAAGGACTGTTAGCGTAACAAATTTCAAAAGAAAGGATCATTGGTGAAATTAAATTTATAAAGGACTACCAATGAAATTTGAGGTAAACTTAAAGGACGATTTGTGTAATTTTCTCTATTTATGGTATTAGTGTTAAAATCCGTGCAATGCAGACAACGTAAAATATCAGTTCAGTCATGAGATTAGATGGCAACAACTAATTCATGATTTACATCATTAATATCATATTATCAGATAAAAAGTTTATCTTATTCAAATCATCACAGTTATCATGAGACTTTAAAAACGGTAAAGAATAAACCACATGTTGACCTATAGCACCTTAACTGAACAATCATAATTTTATGATCAATAACTATAGAAAAAAGGTATCAACATATTTTACTAAAAAGTAGTCTATCCTGATCTATAAATTGCTTGAAATAAAAAATCGAATACAAAAGTGTTGAAGTGTTAATGTTGCAAGAAAGATGTTGTCAAAATGAAACGATCAAATCTGAATTCAGATTTATATTTTACGAATGTTTGTAACATTGTAAACAAAGAAGATGATATGTATTGAATACTATGTCTTCTATTACTTTTGATAAATAACACTATTATTGAGAATTCAATTTTTTGAAGACTAAGTTTACCAAAATAACCAAACATATTATCAAGTCAACATTTTTAATTATTAAGCATTAATATTGGAAACGATTCTAGCAATTTTGAATTCAAAAGTCCATGAATTTTAACATTTAATTTTTTTATAAAATAAATAAGGTAGTCAACTTTGGCAATTAATCATGCTATTATGATATGTAAAGACACATCATCAATGCTTACGTGGACCTCATAATTTTACGCACGTGGCGACATGTGATTGGTGCCACAAAAGCATAATTAGGTATACCAATATCCAGTTTTTGTAATAATAAAAGATATTTATCTTATAACATATTGTCCAAGTGGTACCGCCACTGCAAACGCCCAGATTTCACATGTGTAACCGATTGGTCAGGAATTCGAATCCGTACCTCAACATATGTGGGTGATTTGAGGACATGTGATTTGTCTGGTGTTGATGCTCTTTGTAGGTGGGGCAAACATATACCATTGAAATATGGTATGGAGTCAGGGGTACCCTCCAAATTAGCCTTTATAATATATTTTATATTTATATATTTATATTTATAGTGAGAGAATCCAGGGGAAACACTTTTTTGGGGGAATGGGAAAGTGTAATATTCATCACGGAGCATCTTAACTTCGCCAATACACATGTCAAAAAGTAAAAAGTGAAATTTAAAAATGTTGATCAGAATCGATGCTATGAATGTTAAGCTTACTTGATAATTTTTTTTTTGTAGGCTATAACATCAATTGATGAATATTTTTCAAAATCGTTAATATTAATCTTAGTGAATGTTAGTTAACATTCATTATGATGAATATTAAAATTAATAATATTTGTCAAAATGTTATGTTTTAACATTTATCGTGAAGAATGTTACTTAATATTCCTTATGATAAATGTTAACAATTTATTAAAATAAATATTCATCAACTAATGTTATGACTTAAAAATAAAATTCATTCGTGAATATATTCTTTATAGCATCGATTTTCATTACTATTTATCAGTAAAAATAATTTTTTGTTGACATTTTGATTGGTAAAAGTAAAATGTTTCTTGACGAATAGTAACACTTCTCCCTTCCCCAAAAAAATTTATTCTCTCTTGAACATTCCTCTATATTTATATTTATATTTATTGTTTTATAATATATTTAAATTAAAATATATATAATGTATAATATAATATACATATAAGACTACTAAATTGCATAGTTTATTCGTACTAAAAGAGTAAATTGAAAGACCAGTATTATAAATATAAATAAATTTCAAAAACTGAAAATGTAACTTATATTCGAGTGCCTCAAGTAATTCTACTTTAATTACACAGATTATTTCCCCGTAAAAACAAAAAGAAAAAGAAAAAAACATTACTTTTACTTCACATGAGTGACAGACCAAACATACGACTCTACCTCTCACACTCTGTTTTCATCTCTCTGACGCACTTCTTCAATCTAACCCTAAATTTCTTTCTTCAATTAAACAATTAAAGTAAGAATTCTCAAATTCAATTAATTGCAAATGACTAAAATTTGTGAGCCAGCAGAAGGTTGTCCATCATTCTTCAAAGTAATTCGTTACCCTTCTTCTCCTCATCTGGTAATCTTCCTTCTCTTCATCTATCTCTATATCTATAAATTATAATATATATATATATATATATATATATATATATATATATATGTATGCATGATGATTGTATATCAATATAGTGTATTTGTTGATTTACCAACTTAATTTGATAAAAAATAATATAATATTTTTTATCTGGGCCCGGTTGAGTTTCCGGTTTTGGATTAATTAACTGTGATTTGATTTCATTTTTTAAGGAGTTTGAATTTGTTTATTGAATTTAAATTATCTGAAATTTACTCAAGATTTTTAAGTAAATATGAACATGAGGTTTAAATGTTTAATTAATAATGCTGGTTAGTGGTTAATTAAATTGTAAATTCGAATGCAATGGAGTATTTACTTGTTCATTAGTTTTAGTGAAGTGATTATTATGAGTTTGTATTAAAATTAAGTGATCACATATTACATTATTAACAATGCCCAAAACATATCATATTCACAACTTAACATGTTAAAATTATAGATACGGAGTACATTGCAGGTATTGAAAACACATTGACAATTTAATAAGGGATTTTGCTATTTGTAGCCCGAAAAGCTATATTTAAGAATTAAATTTGTGTAAAAGTTGGTGGTATATTAAATTTGTTGGGAGCAGTTATATTCAGGGGGTGAGTGGTTATTATCAATGTACAAATAATTTATGCATTTCTGAATTTCTTATTCATAGGGCTATGTTTAGCATTTTCCTATAATACGACACGGAATATTGAGATTAATGTAAAACTAAATTCTTTAGTCCGCCGTCCCCATTGCTTGTATTGAAATCTAAAAATATAAGATATCAATTGAATTCAAAAACATATTGCTTGAATAGAATAAAAACTCTAAATGTATATGAATAATTTGAATTTTGTTTGCAGTTATTGCCAAAGGCTTTTGTAAAGAGATTCTCAGAAAAGATCCCTGAAAACCCCATAATTAAGACTGCAGCAGGGGAGCAATCATGGAAGTTGAAGTTTGTAAAGATTGGCGATGATTACTGTTTTGCTGATGGGTGGGATGAATTGGTCCAAGATGCCCAATTGGGTATTAAGGATGTCGTTGTATTTTGGCTAGTTGATCCTTCTACCTTTCAAATTTCAGTTCTTGATGCACATGGATGTTGTAAAGATCTCAGCTTTAATAACACCAGTTAAGTTTCTCTCTTAATCTCTGTCTGTTTTTTTTTTTTCCTTCTAATTTTGTGTATTGCAGATGATTGCGATAATGATGTTGCTGATGGTCATGATGATTATGACGATGATGATGATGATGATGATGACGATGATGATGATGATGATGATAATGGTGTTGAGGTTATGCAAGATAAGTACGTATGCTTTCAGAAGATCATTGAGAAAAGCCACATATATATCATGGTAATACTTATGAATCCTTTATCTTTAAAGTTAAAATTACAGAATGATGTCAATAGTACTATTTATATGTCATGTTCTCAAAGTTTATACATTTATGTAGATGTAGATTTACCATCTAAACATGTGCTGTAGTTTTTTTGGGTAAAAGGTCACATGAGGAACCGGTAAATATTATAACCCGCAAAAACGTGTGTTGTAGTTTAGTTATACATTGTGGTTATAAAGGTTTAACTTTCTACATACCTCATGAATAAACTTTTTATCCATGAAAAACGGCCTAGCGTTATTTTGTCAGTTTCTTCCGTGTGGCATAAAGCTCCTTGTATCACTTCGAATTTGAATATATGGTGTTTGAAGTTGAGTTTTTGAATGATTATTTGATTATTTTGCTAATAAATAGTTTTCAGTTTTTAGTATAATTTTGTGTGTTGAAATTGATTATGATTACCTGATTAATAATAATAATAATAATAATAATAATAATAATAATAATAAATGGACGTTGTGTTTTTTATTTTACTTTTATTTTATTTATTTATTTATTTTTTATCACGTGTAGTGGTTGCCGAGGAAATTTGTGAGAGCTGCAGGATTAGAAAATGCTACGAGGATAATGTTGAAGGACCATGAGGGAAGTGAATGGATCATGGATATAAAGATCGAAGTGCAGGGGGGGAGAACGAAACACAGATTATCATCAGGGTGGTCGATTTTTCGAGATTATCACCAATTATCAGAAGGTGATATCTGTTTATTCAAGTTCAACAAGAATGACGGTGTACTGAATTTAACTCAAGTGCTCAAGAGCAAAAAAGCTATTAAGAAAGAAGATTTGACAGAGGGAATGAAGAGAAAGAGGCGAAGACCACAGTCTCATGGTGGTGGTGGTGCGAAGGTTAAGACTAAATATGAGTCGAAAGTAATTAAGAAAAAGAGAGGAAGGCCACCATTGAAAAAACAAACTCCTGGTAGTTTTAGAGTTAAGATTGAAGATGAAACAGTTCCAGATGTGCTTGAGGTGAAAAGAAAAAGGGGAAGGCCACCGCTTCAGAAACATGACTCTGGTGGTCATCCTGTGGAGGTGAAAATTGAACCTGGTATCGAGGAATTTGTTAGAAGGAACCATGTTGTTTACTTTTAACCTCATAATTGAGCATGTTCGATGTTGGTGGTTACAACTTACAAGTGCTGTTCGTAATCAAGAGGTGGTATTTGTTTGTTCATTTGTGGTCATAGCCCTTGATGGGACAGAATCACAGAAGTAAAATAAAAAATCAAATTAACATTATGTCAAGTTCAGAAGGTAAAACCAGTTATTGGATGGTGATATTCAAGTTCAACAAGAAGGAAGGTGTGTTTTATCTTGATCAGGTACTTAAGAAACCAGTCAAACTAGGAACTTCGATGGATGGGATTGATAATGGTGCGAAGGTTAAGGGTGAAATTGGATCCGTCCCAGAGCCTTGGATTATGACCAAGTATGTTGTTTACTTCTAATTAACCTCATATATATATTGAGCACGTTTGATGATAATGGTAATAATTTGTGTTCAAAATCGACGGGTGGAATTTGTTTATTGTGTTGTATGTTCTTTCCTGACTAAAAACATGGGGGTGATGATGTTGGTGGACATATCCGACCACTCCGTAAGAGAAGACTGGTTCAGAGAAAGAAAACGCCAGCCTTAATGACCAATGTGGTAGTGATTGTAGATAAAAAGGAGATAATAATGGATCCACCAATGTGGTGGTTGTGGAAAGTATGAACCACCAGTTAGGAACATACTGATGCCGGTATTGTATGGTAGACAGAAGGAAATCTTTTTTATGTTGTAACATCGACCCCTAACTGCCTTAGATATGTACAACCAACTACATAATTGGACATAATTTAAAACAGGGCTGGTCTGAGATAAATTCTATTGAGTTCTGCAAGAGATTTTGATCATGTTAGATTCCATTAGGGTGCTATTATTCGTACCATTTTTTTTTTTACTTTTTAATTTATTTTTAATATAAAAACTTGTGCAACATATTAAGGGTCAAAAGACTAATTATTGTACTATCAAAAAGCCAAATCAATGACATATTCTCGCGGATTTTCTTATTCACTAGGGATGAGCGTGGTACGAAACCGATACCGTACCGTACTAAACCGGTTGGTACCGCTTTTCTTCTTTGCCCTAATGTGAGTACCGAATACCGTACCAACTGAAGTGGTATGGTACCGGTACGGTACGGGTACTGGTACGGTAAAATGTGGTACTATACCCGCTTGGTACCGAAAGTATAACAATACTAAAGTGAACAATAATCAGTTGTAAAACGTGGTACAATACAAAAACATAACACCACCTCAATACCAAACTAAACCAAATATGACAACTTAAACAAAAAGATGACAAAGAATCAACATGCTTATGTTTTCGATGTACACACAAAAGTTTAAAATAATGACTATTTAAAAATCAATTTCTCATACATCCAAGTGATTCTTCGTGTATATCACTTGGGTAGTTGGTTATATAAATAATATGTCAGCCTTAATTGAAATTTTTATATGCCCCTATTACAAAAAAGGTCTTACAAATAATATAGTTGCTCCTTCGTGTTACAACTTTAGCGTTTATGATTGTTAAATATAATTAGATACATTTATAGTATTACTCACAAATTTGGAGTTTTACTTTTCTAGTTGATTTGACCTGATTTAATTTTTTTCAGCTTTATCATTAAATTTTTGAGTATATTTTGTAAAAAGATTCTAAAATGTTAATATAAATATGGTTTATCTTCAATGTTTTCATCTCCTACAAATTTAGTTTTATAAATATTTAATAAAGTAAAAATAAAATGGAACTCTTCATCTAAGAGTGAGCAAAAAGATCTCAGGTTTGTTATATAAATATTACAATATGATTATACTATAAATTTTATTATTATTGCTTATATATATATATATATATATATATATATATATATATATATATATATATATTGAAGTTTATGTTACTTTGCATTTACCATCTATTTCACATTTCGTTTCCAGTAACACTATATCCTAAAACTACGATTAACTTACAGAAAATTCTCCAACGTGGATATCGTACACGAAGAACTACGATCAACTTAAAAGAATGATGACAATATATCCACGTATGTTTCTGTATTTCACATTCAATATTAGTTTTCTATAATTGTAGTATGTATCTATATTTCACATCCAAGCTACTTTTTCAGGTGTTTTTAATTATATAAATAAAAGCTGGTTGGACAAATATAAAGAAATGTTCGTGTCTGTCTGGATTGATCAACATCTCAATTTTGAAAATCGTACATCCAATCGAGTCGAGAGTCAACATTCAATGTTAAAAAAATATTTAGAATCTTTAAAAATCTAGTCTCGATAGATTTGTTAAATGTATTAATGAAGTCATGAATACACAACATACGTCAATTAAAGAAAGCTTAGAGAAAAGCAGAATTGTCCGCATTCACCAACACAACCTACATTGTTTATTGCTATTACACGGTTTTGTTTCGAATGTGGCTCTCGAGAAAATGGTTAAAGAACTAAAGCGGATGAAGGATACCCATAAAGACTCCTCAAATTGTGATTGTAAACTACGCAATAGTTGTGGCCTTGTGGGTTACCATGTGCTTGCGAACTTGCAGTCATTTTAAATTCAGGTCAACATATAATTATGTACTTATAAATTATATTGATTTTGTTTTAATCTCGAAAATTTTAAAAATTTGAAAAAAAATACTTATTTATATTCAAATGCAGGTTAATGTATTCCCTTGGATTCGATAGATATCTTCTGGAGGAAGTTAGATATTTCACCGTTAATGTCTGCAAGAGATGAGGATATTAGTTGTGACGATGAAGTAGAATTTTTTAAAGAAAATTTTAACAAGGAGTCTACAGTTGTGAAAAATGGTCTGTTACGAAAGTTAAAAGAAATGATTAGTCGAAGTACAACAACACTAATTCGAGTACCTCAAGTTCAAAAAAAAACTCGCGGACGACCAAAGAAAGAAGAACAGAAAAGGTGTGTCGATCCCAACAGTCGAGATCCTCACAGAAATAGTTATTCCACCACGCCAAATGTTTTTGGGTCAGATTCGATCAAGGAGCCAACGAGACATAGTTCATACGTGATGAACTTGAACAAGGAACCAACGGGGGAAACTTCACACGCTTTTGACTTGAACGAGGAACCGATGTGTGATGATTCATATGATGCATGCTATTGACACCCGTTGATGGTTGTAATTCTAAACATTTTTCATCCTTACGTCACACATATACAAAATGTAGAGGGCGATGGAAACTGTGAATTTCGGTCAGTTGCTGTTTGTCTCGGATATGGTGAAGATAGGTGGCTTGACATTCGTCTTCAGCTGCTAGACGAGTTAAAGAATGGATATTATTACAGTCAAGTTTTTAACGCAACTTATAATGTACTGTATCAGTAGTCGTTGTGTTTCTCAGAATCGCCTGCACCATCACGTCACTGGATGATTATACCTGAGACATCTATTCTGATTGCCAACAGGTTTGGTGTATTCGTCCATTGTTTAAGCATTCGAGGCTCTACGACTTGTTTTCCTCTTTGGAGAGGCCCAGAAGAGGTTCAACACCAGCAAACTCTTAAAATTGCGCATATAAATGAGAATCATTATGTGATGGTACAGTTACAAGGAGAATAACCAATGCCTCACATTACTCGACTTTGGACTTTTTATAAATCACCGAATGCAGCTGGATGGGAAACTACGTACATGCGGCGTCTACAATTATATACTCAACTCATGGCTTGTAATTCTCAAAAAGTTTTTGTAGATTTGCGGATTGATTGCTAATGGAATTAAGTTTTTATCTTTTATAATTAACGTCTTTTGTTGTTTGTTACCTTACAAATCTATTCAATGGAGTAATTATATCTAGTGTACTTATAATACTACAAATACACTTTATTCGTCTTTTTATTACTTTGAAGTACTCATATAAAAATAATGAATTTTGTCCTATTAATTCTTCAATTAAATAATAGTTATCTATGTTTTTTTTATATAAATATTTTTGTGTTAAAAACTAATAAAAATAGTTTTATTATTTGCGGGATCCATTGGATGAAAAGTTGATACAATTTCTCAAATTTTGAATCAAATACATCATTATCCACTCACCATACCACAATCATTTAAATCATCTCACTCTTGGCATATTGTCAATAATTAGTGGTAGGTTGAGTGAATTTAAATGGTATGGAAAGAGATCCATACCATTTTTGTGGGGTTGCTTTACCTATTGATGTTCCTATCAATTTTTGTGAGCCTGCAATTTCTTTTCCTGCTTTATGTGAGCCTATAGTCCTGCAGCTCTCACAACTTCCCTCGACAACCATGGTGGTATTATAGTTGAAATCTTAATCTTTACAACACCCATTTACATCAAGAAATGAAACTTGAAAGGTAGAAGGATCAAGTAGTCAAAACACAATGATATCCTTGATACCCAATTGGGCATCTTTGACCACTTTATCCGACCCACAAGCAAATTAGTAATCTTCACTGTTTTTTATAACCTTGATCCATAACCCAAAAATAAACAAGGAAAAGAAAGGATAACGACGTTATATTATATGATATAGGGTCAGTTTGCTTTTGATTAAGATTGAAAAGGGTAAAAAGGTCATACATATCGCTACTAGGGTTGGGACCCCTCTCATGCTCGACTCCTATACTAGTACCATGTGTGCTGAGTCTTGGGGTCGCCCTAACTTTGCTCGTGCCATGGTTGAGGTTGAGTCCGGGGCTGAGTTGAAGGAAACAGTTACGGTTGCTATTCCCAAGCTTGAGGGTGATAGCAAAACCCTTTACACGGTGAGGGTTGAATATGAATGGCGTCCGCCTAGATGTAATACATGTAAAATCTTTGGGCATAAAGATGCTGAATGTCCAAAGAATTTGGTTCATGTTGCAGTTAAGAAGACAAGTAATCCTAAATTTGTTGCGCCAAAGAAAACGGCTCGAGGCCCTTTAAAACAGGGTGGGCAGCCTTTTGACGGGTTCATTTTGCAAAAACAGAAACCAAAGGTGATATATAGGGTGAAAGAGTCGGGAAATGCTCCAAAACAGGCCCCAAATGGTCCTAATTTGAAACTTTCTAAGCCGGCTTCGGGTACTTCTAAGCCTTTAACATTGGGTAACCGCTTCGGCGCTCTTAGCGATGAAGAGAAAGAGGATGATCCGAGAGGTAAGAAGACCCTAAAGGGGGACGGTAGAGGAGATGACCCAAATCAGCCCCTAAAGTCTAAAGGGGCTGTTTCTGGTTGCGGTTCCTATGCTGATGACTCTGAATCTGATATTGAGGAAGTTTATGATGAGACATCAGATTATATGAAACTTCCGAATGGTGGGTCTAATTCTTTGGGAGCAAGCACTCCCGGGTTTTCAATTCCCCATGGTTAGTCTTGCTTCGTGGAACATAAGGGGTTTGAACCGTGTCCCCAAACAGAATGAGGTTTAACAGGTGGTTAGTGAGAACAAGTTGTGTATTTGTGCTATCTTGGAGTCCCATGTTCATATTTCTAATCTTGAGCGAATATGGTCAAAAGTGTTTAGACGGTGGAGTTGGACTTCCAACTCTTCTATGAGTGTTAGTGGCTCTCGTATTATTCTTGGTTGGGATCCTGATCGGGTTGATCTTATGGTTCTATCATTCACGGACCAGGTTATGCATTGTCAGGTTCGGGTACGGGATAGTGTCCAGTCTTTTTATTGTTCCGTTGTTTATGCGGGTAACTCTTATTCCCATAGAAGAGAGCTATGGGATAATCTCCGATTGCATAGCAGGTTTATCCATGATAATCCTTGGACGTTATTGGGTGACTTTAATGCCATTCTTAATCTGGAAGATTCTTCTTCTGGTTCCTCTAGCCGTCCTCTCTCTATGCGTGAGTTCAGGGAGTGCGTGGAGGATATTGGGATTGTTGATGTGCAGGTCACGGGCTTCACTTTACTTGGAATCAGCAGCCTCAATCTGATTCGGGTATCTTGAGGAAGATTGACCGTATCATGTGTAATGGAGAGTTCCTGGGAGCTTATCATGGGGTTCTTGCTATTTTTCAGCCTTACCGAATTTCTGACCATTCTCCCGCCGTGCTTACTCTCCCCGTGATTCAGAAGCCTCGCGTTAAATCCTTTAAATTCTCTAATCTGCTTGTTCATAAACCAGAATTTAAAGGTATTGTTCAGGATGTGTGGAAGGAGGATATCGAGGGGCATACTATGTTTCGGATTACTAGAAGGTCTAAGAGACTTAAAAAACCTCTTGCTGCTTTAATGAGGGATCAGGGTGACCTCCATAAGAAGGTTAATAAACTTCGTGCCGAATTGGTGAGGTTCAAAAAGCTTTAGATTCTAATCCGGACTCTTCTGATTTGAGAGAGGAGGAGAGTCTCTATCTCCGCGTTTTCAATGCGACGGTTATTGATGAGGAACGATTTTTTAAACAGAAAGCTAAAATAGAATGGCTTCGGGTGGGAGATTGCAATTCTAAGTACTTCCATAATGTGGTTAAGGAGAAGGCGAATAGGGATCGGATTGATCGTGTGCATGACCTGCAAAATGTGGTTCATGAGGGAGATTCGGTGCCTATGTCCTTTGTTGGCCATTATCGGAAGTTTTTGGGCTGTGCGGGTAATGCTACGCCGCTGGATGTTTCGGGGCTGTTTTCGCGTAAGCTCTCGAGATCCAAGGTTGATTTGATGATTCGTCCTGTTATTAAGGATGAAGTTCGGGCGGCTTTGTTTTCTATTGGTGATTGTAAGTCCCCGGGCCCTGATGGGTATTCGGCTGCCTTCTTCAAACGGTCTTGGGACATTATCGGTGATGACATGTTTCTTGCGGTTCGGGACTTCTTCGCTAATGGTCGGATCTTAAAAGAGATCAACCATACTGTTATTGCCCTCATCCCGAAAGTTTCCACTCCTTCTCGGATCAATGACTTTCGACCCATATCCTTGTGTAATGTTCTGTATAAGTGGATCAGTAAACTGATCACTAATCGGATCAAGGATGGGCTGACGAATATTGTGAGTGACAATCAGTCTGCCTTTATTCCTGACAGGAGCATATCTGATAACATCCTTTTGACTCAGGAGCTTATGAGGTGTTACCACCTTAATCATGGAGCTGCTCGTTGTGCTTACAAGATAGATATTCAGAAAGCTTATGATACAGTGGATTGGGATTTTCTTCGGACTATCTTATATGAGTTTGGCTTCCACCCTGTTATGGTTAATCTAATCATGACATGTGTGTCTACCACGTCCTTTTCCTTGAGCATTAATGGTGGTGTGCATGGGTACTTTAAGGGAAGAGGGGTTTGCGGCAAGGGGACCCAATGTCTCTGTTGGGAAAAACAATGATCAAACCTAAGTTATAAATCTGAAGAGTCAAAATCTAACTCAGTTGTATTCAGGAAACTTAGTGAAATTCCCGAGTCTGTGTTTCTGAGTCTGTGCTACACAGACTGAAGAATTGTTTCTGAGTTTGTGCTGCACAGACTGAAGATCCTCACAGACTGAAAGCCATGCTCTTTCTGAAGACTTATGAATTCATCATCTGAAGAATGAAGATTGAATACAGAAGGCTTCACAGACTGAAGTTCACAGACTGAAGATCACAGACTGATGAGCACAGACTGAAGAGCACAGATTGAAGAATGAAAGTACAAATGTACAGGAGATATTCTTCTTTCCTTAGGCTAGATACAACTGATAAGATGTTTGAGAAAGGTCAAACATCATATAAAGGTTCTCTTCTCAGCAAAGAAACCTTTTACCTTTTTGCTTTTTCTATTTCCAAAAAAGTAAAAAGGAAGGCGTGCAAAGTTGCCCAAGATGCATCTGTTATCCCTTGGACAACTGTGTAAGCTGGATAATATAGAGTTACATCCAACTCTATAAATAGCAGTCCAAAAAGCACTGCTATTATCCAAGAAATTCAAGAGAATTAGTATACTAGACCTTTGAGCTTAGGCTAAAGCATTATCACACTTACTGTGAAGTTTGTAGTGATAACTGTATCTTTGTATACTACTTGGATCGTATTCAAACCATCTGTGTGGGTTTGAATACCTTGTCATCTTTGTGAGACAAACACTTTATTGTGATTAATACTTTGATTCATAATAAACTCTGTGTTAAAATTAATCTTGTTTTCCGCCTAGATTAATTTAAACTTGTTTGATATAAAACTTGGATATAAACTAACACGTTGAGATAACTGTTATTTAATCTGTATCTAAGTTTTGGGAACCTTGTGACCCAACAACTGGTATCAGAGCAAATAAAGATTTAATCTTTAACGATCAAAGGAACCCAGTTTATCAAACAATCATCTAAATCCATTTTTCTCTACATTTTCTACTTTGAAAAATGACTTCCTCTATTGCTATGGCTGGGAAGGGAATTCCAATATTCAATGGTGTAAATTTTACCCACTGGAAATTGAAAGCTGAATGGTTTCTTGCTAGCATTCATGATGAAATGCTTAGAGTCATTCAGGAAGGACCCATTATTCCTGGCAGAATAGTTCCTGCTACTTTAGATGCAAATGGTATTATTTTGACACCTGAAAAATTTGTTGAGGCTGCCAAAAGTACCTGGACTGATCTAGACAGGCAACTATATGCATTAGATTTTAAGGCCAAATCCATTCTGGGCAATGCAGTTACTGAGCCTATCTTTGCTAAGATATCTGGCTGCAAAACTGCTAAAGCCATATGGGATATGCTAACTGACCAATATGATGGTGTAAGTTTAGTACAATCCCAAAAGAAGAAGAATCTCATAAGAAATTATGAGAACTTCTCTGCTGGTCAAGGAGAGTCATTAACTGATATGCATACCAGATTTCAGATCTTAATCAATGATCTTGAAAGGTATAATATCATCAAAGGACAATTTGAAATCTGTACAAAATTTGTTGATGTCATTCCAAACACTTTTTCTGAAGTTATCACTTCATTAGTTGTAAGTGAAAAATTGGAGACATATGATCTATCTGGCCTGTTTGGACTTTTGTTAAATTTTGAAGAAACCAAAGCCAGAAAGGATCTAAATGCCAAAAGGATTGCAAAAGATCCATCTGCTGCCCTTGTTGCAACAACAAGGAAAAATAGAGAACTTTTCTCTAGAGCAGATTACCATCTTACTCTTACAGACTCAGAATCAGATGATGAAACTGAGTCTCTAGAAGCTGAAATGGCATTGCTAGCCCAGAGGTTAGAGAAAGCAAGATTCAAAGGTTCAAAAGGAAGGCCAACTTTTGATCCTAAGAAAGCTACTTGCTATAAATGTGGGCAAGTTGGTCATATTTCTTCTGACTGCAGAGTGAAGATTGCAGAATCTTCAAATTCTGATAAGTGGGAAGAAAAGGCCAAGAAGTACAAGAAAAAGTACTTCAACTCCAAGAAAATTGGAGAGAAACAGCAACCAAAGAAACTAGAGAAAGCTTTGGTTGTTGAACAATGGATAGATGAAGAATCTTCATCATCTGAGGATGATGAAGATATGTGCTTAATGGCTATCATAGAGAGCCAGTTTGACAAAGATGTCAAATTTGCAGAAAAGGCATGTGTTCATCCAGATTGGGATAGAGGATCTGCTTACAATGTAAATCATTTTAAACTTTACTATAGTGATGCAGAAAAACAGAAAATGTTTGAACACATCTATGTAGATTTTTTGAAAAGACTGGAGTAAATACAAGATTTAAAAACCAAACTCAGTCAAGTTCAAAAAGATCTACAATCAAAAGTGAATGAAATAAACCAAAATAAACAGTACAAACTTGAGCTTGATGCTCAATATGACCTTCTCAAAAAGATCAAGCTGGAAAAGGAAGCTTATAAAAACAAAGCTGATCATTATGAAAGGATCTGTAAATCTTGGTGTATTTCATCACTTAAAAATGTGGACTGTTTATCCAAACAGATTCCAGCTCAGATACAAGCGGTCATAGGTGATGAGTTTGATCTTAAAAGTCACATAAATTCAGAAATAAACTCAAAACCTACTATATTTGTACCTGAGATTTTACCTCATACTTTTAGTCATACTGTGGAAGACAAAGTTATATTGACAAATGCTTTTGTTAGACCAAAAATAGTTACTAAAGAACTAGTATATGAGACAGAGCCAGACTCTGAAGACACAGACTCAGAAATCTCAGTCTGTGAAACTTCTCAATCTGAACACCCTGAACTTATAATCACTAATGAATCTTTAGAAACTATAGAACTTGAAAAGAAAAGATTTATAAAAGGCAAAGTTAATATTCCCACAGTACCATCTTAAAAAAGACAAAAAGAGGTAAAAGGAATCAAGAATAAACAGAAAAGTTACAATGTGTTTGAACCTTCCACATCTCAGTCTGTAACTGGTCCAGACAATAATATGCCAAATGATAAATCTAAAGGCATAAAACCAGTAACAATGGAGTTAAAAAGATCTCAGTCTGTGAGATCTAACTGTCAGTTTGGAAAAATAAATTTTCAGTCTGGCAAACTTAACTCCAAATCTGTTAGTGTTAACTCTCAGTCTGACTCTCAAAAGTCAAATCTTAACAACCAGACTGAGACCATTAAGATGCTTAGTGAAAACTTAATGAAGTTAACCACAGATTTTAAAACATTTGTTGAGTCAAAACAAGAGTTTAACAGAGGATCTAGTGCAAATAATAACCCAAAATCTAAAAGGACCATCATGTTGAACAGAAAATGTTACAACTGTGGAAATCTGGGACATGAAGGTATTAAATGCACAAAGTCCATTCTTAAACAGCCAAAGGCTGCTTTGATCAAACAAATGTCGTCTACAAACAACAAAATCAAAAATAGAGAGGTTAAAAGTCAACTTCACAGACTTAGCACCAAAACTGCTAAAGAATTGACTTCAACCAACTCTAAAGAACCTATCAAAAGATGGGTTCCCAAAAGTAACTAATTGATTTTGTTTGTCCTGTGCAGGTAACAGCAAATGGTACCTAGACAGTGGATGCTCAAGACACATGACAGGTTCCTTGAAGAATCTGTCAGAGTTTGTAGAAGAAGAAGGACCTTCTGTCAAATATGGTGACAACTCTGTTGCCAAGATAAAAGGTTATGGTGTGGTGAAGGCTGGCAACATCAGAATAACAAAGGTGGCCTATGTTGAGGGATTAAAGCATAACCTGCTTAGTGCTAGCCAGATTTGTGATGATGGTGAAATTAGAATCAGAAAGAAGGCTGCTGTTATCTATAATTCCAAAGGCAAACCTATATTAGTTGCCAAAAGAGAAAGAGATATCTATCTCTTGGATCTTTCTTCTGCAGACAACAATGTAGAGACCTGTCTCTATACTCAGTCTGTGCCAGAACTAAGCTGGCTATGGCATATGAGGTTATCCCACCTGAACTTCAAAAATATTAATCTCCTGTCAAAGAAGAAACTGGTTAGAGGTCTGCCTGATGTTACATTTGCAAAAGACAAACTTTGTCCTGCATGTACACTAGGGAAACAGACCAAGAACCATTTTCCATCCAAATTGTTAGCTACAATTGAACAACCACTGCATATGCTCCATATGGATCTGTTTGGACCCATGAGCATTAGCAGTTTGGGTGGAAAGAAGTATACACTTGTGGTTGTGGATGAATACACAAGGTATACTTGGGTCATCTTTCTTAAAGCTAAAAGTGATGCTCCTGAAGAGATTATTAATCTAATCAAGAGAGAAGAATTGCAGAAAGATGCACCTGTCAAGCAACTCAGGAGTGACCATGGTACAGAATTTAAGAATTCTACTCTCATTGAATTCTGTACTGACAAAGGCATTATTCAAAACTTTGCCTCTGTCAGAACTCCTCAACAAAATGGTGTTGCTGAGAGAAGAAATCGTACACTCATAGAAGCTGCAAGAACCATGTTATGCCATGGTCAAATGAAGGTTTATTTTTGGGCAGAAGCAGTTAACACTGCCTGTTATACCCAAAATAGATCTATTTTGGTCAAAAGGCATGGCAAAACTGCATATGAGTTGTATCATAAGAAGGTTCCAACCATCCATTACTTCTAGACCTTTGGTAGTAAATGCTATATTCTCAATCAAAGAGATCAATTAGCTAAGATGAAACCTAAATCTGATGAAAGAATTTTTGTTGGCTATTCATCTATCTCAAAGGCCTACAGAGTCTACAACAACAGAAGGAATAAAATTGAAGAAACCATCAATGTCACCTTTGATGCTTCCTCTGCTAATGATGAACATGTTTCTCAGTCTGATGTTCATTTGTTAGAAGATTTATCTGTTGTGGGATCTGAATCTCAAATCCCAGTTGTTGTTAACCAACAACAGGACTCTGAAAGTGATAATGAAGATGATCAACCTGCTCATTCTATGACAATACCTTCATCAACAGAAGATGAATCTATGTCCAGAGATTCAAATTCTTCTGATACATGTGTTCAGTATGGTAGTTTTCAGTCTGTGAACTCTACAGACTCAGACTTACCCTGTGTAGAAGATGATGCAGAACTCAGTCCTGCTATTCTTCCACCAAATGAGAATGATTTATCATGCAATGATGAATCACTTCTAGGAGTCAAAGAACACAAGTATCATCCAATTACAGAAATAATTGGAGATTATGTTTCTGGTGTACAAACACGAGCTAAAATGTCAAACTTATCTACTGCAAACTTCTGTTTCTACACAAACTTCCTGTCAATCATTAAACCAAAGAAAGCTGAAGAAGCACTGAAAGATGATGATTGGGTTGAAGCAATGCAGGAAGAGTTAACAGAATTTGACAGAAACAATGTTTGGACCCTTGTTCCTGCTCCAAAAGGGAAAACCATTATTGGAACAAAATGGGTTTACAGAAACAAAATGGACAAGGATGGAGTGATAATCAGAAACAAGGCAAGGCTAGTTGCTCAAGGCTACAAGCAGGAAGAAGGCATTGATTATGATGAAACATTTGCCCCTGTAGCCAGAATTGAAGCAATAAGGTTATTCTTGGCATATGCTGCATTCAAGGACTTCAAAGCCTATCAAATGGATGTCAAGAGTGCATTTCTGAATGGCAACTTACAGGAGGAAGTCTATGTGAAACAGCCTCCAGGTTTTGTAAGTTCCACTTTTCCAAATCATGTCTATAAATTGCAGAAAGCACTATATGGGCTAAAACAAGCTCCAAGAGCTTGGTATGACACCTTATCATACTATCTTCTTAGTAATGACTTTACTAGAGGATCAATTGATAAAACTTTGTTCTTCAAAAGGAACAAGGCAGATGTCATACTAGTCCAAATCTATGTTGATGATATTATATTTGGGTCTACTGATGAAAAATTGTGTAAATGGTTTTCAAACTTAATGTCAAAACAGTATCAAATGAGTATGATGGGTGAATTAACATACTTTCTTGGTCTACAAGTACATCAGAAACCTGATGGTATCTTCATCAACCAAGGTAAATATGTCAATGACCTACTCACTAAATATTCTTTAAAGGACTGTTCAATTATGAAAACACCAATGAGCACTGCAGATAAGTTGGATAAGGATCAGTCTGGCAAGTCAGTCTGTCAAACCACTTATAGAGGTATGATAGGATCTCTACTATACCTCACTGCAAGTAGACCAGATATCATGTTCTCAACATGTTTGTGTGCTAGATATCAATCTGAACCTAAAGAATCGCATCTAAAAGCTGTAAAAAGGATTTTTAGGTACCTAAAAGGTACTACCAACCTGGGTCTTTGGTATCCCAAAGACTCTGGTTTTGATCTAATTGGATATACAGATGCAGATTATGCAGGTTGTAAATTAGACAGGAAAAGCACTTCTGGTGGATGTCAACTGCTAGGTGGCAAACTAGTCAGTTGGTCAAGCAAGAAACAGAATTCTGTTGCTATATCTACTGCAGAAGCAGAATATGTGGCTGTTGGTAGTTGCTGTGCTCAATTGCTATGGATGCAACATCAACTAGCAGACTATGATTTGGTGTTTACAAAAACTCCAATCATGTGTGATAACCAAAGTGCCATTTCCATCACTGAGAATCCTGTATTTCACTCCAGGACAAAGCATATTGAGATCAGACATTACTTTATCAGAGATTGTGCTGAGAAAGGTAAAGTGATTCTAAAATATGTGCCCACAAATGACCAATTAGCAGATATCTTTACTAAACCTTTAAATGAAGATAGATTTTTGTATCTGCTTGGTCAACTAGGAATGCTCAACCCCTAGTAAAACCTTGAATCTGTATGATTCAATTCTCAGTCTGTGTCTGCTTTTCAATCTATATAACTGTATTCTCAGCTACATACAATCAAAAGGCACAGACAAAGAGATGTTTTTGTACATACTTTCTAAGAAAATACCAAAAAGATTTTATACCTTCTGTTATTTTCTCTCAGTCTGACTGATTATATGTTTCAGTCTGTGTGACTTCTTCCAGATTAGCTACACAGACTGACCATATTCATTCAGACTAGACCCTCTATTTTTTTGTACTTTATTAATTCATAAGGTTAGTATTTTAGTACTATTAGTATTAATACTGCTAGTTACTTTTAGTACTGCTGGTTAATACTGATAAGACTTTTTAACACTGCCCCCATGAATTCGTATTTTAGCACTGCTGGTAAAGATTGGTACAATTAACACTGTTAGTGTAGCAAGTTACTACTGTTAGTTAACTTTAGTACTGCTTTCGCAAGTTACCACTGTTAATTGATGTTAGTACTGCTTTCGCAGTTACCACTGTTAGTTGATTTTAGTACTGCTTTGGCAAGTTACCACTGTTAGTTAACTTTAGTACTGCCTTCGAAAGTTACTACTGTTAGTTAATTTTAGTACTGCTTTCACAAGTTAGTACTGTTAGCAATATTAATCTGTTACCACTGCTGGCACAAAAGTTTTTTTTTTTTTTTCTGTTATTTTCTCTTAGTCTGTCTGTTATATGGCTCAGTCTGTGTGACGTCACCCAGACTCATTGCACAGACTGATTATATACACTCAGACTAAATGCTTTTTAATTTTAATATATTTATTTATTCTATTTTTTTTATAAATAAACAACAATATCCTTGCATTTAATGCTTTAACCATCTTAATGGTAATAATCATTAAAAGTTTTGGCGCTTGTTGTCTATTTATCTGCTCAATACAAAAAGTGCACGTGCCTCAGCGCTACTGTTGCAGAAACAGGGATAAACCGTCCAAGTGGGTCCCATTTAACGGAAATTTAACTTCTACAAATACCCATTTATGTTTTCTCCCTTTCTTCTTCATTCGTACTTGCACACCAAAAAAAAACAGAGTTTATAAACCCTAAAACGCTCAACCATTTTCAAATTCAATTTCTAAAATTTCTTCAATGGCTGATCAATGGGTTTACACGGCACCTGCCAACATCGCTGCGACTAAACCCTTCAAACAAGGGAAACAGGTAAAACTCTGTATCAACAATCAAGTAGCTACCATTTCCATCCCTGATTCGAAAAAGAATAAAGGGTTTGAGGAACTAACTGCTTTTATGTCTGCTCATCCATTAAGGGGAGCATTCTTTAACACAGTTCCTCAAATATACCCACATTTTTTAATGGAATGGTGGTATACTTGCTCCTCAAATAGTACCAATACTGCAATTACTGGTACTATTGATCATGGTAAACGGGCAGTTACCATTGATCAGGAGTTAATTAGGAATGTCTTAGACCTGCCTTTGGGAAATAATTTTGAAACTATTCCAACCAAAGAAGCAGCAAGGGCTTCTCTTACTTTGGTTGGATATACCAAAGAAAAAGGCACATTTTTGATGTCAGGATTCACCCCCAAATGGAAATTTTTAATTTCTGGCATCATTAGAAGTCTAGGAGGTAAATCTGGTAGCACAGGGGAGCTAAATGAGTTTGAAACTCAACTGTTGAGCTCATTCATCACTGGTTTAAACATCAACTTTGCAGAGTTGTATTTTCAAGAAATTTTAAAACTGGTGAATGAGTCAAACAGAATTTTTAATGTACCTTTTATAAGGCTACTCTCCCTGTGCATCCAATCCAGGTTAACTGGGTCTGTATATATGTCCTTTAATAATAAAGTGGCAGATATACCTATTCCTGTGCTCACATATAAAGTGTTTAACCATCCGGTTCCACTTTCTGGAGCACCTATCACTGCTGCTATGCAGCAATGGATTGATCACCCATATGTTGCTTCTGCATCTATGGAGGGTGATGATTCAAGTGATAGTATGGGTAATAAGACCCATGCTGTTGAAGATCGTGTGGCTGCAGCAGAGCACACAGACTCCGGGGATACAGACTCAACTCAGTCTGTGCACTTGGAGTCAGACTCAAACATTCCTGAGTCTGTTCCATCTTCAACAGAAGATGCAGGTAGTACTTCTTCTTCATCTGAGGACATGGATATAGATCAACCTTCTTATCCTAGCCCATCCTCACCCACAAAAGAGAGTCCCAAACAAACCAACCCAGATGAGTCACCACTCACTCTGGAGGAATCACCAGACTCAACCCCCAAAAGTATAGCACAAATGGAATCATCATCCATGGAACTGGATGTCAACAGAACACCTTCCAGTGCTGTAGACCATTCCATTACAGCTCTGCTAGAGTCTGTGGTGCCAATGGCTACCCAACTGACCCAACCTACACCTAGTTTAGTCAGCATGGATACCCACATTGCTGCTGCTACACTGACCCCTGTAGTAAGCATTGAAGAAGATGCTCCAATCCTGAGCACTACCAACCCCCTCTTTACCCCACTCACAATGGCTGGACCCATATTGACCACTAGTCCTGCACTAGTTCACACTCCGGTGAGTCTTTTCTTACACCCCTTTGCACAGATTGCCAATGCCCCAGTCATGTCACAGACTAAGGTACAGATCTCCTCTTCTTTGCTCCATGATCTACCATCTTATCACCAGATGGTTAGTGAGGGCATACAAACTTCAACATCAGTTGACAGTGATACTGCTCCATTACACCAGGAACTGTTTGAGGCAACAGGTGCAACACAATCATTTCCCCGTGATATCTTATCCTATCACCGGATTAGATCTGAGGGAACCACTACACCACTCAATGCCTATGATCGCTTTTCCATGCACAGGACACAGAGTGAGGCAAAGAGTGCAACACCAAAAGATTCTAGTGATCTTGCTCAGTTTCAACATGAGTCAAGTGAGGAACACATACCATCACCCAATTCTAACCCCTCCAACCAGACCCAGTCTGTGCCTTCTAGTACACTTAATGATGTGCTTTCTGCCATCAACAGGTTGTCTGAATGGGTACAGACTGAGTTCAATAATAATAAGAAAGAGCTAGAGAAGATGAAGCATCTAGTCTCTACTATGGTGGATAAAGTGGATATGCTGGAGGAAAAGGTATCCAATAGGTTAGATGAAATGCAGACCACCCTCTCAAACTTGGTAGATGATGTCAAAAAGGGGGAGAAGATGAAGCATGGGTCTGCAGAAGCTAAAACCTCAAAAGATAAAGATTTAAATAATAAATCCTTAGATTTAGGGGGAGATAGCAGTGAGGGAGATGATGGAGATGATGGACCCGAAGGTGCTAGGGTGAAGTCTCAGACTGAAGCTCAGTCTGTGTCACAGACTGAAGATATGAGTGCACAGACTGAGGGGGAGCAAGAGAGATTGCAGTTAGGTGAACATGCTGAGATGGTTGCACAGACTCAGGGGGAGTCATCCATTGTCTTACACATAGACCCAATTGCAACTATCTCAACCCAAGGTCAGCTGGAGTTGAAAAGACCAAGGGAAGAAGAAGAAGAAGATGTTCAACCTCTGTTAATCAAGAAAGCCAGGAAAATGAAAAGAATGGCCAGGAGGATTCCTGAAAGGGATATCTTTGATTCCCAACCAAAAATGAAGGGGATCAAAACCTGGGACCAGTTCTTAAAGCTGGCAGAAGAACAGGACAATGATGGTGATGATGATGATGCCATCAATCCTGACTGCAGTTCTGAGTCTGAAGTTTTCAGAAGATCAGATGATGATGAAGATGATGCTACTTTTGGAGGTGTAGGTGAAAGAGCCTCAAAAGTCAAGACTGGAGAGTCTCAGTCTGTGCCTTCTGAACCTGCACAAACTGAGACACAGCATCAATCACAGACTCAGAGCTCAGAGCAACCAGCAGCAAGCACTGATGTTCTAATTATCAGTGCTGAAGCCATTCAAGCTGAAGCCTATCCTGCTAGACCAACCACATCAACCAGAACACTGCCTCCAGGTAGAAGTGAGATTGAAGACAGATTGCAATGGAGAAGTGCTCATCTGATAAGCACTTATCCTGGGTCAAGCTCTACCATGGAAGAAGTAATGGATAAGGGTAAGGGCAAGGAGATTGCCTTATCTAAGCAGGAAAGATTAAGCAAGATCAAGAAGATGGTGGATGATCATGCTGCTGGAACAAGAAATCCTGAATTGTCAAATCTACAGGATGAGCTCTTGCAACAAGAAGCTACTGCTCAAGGTATGACCTTAACCGAATACTTAAATGTATTATCAATTGAAGAGCAGAAGCTGAAGGAAGCAAGATTTGTTGACATGCTCTCCAAAGAGTTAGAAGATGAAAGTTGTTCACAGACTCAGATCAGAATGAGTCAAGTTGAGCAACAGATCAAAGAAGATGAAGAGCTGTCAATAAGATTACAGAAGATAGAGAGCCTGAAACCAAAGCTACAAGCCACTTTTCAAAAGTCAAAGCTCAAGCAGAAGATCAGAGAATGTCATCTGAACAAGATTGGACAGAAATTAAAGCTGGAGCTGACTTTGACCAAGAGTAAGAAGATGGTATGGGTGGATGAACTGTACACTCTAGGGCTTAAGGAATGGCAATCCATTGCCAATCTTTTAAAGAGTGCAGCTGACAAGGATCTGAAGAAAGAAGTTCTGGATGAACTATCTTACCTGATTGAGCTAGTTCTCAGTCTGGGGCTCATCTCAGAAGAAGAGTACAAGTTGTTTTGCATAGCAAACAATTTTGTAATCAAGAAGAAGTCAGCTGGGTTATCCACAGAGAATGAGCAGAGAAGGGAGCATCCTCTACCCAAAGGTATTGTTTTCATAGATAGATCTTATGTACAGACTGACAACATTGAAGGTCTGTGCTATAGAGATATCAATGGGATAGAGTGCTTCCAGGATCAAAATGGACTATATAGAGAGTCTCTGCTACACTGCATTGCCCTGCTGAAGGAATGCAAACATTCTCAAGCCAGACCATTCAGAAGAAGACTGATCAGCTGGTTATTCAACAATCTTTCCCAACTCAGGATGATGATTGGACTTGAAGATATCTGCAAGAAGATCATCCTAGAGTATCAAGAATTTGAAGACAAATCTGATAAGGAAATGGAAGAACTGTTGAAGAGGAAGGTGGAAAAGATGAAAGAGATCAGGGCTCAGAGAAAGGATTGAAGATTGTTAAATTTTTTACAATCTTATGTAATAATTGTAATATTTTTGTGAACTAACTGTGATTCCGACTTTATATATATAAGTCTTGATCCATATGTTATGATTCACCTTAGTATTTATTATTTCTCTATTATCTTTTGTAAATAGATTTTGACATCATCAGATAGGGGGAGATTGTTGGGAAAAACAATGATCAAACCTAAGTTATAAATCTGAAGAGTCAAAATCTAACTCAGTTGTATTCAGGAAACTTAGTGAAATTCCTGAGTCTGTGTTTCTGAGTCTGTGCTACACAGACTGAAGAATTGTTTCTGAGTCTGTGCTGCACAGACTGAAGATCCTCACAGACTGAAAGCCATGCTCTTTCTGAAGACTTATGAATTCATCATCTGAAGAATGAAGATTGAATACAGAAGGCTTCACAGACTGAAGTTCATAGACTGAAGATCACAGACTGATGAGCACAGACTGAAGAGCACAGATTGAAGAATGAAAGTACAAATGTACAGGAGATATTCTTCTTTCCTTAGGCTAGATACAACTGATAAGATGTTTGAGAAAGGTCAAACATCATATAAAGGTTCTCTTCTCAGCAAAGAAACCTTTTACCTTTTTGCTTTTTCTATTTCCAAGAAAAGTAAAAAGGAAGGCGTGCAAAGTTGCCCAAGATGCATCTGTTATCCCTTGGACAACTGTGTAAGCTGGATAATATAGAGTTACATCCAACTCTATAAATAGCAGTCCAAAAAGATCTGCTATTATCCAAGAAATTCAAGAGAATTAGTATACTAGACCTTTGAGCTTAGGCTAAAGCATTATCACACTTACTGTGAAGTTTGTAGTGATAACTGTATCTTTGTATACTACTTGGATCGTATTCAAACCATCTATGTGGGTTTGAATACCTTGTCATCTTTGTGAGACAAACACTTTATTGTGAATAATACTTTGATTCATAATAAACTCTGTGTTAAAATTAATCTTGTTTTCCGCCTAGATTAATTTAAACTTGTTTGATATAAAACTTGGATATAAACTAACACGTTGAGATAACTGTTATTTAATCTGTATCTAAGTTTTGGGAACCTTGTGACCCAACAGTCTCCTTATATTTTTACTTTAGTGATGGAGGTGCTGACTTTACTTATTCGGAGGAAGGTGGACGGATCTACTTCCTTTAAATACCATGCGAAGTGTGAAAATCTTGGTCTTGTTAACCTGTGTTTTGCAGATGACTTGTTTCTTTTTGCGCATGGTGACTTGGATTCTGTCAAGGTGCTTCAATCAGCTTTTAATGAATTCAAGGAAGTTTCGGGTTTGGTCCCTAGTATCTCGAAGAGAACGGCTTTCTTTTGTAATGTCCCCGATGTTGTGCAGCAGAGTATTCTCCATATTTGCCTTTCAAGGAAGGCATTCTTCCGGTTCGTTACCTCGAGGTCCCCTTTATATCTTCGAGGCTTGTGAAGTCTGATTGTAAAGTTCTGGTGGAGAAGGTGCATAATAGGATTGGGAATTGGAAGAACAAGACTCTTTCCTTCGCTGGTCGTGTCCAATTAATTACTTATGTTCTCTCATCTCTTCATGGGTATTGGACTGCTATGTTTATTCTTCCTGCTTCAACTATTGGTGATCTTGAGAAGCTTATGAGGGGTTTCTTGTGGTGCCAAGGTCCGATGAAGGCTGGTAAAGCGAAGGTGGCATGGGAGGATATTTGCCATCCAAAACAGGAAGGTGGCTTGGGTATCCATCGCTTGAGTGAGTGGAATGTCTCTCTTATGGCCACCCACATTTGGAGCATTCTTTCTAGGAAGGAATCCATTTGGGTTCGATGGGTGTATGCTTATAAGCTGCGTGATCGCAGTTTCTGGGATGTTACTTCTCAGAGCAGTATGAGTTGGGGATGGCGGAGTTTGTTACGTATTAGGGATGTCGTTCGGCCGTAATGTTAGTATAAGATCGTTAATGGGAGGTCTGTTTCGGTTTGGTATGACACTTGGTGTAACCAGTGTCCTATTGCTCGTGCCTTTTCCAGTCACCGTGACATTACGCGTCCGGGTTTTTCGATTTCTAATTCTGTTGCTGATCTCATTGAGGGTGACTCTTGGAGATGGCCGGTGGTATGGCTCCAAAGGTACCCTTATCTTTGTCAGATTGAGGTCCCACTTCTTTCTTCTCAGCCTGATAAGTTATTGTGGCGCGATTCGGTTGGGATTTTTTTCGACTTTCGAGTTGGTCAAGTTTGGGAGTCTATTCGACCAAGAGGTACTGTGGTGGAGTGGGCTCCTGTTGTGTGGTTTTCCAGTTGCATTCCTAGGCATGTCTTTCATGTGTGGCTTGTCTTGAGAGGCAGACTAAAGACTCAAGATCGTCTAAGGCAGTGGGACGTTGGTCCTTCAGTTGATTTAGCCGTGCTGCGATGTCAGTTGTGTTGATCTTGCCAGGATTCACATGCCCATCTTTTCTTTGAGTGCTCTTTCTCTTCGCAGGTTTGGTTCCGGGTTATTAGCCATGCGCAGTTGCAGATTGTGTCTGATAGATTGGAAGATATTATGCCTTCGTTATTATCTGCCACTGGTTCGAAAAATATTGATCATGTTGTGTCTCGTCTGGTGCTGGCGGTTACGACATACTTAATATGGCAAGAGCGTAATTTTTGGCTCTTTGCCAAAGGCAAGAGGTCTTGCAGGGAGGTGGTTGATGCTATCATCCATACGATTCGGCTAAAGATGGTCTCTTTTTCTTTCAGACCTTTGCTTCGTGCTCTTCGCACAATAGAGAGATGGAAGATCCCAAAGGGGGTGTGTTTTTCCTCTAATTGATCTTGTCATCATGCAGTTGCAGTGGATTATTGCTTGGTTGGAGTTTGGTTTTATGTTTCCAAAGGATGTGCTTATAGCTGGATGTCATACACAGAGTCTGTCTTGTGTATGCACTTAGTCTTTCAAATTTGTTAGATTAAGTCTTATGTGGTCCTTTCACTAATCTTGTAATTGTAACGTTTATCATTTTATTAATAAAATTTGCCGGGGTCTATCCCCTTTACCCAAAAAAAATAAAAATATTTAGTAAGAGTTTTATTTATTTAAATCATTTAAATATAATTATAGGGTAAATTGCAATTTTTGTCCACGTGATCTAATCATTTTGCCGATTTTGTCTTAATACTTTTTCTGTCCAATTTTTTGTCCCTGTGGTTTTTGAAGTTTGCCACGTTTAAACAGCTAAAGATTCATTTAATTCTTTTACCCCAATCAATATAATACGTTATACGTGAATGAGATTGGGTAATAATTATTTTATGTCTTCTATTTATAAAAAGTGAGTATAAGAGCATTCCCAGTAGTGACTGAAAACCAACCACATTAGTTTTTTCAAAACTGATTGAAATTAACTAACAACTGACTGACATATATCATCAGTGACTAGTCCTTCATTTTTTCTGGACCCACTAATTATTTAATTATATATTTAAAATACAATAATTAAAATAAAACATATCATTAAAAAAATTACAATTAAATTAAAAATATATTACAATACTAAAAAAAACATTACAATAATTAAAAAATAAAAACACTAGAATTAAATAAAGTAGTCTATTCCGAGTTCGATTCTTCGTCTTCGTTCGCGGCTTAGGCTTCGTCTTCTTCCAAATCTTTTCCTCCAAACACCGGCTCATACATTTTTACCACATCGATTCTTCGTCTTCGTCTTCGTCTTCGTCTTCGGCTTCATTTTGATCATTTTGAGTTTCTTTTTTGACGCAAACTTAGGAAGTTTTTGCAAAGAAAACTCAAAGCTTTGAAAACCGCCTTTTTATTCGAGTTCCCAGTAATTGTTGCAATTAGATTTTGTTACATAAGGCGGTATTCTTAACCGCAGAAAGGGTGTCAACTTTTTCGTCTCGTACACTTCTTGATGAGGAAGCAGCGTCCGATGAACTGGAATTTTTTGCAGTATTGCGACCCGGTGGACAGCGTATTGGGTCGTCTTGAAATAACCTTTTCATATTAGTTTCAAGATTTAAGGGGATCGGGACGTCGTCCGTTCCAAGATCCGTGAGATTGGGTCGGGTTAGAATGTACGTTTGTTGTCCATTACCCCCGACTCGACAAAGAATTTAGGGTAATGTTTTAGTACATTCCAACATTGCTCGTAAATGAATTTACGATTGTTCATATTTTGCTTAAAATGTTTTCGGGCCGCTTGCAAAACATCTCCGTTTCCGGCACCGCTTTGATGATGAAGCTCTTCGTAGTATTTGAAGAGACCGTTAAATACTTTAACGTCGTGGGTGATTTTATTCCACTTGTCCAAAAGTGAAGTAAGGTTACGTTTAACGGGAACTAAAGAATTGTGCGATTTTTGAACTTTTTTTCCAAAATTACTCATCCAATTGTGAGTTTCGTTGTACGCCATTTTTGGAACAGTGTACCCACCATTCGACAAATATTCTTGCCTCGTCGTCAGTCCACCTAACTTGCACCCTTTTTTGCTTCACGTCTTGGGGTTGGGGTTGGGGTTCGGGTATATACGTATCCCTTAAACACATTTTTCAAAAAAAAAAAAAAAAATTAACCGTCGAAAACAGAAAAAAAAACATTATAAATATCACCGGGCCTAGGGCTGTTCATGGTCCAAAACCGGACCGAACTGGTCCGAGATTGAACTATTAAAAAAATAAGGACCGAGGACTAGACCAACTACATTTGGTTCAGTTTCGGTCCGGTTCCACTTTGGTCCATTCGGTTCTTGTCATAAAATCGACCCGAAAAATACGCATCTGAAAACTAAAATTCATTATAATTTATCTTTTGCAACACGAAATATACAAAAATTAACACATGTTACACATACAATAACTTTGATATTCATAACCACATAATTAATGCACATATAGAAACACAATTCATCTACACATTGTTATATTATACATATGTATATTGACACACACAAATAGAAAAGACAATTATATGAGATATCAATACAACATAAAAAAATAATTTAAGGCATAACAATTAGTCCTGTAAATTAATATATATTTGAGACCAGAAATAATCTACACATCGGTGCGGTTCTTATTTCATTTTTTCGGGTTCGGTCCGGACCGACCCGAGACCAGAAATGTACTAAGTGAAGGACCAAGGACCGAACCAAATATTCTCGTTAATTTCGGGTTTAGTTCTGGTCCGCTTCGGTTCTCGGGTATATTTGGTTCTACCCGAAATTTACACACCCCTAACCGCCCCACACAACATAACGGACGGAGCATCGGATAACCGGTGGAAGAAACCGATGGACCGAACCGACGGCTCTGTACTATTGGTGTCGGTTCCGTCGATTTCAACCGATGACTCACCGACGTCACCGTTGAAAATAGTCTAATATAGCAAGATTTTGAATGTATTATGTTCCTAATATTATCTAAAACAAACTCAATTAAAATGAATAAGTTAAAGGTTACAAATTTAAATATAATTCACTTAAAATCTTGCAGCAAAATCCATTTAAAAGAAAGAAAAAAGACACAATTCTTTTGTTAAAAAACACTTTATTAGCAAATATTTCTAGAAAAACACCAAATTGGTAATTACTTTTCTCCTTCCCACCAATTTGGTCAAAAACTCGTATTTTTTTTGGTTAGTTGACCCTTCTACCTTTAAATCTTCATTTCTTGATGCAAATGGGTGTTGTAAAGATATCAACTTCAATAACAAAAAAATTTATTCTTTTTGTGTGTGCAAAGCTTAATTATAATACCAGTTAAGTTTCTATCTCTCTTACTCTGCTTTTATTTGCTTCAAATATATAATTGTATATACATATACATATATTGATTAAATGGGGTCTTGAATTATCAACATTTTACCGATGATGGTGATAATGATATTGTTGGTGAGAGATATGATGATGATGTTAAGGTTAGGCAAGATCAGAATATACACTTTCAAAAGGTCATTTTTGAGAAAAGCCACACACACACACACACATATATATATATATATATATATATATATATATATATATATCATGGTAATACTTATGAATCCTCCATCTTTAAATTAACGAATAAATTAACGAATAATGTCAATTAAAATAAATAAAATACATTTACATTATATATCATGAGAAGGGTTATTATAGAATCATTTCTTATTGTAAGAACCAAAGAAACGCCCTTTTTCATTTTTAATTTCAACATATCTAGACTTTTCGCCAAATAAATAATACCAAAATTATTAAAATTTTACCCTCTTTAATATTGGATCGATTTTTAAAAAAATAAAAAATATATGATAAAAAAATTAAAGTTGTGTATCACATAGCTTTTATGTGTGATACTGTGATACACACTAAATTTTTTATTATGTGTATCACATGTTTTAAAATTTTTTTATCTTATATTAAAGAGCATAAAATTCTAATAAATTTCATATAACTTTTTAATCAAAAACGTTAGTTAATCTTAAAATTAAAAATAAAAATATTCGTTCCTACCGTTCCCACAATAATACGTGTTCCTATTTGAAGTATAGGAACACTTCCTAACTTCACCTAATTCCTACACTTTTATTTACCTATGAGATACACTTCCTAACTAATCTTATATGATTCTATAGGTGATTACGAGATCGGAAAATCAAGAATCAAGCAAAACGGATAAATGACGGAGAAGATACGGCATTTGAGATCAACCGAACGCATTCCGATCACGTATGAGCTACACACATCCAAAATACATTATTTTGATATCATTAGAAGCGTAACGGAATTTCGAGATCGTAGGCGAAAGAATCAAGTCAAACGGACAAGTAACGACGACGATACGATCAAAACAAGCAACGAACGAAGTACCGAACAACGGAAAAATGCAAACGGCCTCCACCATGCCGTATACGGCCCCTAGGGTGCCGTATACGGACCCCTTGATGCCATTTATTGGTTTTAGGTTAGTTTGGTGCTTGTTTGTGCTTGTATTTTGTTCTTTGGGGCTTGTACAAAGGCTTTGAGGCTTGCCTATAAATAGATTACCTCCCTCACCTCATTCCACACACCTCTTCACCTCATTTCTCTCATTCACACTCTCTCTCACACATCTTTCTCTCTCTAGTCTCTCTCTCTAGCTTCTCTCTCTAGAATTAGTTAGTTAGGTTAGTAGTCAGTTAGTTCTTGGTTAATATTTAACCAAGACTAACGGAGGGGCTTTATTGTAATATTGTTGAAGATACTTGGAGGGGCTATTATTGTAATATTGTCAAAGATTTTCGGAAGTTCCGCTCGTTGTAATCTATCATCATATATTCAAACTACGCGCTATTTACGGTTATATCTTTCCTTATCTATTATAATGAATGTTATGAATGTTATTATGCTAGATTTAGGATTACTTGTCATGATTAGTGAGTAGTTATACTGTGTGTTTGTTGTGATGTAGTTAGTCGTATTAATTGGGATGATGTCATTATGAAGCAAAGAAGTAACGTAAAATGGCTTATCATTGGTATAGCGCTGGAAACACCAATGTGTGTAGTACAGAACGTGGAAGTTATGAAAAGTTGTGGGCACAATCCGTTGAGGAATAATGTTCCAAACTATTATAATTACAAATGAAAACTCGGTGCTTTGATTACACATTCCGTCTACGATTTTAAACTGCAATTTCAAGTAATGCCTTTCCACCAATAAACGTGGTTAAAACCTTTTTGATAAGACGTCATATCAGGGGTAATTAATTATTTGTGTTTTAGTTTTGAAGCTGTGGAAATACTAACCAAGTATTGTACACCATGAATAAACTTTGGATGAAATATCTGTTTTTAAATAACATTGTCTGGTTTCGAAGCCGTGGAAATGCTGTTTTAAACACGTATTGTACACTGTGAATAAACTAGGGATTTATTGGTTAAATATAAGTGATGGCTGGTTTAAATTATAAATGGAAAATCTATGATCTAAAATACAAACTTAGTTTATAAATTCAGAAAGGAAGACGAGGAATCATCGAGTATTCCAAATTTGTCTATCACCCCTGGATTCTACAAAACCATTGATGGAAAGTAATCAAACACCAACTAAGTCTTAAACTTAAATGTTTTATTCAATTAAGTATTACTGTGGTGTTAAGAATGGTCGGACTGTTAATGGTATGTTACTCTATTCATACACCCAGGAATCTTCGTATTCAGGAAAGGGTCACTGTTCCGTAACATGGCAGTGTTGAGAGTTGAGCAGCCTCCTCCGATCATAATCATGATAGCCTAGTTACTCAGTGACATACTGATTGAGCAATCAATCAATAGGGTACTAGTGTTTACACTACAAATACTTAAAACAAATAAAATACAAATCTTTTGAAAGACATTTTCATAACTTAAACTTAAACATCATCCCAAAGCAAGGCTAATGAAGTCACAATAAACACCCCCTCTATCCTGACTGCTATCCCTATTTTATTTTATTGTTTAGTATTAATTAGTATTAAAACGTAGAAAACAAACCAAAATCAACTCTCAAATATTTTCAAAACACCTTCACTAGATAGATTGAACATCCTAATTTCTTTGTTTCACAATACAGTTGATTTTGAAGAACGACCCTAGGTCATACTTGTTGCTATACAACCTTTAGGTCTTATAGCCGTAGTAAACTTAGGTCCCTAGTATTTATAAATATTAAAACACACCGACACGTCGTCAGTAGCCGGTCCAACGACATGGTAATTCTTGACCGACCGCTGGTGGCGCGTCAAGGACATCAATCAAAACATATAATTTGTTTTCTTTCTGAGAGACACTGTTTTCTTGCTCTCTTAGACTCCTCCCAACCGTGACAGAAACTAACAGAAACCGACGGGCCATGTTAACGCCACGTCAGTTTTTTTCAAAACCGACTGAAACTGACGGACCCCTGCCATCAATGGCACCGTCACTTTAATTTTTTGGTGCCACATTTACCAATTTACCTTTATTTCTATACACTAAACAAAAACAAGAAAATAATTAAATATAAAGCTGGCCCCACACAAAAGAAACGATGGAACGTCGAAAATCCGACGGACCGTGCAATCGGCATCGGCTCCGTCGGTTTCAACCGACGAGCAAGTGATACAGTCGTTGAGAGCACTCTTAGTTACCCCCTTGCTTGCTATGAGGTGAGCCACGAGATTTTGGACAATAAAGAGAAGGAGGATATGATTCTGACGTGGAGTGATTTTTGTGAAAGAGAAACGAAAAAATTCGAGGTAAAATAAAGAGGGTATATTTGCATTATCACCCCCCAAAATCAAAGGGTGGAATTTGTTTATTGCTTTATTTGGATTTTAACTAGATTCTATATTATGGGAATACACATCTAAACACCCCTAACACATGTACAACCAACTAAATTATGTTGGATTTCTCTAAATCAAGATAACATAAATAACAAGATTTTTGGTCTAATAATAAATTCTATCATACCACCTTTTTTTGTTTTTTCAAGATCTAAATTGAAAATACAATTGGAGGAGACAAGAAGTCTCCAAATTGAACTACAAATATCCACGTGAAATTACAAACATTGACTATAAAAATAAAACACTCGCTAGATCCACAACATCTTGAATTAACTTTAACACTTGAAACTTGACTTTTGCTTGATGTGGGATATTGTGATGACTTGTAATTAGGTGTAATTAGGTTTGTAAGCGAATCGAATGTTCAACGAACAATTCACGAACCGTTCGGTGGAAAGTTTGTTTACATTCGTTCGTTTCGTTATATGAACGTACATGAACAATAATTTATGTTCGTTTAGTCATATGAACGTACATGAACAAAAATTTACGTTCATTTAGTCATATGAACGAACATGAACATAAGTCTCGTTCGTTCATTTACGTTCGATAACATGTTCATTAACGTTCGTTAATGTTCGTTAGTTTACCAATAGTTTAATTAAATTAATACATATTTGTATATCTTATTTTAATCTCATCTAGATTATAAATATAATAGTATTAAACATTTATCGTCAAGGTCATTTCACGCCTCATTAAATCTAATAAATAATAATAATAATAATAATAATAATAATAATAATAATCTAATCTAAATATTAATAAAAGAAAACTTTGATGAGGTAATTTTATTCAAAAATTAACCCCTGTTAACCAATCAAATGTTATAATTTAATACCACATTTAATTAACCAATTAGATGGATTCATTCACCTAAAATTTCTCTTTTAAAAATAACATTTTTAATTAACTTAAAATTGGATAAAAATAAAAATACTCCTACGTCAAAATTTGCTCACTAATTCCCCTACAATTTCTAATAAATAAATCCATTTCATCACTATCTCTATATATTGATTATTATTATTTTTATTAATCTTATTACTATATTAATATATATCCATACGAAGTAGACATATATCACGGGTTTTGAAACAAGAAATATTAACGTTGATAATGTGATCATTATTTAGTAATTAAAATCTAATATTACACTATATTTGTGTGTATACACGAGTTTAAAATAAAATTAATAAATGAAAACATTTGCCATTTAACTCTTTTGAAAACTACAGGTTTAAAATAAAATTATTAAACAAAAACGCTTGCTATTGAAATCTTTTAAAAAATACGAGAAAATTGTCTGAATGTGCTTATTTTTTATGAACATGACAAGCCTACAAATACTACGACAAATAGTATACAAAGAGGTTCTATAAAAAATATAATGTCTTACAATCAAATTTCAAGACCATTATATTGAAACTCTCATACTTTCAAATAATTTATTATTACTCTATATCTGTTGGAAAAAACAATGATCAAACCTAAGTTATAAATCTGAAGAGTCAAAATCTATCTCAGTTGTATTCAGGAAAAACTTAGTGAATTCCTAAGTCTGTGTTTCTGAGTCTGTGCTGCACAAACTGAAGAATTGTTTCTGAGTCTGTGCTGCACAGACTGAAGAATCTCACAGACTGAAAGCCTTGCTCTTCTTGAAGACTGATGGATTCATCATCTAAAGAATGAAGATTTAAGACAAAAGACTTCACAGACTGAAGATCACAGACTGATGATCACAGATTGAAGATCACAGACTGAGAGCAAACACTGAAGAGCACAGATTGAAGAATGAAAGTACAATCGTACAAAAGAAGTTCTTCTTTCCCAAGGCTATGGTACAACTGAAGAGATGTTTGAGTAAAGTCAAACATTGGATAAAGGTTTACTTTTTCAGCAAAGAAACCTTTTACCTTTTGCTTTTTCTATTTCCAAGAAAAGCAAAAAGGGTAGAGTGCAAAGTTGCCCAAGATGAATGTGTTATCCCTTGGACAACTGACTGAGCTGGTTAATAGAAGTTGATACTCAACTCTATAAATAGCAGCTCAATAGCACTCTTCAAATATCCAAGTATCCAAGTAATTCAAGCTCTCAAAGAAAAATAGTATACAAGACCTTTAAGCTTAGGCTCAAAGCATTACCACACTAACCGTTAAAGTTTGTAGTGATAATTGTATCTTAATATACTAATACTTGGATCGTATTCAAACCATCTGTGTGGGTTTGAATACTTTGTCATCTGTGTGAGACAAACACTTTATTGTGAATAATACTTTGATTCATAATAAACTCTGTGTCAAAATTAATCTTGTTTTCCGCCTAGATTAATTTAAACTTGTTTGATATAAAACTTGGATATAAACTAACACGTTAAGATAACTGTTATTTAATCTGTATCTAAGTTTTGGGAACCTTGTGACCCAACAACTGGTATCAGAGCAAATAAAGATTTAATCTTTAACGATCAAACAAACCCAGTTTATCAAACAATCATCTAAATCCATTTTCTCTACATTTTCTTCCTTGAAAAATGACTTCTTCTATTTCTATGGCTGGGAAGGGAATTCCAATCTTCAATGGTGTAAATTTTACCCACTGGAAATTGAAAGCTGAATGGTTTCTTGCTAGCATTCATGATGAAATGCTTAGAGTCATTCAGGAAGGACCCATTATTCCTGGCAGAATAGTTCCTGCAACTTTAGATGCAAATGGTATTATTTTGACACCTGAAAAATTTGTTGAGGCTGCCAAAAGTACCTGGACTGATCTAGACATGCAACTATATGCACTAGACTTTAAGGCCAAATCCATACTGGGCAATGCAGTTACTGAGCCTATCTCTGCTAAGATATCTGGCTGCAAAACTGCTAAAGCCATATGTGATATGCTAACTGACCAATATGATGGTGTAAGTTTAGTACAATCCCAAAAGAAGAAGAATCTCATAAGAAATTATGAGAACTTCTCTGCTGGCCAAAATGAGTCATTAACTGATATTCTGTAACAACCACCAAAAATATCAGGTTAATACTTAACTTAATCTCCACCTAAATCTGGACCTAACCTTCTTAAGAGTCAAGTTAATACTGCTGGGCAAAAGTTAATACTGATAGTCGTAGTTAGTACTGTTGGTTAGAGGTTATACCTCATACCGGGTTAATACTGCCAGTACAAGTTAAGTTAATACTGTTAATACAGTTAGTACTGCTAGTACAATTGTCACCGTTTCCACTGCTAGCACAAATACCTCAGTTAGTACTGCTAGTGCAATTGTCACCGTTTCCACTGCTAGCACAAATACCTCAGTTAGTACTGCTAGTGCAATTGTCACCGTTTCCACTGCTAGCACAAATACCTCAGTTAGTACTGCTAGTGCAATTGTCACCGTTTCCACTGCTAGCACAAATACCTCAGTTAGTACTGCTAGTGCAATTGTCACCGTTTCCACTGCTAGCACAAGTTTCTACTGCTGGTTCAGTTTCTACTGGTAGTCGAGTTACTACTGCCCCCATTGTTACCACGGTTTATGTTACCACCGCTAGTTCCTACTGTTAGTGATATGCTCAACCCATTTCTAAAATCAACCAAGTGTTACCCACACTCTCAGTAAATCATCTTGCCCGAATCAAAAGTTATCTAAGTTGTACAAAATGAGAAGTAACCGTGCATGCATTCTGTAAAAAGGAACATTAATATTTTAAATAAGGATAACCGTGCACGCAAAAAGGGTTATGATTACCTCTTTTCTTTCAAAAACGGCCAGCAAACCTATTTTCCATAAAACCAAATCAATTAACTTACACTCCCCATAAATCACCTCCACCCTCACCCAATCAAACTCCTTGATATTAATCATATACACTTTACCACTTATTCCTTTTGTATCCAACGGCAGAACTAAACACACACACACACACACACACAAATACTTAAAACACTCTCACCCATTTCTCTCAACTCTTTCAACACTTATATCCGATTTTAACATAACACCCAACATATTCACCACTTCTCACCAATAAATCGATCACTCCAGAAAACTTGCTCAATCTCAACTCTCGGTGGACAGAAACTCATCACTCAACACCCATATTTCCTGGTAGAAGAGGTAATCATGAAGTGCAAAATGTTTACATTTTATCTCGCACTAACCCAACTATTTCTATTTCGCTTTACATCTGTTCTTCACTAAATAAGTGCATTAGGGTTTTATACCTGAAAGTTTATAATGTTTTCTGTATAAAAACACTCCTAAAAACTATTCAAAATATTTACATCCGGGTTTATAAGAAGTTATGTGTTTTTGGTAAAATAAGGAAGTTGGACAACTTCCTGTCCAGATTTTAAGTTAACTTTGGATAACCCTATCTTCATCCAATCTTCATAAAAAGGTTTTGATTGTTAATTTGGAAATAGTCTTAATAAAAGAGTCACGGAATAAACAACTAAACCCGGGCAGATTCATTGTCTAACTTAGTGGGTAACCACCTTGTTTCAACTCGTACGTGTTAAAGCATATCACTAGACATTAATGGACACTTTCTCACTTGGATTAGGTCTCGGTTAAGGGATCATTCCAGATTGTAATTTGCTCACAGATTATACCCGTTAACTCAACTCACAAGGTGAGTTCACTGTCCCCCTTTTCTGATTTCTGTTTTGGGGCTGAAAAGCATGATTATACATTTTACCAACTTGGTTTTTACTCCTTATGAACTTACAAAACTGTTACTATGCAATCTTATGCGAATTGGAGTATGTCATATTGTTATGCTTGAGTATTACTGCAAAGTCCCCGGGAACTCACACTACTAATTAACTCGTGGCTACGAGCCGTGGGTATTATGGGTAGCATGCTATTTAGGGTAGACCACCCCTCACTCACACTTCAACGTGGGCGCATAATATCACCTTTACTCATGTTAGTTGAAGAACATGGAGCTATAGGGGCAAACCTCGGTCGGATAATCGGATTAGTGGTGGCCTCAAGGCATGAACATATACTTACTTATTTCTCCAATTCTTTTCACATTGATCTATTTATGCCCCCGATTGGGCAGTATTTATGCCCCCGATTGGGCAGTAATGATGTCCCCGATTGGACAATATTCGTGTCCCTGAATTGGACAGAACTTTGGTCCCCGATTGGACAAACTACTTGATTTATTGGTAATAAAACTTTGAACTCACCAACTATGTCCATAGTTGACCTTTTATTTTGGCATGCTTTTCAGGAGAACGTCGGTAAGCACGGATCATATGTGGGCTTATGCATGGGATTATGTCGACCAAGCCCTTTAAACGGACTTTGGATTAAATTTTTTGTAATATGTTTGTAACAATGCCATATACTTTGAACGATTTGATGTATTTTTGGATGCCTCCAAGGCTGTTTTATCGTAATTTAAATGGTATGGTTGCTATATCTTTGTGTTGTGAAATCATTAGCTGTGACACCTCGTGTTTCCGCTTTAGCGGGGTGTGACAGAAGTGGTATCAGAGCCAAAGGTTATACAGAATACCGGTTTTTCAAAAATAAAACCAAACTATAACCAAAACTCTTTTATTTGAAACAACACTTTATAAAGCATTGAACATTACACTTGTGTAACTAATACAAGCATTTCATTATTTAGCCTAAATTAAGCATAGCCTGATCACCTATGACTAATTCGGGAAAAGTAGTGAGAAACTTGGAGTAGTTATCCACGGGATAATGTTAGTGTTTACCCTTACCGTGCATGTGCTTCACATATCATATGATCCATTCATTGTTATTAGCAACTTAACACACTTTCATTTTTCAGCCTCATCATGTCCCAGTCATCATCAACCCGTACTCCCTACTCAGCCGATGCATCCGGATACATTACAAGTCGTCCTAGGAATCACTCGCCTAGTAGGGAACAAGAAACGAGCAGTGAAGGAACTGCCCAAACCCTTAGGACATCACCAACACCTACTCCACCGCAACCAGCCCAGCCAGGCCTCCGGATTAGGCACACTGCGAGGATGAGAGTGGCTGACCCCGTTAGAGTGACCCTAAGAGCACCAACACAAGAGGTTCCTCTCCAAGAAATGGACCCCCGTACTTCTCAGCCCGTTAGGGGTGAGTACCACATTGGGGATCAGCCCACCCCTGTCCCTACACGGGTCACCGATAGGTATACGTGGCAGGAACGTATGAACAACTACGTGAACCCTGTCACATCACGACCAGGAGAGGCTTCTTCATCCCGTACGGTTATGGGAATGCCGACGGAGCATAGGGCAGGAATGACCGCGGAAGAGCTCAGGAGAATGTACATGATGACGACAGAGATACACAGCTGTCGAGGGAGGATTGAGCACCAAGGGCAACTCCTGTATGAGATGTCCGAATTGGTGGAAGGACTGTCCCACCAAACGGTCAGGGCCTTGACATCTGCTGATTCGGCCAGGAGGACCGCTAGGAGTTTAGTATGGGCTTGCTTAGGGTTGGGTTTGTTGGTGTTGATCATTCTGGTTTGGCTCCTTGTGGTGACCATGTCCTAGATGCACCTTGGAATTGGAAGTAAACTATTGCCCTTTTTATTTTATTATTTTGTAATTCGGAAGGCTGAGGGCCGAATATTTATGCATCCTAGCATCGTCTATTTTTCTAAGTAAAGGAATGCTTATGATACTTTAACTTTCTTACACGTTCATTACTACTTTGCATATCCGTTATTGTCAAACTTCACATAATACAACACGCGAAAATTCCAATTATAACTTAGGTTAAACACGTACGTACTTCTGAAACAAACTTTGTAAACATCATAGAATCATGCCTCCAAGAAGAAATTCGAACAACGTGGCTGACCAAATCGCCCAGCAGCTAAACGCGGCAATACCAAATCTCGTCGCCCAAATCACCGCTAGTCTCAACGCTGCTCAAGGAAACCCGGAAGGGCAGACTGCCAACAACAACCAGGGATGCAGCTATAAAACCTTCATGTCATGTAGGCCCAAGGAATTCTTTGGAACGGAAGGTGCTGTTGGATTATTGTCATGGATAGAGAGCATGGAGTCGGTGCTCCACATCAGCAAGTGCACGGCCGGTGATCGAGTCGAGTATGCCGCTTGCATGCTCCAAGGGAGAGCTTTAACTTGGTGGAACAATCAGATCCAGAGCCGAGGTCGTGAAGCCTCGTACAGCTCACATGGGAGGAATTCAAGAAGCTGCTAACTGAAGAATATTGCCCAAAGGACGCACTCCAGAAATTGGAGTCTGAATTCTGAAATCACTCCATGACTGGAACCGACATTGATCAGTACACTGCCCGCTTCCATGAGCTTGCTAGGTTGGTGCCACACATGGTTACACCGGAGGAGAAGAAGGTTGACCGGTATGTCTGGGGCTTAGCTCCCGAGATCCGAGGGATGGTTACGGCGGCGAACCCGACAACCATACAATCCGCAGTGGTCTTAGCAAACCGTCTAACGAACGACGTAATTAGATCAGGCGGATCGATAAAGGGGAATGACGCCGGTAAACGAAAGCTGGATAACCATTCAAGGCAAAGAGGTGGCGGTAATTCGGACAAGAGGCAGATGGTGGCAAGGAACTTTGGCATGGCTGTCCAAGGGCCAAAGCAATACAATGGTCCACACCCGAGGTGTAACAAGTGCCATTTCCATCATTCGGGGAATTGCCCGGTGTGCGAAAGGTGTAAGCAGACGGGCCACTTCGCCAAGTATTGCCGAGCTGGAAATGGGAACAACCGACCGAAGGCAGCCTGCTTTGAATGTGGAAGCCAAGAACACCTCAAGAATGCCTGCCCAAAACTGATCAGAGCCCCTAACAACAACGCTGGAAACCAGAGAGGGCCAGCGTGGGGCCGGGCATTTGTCATTGGGGCTGAAGAAGCAAGGCAGGATCCGAATGCAGTGACAGGTACGTTTCTTCTGAACAACCACTACGTATCTGTGCTATTTGATTCTGGAGCAGAAAGGAGTTTTGTCTCGCTGGAGTTTAGGCCATTAATTGAATTGAACTCAGTGAAACTAGAAGAGATTTTTACTATTGAATATGCTAACGGTCACGAATTCGAGGCTAGAGACATCATATTAAATTGTACCTTGAGCTTAGCTGATAAGACGTTTAATATCGATCTAATACCAATTGAGCTGAAAAGCTTTGACGTAGTTGTGGGTATGGACTGGTTAACTAAGGTCCGAGCGGAGATTGGCTGTTTCGAGAAGGTGGTTCGAATACCACTCCAAGACGGAGAAACCCTTGTCATACAAGGTGATAAGCCCGGCAGGAAACTGAACATTGTGTCGACGATGCAAATGCGCAAGCACCTGGGGAAGCGGTGCTTTGCATTTCTAGCACACGTGGTTGACAGGAGGCCGGGGGAGAAGCGTATTCAAGACATTCCTGTTGTTAGAAATCACCCCGAAGTTTTCCCAAACGACCTACCTGGACTTCCCCCACCCAGGCCAGTCGAATTTCATATCGACCTAATTCCCGGAGCGGCGCCCGTAGCAAAGACACCATATCGTCTGGCTCCGTCCGAAATGCAGGAATTGTCAGGGCAACTCCAAGAAGTCCTAAGTAATGGACTAATTCGTCCCAGTTCATCGCCCTGGGGAGCTCCAGTTCTCTTTGTCAAAAAGAAAGACGGATCGTTTCGCATGTGTATAGATTATAGGGAACTCAACAAGCTGACAATAAAGAACCGATACCCTCTACCCCGAATCGACGACTTATTCGACCAATTGCAAGGCGCATCGTACTTTTCAAAAATCGATCTTCGTTCAGGATACCATCAATTGAGAGTCCGTGAAGAGGACATCCCAAAGACAGCCTTTAGAACGCGATACGGACATTATGAGTTCTTAGTCATGCCGTTTGGACTAACCAATGCCCCCGCAGTATTCATGGACTTGATGAATAGGGTATGTCGACCATACCTAGATAAGTTCGTAATTGTGTTCATCGACGACATATTAATTTATTCCAAAAGCAAGGAAGACCACGAACGACACTTGGAAATAATACTGAAGCTGCTAAAGGAACAGAAGTTATACGCCAAGTTCTCGAAGTGTGAGTTCTGGCTCCGAGAGGTACACTTTCTTGGTCACGTGGTCAACAAAGAAGGAATTCACGTGGATCCAGCCAAAGTAGAGGCCATTAAGAAATGGGAAGCCCCAAGAACCCCTACAGAGATACGTCAATTTCTGGGATTAGCTGGTTACTACCGAAGGTTTATCGAGAATTTTTCAAGGATTGCTAAACCGCTAACTGAGCTGACCCAGAAGGCTAAGGAGTTCTCTTGGGGAGAAGAACAGGAAGAAGCGTTTCAGACACTGAAGAGTAGGCTATGTAACGCGCCCATCTTAGCTCTACCGGAAGGAACGGAAGATTTTGTCGTATACTGTGACGCATCGCACCAAGGAATGGGCTGCGTGCTGATGCAAAGGAATAAGGTGATTGCCTACGCATCGAGACAACTAAAGGGACATGAGAAGAATTATACAACACATGACTTAGAGCTAGGAGCGGTGGTGTTTGCTCTGAAGATCTGGAGACACTACCTGTATGGCACAAAGTGCACCATCTTCACTGATCACAAGAGTCTTCAACATATCCTCGATCAGAAGATGCTCAACATGAGACAGAGACGGTGGGTAGAACTGCTAAGTGATTACGACTGCGACATCAAGTATCATCCAGGCAAAGCTAACGTCGTAGCGGATGCATTAAGTAGGAAGGAAAAGATGAGACCCTCGCAAGTGCGAGCATTGGGAATACAAGTTCAGACGAGTCTGAAAACTCGAATCTTGGAAGCTCAAGATGAAGCTATGAGACCGGAGAACATAAAGAATGAGACCTTGCATAACCTGGATCAAAGATTTGAAATCAAGTCCGATGGAGTTCGGTACTTCAAGGAAAGAGTTTGGATTCCGAATATCAATGAACTGAGAAAAATCATTCTTGAAGAAGCCCATAGATCCAAGTATTCAATCCACCCCGGAGCTGATAAAATGTACAAGGACTTAAGGGAATACTATTGGTGGCCAGGAATGAAAAAGGATATTGCAGTATTCGTGGGAAAATGCTTGACTTGCTCCAAAGTCAAGGCAGAGTACCAGAAGCCATCAGGATTGCTGCAACAACCGGAAATCCCACAATGGAAATGGGAGCAAATATCAATGGATTTCGTCACGAAATTGCCACGAACGGCAAGAGGACATGACTCTATATGGGTCATAGTGGACAGATTAACAAAATCAGCACACTTTATTCCCATCCGAGAAGATTACAAAATGGACAAACTCGCTCAAATCTATATCGATGAAATCATTGTACGTCATGGAATACCACTCTCCATCATTTCCGATAAAGATAGCCGATTCACGTCACGCTTATGGCAACAACTTCAAAAGGCCCTAGGCACTCAACTAAAATTGAGCACCGCCTACCATCCACAAACCGATGGTCAAAGTGAGCGAACAATCCAAACATTGGAGGACATGTTAAGAGCCTGTGCCATAGATTTTAAGGGCAGCTGGGATACTCACTTGCCTTTAGTGGAGTTTTCCTATAACAACAGCTATCACACAAGCATAGGCTGTGCACCCTTTGAGGCGTTATATGGTCGTAAGTGTCGATCACCACTTTGTTGGTTAGAAACCGGTGATAGACAGCTAATCACACCCGATGTTATTCAAGAGACAACTGATAAAATCGCTATCATCAGGGAAAAATTGAGGACTGCCAGGAGTAGGCAGAAAAGCTACGCTGATAACCGTAGGAAACCTTTAGAATTTCAAGTCGGCGACAAAGTACTCTTGAAAGTGTCACCCTGGAAGGGCATGATCCGCTTTGGAAAGCGAGGCAAACTTAACCCAAGGTATGTTGGACCTTTTGAGATAATAAAAAGGATTGGTCCGGTCGCGTACCGACTAGAACTACCCCAGGAACTTAGCAACATTCATAACACATTCCATGTTTCCAATCTAAAGAAATGTCTAGCCGACGAAACACTAATTGTCCCTCTCGATGATATCCAAATAGAGGACAACCTAAACTTCGTGGAATAGCCACTTGAAATCATGGACCGAGAGGTCAAAAGTTTAAAACGAAGTAAGATACCCATTGTTAAAGTTCGATGGAACTCACGACGAGGTCCTAAATTTACTTGGGAACGTGAAGACTATATTCGACACAAATACCCACATTTATTTCCAAGCGATGTGGCAATCAATGAAACAAATTGAATTTCGGGACGAAATTCTTTTCAACGGGGAGATACTGTAACAACCACCAAAAATATCAGGTTAATACTTAACTTAATCTCCACCTAAATCTGGACCTGACCTTCTTAAGAGTCAAGTTAATACTGCTGGGCAAAAGTTAATACTGATAGTCGTAGTTAGTACTGTTGGTTAGAGGTTATACCTTATACCGGGTTAATACTGCCAGTACAAGTTAAGTTAATACTGTTAATACAGTTAGTACTGCTAGTACAATTATCACCGTTTCCACTGCTAGCACAAATTTCTACTGCTGGTTCAGTTTCTACTGGTAGTCGAGTTACTACTGCCCCCATTGTTACCACGGTTTATGTTACCACCGCTAGTTCCTACTGTTAGTGATATGCTCAACCCATTTCTAAAATCAACCAAGTGTTACCCACGCTCTCAGTAAATCATCTTGCCCGAATCAAAAGTTATCTAAGTTGTACAAAATGAGAAGTAACCGTGCATGCATTCTGTAAAAAGGAACATTAATATTTTAAATAAGGATAACCGTGCACGCAAAAAGGGTTATGATTACCTCTTTTCTTTCAAAAACGGCCAGCAAACCTATTTTCCATAAAACCAAATCAATTAACTTACACTCCCCATAAATCACCTCCACCCTCACCCAATCAAACTCCTTGATATTAATCATATACACTCTACCACTTATTCCTTTTGTATCCAACGGCAGAACTAAACACACACACACACACAAATACTTAAAACACTCTCACCCATTTCTCTCAACTCTTTCAACACTTATATCCGATTTTAACATAACACCCAACATATTCATCACTTCTCACCAAGAAATCGATCACTCCAGAAAACTTGCTCAATCTCAACTCTCGGTGGACAGAAACTCATCACTCAACACCCACATTTCCTGGTAGAAGAGGTAATCATGAAGTGCAAAATGTTTACATTTTATCTCGCACTAACCCAACTATTCCTATTTCGTTTTACATCTGTTCTTCACTAAATAAGTGCATTAGGGTTTTATACCTGAAAGTTTATAATGTTTTCTGTATAAAAACACTCCTAAAAACTATTCAAAATATTTACATCCGGGTTTATAAGAAGTTATGTGTTTTTGGTAAAATAAGGAAGTTGGACAACTTCCTGTCCAGATTTTAAGTTAACTTTGGACAACCCTATCTTCATCCAATCTTCATAAAAAGGTTTTGATTGTTAATTTGGAAATAGTCTTAATAAAAGAGTCACGGAATAAACAACTAAACCCGGGCAGATTCATTGTCTAACTTAGTGGGTAACCACCTTGTTTCAACTCACACTACTAATTAACTCGTGGCTACGAGCCGTGGGTATTATGGGTAGCATGCTATTTAGGGTAGACCACCCCTCACTCACACTTCAACGTGGGCGCATAATATCACCTTTACTCATGTTAGTTGAAGAACATGGAGCTATAGGGGCAAACCTCGGTCGGATAATCGGATTAGTGGTGGCCTCAAGGCATGAACATATACTTACTTATTTCTCCAATTCTTTTCACATTGATCTATTTACGCCCCCGATTGGGCAGTATTTATGCCCCCGATTGGGCAGTAATGATGTCCCCGATTGGACAATATTCGTGTCCCTGAATTGGACAGAACTTTGGTCCCCGATTGGACAAACTACTTGATTTATTGGTAATAAAACTTTGAACTCACCAACTATGTCCATAGTTGACCTTTTATTTTGGCATGCTTTTCAGGAGAACGTCGGTAAGCACGGATCATATGTGGGCTTATGCATGGGATTATGTCGACCAAGCCCTTTAAACGGACTTTGGATTAAATTTTTTGTAATATGTTTGTAACAATGCCATATACTTTGAACGATTTGATGTATTTTTGGATGCCTCCAAGGCTGTTTTATCGTAATTTAAATGGTATGGTTGCTATATCTTTGTGTTGTGAAATCATTAGCTGTGACACCTCGTGTTTCCGCTTTAGCGGGGTGTGACAGAAGTGGTATCAGAGCCAAAGGTTATACAGAATACCGGTTTTTCAAAAATAAAACCAAACTATAACCAAAACTCTTTTATTTGAAACAACACTTTATAAAGCATTGAACATTACACTTGTGTAACTAATACAAGCATTTCATTATTTAGCCTAAATTAAGCATAGCCTGATCACCTATGACTAATTCGGGAAAAGTAGTGAGAAACTTGGAGTAGTTATCCACGGGATAATGTTAGTGTTTACCCTTACCGTGCATGTGCTTCACATATCATATGATCCATTCATTGTTATTAGCAACTTAACACACTTTCATTTTTCAGCCTCATCATGTCCCAGTCATCATCAACCCGTACTCCCTACTCAGCCGATGCATCCGGATACATTACAAGTCGTCCTAGGAATCACTCGCCTAGTAGGGAACAAGAAACGAGCAGTGAAGGAACTGCCCAAACCCTTAGGACATCACCAACACCTACTCCACCGCAACCAGCCCAGCCAGGCCTCCGGATTAGGCACACTGCGAGGATGAGAGTGGCTGACCCCGTTAGAGTGACCCTAAGAGCACCAACACAAGAGGTTCCTCTCCAAGAAATGGACCCCCGTACTTCTCAGCCCGTTAGGGGTGAGTACCACATTGGGGATCAGCCCACCCCTGTCCCTACACGGGTCACCGATAGGTATACGTGGCAGGAACGTATGAACAACTACGTGAACCCTGTCACATCACGACCAGGAGAGGCTTCTTCATCCCGTACGGTTATGGGAATGCCGACGGAGCATAGGGCAGGAATGACCGCGGAAGAGCTCAGGAGAATGTACATGATGACGACAGAGATACACAGCTGTCGAGGGAGGATTGAGCACCAAGGGCAACTCCTGTATGAGATGTCCGAATTGGTGGAAGGACTGTCCCACCAAACGGTCAGGGCCTTGACATCTGCTGATTCGGCCAGGAGGACCGCTAGGAGTTTAGTATGGGCTTGCTTAGGGTTGGGTTTGTTGGTGTTGATCATTCTGGTTTGGCTCCTTGTGGTGACCATGTCCTAGATGCACCTTGGAATTGGAAGTAAACTATTGCCCTTTTTATTTTATTATTTTGTAATTCGGAAGGCTGAGGGCCGAATATTTATGCATCCTAGCATCGTCTATTTTTCTAAGTAAAGGAATGCTTATGATACTTTAACTTTCTTACACGTTCATTACTACTTTGCATATCCGTTATTGTCAAACTTCACATAATACAACACGCGAAAATTCCAATTATAACTTAGGTTAAACACGTACGTACTTCTGAAACAAACTTTGTAAACATCATAGAATCATGCCTCCAAGAAGAAATTCGAACAACGTGGCTGACCAAATCGCCCAGCAGCTAAACGCGGCAATACCAAATCTCGTCGCCCAAATCACCGCTAGTCTCAACGCTGCTCAAGGAAACCCGGAAGGGCAGACTGCCAACAACAACCAGGGATGCAGCTATAAAACCTTCATGTCATGTAGGCCCAAGGAATTCTTTGGAACGGAAGGTGCTGTTGGATTATTGTCATGGATAGAGAGCATGGAGTCGGTGCTCCACATCAGCAAGTGCACGGCCGGTGATCGAGTCGAGTATGCCGCTTGCATGCTCCAAGGGAGAGCTTTAACTTGGTGGAACAATCAGATCCAGAGCCGAGGTCGTGAAGCCTCGTACAGCTCACATGGGAGGAATTCAAGAAGCTGCTAACTGAAGAATATTGCCCAAAGGACGCACTCCAGAAATTGGAGTCTGAATTCTGAAATCACTCCATGACTGGAACCGACATTGATCAGTACACTGCCCGCTTCCATGAGCTTGCTAGGTTGGTGCCACACATGGTTACACCGGAGGAGAAGAAGGTTGACCGGTATGTCTGGGGCTTAGCTCCCGAGATCCGAGGGATGGTTACGGCGGCGAACCCGACAACCATACAATCCGCAGTGGTCTTAGCAAACCGTCTAACGAACGACGTAATTAGATCAGGCGGATCGATAAAGGGGAATGACGCCGGTAAACGAAAGCTGGATAACCATTCAAGGCAAAGAGGTGGCGGTAATTCGGACAAGAGGCAGATGGTGGCAAGGAACTTTGGCATGGCTGTCCAAGGGCCAAAGCAATACAATGGTCCACACCCGAGGTGTAACAAGTGCCATTTCCATCATTCGGGGAATTGCCCGGTGTGCGAAAGGTGTAAGCAGACGGGCCACTTCGCCAAGTATTGCCGAGCTGGAAATGGGAACAACCGACCGAAGGCAGCCTGCTTTGAATGTGGAAGCCAAGAACACCTCAAGAATGCCTGCCCAAAACTGATCAGAGCCCCTAACAACAACGCTGGAAACCAGAGAGGGCCAGCGTGGGGCCGGGCATTTGTCATTGGGGCTGAAGAAGCAAGGCAGGATCCGAATGCAGTGACAGGTACGTTTCTTCTGAACAACCACTACGTATCTGTGCTATTTGATTCTGGAGCAGAAAGGAGTTTTGTCTCGCTGGAGTTTAGGCCATTAATTGAATTGAACTCAGTGAAACTAGAAGAGATTTTTACTATTGAATATGCTAACGGTCACGAATTCGAGGCTAGAGACATCATATTAAATTGTACCTTGAGCTTAGCTGATAAGACGTTTAATATCGATCTAATACCAATTGAGCTGAAAAGCTTTGACGTAGTTGTGGGTATGGACTGGTTAACTAAGGTCCGAGCGGAGATTGGCTGTTTCGAGAAGGTGGTTCGAATACCACTCCAAGACGGAGAAACCCTTGTCATACAAGGTGATAAGCCCGGCAGGAAACTGAACATTGTGTCGACGATGCAAATGCGCAAGCACCTGGGGAAGCGGTGCTTTGCATTTCTAGCACACGTGGTTGACAGGAGGCCGGGGGAGAAGCGTATTCAAGACATTCCTGTTGTTAGAAATCACCCCGAAGTTTTCCCAAACGACCTACCTGGACTTCCCCCACCCAGGCCAGTCGAATTTCATATCGACCTAATTCCCGGAGCGGCGCCCGTAGCAAAGACACCATATCGTCTGGCTCCGTCCGAAATGCAGGAATTGTCAGGGCAACTCCAAGAAGTCCTAAGTAATGGACTAATTCGTCCCAGTTCATCGCCCTGGGGAGCTCCAGTTCTCTTTGTCAAAAAGAAAGACGGATCGTTTCGCATGTGTATAGATTATAGGGAACTCAACAAGCTGACAATAAAGAACCGATACCCTCTACCCCGAATCGACGACTTATTCGACCAATTGCAAGGCGCATCGTACTTTTCAAAAATCGATCTTCGTTCAGGATACCATCAATTGAGAGTCCGTGAAGAGGACATCCCAAAGACAGCCTTTAGAACGCGATACGGACATTATGAGTTCTTAGTCATGCCGTTTGGACTAACCAATGCCCCCGCAGTATTCATGGACTTGATGAATAGGGTATGTCGACCATACCTAGATAAGTTCGTAATTGTGTTCATCGACGACATATTAATTTATTCCAAAAGCAAGGAAGACCACGAACGACACTTGGAAATAATACTGAAGCTGCTAAAGGAACAGAAGTTATACGCCAAGTTCTCGAAGTGTGAGTTCTGGCTCCGAGAGGTACACTTTCTTGGTCACGTGGTCAACAAAGAAGGAATTCACGTGGATCCAGCCAAAGTAGAGGCCATTAAGAAATGGGAAGCCCCAAGAACCCCTACAGAGATACGTCAATTTCTGGGATTAGCTGGTTACTACCGAAGGTTTATCGAGAATTTTTCAAGGATTGCTAAACCGCTAACTGAGCTGACCCAGAAGGCTAAGGAGTTCTCTTGGGGAGAAGAACAGGAAGAAGCGTTTCAGACACTGAAGAGTAGGCTATGTAACGCGCCCATCTTAGCTCTACCGGAAGGAACGGAAGATTTTGTCGTATACTGTGACGCATCGCACCAAGGAATGGGCTGCGTGCTGATGCAAAGGAATAAGGTGATTGCCTACGCATCGAGACAACTAAAGGGACATGAGAAGAATTATACAACACATGACTTAGAGCTAGGAGCGGTGGTGTTTGCTCTGAAGATCTGGAGACACTACCTGTATGGCACAAAGTGCACCATCTTCACTGATCACAAGAGTCTTCAACATATCCTCGATCAGAAGATGCTCAACATGAGACAGAGACGGTGGGTAGAACTGCTAAGTGATTACGACTGCGACATCAAGTATCATCCAGGCAAAGCTAACGTCGTAGCGGATGCATTAAGTAGGAAGGAAAAGATGAGACCCTCGCAAGTGCGAGCATTGGGAATACAAGTTCAGACGAGTCTGAAAACTCGAATCTTGGAAGCTCAAGATGAAGCTATGAGACCGGAGAACATAAAGAATGAGACCTTGCATAACCTGGATCAAAGATTTGAAATCAAGTCCGATGGAGTTCGGTACTTCAAGGAAAGAGTTTGGATTCCGAATATCAATGAACTGAGAAAAATCATTCTTGAAGAAGCCCATAGATCCAAGTATTCAATCCACCCCGGAGCTGATAAAATGTACAAGGACTTAAGGGAATACTATTGGTGGCCAGGAATGAAAAAGGATATTGCAGTATTCGTGGGAAAATGCTTGACTTGCTCCAAAGTCAAGGCAGAGTACCAAAAGCCATCAGGATTGCTGCAACAACCGGAAATCCCACAATGGAAATGGGAGCAAATATCAATGGATTTCGTCACGAAATTGCCACGAACGGCAAGAGGACATGACTCTATATGGGTCATAGTGGACAGATTAACAAAATCAGCACACTTTATTCCCATCCGAGAAGATTACAAAATGGACAAACTCGCTCAAATCTATATCGATGAAATCATTGTACGTCATGGAATACCACTCTCCATCATTTCCGATAAAGATAGCCGATTCACGTCACGCTTATGGCAACAACTTCAAAAGGCCCTAGGCACTCAACTAAAATTGAGCACCGCCTACCATCCACAAACCGATGGTCAAAGTGAGCGAACAATCCAAACATTGGAGGACATGTTAAGAGCCTGTGCCATAGATTTTAAGGGCAGCTGGGATACTCACTTGCCTTTAGTGGAGTTTTCCTATAACAACAGCTATCACACAAGCATAGGCTGTGCACCCTTTGAGGCGTTATATGGTCGTAAGTGTCGATCACCACTTTGTTGGTTAGAAACCGGTGATAGACAGCTAATCACACCCGATGTTATTCAAGAGACAACTGATAAAATCGCTATCATCAGGGAAAAATTGAGGACTGCCAGGAGTAGGCAGAAAAGCTACGCTGATAACCGTAGGAAACCTTTAGAATTTCAAGTCGGCGACAAAGTACTCTTGAAAGTGTCACCCTGGAAGGGCATGATCCGCTTTGGAAAGCGAGGCAAACTTAACCCAAGGTATGTTGGACCTTTTGAGATAATAAAAAGGATTGGTCCGGTCGCGTACCGACTAGAACTACCCCAGGAACTTAGCAACATTCATAACACATTCCATGTTTCCAATCTAAAGAAATGTCTAGCCGACGAAACACTAATTGTCCCTCTCGATGATATCCAAATAGAGGACAACCTAAACTTCGTGGAAGAGCCACTTGAAATCATGGACCGAGAGGTCAAAAGTTTAAAACGAAGTAAGATACCCATTGTTAAAGTTCGATGGAACTCACGACGAGGTCCTAAATTTACTTGGGAACGTGAAGACTATATTCGACACAAATACCCACATTTATTTCCAAGCGATGTGGCAATCAATGAAACAAATTGAATTTCGGGACGAAATTCTTTTCAACGGGGAGATACTGTAACAACCACCAAAAATATCAGGTTAATACTTAACTTAATCTCCACCTAAATCTGGACCTGACCTTCTTAAGAGTCAAGTTAATACTGCTGGGCAAAAGTTAATACTGATAGTCGTAGTTAGTACTGTTGGTTAGAGGTTATACCTTATACCGGGTTAATACTGCCAGTACAAGTTAAGTTAATACTGTTAATACAGTTAGTACTGCTAGTACAATTGTCACCGTTTCCACTGCTAGCACAAATTTCTACTGCTGGTTCAGTTTCTACTGGTAGTCGAGTTACTACTGCCCCCATTGTTACCACGGTTTATGTTACCACCGCTAGTTCCTACTGTTAGTGATATGCTCAACCCATTTCTAAAATCAACCAAGTGTTACCCACGCTCTCAGTAAATCATCTTGCCCGAATCAAAAGTTATCTAAGTTGTACAAAATGAGAAGTAACCGTGCATGCATTCTGTAAAAAGGAACATTAATATTTTAAATAAGGATAACCGTGCACGCAAAAAGGGTTATGATTACCTCTTTTCTTTCAAAAACGGCCAGCAAACCTATTTTCCATAAAACCAAATCAATTAACTTACACTCCCCATAAATCACCTCCACCCTCACCCAATCAAACTCCTTGATATTAATCATATACACTCTACCACTTATTCCTTTTGTATCCAACGGCAGAACTAAACACACACACACACACAAATACTTAAAACACTCTCACCCATTTCTCTCAACTCTTTCAACACTTATATCCGGTTTTAACATAACACCCAACATATTCATCACTTCTCACCAAGAAATCGATCACTCCAGAAAACTTGCTCAATCTCAACTCTCGGTGGACAGAAACTCATCACTCAACACCCACATTTCCTGGTAGAAGAGGTAATCATGAAGTGCAAAATGTTTACATTTTATCTCGCACTAACCCAACTATTCCTATTTCGTTTTACATCTGTTCTTCACTAAATAAGTGCATTAGGGTTTTATACCTGAAAGTTTATAATGTTTTCTGTATAAAAACACTCCTAAAAACTATTCAAAATATTTACATCCGGGTTTATAAGAAGTTATGTGTTTTTGGTAAAATAAGGAAGTTGGACAACTTCCTGTCCAGATTTTAAGTTAACTTTGGACAACCCTATCTTCATCCAATCTTCATAAAAAGGTTTTGATTGTTAATTTGGAAATAGTCTTAATAAAAGAGTCACGGAATAAACAACTAAACCCGGGCAGATTCATTGTCTAACTTAGTGGGTAACCACCTTGTTTCAACTCGTACGTGTTAAAGCATATCACTAGACATTAATGGACACTTTCTCACTTGGATTAGGTCTCGGTTAAGGGATCATTCCAGATTGTAATTTGCTCACAGATTATACCCGTTAACTCAACTCACAAGGTGAGTTCACTGTCCCCCTTTTCTGATTTTTGTTTTGGGGCTGAAAAGCATGATTATACATTTTACCAACTTGGTTTTTACTCCTTATGAACTTACAAAACTGTTACTATGCAATCTTATGCGAATTGGAGTATGTCATATTGTTATGCTTGAGTATTACTGCAAAGTCCCCGGGAACTCACACTACTAATTAACTCGTGGCTACGAGCCGTGGGTATTATGGGTAGCATGCTATTTAGGGTAGACCACCCCTCACTCACACTTCAACGTGGGCGCATAATATCACCTTTACTCATGTTAGTTGAAGAACATGGAGCTATAGGGGCAAACCTCGGTCGGATAATCGGATTAGTGGTGGCCTCAAGGCATGAACATATACTTACTTATTTCTCCAATTCTTTTCACATTGATCTATTTATGCCCCCGATTGGGCAGTATTTATGCCCCCGATTGGGCAGTAATGATGTCCCCGATTGGACAAACTACTTGATTTATTGGTAATAAAACTTTGAACTCACCAACTATGTCCATAGTTGACCTTTTATTTTGGCATGCTTTTCAGGAGAACGTCGGTAAGCACGGATCATATGTGGGCTTATGCATGGGATTATGTCGACCAAGCCCTTTAAACGGACTTTGGATTAAATTTTTTGTAATATGTTTGTAACAATGCCATATACTTTGAACGATTTGATGTATTTTTGGATGCCTCCAAGGCTGTTTTATCGTAATTTAAATGGTATGGTTGCTATATCTTTGTGTTGTGAAATCATTAGCTGTGACACCTCGTGTTTCCGCTTTAGCGGGGTGTGACAGAAGTGGTATCAGAGCCAAAGGTTATACAGAATACCGGTTTTTCAAAAATAAAACCAAACTATAACCAAAACTCTTTTATTTGAAACAACACTTTATAAAGCATTGAACATTACACTTGTGTAACTAATACAAGCATTTCATTATTTAGCCTAAATTAAGCATAGCCTGATCACCTATGACTAATTCGGGAAAAGTAGTGAGAAACTTGGAGTAGTTATCCACGGGATAATGTTAGTGTTTACCCTTACCGTGCATGTGCTTCACATATCATATGATCCATTCATTGTTATTAGCAACTTAACACACTTTCATTTTTCAGCCTCATCATGTCCCAGTCATCATCAACCCGTACTCCCTACTCAGCCGATGCATCCGGATACATTACAAGTCGTCCTAGGAATCACTCGCCTAGTAGGGAACAAGAAACGAGCAGTGAAGGAACTGCCCAAACCCTTAGGACATCACCAACACCTACTCCACCGCAACCAGCCCAGCCAGGCCTCCGGATTAGGCACACTGCGAGGATGAGAGTGGCTGACCCCGTTAGAGTGACCCTAAGAGCACCAACACAAGAGGTTCCTCTCCAAGAAATGGACCCCCGTACTTCTCAGCCCGTTAGGGGTGAGTACCACATTGGGGATCAGCCCACCCCTGTCCCTACACGGGTCACCGATAGGTATACGTGGCAGGAACGTATGAACAACTACGTGAACCCTGTCACATCACGACCAGGAGAGGCTTCTTCATCCCGTACGGTTATGGGAATGCCGACGGAGCATAGGGCAGGAATGACCGCGGAAGAGCTCAGGAGAATGTACATGATGACGACAGAGATACACAGCTGTCGAGGGAGGATTGAGCACCAAGGGCAACTCCTGTATGAGATGTCCGAATTGGTGGAAGGACTGTCCCACCAAACGGTCAGGGCCTTGACATCTGCTGATTCGGCCAGGAGGACCGCTAGGAGTTTAGTATGGGCTTGCTTAGGGTTGGGTTTGTTGGTGTTGATCATTCTGGTTTGGCTCCTTGTGGTGACCATGTCCTAGATGCACCTTGGAATTGGAAGTAAACTATTGCCCTTTTTATTTTATTATTTTGTAATTCGGAAGGCTGAGGGCCGAATATTTATGCATCCTAGCATCGTCTATTTTTCCAAGTAAAGGAATGCTTATGATACTTTAACTTTCTTACACGTTCATTACTACTTTGCATATCCGTTATTGTCAAACTTCACATAATACAACACGCGAAAATTCCAATTATAACTTAGGTTAAACACGTACGTACTTCTGAAACAAACTTTGTAAACATCATAGAATCATGCCTCCAAGAAGAAATTCGAACAACGTGGCTGACCAAATCGCCCAGCAGCTAAACGCGGCAATACCAAATCTCGTCGCCCAAATCACCGCTAGTCTCAACGCTGCTCAAGGAAACCCGGAAGGGCAGACTGCCAACAACAACCAGGGATGCAGCTATAAAACCTTCATGTCATGTAGGCCCAAGGAATTCTTTGGAACGGAAGGTGCTGTTGGATTATTGTCATGGATAGAGAGCATGGAGTCGGTGCTCCACATCAGCAAGTGCACGGCCGGTGATCGAGTCGAGTATGCCGCTTGCATGCTCCAAGGGAGAGCTTTAACTTGGTGGAACAATCAGATCCAGAGCCGAGGTCGTGAAGCCTCGTACAGCTCACATGGGAGGAATTCAAGAAGCTGCTAACTGAAGAATATTGCCCAAAGGACGCACTCCAGAAATTGGAGTCTGAATTCTGGAATCACTCCATGACTGGAACCGACATTGATCAGTACACTGCCCGCTTCCATGAGCTTGCTAGGTTGTTGCCACACATGGTTACACCGGAGGAGAAGAAGGTTGACCGGTATGTCTGGGGCTTAGCTCCCGAGATCCGAGGGATGGTTACGGCGGCGAACCCGACAACCATACAATCCGCAGTGGTCTTAGCAAACCGTCTAACGAACGACGTAATTAGATCAGGCGGATCGATAAAGGGGAATGACGCCGGTAAACGAAAGCTGGATAACCATTCAAGGCAAAGAGGTGGCGGTAATTCGGACAAGAGGCAGATGGTGGCAAGGAACTTTGGCATGGCTGTCCAAGGGCCAAAGCAATACAATGGTCCACACCCGAGGTGTAACAAGTGCCATTTCCATCATTCGGGGAATTGCCCGGTGTGCGAAAGGTGTAAGCAGACGGGCCACTTCGCCAAGTATTGCCGAGCTGGAAATGGGAACAACCGACCGAAGGCAGCCTGCTTTGAATGTGGAAGCCAAGAACACCTCAAGAATGCCTGCCCAAAACTGATCAGAGCCCCTAACAACAACGCTGGAAACCAGAGAGGGCCAGCGTGGGGCCGGGCATTTGTCATTGGGGCTGAAGAAGCAAGGCAGGATCCGAATGCAGTGACAGGTACGTTTCTTCTGAACAACCACTACGTATCTGTGCTATTTGATTCTGGAGCAGAAAGGAGTTTTGTCTCGCTGGAGTTTAGGCCATTAATTGAATTGAACTCAGTGAAACTAGAAGAGATTTTTACTATTGAATATGCTAACGGTCACGAATTCGAGGCTAGAGACATCATATTAAATTGTACCTTGAGCTTAGCTGATAAGACGTTTAATATCGATCTAATACCAATTGAGCTGAAAAGCTTTGACGTAGTTGTGGGTATGGACTGGTTAACTAAGGTCCGAGCGGAGATTGGCTGTTTCGAGAAGGTGGTTCGAATACCACTCCAAGACGGAGAAACCCTTGTCATACAAGGTGATAAGCCCGACAGGAAACTGAACATTGTGTCGACGATGCAAATGCGCAAGCACCTGGGGAAGCGGTGCTTTGCATTTCTAGCACACGTGGTTGACAGGAGGCCGGGGGAGAAGCGTATTCAAGACATTCCTGTTGTTAGAAATCACCCCGAAGTTTTCCCAAACGACCTACCTGGACTTCCCCCACCCAGGCCAGTCGAATTTCATATCGACCTAATTCCCGGAGCGGCGCCCGTAGCAAAGACACCATATCGTCTGGCTCCGTCCGAAATGCAGGAATTGTCAGGGCAACTCCAAGAAGTCCTAAGTAATGGACTAATTCGTCCCAGTTCATCGCCCTGGGGAGCTCCAGTTCTCTTTGTCAAAAAGAAAGACGGATCGTTTCGCATGTGTATAGATTATAGGGAACTCAACAAGCTGACAATAAAGAACCGATACCCTCTACCCCGAATCGACGACTTATTCGACCAATTGCAAGGCGCATCGTACTTTTCAAAAATCGATCTTCGTTCAGGATACCATCAATTGAGAGTCCGTGAAGAGGACATCCCAAAGACAGCCTTTAGAACGCGATACGGACATTATGAGTTCTTAGTCATGCCGTTTGGACTAACCAATGCCCCCGCAGTATTCATGGACTTGATGAATAGGGTATGTCGACCATACCTAGATAAGTTCGTAATTGTGTTCATCGACGACATATTAATTTATTCCAAAAGCAAGGAAGACCACGAACGACACTTGGAAATAATACTGAAGCTGCTAAAGGAACAGAAGTTATACGCCAAGTTCTCGAAGTGTGAGTTCTGGCTCCGAGAGGTACACTTTCTTGGTCACGTGGTCAACAAAGAAGGAATTCACGTGGATCCAGCCAAAGTAGAGGCCATTAAGAAATGGGAAGCCCCAAGAACCCCTACAGAGATACGTCAATTTCTGGGATTAGCTGGTTACTACCGAAGGTTTATCGAGAATTTTTCAAGGATTGCTAAACCGCTAACTGAGCTGACCCAGAAGGCTAAGGAGTTCTCTTGGGGAGAAGAACAGGAAGAAGCGTTTCAGACACTGAAGAGTAGGCTATGTAACGCGCCCATCTTAGCTCTACCGGAAGGAACGGAAGATTTTGTCGTATACTGTGACGCATCGCACCAAGGAATGGGCTGCGTGCTGATGCAAAGGAATAAGGTGATTGCCTACGCATCGAGACAACTAAAGGGACATGAGAAGAATTATACAACACATGACTTAGAGCTAGGAGCGGTGGTGTTTGCTCTGAAGATCTGGAGACACTACCTGTATGGCACAAAGTGCACCATCTTCACTGATCACAAGAGTCTTCAACATATCCTCGATCAGAAGATGCTCAACATGAGACAGAGACGGTGGGTAGAACTGCTAAGTGATTACGACTGCGACATCAAGTATCATCCAGGCAAAGCTAACGTCGTAGCGGATGCATTAAGTAGGAAGGAAAAGATGAGACCCTCGCAAGTGCGAGCATTGGGAATACAAGTTCAGACGAGTCTGAAAACTCGAATCTTGGAAGCTCAAGATGAAGCTATGAGACCGGAGAACATAAAGAATGAGACCTTGCATAACCTGGATCAAAGATTTGAAATCAAGTCCGATGGAGTTCGGTACTTCAAGGAAAGAGTTTGGATTCCGAATATCAATGAACTGAGAAAAATCATTCTTGAAGAAGCCCATAGATCCAAGTATTCAATCCACCCCGGAGCTGATAAAATGTACAAGGACTTAAGGGAATACTATTGGTGGCCAGGAATGAAAAAGGATATTGCAGTATTCGTGGGAAAATGCTTGACTTGCTCCAAAGTCAAGGCAGAGTACCAGAAGCCATCAGGATTGCTGCAACAACCGGAAATCCCACAATGGAAATGGGAGCAAATATCAATGGATTTCGTCACGAAATTGCCACGAACGGCAAGAGGACATGACTCTATATGGGTCATAGTGGACAGATTAACAAAATCAGCACACTTTATTCCCATCCGAGAAGATTACAAAATGGACAAACTCGCTCAAATCTATATCGATGAAATCATTGTACGTCATGGAATACCACTCTCCATCATTTCCGATAAAGATAGCCGATTCACGTCACGCTTATGGCAACAACTTCAAAAGGCCCTAGGCACTCAACTAAAATTGAGCACCGCCTACCATCCACAAACCGATGGTCAAAGTGAGCGAACAATCCAAACATTGGAGGACATGTTAAGAGCCTGTGCCATAGATTTTAAGGGCAGCTGGGATACTCACTTGCCTTTAGTGGAGTTTTCCTATAACAACAGCTATCACACAAGCATAGGCTGTGCACCCTTTGAGGCGTTATATGGTCGTAAGTGTCGATCACCACTTTGTTGGTTAGAAACCGGTGATAGACAGCTAATCACACCCGATGTTATTCAAGAGACAACTGATAAAATCGCTATCATCAGGGAAAAATTGAGGACTGCCAGGAGTAGGCAGAAAAGCTACGCTGATAACCGTAGGAAACCTTTAGAATTTCAAGTCGGCGACAAAGTACTCTTGAAAGTGTCACCCTGGAAGGGCATGATCCGCTTTGGAAAGCGAGGCAAACTTAACCCAAGGTATGTTGGACCTTTTGAGATAATAAAAAGGATTGGTCCGGTCGCGTACCGACTAGAACTACCCCAGGAACTTAGCAACATTCATAACACATTCCATGTTTCCAATCTAAAGAAATGTCTAGCCGACGAAACACTAATTGTCCCTCTCGATGATATCCAAATAGAGGACAACCTAAACTTCGTGGAATAGCCACTTGAAATCATGGACCGAGAGGTCAAAAGTTTAAAACGAAGTAAGATACCCATTGTTAAAGTTCGATGGAACTCACGACGAGGTCCTAAATTTACTTGGGAACGTGAAGACTATATTCGACACAAATACCCACATTTATTTCCAAGCGATGTGGCAATCAATGAAACAAATTGAATTTCGGGACGAAATTCTTTTCAACGGGGAGATACTGTAACAACCACCAAAAATATCAGGTTAATACTTAACTTAATCTCCACCTAAATCTGGACCTGACCTTCTTAAGAGTCAAGTTAATACTGCTGGGCAAAAGTTAATACTGATAGTCGTAGTTAGTACTGTTGGTTAGAGGTTATACCTTATACCGGGTTAATACTGCCAGTACAAGTTAAGTTAATACTGTTAATACAGTTAGTACTGCTAGTACAATTATCACCGTTTCCACTGCTAGCACAAATTTCTACTGCTGGTTCAGTTTCTACTGGTAGTCGAGTTACTACTGCCCCCATTGTTACCACGGTTTATGTTACCACCGCTAGTTCCTACTGTTAGTGATATGCTCAACCCATTTCTAAAATCAACCAAGTGTTACCCACGCTCTCAGTAAATCATCTTGCCCGAATCAAAAGTTATCTAAGTTGTACAAAATGAGAAGTAACCGTGCATGCATTCTGTAAAAAGGAACATTAATATTTTAAATAAGGATAACCGTGCACGCAAAAAGGGTTATGATTACCTCTTTTCTTTCAAAAACGGCCAGCAAACCTATTTTCCATAAAACCAAATCAATTAACTTACACTCCCCATAAATCACCTCCACCCTCACCCAATCAAACTCCTTGATATTAATCATATACACTCTACCACTTATTCCTTTTGTATCCAACGGCAGAACTAAACACACACACACACACAAATACTTAAAACACTCTCACCCATTTCTCTCAACTCTTTCAACACTTATATCCGATTTTAACATAACACCCAACATATTCATCACTTCTCACCAAGAAATCGATCACTCCAGAAAACTTGCTCAATCTCAACTCTCGGTGGACAGAAACTCATCACTCAACACCCACATTTCCTGGTAGAAGAGGTAATCATGAAGTGCAAAATGTTTACATTTTATCTCGCACTAACCCAACTATTCCTATTTCGTTTTACATCTGTTCTTCACTAAATAAGTGCATTAGGGTTTTATACCTGAAAGTTTATAATGTTTTCTGTATAAAAACACTCCTAAAAACTATTCAAAATATTTACATCCGGGTTTATAAGAAGTTATGTGTTTTTGGTAAAATAAGGAAGTTGGACAACTTCCTGTCCAGATTTTAAGTTAACTTTGGACAACCCTATCTTCATCCAATCTTCATAAAAAGGTTTTGATTGTTAATTTGGAAATAGTCTTAATAAAAGAGTCACGGAATAAACAACTAAACCCGGGCAGATTCATTGTCTAACTTAGTGGGTAACCACCTTGTTTCAACTCACACTACTAATTAACTCGTGGCTACGAGCCGTGGGTATTATGGGTAGCATGCTATTTAGGGTAGACCACCCCTCACTCACACTTCAACGTGGGCGCATAATATCACCTTTACTCATGTTAGTTGAAGAACATGGAGCTATAGGGGCAAACCTCGGTCGGATAATCGGATTAGTGGTGGCCTCAAGGCATGAACATATACTTACTTATTTCTCCAATTCTTTTCACATTGATCTATTTACGCCCCCGATTGGGCAGTATTTATGCCCCCGATTGGGCAGTAATGATGTCCCCGATTGGACAATATTCGTGTCCCTGAATTGGACAGAACTTTGGTCCCCGATTGGACAAACTACTTGATTTATTGGTAATAAAACTTTGAACTCACCAACTATGTCCATAGTTGACCTTTTATTTTGGCATGCTTTTCAGGAGAACGTCGGTAAGCACGGATCATATGTGGGCTTATGCATGGGATTATGTCGACCAAGCCCTTTAAACGGACTTTGGATTAAATTTTTTGTAATATGTTTGTAACAATGCCATATACTTTGAACGATTTGATGTATTTTTGGATGCCTCCAAGGCTGTTTTATCGTAATTTAAATGGTATGGTTGCTATATCTTTGTGTTGTGAAATCATTAGCTGTGACACCTCGTGTTTCCGCTTTAGCGGGGTGTGACAGAAGTGGTATCAGAGCCAAAGGTTATACAGAATACCGGTTTTTCAAAAATAAAACCAAACTATAACCAAAACTCTTTTATTTGAAACAACACTTTATAAAGCATTGAACATTACACTTGTGTAACTAATACAAGCATTTCATTATTTAGCCTAAATTAAGCATAGCCTGATCACCTATGACTAATTCGGGAAAAGTAGTGAGAAACTTGGAGTAGTTATCCACGGGATAATGTTAGTGTTTACCCTTACCGTGCATGTGCTTCACATATCATATGATCCATTCATTGTTATTAGCAACTTAACACACTTTCATTTTTCAGCCTCATCATGTCCCAGTCATCATCAACCCGTACTCCCTACTCAGCCGATGCATCCGGATACATTACAAGTCGTCCTAGGAATCACTCGCCTAGTAGGGAACAAGAAACGAGCAGTGAAGGAACTGCCCAAACCCTTAGGACATCACCAACACCTACTCCACCGCAACCAGCCCAGCCAGGCCTCCGGATTAGGCACACTGCGAGGATGAGAGTGGCTGACCCCGTTAGAGTGACCCTAAGAGCACCAACACAAGAGGTTCCTCTCCAAGAAATGGACCCCCGTACTTCTCAGCCCGTTAGGGGTGAGTACCACATTGGGGATCAGCCCACCCCTGTCCCTACACGGGTCACCGATAGGTATACGTGGCAGGAACGTATGAACAACTACGTGAACCCTGTCACATCACGACCAGGAGAGGCTTCTTCATCCCGTACGGTTATGGGAATGCCGACGGAGCATAGGGCAGGAATGACCGCGGAAGAGCTCAGGAGAATGTACATGATGACGACAGAGATACACAGCTGTCGAGGGAGGATTGAGCACCAAGGGCAACTCCTGTATGAGATGTCCGAATTGGTGGAAGGACTGTCCCACCAAACGGTCAGGGCCTTGACATCTGCTGATTCGGCCAGGAGGACCGCTAGGAGTTTAGTATGGGCTTGCTTAGGGTTGGGTTTGTTGGTGTTGATCATTCTGGTTTGGCTCCTTGTGGTGACCATGTCCTAGATGCACCTTGGAATTGGAAGTAAACTATTGCCCTTTTTATTTTATTATTTTGTAATTCGGAAGGCTGAGGGCCGAATATTTATGCATCCTAGCATCGTCTATTTTTCCAAGTAAAGGAATGCTTATGATACTTTAACTTTCTTACACGTTCATTACTACTTTGCATATCCGTTATTGTCAAACTTCACATAATACAACACGCGAAAATTCCAATTATAACTTAGGTTAAACACGTACGTACTTCTGAAACAAACTTTGTAAACATCATAGAATCATGCCTCCAAGAAGAAATTCGAACAACGTGGCTGACCAAATCGCCCAGCAGCTAAACGCGGCAATACCAAATCTCGTCGCCCAAATCACCGCTAGTCTCAACGCTGCTCAAGGAAACCCGGAAGGGCAGACTGCCAACAACAACCAGGGATGCAGCTATAAAACCTTCATGTCATGTAGGCCCAAGGAATTCTTTGGAACGGAAGGTGCTGTTGGATTATTGTCATGGATAGAGAGCATGGAGTCGGTGCTCCACATCAGCAAGTGCACGGCCGGTGATCGAGTCGAGTATGCCGCTTGCATGCTCCAAGGGAGAGCTTTAACTTGGTGGAACAATCAGATCCAGAGCCGAGGTCGTGAAGCCTCGTACAGCTCACATGGGAGGAATTCAAGAAGCTGCTAACTGAAGAATATTGCCCAAAGGACGCACTCCAGAAATTGGAGTCTGAATTCTGAAATCACTCCATGACTGGAACCGACATTGATCAGTACACTGCCCGCTTCCATGAGCTTGCTAGGTTGGTGCCACACATGGTTACACCGGAGGAGAAGAAGGTTGACCGGTATGTCTGGGGCTTAGCTCCCGAGATCCGAGGGATGGTTACGGCGGCGAACCCGACAACCATACAATCCGCAGTGGTCTTAGCAAACCGTCTAACGAACGACGTAATTAGATCAGGCGGATCGATAAAGGGGAATGACGCCGGTAAACGAAAGCTGGATAACCATTCAAGGCAAAGAGGTGGCGGTAATTCGGACAAGAGGCAGATGGTGGCAAGGAACTTTGGCATGGCTGTCCAAGGGCCAAAGCAATACAATGGTCCACACCCGAGGTGTAACAAGTGCCATTTCCATCATTCGGGGAATTGCCCGGTGTGCGAAAGGTGTAAGCAGACGGGCCACTTCGCCAAGTATTGCCGAGCTGGAAATGGGAACAACCGACCGAAGGCAGCCTGCTTTGAATGTGGAAGCCAAGAACACCTCAAGAATGCCTGCCCAAAACTGATCAGAGCCCCTAACAACAACGCTGGAAACCAGAGAGGGCCAGCGTGGGGCCGGGCATTTGTCATTGGGGCTGAAGAAGCAAGGCAGGATCCGAATGCAGTGACAGGTACGTTTCTTCTGAACAACCACTACGTATCTGTGCTATTTGATTCTGGAGCAGAAAGGAGTTTTGTCTCGCTGGAGTTTAGGCCATTAATTGAATTGAACTCAGTGAAACTAGAAGAGATTTTTACTATTGAATATGCTAACGGTCACGAATTCGAGGCTAGAGACATCATATTAAATTGTACCTTGAGCTTAGCTGATAAGACGTTTAATATCGATCTAATACCAATTGAGCTGAAAAGCTTTGACGTAGTTGTGGGTATGGACTGGTTAACTAAGGTCCGAGCGGAGATTGGCTGTTTCGAGAAGGTGGTTCGAATACCACTCCAAGACGGAGAAACCCTTGTCATACAAGGTGATAAGCCCGGCAGGAAACTGAACATTGTGTCGACGATGCAAATGCGCAAGCACCTGGGGAAGCGGTGCTTTGCATTTCTAGCACACGTGGTTGACAGGAGGCCGGGGGAGAAGCGTATTCAAGACATTCCTGTTGTTAGAAATCACCCCGAAGTTTTCCCAAACGACCTACCTGGACTTCCCCCACCCAGGCCAGTCGAATTTCATATCGACCTAATTCCCGGAGCGGCGCCCGTAGCAAAGACACCATATCGTCTGGCTCCGTCCGAAATGCAGGAATTGTCAGGGCAACTCCAAGAAGTCCTAAGTAATGGACTAATTCGTCCCAGTTCATCGCCCTGGGAGCTCCAGTTCTCTTTGTCAAAAAGAAAGACGGATCGTTTCGCATGTGTATAGATTATAGGGAACTCAACAAGCTGACAATAAAGAACCGATACCCTCTACCCCGAATCGACGACTTATTCGACCAATTGCAAGGCGCATCGTACTTTTCAAAAATCGATCTTCGTTCAGGATACCATCAATTGAGAGTCCGTGAAGAGGACATCCCAAAGACAGCCTTTAGAACGCGATACGGACATTATGAGTTCTTAGTCATGCCGTTTGGACTAACCAATGCCCCCGCAGTATTCATGGACTTGATGAATAGGGTATGTCGACCATACCTAGATAAGTTCGTAATTGTGTTCATCGACGACATATTAATTTATTCCAAAAGCAAGGAAGACCACGAACGACACTTGGAAATAATACTGAAGCTGCTAAAGGAACAGAAGTTATACGCCAAGTTCTCGAAGTGTGAGTTCTGGCTCCGAGAGGTACACTTTCTTGGTCACGTGGTCAACAAAGAAGGAATTCACGTGGATCCAGCCAAAGTAGAGGCCATTAAGAAATGGGAAGCCCCAAGAACCCCTACAGAGATACGTCAATTTCTGGGATTAGCTGGTTACTACCGAAGGTTTATCGAGAATTTTTCAAGGATTGCTAAACCGCTAACTGAGCTGACCCAGAAGGCTAAGGAGTTCTCTTGGGGAGAAGAACAGGAAGAAGCGTTTCAGACACTGAAGAGTAGGCTATGTAACGCGCCCATCTTAGCTCTACCGGAAGGAACGGAAGATTTTGTCGTATACTGTGACGCATCGCACCAAGGAATGGGCTGCGTGCTGATGCAAAGGAATAAGGTGATTGCCTACGCATCGAGACAACTAAAGGGACATGAGAAGAATTATACAACACATGACTTAGAGCTAGGAGCGGTGGTGTTTGCTCTGAAGATCTGGAGACACTACCTGTATGGCACAAAGTGCACCATCTTCACTGATCACAAGAGTCTTCAACATATCCTCGATCAGAAGATGCTCAACATGAGACAGAGACGGTGGGTAGAACTGCTAAGTGATTACGACTGCGACATCAAGTATCATCCAGGCAAAGCTAACGTCGTAGCGGATGCATTAAGTAGGAAGGAAAAGATGAGACCCTCGCAAGTGCGAGCATTGGGAATACAAGTTCAGACGAGTCTGAAAACTCGAATCTTGGAAGCTCAAGATGAAGCTATGAGACCGGAGAACATAAAGAATGAGACCTTGCATAACCTGGATCAAAGATTTGAAATCAAGTCCGATGGAGTTCGGTACTTCAAGGAAAGAGTTTGGATTCCGAATATCAATGAACTGAGAAAAATCATTCTTGAAGAAGCCCATAGATCCAAGTATTCAATCCACCCCGGAGCTGATAAAATGTACAAGGACTTAAGGGAATACTATTGGTGGCCAGGAATGAAAAAGGATATTGCAGTATTCGTGGGAAAATGCTTGACTTGCTCCAAAGTCAAGGCAGAGTACCAAAAGCCATCAGGATTGCTGCAACAACCGGAAATCCCACAATGGAAATGGGAGCAAATATCAATGGATTTCGTCACGAAATTGCCACGAACGGCAAGAGGACATGACTCTATATGGGTCATAGTGGACAGATTAACAAAATCAGCACACTTTATTCCCATCCGAGAAGATTACAAAATGGACAAACTCGCTCAAATCTATATCGATGAAATCATTGTACGTCATGGAATACCACTCTCCATCATTTCCGATAAAGATAGCCGATTCACGTCACGCTTATGGCAACAACTTCAAAAGGCCCTAGGCACTCAACTAAAATTGAGCACCGCCTACCATCCACAAACCGATGGTCAAAGTGAGCGAACAATCCAAACATTGGAGGACATGTTAAGAGCCTGTGCCATAGATTTTAAGGGCAGCTGGGATACTCACTTGCCTTTAGTGGAGTTTTCCTATAACAACAGCTATCACACAAGCATAGGCTGTGCACCCTTTGAGGCGTTATATGGTCGTAAGTGTCGATCACCACTTTGTTGGTTAGAAACCGGTGATAGACAGCTAATCACACCCGATGTTATTCAAGAGACAACTGATAAAATCGCTATCATCAGGGAAAAATTGAGGACTGCCAGGAGTAGGCAGAAAAGCTACGCTGATAACCGTAGGAAACCTTTAGAATTTCAAGTCGGCGACAAAGTACTCTTGAAAGTGTCACCCTGGAAGGGCATGATCCGCTTTGGAAAGCGAGGCAAACTTAACCCAAGGTATGTTGGACCTTTTGAGATAATAAAAAGGATTGGTCCGGTCGCGTACCGACTAGAACTACCCCAGGAACTTAGCAACATTCATAACACATTCCATGTTTCCAATCTAAAGAAATGTCTAGCCGACGAAACACTAATTGTCCCTCTCGATGATATCCAAATAGAGGACAACCTAAACTTCGTGGAATAGCCACTTGAAATCATGGACCGAGAGGTCAAAAGTTTAAAACGAAGTAAGATACCCATTGTTAAAGTTCGATGGAACTCACGACGAGGTCCTAAATTTACTTGGGAACGTGAAGACTATATTCGACACAAATACCCACATTTATTTCCAAGCGATGTGGCAATCAATGAAACAAATTGAATTTCGGGACGAAATTCTTTTCAACGGGGAGATACTGTAACAACCACCAAAAATATCAGGTTAATACTTAACTTAATCTCCACCTAAATCTGGACCTGACCTTCTTAAGAGTCAAGTTAATACTGCTGGGCAAAAGTTAATACTGATAGTCGTAGTTAGTACTGTTGGTTAGAGGTTATACCTTATACCGGGTTAATACTGCCAGTACAAGTTAAGTTAATACTGTTAATACAGTTAGTACTGCTAGTACAATTGTCACCGTTTCCACTGCTAGCACAAATTTCTACTGCTGGTTCAGTTTCTACTGGTAGTCGAGTTACTACTGCCCCCATTGTTACCACGGTTTATGTTACCACCGCTAGTTCCTACTGTTAGTGATATGCTCAACCCATTTCTAAAATCAACCAAGTGTTACCCACACTCTCAGTAAATCATCTTGCCCGAATCAAAAGTTATCTAAGTTGTACAAAATGAGAAGTAACCGTGCATGCATTCTGTAAAAAGGAACATTAATATTTTAAATAAGGATAACCGTGCACGCAAAAAGGGTTATGATTACCTCTTTTCTTTCAAAAACGGCCAGCAAACCTATTTTCCATAAAACCAAATCAATTAACTTACACTCCCCATAAATCACCTCCACCCTCACCCAATCAAACTCCTTGATATTAATCATATACACTCTACCACTTATTCCTTTTGTATCCAACGGCAGAACTAAACACACACACACACACAAATACTTAAAACACTCTCACCCATTTCTCTCAACTCTTTCAACACTTATATCCGGTTTTAACATAACACCCAACATATTCATCACTTCTCACCAAGAAATCGATCACTCCAGAAAACTTGCTCAATCTCAACTCTCGGTGGACAGAAACTCATCACTCAACACCCACATTTCCTGGTAGAAGAGGTAATCATGAAGTGCAAAATGTTTACATTTTATCTCGCACTAACCCAACTATTCCTATTTCGTTTTACATCTGTTCTTCACTAAATAAGTGCATTAGGGTTTTATACCTGAAAGTTTATAATGTTTTCTGTATAAAAACACTCCTAAAAACTATTCAAAATATTTACATCCGGGTTTATAAGAAGTTATGTGTTTTTGGTAAAATAAGGAAGTTGGACAACTTCCTGTCCAGATTTTAAGTTAACTTTGGACAACCCTATCTTCATCCAATCTTCATAAAAAGGTTTTGATTGTTAATTTGGAAATAGTCTTAATAAAAGAGTCACGGAATAAACAACTAAACCCGGGCAGATTCATTGTCTAACTTAGTGGGTAACCACCTTGTTTCAACTCGTACGTGTTAAAGCATATCACTAGACATTAATGGACACTTTCTCACTTGGATTAGGTCTCGGTTAAGGGATCATTCCAGATTGTAATTTGCTCACAGATTATACCCGTTAACTCAACTCACAAGGTGAGTTCACTGTCCCCCTTTTCTGATTTCTGTTTTGGGGCTGAAAAGCATGATTATACATTTTACCAACTTGGTTTTTACTCCTTATGAACTTACAAAACTGTTACTATGCAATCTTATGCGAATTGGAGTATGTCATATTGTTATGCTTGAGTATTACTGCAAAGTCCCCGGGATTTCACACTACTAATTAACTCGTGGCTACGAGCCGTGGGTATTATGGGTAGCATGCTATTTAGGGTAGACCACCCCTCACTCACACTTCAACGTGGGCGCATAATATCACCTTTACTCATGTTAGTTGAAGAACATGGAGCTATAGGGGCAAACCTCGGTCGGATAATCGGATTAGTGGTGGCCTCAAGGCATGAACATATACTTACTTATTTCTCCAATTCTTTTCACATTGATCTATTTATGCCCCCGATTGGGCAGTATTTATGCCCCCGATTGGGCAGTAATGATGTCCCCGATTGGACAATATTCGTGTCCCTGAATTGGACAGAACTTTGGTCCCCGATTGGACAAACTACTTGATTTATTGGTAATAAAACTTTGAACTCACCAACTATGTCCATAGTTGACCTTTTATTTTGGCATGCTTTTCAGGAGAACGTCGGTAAGCACGGATCATATGTGGGCTTATGCATGGGATTATGTCGACCAAGCCCTTTAAACGGACTTTGGATTAAATTTTTTGTAATATGTTTGTAACAATGCCATATACTTTGAACGATTTGATGTATTTTTGGATGCCTCCAAGGCTGTTTTATCGTAATTTAAATGGTATGGTTGCTATATCTTTGTGTTGTGAAATCATTAGCTGTGACACCTCGTGTTTCCGCTTTTGCGGGGTGTGACATATTCATACCAGATTTCAGATCTTAATCAATGATCTTGAAAGGTATAATATCATCAAGGGACAGTTTGAAATCTGTGCAAAATTTGTTGATGTTATTCCAAACACTTTTTCTGAAGTTATCACTTCATTAATTGTAAGTGAAAAATTGGAGACATATGATCTCTCTGGCTTGTTTGGACTTCTACTAAATTTTGAAGAAACCAAAGCCAGAAAGGATCTAAATGCCAAAAGGATTGCAAAAGATCCATCTGCTGCCCTTGTTGCAACAACAAGGAAAAATAGAGAACTTTTCTCTAGAGCAGATTACCATCTTACTCTTAAAGACTCAGAATCAGATGATGAAACTGAGTCTCTAGAAGCTGAAATGGCATTGCTAGCCCAAAGGTTAGAAAAAGCAACATTCAAAGGTTCAAAAGGAAGGCCAACTTTTGATCCTAAGAAAGCTACTTGCTATAAATGTGGGCAAGTTGGTCATATCTCTTCTGACTGCAGAGTGAAGATTGCAGAATCTTCAAGTTCTGATAAGTGGGAAGAAAAGGCCAAGAAGTACAAGAAAAAGTACTTCAACTCCAAGAAAATTGGAGAGAAACAACAACCAAAGAAACTAGAGAAAGCTTTGGTTGTTGAACAATGGATAGATGAAGAATCTTCATCATCTAAGGATGATGAAGATATGTGCTTAATGGCTATCACAGAGAGCCAGTTTGACAAAGATGTCAAATTTGCAGAAAAGGCATGTGTTCATCCAGACTAGGACAGAGGATCTGCTTACAATGTAAATCATTTTAAACTTTACTATAGTGATGCAGAAAAACAGAAAATGTTTGAACACATCTATGTAGATTTTTTGAAAAGACTGGAGGAAATACAAGATTTAAAAATCAAACTCAGTCAAGTTCAAAAAGATCTACAATCAAAAGTGACTGAAATAAACCAAAATAAACAGTACAAACTTGAGCTTGATGCTCAATATGACCTTCTCAAAAAGATCAAGCTGGAAAAAGAAGCTTATAAAAACAAAGCTGATCATTATGAAAGGATCTGTAAATCTTGGTGTATTTCATCACTTAAAAATGTGGACTGTTTATCCAAACAGATTCCAACTCAGATACATGCGGTCATAGGTGATGAGTTTGATCTTAAAAGTCACATAAATTCAGAAATAAACTCAAAACCTACTATATTTGTACCTAAGATTTTACCTCATACTTTTAGTCATACTGTGGGAGACAGAGTTATATTGACAAATGCTTTTGTTAGACCAAAAATAGTTGCTAAAGAACTAGTATATGAGACAGAGCCAGACTCTGAAGACACAGACTCAGAAATCTCAGTCTGTGAAACTTCTCAATCTGAACAGCCTGAACTTATAATCACTAATCAATCTTTAGAAACTATAGAACTTAAAAAGGAAAGATTTATAAAAGGCAAAGTTAGTATTCTTACAGTACCATCTTTAAAAAGACAAAAAGAGGTAAAAAGAATCAAGAATAAACAGAAAGGTTACAATGTGTTTGAACCTTTCACATCTCAGTCTGTAACTGGTCCAGACAATAATATGCCAAATGATAAATCTAAAGGCATAAAACCAGTAACAAAGGAGTTAAAAAATTCTCAGTCTGTGAGATCTAACTGTCAGTCTGAAAAAATAAATTTTCAGTCTGGCAAACTTAACTCCAAATCTGTTTGTGTTAACACTCAGTCTGACTCTAAAAAGTCAAATCTTAACAACCAGACTGAGACCATTAAGCTGCTTAGTGAAAACTTAATGAAGTTAACCACAGATTTTAAAACAGTTGTTGAGTCAAAACAAGAGTTTAACAGAGGATCTAGTGCAAATAATAACCCAAAATCCAAAAGGACCATTATGTTGGACAGAAAATGTTACAACTGTGGAAATCTGGGACATGTAGGTATTAAATGCACAAAGTCCATTCTTAAACAGCCAAAGGCTGCTTTGATCAAACAAATGTTATCTACAAACAACAAAATCAAAAATAGAGAGGTTAAAAGTCAACTTCACAGACTTAGCACCAAAATTGTTAAAGAATTGACTCCAACCAACACTAAAGAACCCATCAAAAGATGGGTTCCCAAAAGTAACTAATTGATTTTGTTTGTCTTGTGCAGTGTAACAGCAAATGGTACCTAGACAGTGGATGCTCAAGACACATGACAGGTTCCTTGAAGAATCTGTCAGAGTTTGTAGAAGAAGAAGGACCTTCTGTCAAATATGGTGACAATTCTGTTGCCAAGATAAAAGGTTATGGTGTGGTGAAGGCTGGCAACATCAGAATAACAAAGGTGGCCTATGTTGAGGGATTAAAGCATAACCTGCTTAGTGCAAGCCAGATTTGTGATGATGATGGTGAAATCAGAATCAGAAAGAAGGCTGCTGTTATCTATAATTCCAAAGGCAAACCTATATTAGTTGCCAAAAGAGAAAGAGATATCTATCTCTTGGATCTTTCTTCTGCAGACAACAATGTAGAGACTTGTCTCTATACTCAGTCTGTGCCAGAACTAAGCTGGCTATGGCATAGGAGGTTATCCCACCTGAACTTCAAAAATATTAACCTCCTGTCAAAGAAGAAATTGGTTAAAGGTCTGCCTGATGTTACATTTGCAAAAGACAAACTTTGTCCTGCATGTACACTAGGGAAACAGACCAAGAACCATTTTCCATCCAAATTGTTAGTTACAATTGATCAACCACTGCATATGCTCCATATGGATCTGTTTGGACCCATGAGCATTAGCAGTTTGGGTGGAAAGAAGTATACACTTGTGATTGTGGATGAATACACAAGGTATACTTGGGTCATCTTTCTTAAGGCAAAAAGTGATGCTCCTGAAGAGATTATTAATCTAACCAAGAGGGAAGAATTGCAGAAAGATGCACCTGTCAAGCAACTAAGGAGTGATCATGGTACAGAATTTAAAAACTCTACTCTCATTGAATTCTGTACTGACAATGGCATTACTCAAAACTTTGCCTCTGTCAGAACTCCTCAACAAAATGGTGTTGCTGAGAGAAGAAATCGTACACTCATAGAAGCTGCAAGAACCATGTTATGCCATGGTCAAATGAAGATTTATTTTTGGGCAGAAGCAGTTAACACTGCCTGTTATACCCAAAATAGATCTATTTTGGTCAAAAGGCATGGCAAAACTGCATATGAGCTGTATCACAAGAAGGTTCCAACCATCCATTACTTCCAGACCTTTGGAAGTAAATGCTACATTCTCAATCAAAGAGATCAATTAGCAAAGATGGAACCTAAATCTGATGAAGGAATTTTTGTTGGCTATTCGTCTATCTCAAAGGCCTACAGAGTCTACAACAACGGAAGGAATAAAATTGAAGAAACCATCAATGTCACCTTTGATGCTTCCTCTGCTAATGATGAACATGTTTCTCAGTCTGATGTTCATTTATTGGAAGATTTATCTGTTGTGGGATCTGAATCTCAAATCCCAGTTGTTGCTAACCAACAATAGGACTTTGAAAGTGATAATGAAGATGCTCAACCTGCTCATTCAATGACAGTACCTTCATCAACAGAAGATGAATCTGTGTCCAGAGATTCAAATTCTTCTGATACATATGTTCAGTCTGGTAGTTTTCAGTCTGTGAACTCTACAGACTCAGACTTGCCCTGTGTAGAAGATGATGCAGAACTCGGTCCTGCTATTCTTCCACCAAATGAGAATGATTTACCATTCAATGATGAATCATTTCTAGGAGTCAAAGAACACAAGTATCATCCAATTACAGAAATAATTGGAGATTATGTTTCTGGTGTACAAACAAGAGCTCAAGTATCAAGCTCACCTACTGCAAATTTCTGTTACTTTACAAACTTCCTGTCAATCATTGAACCAAAGAAAGCTGAAGAAGCCTTGAAAGATGATGATTGGGTTGAAGCAATGCAGGAAGAGTTAACAGAATTTGATAGAAACAATGTTTGGACCCTAGTTCCTGCTCTAAAAGGGAAAACCATTATTGGAACTAAATGGGTTTACAGAAACAAGATGGACAAGGACGGAGTGATAATAAGGAACAAAGCAAGGCTAGTTGCTCAAGGCTACAAGCAGGAAGAAGGCATTGATTATGATGAAACCTTTGCCCCTGTAGCCAGAATTGAAGCAATACGGTTATTCTTGGCATATGCTGCATTCAAGGACTTCAAAGTCTATCAAATGGATGTCAAGACTGCATTTCTGAATGGCAACTTACAGGAGGAAGTCTATGTGAAACAACCTCCAGGTTTTGTAAGTTCCACTTTTCCAAATCATGTCTATAAATTGCAGAAAGCACTATATGGACTAAAACAAGCTCCAAGAGCTTGGTATGACACCTTATCATCCTATCTTCTTAGTAATGACTTTACTAGAGGATCAATTGATAAAACTTTGTTCTTCAAAAGGAACAAGGCAGATGTCATACTAGTCCAAATCTATGTTGATGATATTATATTTGGGTCTACTGATGTTGGTGCATAATGTGTGTCAGTCATTTGCTCAAACAATTGTAATCGTCAAAGTCAATTAGTCTGCGTTTGTATCGTGTTTAGTGTGTATATGCGAGTATGTAAATGAATAGAGAAATAGAAAATATACACAAATGTACTGTTTGTGCGACACAGAGCCTGTGTCGCTATAGCGACACAAAGGTTGTGTCGCAATGGGCTGGGCCTGCGACATAGGGCTTGTGTCGCAGGGTCCAGTAGGATTTGTATAAATAGAGAGTTAGAATTTCATTTTTGGGTTGATCAAACCCTAGAGAGAGATAGAGATACGACAGAGAGTGTGAGAGGGAGAGAGTTTGTGATTTGTAATCTTTATTCTTCAAGTGTTTATATATACTAAAAGATTATAGAATCGTTGTGTTTGTGTTTACGTTTCAATTGCTTGATTGATTGTTTCCGCCTTTCAATTGAGTCAAACGACAAGTCTAGATCCGTGATATAGGGAACCAACAAGTGGTATCAGAGCCTTTGGGCGATTGTTTAAAGATTTGATCGTTAATTGAAAGGTTTTCGGTTTGATTCGTGGTGTTTTTGGTGGTTTGCTCAACGTTTTGGGTCCAATCAGTTGAATATTTAGCTTCTGGAAGTGTATTTCTGGGTTTGTTCTGTTGGGAAAAACAATGATCAAACCTAAGTTATAAATCTGAAGAGTCAAAATCTAACTCAGTTGTATTCAGGAAACTTAGTGAAATTCCTGAGTCTGTGTTTCTGAGTCTGTGCTACACAGACTGAAGAATTGTAGCTGAGTCTGTGCTGCACAGACTGAAGATCCTCACAGACTGAAAGCCATGCTCTTTCTGAAGACTTATGAATTCATCATCTGAAGAATGAAGATTGAATACAGAAGGCTTCACAGACTGAAGTTCACAGACTGAAGATCACAGACTGATGAGCACAGACTGAAGAGCACAGATTGAAGAATGAAAGTACAAATGTACAGGAGATATTCTTCTTTCCTTAGGCTAGATACAACTGATAAGATGTTTGAGAAAGGTCAAACATCATATAAAGGTTCTCTTCTCAGCAAAGAAACCTTTTACCTTTTTGCTTTTTCTATTTCCAAGAAAAGCAAAAAGGAAGGCGTGCAAAGTTGCCCAAGATGCATCTGTTATCCCTTGGACAACTATGTAAGCTGGATAATATAGAGTTACATCCAACTCTATAAATAGCAGTCCAAAAAGCACTGCTATCATCCAAGAAATAGCAGTCAAAATCTAACTCAGTTGTATTCAGGAAACTTAGTGAAATTCCTGAGTCTGTGTTTCTGAGTCTGTACTACACAGACTGAAGAATTGTAGCTGAGTCTGTGCTGCACAGACTGAAGATCCTCACAGACTGAAAGCCATGCTCTTTCTGAAGACTTATGAATTCATCATCTGAAGAATGAAGATTGAATACAGAAGGCTTCACAGACTGATGTTCATAGACTGAAGATCACAGACTGATGAGCACAGACTGAAGAGCACAGATTGAAGAATGAAAGTACAAATGTACAGGAGATATTCTTCTTTCCTTAGGCTAGATACAACTGATAAGATGTTTGAGAAAGGTCAAACATCATATAAAGGTTCTCTTCTCAGCAAAGAAACCTTTTACCTTTTTGCTTTTTCTATTTCCAAGAAAAGCAAAAAGGAAGGCGTGCAAAGTTGCCCAAGATGCATCTGTTATCCCTTGGACAACTATGTAAGCTGGATAATATAGAGTTACATCCAACTCTATAAATAGCAGTCCAAAAAGCACTGCTATCATCCAAGAAATTCAAGAGAATTAGTATACTAGACCTTTGAGCTTAGGCTAAAGCATTACCACACTTACTGTGAAGTTTGTAGTGATAACTGTATCTTTGTATACTACTTGGATCGTATTCAAACCATCTGTGTGGGTTTGAATACCTTGTCATCTTTGTGAGACAAACACTTTATTATGAATAATACTTTGATTCACAATAAACTCTGTGTTAAAATTAATCTTGTTTTCCGCCTAGATTAATTTAAACTTGTTTGATATAAAACTTGGATATAAACTAACACGTTGAGATAACTGTTATTTAATCTGTATCTAAGTTTTGGGAACCTTGTGACCCAACAACTGGTATCAGAGCAAATAAAGATTTAATCTTTAACGATCAAAGGAACCCAGTTTATCAAACAATCATCTAAATCCATTTTTCTCTACATTTTCTACTTTGAAAAATGACTTCCTCTATTGCTATGGCTGGGAAGGGAATTCCAATATTCAATGGTGTAAATTTTACCCACTGGAAATTGAAAGCTGAATGGTTTCTTGCTAGCATTCATGATGAAATGCTTAGAGTCATTCAGGAAGGACCCATTATTCCTGGCAGAATAGTTCCTGCTACTTTAGATGCAAATGGTATTATTTTGACACCTGAAAAATTTGTTGAGGCTGCCAAAAGTACCTGGACTGATCTAGACAGGCAACTATATGCATTAGATTTTAAGGCCAAATCCATTCTGGGCAATGCAGTTACTGAGCCTATCTTTGCTAAGATATCTGGCTGCAAAACTGCTAAAGCCATATGGGATATGCTAACTGACCAATATGATGGTGTAAGTTTAGTACAATCCCAAAAGAAGAAGAATCTCATAAGAAATTATGAGAACTTCTCTGCTGGTCAAGGAGAGTCATTAACTGATATGCATACCAGATTTCAGATCTTAATCAATGATCTTGAAAGGTATAATATCATCAAAGGACAATTTAAAATCTGTACAAAATTTGTTGATGTCATTCCAAACACTTTTTCTGAAGTTATCACTTCATTAGTTGTAAGTGAAAAATTGGAGACATATGATCTATCTGGCCTGTTTGGACTTTTGTTAAATTTTGAAGAAACCAAAGCCAGAAAGGATCTAAATGCCAAAAGGATTGCAAAAGATCCATCTGCTGCCCTTGTTGCAACAACAAGGAAAAATAGAGAACTTTTCTCTAGAGCAGATTACCATCTTACTCTTACAGACTCAGAATCAGATGATGAAACTGAGTCTCTAGAAGCTGAAATGGCATTGCTAGCCCAGAGGTTAGAGAAAGCAAGATTCAAAGGTTCAAAAGGAAGGCCAACTTTTGATCCTAAGAAAGCTACTTGCTATAAATGTGGGCAAGTTGGTCATATTTCTTCTGACTGCAGAGTGAAGATTGCAGAATCTTCAAATTCTGATAAGTGGGAAGAAAAGGCCAAGAAGTACAAGAAAAAGTACTTCAACTCCAAGAAAATTGGAGAGAAACAGCAACCAAAGAAACTAGAGAAAGCTTTGGTTGTTGAACAATGGATAGATGAAGAATCTTCATCATCTGAGGATGATGAAGATATGTGCTTAATGGCTATCACAGAGAGCCAGTTTGACAAAGATGTCAAATTTGCAGAAAAGGCATGTGTTCATCCAGATTGGGATAGAGGATCTGCTTACAATGTAAATCATTTTAAACTTTACTATAGTGATGCAGAAAAACAGAAAATGTTTGAACACATCTATGTAGATTTTTTGAAAAGACTGGAGTAAATACAAGATTTAAAAACCAAACTCAGTCAAGTTCAAAAAGATCTACAATCAAAAGTGAATGAAATAAACCAAAATAAACAGTACAAACTTGAGCTTGATGCTCAATATGACCTTCTCAAAAAGATCAAGCTGGAAAAGGAAGCTTATAAAAACAAAGCTGATCATTATGAAAGGATCTGTAAATCTTGGTGTATTTCATCACTTAAAAATGTGGACTGTTTATCCAAACAGATTCCAGCTCAGATACAAGCGGTCATAGGTGATGAGTTTGATCTTAAAAGTCACATAAATTCAGAAATAAACTCAAAACCTACTATATTTGTACCTGAGATTTTACCTCATACTTTTAGTCATACTGTGGAAGACAAAGTTATATTGACAAATGCTTTTGTTAGACCAAAAATAGTTACTAAAGAACTAGTATATGAGACAGAGCCAGACTCTGAAGACACAGACTCAGAAATCTCAGTCTGTGAAACTTCTCAATCTGAACACCCTGAACTTATAATCACTAATGAATCTTTAGAAACTATAGAACTTGAAAAGAAAAGATTTATAAAAGGCAAAGTTAATATTCCCACAGTACCATCTTAAAAAAGACAAAAAGAGGTAAAAGGAATCAAGAATAAACAGAAAAGTTACAATGTGTTTGAACCTTCCACATCTCAGTCTGTAACTGGTCCAGACAATAATATGCCAAATGATAAATCTAAAGGCATAAAACCAGTAACAATGGAGTTAAAAAGATCTCAGTCTGTGAGATCTAACTGTCAGTCTGGAAAAATAAATTTTCAGTCTGGCAAACTTAACTCCAAATCTGTTAGTGTTAACTCTCAGTCTGACTCTCAAAAGTCAAATCTTAACAACCAGACTGAGACCATTAAGCTGCTTAGTGAAAACTTAATGAAGTTAACCACAGATTTTAAAACATTTGTTGAGTCAAAACAAGAGTTTAACAGAGGATCTAGTGCAAATAATAACCCAAAATCTAAAAGGACCATCATGTTGAACAGAAAATGTTACAACTGTGGAAATCTGGGACATGAAGGTATTAAATGCACAAAGTCCATTCTTAAACAGCCAAAGGCTGCTTTGATCAAACAAATGTCGTCTACAAACAACAAAATCAAAAATAGAGAGGTTAAAAGTCAACTTCACAGACTTAGCACCAAAACTGCTAAAGAATTGACTTCAACCAACTCTAAAGAACCTATCAAAAGATGGGTTCCCAAAAGTAACTAATTGATTTTGTTTGTCCTGTGCAGGTAACAGCAAATGGTACCTAGACAGTGGATGCTCAAGACACATGACAGGTTCCTTGAAGAATCTGTCAGAGTTTGTAGAAGAAGAAGGACCTTCTGTCAAATATGGTGACAACTCTGTTGCCAAGATAAAAGGTTATGGTGTGGTGAAGGCTGGCAACATCAGAATAACAAAGGTGGCCTATGTTGAGGGATTAAAGCATAACCTGCTTAGTGCTAGCCAGATTTGTGATGATGGTGAAATTAGAATCAGAAAGAAGGCTGCTGTTATCTATAATTCCAAAGGCAAACCTATATTAGTTGCCAAAAGAGAAAGAGATATCTATCTCTTGGATCTTTCTTCTGCAGACAACAATGTAGAGACCTGTCTCTATACTCAGTCTGTGCCAGAACTAAGCTGGCTATGGCATATGAGGTTATCCCACCTGAACTTCAAAAATATTAATCTCCTGTCAAAGAAGAAACTGGTTAGAGGTCTGCCTGATGTTACATTTGCAAAAGACAAACTTTGTCCTGCATGTACACTAGGGAAACAGACCAAGAACCATTTTCCATCCAAATTGTTAGCTACAATTGAACAACCACTGCATATGCTCCATATGGATCTGTTTGGACCCATGAGCATTAGCAGTTTGGGTGGAAAGAAGTATACACTTGTGGTTGTGGATGAATACACAAGGTATACTTGGGTCATCTTTCTTAAAGCTAAAAGTGATGCTCCTGAAGAGATTATTAATCTAATCAAGAGAGAAGAATTGCAGAAAGATGCACCTGTCAAGCAACTCAGGAGTGACCATGGTACAGAATTTAAGAATTCTACTCTCATTGAATTCTGTACTGACAAAGGCATTATTCAAAACTTTGCCTCTGTCAGAACTCCTCAACAAAATGGTGTTGCTGAGAGAAGAAATCGTACACTCATAGAAGCTGCAAGAACCATGTTATGCCATGGTCAAATGAAGGTTTATTTTTGGGCAGAAGCAGTTAACACTGCCTGTTATACCCAAAATAGATCTATTTTGGTCAAAAGGCATGGCAAAACTGCATATGAGTTGTATCATAAGAAGGTTCCAACCATCCATTACTTCCAGACCTTTGGTAGTAAATGCTATATTCTCAATCAAAGAGATCAATTAGCTAAGATGAAACCTAAATCTGATGAAAGAATTTTTGTTGGCTATTCATCTATCTCAAAGGCCTACAGAGTCTACAACAACAGAAGGAATAAAATTGAAGAAACCATCAATGTCACCTTTGATGCTTCCTCTGCTAATGATGAACATGTTTCTCAGTCTGATGTTCATTTGTTAGAAGATTTATCTGTTGTGGGATCTGAATCTCAAATCCCAGTTGTTGTTAACCAACAACAGGACTCTGAAAGTGATAATGAAGATGATCAACCTGCTCATTCTATGACAATACCTTCATCAACAGAAGATGAATCTATGTCCAGAGATTCAAATTCTTCTGATACATGTGTTCAGTATGGTAGTTTTCAGTCTGTGAACTCTACAGACTCAGACTTACCCTGTGTAGAAGATGATGCAGAACTCAGTCCTGCTATTCTTCCACCAAATGAGAATGATTTATCATGCAATGATGAATCACTTCTAGGAGTCAAAGAACACAAGTATCATCCAATTACAGAAATAATTGGAGATTATGTTTCTGGTGTACAAACACGAGCTAAAATGTCAAACTTATCTACTGCAAACTTCTGTTTCTACACAAACTTCCTGTCAATCATTGAACCAAAGAAAGCTGAAGAAGCACTGAAAGATGATGATTGGGTTGAAGCAATGCAGGAAGAGTTAACAGAATTTGACAGAAACAATGTTTGGACCCTTGTTCCTGCTCCAAAAGGGAAAACCATTATTGGAACAAAATGGGTTTACAGAAACAAAATGGACAAGGATGGAGTGATAATCAGAAACAAGGCAAGGCTAGTTGCTCAAGGCTACAAGCAGGAAGAAGGCATTGATTATGATGAAACATTTGCCCCTGTAGCCAGAATTGAAGCAATAAGGTTATTCTTGGCATATGTTGCATTCAAGGACTTCAAAGCCTATCAAATGGATGTCAAGAGTGCATTTCTGAATGGCAACTTACAGGAGGAAGTCTATGTGAAACAGCCTCCAGGTTTTGTAAGTTCCACTTTTCCAAATCATGTCTATAAATTGCAGAAAGCACTATATGGGCTAAAACAAGCTCCAAGAGCTTGGTATGACACCTTATCATACTATCTTCTTAGTAATGACTTTACTAGAGGATCAATTGATAAAACTTTGTTCTTCAAAAGGAACAAGGCAGATGTCATACTAGTCCAAATCTATGTTGATGATATTATATTTGGGTCTACTGATGAAAAATTGTGTAAATGGTTTTCAAACTTAATGTCAAAACAGTATCAAATGAGTATGATGGGTGAATTAACATACTTTCTTGTCAGAGTTTGTAGAAGAAGAAGGACCTTCTGTCAAATATGGTGACAACTCTGTTGCCAAGATAAAAGGTTATGGTGTGGTGAAGGCTGGCAACATCAGAATAACAAAGGTGGCCTATGTTGAGGGATTAAAGCATAACCTGCTTAGTGCTAGCCAGATTTGTGATGATGATGGTGAAATCAGAATCAGAAAGAAGGCTGCTGTTATCTATAATTCCAAAGGCAAACCTATATTAGTTGCCAAAAGAGAAAGAGATATCTATCTCTTGGATCTTTCTTTTGCAGACAACAATGTAGAGACCTGTCTCTATACTCAGTCTGTGCCAGAACTAAGCTGGCTATGGCATAGGAGGTTATCCCACCTGAACTTCAAAAATATTAACCTCCTGTCAAAGAAGAAACTGGTTAGAGGTCTGCCTGATGTTACATTTGCAAAAGACAAACTTTGTCCTGCATGTACACAAGGGAAACAGACCAAGAACCATTTTCCATCCAAATTGTTAGCTACAATTGAACAACCACTGCATATGCTCCATATGGATCTGTTTGGACCCATGAGCATTAGCAGTTTGGTTGGAAAGAAGTATACACTTGTGGTTGTGGATGAATACACAAGGTACACTTGGGTCATCTTTCTTAAAGCTAAAAATGATGCTCCTGAAGAGATTATCAATCTAATCAAGAGAGAAGAATTGCAGAAAGATGCACCTGTCAAGCAACTCAGGAGTGACCATGGTACAGAATTTAAGAATTCTACTCTCATTGAATTCTGTACTGACAAAGGCATTATTCAAAACTTTGCATCTGTCAGAACTCCTCAACAAAATGGTGTTGCTGAGAGAAGAAATCGTACACTCATAGAAGCTGCAAGAACCATGTTATGCCATGGTCAAATGAAGGTTTATTTTTGGGCAGAAGCAGTTAACACTGCCTGTTATACCCAAAATAGATCTATTTTGGTCAAAAGGCATGGCAAAACTGCATATGAGTTGTATCCTAAGAAGGTTCCAACCATCCATTACTTCCAGACCTTTGGTAGTAAATGCTATATTCTCAATCAAAGAGATCAATTAGCTAAGATGGAACCTAAATCTGATGAAGGAATTTTTGTTGGCTATTCATCTATCTCAAAGGCCTACAGAGTCTACAACAACGGAAGGAATAAAATTGAAGAAACCATCAATGTCACCTTTGATGCTTCCTCTGCTAATGATGAACATGTTTCTCAGTCTGATGTTCATTTGTTAGAAGATTTATCTGTTGTGGGATCTGAATCTCAAATCCCAGTTGTTGTTAATCAACAACAGGACTCTGAAAGTGATAATGAAGATGATCAACCTGCTCATTCTATGACAATACCTTCATCAACAGAAGATGAATCTATGTCCAGAGATTTCAAACTCTTATGATACATGTGTTCAGTCTGATAGTTTTCAGTCTGTGAACTCTAAAGACTCAGACTTGCCCTGTGTAGAAGATGATGCAGAACTCAGTCCTGCTATTCTTCCACCAAATGAGAATGATTTACCATCAAATGATGAATCACTTCTAGGAGTCAAAGAACACAAATATCATCCAATTACAGAAATAATTGGAGATTATGTTTCTGGTGTACAAACAAGAGCTAAAGTGTCAAACTTATCTACTGCAAATTTCTGTTTCTACACAAACTTCCTGTCAATCATTGAACCAAAGAAAGCTGAAGAAGCCTTGAAAGATGATGATTGGGTTGAAGCAATGCAGGAAGAGTTAACAGAATTTGACAGAAACAATGTTTAGACCCTAGTTCCTACTCCAAAAGGGAAAACCATTATTGGAACAAAATGGGTTTACAGAAACAAAATGGACAAGGATGGAGTGATAATCAGAAACAAGGCAAGGCTAGTTGCTCAAGGCTACAAGCAGGAAGAAGGCATTGATTATGATGAAACATTTGCCCCTGTAGCCAGAATTGAAGCAATAAGGTTATTCTTGGCATATGCTGCATTCAAGGACTTCAAAGTCTATCAAATGGATGTCAAGAGTGCATTTCTGAATGGCAACTTACAGGAGGAAGTCTATGTGAAACAACCTCCAGGTTTTGTAAGTTCCACTTTTCCAAATCATGTCTATAAATTGCAGAAAGCACTATATGGGCTAAAACAAGCTCCAAGAGCCTTGTATGACACCTTATCATCCTATCTTCTTAGTAATGACTTTACTAGAGGATCAATTGATAAAACTATGTTCTTCAAAAGGAACAAGGCAGATGTCATACTAGTCCAAATCTATGTTGATGATATTATATTTGGGTCTATTGATGAAAAATTGTGTAAATGGTTTTCAAACTTAATGTCAAAACAGTATCAAATGAGTATGATGGGTGAATTAACATACTTTCTTGGTCTACAAGTACATCAGAAAACTGATGGTATCTTCATCAACCAAGGTAAATATGTCAATGACCTACTTACTAAATATTCTTTAAAGGACTGTTCAATTATGAAAACACCAATGAGCACTGCAGACAAGTTGGATAAAGATCAGTCTGGTAAGTCAGTCTGTCAAACCACTTATAGAGGTATGATAGGATCTCTACTATACCTCACTGCAAGTAGACCAGATATCATGTTCTCAACATGTTTGTGTGCTAGATATCAATCTGAACCTAAAGAATCGCATCTAAAAGTTGTAAAAAGGATTTTTAGGTACCTAAAAGGTACTCCTAACCTGGGTCTTTGGTATCCCAAAGACTCTGGTTTTGATCTAATTGGATATACAGATGCAGATTATGCAGGTTGTAAATTAGACAGGAAAAGCAAGAAACAGAATTCTGTTGCTACATCCACTGCAGAAGCAGAATATGTGGCTGCTGGTAGTTGCTGTGCTCAACTGCTATGGATGCAACATCAACTAGCAGACTATGATTTGGTGTTTACAAAAACTCCAATCATGTGTGATAACCAAAGTGCCATTGCCATCACTGAGAATCCTGTGTTTCACTCCAGGACAAAGCATATTGAGATCAGACATCACTTTATCAGAGATTGTGCTGAGAAAGGTAAAGTGATTCTCAAATATGTGCCCACAAATGACCAATTAGCAGATATCTTTACTAAACCTTTAAATGAAGATAGATTTTTGTATCTGCTTGCTCAACTAGGAATGCTCAACCCCTAGTAAAACCTTGAACCTATATGATTCAATTCTTAGTCTGTGTCTGCTTTTCAATCTGTATAACTGTATTCTCAGCTACATACAATCAAAAAGCACAGACAAAGAGATGTTTTTGTACATACTTTCTAAGAAAATACCAAAAAGATTTTATACCCTCTGTTATTTTTTCTCAGTCTGACTGATTATATGTTTCAGTCTGTGTAACTTCTTCCAGATTAGCTACACAGACTAACCATATTCATTCAGACTAGACCCTCTATTTTTGTGCTTTATTAATTCATAAGGTTAGTATTTTAGTACTATTAGTATTAATACTGCTAGTTACTTTTAGTACTGCTGGTTAATACTGATAAGACTTTTTAACACTGCACCCATGAATTCGTATTTTAGCACTGCTGGTAAAGATTGGTACAATTAACACTGTTAATGTAGCAAGTTACTACTGTTAGTTAACTTTAGTACTGTTCACACCAGTTACCACTGTTAGTTAACTTTAGTACTGCCCACACCAGTTACCACTGTTAGTTGATGTTAGTACTGCTTTCGCAGTTACCACTGTTAGTTAACTTTAGTACTGCCTTCGAAAGTTACTACTGTTAGTTAATTTTAGTACTGCTTTCACAAGTTAGTACTGTTAGCAATATCAATCTGTTACCACTGCTGGCACAAAAGTTTTTTTTTAATTATGTTATTTTCTCTTAGTCTGTCTGCTATATGGCTCAGTCTGTGTGACGTCACCCAGACTCATTGCACAGACTGATTATATACACTCAGACTAAATGTTTTTTTAATTTTAATATATTTATTTATTTATTCTATATTTTTCATAAAAAAACAACAATATCCTTGCATTTAATGCTTTAACCATCTTTATTGTAATAATCATTAAAAGTTTTGGCGCTTGTTGTCTATTTATCTGCTCAATACACAAAGTGCACGTGCCTCAGCGCTACTGTTGCAGAAACAGGGATAAACCGTCCAAGTGGGTCCCATTTAACGGAAATTTAATTTCTACAAATACCCATTTATGTTTTCTCCCTTTCTTCTTCATTCGTACTTGCACATCAAAAACAAACAGAGTTTCTAAACCCTAAATCGCTCAACCATTTTCAAAATCAATTTCTAAAATTTCTTCAATGGCTGATCAATGGGCTTACACGGCACCTCCCAACATCGATGCGGCTAAACCCTTCAAACAGGGTAAACAGGTAAAACTCTGTATAAATAACGAAGTTGCTACCGTTTCCATTCCTGACTCTAAAAAGAATAAAGGGTTTGAGGAACTAACTGCTTTTATGTCTGCTCATCCATTAAGGGGAGCATTCTTTAACTCAGTCCCTCAAATATACCCACATTTTTTAATGGAATGGTGGTATACTTGCTCCTCAAACAGTACCAATACTGCAATTACTGGTACTATTGATCATGGTAAACGGGCAGTTACCATTGATCAGGAGCTAATTAGGAATGTCTTAGACTTGCCTTTGGGAAATAATTTTGAACCCATTCCAACCAAAGAAGCAGCAAGGGCTTCTCTTACTTTGGTTGGATATACCAAAGAAAAAGGCACCATCTTGATGTCAGGATTCACCCCCAGATGGAAATTTTTAATCTCTAGCATCATTAGAAGTCTAGGAGGAAAATCTGGTAGCACAGGGGAGTTAAATGAGTTTGAAACTCAACTGTTGAGCTCATTCATCACAGGTTTAAACATCAACTTTGCAGAGTTGCATTTTAAAGAAATTTTAAAACTAGTGAATGAGTCACAGAGAATTTTTAATGTACCTTTTATAAGGTTACTCTCCCTGTGCATCCAATCCAGATTAACTGGGTCTTTGTATATGTCCTTTAATAACAAAACTGCAGATATACCCGTACCTGTGCTCACATATAAAGTGTTCAACCATCCGGTTCTACTTTCTGGAGCACCTATCACTGCTACTATGCAGCAATGGATTGATCACCCATATGTTGCTTCTGCATCTATGGAGGGTGATAGTTCAGGTGATAGTGAGGGTACTGAGACCCAGGCTGTTGAAGATCGTGTGGCTGAAGCAGAGCACACAGACTCCAGGGATACAGACTCAACTCAGTCTGTGCACTTGGAGTCAGACTAAAACATTCCTGAGTCTATTCCATCTTCAACAGAAGATGCAAGTAGTACTTCTTCTTCATCTGAGGACATGGATATAGATCAACCTTCTTATCCTAGCCCATCCTCACCCACAAAAGAGAGTCACAAACAAACCAACCCAGATGAGTCACCACTCACTCTGGAGGAATCACCAGACTCAACCCCAAAAAGTATAGCACAAGTGGAATCATCATCCATGGAATTGGATGTCAATAGAACACCTTCCAGTGCTGTAGTCCATTCCACTGCAGCTCTGCTAGAGTCTGTGTTGCCAATGGCTACCAAACTGACCCAACCTACACCTAGTTTAGTCACCTTGGATACCCACATTACTGCTACTACACTGACCCCTGTAGTATGCATTGAAGAAGATGCTCCAATCCTGAGCACTACCACCCCCCTCTTTACCCCACTCACAATGGCTGAGCCCATAATGACCACTAGTCATGTACTAGTTCACATTCCAGTGAGTCCTTTCTTACACCCCTTTGCACAGATCGACAATGCCCCAGTCATGTCACAGACTGAGGTACAGATCTCCTCTTCTTTGCCTGATGAACTACCATCTTATCACCAGATGGATAGTGAAGGCATACCAACTTCCACATCAGTTGCCAGTGATACTGTTCCATTACACCAGGGACTGTTTGAGGCAACAGGTGCAACACAATCATTTCCTAGTGATTTCTTATCCTATCACCGGATTAGATCTGAGGGAACAACTACACCACTCAATGCCTATGATCGCTTTTCCATGCACAGGACACAGAGTGAGGCAAAGAGTGCAACCCCAAAAGATTCCAGTGATCTTGCTCAGTCTCAACATGAGTCAAGTGAGGAACACATACCATCACCCAATTCTAACCCTTCCAACCAGACCCAGTCTGTGCCTTCTAGTACACTTAATGATGTGCTTTCTGCCATCAACAGGTTGTCTGAATGGGTACAGACTGAGTTCAATAATAATAAGAAAGAGCTAGAGAAGATGAAGCATCTAGTCTCTACTATGGTGGATAAAGTGGATATGCTGGAGGAAAAGGTATCCAATAGGTCAGATGAAATGCAGACCACCCTCTCAAACTTAGTAGATGATGTCAAAAAGGGGGAGAAGATGAAGTATGGGTTTGCAGAAGCTAAAAACTCAAAAGATAAAGATTTAAATAATAAATCCTTAGATTTAGGGGGAGATAGCAGTGAGGGAGATGATGGAGATGATGGACCCGAAGGTGCTAGGGTGAAGTCTCAGACTGAAGCTCAGTCTGTGCCACAGACTGAAAATATGAGTGCACAGACTGAGGGGGAGCAAGAAGGATTGCAGGCAGGTGAACATACTGAGATGGTTGCACAGACTCAGGGGGAGTCATCCATTGTCTTACACATAGACCCAATTGCAACTATCTCAGCCCAAGGTCAGATGGAGTTGAAGAGACCAAGGGAAGAAGATTAAGATGTTCAACCACTGCAGATCAAAAGAGCCAGAAAGACAAAAAGAATGGCCAGGAGGATTCCTGAAAGGGATATCTTTGATTCCCAACCAAAGATGAAGGGGATCAAGACTTGGGATCAGTTTGTGAAGCTGGCTGAAGAACAGGACACTGATGGTGAAGATGATGATGCCATTAATCCTGATTGTAGTTCTGAGTCTGAGGTATTTAGAAGATCAGATGATGATGAAGATGATGCTACTTTTGGAGGTGTAGATGAAGGTGCCTCAAAAGTCAAGACTGGAGAGTCTAAGTCTGTGCCTTCTGAACCTGCACAGACTGAGACACAGCATCAATCACAGACTCAGAGCTCAGAGCAACCAGCAGCAAGCACTGATGCTCTAATTATCAGTACTGAAGCCATCCAAGCTGAAGCCAATCCTGCTAGACCAACCACAACAACCAGAACACTGCCTCCAGGTAGAAGTGAAATTGAAGATAGAATGCAATGGAGAAGTGCTCACCTGATTAGCATTTATCCTGGGTCAAGCTCTACCATGGAAGAAGTTATGGATAAGGGTAAGGGCAAGGAGATTGCTTTATCCAAGCAGGAAAGGTTAAGCAAGATCAAGAAGATGGTGGATGATCATGCTGCTGGCACAAGAAATCCTGAACTGACAAATCTACAGGATGAACTCTTGCAACAAGAAGCTACTGCTCAAGGCATGTCTTTAACTGAGTACTTAAATGTACTAACTGACGAAGAGCAGAAGCTGAAGGAAGCAAGATTTGTTGACATGCTCTCCAAAGAATTAGAAGATGAAGACTGTTCACAGACTCAAACCAGAAGGAGTCAAGTTGAGCAACAAATCAAGGAAGATGAAGAGCTGTCAACAAGGTTACAGAAGATAGAGAGCCTAAAGCCAAAGCTACAAGCCACTTTCCAAAAGTCAAAGCTCAAGCAGAAGATTAGAGAATGTCATCTGAACAAGATTGGATAGAAATTGAAGCTGGAGCTGACTTTGACCAAGAGCAAGAAGATGGTATGGGTGGATGAACTGTACACTCTAGGGCTTAAGGAATGGCAATCCATTGCCAATCTTTTGAAGAGTGAAGCTGACAAGGATCTGAAGAAAGAAGTTCTGGATGAGCTATCTTACCTGATTGAGCTAGTTCTCAGTCTGGGGCTCATCTCAGAAGAAGAGTACAAGTTGTTTTGCATAGAAAACAATTTTGTAATCAAGAAGAAGTCAGCTGGGTTATCCATAGAGAATGAGCAGAGAAGGGAGCATCCTCTACCCAAAGGTATTGTTTTCATAGATAGATCTTATGTACAGACTGACAACATTGAAGGTCTGTGCTATAGAGATATCAATGGGATAGAATGCTTCCAGGATCAAAATGGACTATATAGAGAGTCTCTGCTACACTGCATTGCCCTGCTGAAGGAATGCAAACAATCTCAAGCCAGACCATTTAGAAGAAGACTGATTAGCTGGTTATTCAACAACCTTTCCCAAATCAGGATGATGATTGGACTTGAAGATATCTGCAAGAAGATCATCCTAGAGTATCAAGAATTTGAAGACAAATCTGATAAGGAAATGGAAACACTGTTGAAGAGGAAAGTGGAAAAGATAAAAGAGATCAAGGCTCGGAGAAAGGACTGAAGATTGTTATATTTATATTATTTACAATCTTATGTAATAATTGTAATATTTTTGTATACTAACTATGACTTTGACTTTATATATATAAGTCTATGATTCATAAGTTATGTTGTACTTTAGTATTTATTATTTCTCCATTATCTTTTGTAAATAGATTTTGACATCATCAGATAGGGGGAGATTGTTGGGAAAAACAATGATTAAACCTAAGTTATAAATCTAAAGAGTCAAAATCTATCTCAGTTGTATTCAGGAAAAACTTAGTGAATTCCTGAGTCTGTGTTTCTGAGTCTGTGCTGCACAAACTGAAAAATTGTTTCTGAGTCTGTGCTGCACAGACTGAAGAATCTCACAGACTGAAAGCCTTGCTCTTCTTGAAGACTTATGGATTCATCATCTAAAGAATGAAGATTGAAGACAAAAGACTTCACAGACTGAAGATCACAGACTGATGATCACAGATTGAAGATCACAGACTGAGAGCACAGACTGAAGAGCACAGATTGAAGAATGAAAGTACAATCGTACAAAAGAAGTTCTTCTTTCCCAAGGCTATGGTACAACTGAAGAGATGTTTGAGTAAAGTCAAACATTGGATAAAGGTTTACTTTTTCAGCAAAGAAACCTTTTACCTTTTGCTTTTTCTATTTCCAAGAAAAGCAAAAAGGGTAGAGTGCAAAGTTGCCCAAGATGAATGTGTTATCCCTTGGACAACTGACTGAGCTGGTTAATAGAAGTTGATACTCAACTCTATAAATAGTAGCTCAATAGCACTCTTCAAATATCCAAGTATCCAAGTAATTCAAGCTCTCAAAGAAAAATAGTATACAAGACCTTTAAGCTTAGGCTCAAAGCATTACCACACTAACTGTTAAAGTTTGTAGTGATAATTGTATCTTAATATACTAATACTTGGATCGTATTCAAACCATCTGTGTGGGTTTGAATACTTTGTCATCTGTGTGAGACAAACACTTTATTGTGAATAATACTTTGATTCATAATAAACTCTGTGTCAAAATTAATCTTGTTTTCCGACTAGATTAATTTAAACTTGTTTGATATAAAACTTGGATATAAACTAACACGTTAAGATAACTGTTATTTAATCTGTATCTAAGTTTTGGGAACCTTGTGACCCAACAATATCTTACATTATAAGTATTTTTAATAAGAATACATGCCTATATATTTTACAAAAAGATATTGCAATTACGCATACATATCTAATGAATCTATATTAACAGCGGAAATATTAAATCATTTTACAATTTCCGTGTATACACTAATTTTAAACCTGGTAAATATTAATAAAAGAAAACTTTTACCACATAAATTTTTTTAAACATTGACACCTATTAACCAATCAGATTTTTAGATTTAACCAACCATTCAATTAACTAACCAAATGTCTCTATTTACTTAAAAAATCTCTTTCAAATATAAAATTAAAATAACCTAAATAAAATAAAATATTACCTAAATATTATCTTCTAAATATAAAACCTTGATATAATTAAATATATCCCTTCAGGTCAAAATTGAAACTAAAATACTAATCAAAAAGAAAATGTTTCTATAGCTCACGAATATTTCTAGAGGTATATATACATTAGCAAATCAAGTAAATTTCATATTCATTCATATCTCTCTACTAATAATAATCAATTTTACTAAAGACAATTTGATTTAATATTTATACTCAGAAAATTTATGATATATGAGCTAATAAAGGGTATAATAAACATCTTATATTTAAATTTTATAATTTTATTTTAATTGTTAATAACAATGACAGGTGAACATAAGAAGAAGAATAAACATATATAATAAGTATTTTTTGTGTTTCTGGATAATGCATTATCTTAGTTATGCACGGGTGTTGTACAATTATTTTACTTTACATAATTCGTGTATATATACGGGTTTGAATCTACTCAAAAAAAATAATAATAATAACTTTCATAACAAACCTTTGTTATTAAGAACCTTATGAAATTGTATCAGATATAAGAAACAATATAAAAAAAACTTTGATAACAAACCTTTGATATTAAGAACAATATGAAGTTGTATCAGACATAAGAAACAACATATATAAAGAAAATTTTGATAAGGTATTTTTGTTTAGAGAAAATTACGCAAATCGTCTTTTAAGTTTACTTTTAATTTCACTGGCAGTCATTTACAAAATTTAATGATACCAATGATCCTTTCATTTGAAACTTGTTACGCTAACAGTCCTTTATACTAGCGATTGTTAACTCTCCGTTAAAAATGACCACGCGTGATATTTTTTTTATTCTTTTAATTTTTTATGTAAAATATAAATTAGAAAAATTAAAATATGTGTAGATACATTATTAGCTGCAAAGAATATCATTTTCATTTTCCCTACTGGAATATCAAAATTTATAGTCTACCACCCAAATTCGCCATCACCACCAAATCATACATTTGTGGCTTAAAGATTACGAGTCATATATTTGGTTCCTAGTTTTCAACGTCGTTTTACTTTGAAGCTAGAATTTTCATTTGAGATGTTTTTCGAGTAAGATGATACAGTGGCTACCAAAATCGTGACGAGATAAGATGAATGAGTGACGGAGGGTCCACAGGTAGTGAAAGATGGTGGTGGATTATAAATTTTGTTGTTTCAGTACAGAAGAGGAGAGGATATAGTGGCTACACAAGTCGTGACGAGATAAGATGAATGGGTGACGGAGGGTCCCTAGGTGGTAAAAGATGATGATGGATTATAAAATTTGTTGTTTTAGTGGAGAAGAAGATCGAAGGAGAAGATGAAAATGATGTTCTTTAAAGTTAATGATATATATATATACATATTTTAGATTTTATAATTTATATTTTACTCAAAAAAATTAAAGAATAGAAAAAATATCATTCTTGGTCCTTTTTAATGGAGAGTTAACAATCGTTAGTCTAAAGGATCGTTAGCGTAATAAGGTTTAAAAGAAATGATCATTGATGTAATTAAATTTTGTAAAGGACTGCAAGTAAAATTTGAGATAAACTTAAAGGACGATTTGTGTAATTTTCTCTTTTATTCAAAAATTGATCCCTATTAACCAATCAAATATTTAATTTTACAAAAAAATCCGATAAAATACATCCATTTACTTGAAATTTCTCTTTTGAAAAAATAAATAAATTCTTATACCCCTAAAAAACTTGTTTTGAAATAAATCTCCTAACTCCAAAGTTAGGTACCTATCAACCAATCTATATCTATATTTAATTTCATTACAAATTCTATTATCCAATCAAATTCACTAATTTTCTAAAACTTTGCTAATTAATCTACGTAAACACTTTTATATATTAATTCAACTATACCCAAAAAAAATTTATGATTTCCCAAACTTGTTAATTAATTTTTCTTTACGTACATACTTGTTTGTATACACAAGTTTAAAATAAAATTAATAAATGAGAATGCTTGCTATTGAAATCTTTTTAAAAATACGGGTTAAAAATAAAACCTTTAGACAAAGGACTGAATGTTTTTATCTTTTATGAACATAGCAAGTCTACAAATATTATGACAAATGTAGTACACAAAGAGGTTCCATATAAAATATGATGCATTACAATCAACTTTTAAGACTACTATATTGAAATTCTCACACTTTCAAATAATTTATTACTACTTTATATCTTGCATTTTAAGTATTTTTAATATAAATAAATGTCTGTAGATTTTACACAAAGATATTACAATTACGCATAGCTATCTATGATTCATATTTGCAGCAAAAAATGTTTAATCATCCTATAATTTCCGTGTATACACTTGTTTTAAACCTAGTTATATAATATATAATTTAATCTCCTATGCTTAGTGCTAGATTAAGGCTTATGTGGTCTCCACATCCCTTGTACTTGTAACGCCTATTGTTGATGTATAAAATTTGTCAGGATCAATCCTTTACCCGCAATTATAATATATATATATATATATATATATATATATATATATATATATATATATATATATAACGTATGAATGCATTTTAAATTATGAGTGCATTTTAAATTATATGTTCGTTCGTTTGCGTTTGTTTATCTTCGTGAACAAACAACTTTTCTTAGTGAATGAGCATGAACCTTAATGAACAAACACGAATAAGCTTCGTTTATGTTTATTCGGTTCGTTTACAGTTGTAATCTTTGAACTGTTACTTGACTTGATGCAGTTGAAACCTTCTTGAGACAAGTTGTTAATCATCTTTAAAAACTTGGTACAAAAAACTGAAAAATGCCATAAAACTGAAAATATAAATTTCAAAATGAATCAATTCTAAAGCAACCAACTCTACGTAAACCTACGATAAACCACTGAAAAGTTGGCAAAAACAACACCGTAGCCACAAAGTAACTTATCGCAAAGAATTGAATAACGATTAAACAACATACCATGAAAAAGGTGTATTGAGAATGGTCATTGACGGTGACATTGAATGTGGTGAGACAGAACTCCATGGCGCAACATAACAGTTATTAAAGGCTAAGTTTTAGGCGGATTCAAAAGCAACTAACAAATTGAAGGATAGATCTACGGTTCTGGGACACGATTGAAGTAGATCATATCGACACCCAAAAAGCATGAGAAGGAAAAGCCCTATGATTATGAAACTTTACCGAATCAAATCTAGAGCTAAAATCGACGACTCAAGGACAGGATCTACGATTGCAAGAATTGTTTGAAGCAGTTAAACCGAAATAAACGAAAAAAGATAGACCCGAAGTTTTGAGACTCAAAGAACGTTGACCTAAAAGTGGTGAAGCCAACCGCCACTCATGGGTAATTACAAAAATGAAAAAACGTCTATTGAAGGAGATAAGAATTAGTTAGTGAAGGTAGAGATTAGTGAAGGTAGAGAATAGTGAAGAAGGAAAGTATAACGAAGAAAATGAAGGCATGAAAAAAGAAAGTGACCGGACCCTCAGCCTTCGGAAGTTTTAAAATTGAAAAAGGGAAAAGTGTGGTGGAATATATTAAACTTGATCTGAATGTCTATTGTGTCTATCTTACTTACGAGTTTGATTTTTAATACATATTACTCGTAAACTCGCTCTATGTACTTTTTGACCTGTCGAGCTTCTAACTGATTACTAGTTGAATTTATTTTGTTAAAAAAAAATGTATATGTGGCTTGACATGTCATAAATTATCTGCCAAGTTACCAACATCTTCGATTAATAAGCAGCAAACTCACCATGCCACCACCGAGATCATCAACCACCATGGGAACTACTAGTCACCTCAGCCACCCACCACCATGACCACCAGTCGCTTCCGTTTATCGCTTCCAATTCAAACACAAAAACCTTTCAAATCTGCACCACTTCAGGCTACAATTTTTGAAACGATATTAAACTCCAATCGACACCAAACAAGAAAATCGGGAACCCAGATCCATACAAATACCATCGATTGGAACTCAAATCCGGAAAATAAGACCAAAATCATCGATTAAAACATCACGATATTAAACTCAAATCGACACCAAACAAGAAAATCGGGAACCCAGATCCATACAAATACCATTGATTGGAACTCAAATTCGGAAAATAAGATCAAAATCATCAATTAAAACATACGTGATCTGGTTTCTGATTCAAAGATAAGGAATCGGACACCACCGTCCCCTGATTTCGAACTAAGGCTTCTCAACGCCGTTGAAAAGACGGAAACAACAACTGATACGGAATCGGACACCGCCGTCCCCTGATTTCGAGCCTTTCAACAACTGTCATTTACTCATATCACCGGAAAAAGTTGATCGAAGAAGATGACCGGACGTCAGAGAAGAAGATGGCCGGAAAAGTTTGATTGTGTATTTGTGTGTGTAGTTTAGTGATAAACGTTGAAAGCGAACAAGCAAAACAAATTCATGATCAATCTTTTCATTATATGACATTTACGGGGAAAGAAAGAGAGGAAGCAGAAAGAAGCAAGTTGGGACACCCGACACTTTAGGTTAATTGTTAAACTTAGCTAGAAACCCTAATTACTTGTATTTAGTTGGTATTAGGCTAAATATCTGTAATTACTTGTATATTTGAATATACACTTACGTGATTATGTGTTTATCTGTAATTACGCGAAGCAACCGGACGAGGTCCGACGATCTATACGGCGTTGGTGATAACTTTTCATAAATAATCTAAACCTATTTTATAAATTAAATAGTAATTATTTACTCTATATTATTGTTATTAAATAATAATATACGAAAAACCAAGACGTTTTGCTTAAAACGTAACAAACGCAACGAAAATGCGCGAATCGCGCCCGACACCCGAACGAAACCGACAAATATTTTAAGAAGGTTCAATAAAGTATTTTTAAGTATATTGGTCAAATTAAAATAGTGACTTCGTATCAAAAATAAAATACAAACATTAAACGTTAACGATTTAATTTTTACACACGCGATTAACGTCTAACCGAACAAGTAAAATAACACGAAATCGAGGAGCAAGTCACGAGCCCAAAAACCACATTGAGCCAGGCCCAACCTGTAACACCCCGAAATTCGTTAAATTAAAAAAAAAATTGTTGTTTACTGTTATGCGACACAGAGCTAGTGTCGCAGGTAGCGACACAGAGCCCAGTGCGACACAAGGCTTGTGTCGCAGTGACGGGCAGAAATTCGGTTTTGAAGGGTTAATTGTGTAATTTAGTGTGAAATTACAAATAAATCATATTCCAACACTTTCCAGAAACTACTAAACACCTCCAGAACCATTGTGTGTGTGAGATTTCGAGTTTCTAGAGAGAGAAAGCAAGAAAAAGTTGAAGTTGCTAAAGATTTGATCTTTGAAATTGTTCTTGTGTGTTTTTGAAACCAATTCCAGGTAAGAGTTTGAGCTTATTACGTGCTTTATCATCTTCAGTAAATTTATTGGGTTAAAGTGTGAGTTATACCCAGAAAACCTGTTAAAATCGGAATCTGCTGCTGTTCTGTTCGTTATTGCGACACAAGGCTAGTGTCGTAGCTTGTGTCGCAATGATGGTGTCGCGAGTTAATACTGTTGCTTTAGCGACACAAGAGTTTATGTCGCTAGTTTCCACTGTTGCTTAGTACTGTTGTTTTAGCGACACAAAGAGCTTGTGTCGCAGCTTGTGTCGCTAGTTTCTACTGTTAATTGAATTGTTGTTTTAGCGACACTAAGAGCTAGTGTCGCAGGTTGTGTCGCAATAATGCATTGAGCGACACTAATCTGGTGTCGCCAGGAGGTGTAGCGACACTAGAGGGTAGTGTCGCAGGAGTAATTAATGTTTTAAATAATATTAAGTATTATCAGAGTTAATTGAATTCGGTCGCCTCGACAGGTATTTCGGGTAGCAATCCATAAATATCTGATCGTCGTCCTCAAGGTACATCATGAGTTGTGAAGGGTGGGGATCCGGGCAAGCGACCCGAGGGCTGCTAGTGATGGACTTACTATGCCGAGATAGTAAGAGAAGAAACTCGTAAATCATGCTCGATAATAACGTGTAATATTTTGTAATGATGAGAAACGTGTTTGTAATGAACAATGTGGTTGTCACTTTATATTAATATATAAAGTGTTTTGAGAAAGTTAATTTGAGTATAAAAAAAAAAAAATGGGACGTTTCAAGTTGGTATTAGAGCATTGGTTTAAGAGATTCGAGTATCCATCATTAGAGGTACTTGAACTTAGACCAAGAGATGAGTTTAATGAGCATGATGAGAATGTTATGTATTATGAGTTGATATCTAAGTAGTTATTATAACTGATGAGATGTTATTATAACTAATGAGATGTGATGATTTGTTGAATGTCAAGGTATGGTATGAATATTATGTAATAACGATTACGTCTGGCCAACGTAATAATTATTATATGAACTCATATGATGCCATGACTGTTGTGTGATGCTAGAGAAAATTGTGAATGATAGACTAATGTGTAATGAGAATTTTAGTCTAATTTGATGTGTTTGCTGATAAACCCTTTCAGTATAAGATGGAAGGGAAGAATTTTAATGAGCATAATACCGAGAGCTCTGGACAAGAGCATGTGATAAATCTATCGTCTATGACTACGGACGAGATGAAAGAGTTTATATCAGAAGAGGTTGCGTTGGCACAAGAAAAGTCTCTTCCGTATTTATTGGAGAGAATTACTGAGACTGTCAGAGATGTTCTGGCAGAAGAATTACAAAAGAGAGATATAGAGGGGTCTGGAAAGAGTGACCAGATGAAGGAAGAAAAGAGGAAAGTGAGCTATAAAGATTTCGTGGCATGTAAACCTCCAGAGTATAAGGGAGAGACATATCCGATCAAATGTTATCGATGGATCTCTGAAGTGGAGGCAGCGTTTGTTATTTCTGAGTGTCCTGATAAATTGAAAGTAGTATATGGTGCCAGTTTATTGAAGGCACGAGCAAAAGAATGGTGGGACGTGCAACGTCAGACTATGGGAGAGGAACGTGTGAATGACGTGTCCTGGAAAGAGTTTAAAGATATGTTTGTAATAGCATACTCACCGGAAGCTGAGTTGACCAAGCTTCGTTGAGAATTTTTGTTTATGAAACAAACGACAGAGACGGTGAATGAGTTGACTGGTGTATTTCTCGATAGGGCCCGATTTTGCCCTGAATATACTGAGGATCCGAAGAGATTGATGTATCATTTTCATGAAGTATTAAAGAAAGAGATTCGGCAGTTTGTGGATCCGAGTCGTTGGAGTAAATTTGAAGAATTTGTGAATGAGGCAAGAAGAAGAGAGATTGAGATAAATCGGGAGGATGATGGTTCCTCCAAGAGAAAGATTGAATCAGCCGGAGGGTCTTTTAAAAGATTCAGGTCCAGCGGAAGTTTTAAGAGAGAAGATCGACGAGAAGTGCCTATGTGTCCGAAGTGTCACAAAAAGCATTTTGGGAATTGTGCAGGTGATAAGAGGACGTGTTTTCAATGTGGGCAAGAAGGCCACATTAGTCGTGATTGTACAAAAACGGTGCGAGTGTGCTTTAATTGTTATGAACCTGGGCATATAAAGAGTGAATGTCCGAGATTAAAGAGTTCGACAGGTTCTAGTGGAGTGAAGCGAAGTGATGAAAAGAAAGTTTCTGATCAGTCAAGAGTAAAAAGTCGATCTTTTCAATTGACTGCGGATGAAGCAAAGAATGCTCCTGATGTTCTTACGGGTACTTTTCTTATTAACTCATTACCCGCTTATGCGTTATTTGATTCTGGAGCTTCTAGATCTTTTGTATGTGAAATCGTGTTATTTATGTGACCAAAGTTTATAGAGGGTGTCAAATAGAAATTAATGATGAAATATTTATGATAAATCTTATACCCATGAGGATGGGTGAATTTGATGCCGTTGTGGGTATGGATTGGCTGAGTAAACATGGTGCTGTTATTCGTTGTGAAAAGAAAATTATTCGTATCAATGCTCCAAGTGGGGGAGTGATAGATATTTATGGAGAAAAACCTAAACAATCCTTGTCAATTTGTACTTATGCTCGTGCTAGAAGGCATTTGTCTCATGGATGTCAGACATTTTTAGCCCATGTTGTTGATATGCATAAGAACGTGATGAGTATTGAGAATATTCCAGTTGTAGATGAGTTTCCAGATGTATTTCCGGAAGAGTTACCGGGAGTTCCGCCTGAGAGGCAAGTAGAGTTTCGAATTGAGTTAATGTTAGGGGCTACTCCTGTTGCTAAAACCCCATATAGACTTGCTCCGTCAGATGCAGGAAATGATGAAACAAATACAAGAGTTGTTGGAAAAGGGGTTTATCCGTCCCGGTAGTTCACCATGGGGAGCACCAGTATTATTTGTTAAAAAGAAGGGTGGGAGCATGCGAATATGTATTGATTATAGGGAGCTGAATAAGGTAACTGTTAAGAACCGTTACCCGTTGCCAAGAATCGATGATTTGTTTGATCAGCTTCAGGGTGCTACACATTTTTCAAAGATTGACTTACGATCGGGTTACCATCAGTTATGAGTAAAAGAAGAGGATGTTCCCAAGACTGCCTTCCGAACGCGTTATGGTCATTATGAGTTTGTGGTAATGCCATTTGGGTTAACAAATGCTCCTGCTGCATTTATGGATTTGATGAACCGAGTTTGCCGTATGTTCCTCGACAAATTTGTGATTGTGTTTATTGATGACATTTTAATATATTCAAAAACGAAAGGTGAGTATGAGTTGCATTTGAGGCAAATGTTGCAAGTATTGCGAGAGGAGAAATTATATGCAAAGTTTTCGAAGTGTGAATTTTGGCTGAGAGAAGTTCAATTTTTGGGATATGTGATAAATCACGAAGGAATCAAGGTAGACCCTGCAAAAGTAGAAGTAGTGATGATGTGGAAACCTCCTAAGACTCCATCAGAAATTCGAAGTTTCTTGGGATTGGCTGGTTATTATCGGAGATTCATTCAACATTTCTCTAAAATTGCGACTCCGCTTACGAGGCTTACGTGTAAAAATGCCAAATTTGAGTGGAATGAGGAACAGGGTCAAGCCTTTAATGTTTTGAAAAAGAAACTGAGTCAAGCACCTATATTAGTACTTCCTGAAGGGAATGATGATATGGTAGTATATTGTGATGCGTCTCGAGTGGGATTGGGCTGTGTGCTTATGCAACGAGGAAAAGTATTAGCGTATGCTTCAAGACAGCTGAAAACACACGAGAAAGATTATCCTACTCATGATCTAGAATTGGCAGCGGTGGTGTTTGCATTAAAAATTTGGAGGCATTATCTTTATGGAGTAAAGTGTACGATTTATACAGATCATAAGAGCTTAAAGTATTTCTTTGATCAACGAGATCTTAATATGAGGCAGAGGCGTTGGCTTGATTTGGTGAAAGATTATGACTGTGAAATCTTATACCATCCTGGAAAGGCGAATGTTGTAGCAGATGCTCTCTGTAGAAAGACTGTTGATTTTGTGTTGAAAGTAAAATCTTTTCGAATGACGGTGATTACGGATTTAATTGAGCAAGTGAAAGAAGCTCAACAGCGAGTGTTGCATAGTGGTGATTTTCGAGCAGAACGAATAAAAGGCCAAGAGCAAGACTTTATTGATGATTCCCGCGGATTAAAGACCCGTTATGGAAGGATTTGGGTACCGAGTTATGGGGAATTGAGAAAACTTTTACTTGATGAAGCTCATAAATCCAAGTATTCGATCCATCCTGGTGCAACAAAGATGTATCATGATCTGAAAAGAGATTATTGGTGGCCAGGTATGAAAAGGGAAATTGTTAAATATGTGGAATAGTGTTTGACTTGTTCGCAGGTTAAAGCCGAACATCAGAAACCTTATGGGAAGATGAAACCCTTAGATATCCCAGTGTGGAAATGGGAGCATATTACGATGGATCTTATTACGAAATTGCCGAAAACGTCAAAGCACTATGATGCCATCTGGGTAATAGTCGATCGATTGACCAAGAGCGCTTTATTCTTGCCGATAAGAGAAGCTTCGTCGTCAGAAGTAATGGCTGATTTGTATGTGAAAGAAGTGATAGCAAGACACGGTGTGCCAGTATCTATTGTCTCTGATAGGGATAGTAGATTTACATCTCGATTTTGGGCAAAGTTTCAAGAGGAAATGGGTACACGTCTTAATCTGAGTACAACGTATCACCCACAAACGGATGGTCAGAGTGAGCGGACGATTCAAACGTTAGAGGATATGCTGAGGGCGTGTGTTATTGATTTCGGAGGAAACTGGGATGTATATTTGCCATTGGCCGAATTTTCTTATAATAACAGCTATCACTCCAGTATTGGAATGCCGCCATATGAAATGCTCTATGGGAGAAGATGTAGAACTCCAATCTGTTGGGATGAAATTGGACAACATGAAGTAGCTAGTACCGAAGTTGTACTGAAAACTACCGAACAGATAGAGCAAATCCGAGCCCGTTTAAAAGCTGCGCAAGATAGACAAAAGTCGTATGCGGATAAGAGAAGGCGTCCAATTGAGTTTAATGAAGGAGATTTTGTTATGTTAAGGGTATCTCCTTGGAAGGGTGTTATTCGATTCAGAAAGCAGGGGAAATTGAGTCCTCGTTTTATTGGACCCTTTAAAATCTTAGCAAGAGTAGGCGAAGTGGCGTATCGTTTAGAATTGCCGGATGAATTGGCAAATATTCATAACACTTTCCATGTGTCATATTTGAGGAGATGTTTAGCTGATGAGACAGCTTACATTCCAATAGATGAAATTGAAATAGATGATAAGTTGAATTATATTGAAGAACCAATCGAGATATTGGACGAGAAAATAAAGAGATTAAGAAATAAAGAGATCCGAATGTTTAAAGTCCAATGGAAGCATCGAAAGGGATCAGAGTTTACATGGGAACCAGAGAGTGAGGTTCATCGATATTATCCCTCGTTGTATCAGAGGTGGATTGTGAGGACACAATCCTGAGTAAGTGGGGGAGAGTTGTAACACCCCGAAATTCCTTAAATTAAAAAAAAACTTGTTGTTTACTGTTATGCGACACAGGGCTAGTGTCGCAGGTAGTGACACAGAGCCCAGTGCGACACAAGGCTTGTGTCGCAGTGACGGGCAGAAAGTCGGTTTTGAAGGGTTAATTGTGTAATTTAGTGTGAAATTACAAATAAATCATATTCCAACACTTTCCAGAAACTAGTAAACACCTCCAGAACCATTGTGTGTGTGAGATTTCGAGATTCTAGAGAGAGAAAGCAAGAAAAAGTTGAAGTTGCTAAAGATTTGATCTTTGAAATTGTTCTTGTGTGTTTTTGAAACCAATTCCAGGTAAGAGTTTGAGCTTATTACGTGCATTATCATCTTCAGTAAATTTATTGGGTTAAAGTGTGAGTTATACCCAGAAAACCTGTTAAAATCGAAATCTGCTGCTGTTCTGTTCGTTATTGCGACACAAGGCTAGTGTCGTAGCTTGTGTCGCAATGATGGTGTCGCGAGTTAATACTGTTGCTTTAGCGACACAAGAGTTTATGTCGCTAGTTTCCACTGTTGCTTAGTACTGTTGTTTTAGCGACACAAAGAGCTTGTGTCGCAGCTTGTGTCGCTAGTTTCTACTGTTAATTGAATTGTTGTTTTAGCGACACTAAGAGCTAGTGTCGCAGGTTGTGTCGCAATAATGCATTGAGCGACACTAATCTGGTGTCGCCAGGAGGTGTAGCGACACTAGAGGGTAGTGTCGCAGGAGTAATTAATGTTTTAAATAATATTAAGTATTATCAGAGTTAATTGAATTCGGTCGCCTCGACAGGTATTTCGGGTAGCAATCCATAAATATCTGATCGTCGTCCTCAAGGTACATCAAGAGTTGTGAAGGGTGGGGATCCGGGCAAGCGACCCGAGGGCTGCTAGTGATGGACTTACTATGCCGAGATAGTAAGAGAAGAAACTCGTAAATCATGCTCGATAATAACGTGTAATATTTTGTAATGATGAGAAACGTGTTTGTAATGAACAATGTGGTTGTCACTTTATATTAATATATAAAGTGTTTTGAGAAAGTTAATTTGAGTATATAAAAAAAAAAAAAAAAAAATGGGACGTTTCACAACCTTCGGCCCAACCGAGCTCAATAACCGGCCCAAACATGCCACCATTTGGCCCATTGTATATATATGTATCTTCTCCCCCATTCCTCATTTTACACACACAAAAATCACACTTTTTCTGTCAAGCTCTCCTCCCCTCCTCCTCTCTCCCAAAAACCTGCCCAAAAACACCACCACCACCACCAAAATCGGCCACCATCACCACCATAGTGTTCATCACATCTCCAAGAAGAAAATCAAGCTAAAGACTCAAGATTCAAGCACTTTCAACAACTTCTCTTCAAAAATCACCAACCTAATTGTAAGAAAAATTATTCTCTATCCAAATATCCTTAAAAACATGTTAAAAGGTTCACATAATAAAGAAATGTTCAAAATATAACATAAAAACGTTTTTCATGGCTTAAAATGTTCAAGAACATCACATGCATTTCTGGGCAGAAAAATAGCCCGACTTTGAGAGGCTGTTTCTCCCTCAAAACTTGACCAAAATGGACGATTCAAAAGGCAAAAATTAAGTTTAAGAAGTTAGCTTTCATTTTCAAGTGGTTTCATAATTTTTGGAGCTCGTTTGATACCCGAAATGATTTTAACCAAAACATGTGTCCGGGCTGTGGAAAAAGAAAGAAATTTCACCTCTCTTGTTTTAATCATAACTCGAGATATACACCTCCAAATGACCTGAAACCACCGCCAAAAGTTCACAAAATTTGTTAGGTACAAATGTAGTTTATATAACTTTTTCTGGAAATTTGTAGATTTTGCCCAGAAATCGGATCTTGTTGCATGTGTCCGGATTGGTCACTTTCTGACCTTAGGGAACAAACGGAATTTTTAAAAATACTTAGGAATACCCAAAAATTCTGGAAAAATTAATTTAGAGAGCTAACATACTAAGGAACAACATATATTTTTCTTGAATTTTTATTTGAACATTTGGAACCCGAAATAAAATTCACAAAACCGACCTGTTTCAGGCCTCTGTGTCGCAGAAGCCCAGTAGTCTGCGACACAAGCCTTTGTGTCGCTATAGCACCCGAATCGTCACATTAACGACACAAGCTTTTGTGTCGCTATAGCACCCGAATCGTCACATTAGCGACACAAGCTTTTGTGTCGCTATACACCCGAATCGTCACATTAGCGACACAAAACCCGAATCGTCACATTAGCGACACAAGCCTCTGTGTCGCCATAGCACCCGAATCTTCACATAAGCGACACAAGCCTTAGTGTCGCATAATACCTTAGTGTCACATATAGCGACACTAACCCAATGTCGCTAAAAACACAGAAATCTATACGTTTTTGTTAAAGCAATATAAGCATAAATAAAAATTTTCCAGGGGTTGCCACCCCTTGGACCCCAGCCAGGGGCTCTGCCCCTTGGACCCCGCCAGGGGTTGCCACCCCTTGGACCCCGCTACTAGGGGCGCTGCCCCGGACCCCCGTCATTAATGGGTTTCGCCCCCTTGCCACACTGATCGATTTCCCATAACTGGAAAGTAGAAATACGCATAACATAATTAATCAAATCTGTGTTTTCACAAAATATCACCAACGGCCCGTACATGTTTTATAAGCACAAACGATAACTGAACAATTGGACATTTCTAATTGTGTGAACATATTTAGGTGGACATTAACCCTCCACCTACTCGATTAATTTAGGTGGACATTAACCCTCCACCTACATGATTGGCTTAAGTGGACATTAACCCCCACTTATACAATCACTGTAGATGGTCTTTTAAGACATCTACTTACACAACCTTATACGTTTAGGACGTTAGAAGGTTGCATTTGGAAAATACACTTTGCTCACCATTTGCTACTTGCTTGCTAATATCAGGTGAGTTTCATAGCCCCGTTTTTTACTGTTTCTAACTGGGGTGAGAATACATACAACTGCTTTCATACCACTATTTTTTTATGTGAACACAAGTACTAAACTCGATATATTGGTTGCAAGAGTTATTTTACTAATCCTGAAAGTCCCCCACATCATAGTTTGTTAGTATCGTTATAGCGTGAATGTTAATGAATAGTACTATTTGGGATTGACTCCCCCCGTCCGGGTTAGTCGCGCTAACTGGTCAAACGGACGCATTATCATTTGTTTCTTACGAGTGTTGGATTAGGCACTCGCTGGGAGGCACCCCGATCGTGGCACTTGATTGTGACCCGACACCACAGTTAAGCTCGAACTATGAGCTCATGGCAACAATATACACTATTTTACATTTTTGTAATACCTACCTATCATTGTTGAATGATACAAATGAAATCTTGTGTTCCATACGATGTTATATCAACTGTTTACAAACCTATGAACTCACCAACTTTATGTTGACCTTTTAGTATGTATTTCTCAGGAGATCAACCGCAGTAGGTTTGCTTTTGGAAGGAGATAGCTCGAGTCGCATATTTTTCACAAACAACATAGATTAGCTTGCATTATGATATGTTGTAATCTTGTAATAGATGAGTACTCTACTTTTGGCAAAACATATGTAAACATTGTAACTACGAAATGTAATGATTTTTGAAACGTCTCATATAGAAGTCGTTTGTTGTAATTCTTGTGTTGTGATATTTGATTTGGTCGGCGCCCCCAACGCAACACTCTACCTTCCGCTGCCACGTGTCTTGGGGGTGCGACACAAGTTATGTGCAAAGTGACAGTGAAAGAAAGAGAGGAAGTTCGTGGATTTTTTCTTTTATGACTTGGCAGTGTTCATGGCATCCAACATGGTGCTTAGTAAGCTATCTTTAATGTAACCGGTGCCACATAGGCTTGTTGCAGGTAAAGTGCATCGATACCTTTAGACTAACAGGTTAGATGTATTAAAAATCAAACCCGTAAATACGATACACACAATAGACATTCATGTCAAGTTGAATGCATTCTACCGCATTTTTTTCTATTAAAAAAAGAAGCGCGGTCTAAAGTGAAAGGACTTTTTGGTTTTTAGATGGATACGATTAATTTAAACCTTTTTTGGTTTCTTTTTTTATTAAAAAAAGAATATATTAAAATAAATTTCTTCAATGTTGAAGAAGATGAAAACAAAGATGCACTAAAAAAACCTAACCCACTAAGTCACTCTAAAAAAGGACTAGAAGCAAAAAACAACTTCTAAAAACACTACTATACTAAAACTAAAACTGTTTTCGACACGCAAACGATACTACGAAAGAACAAGAAACATCTTCAGCCAAGGAAACTAAATTGAGCCTACCTCGATCTTGCAAAAGAACCCATATGACAATTATCCGTAAAAAATAAATTGTTTACCTGCTGTAAAATAGTGATGATTGAAAGCCAGCAAATTCACGTAACATTTTGCTTTCTGATGTTGCTTGATCACTTAAAATTAGACCTTGGATAAATTCGTCAAAACTCATCATCTCGTTTTAATGTTACGTCATCATGTTGATGAGTTTACCTATAAATTTTGAAGGCTTCACAAAAGCTTTGATGAAGAATCATCATCCCCACAGAGGTCATCGAAACTAGTCGATTCAGTGCCACAAACATCGGACACACAAGCACATTCTGGCATCGAGTTTTTCTTCTTGATAGATTTTTTTGATTTGATTTGCCTTTAAGTTTACGATTTATGAACACTTATCCGAAAACTATCACATGAAGCTCGACAATCTTTGTCGTGACATTTATCATTGTCAAGTTCGTTTAGACGGAAGGTTTACTTGACCATCTTGCTGTTCCACACGAATGTCCAAGTTAGAAGTGTCAAGTAAATTATTTAAGGGTTTGAGGTAACTTTTTTGAAGAACATGAATTGTGTCGTCCTTTTGTTTCTAGAGAGACATCTTCTCTCATCAGTGGCGAATCTAGTACCTAAAATAAGGTGGGTCCATAAATTGCTTAAAGACCACAAAATCTCTAAGTTGCGAGTTTCATTCTAAAGTTAAATTGTTTCAATTTACTGGAACGTCACACTCTTAAATTTGAAGTAGCTTAAATTAATCACCAAAAATATTTATAACATGAAACAAAATTTAGATAGTTGTGTTGTGTAGTATGATCAAAATTCATATATTATCAATTTTTTGGATATTATAAATTTGTTTAAAATTTTAATAGGGAAAAGATTGTCAGCCTACCAGGTACAAAAAAGTCAACATTCATAAAAGAGTACTATTTTAGCCATCCTTAATTTTCAAAAAAACTCTATTCATTTAGTCAAATCAATCATTCTTGTCCCAACATTTTACACTTCTTGTCTTAGAACTCTATATTTTTTTAAAAAGGCAAAGCAAATCAAAAGTAACACCCAGGGGCAAAAAAAATTAAAACTCTATATTTAAATCTGTTTTTTTTCTTAATTCGTATGTACGGAGTATAATTATTTGTTAGTACAAATAAGTTTTTACAAAAACATGTTTTTACAAAAACATGTTTTTAAAAAATTATAAATTTTTTTTATATATATAATTTTTCTATTAAAAACTGTTTATTTAATTATATATATAAATTCGATGTTTTAAATATATATATATATATATAATTTATAACCTTTTTATAAAAATAGTTTTAGCAATATATATATATATATATATATATATATATATATATATATATATATATATAAACATTACGATTGTATTTTTAAAACTAAAAATTTATTTCTTAAAGTTTGTTACTAAATTTCTATCTATGTGCTATTTTTTATAAAAATAATTAATGTTTATTATTATTATTATTATTATCATTAATTATTAATTATATACTATTTTTAAAATAAAAAGAAAAAAATACAAGAGGACAAAATAGGTGATGTAAGGGGTTTTTTGAAATTTTTGGGTGTCTAAAGTTTACTTTATGCCTTGATTGTTTTAACCAATGCAAATACTGCAGACGTATTTTTTTTTCAAAGAAAAAGTAGGTTAGCATGCTTTGTGAACTTTTACAATACAAGTAATTTGGCATATCAAACTCTATTACCTATTACCCATCTTTCTCACCCTTTACAAAAAACTCGTCTTCTTCCTTTATTTCTCTGCAACTTGTTCATCCATGTTTCTACCATTCTCAACTAAAAAAATCTACATTTTTACTAAATTGCTAAGGTGGGTCCATATGCAAAAATTAGGTGGGTCAATAAGTAAATTCATGTAAGCTCTCTTAGAAATTTTCAAATCTAAGGTGGGTCAATAGACCCACCTTACATATACATAGATTCGCCCTTGTCTCTCAAATCTAAGGTGGGTCAATACTTGAGTATAAAGTATCTTTAAGATTCAAGAGAAGGTCTAGTCATTTGGATTTTATCATCCAAAGGACAATTAGAGGAAGTTATGTTGTTCGATGTCGTAGGTGGAAGAGATTCCCGAATCCAAGATTGAAAGTTCAAATTCTTGGAAATGGGTTGGAACTTGCAAAGATGGTTGGGTTTGGGGAGACATAAGTTGATTTGTATCTTTTTGAGGTGTGATCAGTGATGGGTACAGAGGGAGATAACTCAATTTATGTCTTGTCATCAGGATCATTTAGAGATTGCTTTTCTGCTAGGCCAAAAAGGGAAGTCGGAGCCTTGGGAGTAACCTGCAATATCACACCCCCAAAATAGAAATTATCTTGAAAGTTCAAATTTTACCTAAATGTATGAAAGACTGAAATATTTCTACTCCCATGTAAACATCACCTCTTATTAATGCTGCACTACAGATCAAAGTTGAAAAGGGGACATGAAGTATATATTTAAAGAAAGAAAACAGAAAGATAAATAAAAGATTAAATACAAGTAACAAGTTCAGTTAATAATAAAATTAGTTTTTGTTCAACTAGTTGTCAATGGCTACTTGTGAGCTGGGAGAAGGTTCACCATCCTTCTTCAAAGTAATTCGTGACCCTTCTTCCCTTCATTTGGTGCGCATATACTATTCTCCACATCAGTATCTATATATATATATATATATATATATATATATATATATATATATATATATGTGTGTGTGTGTGTGTGTGTGTGTGTGTATGTTTATATTTATGTGAATAATTTGGATTTTGTTTGCGGTCATTGCCAAAGGCTTTTGTGAAGGCATTTTCCGAAAAGATCCCTGAAAACCCAACAATCAAGACTGAAACAGGGGAGCATTCATGGAGGTTGAAGGTTATAAAGAATGGTGAAGATTACTGTTTTGCTCATGGGTGGGATAAAGTGGTCAAAGATGCTTAATGTGGTATTAAGAGCACGGGGTGTGGTGACACTGTCATCACAGTGTTCTGGACAGTGTTCTGGAGAATGTTGTAATTGAGGATTTTGTGGTGTGGTCACAGTGTTCTGGACAGTGTTCTGGACAGTGTTCTAGAATTTTTTATTATTTTTTTTATTTGTTTTTTTAATGGTGATAATTGTATAAATTAATATATAAAAAATAAATAAATCAAATAAAATAAGATTTAATTTATTAAAAAGACATAAAAAAAATTACAAGTCCTAAAATTAAAATACATAATTTAAAATACATAAAAGATTACAATTCCTAAAATTAAAATACATAAAATAAACAAATCAATCATCTCCCGCTCCCGTTCCCGATCCCGAAGTTTGCAATTCATTCCACCTCTGTTCACGATACCTCCAAAGATGTTCCACAAGGTCGGCTCGAAGTCCTTCGTGTGTCTCTCGATCACGTAGTTCCTTTGTTTTCCTCTCGTATGTGTTACATCTCTCGATCCAAGAACCTTGTATGTTTCCAACAGGTACATAATAATTTTCATTCTCAGCAATGTTGAAACCGTTGTCTTCAATTATCATGTTATGCAATATGATACAAGCATACATGATTCTTCTTATAGCGTTTACACTATAAGCTCTTGCCGGTTGTTGTAGTATATGCCACCTTCCTTGTAAAACACCAAAAGCGCGCTCAATATCCTTTCGTGCGGCCGATTGTTTCCTACTGAAATAAGCCCTCTTTTGATCAATCTCGCTTGAAAATCCCTTCACGAACGCTGCCCATGAGGGGTATATCCCATCGGCAAGATAGTACCCTCTATCGTAATCCAGATCAGCCACCGTATATGGAACTTGGGGAGCGGAGTCATTTAGCAAATTTCTAAACAAAGAAGACGTATTAAGAACATTTAAGTCATTGTTGGATCCCGCAACTCTAAAGTATGCATGCCATATCCACAAGTCGTACGAAGCGACGGCTTCAAGCATAATCGTCGGATACCCATGATCGCCTCGGGTGTATTGACCTTTGCATGCATTTGGACATTGTGTCCAAGCCCAATGCATACAAGCATGCCGGAAAAACCATGAAGCTCGTGATGCTTATCATACAAACGATGTATGTCTTCATTCGTTGGTTCTCTCATGTACACATTTGAATATAAATCGATAACGAACCTTGTGAAATTTTGTAACGTTTCACGAGAAACTCTTGCTGACATTTGCAAGTATTCATCAAAGGCATCCGGAGTTGTACCGTATGCCAATTGACGAATCGCAGAAGTGACTTTTGAAGACAAGTAAAACCCGGTACGCCACGTGCATCGGGTCGTTGACGAAACCACAAAAAATAGTCGGGAAGTGGTTCGACGGAGTAAGAGTTAATATCCTCACAAATTCTTTGGAATAAACGACGACTCATTCGAAATCGACGTTTGAAATATTCATGCGGATATTTCGCATTTTCGACAAAGTAATCGTTTAGTAACGTCTGCTCCGCCGTGACTCGGTCACGAGGTATGAAACGACGTGAACGAGCCGTGGAACTTTCGGCATCTTGTTGCTCATTACGATACTTACGAGCAAGCATCATAAGTTTGTACGTGGTTTCGTCATCGGATGATGAAGCGGATGACATTTTTGGATGAGTTTTTGATTGTTTTAATTGTGTATGTGAAAGAGTTTTTGAGATACTATTTTTGAATTGTGGTTTGAGATTGTGTTCGAGGTGTGTTTAAATAGGAAAAAAAATTATTATTTTTTTTAAAAAAATTTATGCCGTTGAACGGCTATATTTTTAAAATTTTTTTTTATAATATATACATATATCCGTTGCACACAGGAAAAGAAAAAGAAAAACGTTGCCGTTCACAACGTTCGGAAGGAGACGGCGAACCGGAAAACGGACGGGAACGCCGTCCCGGTGCGGCAGAACGCCGTCCGACGGCGTTCTCGTCGGAAAACGGCGACGAAAACCCCCCACACCCCGTGCTCCAAGGATTTAGTTGTCTTTTGGCTAATTGATCCCAACACTTTTCAAGTTTCATTTCTTGATGCAAATGGATGTGATAAAGATCTCACCTTTAATGACTCCAGTTAAGTTTCTCAAACACACCATCTGTTTTTGTTTTCCTTATATTTATGTGTATAAGCATATACATTTACATATACAATTTTATGGGGTCTTAAATTATAATAATTTTACAGATGTTGGTGACGGTCATGATGATGATGATGATCCATTCCCAACCATCGTCCGCAACGTTCATGATGATGATGATGATGAGGAGGAGGAGGAGGTTATGCAAGATGGGAATTTATTCTTTCAAAAGGTTATTGAGAAAAGCCACAAATATATTATGGTAAACTTAAGCATTATCCATCCTTAAATTACAGAATAATGTCAGTAGTTATTATTTGTCAGTTTCTTTTATATGGGATAAATGTCCTTTTTAATGATATGGTATGTGTACACGTGCTGTTTGCAGTTGAGTTTTTAAGTGATTATCTGGTTATTGGGCTAAGACCGCTCCCTATCCTCCGTCACTTTGGGCATCGGTTGGGACCGACAGAACCGACGCCATAGGCACGGTCCATCGGTTTCCATGTGGGGCCCGCGTCAATGTAACGGATGAGGAAAAAAAAAGATTCTATCCGTTGGGGGCCTTTTTAAATTTTTTTTTTCAACCTCATTTTTACACAATATATATAACATCTTCAAATAACATTTTTCATACAATCAAACACAACATCCATACACACATAAAACACAATTTTCATACATCCTAAACACAATTTCCATACACCCAAATTCAATTTCACAAAAATGAGGCGAAATCAAACAACTGAAAACGATATGTGGAACAATTTATTAAACAATCCCATTCCAACCCCAACCCATAATCCAAGTTCACCAACGGCCACGTCTTCCGCTAAATCGAGCAACTCGTCACCAAGTCAACCGCCCGGGTTTTCACCATACACAACACCGTATCAACCCTTTGGCGTCGGTTACCAAAATTACCATGGGTTTTCACCATACATCCCATTCCAACAAACCCCCTGCCGTTTGGAAACCCACAATTTTTAACCCAACAACCACCCTCGGGTTTCTCTCCATCTCCACCAACTCCAATTAACTATCCACAATTCGGAAACATCAACACTCCACCCGAACTCGAATCCGAAACCGAGCCCGAGCCCGAGCCCGAACCCGTGCCAAGCCCGAACCCGAAGAAAGGAAAAGGAAAAAGGGTTTAAGTTAAATGGTCCGACGAGGAGGCGGTTATATTAGCCGAACGTTGGATTCACCGTTCCGAAAAATCAAAGAAAGGGGTTTCACAAACATACAAAGCTTTTTGGGACAAAGTTTTAAAAGATTATAATTCGGTGGCACCTCGAGAGCGTACTTTGAGCCAAATTCAAGGAAAGTGGAATAAAATTCGTACCGATTGCAAAACTTTCATTTCAATCCACAAAAATCTTACGAATCGTCGTCAAAGCGGGGCAAGTGACGACGACGTTGTTAAATCGTGTCTTGTTGCGTTTAAGTCGCAACAAAAACGCGCGTTCATTTATGAAAAATGTTGGAATGTACTCAAATTTTGTCCGAAGTTTATGGAAAATGATGGAGTCATGAGCAACCGACATCCAAGCCAAATCGATCTCGAACCGATAGATCTTGGTGACGAAATGCCTACTTCCGAGCCTCTTGCAACTAACATGGAACGGTTGTTCCAAAACGACACAATTCGTCGCCCGCCCGGCCGTACTACATCAAGGAAAAATCAAAAAAGTTCGGGTTCGAGTGATGCAGCTACTTCTTCAAGGTCTTTAAAAGAACAAGAACGTCTTGCAAATATAAGGGCCGCGGAAGCACAACACAAAACGTTGTCCACGATCGACCAAAATTCGATCAATAAGACTATCATGAAATCGTGGAAAATGTTATATAAAAAGATACCGTCGGGTCTCAAAAGTAAGGAGAAAAAAATGCTCAAACAAGTGCGAAAAACCGTGGTTGATAATTATGAGTCGGATTACAAAACGGTTTTTGGTCACGAACCGGGTTCGGGTTCCATCCAAGTATCCGATTCGGACGAAGATGAACACGAAAATGAAGATGAAGGTTCGGACGATTCGGAGTAGTCGACTAGTTGTTTATTTATTTTCAATAAATGTATTTTTATTTTTTTAGGAATTGTAATGTTTTTTTTTTTAGGAAATGTAATTTTATTTTTATTTAATGTAATGTTTTTAATTTTAATGAATATGTTTTAAGTTTGTGTTTTAAATAAATAAAGAAATTAGTGTGTGGGGCTCAAGAAAAAGAGAAGTGATGTTTAATGTAGGCAGTTTGTGTCAGTTTGTGTCAGTTTTGAAAAAAGCTGAGGTGGCGCTGATGTGGCACAAACTGATGCGTTAGTTTGTGTCACCTGTTCGGAGGAGTCTAATAAACAGTTTTTAATGTATTTTTGTAATGGTGAAATTGATTATGATTACCTGATTTATATTAATAAATGAATTTTTTTTTTCCTTATGGTCGGCTGTAGTTGTTGCCGGTGAAATTTGTGAGAGCTGCGGGACTAGAAAATGCAACGAGGTTGAAGTTGAAGGACCATGAGGGGAATGAATGGATGATGGATATAAAGATAAATCATGGCAGGAGAAACCAACACAGGTTATCATCTGGGTGGTCGAAGTTTCGTGATTATCACCAATTATCAGAAGGTGATGTTTGCTTTTTCAAGTTCAACAAGAACGAAGGCGTGTTAAATTTAACTCAAGTGCTCAAGGGCAAAAGAGCAATCAAGAAAGAAAATTCAATGCAGGAGATGAAGTGAAAGAGAGGAAGACCACCAAGGAAAACACAAGCACAAGGATACAAGGTGATGTGACAATTTAAAATTGAAGATCAAATGGCTCCAGCTGTGGTGAAGGCCACGATTTAATAAACCTGACGCTGTTGGTTCGTTGTATGGACGTGTAAGTTGGACCGGGGGCTGAGAAATTGGTTAAAAGCAATCGTGATGTTTGATGGTGGTGGTTACACTTTACAATTTCTGTTCATAATCAAGAGATGGTATTTATTTGTTGATTTGTGTTTCCTGAAAAAAGCGCCTTTAAGTCATTATTGAGCAATGTGGTGTTAGACCACTCCCAATTGTTGTTACGTCAGTTTTGTGTCAATTGTATCACATCAGCGTCATCTAACACTTCCCAAACTAATACACAATTGACGCAACGGTGTCAACAATGAATATGTCACTTCAATTTTTTAACACCATATTTACAAATATATCTTTATTTTTATATAAAAAAAGCGACACCTATCGATTTTTATGTCGCCCAAGGGACGCAAAACAAGTGACACACCAAACTGACACGGACGTACCATTGGTGTCACTTTGGAGACACACGTCAGTTCCGAATCCACTTGCGTCGGTTGGTACCGTTGGGAGCGGTCTTACATTTATTTTCACTTTTTAAATCAGTAAGTTAAGTTACTAAATAAGAGTTGGTCAAAAGTTTATACAAAGAAGAGTCGAAATCACTTGATCCAACAGGCAACATAAAAAATGGTCAAATTTGATATTTTTTATTTTAGTCCAAATTCAACGTGTGACCCATGCTTCTAACTCTTTGACTTCAAATTATATTAAATATATATAAAGATTTTGGGAAATTTTATATATACAATTTTTATTTAAATTAAAATAATATATATAAAGATTTTGGGGAATTTTGAAACCCCTCGAATTTTATTTTTACTATTTAAAAAAAAAATATTCTTAAATAAATCCCACAACTCAAACATATCAATATAAACTAGATATAAGAATTGGAGAATCAAAATTTGACTAAAAAGGAACATTTTCTGAAAACAGACAGGTACCCGCCAGGTAGGCAAGGGTACCCGTCAAGTAACCTTACACGCCCAACTTTCAGTCAACTTTTTCAAAGGGGCTATCCGGTATATAGGATAGTACCCACCAAGTACTGATCCTATCGGGTACACAGTGTACCAATCAGGTACACCTGCATGTACATTAAACTCAATTTTCAACCATTTTTTACATCAGATTTCAAAACATTCAAACATCAAACTTTTACAATCAATTGACCACATCTTTACCAACCTCCTTTCTACTAAAACAACCAAATGCTATTTACCAGAAGTCCATCAATTACTCAAGTGACCAAAAACAAGAAACTTCGATAGATGAGGCGAACGAGAATAGTGGAAGACCAATATTTCATGGTGTGAAAGTAAAGACGGAATATGAGTCGGGTTCTGAGGTGGAAGCAGACAAGAGAAAAAGGGGAAGGCTACAAACGAAGGAACTTGATGGTGGTGGTGCGACTGTTAAGATTGAGCAAGCATGTTGCTTACTTTTAGTTAACCTCATACAGAGCATGTTTGGTAGTGATATGATGGCCAGAATCTGTGTTCAAAGTGAGCTGATGGAATTTTTTTTATAGATTAATATTACCTAAATAAAAACATGATTGTGGCTCGTGATGGCGTTAGTTGATCGAAAGAGAAAACGTTAACAGAATTGTACAACCAACTACTTCATGTTGGATTTCAAAATAACAGGATTTTTGATGATCTCACAGGGCTTATCTAACGCTAAATTCTGTCAGACATTTTATCAATTCTACTTTTTATTATGTTAAATTTCATCAGTTTCTTTCAATGTTAAACCCCTAAAATGGACATTGACTGAAGTTTATATAGATTTGATGAACTAGTTTGAGTAAGAAATAAGAAGATATAGCATACAACCACAATTTATAAATTGATCAATAACTTGTGTCGGCTTAACGGGTCCTTGGAGGTCCAGTACAAGTGTGTTGGCAGATCAAGCTAGACCACTATAAACCAACCTAAACTATGGAGTGCTCACTATTCTTAATTCAATTATTCGATTGGGTTGATCGGATCAAACTATCAAACTATATGGTATGATGATAACCGGTTCATTCGGGCCGGTTCAATCGGTTGAAACCGGAAATTGAGTGGTGACCGGTTCATTTTAAACCGGATTATTCTGAGTTTTGAACCATTGTGAACCGACTGGTTTTCCAATTTGCTTGAACAAGTCAACGAATGGTTTTAGTCTATTTTTTTTTATCGTTTATAACTGTAAATTTGATTTATTTTAGTATTGATATTATTTTTGAGTAAAAATAAACCAAATATGCTAAATTTACCTTACTCTACGGTTAACGAACTTTTTGATTTTTAATTTCAATGTATATACATTTTTTGCAAAAAATATAATGTCAAAATTATTAAAAAATTTTATCCTCTTTAATATTGGATCTAAAAATAAAAACTAAAAAATATGGTACACAAATTAAAGTTGTGTATCACAGCTTTTATGTGTGATACCGTGATACACACAAAAACTTTTATGATGTGTATCACATATTATTAAATTTTTTTTATCTCATATTAAAAAGCATGAAATCTAATAATTTGATATAATTTTTTAATCAAAAAAATTAGTTAATCTTTAAAGTTAAAAATAAAAATGTTCGTTCTATCATTCTCATCATAAGAAGTGTTCTTATTTGAACTTTTTCCATAACTTTTAGATAAACTCACACAACTCTAGCTAAATCTCCATTAGATAATTTAAATACAGCTAAACTATAGCAAGCAATGTTGTCAGATGATGGAACAAAGTTCTGGATGGAATTTTCCCTTCTTTTTTCTTTTTAGTAAATTACATTATCAGTGGTGTGATATACACGTTATTTCACTTTCAATTTTTTGTGCGATCTCAGTCCCTCTACTCGGATTTATATTTCACTCCCGATCTCTAACTTTAGCGTTAGTTAATTTTACTTTTCAAGTAAAAAATGACTTTTCCGTCTTCTCCCCTTATCGTAAACTAATAAAAGGATCGACACCTAAAAAGAGGGGAAAGGGGAGAAAATGGAAAAATTATTTTTGACCTCGTGTGTTATGTACGTGGACTGACTTAACGAGTAAAATTAACTGGTATTAAGGTTAAGGAACATGAGAAAAATATAAATCAAGATCGAGGGATTGAGACTCCAAAAAAATACCCAAAAACTGAAAATGAAATGACGTGAATACCACGTGGACTCAAAATGTAGTTTACTTTTTTTTTTCCTTAAAAGAAAACGGGCTCCTAACAATCTAACTTTTTAACGTCGACCGGTCGACGAGTATATGAAAAAACAAAGGGCCCCTTTAAATTTGATAACCACACGAAAAAACATTGAGATTTCAGTTTTCAATTGCGTGTTTGTGGGACCTTTTTTTTTTTTATTTTCTTGTGGTGGCACTTCAGTCGACCTGGTTGGAAACTTGGAAAGCTTTCTCATGATTTGCGCATATCTATAAGTTGCAAGATATTTTAAAATTGTTCTAAATATGTCTATTTGCTTTTCAAAATTCGATTTGATATATATGTTGTGTAACACTTTATTTTGATTATATAGAAACGTGTTTTTTATTCAAACTCGAACTCGAATAAATGTTAAAAATTATATTCAAGTTCGAGTAATATATTAATGTTGAGAATTTTCGATGCTCGTTTAATTACCTAGGATATTTTTCTAATGGACTATTTTTTCCAAGACCAAATTATTTGTTTACAAACTCGAGCTAGATTAACTCATTTCATAGCTCGAGCTTGAGTTCACATAAGTTCCTTTATATTTGAGGTATTAGAATAAGATGTATTAGTCAATTTTATATAAATTATGCAACACATAAACTTGTTTTATAAATTAAGCTCGTTCGACTCGTTAAGTTCGATTACCCCGCTCGACTAAATGTTAACGTGCCTCCGAACGAGCCTAGTTGAATAACATTTTTTAATACTAAACTCGTGAAACAAATCGAGTAGTAAATTTTGTTCGACCCAGGCTCGAGTTTGAACGTCGCCATGCTCGAATACGAGTTAAACGATCTCGAACTCGAGTAACTCGTTAAATGCTTGACCCGTTAACAGTCATATGTATATATAATTTTCCGTGACCCTATAAATTGAAAATCCTGAGCGGTTGACCACCTTGAACACGGCCCTGACTACACGTGTCAAGTATACGCTCGACAATATACATAATATCACGTGCGTGTATATACATTTATATTTTAACAGCAATAGAAAATAGATTTACTTCGTAATTATAATTTCAATTATACAACCGCAAGTGGAAAGATGTAAATATATTAATTTGTGAAACACTAAAATTGACGTGCAACACCACAATATTCCTTGATCAATACACAAGGTACAACACTATAAATGCATAATTTTGGTGTGCACATCAATTACACTATTACACAAATTGATACCCAAAATGTAAATATTAAAGAAACTGGAAGGTGTAAACTGTAATGATAAAGAAGTTGGAAGGTGTAACCTGTAATACTAAAGAAATTGGAGGGTGTAAACTGTAAATAATACAAAATTGGAACCAAATTTAACAGATACCACCAAGACCACCAAGACCACCAAGACCACCAACTGGTCACCTGCAACACAAAATCAACTCCCCTTCTTTCTCTTTCTCTCTCAAAAAAATGGCAACAGTTCCTCTTGGAACTCATCTTCACAATTCTTCTCCCTTACAAAACCCTAAATTCCTAATTAATCCCATTGATAAATATAAACAATCTCGTTTCTATTACACCAGGAAACAGAGTTTTATGCTCAAAAATGGCGCCAAAACCTGTAATTTCGGACCTTGTTTTGATTCAAGGGTTCCGAACGCTAACATCACCGTCAGAACTTCTGCTACTAGTTCCGATACAGCTCTTCTGGATGCTGCCGTCTCCGATGACGTCATCTATCAACAAACATTTCCATTGCAACGCATTGAAAAGGTTCGTTCCAACTCAATTTAGCATGTACTTATACGTTTTCGGATTAGTTGGGGTGGAAACCCTGAGTTGGAGAATGATTGATTAATTAGTTAAAAGTGCATTGTGTTGTTTAGCTGATTTGTGGTCATAGTTCAATTTTAGCAGGTAATTGAATTACAAATTTGTCTATTTTATTATGGAGTACTTTGTTTAAAAAAACTTGCTATGCTTTCATTTCAATTTGTTCCAAATAAAATGTGAAACAAGCGAATCAATGTTGTGGTCTTATTAGTGATTAAACATGATCAATCATGACTCTGATACTGCTGCAAATCGGAAGTAATGATAAACACACAAAGGTTTGACGCATGGTTTGAGAGAGAATTCTTTATTATACAATGCCTGAAACCTTACAATTCACGTCCCTTATAACGGAAGTTTCTAAATTTGGCATGTGCCCCAAAAACAAGAAGTTTATAATTGAGAGAGGTAAAACCTAAGAAAATGTGTAAAATTGAATGATAGTCTGAATTTCGCACGATCCACTTATAAAATTAAAATTAAAAATATCCAAAAACTCAGGATCTTCAAGTAAAAATCGGGACTCAAGAAAGAATATGGGCCCGAGAGCCGGGGAAACCACTTTCACCTGTTTGTCACAAGGTCCGGCTCGTCAAGACCTTTTTATCCATATAAAGGAGGCCCGGTAACTCCTAACAGATTAGAAGTTAGACTTCTTTCCGGCCCGTTCACCGTTCTCCCACTGATCCATGAAAGAGTCCGCAAACACTGGGATCAAATATTAATTGTGATGTAGTGACAAATTAGAAACACGAATTAAATCTGTTGATTCCCAGAATACCAGATTAATTCCTTCTAAACACGCGTTGATTCAACAGAATACCGCGGCCATACAAAATTCAACTCAAATGTTCAACACAAATTGAGAGAAAATTCAACTTTCATAAAGTCCAAAACTAAATCTTTTGTCTCAAACATAAACCCTAAAGTAAGATGCAGAAATTCGAAATGGGCCTAAAACATAACGGGCCAAACAGAAAGCCCAAAACAAAAGCCCAAAAATAACTAAAAAAACATAAAATAGTCCATAACTTCTTCTAGGAGTCGTTTTTGGGCCTAGAAGTTGGGTAAACCGCCTACGGCGTTTACCAAGAGATGGGCCTCGTCCCAAGCTTCTTTTCGCCAGCTCATGAGCCTGAAACGGAGCCCCGTAGCCCAAGTTACACCTGTTTTTGTGAAGCGCTTTTCTAACCCGATCATGGGCCTCAATAAATGCCAAGGCCCGATCATCAACACTTGGGCCCGCATCAAATTGCTGCTGTATTTTTGTCTTGTACACGACATGTTGTATGTTTAGCATTTTTCTCGGGGTGTTACTGAGAAAATTATAAGTTAAGAGGTGTTCTATGTCATCAGTGAAACTACGAGGACCAGTTTTGTAAATATGTAAAGAAAGGTTGTTAAGTTAGCTTAAATAGTTAGTTAGGTCGTTATTAGCAGTTAACTTGTACTGTTCATCATTGTAAACGATTACTGTCTGTTCATAATGAAATTTAGTAATTCGTTTCAATCTTGATCTCTATTTTCGTTTAACAACAAATCATTCCGCAATTTCATAGTTACTGTTAATGATGGTTGAGTAACTGACAGGTGGAAGGAAAGGTATTAATCAGATTAGATCGTGGTAAGGATGATGAAAATTGGCAGCTAACTATAGGATGTAACCTTCCAGGGAAATGGGTTCTTCATTGGGGAGTTAATTATGTCAACGACATTGGCAGGTTTGGACCATTTGGTTGACCATGTACTTGCATTTTTTATCTCAAATATTATGTCATTTTTTACAGTGTGATATAGTCTCACGAGTTTTAAGTCATACTCTGTGTTGTTCAATGATTGTAGTGAATGGGATCAGCCTCCTGTTGAAATGAGACCCCAGGGCTCTATTACCATAAAGGTATCTGATTTGCTCAATTTTATCATTGTTAATCGCACTTCTATGTTAGTTAGTTGCATACTTACGATTTGAATGTACATGAACTTTCAGGACTATGCAATTGATACCCCTTTGACCACGTCGACAACAGTGGCAGAAGAAGATTCACTTTATGAAGTGAAGATTGATTTTAATGCTAAAAGTTCACTTGCAGCTATCAATTTTGTATTAAAGGTACCAGTTGAAGTTGTTAGAGGTTTAGGATCCTCATTTGCTTTTTAATTGAGGCTCTTGCACTTAATTAATTAACTTTTAGTGATTTAGGATGAGGAAACCGGATCTTGGTATCAGTACAGAGGGAGAGATTTTAAGGTGCCACTTGTCGATTTCCATAAGAATGATGACAATGCTGTAGGAACTAACCAGGGCTTTGCCACATGGCCAGGTTGGATCACATATTTTTTTCTATAATCACTACATTTTGTTGATATAAGAAGTAGAACAAGCTGGCTAACAAATCTCTTCCCTTTTCATTGATAATTTTCAGGGCAATTTTCCAGCATGCTAATCCAGTCAAAGGACTTAAATTCTAAGGATGAAAATAAAAACGGTAATTTAAAGGAATCTGTTAAAAGTTTCTACAAAGAGCATTTGATCATAAAAGAAACTGTTGTTGAGAACACTATGAATGTGTACTTGAAGAAATGTTTAGAGGCGTCCAATCTTGTTGTGCATATTGAAACTGATATTCCTGGTGATGTTATTGTTCATTGGGGAGTCTGCAAGGATGAGGAGAGTAAGAAGTGGGAAATTCCTTCTGGATCGTATCCTGCTAATACATCAGTTTTTAAAAACAAGGCTTTGCGCACTCAGTTGCAGCAAAAGGAAGGTGGTCAAGGTTGCTTCGGAGTATTTCCATTAGATGAAGGAACTGCTGGTTTTGTTTATGTTTTGAAACTTAGTGATAATACATGGATTAATTATATGGGGAACGATTTTTACATACCTATTCCCGCCTTCGAGAAACTAGAAAAGAGTATTTCTGTAACTGTGGCGGAAGATGTGAAAGTGATTGAAGAAGGTTCTGAATATACTGATGAAATAATCAATGAAATTAGACATCTTGTAAGTGGGATATCCTCTGAAGGGAATCAAATAACAAAAAGTAAAGAAGCACAAGAAATGATTCTTCAGGAGATTGAAAAGTTAGCTGCAGAAGCGTACGGTATCTTCAGAAGTTCTGTGAAAACTTTACCAGAGATTATAGAGACCGAAGTTGAAGATGTTGAATCACCCGCAATAATAAAATCAGCTACTGGTTCTGGTTTCGAAATTCTGTTTCAGGGCTTTAATTGGGAATCTAACAAGTCTGGGAAATGGTATGTGGAACTAGAAGAAAAAGCAACTGAATTAGCCTCACTCGGGTTCACCGTTGTTTGGTTGCCCCCACCAACAGAATCCATCTCGCCTGAAGGCTACATGCCTAGAGATCTTTATAATTTAAACTCAAGGTACTTCTGTGAGTGCATGCTGCATGTTTTATTTGATATTTTTTTTTAACAAATAGAAAATCAAGATGATGAGATGTACAAGTTTATATCAGGTATGGAAGTGTTGATGAGTTGAAGAACATTGTCAAGAAATTCCATCAAGTTGGTATTAGAGTTCTAGGGGATGCTGTCATAAATCATCGATGTGCACATTATCAGAATCAAAATGGTATTTGGAACATTTTTGGTGGTCTCTTAAATTGGGATGATCGTGCAGTTGTTGGTGACGATCCTCACTTTCAGGTAAATAAATATTTAATGTTTTTATTAATGGTGGTGTTGTAGAACATTCTAAAACTGCCTTCATTGTCTTGTAGGGCCGTGGAAATAAGAGCAGTGGTGATAACTTCCATGCTGCCCCAAATATTGATCATTCACAAGAGTTTGTGAGAAAAGATCTTTGTGAATGGTTACGCTGGCTTAGGTTGTTCATCTCATCTCACCTTAATTCAATTTCATATTTTATATATATCTTATGAACTGTTGTATATTGCAGGAAAGAGATTGGGTATGATGGATGGAGGTTGGATTATGTGAGGGGATTTTGGGGTGGTTATGTAAAGGAGTACATGGAGGCAAGTGAGCCGTATTTTTCTGTAGGCGAGTATTGGGATTCTCTAAGTTACACGTACGGTGAGATGGATCACAATCAAGATGCACATAGACAAAGGATTATTGATTGGATTAATGATACCAGTGGAACCGCTGGAGCCTTTGATGTCACAACAAAAGGAATTCTTCATTCTGTAAGTATATATTTCCAACTAAATTTTATTATCTTCATTTTTTTTTAGTTACATGAGATTACATTTCTTAATTTGTCATTTTGTTGAATACAATTAACTGCAGGCAATTGAGAGATGTGAATATTGGAGATTAAGTGATTCAAAAGGAAAACCTCCAGGCGTTGTTGGCTGGTGGCCGTCTCGTGCTGTCACCTTTATTGAAAATCATGACACTGGTTCTACACAGGTATTGACCTGTGTCCATTTTATATTTTACATATTGAACCCTCAGCTTTTTTAAATACACATAATTAGTTTATGTTTAAAAGCTAACAACACAATGATCCGTGTTGTTATTTCACCGATCATTTTTCCTATATGTATATATATGTAAGTTTTGGTTGACATATTTATTTGTGTTTCCTTTGAAGGGTCACTGGAGATTTCCGGGTGGAAAGGAGATGCAAGGATATGCTTACATCCTGACTCACCCGGGGACACCATCTGTTTTCTTTGATCACATGTTCTCCCGCTATAAAAATGAAATTGCTTCACTTATTTCACTTAGGAATCGCAACAAGATACAATGCCGGAGTAGAGTAAGTATCATAAACTTCACTTTTTACTACGTCATGTATATTTCGGGGTAAAATCTAATAAGCTTTCTTTTTGTCATGTACCAATAATCAGGTTAAAATCGTCAAGTCAGAAAGAGATGTATATGCAGCCATAATTGATGACAAGGTTGCAATGAAGATTGGACCGGGTCATTATGAACCCCAAAGTGGGTCCCAGAAATGGTCGTTGGCGGTTCAGGGAAACGATTACAAGGTATGGGAGGCATCATAAACTCAACATCACCTCTTGGACAAGTTTTCATATATACACATGGCACTGAACTGTATTTTTAGCAAACCGAAATATTGTATACTAAGAGTAATATCTGATGATCAGTTTGTAACAAAACAAATAATAATGAGCTGTAAATTCAGAGAGACCTCATGCTTATGTTTCTGTTATGGATGTTGGATCAAGCTCAAGGACTTTGTAGTGCTTTAACTAGGTCCGAGAGTTTAAATATAAGTTCATAACTGTTTTCCATCCTTGTTGCAAACCATTAGCAAAGGATGTCCACGTTGGTTATTAACTTATTATCAATTAATTAACTTAATAAACAAGTTAGTGTCACTCGTCATGTAAGAACTAGTTTTTTTTATCCAGGCATTGCCCGTTAACTTGGCTGCTATAATAATACAATTAATATGTTATCATTTTATTTTATATACAATTGGTTGAAAACGGATAAACACTAAAGTCAATCACTTAAAAACAGAAGCAATACCTACACGGCGTACTCACGTTTGAATAATTTTGTTAATATTTTTAATAATTCCTAAGTATGTGGATAAAGCTTTAAACCATACATAAATAAATCATTTACTTAATGTATGTACATCCGAAGGAAAATAAAAAATACATACGTTGGAAAAATAATATATGCATGCCCCTGTAGAGAATGAAAAATCTTATATGCATGCCCCTATAGAAAATGAAAATATAAAAACTTTGTATGTTCTCATTTTATATATGGATGGTTGAGAATAGATAAAGCGTAAAGTTAAAAGTTTAGAAACTTACATATGCACTTTCGCATACACACAAAAGCACATCGAAACTCAAAGTATGACCGTTGCATCGAGTATTTGGAGAGGACTCGGTAGTAAAGATACCAGTTCTTATGGAACTACATGTAATTATAGTGTATGTCATTTCATTAAGAATTCATTCCAAAATATGCACACACATGCAGTCCTCTTTGAGCTGCTATACTTGAGATAATTGTCATGTTCTCTGAGTCAACAATATAGAGAAGTATCTTCATCAAAGTAACAAAGATCTCTGGTCGTTAACCCTGAACCACCCTTTATAGAGACACTAATCTTCATCAAAGTAACATAGATCTATGGTCCTTAACCCTCAACCACCCTTATGAATCAATGGTTGCATCAGTTGCATCTTTATTTCCCTATTACCCTTTCATCACAATTGGTGACATGATGCCTTTAGTCATAATTCTTCCCGTAGAAGGAGGCATTGCAATTCCTCTTACAAATGTTTTTCCAACCATACATATGATTAAACCAATTGAACACTTCCCGTATGACGTTTGTAATTCTTCTGATTGCCTAGATGAAGCATTCAATGTTTCTATGGATATGGTCCCAGTAAAAGGAAGGTATTCCCAAAGAAAAATGAGAACACGTTATGAACAAGGTGATCCTTCAGTTGATATTCTTGGAGAACCATCAGGAAAGTTTGATTACTATGTGTATTACTCAAAAACACCTCCTATATCACCCTATCAGCCTTGTCAAAATTCTCCACCTAATAATCTTTCTCCATATAACCAACAAGCCTTATCCAGTATTCACAAAAAATCTGTACTCTACCCTTCCCATGATGAATGTTTTGTCATTTCCATTCCTCCTTCAACATCCAAGTCACTTGAGTGTCAAACTGCTCTCCCTCTATTAAGTTCTTTTAAGAATACAGATCAACGCACAAAACATGATTGGAAAATAAAAACTCCAACAACATTTGGTCCAAATGGAGCCTCACATTCCGTTAGTCCAGCTGAAGCAACTTTAAACTGGCAAAGTGAAAAATGCTGTTGCACAAAACAAAGCGCTAACACAGATCCTCGCTCAACAATCTCACTTTTCAAAATCCCAAAGAAACAGTAGCTTCTAAAGTAAAGTTCATCGAAAGCATGATCATTGAAATCAAATTCAAGTTGCAAAACCTTCATACTGAACTCTTACAATTGGTTCGCACTTCACCTACTCATCAAACCAACGTGTCTCTTTCTGAAAAGGAATCAGACATGAGGTTCTTAAAAACCCAACTCTTGAATCTAGAACGCCAACACAAACAACAAAGGATGTCAACTCTCGTTGATGATCCATGGAGACTCCCAACTACCCTCTTTGTTCGGACTGCTTTTGACCCTCAACCCATTCCTTAGTTGTTCCCACATAAAACCTCGCCATCATTATCTTTGTGGGCCCCAGAACAAGAAAAACTACATGGTTTATCTCAAACTGTTAAGAATTCCCAAACCACATTATCTAAACTTGACCCTGGTTCGAGTTCAGATGCTACCGTTCTAGCCTCCTCCAAAGCCCCAGATATTTTTCCAATTGTAAAAATAAATCTCATTTCCTCCTTCCTCCAGTCATTAATTGAAAGAGAAGATTCTGTTCAGCCTCCCTTTGTCGGGCCAGTGTTATCTTCGGCAACCCATCCGATTGTTTTTCAAGATGTCGAACCATTTGAACATTTGTTTATGGCCGAACCAGAAGAGACAGTTCAAGACGAAACTGAACCATTTGATATTAATGATTCAACATCTTATACCATCCCACCAACTGGCACACAATTTCCCCGATCAGATACCAAACAACGGTTTACCTTTGATGATATCCCGCCTTCTAAATGAGGTGAAAGAAGTGTTGAAATGTTAACATGGTGCTCAGCTGAACTTCAATACTATGCCATTGACATGATCATTAGAAGATTTCTTGCTCGTCTTCAAGGGTGCCTTCGAGATTGGTATCTCAGCCTTGGTGAATACCGACAATTACAAATCCAAATGGAAATTTCTTTGGGACACTCCAAGGTCTTGCCTACAAAAGTTTTGTTAACCCATGGACACCTGCACAGTCTCCATGGGTTAACAAAACTTTTGTAGGCAAGACCTTGGGGTGTCCATCTTAAATTTGATAATTTATGAAGGATATCAAAACCAATGAGAAGATCTTTACCATGAGAACTTGATCCTAATAACCTATGTCAAATAACACAGTTAGGAAAAAGGCGGATATTGATCGGGATACTGATCTTGTCTATGACAAAACTTTCACCATTTGTAGCTAAGAACTGTTGGTATTTTTATGTTGGTAATGTGGTTTCCAGAAACTGAGCCTGTGTCAAAGAAAGCAATAACTTGCATCGGTTTAGCATATGTGCTAGTGAGTAGGTGAACTTTGGCTAATGGTGTAGGTGGAGTATTTTGTACAGGAAAGATATGTGGAAGGGGACTCATCATAAACACTCCCTGGTTGGAACATGGATCATCAGAATCTGAATCATCATCGAATGAGGAAATGGAATAGGCAAAGGAACATATTGCAGAATCATTTGGTTCATCATCAAGGGAATAAAGGGATTCAAGGTCGGAAAGATCAACAGGTTCGATTTGGTTGAGTGTTTGGATTAGTCTTGGGATTTCCGTTTGTCTGAACAATCTCTTGCAAAGTGACCCTTTTTGTTACAGATATAACATCTGTCAGAAGTTCGTCCACGCTATGATTTTTTCCTTAGGAATTTCCATTTCTTTTTGTATGGGACATTTTGTCGTGGAAATTTCTTCCTTTCTCTATAGGAACCGGAAAAATTTGAATGAAAATATTCCTTGGAATGAGAATTTTTCTTTGTGTGGGAACAATTACATGATGACTTATCTTTTCATTTTATTTGGAGATACTTGTCATCACAAGCGGAACCAAGTCGCTTTCCAGTTTTTTCAAATTCAACAAGGAATTTCTTTTGGTTACAAAGCTTCGCGAGTGCATTTAGGATTAACCGATAGACTTCACCCAATGAAGTTTATGCAACAGTGATATTCATGGTTTCTAGTGACCTGTAGGCTTCATTTCCTAGTGACTCTGGAAAAGAATTTAGGAAGACCTGTTTGAGATTAACATCATCAACACCATGTAGACAATAAAATCGTTGGGACATGCAATTATAGTGTTTCTCAAGTTCACTTTTCTGGAAAGAACAACACTTCATTTTTAGGAATTCTTCTCTTGCATGGATGGTGTGTTCAATCGGGCTTCTAATGAATTCAGAATAAATAATATTCATGAACTCTTCAGGGGATGGTGACTGTTGGATTTGTAATTGTCGGTATTCACCAAGGCTGAGATACCAATCTCGAAGGCGCCCTTGAAGACGAGCAAGAAATCTTCTAATGATCATGTCAATGGCATAGTATTGAAGTTCAGCTGAGCACCATGTTAACATTTCAACACTTCTTTCACGCCATTTAGAAGGCGGGATATCATCAAAGGTAAACTGTTGTTTGGATCTGATCGGGGAAATTATGTGCCAGTTGGTGGGGTGGTATAAGATGCTGAATCATTAATATTAAATGGTTCAGTTTCGTCTTGAACTGTCTCTTCTGGTTCGGCCATAAACAAATGTTCAAATGGTTCGACATCTTGAAAAACAATCGGATGGGTTGCCGAAGATAACACTGGCCCGACAAAGGGAGGCTGAATAGAATCTTCTCTTTCAGTTAATGACTGGAGGAAGGAGGAAATGAGATTTATTTTTGCAATTGGAAAAATATCCGGGGCTTTGGATGAGGCTAGAACGGTTGCATCTAAACTCGAACCAGGGTCAAGTTTAGATAATGTGGTTTGGGAATTCTTAACAGTTTGAGATAAACCACGTAGTTTTTCTTGTTCTGGGGCCCACAAAGATAATGATGGCGAGGTTTTATGTGGGAACAACTGAGGAATGGGTTGAGGGTCAAAAGCAGTCCGAACAAAGGGGGTAGTTGGGAGTCTCCATGGATCATCAACGAGAGTTGACATCCTTTGTTGTTTGTGTTGACGTTCTAGATCCAAGAGTTGGGTTCTTAAGAACTTCATGTCCGATTCCTTTTCAGAAAGAGACACGTTGGTTTGATGAGTAGGTGGAGTGCGAACTAATTGTAAGAGTTCAGTATGAAGGTTTTGCAACTTGAATTTGATTTCAATGATCATGCTTTCGATGGACTTTACTTTAGAAGCTACTGTTTCTTGGGATTTTGAAAAGTGAGATTGTTGAGCGAGGATATGTGTTAGCACTTTGTTTTGTGCAACAACATTTTCACTTTGTCAGTTTAAAGTTGCTTCAGCTGGACTAACGGAATGTGAGGCTCCATTTGGACCAAATGTTGTTGGAGTTTTTATTTTCCAATCATGTTTTGTGTATCGATCTGTATTCTCATAAGAACTTAATGGAGGGAAAGCAGTTTGACACTCAAGTGACTTGGATGCTGAAGGAGGAGTGTAAATGACAAAACATTCATCATTGGAAAGGTGGAGTACGGATTTTTTGTGAATAATGGATAAGGCTTGTTGGTTATATGGAGAAAGATTATTAGGTGGTTCTCCAAGAATATCAACTGAAGGATCACCTTGTCCATAACGTGTTCTCTTTTTTCTTTGGGAATACCTTCCTTTTACTGGGACCATATCCATAGAAACATTGAATGCTTCATCTAGGCAATCAAAACAATTACAAATGTCATACGATCGAAATTGGTATTATATATGCTATACTTTGAGATATATTCCATCTAGCCCTTGAACATTCAACTTTAAGTATGTTGGTTCCCTTAATCACGGATCTAAACTTGTCGTTTGACTCAATTGAAAGGCGGAAACAATCAATCAAGCAATTGAAACGTAAACACAAACACAACGATTCTATAATCTTTTCGTATATATAAACACTTGAAGAATAACGATTACAAATCACAAAACTCTCTCTTCCCACTCTCTCTGCCGTATCTCTCTCTCTCTCTTTAGGGTTTGATCCACCCAAAAACGAAATTCTAACTCGATATATATAGACAACCTGCTGGACCCTGCGACACAAGCCCTATGTCGCAGGCCCAGCCCATTGCGACACAACCTTTGTGTCGCTATAGCGACACAGGCTCTGTGTCGCAAGACCAAAATATTGTGTATTTTCTATAATTACATTTCATTTACAAACTCGAAAATACAAACTTGATACTTCACACACTCAGACTAATTAACTTTAACAGAACAAACGTTGACCAACTGACTGACACACATTTATGCACCAAGAAACTCCCCCATGTCAGCAGCTTGGTCAATTAATCTTTAATTAGTCTTCACCAATAAACTTCCCCATGGAGATAGCTTGGTCTTCAAAAATCTTGATGTTCAGTTTCATATGACTGACAACTAATTAGATCTTCAACTTCAGTGACCATCATCTCTTTCATCAATAGCTTATCCAATAATATTTATCTTTCAAAGTCTTTGGAGAACTCTCATCAATTCTTATCGTTTGAATATGAGCATGATATGTAACTTGAATAAAATAACTCTGAAATAAAATATTTTTGTAATTTTCTTTATAAGACAGAATTAAAATACTGAAAGCACTAAATAAACAATCTTTTTGGGGACGGAATTGTTTTGGTCTGGTTAGGGATCATATTAGGATAACATGCAATTATTAGGAAATAGTAAGTGTTATTTCGATTATCAGTATATTTGTCCACTTTAAATTTACTTAGCATATTTAAATCATCTGTTATAAAGATTAGTTCAAGACGATTATTGATATTTTTATCCATCTAAACATTTGTACTTAAGTGTATGATGTCAACTCATAATAAGATGAATCACTTGTGTTATTATTAGCATGCATATTATAGTATATAAATCACATTAAAATATACATTTGAAATCAAAAACATGTTAGTATTTTCTTTATAGAAGGTGAGGGTATGAACGTATCTTTAGAACTAAGATAGCGGTGACAGGTCTGTACTTTCGTACAACAGAGTCACATAAGCAATAGTTCAGGTTGAACAAACACCAGTCTGAACAATTAAACTAGAGGGTACAGGTCTGTACTTTCGTACAACAGAGTACCATAGTTTAACACAAACCAGTACGAGGCAAACTTTGTATAACTTTGGTTTATACATTAGTGCATTATATTTTGTAGAATTAAGAATGCCACGGGTACGTAATAGTTGTACATAACTTAACATAGACTACGCACCTAAGTTCTTTTCAAGAATATATTAGATGAAACCAGGTCTGTATTGACATACAACAAAGGAGACAACTAATATATTCCCCCAGATAACACCATACAAAGACCCTATATTTTAGATCATAACATGTTTATCATCCAAATATTAAGACGAAGCGTCAAAATATTTCAGACATTTTTGCCCTTATTTCAACTTAGTGTCATACATATTAATATGTCTTTATATAAAATAATATGCATATTTGAAAGTTAAGCTTCTTAGTAACTTTAGAACAAATGCCTATCAATACATCATTTGATGAATCTAATATTTATAAAAGATATTTCAAGTATGCTAGATAAATCTACTGACACATCAAACATAAACCTTAAAATTCCATTTTATGCATGTCTCCTGATGTACTATCATTTCCCCAATTGTTTACAGACACGATTCAACGTCTATTTTTAACAATTCTTTAATACTAACAAGTATAAAGAGTGGCAGTTGCTTTTTTTCAAGAATTTGCCTGTTCATATTTTTCAAACTTTTTAAATCGGAATTTTAAAATTACTCCCCCCGAACAGCGAATTCTTTACTCAAAAACAAACAAATAAATAATCATGAAAGAAACAAAAATTTCAAGTCACATATCAAGTCAAACTCAAATACTTTTAGTACTTTTTAACCACCTCGTATCACTTCAGAATTTCATCCATTCACTCAAACATAAGCACCACACATAAGCACTTTGAAATCAACCTTCTTCGTATCCTTGCAGTCACTAAATGTATTAGCGATCAAAAACCTGACTGCATCACCAAAAACAAACATTAGTACTTATGAGACACCCAAGCCTTGATAGACTTGGGTTGTCCACTATCATCCATAACCATCACATCAATGAGTTTATGATATTTTAAAAATTCAGATGATTTCATTGATGTGTCGTTTGTGGATTTAGGTTTCCAAACCTGGTTAGGTTCAGATGTTTTGTTTTCAACAATGTTGTGCTTTTGGACTTGAGGTCTACTGGGCACACCTTTGTTTACTCTAACCATAGGTTTTGGAGAGTTGGATGCACAACTAGATACATGCGAAAACGAACCACGCCTTGAAACGGATTTTTGAAAAGAATTTCTAAAAAATGAAGTTCTTGGCATCCCTCTACCAAACCTATCTAGGGATAATAACCGACAATCCCTAATGATGTGGCCCTGTTGACCACACCGATAACACGACCGCCTTTCCACATACGGCCTTTTCCAGTGACTCCCCTCAAATTGTTTCAATGGAGGATTTACTGAGGGAGGCTTAGAAGTTGAGGCATTTACAGAACATGAACACTTATGCGTACATGTTGATGTAGAGGCCTCTAAAGTTGAACAGGTAGATGTTGAAGGTTGTTTTTTAACAGATTTATTAATTATTTTCTCGTTCTTCAGATTATTCACAGATGATTGTGAATTATGTGAAGATTTTCCTTTTGAATCCTTTTTTGAGATTTTAACAGATTCGGATTCATTAACAACCTTGTTTTTACCTTTACTATTAAAAGCCTTTTCAGATTCATTAGTAATTATATGATTTTCGGGTTTAACATCAACCTTTTCAATTTTAATCTGAGCCTCTTCAGTTAAATCCTCTACCTCAACAGACTTCTCAATATTAACTGGAGGCACTACGTTAGCCTTAACAAACTCAGGCATATTAACAGCAGGTGTTGTATCAAACACTGGCTCAGCAACAGATTTTGTATCTACCTTTGTAAAGGTAGGTACAAAGTCTTTGGCTACATCCTTGGAAGGCATTGGCAGATAGTCAGAAGGAGGTGGTACATTGCGGTAACCAAGACCAGCCTTACTCTTCGTATCTGTCCTTTGCGATTGTAGGATCTCATCAAAGACTAGTGAGGATGTTGAAAAATTTGACAGCTTTCTTTTTAATTCAATTACTTCGGCCTGTGAGTCAGCAAGTTCCTTTTTCATTATCAGTTTCATATTCATATAACTATCTATTGCGTCTAGCTGACTAAAATTTTTGGCCCTAAGTGCTTTTCTTTCTTCGAAAGCAGCATTTAGTTTTTTATCAAAAGCCATTTCATTTTCCTTTAAAATTTTATTTGCCTTATTAAGTTGTTCTAACTCAGACGTAAGGCGTTCATTATCCTCACTGTATCTGTTAACTTTGTTAGTTAATTTGATACATGACACACAAGATAATGGCTCTTCAATAGGTACCTCAGGTTTATTCAAGATGTGAGCCATGAGAGCTTTATTTTCGCTCAGATCATCATGAGCACTCCAATCATAAGCTTCTTCGTTTAACATGAGAAAGGCATTTGAAGCGGTAGTAACAGGTTGCTTAGTAGGAGAAGGCTTTGTGAAGCCAGATGGGGGCTGTTTGGTCTTCTCACATTCTTTAGCAAAATGCCCAAGATTCTGACAGTTGTAGCATCGCACTTTACTTTTGTCGAAACCCAAACCTTCATCAGTTTCATCTTCCAGGTGCTTTCTCCTAGTTCTCTGCAAGTACCTTTTGGCTCTTCTAGTTAACATAGCCATATTCCACCTGATATCCATTCTTTCCAGATCATCAGGGTCGATCTGTTCAAAATCCCTATCAGTGAGATCAATGGTACTGGTCTTCTTTGATAAGAAACTGTCATAAGCGCTGAGAAAAGCTTGGAAGACAGCAGCATTTTCTTCAGTAGCCGGTGTCGGTGGTGTATTGGAAGAATAATATGCTCTTCCCTGTGATGAAGCACCTGTTTGAGAACTAGATGTTGAGGTACCACCGGACATGAAAGCCACCCCACCAGTGCTCTCATCAGTAGGAGATTGAGCCCCATACAAGCTAGGCTCTTGAACATAGGCACTTGATTTAGTTTCTTTTCGTTGCATATCAAGTGCGTAAGCTTGCAGTCTCCCAATGAGATCTTCTAATGACAGTGCCATAACCTCCTCTTGTTCTTCCATCATCATGACACGTTGATCCCATTTCTTAGGTAAAGCACCTAAGAGTTTCTTGTTCACATCCTCTGTGGCTAGGATAACTCCACCCTCTGATAACTCATTAACCAATCGCGAGTATCTATTAAACAATTGAGTGATAGATTCATTAGGCAATATATCAAACATCTCAAACTGTTTTTTCACGAGGTCCAGTTTACTCTTTTTATACTTTTCGTTTCCCCCACAACGCTTTTCAATGGCTTGCCAAAGATCATAAGCAGTGTCATTATGTTTAAACAATCTCATTACGTCAGTAGCTAAACTCATTGTTAAAGCGGAGTGAGTTTTTCGTTCTAAATCCCATAACTTCTTCTCTTCTGGAGTCATAGACCTAACGGATTTTCGTGGAGCAACTCCTGGGAAATCTCCATCAGCAAGAGGATGAACATATCGTTCAAGCAAGGGAATCATCATATCAGGATCATTATAGGAGATGAAACTCTCAAAACGTATTCGTCAATCAACATAATTAGTATTGGTAGTGAATAACGGAGGTTTATTAGTGCTACCTATCTCATTGTTATGTTTTAATAATTGACTAAAGCTTTGAAGAGACATTTTTTAAAACAAAATGTTACCAAATGACTAGTTTTCAAATTTAGCCCTTTTGACTTTTCCCTCCAAAATTTGATTCGAAAATATCGAAAACTACCCGAGCAAAACGAAACTTTTTCACAACTAAAATTAAGACCTTTTAAGCGTAAAAACAAAATTTGATAATGCCCAAAAATTTCCCGCCAAAAGACTTTTTTTTTTTTTTGTGTGACACAAAGTTAGTGTCGCAGGCTGTGTCGCAGGTTGTGTCGCAGTCTGCGTCGCACACTTGTGTCGCAGGCTGTGTCGCTAAATATTGTGTCGCTCCTATCGCAAAATCCGATCTGGTGTCGCAAGCTTATGTCGCGAAAACCCTAAATACGACACAAAGGTTATGTCGCTGCTTGTGTCGCTAAGGCTTGTGTCGCACCTAGTGTCGCAATGTCGCGGCCAGCAGCTCCAAAAACCCTAAAAATCGAAAATTTTCGAAACCCTAACGAATTTCGAACGATAATTGATGAACAAACCCAGAAATACACTTCCAGAAGCTAAATATTCAACTGATTGGACCCAAAACGTTGATCAAACCACCAAAAACACCACGAATCAAACCGAAAACATTTCAATTAACGATCAAATCTTTAAACAAACGCCCAAAGGCTCTGATACCACTTGTTGGTTCCCTTAATCACGGATCTAGACTTGTCGTTTTACTCAATTGAAAGGCGGAAACAATCAATCAAGCAATTGAAACGTAAACACAAACACAACGATTCTATAATCTTTTCGTATATATAAACACTTGAAGAATAACGATTACAAATCACAAAACTCTCTCTTCCCACTCTCTCTGCCATATCTCTCTCTCTTTAGGGTTTGATCCACCCAAAAACGAAATTCTAACTCGATATATATAGACAACCTGCTGGACCCTGCGACACAAGCCCTATGTCGCAGGCCCAGCCCATTGCGACACAACCTTTGTGTCGCTATAGCGACACAGGCTCTGTGTCGCAAGACCAAAATATTGTGTATTTTCTATAATTACATTTCATTTACAAACTCGAAAATACAAACTTGATACTTCACACACTCAGACTAACTAACTTTAACAGAACAAACGTTGACCAACTGACTGACACACATTTATGCACCAACAAAGTAACACATCTTTCTACAAACTTCACTTTAAGCCCCTCAACTTCCAGAAACAATATTTTAGACTTTATATTAACAAGCTTTATATAATCTGAAAATAAAACATTTTAAGTTAACAAATAATAATTTCAGGAATAAGATTGAATTGAACTTATAAATTTAACATTCCCCTTCAATCTTATCCTGAAATAGATTTATTAATCTCAACTTCTCAGATAAGAAACTATGCTGCAACTTTGGTAATCCTTTTGAAATACATCTGCAAACTGATTTTTTGAATCAATATAATCAGTTTTTACAAACTCGCCATTGCATTTTTCCGTAACAAAATGAAGATCAATCTCAAAATACTTTGACCTTTCATGAAAAATAGAATTTGCGGCAAGTAACAAAATAGATTTATTATCACAATATAAGAGAACATGAAGCAAACCTTTGACCTTTAAGTCTTTTAAATCCTTTAAAACCCATATAACTTCACATGTAGATAAAGCTAAAGCTCTATATTCTAATTCTGTTGAGGATCTGGATATAGTACTCTGCTTTAACATGAAACTATAATGGAGCATGCATAAATTGACTAAGATATTGAACAACAAAAGAAATATCAGGTCTAGTTAAAGTGAGATTAATTAACTTCCCAAACTTATTTTTGATATTTAGTAAATTTTGGAAGTAATTTATCATCCTTAAATGTCCTTTACGGAAAAAACATTATTAGATTCCAATGGAGTTTGAATTGGTTTGCATCAAGCATACCAAATTCATATAATATTTCCTTTGGGACATACACAACCTAGAGTCATTTTTTAAGATTTCTATCCAAATGAAATATTTTAACTCACCTAGATCTTTAATGATGAATTTTGACTTTAAAATTTTTTTTACCTTTTCAATCTCAGTTATATGACAGCCAGTAATGAGTATATCATCAACATAAATAAGTAATGCAAGAAAAAAATTATTCACAGAGTAAGTATCCAAGGAGTAATCATTAACAATCTTCTCAAAACCATATTCAATCAAAGACCCAGTTAACTTCTCATTCCATTTTCTAGGTGCTTGCTTTAGTTCATATAAGGACTTAGAAAGCTTACAAACCCTATTATCATAGTCAGAAAAATAACCCTTAGGTAAAGATATGTAAACATCTTCAGTAAGATCACCATATAAAAACACATTACTGATGTCTAACTAATAGAAAGAACAATTATTTTTCACAGAAATAGTAAGCAAACATAATAACTTTGACTACACCTTTTAGCTACTAGCCTAGCTTTATATCTTTCTATTTCTCCATTAGTCTATATTTGAATTTGTAGATCCATTTACGTCTTATAGGTTTTCTATTAGGAGGTAAATAAGCTATGCATCAAGTATTATTCCTATTTAGACCTTCCATTTCACAGTTCATTGCATTAATCCAATTTTGATCTTTTAATACTTCATGATATGTTTGAGGCTCCAAAAATTATTGCTATTCAGTCTGGCATAATTCATCAAATTTCTCAAAGGGTACTTAACTTTACTTTTAATATCAAATTCTTATAACCTTTGAGATAAAGCAGTAGGTCTAGAAGACCTCCTTACACTATACCTTCTTCTGTGTCACCTTGATTATTTATCAAAGAATTATCAATTTCATTTATATTTCAAAAATTACCCTAAAGATCATTGTTTCCTTCTTGTGAAATATTGTTATCATGAACTTCATGTCTCACGAGAATCATTAGAAGTATCATGAACACTGCCACTATTCTCTTCATTATTTATAACTTCCCCTTCATCATTGGGACTTATATGAGTATTTGGATTTTTGTTATAACATCAAAAAAATTTAAATGATTTAACTCTTATTTTCCGAATTCAAAACATTTGAAGTATTTGTTAAGTTTGAAAGGAAATAAATTTTCATAAAATTTAACATCCGTGGAAAAAAAATGACTTTTCTATTTAAACAATACAACTTATACCATTTTTTAAAACTTGCATACCCAATAAAGACACATATTTCAGTCGTGCTTTTAAATTTATCAAATTCATTTAAAATAGTTAAAAAACAAAGACATCCAAATACTCTAAAGTGAGAGACTTTAGGTTCAAAACCAAAAATCATTTGAAAAGGTGACTTGCAGCTACTACAGAAGAAGGTAACCTGTTTATAATGTAAGCAGCAGTTAGAACACACTTTGACCACATTCTTAAAGGTAAACCACTTTGAAACAACAAAGACCTAGACACATTCAGTAGATGTCTATATTTTCTTTCAACAATACCATTTGCAAGAGGTTTGGTGTATTATGCCTTTCTTATTACAAAAACTTGCATATTATTATTTACAAATTCAGTTCCTTTATCACTTTTAATAATTTTTATATTTTTATTAAACTGATTTTGAATAAGGTTTAGTACAGGGGAATGCACTTAACTTTAGTCCGATATCTATAGTGTGTACCCAACTTCATTTTGGTCTATTGTGTGTATCCGACTGATGTGGTACTCGTTTTTGATGATGTGTCAATAACATGTCATATGATGTGACGCATTATACGGTTGCTACATCATCAAATTAGTCATTGGATACACACAATAGACCAAGTTGAAAGTTTGATACACACATTAGACTAAAATGAAGTTGGGTACACACTATAGAGATGAGACTAAAGTTAAGTGCATTCCTCTGCACTAAACCCTTTTGAATGATATTATAAAAGATTTCAAAACTTTCAAATACCTCCTCTATAGATTTAAGAAGATAAACTGTTGGGTCACAAGGTTCTGAAAACTTAGATACAGATTAAATAACAGTTATCTTAACGTGTTAGTTTATATCCAAGTTTTATATCAAACAAGTTTAAATTAATCTAGGCGGAAAACAAGATTAATTTTGACACAGAGTTTATTATGAATCAAAGTATTATTCACAATAAAGTGTTTGTCTCACACAGATGACAAAGTATTCAAACCCACACAGATGGTTTGAATACGATCCAAGTATTAGTATATTAAGATACAATTATCACTACAAACTTTAACATTTAGTGTGGTAATGCTTTGAGCCTAAGCTTAAAGGTCTTGTATACTATTTTTCTTTGAGAGCTTGAATTACTTGGATACTTGGATATTTGAAGAGTGCTATTGAGCTGCTATTTATAGAGTTGAGTATCAACTTCTATTAACCAGCTCAGTCAGTTGTCCAAGGGATAACATATTCATCTTGGGCAACTTTGCACTCTACCCTTTTTGCTTTTCTTGGAAATAGAAATAGCAAAAGGTAAAAGGTTTCTTTGCTGAAAAAGTAAACCTTTATCCAATGTTTGACTTTACTCAAACATCTCTTCAGTTGTACCATAGCCTTGGGAAAGAAGAACTTCTTTTGTACGATTGTACTTTCATTCTTCAATCTGTGCTCTTCAGTCTGTGCTGTCAGTCTGTGATCTTCAATCTGTGATCATCAGTCTGTGATCTTCAGTCTGTGAAGTCTTTTGTCTTCAATCTGTGAAGTCTTTTGTCTTCAATCTTCATTCTTTAGATGATGAATCCATAAGTCTTCAAGAAGAGCAAGGCTTTCAGTCTGTGAGATTCTTCAGTCTGTGTAGCACAGACTCAGAAACAATTCTTCAGTTTGTGCAGCACAGACTCAGAAACACAGACTCAGGAATTCACTAAGTTTTTCCTGAATACAACTGAGATAGATTTTGACTCTTCAGATTTATAACTTAGGTTTGATCATTGTTTTTCCCAACAATCTCCCCCTATCTTATGATGTCAAAATCTATTTACAAAAGATAATGGAGAAATAATAAATACTAAAGTACAACATAACTTATGAATCTTAGACTTATATATATAAAGTCAAAGTCATAGTTAGTATACAAAAATATTACAATTATTACATAAGATTGTAAATAATATAAATATAACAATCTTCAGTCCTTTCTTCGAGCCTTGATCTCTTTCATCTTTTCCACTTTCCTCTTCAACAGTGTTTCCATTTCCTTATCAGATTTGTCTTCAAATTCTTGATACTCTAGGATGATCTTCTTGCAGATATCTTCAAGTCCAATCATCATCCTGATTTGGGAAAGGTTGTTGAATAACCAGCTAATCAGTCTTCTTCTGAATGGTCTGGCTTGAGAATGTTTGCATTCCTTCAGCACGGCAATGCAGTGTAGCAGAGACTCTCTATATAGTCCATTTTGATCCTGGAAGCATTCTATCCCATTGATATCTCTATAGCAGAGACCTTCAATGTTGTCAGTCTGTACATAAGATCTATCTATGAAAACAATACCTTTGGGTAGAGGATGCTCCCTTCTCTGCTCATTCTCTGTGGATAACCCAGTTGACTTCTTCTTGATTACAAAATTGTTTGCTATGCAAAACAACTTATACTCTTCTTCTGAGATGAGCCCCAGACTGAGAACTAGCTCATCCAGAACTTCTTTCTTCAGATCCTTGTCAGCTTCACTCTTCAAAAGATTGGCAATGGATTGCCATTCCCTAAGCCCTAGAGTGTACAGTTCATCCACCCATACCATCTTCTTGCTCTTGGTCAAAGTCAGCTCCAGCTTCAATTTCTGTCCAATCTTGTTCAGATGACATTCTCTAATCTTCTGCTTGAGCTTTGACTTTTGGAAAGTGGCTTGTAGCTTTGGCTTCAGGCTCTCTATCTTCTGTAACCTTGTTGACAGCTCTTCATCTTCCTTGATTTGTTGCTCAACTTGACTCCTTCTGGTTTGAGTCTGTGAACAGTCTTCATCTTCTAATTCTTTGGAGAGCATGTCAACAAATCTTGCTTCCTTCAGCTTCTGCTCTTCTTCAGTTAGTACATTTAAGTACTCAGTTAAAGACATGCCTTGAGCAGTAGCTTCTTGTTGCAAGAGTTCATCCTATAGATTTGTCAATTCAGGATTTCTTGTGCCAGCAGCATGATCATCCACCATCTTCTTGATCTTGCTTAACCTTTCCTGCTTGGATAAGGCAATCTCCTTGCCCTTACCATTATCCATAACTTCTTCCATGGTAGAGCTTGACCCAGGATAAATGCTAATCAGGTGAGCACTTCTCCATTGCATTCTATCTTCAATTTCACTTCTACTTGGAGGCAGTGTTCTGGTTGTTGTGGTTGGTCTAGCAGGATTGGCTTCAGCTTGGATGGCTTCAGCACTGATAATTAGAGCATCAGTGCTTGTTGCTGGTTGCTCTGAGCTCTGAGTCTGTGATTGATGCTGTGTCTCAGTCTGTGCAGGTTCAGAAGGCACAGACTTAGACTCTCCAGTCTTGACTTTTGAGGCACCTTCATCTACACCTCCAAAAGTAGCATCATCTTCATCATCATCTGATCTTCTAAATACCTTAGACTCAGAACTACAATCAGGATTAATGGCATCATCATCTTCACCATCAGTGTCCTGTTCTTCAGCCAGCTTCACAAACTGATCCCAGGTCTTGATCCCCTTCATCTTTGGTTGGGAATCAAAGATATCCCTTTCAGGAATCCTCCTGGCCATTCTTTTTGTCTTTCTGGCTCTTTTGATCTGCAGTGGTTGAACATCTTCATCTTCTTCCCTTGGTCTCTTCAACTCCATTTGACCTTGGGCTGAGATAGTTGTAATTGGGTCTATGTGTAAGACAATGGATGACTCCCCCTGAGTCTGTGCAACCATCTCAGTATGTTCACCTGCCTGCAATCCTTCTTGCTCCCCCTCAGTCTGTGCACTCATATTTTCAGTCTGTGGCACAGACTGAGCTTCAGTCTGAGACTTCACCCTAGCACCTTCGGGTCCATCATCTCCCTCACTGCTATCTCCCCCTAAATCTAAGGATTTATTATTTAAATCTTTATCTCCCTAGCACCTTCACCCTAGCACCTTCCCATTGTTACTGGTTTTATGCCTTTAGATTTGTCATTTGGCATATTTTTGTCTGGACCAGATACAGACTGAGATGTGGAAGGTTCAAACACATTGTAACCTTTCTGTTTATTCTTGATTCCTTTTACCTCTTTTTGTCTTTTTATAGATGGTACTGTGGGAATATTAACTTTGCCTTTTATAAATATTTTCTTTTCAAGTTCTATAGTTTCTAAAGATTCATTAGTGATTATAAGTTCAGGCTGTTCAGATTGAGAAGTTTCACAGACTGAGATTTCTGAGTCTGTGTCTTCAGAGTCTGGCTCTGTCTCATATACTAGTTCTTTAGCAACTATTTTTGGTCTAACAAAAGCATTTGTCAATATAACTTTGTCTCCCACAGTATGACTAAAAGTATGAGGTAAAATCTCAGGTACAAATATAGTAGGTTTTGAGTTTATTTCTGAATTTATGTGACTTTTAAGATCAAACTCATCACCTATGACCGCTTGTATCTGAGCTGGAATCTGTTTGGATAAACAGTCCACATTTTTAAGTGATGAAATACACCAAGATTTACAGATTCTTTCATAGTGATCAGCTTTGTTTTTATAAGCTTCTTTTTCCAGCTTGATCTTTTTCCAGTTTGTACTGTTTATTTTGGTTTATTTCATTCACTTTTGATTGTAGATCTTTTTTGAACTTGACTGAGTTTGGTTTTTAAATCTTGTATTTCCTCCAGTCTTTTCAAAAAATCTACATAGATGTGTTCAAACATTTTATGTTTTTTTGCATCACTATAGTAAAGTTTAAAATGATTTACATTGTAAGCAGATCCTCTGTCCCAGTCTGGATGAACACATGCCTTTTCTGCAAATTTGACATCTTTGTCAAACTGGCTCTCTGTGATAGCCATTAAGCACATATCTTCATCATCCTCAGATGATGAAGATTCTTCATCTATCTATTGTTCAACAACCAAAGCTTTCTCTAGTTTCTTTGGTTGTTGTTTCTCTCCAATTTTCTTGGAGTTGAAGTACTTTTTCTTGTACTTCTTGGCCTTTTCTTCCCACTTATCAGAACTTGAAGATTCTGCAATCTTCACTCTGCAGTCAGAAGAAATATGACCAACTTGCCCACATTTATAGCAAGTAGCTTTCTTAGGATCAAAAGTTGGCCTTCATTTTGAACCTTTGAATCTTGCTTTTTCTAACCTTTGGGCTAGCAATGCCATTTCAGCTTCTAGAGACTCAGTTTCATCATCTGATTCTGAGTCTGAAAGAGTAAGATGGTAATCTGCTCTAGAGAAAAGTTCTCTATTTTTCCTTGTTGTTGCAACAAGGGCAGCAGATGGATCTTTTGCAATCCTTTTGGCATTTAGATCCTTTCTGGCTTTGGTTTCTTCAAAATTTAGTTGAAGTCCAAACAAGCCAGAGAGATCATATGTCTCCAATTTTTTACTTACAATTAATGAAGTGATAACTTCAGAAAAAGTGTTTGGAATGACATCAACAAATTTTGCACAGATTTCAAACTGTCCCTTGATGATATTATACCTTTCAAGATCATTGATTAAGATCTGAAATCTGGTATGAATATCAGTTAATGACTCATTTTGGCCAGCAGAGAAGTTCTCATAATTTCTTATGAGATTCTTCTTCTTTTGGGATTGTACTAAACTTACACCATCATATTGGTCAGTTAGCATATCCCATATGGCTTTAGCAGTTTTGCAGCCACATATCTTAGCAAAGATAGGCTCAATAACTGCATTGCCCAGAATGGATTTGGCCTTAAAATCTAATGCATATAGTTGCCTGTCTAGATCAGTCCAGGTACTTTTGGCAGCCTCAACAAATTTTTCAGGTGTCAAAATAATACCATTTGCATCTAAAGTTGCAGGAACTATTCTGCCAGGAATAATGGGTCCTTCCTGAATGACTATAAGCATTTCATCATGAATTCTAGCAAGAAACCATTCAGCTTTCAATTTCCAGTGGGTAAAATTTACACCATTGAAGATTGGAATTCCCTTCCCAGCCATAGCAATAGAAGAAGTCATTTTTCAAGGAAGAAAATGTAGAGAAAATGGATTTAGATGATTGTTTGATAAACTGGGTTCATTTGATCGTTAAAGATGAAATCTTTATTTGCTCTGATACCAGTTGTTAGGTCACAAGGTTCCCAAAACTTAGATACAGATTAAATAACAGTTATCTTAACGTGTTAGTTTATATCCAAGTTTTATATCAAACAAGTTTAAATTAATCTAGGCGGAAAACAAGATTAATTTTGACACAGAGTTTATTATGAATCAAAGTATTATTCACAATAAAGTATTTGTCTCACACAGATGACAAAGTATTCAAACCCACACAGATGGTTTGAATACGATCCAAGTATTAGTATATTAAGATACAATTATCACTACAAACTTTAACAGTTAGTGTGGTAATGCTTTGAGCCTAAGCTTAAAGGTCTTGTATACTATTTTGCTTTGAGAGCTTGGTTTACTTGGATACTTGGATGATTTGAAGAGTGCTATTGAGCTGCTATTTATAGAGTTGAGAATCAACTTCTATTACCCTGCTCAGTCAGTTGTCCAAGGGATAACACATTCATCTTGGGCAACTTTGCACTCTACCCTTTTTACTTTTCTTGGAAATAGAAAAAGCAAAAGGTAAAAGGTTTCTTTGCTGAGAAGAAAACCTTTGTTCGATGTTTGACCTTTCTCAAACATCTTATCAGTTGTATCTAGCCTAAGGAGAGGAGAATATCTTTTGTACACTTGTACTTTCATTCTTCAATCTGTGCTCTTCAGTCTGTGCTCTCAGTCTGTGATCTTCAATCTGGGATCATCAGTCTGTGATCTTCAGTCTGTGAAGTCTTTTGTCTTCAATCTTCATTCTTCAGATGATGAATTCATAAGTCTTCAGGAAGAGCAAGGCTTTCAGTCTGTGAGATTCTTCAGTCTGTGCAGCACAGACTCAGAAACAATTCTTCAGTCTGTGCAGCACAGACTCAGAAACACAGACTCAGGAATTCACTAAGTTTTTCCTGAATACAACTGAGATAGATTTTGACTCTTCAGATTTATAACTTAGGTTTGATCATTGTTTTTCCTAACAATAATAACCAATTAGCTTGATACACTGAAATGCCTTACAATATACTCTCTGGAACCCTGGATTCGTCAACCCTAACAATGAGGCCGAAATGCTCTATTTATAGAGAAACCGAAACTGAACTGCGACACAAGCTCTGTGTCGCATAGCCAGTTCATGCAACACAAGCCTTGTGTCGCATAAGCGACACAGGCTCTGTGTCGCCTAAAACAGAACTTGTAATATACTAATGATAGACAAAACGTCGTAATTTCTTAACAAACTATTACAAGCTAAGACCAACTGACAGACATACAAATATGCACCAACAAACTCCCCCGTGTCTTCAGCTTGGTCTTCAAAAATCTTTTAACAGCTCCAGTCTTCCGAGAAACGTCCACCCGCGTGTATTCCCTTTGACACACAAATGTTAACTATCTTTTGAAACTTTAAAGCTTCAGCTCGATCTTCTATTGTGTATTCAATCTGCTTTTTGCTTAAAGCTTTTAGATCATTCTCAGACATATTGATCAAGCTAATCGGATCAAAAATTCGAATTGTCTTCTTAGATAATCCCCAATTCTTTTCTGGCTCTAAATCTGGAATAAAGACGATTTCAGCTTCACCAGTGATACTGTCGATATACCAATAACATAATCTACTCAGCACATTCAGTGGTAATATCTCCAGAGGGATCTTTTTCAAACAATTTGCCGGCGGATAAATCATCTTGACGACCGGCTGTCCTGTAACAGAGTCAAGCCTTTTCTTTGATTTTTGTCGTTTTCCCAAAATAGGCTTTATCATGTTATATCTCTTTGAGTATACTTCACGCCTGATAATTTTCTGAATGTAGTCGGCTTTTCCTTCTCTTCCCGGATTAATGAGCTCCAGTTGAGCTAATCTATTTATTTCACATTTTGGGAGAGAACTCAACTTCTTAAATTTTGGCTGGAAGTATTGAATGCCATCTGATCTCTTTATCATAAAAACATTGTGATCACAATCAAACTTCCAACTTCTTATCAATCCCGTAAAATCACCTTTAACTTTGTAGAATTTACAGGTTGGTGGAGCTGCTGCCACAGCCCTTATCCAGTCTGGATGTTCCCTAAACATTTTAGGAACAGACTGATTTGACTCATTGTTTGGCTCCTCATCACTCTCAGACTCTTCCCAGTCTTCAACAACAGGTGCATCATCATATACTTCATTTTCACTCAGCACCTCTTCTTCAACTTCAACATCATCATCACCAAGATCCGAATCATACCTCGGATGTTCATCTTCTTTTAATATGCTTTGCAAAAATTCAAGATTGGCCTCCGAGTAATCATTATTAAGTGCAATTGGTTGACCAGGAATTGGTGCAAAATACGCAAAATAATCTAAACAGATATTTTCATTCATAGCTTCATCATTTACATCATGTGTTTGTGTTCCAGTGGAAGTCCTTTCTTTTGTTTCTATGGCACGCAGGCCTGACTCCCCCGAAACAACTGCAAGGGCTTCTAATTCTAACAGTCTATTTTCTAATTCCGGAACCCTAGCAGCTGAAGTCTCCAATTCAGAAATTCTAGCAGCTTGAACTTCAATAACAGCAGCTTGATCAGCCAACTGCTTGTTCATTCCGTCTAGAAGAGCCATGATATGATCCAGCATTTGTGGTTGTGGCTGAGAAGTTGATATAGCAGTAGAACGAACCAAGTTATCTTGAGTTCGTGGACGAGGACGGGGCTCGAAGATATCATCATCAGAGTCCTGTACGTTCCGGGACCGTTTTCCCCGGTTAGGCGGCACATGCACCCGTCCTGCCCTAATTCGGCGAAGAACACGCTCGAATCGTAAAGAATTGTGGACTCGGAGGCGTTCAATGGTTTTCGGTGAAGGAACATCACCATCCGAATCCGTTGGGGTGTCATTGGGATCCCCGGATACAGTATCATCCGATGCCGCATCAGCAGCAGTCTCGTCAACTGTTTGGAAATTATCAATATCCTGCAAAACACTATGTAATGTGTCATCTATATGTGTATACTCGGTTTGAACCGGGATATTTACAAAAACATCCTCATGTTGTGGAGGAGCAGCAGGAGTATCCAAAAAATTGTCGTCAGTTGGAGGGAGATATCCTTCATTGATGATATGTCCAAATAAAGGAACATCTTCTGGTACAGGGACACCTTTGGCGTTTTGAGCACAAATGGCAAAAATCCGTGTGTTCATCGGAGTCTGACGGAAACGATGAGCAGCAATCACGGGCACCCCTGGAAGAAGATGATTGATAAGGAGCTGGATGAAACGGGGGTATAAGTTCCATCGGTTGTCCCCCGCATGGACATTTTCAACCATTGCTTTAAAAAGATAGCCCGAGAAGTTGAAGGGCTTGTTGTATACCAGAACCAGCATGGCAGAAGCCGTAGAATGGCTCATGCCGTCAAATCTTGCCTTCCTGCTGGAGAGGCATACGATCATGATATGCATGAGGTACCTCCAGGCCTTTGTGAGGTTGGCCTTCCGGTATTGATCTCGAGGAATACCCGGATAACCTAGACGGAGCATGCCGCCGTTGATAAACGTGTTGGAGAACCGAATTGGCAAATCCGGGTGATCAGCAAAACCAAAAAATTCACGTAGCAGTTGCTCCGTAATAACCACTTCTCTGTCATCTACCCTGGAAATAATACGCGTGACTGGCAGATCAGAGTTGATCACAGCTGAGTCCCAGAAGGAACCAACTTGATCCTTGTAAATAGGGGCATTGGAGGAGATGGCGGTATAAATGCGGGAACAGGGCAAGAACGCAATCATCGGCCTAAAAGGCGCGGCCGAATCCCGATCATCCTCGAGAAAAGCTACTATGTTGTGCCTCGGCTTCCAATCATTTACATTAACGTTGATACCTGCCATAGCTACATACACAAAAATATAGCTCGAAAAGCGTTAGCATCAATGCACGTAGACAATTATTTTTCACAAAAATGCCATCTGCGACACAAGGGTTGTGTCGCTAACGAGACTATGCGACACAAGGGTTGTGTCGCTAACAAGATGTGCGACATCAAGGGTTGTGTCGCATTTTGCAATAAATTAATTTAATTCAATCACAGCGACAGAAAGCTTATGTCGCACAACTTGTGTCGCTAAATAAGCGACACAAAAGCTTGTGTCGCAAGACTGCAATGCAACAGACACAAGTGCGACACAAGGGATTGTGTCGCATATTGTGTCGCAATGACGAACAGATGCAACCCAGAAAAACCCGATGATAAAATTTGGGGGTTTTTGAAATTTAGAACACCAAACGATGCGCCAATGTATGAAGAGCATAAAACCATGAGTGTTAACATGTTAGCAACATATCCCGTGTCCAATTTTACCCCAAACCAAAAACCCTAACAAACCGAATGTTGCATTCAACGATTAAACAAAATTAGACGGTGGAATTGGGTAAAAATGGTACCTATAAGTCGAGAAAGATGAGGAGAACAAGAAGCACGGAATGGATTGCGTAGAAAACGGCAGAAAGTTGAAAATCAAATCAATATAACGTCGCAGTGGTTGTGTCGCACAACTTGTCTTGTGTCGCTCTTTGTGTCGCAAAATCATGTAGCGACTGAGAGGTAGGGTCCGACTTTTATACCTCAACCCTAAATAGCGACACAAGATGCGACATGGCTTGCGACACAAGGGTTGTGTCGCACCAGGGACAGTTTTAGTAGATTGATTTTATTTTAAAGTTTACACTCGAGAGTCAATTTGATATTATCTCAGAGACTTGGATAAACTAAAAGTAAAACAATAAAATATAAACCGTTGATTCAATTGTGCAATCAACGAAAATAAAACGTAAAATCTTTTTGGTGACGAAATTGTTTAAGTCTGCTTTAGGAATCATATCAGGATAACATGCAATTATTAGGAATAGTAAGTGTTATTTCGATTATCAGTATGTTTGTCTACTTTAAATTTACTTAGCATATTTAAATCACCTGTTATAAAGATTAGTTCAGGACGATTATTGATATTTTATCCATCTAGACATTTGAACTTAAGTATAGATGATTTCAACTCATAATGAGATGAACCACTTGTGTTATTATTAGCATGCATATTATATTATATATAACTCACATTAAAATATACATTTGAAATCAAAACATGTTAGTAGTTTCTTTATAGAAGGTGAGGGTATGAACGTATCTTTAGAACTAAGATAGCGGTGACAGGTCTGTACTTTCGTACAACAGAGTCACATAAGCAATAGTTCGGGTTGAACAAACACCAGTCTGAACAATTTAAACTAGAGGGTACAGATCTGTACTTTCGTACAACAGAGTACCATAGTTTAACACAAACCAGTACTAGGCAATCTTTTTGTAATTTTCTTGTACATTTGTACATTATATTTTAGAATTTAGATATGCCACGGGTACGCACTAATTGTCTATAACTTAACATAGACTACGTACCTAAGTTCTTTTCAAGAATATATTAGATGAAACCAGGTCTGTATTTTCATACAACAGAGGAGACAACTAACATATTCCCCCAGATAACACCATACAAAGACTTTATATTTTAGATCATAACATGTTTATTATCCAAATATTAAGACGAAGCGTTAAAATATTTTGGACATTTTTGCCCTTATTTTAACTTAATGTCATACATATTAATATGTCTTTATATAAAATAATATGCATTTTTGAAAGTTAGGCTTCTTAGTAACTTTAGAACAAATGCCTACCAATACATCATTTGATGAAGCTAATATTTATAAAAGGTATTTCAAGTATGCTAGATAAATCTATTGACACATCAAACATAAATCTTAAAATTCCATTTTATGCATGTTTCCTGATGTACTATCATTTCCCCAATTGTTTACAGACACAATTCAACGTCTATTTTAACAATGTTGCAACTATTGCATTTCTTTAATACTAACAAGTAAAAAGAGTGACAGTTGCGGTTTTTTTTTTACCAAGTCTAAGGATAATTTTGACCAGAAATGGAGAGTTAAGCGTTGCCCAGACTCACCATTCCAATCATAGAGACTAGCTCATCAAATCGACTACGAGAGAAAGCTTTTGTGAAAAGATCTGCGTTTTGCTTAAGAGTAGGAATTTGGACAAGATCAATTAGGTGCTTCTCATAGCAATCCCGAATAAAATGATAACGAATTTCAATATGCTTTGTTTTTGAATGCTGTACGGGATTGCGTATGATGGATACAGCAGCTGAATTATCAATATGAATAGGAGTAAGAGTTAGAAGTAACCCATAGTCACGCATTTGATGCTGAATCCAGAGAACCTGGGAACAGCAATTTGCAGCAGCAATGTATTCTGCTTCAGCGGTTGATGTAGAGACAGTTGTCTGCTTCTTGCACTGCCACGAGACTAATCGGCTTCCTAGAAATTGACATCCTCCAGTTGTGGACTTCGCGTCCACTGAGCAGCCACCATAATCCGAATCTGAAAAAGCAGTTAGAGTAAAATCGTTTTCGTTAGAGTACCAGAGACCTAAGGAGGATCTCCACTTAAGGTAACCTAATATGCGTCTGACAGCCTTTTCATGAGAAGCTTTGGGCTTTGCTTGATATCTAGAACAGATAGACACGGCGAATAATATGTCCGGCCTAGATGCTGTGAGGTACATAAGCGATCCTATCATTGAACGATAGTCACGCTGATTAACATCGTCTTCATCATCAGCAGGTCCAAGTTTGTGACTGATGTCAATGGGAGTTCCATAGTGTCTAACATCGAGCATCTGATATTTTGTCAAGATGTCCTTGACATATTTTGTCTGATGAATATAAATTCACTTATCAGACTGCTCGACTTGAACACCAAGGAAGAATTTGAGTTCTCCCATTGCACTCATCTCAAACTTAGACTTCATGACTTTTTCGAAATCTCTGCACAGCACCTCATTGGTCGATCCAAAAATAATATCATCCACGTATACCTGCACAAGCAACAAATCGTTTCCTGTCTTTTTGATAAAAAGTGTTGAATCAATCTGCCCACGAGTGTAACCATTTGTGAGCAGGTGTTGAGACAACGTTTCATACCAAGCCCTTGGAGCTTGATGAAGACCATACAATGCTTTATCTAGTTTGTAGACGTAATCAGGATGCACTGAGTCTTCGAAACCAGGAGGCTGTTTCACATAAACCTCTTCGTTGACCTTCCCATACAAAAACGCACTCTTTACATCCAGTTGATAGACACGAAATTTCTTGAATGAAGCGTAAGCAAGAAATATCCGTATTGACTCTAAACGCGCAACTGGAGCAAAAACCTCGTCATAATCTAAACCTTCGATCTGAGTAAAACCTTGAACCACCAGACGAGCTTTATTCTTCACAACTACACCACGGTCATCTTTCTTGACACGATAAACCCAGCGAGTACCAATCGGATAGAATCCCTGAGGTAGTTTAACCAGCTCCCAAACTTCTAACTTTTTGAACTGTTGGAGCTCCTCTTGCATGGCTTCTACCCACTGAGAGTCAGTCAATGCTTCCTTAATGTTTTTCGGTTGAATTTGAGAAAGAAAGCATGACTCCATTTGAGCTAACTGACACTCTGTTTGCCCTCTGGTTCTAACTCCATCGTGTAAATCACCAATAATATTTTCTACCGGGTGATTCACATTGACACGGCTACTTGGAATTTCTTCAGGTTCAATGACAGTTTCCAAATTTGTATCGTCTCCCCCAGAGACTAAAGTCTCTTCAAGTACCTCTGTGACAGGTTCTACTTCACCATCTGATAAGGCTGGCATATCTGGATCTGTATCAGGATCTTGAACTGGTTCAGTAGTTTGAGGAGGAGGTGGTGGTGTTTTTGTAGGAGACTTGGATACATCAGAATATATATCAAGTCCATGAAGCATTGTCACCACCTGTTCAACTTCATCTTCAGCAGGAAGTTTGAAAGAGTCGAACATACTGTCATAGTCGAACAAAAATTCGGGCCCTGAACCTTGTGAAGGTTGAGTATAACGAAGACATGTTACCTCAAAATGTTCCTCCACTCTCTTTGTGACTTTGTTATACACACGCTTATTAGGTGAATTATTTGAAAAACCCAAGAAATAGCCTTCACTCGATTTGCTACCGAATTTAGCCACTCGTTCTTTGTGTGCATAATCATACAGGGACACCCGAACGGCTCAAGAAACTGTAAATTTGGTTTACGGTTGTTGAAGAGCTCATAACAGGTCTTATTACGTTTCTTAACCATAGACACTCGATTTAGTATGTAGCAAGCGGTGTTGACCGCTTCTGCCCAGAATGTGATAGGCAGTTTTGAATCAGCTAACATAGTCCGAGCAGCTTCAATGAGCGTCCTGTTCTTACGTTCAGCAACTCCATTTTGTTGAGGAGTTCTGGCAGCACTGAATTGATGATCAATGCCTTTCTTTAAACAGAAAAGACCTAGTGTAGAGTTCTTAAATTCCGTACCATTATCACTTCTCAGTTTCTTGATCTTTAGATTGCACAAATTTTCCAGCTTGTCAAACAAGTAGATAAGGATTTCAGCAGTCTCATCCTTGGAGGCCAAAAAATAAACCCAAGAGAACCTCGAGTAATCATCAGTGACCACCAAACAGTACCATGCTCCACCTATACTTTTCTTGCTCACTGGTCCAAATAAGTCCATGTGCAGTAATTCCAATGGCTTTTCAAAAGAGTTGACCAGTTTTGACTTATGGGTCTTCTTGTGCTGTTTCCCTTTTTGGCAGGAAACGCAATGATCATTAAGCCCGAATGATTGCTTCGATACACCACGCACAAGATCATTTTTAACCAGATAATTCATCTTACGAAAATGCAGATGACCCATTCGTCTGTGCCACAACAAGGATTCTTTTTCATTTGCCTTAGACAGAAAACACGTTTGCTGCTTTGTTTCAACAGTACGCATATCCAGAATGTATGTGTCTCTGTCTCGAGGTGCCCTCAGTAGCACCCACTCCTCGGGAATAACAAATCCCGGCTTCAGAATGCAACACTCACTTTTCGTGAAAACAGTAGTGTATGATTTATCACAAACTTGCGATACACTAAGAAGGTTGTGTTGCAGGTGTTCTACAAAATTAACTTTTTCAAAGCTCACTCTGCCGTTTGAGAGTGTGCCTTGGCCAGAAATTACACCTCCTTTGTCACCAGCAAAAGCAACATATCCCCCATTATACGCATGAACATCGGAAAGCAGGGATATATTGCCGGTCATGTGCCGCGAGCAACCACCATCGATATACCATTTGCTATTTAGGACGGCTTCAGGTTGCTGCAGCATCAAAAACAAAGAAGTTAATTAGTAACGGAGACCCAAGCCTTTACAGACGTGGGACTCCAGACGCATCATCCACAATGATCATATCAGTCAAAAATTTATTTTTAAACATATCAGAAGTATTGATTGATGTGACACTGTTGGATGTAGAATCATTTGGAAGGTTGCTTGTCAACAACATTGAGCTTAGTAATTGATGATTTGGCTGGCTCAACCTTGCTGATTTTCTTAGCGGGTGAGGGAGAACGTGAACTTTTAACTGAAGAATTTTTAATTTTAGAACTTTTAGGTACACCTTTCCCAGACCGCTTTTTAGCAAGCAACGGACAATCATTTATTAAATGACCTTGTTTCTTGCAGTAGAAACAAGATCTTTTCTCAACAGGTAGTTGAAATTTTGGAACAAACCTATGAGGATGGTTGAAAGAAATATCAAAGGCACATGCACACTTATGTGAGCATGTAGAATTTGACACTTGTTTAGAGAAAACAGTGGATTTAGAAGAAGTTTGATGTTTTTTAATATTTTCTTTGATTTTCAAAATCTTCTTTTCAGGCTCAGCCTTAGCTTTGCCTTTTCCACTTAAAGCCATGACTGAAAATTCATTAGTTATAATTACATTGTTTGGCTTTACATTTTTCTTTTCAACCTTTGAGTACTCCTCTTCGGTTATATCCTCAATTTTAACAATCTCCTTTAAAATAACAGGAGAATCACTCGAAGCCTTGTTTACAATAGGCTCACAAACATCAGAAGGCTTAACTGACTCAGCCTTGACACAAACAGTAACTGATTCAACAGATTTAACCTCTTGAGCCTTAACAATCTCAGGCTCACTAGGTTTTGCCTTAACAGGTTCAGGGTCACTAGTGCTGGGTTGATCGTCAGTTACTTTAACTTCTTCAGCCTGAATTTTCACAGGCTTACTTATTTTGACAGGAGCAAATTTCACAGGATTTATTGCCGTCTTTGAAAAATTTGGCATAAATTCAGTGATGTCATCCTTAACAGGCATGGGAAAATAATTTTTAGGAGGCGGAACTTGATGAAAGCCAAGTCCAGCCTTGCTTTTCGTATCACTTCTTTGTGCCTGAAGGATCTCATCAAAGACTAGAGAGGAAGTTGAAAAGTTAGATAATTTTCTGTTCAACTCAAGAACTTCAGCCTGAGAATCAGCAAGTTGTTTCTTTACGAAGGAAAGCATATTAACATAACTTCCTATTTCATCTTGCTGTTCAAAATTTTTGGCTTTCAGCTCTTTCTTTTCTTCAAAAATAGCTTTTAGCTTTTTATCACAAACCTTATCATTATCTTTTAACATATTATTTGAAGCAGTTAATTGTTCTATGTTAGCGATAAGACGTTCATTTTCTTCTCTTAACCTGTTCACTTGTCCTGTCAAATGAATGCATGAAATACAAGACAAAGGTTCATTATCAACCTCATGAATGTTGGCCATGAAAGCTTTGTTCTGTTGGTCATCATCAGCTTGTTCTGACCAGTCAAACGCTTCATCTGACAACATTAAGGCAGCCGATACCATTGCCTTTTCTTCAGCTTTAGCCTTCTCTGTAGGGTTGTTCTGAGAAGGCCTTGTGAAACCAGAGGAGGGCTGTCGTGTTTCACATTCACGAGCAAAGTGTCCATAGTTGTGACACTTATAGCATTTAACCTTGCTCTTGTTGAAACCCAGACCCTTATCATTCGGGTTCTCCAGCGATATCTTTCCTGTTTTCTTAAAATAGGTCTTGGCTCTACGAGTAAGCATAGCCAAGTTCCACCTTAAGTCCATTCGTTCCAGTTCGTCATCATCTATTTGACGAAAATCTTCCTCTGTCAGATCCATGGAACCAGCTTTTTTGCAGAGAAAGTCATCATAGGCGGATAGCAACGCCGAAAAAAGTGCAGCATGATCTTGTGTAGCTGCAGGAATAGGCCCTTGATGACTTGGTGGTTGAAAGTAAGAACCACCAAAAGAAGCACTTGGTTGCTGACTTGAAGAGCCACCAGTTCCACCAGCCAAGAATGCTGAGCCAGATGTTCCGGTTGATGAAACATCCACTCCGTAGATCTTAGGGTTTTGGACATTTGCAGTAGCTTTTGTTTCCTTCCTTTGCATGTCCAAAAGATCAGCTTCTAGCTGACCAATAAGATCATCAAGAGACATATTCACAATGTCTGGATCCTTTTCCATCATTAAAACTCTTGTATCCCATTTATCAGGTAGAGATTCAAGAAGTTTTTTATTTATTTCAGTTTTGTCCAGAGTTATTCCCCCTTCTATTAACTCACTAACCAACTGTGAGTATCTAGAAAACAAGTCAGAAAGAGACTCGTTTGGAAGAATATCGAATACGTCATACTGCTTCTTGACTAAACGCAACTTATTCTGTTTATATTGTTCACTACCGCCACATCTTTTCTCAAATGCCTTCCATAAATCATACGCAATTTCCAGATGTCGAAATTGCTTGAGGATTGACGGTGGTAATGCCATGGTAATTGCAGAATGAGTCTTTTTATCATTTTCAAAGGCTTTGCGTTCCTCAGGAGTCATTGATTTAATTGGTTTTAATGGTGCAGAACCAGTATACACTCCCGGACTGACAGGACGTTCGTATCTTTCAATCAAAGCAACCCACATTTCGGGATCATTAAAAGAAACAAACGCTTCAAAGCGTTGACGCCAATACGCCTAATCCATCCCTACAGTATACATAGGTGGTTTATTCGTACTTCCAACTTCAGAGTTCTGCTTGAGTAGATCTCCAACTCGTTGTAATGAAGAAGATGCCATTTTGATAACCTGCAAAACAAAACACACAAAGAACAAAGAAAACTGTTATGCGACACAAGGGTTGTGTCGCTAAGTCATCTGGCGACGCAAATGATGTGTCGCAAAGAGATTAGTAACAGTTAAACAGGCAACACAAGGTTTGTGTCGCAAAATTTTATGTCGCAATATTAACTTGTGTCGCAGACTTTCAAACTTGTGTCGCTATCTGGTGTCGCTTAAAACCTACACGCGACAGAAGATTGTGTCGCAGAAACCCTAAAAGCGACAGAGGTTTTGTGTCGCGAAAACCCTAAATGCGACAAAGGCTGTGTCGCTGCTTGTGTCGCAATGTCGAGGAGAGCTGCGGCAGAAAACCCTAAAATTCGCAAACTTCCGTAACCCTAACGAAAAACCACGAACACTGGATGAATGTAATCACCAAAAACTTCCAGTAAATTTAGAATATTGATCCTTAACCCGAAATGCAAAGATTTAATTCCAAAAACTAGTCGTTTTAACCGAAAACACGTACTAACACGATACGATAACACCAAATCCGTAGATTATGGCTCTGATACCACTTGTAGGATCCCTTGTCTTGGACCTAACCGGATCAACACAAACAATCGAGAGGCGGAATTCAAACGATTGTATAAAGTACGTAAAACACAAACGAATCAAACACAAATCGAATGTATATTGATATAATAACCAATTAGCTTGATACACTGAAATGCCTTACAATATACTCTCTGGAACCCTGGATTCGTCAACCCTAACAATGAGGCCGAAATGCTCTATTTATAGAGAAACCGAAACTGACCTGTGACACAAGCTCTGTGTCGCACAGCCAGTTCATGCGACACAAGCCTTGTGTCGCATAAGCGACACAGGCTCTGTGTCGCCTAAAACAGAACTTGTAATATACTAATGATAGACAAAACGTCGTAATTACTTAACAAACTATTACAAGCTAAGACCAACTGACAGACATACAAATATGCACCAACAGCCAGGCATAATGGGTCCTTCCTGAATGACTCTAAGCATTTCATCATGAATGCTAGCAAGAAACCATTCAGCTTTCAATTTCCAGTGGGTAAAATTTACACCATTGAAGATTGGAATTCCCTTCCCAGCCATAGCAATAGAAGAAGTCATTTTTCAAAGAAGAAAATGTAGAGAAAATGGATTTAGATGATTGTTTGATAAACTGGGCTCCTTTGATCGTTAAAGATTAAATCTTTATTTGCTCTGATACCAGTTGTTGGGTCACAAGGTTCCCAAAACTTAGATACAGATTAAATAACAGTTATCTTAACGTGTTAGTTTATATCCAAGTTTTATATCAAACAAGTTTAAATTAATCTAGGCGGAAAACAAGATTAATTTTGACACAGAGTTTATTATGAATCAAAGTATTATTCACAATAAAGTGTTTGTCTCACACAGATCACAAAGTATTCAAACCCACACAGATGGTTTGAATACGATCCAAGTATTAGTATATTAAGATACAATTATCACTAAAAACTTTAACAGTTAGTGTGGTAATGCTTTGAGCCTAAGCTTAAAGGTCTTGTATACTATTTTTCTTTGAGAGCTTGAATTACTTGGATACTTGGATATTTGAAGAGTGCTATTGAGCTGCTATTTATAGAGTTGAGTATCAACTTCTATTAACCAGCTCAGTCAGTTGTCCAAGGGATAACACATTCATCTTGGGCAACTTTGCACTCTACCCTTTTTGCTTTTCATGGAAATAGAAAAAGCAAAAGGTAAAAGGTTTCTTTGCTGAAAAAGTAAACCTTTATCCAATGTTTGACTTTACTTAAACATCTCTTCAGTTGTACCATAGCCTTGGGAAAGAAGAACTTCTTTTGTACGATTGTACTTTCATTCTTCAATCTGTGCTCTTCAGTCTGTGCTCTCAGTCTGTGATCTTCAATCTGTGATCATCAGTCTGTGATCTTCAGTCTGTGAAGTCTTTTGTCTTCAATCTTCATTCTTTAGATGATGAATCCATAAGTCTTCAAGAAGAGCAAGGCTTTCAGTCTGTGAGATTCTTCAGTCTGTGTAGCACAGACTCAGAAACAATTCTTCAGTTTGTGCAGCACAGACTCAGAAACACAGACTCAGGAATTCACTAAGTTTTTCCTGAATATAACTGATATAGATTTTGACTCTTCAGATTTATAACTTAGGTTTGATCATTGTTTTTCCCAACATAAACCCACACATCTCTACTAAAATCATCAACAATGATTAAAAAAATACTTAAAATCATCTTTAATAGTGATCCTATATGCCCCAAAAATCAATGTGTATTAGATCTCCTAATGCATTTGATTTATGATCACTCAAAGGGAAAGGTTCCCTTGACTGTTTAGCCCTATGACACACATCACAAACATCATTCACAGACTCAGATATTCCACCAATTTTGTTCTTAAGAACTTTAAGAACTTGATTGGTAGGATGTCTAAGTCTTCATGCCACATATAAGAAAACATATAACAATTTAGATCAACTTTAGTACCTTGAAAACCATTTAAAAAATATAAACCACCACTTTGATTACCAGTCCCCCCCATATTCTTCATATGAATCAAATCTTGAATGTATCATTTAGATTCATCAAAACCCACAAACAATTTACTATCTTTAGACAATTTGTGTACAGACAACAGACTTACACAATACTCAGGCACAACAAGAACATCATACAAAGTTATATTATTTGACAACTTCAAATTTTCAATTTTATCAATTTTTGCCAAAGTACCATTTGGATGGCTTACATCATGTTTAAATCAGAAACTTCAACAGCATTTTGAAAACCTTTACTAGATACAATCATATGTTGAGTAGCACCTGAATCAATAATCCAACCCAGATTTTCATTTGGAGACGTTTTTGACACATTTGAGTTAAAAAATATATGAAAGTTATCATTAAAAAATGCATTATAATTAATGAAATTACCTGCCATATTGACATGAGCACTACTTCTAATAAGCTTATCATTAATCAAACTCACTATCTTAGCAATCTGTACACTAGAAATATGTTCTTGACAAGAAACAGAATCAGTCATCACATTATTAGAAACATTCTTGTTAAAACTACCACCATTGTTAGGTGTCCTCTTAACCCAACTAAGAGGATAACCAACAACTTCATAGCAACTATCAATGGTGTGATCCAACCTGTTACACTTAGTACATTTTATGTTTGGATTTGGTCCATTACTAATTCTTTTTTTATTGTCAAAAGTTTTTGACACCACAAAAGCATAATTTTGTACTTTTGAAGAACACCTGTGTAAAGAAGAACCTCTATGAGATTCTTTTTTAGAGACGGTTGCAAAAGCACTTTTTACAGTTGGTAAAGGATCATTAAGTAAAATGTTACTCCTAATAGAAGTATAAGAATAATCCAAACTCATTAAAAACTACATTAGTTTAATTAAATCATTATGAGCTTTAAAGTCTTTGTTAGCATGACAAGTGTAAGCAGACAATTTAACCAATGCATCAAATTGTTTCCATAAAGCATTTAGCGTCTAATAATAAGACCCATTCTGAATTAGAGAGTTTAACTTTTTATGCAAATTAAAAGTGATTGATCCATCTATTTTATTATGAGTTTCTTGCAACTCTTCCCACACAATTTGTGCAGATTCAGAAAACACTTGTCCAGAAAACAACTCTTCGGAAATAGAATTCAGTATCCATGATAAGCAACATAATTAAACATATCCCACTGCATACTAAGAACTTGATCACTTTTACTTTTGATACATGTACCATTGATAAAACCAACTTTATTATTAGTCTGCAGTGCAAGTAACATGGATCTACTCCATACATTGTAATTCTCTGTACTTTTTAGCTTAAGTGATATTAGTGCAATCGTACTATTATCACTAGCATGAAGATACAAAGGATCACCAAAGTCTAAGTCACTCACTTGAGTGACTTTCGAACCATTACGGCTCTGGATCCAAAGAGAAACACCAAAAAATAGGTAAGCAATTAAAACAGATAATCAAAGAACTACCATAGCAATTAATTCTAATATACTCTACTACTAAAAACAAAATAGGATAAACCAAGTAGGGATCCTGAATGAACAAATTCTCAAAGGGATTCTGTCCTAGGCTTTCCTTGGGTCCTCTCTACAATCACAAGAGTTGGAACAACCTAGGTAATACACACAATGATAATAGTAAATATGAATGCAAATAATAATGCACAAGACAATCAGATTAGCACACAATTCAAGTAAAATGTAAAGCCGCCTTGGCAATAGTTCCAAGTATAAACACTAAGGGGCAAAGGATTCTCTTAAGAAAGAGAACTCCCTGACGTAAGGACTTGTTATTGCAAAAATGGGATTAAGAAATTACAAAGTACTCCATGCTCAGCAAGCCAAGAATGAAGAACAGCAACAACGGAAGTCATATACTCTCTGGATCAGCCAAGAGAGAGAACAACTAGGGTTTCAAGAGAAAACCCTAGAAATCAGATGAACCCAAACCCTAATTTGAGAAATTAGGGTTTCTAGAAGATGATTAACACTGCAGTCCACAATCGAACCTAAAAGAACATGAACAAGATCAGATTCCAAGAGAACAGTCGTGAAACACAAACTATAATAACCCGAAATAAAATATGTATTTATGATACATAAGTTATTTAGTGATATTAATTATTTTCATAACACAAGTAATTAATAAATTAAAATATGTAAATGTAAATATTACGACACTATGGTACTAGAAATTAACATACAGTAATAATAACTTTAAGTTATCACCAATTTTATTATCATCATTTATCTTGCAAATTAATTAGAAATAATTGAGGGATAAGAGTAAATTTGAGTGCCGATTGAGAGTTGTAGAAAGAGTCAAGGACTCGCTAGTTGGAACGTGATCATAGTGGAATCATAATCCCATTATTATCGTCAATTTTTACGGTTGAATTTCGTTTTATAAACAACCTCTCACCCACATTATTCATTTGACAAAAATTAAGACTTCACAATCAAGAAAAAAAAAGTTGGAAAAACAGAGAGAGAGCGTTAGGCTGGAAAATTGGGAGAGGAACAAGAAGCTTTTACGTGTTCAATTTCGGTTCAAATACGATTTCGTTCAGAGGTAATCCTTGAGCCACAAATAGATATTCATTTTGTACTAATTACCGTTAATAATTCGTTAATTGAATCCTTAGTTTATTCAAGGTTATTATATACTGAAATGCAGTCTAAATCAATATATTCGGTAATGAAATCGAAAAGTTTAGGGCCATAAAATATGTAGTTTATTGGTATGATCGTAACTTAAAATTTACAGGATTACCACTAAAACATGTGTACTTAAATAATATGTAATTACTTGGAAGAATTTAGCAAAATCAAATTAAAGATTAAACTGATTTAACATAAACTGTTACTCGTAAGTATATGAAGGAGATGAGGTCTTGAATTGATTTATTATGAATTTTCACTTTGGCCCCTGAAGTAAATGGAATGTTACAAATTAAGTAGAATGCTATTATTAATAACTATATTAGGTGTTACCAAAATTAATTATTAGAATGCCATAATCACATTTTTGCTCCCTAGAGTGCTTATAACTTGTTGAAATAATTATTAAGCTTTATGAAATTTCACGTAAACCTCATGACAGGAAAATTACTACTTTTTGGATCTTATAACAATTATGATACATTGTTTTTTTAATCTAAATAAAGGGAAATTCTATAAACAACTATCAGAGTAGACAACAACCAATTAAGGAATGGGACATGGGTATTGGAAGAGCAATAACTAAGATATGCTATAAGTTAGTTAAATTGTTATATGTAGACCTCGTGGAGGATTGTGGAGCATTCTCGATCTTGAGTTATTTAGACACTTATCCAGGTACGGATGTCCGTACTCTTCTTTCAGCGTTATCTTGATATGCTTTTATTGATATCCTTGTGGTCCCTTGATATTCTTGTGGTTCTTTTGATATTCTTGATATACTTGCGTGACTTGATTTTCCTATTTGAGCTAAAGTGTTATTGCGAGATACGATTTGATATGATATATTGTGATATATGATATTTGGCACCGGTGTTGTGCAGCTTGGATATTTTGTTCTGTAGGGTACTCGGTATGAAATAACCCAAACCCTCGTTGCTTCAACCTTTATTTCATTTGTTTACTCTGGTGTAAGGGTGGTATTACTCGAAGGGTGATTTTAGAAAATTAAAGATTTTGGAAAAAAATAAAATTTATTATTTCGTTTCATTCTTCCTTTGAGATATTATTATTGTTATTATTTATATGTGTCTACATCCGCGCACTGAGCAATTAGCTCATCCGCATTTTCTTTTCCTGCGACAGGTACTCAGGGTAATATGGGATGAGTGCGAGAGCTTCAAGATTTGGACTTGCCATAGAGACCACCATTTATTTTAGTTGGACTTTTATTTAGGTTATCATTTAATAGACATTGTCATTATTATTACAAGAATTTATCAGTAATTTAATTATTTAGTAATAAATGTGACCTCCCATTTCGTTATCGGAACGGGAGTGTTACACAAACCCCCAAATTTTAGGATTTTACAACCGAAGTAAAATCGCCCAAGAGATCAATCTACCTTGATTTCTGATACCATGTACCAAAACTCAATCCAATCAATATAAACAACACAATACAGAGTTCAGATTATACCAAAATATCTCACAATCTTAGCCTAATGATTTAGCTAGAACAATACTTAGAAACACCCAGAAAAACTCACAGACTAATAAGACTAAACAATAGTGAACTATCAAGATGATAATCACAAATACACAAACCTAACAATTGAGATGAACAAGATGAATCACACAAAAAAATATTTTAGAGAATGGTACATGGCTTGGTTGTGTGACAGAAACCCTAAATTGGGATTATATGCTAGAGTTTGATATATATTCCATCTAGCACTTGAACATTCAAGTCTTCTCAAGGACTCATGCTTATGTTTCTGTTATGGACGTTGGATTAAGCTCAAGGACTTTGTAGTGCTTTAAGTAGGTCCAAGAGTTTAGATATAAGTTCATAACTCTTTCCAACCTTGTTGCAAACCATTAGCAAAGGATGTCAACGTTGCTTATTAACTTACTATCAATTAATTAACTTAATAAACAAGCTAGTGTCACTCGTCATGTAAGAACTAGTTTTTTTTATCCAGGCATTGCCCGTTAACTTGGCTGCTATAATAATACAATTAATATGTTATCATTTTATTTTATATACAATTGGTTGAAAACGGATAAACACTAAAGTAAATCACTTAAAAACAGAAGCAATACCTACCATACATAAATAAAACATTTACTTAATGTATGTATAGCCGAAGGAAAATAAAAATACATCCATTGGAAAAATAACATACTCATTAACATAAAATCTTATATGCATGCCTCTGTAGAGAATGAAAAATATAAAAACTTTGTGTGTTCTCATTTTATATATGGATGGTTGAGAATAGATAAAGCGTAAAGTTAAAAGTACAGAAACTTACATATGCACTTTCACAACACAAAACCACATAGAAACTCAAGGTAAGGTATGACCGTTGCATCGAGTATTTGGAGAGGACTCGGTAATAAAGATACCATGGATCTACATGTAATTATGTTTCACGTAATTCCGTTAAGAATGCATTCCAAAATATGCACACACATGTAGTCCTCGTTGAACTGCGATACCCGAGATAATTGTTATGTTCTATGAGCTCAACAATATAGAGACACTCATTGTGAATGCCCCTTTATTCGTTATGCACATACACGAGATCCATATCCTGTCTAAGAATGCGAAATCTTCCTAGACTAGATTATGAGATTAACAAGCTTAACTGACCAAATACACGAACAACAAACGAACATGAATACATAAATAACTAGATCCAAACATTCATTTATACATTAATCATAAAGATTACAGTACAAAGAAATATACACGAGACTAGACTAAGATACGTCTATTTCATATCTATTGCTTCTCTCGCTCGGACGACTCGCTGCAGCCTCTTTCCTCTGTTCGTTCACTCTGTCTCCACACTCACGATCATGATCACTCTGAAACCCTACCCGAACATACCTATTAATACTAGTATATGTTCGCCGGGCTTGGGCCTAGCGAACATATACAAGTTCGCTGCATGTCTGCTGGCCCACAAACACATACAAGTTCGCTGGTTCTAGGCATGTTCGTGAATTGCATAGCGACGGTCAAAAAATGCACCGACACTCATCTTCATCAAAGTAACAAAGATCTCTGGTCCTTAACCCTCAACCACCCTTATGAATCAATGGTTGCAGCAGTTGCATCTTCATTTTCCTATTACCCTTTCATCCCAATTGGTGACATGCTGCCTTTAGTCATAATTCTTCGTATAGAAGGAGGCATTGCAATTCCTCTTTCAAAATCATCCACTTTTGCACAAAAAGTTGGTAGCTTGTAGTGCATATCTGAGTGGTCTTCTACAATTAGCAAGCACAAGAACTTCTTATGTACCAAAACTCAATCCAATCATTATAAACAACACAATACAGAGTCCAGATTATACCAAAGTATCTCACTAAACAATAATTAAGTATCAAGATGATAATCACCAACACACAGACCCTAACAATTGGGTTGAACAAGATGAATCACACCAGAAAGTATTTAAGAGAATTGTATACAGATTGGTTGTGTGACATAACCCTAAATTGGGATTATATATGCTAAACTTTGAGATATATTACATCCAGCCCTTGAACATTCAATTCTTCTAAAACAGCTACAAGACTTCATGATCCAACCAAACATCTTTCTACAAACTTCACTTTAAGCCCTTCCACTTCCAGAAGCATTACTTTAGACTTTATATCAACAAACTTTATTTAATCTGACTATAAAATATTTTAAGTTAACAAATAATATTTTCAGGAATAAGATTGAATTGAACTTATAAATTTAACATTCCCCCTCAAACTTATCCTGAAATAGATTTATTAATCCCAACTTCTCACATAAGAAACTATGCTGCAACTTTGGTGATCCTTTTGTAAATATATCTGCAAACTGATTTTTTGAATCAACATAATCAGTTTTTATAACCCCGACATTATGTTTTTGAAGATCAATCTCAAAATGCTTTGACATTTCATGAAAAACAGGATTTGCAGCAAGTAACAAAGTAGATTTATTATCACAATATAAGGGAACAGGAAGCAAACCTTCAACCTTCAAATCTTTTAATACTTTAAAACCCATATAACTTCACATGTAGATAAAGCTAAAGCTCTATATTCAGATTATATTGTGGATCTGGATATGTACTATGCTTTTTACTTTTTCATGATATTAAAGAGTAACAAAAAACACACAATAACCAAAAACAGATGTCCTTGAATTTAAACATTTACCTCGGTCTACATCAGAGTATGCAGTTTAACTAAAATTACTTTTACCTTTGCTAATTTGAATACCTTGACCAGGAGCACCCTTTAAATACCTTAACACTCTAAATGCTGCTTTAACATGAGACTGTAATGGAGCATGCATAAATTAACTAAGACATTGAACAACAAAAGAAATTTCAGGTTTAGTTAAAGTGAGATAAATTAACTTTCCAATTAATTTTTGATATTCAGTAATACTTTAAAGTAATTTATCATCCTTAGATGTCCTTTACAGGAAAAAATATAAATTAGATTCTAAAGAAGTTTGAATTGGTTTGCATCAAACATACCAAATTCATGTAAAAGTTTCAAGCAATATTTTCTTTGGGACATACACAACCCAGAGTCATTTTTTAATATTTCTATCCCAAAGAAATATTTTAAATCACCTAGATCTTTAGTCATGAATTTTAACTTTAAAAACAATTTTACCTTTTCAATATCAGTTATATGACTGCCGAATGGTTAAATCATGAACATAAATAAGCAATGCAAGAAACACATCATTCACATAGTAAGTATGCATGGAGTAATGATTAACACTCCGCTCAAAACCATATTCAATCGAAGACTTGGCTAACTTCTCATTCCATTTTCTAAGTGCTTTTTTTAATCTAATAAGGACTTAGAAAGTTTACAAACACTATTATCATACTCAAAAAATAACCCTTAGGTAAAGACATGTAAACATCTTCAGTAAGCTAACCATATAAAAATGCATTATTAATGTCTAACTAATACAAAGACCAATTATTTTTAACAGAAAGAGTAAGCAAAAATCTAACAATGATCATTTCACAATAAAAGAAAAGGTTTCTTTATAATCAATCCCTTCCCTTTCACTATACCCTTTAGTTATAAGCTTAGCTTTATACCTTTTTCTCCATTAATTTATATTTGATTTTATAGATCCATTTACATCCTATATAGGTTTCCTATTAGGAGGTAATGCAGTTATGCACCAAGTACTATTCCTATTTAGAGCTTTCATTTCACAGTTCATTGCATCAATCCAGTTTTGATCTTTTAATGCTTCATGATCAGACTTGTCCAAATTAAAGGCATATAAGTCACTAACGGTGAAAAAGGTCTAGTTTATAGAGACCTCACTTGTGTCTTGAGATTTAAAAGAGAATCTAAACTTAATAAGATTTATCATGAACAGATTATGCATCCTCTAAGATCAGTGTTTCTCCTTTTTGAATTATCATATAAGGAAAGCTATCATGGATAAGGCTTTGGCTAGACATCTCAGATATCTTCCATCTGAAGAGAAGTATCAACTCGCTGATGAACTGCAGCTTGTAAAAACAGAAGAAGTATAGATATACGAATAGTAGTAGCTGAACTGATGTATTTTTTGTTTGACTTGTAATAGATTAGATTATAAAGTTCTGTTCTAAAGTTGAATGAAAATATTATCACAATTGAAAAGATTATGAAAAAACGTTTGATTAAAGTAAAAGAATCAAAAAAATAGTAATATACGGATCAAGTATGAGGTCACTGACAGTAATCCCATGCGGTAACTAACTGTGATCTCATCTAAAATGACAAGTTTGTCTAAGGGAGTTTTTGTCATCATCATTTAGGAGGAGATTGTTGGGTTACTAGTCGCTGATCAACCTACTCACTGATATGTTTACCACTTGAAAATAATGACCTACTGAAGAAGAAGAACACTGCTTTATCACTTACTAATTAAGTGTTTAGTAGAGTGACCGAATCTCAACTCTGTGTAATCGTTGTTCATCCTCATACCAACGAGAGATTCAAGTCACTCATTCTGTCAAATAAAGAAAGCATTCGCTGTCTCTGAATAAAAGACAGTTACTGGAAGATGATAAGAAGAGTCACTCTATAAGAGCATGTTAGCTCGTAGTGAGTGAAGAAGAGTATTATTCCTCCATTGACTGAACAAAGAATAAAAGCACAAAATCTATCTTTGTACTTGTTGATTAAAAGTCTCTGATAATAGAGTGTCAGCAACATCCATGACTTATACAAGTGAAAGATTGTGTGACATCAAGGTTGATTGTGATTTAAGGACTTCCAAGTCAATTTATTCGCATGATCAGAAATGGGGATCACAAAATATTCTCTAACTGTTTTCTGTTAAAGTAGAGCCTATCAAACAGCGACACGGGAGCATGTTGGCTATATATAGAATGACATATTGTACTTAGAAACTTTTCGTTTTCATATTAATCACTTGTGTGTCAGTGATTAAGTTTGTCTAAGTACGAATACGAGTCAGCGAGTACCGGTTGACTGATTAGTTGAGGCGGTGGATATTTAACAAGTTGTAACAGATTAGCTTATTGTAACTGATTAGATCTTAGCCTTGACTAGATCTTTCCGCAATAAGTTTTCGGTGGAATTTGTTATCAATAAATATACTTTTCAGCTACTATTACTTCTTTACTTTGTCGCTTCACTTAATCATTCATCATACTATTTTTTATTGCGTTATATTGATTAAAACTATTAACGAATTAAAACCTATGAAAAATAGAAATTAAATGAAAATGAATTCAATTTTCTATTTTATATAATATGCAGTTATGAAAATAAATTCAATTCCAACAAAAAGTATAAGAGTGGTTAGTTGATATTTTATTACTAATTATTTTACTAAATATAAATAAGATGTGATTTTAAATAAAAAATCTAAAAACTAATAAATGTGAGAAGCAATAGGATTGATCCATTTCATTACAAAACTCGATTTCACTTTCACTTTTAAAATTGAATATCTCACAAACAATACGTTAATAAATTATAAAAATTATATATTTGGAATCAACATTCTTGTATCTTTGATTAGAGATCCTACAAGTTATATTTCTGACAAATTATTTTTTTTTGTTGGGTCATAAAGATATAATCACATGTGATTTGTGATAAAAAGCTCAAACTTGTACACGATTATTTATTCATGGTATATGCTAATTAAAACGGGATTACAAGTTAATATTCATTAACATTAATAATTATAGATAAAAAAATTTAAATTTGTATTTGTTTTTAATCAAAATCACATGTGATTGCTTATATTTAATCACATGTGATTTGGTATATATTCACATGCGATCTTGTATATAATTACATATGATTTTCAATTAAAATAATATTTGATGAACAATTTACCAATATATGATAATTCGTATATGATTTCAATTGACTTTTATTTAATTGTGTAATATAGTCGATGATTTGTGATGTAACGTAAAAAGTCATGTTTTTACGTACATTATTCCTCACTATTCGAACTAGTATTTAGTGAAAAGACTTAAATCAATATCTACTTACTAAAATTCACTATAGTAGTTCAAATGCAGACGTTGCAACGAAAATCGCTAAAAACGTCCAAATAACTTGCAAAATAAAGCAAATAAATCTAAACCGATTCTTCCACTCTTATTTACCTTAAGAGATACACTTTCTAACTATTATCCTATGACTCTATAGGTAATTACGAGATCGAAGAAATAAGAATCGCACGAAAAGGATAAAATACGGAGAAGATACGACATCTAATACCAATCGATCGTATTCTGAAGCATGTATGAGCTATAGACCTCCAAAATACCTGATTTTAATACCATTAGAAGCGTAACGGAATTACGAGATCGTAGGCGAAAGAATAGACCAAACGGACAAGAAACGAAGAAGATACGAGTGAAACAAGCAACGGACGTAGTACCGAAAAACGGGCAAAAACCAAACGGCACTCCTAGGGCTGTATACGGCACCATAGGGTATCATATACGGTATTTATAGGCCGTATAAGGCCCCTATGCATGCCGTATACAGTATCTGCTGCTCTTTAGGGTGCCATTTTTCAGTTTTCGGGCGGTTTGGTGCTGATTCGTGGTTGTATTTTGTGCTTCGGGACTTGTACATGGAGCCTAAGGCTTTGCCTATAAATATGGGGCTTCCTCATTCATTTTAAATCATCCTTCATTCACATATCTCTCTCAATTTCTCTCATTCACACACTCTTTCGTTAGTTTCTCTCTCTAGAAAACTAGAGAGATTTAGGTAGACGGTTAGAGTTCTAGAGGAAGGTTTAGCTTGGTAATCACGTTGTAACGAGTTTTCAAGTTCAAACTATTTGTAATCCTCGGTATTACACTGCTTAATTCCTGGTGATATCTATTTGTTTACTTACTGTTATAATGTTTGCTTTGCATGTTATTTCAGTACGTGTTTTGATTATTGCCATGGTAATTACTTAGTTTAATACTGTGATTGTTGAAATGTAGATATTAAGAGTATGGATGATGTTAAATTAATATTTCATATATATACAATTGGAAATTGTTATGCTATGTATCTGGTTAAACTTATCCTGAATTTAGACTTAATTACCCATTCACCATTTCCAGTTTTTCACGTGACTGTTACCTTAGTGTAGGATCTGATCAACCATAGCTACGAATATATAGTTATCTCTGTTATAGTATGAAGATATGAGATCTCCGTAAAATGGCTATGTACTTAGTATGGAGTTGGAAATACCTATGGTAAAGTATAGATACGTGGAAGCTAAGGAAATACCGTAGGTCCATCTCATCGTGGATTACCTAGAAGTTACCCTTCTAGAATATGGCCTAGGAACCATAAAGTTGTGGAAATGCTTACCGCATTGTACACCGTGAGTAGACTTAGGGATGAACGACTGATGGCAAAGGAGTGTCTAATTCAAGGCGGAAGTATTTGTGCTTACAGTATTTGGATATGGAGTTCCGAAATGAAGGCAAAGACTCGGCTTCTGTAGTCTAAGATGCTTAAACAGCTTAACATACATAGGATGCAATTAGTATTTACTTTGATAAAATCAATTAGACGTAGGTGTTAAGAAAGGTCAGACGATAAATTGTGGTCTGTTGCCTCAGTCCAGCACAGCGGATATAATTATCCAAAGAGGGTCACTTGGTCTCCTAAAGACGGTGAGGGGGGGTTTTAAAACGGTCTGATCTGATCAGAATCATGATAACCTAGGATTCAGTGACATACGTTTTTAGAAACTAGACTAAAGCGTAGAGTCCTAGTGTTTACACTGAAAGCCTGTTTGATGCTTATTAGGAGAATCTCCAATTAACTTTATAATGAACATAATCCCGAAACCCTAATTATCGAAGTTTCAACGATCACTCTCTATCTATCTGCTTAACATCTATCTTTATTTTCAGTAATTTCTTTTATGCAATTAGATAATTTAGAAAACCAACAAACAAAAACCAACCTACTTTTAAAACCCATCCTATCAAGCGAACTTATCTTAGGTAGTCCAATTCGATTCAATTCGTTCCGATTTAAGAACGACACTCGAGTTATACTTACTCCTTACTCACAAAGTAGGTAGTACTTATAGGTTGAGCCCTAGCTTATATAAATATAAAACACACCAATCGTCTTGCAGTCCAGAAATAAACGACCTGAGCTGTGACATCACATCAATTTAAAATTCGTATTTGATTACTCTTTAATCTCATATGATTGATACTTCGATGTTTAATTACAACTTATTTTGTATGTTTAAATGTTTTTAAGTCATCAATGATTTGAATTTAAAGTTTGATTGGAGATATAAGCGTGTGTGATTATTATTTAGTGTTAAATCACATGTGATTTAACATTTCAAAATTTTAAAATTCACTAAACATGAAAAAAAATCCATCGAAAGTATATAATGTGAGATCTCTAATTGAAGATAAAATGATGTTGATTCTAACGATTTAATTTTTATAATTTATTTACGTACGGTTTATAAGATATTTAATTTCAAAGAAACATGTAGAAATGAGTATTTGAAATGGTGCAATAATATTGGTTCTTTCATTTTTTAGTTTTTTATAATTCTTATTTGAACTTTTCTCATATAAATAAAGAGTAATTAGTTGACATTTTTATTTTTATTACTACATATAATACTTCATCATTCATAGGATAAAAACAACTCAATTTCTCCTACATTTCATTTCAAGTGTTCGTATTATTATTTTGGGTTGTCCCATTATAAGTGTCGACTTTGATCGGTGAAAAATGTAGTTAGTAGAGAATTTTAAAAATTTGTGCCTAGTCAAAGTGTCCACAGTCAAAGTGGACACAGTCAAAGTGGACACTTTGACTGTGACGGATGGAGTAGTATTATAGATAGAGATAGAGATTGAGCAATAATTTAAATTTTGGAAGGCAGCTGATTCGTAGGGTTAAAAATTAGTCAGTCGTACGTTATTTGTATTTTATTAATTCATATAACCCAATTTTTGAATAGTCAAAGAGGAAATTAAGCAAGGGTTGAGTCAGCAAATGCGAGTTACGTGGCTGGTTGACCAGTTGACCATAATCAACGCATAGAAGTATTGCCAAATTTGTTTCTTGGTGATCGCATATTTTCTTGGCCCGCATTTTTTGTTGCAAAAATATTGACCGAGTATTCTCTTGGTTAACCGCTCATTCCCGAATGTATGTAAACAGCTTTTTGTTATATATTTAAACGATAGAAATCTCTAACAAGAAACATAATAATAAGCAAGTCATTGGCTTGTTTTGTGAAATGATTCTCTTCAACGAATCATAATAAAGAATAAAAAAAATAAAGAATAAAAAAAAACACACTAAATAAACAAAAATTTTTTTGTGAAAAATAATAATCATAAAATGGGGAAACACTGTTTCGTTGTATTTTTTACCTTAGCCTTTGTCGTCTCGGCCCAATCTGTACGTCACAGTGAGCTTGAAGCGTGAGTGTTTCGTAACGTTTACGGTGCATGTAAATTTAATTGGAGCGATATGATGTGTTACTAATTATAAGTCTAATTTTTCTTATAGGGTGGCCTTCGATGAATCTAATTCCACAAGGAGGGCATTACACGAATGTACAGCAGAGAACATAATCGACAAGTGTTGGAGGTGCAAACCCGATTGGGAGTCAAACCGAGAAGCATTAGCTGACTGTGCACAAGGTTACGCTAAAGGAACGACTGGTGGCAAAGGTGGCGAAATCTACAAGGTGACCTGTAACACAGATGATGATGCTGCAAATCCAAAAGAAGGAACATTGCGTTTTGGTGTCACCCAAAATAGACCTTTGTGGATCATCTTTGAAAAAGATATGGTCATTACGTTAAAACACGAGCTTGTGATGCAAAGCGACAAGACAATTGATGGTAGAGGTGCGAAAGTTGAGATTACTGGTGCGGGTCTTACTATGATGAACGTTAAGAATATCATTGTTCATAATATACAAATCCATGATGTTAAAGTAACCGAAGGTGGACTGATCAAGAATTCAGACGGTCCACCGGGACTTAGACAAAAGAGCGACGGTGATGCTATTTGCATTACTGGTTCTTCCAAGATATGGATTGATCATTGCTCGGTCAGCAAGGGCGATGATGGACTTATTGATATCACCTTGGGTAGCACAGCCGTAACCCTTTCCAACTGCAAATTCACCAATCACGAAAAGGTAAGAAACATGTATAAATATAGATTTACATTTATGAATCTCAAATATGTGTAAAAAAATACATGTGCATTCTTAGAAATGCATAAAAATAGAAAAAACAATAGAAACACAATTTTAGATGAGAATCGCAAAATTGTACATCTATCGTTTTTTCGACCTTTTAATTTTTATAAATGCAAATTCATTTTTCTTCACATATATGAGATGTATGAATGTGTATCTACTATATTTGTGAATCTGATGACTTCTTACCGTTCTTAATTTTAAAGTGTTCTTATTTGACTTTTCATATATTATTATGTTACTAAATTTTACATTACATAAACAGCTCATATTACTCGGTGCTGACGATGCACATGGTCATCACGATGATAATATGTTAGCCACTGTCGCCTTTAATCACTTTGGTGAAGGATGTGGTCAAAGAATGCCTAGATGTCGATTTGGATTTTTCCAAGTTGTTAATAACAACTATGAAAAATGGGGAACCTACGCCATTGGTGGTAGCTCCAACCCAACCATCCTCAGCCATGGCAACCGATTCGTGGCTCCTGATGACCCTGCCAAAAAAAATGTATTATGTCTTACTTATTTATCAACTTTACATATCTAAATATAATTGGCATTGATGGTTACGTATTATATCTAAATTTTGATATGGTTTTAAAGGTGTTGGTGAGGGCTGATGCACCAGAGGCAGAATCAATGAAATGGAATTGGAGAACAGAAAAAGACGTTCTTGAAAACGGGGCTGTGTTCACACCATCCGGGTCGGATCCTCAGCTAACCCCTGAACAAAAAGATGGTCTGATTGAAGCTGAACCTGGAGAGTCGGTTCCAAAACTCACTAGTGCTGCTGGTGCACTTTCATGCGTAGCCGGACAACCTTGTTAAGCAGTAGCACCCCTTTAATTCTTGCATCTATAAGTTGTATATTCTCTAAAAAAACTTACTTTTAATCTTTTATATTAATTAAAGGTAATGGAATGACCCATTACAATCTATTAACATGTTTGACTGGATTGTCACTTTCAAACGGCATCTGGTTTTGTATTCATAATTAACAGTGAATTAAATTATTAAATTAATGTATATGCATATAACATTTTTTGGGAGAAGACCGCCCCCCGACAAACATTTATTAAACAAAGAAAAAGAAATTACAACTCTAAATTGGGTATAGCCAATTGAAACCTATTTGTCTACCCAAGACTTGTTTTGGGTTATTATTTAATATGTAAAGATGAGATAAATCTATACATATGATCATATTTATAGATATGAAATTCCCTATACGACTATAAATGTCACTAAAGAACAATTACAATCCTTGATTTCATCAGACTGAAAATGACCTGACCCAAAAATGTCCCAAAATGCAGTAGTAACCTCAATACCTCATAATCGTTTCTCGGGCTCGATATTATTAGAAAAGTAATACACCGAAGTTTACAGGCCCATTGCCACTTCCAAGCCCAACTTCCTCTTCTGGTTTTCTTTCCGCCCATTCGAAACTCTGACCCAAATTCTTTATCTTCGTGATTCTTCTTCATGACATCAGTAACCTAAACTATCCAGTCCAATAAACCTTTTAAATAATCAGCATCATGATTTTGGTCATTAACTGCCATGTTGTTCAGATTTGCATTTTAACTTTCATCACTCAAGTTCCATTTTACATCAAAATCATATCTTTGACTTTCTTTTCTCGCATCTGCAGCCCAATCTTTGACTTAGATCAATAATCCTCAAATGACAAGTCCCCTTATTACTACAAAAACTCTCACTCTTTATGCTCTTTTGAACATGAAGATGTACCATATGGATCCACTCCAAAGGGTTCAATATGTATCATTCGGATCTTATCCAAAGACTGAATATGAACCATACGGACTAAACCCAAATGGTTTCATATATACCATTCGGATTCAACCTAAAGACTAGATATGAACCCTAAACCCTAAATCCAAATGGTTCCATATATATCATTTGGATTAAATCAAAAACCTTACTATGAACCATTGGATTAAAGTATCAACCGTATCCTACGAATTCCAATGACCGCTCATATGGTTGGAATCTACACCATCTTTTGGCTTATGGCGGCGTTCCTAAAATAACTAGTATTTGAGATACGTGTCTAGTTAGAGGTAGCCACGTTTGATAGTCCGGATAAAAGAGGGATACCTTCCCAAAACAATGTAGCTCTCCACACTATAAATACGGATACAACTATCACATGTATTCATTATTCATTACTTCACATTTACTCTCACCCAATACTCTAAAAACATATACTTACTATCAAGTCGGAGCTTGGTTAAGGGACGAACCCTTCCCCCTTTGACGAGGCTAACGGTTTCTTTGTCTTAACGGGATTTGTACTCTTCCACTAGATTGTACCGAAGCTTGTACCTTCCAGAAGCAACTTCACTTGTCAAGGTTGGGCTCCTGAAATCTGGTGTGGCAACAAGTGGCGCCATCTGTGGGACCCGAGTGTTCAAGCTAACCCATTGATAACCACATGGAAAATCTTGATTTGGCTCATGTCGGGGGGGGGGGGGGGGGGGGGGGGGATCGAAGTCTCCGGTTCGTGAAGTTCCGGAGCCTCTAACCCCAAAGAAATCACTCCAGGAAGTCATCACCCCTTCATTCCTAGAACAAAACTTTAAGGAACTCCAAATACTCTTGAAAGACCAAGTCAAGAAAGATAAGATGAAAGATGTTCAGATGCAACTCAATTTCCGTTCTTCTAAAGAGAAGGATAGAGCTTTTAAAAGCTCAGATACTTCGGGTTCTCCTTCGAAGGGTTCTGCTAGATCCTCCAAGCGCACGTTGAGGCCCCAAAGAAAAATGTCAAAGGGAAGAAAAGCAAGAGGCAGAACCTCCAAAAAGAAGGGTGGCAAAAGGAAAGCCGAGAAAAAGTTAGCACGCACGAAAAGAAAGGAAAGAAAATAGATAGCTTTAGTTCAGAAAATGAAAGCGACTCGGGGTATGAAGGTGATGAGGATGACTTGAATTCGCCTTATAAGATTCGGTGGCGAGAAGGTTCACCAAGAGAATTGCAGACTGTAAGAGGCCTCCAAAGACGTGTCTCCCATCACATGTACGTATGTATGACGGGATGTGGGATCCGGATGACCATCTCAGTCTGTTCACTGGAATAGAAAAAATGGAACAATGGTCGATGCCTTTATGGTGTCTCATGTTCGCTCAAACCCTCACAGGACCAACCAGGGTATGGTTTGACAGTCTTCCGGAGGGTGAAATTGATACCTTTGAAGAACTGCATGAATATCCTCTCATCGTACTTCATCCAACAAAAACGATATATAAGACATGCCGTGGAAATCCACAAGATCAGGCAAAGGGACAATGAGCCTCTACAAGAATTCATGGAGCGTTTTAAAACAGAAAGCATGGAGATTAAGGGAGCGAGTGATTTGTCCCAAATTTCGGGCTTCATGAATGGAGTAAAAAATAAACAGCTGATCGAGAAGCTGAACGATTGAGTTTCGGATTCTTTGGAGGAAATGCATGATAGGACCAAGGAGTTTATCCGAGGAAAGGAGGCGTCTTCACTTGTGGAAGATCCTTATTCAAAGAAAGGTAGCTTTCAGGGAAAAGCGAGTCCATGGAAAGCAAGTCCTTCGTCAAGAAACATTTTTACATTTGGTGATACAAAACCAGGTATACATTCTCGAAACCTTTCGCCACAATGAATGTCGTAAACGCTTATCCCATACAGGAGAAACACACTCTTCACCGCTCACGTTAAAACACCATGGGAGATTCTGGCAACCGAGGAAGTAAGGCATATCTTCGTTCCACCCCCACCTATGACGGAAAATCTGAAGCGAAAAAAACGGATCGGTTCTACGAATTCAACAATGATCGGGGGAACAATACTAATGACTGTTTTCAGTTAAAGAAACAAATAGAAGATGTCGTTCGGTCTGGTCACTTAGCTCATTTGGTGAAGGATATCAAAGCAGGACCTTCTAAACCCGGAGGGACCAAGCAAGCTCGGGGTACGAAGGAAGTAGGTTTCAAAGGAAGAGGTAAAACTGTCATGATGATGAGCTCCGAAGGGAGGGATCTAGGACGAAAAAGAAAGGTGAGCGAATCCAAATGGTGGCCGACCTAGTATTCGTGCTTTGCAAGCTGTTCCCTGCACCTTGTACGCCATGATGAGGTTTCCAACTCCAGCCTGAATTGCAACAGTACGTTCCAAAAGACGAAAAGTACTTGAATGCCTCCAGACTCAGAAGAAAACAGTTGATCGAGAGATAAAAACTGAGATGTCGGGGTTAACAATCATTGAAGAGGAACCCTCTTACACGCCAGATGAGGAATTTGAAATCAGGGTGGCAATTAATCCTACTTATCCGGATCAAACCGTAGGCATTGGAAGAAGCATCACTGGGAAGGGTAGACAAGACTTAATAAAGTTATTCAAGGAAAACATAGAAGTTTTTGCATGGAACCATCACACATGACAGGCGTTCCAAGACACATAGCCGAACACAGGTTAAAGGTACACAAAAGCGTAGAACATGTGGTGCAAAAGAAAAGAATCCTAGCTCCGGAGCGAAGCAAAGCTGCTTGTGAAGAAGTAGAAAAAATTGTGAGTGTGGGAATAATGCGTGAGGTCCGTTATCGAACGTAGATAGCGAACTCAGTGATGGTTAAGAAGGGGATCACACATGGAGGATGTGTGTTGATTTCAAGGACATTAATAAGGCTTGTCCGAATGATGTTTGATGTTGATGCATTCTACATCTTGTTTAGAAATCTTAGCTTGATTGTATTTAGAATTAGCGACACTATTGCTTGTTGCGACACTTAGCTAGTGTCTCTAATAGTGTCGCATATGTATATATATGTACATATATATACAATGTACATATATATGTACATATATATACATATATATGTACATATATATACATATAATGTTTCTATTTATTGATCAATCACGATTACAGAAAACAAACGTTTAAGCATCAAACTCTCTCTCTTAAACCCTAAATTCGGCTGTCTCTCATTTACGCACACTTTCTATCGACTCACGTATACTGATATATATATACAATATATATATATAAATGCACAAAAATAAAAAAAAATGATAGATGCATATCTATAGAGATAATCGTGCATCAATCATTTTTTCAATTTTTGTGCATTTTTATAAATGTGCATCAATTTTTCTTTGCATATTTGAGATGTATGAGTGTGAATCTAATGATTTTATTTTATATATGTGTGTATTTGAGGTGCTCTTAGCCGTTCTTATTTTAGAAGTGTTCTCATTAGAACTCTAACCTATATATATATATATATATATATATATATATAGTACATATATATAGTACATATATATATATCAGTATACGTGAGTCGATAGAAAGTGTGCATAAATGAGAGACAGCCGAATTTAGGGTTTGAGAGAGAGAGTTTGGTGCTTAAACGTTTGTTTTCTGTAATCGTGATTGATCAATAAATAGAAACATTATTTACATTTGCTTGTTCGTATTCAATTTACAATAATATATATTTCACGTTCTTGATTTGTTATTCGGATTCCGCATGAATAACGAATCGATTCAAATCAGATCCGCGCACAAGGAGGACCTACAAGTGGTATCAGAGCCTTTGATCGTGAGAATCAGTGGTTTCGAATGGTTTTTGTTCGTGGGGTTTTGTTAGATACGGAGGTACATACGATTTTTACTTTGTTACGTTTAAAAATCTATGTTTAAAGTGTTATTTGTTTGTATTGAAGGGTTTACGAACGACGCAAGTAGTGTTGGTGGTTTTGGTTATCAAAATTTAGGTTTAAGTTTTCCGCAAGTCGCTGCTGTGTTCTTCAAGTGACACTAGTTTAGCGACACTTCTGTTTTGACCAAGACACCTATCTGCGACACTATCTTGCGACACGTACCTTAGTGTCGCCTTTACTTTTGCTGAGAAACTTCACTTGCGATACTTACGTTAGTGTCGCCTACACTTTTATTCAGACACTACCCCAGGCGACTAAAAAAAAGTATTTTGGAGGGAAAATTGTCGCATTACCAAATTTTATTTTTAGGCTTACTATTTCTTAATTTTAGCTTGGGAGAAGTTGCGTTTTACTCGAGATTTGATGGACTTTTCGAAAAAAAAATTGGCGGGAAAACTCAAAGATGGATTTTGGTGAGAAAATGGCTCCTTCTAAGTCCTTATTCTATAGTGAGTTCTTTAGTTGGAAGACCAAGCTTGAGGATTTCATTCCAAGGAGCAGCTCCATTTAATAAAATAACTCAAATGACAGATGAACGGAAAAAGTTTGATAATGAAAAACGAGCATATTAGATGATTACCATGTGTTTACCACAAGATGTGATCTCTTGTCTCAAAACTTATCAAGAAATGTCTTACGATTTAAGGGAAGCATTGATAATCGAATTTGGTAGAGACGGTTAGATAAGATTGAAAGGTTTAGACGAAGAGCTTAATGAGAAGTTGTTAAAGAAGGAAGAAGAAATCAAGTCTCTTCTATCCCAGATACTTACCATGGAGAATGAATGCAAAGAGACGCGATTAAAAATTATCGAATTGGAAGAAAAAATTTCAGAGCTTGAGGGTCAATAAACTGTGCGAACGTCAAGAAGATCATGACTTTGCATTAAAAAATATTCAAGATCTTCGCAAGAAAATTACTCAAAACTCTCACTCGATCAAACAACCAGGCAAGGTTGTGCACAAGATTTACTCGGATAAATCTTCCAAACCATGTTCGAACATGGTTTGTGCGAAAAAGATTTCACTGTTTACCAATTATTCTCTGCACAAGAATAAGAGGTATTCTAAGAAATCACAATCAACCAAAATATTGAAACATCAAAAGGTTGATTGTTGTGATGATTCTGGTACTCTCAATCACAATCAACTAGCCTATGCAAACATCAAAAGGTTGATTGTTGTGATGATTCTGGTAACACTCAACGCGTTAAAAGTTCGGTTTCAAGACTTTGAAAGGCAACAAGAGTTTCTAAACTGACACAACGACCGGAATCGAGACAAACCAAATCTTGTGTTTATACTCGCGTGCAAATGTTTGCGCTTGCACCACCACGATCTCATCATATGGTGCAAAGGCGACGGAAAGATTTTGTTCCTTTCTCCCCAAGGAGAACTCCTTCACCATTGATTTCACGGAAACTCTTTAGAAATGAAACACCGTGTTTCAATTTCAGATGGAATTCAATGTCCTTGGATTATATCGACACAACTTATAAATGGGTCTCTAAGCTTTCAAGACCAATTGGATCCGTGCTCAAATGGGTTCCGAAAGTTGTAGTTTTGTTTTGTTTTTGTTATTTGTAAAAAATATATATATATATATATAAAAATTAAATAAATTTTTTTTTTTGTTTCCTGAGCACGGTTCCAGTGATGATTTATTAAGAAGACCAAAGAGAGAAAAGGTGGAAGAAAGAAGAAAAGGAAAATCCAGCACCATTTCTTAGTATCATCTCATCTGCTCCAGATATCAAGCGCGTCCAAAGATTTCGCACTTAAAGGCTGCTAAGAGGATTTTCTGCTATCTCAAAGGAAAACCTATGCTTGGTTTTGGTATTCCAATGACGATAATTTTCAGCACTCAGCTTTCTTCGATTCGGATTATGGTGGTTGCAATCTGGATAAGAAGTCCACAACGGGTGGCTATACGTTACTAGGAAACCGGTTAGTCTCATGGCAATACAAGAAGCATACGACTGTTTCAACGTCTTCAGAAGAAGCGGAGTACATTGCTGCGTCAAGTTGCCGCTCTCAAGTTCTTTGGATCCAACATCAAATGCGCGACTACGGTTTACTCTTAACTCTTACTCCTATCCACATTGACAACACCGCCGCTATATGTATTACGCGCAATCCCGTACAATATTCTAAAACTAAACATATTGAGATTCGATATCATTTTATACGGGATTGCTGCGAGAAGCGGCTCATCGACCTAATCCAAATCGACACTTTAAAACAAAACGCCGATATTTTCACAAAAGCTTTTGCTAAAACCCGATTTGAAGAATTAGTTTCCATGATCGGAATGCGACATCTTGATCATGAAAAGTGACTTGGAAATTTTCTTACTTTTTTTGCTTTCTTTTATTAAAAAAAAAAAAAAAAGGGAGATTTTGTGTGACAACCAACACTTAGGCGTATTAATTACCTTAAGCTTGATTATCACTACTTGTATATAGTTTGATATAGGGCTAAGTACAGTGACATTTTGGTATATTTATATATACACACGCACGTAATTAATTGTAATTACGTGAAATGATCAGAAGGATTCTGACATATACGGACGTTGGTGAAATAATTTCATAAATAACTTAAATCTATTTGGTAATTGAATACTAGTTATTTACATTTATATTATTATGTTATAATAATATACGATATATTATACGTTTCATATAAAACGTAACCGACAAAGTAAACGCGCGGATCGGAACTGACAACCAAACGAAACCCAACAAACATTTTTAAAACATAAAATAAAGTATTTAAAAATAATACTTCAATCGAAAATTAACGTGAACGAAACGCGTCAAATAAGCATTTAAACGTATAAACGATATACACAATGACCACAATACGTAACATAAATTGGGGAAACTAATTTAACACACCCAAATGGGGTGGGACCCACAGAAAAATCTGCAAGATCACTCCCATGCTTCCTTCAAAAACACTCAAACACAACCCTCCATACTCATTTACTTCCACACTCAAAGTATACACATACTTTCACACTCTTTCTCAACAAATCCTGTCTACCCTTCCCCCTCTCTCTATTTCGGCTAAGAGGCCACCACCACAGCCCCCAACACCACCCTAAGACCACCATACAACCACCAAAGAGCCACCATAAACCGCCACCAAGAACTTCAAGAAAATCACAAAGAAACGAGCACAACGTCTACTTCTTCTTTTCTTCCACTAAACACATTTGTAAGAACTTCCATCCTCTTCTATTTTACTTGAAAAATATGTAAGAACATGTTTATAAGTTCACTCAATAAGATCTTGTCCAAAAACCACGTCGAAAACGTTTTATAACACTAAAACTACACAAAAGTAGAACTTGTTTTCTGATCAGAAATTTAGTCCATTTTCAAGGAGATGTTTCGTACTCAAAACTTACCAAAAAGTGACGAATCAAAAGTCAAAACTTAAGTTTAAGACGTTAGCTTTCATTTCCAAGTGGTTTCGTAATTTTTCAACACCGTTTAATACCCGAAAACGAATTTATAAAATGGGATAGCCAATCTGACTTCTCGAGGCCATAACTCGAGGCACACAACTCAAAATGACATGAGGTTTCTTCTTAGAAACTAAAAATTTTGTTAGCTTTAAAACTAGTACAATTGCATTTTCTGAATTAGAGTAAAACCCGAGATATGAATTAATCTTCGAACGTATACCTGAGAAACATGCTGCTAGACAAAGGGGTGAAATTTATTATTTTGAATGACTTAACTTAACCAAAAATTATGAAAAATACATTTCTGAAAAGCTAACACATGTGGGAATATCATGTAAAAATTTCGTAATTTTTCTTGAAGGTTTGAGCAGCTAAATTGAGCTCACAAAAACGTGTTAAAATCTGGGAACTTTGGACCCGGGGACTATTTTGAACAAGAATAAAAACGAGCCCTTTCGGGTTTATCAAAAATTATAAAACTTACTTTTTATGAGTTCTAAGACATATTTAAGGGTTGGGTAAAAGTTTCAGGTCAAACCGAGTTGGTTTGACCAATGTCAACAAATACGGTTCGTACGTTAAACGCGAACCGACATATTCAAAATTTAGTTTTAAAACCCGAGAACGAACTCCAAGTAATTTAACTTGAAACTTAAACAAAAACTACACGTATAAACTCAACCCGAGATGAAAAACGACACCTAAAACACTTGGAACAAAAACTAAAACACCAAACTAACTCTTGTGTCGCTAAGAAATTCGAATGTCGCAACCTGCGACACTAAGCCTGGTGTCCAACATTCAAATCAGCAGTACTAAGCCTAGTGTCGCAACATTCAAACCAGCTGTATTATGTCTAGTGTCGCAACCTGCGACACTAGGCCATGTGTCGCAACCATTGCAAATGTCGCGGTAACCTGTTTTTCACTAAGGATCGAACTCGCGTAACAACAAATAACAATGAATATTTATATACGATACAACTCGGAACCACATGAAACATACTTTGCAAAGTGTGCAACGAAAAAAATATAATAATAATAATACTTTGAAATTATTATTACGAAACATCACCAACGGGTCGTACACGTTTTCTAAACACAAACGATAAACAAACATTTGGACATTTCTAGTTGAGTGGACAACTAGCATAGATGGTCTTTTGAGACATCTACTTACATATAACCTTACGCGTTTAGGGCGCTAGAAGGTTACGGGTTTTGAAAACCTACTTACTATTAGCAACGCATACGCATAAAACTCAGGTGAGTCTCATAGACCCACTTTTACTGTTTTTACCTTGGGGTGAGAATACACCGCTCTATTTTTATGAACACAAGTAATGAAAACACTTATACTTATTGCATGAGTAACCATACCAAACTACGATGGCCTCTAACAAATATCATAGTCCGTTAATACTAAGCGCGAACATTATGGATTGATCTATCGGGAACTGACAGTCCGTCGTCCGAGTTAGTTGCTCTAACAACTATATGGATGCATAATATTTCCTAAACAACGAGCGTACTGGTTTAGGCACCAACTACGGTTAAGTTTCGAACTATGAGCTCATGGCAATAGTATATTTTACTTTGGCATTCGTGCAAACTCTGAAAACTCCGAAATCTTGTAGTTCATACTTATGATTTTAACTACGTAAACTTATGAGCTCACCAACATTATTATTGACCTTTTAGCATGTATTTCTCATATTCACAGACGCAGTAGGATGCTTTTGGAAGCAATAGCTCGAGTCGCATGATTTTTCAAACAACAGAGATTTTTATGCATTACTATATTTTGTAAAACTAGTTATCTATTAGGATCTCTTGACACTAGATGTGTACTCAAGAACTATGTAAACATTTTTACCAAGAAACGTATTATCTTTTGAAATGTATTGTCAAAATGACTCACATAGGGGTCGTTCGATGTAACTTTATATGATGATTTCTGATTAGTCGCGCCCCGACCTGAATTCCGCTGCATTAAAATTTGGGGGTGCGACATTTTGTGTTTGTAAAAAACATGGGAAATGATAGTACATCAAGGGAACATGAATAAAAATAGAAATCATAGGTACTATGTTTGATGTGCTAGTAGACTCAACTAACATATTTAAAACAAAATTTCTACTCTTTATATGATAAAATTTGGATTTAAACTTTTAAAATGATTACCGGATTATTTTTGAATTGTAAGTGAGTTATACTCTTGACATACATACGTCAGTATCCGGTGATTATAAGGTGATAAAATAAAAATACAAAAAATAGAATAAAATCTTATTTGAACAAAAAGAGACAATGAGGCAATATAGGATTCTGATTTAAGGCCACAGTTTGTAACCGTGGCTTGTAAGTCCGTTGTTGCATGTAAGTCCTAAACGGTTATAGACGTACTTAATCAAGTGTGCTAAAATCCTAAATCAGTAAAAAAGATATGCAATGACGTACGTATTAGTATTATGATTCTATTTTCCTCTTTTTGGTGAAATATCTAAGTATAGTATATAGTCGCCGACATGTAAGTCCACGTGCACATGTAAGTCCAAACGACTATATACTTATTCACTTGAATGTACTTAGATATGAATCAGTGCTAGTTATGTTCAAATATAGATATGTGAGATATATATTAATACCATTTTTCTTTTGGGTTTGATATTATAGTTGCTGGATTGTAGGTCCGTATGTGCATGTGAGTCCAAATGGATGTATACTCATTCACTTGAATGTGCTTATTTCATATCAAACATATCATTTTATAATATTTGGTTAGCGGTCAATAAGCTATGATGTCTTGTGTATAAAGAACAAGTTATTTAATCACAAAAAGCTTCAATATTATTAAGAGTAATAATACGAATATACGGCTATATTAGAGTTAAACCTTAAAGCTACGTTAACATAATCTAAGTTCTAAGGATCATATAGAGTCCTATACAAGTTGTCCTACAAATATGGAAGTAAATCTATTCCATATACAACTCTATCTCTTAATATTACTCTAACAGTAGTAATATTGATGAAACAGTAAACAATATTAACTATTTACACTAACAGTAGTAATAGTGTAAACTACACTAACAGTACTAACTATTACATTTGACTAGTAGCACTAACATTGACGACAATAGTAATCTTGAGTTAACAGTAGAAACACTTGAATTCTCCCCCTAAACTTAATCTGTTCTCCTAACAGTATTAAGTTTCTAATTTTCAAAATTTTATAATCCAAATTTTTTCTTTGAAGATTCTTTTGAAGCTTGTTGCCGTTCATTGATATATTTCTTTATGCTCCTAACCAAATCATAAGACATATCACATTCTACAGCACATAACTTATGATGAATCATACGTGCTAACACACTCAAATTCCATGTATATGTCCTCTCTACCAAAAAGAAATTCATACTTCCATCCTGCAGTACAATGTAATGTACACCACACTTTTCCAGGAGAATCCAAGAAGTTACAGGTGCGAATGGCTTCCTGAATACCTTCTGTATTCTCTCAGGTTTATACATCATCAACAAATACTCATAAATGAGCATGTTGTGATCAAACTCCACTTGCTTTCCATATTTCCTAACCCCAATAGCAAACATATTATCCACATCCTCTCTTGTAAACTCCTTAAACATCCTAACCACTGATGAGTAAGTCTCAACTGAATCTCCTGCCCTCTTGACCTTGTACACATATCTATTCAGATCGTTTACCTTGTAGTACCAATCAATGATAGGAAATTCAACTTGCAGAGGTGTCACATTTTCTCCTTCTTTATCATCAAAAACAATCAAACTCCTTATTTCATCATTATTACTTCCTTTTGTTGATGGCACATCCGTATGCACGTCTTTAATATTTTCAGTATCCTTATCATGTCCCTTCCTATTTGACCTTCTCCTACTATAAGTAAATAACTTCTCATCCTCGACAGATTTATCATGGATTCCCTTAATTTCTCTTTCTGCCCTCATTCTCTTTTCATCTTCTCCTTCTTCAGATGTGCCAATTAATAACATCTCATATTCTCTATCATACATGCTCTTTAATGTCTCAAATGACATTGCCTGTAAAATTTTCACATTTACCCCCGTAACATTCTTCAAAAATTTAATGTAATCCTTCTTCTATTGTGCCTTAGTCTTTGACTTAGACTTTTGTTTCTTATATCTAACCTCAGATTCATTTCTCTTATTTTTAGTTAATAGCCTTTCCAATTTAGCCTCTTTCTTCTTCTGTATATCTCAATCTTTCTTCTTCTTGCAACTTTCTTGCTAATTCTTCATCTGCCTGAATTTGATGCTTTCTTTTCATTGGCATTTCTTCTTCAATCATGATATCTTTACCCTTATCCTTTGCCCCAATCACATTCACTTGAGCTTTAGGTGTTTTGCTAGATGGCTCATTTATAGTTGCACCCTTTTCCTTCCTTTGCTCCTTCTCATTAGGACTTCCAGACACCTTTAATAGAACCTCAGCAGCTGTAAGTTCATCTCCATCCACACAAACAGTACTAACAGGCTCATCTAGCATAGCAGTATTAATATCAAAGTCATCACTAGCAGCACTAACACTAGCACCAGCACTAGTAGCAGTAACGGATGCAGCATTAACATTTAGTTGTTCTTCATCTGTTGTACTTTTCAAATTCTCCTTCTCCTTCACCCTTTCATCTATCAACTACTTAACCAACCCACTCAATCTAATGATCTCATCTCTTTGAGATGCCAGCAATTCCCTCTGCCTGGCCACCTCCTTGGTCAGATTGGTACATATATCCATCAATTCCTGTATTTTAGAACTATTCTCATCTACTCCAAGAGTGTTACCCCTTATTGGTGAATCATAGAAAGGGTGCATGTAGGATCGCAACAAAGACTGATCTTAAACAATGAATCAATAAACAATAACTAATGCGCGGAATTCAATAGCTATCGATTGTACGTTTAACAACAAAATCACAAACACATATATTGAATTAAACATATAAAGCAATGTGAATTACAATGACTGGAACACTGAGAATGACAAAAGCTGCCAAAGAAAATTCGTATGTGCCAAAATGCAAAGTGTCAAGCTCTCCAAACTGAAACCCTAAACGAGTATTTATATGTAACTAATCTGGACTAAAGGGCAATATTGGTGATATCGCTTGTCCGATATTAGTGATATCGCCTAAGCGATATTAACAATATCGCCTAATACAAAATTAATCTAATTAATTACAACTCGAAACTTAGACCAAGTGACAGACACTCTAAATGTATCAACAAACTCCCCCGTGTCTTCAGCTTGGTCTTCAAAACGTCTTTAGTCTAAACCCATCCAGTTGGGAAATTTGCCACCCGCATGGATTCCATGGGTTACACAGATATCTACAATTTTCTACAATTAGATCTTCAACTTCAGTGACCATCATCTCTTTCATCAATAGCTTCTCCAATAGTATTTATCTTCAAAGTCCTTGGAAAACTCTCATCAATTCTTATCTTTTGAATATGAGCATGATATGTAACTTGAATAAAATAACTCAGAAATAAAATATTTTTGTAATTTTCCTTATAAGACAGAATTAAAATACTCAAAGCAATAAATAAATAAACAATCTTTTTGGGGACAGAATTGTTTTAGTCTGCTTTGGGAATCATATCAGGATAACATGCAATTATTAGGAATAGTAAGTGTTATTTCGATTATCAGTATGTTTGTCCACTTTAAATTTACTTAGCATATTTAAATCACCTGTTATAAAGATTAGTTCAAGACGACTATTGATATTTTATCCATCTAAACATTTGTTGTTAAGTATATGATTCCAACTCATAATGAGATGAACCACTTGTGTTATTATTAGCATGCATATTATATTATATAACTCACATTAAAATATACATTTGAGATTGAAACATGTTAGTATTTTCTATATAGAAGGTGAAGGTATGGACGTAACTTTAGAACCAAGTTAGCGGTGACAGATCTGTACTTTCGTACAACAGAGTCACATAAACAATAGTTCGAGTTGAACAAACACCAGTCTGAACAATTAAACTAGAGGGTACAGGTCTGTACTTTCGTACAACAGAGTACCATAGTTTAACACAAACCAGTACGAGGCAATCTTTTTATAACTTTTCTTGTACATTTGTACATTATATTTTTTAGAATTTTGATATGCCACGGGTACGCAATAATTGTCTATAACTTAACATAGACTACGTACCTAAGTTCTTTTCAAAAATATATTAGATGAAACCAGGTCTGTATTTTCATACAACAGAGGAGACAACTAATATATTCCCCCAGATAACTCCATACAAAGACCCTAAATTTTAGATCATAACATGTTTATCATCCAAATATTAAGACGAAGCGTTAAAATATTTCGAACATTGTTGCCCTTATTTTAACTTAATGTCATACATATTAATATGTCTTTATATAAAATAATATGCATATTTGAAAGTTAAGCTTCTTAGTAACTTTAGAACAAACGCCTACCAATATATCATTTGATGAAGCTAATATTTATAAAAGGTATTTCAAGTATGCTAGATAAATCTACTGACACATCAAACATAAACCTTAAAATTCCATTTTATGCATGTCTCCTGATGTACTATCATTTCCCCAATTGTTTACAGACACAATTCAACGTCTATTTTTAGAAATGTAGCAACTTTTGTATTTCTTTAATACTAACAAGTATAAAGAATGACAGTTGCATTTTTCAAGAATTTGCCTGTTCATATTTTTCTGACTTTTTAAATTAGAATTTTTAAAATTTCTCCCCCTGAACAGCAAATTCTTTACACAAAAACAAACAGGTAAATAATCATTAAACAAAACAGAAAAAATTTCAAGTCACATATCAAGTCAAATTCAAATTCTTTTAGCACTTTTTAACCACCTCGTTTCACTTCAAAAATATCATTTTACCACTTGTTGTTCTGCACCTTTGACTGTCACAACACAAAGAAAAAGAATGTTAGTTTGAAATGGAGACCCAAGCCTTGACAGACTTGGGTACTCCTGAGACTTCATCTATTATTATCACATCAGTTAAAACCTTGTTTTTTAGTACATCATTATCTTTTATTGATGTGATAACTTCGGATGACATAACATTTTTTGTACTTTTCTTTATCCAAACTTTCTGAGATAAAGTCGGTTGCTTATTAATAACATTAACCTTTCGATCAATTGATTGAGTAGGTGTAATGTTGTTAACTTTAGAAATTGGAACATGTCGAGATAATCCAGGTTGTTTTGTCTTTTGAAAATTTCTTCTTTTATTATAACCTGTACTATATCGTGATGCCCATTTTCTAGCAAGCACAGGACACTGATTAATGAGATGACCCTGCTTCTGACAGTAGAAGCATGATCGTCTTTCTCGGAAAGTTTGATCAGAACTTGATAGAGGTTTAGGCGAAAGAGGAACCCTACGAGGTTTAATTTCAGGTACGTTTACTGCACATGAACACTTATGTGAACATGATGGAGTAAACGTATTCACAGTTGAGGTAATCTTTGGAGAAGGATTTTTAATTGAAACTTTATTATTTTTAAACTTCTCCTGGATGACTTGTTTCTTTTCAGGTTTGAGGTTATTCTTTTTAACTTTCTGTGTAACCTCGTGAGTTACATCCTCCACTTCTACCACTTCTTTAACATTTGTTGAAAGGACAAACTTGATTGGTTCAATTTTAGGCTTAATAAGCTCAGCCTTCTTTTTATTTGAACTCAAAACTTTAAGCAACTCAGGTTGCTTGTTATCAGCAGCCTTAACAAGCTTAGGCTGTTTAACATCATCACCCTTGACAGTTTCAGGCTGATTGGGAATTTCAACACTAACTGGTTCTGCCACAGGATTTGTATCCTTCTTAAGAACAGAAGGTACAAAATCTTTAATTTCTTCCTGCGAAAGAATAGGCTGATTCAAGTTTGAGGGAGGAGGTTGGTTGTGATAACCAATTCCTGCCTTACTCTTTGTATCAGTCCGTTGATTTTGCAGAATATCAGAAAAGACCATAGTAGATGTGGAAATATTTGCAAGTCTTCGTTTTAAATCAACATTATCCGATTGAGTTTCAGCAAGTTCCCTTTTAAGATGAGAAATGAGTTTTAAATAACTGTCAATCGCATCTTGTTTGTTAAAAATCATTGCTTTTAACTCTTTCTTTTCTTCCATAATAGTTTTCTGATTTATAACATAGACTTTTTCATTTTCTTTTAAAACTTTGTTTGCTTCAATAAGATTGGTCAGATCTGTATTTAAGCGATCATTATCTACCATGTACCTGTTGATTTTACCAGTTAGTGTGATACAGGTTTGGCAATTAAAAGAATCACATTCTACCTCATTTTGAACATCTGCCATAAGGGCAACATTTTCTTGATCATCCATAGCCGAAAAATCATATGCTTCTTCTTCTTCTAACAGAATGGCTGCCTTGGCTACTTCATTATCCTTTTTGTAGATAGAAGGTTTTGTAAAACCCGTAGATGGTTGTCTACCCTTCTCACATTCTCGTGCAAAATGACCCAGATTTTGACATTTGTAGCATCTGATCTTGGATTTGTCAAATCCCGTGTTGGTTTTATCAGTGACGTCTTCAAGAGATCTCTTTCCAGTTCTCCTTAAATACGTCTTAGTCCTTGTCAGCATGGCCATGTTCCAACGAAGATCCACTCTCTCTAACTCATCAGGATCAACTTGCGCAAAATTTTCGTCGGTAAGATCTACCGAGTTAATCCTCTTTGAAAGAAAATCATCGTATGATGATAGAAAGGCATTAAAGATTACTGCATGCTCATTGTGAGATGCAGTAGCAGAAGAGGATGATTGAGATGGAAAAGAAGAGAATGTCCCAACTGAGTTATTTCCCGAAGAGTAATTGGGTTTAGATGAAGATGTAGACGGCCCAGATAGAAGTGCTGTACTTCCATATCCAAAATTGCTATTATCAGGAAGCAAAGAGCTAGATCTTGTGCTTTTCTTCTGAATGTCCAAGGCACATGTTTCAAGCTTCCCAATAAGTTGATCCAGAGACATAGCTAGTATGTTTGGATCATTTTCCATCATCAGCACTCTAGTTTCCCAGTGAGGAGGCAGAGCATTCAGTAGCTTCTTGTTGACTTCAATAGAGCTAAATTTGTAGCCTCCTTCAGTCAGCTCATTTACAAGACGCGAATATCTGCAGAATAAATCTTTCACCATCTCGTTCTTCTGGATGTCAAACAGATCATACTGTTTCTTCACTAACTCCAGTTTACTTTGCTTGTACTCAGTAGTACCTCCACATCGTTCAGCTATGCCATTCCACAGATCATAAGCGATGTCGTGTTGTTTAAACATTTTCATGGCATCTGCAGGTAAAGATATGGTTATAGCAGAGTGAGCCTTCCTCTCACATTCCCATGCTTTGCGTTCTTCAACAGACATGGAACGAATAGGCTTTGGTGGAGGAATACCAACATGCTCTCCACTTGAAACAGGTCTAACGTATCGTTCCAGTAAAGGTATCTCCATTTCAGGGTCGGTAAACGCGACAAACGATAAAAATCTACCTCTCCATTCGGAATACTCCATTCCTGGAGCAAAGAATGGAGGTTTGTTTGCACTACCCACTTCAGCATTGTGTTTTAACATTGCATTAACAGCTTGTAAAGTAGACATTTTAATTTATATTAATTAAAATTAACTTTTGAAAAAGGTTTAAAATCTGTCTAACACCCTATAGCGATATTGCTAATATCGCTAACAATCTGATGATTGAGCGATATTGGTGATATCACTATCAATATCGCTAATTAAAGCGCAAATCAAAATCAGACAAAACAGGCGATATCACAGACGATATTTCGAGTAATATCGCTAAACTTAATTAGGCGATATTGAATCAATATCGCAAAAATTAACTAGGCAATACCAGGTTATATCTCTAGTAATATCGCTAGAGATATCGCTCAAATTAATGAGCACAGAACACGTAATATCGCTGTAACCCTAAAGGCGATATTATGATAATATCGCTTTTAATATCGCTAAAACGGCTGTAAACCCTAAAATTTCAAAGACAACGAAATTTTCAAAGTTTAGAGTAGCAAACAACGAACACGAATCCAGAAAACACTAAAAATACTGATTAAATAGCTTTTTAAGAATAAAAAACAATTTGTTTATACGAAAAAACTAGTTAATACGACTTTTAAACGTACGAATAATGATTCAATAACCACTAATCCAATGATTAAATGGCTCTGATACCAATTGTAGGATCGCAACAAAGACTGATCTTAAACAATGAATCAATAAACAATTACTAATGCGCGGAATTCAATAGCTATCGATTGTACGTTTAACAACAAAATCACAAACACATATATTGAATTAATCATATAAAGCAATGTGAATTACAATGACTGGAACACTGAGAATGACAAAAGCTGCCAAAGAAAATTCGTATGTGCCAAAATGCAAAGTGTCAAGCTCTCCAAACTGAAACCCTAAACGAGTATTTATATGTAACTAATCTGGACTAAAGGGCAATATTGGTGATATCGCCTGTCCGATATTAGTGATATCGCCTAAGCGATATTAACAATATCGCCTAATACAAAATTAATCTAATTAATTACAACTCGAAACTTAGACCAAGTGACAGACACTCTAAATGTATCAACAGTGCATCTCTGTTTCCGTCCTAGCATCAACATCAGAGGTCCCTTAGTTCTTGGTACTGGGTCCTTCACCTGCTGCAGTTTACTGAGAATCTGCAACATTAGAAGTTGCCTTGGTTTGGGTCTTAAAGATGTTACCATTGTTCTGCTGTACCCTTTGGGTAACAGCAGTAGTGGCAGCCCTAGCCAAATGATCTTCCCTCTCGTTATTGACCACCTCTTGTACATTTCGTGACAGAAACATCTGAACAGCAGAAGCTTAAGATGCCTGTTTAGATTTCTTGGCTTTGGGTAGTTTATTGGTCCCTTGTTTTCTCTTTGGTGCCTTATTAACAGGTGTGGGTGATAGCATCAAATAATGTCATATTTATATAATAATATTCCCTTATTTTAAGTATTTTTATTGCAATTTATTTATATATATTACTGATTTCATTTATATTTGCAAAAAGGTGTTTAAATTAAAGAAAGAAAGAAAAGGAACAAAAACGGGCTCAAAAACTGAAGAAAATGAAGTGAAGACTAAGAATCAAGAAGACCGGGCTTAAAGAGAAAATTAAACCCAAAAGATTAAGTTATTGGGCCAAAGAAGAAGATTAAGTTCGGATTGTGAAGATTGAAGCCCAGAAGGAAGAGATCCAGCCCGAAGGCAAGAACATTCTGGAATTGCGATTCAACCGGCGGTTGAAATATCCAACCGACGGTTGAACATAAATGTGGAAGGCGGTTGGATACGCGGGTCAAAAACCGGTTTCGTGAGTAAAAAGCCAACCCAACCGGCGGTTGAAATATTCAGCCGGCGGTTAGATTTACGATCTGAAAACTATAAATAGAGGCCATAATCAACAAATAAACACAACGATTGGAGAAAAGCCTAATTCGATTCCGGGGTTTAGAAATAGACTGAAGGTGCAATTTGGAGGCAAGGATGCTAGGGTTTGAAGGTTTTCAACCCTAACGAAGATTTGGTTCGGTTTATTGGGTTTGATTCTTAATCTTTTATATTTACAATGTGTAATTACATGTTTTTAGATCTGATTTTGCTTACTTTGAGCATGAGCTAATTCTTTCATTGTATTTGCTTAGATGAATGATTTTTAGATGAAGGTTATATGATATGTTTATGTTGATTTGAATTATGAATGATTATTGAGTTTATTTGAAAGATCCATATTAATTGTTTGTTGATTAATTGTTACTTAACGTGATCAATAGACTTATGCTATAACTAGGGTTTGTATGAGTTGATTGATTATTTACAATTAAGTAATTTATTAGTTAATTGTGGCTTGAGACTGTAACCGGTAATAGGTTAAGAGAATAGGAATTAATAAAACCTTATTAATGTGATAGTTATTTAATCAATAATTATAACGTTCGTTAACACAAAGTTGCTGAATGAATTTCAATGATCTGTTGATAGTATTAATTGAATAAGGTTTAGGTTAATAACACATAGAAGAAATTCTAGTGTATTCAAGAGAATCTAGTATTAAGCTAAAGCTTATAGGATTAGTTAACCTTAACACGAGACTATCATTATTTGTTAAAATCACTGTAATAAATAATCAAAAATTCAATAAACATATCTGAAACCTGAATCGAGAAATCACTAATCTAAGTAAATACATGTTTCTCTATCTGATTATCTTTAGTTACTTTTTATCTTTTAATTGTTTAAAGTTTAAATCGTTTTCAATTAAAAAAATTGTTCGTACGGAACTAAAACGCACCCCTTATTTATTTGTAAATTGTAATTTAAGGTTTAATTATTTTAAGTTACACCGTTTCCCTGTGGTTGGACTCGGTATACGAACAGGTATTCTTGCCTGGTTGTGTTAAAGTTAACTTTAGTATTTCCATTTAATTAAAACTTGTTATTTTTAATTACCACTTAAGACTCATCAGTGAGTTGAGGATCAGATGGTTTATCTGCCCTTTCACCTGAAGTGGCAGATGCACTCAACATTGTGGTAGTCAATGGAGTGATCTTTCCTGAAAAATCTTGACCTTGTCTCCTCATATTTGCAAAAAATTTTGGTTTATGAGACAAGGCCACAAAAATGCCTCCTGTGGGCTTAGATAATTCAGGTATTTCTATATTAAAAATGTATTGTGGGAATCTTAGATACATTAAAAATTTATTTTCTGGATGCTCCAGATTCCACAACATTCCATTAAAGATTAATTTAGGAAAATTAAACTGTTGGTTTGTAGCTAAGCAGATTATTGCAGAGGCAATAGAACTGCTAAACTCATCCCAACCAGTTCGCTTTTGTGATAAACATTGTTGAACAGTGTGAATTAAAAACTTCCATTGTGGGGAAAAGAGTCCTTTGTAAAAAGTCAGTTTGTTTAATTGACCCTCATACCCCATGGATTCAAGATTTTCATAAAGGGTCGAATCAGGTAAGCAATCAATACCAGAGGCATCATCTAGATGCAGATGAGTACGGATGGTCGCCTCTGTTATCAATATATTCTTTTCTTCAACTTTTGCAACAATTTGTTTAACCCCATCATTGTTTTCCATCTTTGTTGACATCCAGAAGTCCTGGATATGACTTAAATAAATAGTGGGGTACACAGTAAGAGCGAATTTCACTTTGCTTTCCCTCAAGAAGTCGATTACTTCATGAAAGTCCGTAGCGTCAGTGGCTTTGTATAAATACGCAATCATGTTGTGATAGTCTATGGTTTGGAGTGCCATTGAATCAATTTGTGTTGATGAAACAGTTGAAATCGAGAGGGTTTTTGGCTTTATTATGTATTCCGAGAGCAAAAGCGATAAAGTGTTTCTGTACTATAAAGCAATTTAATATATTTACTGTTGGTCATTTTGTTGGTCATTTAGCAGCATTAAAGCCCTTGAACAGCACTAATTGAACTAACAGTATTAATAAGTACTAAGCAATACTAATAATACTAACAGTATTTAATTCCTTGAACAACATTAAATACACTATCAGATTAACACTAATACTACTAGCAGCATTAATAGTGTAGACAATACTAATTGACTCAACATCATTAATCGTATAGGTAGTAGTATCATACTGGCAGTATTAAAACACTATCACTTTATTAACATCACCAAGTGTTATAACAGTATTAACATCTCCCCTCATAACACTTAGTCTATTGAAGCAGTTCGAATTTTTTTTTTTTAATCACAAAAAATAAACTCCAACGCCAGCAGTAGTAATAGTCCTTAGCAGTACTAAAACCTACACAAAATAGCATAAACTATATACAAAGTGTACAACACTAAGTAGTGTGAGAATATTAAAAATGCCTAGCAGTAGTAATGTAAGCTACTAGCACTAATAGTGACCGGTAGTAATTACTATGCACAATATAAAAAATACCTAACAGCACTAAGTAGTGTATCAGTATTAACCCATGCACTAGCACTAAAATTTTATAGAGAACCGTAGTAATGAGAAGACTTATGAAGAATTTATCATACCAATACTAGTAACCAAAAATGTAAACCTACCCACATCAAATGCTTTGGTGAATAGATCTGCATATTGATTATCAGTATGAACTTTAAAAATTTGAATTAGTCTTTTCTCATTACATTCTCTAATAAAGTGATACCTTATTTCAATGTGCTTGGCTTTTGAATGTTTTACAGGGTTATTTATAATACTTATTGCACTATTATTATCAACAAAAATAGGAGTATTAAGAAAGGTCAAATCATAGTCCAACATCTGATTCTGAATCCAAAGCAGTGCACAACAACTTGATGCTGTTACATGTTCTGCTTCTGTTGTTGATGTTGAAACTGTAGTCTATTTCTTGCATTGCCATGAAACTAATCTTTCTCCTAGAAATTGACAACCTCCAGATGTTGACTTTCTATCTAAATTAGCCCCCCATAGTCACACATAACAAACATAATGTCTGGTCTTGAAGAAGTTAGATACATGAGGGAGCTAATCATGGATCTTTATAGATGAATATCCACATCCTCCCCCTCAAGATCTGCTTGCATTTGCTTGTGTGTCTCCATTGGTGTACTTGCTGGTTTAGCATCCTTGTATCCAAACTTATTAAGTATATCATTTACATATTTACCCTGACTGATAAAATACCATCTTTCTGCTGTTTGACTTGTAACCCCAGGAAGAATGTCAAATCTCCCATTGAACTCATCTTGAACTTCTGATGCATAAGTTTCTCAAATTCTTTACACAATAAAATCCTCTATTGAGCTAAAAATATTATCATCTACATATATTTGAACTAGTAAGATGTTATTCTTGATCCTTTTGATGAACAAAGTTTTGTCAATTGCCCCTATAGAGAATCCATTCTCCAGCAGATACACTGACAGAGTATCATACCATGCTCTACGAGCTTGATGCAACCCATAGAGAGCTTTATCAAGCCTATATACCCTGTCAGGATATTTGGGATCTTCAAAGTGAGGAGGTTGGCATACATACACCTCCTCTTCAATAGTGCCATATAAAAAAGTACTTTTGACATCCATTTGATATACTTTAAACCCTTTGAAAGAGGCATAAGCTAAGAATAATCTTATAGCTTCAATCCTTGCTACTGGTGTAAATACCTCATCATAATCAATTTCTTCTTCCTGTGTGTATCCTTGTCTACTAACCTACCCTTATTTCTTATAACTATGCCCCTTTCATCTTTCTTGTTTCTGAAAACCCATTTAGTTCCTATTGCCCTTTTACACTTACTCATAAAACTTTCACTTTTTGAATCCTGAGGTGTCTCTTTAATTTTGCTTCTAGGTTGCATAGCTGAACCCACATCTCCTATAACATTTACAAGTGGATGATTGCTTTGCAATATAGCAGATGGATGAAAGGTTACAGGAATAGTGATGTCCAAGTTTGTGAAATTTAACTCTGGACTTCCTGCATACTCATTCTCATCTGCTGATTCAACTAATGATTCCTCTTCACCATCTTCTTCTAATGCAGGCATGTCTGGATTAGTAGAGTAATCACTTGGTGTTTTATCCTTTTCATTTTCACCATCATTCTTTGCTGATTGCCTTAAAGGACCATCATCTTATCTCAGTGAGATTTCCTGTGGAGTTGGTTGTAGTGCTTCTGGTGGATCAGCTGACCGAATAGGAAATAAGACATATTCAGTCTTATCCTGTGCCTGCTCTGTACCTGCATTTGGTTTCACCTTTACCTATACTTGATTGCTCATTCAAATATCTAAAAGATTGAGTTAGAGCATCAATATCAAACAACTAATCTGGACCTCTTCCTATAGTATTAATAGTGTGTTTATTAAAGGTCACATTCATACTTTCCTCCACTATCCTAGATCTTTGATTGAAAACTCTGTAAGCTTTGTTTTGTGTAGAGTATCCAACAAAGAATCTCTCATCTACTTTACTGTCAAACTTGCCTAGGTGGTCTTTGGTATTTAAGATAGTACAAGGACATCCAAATGGTTTCCAAAAGCTAACCAATGGTTTTCTTTTTAAAAAAAAATTCATATGGTATCTTGTGATGAGGCTTAACTATTGATACCCTATTTTGTACAAAGCAAGCGGTACTAATTGCTTCTGCCCATTGGCAATTTAGCATCTGCTAGCATAGTCCTAGCAGCCTCAATTAGTGTCCAATTCTTTCTTTCAGCTACTCCATTCCATTATAGATTCCTAGGTGCACTAAACTGTCTTTCAATACCCTTAACTTCACAGAATTTATTCATCTCATGATTCTTAAATTTTGTTCCATTATCACTTCTAATGATCTTCACATTTTGATTAGTTTGGTTTTCTATTTTAGTTATGAATGATCTAAGTATTTCACTTTTTTCATCCTTAGATCTAAGAAAGAAAACCCAACTAAATCTGCTATAATCATCAATGACCACTTGGCAATATTGCTTTTTACCTATAGTCATTACACTGGTTGGACCAAAGAGATCCATATGTAATAACTGTAGGGTAAGCAATTTGAGTTTACAGTTTTGGTCTTAAAAGAAGTTCTGTGTTGCTTGCCTTTTTTACGGGCAACACAGTGATCATCACATGTATATTCTTTGTTTGGTAAGCCTCTTACAAGTTTCCTTTTAACAAGTTTATTAATTGTTCTGTAGTTCATGTAACACATCCTTCTATGCCAAAGATCAGATTCATTAACAGTTGCTTTAGATAATAGACAATTTAAATTTTGTTGAGGTTTCATATTTGCTAAGTCACAGCAGTATACATTATCCTTTCTAGGTGTTCTAATTAAAATCATGCTTTCATCAAGTTTAAATTTATCAGAAAGGATAAAGCATTATGTGTCAGTAAAAAGAACTTGGTTATTTTTATCTGTGATTTGACTCACACTTAGCAAATTATATTTCAACTACTCAACAAAATAAACATCTTTAAAACTTATCTTATCACTGTTGACTAGTCCTTTACCAGTAATTTTTCCACCGTTGGGATTTCCTCCAAATGCTACATAGCCTCCATCAATGGATCTAAACTCTTGTAGTTTAGACTTGTCACATGTCATGTGCCTTGAGCAGCTACTTCAATGTGTCATAAATTTCTTTTGGACTTGCCCTGCACATAGAAAAAGAGAAATTTTAGTTTCTCTTGGGAATCCAAACCAATGTGGTTCTGGGTTTCCCATGTGGATCAATATAATCAACTCTCTTAAAGATCATTGATGTTGATGCACTGTTGGTTTTGGAAACATTTAAATTATCAGAAAAAACAGGTTTCCAAATCCAACAAATGTTGGACTTAGCAACAGTTTTAGTTGCAACAGCATTAATTGCTGAAGCAGCATTAACATGCTTAACGGTATAAAAATGCTTAGCATCGTTAATATGCTTAACAGCATTAAGTGATTTAACAGTATTAACTATTTTAGCAGTATTAATACACTTAGCGGTCTTAATAGGCTTAGCAGTATTACTTTTACTGCTGCTGCTTTAGTCTTTCTACTGTTGGCTTTGTGGGTTAGTGCTGCAGCAGCAATTGCAGCATTAACTATGTTAGCCTTTGCATTCATTCTTCTAACAGTATTAACAAAATTAATTTTAGTTTCAAAATTTAATTTGTTAATTCTGTTTGAAGCTTTCCATGCTGGTCTCACAATCCTTTGATGATTCTTAAGATTATGATAATAGTCATGTTGAAGATGATTTTTCAATCCACAAATAAAATAAGCTTTTTCTTTCACCACAGAAAAATTCTGCCCCAATTTTTGTGAAACCATTTGGTTCCAATTTCTTTGATTGCCCCTTGGACTTGATTTTAACTGTTTTTGTGGTGATTTGAAGCTTGTTTTGTAGTTACAGTTTGCACAAGTATTATTTACAATTTTAACATTCACAGCTTTGTTAATAGATGTACAGCTTTATTAATAGATGTACTAACTGCAGCTTTTTACCTTTTAGCATATCCTAGGCCATTCCTAGAGTTGCTAATCTTGATGTTTAGTTGTTCTAAGCTCATCCTTTTTTTTCTTGGAATAATCTTTTGCCCTCTTCTAGTTTGTCACTATTGAAATTAGAAACTAGCCCAGTATGATTCTTTAATTTACTTTCCTTAGAAGACTTAGATTTACTACTTTCAGTTTCACTATCTTCATCCTCAGAAGTCAAGTCTGATACTACAACCTTTTCAAATTCATCATCTTGATTAACTATTGAATCTACCTGTTTAACTTCAACTGACATCTCTTCTTTTAATGTATTTGTTTCTATTTCAGTTTTAGAGAAGTAGTTGTTGTTATAAGGTGGAGGTACATTAGAATAACCTAATCCAGTTTTTAGTTTATCATGAATCTGAGATTTGATCAGGTTTTGCACACTTTTAGAAGCATTTTCTAATTCACCTACTTTTAATTTAATGCTATCTCTTTCAGTAGTAATAGAATATAATTGCTTGTTCAATGCTTCTATTTTATCTTGCAAGTAACCTCTTTCCCACCTAGCATATTTAAGATAAAAGTCATATTGTGTTTCATCCTTTTGATATGCTTTGATCTGTTTTTTTAGGCTTTTTATGGCTGCAGTTGTAGTTTTACTTTTAATATCTCAATGTTTTAATTCATCACATACTTTTAGATTATGATCTCTGTATTGTTTTACAGTTTTCTTACATACAGAAGAGCATAAATTAAGTTGTACCTCATATGGAATATCAGTTGTAGTTTCTGGCTCTGCAATTGCCATTAAAGCATGATTCTGCATTTGTTCCTCTGCTTGATCACTCCAATCAAATCTCAATCCATCATGAGATACTAGTGCAGTTGAGTTGGAGGTGTTTTGTATTGGGATGTTTCTTCTCTGTACCCCATTGTAACTTCCAGCGACCCCATTGTAGCTTCTAGATGCCCCATTGAAATTGCCAGACCTCTGGTTGTTACCCTCCTGACTACTTGTACTTCTGCATTCCGTAGCAAAATGTCCTAACTTATGATAGTTATAGCACTCCACCTTACTCTTGTCGAATCCAACACCATTTTCTCTTCTATATGCAAAGTTTCCTCTACCAATTCTCTGAATAAACTTTTTTGCCCTCATGGTTATCATGGCCATCTGCCACTTGATGTCCATTTCCTCTAAGTCATCTGGATTCAACTGTTCCAAATCTCCATTAGTCAGTGAAGAGTTCACATGACTAGCAAAGAAAGCTTCCAAAGCTGGATCATAAGATTTATCATTTTATATTGATTCATAACTTGTTGAAGCTACTCCAGACTCATTAGAGTTATCATTATGAGTTCCACCCATTGACATGAATGCTTGTGAGTGTGCCCTATAGTTTGTTTCTTACTCTCCACTTTTGGTTCAAAAGCTCTAAGATCATTATATGATCATCTAGTTCTTTGTCATCTAAATCATCCCCTTGCCTTAATGCAACATTGTACATGGTCTACTCTTCCCCTAATGATCTTAAGAACTTCCTGTTAAGATCATCCTTGTCAATTTTAAAATTGTGATTCTCAAGATCACAAACCAGTTTACTGAATCTGTCTAAGGTTTGTGTCAATGTTTCTGTTTTAATAGAACTGAAATTCTCAAACTGTTGCTTGAGAATAGATCTTTTTGTCTTTTTGGTGCTTTCATTGCCACCAAATCTCTTTGCTATTGCCTCCCATAATACCTATGCATCCTCACAGTTCTCAAACCTTCTTTGGTATTCATTGGGAATAGCCAACAATAGTGTACTAAGAGATTTCATCTCTGTAGCTCTTTCTTTTCTCTCTGCTTTAGTAGTTGGTGGCATCATATAATCAGTAAGCAACATATGCTGCCTAATCCTATTCTTCCACATAGCATACTCATCAGGCTTGAGCATGGGAATCTTTGTAACCTGCACTCCATCTGATGTTTCTGAAGTCATCTTGATTTGATTTTAATTAAAACCTTAAAAAAATTTAATAGAACAGTAATTATGTGATCTTCCTGTATTCAAAGCTTTCCAAGCTCTGATACCACTTGTCATGATCGATTGATCTAGTCAAGAATTAAGCTTTGAATAATAATCAAGAAATCGCAGAATAATACTTGATTACAATGACAAATAAGAATCACAAAATATAAAGAACAAGTTATTTAATCACAAAAAGCTTCAATATTATTAAGAGTAATAATACGAATACACGGTTGTATTAGAGTTAAACCTTGAAGCTACATTAACCTTATCTAGGTTCTAAGGATCTCTATTTATATCGTATAAAGTTCTGTACAAGTTGTCCTACAAATGTGCAAGTAAATCTATTCCATATATAACTCTATCTCTTAATATTACTCTAACAATAGTAATATAGATGAAACATTAAACAGTATTAACTATTTACACTAACAGTAGTAATAGTGTAAACTACACTAACATTACTAACTATTACATTTACTAGCAGCACTATCATTGACGACAGTAGTAATCTTGAGCTAATAGTAGAAACACTTGAATTCTTCAAACAGTAGAAACTCTTATAGCAACATTAAACTTCAACAGCACTAACCAAGCTACCAGTAGAAACTTTGTATTAACAGTAGTAATGACATGGAGATCCAAAACCCAACACTAATGTTTGAGTGAGTTTAAAGAGGTCAAATATACTAACAATCGAAATAGACTTATGATTTTGTTAATAAAAATATGTTCGTACTTATATGATCCCAAAGCAGACAAAATTCTTTCCACAAAAAGATTTTTCGTTTTATTTTAGTTTAAATTCGTAAAACAAAAATCCAAAAAGATTTTTTTGTTTTTGTTTTGGTGTAAAATTTTAAACTGAAAATCCAAAAATATTTTACATTTCTTTATTTTTTTTCTTTCATGTCACTTATCATGATAAATAATAAGTATTTTTTATCACAAACTTGAAATTAATTTTTAAACTTGCAAAGGTTTTCAGAAGTGGCGACACTTGTGAAGTGTCGCATAATACTATTGAGGGGTATAAATACTAACCTCGCGACATTATCCACCTCACTTTTCAAAAAACCTTAGTGACGGTAACAAGGGACATTTTCTCTACGGCGACACTCTCGGAAACTGCTTTTTCGATAATTTGAACCTGAAACTTGCTTTATCTTGCTCGAATCTTGTTCCTGACCTTTTGATCTACACTTGGTATGTTTTTATTTCCCTTTTACTTGTGCTTTGATGTGTTAATTAGAAATTAGGTTTTCTGTGTGCTACGGGCGACACTAGTTCCCAGAGAGCGACACTCTAGAAGTGTCGCTCATTCTTAGTGTCAGATGACTTTAGTGTTGCTCACTCTTAGTGTTGGATGACTATAGCGACACTAAGATAGTGTCGGTCTCCCATTAGGCGACACTTAGACCAAACACTTGGATACTTTTGCATGACACTGTAGAGACACTAGCTTAGGCGACACTAGGCACTGTATTTCTAAGACTTCAGACGACACTATGTAGTGTCGCCAGCATAGTTAGAAGTGTTGTTGGAACACTTGAGAAATTGCAAGATTTTTGATGAACTTTGAACGATGATCTTTTGTATGCTTGCAATATTTTCTTAGATTACAGATGGTTGTTGCTTTGAATTTCGAGCCCCATCACAACACTGTTGCCTTCTTGGATAGAATGTTTCTGAAGCCCGCCTGTTCTTGGAGATGCTCAATTTTCTGAAACGATCAAGGATATTTTATGCTATCACCGTGACTACTCATATCAGTTACAATCATGTTGCACAGTTCTGGGATACAACTATTTATCACCATGAGATGGAACCCCCATGCATCATTGCTACAGTGGCTAGAAACCAGATTATTATTTCTGAAGATTATGTTCGTAATATACCTCAATTTGGGGATAGTGTTGAAGACAAAACTGAATTTCCCATGACCCAGATTACTGGATGCTTTTAGCGAATGGGATATAGAGGACCTCCAAATGACTCTCAACTCAGGAAAACCAACCTATGTCCAATCTGGAGGTTTCTTATGATGTAACGTAAAAATCTTATTTTTACGTACATTATTACTCCCTATTTGAGCTATTATTTAGTGAAAACATCTTAAAACAATACTTATTTACTAAAATTCACTAAAGTGGTTCAAATACAGACGTTGTAGCAAAAATAATTGAAACGATCAATTAACAAACAAAATAGAGCAAATAAACTTCACCCAATTCCTCTACTAATATTTACCTTATGATATACACATCCTAACTTATCTCATATGACTCATAGGTAATTACGAGAGCGGGAGATCAAGACTCATGCAAAACGGATAAAGAACGGAGAAGATACAACACCCGAAAATCAATCGAACGCTTTCCGAGAACCTACAAGCTACACAAATCCAAAATTCATGATTTTGGTGTCATTAGAAGTGTAACGGGATTTCGAGAACATAGACGAAAGAATCAAGCAAAACGGACAAGCAACGAACGAAGCACCGAACAACGGGTAAAGGCCAAACGGCCTAGGGGATACCGTATATGGCCCCTATCATACCGTATACGGCCTCTAGGGTGCCGTATATGGCCCCATCGCCCTCCGGTGATGCCGTTTTTTGGTTATTTCGCGATTTTGCGCATTTCCGGGCTTGTATCTTGTGCATAAAGACTTGTACGCAGTGCTAGGGACTTTTGCCTATAAATAGGGAACCTAACCTCCCCATTTCAAATCATCAAATCGTCCAACAATCAACCAATCCATCACACACCACAATTCACACACTCTTGTTTCTCTCTCTAGAGAACTAGAGAGATTTAGTTAGCCGATTAGAGTTTAGAAGAAAGTTTTAGGTTGGTAATCTCGTTGTAACGGCTTGTCAAGTTCAGACTATTGTAATCCTCAGTATTACGCTGCTTAATTCCCGGTGATATCTATTTCTCTCTCTACTGTTATAATGTCTGCTTTGCACGTTATTTCAGTATGTGTTTTGATTATTGCCATGGTAATTACTTAGCTTAGTAATGTGATTGTTGAAATGTAGATATTAGGAGTAGGGATGATGTTAAATTAATATCTTAATCATGTACGATTGGAAATTGCTATTTTATGTATCCGGTTAAACTTATCCTGAACTTAAACATAATTTCCCATTCACCCTTTCCAGTTTTTCACGTGACTATTGCCTTAGTTGGAATCTGATCAATCCTAGCTACGAATATATAAGTTATCTCTGTTGCAGTATGAAGCTATGAGATCTCCGTAAAACGACCCTGTACTTAGTATAGCATTGGAAATACCTCTGGTAAAGTACAAATACGTGGAAGCTAAGGAAATGTCGTAGGTCCATCTCATCGTGAATTACCTAAAAGTTACCCTTCTAGAACATGTCCTAGGGAACATAAAGTTGTGGAAATGCTTATCGCATTGTACACCGTGAGTAGACCTAGGGATGAACGACTGATGGCAAAGGAGAGTTTAATTCATGACGGAAGTATTTGTGCTTACAATAATTGAATACGGAGTTCTGTAATGAAAGCAAAGACTCGGCTGTAGTCTAAGATGCTTAAACAGCTTAACTCCACATAACCGATAGTTTAACTTACATAGAATACAATTAGTATTAGCTTTGATAAAATCAATTAGACATAGGTGTTAAGAAAGGTCAGAAGATAAATTACGGCCAGTTGTCTCATTCCTGCACCCCGGATGTATCATCCTCAGAGAGTCACTTGGTCTCTTAAAGACAGTGAGGGGGGTTACAAAACAGCCTGGTCTGATCAGAATCACGATAACCTAGGATTCAGTGTCATATGCTTTTAGAACTAGACTAAAAACGTAGGGTCCTAGCGTTTACACCGAATGTCTGTTTGATTATTACCAAAGAAAATCTCTAATCAACTTTATAATGAACATCATCCCGAAACCCTAATTATCGAAGTTTCAGCAATCACTCTCGACCTGTCTACTAAAAATCTATCTTTACTTTTCGCTATTTATTTTATGCAATTAGATAATTTAGAAAACAAACCAAAGAAAAACCTACCTACTTTCAAAATCCATCCTATTAAAACAAATTTATCTTAGGTAGTCCAATTCAATTCAATTCGTTCCGATTTTTTAAGAACGACACTCGAGTTATACTTACTACGTACTCAAAAGGTAGGTAGTACTTATAGTTTAAGCCCCAGCTCATATAAATATTAAAACTTTCACACACGACGCGGCCGTCCGGCGATCGCGACTCCCTCACGACAAGGAGTCGATAAAACGACCGTCAGGGCGGCTCCACGTCAAATTTTTGGCGCCTCTGCCCGGGATCGCAGAACGTCACAAATTGAATTTACCCTAGATAAATAGCCTTTAGGAGAACCTTTCGTTTAGGATATCTGTTGGGAAAAACAATGATCAAACCTAAGTTATAAATCTGAAGAGTCAAAATCTATCTCAGTTGTATTCAGGAAAAACTTAGTGAAATTCCTGAGTCTGTGTTTCTGAGTCTGTGCTACACAAACTGAAGAATGGTTCCTGAGTCTGTGCTGCACAGACTGAAGAATCTCACAGACTGAAAGCCATGCTCTACTTGAAGACTTATGGATTCATCATCTGAAGAATGAAGATTGAAGACAAAAGACTTCACAGACTGAAGATCACAGACTGATGATCACAGATTGAAGATCACAGACTGAGAGCACAGACTGAAGAGCACAGATTGAAGAATGAAAGTACAATTGTACAAAAGAAGTTCTTCTTTCCCAAGGCCATGGTACAAGTGAAGAGATGTTTGAGTAAAGTCAAACATCGGACAAAGGTTTTCTTCTCAGCAAAGAAACCTTTTACCTTTTGCGTTTTCTATTTCCAAGAAAAGCAAAAAGGGTAGAGTGCAAAGTTGCCCAAGATGAATGTGTTATCCCTTGGACAACTGACTGAGCTGGTTAATAGAAGTTGATACTCAACTCTATAAATAGCAGCTCAAAAGCACTCTTCAAAATATCCAAGTATCCAAGTAAACCAAGCTCTCAAAGCAAAATAGTATACAAGACCTTTAAGCTTAGGCTCAAAGCATTACCACACTAACTGTTAAAGTTTGTAGTGATAATTGTATCTTAATATACTAAAACTTGGATCGTATTCAAACCATCTGTGTGGGTTTGAATACTTTGTCATCTATGTGAGACAAACACTTTATTGTGAATAATACTTTGATTCATAATAAACTCTGTGTCAAAATTAATCTTGTTTTCCGCCTAGATTAATTTAAACTTGTTTGATATAAAACTTGGATATAAACTAACACGTTAAGAAAACTGTTATTTAATCTGTATCTAAGTTTTGGGAACCTTGTGACCCAACAACTGGTATCAGAGCAAATAAAGATTTAATCTTTAACGATCAAAGGAACCCAGTTTATCAAACAATCATCTAAATCCATTTTTCTCTACATTTTCTTCCTTGAAAAATGACTTCTTCTATCGCTATGGCCGGGAAGGGAATTCCAATCTTCAATGGTGTAAATTTTACCCACTGGAAATTGAAAGCTGAATGGTTTCTTGCTAGCATTCATGATGAAATGCTTAGAGTCATTCAGGAAGGACCCATTATTCCTGGCAGAATAGTTCCTGCAACTTTAGATGCAAATGGTATTATTTTTACACCTGAAAAATTTGTTGAGGCTGCCAAAAGTACCTAGACTGATCTAGATAGGCAACTATATGCTTTAGACTTTAAGGCCAAATCCATATTGGGCAATGCAGTTACTGAGCCTATCTTTGCTAAGATATCTGGCTGCAAAACTGCTAAAGCCATATGGGATATGCTAACTGACCAATATGATGGTGTAAGCTTAGTACAATCCCAAAAGAAGAAGAATCTCATAAGAAATTATGAGAACTTCTCTGCTGGCCAAAATGAGTCATTAACTGATATTCATACCAGATTTCAGATCTTAATCAATGATCTTGAAAGGTATAATATCATCAAGGGACAGTTTGAAATCTGTGCAAAATTTGTTGATGTCATTCCAAACACTTTTTCTGAAGTTATCACTTCATTAATTGTAAGTGAAAAATTGGAGACATATGATCTCTCTGGCTTGTTTGGACTTCTACTAAATTTTGAAGAAACCAAAGCCAGAAAGGATCTAAATGCCAAAAGGATTGCAAAAGATCCATCTGCTGCCCTTGTTGCAACAACAAGAAAAAATAGAGAACTTTTATCTAGAGCAGATTACCATCTTACTCTTACAGACTCAGAATCAGATGATGAAACTGAGTCTCTAGAAGCTGAAATGGCATTGCTAGCCCAAAGGTTAGAAAAAGCAAGATTCAAAGGTTCAAAAGGAAGGCCAACTTTTGATCCTAAGAAAGCTACTTGCTATAAATGTGGGCAAGTTGGTCATATTTCTTCTGACTGCAGAGTGAAGATTGCAGAATCTTCAAGTTCTGATAAGTGGGAAGAAAAGGCCAAGAAGTACAAGAAAAAGTACTTCAACTCCAAGAAAATTGGAGAGAAACAACAACCAAAGAAACTAGAGAAAGCTTTGGTTGTTGAACAATGGATAGATGAAGAATCTTCATCATCTGAGGATAATGAAGATATGTGCTTAATGGCTATCACAGAGAGCCAGTTTGACAAAGATGACAAATTTGCAGAAAAGGCATGCGTTCATCCAGACTCGGACAGAGGATCTGCTTACAATGTAAATCATTTTAAACTTTACTATAGTGATGCAGAAAAACAGAAAATGTTTGAACACATCTATGTAGATTTTTTGAAAAGACTGGAGGAAATACAAGATTTAAAAACCAAACTCAGTCAAGTTCAAAAAGATCTACAATCAAAAGTGAATGAAATAAACCAAAATAAACAGTACAAACTTGAGCTTGATGCTCAATATGACCTTCTCAAAAAGATCAAGCTGGAAAAAGAAGCTTATAAAAACAAAGCTGATCATTATGAAAGGATCTGTAAATCTTGGTGTATTTCATCACTTAAAAATGTGGACTGTTTATCCAAACAGATTCCAGCTCAGATACAAGCGGTCATAGGTGATAAGTTTGATCTTAAAAGACACATAAATTCAGAAATAAACTCAAAACCTACTATATTTGTACCTGAGATTTTACCTCATACTTTTAGTCATACTGTGGGAGACAAAGTTATATTGACTAATGCCTTTGTTAGACCAAAAATAGTTGCTAAAGAACTAGTATATGAGACAGAGCCAGACTCTGAAGACACAGACTCAGAAATCTCAGTCTGTGAAACTTCTCAACCTGAACAGCCTGAACTTATAATCACTAATGAATCTTTAGAAACTATAGAACTTGAAAAGAAAAGATTTATAAAAAGCAAAGTTAATATTCCCACAGTACCATCTTTAAAAAGACAAAAAGGGGTAAAAGGATTCAAAAATAAACAGAAAGGTTACAATGTGTTTGAACCTTCCACATCTCAGTCTGTAACTGGTCCAGACAATAATATGCCAAATGACAAATCTAAAGGCATAAAACCAGTAACAAAGGAGTTAAAAAGATCTCAATCTGTGAGATCTAACTGTCAGTCTGGAAAAATCAATTTTCAGTCTGGCAAACTTAACTCCAAATCTGTTTGTGTTAACACTCAGTCTGACTCTCAAAAGTCAAATCTTAACAACCAGACTGAGACCATTAAGCTGCTTAGTGAAAACTTAATGAAGTTAACCACAGATTTTAAAACATTTGTTGAGTCAAAACAAGAGTTTAACAGAGGATCAAGTGCAAATAATAACCCAGTTAATCTACTTTACCCACATTTTTTAATGGAATGGTGGTATTCTTGCTCCTCAAATAGTACCAATACTGCAATTACTGGTACTATTGATCATGGTAAACGGGCAGTTACCATTGATCAGGAGCTAATTAGGAATGTCTTAGACTTGCCTTTGGGAATTAATTTTGAACCCATTCCAACCAAAGAAGCAGCAAGGGCTTCTCTTACTTTGGTTGGATATACCAAAGAAAAAGGCACCATCTTGATGTCAGGATTCACCCCCAGATGGAAATTTTTAATCTCTGGCATCATTAGAAGTCTAGGAGGAAAATCTGATAGCACAGGGGAGTTAAATGAGTTTGAAACTCAACTGTTGAGCTCATTCATCACAGGTTTAAACATCAACTTTGCAGAGTTGTATTTTAAAGAATTTTTAAAACTAGTGAATGAGTCACAGAGAATTTTTAATGTACCTTTTATAAGGTTACTCTCCCTGTGCATCCAATCCAGATTAATTGGGTCTGTGTATATGTCTTTCAATAACAAAACTGCAGATATACCCGTACCTGTGCTCACATATAAAGTGTTCAACCATCCGATTCCACTTTCTGGAGCACCTATCACTGCTGCAATGCAGCAATGGATTGATCACCCATATGTTGCTTCTGCATCTATGGAGGGTGATACTTCAGGTGATAGTGAGGGTACTGAGACCCAGGCTGTTGAAGATCGTGTGGCTGAAGCAGAGCACACAGACTCCTGGGATACAGACTCAACTCAGTCTGTGCACTTGGATTCAGACTCAACCATTCTTGACTCTGTTCCATCTTCAACAGAAGATACAGGTAGTACTTCTTCTTCTTCATCTGAGGACATGGATATAGATCAACCTTCTTATCCTAGCCCGTCCTCACCCACAAAAGAGAGTCACAAACAAATCAACCCAGATGAGTCACCACTCACTCTGGAGGAATCTCCAGACTCAACCCCAAAAAGTATAGCACAAGTGGAATCATCATCCATGGAATTGGATGTCAATAGAACACCTTCCAGTGCTGTAGTCCATTCCACTGCAGCTCTGCTAGAGTCTGTGGTGCCAATGGCTACCCAACTGACCCAACCTACACCTAGTTTAGTCAGCTTGGATACCCACATTACTGCTACTACACTGACCCCTGTAGTATGCATTGAAGAAGATGCTCCAATCCTGAGCACTACCACCCCCCTCTTTACCCCACTCAAAATGGCTGAGCCCATAATGACCACTAGTCCTGTACTAGTTCACAATCCAGTGAGTCCTTTCTTACACCCCTCTGCAGAGATCGCCAATGCCCCAGTCATGTCACAGACTGAGGTACAGATCTTCTCTTCTTTGCCTGATGAACTACCATCTTATCACCAGATGGTTAGTGAAGGCATACCAACTTCCACATCAGTTGCCAGTGATACTGTTCTGTTGGACCCTTGTTACTGGATCTAAATCGAATCAATTTAACAATTGAAAGCGCGGAATACAATCAATTGAACAAAGCACGTTAACAATAACACAAAACTAGTCGATTAGCTTTTATATATATCACGAATAACAAATCAACCGAATACAATCAATTCCTCACAAATAGCTTGAAAACTCTCTAGGTTCGCCCACCCTAGAACTGAACCCGTAATGATCTATTTATAGCCAAAACCTAACTGACCTGCGACACAAGCTTTGTGTCGCCAAACCGACCTATGCGACACAAGCCTTGTGTCGCTATTGCGACACAAGCTCTGTGTCGCCTAAACAGTGACATTAATTTTGATTTCCAAAACAAATAACGTTTATATCATAATCAAAACATTACAAACTACTTAGACCTAGACCAACTGACAGATATACAAAACATGTATCAACAAACTCCCCCGTGTCTTCAGCTTGGTCTTCGAAATTTCTTCATTCAATCTCGGTCTTCTAACACTTCCAACTGGCAGGAAAATTTCCTCCAGCATGTACTCCTTGAGCTATACAGACATTGACAACCTTTTGAAAACGCATCGCCTCAGTCTTGAACTCTTGAAAATAATCAATCTTCTTAGCATGAAGAGCTTCAAGGTCTTTCTTGGTAAGGTTAATCAAGCTCAAAGGATCATACACTCTAATTCTCGATAGTTTGGCTTTCCATAGGTCTTCAGGCTCTGACTCTTGAATATAGATAATTTCAGCTTCGCCTGTATATCCATCATATGTCCACAGTTGTAACCTTCTCAAGAAATCAACTGAGAGCTTCTCCAGATGAATAGACTTTAGGGTCTTCGGAGATTTGTATAAAATCTTAATCCAGTGCTTGTTAGTTACAGGATGCATCTTGTTGCGGTAAATGTACCTCGTCCCCAGATTTGGTCTCAACAGATAAAACATTTTCGTGTTGACCTCTTTCCTCAAAATTCTCTGCAGTTGGTTAGCTAATTCGTTGTTCGTGGGATTTATGATATTCAATTGTGCTAAGTGCAGTATCTCACAATAAGGTAGTGTGCTTAATACTTTGAAGCTCATAGTGAAATACTGCATCCCATCTTTCCTTTTAATAATAATCACTTTATTCATCTCATCATACTTCCAGGAAATGATTTGACCTTTGTAGCGCTTGCTGCTGATTTTATAGAATTACAGGTCTTTGACATATTAGGCTCAGCAGCAGTAGAAGTAGATGGTTCGGTAGTAGCCGGAGCAGGAGTGGAATTTGTAGGTTGTTCTTCCTCAGTAATCTCCTCTGCATCAGAGACCTCCATCTCCTCTCCTAAATTCATTTCATCAACATTCACAAAGTCTTCGTGAACATTTTCTTTTTCAACATCAACCCCTTCATCATTATCAAACACCGATTCTTCATTATCATTTTCTCTACTTTGCCCTTCCTCATTTATCAGACTCTGTAGATACTCTAGGTTTGCTTCGGAGTAATCTACATTTAAGGGAATTGGTTGTCCTGGAATTGGGGCAGAAGACGCAAAATAATCTAAACTGATATTTTCATTAATAGGTTCTTCGGTTACATCATCAGTATTTACAATTTCGGTTGAACCAGGGGCCATTGATGTTCTAACAGGCGACGCTCCAGCTGAGGAACCCTAGCCGCCGTTGCTTCTAAATCTGTGATCCTAGAAGCTTGAACTTGAATGTCAGCCGCTTGATCAGCCAACTGCTTGTTCATTCTGTCTAGAAGAGCCATTATCTGATTTAGCGTTTGTGGTTGTGGCTGAGACTCAGCAGAAGTAGAGACAGGATGAGGTTAAGTTCGAGGACGAGGACGGGGTGCGAAAGTATCATCATCTGAGTCTTGTGCGTCCCGGGGCCGTTTCCCCCGGTTAGACGGCACATGCACCCGTCCTGCCCTAATTCGGCGTTGAACCCGCTCATATCGATGAGTATTGTGGATTCGGAGGCTTTCAATGGTTTTCGGTGAAGGAACATCACCATCCGAATCCGTTGGGGTGTCGTTTGGATCCACAGAGACAGTATCATCCGAGGCCGCATCAGCAGTAGTCTCGTCAGCTGTCCCAAAATTCTCGATGTCTACTAACACATTGTGCAGTGACTCGGTCGCTCCTTCCTCAAAAATGGGAACATTTACGAATGCCGCAGCATTGTCAGTTGACGGTGGAGGAGCAACTGGATCCTCAAAATCATCATTTGTAGGAGGGACATAACCCTCATTCACGATATGGCCAAACAGTGGCACATCTGGCGGAGCTGCCACTCTTTTACCGTAAGAGCTGCAGATAGCAAAAATCCGCAGATTCATTGGCGTTTGGCGGAAGGTTGCATCAGGATTGACCGGAAGATCCGGTAATAGATGATTAATCAGCAACTGGATAAACCTTGGGTACATGACCCATTTGTCATTTTCTGCTTTGGCATTGTCCACCATTTCACGGAACAGATATCGGGAAAAATTATACGGCTTATTGTAGACCAGGGCCAACATGGCAGAGACTGTACGGTGACTGGCCCCGTCAAAACCTGCTTTCCTCACCGATAGACAAACTATTATGACATGCATCAAAAATCGCCAGACCCTTGTGAGATGACCCTTCCTGTACTGGTCTGAGGGTACACCAGGGTAACCCATACGTGCCATGCCACCAGCAATGAAAACATTTGAGTATTGGGTGGGCATGTCTGGAGAATCATTGAAGAGAATAACCTCACGGAGTAGCTGCTCGGTTATAATGATTTCCCTATCAAAAACGCTGGAAAAAATCCGGGTATGTTCCAATTCGGTATTTACCACCGCATTCCTCCAGAAAGGACCAACATGGTCTATGTAGATAGTAGGAGCAGCAGTGATAGCGTAAAAAATCCTGGATCGCCTCAGAAACTGGATCATTTGGCGAAAAGGGATAGCTGAATCCCTGTCATCTTCCAGAAAAGCCACCGTGTTGTGACGAGGTTCAAGCAACCTCAGAAACGCATCTTGTCCTGCCATTTCTAAAAGACACGAAAAAGGAAACACTACAGAAGCATTAGCAATAATTACTTTAATAACAATCTGTAAAAGCGACACAAGGCTTGTGTCGCACAGTTGTAGCGACATAGACCTTAGTGTCGCAGAAATTGAAGTTATTTAATTTGAATCAGGTATGCGACACAAACTCTTGTGTCGCAACATCAGGTGCGACAGAAAAGGGTTGTGTCGCATTTCGCAATTGTTTTGAAATTAATTAACTTAAGCGACAGAAGGGCTTGTGTCGCAAAAAGTAGCGACACAAACCTTAGTGTCGCAACCAGATGCGAGAAAATTGGTTTTGATAGACAAGCGACACAAGAGATTATGTCGCATAGAATAGCGACACAAACCTTAGTGTCGCACCCAAAGTCTGGTATTGAATTAAGTTGACAATATCCTGCGACACAAATGCTTGTGTCGCAGGTTGTGTCGCAAAGATGAACACCAATCCGTGCCTAGATCCCGATGGTTCAAAATTTGGGGGTTTTCGAAGCAAACGCAACCCGAAGGTGCGTATGAACATCAGGAAGTCGAAAATATCCGAATTATCAAGTTAAGCACACCCAAACACGTCAATTTAATCCCAAACCGAAAACCCTAAAAACCCGTGACTTTAATTCATAATTAAACACAATATACACGGTGAAAAGGGGAAAAATTTACACCACTAGATCGAGTAAGGTAAGGAGAAAATGAGAGTGTGTATGGATTGAAACAGAAAGCTCAGAAACGGAAAATCAAATCGAAAAATCACTCGGTTTACTTGTGTCGCAATATCGAGTGCTTGTGTCGCAGTGATTAAGCGTGATGTCGCAGGTAATCAAAAACAGTATACATTCTAAGGTCGCATGAGGTTTGCTTTTATACCCAAACCCTAAGCAGCGACATAGCTTGCGACACAGGCAGCGACACAAAGCTTGTGTGGCATAGTGACAGTTGGTGAATTTTTGATTCGATTTTGATTTTCATTATTCGATACTCGATTCGATATTAACTTATAAACTTGGAGAGACTAATTAAGCTACAAATAATGAATAGATAATACAAAAGAAAATCGTTGATTCAATTTTACAATCAACGGAAACTTCATAACATATTTTTGGTGACGGAAATGTTTAAGTCTGGTTAGGGATCATATCAGGATAACATGCAATTATTAAGAACAGTAAGTGTTATTTTGATTATCAATATGTTTGTCCACTTTAAATTTACTTAGCATATTTAAATCATCTGTTATAAAGATTAGTTCAAGACGATTATTGATATTTTATCCATCTAAACATTTGTTCTTAAGTATATGATTTCAACTCATAATGAGATGAACCACTTGTGTTATTATTAGCATGCATACTATATTATATAACTCACATTAAAATATACATTTGAAATCAAAACATGTTAGTTTTTTCTTTATAGAAGGTGAGGATATGGGTGTATCTTTAGAACTAAGTTAGCGGTGACAGGTCTGTACTTTCGTACAACAGAGTCACATAATCAATAGTTCTGGTTGAACAAACACCAGTCCGAACAATTAAACTAGAGGGTACAGGTCTGTACTTTCGTACAACAGAGTACCATAGCTTAACACAAACCAGTACGAGGCAAACTTTTTATAACTTTTCTGTACTTTTGTACATGTTATTTTGAGAATTATTGGAATGCCACGTGTGACACCCGACACTTTAGGTTAAATGTTAAACCTAGCTGGGAACCCTAATTACTTGTATTTAGTTGGTATTAGGCTAAATATCTGTAATTACCTGTATATTTGAATATACACTTACGTGATTATGTGTTTATCTGTAATTACGCGAAACAACCGGATGAGGTCCCACAATCTATACGGCGTTGGTGATAACTTTTCATGAATAATGTAAATCTATTTTATAAATTAAATAGTAATTATTTACCCTATATTATTGTGATTAAATAATAATATACGAAAAACCTAGACGTTTTGCTAAAAACGTAACAAACGCAACGAAAACGCGCGGATCGCGCCTGATACCTGAACGAAACCGACAAATATTTTAAGAAGGATTAATAAAGTATTTTTAAATACATTGGTCAAATTAAAATAGTGATATTGTATCAAAAATAAAACACAAAATTTTAACGTTAAAGATTTAAATGTTTACGCGCGCGAATAACGATTAACCGATCAAATAACGTAACAACGGGCTTGAGAAACTACTATACAAGCCCAAGACTCAAATTGGGCCGCCCCAACTTGAGCCCAAGGCCGGCCCAAGAGGGCTAAAAATCAGCCCAAGAAGCCCACCATATTTAATCCTCATTTCCTCCTTTCTTCCTCATTTTTACACACACAAACTCACACATTTCTCTCTAATTTCTCTCCCTCCTTCTCTCTCCCAAAAATCTGCCCAAAAACCCCCACACCACCATCAATCACCACCTGCCACCATCAACAACCATCATCATTCATCACCTTTGAAGAAGAAGTCAAGCCAAAACACAAGATCAAGCTCTCCCCACCATCTTTCTCCTCCATCTCGGTTTGAAAACTTTGTAAGAACTTCAAAACTCTTCCAAAACACTCTATAAACATGTTATAAGGTTCACATAACAAGGAAATGTCCAAAATATAACATAAAAACGTTTTTCATGGTTTAAAAAGTTCAAGAACAAAACATGCATTTTCGGGCAGAAAAATAGCCCGACTTTGAGAGGCTGTTTCTCCCTCAAAACTTGACCAAAATGGACGATTCAAAAGGCGAAAATTAAGTTTAAGAAGTTAGCTTTCATTTCCAAGTGGTTTCATGATTTTTGGAGTTCGTTTGATACCCGAAATGATTTTTACAAAAACATGTGTCCGGGCTGTCAAAAAGGACAGAAATTTCACCCTCCTTGTTTTAATCATAACTCGAGATATACCCATCCACATGACCTGAAACAAACGCCAAAAGTTCACAAATTTTGTTAGGTACAAATGTCGTTTAGATAACTTTTTCTGAAAATGTGTAGATTTTGCCCAGAAATTCGATCTTGTTGCATGTATCCGGATTGGTCACTTTCTGACCTTAGGGAACAAACGAAATTTTTAAAAATACTTAGAAGTACCTAAAAATCCTGGAAAAATTAATTTAGAGAGCTAACATACTAGGGAACAACATGGATTTTTCTTGAATTTTCATTTGAACATTTGAAACACGAAATAAATTGTACAAAACCGACCTGTTTCAGGCCTCTGTGTCGCAGAAGCCCAGTAGTCTGCGACACAAGCCTTTGTGTCGCTATAACCCGAATCGTCACATTAGCGACACAAGCCTTTGTGTCGCTATATTCTGAATCGTCACATTAGCGACATCAGCTTTGTGTCGCTATACACCTGAATCGTCACATTAGCGACATCAGCTTTTGTGTCGCTATAACCCGAATCGTCACATTAGCGACACAAGCTTTTGTGTCGCTATATTCCGAATCGTCACATTAGCGACACAAGCCTTTGTGTCGCTATAGCACCCGAATCGTCGCATTAGCGACACAAGCCTTTGTGTCGCATAATACCTTAGTGTCGCATAAACCCTAGTGTCACACAATGGCGACACTAGCCCAGTGTCGCTAACAACACAAAAATCGACACGTTTTCCTTAAAGCAATACAAGCATAAATAAAAATTTTCCAAGCTCGACCCCAGCCAGGGGCTCTGCCCCTTGGACCCCGCCAGGGGTTGCCACCCCTTGGACCCCGCTACCAGGGGCGCTGCCCCCAGACCCTCGTCATTAATGGGCTTCGCCCATGCCACACTGATTAATTACCCATAACTGGAAAGTAAAAATAAACGTAACATAACTAATCAAAAGCTGTGTTTTCACAAAATATCACCAACGGCCTGTACATGTTTTATAAACACAAAATGATAACTGATCAATTGGACATTTCGAATTGTGTGAACTTAGTTTAGGTGGACATTAACCCTCCACCTACACGATTAACTTAGGTGGACATTAACCCTCCACCTACATGATTGGCTTAAGTGGACATTAACCCCCACTTATACAATCACCATAGATGATCTTTGAGACATCTACTTACACGGCCTTATACGTTTAGGACGTTAGAAGGTTGCATTGGAAAACACACTTGCTTACTATTTGCTACCTGCTTGCTAATATCAGGTGAGTTTCATAGCCCCTTTTTACTTTTTCTAGCAGGGGTGAGAATACATACAACTGCTTTTACACTGCTATTTTCATGCGAAAACAAGTACAAAGCTCGATATATTGGTTGCATGAGTTATTTTACTAATCCTGAAGTCCCCCACATCATAGTTTGTTAGTATCGTTATAGCGTGAATGTTAATGAATAGTACTATTTGGGATTGACTCCCCCCGTCCGGGTTAGTAGCGCTAACTTGTCAAACGGACGCATTATCATTTGTTCTTACGAGTGTTGGATTAGGCACTCGCTGGGAGGCACCCCGATCGTGGCACTTGATTGTGACCCGACACCACAGTTAAGCTCGAACTATGAGCTCATGGCAACAATATACACTATTTTACATTTTTGTAATACATACCTATCATTGTTGAATGATACAAACGAAAATCTTGTGTTTCCATACAATGTTATATCAACTGTTTACAAACCTATGAACTCACCAACTTTATGTTGACCTTTTAGTATGTATTTCTCAGGTAACCCGCAGCAGTAGGACGCCTTTGGATAGTGTAGCTCGAGTCGCATGCATTTTCAAACAACAAGAGATGACATTGCATTTAATATGTTTTGTATTATCATTACTTATGTATCTCTATTTAACAGATGCGAACTCCATGGAAATTGTAAAACTATTGTAAACAATTATGTTTTGTGAATGTAAACATTTTTCAAACGTCTCATTTAGAGGTCGTTTGCCGTAATCTTGTGTTGTGATATTTGATTTGGTCGGCGCCCCCAACGCAACACCCTACTTCCGCTGCCACGTGTCTTGGGGGTGCGACACCACGGGTACGTAACAGTTGTCTAACCTTTAACATAGACTACGCACCTAAGTTCTTTTCAAGAATATATTAGATGAAACCAGGTCTGTATTTTCATACAACAGAGGAGACACCTAATATATTCCCCTAGATAACACCATACAAAGACCCTATATTTTTAGATCATAACATGTTCATTATCCAAATATTAAGACGAAGCGTCAAAATATTTCGGACATTTTTGCCCTTATTTCAACTTAAAGTCATACATATTAATATGTCTTTATATAAAATAATATGCATTTTTGAAAATTAAGCTTCTTAAGAACTTTAGAACAAATGCCTATCAATACATCATTTGATGAATCTAATATTTATAAAAGATATTTCAAGTATGCTAGATAAATCTACTGACACATCAAACATAAAACTTAAAATTCCATTTTATGCATGTCTCCTGATGTACTATCATTTCCCGATTGTTTACAAACACAATTCAACGTCTATTTTTTTTTTTTTTAACAATGTTGCAACTATTGCATTTCTTTAATACTAACAAGTGTAAAGAGTGGCAGTTGCCTTATTTTAAATAAACACGCTCCAAGTCATAAATTAATTTTTAACAAAGAACCTCATCCCTATCATAGAGAAAAGTTCATCAAATCGAGATCGTGAAAAAGCTTTTGTAAAAAGATCAGCGTTTTGCTTAGATGTATCGATTTGTACAAGGTCTATCAGGTGTTTCTCATAGCAATCCCGTATGAAATGAAACCTAAGTTCAATATGTTTAGTTTTTGAGTGTTGTACGGGATTGCGTATGATAGAGATAGCAGCAGTATTATCAATATGGATAGGAGTTAAAGTTAAGAGTAACCCGTAATCGCGCATTTGATGTTGAATCCACAGAACCTGAGAACAGCAACTTGCAGCAGCAATGTATTCAGCCTCAGCAGATGAAGTAGAGACTGTGGTTTGCTTTTTACACTGCCACGAGACTAATTGATTACCAAAGAACTGACATCCTCCAGTCGTAGACTTTTTATCCACATTGCAACCACCAAAATCTGAATCGGAGTAGGCAGTTAAAGCGAAGTTGTCCTCATTAGAGCACCAGAGACCCAGAAATGGTCTAAATTTGAGGTAACTAAAGATTCGCTTAACCGCCTTCATATGAGAAACCTTTGGATTTGCTTGAAATCTTGAGCAAATAGCTACAGCAAACATTATGTCGGGTCTTGATGCTGTGAGATACATCAGTGATCCTATCATTGACCGATAGTCTCGCTGATTTACATCTTCTTCGTCTTCAGCCAAGCCAAGTTTGTGATATATGTCAATGGGAGTCCCAAAGGTTTTACAGTCGAGCAACTGATATTTTGTTAAGATGTCATTGACATACTTAGATTGATGAATATAAATACCTTTATCAGATTGCTCAACCTGTACACCTAAGAAGAATGTAAGTTCTCCCATGGCACTCATCTCAAACTTGTCTTTCATGATTTTCTCGAAGTCCTTACACAGCGTATCATTGGTAGATCCAAAGATAATGTCGTCCATATATACCTGCACAAGTAACAAATCGTTTCCAACCTTTCTAATAAAGAGTGTGCTGTCAATCTGTCCTCGTGTGAATCCGTTGGTCAACAGATGCTTTGACAATGTCTCGTACCATGCCCTTGGAGCTTGATGAAGTCCATACAGTGCCTTGTCTAACTTGTAGACATATTCAGGATGCACTGAATCTTCAAATCCAGGAGGTTGCTTGACATACACTTCTTCACTGACCTTCCCATATAGAAACGCGCTTTTTACATCTAGCTGGTACACTCTGAATTTCTTGTATGAGGCGTAGGCAAGAAATATTCTAATCGATTCTAGCCTGGCAATCGGAGCAAACACCTCATCATAATCAAGTTCTTCAATTTGAGAAAAACCTTGTACCACTAGTCTAGCTTTGTTGCGTATTACAATTCCACGATCATCTTTCTTTACACGAAACACCCAACGCGTCCCAATAGGGTGTTGTCCCTTCGGAAGTGGAACCAAATTCCAGACTTGTAGCTTTTGAAATTGATGAAGTTCATCTTGCATAGCCTCTACCCAATGAGATTCGATTAATGCTTCCTTCACATTTGTCGGTTCAATCAATAATATTATCAGTCGGGTGAGATGTGTGTACGCATTTGTCGGTTCAATCAATAATATTATCAGTCGGGTGAGATGTGTGTACGCGTTGCTGTGGAATCTGAGGTGGCACAATCTCAGAATCCAAGTTGTTTAAATCTCCCTCAACTTCAAAAATTTCGTTCGGTTGAACAGATTCATCAGATTTATCCTCAGATTCATCATTGGAAAAACCCGGCATCTCAGGATTAGGTTGTGGAATAGATACACTAGGAGCTATTCCAGAAGTAGAAGGGATATCATTGTTTGAGGGTGGTGTGGCTTTAGGAGGAGAAGATACATCTTGGAACATACCCATTCCATGCAGTAGGGTCACCACCTGATCAACATTATCATCCATAGGAAGATGAAATGAGTCAAACAATTCATCGTATTTGAATAGTGAGTCGGGTCCCTTGCTTTGAGGAGATTCAGTATATCGTAAACATTTAACTTCGTAGTGCTCCTCAATCCTCTTGGTTGATTTATTATAAACTCTCTTGTTAGGAGAATTAACAGAATAACCCAAGAAGAAACCATCACTTGACTTTTCACCAAACTTAGCAACTCGTTCGCGTGTGTTCATGATGATGCAAGGACACCCAAAAGGTTCAAGAAACTGCAAGTTGGGTTTACGGTTATTAAATAGCTCATAACAAGTTTTATTGCGTTTCTTCACCGTCAAAACCCTGTTAAGAACATAACAGGCTGTATTAACCGCCTCTGCCCAAAAGATGATAGGCAATTTTGAGTCTGAGAGCATGGTGCGGGCAGCCTCTATGAGAGTCCTATTTTTTCTTTCAGCGACACCATTTTGTTGTGGAGTTCTTGCGGCACTGAATTGATGATTTATTCCTTTCTTTAAACAGTAAATCTCTAAAGTTTTATTCTTGAATTCAGTTCCGTTGTCACTCCGCAGTTTCTTTATCTTCAGATTGCATAGGTTTTCCAGTTTGTCAAAAAGATAAATCAGAATATCAGGCACCTCATCTTTAGAAGAAATGAAGTACACCCAAGAGAATCGCGAATAGTCGTCAGTCACTACCAGGCAGTAATAACTTCCTCCTATACTCCGTTTGCTCACTGGTCCGAAGAGATCCATATGCAATAACTCAAGAGGAGTTTCAATAGAATTCACTAACTTAGACTTATGGAATTTCTTGTGTTGTTTCCCTTTGAGACAGGAAACACAGTTTTCATTTAATCCAAAAGATTGTTTAGGAACGCCCAACACAAGATCATGTTTTACAAGATAATTCATCTTGCGGAAATGAAGATGTCCCATTCGTCTGTGCCACATTAGTGATTCCTTTTCATCAGCTTTAGACAATAGACAGGTATGCTCAGTAGTTGTAACGGTACGCATATCTAGTACATACGTGTCCTTTGTCCTTGGTGCTCTCATTAGCACCTATTCCTCGGGAATCACAAATCCCGGCTTTAGAATCAAGCATTCTACATCAGTAAATGCTGTTATGTATTTCTTGTCACACATTTGAGAAACACTGAGCAAGTTGTGATTCAACTGTTCAACAAAGTTCACTTTTTCAAAGCTCACTTGCCCATTTGTGAGTGTTCCTTGTCCAGTAATTTCTCCACCCTTATCACCCGCAAATGCAACATAACCCCCATTATATGGCTTCAAATCAGAAAGTAGGGCTAGGTTGCCTGTCATGTGTCGTGAGCAGCCGCTATCGATATACCATTTACTGTTTTTCACTTCCTCGGACTGCTGCAGACACAAAATGCACAAATGAATTAGTTAGTAGTGGAGACCCAAGCCTTCACAGACTTGGGTCTTCCAAGGTCATCTACAATAACAACATCAGTTAAAATTTTATCTTTTAACAAATCAGTGGTGTTTCCTGATGTGTTATTGTAGGATGACAGGTCATTGGTTGACCTTTTAATCTGCCAAACCTGTTTAGGTTTGGATGGTTGCTTGTCTATAGGATTGTGCTTTTTGACACTAGGTTTACTTGGCACAATCTTATTGACTTTCTTGACATGTAAGGGAGATGATGAGCTATGCCTTGATTGAGATTAATTAAATGAATTTCTATATAAAGCATTTCGTGGCGTGTATCTCCCAAATCGTTGTTTAGAAAGCAACGGACAAACACTAATGAGATGACCTTGTTTCCTACAATAGAAACAAGATCGTCTTTCAACGAATGGTTGAGGTTGAGGATGAATCACTGGAGGTTGTTTAAATGAAGCATTAACAGAACATGTACATTTGTGTGTACACGATGAGTTAGATGCTTGTGAAGATGTTGACGGTTTATCCGAGACATCAACAGGTTTAGAAGATTTTTCAGATGATTTGTTCTTTTTATCTATTTTTAAAATCTTCTTTTGAGGCTCAGCCGTAGCTTTGCCTTTTCTTTGAAAAGCCATGTCACTCAATTCAGTAGTTATTATATGATTTTCAGGCTTAACATTTTCTTTCTTAATCTTCATATTAACTTCCTCAGTCAAATCCTCAACTTCAACTATATCCTGTGCACTAACTGGAGTTGAAATCTTGATTTTAACAAATTCAGAACAGATACAGGCTTAGTTTCAACAGTTTTTTCAGATTCATTAGCAGTAGATAGTTCAGACTCAAATTCAACATTTTGCTTAGAATCTTTAACTGGCACATTAACAGATTTCATGACTTCCTTTAAAAAGGAAGGCACAAAGTCTTTGGCTTCATCCTGTGAAGGCATAGGCAGATAATTCATAGGAGGTGGTACTTGGTGATAACCAAGCCCGGCCTTACTTTTAGTATCATACCTTTGCCCTTGAAGAATTTCATCAAAGACAAGTGAGGACGTTGAGAAATTAGAAAGTTTTCTTTTAAGGTTAATTATTTCTGACTGTGAGTCAGCAAGTTCTTTTCTAAGATCAGCTAATAATTTAAGATAACTATCAATTGCATCTTGTTGACTAAAATTTTTAGCTTTTAGCTCCTTTCGGTCAGAAAATGCAGCATCTAGTTTCTTATCAAAAGCTTGTTCATTATCTTTTAAGATCTTATTAGCCTTAGCAAGTTTTTCTAATTCATTATTCAGGCATTGGTTATCCTCAGAATATCTGTTAATTTTACCAGTTAATTTAATGCATGATATACAAGAAAGTGGTTCTTCGATGGGTACCTCATGCACACTGGAGATTTCAGCCATAAGAGCACTATTTTGATCGTCATTTGCTTCTTCACTCCAGTCATACGCCTCTTCATTTTGAATAAGAAGAGCATTTGAGGCAGGCGTTTTCTCTGGAGTCCTCTGAGGTGGTCTTGTGTAGGTAGATGGTTTGGAGAAGCCAGAAGCAGGGTGTTTTGCCTTCTCACATTCCCTAGCGAAGTGCCCAAGATTTTGGCAGTTGTAGCACTTCACCTTACTCTTATCAAAACCAAGACCAGAATCGCTGTCATCATCCAGATTCTTTCTACCAGTTTTCTTTAAGTATTTCTTTGCTCTCCTGGTTAGCATAGCAAAATTCCAACGTAGATCCATCCTTTCAAGATCATCAGGATCTATTTGTTCAAAATCTCTCTCAGTAAGATCAATGGTGCTAGTTTTTTTTGAAAGAAAATTATCATAAGCACTGAGAAAGGCTTGAAATACAGCAGCATTCTCTTCAGTATCAGGTGAGACTGGAGTGTTTGAAGAATAAGGTACTCTTCCAACTGAAGGAATAGTCGGTTTAGTAGAGGATGCAGAAGATCCACTAGAGCTGCCAGATAATAAAGCCACGCTAGTAGTAGGAGACGAACTACCATACAAGCTGGGATCTTGAACCTGTGCACTAGACTTAGTTTCCTTTCTCTGCATATCTAGTGCATAAGCTTGTAGTCTTCCAACAAGATCATCTAATGAAAGATTCATCACACGTTCATCTTCCTCCATCATCATAACACGATGATTCCATTTCTTAGGCAAAGCGCCTAAGAGTTTCTTGTTGACATCCTCAGTAGTTAAAGATACCCCTCCGTCATTCAGCTCACTAACCAGATGTGAGTAGCGAATAAACAGTGCATTTATGGACTCATTTGGTAAGATATCAAACAATTTATATTGCTTCTTAATAAGTGCAAGTTTACTCTTTTTGTATCTCTCATTACCCCCACACCTTTGTTCAATAGCCTTCCATAAATCATAAGCAATGGTGTAATGTTTAAACATTTTTAAAACATCAGCAGACATGCTCATTGTGATGGCTGAATGTACTTTTCTTTTCAAATCCCAAGCCTTTTTCTCATCAGGAGTCAGAGATCTAATAGGTTTTGGAGGAGGGTTAATAGAATTGAATTGTCCATCAGATGGTGGATGTTCATAACGTTCAAGTAAAGGAATCAACATGTCTGGGTCATTGTATGAAATGAAGGCTTCAAAACGTTGTCTCCATTCCACATAATCAATGTTTGCAGTAAATAATGGAGGTTTGTTTGTGCTTCCAACTTCATTACTATGTTTTAATAGCTGAGTAAAACTTTGAAGAGACATGGTATTACCTGCACACTCACAAAACACAAATAATTTGTTTTTCAAAGATTAGACAGCGACACTAAGATTGTGTCGCAGACTAATGGCGACACTAAGATTAGTGTCGCTAACCTGCAGAAACAAGTTAGAAAAAATGCGACACAAAGATAATGTCGCAAGAAGACAAATGGCGACACAAGGGGTTGTGTCGCAATAATAGAAACAGGAGACACAAGGTCTTGTGTCGCTAACAGTGATTGTTTGACAAGTCAAAAAGCGACACAAATGTTATGTCGCAATCCAATGTCGCTATCCAATGTCTCAGGTATATGTCGCACCCAATGTCGCAATGGTAATGTCGCTGATAACCCTAACGCGACACAGAGAGATTGTGTCGCAAAAATAGCTAATGTCGCTAAAACCCTAATGGCGACACAAAGGTTGTGTCGCTATGCTGCGAACTCAGCCGCACTTAAACCCCACAATTCGAAAATTTTCGCAAACCCCACGAAGATTAACGACCTGCAATCGAACGAACCTTCAATGATAATTTAGAAAAACCAGATTTCAAGCTGTTACCACTTCTAATCAAGAGTAATTGCTAAAAAGTATGTGATTTAACCCGAAAAACGCACAAAATCGATTCAATACCACAAAATCAAACGATTTTGGCTCTGATACCACTTGTTGGACCCTTGTTACTGGATCTAAATCGAATCAATTTAACAATTGAAAGCGCGGAATACAATCAATTGAACAAAGCACATTAACAATAACACAAAACTAGTCGATTAGCTTTTATATATATCACGAATAACAAATCAACCGAATACAATCAATTCCTCACAAATAGCTTGAAAACTCTCTAGGTTCGTCCACCCTAGAACTGAACCCGTAATGATCTATTTATAGCCAAAACCTAACTGACCTGCGACACAAGCTTTGTGTCGCCAAACCGACCTATGCGACACAAGCCTTGTGTCGCTATAGCGACACAAGCTCTGTGTCGCCTAAACAGTGACATTAATTTTGATTTCCAAAACAAATAACGTTTATATCATAATCAAAACATTACAAACTACTTAGACCTAGACCAACTGACAGACATACAAAACATGTATCAACATGTTCCATTACACCAGGGACTGTTTGAGGCAACAGGTGCAACACAATCATTACCTAGTGATATCTTATCCTATCACCGGATTAGATCTGAGGGAACAACTACACCACTCAATGCCTATGATCGCTTTTCCATGCACAGGACACAGAGTGAGGCAAAGAGTGCAACCCCAAAAGATTCCAGTGATCTTGCTCAGTTACAACATGAGTCTAGTGAGGAACACATACCATCACCCAATTCTAACCCATCCAACCAGACTCAGTCTGTGCCTTCTAGTACACTTAATGATGTGCTTTCTGCCATCAACAAGTTGTCTGAATGGGTACAGACTGTCACACCCCGCTAAAGCGGAAACACGAGGTGTCACAGTTAAGGGATTCACAACACAAAGACATAGCAACAATACCATAATTTAGAAGTAGTCTTAAAACAACTAAAGGTACATCAGTTTATACATTTGTTATAAAAGTATTGTTACAAATATATATATATCGTGAAGGTTTTCTTCAAAATATCCATGTATTAAAGCTTGATTAATCATGATTCCATGCACTTACCCACATACGATCCATCCTTACCTACGTTCTCCTGAAAAGCATGTCAAAACAAAAAGAGTCAACTATGGCCATAGTTGGTGAGCACACAGTTTTATTACCAATAAATCAAGTAGTTTGTCCAATCGGGGACCAAAGTTCCGTCCAATTCAGGGACACGAATACTGTCCAATCGAGGACATCATTACTGCCCAATCGGGGGCATAAATACTGCCCAATCGGGGGCATAAATAGATCAATGTGAAAAGAATTGGAGAAATAAGTAAGTGTATGTTCATGCCTTGAGGCCACTACTAATCCGATTATCCGACCGAGGTTTGCCCCTATAGCTCCATGTTCTTCAACTAACATGAGTAAAGGTGATATTATGCACCCACGTTGAAGTGTGAGTGAGGGGTGGTCTACCCTAAATAGCATGCTACCCATAATACCCACGGCTCGTAGCCACGAGTTAATTAGTAGTGTGAGTTCCCGGGGACTTTGCAATAATACTCAAGCATAATAATATGACATTCTCCAATTCGCATAAAATTTCATAGTAACAGTTTTGTAAGTTCATAAGGAGTAAAAACCAAGTTGGTAAAATGTATAATCATGCTTTTCAGCCCCAAAACAGAAATCAGAAAAGGGGGACAGTGAACTCACCTTGTGAGTTGAGTTAACGGGTATAATCTGTGAGCAAATTACAATCTGGAATGATCCCTTAACCGAGACCTAATCCAAGTGAGAAAGTGTCCATTAATGTCTAGTGATATGCTTTAACACGTACGAGTTGAAACAAGTTGGTTACCCACTAAGTTAGACAATGAATCTGCCCGGGTTTGGTTGTTTATTCCGTGACTCTTTTATTAAGACTATTTCCAAATTAACAATCCAAAACCTTTTTATGAAGATTGGATGAAGATAGGGTTGTCCAAAGTTAACTTAAAATCTGGACAGGAAGTTGTCCAACTTTCTTATTTTACCAAAAACACATAACTTCTTATAAACCCGGATGTAAATATTTTGAATAGTTTTTAGGAGTGTGTTTATACAGAAAGCATTATAAACTTTCAGGTATAAAACCCGAATGCACATATTTAGTGAAGAACAGATGTAAAATGAAATAGGAATAGTTGGGTTAGTGCGAGATAAAATGTAAACATTTTGCACTTCATGATTACCTCTTTTACCAGGAAATGTGGGTGTTGAGTGATGAGTTTCTGTCCAACGAGAGTTGAGATTGAGCAAGTTTTCTGGAGTGATCGATTTCTTGGTGAGAAGTGATGAATATGTTGGGTGTTATGTTAAAACTGGATATAAGTGTTGAAAGAGTTGAGAGAAATGGGTGAGAGTGTTTTAAGTATTTGTGTTTGTGTGTGTGTTTAGTTCTGCCGTTGGATACAAAAGGAATAAGTGGTAAAGTATATATGATTAATATCAAGGGGTTTGATTGGGTGAGGGTGGAGGTGATTTATGGGAAGTGTAAGTTAATTGATTTGGTTTTATGGAAAATAGGTTCGCTGGCCGTTTTTGAGAGAAAAGAGGTAATCATAACCCTTTTTGCGTGCACGGTTATCCTTATTTAAAATACTAATACTCCTTTTTACAGGATGCATGCACGGTTACTTCTCACTTTGTACAACTTAAATAACTTTTGATTCGGGCATGATGATTTACTGAAAGTGTGGGTAACACTTGGTTGATTTTAGAAATGGGTTAAGCATATCACTAACAGTAGGAACTAACAGTGGTAACTGAACTAGCAGTGGTAACACAAGCAGTAGAAATAACGAGAGCAGTAGTAACTCGTCTACCAGTAGAAACTGAACTAGCAGTAGAAACTGAACTAGCAGTAGAAACTGAACTAGCAGTAGAAACTGAACTAGCAGTAGAAACGGTGACAATTGCACTAGCAGTACTAACTATGATAGCAGGGTAACTTTTAGATTTTTACGAAAGCAGTAGAAACACCACTAACAATATTAACTCAACTTTGTACGGGCAGTATTAACTTGGGAGTTTGTACCAACAGTATTAATCCGCTAAGAAGTATAAACTTCTAACCAACAGTACTAACTACGGCCAACAGTAGTAACTTCTCAAACAGTATTAACTCAACTCTGTTCGGGCAGTATTAACTTAGGAGTTTGCACCAACAGTATTAACCCGGTAAGAAGTATAAACTTCTAACCAACAGTACTAACTACGGCCAACAGTTGTAACTTCTCAAACAGTATTAACTCAACTTTGTTCGGGCAGTATTAACTTAGGAGTTTGTACCAACAGTATTAACCCGGTAAGAAGTATAAACTTCTAACCAACAGTACTAACTACGGCCAACAGTAGTAACTTAAACCCTTAAGAAAGTCAGGTCCAGACTTAGGTGAAGATTAAGTCAAGTGTTAACCTGATATTTTCGATGGTTGTTACACAGACTGAGTTCAATAATAATAAGAAAGAGCTAGAGAAGATGAAGCATCTAGTCTCTACTATGGTAGATAAAGTGGATATGCTGGAGGAAAAGGTATCCAATAGGTTAGATGAAATGCAGACCACCTTCTCAAACTTAGTAGATGATGTCAAAAAGGGGGAGAAGATGAAATATGGGTCTGCAGAAGCTAAAACCTCAAAAGATAAAGATTTAAATAATAAATCCTTAGATTTAGGGGGAGATAGCAGTGAGGGAGATGATGGAGATGATGGACCCGAAGGTGCTAGGGTGAAGTCTCAGACTGAAGCTCAGTCTGTGCCACAGACTGAAAATATGAGTGCACAGACTGAGGGGGAGCAAGAAGGATTGCAGGCAGGTGAACATACTGAGATGGTTGCACAGACTCAGGGGGAGTCATCCATTGTCTTACACATAGACCCATTTGCAACTATCTCAGCCCAAGGTCACATGGAGTTGAAGAGACCAAGGGAAGAAGATGAAGATGTTCAACCACTGCAGATCAAAAGAGCCAGAAAGACAAAAAGAATGGCCAGGAGGATTCCTGAAAGGGATATCTTTGATTCCCAACCAAAGATGAAGGGGATCATGACCTGGGATCAGTTTGTGAAGCTGGCTGAAGAACAGGACACTGATGGTGAAGATGATGATGCCATTAATCCTGATTGCAGTTCCGAGTCTGAGGTATTTAGAAGATCAGATGATGATGAAGATGATGCTACTTTTGGAGGTGTAGATGAAGGTGCCTCAAAAGTCAAGACTGGAGAGTCTAAGTCTGTGCCCTCTGAACCTGCACAGACTGAGACACAGCATCAGACACAGACTCAGAGCTCTGAACAACAAGCAGCAAGCATTGATGCTCTAATCATCAGTGCTGAAGCCATCCAAGCTGAAGCTAATCCTGCTAGATCAACCACAACAACCAGAATACTGCCTCCAAGTAGAAGTGAACTTGAAGATAAAATGCAATGGAGAAGTGCTCACCTGATTAGCACTTATCCTGGGTCAAGCTCTACCATGGAAGAAGTTATGGATAAGGGTAAGGGCAAGGAGATTGCCTTATCCAAGCAGGAAAGGTTAAGCAAGATCAAGAAGATGGTGGATGATCATGCTGCTGGCACAAGAAATCCTTAACTGACAAATCTACAGGATGAACTCTTGCAACAAGAAGCTACTGCTCAAGGTATGTCTTTAACTGAGTACTTAAATGTACTAACTGAAGAAGAGCAGAAGCTGAAGGAAGCAAGATTTGTTGACATGCTCTCCAAAGAATTAGAAGATGAAAGTTGTTCACAGACTCAAACCAGAAGGAGTCAAGTTGAGCAACAAATCAAGGAAGATGAAGAGCTGTCAACAAGGTTACAGAAGATAGAGAGCCTGAAACCAAAGCTACAAGCCACTTTCCAAAAGTCAAAGCTCAAGCAGAAGATTAAAGAATGTCATCTAAACAAGATTGGACAGAAATTGAAGATGGAGCTGACTTTGACCAAGAGCAAGAAGATGGTATGGGTGGATGAACTGTACACTCTAGGGCTTAAGGAATGGCAATCCATTGCCAATCTTTTGAAGAGTGAAGCTGACAAGGAATTGAAGAAAGAAGTTCTGGATGAGCTATCTTACCTGATTGAGCTAGTTCTCAGTCTGGGGCTCATCTTAGAAGAAGAATACAAGTTGTTTTGCATAGCAAACAACTTTGTAATCAAGAAGAAGTCAGCTGGGTTATCCACAGAGAATGAGCAGAGAAGGGAGCATCCTCTACCCAAAGGTATCATTTTCATCGATAGATCCTATGTCCAGACTGACAAAGTTGAAGGTCTGTGCTACAGAGATATCAATGGGATAGAGTGCTTCCAGGATCAAAACAGACTGTATGGAGAATCTCTGCTGCATTGCATTGCCCTGCTGAAGGAATGCAAACATTCTCAAGCCAAGCCATTTATAAGAAGGTTAATCAGCTGGTTATTCAACAACCTTTCCAAGATCAGGATGATGATTGGACTTGAAGATATCTGCAAGAAAATCATCCTAGAGTATCAAGAATTTGAAGACAAATCTGATAAGGAAATGGAAGAACTGTTGAAGAGGAAAGTGGAAAAGATGAAAGAGATCAAGGCTCAGAGAAAGAAGTGAAGATTGTTAAAATTATACCTTTTACAATCTTATGTAATAATTGTAATATTTTTGTATACTAACTATGACTTTGACTTTATATATATAAGTCTAAGATTCATAAGTTATGTTGTACTTTAGTATTTATTATTTCTCCATTATCTTTTGTAAATAGATTTTGACATCATCAGATAGGGGGAGATTGTTGGGAAAAACAATGATCAAACCTAAGTTATAAATCTGAAGAGTCAAAATCCATCTCAGTTGTATTCAGGAAAAACTTAGTGAAATTCCTGAGTCTGTGTTTCCGAGTCTGTGCTACACAGACTGAAGAATGGTTCCTGAGTCTGTGCTGCACAGACTGAAGAATCTCACAGACTGAAAGCCATGCTCTACTTGAAGACTTATGGATTCATCATCTGAAAAATGAAGATTGAAGACAAAAGACTTCACAGACTGAAGATCACAGACTGATGATCACAGATTGAAGATCACAGACTGAGAGCACAGACTGAAGAGCACAGATTGAAGAATGAAAGTACAATTGTACAAAAGAAGTTCTTCTTTCCCAAGGCCATGGTACAAGTGAAGAGATGTTTGAGTAAAGTCAAACATCGGACAAAGGTTTTCTTCTCAGCAAAGAAACCTTTTACCTTTTGCTTTTTCTATTTCCAACAAAAGCAAAAAGGGTAGAATGCAAAGTTGCCCAAGATGAATGTGTTATCCCTTGGACAACTGACTGAGCTGGTTAATAGAAGTTGATACTCAACTCTATAAATAGCAGCTCAAAAGAACTTTTCAAAATATCCAAGTATCCAAGTAAACCAAGCTCTCAAAGCAAAATAGTATACAAGACCTTTAAGCTTAGGCTCAAAGCATTACCACACTAACTGTTAAAGTTTGTAGTGATAATTGTATCTTAATATACTAATACTTGGATCGTATTCAAACCATCTGTGTGGGTTTGAATACTTTGTCATCTATGTGAGACAAACACTTTATTGTGAATAATACTTTGATTCATAATAAACTATGTGTCAAAATTAATCTTGTTTTCCGCCTAGATTAATTTAAACTTGTTTGATATAAAACTTGGATATAAACTAACACGTTAAGATAACTGTTATTTAATCTCTATCTAAGTTTTGGGAACCTTGTGACCCAACAATATCCTTTCTCGGAAGTTTATTGCTTTCTTAGTTAAATTAATCTTTAGAAAATATAAAAATATGAAAAATCTTAGCATACCTAACACTCCTTCTAGCCCCATCTCTCCCTTAGACAATATGACTACGGAAGAAATGTTAGCTATGGATGATGCCGAATTTTTCGATTGTCTAGAAAGAGAATTAGAGGCAGACCTCTATTATTCATCCTTCGACACCGAAGAAATCCCGGTTATCCAGGAAATAGAAGTGAGAAAACTATCTGACTTAGATCTAGAAATCGATAAATCTCAACAGAAGATTCCACCTTCTGTTACTCTCGAATTGAGTGGTCAACCCGAACTTGACCCTGAGATTCTATCACTTCTATCTAAGTATCCTCACTATGTCTGACCACCAGATTTACCCGAAAACGTACCATTCGGCATTGAAGTATTCTTTTATCCACTTGTCCCATGGTTGGAATTAAATGAACGCTTGCATTGCCTGGATGAGTACTTTGAGTACGACCTTCCCGATATTCTGCGAACCTATCCCACTACTTTTGTTTCAAGTGTAGTCGAGGATAAGAGTCTCCAATATCCAGGAGAAAGTCACTCAAACATACCTACCCCTAATACAATCGAAATTACGGATATCCCAATAGAAACAGAAACAGAACGTGACGTAGGAAATTCTTTTAAACCTGATAGGAGAATAGATATCTGTGCAGACTTTCTAAGAAATCTTAAAATATCTGACATCCCCTTTTCAAAAGACCAAAGAAAAACCTTCGTAGAAATGGATTAAAAGATAAGAGGACTTCGTACAAAATATAGCAAGAAGGACGAGCTCTCGTTAAAATCAGAAATAGATCTACTGATGGATCTGTTGGCCAATACCGATTATTTACCTGTCTCATCGACACTAATTAATCGTTATATTGTTGCACTGATAAACGAACTCGAATTCTGGATAGAAAGAGATCCTATTGATTCTGATTCCCGGTGAAATTCCATTTTTCGTTGATCCTGCTGTCTATCTAATAAACAAATTAATTGAAATTTTTCCTAGATCAACTAACGAAGCTATTGAAGCAGCTTTCTTTGCAAAAAGAAAGGAGATTCAAATAAAGCTAACTCAGTTATTCCAACAAACAAAATTCCCTTTTACTTCTCAGCAAAAACTTTATATAACGGAAATTTCGGAAGTGGTACACACTACTTACGGAAACCCTGACTCTGAAGAAGAAAAAGAATTTTTAAACGTTTTGGGAAAATTAATCTATGATCTTACTTGTTTAGACACTGGACCAAGGGATGGTATCTCTAACCCTAAGAAGGTGAAACGGGAAATAAATCGATTAACTAATGCGTTATCAGATTTAGGAAAAGAAGAAAGAAAATTCTTAAGTGAATTAGAAAGATTTTACTTAAACTCTTCAGATCTAGTTTTTAACGTTAATCAATTGCTTCGTTACTCGTTTATTCCCCGATACACATTTCCACAACCTAGGGCATCTAACCCGTCTGAGAACGTCATCTCAGACACCCACGCGTAAAAATCTCTGAAAGTCGAGCTCTCGTCTTTAACTGAGCGCTTTTGGGAGGCACCCCAACTTTAACGAGGTTTATTTAGATAATTTAGTTAGGATAATTAGTTAATTTTAGTAGTTAAATTCTAGTTTTTTAAACAAAAGAAAACGTTCTTAAAAATTTAATTCACGCAATTTAAATAACGAATTTCGCGTTTCTCCGAACCCTTTCAGAAAATTTAAAATTTTAAATTTTAAAATTTTGAAAAGTTTAGTTCGGATTTGTCTTAAATTTTAAAGAACACAAAAAGATTGTTTGTTTTCAATAAAACGCGTCTTAAACTTTACATTTTTCGCGCGCGCAAAGCACAGTACATTTTTAAAATATTGAAAGATACGTACATACTTGTGATTAACTTATTAAAAATTAAAAACGTTTCGAAAGTCAATCGTACGTATCGTATCTTTCGCGTTTTAAATTAAATTGTATTTAGGCTATAAAAAGGGACCTGCTTTTAAACAAATAAACACAAAATCAAAAATCAAAAGTTTTTCTCCCTCCTTCTTCTCCCTTGGCCGCGGCCACCGTCCCCACCCCCCACCATCTTCTCAATTTTCCACCATTTTTGTTGATTTCAAGCTTCAAGTTCTTCATTTACTCACCTCTTTTGCATTCATAGCATCATTACATCAAGATTAAGGTAATTCTCAACCTATTTGGCTTAATTTTGATGAGTTTCTTTAAAGTTAGAGTTTACTTTAATTCTTGAAATCCATGTTTAAAATTCGTGTATCATAGTTTAAACTAATGCTTATCTTGATGCTTAACATGATTATGAACATAATTGAGTGATTTGATGGAGGAATTTCAACTTTGAAATTTCAAGTGTTAACTTTTTACTAGTTAGACTTTTTGTTGACTTTTTGGTGACAAATTGCTTATGTTGACTTTTGATGATTGAATTATCTTTAGAATTGCTAATTTAACATGAGAAGATTAGTTGCTAATATTCAAAGATGGATTAAGATAGTTTTCAATAATTAAAGTAAGCAAATTATGATTAAACTTCGATAATCACAAACATACAAAGTCTTACATTTAAATGATTATGCTTAGTTTGAACTTAGGAAGTTTATGGAAATTATTGAAAGAAGTATTGGATAATATTCTTTTAAAAATGGCATCACTTTAATAAAAAAAGTGCACGAAATTTCATATAACAATCCAAGCAACTATCTTTTCTTGAAAAGTTTTCGAAATAGTTTACACTATGAAAAATCAACACATGTATAAAATGTTTAAGAGATAGAATTACATTATCTCATGCTTCTTTACTTGTATTAAATTCAAGTAATTACATGACTTGAATTTCTCAAATCATATGCTCGTTAATATAAAATATGCATTTTGCTAGTTACTTAGGGCATTTGATCACACTTGGGTGATTTTAACTACCTTATGTAATCTTTAGCAACTTTGAAACCTTGTTTTCCATTCTATTAAATAGTTTATACATATGTCAGAAAATTGTGGACTGATTGAGAATTAGTCATAATATTTTGGGGATATGCTCATTTCTAAAGCCTATATTTCTAATTTTCGTTAGAAAATTGAAAATATTTATCAAATATTTATGATTTAACTCTCTTTCATTTTTCAAATGGCACACTTACATTCCTCGCTTATCAGCTTGGCTACTACCACTAAAAAGAAAGCAGAAATCAATCAGTGGATGAGCCAGTTTCTTGGGTTCTTGGGAGTAATAGGGTTGTGATTTGGCAAGATATGAGGCGATTGGGGATAAAAGAGGAATTAGAGGATTTACTTAGATATGAAACAGATGGACAAGAACACACTGCGTTCTTTCATCCTTTTAGTATAGATGAGTGTATATATCGGGAGCCCATTACAGAGTTTATGATGACATATGAGTTTCACGAAGGTTTGGACATCAATGATAAAAAGAAGATTTCATTTAAATTCCGAGGGAAAACGCATAGGTTATCAGTGGGAGATCTCGGGGTACATCTCGGCTTATACACTCAAGCCCAGGTGCAGTCCGATTGGTTTACAGAGAGCGTCCAGACCGTGTCCAGTCTCCAGCATCAGGATCATAAGGAGATATGGATGGACTTAGCGGGGACGAGTTTTAGGAGTAGCGTGAAGTCTACGACACTGACGAGACCGATACATCAGATTCTTCACAAACTCCTATGTTGCTCGGTCTTCGGTAAACAGGAAAATCGGCCGGTAACCGCGGAAGAGCTAAAGTTTATGGAGGCGATCATAAGGAAAAGGAACCTGAATGTCGCCTACATTATTGCAGAGAGGTTGGGAAAAGAGAAAAAGATGAAGAAACACATGTTTTTGGGGTCGATTGTGACACGTCTACTGCTAAGTATGGGAGTCTTTAAAGAAGTTCATAAGGAGGAATATACTTATCATTCCAGTTCACTACCGATTGACTTGGAATACTGCAAACTCATCCAATTAATCGATGAGAATGAGGAGAGACAGTGCATCTGGCACAACACTCAGCAGCTTATTCCAGGGTGTTTTATGACACGCAAACGTATCAGAGTGACGAGAGCGACACAGAGCTCCGAGGCCGAGGGAGCCGAGGCACCACCAGTTGATACTGAGCCCCCACAGGGAGTAGATGGGACATCTGAGCCGCCTACTCAGGCCGTTGTCCACTACACAGACCCGGTTACTCCTATGACTCAGTACTATCTGCTACATGCACTTCAGGCTAGCCACACACACCAGACACTGCTTGCTAGGAGATTTAGTCTCCCCGATCCTGAGCCCTTACTTTGCCGGTGTGGTCCACCACCTCCATTCACTACATATCCACCACCCCCATCCATTACACACCCACATACCAGTACTCGCCCACCATCACCTGATTTCCCGACCACATCAGCATAAGAGAGGATTTTCTCAGTCGAGGTTCCATCACCGGCAGCCGAGCAGCCAGCAACAGCTCTTGTTCCCCCGTCATAGCCCGACCAACAGCCGGTGGCTTCTACTTCTTACCACCCGGACATGGTTTTTCTGGGTACTCATGCCACTTCATTTGATACAATCGGAAGAATGGTGAACTTGGGACCAATATCTTCATCTGACATTCCTTCCGAGAGCTTACTGAGAGAGGCCTATAGGATACTACTGGAGGATGCGGGTATTACATCAGAGATCTTGAGCAGCTGGGGTTATACGGATCCCATGGCACTTCCAGCAGTTGCACTTGGAGACATCCTCGTTCAGCAGAACCTGATTACTGCTGAGGAGATAGGTCAGCGGGTATCCAGCGGACAGCAGTCAGTTGCTGGACCATCGACAGCACCTCAGGCAGCTCAGATCGATGGTTTACCTGACCAGGGTTCCCCCATCTCTTAGTTCATATCTATATTTGACATTTGATGTTATATTTATTTAAACTATAACTATCCTTATTTCTCGCAAATTTTTGGGATTTGATCTTTTTGATCATTTTATTATATTATTATGCTATTACTTATGTTTATTCTTATTGTTTAATAAGTGAATATGATATGATTAATGGGCAAGAAAAACCAAATGAGATGACGCGCCATCACGCAAAATCCATACGAGTCAAGGGCAGACAAACACATTCTACATATATGCAAACCATGGAACATTAACATCTCATACGGAGGCACCTATCTTCCAAAACAAGTCATTTGATGCCGAGCTAATCTTCATGACAAACGGAGGAGAATAACTTACACAGACTTATCTCTTCCAATACCGACTCGCCGCGTCAATATGAAAAACGAAATCTGGGGAGTTTCTTATCCCTCTATACCTATTTGCATGATCATATTTCGCTTTGTTAAGATTGTTAAAATATTCTATTCCCTATCCAAAGCTTATCACTAAGTGTGGGATTCCAACCCAAAAATAAAACACTTTAGAAACATTTTCTTATATGTTCAAACTCTAAGTGTGGGATTTTACTTTTAGTAAAATCTCTACTGAAGAGAACATTAGGGACAATGTTCTTCTAAAGTGTGGGATAGCAGGTATAGAATACCTTCGTTAGATTTTTGTCCAAAAAGTAAATCTCAGAAAATGTCTCTCAAATTTTTCAAATTTTTAAGAAAATTATAAAAGTATGAGCATAATCTCTTGATTATCTCTGACCTTTTCATGTTTTAATATTTTTAAGAGAAACCATTTTCAAATATAAGTAAATTATTTTAGAACCCAGGAAAATAAAGTAAAAATTTCTTAAACAACAAATGATAATCTAAGAGGGGCATCGCATGACTAGGTACATACAATCCAATCTAATTAGTAGTGAGGTACTTTGAGCCTGGAAAGCATTCATTTTTAATGCTTCACTATTTCATTTGTTGAGTGAGCCGATTGTGACACCCGGTGAATTAGGCCGTTATTAGTGATTAATCGTAATTTGTTATCCCTTGTAATTAGTGTGAAATAGGACTAATTACGGAACATTTTGTATATTATATTATACACTCATACGTAATTTAATTTTTAATTACGCAATTTCAATCGGATGGAGTCCGACTCGATTTATATGGACGTTGGTGAAAACCCTTTTCATAAATAATGTAAACCTATTTTAGAATTAAATAGTAGTTATTTACCCTATATTAGTATTAGGTATAATAATATACGAACACTCGACGTTTTCATGCAAAACGTACGATACGTAACGCGAACCCGCTCGAAATCGTGATGAAAACATAATTTAAAATGTAACAATCTTAATTTAAACAAACAATTGAATTAAAATAAAAGAGAAAAGTAAAAGAGATCAGGTGGAGCCCACCTTGGTTAAAATTCTCACACAACCTAGACACTCTAGACCGGCCCCATACATTCCCCAATGCAAAGTTATCATATTGGTTACTTACACACACAACCTAATCTTTCATTAGTCAAAACTTTCAGAACTTTAACCAAAACTTTCTCTCATTTCTCTTCCCACAACAAACACAAACAGAAAGCAGTTTCTTTCATTTTACTCTCAAATCTCACCAAAAACCACAAGAAAGTTAACGGAGAACTAGGAGTCAAGCTTCACGATTTTTCACTCACAGCTTACTCATCGCATACTTTTCTGGTAAGAACACACTTTCTTCAAACTTTCCTTGTTATTTGTAAGATTCTGTGGATTTAATGTGCTAGCAAGTTCACTCACAAGGTCCGAAATGAAAACTTACTTGAAATTACCTTAAAAACAAACATTTTAAAAGTAACCTCCCGGGAAATCGTTGTATTTCTACCCCAAGAATCGAACACCTTCGGGTTTGTCAAAAATTTATAAAACTTACTTTTCACAAAGTATTGAAACATTGAGATTTAAAGTGTAAGGATTTCGGATAAAGATAAGAACGTTAGACCTTGTCATAAAAACCCTCCAATACAGACTGAAAGCTGAGTCTGTGAGCTCAGTCTGTGGACTTAGCGACACTAGCTTTAGTGTCGCAGCAATCGATCTCAGTCTGTGAAGCCTTCGTTCTGTGATTATAGCGACACAACCTTTATGTCGCAAAACCCTTGAGTTTGAGTCTGTGCCACCCAGACTGAAGTTAGCGACACAACCTTTATGTCGCAAAACCCTTGAGTTTGAGTCTGTGCCACCCAGACTGAAGCTTAGCGACACAACCTTTATGTCGCTACCTTTGAAACCAACAATATTAACTCAACAGTATTAACTAAACATTTACACTAGCAGTATTAACTAAGGAAATGTACTAGCAGTATTAATTAAAGAAATGCACTAGCAGTATTAACTAAGGAATTGAATTAGCAGTAGAAACAAAGGAATAACAAACTAACAGTAGAAACCAAGAAGAGAAGTAGAAACTATGTGAAACCCCTTAGTCTGTGAAACATCTTCAGTCTGTGAAACACCTTCAGTCTGTGAACTTTAGAGGTAATCTCAGTTCGCTTCGCAACATTTGAATTCACTTTGCCACATTTCAATTCGCAACATCTCGGTTCGCTAGGCAGATGAATCCGAAACATATTCTCGCAAAACGTGTTATTCATAATAATACATATGACTACGTGACCAACTCACTACTTTATTTTATCATCCGTAACAAGCAAAGTTAAATACTTACAGAGACAACTTGGAGACACCTAAAATTTATCAACCACATCAATTTAAAACACAAAACAATTATGATAATATTAATTAGAGAATTAATATCCTTTTCGAACGTTTCACCAACGGGCCATACATGTTTTCTAAACGCGAACGACAAACAAACTTTGGACATAACTAGTTGAGTGGATGGCTAGCACAAGTGGACATTAACCTTCCACTTGCATACCTAAGTGGACATTAACCCACCACTAACATACAATCTTACGCGTTTAGGGCGCTAGGAGATTGCACTTTGGGACACGAACACCCACCTTTGATACAACTGCTTTCAAGACTCAGGTGAGTCTCATAGCCCCACTTTTACTGTTTTATGCTATGGGGTGAGATTACATACACTGTTTATTATAATCACAAGTAACAGAAACAACTCTTATACGGATTGCATGAGACCTTTAATCCACTGAAAGTCCTCACCTTATCATAGTTCGTTAATCGTATGAGCGCGAGTATTATTGGATAGATCTATCGGGGATTGACATCCCCGTCCGGGCTAGTCGCTCTAGCCGACCCACGGACGCATTAATATTTGACTGTTACAGGTGTATTGGATTACACGTCTGCCCGAGGCAAAATCTAGGTTAAGCGTCGAACTGTGAGACTCATGGCAATAGTATACACTTATTTTGCATTCGTGCAACACTGATTAAATCTTGTGATTATTACCAACTTTTGATAACTGTTTCAAACCTATGAACTCACCAACATTATGTTGACCGTTTTAGTATGTATTCTCAGGTTCACAACAGGAGTAAGACTACCCCAGGACACGATAGCTCGAGTCGCATGCTTACAAACATCAGAGATTTTCTTGCATTATTATTTTGTAACATTGGTCATGTAACAAAATCTCTTGAACTATTCGCGAACTCAAGTCTTAATGTAAACAGTTAAATTACTAATGTAATTTCTGGGTATTATTTTCAAAACGTCTCATATAGAGTCGTATGCCTTAACTTTGTGTAATGATCCATGATTAGTCGCGCCCTGACCCGACTTCCGCTGCATCATAATTTGGGGGTGCGACAGATTGGTATCAGAGCCATAGTTATAGCGAACTAGGTTGCATTAGTGAACCTAGACTATAACTTTTAGGTAGTATTCCTCATTAGGCATAACTAGCTCAGGAATTTCATCATTCAATTTTAATTAACATAGCCTGATCAACTATGTATAATTAAAAGGGGATCGATGCAGGACTTGATCTGGTTATGGTAAATGGGAATACATTAGACGACTTTGATAGCATTAGAGGCAGGACAAAAGTGTTCCATACTATACTTGTTAGAGTATTGTGTGTCATACGTATATATATAGTTCTCACGTACTAAAACTCTGACCACAGAATGGCAGACTTTCCTAACCGCATGGCTATCACCGAGGGAGACGAAACTCCTAACTCATCCACCCGTACTTCTTCAGGGTCCCGTCGCCCACGCACCAGGAGCGATACCCGAGCCAACCAGGCCAGACCTCGGTCGAGAAACGCCGCAGGCATTCGAGTCAGAGACCACCGTCAGGCGGGATCACGCGAGTGGGACTGGTTGTCAAACGCACTAGAAACCTGGAGACGCGAGGAAGGGATCCAGGCAACCGCAGAACCCATGGATATTTCTCCCTACACTCAAGAACCTACTCATCACACTGTTCCAGTGTTAGCTGCGAGACTTCACCGTCACGAGAGGAGGCTCGAGACAATGAGAATGGAGCAAAGAGAATTTCAGGGTGACATGACTCAATCCCTCCAGAATCAGGAGGATATAGCAGAAGTCGTGAACCTCACAAACGACCTAGCAACGGATACGAGGGACGAGCTTATGGAGTTGCGGATTAGAATGCAACAATGTGAGCAGCGTTCCCAGGAGGCTGAAAAGCTCTCGCGTATGCTAGAGCAACGGCTGACGCTAGCTGAGGAGAGTGCGCGACAGGCTGGCAGACTCGCAGAAGCGGTCGATCGGATCATCACTCTACTACCACAGGCAGATCGACGTCGGGATTAGTGTAATAATTGTCATGTAACGAACCGGTAGCTACTTGTGTCTCGACTGGACTTAAAAATTTTCGGTCTCTTTTGTAAACTTTAAATTCTGTAATCATTCGAACTTGTATTTTGAATGATATCAAATCTTGCTGCTTAAATCTGTGATTGTCACTTGTGCTGTTGTATATTACCCCTTCATAAATATACATCTGTAAAAATCATAAACCTCGTATGAACTAACCCACATTTCTTTCAAATCCTTATTTAAGAATCATGCCGCCTAGAAGACAAACTTTCAGCGCTGAAGAACTCGCACAATTCATCGCTCAAGGAGTAGCCGACGCTTTGGCTGCTCAGGGAACAAACCAAAATATCGGATCGAACCCACAGGTTGGCAGCAAGAATACCTCGAACACTGTAACCCCAGCCAAACCTTGTTCCTACAAGGAATTCATGAGCTGCAAACCCTTAAACTTCAAGGGTACTGAAGGAGCCATCGGTCTGTTACGATGGATTGAAAAGATGGAATCCGTATTCCGTATCTGCGACTGCATCGAAGGGTGCAAGGTCAAGTACTCCACCTGCACCTTCTTGGACGGTGCACTTACCTGGTGGAACACTTACATGCAAACTGTGGGAATCGACACTGCCTATCAACTCCCCTGGGAGGATTTGAAAAAGATGATGACGGAGGAGTATTGCCCCAGGGAGGAACTACAACAACTAGAGGTAGAATTCTGGAACCTCACAGTTAAGGGCGACGACATCGCCAGCTACACCACCCGTTTTCACCAGTTGGCACTCCTTTGTCCAACAATGGTGGACCCCGAGTACAAGAGAATCGAGAGATACATCTGGGGACTCCCAGCAAAGATCCAGGGAATGGTAACTGCTTCAAACCCTGGAACCATTTAAAGTGTCGTCCGTATGGCACACAGTTTAATGGCCCAGGTGGTCCGCCGTGGGACACCTGCTGCAAACACGGGGAACCGGTCTGGGGATAACAAAAGAAAATGGGAAGGAAACCCCAACCAACAGCAGAACAGGAGGCCGGAGACGGTTAGAGCTTATACAACGGGAATCGACGACAGGAAAAAGTACCAAGGGAGCAGACCCTACTGCCCCAAGTGTACCTTACATCACGATGGTCCATGTGGCAACGTTTGTACTAAATGCAAACGACAGGGCCACTTAGCTAAGGACTGCAGAGTTCCCAACACCGCAGCCAAACCCGGTACACCCCGAACCTGTTATGAATGTGGTAACCCCGGACACTTCAGAAATGACTGTCCGAAGCTGAGAAACAACAACAACAACAACAGGAACAACAACGCTCGCGGCAGAGCTTTTGTGATTAACTCGGGAGAAGCCCGACAAGACCCTGATGTGGTTACGGGTATGTTTCTCCTCAACAACTTAACTGCATCTGTCTTATTTGATACTGGTGCCGATAAGAGTTTTATATCCAATGAGTTTAGTTCGCTACTCAATATCACTCCCACTGCCCTAGATGCTAAGTATATCGTGGAATTAGCAAACGGTAAACTGATTGAGGCTGACAGTGTAATTCAAAATTGCACTTTAAATCTAGCAAACGAACCCTTTCCCATAGATTTAATTCCCATCGAAATCGGGAGCTTCGACATCATCGTTGGTATGGATTGGTTATCCAAAAACCGCGCCGAAATAGTTTGCTACGAGAGACTTGTTCGCATTCCTCTCGTCACCGGTGGAACCTTAATCATACAAGGGGAGACCGGGGGATCGAGGGTAAACATCATATCGTGCATGAAAACTAGAAAATATCTACGAAAAGGATACCCGGCCCTTTTGGCACATGTAACCGAGAAGAAGTCGGAGGAGAAGCGACTTGAAGATGTGCCTATCGTCCGAGACTTTCCTGAAGTCTTCCCTGAAGACTTGCCTGGCCTCCCACCACCCAGACAAGTCGAATTTCAAATCGATTTAGTGCCCGGCGCAGCACCCGTGGCACGAGCTCCTTACCGTTTAGCCCCTTCAGAACTTCAGGAGTTATCTACCCAATTACAGGAACTCCTAGACAAGGGATTCATCCGACCAAGTTCCTCGCCGTGGGGAGCTCCGGTCCTCTTCGTCAAGAAGAAAGATGGATCCTTCCGAATGTGTATCGATTACCGTGAGTTGAATAAGCTAACTGTGAAGAATCGATACCCACTTCACCGAATCGATGACCTATTCGACCAACTTCAAGGATCGAGCGTTTACTCAAAAATCGACCTACGGTCAGGTTATCATCAATTGAGAGTTCAGAACGACGATATCCCAAAAACCGCATTCCGAACTCGATACGGTCACTACGAATTCCAGGTCATGCCATTTGGCTTAACCAACGCACCGGCTGTCTTCATGGATCTTATGAATCGGGTGTGCAAACCATATCTCGACAAGTTTGTCATTGTGTTCATCGATGACATCCTGATTTACTCTCGCAACGAACAAGAACACGGCCAACACCTGAAATCCATTCTTGAATTACTCAAACGCGAGGAGTTATACGCCAAATTCTCCAAATGCGAATTTTGGATCCGAACCGTACAATTCTTAGGGCACGTCATCGACAGTAAAGGGATACATGTCGATCCATCGAAAATCGAGGCCATTAAGTGCTGGCAAGCGCCCACAACTCCAACCGAAGTACGTCAATTCCTAGGACTCGCTGGATATTATCGGCGATTCATTGAGAATTTTTCAAAAATAGCCCAACCTTTAACCACACTGACTCAAAAAGAAAAGAAGTTCGATTGGACTGACAAACAAGAGTCAGCATTCCAGCTATTAAAACAAAAACTTTGCAGCGCACCAATCCTGTCATTACCCGAAGGCAACGATGACTTCGTAGTCTACTATGACGCCTCACACCAGGGACTTGGTTGCGTGTTAATGCAACGAGAAAAAGTCATAGCTTATGCCTCCCGACAACTCAAAGTCCATGAGAAAAACTATACAACTCACGACTTGGAACTAGGAGCTATGGTTTTCGCACTTAAAATCTGGAGACATTACCTATATGGTACCAAGTGTACTATCTTCACTCACCACAAAAGTCTTCAGCACATCTTTGACCAGAAGGACCTGAACATGAGACAACGCCGATGGGTCGAACTACTTACTGATTACGATTGCGAAATTCGATACCACCCAGGCAAGGCAAATGTTGTTGCCGATGCCTTGAGTCGAAAGGAACGAACGAAACCACTTTGGGTCCGAGCCCTCGGTATGACTATACATAACAGTCTCATTGCTCATATCCATGCCGCCCAACTCGAAGCACTCCAGGAAGAGAACGTGAAAAACGAAGCCCTTCGAGGCATGGATAAACAGTTCGAAATCAAATCCGATGGAGCCCAATACTTCTCTAACCGGATATGGTTACCAAACTATGGAAATTTACGAGATTTGGTGATGGATGAAGCTCACAAATCTCGATACTCTATACATCCTGGAGCCGACAAGATGTATCATGGCATCAAAGAGTCGTATTGGTGGCCCAACATGAAGGCTGACATAGCTATTTATGTTAGCAAGTGCCATACCTGTTCAAAGGTTAAGGCCGAATACCAGAAACCCTCCGGATTATTGCAACAACCTGAAATACCTCAATGGAAATGGGAACAGATCTCCATGGACTTCATCACCAAACTGCCAAAAACACCGAGCGGTTGCGATACCATTTGGGTGATCGTCGACCGTCTCACCAAATCTGCTCATTTCCTGGCAATCAAGGAAACTGACAAAATGGAGCGTTTGACTCACATCTACATAAAAGAAATCGTCGCTCGACACGGCGTACCCATCTCAATCATCTCAGATCGAGATAGCCGTTTCACTTCTCGCTTTTGGCAACTATTACAAAAATCACTAGGCACCCGTTTGGATATGAGTACTGCCTACCACCCGCAAACCGATGGCCAAAGCGAACGAACCATTCAGACCCTAGAGGATATGCTACGAGCTTGCGTAATTGACTTCGGTAAGAATTGGGAAAATCACTTGCCTCTATGCGAATTTTCGTACAACAACAGTTATCACTCCAGCATAAAGGCTGCACCTTTCGAGTCACTCTATGGGCGAAAATGCCGCTCACCTCTCTGTTGGACCGAGGTGGGAGATAGCCAACTCACCGGTCCCGAAATCATACACGAAACCACTGAGAAAATCGTAGGTATCCAAAACCGGCTGAAAGCCGCACGTGATCGTCAGAAGAGCTATGCTGACGTGAGACGCAAACACCTCGAGTTTCAAGTCGGGGACAAAGTACTGTTGAAAGTGTCACCGTGGAAAGGTGTCATTCGTTTTGGTAAACGTGGAAAGCTTAACCCTAGGTACATCGGACCGTTTGAAATTCTGGAAAGGATTGGTCCGGTGGCATATCGACTGCAGCTACCACAAGAACTAAGTAGCGTTCACAACACTTTTCACATTTCTAACCTTAAGAAATGCTTGTCTGATGAGACACTTATTATTCCTCTCGACGAAATCCAAATCGATGACAAGCTTCACTTCGTTGAGGAACCTGTGGAGATCATGGACCGAGAGGTCAAACGTTTAAAACAGAGTCGTATTCCCATCGTTAAAGTCCGGTGGAATTCCAGGCGTGGTCCTGAATTCACTTGGGAACGAGAAGACCAGGTGCGACAGAAATACCCACATCTATTCTTAGATGCCACACAACCCACGGCAACAAACTAATTTCGGGACGAAATTCCTCTAACAAGGGGAGAATGTGACACCCGGTGAATTAGGCCGTCATTAGTGATTAATCGTAATTTGTTATCCCTTGTAATTAGTGTGAAATAGGACTAATTACGGAACATTTTGTATATTATATTATACACTCATACGTAATTTAATTTTTAATTACGCAATTTCAATCGGATGGAGTCCGACTCGATTTATATGGACGTTGGTGAAAACCCTTTTCATAAATAATGTAAACCTATTTTAGAATTAAATAGTAGTTATTTACCCTATATTAGTATTAGGTATAATAATATACGAACACTCGACGTTTTCATGCAAAACGTACGATACGTAACGCGAACCCGCTCGAAATCGTGATGAAAACATAATTTAAAATGTAACAATCTTAATTTAAACAAACAATTGAATTAAAATAAAAGAGAAAAGTAAAAGAGATCAGGTGGAGCCCACCTTGGTTAAAATTCTCACACAACCTAGACACTCTAGACCGGCCCCATACATTCCCCAATGCAAAGTTATCATATTGGTTACTTACACACACAACCTAATCTTTCATTAGTCAAAACTTTCAGAACTTTAACCAAAACTTTCTCTCATTTCTCTTCCCACAACAAACACAAACAGAAAGCAGTTTCTTTCATTTTACTCTCAAATCTCACCAAAAACCACAAGAAAGTTAACGGAGAACTAGGAGTCAAGCTTCACGATTTTTCACTCACAGCTTACTCATCGCATACTTTTCTGGTAAGAACACACTTTCTTCAAACTTTCCTTGTTATTTGTAAGATTCTGTGGATTTAATGTGCTAGCAAGTTCACTCACAAGGTCCGAAATGAAAACTTACTTGAAATTACCTTAAAAACAAACATTTTAAAAGTAACCTCCCGGGAAATCGTTGTATTTCTACCCCAAGAATCGAACACCTTCGGGTTTGTCAAAAATTTATAAAACTTACTTTTCACAAAGTATTGAAACATTGAGATTTAAAGTGTAAGGATTTCGGATAAAGATAAGAACGTTAGACCTTGTCATAAAAACCCTCCAATACGGACTGAAAGCTGAGTCTGTGAGCTCAGTCTGTGGACTTAGCGACACTAGCTTTAGTGTCGCAGCAATCGATCTCAGTCTGTGAAGCCTTCGTTCTGTGATTATAGCGACACAACCTTTATGTCGCAAAACCCTTGAGTTTGAGTCTGTGCCACCCAGACTGAAGTTAGCGACACAACCTTTATGTCGCAAAACCCTTGAGTTTGAGTCTGTGCCACCCAGACTGAAGCTTAGCGACACAACCTTTATGTCGCTACCTTTGAAACCAACAATATTAACTCAACAGTATTAACTAAACATTTACACTAGCAGTATTAACTAAGGAAATGTACTAGCAGTATTAATTAAAGAAATGCACTAGCAGTATTAACTAAGGAATTGAATTAGCAGTAGAAACAAAGGAATAACAAACTAACAGTAGAAACCAAGAAGAGAAGTAGAAACTATGTGAAACCCCTTAGTCTGTGAAACATCTTCAGTCTGTGAAACACCTTCAGTCTGTGAACTTTAGAGGTAATCTCAGTTCGCTTCGCAACATTTGAATTCACTTCGCCACATTTCAATTCGCAACATCTCGGTTCGCTAGGCAGATGAATCCGAAACATATTCTCGCAAAACGTGTTATTCATAATAATACATATGACTACGTGACCAACTCACTACTTTATTTTATCATCCGTAACAAGCAAAGTTAAATACTTACAGAGACAACTTGGAGACACCTAAAATTTATCAACCACATCAATTTAAAACACAAAACAATTATGATAATATTAATTAGAGAATTAATATCCTTTTCGAACGTTTCACCAACGGGCCATACATGTTTTCTAAACGCGAACGACAAACAAACTTTGGACATAACTAGTTGAGTGGATGGCTAGCACAAGTGGACATTAACCTTCCACTTGCATACCTAAGTGGACATTAACCCACCACTAACATACAATCTTACGCGTTTAGGGCGCTAGGAGATTGCACTTTGGGACACGAACACCCACCTTTGATACAACTGCTTTCAAGACTCAGGTGAGTCTCATAGCCCCACTTTTACTGTTTTATGCTATGGGGTGAGATTACATACACTGTTTATTATAATCACAAGTAACAGAAACAACTCTTATACGGATTGCATGAGACCTTTAATCCACTGAAAGTCCTCACCTTATCATAGTTCGTTAATCGTATGAGCGCGAGTATTATTGGATAGATCTATCGGGGATTGACATCCCCGTCCGGGCTAGTCGCTCTAGCCGACCCACGGACGCATTAATATTTGACTGTTACAGGTGTATTGGATTACACGTCTGCCCGAGGCTAAGCGTCAAACTGTGAGACTCATGGCAATAGTATACACTTATTTTGCATTCGTGCAACACTGATTAAATCTTGTGATTATTACCAACTTTTGATAACTGTTTCAAACCTATGAACTCACCAACATTATGTTGACCGTTTTAGTATGTATTCTCAGGTTCACAACAGGAGTAAGACTACCCCAGGACACGATAGCTCGAGTCGCATGCTTACAAACATCAGAGATTTTCTTGCATTATTATTTTGTAACATTGGTCATGTAACAAAATCTCTTGAACTATTCGCGAACTCAAGTCTTAATGTAAACAGTTAAATTACTAATGTAATTTCTGGGTATTATTTTCAAAACGTCTCATATAGAGTCGTTTGCCTTAACTTTGTGTAATGATCCATGATTAGTCGCGCCCCGACCCGACTTACGCTGCATCATAATTTGGGGGTGCGACACCGATGCACGCACTTCTAAGTTAGAACTTGCTCCTGACATTCGCTTCAAGATCACATTGGTGAGTACCGTACGCGGTACAGGTGTAATTAGAAGACCTTGACATTCCCTAGGATTTAAACCACGTCAAAAATATCCTTCAAGCCTAAAAACCGACCGATACTCGTTGTTAGTATCGAAGATACGATTAGCAAAACCTTTGAGCCTAAACCAATTTATTTTTCAAAACCCTCATCTATTTACCTACCTCCACAAACATACCCATAAAAAAAACTTATCTTAAAATTTCTAAGGATCGTGAAAAACATCGTTTAGAATATCCTTCTCAATTATCCTACTCTTTCGTGTTCCCCGAAAGTTATATCTCTTTAAAAGCCTGGGTGCATAAACTTGGCACCCTAACAAAGGCAAGAGAACAATGGTGCGTAAAATTGGCACCTGGTGCGAAAAATTGGCACCCTGAAAAGACTCGAAACAGTCAGAAGATAAAAAGAACATAGTTCTGAAAGGATTTTCTAAAGAAAAATAAAAATATCCTTGGAAATTCTCTGGCAAAGTAATTCCGAAGAAGAAAAATAGAAATCAAATAAAGCTAAGAGCTTCAAAAGTATCATCACTTCAAGAAAAACCCGATAGAAGACAAATAGCTATCTCCGTTCCATTCTAATAAATTTTTCATGATTCTAAGAAAATTTTAAGATAAACAAAACCCTTGCAAAACCTCACCACTATCTATACCCTTTTCACCCTCACAACCCTTTTGAATGTCTTGGGATAATTAGCACCGTCCTCGCCTAAGTGATGGAGATCCGATTCTCGATCAAGCTTATGACGATGAGTGCTGCATGACTGGCTACTGAGCGATCTCGATTACTTTAGAATGATAGGTAACCCAATACACTTTGAGTGAATTGAGCGACCACCTTTAGTGAGATCACCTGGTCATGTATACTCCAAAATCACGAGAGTTGAAAGTATGCCTAAGAAAGTCATGTGTTGGGTCTGATAAGAATACCTTATCTTACCTTATGTTCTTAAGATAAATTGCTTATATAAGGAAGTGGTTAGCTCTTTGATATATTTTAACTTAACCAGTCTTAAAAATATTTTCACGAGATGTAAAACGAGTTATTGCTTGAGGACAAGCAACGTCTAAGTGTGGGATATTTGATGTAACGTAAAAAGTCATGTTTTTACATACATTATTACTCGTTATTTGAGCTATTATTTAGTGAAAACATCTTAAAACAATACTTATTTATTAAAATTCACTAAAGTGGGTCAAATACAGACGTTGTAGCAAAAATCATTGAAAACGATCAAATAACAAGCAAAACAGAGCAAATAAACTTCACCCGATTCCTCCACTAATATTTACCTTATGATATATACATCCTAACTTATTTCATATGACTCATAGGTAATTACGAGAGCGGGAGATCAAGAATCATGCAAAACGGATAAAGAACGGAGAAGATACAACACCCGAAAATCAATCGAACGCTTTCCGAGCACCTAGAAGCTACACAAATCCAAAATTCATGATTTTGGTGTCATTAGAAGCGTAACGGGATTTCGAGAACATAGGCGTAAGAATCAAGCAAAACGGACAAGAAACGAAGAAGATACGCACGAAACAAGCACCGAACAACGGGTAAAGGCCAAATGGCCTAAGGGATACCGTATACGGCCTCCCCTATACCATATACGGCCCCTAGCATACCGTATACGGCCTCTAGGGTGCCGTATACGGCCCCCATGGCCTTAGTTAGAATCTGATCAATCCTAGCTACGAAGATATAAGTTATCTCTGTTGCAGTATGAAGCTATGAGATCTCCGTAAAACGGCCCTGTACTTAGTATAGCGTTGAAAATACCTCTAATAAAGTATAAATACGTGGAAGCTAAGGAAATGTCGTAGGTCCATCTCATCGTGAATTACCTAGGGATGAACGACTGATGGCAAAGGAGGGTTTAAGAACGACACTCGAGTTATACTATTAAAGCAAATTTATCTTAGGTAGTCCAATTCAATTCAATTCGTTCCGATTTTAAGAACGACACTCGAGTTATACTTACTACGTACTCAAAAGGTAGGTAGTACTTATAGTTTGAGCCCGAGCTCGTATAAATATAAAACTTTCACACACGACGCGGCCGTCCGGCGATCGCGACTCCCTCACGACAAGGAGTCGATAAAATGACCGTCAGGGCGGCTCCACGTCACTTATCTACACGAAAGGCTGGTTTAGATGGTATTGGTCATCAGTTACAGTCCGCTATGGTTGTGTTGGTGCTTAATAAGCCATATAATTTCTCCAACTGTGTATTCTCTTCGATGATCCATAATATTTCCAATACGAAGAAGTTTATGATGTTTCCGAGATTCATTCAATTGTTTGTCAATGCTCAAGTGTCGGATCTTCCTTTGGAGGGGATGCCTTTAAATTTAACACCAATGATGAAACCTATATTTGCGGATTATTAACAGTACGGAAAGTCTGAGGCACCTGCAGATGTTGCATTGTTTGGACATATTACGAATCCAGCTTATCAAGCTCCAACAGATGATCATTGGATGGATCAAGTACAAGAAAATGTTCAAGAAGAGGATGTTGATATTGATGTCCAACAGATGTTCCAATTGAAGATTAAGGAGATGATGATGTTTCAGATGATTCTTCTAACGATGATGAAATCACTCTAGATCTCAATCAGACTTTTTTGGCTACGATACAATGAATTGTTTGTCCTCGAAAATTTCGAAAACTACAACAGGCTTTTGAAAGAGCTTCTCAATCCGGTCAACCAAGTACTTCTCGTCCGGGTAAACGCACTAGAGATGATGATCCAGTTTTTATCCCGGAGACACAACCGCGTGTAAGCCGACAACGAGCGGATCAAATTGTTCACGCCTCTTCTTCCCGACAACCATCTTCTTCATCAGCTTTTGAGACGTATCAGTCTAATCATTTGGCTTCTTTAATAACTGCTGATATGCTATCTATGAAAACAATCATCGATTCTCAACAAAAGCAAATTCAGGCTCAAGATCAATGAATTGCTTCTCTCGAGAAAGAACTTAATGATTTAAAGACAGGATCTACTGTTCAGGGGGAGAATTCTGAAATAATGATCAAGATGATGATGATAATGACGAAGATGAGGATCATAATAATGATAATCTAGGAAGTGATGATAATGATGATGATAATTCCGTGGAGATCACGATAATCGTCTTCAATTACGATAAATGAGCCTGAAACATCAAGACAGATTTGTCAATACAAGAAGAAGTTCCTGATCAGAATTTAAATGAGCCTGAAACATCAAGACAAACTGAAGCTGTTAACGAAGCTTTGAATGAAGAAACTATAACTCATAGTCAGAATGATTCTCAAAGCTATTTGGAGCTGATAAACTTTGATGAAACGATTGAAGTCGAAGGAGGTTGAGGTTGAAATGGAAGAATTGAATGAAGAAGAAAAGGTTGTTAATGCAATTGTGGTTAAGAAGGATGAAAGCACATCAAAGAATTATATTTCAGAAGCTGAGACTGTGATTGAGGATTTTTTACAACAGGCTGAAGAAACAGTTGAAGAATTGAATGAAGAAACAGCACAAGAATCAGAGACGACTGAACAAAATGCTGAAAGTTATGAGAGATCAACTCTGCATGACGAATGGTTCAGGAAAATTGAAGAATCCCCGGACCTCAAGACACACTATAATGTCAAAGATAAATGCAAAGGAGCGATCATCAGTTGGAAGTATGATAAACATCTCAAAGTGATTATTCTTAAGAGAATTGATGGGTTGCAGTACTTTGGAAGAAATTTGGCAAAGAGAATACTGAGAAGAGAAGTCAGAAAAGGATTTTGCTTGTTTAAACCAACAATGGGTAAACGGATGATATTCAAAAAGTGAATTAATCCAGCAACAAATAAACCGTGGATCAAGTTGGTGTATCCTCCTGTTCTGTCACTCACAAAGATTCCATTGAATAAGTACCCACTGGATTTCCTGAAAAACTTCAAATGGTGGTGGTATAATGGAGTGACTGGAGAAGCGGTGATTGAAAATAAAGAAGAGGAGGAGCATGTCGATGTGTATGATCCGATCAGCATGATAAACTTTTCAGCATCTTACTTGAAGATTTTGAACAAGAACCATATCTTATTTCATGAAGACTGCATATCTGAAGCATTAAAATTTAAATGTGTTGTGAATTTATGTATATAAAGGGGAATACACGCTGGAAGCCAACTACCTCCCAGCTGAAACGACGACACGAAGATTTCAACGAAGCTGCTGACAAGGAGGAGTTTGTTGGTGTAGTTTCAAGTGTCAACAACATAGTTTTTCGTACTTAGCATATCTTGTAAAGTGTAAGCGACACTTGGCAGTGTTACCTTTAGCGACACTCAGGAGTGTTGCTGTGTCTGTACAGAATCGCCGCCTGTGTTATTGTAGGTTCCCTTTTTTTTGGACCTAACCGGATCAACACAAACAATCGAGAGGCGGAATTCAAACGATTGTATAAAGTACGTAAAACACAAAACAAATCAAACGCAAATCGAATGTATATTGATATAGTAACCGATTAGCTTGATAAACTGAAATGCCTTACAATATGCTCTGATAAACCCTAGAATCGTCAACTTCACAAATGAGGCCGAACTTCTCTATTTATAGCCAAAACGACACTGACCTGTGACACAAGCTTTGTGTCGCACAGCCAGCTCATGCGACACAAGCCTTGTGTCGCATAAGCGACACATGCTCTGTGTCGCCTAAAACACAACTTGTAACCTTACATAAAATAGACAAAACGTCGTAATTTCATATCAAACTATTACAAGCTAAGACCAACTGACAGACAAACATATATGCACCAACAAACTTCCCCGTGTCTTCAGCTTGGTCTTTAAGATTTCTTTATTCAGCTTCGGTCTTTTAACACTTCCAGCCTGCAGGGAATGTACCACCGGCATGTATTCCCATCTATAAACAAATCTCAACAATCTTCTGAAATTTTAGAGCTTCTTCTTGATCAATGTCATAATGCATAATCTTGTTGACATGAAGAACTCTTAAATCATATTTTGTCAAGTTGATGAGGCTAATAGGATCGAATACACGAACGGTTGAACCTCTTAACTGCTGAGAATAGATCCACTCTCCCGGACTCCGTTCCTGATCTCTCTCGGTCAGATACTCAATCACAGCTTCACTAGTCTTCGGGTCGTACCACCAATGTCTAAATCTCTTTAACAAATTTAGAGGTAATTTTTCAAGAGGAACCGATTTCAGACTTGCAGCTGGTGGATATTTATATTTCACTATAGGCTCTTGAGTTCTTGGATCTAACTTCTTCTTGAAACGATAACGAACACCCAGCTCAGGTCTTATCCATGCATAGTGTCTGCTATAGATCTATCTTCTAAGAACCTTTTGAATGAAAGCTCCTCGAGGATCGTTTGTATTATTGACCAATTCTAATTGCGCAAGACGATTAAGTTCAATCTTCGGCAAGGTGCTGATGCAATTGAATCTCGGCCGGAAGTGTTGAACACCGTCCCTTCTTTTAATTAGAATGAGAGAGCTCTCAGCATCGAATTTCCAGCTATAAATCAAACCAGTGAAATCTCCTCGAACTTTGTAAGATTTGCATGTATTAGGCGCCACAGTCACAGTATGATAACGCACGACAAGCTTGGACTGTGTTGGTGGCAATGATTCAGAAGCAGATTCATGTTCATCTTCAGAAGAATCAAATTCAATGATGGGTGCATCTGGATCATATGGTTCTTCTGGTTGCGCTTGATCAGGCTCATGTTGTCTTTCAATAGGAGAATCTTGACTATTTGACTCTTCATATACATCTTCATCTGAACGGATCTCCGGTTCAGCCTCAACATCCTCAAAGTCATACGATATATCATCATTATTCACCGGATTTATTAAGCTTTGTAGATATGTGATATTCGCTTCAGAGTAATCTATAGCTAGTGGAACCGGTTGACCTGGAATATTTGCAATGGATGCAAAGTAATCTAAAAGGATATTTTCATTCATAGAATCATTATTTACATCATCTGTTTGTGTTCCGGCGGAAGTCCTTTCTTTTGTTTCTATGGCACGCAAGCCTGACTCTCTTGAAACAACTGCAAGGGCTTCTAATTCTGAAACTCTACCCTCTAATGTTTGGACCCTAGTAGCAGAAGTCTCCAACTCTGAAATCCTAGCAGCCTGAACTTTAATAACAGCAGCTTGATCAGCTAACTGCTTGTTCATTTTGTCTAGAAGAGTCATGATATGAGTCAGTTGTGGTTGTGGCTGTGGCTGGGAAGTTGGTGGAGTGGTAGAGCAAGCGCGGGCTGAAGATGGTTCATTAATGACAACTTGAGTGCGTTTGCGCTCAGTGATCAGCGGCTCTGGCTCAGAATCAGAATCTAAGTCCTCACGAGGACGTTTGTCGGGATTCTTAGGAATGTGAACCCGTCCCTGACGTATACGACGCCTAATACGCTCGTAGCGTTGGGAATCATGTACACGTAGGCGTTCACAGGTCCTGGCATCAGGGACATCCCCGTCAGAGTCAGTTGGGGTGTCATTCAGATCTACAGATACAGTATCATCTGAGTTCGCCTGAGCAGCAGTCTCGTCAACCGTACCAAAGTTTTCAATATCCACTAACACACTGTGCAGTGGGTCTTCCTCAAGGATGGGAATATTGACAAAAGACTCGGTATTGGCAGTTTGCAGTGGAGGGACAACCGGATCTTGAAAATCATCATTTGCTGGAGGGACATAACCTTCATGCACTATATGCCCAAAAAGTGGCACGTCAGCCGGTGCCGGGACCCCCTTTGCATATTGGCCGCAGATGGCAAAAATGCGGATATTCATCGGGGTTTGGCGGAACCGGTGAGCAACATTTACCGGAAGCCCCGGAACCAAATGATTGAGCAATAGTTGTACAAAGCGCGGGTACATGTTCCAGCGGTTGGCCCCGGCATGTACATTATCCACCATAGCCCGAAAGATGTAGCCTGAAAAATTGAAGGGCTTATTGTAGACCAAGGCAAGCATAGCAGATGCTGTTGAGTGGCTCATTCCGTCAAGGCCAGCTTTCCTGCTTGACATGCACACAATCATTATGTGCATTAGATACCTCCAGACCCTTGTGAGATTGGCCTTTCGGTATTGATCACGGGGAACGCCCGAATATCCCATACGGTTCATGCCACCATTTATGAACAATTTCTGAAAGAGAACGGGCATGTCTGGATGGTCATTGAAGTGGAAGAGATCGCGAATAAGCTGCTCCGAAATAATAATCTCGTTGTCAGCAACCTTGGAGAGTAGACGCGTGTATGGCAAGTCTGAATTAATGACTGCCGAACACCAGAAGGAACCAATGAGGTCCTTATATATAGGAGTAGTGGCTGTGAGGGCGGTAAAAATGCGGGAACGGCGAAGAAACGCGATCATCGGCCTGAATGGCGCAGCCGAATCCCGATCATCCTCAAGAAAAGCCACTATATTGTGCCTCGGCTCCCAATCATTTACATTGATATCTGCCATTGCTATTAAAACAAAAGACACATAGCTCGAATAGCGTTAGCATTAATAATCGAAAATAATTAATTTCAAAAAAAAATTGTCTTATGCGACACAGAGGATTGTGTCGCAGAAGGTCTGCGACATAAGCTTTTGTGTCGCTATAGAGGTAAGCGACACAGACAGAGGTGTCGCATAAATCAATTTCAAACACTGTGCGACACAAGCACTTGTGTCGCTAATGAATTAAGCGACATCAAGGGTTGTGTCGCATTTTGCAATAAATTGATTTATTTTAATCAAGGCGACAGAAGCCTTATGTCGCACATCATGTGTCGCAAACATAAGCGGCACAAAGTTAGTGTCGCATGAGAAAAGCGACGTAAAGTTAGTGTCGTATGTCATCAATGCAACAGACAGAAGTGCGACACAAGCGCTTGTGTCGCAGCTTGTGTCGCATTGACGAACAGGTGCTCAACCCAGAAAAACCCGATGATCAAGTTTGGGGGTTTTCGAAATTTAGCACACCAAATGATGCGCCAATGTTTGGAGAGCAAGAAATCATGTATTTTAGCCCGTAACATAACCAAACACCTCCTTAATTTGGACCAAAAAACAAAACCCCAAAAAAAAAACCGTATATGGTTTTAACAATTTAACACTAATTACATGGTAAGAGTGGGTAAAACTTGTACCTATAAGTCGAGACAAATGAGATGAACACGAAACACGGAATGGATTGAAACAAAAACAGCAGAAAGTTGAAAATCGAATCAAAGTTGCGTCGCAGAAGATGTGTCGCAGGTTTTGAGTTGTGTCGCTATTTGTGTCGCAAGAATGTGTAGCGACTGAGAGGTAGGGTCCGGCTTTTATACCTCAACCCTGTATAGCGACACAAGATGCGACATGGATAGCGACACAAGGCTTGTGTCGCATTGCGACACAAAGCTTGTGTCGCACCATGGACAGTTTGTGAAGTTTGATTTGATTTCACGTGTTGGACTCAAGAGACGATTTGTTATTATCTCAGAGACTTGGATAAACTAAAGCTAAAACAATAGACTAAAATTATACAAGAAATAAAATAAAACCCGTTGATTCGATTTTGCAATCAACGAAAACAGAACGTAAAATCTTTTTGATGACGAAATTGTTTAGGTCTGCTTTAGGAATCATATCAGGATAACATGCACTTATTTGGAAATAGTAAACTTTATTTCGATTGTCAGTATGTTTGTCCACTATAAATTTACTTAGCATATTTAAATCACCTGTTATAAAGATTAGTTCAAGACGATTATTGATATTTTATCCATCTAGACATTTTAACTTAAGTATATGATTTCAACTCATAATGAGATGAACCACTTGTGTTATTATTAGCATGCATATTAGATTATTTAACTCACATTAAAATATACATTTGAGATTGAAACATGTTAGTATTTTCTATATAGAAGGTGAAGGTATGGACGTAACTTTAGAACCAAGTTAGCGGTGACAGGTCTGTACTTTCGTACAACAGAGTCACATAAACAATACTTCGGGTTGAACAAACACCAGTCTGAACATTTTAAACTAGAGGGTACAGGTCTGTACTTTCGTACAACAAAGTACCATAGTTTAACACAAACCAGTACGAGGCAATCTTTTTATAACTTTTCTTGTACATTTGTACATTATATTTTAGAATTTAGATATGCCACGGGTACGCAATAGTTGTCTATAACTTAACATAGACTACGTACCAGGTCTGTATTTTCATACAACAGAGGAGACAACTAATATATTCCCCCAGATAACACCATACAAAGACCCTATATTTTAGATCATAACATGTTTATTATCCAAATATTAAGACGAAGCGTTAAAATATTTTGGACATTTTTGCCCTTATTTTAACTTAATGTCATACATATTAATATGTCTTTATATAAAGTAATATGCATATTTGAAAGTTAAGCTTCTTAGTAACTTTAGAACAAATGCCTACCAATACATCATTTGATGAAGCTAATATTTATAAAAGGTATTTCAAGTATGCTAGATAAATCTACTAACACATCAAACATAAACCTTAAAATTCCATTTTATGCATGTCTCCTGATGTACTATCATTTCCCCAATTGTTTACAGACACAATTCAACGTCTATTTTAACAATGTTGCAACTATTGCATTTCTTTAATACTAACAAGTAAAAAGAATGGCAGTTGCCATATATATATATATATATATATATATATTCTTTTTTTTTTAAAAACGCACCAAGTCTAAAAGATAATTCTGATCAGAGATGAAGAGTTAGGCATTGCTCAAACTCACCATTCCAATCATGGAGACTAGCTCATCAAATCGACTACGAGAGAAAGTTTTTGTGAAAAGATCTGTGTTTTGCTTAAGAGTAGGGATTTGGACAAGGTCAATTAGATGCTTCTCATAGCAATCCCGAATAAAATGATATCAAATTTCACTATTTTTGGTTTTTGAATGTTGTACGGGATTGCGTATGATGGATACTGCAGCAGAATTATCAATATGAATAGGAGTAAGAGTTAGAAGTAACCCATAGTCACGTATTTGATGCTGAATCCAGAGAACCTGGGAACAGCAACTGGCAGCAGCAATGTATTCTGCTTCAGCAGTTGAAGTAGAGACAGTTGTCTGCTTCTTGCACTGCCACGAGACTAATCGGCTTCCTAGAAACTGACATCCTCCAGTTGTTGACTTCGCGTCCACTGAGCAGCCACCATAATCCGAATCTGAAAAAGTAGTTAGAGCAAAATCGTTTTCGTTAGAGTACCAGAGACCCAAGGAGGGTCTCCACTTAAGGTAACCTAAGATGCGTCTGACAGCCTTTTCATGAGAAGCTTTGGGCTTTGCTTGATATCTAGAACAGATAGACACGGCGAATAATATTTCCGGCCTAGAGGCTGTGAGGTACATAAGCGATCCTATCATTGAACGATAGTCACGCTGATTAACATCGTCTTCATCATCAGCAGGTCCAAGTTTGTGACTGATGTCAATGGGAGTTCCATAGTGTCTAGCATCGAGCATCTGATATTTTGTCAAGATGTCCTTGACATATTTTGTCTGATGAATATAAATTCCCTTATCAGACTGCTCGACTTGAACACCTAGGAAGAATTTGAGTTCTCCCATTGCATTCATCTCAAACTTAGACTTCATGACTTTTTCGAAATCTCTGCACAGCACCTCATTGGTTGATCCAAAAATAATATTGTCGCACCCCCTGATTTACTGTGCAGCGGAAGTCGGGTCGGGGCGCGACTAATCTAGTAATCATTGCGGAAAGGAAAAGCAAACGACTCTATATGAGACGTTTTGAAAAATAGTACAAAAGTAGTTACATTAATATAATTAAAGTTTACATCAGTCTTGAGTTCGTGAGATGAAATCCTGAAGATTCTAGTACATAGCGATTTTACAAAATAATGCAAGCAATTCTTCATAAACGTATGATGCATGCGACTCGAGCTAGCAGGCAGTCCTGTGGGCAACCCTACGGTTGTTGAGTACCTGAGAAATACACGCCAAAAGGTCAACAATAATGTTGGTGAGCTCATAGGTTTACGTAGTTAAAATCATAGTATGAACCACAAGATTTCAGAGTTATCGTAGTAGCACGAATGCCAAAGTAAATCATAGTATACTATTGCCATGGGCTCATAGTTCCGAAGCTTAACCGTAGTTGGTGTCTCCAGTTAAGTGTATAAACCAGTACACTCGGATTACGAATTATTATGCGTCCGTATAGTAGTTAGAGTGACTAACCCCGGACGGCGGACTGTCAGTTCCCGATAGATCTATCCATAATGTTCGCGCTTAGTATTAACGGAGTATGATATTTGTTGGAGACCATCGTAGTTTGGTTTAGTTACCCATGCAATCCGTATAAGTTTTCATAGTACTTGTATTCATAAAAACAGAGCAGTGTATTCTCACCCCAAAGTAAGTAAAACAGTAAAAGTAAAAGTGGGGCTATGAGACTCACCTGAGTCTTGTACAGAGTGTTTACAAATAGTAAACAAGTGTTCCCAAAAGTAACCTTCTAGCGCCCTAAACGCATAAGGTTATAAGTAAATAGATGTCTCAAAAGATCATCCATGCTAGTTGTCCACTCAACTAGTTATGTCCAAAGTTTGTTTATCATGTGTGTTTAGAAAACGTGTACGGCCCATTGGTGACGTTTTGTAATAATAATTCTCAAAGATATTATTATTATGTTTTGTTTCGATGTATGCTTATGAGAGTATATGTATTACGTGTACGAGTAGTGTCGTATATGATAAAGCTGTTAGTTCAAAGTTAATGCTGTTAGTTCAAAGTTAGTGCTGTTAGTACAAAGTTAATGTTGTTAGTTCAAAGTTAGTGCTGTTAGTACAAAGTTAATGCTGTTAGTTCAAAGTTAGTGCTGTTAGTTCAAAGTTAGTGCTGTTAGTTCAAAGTTAGTGCTGTTGGTACAAAGTTAATGCTGTTAGTTCAAAGTTAATGCTGTCAGTTCAAAGTTAGTGCTGTTAGTACAAAGTTAATGCTGTTAGTTCAAAGTTAGTGCTGTTAGTACAAAGTTAGTGCTGTTAGTTCAAAGTTAGTGCTGTTGGTACAAAGTTAATGCTGTTAGTTCAAAGTTAGTGCTGTTAGTACAAAGTTAGTGCTGTTAGTTCAAAGTTAATGCCGTTGGACTAGTGCGACACTAAGGTTAATGCGACACTAAGGCTAGTGTCGCTAGTTAGTACTGTTGGTCTTTGTGTCGCTAGTTTCCACTGCTAGTGTAATTTTCATGGTTTCTACTGCTAGTTCATTTTTCCTTTGTTTCTACTGTTGGTTCATTTTCCCTTGTTTATACTGCTAGTTCATTTCACCTTGTTTCTACTGCTAGCTTATTTTCCTTTGTTTCTACTGCTAGCACATTTAGTTTCTACTGCTAGTCCAACCTCTATGGTTTCTACTGTTGGTTTTGAAAACTCGATCTATTTTGTGGTTTTTGTTCCTGTTTTGACCCGAAGCCTTTACACATTAAATCTAAATGTTTTATCACTCGTAAAAAGTAAGTTTTATAATTTTTGACAAACCCGAAGGTGCTCGCTTTTAACCTCGGGAATCATTAACAGTCCCGGTCAGATTTCTTTCTAAAATACCCGGTTTTGAGAGCTCGATTTAGATGGTAAAACCTTCAAGAAAAATTACGAAATTTTTATATGATATTCTCACATGTGTTAGCTACTTAAAATAATTTTTCCAAAATTTTTGGGTAAGTCTAAGTATTTTTTAATAATTCCATCTATCCTCTGAGGTCCAAAATCGACCAATCTGGACACATGTTCAAAGATCGAATTACTGAGCAAAATCTACACATTTTCAAAGAAAGTTATCTAAACGACATTCGTACCTAACAAAATTTGTGAGATTTTGGCGGTGGTTTCAAGTCATTTAGAGTCGTGTAGCTCGAGTTATGGACTCTAGAAGTTGAGTCAAAAATCTGTCACCCGTAACAGTTTGGCGACACATTTTTGTAAAATCATTTTCGAGTATCAAACGGTGTCGAAAAATTATGAAACCACTTGGAGATGAAAGCTAACTCTTTAAACTTAATTTTTGTCTTTTGATTCATCCATTTTCGTTAAGTTTTGAGCACGAAACTTCCCCTTGAAGTCGGGCCAAGTTTCTGCCCAGAAACTGTTGGCGTTTTTATGTTTTCAAAAACGACTTTCGACTTTGTTTTTGGACATAACCTTGTTATATGGACATTATAACATGTTTATATATATGTTTCAAGTAAAATAAAAAGGGGGATGAAGTTCCTTACAAAGAAGATGGTGAAAGACACGAAGAAATGGGTGTCGGAAGCTCGTTTCCTTGCGTTTTCTTGCAAACCGAAGAGGTGGTGTTATGGTGGTTTGTGGTGGTGATTGTGGTGGTTTTGGGGCTGCTGGATTCTGCTGGAAATAGAGGGAGAGAAAAAGGGAGAGTTTGAGAGAAAGATGAGGTGTGTTGGAGTGTGAAATGAGATTGTGTGTGTAAGTAGCCAAAATGATGATATTCCATTGGAAAATGTGGGGCCGGCCTAGGAAGTCTTGGGCTTGCAGAAGTTTTATCCTATGTGTGGCTTCCACCTGATTTCTTCACTTGCCATTTAGATTAATTGTTTGTTTAATTAAAATTGTTACATTTTAATTTGTGTTTCCTTTATGTTTTCAAGCGGGTTTGCGTTACGTATTGTGCTTTTTGCATAAAACGTAAAGTGTTCGTATATTATGATATAATAATAATATAATGTGAATAACTACTATTTAATTATAAAATAGATTTACGTTATTTATTAAAAGGTTTTTCACCAACGTCCGTATTATTGTGTCGGATTCCATCCGATTGAAATTGCGTAATTAAAAATTAATTACGTACGTGCGTATAAAGTAATATACAAAGTGTTATCGTAATTAGTCCTATTTCACACTAATTACAAGTAATAATGATCTACGATTAGTCACTAATGACGGCGTAATTTGCCGGTTGTCACAAATATCGTCCACGTATACCTGCACAAGCAACAAATCGTTTCCTGTCTTTTTGATAAAAAGAGTTGAATCAATCTGCCCACGAGTGTAACCATTGGTGAGCAGGTGTTGAGACAACGTTTCATACCAAGCCCTTGGAGCTTGATGAAGACCATACAATGCTTTATCTAGTTTGTAGACGTAATCAGGATGCACTGAGTCTTCGAAACCAGGAGGTTGTTTCACATAAACCTCTTCGTTGACCTTCCCATACAAAAACGCACTCTTTACATCCAGTTGATAGACACGAAATTTCTTGAATGAAGCATAAGCAAGAAATATCCGTATTGACTCTAAACGCGCAACTGGAGCAAAAACCTCGTCATAATCCAATCCTTCGATCTGAGTAAAACCTTGAACCACCAGACGAGCTTTATTCTTCACAACTACGCCACGGTCATCTTTCTTGACTCGATAAACCCAGCGAGTACCAATCGGATAGAATCCCTGAGGTAGTTTAACCAGCTCCCAAACTTCTAACTTTTTGAACTGTTGGAGCTCCTCTTGCATGGCTTCTACCCAGTGAGAGTCAGTCAATGCTTCCTTAATGTTTTTCGGTTCAATTTGAGAAAGAAAGCATGACTCCATTTGAGCTAACTGACACTCTGTTTGCCCTCTAGTTCTAACTCCATCGTGTAAATCACCAATAATATTATCGACCGGGTGATTCACATTTACACGGCTACTTGGAATCTCTTCAGGTTCAATGACAGTTTCCAAATTTGTATCGTCTCCCCCAAAGACTAAAGTCTCTTCAAGTACTTCTGTGACAGGTTCTACTTCACCATCTGATAAAGCTGGCATGTTTGGATCTGTATCAGGATCTTGAACTGGTTCAGTAGTTTGAGGAGGAGGTGGTGGTGTTTTTGTAGAAGACTTGGATACATCAGAATATATAAGTTTGAAAGTGTAACAACCATCAAAAATATCAGGTTAACACTTAACTTAATCTCCACCTAAATCTGGCCTGACCTTCTTAAGGGTTTAAGTTAATACTGCTAGCACAAATACCTCAGTTAGTACTGCTAGTGCAATTGTCACCGTTTCCACTGCTAGCACAAATACCTCAGTTAGTACTGCTAGTGCAATTGTCACCGTTTCCACTGCTAGCACAAATACCTCAGTTAGTACTGCTAGTGCAATTGTCACCGTTTCCACTGCTAGCACAAATACCTCAGTTAGTACTGCTAGTGCAATTGTCACCGTTTCCACTGCTAGCACAAATACCTCAGTTAGTACTGCTAGTGCAATTGTCACCGTTTCCACTGCTAGCACAAATACCTCAGTTAGTACTGCTAGTGCAATTGTCACCGTTTCCACTGCTAGCACAAATACCTCAGTTAGTACTGCTAGTGCAATTGTCACCGTTTCCACTGCTAGCACAAATACCTCAGTTAGTACTGCTAGTGCAATTGTCACCGTTTCCACTGCTAGCACAAATACCTCAGTTAGTACTGCTAGTGCAATTGTCCCCGTTTCCACTGCTAGCACAAATACCTCAGTTAGTACTGCTAGTGCAATTGTCACCGTTTCCACTGCTAGCACAAATACCTCAGTTAGTACTGCTAGTGCAATTGTCACCGTTTCCACTGCTAGCACAAATACCTCAGTTAGTACTGCTAGTGCAATTGTCACCGTTTCCACTGCTAGCACAAATACCTCAGTTAGTACTGCTAGTGCAATTGTCACCGTTTCCACTGCTAGCACAAATTTCTACTGCTGGTTCAGTTTCTACTGGTAGTCGAGTTACTACTGCCCCCATTGTTACCACGGTTTATGTTACCACTGCTAGTTCCTACTGTTAGTGATATGCTCAACCCATTTCTAAAATCAACCAAGTGTTACCCACACTCTCAGTAAATCATCTTGCCCGAACTAAGTTGTACAAAATGAGAAGTAACCGTGCATGCATTCTGTAAAAAGGAACATTAATATTTTAAATAAGGATAATTGTGCACGCAAAAAGGGTTATGATTACCTCTTTTCTTTCAAAACGGCCAGCAAACCTATTTTCCATAAAACCAAATCAATTAACTTACACTCCCCATAAATCACCTCCACCCTCACCCAATCAAACTCCTTGATATTAATCATATACACTTTACCACTTATTCCTTTTGTATCCAACGGCAGAACTAAACACACACACACACACACACACACAAATACTTAAAACACTCTCACCCATTTCTCTCAACTCTTTCAACACTTATATCCGATTTTAACATAACACCCAACATATTCACCACTTCTCACCAAGAAATCGATCACTCCAGAAAACTTGCTCAATCTCAACTCTCGGTGGACAGAAACTCATCACTCAACACCCACATTTCCTGGTAGAAGAGGTAATCATGAAGTGCAAAATGTTTACATTTTATCTCGCACTAACCCAACTATTTCTATTTCGCTTTACATCTGTTCTTCACTAAATAAGTGCATTAGGGTTTTATACCTGAAAGTTTATAATGTTTTCTGTATAAAAACACTCCTAAAAACTATTCAAAATATTTACATCCGGGTTTATAAGAAGTTATGGGTTTTTGGTAAAATAAGAAAGTTGGACAACTTCCTGTCCAGATTTTAAGTTAACTTTGGACAACCCTATCTTCATCCAATCTTCATAAAAAGGTTTTGATTGTTAATTTGGAAATAGTCTTAATAAAAGAGTCACGGAATAAACAACCAAACCCGGGCAGATTCATTGTCTAACTCAGTGGGTAACCACCTTGTTTCAACTCGTACGTGTTAAAGCATATCACTAGACATTAATGGACACTTTCTCACTTGGATTAGGTCTCGGTTAAGGGATCATTCCAGATTGTAATTTGCTCACAGATTATACCCGTTAACTCAACTCACAAGGTGAGTTCACTGTCCCCCTTTTCTGATTTCTGTTTTGGGGCTGAAAAGCATGCTTATACATCTTACCAACTTGGTTTTGCTCTTTATTCACTTACAAAATTATTGTTATACAAATTTTATGCGAATTGGAGTATGTCATATTGTTATGCTTGAGTGTTATTGCAAAGTCCCCGGGAACTCACACTACTAATTAACTCGTGGCTACGAGCCGTGGGTATTATGGGTAGCATGCTATTTAGGGTAGACCACCCCTCACTCACACTTCAACGTGGGTGCATAATATCACCATTACTCATGTTGGTTGAAGAACATGGAGCTATAGGGGCAAACCTCGGTCGGATAACCGGTTTAGTAGTGGCCTCAAGGCATGAACATTCACTTCCTTAATTCTACAATTCTTTTCGCATTGATTTACTTATGTCCCCGATTGGACAAAATTTTAGTCCCCGATAGGACAAATTACTTGGTTTATCGGTCGTAAAACTGTGAGCTCACCAACTATGGCCAAAGTTGACTCTTTTGTTTGACATGCTTTTCAGGAGAACGTCGGTAAGCATGGATCATATGGGGGCTAATGCATGGGATTATGTCGATATAGCCATTTAAACGGACTTTGAACTAAATTTCTGTAATATGTTTGTAATAATGCCGTATACTTTGAACAATTTGATGTATTTTTGGATGCCTCCAAGGCTGTTTTATCTTAATTTAAATGGTATGGTTGCTATATCTTCGTGTTGTGAAATCATTAGCTGTGACACCTCGTGTTTCCGCTTTAGCGGGGTGTGACAGAAGTGGTATCAGAGCCGAAGGTTATAGAGAATACCGGTTTTTCGAAAATAAAACCAAACTATAACCAAAATTCTTTTTATTCAAAACAACACTTTATAAAGCATTGAACATTACACTTGTGTAACTAATACAAGCATTTCATTATTTAGCCTCAATTAAGCATAGCCTGATCACCTATGACTAATTCGGGAAAAGTAGTGAGAAACTTGGAGTAGTTATCCACGGGTTAATGTTAATGTTTACCCTTACCATGCATGCGCCTCAAATATCGTATGATCCATTCATTGTTATTAGCAACCTAACCCACTTTCATTTTTCAGTCTCATCATGTCCCAGTCATCATCAACCCGTACTCCCTACTCAGCCGACGCATCCGGATACATTACTAGTCGTCCTAGGAATCACTCGCCTAGTACAGAACAAGAAACGAGCAGTGAAGGAACTGCCCAAACCCTTAGGACATCACCAACACCTATTCCACCGCAACCAGCCCAGCCAGGCCCCCGGATTAGGCACACTGCGAGGATGAGAGTGGCTGACCCCGTTAGAGTGGCCCGAAGAGCACCAACACAAGAGGTTCCTCCCCAAGAAATGGACCCCCGTACTTCTCAGCCCGTTAGGGGTGAGTACCACGTGGGGGATCAGTCCACCCCTGTCCCGACACGAGTCACCGATAGGTATACGTGGCAGGAACGTATGGACAACTACGTGAACCCTGTCACATCACGACCAGGAGAGGCTTCTTCATCCCGTACGGTTATGGGAATGCCGACGGGGCATAGGGCAGGAATGACCGCGGAAGAGCTCAGGAGAATGTACATGATGACGACAGAGATACACAGCTGTCGAGGGAGGATTGAGCACCAAGGGCAACTCCTGTATGAGATGTCCGAATTGGTGGAAGGACTGTCCCACCAAACGGTCAGGGCCTTGACATCTGCTGATTCGGCCAGGAGGACCGCTAGGAGTTTAGTATGGGCTTGCTTAGGGTTGGGTTTGTTGGTGTTGATCATTCTTGTTTGGCTCCTTGTGGTGACCATGTCTTAGATGCACCTTTGAATTGGAAGTAAACTATTGTCTTTTCATTTTATTATTTTGTAATTCGGAAGGCTGAGGGCCGAATATTTATGCATCCTAGCATCGTCTATTTTTCCAAATACAGGAATGCTTATGATACTTTAACTTTCTTACACGTTCATTACTACTTTGCATATCCGTTATTGTCAAACTTCACATAATACAACACGCGAAAATTCCAATTATAACTTAGGTTAAACACATACGTACTACTGAAACAAACTTTGTGAACATCGTAGAATCATGCCTCCAAGAAGAAACTCGAACAACGTGGCTGACCAAATTGCCCAGCAGCTAAACGCGGCAATACCAAATCTCGTCGCCCAAATCACCGCTAGTCTCAACGCTGCTCAAGGAAACCCGGAATGGCAGACCGCCAACAACCACCAAGGATGCAGCTATAAAACCTTCATGTCATGTAGGCCCAAGGAATTCTTTGGAACGGAAGGTGCTGTTGGATTATTGTCATGGATAGAGAGCATGGAGTCGGTGCTCCACATCAGCAAGTGCGCGGCCGGTGATCAAGTCGAGTATGCCGCTTGCATGCTCCAAGGGAGAGCTTTAACTTGGTGGAACAATCAGATCCAGAGCCGAGGTCGTGAAGCCTCGTACAGCCTCACATGGGAGGAATTCAAGAAGCTGCTAACTGAAGAATACTGCCCAAAGGACGCACTCCAGAAATTGGAGTCTGAATTCTGGAATCACTCCATGACTGGAACCGACATTGATCAGTACACTGCCCGCTTCCATGAGCCTGCTAGGCTGGTGCCACACATGGTTACACCGGAGGAGAAGAAGGTTGACCGGTATATCTGGGGTTTAGCTCCCGAAATCCGAGGAATGGTTACGGCGGCGAACCCGACAACCATACAATCCGCAGTGGTCTTAGCAAACCGTCTAACGAACGACGTAATTAGATCAGGCGGAGCGTTAAAGGGGAATGACGCCGGTAAACGAAAGCTGGATAACCATTCAAGGCAAAGAGGTGGCGGTAATTCGGACAAGAGGCAGATGGTGGCAAGGAACTTTGGCGTGGCTGCCCAAGGGCCAAAGCAATACAATGGTCCACACCCGAGGTGTAACAAGTGCCATTTCCATCATTCGGGGAATTGCCCGGTGTGCGAAAGGTGTAAGCAGACGGGCCACTTCGCCAAGTATTGCCGAGCTGGAAATGGGAACAACCGACCGAAGGCAGCCTGCTTTGAATGTGGAAGCCAAGAACATCTCAAGAATGCCTGCCCAAAACTGATCAGGACCCCTAACAACAACGCTGGAAACCAGAGAGGGCCAGCGCGGGGCCGGGCATTTGTCATTGGAGCTGAAGAAGCAAGGCAGGATCCGAATGCAGTGACAGGTACGTTTCTTCTGAACAACCACTACGTATCTGTGCTATTTGATTCTGGAGCAGAAAGGAGTTTTGTCTCGCTGGAGTTTAGGCCATTAATTGAATTGAACTCAGTGAAACTAGAAGAGATTTTTACTATTGAATATGCTAACGGTCACGAATTCGAGGCTAGAGACATCATATTAAATTGTACCTTGAGCCTAGCTGATAAGACGTTTAATATCGATCTAAAACCAATTGAGCTGAAAAGCTTTGACGTAGTTGTGGGTATGGACTTGTTAACTAAGGTCCGAGCGGAGATTGGCTGTTTCGAGAAGGTGGTTCGAATACCACTCCAAGACGGAGCAACCCATGTCATACGAGGTGATAAGCCCGGCAGGAAACTGAACATTGTGTCGGCTATGCAAATGCGCAAGCACCTGGGGAAGCAGTGCTTTGCATTTCTAGCACACGTGGTTGACAGGAGGCCGGGGGAGAAGCGTATTCAAGACATTCCTGTTGTTAGAAATCACCCCGAAGTTTTCCCAAACGACCTACCTGGACTTCCCCCACCTAGGCCAGTCGAATTTCATATCGACCTAATTCCCGGAGCGGCGCCCGTAGCAAAGACACCATATCGTCTGGCACCGTCCGAAATGCAGGAATTGTCAGGGCAACTCCAAGAACTCCTGAGTAATGGACTAATTCGTCCAAGTTCATCGCCCTGGGGAGCTCCAGTCCTCTTCGTAAAGAAGAAAGACGGATCATTCCGTATGTGCATAGACTATAGAGAGTTGAACAAGTTAACCATAAAGAACCGATACCCTCTACCGCGAATCGACGATTTATTTGACCAATTGCAAGGCGCCTCGTACTTTTCAAAAATCGATCTTCGTTCAGGATACCACCAATTGAGAGTCCGTGAAGAGGACATCTCAAAGACAGCCTTTAGGACGCGATATGGGCATTATGAGTTCTTGGTAATGCCGTTTGGGCTAACCAACGCACCCGCAGTATTCATGGATTTGATGAATAGGGTGTGTCGCCCATATCTAGACAAGTTCGTAATTGTGTTCATCGACGATATACTGATTTACTCCAAAAGCAAGGAGGACCATGAGCGACACTTGGAGATAATATTGAAGTTACTAAAGGAGCAGAAGCTGTACGCCAAGTTCTCAAAGTGTGAGTTTTGGCTTCGAGAAGTACACTTCCTTGGTCACGTGGTCAACAAGGAGGGAATTCATGTTGACCCAGCCAAAGTCGAGGCTATCAAGAAATGGGAAGCTCCGAGAACCCCTACAGAGATACGCCAATTTCTGGGATTAGCTGGTTACTACCGAAGGTTTATCGAAAATTTTTCAAGGATTGCTAAACCGCTAACTGAGCTGACCCAGAAGGCTAAAAAGTTCTCTTGGGGAGAAGAACAGGAAGAAGCGTTTCAGACACTGAAGAGTAGGCTATGTAACGCGCCCATCTTAGCTTTACCAGAAGGAACGGAAGATTTTGTAGTATACTGTGACGCATCCCACCAAGGAATGGGCTGCGTGTTGATGCAAAGGAATAAGGTGATTGCCTACGCATCGAGACAACTCAAGGAGCATGAAAAGAACTATACAACGCACGACTTAGAGTTAGGAGCAGTGGTGTTCGCTCTTAAAATTTGGAGACACTATCTGTATGGCACAAAGTGCACCATCTTCACCGATCATAAGAGTCTTCAACATATCCTCGATCAGAAGATACTCAACATGAGGCAAAGAAGATGGGCAGAACTGCATGGTGATTACGATTGTGACATCAAGTATCACCCCGGCAAGGCTAATGTAGTAGCCGATGCTTTAAGTAGGAAGGAAAAGTTAAGACCCTCGCGAGTGCGAGCATTGGGAATACAAGTTCAGACGAGTCTGAAAACTCGAATTTTGGAAGCTCAAGATGAAGCTTTGAAACCGGAGAACATAAAGAATGAAACCTTGCATAACCTGGATCAAAGGTTTGAAATCAAGTCCGATGGAGTTCGGTATTTCAAGGAAAGAGTGTGGATTCCGAATATCAAAGAACTGAGAAAAATCATTCTTGAAGAAGCCCATAGATCCAAGTATTCAATTCACCCCGGAGCTGATAAAATGTACAAGGACTTAAGGGAATACTATTGGTGGCCAGGAATGAAAAAGGATATTGCGGTATTCGTGGGAAAATGCTTGACTTGCTCCAAAGTCAAGGCAGAGCACCAGAAGCCATCAGGATTATTGCAGCAGCCGGAAATCCCACAATGGAAATGGGAACAAATATCAATGGATTTCGTCACAAAATTGCCACATACGGCAAGAGGACATGACTCTATATGGGTCATAGTGGACAGACTAACAAAATCAGCAAACTTTATTCCCATCCGAGAAGATTACAAAATGGACAAACTCGCTCAAATCTATATTGACGAAATCGTTGTACGTCACGGAATTCCACTTTCCATCATTTCTGATAGAGATAGTCGATTCACGTCACGTTTATGGCAACAACTTCAAAAGGCCCTAGGCACTCAAATAAATTTAAGCACCGCTTACCATCCGCAAACTGATGGCCAAAGTGAGCGAACCATCCGAACATTGGAAGACATGTTCAGAGCCTGCGCCATAGATTTTAAAGGCAGCTGGGATACTCACTTGCCTTTGGTGGAGTTTTCCTACAACAACAACTATCACACAAGCATAGGTTGTGCACCCTTTGAGGCCTTATATGGACGCAAGTGCCGATCACCACTTTGTTGGTTAGAAACCGGTGATAGGCAGCTAATCAAACTCGATATTATACAAGAGACAACTGACAAGATCGTTGCTATCAGGGAAAGATTAAGGACTGCCAGAAGTCGGCAGAAAAGTTACGCTGACAACCGTAGGAAGCCCTTAGAGTTTCAAGTCGGCGACAAAGTACTTTTGAAGGTGTCACCATGGAAGGGTATAATCCGCTTTGGAAAGCGAGGCAAACTTAACCCGAGGTATGTTGGACCTTTTGAGATAATAGAAAGGATTGGTCCAGTCGCGTACCGACTTGAACTACCTCAGGAACTTAGCAACATACATAACACGTTTCATGTATCCAATCTAAAGAAATGTCTGGCTGACGAAACACTTATTGTTCCTCTTGATGAAATTCACATAGATGACAAACTAAACTTCGTAGAAGAACCACTCGAAATTTTGGACCGCGAGGTCAAAAGGTTAAAACGAAGTAAGATACCCATTGTTAAAGTTCGATGGAACTCACGACGAGGTCCTGAATTTACTTGGGAACGTGAAGACTATATTCGACGCAAATACCCTCACCTATTTCCTAGCACATCGGCAACCAATGGAACGAATTGAATTTCGGGACGAAATTCTTTTCAACGGGGAGATACTGTAACAACCATCAAAAATATCAGGTTAACACTTAACTTAATCTCCACCTAAATCTGGCCTGACCTTCTTAAGGGTTTAAGTTAATACTGCTAGCACAAATACCTCAGTTAGTACTGCTAGTGCAATTGTCACCGTTTCCACTGCTAGCACAAATACCTCAGTTAGTACTGCTAGTGCAATTGTCACCGTTTCCACTGCTAGCACAAATACCTCAGTTAGTACTGCTAGTGCAATTGTCACCGTTTCCACTGCTAGCACAAATACCTCAGTTAGTACTGCTAGTGCAATTGTCACCGTTTCCACTGCTAGCACAAATACCTCAGTTAGTACTGCTAGTGCAATTGTCACCGTTTCCACTGCTAGCACAAATTTCTACTGCTGGTTCAGTTTCTACTGGTAGTCGAGTTACTACTGCCCCCATTGTTACCACGGTTTATGTTACCACTGCTAGTTCCTACTGTTAGTGATATGCTCAACCCATTTCTAAAATCAACCAAGTGTTACCCACACTCTCAGTAAATCATCTTGCCCGAATCAAAAGTTATCTAAGTTGTATAAAAAGAGAAGTAACCGTGCATGCATTCTGTAAAAAGGAACATTAATATTTTAAATAAGGATAATCGTGCACGCAAAAAGGGTTATGATTACCTCTTTTCTTTCAAAAACGGCCAGCAAACCTATTTTCCATAAAACCAAATCAATTAACTTACACTCCCCATAAATCACCTCCACCCTCACCCAATCAAACTCCTTGATATTAATCATATACACTTTACCACTTATTCCTTTTGTATCCAACGGCAGAACTAAACACACACACACACACACACAAATACTTAAAACACTCTCACCCATTTCTCTCAACTCTTTCAACACTTATATCCGATTTTAACATAACACCCAACATATTCACCACTTCTCACCAAGAAATCGATCACTCCAGAAAACTTGCTCAATCTCAACTCTCGGTGGACAGAAACTCATCACTCAACACCCACATTTCCTGGTAGAAGAGGTAATCATGAAGTGCAAAATGTTTACATTTTATCTCGCACTAACCCAACTATTTCTATTTCGCTTTACATCTGTTCTTCACTAAATAAGTGCATTAGGGTTTTATACCTGAAAGTTTATAATGTTTTCTGTATAAAAACACTCCTAAAAACTATTCAAAATATTTACATCCGGGTTTATAAGAAGTTATGGGTTTTTGGTAAAATAAGAAAGTTGGACAACTTCCTGTCCAGATTTTAAGTTAACTTTGGACAACCCTATCTTCATCCAATCTTCATAAAAAGGTTTTGATTGTTAATTTGGAAATAGTCTTAATAAAAGAGTCACGGAATAAACAACCAAACCCGGGCAGATTCATTGTCTAACTCAGTGGGTAACCACCTTGTTTCAACTCGTACGTGTTAAAGCATATCACTAGACATTAATGGACACTTTCTCACTTGGATTAGGTCTCGGTTAAGGGATCATTCCAGATTGTAATTTGCTCACAGATTATACCCGTTAACTCAACTCACAAGGTGAGTTCACTGTCCCCCTTTTCTGATTTCTGTTTTGGGGCTGAAAAGCATGCTTATACATCTTACCAACTTGGTTTTGCTCTTTATTCACTTACAAAATTATTGTTATACAAATTTTATGCGAATTGGAGTATGTCATATTGTTATGCTTGAGTGTTATTGCAAAGTCCCCCGGAACTCACACTACTAATTAACTCGTGGCTACGAGCCGTGGGTATTATGGGTAGCATGCTATTTAGGGTAGACCACCCCTCACTCACACTTCAACGTGGGTGCATAATATCACCATTACTCATGTTGGTTGAAGAACATGGAGCTATAGGGGCAAACCTCGGTCGGATAACCGGTTTAGTAGTGGCCTCAAGGCATGAACATTCACTTCCTTAATTCTACAATTCTTTTCGCATTGATTTACTTATGTCCCCGATTGGACAAAATTTTAGTCCCCGATAGGACAAATTACTTGGTTTATCGGTCGTAAAACTGTGAGCTCACCAACTATGGCCAAAGTTGACTCTTTTGTTTGACATGCTTTTCAGGAGAACGTCGGTAAGCATGGATCATATGGGGGCTAATGCATGGGATTATGTCGATATAGCCATTTAAACGGACTTTGAACTAAATTTTTGTAATATGTTTGTAATAATGCCGTATACTTTGAACAATTTGATGTATTTTTGGATGCCTCCAAGGCTGTTTTATCTTAATTTAAATGGTATGGTTGCTATATCTTCGTGTTGTGAAATCATTAGCTGTGACACCTCGTGTTTCCGCTTTAGCGGGGTGTGACAGAAAGAGTCGAACATACTGTCATAGTCGAACAAAAATTCGGGCCCTGAACCTTGTGAAGGTTGAGTATAACGAAGACATGTTACCTCAAAATGTTCCTCCACTCTTTTTGTTGCTTTGTTATACACACGCTAATTAGGTGAATTATTTGAAAAACCCAAGAAATAGCCTTCACTCGATTTGTTACCGAATTTAGCCACTCGTTCTTTTGTGTGCATAATCATACAGGGACACCCGAACGGCTCAAGAGACTGTAGATTTGGTTTACGGTTGTTAAGAAGCTCATAACAGGTCTGATTTCGTTTCTTAACTAAGGACACTCTATTCAAAATGTAGCAGGCTGTGTTGACTGCTTCTGCCCAGAAAGTGATAGGCAGTTTTGAGTCAACTAACATTGTCCGTGCAGCTTCAATGAGAGTCCTGTTCTTACGTTCAGCAACTCCATTCTGTTGAGGAGTTCTTGCAGCACTGAACTGATGATCAATGCCTTTCTTCAAACAGTATAGACCTATTGTAGAGTTCTTAAATTCTGTACCGTTATCACTTCGTAGTTTCTTGATTTTCATGTTGCAAAAGTTCTCCAGTTTATCAAATAAGTAGATAAGGATTTGTTGGGTCACAAGGTTCCCAAAACTTAGATACAGATTAAATAACAGTTATCTTAACGTGTTAGTTTATATCCAAGTTTTATATCAAACAAGTTTAAATTAATCTAGGCGGAAAACAAGATTAATTTTGACACAGAGTTTATTATGAATCAAAGTATTATTCACAATAAAGTGTTTGTCTCACACAGATGACAAAGTATTCAAACCCACACAGATGCTTTGAATACGATCAAAGTATTAGTATATTAAGATACAATTATCACTACAAACTTTAACAGTTAGTGTGGTAATGCTTTGAGCCTAAGCTTAAAGGTTTTGTATACTATTTTGCTTTGAGTGCTTGGTTTACTTGGATACTTGGATACATAGCAGTGCTTTTTGAACTACTATTTATAGAGTTGGATGTAACTCTATATTATCCAGCTTACATAATTGTCCAAGGGATAACAGATGCATCTTGGGCAACTTTGCACGCCACCCTTTTTGCTTTTCTTGGAAATAGAAAAAGCAAAAGGTAAAAGGTTTCTTTGCTGAGAAGAAAACCTTTGTTCGATGTTTGACCTTTCTCAAACATCTTATCAGTTGTATCTAGCCTAAGAAAAGAAGAATATCTTCTGTACATTTGTACTTTCATTCTTCAATCTGTGCTCTTCAGTCTGTGTTCATCAGTCTGTGATCTTCAGTCTGTGAACTTCAGTCTGTGAAGTCTTCTGTATTCAATCTTCATTCTTCAGATGATGAATTCATAAGTCTTCAGGAGAGCATGGCTTTCAGTCTGTGAGATTCTTCAGTCTGTGTAGCACAGACTCAGAAACCATTCTTCAGTCTATGTAGCACAGACTCAGAAACACAGACTCAGGAATTTCACTAAGTTTCCTGAATACAACTAAGTTAGATTTTGGCTCCTCAGATTTATAATGTAGGTTTGATCATTGTTTTTCCCAACAGGATTTCACTAGTTTCATCCTTGGAGGCCAAAAAATAAACCCAAGAAAACTTTGAGTAATCATCAGTAACCCCCAAGCAATACCATGCTCCACCTATACTCTTCTTGCTCACTGGTCCGAATAAGTCCATGTGCAACAATTCCAACGGCGCTTCAACGGAGTTTACTAATTTTGACTTATGGGTCTTCTTGTGTTGTTTCCCTTTTTGGAAGGGAACACAATGGTCATTGAGACCGAAAGATTGCTTCGGTACACCATGCACAAGATCATGCTTAACCAGATAATTCATTTTGCGAAAATGCAAATGACCCATTCGTCGATGCCACAGTATTGATTCTCTTTCAGTGGCCTTGGACAGAAAACACGTTTGCTGCTTTGTTTCAACAATACGCATATCCAGAATGTACGTGTCTCTGTCTCGAGGTGTCCTCAGTAGCACCCATTCCTCGGGAATAACAAATCCCGGCTTCAGAATACAACACTCACTCTTTGTGAAAACCGTAGTGTACGACTTATCACAAACTTGCGATACACTTAGAAGATTGTGTTGCAGCTATTCTACATAATTAACTTTTTCAAAGCTCACTTTGCCGTTTGAGAGTGTGCCTTGACCAGAAATAACTCCTCCTTTGTCACCAGCAAACGCAACATATCCCCCATTATACGCATGAACATCGGAAAGCAGGGATATATTGCCGGTCATGTGCCGCGAGCAACCACTATCGATATACCATTTGCTATTCAGTAAGGCTTCAGGTTGCTGCAACACCAAAAACAAAGAAGTTAATTTGTAACGGAGACCCAAGCCTTTACAGACTTGGGCACCCCAGAAGCATCATCCACAATGATCACATCAGTCAAAATTTTGTTTTTAAATATATCAGAATTATTGATTGATGTGACACTGTTGGATGCAGAATCACTTGATGATTCTTTCACTTTCCAAACCCTTTTAGGTTTGGAAGGTTGCTTGTCAACAACATTGAGCTTAGCATTTGATGATTTGGTTGACTCAACTTTGCTGAAATTCTTAGCGGGTGAAGAAGAATGTGAACCTTTTACTGAAGAATTTTTAATTTTAGAAATTTTAGGAACACTTTTCCCTGACCGCTTTTGAGCAAGCAACGGGCAATCATTTATTAAATGACCTTGTTTCTTGAAGTAGAAACAAGATCTTTTCTCGAAAAGTTGTTGAAATTTTGGAACAATCCTATGAGAATGGTTGAAAGAAGCATTAAAATCACATGCACACTTATGTGAGCATGTCGAATTTGACACTTGTTTAGAAAAGATAGTGGATTTAGAAGAATTTTGATGCTTTCTAATATTTTCTTTGATTTTCAAAATCTTCTTTTCAGGCTCAGCCTTAGCTTTGCCTTTTCCACTTAAAGCCATGAAGGAAGATTCATTTGTTATAATTACATTGTTTGGCTTTATGTTTTTCTTTTCAACCTTTGAGTACTCCTCTTCGGTTATATCTTCAATTTCAACAATCTCCTCTACAATAACAGGAAAATCACTTGAAGCCTTATTTAAAACAGGCTCACAACCATCAGAAGGCTTAATTGACTCAGCCTTGACACAAACAGTAACTGATTCAACAAATTTAACCTCTTGAGCCTTAACAATCTCAGGCTCACTAGGTTTTGCCTTAACAGGTTCAGACTCACTAGTGCTGGGTTGATCAACAGTTACTTTAACTTTTTCAGCCTGAATTTTCTCAGGCTTACTTATTTTGACAGGAACAGATTTAACAGGATTTATGTCTACCTTTGAAAAAGTAGGCACAAATTCTAAGATGTCATCCTTAGCAGGCATTGGAAGATAATCTTTAGGAGGCGGGACTTGATGATAACCAAGTCCAGCCTTGCTTTTAGTATTAGTTCTTTGTGCCTGAAGGATCTCTTCAAAGACTAATGAGGAAGTTGAAAAATTTGACAATTTTCTTTTTAAATCTAAAACCTCAGTTTGAGAATCAGAAAGTTCTTTCTTTACCTTAGTATGCATGGTGACATAACTATCTATTTCATCTTGCTGACTAAAGATTTTAGCTTTTAATTCTTTCTTTTCTTCAAAAATTGCCTTTAACTTTTTATCACACACCTTATCATTATCTTTTAACATATTATTTGAAACAGTTAACTATTCTATGTTGGCGATAAGGCGTTCAGTTTCTTCTCTTAGCCTGTTTACTTGTCCTGTCAAACGAATACAAGATATACAAGAAAAGGGTTCATTATCAAACTCATGTATGTTGGCCATGAAAGCTTTGTTTTGTTGGTCATCATCAGCTTGTTTTGACCAGTCAAACGCTTCATCTGACAACATTAAGGCAGCAGATACCATTGCCTTTTCTTCAGCTTTAGCCTTCTCTGTTGATTTGTTCGGAGTAGGCCTTGTAAAACCAGATGAAGGCTGTCTTGTTTCACATTCACGAGCAAAGTGTCCATAGTTTTGACACTTGTAGCACTTGACCTTGCTCTTGTTAAACCCTAGACCCTTATCACTTGGGTCCTCCAACGACTTTTTGCCTGTTTTCTTAAAGTAGTTCTTGGCTCTTCTAGTAAGCATAGCCAAGTTCCACCTTAAGTCCATTCGCTCCAATTCGTCATCATCGATTTGACGAAAATCTTCTTCTGTCAAATCCATGGAGCCTGCTTTCTTGCAGAGAAAGTCTTCATAGGCGGATAGCAGCGCCGAGAAAAGTGCAGCATGATCTTGTGAAGCTGCAGGAATAGGCCCTTGATGACTTGGTGGTTGAAAATAAGAACCACCAGAAGAGGTACTAGATTGATGACTTGAAGAGCCACCAGTTCCAACAGCCAAGAATGCTGAGCCGGATGTTCCGGTTGATGAAACATCCACTCCGTAGATCTTAGGATTTTGGACATTTGCAGTAGCTTTGGTTTCCTTTCTTTGCATGTCCAAAAGATCAGCTTCTAGCTGACCAATAAGATCATCAAGTGACATATTCAGAATGTCTGGATCTTTTTCCATCATTAAAACTCTAGTATCCCATTTGTCAGGTAGGGATTCAAGAAGTTTTTTATTTATTTCAGTTTTGTCCAGAGTTATTCCCCCTTCTATTAGCTCACTAACTAACTGTGAGTATCTAGAAAACAAGTCAGAAAGAGACTCGTTTGGAAGAATATCGAACACGTCATACTGCTTCTTGACTAAGCGTAATTTATTCTGCTTATATTGTTCACTACCACCGCATCTTTTCTCAAATGCCTTCCATAAATCATAAGCAATTTCCAGATGTCGAAATTGCTTGAGTATTGACGGTGGTAATGCCATGGTGATTGCAGAATGAGCCTTTTTATCATTTTCAAAGGCTTTGCGTTCCTCAGGAGTCATTGATTTAATTGGTTTTAATGGTGCAAAACCAGTATAAACTCCCGGACTGACAGGACGTTCGTATCTTTCAGTCAAGGCAACCCACATCTCGGGATCATTAAAAGAGACAAACGCTTCAAAGCGTTGACGCCAGTAGGCGTAATCCATCCCTACAGTATACATAGGTGGTTTATTCGTACTTCCAACTTCAGAGTTTTGCTTGAGTAAATCTCCAACACGTTGTAATGAAGAAGATGCCATTTTGATAACCTGCAAAACAAACACACAAAGAATACAAACTAAACTGTTATGCGACACAAGGGTTGTGTCGCTAAGTCAAATGGCGACACTAAGGATGTGTCGCAGAGAATTTAGTAACAGTTAAATAGGCGACACAAGGTTTGTGTCGCAAAGTTTTATGTCGCAATTTTAACTTGTGTCGCAATCTTTGTGTCGCAACTTTCAAACTTGTGTCGCTATCTCGTGTCGTTGAACTCTTAAATACGGCACGAAGTTGTGTCGCTTAAAACCTACACGCGACAGAAGATTGTGTCGCTAAAACCCTAAATGCGACAGAAAGGCTGTGTCGCATCTTGTGTCGCAATGTCGAGAAGAGCTGCGGCAGAAAAACCTAAAATTCGCAAACTTCCGAAACCCTAACGAAAAACCACGAACAATGGACGAATCTTAACACCAAAATCTTCCAGAAAATGTAAAATATCGATCCTTTAACACGAAATGCAAAGATCTAATTCCAAAACTAGTCGATTTTAGCCGAAAAACACGTACTAACACGATCCGAAAACACCAAATCCGTAGATTATGGCTCTGATACCACTTGTAGGTTCCCTTTTTTTTGGACCTAACCGGATCAACACAAACAATCGAGAGGCGGAATTCAAACGATTGTATAAAGTACGTAAAACACAAAACGAATCAAACGCAAATCGAATGTATATTGATATAGTAACCGATTAGCTTGATACACTGAAATGCCTTACAATATGCTCTGATAAACCCTAGAATCGTCAACCCCACAAATGAGGCCGAACTTCTCTATTTATAGCCAAAACGAAACTGACCTGCGACACAAGCTTTGTGTCGCACAGCCAGCTCATGCGACACAAGCCTTGTGTCGCATAAGGGACACAGGCTCTGTGTCGCCTAAAACACAAATTGTAACCTTACATAAAATAGACAAAACGTCGTAATTTCATATCAAACTATTACAAGCTAAGACCAACTGACAGACAAACAAATATGCACCAACAGTTATTATAATGTCAAGTCAGTGGGTCGAGGAAGTCGAATTGATGTATGTGCTAGCTTAACTAAGATATTGTGTAATTGATTGATTATCAATAGAAAACAGATTATATTTACATCGTGTGTATTCGTTACAATTCAATTCACGTACTAAACAAGTTTATACCGATTCCGCACGTTTTACTTGTTTGATTCGAGTTGAGATCCAGACACATAGGACCTCACAAAGGATCATATCAATCGCCAACTCATGCGAGAGTGGTTGTCCTAGTATTTCAAGACGGTTAAGGTGCCCAATCATTCTCACAACGTGAGCACTTACATCCCATCTCTCGGCCATCTTGCAATTATTCAACTCCTTAGTGGCTTCGAACCTTTTGGTTCTAGCTGTGGATTGAAAAGTGTCCCGAAGTTCGCAGATCAAATCAAACGCTGGTGTCTCCATGTAATCAAACATTGCACATCAAGCAGGTCGTTCACATGCATAGTATGAGCATTTCTAACGGTCGCGGCTGCATTGTTTGGTGGGGCGGGACCGAGAGGGGTCTTGAGCACATGCCATTTTCGTTCATGGCGAAGGAGAATTTGAAGGTTCCTCTTCCAATCACGAACGTTAGGCCCGGTTAACATTTCCTTCTCAAGGATAGTGCGAAGCGACAAGTTTATAGTGTTGTTAGTAGTATTGTTGTTATTAGCCATCTATAGGACAAACAAACAAAATTAGTTATTCCGAATAACTCTTAATAATTCATAAACCCTTATAGAACTATTATTATTAAAATGCAAAAAAATTCAATCCGAATACTCTCCGAGTACTTCCCGCCTAGGCCGAGTACTCGCTACAAGGTCCATACCGAGTACTCCGGCCTATCGAATTAAACAACCTTGTTCACATGTATTGACAAGGCAAACAAGACCGGATCTGTTTGACCTGTAACAAGACAGGTGAGTTTGGTAACATATTCAATCAGTCTTTTATAGTATACTTATATACGACGCTTTAAACTTGAGTCTACTTTATAAATCAGTTCGTTAGTTTGTCATATTTGAATTTAAATATGTATTCTACCAAGATCATGGGAGCCTGGGAGGTTGTCTTGCTGCATGTTAAGCTTAATTAACACACTTACCAAGACTAAATATGATGGTATATTAGCAAGATCCTAAGCTTTACATGATTCTTTGGTCATATTCTCCGCTTTTTTTTTTCTAAATTTATCACTGTTTTTTTTACATTGTTTGTCCATATTTACAAGACGAAGACATGTAGCAGCCCACGATCCAACTTCTTTAAATTTCAACCAATGTTAGAAGACCGTGAACTGTAGCCGACATGTAGATCGACTCCACAACTAAGTGTTACTTGAAAACAGGTTCTACACTATCAATTTTGTTTAGAAATCGTGTTATATTTTGTAGGTTATTATCAAGGTTAGTAAGAGGGATGCAAGTAGGATGAAACTGGTTCAACATATTACTATGACTGGTAGCTACTTACAAGAAAATTGCTCTTAGCAAAAGTTTTCTACTTTCAGTTTCAGGTGTTTCAATCGTTCTAACCTTGATAAGTTGGTAACATTTTATATTTTTGGTAGTTAAGATTGAAGAGTTTGAGCATCTATACATATTTGTCCAAGCTGGCATGAATCCTTCCTATTTGTTTAAACTTTGATGATGAAAATTTGCACATTCTGTTGTGTCTTCTGTCTAACCAAATTTTATTTGTTTGTATTCACATGTTGGGCTATTAATGATCTATTACATCTCCATAAGATGATTATAATATGATTATTTTAGGTTAATGAATTTCTGCGTGGTCTATTCCCTTATGTCTCTATTCTGTATTTCTATTAATATGATTTTTTTGCGTACAGTATGATGCACAATTTAATGTTTGTATAACTATTTTGTATCTATAGTAAGATTAATATGTGTCATGAGGCTATACTATGGGTCTTAAACTGTTATCAGTTTAATTTGTAGTGGTTTGGTTTCGTTATTGTTTCCTACTACCGGTCTCCTTCTTGGTTGTTTAGAAGGTTTTACTGAACTGCTTTTCTAAAAGAAAAAAAAAAAGGTTACTGAACTGGAAATCTGACTTCAAACTATGATGAAACTAATCATTTCTGAACTCTATGCATTTAGTAAAGAAAAAACAATTTTGTTATTGAATTACTTTGTGAGTATATTTATCAACCATATATGGTCAGTTTTTGTCATGTTTAAAAAGTTATTGTAGTCCTTGCATGACTGTATATTTATTTTGGATTGGAATCTCTGTTCGCATCCAACCCATTGTAAATGGGTCATTTTTCATTGTATTTATCGATTCTAATGCAAGTTTACTATTGATACAGGTACTTTCGAGGATCGAAAGACAAGCCTTGGTTAATGATTTTTCTTTGTCATCTCCTGTTCTTTTTTACGTTTTCGAGTAATCAGTTCCGCATCTTTATGTTTCCGCCTTTTTAATTTCAACAAGACTACAATTCATTTGTATTCGCATTTTCTCATATATTTTGTAAGTTCTGTAGTTAACTAATTTCTATATAAATGTTTTCCTTAGCATATTATTCGATTTAAAATTCTAAATTTTTTTATGCTCTCATAGCCTCGCAGGTCTCTTTTAAAACAATCCAAACCACTCCCTGTTCATCTCCTAATGTTTTATCATAGTCTGCAATTGATATGCTACTTGAGACGGTAATTTCTTCATTTTTCTTATTCTGGTACAATGAAGGTAACTAGAATTTATATCTTTAGTTTTTCTGATGTTTTATATTACGAGCAAGTGTTTGGTGAAGTTCTATATGGAAAATGATTTTTATATATTTGAAGGGTAAAATGGGCAAAACAATTGTATAGATAAGTTGTTCAATAGGAAATATGGTTAAGCTGGCTGAAAGTCTTTAAAATGCATTCTAAATCTTATAAGATTTCATTTTGTGATTAATTAACTTGATACTTTTTATCCCTATGCAGGACTTGCTGCTAATCTTTATTACTGGACTATGAGGCCATTTAGTTGCTTATTTATTTCATTGATTTCAATAGATGGTTACATGTTTTTATATGGGTCTAAAATTGACAAGTAAATAGTTCATATCCTTTATCCAGTGCAGTTGAGTGTATTAAAAAAATACTAAAGAAATATGGTTTGATTTATGTAGCCTTAAGTTTCTTAATCATTAAAACGTATATTTTTGTTCGCTGTAGTTATTTGAATGTGGCGATTTTAGCCCATTTAAGCTTAAATTATTGTGGTGATGACAAGGCAACTTGGAAGGTATATTTTCATCATGCATAGTTATACATGGCATAGCTAGAAAAACTTATGATAACATTCCTAATAATGTTGATGTTAATAAGATCATTTATAACCTTGATATATATAGGAACTCGAGAAACAATCTTTCCACCTGACCAAAATTAACGGATAATGTTGTATTGCCCTTGTATCTAGGCCTCCTATGTTTCTCTTGGCACCCATTATTTATTGCAAAACTAATTGACCAGGTATTTGTTGGTCAACCGCTTATCAATGAATGTATATAAACAAACTTTTCTTATTATAATGTTGAAGATTGAAGATCTCCTCCGAGAACAAAATAAACATAACAAGCGAATCATTGGCTTGTATGAAGACATGATTCGCTGAAAGGAATCATCATCATAATAAGTAACAAATAATAAATAAAGTACCTGAAGTTGGTACATTGAGAAAAAGAGTCCCAAAAATCATAATCATACAATGGGGAAACAATATTTCGTTGTCTTTGCTACCTTAGCCATTGCTTTTATGGTTCAGGATGGAGTTGAAGCGTGAGTCATCCTGTTTTTCTCTAATAATTTCGGACATATTATATTAATACATGTCTATCAAAATAATAACTGTTATTGACATGTACGTACAATTGTTTTAATTAGGACTCTACGCGGAACAAATTTAACAAGGAGGGTGCTACACGAATGTAAAGCAAATAACGCAATAGATAAGTGTTGGAGGTGCAAACCAGATTGGGCAGAAAATCGACAAGCATTAGCCAAATGTGCACAAGGTTTTGCTAAAGGAACGACAGGTGGCGCAAGTGGGGAAATTTACAAGGTGACCGATTGTTCTGATGATAATGCTGCGAATCCCAAGGAAGGGACTCTTCGATTTGGTGTCATCCAAGATAGACCTTTGTGGATAATCTTTGAAAAGGATATGGTCATTACTCTGAAACACGAGCTCGTGATTAATAAAGACACGACAATTGATGGTAGAGGTGCCAAGGTTGAGATTGCTAAAGGTGGAGGTCTCACTATTCATATGGTTTGCAATGTTATCATCCATGGGATCCACATCCACGATATTAAAGTAACGGAAGGTGGATTGATTAAGCATTCAGATGGCCCACCAGGAATGAGACATAAGAGCGATGGTGATGGTATTTGCGTGTCTGGTTCTTCCAAGATATGGATTGACCATTGCACTCTTAGTAACGGCCCAGATGGCCTCATTGATGTTACATTAGGTAGCACAGACGTAACTATTTCCAACTGCAAGTTTTCCCATCACCATAAAGTAACGTCTTTAGCGTATTTTTGTACAATGTATGTGGTTTTTATCTATCGAGTTTACTTAACTTAACATAAACAGGTGATATTGCTTGGGGCAGACGATAAGCATGAACAAGATAAGAATATGAAAGTCACTGTCGCATACAACAAGTTTAGCGATGGATGTGACCAAAGAATGCCTAGATGTCGACATGGGTTTTTCCAAGTGGTTAACAACGACTATGACAGATGGGGAACGTATGCTATTGGTGGTAGCGCTGCCCCAACTATCCTCAGCCATGGCAACAAATTTTTCGCTCCTGATGAGCGTCACAAAAAAAATGTATTCCAATTAAATTAGTCACCTCTAAATAACTAACTACTACGGATGTAGTAACATCCAGGGACGGAGCTAGTACATTTTTCATCTGGGTTCAACACTAAAAATAGTGACACTTTTATATATGAAGCAGTGAATTTATAAATAAAGTTATACTAAAATTGTACTAAAATCACTAATTTCAAATATCTGTTTTTTTCCGCCCGTATAAGCACTCTCTAGCTCTGTCCTCTGTTATCTTAATATATTATGTATTATTTATATTTATATATGGCGTTTTTGAAGGTTCTTGTGAGGGCAGATGCCCCACCAGAAGTGTCGATGAAGTGGAATTGGAGATCCGAAAAAGACTGTCTTGAAAATGGAGCTATATTTCTACCATCAGGGTGTGATCCGCAATTAACCCCTGAAATTAAAAACCACTTGATTCAAGCAGAACCAGGAGACGCTGTACCACAACTCACCAATTGTGCTGGTGCACTCTCATGCGTGCCGGGAAAACCTTGCTAACCCACTCCAATTTTACTGTTACCGGCACCAAGATGTCACAAAACAAGACATTACATTTGATTAGCATGTTTGTTTGACGTGTAAGAACGAAAAAGTCATTCAAACATGTAGTTTGGTGTACATCTTTAAACACATGAATTAAGTCAAATTGAAAATTGTACATATAATTGTCTTTGATGTCAATTAAGTTGAATCATACAACTAAGTGTAGGGAAAAAAAATACTCATACCCAAATATAATTTCATTGTTATAACGAATTCAACATGATACAATTACAAAGTAAACAAGTCAGAAAATATGATACACTTATAATTAATGAAATGAAAAGAAAACATACAGAAATGAGTAGAAACAAAGGATGACAACGAATGATAAACCGATGCCCTTGTTATAGATAGTTCCCTTAAAATAGATTCGTCATCTGTTTCAAGGGTACAATGGTCAAACCAGTAGTACTGTCGGAGTAGAAACTTACCTGAAAATGCAGTAATAAGATGTGTATTTGCTCTGTGTTTCATAATTTTAGTTGATGTCTCAAATGGTGGAAGTGATGATGTTTATATTCAGCAAATCATAAGTATTGTATTAAACAAATCATTAAACCTTAATGATTGGTCATTTAATACAGTGAACCACTACATTTTACGTACTAGTATAACTGAAAAGATGTTAAAGGACCTAGACAATCGATCGTGAGTCGGATTAGATGGGTAAAAAGTTGTCAACAGACCCGTCTGTTAAATGGATCAAAACCGTCACCCGACCCGTTTGCTGTCAAACGGGTTTGCATCGCCACTCAACCTATTTGCAATAAGACCCTTGTCTTACATAAGGCTTGTTAGGAATTGTGAACCCAAACAAGAACATAAATCTCAAGACCGTACTCACAAACAATAAACGAATCAAATCAAGGCAACCACACAATTAAGATTACGAGAAAAGTAAACGAACACACGGAAGTAACGTGGTTATATCCAATCTACTCAATTGGTTTAATCCACGGCTAAATTAGAGAAAATTTTTATTAAATTCGGCGGTGTTTGGATTACAAATTCATGGGTTAAATATATATAGTGAATACGACTTACAAAACAAGAAAATTGGCTGCCATAGGATCGCATTGCGATATTTATACTCGTGTCGCGATTAAAATAGTCCGCGTCAAAAACTTCATCACAGAAACTTGAAGACTCTTGTGGGATATGACAAATCAAATCCGAAAAAAAACCCCAAAGCTCTCACCTAACTCCCACGCGTTCCAGATCCCTCAACAATCTTATAAAGCTCAAGCCGACCAGGACTTTCAACACCTACCTCACCCCCTAGCCATTCCTCATTCGGAATCTCGACCACATAAAAGGTCCCCCATTGATACCCGCGAGCAATTACCAAACTACCTTTGATAACTTTCCATTGTTGATCGCTAAACCTAATATGGTATCGTTCATCATCCAATTGCCCATTCGAGATCAACCGCCTCTTAAGCTTGGGAATGAACCTCACATTCTTGAGGAACCAAAGTGTATCAAGGTGAGTTTTGAGGACAACATCCCCAATGTGACACCTGAGAAATTAGGCTGCATTTTTGTACCTAAATTTGGTCATTACTACTTGTATTTAGTTTGCTATAGGACTAAGAACAGTAGCATACGGTATATTTTCATATATACGCGCGTACGTAATTAAATTTTAATTATGCAATTTCAATCGGATGGAATCCGACACGGTACATACAGACGTTGGTGAAAAACTTTTCTTAAATAACGTAACTATATTAATTGGTCGTTATTTAACTTATATTATAATAATATCTTGTACGCGTTGTACATAACGCAAACGCGCGGATCGCGCCCGACAATTAAAAGGAAACTCAAATTTTAATATAACAATTTTTAAAACAAACAAATTAATTAAATGAGTTGGGCAAGTGGGGAAATCGGGTGGAGCCCACATTAGAAATGGAAGTTCTGCAAAGTCTAAGACTTCCTAGGCCGGCCCCACACATTTTCCAATGGAATATCATCATTTTGGTTACTTACACACACAACTCAGAAGAGTTATGCTGACGTGAGACGCAAACACCTCAAATTTCAAGTCGGGGACAAGGTACTATTGAAAGTGTCACCCTGGAAGGGTGTCATTCGTTTCGGTAAACGCGGGAAACTTAACCCGAGGTACATCGGACCGTTTGAGATTCTGGAAAGAATTGGTCCAGTGGCGTATCGATTGCAACTACCTCAAGAACTTAGTAGCGTGCACAACACTTTTCACATTTCTAACCTTAAGAAATGCCTGTCTGACAAGACACTTATTATACCGCTCGACGAAATACAAATCGATGATAAACTACATTTTGTCGAGGAACCTGTGGAGATCATGGACCGAGGGGTCAAACGCTTAAAACAAAGTCGCATTCCCATCGTCAAAGTCCGCTGGAATTCCAGGCGTGGTCCTGAATTCACTTGGGAACGGGAAGACCAAATGTGACTTAAATATCCGCATCTTTTCGCTGATTCCACACAGACTACAACTACGAGCTAATTTCGGGACGAAATTCTTTTAACAAGGGGAGAATGTGACACTCGAGAAATTAGGCCGCATTTTTGTACCTAAATTTGGTCATTACTACTTGTATTTAGTTTGCTATAGGACTAAGAATAGTAGCATACGGTATATTTTCATATATATGCGCGTACGTAATTAAATTTTAATTACGCAATTTCAATCGGATGGAATCCGACACGGTAAATACGGACGTTGGTGAAAAACTTTCTCTTAAATAACGTAACTATATTAATTGGTCGTTATTTAACTTATATTATAATAATATCTTGTACGCGTTGTACATAACGCAAACGCGCGGATCGCGCCCGACAACTAAAAGGAAACTCAAATTTTAATATAACAATTTTTAAAACAAACAAATTAATTAAATGAGTTGGGCAAGTGGGGAAATCGGGTGGAGCCCACATTAGAAATGGAAATTCTGCAAAGTCTAAGACTTCCTAGGCCGGCCCCACACATTTCCCAATGGAATATCATCATTTTGGTTACTTACACACACAACTCAACCCTTCATTGGTCAAATCTTCAGAACTTTACCCAAAACTTTCTCTCATTTTTCTCTCCTCACGGCAGCCACAACCAGAAATCTTTCCATTTTCACTTTCACTCTCAACTCTCAACAAAAATCACAAGAAAGCTAACTGGGAACAAGGAGTCAAGCTTCACCATTTTCCTTCACACCTTGTCCGTCACATATTTTTTGGGTAAGGGCACACTTTTCTCAACTTTCTTTGTTATTCGTAAGATTTTGTTGATCTAACATGCTAGTAAGTTCACTCACAAAGTCTAAACTGAAAACCTACTTGAAGTTACCCTAAAACGAACATTATAAAAGTAATCTACCAGAGAATCGTTTGTATTTCTGTCCCAAAAAAATCGAACACTTTCGGGATTACCAAAATATATGAAAACTTACTTTTTACGAGTGCAAAAATATTGATATTTGTCTTGTAATAGTTTCGGGTCCAAAGCAAACTAATTTAATCGAAACCCTCGAACAAAAAAAACGAATTTCAGAAACGAACAGCAGTAGAAACGAGGGTAGCAGTGGTAACTAAGAAACAAACTAGCAGTGGTAACTAAAAAACGAACTAGCAGTGGAAACTAGGAAGTGCACTAGCAGTATTAATCGGGTAAACGAACTAGCAGTGGAAACTAGTAAATGCACTAGCAGTAGTAATAAAGTAAAATAAACTAACAGTGGAAACCATGTAAAACGTGCTAGCAGTGGAAACAGTGGTAATAGAGTTAAACACACCAACAGTATTAACAGTGGAAACTAAGTGAGCAGTAGAAACTCGATGCGACACAACCCGAGTGTCGCAACATTCACAACGAACAGTACAAACCCGCGACACTACCTTTTTGTCGCAACATTTATAACTAGCAGTATTAAACTGCGACACTACCCTTGTGTCGCAACACTTACACTAGCAGTATTAACTAGCGACACAAACCTTGTGTCGCTACCTTTAATGCTAACAGTATTAATAAGTTCGCTACCCACTTTCAAGTTCGCACTTTAAGTTCGCTACCCATTTTTCCTATCTGTGTCAACCAGCGAACTTGTCACAAGTTCGCTACACCATGAGAAGTTCGTATACTACGTTCACAAAACATTTGATAGACCTCGAATTAAGTACACACAAGAACGATAGGGAAATACAATAACAAGGTATAAAACGCAACAAATGACATAATACAAATTGTGAGAAATAATTATTATTACAAGACATCACCAACGGGCCATACATATTTTTCTAAACGCAAACGATAAACAAACACTTGGACATAACTAGTTGAGTGGAAAACTAGCATGAATGATCTTTTGAGACATTCACTCATACATAACCTTATGCGTTTAGGGCGCTAGAAGGTTACACTTTGGATATACGTTTATTTATTTAAACGCACGCTTTCAAGACTCAGGTGAGTCTCACAGCCCCACTTTTACTGTTTTAACTATTGGGGTGAGAATACATGCACTATTTTCATGAACACGAGTACAGATTTACACATATACGGATTGCATGAGTTTCATAATCCACACAAAAGTCCTCTATACATCATAGTTTCGTTAGTATGGATCTTAGCGCGAGTTTTAAAGAATAGATCTATTTGGGATTGACCACCCCCGTCCGGGTTAGTAGCTCTAACTGGTCAAACGGGCGCTTTATTATTTCGTTCATAGGGGTGTTCTGGATTAGATACCTGCAGGAGGCAAACTCATATCGGTTAAGCTTCGGACTATGAGCTCATGGCAGTAGTATACATTTAATTATCGTAGTTTTGCGATACAAAACAAACATGGAAATCTCGTGGTTCACCATTATATTTTAATATCTAAACCTATGAGCTCACCAACATTATTGTTGACCGTTTTAGTATGTATTCTCAGGTTCACAACAGGAGTAGGATTACTCCAAGATACAATAGCTCGAGTCGCATGATTTACAAACATCGGAGATTTTTCTTGCATTACTATTTTGTAATATTAGTTATGTATTAGAATCTCTAGAACCATTCACGAACTCAGAAATTGATGTAAACAATTGGTTTATCAATGCACTATTTTTGTACTGTTTTCAAAGCGACGCATATAGTGGTCGTTCGATGTAACTTTGTGTAATGATTTCTAATTAGTCGCGCCCCGACCCGACTTCCGCTGCATCAAAATTTGGGGGTGCGACACCCAAACACCCACAACACCAGGTATCCTTCCGTTCGCAAGACGAACCCTACCGAAATCAATGGTGAATCTAGGACCCAAACTCATGTGGATCCAAAAGACTTAAGTTCGTTAAAACGACAAATAAAGAGTTAATAAAGAACTTTACATTGCAACTTAAACGAACAAATAAAAGTACAAATATCAATTTAAACTTTCTAGCATAAAATCATAAACCAAATCCAAAAAGTAACAATAGGCTATAAATCAATTTAGCATGAATATAAACTTACAACTTATTTGATATTTTCAGAGGATATTCAAACATTAACATTAGATTTCACCGAGATTTTTAATAACTAAAAAGGAATATCAATTTTACAACAAAAACATGACTTTGTGATTCTAAATAAATATTAAAACAAATATAGTATAAGTTAATAGTTTTATATTAATTTTACCATTGAATTGGGCTTGTTTTATTAAGTTAAAAGGACTTTTTTTTAATAATATTTGAGCCCAGGAGGAGTCCCAACCAAATTCTAAGGAGGGTCTACTAAAAATATGATATGGGATCTCTAGTATTTTTTTTCCCAAGGGTGGTCCAATGACCCACCCTAATTGCATATAGAATAACCCCAGACCGGAATAATACTTAAAGTTCGTCATCTCTTCTTAACTGGGGATCGCATGAAAAGATGTACACCAATCCATTACCCATGATTCCATAAAATTCTCCTCGCAACACATTAACGCATCTTCAGTCGTATCGGTTGTTGTGACACCTACCAATCTAGGGCTGTAATTATTGCCTAGACCCTTAGTAATACGTGTGTTTAGCATTAGTTAATCTAAATATATGTGACATTTCATGCGATTGCGTGCACACGTTAACAATCGGTTAAAATCGTATAACCGCGAATTGGACGAAGTCCTACAATCATACGGCGTTAGTGATAACTCTTTCTAAATAACGTAAATCTATTTTTATAAGTAAATAGTAGTTATTTGCACTTATATTATTATCTTAATATAATAGTACGCGAAAAACCTAGACGTTTGGCTCAAAACGTAACAAACGCGATGAAAACCCGCAAACCGAGCCCGACGCCCGAGCGAAACCCAAAATATATTTTGGTAACCCAACTTAAGTATTTTAGAATACTTAGTCATCCCGAATATCATTCACAAATTTAAATTGTGCACGAACACATAACGTAAATTATTAACTTTTAAACCGCGAAATTTACGTTTAAACGAACGAAAAACGTAACACGAAATCAAGAAGCGAGTCACGAGCCCAACCCATGGAAGGGCCAGGCCCAGACTCACGGCCCAAAGGCCCAACACGGCCCAAGAGAGGGGAGCCCAAGCCCATGGACTTAGCCCATGTATATATAGGCTTTCTCCCTCCATTCTCTCATTTTTCACTCAACAAAACACACACACACACTATATTCTCTCTACAACCAGACCTAACCACCACCACCACAGACACCTAACACCACTTACAGCCACCATACGGCCGCCATCCAACCACCATAAGCCACCATTCGGAAAATAGCACGAAACGGGAAAACTAGCTTCCTTCCTCCTCTTTCGGTTTCACAAACGTGGTAAGAACTTCAACTCTTTAAAACTTTACTTGTAATACTCTTATAAACATGTTATAAAGTTCACTTAACAAGGAAATGTCCAAATCATAACATAAACCCGTTTTTCATGTTTAAAAGTGTCAAAAACGTCACATGCAAGCTGATCGGAAAATGGCCTGACTTTGAGAGGCTGTTTCTCCCTCAAAACTTAACCAAAATGGACGATTCAAAAGGAAAAAATTAAGTTTAAGAAGTTATCTTTCATTTCCAAGTTGTTTCATAATTTTTGGAGCCCGTTTGATACCCGAAATGATTTCTACAAAAACATGTGTCCGGGCTGTCAAAAAGGACAGAAATTTCACCTCTCTTGTTTTAATCATAACTCGAGATATACACCTCCAAATGACATGAAACCACCGCGATAAGTTCACAAATTTTGTTAGGTACAAAAGTCGTTTTGATTATTTTGTCTAAAAGTGTACGCATTCTGCCCAGAAAATGAGAACATTTGCATGTGTCCGGATTGGTCACTTTCTGACCACAGGGAACACATGGAATTTTTAAAAATACTTAGGAATACCTAAAAATACTGGAAAAGTTATTTTAAGTAGCTAACATACTAAGGAACAACATAGATTTTTCTTGAAATTTTATTTGAACATTTGGAACCCGAAATAAAATGTGCAAAACTGACCTGTTACAGGCCTCTGTGTCGCAGAAGCCCAGTAGTCTGCGACACAAGCCTTAGTGTCGCAATAGAACCGAATACTCACCTTTAGCGACACAAGCCTTAGTGTCGCAGAAGGGGAACGAATCGTCACAATAGCGACACAAGCCTTTGTGTCGCCATAACACCCGAACCGTCACATTAGCGACACAAACCTTTGTGTCGCCATAACACCCGAATCATCACATTAGCGACACAAGCCTTGTGTCGCATAATACCTTAGTGTCGTACATAGCGACACAAGCCTTTGTTTCGCTAAAAACACAAAAAATCTATACGTTTTTATTAAAGCAATACCAGCATAAATAAAAATTTTTCAAGCTGACCTTGGACCCCGCCAGGGGTTGCCACCCCTTAGACCCCGATACCAGGGGCGCTGCCCCCGGACCCCCGTCATTAATGGGCTTCGCCCCTTGTCACACTAATCCATTAACTATAACTAGAAAGTAGAAAATGCGTAACATAATTTATCAAATCTGTGTTTTCACAAAATATCACCAACGGGTCGTACGTATTTACTAAACATAAATGATAACCGAACAAATGGACATCTCTAATTGAGTGAACATACATAAGTGGACGTTAACCTCCTACTTACATAGATGGTCTTTTGAGACATCTACTTACACACACAACCTCATACGTTTAGGGCGTTAGGAGGTTGCACTTGGATACTCACTTCGCTCATTCATTGCTAGTTGCTTATCATACTCAGGTGAGTTCACTGTCCCTCTTTTCTGATTTCTGTTTTGCGGCTGAAAAGCATGAATTTACATTAAACTTTTGATTGTACTTTTACATGGTATCAACTGTTTTTAAACTGTTTTACGCAAACTGTGGTATGTCATTATGTTAAGCTTGAGAATTCTTGTATAAAGTCCCCGCAACTCATTCACTACTAACTAACTCGTAGAGACGAGCCGTAGATATTATGGGTAGCATTCTATTTAGGGTAGACCATCTCTGACTCACACTTCAACGTGGGTGCATAATATCGCCATTACCCATGTTGGTTGAAGAACATGGCGCATTTGGGGCAAACCTCGGTCGGATAATCGGATTAGTAGTGGTCTCAAGGCTTGAACATCTCTCTCTTTATTACCACATGTTTATTTACATCAATATTTAACAACCAAATGCTCATTATACTTACGTCCCCGATTGGACGAACCCGTGGGTGATAGCGTCCCCGATTGGACGGCTATACCCTTACCTATGTCCCCGATTGGACACATTTTTGGTTTAACAGTTACAAACTTTGAACTCACCAACTATGGCCATAGTTGACCCTTTTGCTTTGTCATGCTTTTCAGGAGAACGCCGGTAAGATTTGATCATATGTGGGCAAATGTATGGGATCATATCAATCAAGCTATAAATCATGGACTTTTGAACGAAACTATATGATTTTATTGTAACAGTACTTTTGTAACGATGAACAACCTGATGTATTGTTAATTGCCTTTAAGGCAACTTTTTAATTTATGGTATTGTTACTATATCTTTGTGTTGTGAATTCCTCAGCTGTTACACCTCGTGTTTCCGCTTTAGCGGGGTGTGACAGTTGTCGTGTTCAGACTAGACTTACCCGTTGCGAAACTGATACCCGGTTGCTTACATTTCCGGCACGTGACATTCCTATTCTCCGATGACTCTCTCCTCTATCTCGATCTACTCATATTATGCCCTATGCACGTCGCACTCAAAGCCGAACCGAAATACTCACTAGAATTTTTCCTACCAACTGTGACACCCGACACTTTAGCTTAATTGTTAAACCTAGTTAGAAACCCTAATTACTTGTATTTAGTTGGTATTAGGCTAATATCTGTAATTACTTGTATATTTGAATATACACTTACGTGATTATGTGTTTATCTGTAATTACGCGAAACAACCGGACGAGGTCCGACAATCCATACGGCGTTGGTGATAACTTTTCATAAATAATGTAAACCTATTTTATAAATTAAATAGTAATTATTTATCCTATATTATTATTATTAAATAATAATACGCGAAAAAAACTAGACGTTATGAATAAAACGTGACAAACAAAACGAAAACGCGCGAATCGAATTCGGCAACCAAACAAAGGTCGATAAATATTTTACTAACTCAAAATAAAGTATTTTAATTATACTTCAATCGAAAGTAACCCAATCCAAATCGTTAGTTAAAAACAACTCAAAGAAACGTTAGGCGATTTAACACGAATAACGTTTTACCAATCGAATAATGTAACGCGGGCTGGAGAAAGCAAATGTGGAAGCCCAAGGACCCAATTGGGCCTCCCCAACTGAGCCCAAGGTCGGCCCAAGAGGCCCAAATCGGCCCAAGAAGGCAGCCCAAGGCCCACCTTATTTATTCCCATTTTCCTTTCATTTCTCACACAAACACACACACAAACTCTCAATTTCTCTCCCAAAATCTCTCTACTCTCTCTCTACAATCTGACCAAGATCAGCCACCACCACCACCCTACAACCACCATTGACCACCACGAGCCGCCGTTGACCACCACAAACCACCATACAACCATAACTCAAGAACTTCAAGATTTTCAAGGAATTAAAGCTTTACAACATCTCATTCCTTCTTCCTTCCATTTTCATTGTAAGAAAAACTTATCCTACATCTAAATTACTCTAATAACATGTTTCAAGGTTCATATAACAAAGAAATGTCCAAAATATATCATAAAAACGTTTTTGATGGCTTAAAATATTCAAGAACAAAACATGCATTTTCGGGCAGAAAAGTAGCTCGATTTTGAGAGGCCGTTTCTCCCTCAAAACTTGACCAAAATGGACGATTCAAAAAGCAAAAATTAAGTTTAAGAAGTTAGCTTTCATTTCCAACTGGTTTCATAATTTTTGGAGCCCGTTTGATACCCGAAATGATTTTTACAAAAACATGTGTCCGGGCTGTCAAAAAGGACAAAAATTTCACCTCTCTTGTTTTAATCATAACTCGAGATATACACCCCCAAATGACCTGAAACCACCGCCAAAAGTTCACAAATTTTGTTAGGTACAAATGTCATTTAGATAACTTTTTCTGGAAATTTGTAGATTTTGCCCAGAAATCCGATCTTATTGCATGTATCCGGATTGGTCACTTTCTGACCTTAGTGAACAAACGGAATTTTTAAAAATAATTAGAAGTACCCAAAAATTCTGGAAAAATTAATTTAGAAAGATAACATACTAAGGAACAACATATATTTTTCATGAATTTTTATTTGAACATTTGGAACCCGAAATAAAATGCACAAAAACCGATCTGTTTTAGGCCTCTGTGTCGCAGAAGCCCAGTAGTCTGCGACACACGCCTTTGTGTCCCTATAAACCGAATCGTCACATTAGCGACACAAGCCTTTTGTGTCGCTATAAACCGAATCGTCACATTAGCGACACAAGCCTTTTGTGTCGCGATAAACCGAATCGTCACATTAGCGACACAAGCTTTTGTGTCGCCATAAACCGAATCGTCACATTAGCGATGCAAGCTTTTGTGTCGCCATAAACCGAATCGTCACATTAGCGACGCAAGACTTTGTGTCGCATAAAGCCTTTGTGTCGCATAAACCCTTAGTGTCGCATAAACCCTTAGTGTCGCATAAACCCTTAGTGTCGCATAATACCCTAGTGTCGCACAATGGCGACACAAGCCCAGTGTCGCTAAAAACACAAAAATCGATACGTTTTCCTTAAAGCACTATAAGCATAAATAAAAATTTTCCAAGCTGACCTTGCAGCTCGACCCCAGCCAGGGGCTCTGCCCCTTGGACCCCGCCAGGGGTTGCCACCTCTTGGACCCCGCTACCAGGGGCGCTGCCCCCGGACCCCCGTCATTAATGGGCTTCGCGCATGCCACACCGATTAATTACCCATAACTGGAAAGTAGAAATAAACGTAACATAATTAATCAAAAGCTGTGTTTTCACAAAATATCACCAACGGCCTGTACATGTTTTATAAGCACAAACGATAACTGAACAATTGGACATTTCTAATTGTGTGAACTTATTTTAGGTGGACATTAACCCTCCACCTACATGATTAACTTAGGTGGACATTAACCCTCCACCTACATGATTGGCTTAAGTGGACAATAACCCCCACTTATACAATCACTATAGATGGTCTTTTGAGACATCTACTTACTCAACCTTATACGTTTAGGACGTTAGAAGGTTGCATTCAGAAAACACGCTTTGCTTACTATTTGCTACTTGCTTGCTAATATCAGGTGAGTTTCATAGCCCCTTTATACTGTTTTCTAACAGGGGTGAGAATACATACAACTGCTTTTACACTGCTATTTTCATGTGAACACAAGTACAAAACTCGATATATTGGTTGCATGAGTTATTTTACTAATCCTGAAGTCCCCCTCATCATAGTTTGTTAGTATCGTTATAGCGTGAATGTTAATGAATAGTACTATTTGGGATTGACTCCCCCCGTCCGGGTTAGTAGCGCTAACTTGTCAAACGGACGCATTATCATTTGTTCTTACGAGTGTTGGATTAGGCACTCGCTGGGAGGCACCCCGATCGTGGCACTTGATTGTGACCCGACACCACAGTTAAGCTCGAACTATGAGCTCATGGCAACAATATACACTATTTTACATTTTTGTAATACATTACCTATCATTGTTGAATGATACAAACAGCAAATCTTGTGTTCCATACGATGTTATATCAACTGCTTACAAACCTATGAACTCACCAACTTTATGTTGACCTTTTAGTATGTATTTCTCAGGGAACCAATCACAGTAGGCTTGCTCTTGGAGGGAGATAGCTCGAGTCGCATACTTTTCACAAACAAAAGAGATTAGCTTGCATTGTATTATGTTGTAAACTTGTACTAGATGCGTACTCTACTTTTGGCAAAACTTATGTAAACATTTTAACTGTGTAATGTAATGATTTTTTTTAAACGTCTCATATAGAGGTCGTTTGTTGTAATTCTTGTGTTGTGATATTTGATTTGGTCGGCGCCCCCAATGCAACACCCTACCTTCCGCTGCCACGTGTCTAGGGGGTGCGACAGCAACCCCCTCACCGAATATCAAATCACTGATCCCTTCAAAAGTTAACTTAGCAGTTCCAGACGAACTACTAAGAGCTGTAACCCTACCGGACCAACTCTCTGGAAACGAGGATAACAAGAAAAGTGTCCCCAACTCATCCTCGAATTTAACCCTACATATCTTAACCTAGTCAAAATCGAGTTAAATTCGTTCACATGACCTTCGCCGAAGCACCCTCAACCATCTTCGTGTTCACCAACTGTCAAATAAGGAAAACCTTATTCAAAGCCGAGGGTTTCTCGTACCTGTTAGACAGTGATCGTGGTTTCCCCAGGAATATTGTAGACAACATTCTTGGCTTGAGAAAGTCAAACCACCGCAAGTGCTTGACAATCCAACAACTCCCATTCCTCATGCTTTATCTTGTTAGGTTTAGTACCAGATAACGGTTGGTATAACTTGTTCTTATATAAAACATCCTCGATTTGCATTTTCCAGAAACCGAAATCATTGCCCTCAAACTTATCAATCTTAACCTTTCTTTTATCCACCATTGTTCCCAAACATTCTAACCAGACCTATGATACCACTTTTTAGGAATTATGACCCCAAATGAGAACGTATAATCTCAAGACTATACCCACAAACAATAAATGAATCAAATCAAGGCAACCACACTATTAAGATTATGAGAAAAGTAACTGAACACACAGAATTAAGGTGGTTATATCCAATCTACTCGTTTAGTTTAATCTACGGCTAAACTAGTGAGAAAATTTATTAAATTCGGAGGTATTGGGGTTACAAATACATTGGTAAAATATATATGGTGAATACGATTTGCAAAACAAGAAAATTGGCCGCCATAGGATCGCATTGCATCTCTATACTTCGGACACGAAGTCATGAATCGCGTCGCGATTAAAATAGTCCACGCCGCGAACTTCACCACAGAAACTTGATTCCAAAGCTTCACCACACCATGTCTCGATGACTCCTCATTGCGTCGCGACTTCATGACCATCTCAATTCCTTATTTAATCTTCACTCTATCAAAAAGTCTAACGTCTACAATAAGGCCTTTGTCTGACATACGACTAACCTCTGCAAAAAAAAAACCCTGCCTGCATAAGGTCGATGTATTCAATAAGGTTCAGCATCCTTGTTCCACACACCTTTCTTTGAGACTCGATATCTCATTCACCACAATACAAATTTGGACTCAAAATATACTGCGAGTACGTGTCCACATAAAATATTCCACATAAATATAATAGTACGCATAGATATTTAAGTCCAACAATTGGGAAAAATGCATTATTTCCTAATTTTTTCAACAATCCTCCACATAAATAAATATCTATCATAACACACAAAATATATTTCATTCTCAATAGTTGAGTCATGAATAGGATATGTATATATTACCCATTGAACCGGTCTTCCCTTATTAAACAATTTTAGTTTATTGAGTCTTAATAGACACAATGTCCTTGAACTGTTCTGCCGCTTAGGTAGACAACAATATAAGAGTCAACATCCTTATTTCACATACCTTTCTCTGAGACTCGATATCTCATTGTCCACAATACAACTTTGGACTCACAATATACCGTTACGAATCCTTGGCCAACGGCTACGTATTCACATAAAATATAATATGTATACATATATATTTTATCTATAAAAATTAATTACTAGTACAAGTCTAATTAGCAAGCAGCAAGCACCTTCAAATATTATCTTATATGGTTTTAATCACACTAATTACTTTCGAAATTCACATCCTAAATACAACCATATGAACGATTGCTTGTATGGGTGTCAGTTCAATTTATTTAAGAGTAGTCTTTTCCTCTGATATCACACCGGCTGCTAGAACAAGAAGTTTCATAATCTTTAATAATTTTTCTTACAATTTGATAGCATATTGTGACAAATATAATTAGTAGTGTATATAACCTACATATATATCAGTTTGAAGTTTCCAAAACAAATAAACAGTTGATAAAAGGGTTAACTATCTAACATGTACTTTCAATTTTTATTTTTTCTCCAACGTACTTTTTTATGTATTTGATTCAAATTTCCTAAAATAAGATAATCGGAGATTAAGATAAATTAGGAACCGATTTTTCTTGATTAACATGTTCTTAGTTGCCTATATAAATATAGGAGTTATCGTAGGGTTTTAGGTAAGGAGGTTAAGAGAAAGAAATAGCACATATGAGAGTCGTCTCCCTTTATCCCGTGTGGTGGTCTCGGTGATTCAATAACGACATAGTGAATTTTGTTATTATAATCTACCATTGAGAGATGTGTCAGTGTTGTGAGATAGTGATAATATTCAAGAGTGTAGAGAAGAGTCCATCTTGTAATATTGTTCGTGTATTGTTCGTGTAGTGGAATTTTAAGTGACCACTGGTCCCGTGGTTTTACCCTCCCTTGAGAGGTTTTCCACTCAAATTATCGTGTGTTTATATTTTTCTGTTTTGGGCGTGTTTTAATATTGGCTTATACATAGTTTTGTGTTTTTTGATGTGGCGGTGATCGATCCCAACAAGGTTTGAGAATGGGGTCATTCCCACCAACCGGTATCAGAGTGAGGTTCGTAGAGAAGAATCACATAATTAGGACGAAGTCAATACAAGAGAAAAAGAGAGCGGTTCGTCATATTCTTCGTAGCGAAGGGAGAATTAACGATGTGAGTTCGGTAACCGTCAGATTGTTGTAAAATTTGAGGTGTAGGTGCATAAGAGGTTTTTCTACGATCTGACTGTTGGAATTGTCTTTTGGAGATTTCGATAGAGAGATATTAGTTGTCGAAGTTTGCTGTAGTAAATTTGTAGGTTTCAACGTAGCTGTTTAGAAGACAACATTTTGGGTTCTTTGACCGTTGGATCAACATGACTTTTGGAAAGGAGTTTAAATACATATTGATCTGTTGTGTGAAATTTTTTCATGATGATCAGATAGTTCATTTTAGAGATATGATTGTTTGAAGTTGCTGCTATTTTGGAGAGATTTTTGACAAACTTTCGATTTAGAGAAGAATTATCGTGGTGATTGGTGATGCTAACGGTTGATATGGATGATTTGAGGTTCAAAGATGATTAGATCATGCTCATTATCATTGAAGATGAAATGCACATCATAGCGGAAGTATTAGGAAATTTGAATCAATGGAGGATTTGATGGAGTTCAAGATAAATTAGGAAACGATTTTTTCTTGATGAAAAGGTTGTTAGTAGTCTATATAAATATAGGAGTTACCGTAGGGTTTTAGCTGAGGAGGTTGAGAGAAAGAGAGAATATATGAGAGTCGTCTCCCTCCGTCCCGTGTGGTGGTCTCGATGATTCAATAACGACGGGGTGAATTCCGTATAATAATCTACCATTGTGAGAAGTATGAGTGTTGTGAGATACATGATAATATTCAAGAGTGTTGAGAGAAGCGTCTATCATGTAATATTGTTCGTATAGTGAAATTTTAAGTGGTCGCTGGTCCCGTGATTTTTACTCTCCTTTAAGAGGTTTTTCATGCAAAATAGCTTGTGTTTATACTTTTTCTGTTTTGTGCATATTTTAGTATTGACTTTTACATGGTTGTGTGTTCTTGATATGGTGGTGATCAATCCCAATAAGTGGTATGAGAGTGAGGTCGTTCCCAAAACCATTGCACATTCTACTTTCAGCCTCTGCGTCTATTTAACCAATACATTGTAGTGGAGTTAAGAAGGGCGCATGGGTGCTGGGCCTCCTCCAACTGGCGCAACAATAATGAAAAAATAATAGCTCATGTTCAATTATTTTGATTGAGCCCCCCCTAATTTTGCAAGTTAAATTCATAATTTACAAGTTGGCCCAATTTTAATCAACATTTAATTTATCAACCGAAGCCCAAGTCATATTAATTAAGATCAATTTGGTATTGATTTTACTTGCTATTTGCTTTACGGAAACAAAGCTACTATTTGTAAGTTTTTTTTTTTTTTTTTTTTTTTCGTTTTTCTTCTTCTTTAACGATTTCAATTCCATAAGATATTTATTGTATTTGCCATTATTTAATACAAATTAACTTTAGTTATAAATGAATTATTCTTTATTCTCAATTGTATTTTTCTTAATGAGTATTGCTATTATCAATAACTATTTTTTCATCGTTATTGATACTTATGTTGTTATTTTGTTATTTTCTAAACTTTTACTGTGAAAGCAAATTACACTATTGTTTATTATTTATTAATATGATGTAACTTCATACTCTTTGGTTAAATCATGGGTCCAAAGAAAAGGGGTAGTAAGAAAACGGGTCCACGGAAAATAATCCATGATTCTTTCACGCGGACAAGTGGTGTTGTTGATGATCAACAATCACAACAGAAAGAAGATAATTGTTGGGAAAAACAATGATCAAACCTAAATTATAATTCTGAAGTGTCAAAATCTAAGTTAGTTGTATTCTGGAAAACTTAGTATTTTCGTCTGTGATTTTGAGTTTGTGCATACAGACTGAAGAATCTATACAGACTCAAGTCTTGCTCTATCTGAAGACTTATGAATTCATTTCTTGAAGAAAGAAAAGCTTAACTGAATGAAGGCAGAAGACTTCACAGACTGAAGATCACAGACTGAAGACTACAGACTGAGATCACATATCTCAGACTGAGATCACAGACTGAAGAACAAAACTTAAACAAAGATTCTTCATTTCCAAGACTGAATACAACTGAAGTGATCTTTGAAGAAAGTCAAACATTGATAAACGGTGTGGAAGGTGAACTTTTACAGAAAAAGAACCTTCACCTTTTTGCTTTTGTTGATTCCAAGAACTAAAGCAAAAAGGGCGTGCAAAGTTGTTCCCAGAAAGAATGTGTTATTTCCTGGACAACTGTTTAAGCTGGTCAATAGATTTAGTACATGCATACGTACTAAAATATATAAATACCAAACTTAAACATGCACAACAAAATCATCCAATATACAAGCAATCAAAGTAATCTTTAGCACTCTAACTGTTATAGTTTCTAGTGATAACATATTACACATATTCATTAGTTGAATATAAATCTTGGATCATATTCAAACACTTAGTAAGTTTGAATACTTTGTAATCTCTATGATACAAACCTTGGATTGTGAATAATATAAATATTCATACCATTCAATATCTATGTTAATATAATCTTGACTCTGCCAAGATTATTAAGAGTTTGATTGAACTTAGATATCAAACAATATATTAAATTCTTACAATTTAATATGTATCTAAGTTTTGGGAACTTTGTGACCTAACAATAATGTTATGGAAGACGTTAATGATCCACAACCACAGGCGGACGATGATAATGTTACGAAAGAGTCTCCTAGAGTTGAAGTTAAGAAAGATGATAAACCAAATTCAGAGGAGTTTAAGTTAGATTCATTAGTTAGAGATCCTGGTTTACGGCCTCCAATAACGGATTATCCAAGTAACCAACGTGTTGAGATTAGACGAGAATATATTAAACTTGTACCTTATCAATTTCGTAAGTCAAATTATCCTCTAAGTGCTAGTGGTTCAAAGGGTAATCGAAGCTTTCAAGAAGCTTGGTTTGGATTTTGGTGGTTAGAATATTCTCAAGAAAAAAATGATGCATATTGTTTTCCATGTTATCTATTTAATAAGAAGCTTATTAGACGTATTGTGGCAAAGATTGTGCTTTCATCAAACACGAAGGTAAAACTCCTGCATCGGCTCATAATATCTCTGTGAGATGTTATGAAGATTTAAAAAATGAATTGTGTCATATAGAGAATGTGATAGAGAAACAAAAACTCAAGAGATTATGGACAATAGACTGCGGGTAAAAACATCTGTTAAGAAAATTAAATGTCTCACATTGCAAGCTTGTGCTCTTAGGGGCCATGATGAGTGACCTGATTCAAAAAATCAAGGAAATTTTCTTGAATTGATAAAGTTTATTGCTTCTTATAACAAGGAAGTTGTGAATGTTGTGTTGGATAATGTTACTCAAAATGCCAAGTATACTTCGCCAGATGTGCAAAAATAAATTTTGCATATATTTGCTAGAAATGTACAACAATCAATTCGAGATGAAATTCGGGAAGAAAAATCTTGTTTGATAGTTGATGAGTCTCGAGATGAATCTAAGAAAGAGCAAATGGCAATTGTTGTGAGATTTGTTGACCGAGATGGGTATGTCAAAGAAAGGTTTGTAGACTTGGTTCATGTTAAAGATACAACCGCGTTGACATTAAAAAACGAAATCTTGTCTTCTCTATCTTTTCATAAGCTTGATGTTCAAGATATTTGAGGTCAAGGATACAAAAGAGCCAGTAATATGCGGGGAAAATGGAACGGGTTACAAGCTTTAAAGTTGAAAAAATGTCCTTATGCGTATTATATACATTGTTTTGCTCATCAGTCGCAACTAGCTTTAGTTGCAGCGTCTAAAGAGGTGGTTGAAGTGCACAAATTTTTTAAGAATTTGAACTTTATTATTAATGTCATTGATTCTTCTTCCAAGCGTCACGATCTATTACAAGACGCTCAAATTTCTGAAATTTCATATTTGGTCGAAATTGGAGAGCTTGATTGTGGTAAAGGAGCAAATCAAATTCAAAGTTTGCAAAGACCTGGAGATACAAGATGGAGTTCACGTTATCGATCAATATGTAGTTTGTTGAGATTGTATGGTCCGACATTGTAGTACTATGTGACATTGCTATTAATGGGTCTACTCAATCACAAAAAGGTGATGCTTCTTTTGCTCTAAAGCACTTATTGTCATTTGATTTTGTTATTGTTATGCATTTGATGAAGAAAATAATGAGGAAAACGGATAAACTTTGTCAAGCTTTTCAACTCAAATCTCAAGATATCGTTAACGCTTTGTCTTTGGTTTCCACAACAAAGAGTTTAATTCAAAATCTAAGAGATCAAGGATGGCAATCACTTTTGGAAAAAGTTGTTTCTTTTTGTAATGTTAATAACATTAGAGTTCCTAAAATGACTCGAACTTACAAAGACATAATTCGTTCTCGTTCAAAAAAAGACAATGTGACTGTTGAACATCATTATCGAGTTTATGTGTTTTTTGCTGCTATTGATAGTCGGCTGCAAGAGTTGAACTCTAGATTCAATGAGTCTGTGACAGAACTTCTTCGACTCGGTGTTGCTCTATACCGAAGAAAGCCCTTCAATAAAAATGATATTTGTAATCCGGCAAAGACATTCTATCCTTGTGGACTTTACAGAGCAAGAAAATATTCAGCTTAAACTTGAGTTGCAACATTATGAGCTAGATGTGCCTAATCATCCAGAGTTAAAAAAGGTTTGTATGATTGCTGAGTTATGTAGAGGCCTACAAGAAACTGGGAGGGTGGAAGTGTATCCGATGCTTGACAGATTGATTCGTCTTATATTAACTCTTTCGGTTTAAACTGCAACAAGTGAAAAAGCTTTCTCGGCAATGAAAATTGTGAAAACAAGACTACATTGCAACATGGATGACAACTTTTTTGGATGACAACTTTTTTAAAAAGTTATTTAATTCTTTACATTGAAAGGGATATTGCCGATATCTTTACTACATATGAGATAATAGATGCTTTTGCTTATAAGAAACGTAGACGTGTCCAACTTCTAACACACGAGGTACAATTTCTTAAAGATCCTAATTTTATATGTTTTTTTTCAATATTTAACTAATTGTACCAATGTTATATCTATTTAACTAATATTGACATGTTATTTCATGAAAAAATGGGTTTGCATCTGCAAAAATTAGCTAGTTTTGAAGATTATTTTCGAAAAAACTTATGTATTGGTTTCATTCGTACATTTATTCTATTTAAAACAGTTATGTTTGGGTCCACTCGTCCATCGGCTAAGTTCCAACTCTATGTTGATAAGAAAAAAGAAAACAAACGGGGGGCGAGGATCGACCCGTTCAGTAGAATTCCGAAGAAAGACTGTTGGCAGCAGGTGGAGACACACGAGGGTACATTAGTCTTCTGGGAATTGGCAACATTGACAGAAAGGTTTACTACTTTCTTAATAATAATAGTTTGTTATGATGTGTGGATAAAGTTTTTATTGTTAAAATTTAATTGTCGAGTAAGCCCCCTATCTTTAAATCTTGGCTCCGCCCTTGCCAATATGTTTAACAATTAACTCATCAGTATGTTTTTTTAATGAATTATGATATATAACTCAGAAACTTCTTTAATCTTTAGTCATTAGTATGATAATAGACGAATTATTTATTTTGCTAAACAGGATAATTTTATTCGACAAACACTCTTTATCTCTCATTTTATTTACTTGTTTGACCCGATGGAAATTGATGAATGTTGCATATTGTGCTTCTATTTTGGTCCTCGTATTTTCTCTTGGTTCCGAGCAGTCGATGCAAAAATAGTAATATTGGTAAACCGCTTATTACTAAATATGTTATATATGCAAATAACATTTCTTATTTATCTTTAACAATTAACACCGAATCACGACAGTGATTCATTTAACGTATGATCCTTAATAAAAGTCCTACAATGAGGATTCATCATTTCATTCTTTTTTTCACGTTGACCTTTGCTTTTGTGGTGCCATCTATTTTAGCTCGGGCACCTGACGATGATAAAACGATTGCAGATGTCATAGACTATGGTGGTGAACGTTCTAATGATGACAACACCGCGTATAACCCTGAGTTGTTCTCTGGAAAATATGCAGGAGACGTCGAAGCGTGAGTCTTTTTTTTTCTTTACTGGAACCTTTTCGGTCATGTGTAATTGCAGACAGTTATCCTAAGACAATTATTCTAAGAAATATGAAAATCTAGATAACATGTTCAAGTATGTAATTTAAATTCCCCATTTTCCCTTGTATAACTACAACACAAATATGAAAGCCAAGATTTATATATGAAGATAACATGCTTTACATTTGAACATGTTTTTTGGATTAGTTTTCTAAAGTGACAAAACACTTTAAATTCTATAGAAAAATATAAATGAAAAAATAAAGCATTTTTCTGTAACTAAACGTGCCATGATATATTGTTATCATAGTAAGTTAGATTAACGTGTGACATGGTAATTGTCTTAGATCTATAACGGAAAAAAATTCAACAAGGAGGAACCTACATGAATGTGGAACAAAAAATCCAATAGACAAGTGTTGGAGGTGCAAAGCCGATTGGGCTGATAACCGAAAAGCATTAGCAGATTGTGTCACTGGTTTCGCAAAGGGAACAACTGGTGGTGCAGCTGGGGAGATATACATTGTGACGTGTGATTCAGACGACAACGCTGAGAATCCAAAGGAAGGGACTCTCCGGTGGGCCGTCAGCCAAACTAAACCTTTGTGGATAATCTTTGAGAAAGATATGGTCATCAATTTGAAACACACACTTCCATTCACTAGCGACAAGACAATTGATGGAAGAGGTGCAAAAGTTGAGATCACTGGTGGTGGAGGTCTCACCATTCATAGTGTCTCCAATGTCATCGTTCACAATGTTAACATCCATGATGTTAAAGTTACAGATGGTTTTTCTGGAAGATCAGGTTGCGATGGTGATGCTGTCGCTGTTAAAACCTCAAACAAGGTATGGATCGACCACTGCACAATGAGTAAAGGACCAGATGGGCTCCTTGATGTCACTGTGGGTAGTACAGCCGTAACCATTTCCAACTGCCGGTTCCACAATCACGACAAAGTAAGTATCATCTAAATTATGTCTTTTATTCAGTTATACTTTTACGGAAAAACATATGTGGAGCAAACTGTACAAAATGTTACATTCAACAAAATATAAATGAATGACTAATTTTTTATACTTTGACAGTATACGGATTAAATATGTAATTTCTCTAAAATTTAGGATCATCTATCATCTATGATGTCAACTACATCTATCATATCATATGTATCTCCTATATCCATTATATATACTAAACTTTACAATATCTAAACAGGTCCTATTGCTTGGGGCAGACGACAGCCACACTGAAGATAAAAATATGCGAGTGACTGTTGCATACAACAGGTTTGAAGAAGGATGTACCCAAAGAATGCCTAGATGTCGATTTGGATTTTTCCAAGTCGTTAACAACGACTACAACAAATGGGGAATGTACGCCATTGGTGGCAGTGCAAACCCTACTATTCTAAGCCAAGGCAACAAATTCGTGGCTTCCGCTAACAAAAATACAAAACAGGTATGCATTACCAACAATAAGAATACTTCAATTGTTTTGAATTACAAATACTTAACACATCCATTATATAAGTTTTAATACATACACATTATGTCTCAGCTGATACTTGAACATATATATTGAATATTTTGAAGGTAACACAAAGGAATTATGCCTCAGAGGAAGAATGGAAGAAGTGGAATTGGAGAACAGATCCAAATGATGTATTTGAAAATGGAGCCTTCTTTGTTGATTCAGGTTCTGAACCTACACTAACACCCGAACAACAAGATGGAATGATTCCAGTTGAACCAGGATCAAACGTTCCACAACTCACTAGTTGTGCTGGTGTACTCTCATGCGCGCCCGGACAACCTTGTTAAATGTTAACCACTGCAATTTTGTTGTTTATATTCACCTTGTGTCCATTTTTCTACTATTTATTTTTAATATTTACTTATTTATCTATGACATCTAATATTTGTAATTAACAGTAAGGAAATTAATAAACATGTAATATCATCATTATTCGGAATAATTGGGTTGTATTGTAAATTAATCAATTCTAATATTATTTATCGGAACAATAAGGGATAAGTGTTTGGAAATGCATTCAACTTATACCCGATGGCCATTGTGTGTACCGAACTTAGGTTGTTATTTTTAATGCATTTTAACTTTCAAAAAGTGTGTTTTAATATATTATGTAGTACTTTTGATGATGTGCCAACCTCTAAAGATACCACGTGGCACCTTAAACAGATGATCCATAAACAAAATACATTAATTGAAAGTTTGATAAATTAAAAATAGCAAACCCAAGTTGGGCATGTTGAGTGTACATATCGAACAAACGTAAACGAAAATGGGTTCCAGAGCCAAGATCCCAGCTGCATCTTCTTGTACCGGCTGGGTAAAACTGAGTGTGGGTTGGATACATGTTTCTCGCGTCAGACATGTTTGTGCGAGAATTGAAGTAGCTTGACGACTTCTAGATCGCGGCGCGATCTTCATAATTCATGTCGCGAATTATATGGCGACCACAATTGCAGCCATTCGATTGTTTCCTTTTACATTTAACTAATATATATTGTAACCTCATATTGTGTAAACCCTAAGCTACGAATAATACAAGAAAACTCTCTAGTTGGTTGTGCACTAAAGCAATCACCCTGACTATATACAACCACGTTAGTTCCAAGTGTCAATTTACTTTTACACATTTACTTTATTCATTTATTGATTTGTGGTTACAATTGTGTTCAATTGTTTATGTTGTTTGGGTCCTAAATTCCTAACATGGTAGAGACAATAGACATCGAGTACAAGTTGGATGCATTCTCAAACACTTATCCCGAACAATAATGATAAGCCCCAAAAAAGGGATTAGTGCTTGAGAATGTATCTAGCTTTTACCCGATATCTATTGTGTATATCCAACTTAAAACACATCTATTGTATGTATCCGACTTATTAAAACACACATTCAATGTACTCGATGACTTTGCAAACTAAAGATTAGTGGCATTGCTTCATTTATATCTTTCAGTTTGATTTTAAGCTCGAGATATAGCTCAAACTTGATTAAGGAAGATTCTATCGAGCTCAAGTTGGACGATAAAAGCTCAACATGTCTGCAGCCCGAAGAGGAGGTCAGGTCCCCCCACACCCACACCCCTCACCCAACCCCCCTTTTCATAGCATGTAATTGTGACCTAGAGTTTATTAATCTATATTGTTCTTCTTACATGTAATTGAGGACACACATAACCAAAAAGTTACGCCACTAAAACAAATAGGAGGTTGAGCATATTGTGGATGTCATTCTAGCTTCATTGTTTTTACTCGACTCCCATAACCTCTCCCAACAGTCCAAGCAGGATGTTTGGAATTGCTTATGAATGGTTTATAAGTTAAATAAGTAAGCTTTATGTAGCCTTTGTGATATGTAGGATTAAGGGTCACGTTTAAGTATATGAATGGAGACATCTGATGAAGATTTGATTCAAGTTTCCTAAAAACAAAAAATTTGAAGATCAAGATAAATTAGGAAAGATTTTTCTTGATGAACAAGTTGTCAGTTTCCTATATATATAGGAGTTTTGGGTAAGGTATTTAGTGAAGAGGTTGAGTAAAAGAGAGAGAGTAAACGAGAGTCTCCCTTTGTCCCATGTGGTGGTCTCGGTGATTCAATAACGACGGCGTGAATTATGTTATTGTAATTTACCGGTGAGAGTGGTGTGAGAGTACGTGATAATATTCAAGAGTGTTGAGAGGAGCGTCCAGTCATGTAATATCATTAGTATATAGTGGAATTTTAAGTGGCCGCTGGTCTCGTGGTTTTTACTTTCCCTTGAGAGGTTTTCCACGCAAAATGTTTGTGTGTCGTGTTTTTTCTGTTTTGTGCGCGACTTATTATTGACTTATACAAAATTATGTGATTTAATGTGGTGGGGATCGATCCCAATGAGTGGTATGAGAGAGGGATCAATCCTAACAACTGTTATCAGAGCGAGGTTCGTGTAGAAAAATCACATAACCGGGAGGAAGTCAATACGAGAAAAAAACAGAGTGCGGTTCGTCATATTTTGCGCGGCGTCGTCAGATCATTGTGAAATTTGAACTGTAGGTTCATAAGAGATTGTTCTAAGATCTGACCGTTGGGATTGTCGATTTGAGGTTCTGATAGAGAGCAGTATGTTTTCGAAGTTTGCTGCAGAAATTTTCGTCGGGTTTAGTGTAGTTGTGAAAAAAGAATTGTTGCGAATTCGTCAACTGATGAATATCAGTGATTTTTGAACAGGGTTTAAGGAACATGGGTCTACGTTGTAACCAGTTTTGGTGATGATTGGAACTTTCAAATGGGAGATATGATTTTTTGAAGTAGTTGCTGTTCGGAGAGAATTTTTGCGCAAGTTTTTCGTTTTAGAAGAGAATTATCGGGTTTGATAGAGATGAAAGAATGATGTGGATGATGTGAGGTTCAAAGACGTTGAGGCTCGGTGGAGTATGTTGATCGCGAGGGTTCCTTGTGTCAAAAGTCTTCCTAACAATGAGGTTGTTTGGCGGCGTGTTCCGAGAGTGAAAGTCGGCGGCAACAAGATGAAGATCACGCTCATTATCGTTGAAGATGAGATCCACATCATAGCGGACGATTTAGGGAATTTGAATCAAGGGAGGATTTGATCGAGATCAAGATAAATTAGGAAAAGATTTTTCTTGATGAACAAGTTGTTAGTTGCCTATAAATATAGGAGTTTTGTGTCAGGTATTTGGTGAGGAGGTTGAGCAAAATAGAGAGTAAATGAGAGTCTCTTTTCGTCCAGTGTGGTGGTCTCAGTGATTCAATAACGACGACGCGAATTCCCTTTTTGTAATCTACCGGTGAGAGTGTTGTGAGAGTACATGATAATATTCAAGTGTGTTGAGAGGAGCGTCAATTCTTGTAATATTATTTGTATATAGTGGAATTTTAAGTGGCCGCTGGTCCCTTAATTTTTACTCTCCTTTGAGAAGTTTTCCACGCAAAATGTTTGTGTGTCGTGTTTTTTCAACGAGCAGTATGAGATTGGGTTCGATAAAGTTATGTGCGCGATTTAATGTGGTGGGAATTTTGTGGAATTTTGTGCGCGATTTATTATTGACTATATAAAGTTATGTGATTTAATGTGATGGGAATCGATCTCAACGAGCAGTATGAGATTGGGTTCGATCCCAACAATATCCAGGAATTTCTTAAATAGTCTTGAAATGTCAACAATTTCAATAAATATGCTTAGCCAAATTCCTTTATAACTTCTATTGAGTTCCTTAAATTCTACATTGTGATGGCAACATGTGCTGTTACTTTTCCTTAATTGCTTCCTACTAATGTTGAACTTTCATAGAGAAACTAATGGGTTAAATATTTAGTTGGGAAGAAAAATATATCCGCTATTTTTAACATCATAGTTCCTATAAATAATCTAACTTAACACTTAAACATGTCCTCTAAAAGAAGCAAGATGCATGAAGTTTTGATATGATCTACCAAAAAAAATGATCGACTACATAGCTTTTGAATGCATCTGAAAGATTTTGTGCGCGATAATTATATATAAATCATTTAATGCGGTGATTAAGACACTAATGGGTCATACTAATGCATTACCAACGGAACGTTTATTTGAGAATAATTAATAATGAATTAATTAATGAGATAATAATATTTAGTAGCTAAACTTAAGCGGTGTTTGATAGCCACTTAATGGGAAGATTCATTGCTGAATGCTGAGCAATTCAGTATTCAGCGTGTATGCTTGTCGTCACTGAATGGATATTGGGTGCTGAGCGACAAAAAAATGACTCTGAACCATTCTCCTTCAAAACACACTCTAAATCATTAAGAACTTGCTCTTTTACCCTAATACCCCTTTATTGACAGCCTCTATTACCTTCTCTCTGAGTTTATTACGAATTAAGTTTTCATCTTACAAGGTCCTCCGTAATTTCATCCTGGTAAACGATTTTTAACCTCTTTTTTTTTTTTAATTGAAAGGGCTTTGTTTGTTTGGTGCTCTCTACTCCCTTTATATTGTGACTGAATAGGCACATAACTTATTTTCTTAACTGTGTAGTTATGAATCTCTTCGGGTAGAGTAGTAGTGATGATTTGATTTGGAGATTGGAGAAAATAATTTTATTTTTTTTAATGAGCATCAAGTGTTTGATAAAATGTCACAACCATATTTCTTGTCATTCATGTATTATTAGGATACTTATTATCCAGTTTTACTTTCTTGTTAATTTGCCACTTCATGTTTAAGTGGAGTAGGATTGAATGGGTAGACCATGAAGTGTTAAATTCAAAGTTAGTTTAGTAAATAATGTTGGTTTAATACTTCTATCATTTTTTAATTGGTATCTATACTCTATAGTACATTCTTTCTGGCATATATTACTACTATTATATTTATTTTATAATATAATTGCTAGTGCCTTCACAATATCATTTTGATTTTGATGGTTAGACAATCACCAAGTTGGAAGATACTTATAGTATCATGATGATGTGATTGAAGTCATTGATGATATTTCGATCTATATAGAACAGAACCATGTTGGTGTTTGGTAATAAATGGATGATTAGGATGTTTATTGCATATAGGAGTAGGGAAAGATGGTTACTAAACAATGGAAATATGTGCTTAAAGTGTGTATACTGTACTTATTTCAGCAGTTCATGGGTATAAGAAGTCAATGGGTTCATACTTCATATTTCATAGTAGGTGGGAGTTGTAGTTTGTGCAAATGAAAATTTAAGCACAAGACATTGAGGTATCAAAGTAGTGTTAGGTGTGGTGAAGATGTTAGCTCATGAAAGTCGATGTAAATACATCGATGATGTAATTTGTGATGTGTGTTTCGTAATAAAATTAGCTAGAAAACTAGTTCACAAAAGAATTACTATCAACGTTAAATCATTCTGTTTTATCAAACGCAGCCTTAATTAGCTTAAAGTTTAGTGTTAATTGTTAAACTAAATATAGTTTTGGGTTTTAAGCGTAATTATGATTAAACTTGGTGGACAAGTTTAGTTGCACTATAAATATAACACCCATGGTATTAGATTTGGCTAATGAACACACTTGCACCAAAAGAAACCCCACAAACTCTCTCACTCTCACTCTCACTCTCACTCTCACTCTCTCTCTCTCTCTCTCTCTCTCTCTCTCTCTCTCTCTTTTGCTTGCGTCGGCCGAACACAACACCCCTAAAGTCGATTTCGACTTTGGGGTTTAATACCCAAATTGTTTGTGGTTTGTTTCGTGAGTTGTGAATTGTGTCATGTTTGTCCCATAGGATAAGACCGTTTGATTATGTTGGCTCACAAATCAAACAATTTAATATGGTTGGCTATGTTACCGGTTTTATGTTTTGTTTATTATAATTGTTATAAATGCGTGGTTGTTGTATGTTTAAAGTAAACGAGTACATGAACATAAAACCATTGCTTTAAATGACTAAAACATAAATTTTAAAAGATTATTTGATAATAGTTAAAAAGAGTTTTAAATAAAGATGTATTTTACGTCATACGGTGATTTATATATTAAGTGTATAAATTTTAAAGGTAATAATTGTATTTTAGAATATTTTATTTAAAACTTGATTAAAATATTGGGACACGATTTAAGTCAAACGTGAAAGAATTCTACAAAATTAAACCTAAAGCGTTCTCCATAAAGAGACATTCATACCAACCCTGACTCCATGTCCTTTGCCACCAAAGCGGGTGGGCATGGTTGCACTCGGCTAGGGTGAAATGAAAGGGTCGCGTTTCCACTTGAGAAGATGGTCGGTTCCCCACAGTTTCAATATGGTATGGTTTATTGGTGATTCGAGTTGAGAAATTCGCCCAATACACGTGATGAGGTTAAACATGCCCAGCCTAACTGGAACCTCATAAAGGCTAGGAGTTGTATGCGTACAGTTGCTGAAGTGTCATCTATCTAAAAGTTATTGCATTGTAAAGTTGGGGGCATGCAATAGTGTAATCTCGGGTCCTAGTCTAATAAGTCAAATCTAGGGTTTTTTGATATATTAGAACTAATCAATAGTAAATAATGAATTTGTTCTATTTAATGTAGCTGGCATTTAACATAGCACAATTAACACCCCCGCTCCCTAGTACTCGCACTGAGCGTTTCAATTCTATTTGTGACCTCAATGCGCTTATGATGGAGAAAAGGCGGACTGTGAATGATCATTGGACAAACCTACTGGTTTTCGTGAATCGTTTGATCGAGCTTCGCTATGAGATCCCTATGAATTATCTTTTGCTAGAAATGCTTGGAACATTGAGTGAGGACTTTAGGCCCTTCTATTTGATCTATGACAGTATTTGTCAAGCATCAATCTCAAAGCTATATAAGGGATCTGTGACACCTACCAATCTAGGGAGGTAATTATTGCCTAGACCATTAGTAAAACGTGTGTTTAGCATTATTGAATCTAAATATATGTGACATTTCATGCGATTACGTGCACACGTTAACAATCGGTTAAGATCGTATAATCGCAAATAGGACGAAGTCCTACAATCATACAGCGTTGGTGATAACTCTTTCTAAATAACGTAAATCTATTCTTATAAGTAAATAGTAGTTATTTGCACTTATATTATTATCTTAATATAATAGTACGTGAAAAACCTAGACGTTTGGCTCAAAACGTAACAAACGCGATGAAAACGCGCAAACCGAGCCCGACACCCGAGCGAAACCCAAAATATATTTTTGTAACCCAACTTAAGTATTTTAGAATACTTAGTCATTCCGAATATCATTCACAAACTTAAATTGTGCACGAACACATAACGTAAATTATTAACTTTTAAACCGCGAAATTTACGTTTAAACGAATGAAAAACGTAACATGAAATCAAGAAGCGAGTCACGAGCCCAACCCATGGAAGGGCCAGGCCCAGACTCACGGCCCAAAGGCCCAACACGGCCCAAGAGAGGGGAGCCCAAGCCCATGGACTTAGCCCATGTATATATAGGCTTTCTCCCTCCATTCTCTCATTTTTCACTCAACAAAACACACACACACACACTATATTCTCTCTACAACCAGACCTAACCACCACCACCACAGCCACCTAACACCACCTACAGCCACCATACGGCCGCCATCCAACCACCATAAGCCACCATTCGGAAAATAGCACGAAACGGGAAAACTTGCTTCCTTCCTCCTCTTTCGGTTTCACAAACGTGGTAAGAACTTCAACTCTTCAAAAATTTACTTGTAATACTCTTATAAACATGTTATAAAGTTCACTTAACAAGAAAATGTCCAAATCATAACATAAAACCCATTTTTCATGTTTAAAAGTGTCAAAAACGTCACATGCAAGCTGATCAGAAAATGTTCTGACTTTGAGAGGCTGTTTCTCCCTCAAAACGTAACTAAAATGGAAGATTCAAAAGGCAAAAATTAAGTTTAAGAAGTTAGCTTTCATTTCCAAGTGGTTTCACAATTTTTGGAGTTCGTTTGATACCCGAAATGATTTTTACAAAAACATGTATACGAGCTGTCCAAAAACTAAGAAAATTCACCTTTCTTGTTTTAATCATAACTCGAGATATACACCTCCAAATGACATGAAACCACCGCCAAAAGTTCGCAAATTTTGTTAGGTACAAAAGTTTTTTTGATGATTTTGTCTAAAGGTGTACGAATTTTTCCCAGAAAATGAGAACATTTGCATACATTCTGAGTGGTCACTTTCTGACCACAGGTGACAAATGTAATGTTTAAAAATATATATACATACCCAAAAATTCTGTAAAAATTATATTAATTAGTTAAGACATAAAGGAACAACATATACTTTTCTTAAATTTTAACTCGAACATTTGGAACCCGAAATAAAATGTACAAAACTGACCTGCTACAGGCCTCTGTGTCGCAGAAGCCCAGTAGTCTGCGACACAAGCCTTAGTGTCGCACTAGATCCGCATTGTCACCTTTAGCGACACAAGCCTTAGTGTCGCAGAAGGGGAACGAATCGTCACAATAGCGACACAAGCCTTAGTGTCGCACTAGATCCGAATCGTCACCTTTAGCGACACCAGCCTTAGTGTCGCAGAAGGGGAACGAATCGTCACAATAGCGACACAAGCCTTTGTGTCGCCATAACACCCGAATCGTCACATTAGCGACACAAGCCTTGTGTCGCATAATACCTTAGTGTCGCAAATAGCGACACAAGCCTTTGTGTCGCTAAAAACACAAAAATCTATACGTTTTTATTAAAGCAACATATGCATAAATAAAATTTTTCCAAGCTGAACCCAGCCAGGGGCTCTGCCCCTTGGACCCCGCCAGGGTTGCCACCCCTTGGACCCCGCTACCAGGGGCGCTGCCCCCGGACCCCCGTCATTAATGGGCTTCGCCCCTTGTCACACTAATCCATCAACTATAACTAGAAAGTAGAAAATGCGTAACATAATTTATCAAATCTGTGTTTTCACAAAATATCACCAACGGGCCGTACGTATTTACTAAACATAAATGATAACCGAACAAATGGACATCTCTAATTGAGTGAACATACATAAGTGGACGTTAACCTCCTACTTACATAGATGGTCTTTTGAGACATCTACTTACACACACAACCTCATACGTTTAGGGCGTTAGGAGGTTGCACTTGGATACTCACTTCGCTCATTGATTGCTAGTTGCTTATCATACTCAGGTGAGTTCACTGTCCCCCTTTTCTGATTTCTGTTTTGGGGCTGAAAAACATGAATTTACTTTAAACTTTTGATTGTACTCTTACATTTTATCAACTGTTTTTGAACTGTTTTACGCAAACTGTGGTATGTCATTATGTTAAGCTTGAGAATTCTTGTATAAAGTCCCCGGCAACTCATTCACAACTAACTAACTCGTAGCGACGAGCCGTAGATATTATGGGTAGCATGCTATTTAGGGTAGACCATCTTTCACTCACACTTCAACGTGGGTGCATAATATCGCCATTACCCATGTTGGTTGAAGAACATGGCGCATTTGGGGCAAACCTCGGTCGGATAATCGGATTAGTAGTGGTCTCAAGGCTTGAACATCTCTCTCTCTCTTTATTACCACATGTTTATTTACATCAACATTTAACAATCAAATGCTCATTATACTTACGTCCCCGATTGGACGAACACATGGGTGATAGCGTCCCCGATTGGACGACTATACCCTTACTTATGTCCCCGATTGGACACATCTTTGGTTTAGCGGTTACAAATTTTGAACTCACCAACTATGGCCATAGTTGACCCTTTTGTTTTGTCATGCTTTTCAGGAGAACGCCGGTAAGATTGGATCATATGTGGGCAATGCATGGGATCATGTTATCCAAGATTTAAATCATGGACATTTTGAAGAAAACTTTGTAACCTTGTTGTAACAGTACTTTGTAACCTTGTTGTAACAGTACTTTGTAACCATGAACAAACTAATGTATTGTTAATTTCCTTTAAGGCGACTTTTTAATTTAAGGTATTATTACTATATCTTTTGTGTTGTGAATCCCTCAGCTGTTACGCCTCGTGTTTCCGCTTTAGCGGGGTGTGACAGGATCTGCTTGCTTTTGAGAGGCAATTGGAGCTTGACATGGAATTCAAAGGCTTGAACTTTAGATTGGATGATAACCCGGATGACTTGCCCAACATTCCCATCCCTGTTTGTGGGAATGAAGGTTCTTGCTATTGCCCACTAGATTTGGAGTATATTGATATAGATGAGATCCTTGATTCTGGTATGTTTAAGATTGATTATCTTTGACGTCTTTTGACTCTTGGGTATTAGATACAGCATGTGGAATCGCATTTGTAATAACTTGCGGGGGTTCGAGAGAAGTAGAAAGCTTGGACATGGCGAACTAAATTTGCGTGTCGGTAATGAGACAAGTGTTGGTACCGAAGCCGTGGGAACTTGCAAGCTCGCTTTTCTAACGGGATTAATCTTAGAACTAAATAATTGTTATTACGTTCCACGGATTATTGATGTCCCACAGTTAGGTCATTTATTTCTAGACTGCAGAACGATCAGTGTGTTTTATATTTTATATTTAGCTGGGGCTTAAATTATATGTACTACCTACTTAAAACTAGTAAGCGGTAAGTATAACCTAAGGTCGTTCTTAACATCGCAACGAATTGAAATGAAGAGATAGCTTTAGATTAATAATTCTTTCGGATAAATAAAAAGGTGGATAGTTTTGATATTTGGATTTTTTTCTAAATTTAAATAAACAATAAAACGGAAAGTAAATTTAGGATAAAGTAGATAAAGGTAGAATGTGATTGCCGGAACTTCAACAATTAGGGTTTTCGGGATGATAATCATTATAGAGTTAAACAGGGACACTCTTAAATTACAGGATTAACTGTCATTGGTGTGAACGCTAGAACCCTACTAGATTAGTTTAAATCCTAAGTTGGTATGTCACAAGGAACTAGTTTATCGTGATGCTGACCGAAGAGGTCTGCCCAACTCTCAACACTTTCCCTTTATATAGAACAAGCGACCCTTCTTGGTTAAACCTGTGTGCATGAACAAGATAGTAGACTAGTTAATACCGGTCGTTCTTAATACCAATATAAATCTATTGTTCTTTTAGGTGTGTAACTAATTATTAACTTTATTTATCTAAACTATTGGACTTAGTGGAATCTAGGATTTTAAGTATCCTAAGTCACTTGGACTTTAACTTTCTTATCCAGATTCTCTTCCTATGTGATGTGTTCAATTAACGTCCATCTTTAACATAAACCTCTCCTCTTCAAACAGTTATACATCCCTGGATTATTCACAATGTTTGGCATTGCTTCATATGCAGACCATGTATTTCAGTATTGCACAATGTGTACTTACTATATGTTGGTATTCACATTGTTCATACAACGGCCATGCCCTAGGCGGAGAATCCACTAAGCGATACACTGTGATTCGATAGTTATTTACTATGTATTACACGGTGCTCCCGTAGCTTCTTAATCCTGACATAGATCTAGCACAGATAACTACTTACCACAATTAGACTTGATCAATTCCTAATTTCTAGGTTATAGCCACGTGGATAACTGGAGAGGATACTCCATAAATTAGGTTTAGTGGTTATAAAGTTTAAAGTGAAACAAAGTTAAATAATTCCTGCTTAAATGATTATCATTCCTACTTCTAATTATTTTACGTTCTAACAATCACAATAATAAACTACTCGCAAGACATGGCAATAACTATATCACATGCAAGGCAGTCATGCAAAATAATAAACATAATGCAAGTATATAAGGGAAAAAATATCACTCGGAAATTAGGGCAGAAAATTATTGACGAATACTTTGCATTCTTGAAATCAGAGCGCACACCGAATATCCTTGAATAAAAGCTTTCTTCTACTAATCTAACAATACTAATTTAATCCTAATTACTCTCTAGCTAATTATTAATCACATGGTTATTAATAATTAAGCTAGAGAGAGAAACAGGAGTGAGAAAGTAACTAGTGAAGTGTGTGTAAAATGGAATGAAAGGTGTTGTTGAAGTATTGGTGGAAGGTTGTATTTATAGCTGACGCCTTTTGACCATATTGACTTGTTGACCGTATTCTTCTTTGCCAAAACTTGACCGTATTTATGTGCCCGGATAAAGGAAGCATATTTAAGCAAATACGGGCAAAAACCAACCATATACGGTCAGTTCTGGCCGTATACGGTCAAGACTTAGGCCATATACGGTCTAACCAACCGTATACGGTCAAGACGTGGCCGTATACGGTCAGTCCTGGCCGTATACGGTCAGTCCTGGCCGTATACGGTCAGTCCTGGCCGTATTCGGTCTAGTCTGGCCATATACAGTCAAGGCTAGGCCGTATATTGTCTGGTCTTGGCCGTATTTGCGGTGTTGAGCTTTCGTGCGCGGGTCACCGGATCGTAATTTTTTTTCGCTATAACTTCTTTGTTACTTGTCCGTTTTAGTTGATTTTCACAACTTCATCTTCGTAATCGAATGAAGTTCAAGGATCTAAGATAATATCTTCGGTTAGTCTTGGCCGAGTGTACGTGGCATAAATCGTTAACTCCGTTTCGTTGGTTCTTCTTGCATCGTCTTCGTAATTTCCTAATTAAAATAATAACACCAATTAATGTAATATTTGAGCTAAAATGTCAATTATTTAATTGTAATGGAATAGATAACGTGGCTAAAAATATGACTTTTTACGCGCTATCAAGTATCTCACACTTAGACGTTGCTTGTCCTCAAGCAATACTTCTCCTTTGCATAAAAGAACTTAGGTATGTTTTCCAGAAGTTATGAAGATTTGCTCATAGAGTCAAAACTCCTTCGAATCATAAAGTTGTCAAGATTGCAACTTTCAATTTGAGAGAGAATATTGAAACCAAAGTTTCAGTTTAGTAATATTAAGACATTTCTCATAAGCAATCTTTCAATTCTCGGGATGTGGAATGTACATGACTAGGCAATCCTCTAACGCGGTCACTCAACTCACTCGAAGTGTATCAAGTTTCCTATAATCTATATCAATCTCTTAGAAAGCCAGTCATGCAGCATTTGTCGTCATAAGCTTGATCGAGAATCAAATCTCCACCACTTAAATGAGGACGGCACTAATTATCCCACGACAGAAGGAGGGGCTGTAATGGTTGGTGAAAGGGTATGGAGAAAATGGAGGTTTTAAGGTTTTACATGGTTTTGACCTAGGGCTGTAAGTAATGAAAGCTTTATTCAGACATTTAGAATGATACTTCTCCAGATTTTGAGTAGGAAGACGAACTATAGAATGAAGGATAAATATGTGGATAAGAAAGAACTAACTTTATTGAGGAATGGATGTTGATTTTCCATTAGTAAAACTCTAAGTTTTACTTTAAAGATTTTTCGAGCTTTTTGATTCGTATTTGACATTCATGACTTTTTTGAGCACGCCTTCTGCTTTAGATTTTATGATAACTAGAGTCTTTTTTTTTTTAATTTTCCAATAGCTTCCAGCTGTTCTTCCTTGCGATTCATCTCAGAATTTTTCGTCATGTCAGGTGTCAACGAATACTCGGAATATATGATTTTTTGTGAACGCACCTGAGTGATTTGTAGACACGTGGAAAAATATGAGGTGAGAAAGAAGTATGACTAAGATGCTAAATAACTCTTTCATAATTTAGAACGCTAGGTCAAGGTTTAGATAAATTTAGGAGGGTGGACAGGTTATGATGGGTTTTGAAGAAACGAAAGGATAAGGCTCAAAAGGGGTTAACTAAGGGATTTATTAACACCAGAGTTAAGTGTTGGTAAGGGTTGTTTTGGTGAGTAGCTTATGGGTTTAAGTCCTAAAGAATGTCGAGATCTTCTAATTGCACCTATGTTATAGCACTCATCAGTGTGGTCTTGAAATGTATTGCTTGAGCAAGTTCTAATTTAAATGCATACATCGGCACACACACATGAATCGAAAAGTGAAGCATTAAAAATGAATGCTTATTTGGGCTCATGATACCTCACGAAATGAAATTTGGGTTTATGTGTGACTAGTCATGCGTTGCTCCTCTTTGATCCACGTCTTAATTATAGAAAAACTTTACTTTGTTTTCTCATTTTTCCTCAATTCTTGATTGTAACTTTGATAAAATTATTATTTGAAAGTCATTTTGATTTCAAAAATTTCTTCTGGAAGTTTTGAAATTTGGAAATTTTTATACAAAGTGAGTTAAAATATATACTTTTTGGACAAGAGGTCGAAGCAAACGGTATATCATATCGTGTATCCCACACTTAAAGGAACATTGTCCCTAATTTTCAAAACTAAATGTGAAAATACCTCTTGTCGAAGTATCCCACACTTAGAATTTTTACTATTTTGGCAAATATTTCCTTAAGTAATATGTTTATGGGATATGACCCCACACTTAAGGCTTTTAGTATACGGGTAAAGGTATGATTTAAATAGGTGCAAAGAATTTTTAGAGAAAAAGGAACGAATAACTCCCCTATAAATATTCCCGGAGATGTGTGTTGAATTCCTAGGTTTGGTCGTCGGTGATTTGGTTAATCAATGGTGGCTAATCTAGATCTAGCTATGATGCTCGTCATCTCCGTGTTTGTTCAAACACTTCTATTCTACCAAACAACCATAATCATAAATTTCTTCAAAACAGAAAATAAACAACGTAAGTAAAACATAAAGATAATGATAGATAATAAATCAAACAGTAATCATAATACGGATACAAATACAATCATCCCCAAGAAACAACAAAATAATATCCAAATGTATCACTGAATGAAATAGATTATAATAATAAAAGTCTAGGGATCAGAAGTGTCCTAGTTGGCTGGCTGGGTGGTGTGTATTTGTATAATCTCTGGCTGAGTCAAGGCTATGGGCTGCTGAAGAGATCTTGCCACTGAAATCTGCCCACTAGACTCCATCCTGGATGCAGATGTTGATGATGTGCGAGCTAATGTCCCATCATGTGTCACTCTGGTCCTGGCATCTGAATCCGAATGCTCAGCCAATGCTATATGTCCTGCCTGTAGTACAAGTTGCATCTGCTCATCATCCATAGTCAGAAGAGATGAGAGGGATAGCTGTTGAGCACTCGTAGCCTGATGTGTGCTGCCCATCAGGTTTGATACTGTATATATCTGCTCAACACCCTCCTATGGCTCTGGTCTGTAACCGAGCTCATCAAATGGGTCTGGCTATTGATGGATAGTCATGATCTGCTGGGGGTTGCTAAGGCACTGATGGTGCCACTGGGCTGGTCTGAGGAAGATCTCGGGATATGTGTGATCTGATTAGTGGCTGAGGATGCTGGCTTAGAGGTATGACGTCTGGTGGTGCGAGTAGAGAATACTGGGCCAGGTGATTGTGATATGGTAGTGGTGATAGAGGTGGCAATGGGCTGTGTGGAAGTGGTGATGAGTGGTGATATAATGGTAGTGGGTGGTCATGTAGTGGTGATAGGTGATGATGTAGTGGTGGTCGGTGATGGAACTATAGGTGGTGTGGTGAAGTGAGGTGGTGGTGGCCCGCATACCCATGGACACGGAGGTAATGGCGTGTATCCTCTATCGACTACCTACTGCATGCCTTGTCCGTACAAGGTGGTAAGCATGAACATAATCCCATACCTGTAATAGGCAGCAGCTGGGTTCCCGTAGTTATAAACTCGGGGTGCTGGTGGCACTGAACTCTCTGCTCCATCATCAGGTGCCTTTGGCATCTCAACACTGGTCTCATCATGATCTTGCGCAGCATCTCCTGAACTTGGTCCTCGTGGGACCTCTACATCTCCTAAAATAGCACTGGACCTTTTCCTGGTCCTAGCATGAGTACGGGCAAGAAATAGGCCGGGGATCGGGCGATCCACATCTTCAAGTATGCTCAATCTAGCTCTCCAAGAAATCTGCCAGTAGCTCTGGTCAATCGACAATACTCTCATCTCAACTTGGAAATCATGGTCGAGTGTCTGTGAACTATCAGTTTTATCCTTCTTGAACTGGCATGTATCTGCTAGATAAAGTAGGCCCACCCCTTATGAGTCTGGTGATCACAGCTCCTAAGTATGGAATCTGGGGTGGCTGAAACTTCCTCTCATCATTCAGCCTCTGAGCGACCAGATAAGAAACCTATATGTTTTAGCGTGACACCTCCATTCGAACTCTATTTACTGTGAACGGAGCAAGCTAAGAGTTTGTGCAAGATCTGGTATGTTTGTCGTACAAAGCGGGTGGCCTTTATATTGCTTCTGAATGCCGAGCCTCCCCGGGAACTCCATGTATTGGCAAGATCCTCAATACTCGGCACAGTAAACAGAGGCGTGTCAAGCTGCTCCGCAGTGTAGAGGCCGAGATATAAAGCAAAGTCTGCTAGAGACAACTCGTGTCTCGTCCCCCGGCACTGGAAGGTGATCATCCCCTTGTTCTTTGCCAAATGAAGCTTGTTGACCGTATTTTTGACTTGTTGACCGTATTTGTAACAACCACCAAAAATATCAGGTTAACACTTAACTTAATCTTCACCTAAATCTGGACCTGACTTTTTTTTAAGGATTAAGTTAATACTACTGGGCAAAAGTTTCTACTGTTGGCCGTAGTTAGTACTGTTGGTTAGAGGTTTATACCTCTTACCGGGTTAATACTGCCAGTACAAGTTAAGTTAATACTGTTAATATGGTTAGTAATGCTAGTAGGAGTTTCTACTGTTAGTAATGTTTCTACTGCTTTCTTAAAAAAATCAAAGTTTCTACTTTTATCATAGTTAGTACTGCTAGTGCAATTGTCACCGTTTCCACTGCTAGCACAAATATCTCAGTTAGTACTGCTAGTACAATTCCTTAGTTTCCACTGCTAGCACAAATATCTCCTTAGTTTCCACTGCTAGTTCAGTTTCTACTGCTAGTGAGTTTCTACTGGTAGTCGAGTTACTACTGCTCTCATTGTTTCTACTGCTTGTGTTGCAACTGCTAGTCAGTTTCCACTGCTAGTTCAGTTACTACTGTTAGTCCAGTTTCTACCGCCCGCATTAACTAATACTGCTTGACATTCAGTTACCACTGCTAAGTAGTTAACACTGCTAGCACAAATCACCATTTCCACTGTTAGTACAAATTAGCACTGCTCTTAATAGTTACTACTGTTCATTATTACAACTGTTTGTTACCACTGCCAGCTCAGTTTCCACTGTTAGCTCAGTTACTACTGCTAGTCAGTCTCCACAGCTAGACCAAAGTTTATACAGTAGGCACACTTATATCACGAACAATCATGAAAAACTTAGTATCAATCTACTGTTAGAGATATGCTTAAACGATTTTAAGACCAATCAAGTGTTACCCACACACACACAGCAAACCCTCCTACCCGATATAAAAGCTTTTTAAGTAATAACAAAAGATAAGTAACCATTAGTATTCTGTAAAAAGGAACTTTAAGATTTGAAATAGAGTTAAACCGTGCACGCAAAAAGAGTTATGATTACCTCTTTTCTCTCAAAAACGGCCAGCAAACCTATTTCCCATAAACCAAATCAATTGACTTACACTTCCCATAAAATCACCTCCACCTTCACCCAATCAAAATCCCGGATAGTAAACTTAAACACTCCACCCCTTATTCTTTTTGTTAACCTCAGCAGGAATTATACATTCACACTCAAAACACTTTCATCTAATTTCTCTCAAACTCTCTCAACACTTGCACGATTTTAGCAAGAACACCCCAGTTTCTTCATCACCTTCATCCAGTACCAAACACTCCGGAAACCCTGCTCAATCTGTGGAAAGAACTTCATCACCCAAAACCCTACACTCCTGGTCGAAGAGGTAATCATAAAGTGCAAGAATGTTTACATTCTATTCTGCACAACCCACTTATTTTCATTCTATTTACTGTTACATTTCTTAAAATATGTGTGCATTAGGGTTTTCATACCTGAAATATGATAATGTTTTGCAAATAAAACACACACTTAAAGTTTGTTCGAATCATTTACATACGGATTTTATAAAAGGTTATGTGTTTTTGGTAAAATAAGAAAATTGGACAACATTCTGTCCAGATTTTCAAGATTAACGTTGGACAACCGTATCCCCCTCTATTCTTCATAAAAATGGTGACTCTAAACTGGGAATAACTTGCTTTCTAATGTTTCACACAAAACCTAAATCATACACCAAAGATCAAATATTTTGAGGTGTATCAAGAAGATGTCCAGAAATTGTTTAATTTTGCTAAGAAGAGTCACAAAACCAACTACAAAAACCTGGGCAGATTTGTTATTTAAAACCGTGGGTAACCAAATTTGTACAAGCTATCATATTAAAGCATATCACTAGACATTAATGGACACTTTACTACTGGACTAGGTCTCGATTAGAGCATCTCTTCAGTTGCAACATTCTCACAGCTTAAACCGTTAACTCAACTCACAAGGTGAGTTCATTGTCCCCTCTTTCTGATTTCTATTTTTGGGGCTGAAAGCATGCAATTACTTTAAAATTTTGGTTGAACTTTTACGTACTATCAACTGCTTTTGAACTATTTTACGCGAATTGTGGTATGTCAACATGTTAAGCTTGGGTTTTTCTTATACTCAAAGTCCCCTGTAACTAACCCACCACTATTTAACTCGTAGCGACGAGCCGTAGATATTATGGGTAGCATGCTATTTAGGGTAGGACCATCCCTCACTCACACTTCAACGTGGGTGCATAATATCGCCTTTTACTCATGACCCTTTTTCTTGTGTCGAAGACTAGGAAGACGAATAACCCCTCGCAGAAATATTTGTTCCCTTCGTTTATATTTATCCGTTCTATTCTATTTTGCGTTTACTTTTAGCTAGGATCTAGCCGAAGTGAAATGTATTAGAATTAAATGCATTTTATGACATTTCAATCTGACAATAGCAACATAAAAAGATCACCCCAATTTTGATAAAAAAAAAAAAAGCAAAGTAAGGGGGTCAAGTCAAATAGTCTTATTCACAATCTACATACTATGGCAGGAATGTGGTACAAGGAATTCCCGGCGTCTCGTAGAAAAAGAGTATAAACGAAAGGCTTTGATAATGACCTCTTAACCAGTTTTTCCATGGATTCATTCCATTATTTGGAAGGTTCTTATGTCTTACTTCGGAATCAAATATTCCGCAAGGTTCGTCCACGGAGGGTGAGTCAGGGCCTAAGATCAGGCCGAAAGGCGTAGTCGATGGACAACAGGTGAATATTCCTGTACTACCCCTTGTTGGTCCCGAGGGACGGAGGAGGCTAGGTTAGCCGATAATGAAATTTTTTATTTTTTAGTTTGAATTTTCGGCGGTTCTCTAAAAAAGATAGCGAAAAATATTATCCCTAGAGTCGAGACTAAGAGGAATGTATAAACCAATGCTTCCATAGATTCGATCGTGGTTTACAATTATAGCTTCCATACCTGTTTATTTTTGGGGGGATCATAAAGAGAAGGAAGAGATCTTCGGAAAGTGGGTTTTTATGATCCGATCAAGAATCAAACTTATTTAAACGTTCCCGCAATTCTCTATTTCCTTGAAAAAGGCGCTCAGCCTACAGGAACTGTTCAGGATATTTTAAAAAAGGCAGAGGTTTTTAAGGAACTTTGCTCTAATCAAAACAAATTCAATTAAATTAAGGAAATAAAAACTAAGGGTAGGATAGTGATTTCTATATAATTTTGGAACCGTGCAGTACCAGACACGAGATAGATCTTCCAAAGAACAAGGCCTTTTTCGAATAAGCCAATTCATTTGGGACCCTGTGGATCTCTTCTTCATCGAAAGAAATGAGATTCTCGCCAATACAAAACAGTCAATTAAAAAAATTAACCAAATTTGCCTGATGTAGAGGCAATCAAGAAAGCTGCATAAGTAAATATATAACCTACAGAAAAGTGGCTAACCCAATAACGAAAGTTTCGTAAGGGGACTGGAGCAGGCTACCATGAGACAAAAGATCTTCTTTCTAAAGAGATTCGATTCGGAACTATTATATGTCCAAGGTTCAATATTGAAAAAATTTAATCTCGAAAATCTCAATTGCGAGAACGGATATCTGGCAGAAATTCTTAATAAGGGGAGTTCGGTACCTCATGTAAATACCATGGAATAAGCTTTGATCCTATTCATGGAGATTCCATAAATATTCCATTCCAAAAATGGAAACAATTGGGATTTTTTTCGAAATTGGATGCAGTTACTAATTCATGATCTGGCATGTACAGAATGAATTTGAATATCAGAATAGCGGATATAGTCATGATTCAATGGGTCAGGTCCACTTATTTTTGTTTTATTGATTTATAATCTTTACAATGGATTTAATTGGCCGATGGAAGCCGGAGTTCATTTTGGCCATGGTACTAGGAAATGGAATCCTAAAATGGCACCTTATATCTCTGCAAAACGTAAAGGTGCTCTTGGAGTAGTCGGTCTGGCCTTGAACCTACGTGCCTATGACTTCGTTTCTCAGGAAATTCGCGCGGCGGAAGATCCTGAATTTGAGACTTTCTACACCAAAAATATTCTCTTAAACGAAGGTATTCGTGCTTGGATGGCGGCTCAAGATCAGCCTAAACCTGTATACATAATACAGTTGATATGAATCGATTCCATATTGAAGAAATAATCGAATATTCATTGATCAAACCATTCACTCCATAATCTGATAGATCTTTTGAAGAACTGATTAATCGGACGAGAATAAAGATAGAGTCCCGTTCTAAAAAAAAAAGAGAATCAATGTGTAGATTCCAATACTTTTTCTTTTTTCATATCATAGCAATAACTTATAATAAAAGGATTTTCTTTTTTTTTTTTTCAGGAAACTTGAGTTTGTGTTCCTTTCTTTATCCTTATATTTATAACGTATAATTTATTAATATAAAAAAGAATTTATTAAACTTATCCAATTAACTTTTCATTGATGGATTGTTTCATCGAGATTCAATCCAAATCACGATGTCATTTTCTTGTTCTTAAATGGGCCTAAGGCCCAGAGCTGGAAGTGATCTTAGAAACCAATCGCGGTCCGGGAAAAAATCCCAATATCGTATTCGCCTAGAAGAAAAACAAAAATTGCGTTTTCATTATGGTCTTACAGAACGACAATTACTTAAATACGTTCGTATCGCCGGAAAGGCAAAGGGTGGTCAAATTATATTGAGCCCTAAGTCATACTGTCAATTGACGACACGACAGGACAGCACAATAGGGCAATAAACGAGGCGAGAACGCGCCGATATAGATTAGGTATCTCCGCGTTCATTAATACAACATTCATAAAGTTTTATGGTATTAAATATTCAAGTAGATTAGAATTAAAAATATTCAAGTAGAGTATAATATCAATACCGTTATACATTATAATATAAGAAACTGAATCAGTTTTTATATTATAAAAAAATCCCAAAGCATGGTAAGCCCAAGTGGGAGAATTCCGTTTCTAAGACTGTTTTCTGAATTCCGTTCCGGTTGCATCTCTTAATTGCATCTCTTAAAAATGACAATTTAAATTCAGTATAAATTTTTATTCCACTCATAGATTCCAGTCAAAGATTATGCAGCTCTTATACTTTGGGGCAGCGGTCAGATAACCGGATTAGTTGTGGTCTCAAGGCTTATACATTCTCTCTTTACTACCACATGTTTACTTGCAATATCTTTATCAACCAAATGCTTATTATAACTGTCCCGATTGGACAAACACAGGGATGATAGCGTCCACTAATCGGACGGCTATACCCACACTTATGTCCACGATTGGACACACTTTCGGTTTAACTATTTCAAACTTTGAACTCACCAACTATGGCCATAGTTGACCCTTTTTGTTTTGGCATGCTTTTCAGGAGAACGTCGGTAAGCACGGATCATATGTGGGTTAATGCATGGGATTATGTCGACCAAGCCATTTAAATGGACATTGAACTAAATTTTTTTTTGTAATATACTTGTAATAATGCCGTAGACTTTGAACAATTTGATGTAATTTGATGCCTCCAAGGCTGTTTTATCTTAATTTAAATGGTATGGTTGTTATATCTTTGTGTTGTGAAATCATTAGCTGTGACACCTCGTGTTTCCGCTTTAGCGGGGTGTGACAGTATTCTTCTTTGTCAAAACTTGACCGTATTTATGTGCCCTGTTGGTGCATATTTGTATGTCTGTCAGTTAGTCTTAACTTTTAATAGTTTGATATGTAATTACGACGTTTTGTCTATTATATGTAATATTACAAGTTTTGTTTTAGGCGACACAGAACCTGTGTCACTTATGCGACACAAGTCTTGTGTCGCATGAGTTGACTGTGCGACACATTCCTTGTGTCGCAGGTCATTTCGTTTTTGAGTATAAATAGATCATTTCGGCCTCAGTTGTGAGGTTGACGAATCCAGGGTTTCAGAGAGTGATAATAAGGCATTTCATTGTATTCAAGCTAATTCATTATCATATTAATATACAAGTTGATTTGCGTTTGATTCATTTGTGGTTTACGTACTATATACAATCGTTTGAATTCCGCCTCTCAATTGTGTGTGTTGATTCGATTAGGTCTAAGATCAGGGAACCTACAAGTGGTATCTGTTGGGAAAAACAATGATCAAACCTAAGTTATAAATCTGAAGAGTCAAAATCTATCTCAGTTGTATTCAGGAAAAACTTAGTGAATTCCTGAGTCTGTGTTTCTGAGTCTGTGCTACACAGACTGAAGAAGTTTCTGAGTCTGTGCTTCACAGACTGAAGAATTCTCACAGACTGAAAGCCGTGCTCTACTTGAAGACTTATGGATTCATCATCTGAAGAATGAAGATTGAAGACAAAAGACTTCACAGACTGAAGATCACAGACTGATGATCACAGATTGAAGATCACAGACTGAGAGCACAGACTGAAGAGCACAGATTGAAGAATGAAAGTACAATCGTACAAAAGAAGTTCTTCTTTTCCAAGGCTATGGTACAACTGAAGAGATGTTTGAGTAAAGTCAAACATTGGATAAAGGTTTATTTTTTCAACAAAGAAACCTTTTACCTTTTGCTTTTTCTATTTCCAAGAAAAGCAAAAAGGGTAGAGTGCAAAGTTGCCCAAGATGAATGTGTTATCCCTTGGACAACTGACTGAGCTGGTTAATAGAAGTTGATACTCAACTCTATAAATAGCAGCTCAAAAGCACTCTTCAAAATATCCAAGTATCCAAGTAAACCAAGCACTCAAAGCAAAATAGTATACAAGACCTTTAAGCTTAGGCTCAAAGCATTACCACACTAACTGTTAAAGTCTGTAGTGATAATTGTATCTTAATATACTAATACTTGGATCGTATTCAAACCATCTGTGTGAGTTTGAATACTTTGTCATCTGTGTGAGACAAACACTTTATTGTGAATAATACTTTGATTCATAATAAACTCTGTGTCAAAAATAATCTTGTTTTCCGCCTAGATTAATTTAAACTTGTTTGATATAAAACTTGAATATAAACTAACACGTTAAGATAACTGTTATTTAATCTGTATCTAAGTTTTGGGAACCTTGTGACCCAACAACTGGTATCAGAGCAAATAAAGATTTAATCTTTAACGATCAAAGGAACCCAGTTTATCAAACAATCATCTAAATCCATTTTTCTCTACATTTTCTTCCTTGAAAAATGACTTCTTCTATTGCTATGGCTGGGAAGGGAATTCCAATCTTCAATGGTGTAAATTTTACCCATTGGAAATTGAAAGCTGAATGGTTTCTTGCTAGCATTCATGATGAAATGCTTAGAGTCATTCAGGAAGGACCCATTATTCCTGGCAGAATAGTTCCTACAACTTTAGATGCAAATGGTATTATTTTGACACCTGAAAAATTTGTTGAGGCTGCCAAAAATACCTGGACTGATCTAGACAGGCAACTATATGCTTTAGACTTTAAGGCCAAATCCATACTGGGCAATGCAGTTTCTGAGCCTATCTTTGCTAAGATATCTGGCTGCAAAACTGCTAAAGCCATATGGGATATGCTAACTGACCAATATGATGGTGTAAGTTTAGTACAATCCCAAAAGAAGAAGAATCTCATAAGAAATTATGAGAACTTCTCTCCTGGCCAAAATGAGTCATTAACTGATATTCATACCAGATTTCAGATCTTAATCAATGATCTTGAAATGTATAATATCATCAAAGGACAGTTTGAAATCTGTGCAAAATTTGTTGATGTCATTCCAAACACTTTTTCTGAAGTTATCACTTCATTAATTGTAAGTGAAAAATTGGAGACATATGATCTCTATGGCTTGTTTGGACTTCTACTAAATTTTGAAGAAACCAAAGCCAGAAAGGATCTAAATGCCAAAAGGATTGCAAAAGATCCATCTGCTGCTCTTGTTGCAACAACAAGACAAAACAGAGAACTTTTCTCTAAAGCTGATTACCATCTTACTCTTACAGACTCAGAATCAGATGATAAAACTGAGTCTCTAGAAGCTGAAATGGCATTGCTAGCCCAAAGGTTAGAAAAAGCAAGATTCAAAGGTTCAAAAGGAAGGCCAACTTTTGATCCTAAGAAAGCTACTTGCTATAAATGTGGGCAAGTTGGTCATATTTCTTCTGACTGCAGAGTGAAGATTGCAGAATCTTCAAGTTCTGATAAGTGGGAAGAAAAGGCCAAGAAGTACAAGAGAAAGTACTTCAACTCCAAGAAAATTGGAGAGAAACAACAACCAAAGAAACTAGAGAAAGCTTTGGTTGTTGAACAATGGATAGATGAAGAATCTTTATAATCTGAGGATGATGAAGATATGTGCTTAATGGCTATCACAGAGAGCCAGTTTGACAAAGATGTCAAATTTGCAGAAAAGGCATGTGTTCATCCAGACTGCGGCAGAGGATCTGCTTACAATGTAAATCATTTTAAACTTTACTATAGTGATGCAGAAAAACAGAAAATGTTTGAACACATCTATGTAGATTTTTTGAAAAGACTAGAGGAAATACAAGATTTAAAAACCAAACTCAGTCAAGTTCAAAAAGATCTACAATCAAAAGTGAATGAAATAAACCAAAATAAACAGTACAAACTTGAGCTTGATGCTCAATATGACCTTCTCAAAAAGATAAAGCTGGAAAAAGAAGCTTATAAAAACAAAGCTGATCATTATGAAAGGATCTGTAAATCTTGGTGTATTTCATCACTTAAAAATGTAGACTGTTTATCCAAACAGATTCCAGCTCAGATACAAGCGGTCATAAATTCAGAAATAAACTCAAAACCTACTATATTTGTACCTGAGATTTTACCTCATACTTTTAGTCATACTGTGGGAGACAAAGTTATATTGACAAATGCTTTTGTTAGACCAAAAATAGTTGCTAAAGAACTAGTATATGAGACAGAGCCAGACTCTGAAGACACAGACTCAGAAATCTCAGTCTGTGAAACTTCTCAATCTGAACAGCCTGAACTTATAATCACTAATGAATCTTTAGAAACTATAGAACTTGAAAAGAAAAGATTTATAAAAGGCAAAGTTAGTATTCCCACAGTACCATCTTTAAAAAGACAAAAAGAGGTAAAAGGAATCAAGAATAAACAGAAAGGTTACAATGTGTTTGAACCTTCCACAACTCAGTCTGTAACTGGTCCAGACAATAATATGCCAAATGACAAATCTAAAGGCATAAAACCAGTAACAAGGGAGTTAAAAAGATCTCAGTCTGTGAGATCTAACTGTCGGTATGGAAAAATCAATTTTCAGTCTGGCAAACTTAACTCCAAATCTGTTTGTGTTAACACTCAGTCTGACTCTCAAAAGTCAAATCTTAACAACCAGACTGAGACCATTAAGCTGCTTAGTGAAAACTTAATGAAGTTAACCACAGATTTTAAAACATTTGTTGAGTCAAAACAAGAGTTTAACAGAGGATCTAGTGCAAATAATAACCCAAAATCCAAAAGGACCATTATGTTGGACAGAAAATATTACAACTGTGGAAATCTAGGACATGAAGGTATTAAATGCACAAAGTCCATTCTTAAACAGCCAAAGACTGCTTTAATCAAACAAATGTCATCTACAAACAACAAAATCAAAAATAGAGAGGTTAAAAGTCAACTTCACAGACTTAGCACCAAAACTGCTAAAGAATTGACTCCAACCAACTCTAAAGAACCCATCAAAAGATGGGTTCCCAAAAAGTACTAATCGATTTTGTTTGTCTTGTGCAGGGTAACAGCAAATGGTACCTAGACAGTGGATGCTCAAGACACATGACAGGTTCCTTGAAGAATCTGTCAGAGTTTGTAGGAGAAGAAGGACCTTCTGTCAAATATGGTGACAATTCTGTTGCCAAGATAAAAGGTTATGGTGTGGTGAAGGCTGGCAACATCAGAATAACAAAGGTGGCCTATGTTGAGGGATTAAAGCATAACCTGCTTAGTGCAAGCCAGATCTGTGATGATGATGGTAGTTGCTGTGCTCAATTGCTATGGATGCAACATCAACTAGCAGACTATGATTTGGTGTTTACAAAAACTCCAATCATGTGTGATAACCAAAGTGCCATTGCCATCACTGAGAATCCTGTGTTTCACTCCAGGACAAAGCATATTGAGATCAGACATCACTTTATCAGAGATTGTGTTGAGAAAGGTAAAGTGATTCTCAAATATGTGCCCACAAACGACCAATTAGCAGATATCTTTACTAAACCTTTAAATGAAGATAGATTTTTGTATCTGCTTGGTCAACTAGGAATGCTCAACCCCTAGTAAAACCTTGAATCTATATGATTCAATTCTCAGTCTGTGTCTGCTTTTCAATCTGTATAACTGTATTCTCAGCTACATACAATCAAAAAGCACAGAGTAAGAGATATTTTTGTACATACTTTCTAAGAATATACCAAAAAGATTTTACAACTTATGTTATTCTCTCAGTCTGACTAATTATATGTTTCAGTCTGTGTGACTTCTTCTAGATTAGCTACACAGACTCACCATATTCATTAAGACTAGACCCTCTATTTTTGTGCTTTATTAATTCATAAGGTTAGTATTTTAGAACTGTAAGTATTAATACTGCTAGTTACTTTTAGTACTGCTGGGTTAATACTGATATTTTTTTAATGCTGCTGGTAAAGATTGGTACAATTAACACTGTTAATGTAGCAAGTTACTACTATTAGTTAATTTTAGTACTGCTTTCGCAAGTTACTACTGTTAGTTAATTTTAGTACTGCTTTCACAAGTTACTACTGTTAGTTAATTTTAGTACTGCTTTCACAAGTTACTACTGTTAGTTAATTTTAGTACTGCTTTCACAAGTTACCACTGTTAGTTAATTTTAGTACTGCTTTCACAAGTTAGTAATGTTAGCTATATAAATCTGTTACCACTGCCGACACATTTTTTTTTATTTTTATTATTATTTTTCTTTTTAATTTTTTTAAAAAAATAAATAAACAACAATATCTTTGCATTTAATGCTAATACCACTTTTATGGTAATAATCATTAAAAGTTTTGGCGCTTGTTGTCTATTTATCTGCTCAATACAAAAACTGCACGTGCTTCAGCGTTACTGTTGCAAAGAAAGGGATAAACCGTCAAGTGGGTCCCATTTAACGGAAATTTAATTTCTTCAAATACCCATTTTCGTTTTCCCCTTTCTTCTTCACCTGTACTTGCACATCCAAAATTACACAGAGTTTGTAAGCCCTAACCTAAATCGCTCAACCATTTTCGAAATCAATCTCAAAAATTCTTCATTTAAAATGGCTGATCAATGGGCTTACACGGCACCTGCCAACATCGCTGCGACTAAACCCTTCAAACAGGGTAAACAGGTAAAACTCTGTATAAGTAATCAAGTAGCTACCATTTCCATTCCTGACTCTAAAAAGAATAGAGGGTTTGAGGAACTAACTGCTTTTATGTCTGCTCATCCATTAAGAGGAGCAATCTTTAACACAGTTCCTCAAATATACCCACATTTTTTAATGGAATGGTGGTATACTTGCTCCTCAAATAGTACCAATACTGCAATTACTGGTACTATTGATCATGGTAAACGGGCAGTTACCATTGATCAGGAGCTAATTAGGAATGTCTTAGACTTGCCTTTGGGAAATAATTTTGAACCCATTCCAACCAAAGAAGTAGCAAGGGCTTCTCTTACTTTGGTTGGATATACCAAAGAAAAAGGCACCATCTTGATGTCAGGATTCACCCCAGATGAAAATTTTTAATCTCTGGCATCATTAGAAGTCTAGGAGGAAAATCTGGTAGCACAGGGGAGTTAAATGAGTTTGAAACTCAACTGTTGAGCTCATTCATCACAGGTTTAAACATCAACTTTGCAGAGTTGTATTTTAAAGAAATTTTAAAACTAGTGAATGAGTCACAGAAAATTTTTAACCTTTTATAAGGTTACTCTCCCTGTGCATCCAATCCAGATTAACTGGGTCTGTGTATATGTCCTTTAATAACAAAACTGCAGATATACCCGTACCTGTGCTCACATATAAAGTGTTCAACCATCCGGTTCCACTTTCTGGAGCACCTATCACTGCTGCTATGCAGCAATGGATTGATCACCCATATGTTGCTTCTGCATCTATGGAGGGTGATAGTTCAGGTGATAGTGAGGGTACTGAGACCCAAGCTGTTGAAGATCGTGTGGCTGAAGCAGAGCACACAGACTCCAGGGATACAGACTCAACTCAGTCTGTGCACTTGGAGTCAGACTCAAACATTCCTGAGTCTGTTCCATCTTCAACAGAAGATGCAGGTAGTACTTCTTCTTCATCTGAGGACATGGATATAGATCAACCTTCTTATCCTAGCCCATCCTCACCCACAAAAGAGAGTCACAAACAAACCAACCCAGATGAGTCACCACTCACTCTGGAGGAATCACCAGACTCAACCCCAAAAAGTATAGCACAAGTGGAATCATCATCCATGGAATTGGATGTCAATAGAACACCTTCCAGTGCTGTAGTCCATTCCACTGCAGCTCTGCTAGAATCTGTGGTGCCAATGGCTACCCAACTGACCCAACCTACACCTAGTTTAGTCAGCTTGGATACCCACATTACTGCTACTACACTGACCCCTGTAGTATGCATTGAAGAAGATGCTCCAATCCTGAGCACTACCACCCCCCTCTTTACCCCACTCACAATGGCTGAGCCCATAATGACCACTAGTCCTGTACTAGTTCACATTCCAGTGAGTCCTTTCTTACACCCCTCTGCACAGATCGACAATGCCCCAGTCATGTCACAGACTGAGGTACAGATCTCCTCTTCTTTGCCTGATGAACTACCATCTTATCACCAGATGGTTAGTGAAGGCATACCAACTTCCACATCAGTTGCCAGTGATACTGTTCCATTACACCAGGGACTGTTTGAGGCAACAGGTGCAACACAATCATTTCCCAGTGATATCTTATCCTATCACCGGATTAGATCTGAGGGAACAACTACACCACTCAATGCCTATGATCGCTTTTCCATGCACAGGACACAGAGTGAGGCAAAGAGTGCAACCCCAAAAGATTCCAGTGATCTTGCTCAGTTACAACATGAGTCTAGAAAATAAGTCAGAAAGAGACTCATTTGGAAGAATATCAAACACGTCGTATTGCTTCTTGACTAAACGCAATTTGTTCTGCTTATATTGTTCACTACCTCCACATCTTTTCTCAAATGCCTTCCATAAGTCATAAGCCACTTCCAAATGTCTAAATTGTTTGAGAATTGACGGTGGTAATGCCATGGTGATTGCAGAATGAGCCTTTTTATCATTCTCAAAGGCTTGCGTTCCTCAGGCGTCATTGATTTAATTGACTTTAGGGGTGCAGTACCAGTATACACTCCCGGACTGACCGGACGTTCATATCTTTCTGTTAAAGCAACCCACATTTCGGGATCATTAAACGAAACAAACGCTTCAAAGCGTTGACGCCAGTAGGCATAATCCATCCCTATAGTATACATAGGTGGTTTATTCGTACTTCCGACTTCAGAGTTTTGCTTTAGTAGATCTCCAACACGTTGCAATGAAGAAGATGCCATATTGAGTAACCTGCAAAACAAACACACAAAGAACAAACTAAACTGTTATGCGACACAAGGATTGTGTCGCAGAATCAAATGGCGACACTACAGATGTGTCGCTAGAACTTAAGTATCAGATAAACAGGCGACACAAGGGTTATGTCGCAAAAAATTCTATGTCGCAAAAATTCTATGTCGCAAATTTCGCTTGTGTCGCAAATTTTAAACTTGTGTCGCTTGCTGGTGTCGCAGAACTCTTATATACGAAACGAAGTTGTGTCGCTAAAACCCTAAATGCGACAGAAAAGCTGTGTCGCAGCTTGTGTCGCAGAAACGGGGAGAGCTGCGGCAGAAAACCCTAAAATTCGCAAACTTCCGAAACCCTAACAAAAAACCACGAACAACAGACGAATCTTAACACCAAAATCTTCCAGAAAATGTAGAATATGAACCTTTAACACGAAATGTAAAGATATAATTCCAAAAACTAGTCGATTTTAGCCGAAAACACGTACAAACACGATCCAATAACACCAAATCCGTAGATTATGGCTCTGATACCACTTGTAGGTTCCCTTGTCTTGGACCTAACCGGATCAACACACACAATCGAGAGGCGGAATTCAAACGATTGTATAAAGTACGTAAAACACAAACGAATCAAACGCAAATCGAATGTATATAGATATAATAACTAAATAGCTTGAATACACTAAAATGCCTTACAAAATGCTCTCTATAATCACAGATTCGTCAACCTCAACACTGAGCCCGAAATGACCTATTTATACTAAACCGAAACTGACTCTGCGACACAAGCATTGTGTCGCACAGTCAGCTCATGCGACATAAGCCTTGTGTCGCATAAGCGACACAGGCTCTGTGTCGCCTAAAACAGAACTTGTAATATACTAATGATAGACAAAATGTCGTAATTACTTAACAAACTATTACAAGCTAAGACCAACTGATAGACAAAAATAATATGCACCAACAAACTCCCCCGTGTCTTCAGTTTGGTCTTCAAAAAAAATCGTTTAACAGCTCCAGTCTTCCGAGAAACGTCCACCCGCGTGGATTCCCTTTGACACACAAATATTAACTATCTTTTGAAACTTTAAAGCTTCAGCTCGATCTTCTATTGTGTATTCAATCTGCTTTTTGCTTAAAGCTTTTAGATCATTCTCAGACATATTGATCAAGCTAATCGGATCAAAAATTCGAATTGTCTTCTTAGATAATCCCCAATTCTCTTCTGGCTCTGAATCTGGAATAAAAACGATTTCAGCTTCACCAGTAATACTGTCGATATACCAATAACATAATCTACTCAGCACATTCAGTGGTAATATCTCCAGAGGGATCTTTTTCAAACAATTTGCCGACGGATAAATCATCTTGACGACCGGCTGTCCTGTAACAAAGTCAAGCCTTTTCTTTGATTTTTGACGTTTTCCCAAAATAGGCTTTATCATGTTATATCTCTTTGAGTATACTTCACGCCTGATAATTTTCTGAATGTAGTCGGCCTTTCCTTCTCTTCCCGGATTAATGAGCTCCAGTTGAGCTAATCTATTTAATTCACATTTTGGGAGAGAACTCAACTTCTTAAATTTCGGCTGGAAGTATTGAATGCCATCTGATCTCTTTATCATAAAAACATTGTGATCACAATCAAACTTCCAACTTCTTATCAATCCCGTAAAATCACCTTTAACTTTGTAGAATTTACAGGTTGGTGGAGCTGCTGCCACGGCCCTTATCCAGTCTGGATGTTCCCTAAACATTCTAGGAACATACTGATTTGACTCATTGTTTGGCTCCTCATCACTCTCAGACTCTTCCCAGTCTTCAACCACAGGTGCATCATCATATACTTCATTTTCACTCAGCACCTCTTCTTCAACTTCAGCATCATCATCACCAAGATCCGAATCATACCTCGGATGTTCATCTTCATTTAATATGCTTTGCAAATATTCAAGATTGGCCTCCGAGTAGTCAATATTAAGTGCAATTGGTTGACCAGGAATTGGTGCAGAATACGCAAAATAATCTAAACAGATATTTTTATTCATAGCTTCATCATTTACATCATTTGTTTGTGTTCCGGCGGAAGTCCTAGTTGTTGTTTCAATGGCACGCAGGCCTGACTCACTTGTAGGTTCCCTTGTCTTGGACCTAACCGGATCAACACACACAATCGAGAGGCGGAATTCAAACGATTGTATAAAGTACGTAAAACACAAACGAATCAAACGCAAATCGAATGTATATAGATATAATAACTGAATAGCTTGAATACACTGAAATGCCTTACAAAATGCTCTCTATAATCACAGATTCGTCAACCTCAACACTGAGCCCGAAATGACCTATTTATACTAAACCGAAACTGACTCTGCGACACAAGCATTGTGTCGCACAGTCAGCTCATGCGACACAAGCCTTGTGTCGCATAAGCGACACAGGCTCTGTGTCGCCTAAAACAGAACTTGTAATATACTAATGATAGACAAAATGTCGTAATTACTTAACAAACTATTACAAGCTAAGACCAACTGACAGATAAAAATAATATGCACCAACAACAGGACACAGAGTGAGGCAAAGAGTGCAACCCCAAAAGATTCTAGTGATCTTGCTCAGTCTCAACATGAGTCAAATGAGGAACACATACCATCATCCAATTCTAACCCTTCCAACCAGACCCAGTCTATGCCTTCTAGTACACTTAATGATGTGCTTTCTGCCATCAACAGGTTGTCTGAATGGGTACAGACTGAGTTCAATAATAATAAGAAAGAGCTAGAGAAGATGAAGCATCTAGTCTCTACTATGGTGGATAAAGTGGATATGCTGGAGGAGAAGGTATCCAATAGGTTAGATGAAATGCAGACCACCCTCTCAAACTTAGTAGATGATGTCAAAAAGGGGTAGAAGATGAAGTATGGGTCTGCAGAAGCTAAAACCTCAAAAGATAAAGAATTAAATAATAAATCCTTAGATTTAGGGGGAGATAGCAGTGAGGGAGATGATGGAGATGATGGACCCGAAGGTGCTAGGGTGAAGTCTCAGACTGAAGCTCAGTCTGTGCCACAGACTGAAAATATGAGTGCACATACTGAGGGGGAGCAAGAAGGATTGCAGGCAGGTGAACATACTGAGATGGTTGCACAGACTCAGGGGGAGTCATCCATTGTCTTACACATAGACCCAATTACAACTATCTCAGCCCAAGGTCAGATGGAGTTGAAGAGACCAAGGGAAGAAGATGAAGATGTTCAACCACTGCAGATCAAAAGAGCCAGAAAGACAAAAAGAATGGCCAGGAGGATTCCTGAAAGGGATATCTTTGATTCCCAACCAAAAATGAAGGGGATCAAAACCTGGGACCAGTTCTTAAAGCTGGCTGAAGAACAGGACACTGATGGTGAAGATGATGATGCCATCAATCCTAACTGCAGTTCTGAGTCTGAAGTTTTCAGAAGATCAGATGATGATGAAGATGATGCTACTTTTGGAGGTGTAGGTGAAGGAGCCTCAAAAGTCAAGACTGGAGAGTCTCAGTCTGTGCCTTCTGAACCTGCACAGACTGAGACACAGCATCAATCACAGACTCAGAGCTCAGAGCAATCAGCAGCAAGCACTGATGCTCTAATTATCAGTGCTGAAGCCATCCAAGCTGAAGCTAATCCTGCTAGATCAACCACAACAACCAGAATACTGCCTCCAGGTAGAAGTGAACTTGAAGATAGAATGCGATGGAGAAGTGCTCACCTGATTAGCACTTATCCTGGATCAAGCTCTACCATGGAAGAAGTTATGGATAAGGGTAAGGGCAAGGAGATTGCCTTATCCAAGCAGGAAAGGTTAAGCAAGATCAAGAAGATGGTGGATGATCATGCTGCTGGCACAAGAAATCCTGAATTGACAAATCTATAGGATGAACTCTTGCAACAAGAAGCTACTGCTCAAGGCATGTCTTTAACTGAGTACTTAAATGTACTAACTGAAGAAGAGCAGAAGCTGAAGGAAGCAAGATTTGTTGACATGCTCTCCAAAGAATTAGAAGATGAAGACTGTTCACAGACTCAAACCAGAAGGAGTCAAGTTGAGCAACAAATCAAGGAAGATGAAGAGCTGTCAACAAGGTTACAGAAGATAGAGAGCCTGAAGCCAAAGCTACAAGCCATTTTCCAAAAGTCAAAGCTCAAGCAGAAGATTAGAGAATGTCATCTGAACAAGATTGGACAGAAATTGAAGCTAGAGCTGACTTTGACCAAGAGCAAGAAGATGGTATGGGTGGATGAACTGTACACTCTAGGGCTTAAGGAATGGCAATCCATTGCCAATCTTTTGAAGAGTGAAGCTGACAAGGATCTGAAGAAAGAAGTTCTGGATGAGCTAGTTCTCAGTCTGGGGCTCATCTCAGAAGAAGAGAATAAGTTGTTTTGCATAGCAAACAATTTTGTAATCAAGAAGAAGTCAACTGGGTTATCCACAGAGAATGAGCAGAGAAGGGAGCATCCTCTACCCAAAGGTATTGTTTTCATAGATAGATCTTATGTACAGACTGACAACATTGAAGGTCTCTGCTATAGAGATATCAATGGGATAGAATGCTTCCAGGATCAAAATGGACTATATAGAGAGTCTTTGCTACACTGCATTGCCGTGCTGAAGGAATGCAAACATTCTCAAGCCAGACCATTCAGAAGAAGACTGATTAGCTGGTTATTCAACAACCTTTCCCAAATCAGGATGATGATTGGACTTGAAGATATCTGCAAGAAGATCATCCTAGAGTATCAAGAATTTGAAGACAAATCTGATAAGGAAATGGAAACACTGTTGAAGAGGAAAGTGGAAAAGATGAAAGAGATCAAGGCTCGGAGAAAGGACTGAAGATTGTTATATTTATATTATTTACAATCTTATGTAATAATTGTAATATTTTTGTATACTAACTATGACTTTGACTTTATATATATAAGTCTAAGATTCATAAGTTATGTTGTACTTTAGTATTTATTATTTCTCCATTATCTTTTGTAAATAGATTTTGACATTATAAGATAGGGGGAGATTGTTGGGAAAAACAATGATCAAACCTAAGTTATAAATCTGAAGAGTCAAAATCTATCTCAGTTGTATTCAGGAAAAACTTAGTGAATTCCTGAGTCTGTGTTTCTGAGTCTGTGCTGCACAAACTGAAGAATTGTTTCTGAGTCTGTGCTACACAGACTGAAGAATCTCACAGACTGAAGAATCTCACAGACTGAAAGCCTTGCTCTTCTTGAAGACTTATGGATTCATCATCTAAAGAATGAAGATTGAAGACAAAAGACTTCACAGATTGAAGACAAAAGACTTCACAGACTGAAGATCACAGACTGATGATCACAGATTGAAGATCACAGACTGACAGCACTGACTGAAGAGCACAGATTGAAGAATGAAAGTACAATCGTACAAAAGAAGTTCTTCTTTCCCAAGGCTATGGTACAACTGAAGAGATGTTTGAGTAAAGTCAAACATTGGATAAAGATTTACTTTTTCAGCAAAGAAACCTTTTACCTTTTGCTATTTCAATTTCCAAGAAAAGCAAAAAGGGTAGAGTGCAAAGTTGCCCAAGATGAATATGTTATCCCTTGGACAACTGACTGAGCTGGTTAATAGAAGTTGATACTCAACTCTATAAATAGCAGCTCAATAGCACTCTTCAAATATCCAAGTATCCAAGTAATTCAAGCTCTCAAAGAAAAATAGTATACAAGACCTTTAAGCTTAGGCTCAAAGCATTACCACACTAACTGTTAAAGTTTGTAGTGATAATTGTATCTTAATATACTAATACTTGGATCGTATTCAAACCATCTGTGTGGGTTTGAATACTTTGTCATCTGTGTGAGACAAACACTTTATTGTGAATAATACTTTGATTCATAATAAACTCTGTGTCAAAATTAATCTTGTTTTCCGCCTAGATTAATTTAAACTTGTTTGATATAAAACTTGGATATAAACTAACACGTTAAGATAACTGTTATTTATTCTGTATCTAAGTTTTCAGAACCTTGTGACCCAACAGTTTATCTTCTTAAATCTATAGAGGAGGTATTTGAAAGTTTTGAAATCTTTTATAATATCATTCAAAAGGGTTTAGTGCAGAGGAATGCACTTAACTTTAGTCTCATCTCTATAGTGTGTACCCAACTTCATTTTAGTCTAATGTGTGTATCAAACTTTCAACTTGGTCTATTGTGTGTATCCAATGACTAATTTGATGATGTAGCAACCGTATAATGCGTCACATCATATGACATGTTATTGACACATCATCAAAAACGAGTACCACATTAGTCGGATACACACAATAGACCAAAATGAAGTTGGGTACACACTATAGATATCGGACTAAAGTTAAGTGCACTCCCCTGTACTAAACCTTATTCAAAATCAGTTTAATAAAAATATAAAAATTATAAAAAGTGATAAAGGAACTGAATTTGTAAATAATAATATGCAAGTTTTTGTAATAAGAAAGGCATAATACACCAAACCTCTTGCAAATGGTATTGTTGAAAGAAAATATAGACATCTACTGAATGTGTCTAGGTCTTTGTTGTTTCAAAGTGGTTTACCTTTAAGAATGTGGTCAAAGTGTGTTCTAACTGCTGCTTACATTATAAACAGGTTACCTTCTTCTGTAGTAGCTGCAAGTCACCTTTTCAAATGATTTTTGGTTTTGAACCTAAAGTCTCTCACTTTAGAGTATTTGGATGTCTTTGTTTTTTAACTATTTTAAATGAATTTGATAAATTTAAAAGCACGACTGAAATATGTGTCTTTATTGGGTATGCAAGTTTTAAAAAATGGTATAAGTTGTATAGTTTAAATAGAAAAGTCATTTTTTTTCCACGGATGTTAAATTTTATGAAAATTTATTTCCTTTCAAACTTAACAAATACTTCAAATGTTTTGAATTCGGAAAATAAGAGTTAAATCATTTAAATTTTTTTGATGTTATAACAAAAATCCAAATACTCATATAAGTCCCAATGATGAAGGGGAAGTTATAAATAATGAAGAGAATAGTGGCAGTGTTCATGATACTTCTAATGATTCTCGTGAGACATGAAGTTCATGATAACAATATTTCACAAGAAGGAAACAATGATCTTTAGGGTAATTTTTGAAATATAAATGAAATTGATAATTCTTTGATAAATAATCAAGGTGACACAGAAGAAGGTATAGTGTAAGGAGGTCTTCTAGACCTACTGCTTTATCTCAAAGGTTATAAGAATTTGATATTAAAAGTAAAGTTAAGTACCCTTTGAGAAATTTGATGAATTATGCCAGACTGAATAGCAATAATTTTTGGAGCCTCAAACATATCATGAAGTATTAAAAGATCAAAATTGGATTAATGCAATGAACTGTGAAATGGAAGGTCTAAATAGGAATAATACTTGATGCATAGCTTATTTACCTCCTAATAGAAAACCTATAAGACGTAAATGGATCTACAAATTCAAATATAGACTAATGGAGAAATAGAAAGATATAAAGCTAGGCTAGTAGCTAAAAGGTGTAGTCAAAGTTATTATGTTTGCTTACTCTTTCTGTGAAAAATAATTGTTCTTTCTATTAGTTAGACATCAGTAATGTGTTTTTATATGGTGATCTTACTGAAGATGTTTAGATGTCTTTACCTAAGGGTTATTTTTCTGACTATGATAATAGGGTTTGTAAGCTTTCTAAGTCCTTATATGAACTAAAGCAAGCACCTAGAAAATGGAATGAGAAGTTAACTGGGTCTTTGATTGAATATGGTTTTGAGAAGAGTGTTAATGATTACTCCTTGTATACTTACTCTGTGATTAATTTGTTTCTTGCATTACTTATTTATGTTGATGATATAGTCATTACTGGCTGTCATATAACTGAGATTGAAAAGGTAAAAAAAATTTTAAAGTCAAAATTCATCATTAAAGATCTAGGTGAGTTAAAATATTTCATTTGGATAGAAATCTTAAAAAATGACTCTAGGTTGTGTATGTCCCAAAGGAAATATTATATGAATTTGGTATGCTTGATGCAAACCAATTCAAACTCCATTGGAATCTAATAACGTTTTTTCCGTAAAGGACATTTAAGGATGATAAATTACTTCCAAAATTTACTAAATATCAAAAATAAGTTTTGGGAAGTTAATTAATCTCACTTTAACTAGACCTGATATTTCTTTTGTTGTTCAATATCTTAGTCAATTTATGCATGCTCCATTATAGTTTCATGTTAAAGCAGAGTACTATATCCAGATCCTCAACAGAATTAGAATATAGAGCTTTAGCTTTATCTACATGTGAAGTTATATGGGTTTTAAAGGATTTAAAAGACTTAAAGGTTAAAGGTTTGCTTCCTGTTCTCTTATATTGTGATAATAAATCTATTTTGTTATTTGCCGCAAATTCTATTTTTCATGAAAGGTCAAAGTATTTTGAGATTGATCTTCATTTTGTTACGGAAAAATGCAATGGCGAGTTTGTAAAAACTGATTATATTGATTCAAAAAATCAGTTTGCAGATGTATTTCAAAAGGATTACCAAAGTTGCAGCATAGTTTCTTATCTGAGAAGTTGAGATTACTAAATCTATTTCAGGATAAGATTGAAGGGGAATGTTAAATTTATAAGTTCAATTCAATCTTATTCCTGAAATTATTATTTGTTAACTTAAAATGTTTTATTTTCAGATTATATAAAGCTTGTTAATATAAAGTCTAAAATATTGTTTCTGGAAGTTGAGGGGCTTAAAGTGAAGTTTGTAGAAAGATGTGTTACTTTGTTGGTGCATAAATGTGTGTCAGTCAGTTGGTCAACGTTTGTTCTGTTAAAGTTAATTAGTCTGAGTGTGTGAAGTATCAAGTTTGTATTTTCGAGTTTGTAAATGAAATGTAATTATAGAAAATACACAATATTCTGGTCTTGCGACACAGAGCCTGTGTCGCTATAGCGACACAAAGGTTGTGTCGCAATGGGCTGGGCCTGCGACATAGGGCTTGTGTCGCAGGGTCCAGCAGGTTGTCTATATATATCGAGTTAGAATTTCGTTTTTGGGTGGATCAAACCCTAAAGAGAGAGAGAGATACGGCAGAGAGAGTGGGAAGAGAGAGTTTTGTGATTTGTAATCGTTATTCTTCAAGTGTTTATATATACGAAAAGATTATAGAATCGTTGTGTTTGTGTTTACGTTTCAATTGCTTGATTGATTGTTTCCGCCTTTCAATTGAGTAAAACGACAAGTCTAGATCCGTGATTAAGGGAACCAACAAGTGGTATCAGAGCCTTTGGGCGTTTGTTTAAAGATTTGATCGTTAATTGAAATGTTTTCGGTTTGATTCGTGGTGTTTTTGGTGGTTTGATCAACGTTTTGGGTCCAATAAGTTGAATATTTAGCTTCTGGAAGTGTATTTCTGGGTTTGTTCATCAATTATCGTTCGAAATTCGTTAGCGTTTCGAAAATTTTCGATTTTTAGGGTTTTTGGAGCTGCTGGCCGCGACATTGCGACACTAGGTGCGACACAAGCAGCGACATAACCTTTGTGTCGTATTTAGGGTTTTCGCGACATAAGCTTGCGACACCAGATCGGATTTTGCGACACTAGGAGCGACACAATATTTAGCGACACAGCCTGCGACACAAGTGTGCGACGCAGACTGCGACACAACCTGCGACACAGCCTGCGACACTAACTTTGTGTCACACACAAAAAAAAAAAAAAAGTCTTTTGGCGGGAAATTTTTGGGCATTATCAAATTTTGTTTTTACGCTTAAAAGGTCTTAATTTTAGTTGTGAAAAAGTTTCGTTTTGCATGAGTAGTTTTCGATATTTTCGAATCAAATTTTGGAGGGAAAAGTCAAAAGGGCTAAATTTGAAAACTAGTCATTTGGTAACATTTTGTTTTAAAAAATGTCTCTTCAAAGCTTTAGTCAATTATTAAAACATAACAATGAGATAGGTAGCACTAATAAACCTCCGTTATTCACTACCAATACTAATTATGTTGATTGGCGAATACGTTTTGAGAGTTTCATCTCCTATAATGATCCTGATATGATGATTCCCTTGCTTGAACGATATGTTCATCCTCTTGCTGATGGAGATTTCCCAGGAGTTGCTCCACGAAAATCCGTTAGGTCTATGACTCCAGAAGAGAAGAAGTTATGGGATTTAGAACGAAAAACTAACTCCGCTTTAACAATGAGTTTAGCTACTGACGTAATGAGATTGTTTAAACATAATGACACTGCTTATGATCTTTGGCAAGCCATTGAAAAACGTTGTGGGGGAAACGAAAAATATAAAAAGAGTAAACTGGACCTCGTGAAAAAACAGTTTGAGATGTTTGATATATTGCCTAATGAATCTATCACTCAATTGTTTAATAGATACTCGCGATTGGTTAATGAGTTATCTGAGGGTGGAGTTATCCTAGCCACAGAGGATGTGAACAAGAAACTCTTAGGTGCTTTACCTAAGAAATGGGATCAACGTGTCATGATGATGGAAGAACAAGAGGAGGTTATGGCACTGTCATTAGAAGATCTCATTGGGAGACTGCAAGCTTATGCACTTGATATGCAACGAAAAGAAACTAAATCAAGTGCCTATGTTCAAGAGCCTAGCTTGTATGGGGCTCAATCTCCTACTGATGAGAGCACTGGTGGGGTGGCTTTCATGTCCGGTGGTACCTCAACATCTAGTTCTCAAACAGGTGCTTCATCACAGGGAAGAGCATATTATTCTTCAAATACACCACCGACACCGGCTACTGAAGAAAATGCTGCTGTCTTCCAAGCTTTTCTCAGCGCTTATGACAGTTTCTTATCAAAGAAGACCAGTACCATTGATCTCACTGATAGGGATTTTGAACAGATCGACCCTGATGATCTGGAAAGAATGGATATCAGGTGGAATATGGCTATGTTAACTAGAAGAGCCAAAAGGTACTTGCAGAGAACTGGGAGAAAGCACCTGGAAGATGAAACTGATGAAGGTTTGGGTTTCGACAAAAGTAAAGTGCGATGCTACAACTGTCAGAATCTTGGGCATTTTGCTAAAGAATGTGAGAAGACCAAACAGCCCCCATCTGGCTTCACAAAGCCTTCTCCTAGTAAGCAACCTGTTACTACCGCTTCAAATGCCTTTCTCATGTTAAACGAAGAAGCTTATGATTGGAGTGCTCATGATGATCTGAGCGAAAATAAAGCTCTCATGGCTCACATCTTGAATAAACCTGAGGTACCTATTGAAGAGCCATTATCTTGTGTGTCATGTATCAAATTAACTAACAAAGTTAACAGATACAGTGAGGATAATGAACGCCTTACGTCTGAGTTAGAACAACTTAATAAGGCAAATAAAATTTTAAAGGAAAATGAAATGGCTTTTGATAAAAAACTAAATGCTGCTTTCGAAGAAAGAAAAGCACTTAGGGCCAAAATTTTTAGTCAGCAAGACGCAATAGATAGTTATATGAATATGAAACTGATAATGAAAAAGGAACTTGCTGACTCACAGGCCGAAGTAATTGAATTAAAAAGAAAGCTGTCAAATTTTTCAACATCCTCACTGGTCTTTGATGAGATCCTACAATCGCAAAGGACAGATACGAAGAGTAAGGTTGGTCTTGGTTACCGCAATGTACCACCTCCTTCTGACTATCATTAAAAGTTTTGGCGCTTGTTGTCTATTTATCTGCTCAATACAAAAACTGCACGTGCTTCAGCGTTACTGTTGCAGAGAAAGGGATAAACCGTCAAGTGGGTCCCATTTAACGGAAATTTAATTTCTTCAAATACCCATTTTCGTTTTCCCCTTTCTTCTTCACCTGTACTTGCACATCCAAAATTACATAGAGTTTGTAAGCCCTAACCTAAATCGCTCAACCATTTTCGAAATCAATCTCAAAAATTCTTCATTTAAAATGGCTGATCAATGGGCTTACACGGCACCTGCCAACATCGCTGCGACTAAACCCTTCAAACAGGGTAAACAGGTAAAACTCTGTATAAGTAATCAAGTAGCTACCATTTCCATTCCTGACTCTAAAAAGAATAGAGGGTTTGAGGAACTAACTGCTTTTATGTCTGCTCATCCATTAAGAGGAGCAATCTTTAACACAGTTCCTCAAATATACCCACATTTTTAATGGAATGGTGGTATACTTGCTCCTCAAATAGTACCAATACTGCAATTACTGGTACTATTGATCATGGTAAACGGGCAGTTACCATTGATCAGGAGCTAATTAGGAATGTCTTAGACTTGCCTTTGGGAAATAATTTTGAACCCATTCCAACCAAAGAAGCAGCAAGGGCTTCTCTTACTTTGGTTGGATATACCAAAGAAAAAGGCACCATCTTGATGTCAGGATTCACCCCCAGATGAAAATTTTTAATCTCTGGCATCATTAGAAGTCTAGGAGGAAAATCTGGTAGCACAGGGGAGTTAAATGAGTTTGAAACTCAACTGTTGAGCTCATTCATCACAGGTTTAAACATCAACTTTGCAGAGTTGTATTTTAAAGAACTTTTAAAACTAGTGAATGAGTCACAGAGAATTTTTAATGTACCTTTTATAAGGTTACTCTCCCTATGCATCCAATCCAGATACTACACTGACCCCTGTAGTATGCATTGAAGAAGATGCTCCAATCCTGAGCACTACCACCCCCTCTTTACCCCACTTACAATGGCTGAGCCCATAATGACCACTAGTCCTGTACTAGTTCACCTTCCAGTGAGTCCTTTCTTACACCCCTCTGCACAGATCGCCAATGCCCCAGTCATGTTACAGACTGAGGTATAGATCTCCTCTTCTTTGCCTGATGAACTACCATCTTATCACCAGATGGTTAGTGAAGGCATACCAACTTCCACATCAGTTGCCAGTGATACTATTCCATTACACCAGGGACTGTTTGAGGCAACAGGTGCAACACAATCATTTTCCAGTGATATCTTATCCTATCACCGGACTAGATCTGAGGGAACAACTACACCACTCAATGCCTATGATCGCTTTTCCATGCACAGGACACAGAGTGAGGCAAAGAGTGCAACCCCAAAAGATTCCAGTGATCTTGCTCAGTTACAACATGAGTCTAGTGAGGAACACATACCATCACCCACTTCTAACCCATCCAACCAGACTCAGTCTGTGCCTTCTAGTACACTTAATGATGTGCTTTCTGCCATCAACAAGTTGTCTGAATGGGTACAGACTAAGTTCAATAATAATAAGAAAGAGCTAGAGAAGATGAAGCATCTAGTCTCTACTATGGTGGATAAAGTGGATATGCTGGAGGAAAAGGTATCCAATAGGTTAGATGAAATGCAGACCACCCTCTCAAACATAGTAGATGATGTCAAAAAGGGGGAGAAGATGAAGTATGGATCTGCAGAAGCTAAAACCTCAAAAGATAAAGATTTAAATAATAAATACTTAGATTTAGGGGGAGATAGCAGTGAGGGAGATGATGGAGATGATGGACCCGAAGTTGCTAGGGTGAAGTCTCAGACTGAAGCTCAGTTTGTGCCACAGACTGAAAATATGAGTGCACAGACTGAGGGGGAGCAAGAAGGATTGCAGGCAGGTAAACATACTGAGATGGTTGCACAGACTCAGGGGGAGTCATCCATTGTCTAACACATAAACCCAATTGCAACTATCTCAGCCCAAGGTCAGATGGAGTTAAAGAGACCAAGGGAAGAGGAAGAAGAAGAAAATGTTCAACCACTACAGATCAAAAGAGCCAGAAAGACAAAAAGAATGGCCAGGAGGATTCCTGAAAGGGATATCTTTGATTCTCAACCAAAGATGAAGGGGATCAAGACCTGGGATCAGTTTGTGAAGCTGGCTGAAGAACAGGACACTGATGGTGAAGATGATGATGCCATTAATCATGATTGCAGTTCTGAGTCTGAGGTATTTAGAAGATCAGATGATGATGAAGATGATGCTACTTTTGGAGGTGTAGATGAAGGTGCCTCAAAAGTCAAGACTGGAGAGTCTCAGTCTGTGCCTTCTGAACCTGCACAGACTGAGACACAGCATCAATCACAGACTTAGAGCTCAGAGCAATCAGCAGCAAGCACTGATGCTCTAATTATCAGTGCTGAAGCCATCCAAGCTGAAGCTAATCCTGCTAGATCAACCACAACAACCAGAATACTGCCTCCAGGTAGAAGTGAACTTGAAGATAGAATGCGATGGAGAAGTGCTCACCTGATTAGCACTTATCCTGGATCAAGCTCTACCATGGAAGAAGTTATGGATAAGGGTAAGGGCAAGGAGATTTCCTTATCCAAGCAGGAAAGGTTAAGCAAGATCAAGAAGATGGTGGATGATCATGCTGCTGGCACAAGAAATCCTGAACTGACAAATCTACAGGATGAACTCTTGTAACAAGAAGCTACTGCTCAAGGTATGTCTTTAACTGAGTACTTAAATGTACTAACTGAAGAAGAGCAGAAGTTGAAGGAAGCAAGATTTGTTGACATGCTCTCCAAAGAATTAGAAGATGAAGACTGTTCACAGACTCAAACCAGAAAGGGTCAAGTTGAGCAGCAGATCAAGGAAGATGAAGAGCTGTCAAAAAGATTACAGAAGATAGAGAGCCTAAAAGCAAAGCTACAATCCACTTTTAGAAAGTCAAAGCTCAAGCAAAAGATTAAAGACTGTCATCTGAATAAGATTGGACAGAGATTGAGGCTAGAGTTGACTTTGACCAAGAGCTCAAAAATGGTGTGGGTGGATGACCTGTACACTCTAGGACTTAAAGAATGGCAATCCATTGCTAATCTTTTGAAGAGTGAAGCTGACAAAGATCTGAAGAAAGAAGTTCTGGATGAGCTATCTTACCTGATTGAGTTAGTTCTCAGTCTGAGGCTTATCTCAGAAGAAGAATACAAGTTGTTCTGCATAGCAAACAACTTTGTAATAAAGAAGAAGTCAGCTGGGTTATCTACAGAGAATGAGCAGAGAAGGGAGCATCCTCTACCTAAAGGTATCATTTTATCGATAGATCCTATGTCTAGACTGAAAAAGTTGAGGGTCTGTGCTACAGAGATATCAATGGGATAGAGTGCTTCCAGGATCAAAACAGACTGTATGGAGAATCTCTGCTGCATTGCATTGTCCTGCTGAAGGAATGCAAACTTTCTCAAGCCAAGCCATTTAGAAGAAGGTTAATCAGCTGGTTATTCAACAACCTTTCCAAGATCAGGATGATGATTGGATTTGAAGATATATGCAAGAAAATCATCCTGGAGTATCAAGAATTTGAAGAAAAATCTAATAAGGAAATGGAAGTGTTGTTGAAGAGGAAAGTGGAAAAGATCAAAGAGATCAGGGCTCAGAGAAAAGATTGAAGATTGTTAAATTTATACCTTTTACAATCTTATGTAATAATTGTAATATTTTTGTGAACTAACTATGATTCTGACCTTATGTATATAAGTCTTGATCCATATGTTATGTTTCACTTTAGTATTTATTATTTCTCTATTATCTTTTGTAAATAGATTTTGACATCATCAGATAGGGGGAGATTGTTGTGAAAAACAATGATCAAACCTAAGTTATAAATCTGAAAAGTCAAAATCTATCTCAGTTGTATTCAGGAAAAACTTAGTGAATTCCTGAGTCTGTGTTTCTGAGTCTGTGCTGCACAAACTGAAGAATTGTTTCTGAGTCTGTGCTACACAGACTGAAGAATCTCACAGACTGAAGAATCTCACAGACTGAAAGCCTTGCTCTTCTTGAAGACTTATGGATTCATCATCTAAAGAATGAAGATTGAAGACAAAAGACTTCACAGATTGAAGACAAAAGACTTCACAGACTGAAGATCACAGACTGATGATCACAGATTGAAGATCACAGACTGACAGCACTGACTGAAGAGCAAAGATTGAAGAATGAAAGTACAATCGTACAAAAGAAGTTCTTCTTTCCCAAGGCTATGGTACAACTGAAGAGATGTTTGAGTAAAGTCAAACATTGGATAAAGATTTACTTTTTCAGCAAAGAAACCTTTTACCTTTTGCTATTTCTATTTCCAAGAAAAGCAAAAAGGGTAGAGTGCAAAGTTGCCCAAGATGAATATGTTATCCCTTGGACAACTGACTGAGCTAGTTAATAGAAGTTGATACTCAACTCTATAAATAGCAGCTCAAAAGCACTCTTCAAAATATCCAAGTATCCAAGTAAACCAAGCACTCAAAGCAAAATAGTATACAAGACCTTTAAGCTTAGGCTCAAAGCATTACCACGCTAACTGTTAAAGTTTGTAGTGATAATTGTATCTTAATATACTAATACTTGGATCGTATTCAAACCATCTGTGTGGGTTTGAATACTTTGTCATCTGTGTGAGACAAACACTTTATTGTGAATAATACTTTGATTCATAATAAACTCTGTGTCAAAATTAATCTTGTTTTCCGCCTAGATTAATTTAAACTTGTTTGATATAAAACGTGGATATAAACTAACACGTTAAGATAACTGTTATTTAATCTGTATCTAAGTTTTGGGAACCTTGTGACCCAACAGTATCAGAGCCATAATCTTCGGATTTGGTGTTATCGGATCATTTTAGTACGTGTTTTCGGTTAAAATCAAGGTGTTTTTGATATTAGATCTTCATTAACCGTCTTAAAGAATCATTTTCTTGTTTTTCTTGAAGATTTGGGTATTTTATTTCGTCGACAGATCGCAATTTTTCGTTAGGGTTTCGAAAGATTGCGAATTTTAGAGTTTTCAGCCGCTGCTCTCCTCGAAGTTGCGACACAAGCTGCAACATTGCCTTTGTGTCGCGTGTAGGGTTTTAGCGACATTACCTTTGTGTCGCAGTTAGGTTTCCTTTGACATAACCTTTTGCGACACCAGATCTTTGTTGCGACATAAGTTGCGACATTACTTGCGACACAAACATTTGCTATTGCGACACAATATTTGTGTCGCTAAATGGACTGTTTAATTAATTTCTTGCGACACAGCTTTAGTGTCGCTATCTGACTCTGCCACACGACTCTTGTGTCGCATAAACAGTTTTTAGTTTGTTTGTGTGTTTGTTTTGCAGGTTATTTCAATGGCGTCTTCTTCATTACAACGTGTTGGAGATCTTCTCAAGCAAAACTCTGAAGTCGGGAGTACAAATAAATCACCTATGTATACTCTCGGTATGGACTATGCCTACTGGCGTCAACGCTTTGAAGCGTTTGTTTCCTTTAATGATCCCGAGATGTGGGTTGCTTTGACCGAAAGATACGAACGTCCCGTCAGTCCTGGAGTTTATACAGGTACAACACCGTTAAAGTCAATTAAATCAATGACTCCTGAGGAACGCAAAGCCTTTGAGAATGATAAAAAGGCTCATTCTGCAATCACCATGGCATTACCACCGTCAATCCTCAAGCAATTTCGACATCTGGAAATTGCTTATGATCTATGGAAGGCATTTGAGAAAAGATGCGGTGGTAGTGAACAATATAAGCAGAGTAAATTGCGTTTAGTCAAGAAGCAGTATGACGTGTTCGATATTCTTCCAAACGAGTCTCTTTCTAACTTGTTTTCTAGATACTCACAGTTGGTTAGTGAGTTAATAGAAGGGGGAATAACTCTCGATAAAACTGAAATAAATAAAAAACTTCTTGAATCCCTACCTGACAAGTGGGATACTCGAGTTTTAATGATGGAAAAGGATCCAGACATTCTGAATATGTCTCTTGATGATCTTATTGGTCAGCTAGAAGCTGATCTTTTGGACATGCAAAGGAAGGAAACCAAAGCTACTGCAAATGTCCAAAATTCTAAGATCTACGGAGTGGATGTTTCATCAACTGGAACATCTGGCTCTGCATTTTTGGCTGGTGGAACTGGTGGATCTTCAAGTCATCAACCAAGTGTATCTTCTGGTGGTTCTTACTTTCAACCACCAAGTCATCAAGGGTCTATCCCGGCAGCTTCACAAGATCATGCTGCACTTTTCTCGGCGTTGCTATCCGCCTATGATGACTTTCTTTGCAAGAAAGCTGGTTCTATGAATTTGACCGAAGAAGATTTCCGTCAAATTGATGATGATGAATTGGAGCGCATGGACTTAAGGTGGAACTTGGCTATACTTACTCGTAGAGCCAAGACCTACTTTAAGAAGACAGGAAAGAGGTCAAAACTATGGACACTTTGCTCGTGAATGTGAAACACGGCAGCCTTCCTCTGGATTAACAAGGCCTACTCCGAACAAATCTACAGAGAAGGCTAAAGCTGAAGAAAAGGCAATGGTTTCTGCTGCCTTAATGTTGTAAGATGAAGCATTTGACTGGTCAGAACAAGCTGATGATGACCAACAAAACAAAGCGTTCATGGCCAACATACATGAGGTTGATAATGAACCCTATTCTTGTATATCTTGTATTCGTTTGACAGGACAGGTATACAGGCTAAGAGAAGAAAATGAACGCCTTATCGCCAACATAGAACAGTTAACTGCTTCAAATAATATGTTAAAAGATAATGATAAGGTTTGTGATAAAAAGTTAAAGGCAATTTTTGAAGAAAAGAAAGAATTAATAGCTAAAATCTTTAGTCAGCAAGATGAAATAGATAGTTATGTCACCATGCTTACTAAGGTAACGAAAGAACTTTCTGATTCTCAAACTGAAGTTTTAGATTTAAAAAGAAAATTGTAAAATTTTTCAACTTCCCCATTAGTCTTTGATGAGATCCTTCAGGCACAAAGGACTAATACTAAAAGCAAGGCTGGACTTGGTTACCATCAAGTCCCGCCTCCTAAAGATTATTTTCCTATGCCTGTTAAGGATGACATTTTAGAATTTGTGCCTACTTTTTCAAAAGTAGACATAAATCCTGTTAAATCTGTTCTTGTCAAAATTAGTAAGTCTGTGCAACTTCAGGCTGGAAAAGTTAAAGTAACTGCTGAACAACCTAGCACTAGTGAGCCTGAGATTGTTAAGGCTCAAGAGGTTAAATCTGTTGAAACAGTTACTGATGGTGTCAAGGCTGAGTCTGTTACGCCTTCTGTTGTTAGTAAGCCTGCTTTAAGTAAGGCTACGTGTGATTCTCCTGCTACTGTAGAGGAGATTGTTGAAATTGAGGATATAACCGAAGAGGAATACTCTAAGGTTGAAAAGAAAAACATAAAGCCCAACAATGTAATTATAACTAATGAATCTCCAATCATGGCTTTAAGTGGAAAAGGCAAAGCTAAGGCTGAGCCTGAAAAGAAGAGTTTTAAAATAAAAGAAAACATTAAAAGGCATCAAAATTCTTCTAAATCCACTGTTTTTTCTAAACAAGTGTCAAATTCAACATGCTCACATAAGTGTGCATGTGCTTTTAATGCTTCTTTCAACCATCCTCAAAGGATTGTTCCAAAATTTCAACAACCTGTTGAGAAAAGATCTTGTTTCTACTGCAAGAAACAAGGTCATTTAATAAACGATTGCCCGTTGCTTGCTCAAAAGCGGTCTGGGAAAGGTGTTCCTAGAATTTCTAAAATTAGAAATTTTTCGAGTAAACCTCCTTCTGTTAAAGGTTCACGTTCTCCCTCACCCGCTAAGAAATTCAGCAAAGTTGAGTCAACCAAATCATCAAATGCTAAGCTCAATGTTGTTGACAAACAATCTTCCAAATCTAAAAAGGTTTGGAAAGTGAAAGAATCATCAAGTGATTCTACATCCAACAGTGTCACATCAATCAATACTTCGAATATGTTTAAAAACAAAATTTTGACTGATGTGATCATTGTGGATGATGCTTCTGGAGTGCCCAAGTCTGTAAAGACTTGGGTCTCCGTTTCTAATTAACCTCTTTGTTTTTGGTGTTGCAGCAACCTGAAGCCGTACTGAATAGCAAATGGTTTATTGATTGTGGTTGCTCGCGGCACATGACCGGCAATATATCCCTGCTTTCCGATGTTCATGCGTATAATAGGGGATATGTTGCTTTTGTTGGTGACAAAGGAGGCATAATTTCTGGTCAAGGCACACTCTCAAACGGCCGAGTGAGCTTTGAAAAAGTAAATTTTGTAGAAAAGCTGCAACACAACCTTCTTAGTGTATCGCAAGTTTGTGATAAGTCGTACACTACTGTTTTCACAAAAAGTGAGTGTTGCATTCTGAAACAAGGGGAGAATGTGACACCCGACACTTTAGGTTAATTGTTAAACCTAGCTGGAAACCCTAATTACTTGTATTTAGTTGGTATTAGGCTAAATATGTGTAATTACTTGTATATTTGAATATACACTTACGTGATTATGTGTTTATCTGTAATTACGCGAAACAACCGGACAAGGTCCGACAATCTATACGGCGTTGGTGATAACTCTTCGTAAATAATGTAAACCTATTTTATAAATTAAATAGTAATTATTTACCCCATATTATTGTTATTAATTGATAATATACGAAAAACGTAGACGTTTTGCTTAAAACGTAACAAACGCAATGAAAATGCGCGAATCGCGCCCGACACCCGAACGAAACCGATAAAAATTTTTAAGGTTCAATAATGTATTTTTAAATATGTTGGTCAAATTTAAAATAGTGATTGGTATCAATAATAAAACACAAAAGTTAAATATTAACGGTTTAATTTCTACACACGCGATTAACGTTTAACCGAACAAGTAAAGTAATACGAAATCGAGGAGCAAGTCACGGGCCCGAGAACCACAACGGGCTAGGCCCAATACCCGGCCCAGCCCAGCCCAAACCGGCCCCATTGGACCCTCCTTTCCTCCTCCTCCTTTTAAACACTCATACACTCACAACCTCCCACTTTTCACTCACATTTCACACACACAAACCCATTTTCTCTCTACTCTCTCTCTCTCTCAAGAAAAATCTGCCATTTTAACACCACCACCACCAAAAATCCGGCCACCATCAACCACCATCATCATTCATCACATTTCCAAGAAGAAAATCAAGTCAAAAACTCAAGATTCAAGCTCCTTCAACAACTTCTCTTCAAAAATCACCAACAAATTTGTAAGAAAAATTATTCTCTATCCAAATATCTTTAAAAACATGTTAAAAGGTTCATATAACTAAGAAATGTCCAAAATATAACATAAAAACGTTTTTCATGGCTTAAAATGTTCAAGAACAAAACATGCATTTTCGGGCAGAAAAATAGCTCAACTTTGAGAGGCTGTTTCTCCCTCAAAACTTGACCAAAATGGACGATTCCAAAGGCAAAAATTAATTTAAAGAAGTTAGCTTTCATTTCCAAGTAGTTTCATGATTTTTGGAGTTCGTTTGATACCCGAAATGATTTTTACAAAAACAGGTGTCCGGGCTGTCAAAAAGGACAGAAATTTCACCCTCTTTGTTTTAATCATAACTCGAGATATACCCATCCAAATGACCTGAAACCAACGCCAAAAGTTTACAAATTTTCTTAGGTACAAATGTCGTTTAGATAAGTTTTTCTGAAAATTTGTAGATTTTGCCCAGAAACCCGATCTTGTTACATGTATCCGGATTGGTCACTTTCTGACCTTAGGGAACAAACGAAGAGGGTGAAATTTCTGTCCTTAAAGCAATATAAGCATAAATAAAAATTTTCCCCTCGACCCCAGCCAGGGGCTCTGCCCCTTGGACCCCGCCAGGGGTTGCCACCCCTTGGACCCCGCTACCAGGGGCGCTGCCCCCGGACCCCTGTCATTAATGGGATTCGCCCCTTGCCACACTGATTAATTACCCATAACTGGAAAGTAGAAATACGCGTAACATAATTAATCAAAAGCTGTGTTTTCACAAAATATCACCAACGGCCTGTACATGTTTTTCTAAGCACAAACGATAACTGAACAATTGGACATTTCTAATTGTGTGAACTTATTTTAGGTGGACATTAACCCTCCACCTACATGATTAACTTAGGTGGACATTAACCCTCCACCTACTTGATTGGCTTAAGTGGACATTAACCCCCACTTATACAATCACTATAGATGGACTTTTGAGACATCTACTTACACAGCCTTATACGTTAAGGACGTTAGAAGGTTGCATTCAGAAAACACGCTTTGCTTACTATTTGCTACTTGCTTGCTAATATCAGGTGAGTTTCATAGCCCCTTTTTACTGTTTCTAACTGGGGTGAGAATACATACAACTGCTTTTACACTGCTATTTTCATGTGAACACAAGTACAAAACTCGATATATTGGTTGCATGAGTTATTTTACTAATCCTGAAGTCCCCCACATCATAGTTTGTTAGTATCGTTATAGCGTGAATGTTAATGAATAGTACTATTTGGGATTGACTCCCCCCATCCGGGTTAGTAGCGCTAACTTGTCAAACGGACGCATTATCATTTGTTCTTACGAGTGTTGGATTAGGCACTCGCTGGGAGGCACCCCGATCGTGGCACTTGATTGTGACCCGACACCACAGTTAAGCTCGAACTATGAGCTCATGGCAACAATATACACTATCTTTACATTTTTGTAATACATTACCTATCATTGTTGAATGATACAAACAGAAATCTTGTGTTCCATACAATGTTATGTTAACTGTTTAAAAACCTATGAACTCACCAACTTTATGTTGACCTTTTAGTATGTATTTCTCAGGTAACCCGCAGCAGTAGGACGCCTTTGGATAGCGTAGCTCGAGTCGCATGTATTTTCAAACAACAAGAGATGACATTGCATTTAATGTGTTTTGTATTATCATTACTTATGTATCCCTAGTTAACGGATGCGAACTCCATGGAAATTGTAAAACTATTGTAAACAATTATGTTTTATGAATGTAAACATTTTTCAAACGTCTCATTTAGAGGTCGTTTGCCGTAATCTTGTGTTGTGATATTTGATTTGGTAGGCGCCCCCAACGCAACACCCTACCTTCCGCTGCCACGTGTCTTGGGGGTGCGACAGATTGATATCAGAGCCAAGGTTATAGCGAACTAGGTTGCATTAGTGGGCCTAGACTATAACCGTTAAGTTAGTATTCCTCATTAGGTATAACTAGTTCAGGAATTTCATCATTCAACTCTAGTTAAACATAGCCTGATCAACTATGTATAATTAAAGGCGAATCGATGCAAGATCGGAAATAGTTATATCAAATGGGAATACAGTAGAACACATGGACCGAGGATAGATTATGACAAAACCCTTATATGTGCTATTTGTACTAGGTTTTTATATGTATATATAAATAGACCTCACGTACTAAAACTCTTGCCACAGAAATGGCAGATTTTCCTACCGCAACTTCAACCGATTTAGGAAACGATACTCAAGCCTCGCCGAACCACACCTCTTCAAATTCACGCGTGATACGCACCAATAGGAGGGCAACTGACTCTCCTCGGACTAGACCATATCCCGGCACTACTACCGCCATTAATACCACTAACAGAGCCCGTCGTCGGGCAAGTGCTCGCCGTTGGAATTGGCTACCAGCTACTCTAAATTCCTGGAGATCTGAAGAGGGAATTCAGGTTACTGCTGAGCCCATGGATATCTCCCCATACACACAGGAACCCACCCACTACACTGTCCCAGTGTTAGCCGCCAGACTCCACCGCCATGAGAGGAGGCTAAACACTATGGACGTGGAACAAAACGACGTGCGGGACAAGCTATCTCTAATCTGCCAAAACCAAGAAGGTATTTCGGAGGTCGTGAACCTCACCAATGAATTGTCCACAGACACTAGAGACGAACTCCTAGAATTAAGGGTAAGGATGCAACTTAGTGAGCAACGCTTGCAAGCAGTCGAAGAACTTCCTCGCCAAACCGAACAAACCGGAACCCATTCCAACTGGATGCACGTGACTCAAGATCGAGTTACACAAATCTCTCAAGACCAAGAGGACATTACGGAAACTATGGGTGTGGTGCATAACCAAGTCATAGGGAACCGAAATGAGATCTCCGTCCTGCAATCCCGACTGGAGCAATGTGAAACACGTCTATGGGAAACAGAGGAATACGCACGCTCGCTGGAGCAACGCTGGACAGTGGCTGAAGAGACTCTTAGGATGGTCGGCCGACTCACGGAGACCATGGAACGAGTCGTCACACTACTCCCACCGCCAAGCCCAAGCCAACCTTAGATTATTATCCTATTTTGTAACCTATGGAGGCGGGTTGTGCCCAACAATTTAAATTTTATGAACTTTCGTATCTAGTCGGATGTATCAATGCCCGACACGTTTTGTAAACTTCAAATTATTGTAATCGACTTACCTTGCGCTTAATTCTGACCACAAAATTCTACATCCTAATATTGATTATCGTGCGTGAAATCCTTTATAGTCTTATCTTACACAACTGCGAAAGTTTGATTCTTGCACAACGAAATCTCATTTGTTTCATATTGTTTTCTTTTAAGAATCATGCCGCCCCGACGACAAAATTTCACCGCAGAAGAAATAGCACAACTTGTCGCGCAAGGAGTTGCCGACGCCATGGCTGCTCAAGGAGCGGCTGGGAACAACGGTCCTAACCCTCAAAACCCCGTGAACCCAATCAACAACCCACCAGCAACAAAACCTTGCACCTACAAAGATTTCATGAACTGCAAACCCCTCAATTTCAAAGGCACCGAGGGAGCCATCGGCCTCATGCGATGGATAGAGAAAATGGAATCTGTTTTCCGAATCTCCAGCTGCACGGAGGAAAACAAGGTCAAATTCTCTACTTGCACTCTCGCTGACGGTGCACTCACATGGTGGAACTCATACGCTCAGACCATGGGAATTGATGCTGCCTATCAACTTCCATGGGAAGACCTCAAGAAAATGCTGAAGGAAGAATACTGCCCTCGAGAGCAACTACAACAGCTCGAGGAGGAATTCTGGCACCTCACTGTTCAAGGAAACGACATCACCAGCTACACCACTCGTTTCCATCAACTAGCTCTCTTATGCCCCTCCATGGTGGACCCTGCACCAAAGCGTATCGAAAGGTACATTTGGGGACTACCCGAGAAGATACAGGGCAATGTAACCTCCTCCAAACCCGGAACCATCCAGAGTGCCGTCCGCATGGCACATGAACTTATGGCCCAAATTGTCCGCCGTGAGACACCCACTGTGAAAACCTCCGGGGATAACAAACGGAAATGGGACGGGAACAACAGCAACCATCAGCAGCAAAACAAAAAGCCCGAGACAATTAAGGCTTACACCTCCGGATCAGGAGAGAGAAAAGGGTATGCCGGAAGTCAACCCTACTGTTCAAAATGCAACCGTCATCATAATGGCCCATATAATAACCAATGCGGCAATTGCAAGCGGTTCGGGCATCAAACCAAAGATTGCCGAACTCCCAACCAAAACACCAACTCAAACGCCAACCTTAACGCACCAAAAGCCTGTTTTGAGTGTGGTAACCCTGGGCACTTCAGAAATAACTGCCCAAAACGAAACAACAACAACAACAACAACAACACCAGCAGGAACAATAACAACAACAACTCCCGCGGCAGAGCCTTTGTACTCAACGCCGGAGAAGCCCGTCAGGATCCCAACGTTGTTACGGGTATGTTTCTCCTCAACGATTTATCCGTTTCTGTTTTATTCGATACCGGAGCCGATAAAAGTTTCATATCAAATGAGTTATGTCCACTACTCAACATCACTCCCACTGCCTTAGATGCTGAGTACACCGTAGAATTAGCAAATGGCAAACTGATTGTGGCCGATAGTGTAATACTCAACTGCACTCTAAACCTCGCAAACGAACTTTTCCCCATAGATCTTATACCTATCGGAATCGGGAGCTTTGATATTATCATAGGCATGGACTGGCTGTCCAAACATCGTGCCGAAATTGTCTGCTTCGATAAAATCGTCCGTATCCCCCTCGTTACCGGTGGAACCTTGGTCGTACAAGGGGAGACCGAAAAACCCAACCTCAACATCATCTCGTGTATGAAAACTAGAAAATACCTGCGAAAAGGGTATCAGGCAATCCTCGCACACGTAACAGAGAGGAAGTCAGGGGAGAAACGACTCGAGGATGTACCCATAGTCCGAGATTTTCCAGAAGTCTTTCCCGAAGACTTGCCTGGCCTTCCTCCGCCTAGACAAGTCGAATTCCAAATAGACCTTGTGCCCGGAGCTGCACCCGTGGCACGAGCCCCGTACCGATTAGCCCCATCCGAGTTGCAGGAGTTGTCCACCCAATTACAGGAACTCCTGGACAAAGGATTCATTCGACCGAGTTCTTCACCTTGGGGAGCTCCGGTCCTTTTCGTGAAAAAGAAAGACGGATCTTTCCGAATGTGTATCGATTATCGCGAACTAAACAAACTAACCATCAAGAACCGATACCCACTCCCGAGAATCGATGATCTGTTTGATCAACTTCAAGGGTCAAGCTACTACTCAAAGATCGATTTACGGTCTGGTTACCATCAACTTCGAGTCCGCGACACTGATATTCCAAAAACAGCCTTCCGAACCCGCTACGGGCATTACGAATTCCAAGTGATGCCATTCGGCTTGACCAACGCACCGGCTGTATTCATGGACCTTATGAATCGGGTGTGCAAACCATACCTAGATAAATTCGTTATCGTGTTTATCGACGACATTTTAATCTACTCACGCGACGAAACCGAACATGGCCAACATCTAAAAACCATATTGGAACTACTCAAACACGAGAAGTTATACGCCAAGTTCTCCAAATGTGAATTTTGGATGCAAACAGTACACTTCCTAGGGCATGTCATTGACAGTCAAGGCATACATGTTGATCCAGCCAAGATCGAAGCCATCAAGTGCTGGAAAGCACCTACCACTCCCACTGAAGTACGTCAATTCTTAGGTCTCGCTGGATACTATCGGCGATTCATTGAGAATTTCTCCAAAATTGCCCAACCATTAACCACCCTGACTCAAAAAGATAAGAAATTCGACTGGACCGACAAACAAGAATCTGCCTTCCAACTCTTGAAACAGAAGCTCTGCAGTGCACCAATCTTGTCATTACCAGAGGGCAGCGATAACTTCATCGTTTACTGTGACGCCTCAGCCCAAGGACTTGGTTGTGTGTTAATGCAACATGATAAAGTCATCGCCTATGCCTAACGCCAACTGAAAATCCACGAAAAGAACTATTCAACTCACGATCTCGAATTAGGAGCCGTAGTTTTCGCGCTCAAAATCTGGAGACACTACTTGTATGGCACCAAGTGCACCATCTACACCGACCACAAAAGCCTTCAACATATTTTCGATCAGAAGGAATTAAACATGAGACAACGTCGTTGGGTCGAGTAACTTAGTGACTACGACTGCGAAATCCGGTACCACCCGGGTAAGGCAAATGTTGAAACAGTTACTTAGTGAGCCTGAGATTGTTAAGGCTCAAGAGGTTAAATCTGTTGAAACAGTTACTGATGGTGTCAAGGCTGAGTCTGTTACGCCTTCTGTTGTTAGTAAGCCTGCTTTAAGTAAGGCTACGTGTGATTCTCCTGCTACTGTAGAGGAGATTGTTGAAATTGAGGATATAACCGAAGAGGAATACTCTAAGGTTGAAAAGAAAAACATAAAGCCCAACAATGTAATTATAACTAATGAATCTCCAATCATGGCTTTAAGTGGAAAAGGCAAAGCTAAGGCTGAGCCTGAAAAGAAGAGTTTTAAAATAAAAGAAAACATTAAAAGGCATCAAAATTCTTCTAAATCCACTGTTTTTTCTAAACAAGTGTCAAATTCAACATGCTCACATAAGTGTGCATGTGCTTTTAATGCTTCTTTCAACCATCCTCAAAGGATTGTTCCAAAATTTCAACAACCTGTTGAGAAAAGATCTTGTTTCTACTGCAAGAAACAAGGTCATTTAATAAACGATTGCCCGTTGCTTGCTCAAAAGCGGTCTGGGAAAGGTGTTCCTAGAATTTCTAAAATTAGAAATTTTTCGAGTAAACCTCCTTCTGTTAAAGGTTCACGTTCTCCCTCACCCGCTAAGAAATTCAGCAAAGTTGAGTCAACCAAATCATCAAATGCTAAGCTCAATGTTGTTGACAAACAATCTTCCAAATCTAAAAAGGTTTGGAAAGTGAAAGAATCATCAAGTGATTCTACATCCAACAGTGTCACATCAATCAATACTTCGAATATGTTTAAAAACAAAATTTTGACTGATGTGATCATTGTGGATGATGCTTCTGGAGTGCCCAAGTCTGTAAAGGCTTGGGTCTCCGTTTCTAATTAACCTCTTTGTTTTTGGTGTTGCAGCAACCTGAAGCCGTACTGAATAGCAAATGGTTTATTGATTGTGGTTGCTCGCGGCACATGACCGGCAATATATCCCTGCTTTCCGATGTTCATGCGTATAATAGGGGATATGTTGCTTTTGTTGGTGACAAAGGAGGCATAATTTCTGGTCAAGGCACACTCTCAAACGGCCGAGTGAGCTTTGAAAAAGTAAATTTTGTAGAACAGCTGCAACACAACCTTCTTAGTGTATCGCAAGTTTGTGATAAGTCGTACACTACTGTTTTCACAAAAAGTGAGTGTTGCATTCTGAAACAAGGGGAGAATGTGACACCCGACACTTTAGGTTAATTGTTAAACCTAGCTGGAAACCCTAATTACTTGTATTTAGTTGGTATTAGGCTAAATATGTGTAATTACTTGTATATTTGAATATACACTTACGTGATTATGTGTTTATCTGTAATTACGCGAAACAACCGGACAAGGTCCGACAATCTATACGGCGTTGGTGATAACTCTTCGTAAATAATGTAAACCTATTTTATAAATTAAATAGTAATTATTTACCCCATATTATTGTTATTAATTGATAATATACGAAAAACGTAGACGTTTTGCTTAAAACGTAACAAACGCAATGAAAATGCGCGAATCGCGCCCGACACCCGAACGAAACCGATAAAAATTTTTAAGGTTCAATAATGTATTTTTAAATATGTTGGTCAAATTTAAAATAGTGATTGGTATCAATAATAAAACACAAAAGTTAAATATTAACGGTTTAATTTCTACACACGCGATTAACGTTTAACCGAACAAGTAAAGTAATACGAAATCGAGGAGCAAGTCACGGACCCGAGAACCACAACGGGCCAGGCCCAATATCCGGCCCAGCCCAGCCCAAACCGGCCCCATTGGACCCTCCTTTCCTCCTCCTCCTTTTAAACACTCATACACTCACAACCTCCCACTTTTCACTCACATTTCACACACACAAACCCATTTTCTCTCTACTCTCTCTCTCTCTCAAGAAAAATCTGCCATTTTAACACCACCACCACCAAAAATCCGGCCACCATCAACCACCATCATCATTCATCACTTTTCCAAGAAGAAAATCAAGTCAAAAACTCAAGATTCAAGCTCCTTCAACAACTTCTCTTCAAAAATCACCAACAAATTTGTAAGAAAAATTATTCTCTATCCAAATATCTTTAAAAACATGTTAAAAGGTTCATATAACTAAGAAATGTCCAAAATATAACATAAAAACGTTTTTCATGGCTTAAAATGTTCAAGAACAAAACATGCATTTTCGGGCAGAAAAATAGCTCAACTTTGAGAGGCTGTTTCTCCCTCAAAACTTGACCAAAATGGACGATTCTAAAGGCAAAAATTAAGTTTAAGAAGTTAGCTTTCATTTCCAAGTGGTTTCATGATTTTTGGAGTTCGTTTGATACTCGAAATGATTTTTACAAAAACAGGTGTCCGGGCTGTCAAAAAGGACAGAAATTTCACCCTCCTTGTTTTAATCATAATTCGAGATATACCCATCCAAATGACCTGAAACCAACGCCAAAAGTTCACAAATTTTGTTAGGTACAAATGTCGTTTAGATAACTTTTTCTGAAAATTTGTAGATTTTGCCCAGAAACCCGATCTTGATGCATGTATCCGGATTGGTCACTTTCTGACCTTAGGGAACAAACGAAATTTTTAAAAATACTTAGAAGTACCTAAAAATCCTGGAAAAATGAACTTAGAGAGCTAACATACTAGGGAACAACAGGGATTTTTCTTGAATTTTCATTTGAAGATTTGAAACACGAAATAAATTGTACAAAACCGACCTGTTTCAGGCCTCTGTGTCGCAGAAGCTCAGTAGTCTGCGACACAAGCCTTTGTGTCGCTACAGCACCCGAATCGTCACATTAGCGACACAAGCCTTTGTGTCGCTACAGCACCCGAATCGTCACATTAGCGACACAAGCCTTTGTGTCGCTACAGCACCCGAATCGTCACATTAGCGACACAAGCCTTTGTGTCGCTACAGCACCCGAATCGTCACATTAGCGACACAAGCCTTTGTGTCGCTACAGCACCCGAATCGTCACATTAGCGACACAAGCCTTTGTGTCGCATCCTTAGTGTCGCATAATACCTTAGTGTCGCATAACACCTTAGTGTCGCATGTAGCGACACTAGCCCAGTGTCGCTAAAAACACAAAAATCGATACGTTTTCCTTAAAGCAATATAAGCATAAATAAAAATTTTCTGCTCGACCCCAGCCAGGGGCTCTGCCCTTTGGACCCCGCCAGTGGTTGCCACCCCTTGGACCCCGCTACCAGGGGCGCTGCCCCCGGACCCCCGTCATTAATGGGCTTCGCCCCTTGCCACACTGATTAATTACCCATAACTGGAAAGTAGAAATACGCGTAACATAATTAATCAAAAGCTGTGTTTTCACAAAATATCACCAACGGCCTGTACATGTTTTTCTAAGCACAAACGATAACTGAACAATTGGACATTTCTAATTGTGTGAACTTATTTTAGGTGGACATTAACCCTCCACCTACATGATTAACTTAGGTGGACATTAACCCTCCACCTACTTGATTGGCTTAAGTGGACATTAACCCCCACTTATACAATCACTATAGATGGACTTTTGAGACATCTACTTACACAGCCTTATACGTTAAGGACGTTAGAAGGTTGCATTCAGAAAACACGCTTTGCTTACTATTTGCTACTTGCTTGCTAATATCAGGTGAGTTTCATAGCCCCTTTTTACTGTTTCTAACTGGGGTGAGAATACATACAACTGCTTTTACACTGCTATTTTCATGTGAACACAAGTACAAAACTCGATATATTGGTTGCATGAGTTATTTTACTAATCCTGAAGTCCCCCACATCATAGTTTGTTAGTATCGTTATAGCGTGAATGTTAATGAATAGTACTATTTGGGATTGACTCCCCCCATCCGGGTTAGTAGCGCTAACTTGTCAAACGGACGCATTATCATTTGTTCTTACGAGTGTTGGATTAGGCACTCGCTGGGAGGCACCCCGATCGTGGCACTTGATTGTGACCCGACACCACAGTTAAGCTCGAACTATGAGCTCATGGCAACAATATACACTATCTTTACATTTTTGTAATACATTACCTATCATTGTTGAATGATACAAACAGAAATCTTGTGTTCCATACAATGTTATGTTAACTGTTTAAAAACCTATGAACTCACCAACTTTATGTTGACCTTTTAGTATGTATTTCTCAGGTAACCCGCAACAGTAGGACGCCTTTGGATAGCGTAGCTCGAGTCGCATGTATTTTCAAACAACAAGAGATGACATTGCATTTAATGTGTTTTGTATTATCATTACTTATGTATCCCTAGTTAACGGATGCGAACTCCATGGAAATTGTAAAACTATTGTAAACAATTATGTTTTATGAATGTAAACATTTTTCAAACGTCTCATTTAGAGGTCGTTTGCCGTAATCTTGTGTTGTGATATTTGATTTGGTAGGCGCCCCCAACGCAACACCCTACCTTCCGCTGCCACGTGTCTTGGGGGTGCGACATGTTATTCCCGAAGAGTGGGTGCTACTTAGGGCACCTCGAGACAGAGACACATATATTCTAGAGATGCATACTGTTGAAACAAAGCAGCAAACGTGTTTTTTGTTTAAGGCCAATGAAAAAGAGTCTCTGTTGTGGCACCGACGAATGGGTCATTTGCATTTTCGGAAAATGAATTATTTGGTTAAGCATGATCTTGTGCGTGGTGTACCGAAACAATCTTTCAGACTTAATGACCATTGCGTTCCCTGTCAAAAGGGGAAACAGCACAAGAAGACCCATAAGTCAAAACTGGTCAATTCTGTTGAAAAACCGTTGGAATTATTGCACATGGACTTATTTGGACCAGTGAGCAAGAAGAGTATAGGTGGAGCATGATACTGTTTGGTGGTTACTGATGATTACTCGAGGTTCTCTTGGGTTTATTTTTTGGCCTCCAAGGATGAAACTGTTGAAATCCTTATCTACTTGTTCGACAAGCTGGAAATTTTGTGCAATTTGAAGATCAACAAACTGAGAAGTGATAACGGTACGGAATTTAAGAACTCTACACTAGGTCTGTTCTGTTTAAAGAAAGGCATTGATCACCAGTTCAGTGCTGCAAGAACTCCTCAACAAAATGGAGTTGCTGAACGTAAGAACAGGACTCTCATTGAAGCTGCACGGACTATGTTAGCTGACTCAAAACCGCCTATCACGTTCTGGGCAGAAGCGGTCAACACATCCTACTACATTCTTAACAACCGTAAACCAAATTTATAGTTTCTTGAGCCTTTTGGGTGTCCCTGTATGATTATGCACACAAAAGAAAGAGTGACTAAATTCAGCGAAAAGTCGAGTGAAGGCTATTTTTTGGGTTTTTCAAATAATTCACCTAATAAACGTGTGTATAACAAAGCAACAAAAAGAGTGGAGGAACATTTTGAAGTAACATGTCTGCGTTATACTCAGCCTTCACAGTATGTTTGACTCATTCAAACTTCCTGCTTAGGATGAAGTTGAACAGGTGGTGACACTGCTTCATCGACTTGATATATACTCTGATGTATCCAAGTCTATTACAAAAACAACACCACCACCTCCTCCCACTACTGAAACAGTTCAAGAACCTGACACAGATCCAGATATGCCGGCTTTATTAGACGGTGAAGTTGAATATGTCACATAGGTAGACAACGAGACTTTGATCTCTGGGGGAGACGATACAAATTTGGAAACAGTCATTGAACATGAAGAGATTCCAACTAGCCGTGTCAATGTGAATCACCCGGTCGATAATATTATTGGTGATTTACAAGATGGAGTTAGAACACGAGGGCAAACAGACTGCCAGTTAGCTCAAATGGAGTCATGCTTCCTTTCTCAAATTGAACCGAAAAACATTAAGGAAGCATTGAAAGACTCTCACTGGGTAGAAGCTATGCAAGAGGAGCTCCAACAGTTCAAAAAGTTAGAAGTTTGGGAGCTGGTTAAACTACCTCAGGGATTCTATCCGATTGGTACTCGCTGGGTTTATCGAGTCAAGAAAGATGATCGTGGCGTGGTTGTGAAAAATAAGGCTCTACTAGTGGTGCAAGGTTTTGCACAGATCGAAGGATTGGATTATGACGAGGTTTTTGCTCCAGTTGCGCGTCTGGTGGTGCAAGGTTTTTGTTTTCTTGCTTATGCTTCATTCAAGAAATTTCGTGTTTATCAACTGAATGTAAAGAGTGCGTTTTTGTATGGGAAAGTAAATGAAGAGGTTTATGTGAAACAGCCTCCTTGTTTCGAAGACTCGGTGCATCCTGACTATGTCTACAAACTCGACAAAGCATTGTATGGTCTTCATCAGGCTCCAAGGGCTTGGTATGAAACGTTGTCTCAACATCTGTTCACAAATGGTTACACCTGTGGGCAGATTGACTCAACTCTTTTTATCAAAAAGACAGGAAAGGATTTGTTACTTGTGCAGGTATACGTGGACGACATTATTTTCGGTTCAACCAATGAGGTGTTGTGCAGAGATTTTGAGAAAGTTATGAAATCTAAGTTTGAGATGAGTGCAATGGGAGAACTCAAATTCTTCATAGGTGTTCAAGTCGAGCAGTCTGATAAGGGAATTTATATTCATCAGACAAAATATGTCAAGGACATCTTGACAAAATATCAGATGCTCGATGCGAAACACTATGGAACTCCCATTGACATTGGTCATAAACTTGGACCTGCTGATGAAGAAGATGATGTAAATCAGCGAGACTATCGTTCTATGATAGGATCGCTTATGTACCTCACAGCATCTAGGCCGGACATATTATTTGCCGTGTCCATCTGTTCAAGATATCAAGCAAAGCCCAAAGCTTCTCATGAAAAGGCTGTCAGACGTATCTTAGGTTACCTTAAGTGGAGACCATCCTTGGGTCTCTGGTAATCTAACGAAAACGACTTTGCTTTAACTGCTTTTTCAGATTCTGATTATGGTGGCTGCTTAGTGGACGCAAAGTGAACAACTGGAGGATGTCAGTTTCTAGGAAGCCGATTAGTCTCATGGCAGTGCAAGAAGCAAACAACTGTCTCTACTTCAACTGCTGAGGCAGAATACATTGCTGCTGCTAGTTGCTGTTCCCAGGTTCTCTGGATTCAGCATCAAATGCGTGACTATGGGTTACTTCTAACTCTTACTCCTATTCATATTGATAATTCCGCTGCTGTATCCATCATACGCAATCCCGTACAGCATTCAAAAACCAAACATATTGAAATTCGTTATCATTTTATACGGGCTATGAGAAGCACCTAATTGACCTTGTCCAAATCCCTACTCTTAAGCAAAACGCAGATCTTTTCACAAAAGCTTTCTCTCGTAGTCGATTTGATGAGTTAGTCTCCATGATTGGAATGGTGAGTTTGAGCAATGCCTAACTCTCCAGTTCTGGTCAGAATTATCTTTTAGACTTCGTACAAAAAAAAATATAAAAAAAAAAAAAAAACGCAACTGCCACTCTTTATACTTGTTAGTATTAAAGAAATGCAATAGTTGCAACATTGTTAAAATAGACGTTGAATTGTGTGTGTAAACAATTGGGGAAATGATAGTACATCAGGAGACAAACATAAAATGAAATTTTAAGGTTTATGTTTGATGTGTCAGTAGATTTATCTAGCATACTTGAAATACCTTTTATAAATATTAGTTTCATCAAATGATGTATTGGTAGGCATTTGTGCTAAAAGTTACTAAGAAGCTTAACTTTCAAATATGCATATTATTTTATATAATGACATATTAATATGTATGACATTAAGTTGAAATAAGGGCAAAAATGTCCGAAATATTTTGACGCTTCGTCTTAATATTTGGATAATAAACATGTTATGATCTAATATAGGGTCCTTGCATGGTGTTATCTGGGGGAATATATTAGTTGTCTCCTCTGTTGTATGAAAATACAGATCTGGTTTCATCTAATATATTCTTGAAAAGAACTTAGGTGCGTAGTCTATGTTAAGCTATAGACAACTATTACGTACCCGTGGCATTCTTACAATTCTCAAATAAAATGTACAAATGTACAGAAAAGTTATAAAAAGATTGCCTCGTACTGGTTTGTGTTAAACTATGGTACTCTGTTGTACGAAAGTACAGACCTGTACCCTCTAGTGTAAATTCTTCAGACTGGTGTTTGTTCAACCCGAACTATTGTTTATTTGACTCTGTTGTACGAAAGTACAAACCTGTCACCGCTAACTTGGTTCTAAAGATACGTCCATACCTTCACCTTCTATATAGAAAATAATAACATGTTTTGATTTCAAATGTATATTTTAATGTGACTTATATAATATAATATGCATGCTAATAACAACACAAGTGGTTCATCTCATTATGAGTTGAAATCATATACTTAAGTACAAATGTTTAGATGGATAAAATATCAATAGTCGTCTTGAACTAATCTTTATAAAAGGTGATTTAAATATCGAAATAAAGTTTACTATTTCCAAATAAGTGCATGTTATCCTGATATGATTCCTAAAGCAGACCTAAATAAGTCTCTGAGATAATAACAAATTGTCTCTTGGGTCCAACACTTGAAATCAAATCCAACTTCACAAACTGTCCATGGTGCGACACAAGCTTTGTGTCGCAATGCGACACAAGCCTTGTGTCGCTATCCATGTCGCATCTTGTGTCGCTATACAGGGTTGAGGTATAAAAGCCGGACCCTACCTCTCAGTCGCTTCACGTTCTTGCGACACAAATAGCGACACAACTCAAACGCTGCGACACAACCACTGCGACGCACTTTCGATTTGACTTTCTATTTTCTGCCGTGTTTTTTTGCAATTCATTCCGTGTTTCGTGTTCATCTCCTTTTTCTTGACTTATAGGTACCAATTTTAACCACTTTTACCGTGTAATTCGTGTTTAATTGTTAAATTCATATACGGGTTTTTAGGGTTTTGTTTTTTGGTCCAAATTAATGAGATGTTTGGTTATGTTACGGGTTCAAACACATGATTTCTTGCTCTCCAAACATAGGCGCATCATTTGGAGTGGTCAATTTTGAAAAACCCCAAAATTGATCTTCATGGTTTCTGGGATGGGCTTCTGTTCGTCATTACGACACAACCTGCGACACAAGTCTCTGTGTCGCACTTGTGTCTGTTGCATTGATGATATGCGCCACTAACTTTGTGTCGCTTTCGCTTGCGACACATGATTTGCGACATAAGGCTTCTGTCGTTGTGTTAAAATAAATCAATTTATTGCAAAATGCGACACAACCCTTGCTGTCGCTTAATTTGTTAGCGACACAAGCGCTTCGGTCGCATAGTTTTTGAAATTGATTTCTGCGACACCATCTTTTATGTCGCACACCTTCTTAGCGACACAAAAGGTTATGTCGCATTCTTATTGCGACACTATCCTCTGTGTCGCATAAGATATTCTTATTTAAACAAATTGTCTTCGAGTTTTAATGCTAACGCTTTTCGAGCTACGTTTCTTTTGTGTTAATAGCAATGGCAAATATAAATGTGAATGATTGGGAGCCGAAACACAATATCGTGGCTTTTCTCGAGGATGACAGGGATTCGGCTGCGCCGTTCAGGCCGATGATCGCGTTTCTTCGCCGTTCCCGCATCTTTGAGGCCATTTCCGCAACCACCCCTATCTACAAAGATCAAGTTGGTTCCTACTGGAACTCAGCTGTGATTAACTCGGAATTGCCTCACACTCGCATTATTTCAAGAGTGGATGACAAAGAGGTAGTGATCTCGGAACAGCTTATTCGCGAGTTCTTCCAATTTGCTGACCACCCGGATTTGCCAATTCAGTTCTCCAACACATTTATCAATGGCGGCATGCTCCATCTCGGCTATCCGGGTATCCCCAGAGATCAATACCGAAAGGCCAACCTCACAAAGGTCTGGAGGTACCTAATGCATATCATGATTGTCTGCCTATCGAGCAGGAAGGCGGGCTTTGACGGCATGAGCCACTCCACAACTTCTACCATGCTCGCCTTAGTGTACAACAAGCCTTATAATTTTTCTGGTTATATTTTTCGGGCTATGGTTGATAATGTACACACCGGGGATAACCGTTGGAATATGTACCCCCGGTTTATTCAGCTCCTGCTAAATCATCTAATTCCGGGGCTTCCGGTGAATGCTGCTCACCGGTTCTGCCAAACCCCGATGAATATCCGCATTTTTGCCATCTACGGCCAATATGCAAAGGGGGTCCTGGCACCGGCTGACGTGCCACTTTTTGGGCACATTGTAAATGAGAATTATGTTCCTCCGGCGGCCGATGAATTTTTGGATGCTGCATCTGCTCCTCAGCCAGAGGATACTTTTGTGAATGTGCCTGTACAACAAGAAAATCCTCAGCTAGAGGCAATTTTGGAAGATATTGAGACTTTTGATTGTTATGTCTTGAAGGTTCTCAAAACTTAGATACAGATTAAATAACAGTTATCTTAACGTGTTAGTTTATATCCAAGTTTATATCAAACAAGTTTAAATTAATCTAGGCGGAAAACAAGATTAATTTTGACACAGAGTTTATTATGAATCAAAGTATTATTCACAATAAAGTGTTTGTCTCACACAGATGACAAAGTATTCAAACCCACACAGATGGTTTGAATACGATCCAAGTATTAGTATATTAAGATACAATTATCACTACAAACTTTAACAGTTAGTGTGGTAATGCTTTGAGCCTAAGCTTAAAGGTCTTGTATACTATTTTGCTTTGAGTGCTTGGTTTACTTGGATACTTGGATATTTTGAAGAGTGTTTTTGTGCTGCTATTTATAGAGTTGAGTATCAACTTCTATTAACCAGCTCAGTCAGTTGTCCAATGGATAACACATTCATCTTGGGCAACTTTGCACTCTACCCTTTTTGCTTTTCTTGGAAATAGAAAAAGCAAAAGGTAAAAGGTTTCTTTGCTGAAAAAGTAAACTTTTATCCAATGTTTGACTTTACTCAAACATCTCTTCAGTTGTACCATAGCCTTGGGAAAGAAGAACTTCTTTTGTACGATTGTACTTTCATTCTTCAATCTGTGCTCTTCAGTCTGTGCTCTCAGTCTGTGATCTTCAATCTGTGATCATCAGTCTGTGATCTTCAGTCTGTGAAGTCTTTTGTCTTCAATCTTCATTCTTCAGATGATGAATCCATAAGTCTTCAAGTAGAGCACGGCTTTCAGTCTGTGAGAATTCTTCAGTCTGTGAAGCACAGACTCAGAAACTTCTTCAGTCTGTGAAGCACAAACTCAGAAACACAGACTCAGGAATTCACTAAGTTTTTCCTTAATACAACTGAGATAGATTTTGACTCTTCAGATTTATAACTTAGGTTTGATCATTGTTTTTCCCAACAATCTCCCCCTATCTGATGATGTCAAAATCTATTTACAAAAGATAATGGAGAAATAATAAATACTAAAGTACAACATAACTTATGAATCTTAGACTTATATATATATAAAGTCAAAGTCATAGTTAGTATACAAAAATATTACAATTATTACATGAGATTGTAAATAATATAAATATAACAATCTTCAGTCCTTTCTCCGAGCCTTGATCTCTTTCATCTTTTCCACTTTCCTCTTCAACAGTGCTTCCATTTCCTTATCAGATTTGTCTTCAAATTCTTGATACTCTAGGATGATCTTCTTGTAGATTTCTTCAAGTCCAATCATCATCCTGATTTGGGAAAGGTTGTTGAATAACCAGCTAATCAGTCTTCTTCTGAATGGTCTGGCTTGAGAATGTTTGCATTCCTTCAGCAGGGCAATGCAGTGTAGAAGAGACTCTCCATATAACCTATTCTGATCCTGGAAGCACTCTATCCCATTGATATCTCTATAGCACAGACCTTCAATGCTGTCAGTCTGTACATATGATCTATCAATGAAAATGATACCTTTGGGTAGAGGATGCTCCCTTCTCTGCTCATTCTCTATGGATAACCCAACTGACTTCTTCTTGATTACAAAGTTGTTTGCTATGCAAAACAACTTGTATTCTTCTTCTGAGATGAGCCCCAGACTGAGAACTAGCTCAATCAGGTAAGATAGCTCATCCAGAACTTCTTTCTTCAATTCCTTGTCAGCTGCACTCTTCAAAAGATTGGCAATGGATTGCCATTCCTTAAGCCCTAGAGTGTATAGTTCATCCACCCATACCATCTTCTTGCTCTTGGTCAAAGTCAGCTCCAGCTTCAATTTCTGTCCAATCTTGTTCAGATGACATTCTCTAATCTTCTGCTTGAGCTTTGACTTTTGGAAAGTGGCTTGTAGCTTTGGTTTCAGGCTCTCTATCTTCTGTAACCTTGTTGAAAGCTCCTCATCTTCTTTGATTTGTTGCTCAACTTTACTCCTTCTGATTTGGGTTAGTGAACGACTTTCTTCTTGTAGTTCTTGAGTGAGCATGTCAACAAATCTTGCTTCCTTCAGCTTCTGCTCTTCAAGTGTTAATACATCTAAGTATTCGGTTAAGGTCATACCTTGAGCAGTAGCCTCTTGTTGCAAGAGTTCGTCCCGTAGATCTTTTAGTTCAGGACTTCTAGTTCCAACAGCATGATCATCCACCATCTTCTTGATCTTGCTTAACCTTTCCTGCTTGGATAAGGCAATCTCCTTGCCCTTACCCTTAGCCCTATCTACCTCTTCCAGTGTAGAACTTGACCCAGGATAAGTGCTTATTAGATGGGCACTTCTCCATTGCATTCTGTTTTCAATTTCACTTCTACCTGGAGGCAGTGTTCTGGATGATGTGGTTGGCCTAGCAGGATTGGCTTCAGCTTGAATGGCTTCAGCACTTAAGATTAGAGCATCAATGCTTGCTGCTTGTTGTTCAGAGCTCTGAGTCTGTGTCTGATGTTGTGTCTCAGTCTGTGCAGGTTCAGAGGGCACAGAATTAGACTCTCCAGTCTTGACTTTAGAGGCACCTTCATCTACACCTCCAAAAGTAGCATCATCTTCATCATCATCTGATCTTCTAAATACCTCAGACTCAGAACTGCAATCAGGATTGATGGCATCATCATCTTCACCATCAGTGTCCTGTTCTTCTGCCAGCTTTACAAACTGATCCCAGGTCTTGATCCCCTTCATCTTTGGTTGGGAATCAAAGATATCTTTTTCAGGAATCCTCTTGGCCATTCTTTTTGTCTTCCTGGCTCTTTAGATCTGAAGTGGTTGAACATCTTCATCTTCTTCCTCTTCCCTTGGTCTCTTTAACTCCATCTGACCTTGGGCTGAGATAGTTGCAATTGGGTCTATGTGTAAGACAACGGATGACTCCCCCTGAGTCTGTGCAACCATCTCAGTATGTTCACCTGCCTGCAATCCTTCTTGCTCCCCCTCAGTCTGTGCACTCATATTTTCAGTCTGTGGCACAAACTGAGCTTCAGTCTGAGACTTCACCCTAGCACCTTCAGGTCCATCATCTCCATCATCTCCCTCACTGCTATCTCCCCCTAAATCTAAGGATTTATTATTTAAATATTTATCTTTTGAGGTTTTAGCTTCTGCAGACCCATGCTTCATCTTCTCCCCCTTTTTGACATCATCAACTAAGTTTGAGAGGGTGGTCTGCATTTCATCTAACCTATTGGATACCTTCTCCTCCAGCATATCCACTTTATCCACCATAGTAGAGACTAGATGCTTCATCTTCTCTAGCTCTTTCTTATTATTATTGAACTCAGTCTGTACCCATTCAGACAACTTGTTGATGGCAGAAAGCACATCATTAAGTGTACTAGAAGGCACAGACTGGGTCTGGTTGGATGGGTTAGAATTAGGTGATGGTATGTGTTCCTCACTTGACTCATGTTGTAACTGAGCAAGATCTCTGGAATCTTTTGGGGTTGCACTCTTTGCCTCACTCTTTGTCCTATGCATGGAAAAGCGATCATAGGCATTGAGTGGTGTAGTTGTTCCCTCAGATCTAATCCGGTGATAGGATAAGATATCACTGGGAAATGATTGTGTTGCACCTGTTGCCTCAAACAGTCCCTGGTGTAAAGGAACAGTATCACTGGAAACTGATGTGGAAGTTGGTATGCCTTCACTAACCATCTGGTGATAAGATGGTAGTTCATCAGGCAAAGAAGAGGAGATCTGTACCTCAGTCTGTGACATGACTGGGGCATTGGCGATCTGTGCAGAGGGGTGTAAGAAAGGACTCACTGGAATGTGAACTAGTACAGGACTAGTGGTCATTATGGGCTTAACCATTGTGAGTGGGGTAAAGAGGGGGGTGGTAGTGCTCAGGATTGGAACATCTTCTTCAATGCATACTACAGGGGTCAGTGTAGTAGCAGTAATGTGGGTATCCAAGCTGACTAAACTAGGTGTAGGTTGGGTCAGTTGGGTAGCCATTGGCACCACAGACTCTAGCAGAGCTGCAGTGGAATGGACTACAGCACTGGAAGGTGTTCTATTGACATCCAATTCCATGGATGATGATTCCACTTGTGCTATACTTTTTGGGGTTGAGTCTGGTGATTCCTCCAGAGTGAGTGGTGACTCATCTGGGTTGGTTTGTTTGTGACTCTCTTTTGTGGGTGAGGATGGGCTAGGATAAGAAGGTTGATCTATATCCATGTCCTCAGATGAAGAAGAAGTACTACCTGCATCTTCTGTTGAAGATGGAACAGACTCAGGAATGTTTCAGTCTGACTCCAAGTGCACAGACTGAGTTGAGTCTGTGTCCCTGGAGTCTATGTGCTCTGCTTCAGCCACACGATCTTCAACAGCCTGGGTCTCAGTACCCTCACTATCACCCTCCATAGATGCAGAAGCAACATATGGGTGATCAATCCATTGCTGCATAGCAGCAGTGATAGGTGCTCTAGAAAGTGGAACCGGATGGTTAAACACTTAATAGGTGAGCACTGGTACTGGTATATCTGCAGATTTGTTAGTGAAAGACATATACACAGACCCAGATAATCTGGATTGGATGCACAGGGAGAGTAACCTTATAAAAGGTACATTAAAAATTCTCTGTGACTCATTCACTAGTTTTAAAAGTTCTTTAAAATACAACTCTGCAAAGTTGATGTTTAAACCTGTGATGAATGAGCTCAACAGTTGAGTTTCAATCTCATTTAACTCCCCTGTGCTACCAGATTTTCCTCCTAGACTTCTAATGATGTCAGAGATTAAAAATTTCCATCTGGGGTGAATCCTGACATCAAGACGGTGCCCTTTTCTTTGGTATATCCAACCAAAGTAAGATAAGCCCTTGCTGCTTCTTTGGTTGGAATGGGTTCAAAATTATTTCCCAAAGGCAAGTTTAAGACATTCCTAATTAGCTCCTGATCAATCGTAACTGCCCGTTTACCATGATCAATAGTACCAGTAATTGCAGTATTGGTACTATTTGAGGAGAGCAAGTATACCACCATTCCATTAAAAAATGTGGGTATATTTGAGGGACTGAATTAAAGAATGCTCCCCTTAATGGATGAGCAGACATAAAAGCAGTTAGTTCCTCAAACCCTTTATTCTTTTTAGAGTCAGGAATGGAAATGGTGGCTACTTGATTATTTATACAGAGTTTTACTTGTTTACCCTGTTTGAAGGGTTTAGCCGCAGCGATGTTGGCAGGTGCAGTGTAAATGTTGGTGCATAAATGTGTGTCAGTCAGCTGGTCAACGTTTGTTCTGTTAAAGTTAATTAGTCTGAGTGTGTGAAGTATTAAGTTTGTAGTTTCGAGTCTGTAAACGAAATGTAATTATAGAAAATACACAATATACTGGTCTTGCGACACAGAGCCTGTGTCGCTATAGCGACACAAAGGCTGTGTCGCAATGGGTTGGGCCTGCGACATTGGGCTTGTGTCGCAGGGTCCAGTATGGTTAGTATATATATTTTTCGTTAGGGTTTCATAGAGAGGGGTTGGTAGTGTTGGAGCTGATCAGACGAGTCAGAAAGAGAGAGGCAGAGAGTGAAAGTGATTGTAAACGTTTATACTTCAATTGTTAATACAAAGAAAACGTTATAGATAATTGTGTGATTCGATTAAACGTTCAATACTCGTTTGTTTGTATTCCGCGCTTACATTTGAGGTCAACGATCTGATTTAGATCCGGCAACAGGGTTCCTACAAGTGGTATCAGAGCTATAATCTTTGGATTGTGTGGTATTAGGTCGTTTTTGTACGTTTTCGTTTTGAGTTGTGAAGGTATTTGGTGATTGATCATGATTTTCAGGTCTATAAGATTGCATATTGTGTTTCTGGAAGTGTATTTTTGGGTTTGTTCGTCGATTACCTTTCGAAATTCGTTAGGGTTTTGAAAATTTTCGATTTTTAGGGTTTTTGGAGCTGCTGGCCGCGACATTGCGACAATAGCTGCGACACTAACTTTTGTGTCGCTACTAGGGTTTCTGTTTTGTATTTGAACTGCGACACAAGCTTTTGCGACACTAGTGTGCGACACAGCCTGCGACACTAGTGTGCGACACAGCCTGCGACACTAGTGTGCGACACAAGCCTTTGCGACACTAACTTAGTGTCGCTTAAAAAAAAAAAAAAAAAAATCTTTTGGCGGGAAATTTTTCGCATTACCAAATTTTGTTTTTAAGCTTAAAAGTTCTTAATTTTGGTTTTGAAAAAGTTTCATTTTATTCGGGCAGTTTTCGATATTTTCGAATCAAATTTTGGAGGGTAAAGTCGAAAAAGGCTAAATTTGACAACTCACCATTCAACATCAGGCTAGTTGTGATTTACAAAAATTGCAGGCATCACAATGTCTCTCCGAACCTTTACTCAACTATTAACACATGATAATGAGATCGGTAGTATTAATAAAGCTCTCATGTCTCATCTTACTAGTAAACCTGAGGTACCTATTGAAGAGCCATTATCTTGTGTGTCATGTATCAAATTAACTAACAAAGTTAACAGATACAGTGAGGATAATGAACGCCTTACGTCTGAGTTAGAACAACTTAATAAGGCAAACAAAATTTTAAAAGAAAATGAAAAAGCTTTTGATAAGAAACTAGATGCTGCGTTTTCTGACCGAAAAGAATTAAAAGCTAAGATTTTCAGTCAACAAGATGCAATTGACAGTTATATAAAAATGATTGCTTTACTAAGAAAGGATCTTGCTGAAAAACAGTCACAAGTAGATGACTTAAGTCGAAAGCTTTCAAATTTTTCAACATCCTCACTGGTCTTTGACGAGATCCTCAATCGCAAAGGACTGATACGAAGAGTAAGACTGGTCTTGGTTACCACTAAGTACCACCTCCTTCTGACTATCTACCAATGCCTTCAAAGGATGAAGTCAAAGACTTTGTACCTACCTTTACAGAGGTAGATACAAAATCTGTTGCTGAGCCAGTGTTTGATACAACACCTGCTGTTAAGATGCCTGAGTTTGTTAAGGCTAACGTAGTGCCACCAGTTAATATTGAGGAGCCTGTTGAGGTAGAGGATTTAATTGAAAAGGCTCAGATTAAAATTGAAAAGGTTGATGTTAAACCCGAAAATCATATAATTACTAATGAATCTGAAAAGGCTTTTAATAGTAAGGGTAAAAACAAGGTTGTAAATGAATCCGAATCTGTTAAAATCTCAAAGAAGGATTCAAAAGGAAAATCTTCACATAATTCACAATCATCTGTGAATAATCTGAAGAACGAGAAAATAATTAATAAATCTGTTAAAAAAGAACCTTCAACATCTACCTGTTCAACTTTAGAGGACTCTACATCAACATGTACGCTTAAGTGTTCCTGTTCTGTATATGCCTCACCTTCTAAGCCTCCCTCAGTAAATCCTCCATCAAAACTATTTGAGGGGAGTCACTGGCGAAAGCCGTATGTAGAAAGGCGATCGTGTTTTCGTTGTGGTCAACAGGGTCACATCATTAGGGATTGTCGGTTATTATCCCTAGATAGGTTTGGTAGAGGGATGCAAAGAACTTCATTTTTTAGAAATTCTTTTCAAAAATCATTTTCAAGGCGTGGATTGTTTTCACCCGTATCTAGTTGTGCATCCAACTCTCCAAAACCTATGGCTAGAGTAAACAAAGTTGTGCCTAGTAGACCTGCTGTTTAAAAGCCCAACATTGTTGAAAACAAATCATCTGAACCTAAACGGGTTTGGAAACCTAAATCCACAAACAACACATCAATGAAATCAACTGAGTTTTTAAAATATCATAAACTCATTGATGTGATGGTTATGGACGATAGTGGACAACCCAAGTCTATCAAGGCTTGGGTGTCTCATAAGTACTAATGTTTGTTTGTGGTGATGTAGTCAGGTTTTTGATCGCTAATACTTTTAGTGACTGCAAGGATATGAAGAATGTTGATTTCAAGGTGCTTATGTGTGGTGCTTATGTTTGAGTGAATGGATGAAATTCTGAAGTGATACGAGGTGGTTAAAAAGTGATAAAAGTATTTGAGTTTGACTTGATATGTGACTTGAAATTTTTGTTTCTTTCATGATTATTTATTTGTTTGTTTTTGAGTAAAGAATTTGCTGTTCTGGGGGAGTAATTTTAAAATTCTGATTTAAAAAGTCTGAAGAATATGAACAGGCAAATTCTTGAAAAACGCAACTGCCACTCTTTATACTTGTTAGTATAAAAGAAACGCAATAGTTGCAACATTGTTAAAAATAGACGTTGAATTGTGTCTGTAAACAATTTGGGAAATGATAGTACATCAGGAGACATACATAAAATGGAATTTTAAGGTTTATGTTTGATGTGTCAGTAGATTTATCTAGCATACTTGAAATATCTTTTATAAATATTAGATTCCTCAAATGATGTATTGATAGGCATTTGTTCTAAAGTTACTAAGAAGCTTAACTTTCAAATATGCATATTATTTTATATAAAGACATATTAATATGTATGACACTAAGTTAAAATAAGGGCCGATTTGTCCGAAATATTTTGACGCTTCGTCTTAATATTTGGATGATGAACATGTTATGATATAAAAATATAAGGTCTTTGTATGGTGTTATCTGGGGGAATGTATTAGGTATCTCCTCTGTTGTATGAAAATACAGACCTGGTTTCATCTAATATATTCTTCAAAAGAACTTAGGTGCGTATTCTATGTTAACCTATAGACAACTATTACGTACCCGTGGCATTCCTCAAATTCTCAAAATAAAATGTACAAAAGTGCAGAAAAGTTATAAAAAGTTTGCCTCGTACTGGTTTGTGTTAAACTATAGTACTCTGTTGTACGAAAGTACAGACCTGTACCCTCTAGTTTAATTGTTCAGACTGGTGTTTGTTCAACCCGAACTATTGATTATGTGACTCTGTTGTACGAAAGTACAGACCTGTCACCGCTAACTTAGTTCTAAAGATACGCTCATACCCTCACCTTCTATAAAGAAAATACTAACATGTTTTGATTTCAAATGTATATTTTAATGTGAGTTATATAATATAATATGCATGCTAATAATAACACAAGTGGTTCATCTCACTATGAGTTGAAATCATATACTTAAGGACAAATGTTTATATGGATAAAATATCAATATTCGTCTTGAACTAATCTTTATAACAGATGATTTAAATATGCTAAGTAAATTTAAAGTGGACAAACATACTGATAATCGAAATAACACTTTTTCCTAATAATTGCATGTTATCCTGATATGATTCCTAACCAGACCAAAATAATTCCGTCCCCAAAAAGATTGTTTATTTATTGCTTTCAGTATTTTAATTCTGTCTTATAAAGAAAATTACAAAAATATTTTATTTCTGAGTTATTTTATTCAAGTTACATATCATGCTCATATTCAAAAGACAAGAATTGATGAGAGTTCTCCAAACACTTTGAAGATAAATACTATTGGAGAAGCTATTGATGAAAGAGATGATGGTCACTGAAGTTGAAGATCTAATTGGATATCAGTCATATGAGACTGAACATCAAGACTTTTGAAGACCAAGCTATCTCAATGGGGGAGTTTGTTGGTGAAGACTAATTGAAGATTATTTGACCAAGCTGCTGACATGGGGGAGTTTGTTGGTGCATAAATGTGTGTCAGTCAGTTGGTCAACGTTTGTTCTGTTAAAGTTAATTAGTCTGAGTGTGTGAAGTATTAAGTTTGTAGTTTCGAGTCTGTAAACGAAATGTAATTATAGAAAATACACAATATACTTGTCTTGCGACACAGAGCCTGTGTCGCTATAGCGACACAAAGGCTGTGTCGCAATGGGTTGGGCCTGCGACATTGGGCTTGTGTCGCAGGGTCCAGTATGGTTAGTATATATATTTTTCGTTAGGGTTTCGTAGAGAGGGGTTGGTAGTGTTGGAGCTGATCAGACAAGTCAGAAAGAGAGAGGCAGAGAGTGAAAGTGATTGTAAACGTTTATACTTCAATTGTTAATACAAAGAAAACGTTATAGATAATTGTGTGATTCGATTAAACGTTCAATACTCGTTTGTTTGTATTCCGCGCTTACATTCGAGGTCAACGATCTGATTTAGATCCGGCAACAGGGTTCCTACAGTAAACCCATTGATCAGCCATTTTAAATGAAGAATTTTTTAGATTGATTTCGAAAATGGTTGAGCGATTTAGGTTAGGGCTTACAAACTCTGTGTATTTTTTTGGTTGTGCAAGTACAGGTGAAGAAGAAAGGGGAAAAACAGAAGTGAGTATTTGAAGAAATTATATTTCCGTTAAATGGGACCCACTTGACGGTTTATCCCTTTCTCTACAACAGTAACGCTGAGGCACGTGCACTTTTTGTATTGAGCAGATAAATAGACAACAATCGCCAAAACTTTTAATGATTATTACCATAAAAATGGTATTAGCATTAAATGCAAAGATATTGTTGTTTATTTATTTTAAAAAAAATAAAAAAATAAAGAAAAAATTAAAAATAAAAATAAAAATAAAATAAAAATAAAAAGAAGGTTGTGCCGGCAATGGTAACAGATTTATATAGCTAACAGTACTAACTTGTGAAAGCAGTACTAAAAGAAATTTTGCCAGCAGTGGTAACAAATTGATATAGCTAACAGTACTAACTTGTGAAAGAAGTACCAAAATTAACTAATAGTGGTAACTTGCGAAAGCAGTACTAAAATTAACTAACAGTAGTAACTTGCGAAAGCAGTACTAAAATTAACTAACAGTAGTAACTTGCGAAAGCAGTACTAAAATTAACTAACAGTAGTAACTTGCTACATTAGCAGTGTTAATTGTACCAATCTTGCCAGCAGCATTAAAAAAAAACATATCAGTATTAACCCAGCAGTACTAAAAGTAACTAGCAGTATTAATACTAACAGTGCTAAAATACTAATTCATGAGGGCAGTATTAAAAAGGCTTATCAGTATTAACCAGCAGTACTAAAAGTAACTAGCAGTATTAATACTAACAGTACTAAAATACTAACCTTATGAATTAATAAAGCACAAAAATAGAGGGTCTAGTCTGAATGAATATGGTTAGTCTGTGTAGCTAATCTGGAAGAAGTCACACAGACTGAGACATATAATTAGTCAGACTGAGAGAAAATAACATAAGTTGTAAAATCTTTTTGGTATTTTCTTATAAAGTATGTACAAAGATATCTCTTAGTCTGTGCTTTTTGATTGTATGTAGCTGAGAATACAGTTATACAGATTGAAAAGCAGACACAGACTGAGAATTGAATCATACAGATTCAAGGTTTTACTAGGGGTTGAGCATTCTTAGTTGACCAAGCAGATACAAAAATCTATCTTCATTTAAAGGTTTAGTAAAGATATCTGCTAATTGGTTGTTTGTGGACACATATTTGAGAATCATTTTACCTTTCTCAGCACAATCTCTGATAAAGTGATGTCTGATCTCAATATGCTTTGTCCTGGAGTGAAATACAGGATTCTCAGTGATGGCAATGGCACTTTGGTTATCACACATGATTGGAGTTTTTGTAAACACCAAATCATAGTCTGCTAGTTGATGTTGCATCCATAGCAATTGAGCACAGCAATTACCAGCAGCCACATATTATGCTTCTGCAGTGGATGTAGCAACATAATTCTGTTTCTTGCTTGACCAACTGACTAGTTTGCCACCTAGCAGTTGACATCCACCAGAAGTGCTTTTCCTGTCTAATTTACAACCTGCATAATCTGCATCTGTATATCCAATTAGATCAAAACCAGAGTCTTTGGGATACCAAAGACCCAGGTTAGGAGTACCTTTTAGGTACCTAAAAATCCTTTTTACAGCTTTTAGATGCAATTCTTTAGGTTCAGATTGATATCTAGCACACAAAATGTTGAGAACATGATATCTGGTCTACTTGCAGTGAGGTATAATAAAGATCCTATCATACCTCTATAAGTGGTTTGACAGACTGACTTGCCAGACTGATCTTTATCCAACTTATCTGCAGTGCTCATTGGTGTTTTCATAATTGAACAGTCCTTTAAAGAATATTTAGTAAGTAGGTCATTGACATATTTACCTTGGTTGATGAAGATACCATCAGGTTTCTGATGTACTTGTAGATCAAGAAAGTATGTTAATTCATCCATCATACTCATTTGATACTGTTTTGACATTAAGTTTGAAAACCATTTACACAATTTTTCATCAGTAGACCCAAATATAATATCATCAACATAGATTTGGACTAGTATGACATCTGCCTTGTTCCTTTTGAAGAACAAAGTTTTATCAATTGATCCTCTAGTAAAGTCATTACTAGGAAGATAGGATGATAAGGTGTCATACCAAGCTCTTGGAGCTTGTTTTAGTCCATATAGTGCTTTCTACAATTTATAGACATGATTTGGAAAAGTGGAACTTACAAAACCTGGAGGTTGTTTCACATAGACTTCCTCCTGTAAGTTGCCATTTAGAAATGCACTCTTGACATCCATTTGATAGACTTTGAAGTCCTTGAATGCAGCATATACCAAGAATAACCGTATTGCTTCAATTCTGGCTACAGGGGCAAAGGTTTCATCATAATCAATGCCTTCTTCCTGCTTGTAGCCTCGAGCAACTAGCCTTGCTTTGTTCCTTATTATCACTCCATCCAATTGGATGATACTTGTGTTCTTTGACTTCTAGAAATGATTCATCATTGGATGGTAAATCATTCTCATTTGGTGGAAGAATAGCATGACTGAGTTCTGCATCATCTTCTACATAGGGCAGGTCTGAGTCTGTAGAATTCACAGACTGAAAACTACCAGACTGAACACATGTATCAGAAGAATTTGAATCTCTGGACACAGATTCATCTTCTGTTGATGAAGGTACTGTCATTGAATGAGCAGGTTGAGCATCTTCATTATCACTTTCAGAGTCTTGTTGTCGGTTAGCAACAACTGGGATTTGAGATTCAGATCCCACAACAGATAAATCTTCCAATAAATGAACATCAGACTGAGAAACATATTCATCATTAGCAGAGGAAGCATCAAAGGTGACATTGATGGTTTCTTCAATTTTGTTCCTTCTGTTGTTGTAGACTCTGTAGGCCTTTGAAATAGATGAATAGCCAACAAAAATTCCTTCATCAGACTTAGGTTCCATCTTTGCTAATTGATCTCTTTGGTTGAGAATGTAGCATTTACTTCCAAAGGTCTGGAAGTAATGGATGGTTGGAACCTTCTTGTGATACAGCTCATATGCAGTTTTGCCATGCCTTTTGACCAAAATAGATCTATTTTGGGTATAACAGGCAGTGTTAACTGCTTCTGCCCAAAAGTAAATCTTCATTTGACCATGGCATAACATGGTTTTTGCAGCTTCTATGAGTGTACGATTTCTTCTCTCAGCAACACCATTTTATTGAGGAGTTCTGACAGAAGCAAAGTTTTGAGTAATGCCTTTGTCAGTACAGAATTCAATGAGAGTAACATTTTTAAATTCTGTACCATGATCACTCCTGAGTTGCTTAACATGTGCATCTTTCTGCAATTCTTCCCTCTTGATTAGATTAATAATCTCTTCAGGAGCATCACTTTTAGCCTTAAGAAAGATGACCCAAGTATACCTTGTGTATTCATCCACAACCACAAGTGTATACTTCTTTCCACCCAAACTGCTAATGCTCATGGGTCCAAACAGATCCATATGGAGCATATGCAGTGGTTGATCAATTGTAGCTAACAATTTGGATGGAAAATGGTTCTTGGTCTGTTTCCCTAGTGTACATGCAGGACGAAGTTTGTCTTTTGCAAATGTAACATCAGGCAGACCTCTAACCAATTTCTTCTTTGATAGGAGGTTAATATTTTTGAAGTTCAGGTGGGATAACCTCCTATGCCATAGCCAGCTTAGTTCTGGCACAGACTGAGTATAGAGACAAGTCTCTACATTGTTGTCTGCAGAAGAAAGATCCAAGTGATAGATATCTCTTTCTCTTTTGGCAACTAATATAGGTTTGCCTTTGGAATTATAGATAACAGCAGCCTTCTTTCTGATTCTGATTTCACCATCATCATCACAAATCTGGCTTGCACTAAGCAGGTTATACTTTAATTCCTCAACATAGGCCACCTTTGTTATTCTGATGTTGCCAGCCTTCACCACACCATAACCTTTTATCTTGGCAACAGAGTTGTCACCATATTTGACAGAAGGTCCTTCTTCTTCTACAAACTCTGACAGATTCTTCAAAGGACCTGTCATGTGTCTTGAGCATCCACTGTCTAGGTACCATTTGCTGTTACCCTGCACAAGACAAACAAAATCAATTAGTTACTTTTGGGAACCCATCTTTTGATGGGTTCTTTAGAGTTGGATGAAGTCAATTCTTTAGCAGCTTTGTTGGAACCAAGCATGTAAAGTTGACTTTTAACCTCTTTAGTTTTGACTTTGTTGTTTGTAGATGACATATGTTTGATCAAAGCAGCCTTTGGCTGTTTAAGAATGGACTTTGTGCATTTAATACCTTCATGTCCCAGATTTCCACAGTTGTAACATTTTCTGTCCAACATAATGGTCCTTTTGGATTTTGGGTTATTATTTGCACTAGATCCTCTGTTAAACTCTTGTTTTGACTCAACAAATGTTTTAAAATCTGTGGTTAACTTCATTAAGTTTTCACTAAGCAGCTTAATGGTCTCAGTCTGCTTGTTAAGATTTGACTTTTGAGAGTCAGACTGAGTGTTAACACAAACAGATTTGGAGTTAAGTTTGCCAAACTGAAAATTGATTTTTCCAGACTGACAGTTAGATCTCACAGACTGAGATCTTTTTAACTCCCTTGTTACTGGTTTTATGCCTTTAGATTTGTCATTTGGCATATTTTTATCTGGACCAGTTACAGACTGAGATGTGGAAGGTTCAAACACATTGTAACCTTTCTGTTTATTCTTGATTCCTTTTACCTCTTTTTGTCTTTTTAAAGATGGTACTGTGAGAATACTAACTTTGCCTTTTATAAATCTTTTCTTTTCAAGTTCTATAGTTTCTAAAGATTCATTAGTGATTATAAGTTCAGGCTGTTCAGGTTGAGAAGTTTCACAGACTGAGATTTCTAAGTCTGTGTCTTCAGAGTCTGGCTCTGTCTCATATACTAGTTCTTTAGCAACTATTTTTGGTCTAACAAAGGCATTTGTCAATATAACTTTGTCTCCCATAGTATGACTAAAAGTATGAGATAAAATCTCAGGTACAAATATAGTAGGTTTTGAGTTTATTTCTGAATTTATGTGACTTTTAAGATCAAACTCATCACCTGTGACCGCTTGTATCTGAGCTGGAATCTGTTTGGATAAACAGTCCACATTTTTAAGTGATGAAATACACCAAGATTTACAGATCCTTTCATAATGATCAGCTTTGTTTTTATAAGCTTCTTTTTCCAGCTTGATCTTTTTGAGAAGGTCATATTGAGCATCAAGCTCAAGTTTGTACTGTTTATTTTGGTTTATTTCATTCACTTTTGATTGTAGATCTTTTTGAACTTGACTGAGTTTGATTTTTAAATCTTGTATTTCCTCCAGTCTTTTCAAAAAATCTACATAGATGTGTTCAAACATTTTCTGTTTTCCTGCATCACTATAGTAAAGTTTAAAATGATTTACATTGTAAGCAGATCCTCTGTCCCAGTTTGGATGAGCACATGCCTTTTCTGCAAATTTGACATCTTTGTCAAATTGGCTCTCTGTGATAGCCATTAAGCACATATCTTCATCATCCTCCGATGATGAAGATTCTTCATCTATCCATTGTTCAACAACCAAAGCTTTCTCTAGTTTCTTTGGTTGTTTTTTCTCTCCAATTTTCTTGGAGTTGAAGTACTTTCTTTTGTACTCCTTGGCCTTTTCTTCCCACTTATCAGAACTTGAAGATTCTGCAATCTTCACTCTGCAGTCAGAAGAAATATGACAAACTTGCCCACATTTATAGCAAGTAGCTTTCTTAGGATCAAAAGTTGGCCTTCCTTTTGAACCCTTGAATCTTGCTTTTTCTAACCTTTGGGCTAGCAATGCCATTTCAGCTTCTAGAGACTCAGTTTCATCATCTGATTCTGAGTCTGTAAGAGTAAGATGGTAATCTGCTCTAGAGATAAGTTCTTTATTTTTCCTTGTTGTTGCAACAAGGGCAGCATATGGATCTTTTGCAATCCGTTTGGCATTTAGATCCTTTCTGGCTTTGGTTTCTTCAAAATTTAGTAGAAGTCAAAACAAGCCAGAGAGATCATATGTCTCCAATTTTTCACTTACAATTAATGAAATGATAACTTCAGAAAAAGTGTTTGGAATGACATCAACAAATTTTGCACAGATTTCAAACTGTCCCTTGATGATATTATACCTTTCAAGATCATTGATTAAGATCTGAAATCTGGTATGAATATCAGTTAATGACTCATTTTGGCCAGCAGAGAAGTTCTCATAATTTCTTATGAGATTCTTCTTCTTTTGGGATTGTACTAAACTTACACCATCATATTGGTTAGTTAGCATATCCCATATGGCTTTAGCAGTTTTACAGCCAGATATCTTAGCAAAGATAGGCTCAGTAACTGCATTGCCCAGTATGGATTTGGCCTTAAAATCTAATGCATATAGTTGCCTGTCTAGATCAGTCCAGGTATTTTTGACAGCCTCAACAAATTTTTCTCGGTCAAAATAATACCATTTGCATCTAAAGTTGCAAGAACTATTCTGCCAGGAATAATGGGTCCTTCCTGAATGACTCTAAGCATTTCATCATGAATGCTAGCAAGAAACCATTCAGCTTTCAATTTCCAGTGGGTAAAATTTACACCATTGAAGATTGGAATTCCCTTCCCAGCCATAGCAATAGAAGAAGTCATTTTTCAAGGAAAAAAATGTAGAGAAAATAGATTTAGATGATTGTTTGATACACTGGGTTCCTTTTATCGTTAAAGATATAATTAATAATTAAATCTTTATTTGCTTTGATACCAGTTGTTAGGTCTTGAAGGTTCCCAAAACTTAGATACAGATTAAATAACAGTTATCTTAACGTGTTAGTTTATATCCAAGTTTATATCAAACAAGTTTAAATTAATCTAGGCGGAAAACAAGATTAATTTTGGCATAGATTTTATTATGAATCAAAGTATTATTCACAATAAAGTGTTTGTCTCACACATATGACAAAGTATTCAAACCCACACAGATGGTTTGAATACGATCCAAGTATTAGTATATTAAGATACAATTATCACTACAAACTTTAACAGTTAGTGTGGTAATGCTTTGAGCCTAAGCTTAAAGGTCTTGTATACTTTTTTGCTTTGAGTGCTTGGATTACTTGGATGTTTTGAAGAGTGCTTTTGAGCTGCTATTTATAAAGTTGAGTATCAACTTCTATTAACCAGCTCAGTCAGTTGTCCAAGGGATAACACATTCATCTTGGGCAACTTTGCACTCTACCCTTTTTGCTTTTCTTGGAAATAGAAAAAGCAAAAGGTAAAAGGTTTCTTTGCTGAAAAAGTAAACCTTTATCCAATGTTTGACTTTACTCAAACATCTCTTCAGTTGTACCATAGCCTTGGGAAAGAAGAACTTCTTTTGTACGATTGTACTTTCATTCTTCAATCTGTGCTCTTCAGTCTGTGCTCTCAGTCTGTGATCTTCAATCTGTGATCATCAGTCTGTGATCTTCAGTCTGTGAAGTCTTTTGTCTTCAATCTTCATTCTTCAGATGATGAATCCATAAGTCTTCAAGTAGAGTACGGCTTTCAGTCTGTGAGAATTCTTCAGTCTGTGAAGCACAGACTCAGAAGCACAGACTCAGGAATTCACTAAGTTTTTCCTGAATACAACTGAGATAGATTTTGACTCTTCAGATTTATAACTTAGGTTTGATCATTGTTTTTCCCAACATTGATCGTGTCGAAGACCTTGAAGGTGAAAACTTTCAGGCACATGAGCCTCATATTGACGAAGAAATGGCTGAAAGCTCTTCTGATGGTGGCTCCACTCCACCAACTTCTCCTCGGATAGTCCCTTCCGAAACCTCAATGGAAAATATACGTCGCTTTGATATAAGACGTTTAAGCTGTCACACCTCCTGATTTGTACAGCGGAAGCGGTTCGGGTCGGGGCGTGACTAATCAAGTAATCACAACACAAAGGTAAAAGCGAACGACTCTATATGAGACGTTTATAAAATAGTACAAAAGTAGTTACATTGAAATACTTTAAAAGTTTACATTAGCCTCGAGTTCGCGAAATAATATCCTGAAGATTCTAGTACATAACGAAATATTTCAAAAATAATATATGAACATCTTCATATACGTATGATGCATGCGACTCGATGTAGCTAGCAATCCTGTGGGCAATCCTACTGTTGCTGAGTACCTGAGAATACAAAGCTAAAAGGGTCAACCAAACGGTTGGTGAATCTCACAGGTTTAACAGTAAAAACATAGTTATGAAACACAAGATTTATCCGTGATTTGCAATCAAGCAAATAAAGTAAACAAAATTAATGTTTCCGAAATTTCCATGAGCCCACGGTTTGAAGCCTAACCCGTTTTGTGCCTCCCGGAGGTGTCTAATCCGAAACACCTTTATGACAAATACTAGAGTGCCCGTTTTTTAACTTGGTTATAGCTAGTAACCCGGACGGGGGTGTCATTCCCATAATAGATCTATTCCCTATCACTCGCGCCTTCGCAGTTAACGAACCATGTGTGTTGAGGACTTTTAATGGATTAAAAACAACTCATACAATCTTGTAAAAATAATCGAGTACTTGTGTTCATTAAAAACAGTTAAGCATTTGTATCTCACCCCAAAGTATATAAAACAGTAAAAGTAAAAGTGGGGCTGTAAGACTCACCTGAGATTAGTAAGCAAGTATAGCAATTAGCAAGTAGATAACAAATAGCGGGTGTCTGTGTCCCGTAAGGAAACCTTCTAGCGCCCTAAACGCGTAAAGTGGTGTAAGTAGATGTCTTAAAAGACCATCTATAGTGATTGTATAGGTGGGGTTTAATGTCCACTTAAGCCAATCATGTAGGTGGAAGGTTAATGTCCACCTAAGTTAGTTCACACGATTAGAAATGTCCAATTGTTTAGTAATCGTTTGTGCTTAGAAAAACATGTACAGGCCGTTGGTGATATTTTGTGAAAACACAGCTTTTAATTAATTATGTTACGCGTATTTCTACTTTTCAGTTATGGGTAATTAATCAGTGTGGCAAGGGCGAAGCCCATTAATGACGGGGGTCCGGGGGCAGCGCCCCTGGTAGCGGGGTCCGAGGGGTGGCAACCCCTGGCGGGGTCCAAGGGGCAGAGCCCCTGGTTGGGGTCGAGCTGCCAGGTCAGCTTGGAAATTTTTTATTTATGCTTATATTGCTTTAAGAAAAACGTATCGATTTTTGTGTTTTTAGCGACACAGGGCTAGTGTCGCTATATGCGACACTAAGGGTTTATGCGACACTAAGGGTTTATGCGACACAAAGGGTTTATGCGACACAAAGGGTTTATGCGACACTAAGTCTTGTGTCGCTAATGTGACGATTAGGGTGCTATAGCGACAGAAAGGCTTGTGTCGCTAATGTGACGATTCGGGTGCTATAGCGACACAAAGGCTTGTGTCGCAGACTACTGGGCTTCTGCGACACAGGGCCTGTAACAGGTCAGTTTTTGTCGATTTTATTTCGGGTTCCAAATGTTCAAATAAAAATTCAAGGAAAATATATGTTGTTCCTTAGTATGTTAGCTTTCTAAATTAATTTTTCCAGAATTTTTTGGGTACTCCTAAGTATTTTTAAAAATTCCGTTTGTTCCCTAAGGTCAAAAAGTGACCAATCCGGATACATGCAACAAGATCGGATTTCTGGGAAAAATCTACACATTTTCAGAAAAAGTCATCTAAACGATATTTGTACCTAACAAATTTTGTGAACTTTTGGCGGTGGTATCAGGTCATTTGGAGGTGTATATCTCGAGTTATGATTAAAACAAGAGAGGTGAAATTTCTCAGTTCTTGGACAGCCCGGACACATATTTTTGTAAAAATCATTTCGGGTATCAAACGGGCTCCAAAAAATATTGAAACCACTTGGAAATAAAAGCTAACTTCTTAAACTTAATTTTTGCCTTTTGAATTGTCCATTTTGGTCAAGTTTTGAGGGAGAAACAGCCTCCCAAAGTCGAGCTATTTTTCTGCCCGAAAATGCATGTTTTGTTCTTGAACATTTTAAGCCATGAAAAAACGTTTTTATGCTATATTTTGGACATTTCTTTGTTATGTGAACCTTTTAACATGTTTATAGGGGTTTTACAAGTATTTTTGAAGAGTTTTGAAGTCCTTACAAATGTTAAACAATCGAGCAAGAGGAGAAAGATGATGTTGGAAGTTCGATCTTGGTTTTTGGCTTGCTTTCTTCTTGAAACTTGGATGGATGATGACGGTGGTAGGAGGTTGTTGGTGGTGGCAGGTGGTGTTTGAGGGTGGTAGGGCTGGAATTTCTTGAGAGAGAGGAGGGGAGGAGAGTAGAGAGAAAGAGTGTGAGTTTTGTGTGTGTAAAAGTGAGAGTTTGTAAGTGTGGTGTGGTTTTTAAAAAGGGAGAGGAGGAGGAGGGGCCATGGGGCCGAATTTGGGCTGGGCTGGGCCGGTTATGGGCCTGGCCCATGGTGGTTCTCGGGCCCGTGACTTGCTCCTCAATTTCGTGTTATTTTACTCGTTCGGTTAGACGTTAATCGCGTGTGTAAAAATTAAATCGTTAACGTTTAACTTTTGTGTTTTATTTTTGATACAAATCACTATTTTAATTTGACCAATATATTTAGAATACTTCATTGAACTTTCTTAAAATATTTGTCGGTTTCGTTTGGGAGTCGGGCGCGATTCGCGCGTTTTCGTTGTGTTTGTTACGTTTTAAGCAAAACGTCTAGGTTTTTCGTATATTATTATTTAATAACAATAATATAGGGTAAATAATTACTATTTAATTTATAAAATAGATTTACATTATTTATGAAAGTGTATCACCAATGCCGTATAGATTGTCGGACTCAGTCCGTCCGTTTCGCGTAATTACAGATAAACACATAATCACGTAAGTGTATGTTCAAATATACAGGTAATTACAGATATTTAGCCTAATACCAACTAAATACAAGTAATTAGGGTTTCCAACTAGGTTTAACAATTAACCTAAAGTGTCGGGTGTCACAAGAGCGCATTCAGAGACGCAAAAGGGCAGGGATGGTTTATGTGCGACCCGATATGGGTAAAAGGCCTCGTGAATCAGAATCTACGGATGAAGATTGGGTGCCTCCGCTGGTTCGCCATCGTCAATCTGCTCCTACTTCTTCTTCCACGCCACGGGTTGACATTCCCCGTGTTGAGGTTCCTGTCCAACCTCTCTCGTCTGAGTCGTATGGATGAGATGCAGCAAGAGACCAAGCTGCGTTAATTCAATCACAATCTGTGGTTTTGGAAGCTCAAGCTGCACAAAATAAGGATTTGGAGCTGCAGACTGCCAGAGTTACTGCTTTGGAGACTGGGGTCATAGAATTAGAAGCCCTAGCTGTAGTTTCCGGGGAGTCAGGCCTGCGTTCCATTGAAACAACACCTAAGACTTCCGCCGGAACACAGACTGATGATGTAAATGATTTTGATATTAATGAAAACATCAGTTTGGATTATTTTGCGTCTTCAGAAGCAATTCCAAATCAACCGATCGCATTAAATATTGACTACTCTGAAGCAAATTTGGAATATGTTCAAAGTCTAATAAATGAAGATACGCATCCAACGCGTGATTCAGATTTAGATGAGGCTGATATTGAAGAAGAGGTGCTGAGTGAAGATGAAATTTATGATGATGCGCCTATTGTTAAAGACTGGGAAGAGTCTGATAGTGAAAAGGAGCCAAATAATGAGTCAAATCAGTCTGTTCCTAAAATGTTTAGGGAACATCCAGACTGGATAAGGGTCGTGGCAGCAGCTCCACCAACCTATAAATTTTACAAGGTTAAAGGTGATTTTACGGGACTGATAAAAAGTTGGAAGTTTGATTGTGATCACAATGTTTTTATGATAAAGAGATCAGATGGCATTCAATACTTTCAGTCGAAATTTAAGAAGTTGAGTTCTCTCCCAAAATGTGAAATAAACAGATTAGCTCAACTGGAGCTCATTAATCCGGGAAGAGAAGGAAAGGCCGACTACATTCAGAAGATTATCAGGCGTGAAGTATATTCAAAGAGATATAACTTGATAAAGCCTACTTTGGGAAAACGACGAAAATCAAAGAAAAGGCTTGACTCTGTTACAGGACAGCCGGCCGTCAAGATGATCTATCCGCCGGAGAATTGTTTGAAAAAGAACCCTCTGGAGATATTACCACTGAATGTGTTGAGTAGATTATGTTATTGGTATATCGACAGTATCACTGGTGAAGCTGAAATCGTCTTTGTTCCAGATTCAGAGCCAGAAGAGAATTGGGGATTAGCTAAAAAGAAAATTCGCATTTTTGATCCAATTAGCTTGATTAATAAGTCTGAGAATGATCTAAAAGCCTTAAGCAAAAAGCAGATTGAATATAAAATAGAAGATTGAGCTGAAGCTTTAAAGTTTCAAAAGATAGTAAACATTTGTGTGTCAAAGGAAATCCACGCTGGTGGACGTTTTCCAGAAGACTGGAGCTGTTAGAAGATTTTTGAAGATCAAGCTGAAGACACGGGGGAGTTTGTTGGTGCATATTTGTAGGTCTTAGCTTATAATAGTTTGATATGTAATTACGACGTTTTGTCTATTATATGTAATATCACAAGTTTTGTTTTAGGCGACACAGAACCTGTGTCGCTTATGCGACAGAAGTATTGTGTCGCATGAGTTGACTGTGCGACACATTCCTTGTGTCGCAGGTAATTTCGGTTTTGAGTATAAATAGATCATTTCGGCCTCAGTTCCAAGGTTGACGAATCCAGGATTTCAGAGAGGGATAATAAGGCATTTCATTGTATTCAAGCTAATTGATTATCATATTAATATACAAGTTGATTTGCGTTTGATTCGTTTGTGGTTTACGTACTATATACAATCGTTTGAATTCCGCCTCTCGATTGTGTGTGTTGATTCGATTAGGTCCAAGATCAGGGAACCTACACGCCCGGATAAAGGAAACATCTTTAAGCAAATACGGGCAAAAACCAACCGTATACGGTCAGTTCTGGTCGTATACGGTCAAGACTTAGGCCATATACGGTCTAACCAACCGTATATGGTCAGTCCTGGCCGTATATGGTCTGGTCTGGCCGTAGCTGGTCTGGTCTTGGCTGTATTTGCGTTGTCAAGCTTTCGTGCGTGGATCGTAATTTGTTTTCGCCTAAACTTCTTCGTTACTTGTCCGTTTTAGTTGATTTTCACGGCATCGTCTTCGTAATCGAATGAAGTTCAAGGTTCTAAGATAATATCTTCAGTTAGTCTTGGCCAAGTGTACATGGTCATAAATCGTTACTTTGTGTTGGCTCTAAAATCTTCGTTATAACTCCGTTTTCGTTGGTTCTTCTTGCATCGTCTTCGTAATTTTCTAATTAATATAATAACTGTTTGGAAAAACAATGATCAAACCCAAGTTATAAATCTGAGGAGTCAAAATCTAACTTAGTTGTATTAAGGAAAAACTTAGTGATTTCCTGAGTCTGTGTTTCTGAGTCTGTGCTTCACAGATTGAAGAAGTATTTCTGAGTCTGTGCTCCACAGACTGAAGAATTTTCACAGACTGAAAGCCGTGCTCTATTTGAAGACTTATGAATTCATCATCTGAAGAATGAAGATTGAAGACAGAAGACTTCACAGACTGAAGATTACAGACTGATGATCACAGATTGAAGATCACAGACTGATGAGCACAGACTGAAGAGCACAGATTGAAGAACAAAGTACAATCGTACAAAAGAAGTTCTTCTTTTCCTAGGCTATGGTACAACTGAAGAGATGTTTGAGTAAAGTCAAACATTGAATAAAAGTTTTCTTCTCAGCAAAGAAACCTTCTACCTTTTGCTTTTTCTATTTCCAAGAAAAGCAAAAAGGAAAGAGTGCAAAGTTGCCCAAGATGGAGCTGTTATCCCTTGGACAACTAACTGAGCTGGATAATATAGAGTTGATACTCAACTCTATAAATAGCAGCTCAAAAGCACTTCAAAGTAGTATCCAAGACAATTAGTATACAAGACCTTTAAGCTTAGGCTAAAAGCATTACCACACTTACTGTTAAGTTTGTTGTGATAATTGTATCATAGTATACTACTTGGATCGTATTCAAATAATCTGTTTGTTTGAATACTCTGTCTTATTTGTAAGACAAACCATTTATTGTGAATAAAACTTTAATTCATAATATATTATGTGCTTTAATTAATCTTGTATTCCGCCTTGATTAATTAACTTGTTTGATATAATTTAGATATAAACTAATATATTAAATACTTGTTATTTAATCTGTATATAAGTTTTGGGACCTTCAAGACCTAACAACTGGTGTCATAGCAAATAAAGATTTAATTATTAATTATATCTTTAACGATCAAAAGGAACCCAGTTTTATCAAACTATTTTCAAAACCCATTTTCTCTACATTTTCTTCCTTGAAAAATGACTTCCTCTATTGCTATGGCTGGGAAGGGAATTCAAATCTTCAATGGTGTAAATTTTACCCACTGGAAATTGAAAGCTGAATGGTTTCTTGCTGGCATTCATGATGAAATGCTTAGAGTGATTCAGGAAGGACCCATTATTCCCGGCATAATAGTTCCTGCAACTTTAGATGCAAATGGTATTATTTTGACACCTGAAAAAATTTTTGAGGCTGCGAAAAATACCTGGACTGATCTGAAACAGGCAACTATATGCATTTGACTTTAAGGCCAAATCCATTATGGGCAATGCAGTTGCTGAGCCTATCTTTGCTAAGATATCTGGCTGTAGAACTGCTAAAGCCATATGGGATATGCTAACTGACCAATATGATGGTGTAAGTTTAGTACAATCCCAAAAGAAGAAGAATCTCATAAGAAATTATGAGAACTTCTCTGCTGGTTAAGATGAGTCATTAACTGATATTCATACCAGATTTCAGATCTTAATCAATTATCTTGAAAGGTATGATATCATCAAAGGACAGTTTGAAATCTGTACAAAATTTGTTGATGTCATTCCAAACACTTTTTCTGAAGTCATTACTTCATTAGTTGTAAGTGAAAAATTGGAGACATATGATCTATCTGGCTTGTTTGGACTTCTGTTAAATTTTGAAGAAACCAAAGCCCGAAAAGATCTAAATGCCAAAAGGATTGCAAAAGATCCATCTGCTGCCCTTGTTGCAACAACGAAGAAAAATAGAGAACTATTCTCTAGAGCAGATTATCATCTAACTCTTACAGACTCAGAATCAGATGATGAAACTGAGTCTATAGAAGCTGAAATGGCATTTCTTGCCCAAAGGTTAGAAAAAGCAAGATTCAAAGGTTCAAAAGGAAGGCCAACTTTTGATCCTAAGAAAGCTACTTGCTATAAATGTGGGCAAGTTGGTCATATTTCTTCTGACTGCAGAGTGAAGATTGCAGAATCTTCAAGTTCTGATAAGTGGGCAGAAAAGGCCAAGAAGTACAAGAGAAAGTACTTCAACTCCAAGAAAACTGAAGAGAAACAGCAACCAAAGAAACTAGAGAAAGCTTTGGTTGTTGAACAGTGGGTTGATGAAGAATCTTCATCATCTGAGGATGACGAGGATATGTGCTTAATGGCTATCACAGAGAGCTAGTTTGACAAAGATGTCAAATTTGCAGAAAGAGCATGTGTTCATTAAGATTGGGACAGAGGATCTGCTTACAATGTAAATCATTTCAAACTTTACTATAGTGATGCAGAAAAATAAAAAATGTTTGAACACATCTATGTGGATTTTTTGAAAAGACTTGAGGAAATACAAGATCTAAAAACTAAACTCAGTCAAGTTCGAAAAGATCTACAGTCAAAAGTGAATGAAATAAGCCAAAATAAACAGTATAAACGTGAGCTTGATGCTCAATATGATATTCTCAAAAGGATCAGTCTGGAAAAAGAAGCTTATAAAAATAAAGCTGATCATTATGAGAAGATCTGTAGATCTTGGTGTATTTCATCACTTAAAAATGTGGACTGTTTATCCAAACTGATTCCAGCTCAGATACAAGCGGTCATAGGAAATACAAGATTTAAAAATCAAACTCAGTCAAGTTCAAAAAGATCTACAATCAAAAGTGAATGAAATAAACCAAAATAAACAGTACAAACTTGAGCTTGATGCTCAATATGACCTTCTCAAAAAGATCAAGCTGGAAAAAGAAGCTTATAAAAACAAAGCTGATCATTATGAAAGGATCTGTAAATCTTGGTGTATTTCATCACTTAAAAATGTGGACTGTTTATCCAAACAGATTCCAGCTCAGATACAAGCGGTCACAGGTGATGAGTTTGATCTTAAAAGTCACATAAATTCAGAAATAAACTCAAAACCTACTATATTTGTACCTGAAATTTTACCTCATACTTTTAGTCATACTGTGGGAGATAAAGTTATATTGACAAATGGTTTTGTAAGACCAAAAATAGTTGCTAAAGAACTAGTATATGAGACAGAGCCAGACTCTGAAGACACAGACTCAGAAATCTCAGTCTGTGAAACTTCTCAACCTGAACAGCCTGAACTTATAATCACTAATAAATCTTTAGAAACTATAGAACTTGAAAAGAAAAGATTTGTAAAAGGCAAAGTTAGTATTCCCATAGTACAATCTTCAAATAGACAAAAAGAGGTAAAAGGAATTAAGGATAAATAGAAAGGTTGCAAGATGTTTGAACGTTCCACATCTCAGTCTATAGCTGGTCCAGACAAAAATATGCCAAAGGACAAATTTAAAGGCATAAAACCAGCAACAAGGGAGTTAAAAAGGTCTCAATCTGTGAGATCTAACTGTCAGTCTGGAAAAATAAATTTTTAGTCTGGTAAACTTAACTCCAAATCTGTTTGTGTTAACTCTCAGTCTGACTCTCAAAAGTCTATATTTAACAATCATACTGAGACCATTAAGCTGCTTAGTGAAAACTTAATGAAATTAACCACAGATTTTAAAATATTTGTTGGGTCAAGGCAGGATTTTAACGGAGAATTTAGTGTAAATAATAACCCAAAATCCAAAAGGACCAGTACGTTGGACAGAAAATGTCACAACTGTGGAAATCTAGGACATGAGGGTATTAAATGCACAAAGTCCATTTCTAAACAACCAAAGGTTGCTTTGACTAAACAAATGTCAACTACAAATGATAAAGTCAAAACTAGAGAGGTTAAAAGTTAACTTTACTTGCCTGATTCCATCAAAGCTGTTAAAGAATTGACTTCAACCAACTCTAAAGAACCCATCAAAAGATGGGTTCCCAAAAGTAACTAATTGATTTTGTTTGTCTTGTGCAGCGTAACAAAAAGTGGTACCTAGACAGTGGATGCTCAAGACACATGACAGGTTCTTTGGAGAATTTATCAGAGTTTGTAGAAGAAGAAGGACCTTCTGTCAAATATGGTGACAATTCTCTTGCCAAGACAAAAGGTTATGGTGTGGTGAAGGCTGGCAACATCAGAATATCAAAGGTAGCCTATGTTGAGGGATTAAAGCATAATCTGCTTAGTGCAAGCCAAATTTGTGATGATGACAGTGAAATCAAAATCAGAAAGAAGGTTGCTGTTATCTATAATTTCAAAGGCAAACCTGTGTTAGTTGCCAAAAGAGAAAGAGATATTTATCTCTTGGATCTTTCTTCTGCAGACACAAATGTAGAGACATGTCTCTATACTCAGTCTGTGCCAGAACTAAGCTGGCTATGGCATAGGAGGTTATCCCACTTGAACTTCAAAAACATTAACCTCCTGTCAAAGAAGAAACTGGTTAGAGGTCCGCCTGAGGTTACATTTGCAAAAGACAAACTTTGCTCTTCAAAAGGAACAAGGCAGATGTCATACTAGTCCAGATATATGTTGATGATATCATCTTTGGGTCTACTGATGAAAAATTACGCAAATGGTTTTCAAATTTAATGTCAAAACAGTACCAAATGAGTATGATGGGTGAATTAACATACTTTCTTGGTCTGCAAGTACATCAGAAACCTGATGGAATCTTCATCAACCAAGGCAAATATGTTAATGACCTACTCACTAAATATTCTTTAAAAGACTGTTCAACAATGAAAACACCAATGAGCACTGCAGATAAGTTGGATAATGATCAGTCTGGTAAGTCAGTCTGTCAAACCACTTATAGAGGTATGATAGGATCCCTACTATATCTCACTGCAAGTAGACCATATATCATGTTCTCAACATGTTTATGTGCTAGATATCAATCTGAACCTAAAGAATCACATCTCAAAGCTGTAAAAAGGATTTTTAGGTACCTAAAAAGGTACTCCTAACCTGGGTCTTTGGTATCCCAAAGACTCTGGTTTTGATCTAATTGATTATACAGATGCAGATTATGCAGGTTACAAATTAGACAGGAAAAGCACTTCTGGTGGATGTCAACTACTAAGTGGAAAACTAGTCAGTTGGTCAAGCAAGAAACAGAACTTTGTTGCTACATCCACTGCAGAAGCAGAATATGTAGCTGCTGGTAGTTGCTGTGCCCAATTGCTATGGATGCAACAACAACTAGCAGACCATGATTTGGAGTTTACAAGAACTCCAATCATGTGTGATAACCAAAGTGCCATTGCCATCACTGAGAATCCTGTATTTCACTACAGGACAAAGCATATTCAGATCAGACATCACTTTATCAGAGATTGTGCTGAGAAAGGTAAAGTGATTTTCTCAAATATGTGCCCAAAAATGACCAACTAGCAGATATCTTTACTAAACCTTTGAATGAAGATAGATTTTTGTATCTCCTTAGTCAACTAGGAATGCTCAACCCTTAGTAAAGCTTTTGAATCTGTGTGATTCAACTCTCAGTCTGTGCCTGCCTTTCAATTTGTATGTATGTACCTTCAGCTACATACAACCAAAAAGCACAGACTAAGAGATATTTTGTAAATAACTTAAAGAAAATATCAAAAAGATTTTACAATTCTATTATTTTCTCTCAGTCTGTCTGTTTTATGGTTCAGTCTGTGTGACGTCATCCAGACTCACTACACAGACTAACAATATACACTCAGACTGAGCTCTTTTTCTTTTTATTTTTAATTTATTTTTATTTTTATTTTTACTTTTACTTTTATTTTATTAATAAAAATAAATAAACAACAATATCTTTGCATTTAATGCTAAAACCATTTTTATGGTAATAATCATTAAAAGTTTTGATGCTTGTTGTCTATTTATCTGCTCAATACAAAAATTGCACGTGCCTTAGCCTTACTGTTATAGAAAAATGGATAAACCGTCAAGTGGGTCCCATTTAAAGGAAATTTAATGTTGGTTCCCTTAATCACGGATCTAGACTTGTCGTTTGACTTAATTGGAAGGCGGAAACAATCAATCAAGTAATTGAAACGTATATACAAACTCAACGATTTATAATCTTTTCGTATATATTAACAATTGAAGAATAAAGATTACAAACTCACTAACTCTCTCTTCCCACTCTCTCTGCCGTCAAGTAAGTGTTATTTCGATTATCAGTATATTTGTCTACTTTAAATTTACTTAGCATATTTAAATCACCTGTTATAAAGATTATTTCAAGACGATTATTGATAGTTTTATCCATCTAAACATTTGTACTTAAGTGTATGATGTCAACTCATAATAAGATGAATCACTTGTGTTATTATTAGCATGCATATTATAGTATATAAATCACATTAAAATATACATTTGAACTCAAAACATGTTAGTATTTTCTATATAGAGGGTGAAGGTATGGACGTATCTTTAGAACCAAGCTAGCGGTGACAGGTCTGTACTTTCGTACAACAGAGTCACATAAACAGTAGTTCTGGTTGAACCAACACCAGTCTGAACAATTAAACTAGAGGGTACAGGTCTGTACTTTCGTAAAACAGAGTACCATAGTTTAACACAAACCAGGACGAGGCAAACTTTTTATAACTTTTCTGCACTTTTGTACATTTTATTTTGAGAATTTGAGGAATGCCACGGGTACGTAATAGTTGTCTATTGCTTAACATAGACTACGCACCTAAGTTCTTTTCAAGAATATATTAGATGAAACCAGGTCTGTATTGAAATACAACAGAGGAGACAACTAATATATTCCCCTAGATAACACCATACAAAGACCCTATATTTTAGATCATAACATGTTAATCATCCAAATATTAAGACGAAGCGTCAAAATATTTCAGACATTTTTGCCCTTATTTAAAGTTAATGTCATACGTATTAATATGTCTTTATATAAAATAATATGCATATTTAAAATTTAAGCTTCTTAGTAACTTTAGCACAAATGCCTATCAATACATCATTTGATGAATCTAATATTTATAAAAGATATTTCAAGTATGCTAGATAAATCTACTGACACATCAAACATAAACCTTAAAATTCCATTTTATGCATGTCTCCTGATGTACTATCATTTCCCAAATTGTTTACAGACACAATTCAACGTCTATTTTTAACAATGTTGCAACTATTGCATTTCTTTAATACTAACAAGTATAAAGAGTGGCAGTTGCTTTTTTCAAGAATTTGCCTGTTCATATTTTTCAGATTTTTTTAAATCAGAATTTTAAAATTACTCCCCCCGAACAGCAAATTCTTTACTCAAAAACAAACAAATAAATAATCATGAAAGAAACAAAAATTTCAAGTCACATATATAGTCAAACTCAAATACTTTTAGTACTTTTTAACCACCTCGTATCACTTTAGAATTTCATCCATTCACGCAAACATAAGCACCACACATAAGCACCTTGAAATCAACCTTCTTCGTATCCTTGCTGTCACTAAAAGTATTAGCGATCAAAAACCTGACTGCATCACCAAAAACAAACATTAGTACTTATGAGACACCCAAGCCTTGATAGACTTGGGTTGTCCACTATCATCCATAACCATCACATCAATGAGTTTATGATATTTTAAAAATTCAGATGATTTCATTGATGTGTCATTTGTGGATTTAGGTTTCCAAACCTGGTTAGGTTCAGATGTTTTGTTTTCAACAATGTTGTGCTTTTGAACTTGAGGTCTACTGGGCACACCTTTGTTTACTCTAACCATAGGTTTTGGAGAGTTGGATGCACAACTAGATACGGGCGAAAACGAACCACGCCTTGAAACGGATTTTTGAAAAGAATTTCTAAAAAATGAAGTTCTTGGCATCCCTCTACCAAACCTATCTAGGGATAATAACCGACAATCCCTAATGATGTGGCCCTGTTGACCACGCCGATAACACGACCGCCTTTCCACAAACGGCCTTTTCCAGTGACTCCCCTCAAATTGTTTCAATGGAGGATTTACTGAGGGAGGCTTAGAAGTTGAGGCATTTACAGAACATGAACACTTATGCGTACATGTTGATGTAGAGGCCTCTAAAGTTGAACAGGTAGATGTTGAAGGTTGTTTTTTAACAGATTTATTAATTATTTTCTCGTTCTTCAGATTATTCACAGATGATTGTGAATTATGTGAAGATTTTCCTTTTGAATCCTTCTTTGAGATTTTATCAGATTCGGATTCATTTACAACCTTGTTTTTACCCTTACTATTAAAAGCCTTTTCAGATTCATTAGTAATTATATGATTTTCGGGTTTAACATCAACCTTTTCAATTTTAATCTGAGCCTCTTTAGTTAAATCCTCTACCTCAACAGGCTCCTCGATATTAACTGGAGGCACTACGTTAGCCTTAACAAACTCAGACATCTTAACAGCTGGTGTTATATCAAACATTGGCTCAGCAACAGATTTTGTATCTACCTTTGTAAAGGTAGGTACAAATTCTTTGGCTGCATCCTTGGAAGGCATTGGCAGATAGCCAGAAGGAGGTGGTACATTGCGGTAACCAAGACCAGCCTTACTCTTCGTATCTGTCATTTGCGATTGTAGGATCTCATCAAAGACCAGTGAGGATGTTGAAAAATTTGACAGCTTTCTTTTTAATTCAATTACTTCGGCCTGTGAGTCAGCAAGTTCCTTTTTCATTATCAGTTTCATATTCATATAACTATCTATTGCGTCTTGCTAACTAAAAATTTTGGCCCTAAGTGCTTTTCTTTCTTCGAAAGCAGCATTTAGTTTTTTATCAAAACCCATTTCATTTTCTTCTAAAATTTTATTTGCCTTATTAAGTTATTCTAACTCAGACGTAAGACGTTTATTATCCTCACTGTATCTGTTAACTTTGTTAGTTAATTTGATACATGACACACAAGATAATGGCTCTTCAATAGATACCTCGGGTTTATTCAAGATGTGAGCCATGAGAGCTTTATTTTCGCTCAGATCATCATGAGCACTCCAATCATAAGCTTCTTCGTTTAACATGAGAAAGGCATTTGAAGCGGTAGTAACAGGTTGCTTAGAAGGAGAAGGCTTTGTGAAGCCAGATGGGGGCTGTTTGGTCTTCTCACATACTTTAACAAAATGCCCAAGATTCAGACAGTTGTAGCATCGCACTTTACTTTTGTCGAAACCCAAACCTTCATCAGTTTCATCTTCCAGGTGCTTTCTCCCAGTTCTCTTCAAGTACCTTTTGGCTCTTCTAGTTAACATAGCCATATTCCACCTGATATCCATTCTTTCCAGATCATCAGGGTCAATCTGTTCAAAATCCCTATCAGTGAGATCAATGGTACTGGTCTTCTTTGATAAGAAACTGTCATAAGCGCTGAGAAAAGCTTGGAAGATAGCAGCATTTTCTTCAGTAGCCGGTGTCGGTGGTGTATTGGAAGAATAATATGCTCTTCCCTGTGATGAAGCACCTGTCTGAGAACTGGATGCTGAGGTACCACCGGACATGAAAGCCACCCCACCAGTGCTCTCATCAGTAGGAGATTGAGCCCCATACAAGCTAGGCTCTTGAACATAGGCACTTGATTTAGTTTCTTTTCGTTGCATGTCAAGTGCATAAGCTTGCAGTCTCCCAATGAGATCTTCTAATGACAGTGCCATAACCTCCTCTTGTTCTTCCATCATCATGACACGTTGATCCCATTTCTTAGGTAAAGCACCTAAGAGTTTCTTGTTCACATCCTCTGTGGCTAGGATAACTCCACCCTCAGATAACTCATTAACCAATCTTGAGTATCTATTAAACAATTGAGTGATAGATTCATTAGGCAATATATCAAACATCTCTAACTGTTTTTTCACGAGGTCCAGTTTACTCTTTTTATACTTTTCGTTTCCCCCACAACGCTTTTCAATGGCTTGCCAAAGATCATAAGCAGTGTCATTATGTTTAAACAATCTCATTACGTCAGTAGCTAAACTCATTGTTAAAGCGGAGTGAGTTTTTCGTTCTAAATCCCATAACTTCTTCTCTTCTGGAGTCATAGACCTAACGGATTTTCGTGGAGCAACTCTTGGGAATCTCCATCAGCAAGAGGATGAACATATTGTTCAAGCAAGGGAATCATCATATCAAGATCATTATAGGAGATGAAACTCTCAAAACGTATTCGCCAATCAACATAATTAGTACTGGTAGTGAATAATGGAGGTTTATTAGTGCTACCTATCTCATTGTTATGCTTTAATAATTGACTAAAGCTTTGAAGAGACATTTTTTAAAACAAAATGTTACCAAATGACTAGTTTTCAAATTTAGCCCCTTTGACTTTTCCCTCCAAAATTTGAGTCGAAAATATCGAAAACTACCCGAGCAAAACGAAACTTTTTCACAACTAAAATTAAGACCTTTTAAGCGTAAAAACTTGTGTCGCAAAGGCTTGTGTCGCAAAGGCTTATGTCGCACACAAGTGTCTCAGGCTGTGTCGCACACTAGTGTCGCAAAATGTTGTGTCGCACAAATACAAAACAGAAACCCTAGTAGCGACACAAAAGTTAGTGTCGCAGCTAGTGTCGCAATGTCGCGGCCAACAGCTCCAAAAACCCTAAAAATCGAAAATTTTCGAAACCCTAACGAATTTCGAACGATAATCGACGAACACACCCAGAAAAATACTTCCAGAAGCCAAATATTCAGGCCAATAAACCTGAAAATCACGATCAATCACCAAAATACCACGAATCAAACCGAAAACGTTTCAATTTACGATCAAATCTTCAAACAAACGCCCGAAAGCTCTGATACCACTTGTTGGTTCCCTTAATCACGGATCTAGACTTGTCATTTGACTTAATTGGAAGGCGGAAACAATCAATCAAGCAATTGAAACGTAAATACAAACACAACGATTTATAATCTTTTCGTATATATTAACAATTGAAAAATAAAGATTACAAACTCACTAACTCTCTCTTCCCACTCTCTCTGCCGTATCTCTCTCTCTCTAGGGTTTGATCAATCCAAAAATGAAATTCTAACTCGATATATATAGACACCCTACTGGACCCTGCGACACAAGCCCTATGTCGCAGGCCCAGCCCATTGCGACACAACCTTTGTGTCGCTATAGCGACACAGGCTCTGTGTCGCAAGACCAGAATATTGTGTATTTTCTATAATTACATTTCATTTACAAACTCATAAATACAAACTTGATACTTTACACACTCAGACTAATTAACTTTAACAGAACAAACGTTGACCAACTGACTGACACACATTATGTACCAACATTTAATTTCTTCAAATACCCACTTCTGTTTTCCTCCTTTTTCTTCACTTGTAGTTGCACACCAAAAATACACAGAGTTTGTAAGCCCTAACCTAAATCGCTCAACCATTTTCGAGTCAATCTCAAGAAATCATCACTAAAAATGGCTGATCAATGGGTTTACACTGCTCCTGCCAACATCGCTACTGCTAAACCCTTTAAACAGGGTAAACAGGTAAAACTCTGTACTAATAACCAAGTTGCTACCATTTCCATCTCTGATTCTAAGAAGAACCAAGGATTTGAGGAATTGACAAACTTTATGTCTACTCATCCTTTAAGGGGAGCATTTTTCAACACAATTCCTCAAATATATCCTGATTTTCTTATGGAATGGTGGTATACTTGCTCTTCAAATAGTACCAATACTGCAATTACTGGTACTATCTATCATGGTAAACGGGCAGTGACCATTGATCAAGAGCTAATTAGGAATGTCCTAGACCTGCCTATGGGAAATAATTTTGAACCCATTCCAACCAAAGAAGCAGCAAGGGCTTCTCTTACTTTGGTTGGATATACCAAAGAAAAAGGCACAATCTTGATGTCAGGATTCACCTCCAAATGGAAATTTTTAATTTCTGGCTTCATTAGAAGTCTAGGAGGTAAATCTGGTAGCACAGGGGAGCTAAATGAGTTTGAAACTCAACTGTTGAGCTCATTCATCACTGGTTTAAACATCAACTTTGCAGAGTTGTATTTTCAAGAATAATTAAAACTGGTGAATGAGTCAAACAGAATTTTTAATGTACCTTTTATAAGGCTACTCTCCTTGTGCATCCAATCCAGATTAACTGGGTTTGTATATATGTCCTTTAACAATAAAATTACAGATATACCTGTCCCTGTGCTCACCTATAAAGTGTTTAACCATCCGGTTCCACTTTTTGGAGCACCTATCACTGCTGCTATGCAACAATGGATTGATCACCTATTTGTTGATTCTGCATCTATAGAGGGTGATGATTCAGGTGATAGTGAGGGTACTGAGGCCCAGACTGTTGAAGATCGTGTGGCTGAAGCAGAGCACACAGACTCCATTAACACAGACTCAACTCAGTCTGTGCACTTGGAGTCAGACTCAAACATTGCTGAGTCTGTTCCATCTTCAACAGAAGATGCAGGTAGTAAGTCTTCTTCAACTGAGGAGATGGATACAGATAAACCTTCTTATCCTAGCCCATCCTCACCCACAAAAGAGAGTCACAAACAAACCAACCCATATGAGTCGCCACTCAATCTGGAGGAATCACCATACTCAACCCCCAAAAGTATAGCACAAATGGAATCATTATCCATGGAATTGGATGTCAATAGAACACCTTCCAGTGCTGTAGACCATTCCATTACAGCTCTCCTAGAGTCTGTAATACCAATGGCTACCCAACTGACCCAACCTGAACCTAGATTAGTCAGCTTGGATACCCACATTACTGCTACTACACTGACCCTTGTAGTATGCATTGAAAAAGATGCTCCAATCCTGAGCACTACCACCCCCTCTTTACCCCACTCACAATGGCTAAACCTATAATGACCACTAGTCCTGTACTAGTTCACATTCTAGTGAGTTTTTCCTTACACCCCTCTGCACAGATCGACAATGCCTCAGTCATGTCACAGACTGAGGTACAGATCTCAACTTCTTTGCTCCATGATCTACCATCTTATCACCAGATGGTTAGTGAGGGCATACAAACTTCAACATCAGTTGCCAGTGATACTGTTCTATTACACCAGGAATTGTTTGAGGCAACAGGTGCTACACAATCAATTCCCAGTGATGTCTTATCCTATCACCGGATTCGATCTTAAGGAAACACAACTACACCACTCAGTGCCTATGATCGCTTTTCCATGCACAGGACAGAGAGTGAGGCAAAGAGTGCAACACCAAAAGATTCCAGTGATCTTGCTCAGTTTCAACATGAGTCAAGTGAGGAACATATTCCATCACCCAATTCTAACCCTTCCAACCAGACCCAGTCTGTGCCTTCTAGTACACTTAATGATGTGCTTTCTGCCATCAACAGGTTGTCTGAATGGGTACAGACTAAGTTCAATAATAATAAGAAAGAGCTAGTGAAGATGAAGCATCTAGTCTCTACTATGGTGGAAAAGGTGGATATGCTGGAAGAAAAGGTATCCAATAGGTTAGATGAAATGCAGACCACCCTCTCAAGCTTAGCTGCTGATGTCAAACAGGGGGAGAAGATGAAGTTTGGGTCTGCAGAAGCTAAAACCCCAAAAGATAATTCATTAACTAATAAATCCTTAGATTTAGGGGGAGATAGCAGTGAGGGAGATGATGGAGATGATGGACCCGAAAGTGCTAGGGTGAAGTCTCAGACTGAAGCTCAGTCTGTGCCACAGACTGAAAACACGAGTGCACAGACTGAGGGGGAGCCAGAAGGTTTGCAGGCAGGTGAACACACTGAGATGGTTGCACAGACTCAGGGGGAGTCATCTTTTGTCTTACACATAGACCCAATAGCAACTATATCAGGCCTAGATCAAATGGAGTTAAAAAGACCAAGGGAAGAAGAAGATGAAGATGTTCAACCTCTGCGAATCAAAAGAGCCAGGAAAATAAAAAGATGGCCAGGAGGATTCCTGAAAGGGATATTTTTTTGATTCCCAACCAAAGATGAAGGGCATCAAGACCTGGGATCAATTTGTGAAGCTGGCAGAAGAACAGGAAATTGATGATGAAGATGATGATGCCATCAATCCTGATTGCATTTCTGAGTCTGAGGTATTTAGAAGATCAGATGATGATGAAGATGATGCTACTTTTGAAGGTATAGATGAAGGTGCCTCAAAAGTCAAGATTGGAGAGTCTAAGTCTGTGCCCGCTGAACCTGCACAGACTGAGACACAGCATCAGACACAGACTCAGAGCTCAGAGCAACAAGCAGCAAGCACTGATGCTCCAATCATCAGTGCTGAAGCCATCCAAGCTGAAGCCAACCCTGCTAGACCAATCACAACAACCAGAACACTACCTCCAGGTAGAAGTGAACTTGAAGACAAAATGCAATGGAGAAGTGCTCATCTGATAAGCACATATCCTGGGTCGAGTTCTACTCTGGAAGAAGTTGATAGGGTTAAGGGTAAGGGCAAGGAGATTGCCTTATCCAAGAAGGAAAGATTTAGCAAGATCAAGAAGAAGGTGGATGATCATGCTGCTGGAACTAGAAATCCTGAACTGTCAAATCTACAGAATGAACTCTTGCATCAAGAGGCTACTGCTCAAGGTATGACTTTAACTGAATACTTAAATGTATTATCAATTGAAGAGCAGAAGCTGAAGGAAGCAAGATTTGTTGACATGCTCTCCAAAGAATTAGAAGATGAAGGTTGTTCACAGACTCAAATCAGAAGGAGTCAAGTTGAGCAACAAATCAAAGAAGATGAAGAGCTGTCAATAAAATTACAGAAGATAGAGAGCCTAAAAGCTAAGCTACAATCCACTTTCAGAAAGTCAAAGCTCAAGCAGAAGATTAAAGACTATCATCTGAATAAGATTGGACAGAAATTGAAGCTGGAGTTGACTTTAACCAAGAGCAAGAAAATGGTATGGGTGGATGACCTGTACACTCTAGGGCTTAAAGAATGGTAATCCATTGCTAAACTTTTAAAGAGTGTAGCAGACAAAGATTTGAAAAGAGAAGTTCTGGATGAGCTATCTTACCTGATTGAGTTAGCTCTCAGTCTGGGGCTCATTTCAGAAGAAGAATACAAGTTGTTCGGCATAGCAAACAACTTTGTAATAAAGAAGAAGTCAGCTGGATTATCCACAGAGAATGAGCAGAGAAGGGAGCATCCTCTACCAAAAGGTATCGTTTTTATCGATAGATCCTATGTCCAGACTGACAATATTGAAGGTCTGTGCTACAGATATATCAATGGGATAGAGTGCTTCCAGGATCAAAATAGACTGTATGGAGAGTCTCTGCTACATTGCATTGCCCTGCTGAAGGAATGCAAACATTCTCAAGCCAAGCCATTTAGAAGAAGGCTGATTAGCTGGTTATTCAACAACCTTTCCAAGATCGGGATGAGGATTGGGTTTGAAGACATATGCAAGAAAATCATCCTGGAATATCAAGAATTTGAAGAAAAATTTGATAATGAAATGGAAGTATTGTTGAAGTGGAAAGTGGAAAAGATCAAAGAGATCAGGGCTCAGAGAAAAGATTGAAGATTGTTAAATTTATGCTATTTACAATCTTATGTAATAACTATAATATTTTTGTGAACTGACTATGATTTTGACTTTATGTATACAAGTCTTGATCCAAATGTTATGTTTCACTTTAGTATTTGTTATTTCTCTATTATCATTTATAAATAGATTTTGACATTATCAGATAGGGGGAGATTGTTGGGAAAAACAATGATCCAACCCAAGTTATAAATCTGAGGAGTCAAAATCTAACTCAGTTGTATTCGGGAAAAACTTAGTAATTTCCTGAGTCTGTGTTTCTGAGTCTGTGCTTCACAGACTGAAGAAGTATTTCTGAGTCTGTGCTCCACAGACTGAAGAATTCTCACAGACTGAAAGCCGTGCTCTATTTGAAGACTTATGAATTCATCATCTGAAGAATGAAGATTGAAGACAGAAGACTTCACAGACTGAAGATCACAGACTGATGATCACAGATTGAAGATCACAGACTGATGAGCACAGACTGAAGAGCACAGATTGAAGAACAAAGTACAATCGTACAAAAGAAGTTCTTCTTTTCCTAGTCTACGGTACAACTGAAGAGATGTTTGAGTAAAGTCAAACATTGAAGAAAGGTTTTCTTCTCAGCAAAGAAACCTTCTACCTTTTGCTTTTTCTATTTCCAAGAAAAGCAAAAAGGAAAGAGTGCAAAGTTGCCCAAGATGGAGCTGTTATCCCTAGGACAACTAACTGAGCTGGATAAAATAGAGTTGATACTCAACTCTATAAATAGCAGCTCAAAAGCACTTCAAAGTAGTATCCAAGACAATTAGTATACAAGACCTTTAAGCTTAGGCTAAAAGCATTACCACACTTACTGTTAAGTTTGTAGTGATAATTGTATCATAGTAAACTATTTGGATCGTATTCAAACAATCTGTGTGTTTGAATACTCTGTCTTATTTGTAAGACAAACCATTTATTGTGAATAAAACTTTAATTCATAATATATTTTGTGCTTTAATTAATATTGTATTCCGCCTTGATTAATTAACATGTTTGATATAACTTAGATATAAACTAATATATTAAATACTAGTTATTTAATCTGTATCTAAGTTTTGGGACCTTCAAGACCTAACAACATGTATTCGAACTTTTTATGTAACAGATAATGGATTTGATGAATTATTTTTTATGCCTTTAAGGCCAAGCATATAATTAGGGTATTATCCTATATCATTTGCGTTGTGCCTCCCTTGGCTGTTGCACCTCGTGTTTCCGCTTTAGCGGGGTGTAACAGGTTTGGTATCAGAGCCAAAGGTTATAGAGAATTCCGGTTTTTCAAATAAAACCAAACTATAGCCAAAACTTTTGAAACGACATATTCTTAAAAACACTAAACATAATACAAGTTTGACTAGTCCAAGCATCCCATTATTTAGCCTCAATTAGGCATAGCCTGATCACCTATGTCTAGTTTAGGAAAAGTTATGAGAGACTTGGAATAGTTACCCTCGAATTATGTTTATATTTATTCTCACTGTGTACGTGCCCTGCATATTACATGATCCGCATCGTTATATATTCAGAAATCTCATATACTTTTGTTTTCAGCCTCATTATGTCTCAATCATCATCTTCCCGTACTCCCTATTCGGTTGATGCATCTGGATACATCACTAGTCGTCCTAGGAATTACTCACCTAGTACCGAACATGAAGCGAGCAGTGAGGAAACCGTCCATACCATTAGGGCATCACCAGCACCTATTCAACCACAGCCAGCCCAGGCAGGACCACGTATTAGACACACTGCGAGGATGAGAGTTGCAGACCCTGTCAAAGTGACACTGAGAGCACCATCACAGGAGAACCCTTCCCGAGAAATGGATCCCCATTCCACTCAGCCCATTAGGGGTGAGTACCATCTTGGAGAGCAGCACACCCCTGTCCCGACACGAGTCACTGACAGATACACATGGCAGGAAAGGATGAATGACTATGTCAATCCTGTCATATCCCGACCAGGAGAGGCATCGTCATCCCGTACTGCTATGGGAATACCGGCGGGTCATAGAGCAGGGATGACCAGGAGAACTTCTCTGCTGGTCAAGATGAGTCATTAACTGATATTCATACCAGATTTCAGATCTTAATCAATGATCTTGAAAGGTATGATATCATCAAAGGACAGTTTGAAATCTGTACAAAATTTGTTGATGTCATTCCAAACACTTTTTCTGAAGTCATTACCTCATTAGTTATAAGTGAAAAATTGGAGACATATGATCTATCTGGCTTGTTTGGACTTCTGTTAAATTTTGAAGAAACCAAAGCCAGAAAAGATCTAAATGCCAAAAGGATTGCAAAAGATCCATCTGCTGCCCTTGTTGCAACAACAAAGAAAAATAGAGAACTATTCTCTAGAGCAGATTATCATCTAACTCTTACAGACTCAGAATCAGATGATGAAACTGAGTCTATAGAAGCTGAAATGGCATTTCTTGCCCAAAGGTTAGAAAAAGCAAGATTCAAAGGTTCAAAAGGAAGGCCAACTTTTGATCCTAAGAAAGCTACTTGCTATAAATGTGAGCAAATTGGTCATATTTCTGCTGACTGCAGAGTGAAGATTGCAGAATCTTCAAGTTTTTATAAGTGGGCAGAAAAGGCCAAGAAGTACAAAAGAAAGTACTTCAACTCCAAGAAAACTGGAGAGAAACAGCAACCAAAGAAACTAGAGAAAGCTTTGGTTGTTGAACAGTGGGTTGATGAAGAATCTTCATCATCTGAGGATGACGAGGATATGTGCTTAATGGCTATCACAGAGAGCTAGTTTGACAAAGATGTCAAATTTGCAGAAAGAGCATGTGTTCATTCAGATTGGGACAGAGGATCTGCTTACAATGTAAATCATTTCAAACTTTACTATAGTGATGCAGAAAAACAAAAAATGTTTGAACACATCTATGTGGATTTTTTGAAAAGACTTGAGGAAGTACAAGATCTAAAAACTAAACTCAGTCAAGTTCAAAAAGATCTACAGTCAAAAGTGAATGAAATAAGCCAAAATAAACAGTATAAACGTGAGCTTGATGCTCAATATGATATTCTCAAAAGGATCAGTCTGGAAAAAGAAGTTTATAAAAATAAAGCTGATCATTATGAGAAGATCTGTAGATCTTGGTGTATTTCATCACTTAAAAATGTGGACTGTTTATCCAAACTGATTCCAGCTCAGATACAAGCGGTCATAGGTGATGAGTTTGATCTTAAAAGCCATTTACTTTCAGAAATAAACTCAAAACCTACTATATTTGTACCTGAAATTTTACCTCATACTTTTAGTCATACTGTGGGAGATAAAGTTATATTGACAAATGCTTTTGTAAGACCAAAAATAGTTGCTAAAGAACTAGTATATGAGACAGAGCCAGGCTCTGAAGACACAGACTCAGAAATCTCAGTCTGTGAAACTTCTCAATCTGAATTGCCTGAACTTAAAATCACTAATGAATCTTTAGAAACTATAGAACTAGAAAAGAAAAGATTTGTAAAAGGCAAAGTTAGTATTCCCACAATACAATCTTCAAATAGACAAAAAGAGGTAAAAGGAATTATGGATAAACAGAAAGGTTGCAAGATGTTTGAACCTTCCACATCTTAGTCTGTATGTTGAGACATGTTTTGTGACAACAGATCTAGCTTACTATAGCTTGTAATAGTACTTTTAGTAATTGTAATCAAGTTTGTACATTGGTTTTGAATTGTAAATGAAATATATTGCTTGGTAAACATTTTAGAGTTAAATATCAAAAGGCTAAAAAACGTTGACCAAGGTTGACCGCGAACCGAGTCAGTTCGCAGGACAAGATTGGTCTGCGAACCGAGTCAGTTCGCTGGGCCAACATGGGCTGCGTACTGAGTCAGTTCGCAGAGCCCACGAGCCTGCGAACCGAGACGAGTATATATGAAAAACTAGGTTTTCATATTCAATAACTTTTGCCATTTTCGATTACCGGCTGCCCTGCGATTCCAGAGAACTTCTAAGTATTCTAAAGGCTAGGTATTGATCGTTTACACTTGTTATAATCGATATAAAGCAATTAGATAATTGATTCGCTAATATATTGCGAAAGAATTTGTTATAGATCCTATAACTAGTATTGAGGGATTCTGCACCTTAATACCTTAGATAACCTCGTTATCGATCCGCCACAACCGGACTTACAATTAGTATCAGAGCCTACGGCTAGATACGCGTAGGTTCGAGGTTATTTAGGATATTAACGTGTGATTTCGGGTTGTTTTTAGTGCATTACGTACTTATTTACGACCAAAATCACTCTCTGGACGTTTTTAGTTTTGTTTACGATCGAAAACCACAAGTTTTAATCTTAAAAATAACTGACATTTTCGTTTTTGGGTTTCTCAGCCGTTACGCGAACTGAGTTTAGGGTTTCAGCCGTTCCTGCGAAGTGTAAGCTGCGAACCGAACTGAGTTCTTGCGAACCGAACCGAGTTTGCGAAGCGAACTGAGAGTTGCGAACTGAGATTTGCGAACTGAGTTGAGTTTTGCGAACCGAGACCACTTGCGAACCGAACCGAGTTTGCGAACCGAACTGAGAGTTGCGAACTGAGATTTGCGAACTGAGTTGAGTTTCTGCGAACTGAGTTTTGCGAAGTGAGTTCCTGCGAACTGAGATTCCTGCGAACAGAACCTTCTGATTTTTTTGTGACTTTTTAACTTCTGAGATTGACAAAGATGTCTGACTTGAGTAAAATGATCGAGATGGACCACGAGATTGGAAAATCTAATGTTCCACCTAAATTGCTTAGACTTGAGGATTACTATGGATGGAAAGACAGGTTTGAATCGTACTGTAGATTCCATGATTTGTCAATCTGGATGTGTATCAAGAATGGATACGCTGCACCTACAACTGTTGTTGAAAATGCAACAGTAATTGTACCATACAATCTGATGAATGATAACCAGAAGAAAGACTTTGAAATTGAAAACAAAGCTCATTCTTCAATTAAAAGGAGTTTACCTAAGGAGATCAATCATCAATTGAAATCTTTTCACACTGCTAGAGCACTCTAGATTGCTTTGGAGAAAAGATGTGAGGGTAGTCCACAAGTCCGGGCGGGCAAGAAGAATCTCCTTAAGAAGCAGTTTACTGTGTTTAATGCTTTTAAGGGAGAAGATCTTGATGCCTACACCACGAGATACTACCATCTACTGAGTGAGCTAGATGACCATGAGATCTTTTTTACTAATACGGAGAAAACCGACAAGTTTATTGAGGGTTTACCGTCTAAGTGGGAAATACATGGAATTATGCTCAAGGACAATGAAGAGCGATATGCTACAATGACTCTTGAGCAGGCTATTGACAAGCTCAGAGGTTATGATTTCACCTACAAAACGAGAGAAACAGATTCTGATCAGTTACAGAATCCCGTGCTTTATCATGGCAAATCCACTCTCTCTAATGCCTCATCCAGTTCGACCACTGCCTTACTAGTTGGTGATACTGGAGAAAAGGGTGAATTGATAACCGAGGATTTGTGCTTTATTGCTTCTTCTGGAAGTGAAGCAAAAGAGAAAACTACTGAGAAGTCACCTCAAGGGCATCAGAAGATGCCGATGAGTGTGAAATCTGCTGAACAGCAATTGTCTGTTCTTGCCTCTTTTGTTGCTTCCTATGAGAACTACATTCAGGGGAAAATCAATGATCCTGCGGTTTTTGATGAAGATTATGATCAGATAGACCCTGATGACCTTGAAGAAATGGATCTCCAGTGGCAACTAGCTATGGTGTCAAGGAGAGTTAAAAATTTCTTGAAGCGTACTGGTAGAAAGGTGGTAGGAAATCGACCAGGGTTTGACAAGTCCAAAGTTAAGTGTTATAACTGTCAAGGTTACGGACACTTTGCTAGGGAATGTCAACGACCAAAGGTTGATGTCAGCAATGGAAGACAAGGCTCGGGAAGTTCTTTAGCTTCCAAAGCCTTGGTGGTTCAACAGCTTGATGGAACTTATGATTGGTCTACTCAGCCTGAGCATGCTCTTATGGCTGAAATAGATGATCAAGAGAAAGCTGCTGAATCTACATCCTATATGTCGACTGATGTGGATTATCAAGCAAAGGTGCAAGAAGTCACACCTAGAGCAAGTGATGAGGATGTGCTGATCATGGAGTCAACTGAGTACATGAGTCCTGATGACTTTGTAGCACATATGGCTGATATTCAAACAGACAAGAAAAGGGTATGTCTGGATTTGCTTACTCTTGTTGATGTCTGTGATCTAGTTACTAATCTGCAATCACAAGTTAGTGTTTTCGCTGATTCATATAATACTTTAAAATCTGAATTAGAAATAGCTAAATGTGATACACAAACGTTTAGTGAGGACAAACTAGCTCTTAAAGAAAAGATTAAGTCTGATGCTGCTGATAAGACCAATCTTAGGGACACAATTAATGAACAATGTGTTAAGATAGATGGCCTTTATTTAAATTTAAGAGACTTAAATCAAAGTATTGCAAATAAAGATAAGGAGCTAGCTGAATCAAAATTGAAGTTAGTTGAGCTAAATCGTAAATTTGAAAGTTATAGAACCTCTTCTTTAACTATGGATTCTATAATTGATGCTCAACGTAGTGTGAAAGATAAAACTGGATTAGGATACACTGATGTGCCTCCTCCTTTTAACTCTAATTATACTACTTCTGTTAACTTCGAAATGATGGACTTAGATACTAAACCTGAGGAGATAGTAACTAAAAAGTCTGGAAAGTTAGAGACACAGAAGGTTGTTCATAAAGATTTATCATCTGATGCTAGTAAGAACACACCATTCCCTAAAGTACAATTTGTCTCGAGTGGAATGATGGTTGATACTAACATAAATGATAAGATTATTAAGGAACAAGATATACCTTTAGTGTCTGAAACTCAGACTGAACAAGAAAAGGCAAAAGGGGTTAAGTCACGAAAGCATAAATCATGTTTCAAATGTCACCAAAAGGGGCATGTGGCTTCTTGTTGTCCCAACAAGAAGTTGGAAACATCGGTTAGGCTCGTGAATAACAATGAGACACCAAAAGTCCTCAATTCAAATGTAGACAGGTTCGGTACCAAACCAGGATTAGGTAGTAAACCTGTTAACACTTTGAAAAGAGATGTTACTCATGGTGTCTCTCAACCTAAACCTAAACGGCCTTATACTCTAAATGACTCTAAGCCTAGAGATAAGACGCCGTTGAGGTTTAGGACTCCTAGTAGAAACCATAGTCAATTTGAGAATGGTTCTACTTCTCGTACACATCGAGTTGATTATATGCCTAAGAGGTTTTCTACTCACTCTCCTCAGAGGCATAACAATTCAAATAATCAACAACCTACAACTTCTTTGCCAGTTACCAAGACTATTGATAATAATAGTTATGGTCACTTTAAAGAAGTACAAATTGTTGATGATAAGGGACAGACCAAGACCGTAATGGCTTGGGTCCCTCTTGAGAACTAATTGTGTACAACTTGTTATGTGCAGGAGCAGACTGTGAACAAGGACAGCTGGTGGTATGTAGATAGTGGTTGTTCTCGGCACATGACAGGTGAAAGAAGTCTACTGAAGGACTTCAAAGGCGGAATGAAACAACGTGTTCATTTCGCTGGTGATAAAGGAGGAGTTATAACAGGGAAAGGAAAAGTTTCAAATGGAACTCTGACTCTAGAGGATGTGAATTATGTTGAAGAACTAAGTCACAACCTAGTGAGTGTTTCCCAAGTCTGTGATAAAGGTCACTCTGTACATTTCAATGAGACAGAGGCCTTAGTCCTGAAGCCGGGTTTCGCCATCCCTGATGAATGGATATTAATGAGGGCTCCAAGGAAGAAGGACATCTATGCAATCAACATGGGTGCTCCTATTACTTCGATGGAGTCGACATGTCTTTTATCCAAGGCTTCTGAAGCAGACGCACTCTTATGGCATAGGAGAATGGCACACCTAAACTTTCGAAAAATGAACTTCATAACCAAGAATGGGTTAGTTCTAGGTGTAGCAGAAAAACATTTCGAGTCTGAAGACAAGTGTGTTCCTTGCATGAAAGGAAAACAACATAAAAAACCACACTAGATTGGGTCTAAGACTGAAAACTCAATCTCCTCGCCATTTGAATTGCTACATATGGATCTCTTCGGCCCAATAAGCAAAAGAAGCATAGGTGGCAAATGGTACTGTTTAGTTGTCACAGATGATTTCTCTAAATTCTCTTGGGTATTCTTTTTGAGATCTAAGGATGAAACTCCAGGTATTCTTATGGAGTTCCTAGATCTAATAGAGAATGTCTATAGAACACGAATTAAGAGAATTCGTAGTGACAATGGAACAGAGTTCAAGAATTCAACGTTCAATGTCTATTGCTTATGCAAAGGGATACATCATCAATTCAGTGCACCGTATGAACCACAACAAAACGGTGTTGCTGAAAGGAAAAATAGAACGTTGATTGAAGGAGCTAGAACAATGCTTGCAGATTCAAGGCTTCCTGTCATTTTCTGGGCAGAAGCGGTGAATACAGCATGTCATGTTCTAAACAGAGTTCTTACGGTTAAAAAGCAGAACAAGACTTGTTATGAGTTTTTGAACAATAAGAAACCTAAATTAAAAGGGTTTGAACCCTTTGGAGTTTCATGTACTTTGCTGAAGACTAGCAATCAACAAAAATTTGATGAGAAGGCTGACGAAGGATATTTCCTAGGTTATGTGCCTAATTCACCAAACAAACGTGTCTTCAATAAAGCTACGGGACGTGTGGAAATAGTTTATAACATTGAAGTTACGAGCTACACACATGACGTACATAAGAGATTAGATTGGCAATTCGACTATTCAGATCTCTTTAAGTCATTTAATGTCCCAATCAGTGACTACAAAGTTGACTCAGCGGTCTCTGAACATTTATTGTCGGGTGATGGGGATATTGGCCCTGCACCAACATCGAGTGTTCCTAGAGATACAACTTTTGTAGATCCGAATCATGCATCAACGAGTGCCACACAACCATCTTCTGATGAAGTGCACAGTACTGATTCATTTGTGCAATCATTGGAAGAAATTGGCACCAATTTACAAGAGAAAATAGAACTTGAACCGGTGACAACCACAAGAGTTAACAAAAATCACCCAATTGACAATATCATTGGGGATCCAAACGCATCTGTTCAAACGAGGGCTAGTATATCTGAGTACACAAGCCTATATGCTGAAATGAAAGAGACAGGGGTTCCAAATCTATGTCTATATTCATGCTTTATCTCACAAGTTGAGCCTAAGAATGTCCAAATGGCGTTGAAGGACAACTCATGGGTAGAAGCAATGCAGGAAGAACTTTCACAGTTCTCAAAACTGCAAGTTTGGGAGTTGGTTGATTTACCAAGTGGTGAATACCCAATTGGCACTAGATGGGTCTTTAAGTGTAAGAAAGACGATCGGGGAATCGTAATTCGCAATAAAGCTCGTCTAGTAGTTCAAGGTTTCAATCAACAAGAGGGGATAGATTACAATGAAGTGTTTGCACCTGTGGCCAGGCTTGAGGCAATTAGGTTGTTCTTAGCATTTGCAGCTTCAAAGAAAATGAAAGTTTATCAGCTGGATGTTAAGAGCGCCTTCTTGAATGGCAAGGTCAAGGAAACGGTGTATGTTTCTCAACCACCGGGATTTACTGATCCAAAGTATCCAAATAGAGTATATTGTCTTGATAAGGCTCTGTATGGATTACATCAAGCTCCAAGAGCGTGGTATGAGACACTATCAACTTATCTTCTTGAGAATGGTTTTACAAGAGGAAGAATTGATAGTACACTCTTTGTGAAGTGGAAGAAAAAGGACTTTCTACTTGTTCAAGTATATGTTGATGACATTATCTTTGGGTCATCTGACGAAAAGATGTGTCAAGAATTTGAGCAAGTTATGAAAGGCAAGTTCGAGATGTCTGCAATGGGAGAGTTGAACTTCTTCTTAGGGTTACAAGTTGACCAAAAGAAAGATGGTTTCTTTATTCATCAATCTAAATATACACATGAGCTGTTAGAACGCTTCAAGATGGATGAATCTCGTATTTACAAAACTCCTATTCCAAAAAATCACGGACTCGGTCCTGATACATCGAGTGATCACAATGTAGATCCTACTTTATATAGGGCTATGATTGGATCACTAATGTATCTGACTGCATCTAGACCTGACATTATGTTTGCTGTTTGTATTTGCGCAAGATATCAGGCTAATCCGAAAGAGTCACATATGCAAGTTGTAAAAAGAATCTTTCGTTACCTCAAAGGGAAGCCGAAGCTGGGACTTTGGTATCCGATTGAAGGAGACTTAGATTTTGTTGCGTATACTGATTCGAATTATGGTGGATGCAACCAAAATAGAAAGTCTACGACCGGAGGATGTCAATTCCTAGGAGGTAGACTTGTGTCTTGGCAGTGCAAGAAGCAAAGCTCAGTAGCCATTTCTACATGTGAAGCTGAGTATGTTGCAGCTGGCAGCTGTTGTTCCCAAGTGTTTTGGATACAACAGCAACTGCGAGACTACGGACTAAACTTTACCGAAACTCCAATGATGATCGATAATGAATCGACGATCTCAATAACCAATAATCCGGTAAAGCATAGCAAGATGAAACACATTGATATTCGTCACCATTTCATCCGTGATTGTGCCGAGAAGAAGCTGATTAGGTTAGTCAAAGTTGCCTCTTCTGACAACTTGACGGACCTATATACTAAAGCTTTCGACAGGGCGCGTTTTGAAACATTAGTTCAACTTAACGGAATGCGAAATCCAGAATAACGTGTCTTCCAAAGGAATATGTAATAGTTAGTAAGTTTTACTGTTTATGTCTTTATTTTTTTAGTTCTTATCTGCTGGGAAATGATAGTACATTAGGAGCGTAAGCTTAACAATAATAACTATAAGTCTTGAGTTAGACGTGTTAGTAGATTCCTATAAGTCACATAAACATTACATCTTTTCAACTAGGAATTTACTTATATTTATTTTATTATACACCTTTATCCACAAGCTATACTTTGCTTAGAATAAAATTATGTCTAGACAGCTTCATTATATGATGTACTGGTAGGCAAATTATGCTATGATTTCTGAGCATTTAATAAGCATTATTTCTCATGTATGTTATCTAGTGTGAACTATTATATGATGTATGACATAAGTCTTAATTTGTGAATGATAGTATAACCATACACTGTTATCAACAATATATAAATATATGAACAGACAAATAGTTAGAAAAATGGCTATTAGCTAAACTACTGGTAACTCTGTTGTACTATGTACAGACCCGTAACATTTAGTTTCGTCAATGGTCTCAAACTTATTTTGTTCATACTAAGGGATCTTCTGTTGTACTATGTACAGATCTAGAACCACTAGTATCTTCAAAATCTGTTTGATGTTTGTCGAGCCTTAAAATAACTCAAGGATATGTTATATGTTACGAAATGTGACACCCGGCGAATTATGCCGTCATTAGTGACTAATCGTAAATCATTATTACTGTAATTAGTGTGAAATATGACTAATTACGGTAACACTTTGTATATTGTATTATACGCACGTACGTAAATAGATTTTAATTACGCAAATTCGATCGGATGGGATCCGACACAATAATACGGACGTTGGTGAAAACTTTTTCATAAATAACGTAAATCTATTTTATAATTAAATAGTAGTTATTTACATTATATTATTATAGTACAATAATATACGAACACTTTACGTTTTATGCAAAACGTACCGTAAGCGACGAAAACGCGCGAAGCGCGCCCGACAACCGAACGGAACTCGATCATGGTTTTAATAACTTAAAATGAAATATTTTAAATAAAACCTCAATCAAAATATACGCGAATAAATCATTAACGAAAAACTTGAATAATAAACGTTTAACGTTTAAACGAATGACGAAACGAACGGGTAAACGAGCACCGCGCGTAACGCAAATTGGGAATTAATTCAAGACACTTACATGTGGGTGGGACCCACAAAAATCTGCAGCCCCTCCCTTTGCCTCTTCCCCATACTCTCTTTTCCTTTCTCTTTTCCCACACTCAAACACAAACCTACTTTCTCACACAATCTCTTCTCCCAACTCTCTCTCTCTCTCTCTCCCTCCCCCTTCTTTCTCTGAGAAACTCCCAAATCACCACCACAAACCACCAAGATCATCACCACAAACCACCATAACGCCCTCTCTTCGGTTTGCAAGAAAAAGCAAGAAAACGAGCTCTCGACGTCTATTTCTTTGTTCTTTCATCATCCTCTTTGTAAGAAACTCCATCTTCCTTTTATGTTACTTGAAACATACATATAAACATGTTATAATGTCCATATAACAAGATTATGTCCAAAAATAAAGTCAAAAATCGTTTTTGAAAACACTAAAACACTAACAGTTTCCGGATGGAAATTCAACCCGACTTTGACACACGATATCTAACTCATTTCTTAACCAAATCGAGCGATTCTTGGGTCTAAAATTAAGTTTAAAGAGTTAGCTTTCAGATCCAAGTGGTTTCATAAATTTTCGACACCGTTTGATACCCGAAAACGATTTTACAAAAACATGTCGCATTTCGGTCTCGGGTGACAGATTTTTGACCCGACTTTTCGAGTCCATAACTCGAGCTACACAACTCCAAATGACCTGAAATTGGTACCAAAATCTCACAAATTCTGTTAACATCAAAAAGTTCTTCTATGTCATCTCCTGAAAATACACGGATTTTCCTATAGAAATCAGTTTATGAACTTGTGTCCAGATTGGTCAAGATTGGACCTCAGAGGACAAATGGAATTATTAAAAATACTTAGACCCACCCAAAAATTCTAGAAAAATTACTGAAAGTAGTTAAGACACATATGAACAACTGGTAATTTTCTCGGACTTTTATCTCGACACTTGACTAGTCAAAACGAGCCACAAAAACGACCCAAATTTCTGGAAAAATGACCACATGGACTGTTTTTGCAATAAATATAAAACGACACTTTCGGGTTGACCACAAAACGTAACGACAATTTTCGTAAGCTTTAAAAACATATTTAAGACTCCCCCAAAAGTTTCGGGTCAAACCGAGCACATTTGACCAATTTCCCGAACACGAAAACACATCAGACTCTGCGACACAAGCCCTGTGTCGCAACACTCAATTTTAGTCTGTACAACCTTCGGTCTGTGAATATAGCGACACAAATCTTGTGTCGCAAAACCCTTCGAGTTTGAGTCTGTGTCGCACAGACTGAACTCCCAAGAGCTTAGCGACACTACCTTTGTGTCGCAACTCGTTAAAACTAGCAGTATTAACTTGTGTCGCAACATTTTATAACAAACAATACTAACCTGCGACACAAACCATTGTGTCGCAGCAGCTCATAGCGACACAACCCTGGTGTCGCATAAAACAGTTTAATTGAAATCATATCCTGCACTAAGGAACGTTTTTGCGAAACAACAGCTTTATCATATACGACACTACTCGTACACGTAATACATATACTCTCATAAGAATACATCGAAACAAAACATAATAATAATGTCTTTGAGAATTATTATTACAAAACGTCACCAACGGGCCGTACACGTTTTCTAAACACACGTGATAAACAAACTTTGGACATAACTAGTTGAGTGGACAACTAGCATGGGTGATCTTTTGAGACATCTACTTACTTATAACCTTATGCGTTTAGGGCGCTAGAAGGTTACTTTTGGGAACACTTGTTTACTAATTGTAAACACTCTGTACAAGACTCAGGTGAGTCTCATAGCCCCACTTTTACTTTTACTGTTTTACTTACTTTGGGGTGAGAATACATTGCTCTGTTTTTATGAACACAAGTACTATGAAAACTTATACGGATTGCATGGGTAAACTAAACCAAACTACGATGGTCTCCAACAAATATCATAGCCCGTTAATACTAAGCGCGAACATTATGGATAGATCTATCGGGAACTGACAGTCCACCGTCCGGGGTTAGTCGCTCTAACTACTATACGGACGCATAATAATTCGTATTTCGAGTGTACTGGTTTATACACTTAACTGGAGACACCAACTACGGTTAAGCTTCGGAACTATGAGCCCATGACAATAGTATACTATGATTTACTTTGGCATTCGTGCTACTACGATAACTCTGAAATCTTGTGGTTCATACTATGATTTTAACTACGTAAACCTATGAGCTCACCAACATTATTGTTGACCTTTTAGCGTGTATTTCTCAGGTACTCAACAACCGTAGGGTTGCCCACAGGACTGCCTGCTAGCTCGAGTCGCATGCATCATACGTTTATGAAGATTTGCTTGCATTATTTTGTAAAATCGCTATGTACTAGAATCTTCAGGATTTCATCTCGCGAACTCGAGACTGATGTAAACTTTAATTATATTAATGTAACTACTTTTGTACTATTTTTCAAAACGTCTCATATAGAGTCGTTTGCTTTTCCTTTCCGCAATGATTACTGGATTAGTCGCGCCCCGACCCGACTTCCGCTGCACAGTAAATCTGGGGGTGCGACACGAAAAGTGCATCATTTAGTAACCTCTACCTTGAATGTAAAAGATACAGTGGTATGTATTATACTTGATTTCTCAGTATGTCATATATTAGAACACACTAGTTAATATCCATACTAATAATAAAGGTTTGCTTGGAAATCAGTGTGTATTTTGTTTATGTGGAACATAATATCAGTAATCATTTTGAACTATCAATGACAAATGAACATTCACTTTGGTGAATCTTTCATTTAAGAGTATGTTCAAAGAACGTGTTATATCATGTGGGTAAAGGTAACCAAGTTATAATCTTATAAATATAAGTTCATAAATGGTTAAAGTGTAATTTTTCTGTAACTTATTTGAATTTTATACTAACGATCTTCTTAGACTTGATTAATAAATAATAATATTCAGCTTATTATTTTCCTAATATGATCCCTAAGCAGATAAATTCTTAACACAAAATATGTATCGTTTCTCGTATTGAATAAAATGGTACTCGATACCACTCGTTAGTTTGATAATTTTATTTGTTACATGTTCTTTATTTTTGTGTGTGTTTATCCTTTGGAAACTATGTTAAACCAAATGTTATCATTCCGTGTTGAATAAATGTGACAAAAACGCATTGGAAAGTTCAAAATCGCATGAAAAGTTTCAATTGCGAAGTTGACTAGTCAAACTTGCAAATTGAGTTTGTAGTATAAAAGGAACAGGTCCTGCGAATCCAAATCTCACTTTCCAAACTATCCTGCGAACTGAAAATCTAATCCTGCGAGACGAATATTGCGAACCGAAACGAACCTCCAGTTTTCTAAAATTTTCGACACTTTCGTTCAAGAATCGGTTTTTCACTCCGGACAACATTTACACCTTTCAATTCCACATCATTTGAAGTAAGTATCACTTGATTTCACCGTTTAATTCATCCTTAATCGACAAATATATGTTTCGGAGGTGTTGGTTTCGAATCTCACGGATTTCTTCGAAATGAGTGAAGATTAAAACCTAAAACTTGTAACACTTGTTAATCGGTATATAATAAACATGTTTATACCATTAAATTGCGTTTAAAAGTGTTCGATCATCGACTTCGAATTTCTTGTTGAACCAGACGCTCCTGCGAACCGAGCTCAATCTCAGTTCGCAGCGAACCCAGAACCTTTGACTTCGGTTGACTACGAAGCGAACCCATCGGGTTGACTTTGCTTGACCGAAGCGAAACCAAATGCTTGACTTTGGTTGACTGCGAAGCGAACCCAACAGGGTTGACTTTATTTGACCAAATTAAACATTTTCGATGTGTACTCGATTCGTGAATTCTAGATTTACTAATAAATTATACATTGAAACTTATTGTTTGGTTGTTATACGTTTCGTTTTACAAACTTATGTTTCTAGAATAAATAAGTATACATTTACTCAGTTAATTTTCTAGATTTGTATTCGATTTGAGAACTTTATGTTTACAAATGAAGTACAAGTGAAGACTTTTACCTATCGCTTATATGCTTCGACTTAAGAACTTAATGTTATAAGTGAAATGCATATAATTTACGAATTCTGTTCTATTATATCGAAAGACTTCCGACTCATAGGTAGTCGTGCGGCGTGTTCCGATTTACTATCGGCGGTATAATATTTCGGATTATCTACTAGGACGTGTGAACGATGTATATAATTTAGAGAAGATAATTGAAAAATTAAGTGTTGAATACTTAATCGTTCAATTAAGTTCAGTAAATTAAGTTATTAATTAATAGTAAACGTCGATGTTTGGTGATCTCTTTGGTTCACAATACATAAACGTTTAAAATTAATTAATGTTCGATAAGTGTCCTATTATTTGAGCTAACTGCCATTTGTGTATATCTTATGACTACAGATATGGCTGCTAGATCTTTCACTCCTGCTCACAACATCTTGGTAAACTTGGATGTCAATGAGCGTGGAGCTGCACGTTTCACAGAGATTCTGACGTATTTAGCACGATCGAGGATTCGATATGCTATTACGGAATCTCCGCCACTGTCCCGAGATCTTCTGGAACAATTCTGGGATAATATAGTATTTGACGGTGCAGCAAACCCTCCGGTTATTCGCACAAGGGTTAATAACCATCCAGTGGTTTTCTCTGCTGATGATCTGAGACAGATTCTACATCTGGGAACAGTCGATCAGGAAGCTGGACCTTCGGTGTACACCTCTGATTTCATTGAGGGTGCACTAGGTAGAATGGGTTATTCTGGACCCAAGAGAGGCCGCCAGTTTGTGAAGGCGTTTGTCCTTGGCCAGTGGAGATTCTTATTCCACATTATTGTTACCATCTTCGGTAACAAGAAGGGTGGTTATGATGAGCTAAGTCCTGAGATGTTATCTGGCCTACTGTCCCTGGTTTATAATAAACCATACAGTTTTTCATCCTACATTTTCAATTCTTTCATTGGCCAGATAACCGGAACTGTTCGTTCCAAATTCATGGTGTATCCAAGGTTCTGCATGCTTATCATTAAGCACTGTATCCCTAATCTTCAAGGATTTCAGCCAGATCTGCGTGTAGACACTATTGGATTGAGGACCTACAATGCGTGCTTTCTTCATTACTCCAGACGTCCGGATCAGGTCAAACCTGAAGCATGTGACTTGTTCGGACATCTTCTTAATGCCGCATATGTAGCTCCACCAAATAATGGTTGAATAGATTATGACGCTCAACCAGCAACACAACCTCAGCCAGCAGTTGTGGCTCCAAATCCTGGACCACAAGAGCTTATAGAAGATGTTCAACATCAGGCTGGACAACCTGACATTGCTGCTCAGGTGTTACATGAGGTTTTGGTACAGAACGATGATGCTACTGATCCTCTCCTATGTGAGATAGATCAATATCAGGTATTATTTATATCATCATTGTTCAACGTATATGTAATTTATAAGTTACTTATCATCTATTATCATTCATCTTGTCTAGGCTCCTGAAGCTGTAGACCCAGAGGTCATTCGACCTGAGGGTGAACAGGATCAGGTGAGTCTGGATGTTGGGCCATTTAGTGCCTTTGGCAAAGATGGTGCTACCACATCTAACTCTGATAGTGAGGAGATTGATGATGATCTTCCTCATCCTCCTACTTTTTCGGGTATTCCTGCGGGAATGATCCGGAGAGGTTCCAAGCTGATCATGGATCCTGCCTTCAAGGGCAAGCGCAAAGTCGATGATTTGGATCCTGATTTTCGCTTGATCAACGAGGAAACAGATGATGAAGAGGATCAATCTCTTCAGACGCAACGCCGAAAGCGTATTCGTTCAGCTACTTCTCAGCTGACGATTGGCGATTTGGCTAGTCCAGGTTATTTTTTAACCATCTTATTCTATTGAATGTTGTGCGTTCTACATATGAGAAACTGAGATAGATATTTCTATAACAGTCGCTCAAGATACACAACAGCAGGCTAGACCTGCGGTGCAACGTCCGAGTGCTCCGGTATCTGAAACCTCAGAGAAGGTTAGAGATACGAGTATTTATAGTTATTCAGAGATTGAGACAGTTTATTCTGTTACTTTTACTGATAACTATGGTCTAACAGGAGCCTGCTGCTGACGATACTGTCAAGATTCAGACTACAAAGGCTAGTAGAATCACAGCTCGCTTACTCCTGACGGATATTGCCACCCAGATTGGACAACATAATGTTCAATCTGGAACCACACCTATACCCCAGGCGTCTACTTCTGTGAGAGCTTCTAAGCGGTTCTCAGATTTGGAACGTCGGGTTCAAATATTAGAGACTCAGAATGCTACTCTTGCAAAGGAGCTGGTAAATCAAGGCGAAGCCTATACTCATCTTCTGCGGTCGCATATGCTTCTCTTCAGAGAATTTGAGGATCAACAGAGACAGCTTGATCGACTCCAAGGCCTTGTCACCAATTTATTGAAGGGCAAGTCGCCTCAGGGGGAGATCTTGATATTCAATGAGGCTTGTAGAGAAGATGAACTAATAAGGAAGAGAAGAGAAGATACAGACGATGATCCCAATGTCCAGAAAGATAGAGAGCCGTCTGGTCCTTCAACGACCGGTGAGCCTTCTACAATTCAGGGGGAGTCTGAGCCTGCTGGAACAAGTGATGTTGGTGGTGATGGTGCTGGTACTGCTGCTGGTGCTAGTAATGTTGGTGAGAAATTCACCACGGAATAATTCTTTTTAATATGTATTCTTAGATTGATTGTAATAACTCTTATAATCAATGAAAGACTTACATTAAAGATTATTATTATCTGTTTCATGTTCATATAATATAAGATTAGTTATATACGATTTAGACCTGAGATGTTATGTTACAGGTTAAAATGATATAAGACTAATTATATAAGACTAATTATATAAGATTTAGACTTGAGATTCATCTTGATAAGTTAACATTATATAAGATTAGTAATCGATAGTGATTTCGTGAAAGAAATGATAAAGAAACTCTTGATAAAAGAATTTATATTATTCATTTGATTCATGACATATATATCACTTGTAGATATGAATGATGAAAGTGATTCCGACACTGAAGTCGAAAAAGAAGTAGATTATGATCTAGAGGAGGGAGAGTTTGTACCTCCTTAAGATTGGACTTCTATCTCTGATGTTGGGCTAGACGAAAGTGTAGATCCAGATGTTGATATTGATGAACACATCGTGAGCCCATCTCAGACAAAGGTCATTATTCAGGACGAAGATGGAGAAAGAGTTGTAGATTTAGATGAAAATCTAGACGAAATAACTGATTCTGAAGATGATCTTCCTGATAGACTAAAAGATAATCCGATGTTTAGACCTTTGAAGAAAATGAAAAAGGTAAAGACTGGGATTAGTGAAGTCGATATCACTGGAAAGCGAGTACCGAAAAGGGGAATTATCAGTTGGTACTACGACGCAGATCTGAAGCTCTTCGCCATAAAAAGATATGATGGTGTTCAATATTTTGAGAAGAAGCTTGCAGTCTTCAGTTCTTTGCCAAGATTTGAAATCCGAGACTTGGCTAGATTAGAATTGAACAGCCCTAGTAATGATCCATTTGGAAGATATGTCGAAAAGATTATCAAGAATGAGGGTTGGTCAATGAAGTTTGAAAGAATTAAGCCAAGAATCGGAAAGACAATTAAGCTTGAAGAAAGAAGCGAAAGAACAGGAAGGCGTCGTAGAAAGAAGATATATCCAGCTTTGAAATGCATGCAACAGATTCCACTAAAGACAATGCCTCAAGACATCTTAGGAAATTTGAAGAGATGGTCTGTGGATTCTGTGACTGGGGAAGCTCTCATGTTCAAACACGATGATGAATTTGAAGATGAAGAGAGAGAGATCCTAAAGATTTATGATCGTCGACATCTGATGAACCAATCAAAGGCTGACCTATTGATGTTACACAAGAATAAGATCATAGCAATTGAAGGTTGGGAAGATGTTGCACGAGATTATCAGTCAATGGTGAAGACGTGCATTAAGCAGAAGATATATGCGGGCAGTAAAATTTACAAGTGATTACCAGAGACAACTTGAAGACAAAGACTTAAAGATGCTAGAGCTATTGTCAAGGGGGAGTCTGTTGAGACGTGTTTTGTGACAACAGATCTAGCTTACCATAGCTTGTAATAGTACTTTTAGTAATTGTAATCAAGTTTGTACATTGGTTTTGAATTGTAAATGAAATATATTGCTTGGTAAACATTTTAGAGTTAAATATCAAAAGGCTGAAAAATGTTGACCAAGGTTGACCGCGAACCGAGTCAGTTCGCAGGACAAGATTGGCCTGCGAACCGAGTCAGTTCGCTGGGCCAACATGGGCTGCAAACTGAGTCTGTTCGCAGAGCCCACGAGCCTGCGAACCGAGACGAGTATATATGAAAAACTAGGTTTTCATATTCAATAACTTTTGCCATTTTCGATTACCGGCTGCCCTGCGATTCTAGAGAACTTCTAAGTATTCTAAAGGCTAGGTATTGATCGTTAACACTTGTTATAATCGATACAAAGCAATTAGATAATTGATTCGCTAATATATTGCGAAAGAATTCTCTATAGATCCTATAACTAGTATTGAGGGATTCCGCACCTTAATACCTTAGATAACCTCGTTATCGATCCGCCACAACCGGACTTACACTGTAGCTGGTCCAGACAATAATATGCCAAAGGACAAATTTAAAGGCATAAAACCAGCAACAAGGGAGTTAAAAAGGTCTCAGTCTATGAGATCTAACTGTCAGTCTGGAAAAATAAATTTTCAGTCTGGTAAACTTAACTCCAAATCTGTTTGTGTTAACTCTCAGTCTGACTCTCAAAAGTCTATATTTAACAATCATACTGAGACCATTAAGCTGCTTAGTGAAAACTTAATGAAGTTAACCACAGAATTTAAAACATTTGTTGGGTCAAGGCAGGATTTTAACGGAGAATTTAGTGTAAATAATAACCCAAAATCCAAAAGGACCAGTACGTTGGACAGAAAATGTCACAACTGTGGAAATCTAGGACATGAGGGTATTAAATGCACAAAGTCCATTTCTAAACAACCAAAGGTTGCTTTGACTAAACAAATGTCAACTACAAATGATAAAGTCAAAGCTAGAGAGGTTAAAAGTCAACTTTACATGTCTGATTCCATCAAAGCTGCTAAAGAATTGACTTCAACCAACTCTAAAGAACCCATCAAAAGATGGGTTCCCAAAAGTAACTAATTGATTTTGTTTGTCTTGTGTAGGGTAACAAAAAGTGGTACCTAGACAGTGGATGCTCAAGACACATGACAGGTTTTTTGGAGAATTTGTCAGAGTTTGTAGAAGAAGAAGGACCTTCTGTCAAATATGGTGACAATTATGTTGCCAAGACAAAAGGTTATGGTGAGGTGAAGGCTGGCAACATCAGAATATCAAAGGTAGCCTATGTTGAGGGATTAAAGCATAATCTGCTTAGTGCAAGCCAAATTTGTGATGATGACAGTGAAATCAGAATCAGAAAGAAGGCTGCTGTTATCTATAATTCCAAAGGCAAACCTGTGTTAGTTGCCAAAAGAGAAAGAGATATTTATCTCTTGGATCTTTCTTCTGCAGACACAAATGTAGAGACATGTCTCTATACTCAGTCTGTGCCAGAACTAAGCTGGCTATGGCATAGGAGGTTATCCCTCCTGAACTTCAAAAACATTAACCTCCTGTCAAAGAAGAAACTGGTTAGAGATCCGCCTGAGGTTACATTTGCAAAAGACAAACTTTGTCCTGCATGTACACTAGGGAAACAGACCAAGAACCATTTTCCATCCAAATTGTTAGCTACAATTGATCAACCACTGCATATGCTCCATATGGATCTATTTGGACCCATGAGCATTGGCAGTTTGGGTGGAAAGAAGTATACACTTGTGGTTGTGGATGAATACACAAGGTATACTTGAGTTATCTTTCTTAAGGAAAAAAGTGATGCTCCTAATGAGATTATTAATCTAATCAAGAGGGAAGAATTGCAGAAAGATACACCTGTCAAACAACTTAGGAGTGATCATGGTACAGAATTTAAGAATTCTACTCTCATTGAATTCTGTACTGACAAAGGCATTATTCAAAATTTTGCCTCTGTCAGAACTCCTCAACAAAATGGGGTTGCTGAGAGAAGAAATCGTACACTCATAGAAGCTGCAAGAACCATGTTATGCCATGGTCAAATGAAGATTTATTTCTAGGCAGAAGCAGTCAACACTGCATGTTATACCCAAAATAGATCTATTTTGGTCAAAAGGCATGGCAAAACTGCATATGAGTTGTATCATAAGAAGGTTCCAACCATCCATTATTTCCAGACCTTTGGAAGTAAATGCTATATTCTCAATCAAAGGGATCAATTAGCAAAGATGGAACCTAAGTCTGATGAAGGAATTTTTGTTGGCTATTCATCTATCTCAAAGGCTTACAGAGTCTACAACAACAGAAGGAATAAAATTGAAGAAACCATCAATTTCACCTTTGATGTTTCCTCCGCTAATAATGAACATGTTTCTTAGTCTGATGTCCATTCATTAGAAGAATTATCTGTTGTGGGATCTGAATCTCAAATCCCAGTTGTTGCTCACCAACAACAGGACTCTGAAAGTGATAATGAAGATGCTCAACCTGCTCATTTAATGACAGTACCTTCATCAACTGAAGATGAATTTGTGTCCAGAGATTCAAGATCTTCTGATACAAGTGTTCAGTCTGAGAACTCTACAGACTCAAACTTGCCCCCTGTTGAAGATAATACAGAACTCAGTCCTGTTATTCTTCCACTGAATGAAAATGATTTATCATCCAATGGTGAATCATCTCTAGGCGTCAAAGAACACAGGTATCATCCAATTGAAGAAATAATTGGAGATTATGTTTCTGGTGTACAAACAAGAGCTCAAGTGTCAAACTTATCTACTGCAAATTTCTGTTTCTACACAAACTTCCTGTCAATCATTGAACCAATGAAAGCTGAAGAAGCATTGAAAGATGATGATTGGGTTGAAGCAATGCAGGAAGAGTTAACAGAATTTGAAAGAAACAATGTTTGGACCCTAGTTCCTGCTCCAAAAGGCAAAACCATTATTGGAACTAAATGGGTTTACAGAAACAAAATGGACAAGGATGGAGTGATAATCAGAAACAAGGCAAGGCTAGTTGCTCAAGGTTACAAGCAGGAAGAAGGCATTGATTATGATGAAACATTTGCTCCTGTAGCCAGAATTGAAGCAATAAGGTTATTCTTGGCATATCCTGCTTTCAAGGACTTCAAAGAGTATCAAATGGATGTCAAGAGTGCATTTCTGAATGGTAACTTACAGGAGGAAGTCTATGTGAAACAACCTCCAGGTTTTGTAAGTTCAACTTTTCCAAATCATGTCTATAAATTGAAGAAAGCACTGTATGGACTAAAACAAGCTCCAAGAGCTTGGTATGACACTTTATCATCTTATCTTCTGAGTAATAACTTTGCTAGAGGATCAATTGATAAAACATTGCTCTTCAAAAGAAACAAGGCAGATGTCATACTAGTCCAGATATATGTTGATGATATCATATTTGGGTCTACTGATGAAAAATTATGCAAATGGTTTCAAATTTAATGTCAAAACAGTACCAAATGAGTATGATGGGTGAATTAACATACTTTCTTGGTCTGCAAGTACATCAGAAACCTGATGGAATCTTCATCAACCAAGGCAAATATGTTAATGACCTACTCACTAAATATTCTTTAAAAGACTGTTCAACAATGAAAACACCAATGAGCACTGCAGATAAGTTGGATAATGATCAGTCTGGTAAGTCAGTCTGTCAAACCACTTATAGAGGTATGATAGGATCCCTACTATATCTCACTGCAAGTAGGCCAGATATCATGTTCTCAACATGTTTATGTGCTAGATATCAATCTGAACCTAAAGAATCACATCTCAAAGCTGTAAAAAGGATTTTTAGGTACCTAAAACGTACTCCTAACCTGGGTCTTTGGTATCCCAAAGACTCTGGTTTTGATCTAATTGGTTATACAGATGCAGATTATGTAGGTTGCAAATTAGACAGGAAAAACACTTCTGTAGATGTCAACTACTAAGTGGAAAACTAGTCAGTTGGTCAAGCAAGAAACAGAACTCTATTGCTACATCCACTGCAGAAGCAGAATATGTAGCTGCTGGTAATTGTTGTGCCCAATTGCTGTGGATGCAACAACAACTAGCAGACTATGATTTGGAGTTTACAAGAACTCCAATCATGTGTGATAACCAAAGTGCCATTGCCATCACTGAGAATCCTGTATTTCACTCCAGGACAAAGCTTATTGAGATCAGACATCACTTTATCAGAGATTGTGCTGAGAAAGGTAAAGTGATTCTCAAATATGTGCCCACAAATGACCAACTAGCAGATATCTTTACTAAACCTTTGAATGAAGATAGATTTTTGTATCTGCTTAGTCAACTAGGAATGCTCAACCCCTAGTAAAGCTTTTGAATCTGTGTGATTCAACTCTCAGTCTGTGCCTGCCTTTCAATTTGTATGTATGTACCTTCAGCTACATACAACCAAAAAGCACAGACTAAGAGATATTTTGTAAATAACTTAAAGAAAATACCAAAAAGATTTTACAATTCTGTTATTTTCTCTCAGTCTGTCTGTTATATGGTTCAGTCTGTGTGACGTCAATAGAGCAAAATGAAGTAGAGAAAATACCTTCAAGACCTAACAATAACACCAATTAATGTAATATTTGAGTAAAATTTCAATTATTTAATTGTAATGGAATAGATAATGTGGGTAAAAACATGACTTTTTACGCATTATCAATCATTAAGAATGTAATTTCGTATTATTTATCGGTAGATAATGGTTTTGATATTATTTCTAAATGAACGACTTTTATGGTTTATCGCAATAATACTTTTTATTATAAAGCTATCACCCAACGTCGTTTATATACTTTAGAATTACATTTCCCATCCGATACAATCCTTCATATTGATGCTAAACGACTAAAGGTTTAATTGAATAAAGCATATCTTTGGCATTGTCGTTTAGGCCATATAAGTGAGATGCGCTTGAAAAAATCCCTATAGATGGACTTTTAGATTCTTTTGATTTCGATTCATTTGATAAATGGGAGTCTTGCATATCTGGAAAACTGAAAAAGGCACATGTCAAAGGCATAAAAGAAAGGGTCGATTACTTATTGGATATCATACATCCCAATGTACGTGGACCTTTTAGTCATTACGTTCATTGATGATTTCAATAGATACGGTTACATCTATTTAAGAGACGAAAATCTGAAAGCTTTTGTAAATTCAAAGAATTTCAAAATGAAGTAGAGAATCAATAGAGCAAGAAGATAAAGAAGCTTCGGTCCGACCGAGGAAGAGAATATCTAAGCGAAGAGTTTGAGCAACATTTGAGAGATTGTGGAATTGTTTCACAATTCACTCTACCATAGACACCACGGTGTAACGGAGTGTCCGAACGTCAGAATCGTACCTTGTTTGACCAGGTACGGTCAATGATGAGCCAAACTGATTTACCATTATCCTTTTGGGGACACGCACTCGAAACAGCAACATATACACTAAACCGAGTACCAACTAAATCCTTAGTAATGACTCCATATGAGTTGTGGACCGGTAAAACTCCAAAATTATCGTACCTAAAGATTTGGGGTCGTAAGGTACATGTTAAGAAACATGTGACCAATAAATTTTGAGTCTAAGACTGATAAATGCATATTTGTTGGATGCCCTAAAGAAAACAAGGGTTGTTATTTCTATAATCCAAAAGAGAACAAAGTGTTTGTGGCTCATTTTTGATGGTTTCTTGAAGAGGATTTCCTCAACAAGAAAAATGATGGAAATAATCATCTACTTGAAGAAGTAGAGGAAAAACAAATATCCAATGATATTATGGTACCTATGCAACATGATGATGTTGATGATCAACATGAGGATATTGATATAACCGAGACACCTAGTCTTTGTAGATTTGAACGGATGCGTAGTGTGCCTAGTAAGTATGTCTATGTCATTGAAGATGATGCTTTGCAAGAGCTAACTTCTTACAATGATGCAATATCCGGTACGGAGTCTACCAAATGGCAAGATACCATAAAGACTGAGATGCAATCCATGTATGACAATCAAGTTTGGGAACTGACTGACCTTTCACCCGATAGCAAGGTTGTTGGGTGTAAGTGGGTTTTCAAGAAGAAAACTGACATGGATGAAAATTTACAAACCTATAAAGCTATGCTAGTTACAAAAGGTTTTACACAAACTCATGGTACTGACTATGATGAAACCTTTTCACCAATAGCCATGCTTAATTTTATTAGGATTATAATGATCATAGCCACGTACTACGATTACGAAATGTGTCAAATGGATGTAAAAACCGCCTTCCTTAATGGGAACTTGACTGAGAATGTGTATATCACACAACTAGAAGGTTTGGTGGATCCTGAAAATCCTAATAGGGTTTGTAAATTGCTTAAATCTATTTAAGGATTAAAGTAAGCATCTAGAAGTTGGAACTTATGTTCTGATAAAAAGATGAAGGAATTTGGTTTCATCAAGAGTGTGAACCTTATGTCTACAAGAAGTGTAGTGAGAGTGACGTTACTTTCTTGGTTCTACATGTAGATGAGATATTCATCCTTTAAAATGTTACTAACATGCATAAAGGTGTTAAGACATGACTTATTTAAAATGAAGGACCTTGGAGAGGCAGCCTATATCCTTGGAATTAAGATTCTAAGAGATAGAAGTAAGAGGCTTATTGGACTGAGTCAAAGTATATATGTTGACAAGATCTTTAGTAAGTTCATGACGGATGAATCCAAGAAAGTGATGATTCCATTGCCATCAGGAATAGATCTTACGAAGAACCAATGTGTCAAAACTGATGAGGACAAGAAATACATGAAGAATATCCCATACGGTTCAGCAGTGGGATCTATCATGTATGGCATGTTATATACACGTCCCAATGTCGCATATGCTATAAGTGTTACGAGAATATTCCAACAGAATCTCGGTATCAAACATTGGGGAGCCGTGAAGAGTATCTTTGCGAAGGACTAAGGATATGGTCTTAGCCTTTGGTGGTGAGAAAATGGAGCTCAAAGTGATTGGTCACATTGATGCTAGTTTTCAAACAAGTAAGGAAGACACTAGATCGCAATCGGGTTTTGTGTTTATGTTAAACGGAGGAGCAGTTAGCTAGAAAAGTTCAAAGCAATGTACTGCTGACGATTCCACTTCAGAGACGAAGTATATTGCGACAAATGATGCGGCAAAAAAGGTTGTGTGGTTGAAGACTTTCATAATGAATGATGTGCTATCCACCGTATACAAAAAAATAGTGGAAATGGTCTAGGTGTCAGTCAAACCCAAATAAAATTTTAATATTTATATTTGTTGGTGCATATTTGTATGTCTGTCAGTTGGTCTTAGCTTGTAATAGTTTGTTAGGTAATTACGACGTTTTGTCTATTATATGTAATTTACAAGTTTTGTTTTAGGCGACACAGTGCCTGTGTCGCTTATGCGACACAAGACTTGTGTCGCATAACTCGTCTGTGCGACACATCCCTTGTGTCGCAGGTCAGTTTCGGTTTAGTATAAATAGAGAAGTTCGGCCTCATTTTTGAGGTTGACGAATCCAGGGTTTCAGAGAGTGATTATAAGGCATTTCATTTTATTCAAGCTAATTGATTATCATATTAATATACAAGTTGATTTGCGTTTGATTCGTTTGTGGTTTACGTACTATATACAATCGTTTGAATTCCGCCTCTCGATTGTGTGTGTTGATTCGATTAGGTCCAAGATCAGGGAACCTACAAGTGGTATCAGAGCCAGAATCTACGGATTTGGTGTTATCGGATCGTGTTAGTAAGTGTTTTTGGTTAAAATCGACTAGTTTTTGGAATTAGATCTTTGCATTTTGTCTTAAAGGATCAATATTCTACATTTTCTGGCAGATTTTGGTGTTTGGATTCGTCCTTTGTTCGTGGTTTTTCGTTAGAGTTTCGGTTTTTGCGAATTTTAGGTGTTTCAACTGCAGCTCTCCCCGACATTGCGACACAAGAAGCTACACAGACTCTGTCGCATTTAGGGTTTCTGCGACACAATCTTCTGTCGCGCTTAGGGTTTCTGCGACACATCTTTCTGTCGTATTTAGGATTTCAGCGACACAAGATAGCGACACAAGTTTGAAATTTGCGACATAGAATCTTAGCGACACAAACCTTGTGTCGCCTGTTTAACTGTTACTTAATTCTTAGCGACACATCTTTAATGTCGCCATCTGAGTTAGCGACACAACCCTTGTGTCGCATAACAGTACTTTGTGTTTTCTTGTGTGTTTGTTTTGCAGGTTCTCCAAATGGCGTCTTCTTCATTACAACGTGTTGGAGATCTACTCAAGCAAAACTCTGAAGTCGGGAGTACGAATAAACCACCTATGTATACTCTCAGTATGGATTATGCCTACTGGCGTCAACGCTTTGAAGCGTTTGTTTCCTTTAATGATCCCGAGATGTGGGTTGCTTTGACTGAAAGATACGAACGTCCTGTCAGTCCTGGAGTTTATACCGGTACAGCAGCATTAAAGTCAATTAAATCAATGACTCCTGAGGAACGCAAAGCCTTTGAGAATGATAAAAAGGCTCATTCAGCAATCACCATGGCATTACCACCGTCAATCCTCAAGCAATTTCGACATCTGGAAATTGCTTATGATCTATGGAAGGCATTTGAGAAAAGATGCGGTGGTAGTGAACAATATAAGCAGAAGAAATTGCGTTTAGTCAAGAAGCAGTATGACGTGTTCGATATTCTTCCAAACGAGTCTCTTTCTGACTTGATTTCTAGATACTCACAGTTGGTTAGTGAGTTAATAGAAGGGGGAATAACTCTGGATAAAACTGAATTAAATAAAAAACTTCTTGAATCCATACCTGACAAGTGGGATACTCGAGTTTTAATGATGGAAAAGGATCCAGACATTCTGAATATGTCTCTTGATGATCTTATTGGTCAGCTAGAAGCTGATCTTTTGGACATGCAAAGGAAGGAAACCAAAGCTACTGCAAATGTCCAAAATCCTAAGATCTACGGAGTGGATGTTTCATCAACTGGAAACTCTGGCTCTGCATTTTTGGCTGGTGGAACTGGTGGATCTTCAAGTCATCAACCAAGTGTTTCTTCTGGTGGTTCTTACTTTCAACCACCAAGTCATCAAGGGCCTATCCCGGCAGCTACACAAGATCATGTTGCACTTTTCTCGGCGTTGCTATCCGCCTATGATGACTTTCTTTGCAAGAAAGCTGGTTCTATGGATTTGACCGAAGAAGATTTCCGTCAAATCAATGATGATGAATTGGAGCGCATGGACTTAAGGTGGAACTTAGCTATGCTTACTCGTAGAGCCAAGAACTACTTTAAGAAGACAGAAAAGAGGTCATTGGAGGACCCAAATGATAAGGGTCTGGGGTTCAACAAGAGCAAGGTCAAGTGCTACAAGTGTCAAAACTATGGACACTTTGCTCGTGAATGTGAAACACGACACCTTTCCTCTGGATTCACAAGGCCTACTCCAAACAAATCTACTGAGAAGGCTAAAGCTGAAGAAAAGGCAATGGTATCTGCTGCCTTAATGTTGTCAGATGAAGCGTTTGACTGGTCAGAACAAGCTGATGATCACCAACAAAACAAAGCGTTCATGGCCAACATACATGAGGTTGATAATGAACCCTTTTCTTGTATATCTTGTATTCGTTTGACAGGACAGGTAAACAGGCTAAGAGAAGAAAATGAACGCCTTATCGCCAACATAGAACAGTTAACTGCTTCAAATAATATGTTAAAAGATAATGATAAGGTGTGTAATAAAAAGTTAAAGGCAATTTTTGAAGAAAAGAAAGAATTAAAAGCTAAAATCTTTAGTCAGCAAGATGAAATAGATAGTTATGTCACCATGCTTACTAAGGTAATGAAAGAACTTTCTGATTCTCAAACTGAGGTTTTAGATTTAAAAAGAAAATTGTAAAATTTTTCAACTTCCTCATTAGTGTTTGATGAGATCCTTCAGGCACAAAGAACTAATACTAAAAGCAAGGCTGGACTTGGTTACCATCAAGTTCCGCCTCCTAAAGATTATCTTACAATGCCTGCTAAGGTTGACATCTTAGAATTTGTGCCTACTTTTTCAAAGGTAGACATAAATCCTGTTAAATCTGTTCCTGTCAAAATTAGTAAGCCTGTGCAACTTCAGGCTGAAAAAGTCAAAGTAACTGCTGAACAACCTAGCACTAGTGAGCCTGAGCCTGTTAAGGAAAAAACTAGTGAGCCTGAGATTGTTAAGGCTCAAGAGGTTAAATCTGTTGAAACAGTTACTGATGGTGTCAAGGCTGAGTCTGTTACGCCTTCTGTTGTTAGTAAGCCTGCTTTAAGTAAGGCTACGTGTGATTCTCCTGCTACTGTAGAGGAGATTGTTGAAATTGAGGATATAACCGAAGAGGATTACTCTAAGGTTGAAAAGAAAAATATAAAGCCCAACAATGTAATTATAACTAATGAATCTCCAATCATAGCTTTAAGTGGAAAAGGCAAAGCTAAGGCTGAGCCTGAAAAGAAGAGTTTGAAAATAAAAGAAAACATTAAAAGGCATCAAAATTCTTCTAAATCCACTGTTTTTTCTAAACAAGTGTGAAATTCAACATGCTCACATAAGTGTACATGTGCTTTTAATGCTTCTTTCAACCATCCTCATAGGATTGTTCCAAAATTTCAACAACCTGTTGAGAAAAGATCTTGTTTCTACAGCAAGAAACAAGGTCATTTAATAAACGATTGCCCGTTGCTTGCTGAAAAGCGGTATGGAAAAGGTGTTCCTAGAATTTCTAAAATTAGAAATTTTTCGAGTAAACCTCTTTCTATTAAAGGTTCACATTCTCCCACACCCGCTAAGAAATTCAGCAAAGTTGAGCCAACCAAATCATCAAATGCTAAGCTCAATGTTGTTGACAAGCAACCTTCCAAATCTAAAAAGGTTTGGAAAGTGAAAGAATCATCAAGTGATTCTAGATCCAACAGTGTCACATCAATCAATACTTCGGATATATTTAAAAACAAAATTTTGACTGATGTGATCATTGTGGATGATGCTTCTGGGGTGCCCAAGTCTGTAAAGGCTTGGGTCTCCGTTTCTAATTAACCTCTTTGTTTTTGGTGTTGCAGCAACCTGAAGCCGTACTGAATAGCAAATGGTATATCGATAGTGGTTGCTCGCGGCACATGACCGGCAATATATCCCTGCTTTCCGATGTTCATGCGTATAATGGTGGATATGTTGCTTTTGCTGGTGACAAAGGAGGCATAATTTCTGGTCAAGGCACACTCTCAAACGGCCGAGTGAGCTTTGAAAAAGTAAATTTTGTAGAACAGCTGCAACACAACGTTCTTAGTGTATCGCAAGTTTGTGATAAGTCGTACACTGCTGTTTTCACGAAAAGTGAGTGTTGCATTTTGAAGCCTGGATTCGTGATTCCCGAGGAGTGGGTGCTACTGAAAGCACCTCGAGACAGAGACACATACATTCTAGATATGCGTACTGTTGAAACAAAGCAGCAAACGTGTTTTCTGTCTAAGGCCACTGAAAAAGAATCTGTGCTATGGCATCGACGAATGGGTCATTTGCATTTTCAAAAAATGAACTATTTGGTTAAGCATGATCTTGTGCGTGGTGTACCGAAGCAATCTTTCGGACTTAATGACCATTGCGTTCCCTGCCAAAAGGGGAAACAACACAAGAAGACCCATAAGTCAAAACTGGTCAATTCCGTTGAAAAACCATTGGAATTATTGCACATGGACTTATTTGGACAAGTGAGCAAGAAGAGTATTGGTGGAGCATGGTACTGTTTGGTGGTTACTGATGATTACTCGAGGTTCTCTTGGGTTTATTTTTTGGCCTCCAAAGATGAAACTGCTGAAAACCTTATCTACTTGTTCGACAAGCTGGAAAATTTGTGCAATTTGAAGATCAAGAAACTGAGAAGTGATAACGGTACGGAATTTAAGAACTCTACACTAGGTCTGTTCTGTTTAAAGAAAGGCATTGATCACCAGTTCAGTGCTGCAAGAACTCCTCAACAAAATGGAGTTGTTGAACGTAAGAACAAGACTCTCATTGAAGTTGTACGGACTATGTTAGCTGACTCAAAACTGCCTATCACGTTCTGGGCAGAAGCGGTCAACACAGCCTGCTACATTCTGAATAGAGTGTCCATGGTTAAGAAATGCAATAAGACCTGTTATGAGATTCTTAACAACCGTAAACCAAATTTACATTTTCTTGAGCCTTTCGGGTGTCCCTGTATGATTATGCACACAAAAGAAAGAGTGGCTAAATTCGGCGAAAAGTCGAGTGAATGCTATTTTTTGGGTTTTTCAAATAATTCACCTAATAAACGTGTGTATAACAAAGCAACAAAAAGAGTGGAGGAACATTTTGAAGTAACATGTCTGCGTTATACTCAGCCTTCACAAGGAACGGGACCCGACTTCTTATTCAACTATGATAGTATGTTTGACTCATTCAAACTTCCTACTGAGGATGAAGTTGAACAGATGGTGACACTACTTCATGGACTTGATATATACTCTGATGTATCCAAGTCTACTACAAAAACAACACCACCACCTCCTCCCACTACTGAAACAGTTCAAGAACTTGACACAGATCCAGATATGCCGACTTTATTAGACGGTGAAGTTGAATCTGTCACAGAGGTAGACAACGAGACTTTGATCTCTGGGGGAGACGATACAAATTTGGAAACTGTCATTGAACATGAAGAGATTCCAACTAGCCGTGTCAATGTGAATCACCCGGGCGATAAATTTATTGGTGATTTACAAGATGGAGTTAGAACACGAGGGCAAACAGACTGCCAGTTAGCTCAAATGGAGTCATGCTTCCTTTCTCAAATTGAACCGAAAAACATTAAGGAAGCATTGACTGACTCTCACTGGGTAGAAGCCATGCAAGAGGAGCTCCAACAGTTCATAAAGTTAGAAGTTTGGGAGCTGGTTAAACTACCTCAGGGATTCTATCCGATTGGTACTCGCTAGGTTTATCGAGTCAAGAAAGATGATCGTGGCGTGGTTGTGAAAAATAAGGCTCGTCTGGTGGTGCAAGGTTTTACACAGATCGAAGGATTGGATTATGACGAGGTTTTTGCTCCAGTTGCGCGTTTCGAATCCATTCGGCTATTTCTTGCTTTTCAAGAAATTTCGTGTTTATCAACTGGATGTAAAGAGTGCGTTTTTGTATGGGAAGGTAAATGAAGAGGTTTATGTGAAACAACCTCCTAGTTTCGAAGACTCGGTGCATCCTGACTATGTCTACAAACTCGACAAAGCATTGTATGGTCTTCATCAGGCTCCAAGGGCTTGGTATGAAACGTTGTCTCAACATCTACTCACAAATGGTTACACCCGTGGGCAGATTGACTCAACTCTTTTTATCAAAAAGACAGGAAAGGATTTGTTACTTGTGCAGGTATACGTGGACGACATTATTTTCGGTTCGACCAATGAGGTGTTGTGCAGAGATTTTGAGAAAGTTATGAAATCTAAGTTTGAGATGAGTGCAATGGGAGAACTCAAATTCTTCCTAGGTGTTCAAGTCAAGCAGTCTGATAAGGGAATTTATATTCATCAGACAAAATATGTCAAGGATATCTTGACAAAATATCAGATGCTCGATGCGAAACACTATGGAACTCCCATTGACATTGGTCACAAACTTGGACCTGCTGATGAAGAAGATGATGTAAATCAGCGAGACTATCGTTCTATGATAGGATCGCTTATGTACCTCACAAAATCTAGGCCGGACATATTATTTGCCGTGTCCATCTGTTCAAGATATCAAGCAAAGCCCAAAGCTTCTCATGAAAAGGCTGTCAGACGTATCTTACGTTACCTTAAGTGGAGACCCTCCTTGGGTCTCTGGTACTCTAACGAAAACGACTTTACTCTAACTGCTTTTTCAAATTCTGATTATGGTGGCTGCTTAGTGGACGCAAAGTCAACAACTGGAGGATGTCAGCTTCTAGGAAACCGATTAGTCTCATGGCAGTGCAAGAAGCAAACAACTGTCTCTACTTCAACTGCTGAGGCAGAATACATTGCTGCTGCCAGTTGCTGTTCCCAGGTTCTCTGGATTCAGTATCAAATGCGTGACTATGGGTTACTTCTAACTCTTACTCCTATTCATATTGATAATTCCGCTGCTGTATCCATCATACGCAATCCCGTACAGCATTCAAAAACCAAACATATTGAAATTCGTTATCATTTTATACAGGATTGCTATGAGAAGCACCTAATTGACCTTGTCCAAATCCCTACTCTTAAGCAAAATGCAGATCTTTTCACAAAAGCTTTCTCTCGTAGTCGATTTGATGAGCTAGTTTCCATGATTGGAATGGTGAGTTTGATCAATGCCTAACTCTCCAGTTCTGGTCAGAATTATCTTTTAGACTTGGTGCGTTTAAAAAAAAAAAAAAAGAAAAAAAAAAAACGCAACTGCAACTGCCACTCTTTATACTTGTTAGTATTAAAGAAATGCAATATTTGCAACATTGTTAAAATAGACGTTGAATTGTGTCTGTAAACAATTGGGGAAATGATAGCACATCAGGAGACATGCATAAAATGGAATTTTAAGGTTTATGTTTGATGTGTCAGTAGATTTATCTAGCATACTTGAAATACCTTTTATAAATATTAGCTTCATCAAATGATGTATTGGTAGGCATTTGTGCTAAAAGTTACTAAGAAGCTTAACTTTTAAATATGCATATTATTTTATATAATGACATATTATTATGTATGACATTAAGTTGAAATAAGGGCAAAAATGTCCAAAATGTTTTGACGCTTCGTCTTAATATTTGGATAATAAACATGTTATGATCTAATATAGGGTCCTTGCATGGTGTTATCTGGGTGAATATATTAGCTGTCTCCTCTGTTGTATGAAAATACAGACCTGGTTTCATCTAATATTTTCTTTAAAAAACAAAAAAAAAAAAAACTTAGGTGCGTAGTCTATGTTAAGCTATAGACAACTATTACGTACCCGTGGCATTCTTACAATTCTCAAATAAAATGTACAAATGTACAAAAAAGCTATAAAAAAGATTGCCTCGTACTGGTTTGTGTTAACCTATGGTACTCTGTTGTACGAAAGTACAGACCTGTACCCTCTAGTGTAAATTCTTCAGACTGGTGTTTGTTCAACCCGAACTATTGTTTATGTGACTCTCTTGTACGAAAGTACAGACCTATCACCGCTAACATGGTTCTAAAGATACGTCCATACCTTCACCTTCTATATAGAAAATAATAACATGTTTTGATTTCAAATATATATTTTAATGTGACTTATATAATATAATATGCATGCTAATAATAACACAAGTGGTTCATCTCATTATGAGTTGAAATCATATACTTAAGTACAAATGTTTAGATGGATAAAATATCAATAGTCGTCTTGAACTAATCTTTATAACAGGTGATTTAAATATGTCAAGTAAATTTAAAGTGGACAAACATACTGATAATCGAAATAACACTTACAATTCCTAATAATTGCATGTTATCCTGATATGATTCCTAAAGCAGACTTAAACAATCCCGTCACTAAAAAGATGTTATGATTTTGTCGTTGATTGTAAAATAGAATCAACAGTTTTTTATTTTTCTTTTGTAAATTGTTATTTTATTTATTTATTGCTTTATTGTTCTTAGTTATACCAAGCCTCTAAGTAAAATATCAAATCAGCTTTCGAGTGTAAAACTTGAAATCAAATCGAACTTCACAAACTGTCCATGGTGCGACACAAGCTTTGTGTCGCAATGCGACACAAGTCTTGTGTCGCTATCCATGTCGCGTCTTGTGTCGCTATACAGGGTTGAGGTATAAAAGCCGGTCCCTACCTCTCAGTTGCTACACATTCTTGCGACACAAATAGCGACACAACACTCAAATTGGCGACACAAGGACTGCGACGTAATTTTCATTCGATTTCATCTTTCGGCTTGTTTTTGTTACAATAAAATCCGTGTTTCATGTTCATCTCATTCTTCTTGACTTATAGGTACCAATTTTAACCTTTTTTACCGTGTAATTCGTGTTTAAATTGTTAAAATAATATACGGGTTTTTAGGGTTTTGCTTTTTGGGCCAATTTAACGAGGTGTTTGGTTATGTTACGGGTTAAAACACATGATTTCTTGTTCTCCAAACATTGGCGCATCATTTGGTGTGCTCAATTTCGAAAAACCCCAAACTTGATCATCGGGTTTATCTGGGTTGGGCATCTGTTCGTCATTGCGACACAAGCTGCGACACAAGTCCTTGTGTCGCACTTGTGTTTGTTGCATTGCTGCGATGCGACACAACCTTTTGTGTCGTTTTTCTTTGCGACACAGGATGTGCGACATAAGCCTTCTGTCGCAGTGTTAACATAAAATCATTTTATTGCAAAATGCGACACAACCCTTGCTGTCGCTTAATTTGTTAGCGACACAAAGGCTTCTGTCGCATAATTTTTGAAATTGATTTCTGTGACACCATCTTCTGTGTCACACACCATTCTAGCGACACAAATGCTTATGTCGCCTTCTAGCTGCGACACAATCCTCTGTGTCGCATAAGATGCTTTCATTGAAATAATTTGTCTTCGAGTTTTAATGCTAACGCTTTTCGAGCTATGCTTATTCTTTTTGTTAATAGCAATGGCAGATATTAATGCAAATGATTGGGAGCCAAGGCATAACATCGTGGCTTTCCTCGAGGATGATCGGGATTCGGCTGCGCCTTTTAGGCCGATGATTGCTTTTTTACGCCGTTCCCGCATCTTTACCGCCATCTCAGCCACTGCTCCTATATACAAAGATCAAGTTGGTTCCTTCTGGAATTCAGCTGTCATAAATTCCGATCTGCCCGTGACTCGCATTATTTCAAGGGTGGACGAAACGGAGGTGGTTATTTCGGAACACCTGATTCGCGAATTCTTTCAATTCGCTGACCACCCGGATTTGCCCATCCAGTTCTCCAATTCTTTTATCAATGGCGGCATGCTCCGTCTTGGCTATCCGGGTGTCCCTAAGGATCAATACCGCAAGGCCAACCTAAGTAGGGTCTGGCGGTATCTAATGCATATCATGTCGTCTGCCTCTCCAGCAGGAAGGCTGGTTTTGATGGCATGAGCCATTCAACTGCTTCGGCCATGCTAGCCCTGGTGTACAACAAGCCCTACAACTTTTCTGGTTATATTTTTAGGGCTATGGTTGATAATGTACACCGGGGACAAACGTTGGAATATGTACCCCCGGTTTATTCAGCTCTTGCTCAACCATCTTCTCCCGGAGCTTCCGGTGAATGCCGCTCACCATTTTCGCCAAACTCCTATGAACATCCGCATCTTTGCTATCTGCGGACAATATGCGAAAGGCGTCCCGACACCGGCTGACATACCACTTTTTGGGCACATTGTAAATCAGAATTATGTTCCTCCGGCGGCCGATGAATTTTTGAATGCTTGATCTGCTCCTCAGCCAGAGGATACTTTTGTGAATGTGCCTATACAACAAGAAAATCCTCAGCTAGAGGCAATTTTGGAAGATATTGAGACTTTTGGTCGTGTCGAAGACCTTGAAGGTGAAAACTTTCAGGCACATGAGCCTCATATTGACGAAGAAATGGCTGAAAGCTCTTCTGATGGTGGCTCCACTCCACCAACTTCTCCTCGGATAGTACCTTCCGAAACCTCAATGAAAAATTTACGTCGCTTTGATATAAGACGTTTTAAGCGCATTCAGAGACGCAAAAGGGCAGAAATGGTTTATGTGCGACCCGATGTGGGTAAAAGGCCTCGTGAATCAGAATCTACGGATGAAGATTGGGTGCCTCCGCTGGTTCGCCATCGTCAATCTGCTCCTACTTCTTCTTCCACGCCACGGGTTGACATTCCCCATGTTGAGGTTCCTGTCCAACCTCTCTCGTCTGTCATCCAAGAGCTTCTGAGTCGTATGGATGAGATGCAGCAAGCAGCAAGAGACCAAGCTGCGTTAATTCAATCACAATCTGTGGTTTTGGAAGCTCAAGCTGCACAGATTAAGGATTTGGAGCTGCAGACTGCCAGAGTTACTGCTTTGGAGACTAAGGTCATAGAATTAGAAGCCCTAGCTGTAGTTTCCGGGGAGTCAGGCCTGCGTTCCATTGAAACAACACCTAAGACTTCCGCCGGAACACAGACTGATGATGTAAATAATTTTGATATTAATGAAAACATCAGTTTGGATTATTTTGCGTCTTCAGAAGCAATTCCAAATCAACCGATCGCATTAAATATTGACTACTCTGAAGCAAATTTGGAATATCTTCAAAGTCTAATAAATGAAGATACGCATCCAACGCGTGATTCAGATTTAGATGAGGCTGATATTGAAGAAGAGGTGCTGAGTGAAGATGAAATTTATGATGATGCGCCTATTGTTGAAGACTGGGAAGAGTCTGATAGTGAAAAGGAGCCAAATAATGAGTCAAATCAGTCTGTTCCTAAAATGTTTAGGGAACATCCAGACTGGATAAAGGTCGTGGCAGCAGCTCCACCAACCTATAAATTTTACAAGGTTAAAGGTGATTTTACGGGACTGATAAAAAGTTGGAAGTTTGATTGTGATCACAATGTTTTTATTATAAAGAGATCAGATGGCATTCAATACTTTCAGTCGAAATTTAAGAAGTTGAGTTCTCTCCCAAAATGTGAAATAAACAGATTAGCTCAACTGAAGCTCATTAATCCGGGAAGAGAAGGAAAGTCCGACTACATTCAGAAGATTATCAGGCGTGAAGTATATTCAAAGAGATATAACATGATAAAGCCTACTTTGGGAAAACGACGAAAATCAAAGAAAAGGCTTGACTCTGTTACAGGACAGCCGGCCGTCAAGATGATCTATCCGCCAGAGAATTGTTTGAAAAAGAACCCTCTGGAGATATTACCACTGAATGTGTTGAATAGATTATGTTATTGGCATATCGACAGTATCACTGGTGAAGCTGAAATCGTCTTTGTTCCAGATTCAGAGCCAGAAGAGAATTGGGGATTAGCTAAAAAGAAAATTCGCATTTTTGATCCAATTAGCTTGATTAATAAGTCTGAGAATGATCTAAAAGCCTTAAGCAAAAAGCAGATTGAATATAAAATAGAAGATCGAGCTGAAGCTTTAAAGTTTCAAAAGATAGTAAACATTTGTGTGTCAAAGGGAATCCACGCTGGTGGACGTTTTCCAGAAGACTAGAGCTGTTAGAAGATTTTTGAAGACCAAGCTGAAGACAAAGGGGAGTTTGTTGGTGCATATTTGTATGTCTGTCAGTTGGTCTTAGCTTGTAATAGTTTGATATGTTTTTACGACGTTTTGTCTATTATATGTAATATTACAAGTTTTGTTTTAGGCGACACAGAACCTGTGTCGCTTATGCGACACAAGTTTTGTGTCACATGAGTTGGCTGTGCGACACATTCATTGTGTCGCAGGTCATTTCGGTTTTGAGTATAAATAGATCATTTCGACCTCAATTGTGAGGTTGACGAATCCAGGGTTTCAGAGAGTGATAATAAGGCATTTCATTGTATTCAAGCTAATTGATTATCATATTAATCTACAAGTTGATTTGCGTTTGATTCGTTTGTGGTTTACGTACTATATACAATCGTTTGAATTCTGCCTCTCGATTGTGTGTGTTGATTCGAATAGGTCCAAGATCAGGGAACCTGCATGATCAACAAAACAAAGCTTTTATGGCCAACATACATGAGGTTGATGTTGAACCCTTCTCTTGTATATCTTGTATTCGTTTAACAGGACAGGTAAACTGGCTAAGAGAAGAAAATGAACGCCTTATCGCCAACATAGAACAGTTAACTGCTTCAAATAATATGTTAAAAGATAATGATAAGGTGTGTAATAAAAAGTTAAAGGCAATTTTTGAAGAAAAGAAAGAATTAAAAGCTAAAATCTTTAGTCAGCAAGATGAAATAGATAGTTATGTCACCATGCTTACTAAGGTAATGAAAGAACTTTCTGATTCTCAAACTGAGGTTTTAGATTTAAAAAGAAAATTGTAAAATTTTTCAACTTCCTCATTAGTGTTTGATGAGATCCTTCAGGCACAAAGAACTAATACTAAAAGCAAGGCTGGACTTGGTTACCATCAAGTTCCGCCTCCTAAAGATTATCTTACAATGCCTGCTAAGGTTGACATCTTAGAATTTGTGCCTACTTTTTCAAAGGTAGACATAAATCCTGTTAAATCTGTTCCTGTCAAAATTAGTAAGCCTGTGCAACTTCAGGCTGAAAAAGTCAAAGTAACTGCTGAACAACCTAGCACTAGTGAGCCTGAGCCTGTTAAGGAAAAAACTAGTGAGCCTGAGATTGTTAAGGCTCAAGAGGTTAAATCTGTTAAAACAGTTAATGATGGTGTCAAGGCTGATTCTGTTACGCCTTCTGTTGTTAGTAAGCCTGCTTTAAGTAAGGCTACATGAGATTCTCCTGTTACTGTAGAGGAGATTGTTGAAATTGAGGATATAACCGAAGAGGAATACTCTAAGGTTGAAAAGAAAAACATAAAACCCAACAATGTAATTATAACTAATGAATCTCCAATCATGGCTTTAAGTGGAAAAGGCAAAGCTAAGGCTGAGCCTGAAAAGAAGAGTTTGAAAATAAAAGAAAACATTAAAAGGCATCAAAATTCTTCTAAATCCACTGTTTTTTCTAAACAAGTGTCAAATTCAACATGCTCACATAAGTGTGCATGTGCTTTTAATGCTTCTTTCAACCATCCTCATAGGATTGTTCCAAAATTTCAACAACCTGTTGAGAAAAGATCTTGTTTCTACTGCAAGAAACAAGGTCATTTAATAAACGATTGCCCGTTGCTTGCTCAAAAGCGGTCTGGTAAAGGTGTTCCTAGAATTTCTAAAATTAGAAATTTTTTGAATAAACCTCCTTCTGTTAAAGGTTCACGTTCTCCCTCACCCGCTAAGAAATTCAGCAAAGTTGAGCCAACCAAATCATCAAATGCTAAGCTCAATGTTGTTGACAAACAACCTTCCAAATCTAAAAAGGTTTGGAAAGCGAAAGAATCATCAAGTGATTCTACATCCAACAGTGTCACATCAATCAATACTTCGGATATGTTTAAAAACAAAATTTTGACTGATGTGATCATTGTGGATGATGCTTCTGGGGTGCCCAAGTCTGTAAAGGCTTGGGTCTCCGTTTCTAATTAACCTCTTTGTTTTTGGTGTTGCAGCAACCTGAAGCCGTACTGAATAGCAAATGGTATATCGATAGTGGTTGCTCGCGGCACATGACCGGCAATATATCCCTGCTTTCCGATGTTCATGCGTATAATGGTGGATATGTTGCTTTTGCTGGTGACAAAGGAGGCATAATTTCTGGTCAAGGCACACTCTCAAACGGCCGAGTGAGCTTTGAAAAAGTAAATTTTGTAGAACAGCTGCAACACAACGTTCTTAGTGTATCGCAAGTTTGTGATAAGTCGTACACTGCTGTTTTCACGAAAAGTGAGTGTTGCATTTTGAAGCCTGGATTCGTGATTCCCGAGGAGTGGGTGCTACTGAGGGCACCTCGAGACAGAGACACATACATTCTAGATATGCGTACTGTTGAAACAAAGCAGCAAACGTGTTTTCTGTCTAAGGCCACTGAAAAAGAATCTCTGCTATTGCATCGACGAATGGGTCATTTGCATTTTCAAAAAATGAACTATTTGGTTAAGCATGATCTTGTGCGTGGTGTACCGAAGCAATCTTTCGGACTTATTGACCATTGCGTTCCCTGCCAAAAGGGGAAACAACACAAGAAGACCCATAAGTCAAAACTGGTCAATTCCGTTGAAAAACCATTGGAATTATTGCACATGGACTTATTTGGACCAGTGAGCAAGAAGAGTATTGGTGGAGCATGGTACTGTTTGGTGGTTACTGATGATTACTCGAGGTTCTCTTGGGTTTATTTTTTGGCCTCCAAAGATGAAACTGCTGAAAACCTTATCTACTTGTTCGACAAGCTGGAAAATTTGTGCAATTTGAAGATCAAGAAACTGAGAAGTGATAATGGTACGGAATTTAAGAACTCTACACTAGGTCTGTTCTGTTTAAAGAAAGGCATTGATCACCAGTTCAGTGCTGCAAGAACTCCTCAACAAAATGGAGTTGCTGAACGTAAGAACAGGACTCTCATTGAAGCTGTACGGACTATGTTAGCTGACTCAAAACTGCCTATCACGTTCTGGGCAGAAGCGGTCAACACAGCCTGCTACATTCTGAATAGAGTGTCCATGGTTAAGAAACGCAATAAGACCTGTTACGAGCTTCTTAACAACCGTAAACCAAATTTACAGTTTCTTGAGCCTTTTCGGGTGTCCCTGTATGATTATGCACAAAAAAAGAAAGGGTGGTGAAATTCGGTGAAAAGTCGAGTGAAGGCTATTTTTTGGGTTTTTCAAATAATTCACCTAAGAAACGTGTGTATAACAAAGCAAAAAAGAGAGTGGAGGAACATTTTGAAGTAACATGTTTGCGTTATACTCAGCCTTCATAAGGAACGGGACCCGACTTCTTGTTCGACTATGACAGTATGTTTGACTCATTCAAACTTCCTGCTAAGGATGAAGTTGAACAGGTGGTGACACTGCTTCATGGACTTGATATATACTCTGATGTATCCAAGTCTACTACAAAAACAACACCACCTCCTCCTCCCACTACTGAAACAGTTCAAGAACCTGACACAGATCCAGATATGCCGGCTTTATCAGACGGGGAAGTTGAATCTGTCACAGAGGTAGACAACGAGACTTTGATCTCTGGGGGAGACGATACAAATTTGGAAACTGTCATTGAACATGAAGAGATTCCAACTAGCCGTGTCAATATGAATCACTCGGTCGATAATATTATTGGTGATTTATAAGATGGAGTTAGAACACGAGGGCAAACAGACTGCCAGTTAGCTCAAATGGAGTCATGCTTCCTTTCTCAAATTGAACCGAAAAACATTAAGGAAGCATTGACTGACTCTCACTGGGTAGAAGCCATGCAAGACGAGCTCCAACAGTTCAAAAAGTTAGAAGTTTGGGAGCTGGTTAAACTACCTCAGTGATTCTATCCGATTGGTACTCGCTGGGTTTATCGAGTCAAGAAAGATGATCGTGGCATGGTTGTGAAGAAAAAGGCTCGTTTGGTGGTGCAAGGTTTTACACAGATCGAAGGATTGGATTATGACGAGGTTTTTGCTCCAGTTGCGCGTTTCGAATCCATTCGGCTATTTCTTGCTTATGCTTCATTCAAGAAATTTCGTGTTTATCAACTGGATATAAAGAGTGCGTTTTTGTATGGGAAGGTAAATGAAGAGGTTTATGTGAAACAGCCTCCTGGTTTCGAAGACTCGGTGCATCCTGATTATGTCTACAAACTCGACAAAGCATTGTATGGTCTTCATCAGGCTCCAAGGGCTTGGTATGAAACGTTGTCTCAACATCTACTCACAAATGGTTACACCCGTGGGCAGATTGACTCAACTCTTTTTATCAAAAAGACAGGAAAGGATTTGTTACTTGTGCAGGTATACGTGGACGACATTATTTTCGGTTCGACCAAGAGGTATAATATGATAAAGCCTATTTTGGGGAAGCGGCGAAAGTCAAAGACAAGGCTTGACTCTGTTACAGGACAGCCGGCCGTCAAGATGATCTATCCGCCGGCGGATTGTTTGAAAAAGATTCCTCTGGAGATATTACCACTGAACATTTTGAGTAGACTATGATATTGGTATATCGACAGTATCACTGGTGAAGCTGAAATCGTCTTTGTTCTAGATTCAGAGCAAGAAGAGAATTGGGGATTAGCTAAAAGGAAAATTCGCATTTTTGATCCAATTAGCTTGATTAATATGTCTGAGAATGATCTGAAAGCTTTAAGCAAAAAGCAGATTGAATATAAAATAGAAGATCGAGCTGAAGCGTTAAAGTTTCAAAAGATAGTAAATATTTGTGTGTCAAAGGGAATCTACGCTGGTGGACGTTTCCCAGAAGACTGGAGCTGTTAGAAGATTCTTGAAGACCAAGCTGAAGACACGGGGGAGTTTGTTGGTGGTCTGAGAATGTCTGTCAGTTGGTCTTAGCTTGTAATAGTTTGATATGTTTTTACGACGTTTTGTCTATTATATGTAATATTACAAGTTTTGTTTTAGGGGACACAGAACCTGTGTCGCTTATGCGACACAAGTTTTGTGTCACATGAGTTGGCTGTGCGACACATTCATTGTGTCGCAGGTCATTTCGGTTTTGAGTATAAATAGATCATTTCGACCTCAATTGTGAGGTTGACGAATCCAGGGTTTCAGAGAGTGATAATAAGGCATTTCATTGTATTCAAGCTAATTGATTATCATATTAATCTACAAGTTGATTTGCGTTTGATTCGTTTGTGGTTTACGTACTATATACAATCGTTTGAATTCCGCCTCTCGATTGTGTGTGTTGATTCGATTAGGTCCAAGATCAGGGAACCTACAACATTCTCAACAAGCATACATAATATGACCAATTAACACACATAGGCAAGAGGAACTATGTGATTCAGTAGACATAATAAGTAAAATGTAAAAGTAAAATAAACAAATATAAATCCAGGAAGATATTAAACGTAGGTGTGATTTTCCACGAAGCTTTTTAGAATATAAATTAATTCATGATATAATGAAATAAAACACCATAGTATTAATATCGTATATACACATTAATATATTTTAAATCATATTAATAAATAATAATCTATTAATATTTAACCAACAACAAATGTATAATTAAACTTTAATATAAAATTCGGACAGTAACTCGCTGAGTTATGACATAACTCATCGAGTTTCTTGTCACAGAAACTTCCATTAGCAATTAAACTTAAAATAAATCATTTTTCAATTCACTAATCCATGTCCTACCTTTCCGGGGATTAAACATTGCATGATATTGTTTTTCAATCAAACATTATAGAATATTTGTCAATCAATAAATAATAAATCATAAAAGTGATATTGAGATATCTAATGAAATAAATATATTAACAAATCATTTCAATTGTTTTAGTTTCAGCAATCAATCTACATTTAAATATTACAACTAACTTATTGACAAATTAGTTGTACAAACCCATTCAATCAATATAAAGAAAATCATAATTCACAGTACAAGATATTTGCAAATCATACTATTACTTTCTCCAATTAAATGAATAAATACTCCTTGTCATCCTTAAAACTGTTAAAACTACAAAGTGTTTTCCGGTAATTTCTGGTGTGTGTGTGTGTGTATATATATATATATATATATATATATATATATATTATAATGAGAATACGAGTCTCTATTTATAGCTAGATTTTGTTCGTCTGGTAAACTCGGCGAGTAACTCACTCAGCTCGGCGAGACTCATTCGATCTCATCTGCAAATGAATATAGTCTTCTTTCAGTCTAGGTTTATTGAGTTGCTTCCTCAGAATCGGTTATTCGATTCTATCTTCTTCCTTTCTGATAAGTTTTAGTTAGTCTCAACTTCGTATTTTGAAATCAGAAATTTATTGTTTCGGATATTTAAGACGTTTGATAGCGTCAAATAATGTCATATTTATATAATAATATTCCCTTATTTTTAAGCATTTTTATTGCAATTTATTTATATATATTACTGATTTCGTTTATATTTGCAAAAAGGTGTTTAAATTAGAGAAATATAGAAAAGGAACGAAAACGGGCTCAAAAACTGGAGAAAATGAATTAAAGTATAAGAATCAAGAAGACTGGGCTTAAAGAGAAGATTAAATCCAAAAGATTACTTTATTGGGCCAAATTAAAAGAGTAAATTCGGATTTGTGAAGATTAAAGCCCAAAAGAAGAAGCCCAGCCCGAACGCAGAACATTCTGGAATTGACATTCAACCGGCGGTTAAAATATTCAGCCGGTGGTTGAAGCTAAAAACGGAAGGCGGTTGGAGCGCGCGGGTCAAAGCCGGGTTTCGTGGTAAAAAGCCAACCCAACCGGTGGTTGAAGTATCCAACTGGCGGTTAGATTTGCGATCTGAAATCTATAAATAGAGGCCTCATTCAGCCAATAAACGATACAATTCAATACGATTTAAGAAAAGCCTAATTCAATTCTAGGGTTCAGAAGTCGACTAAAGGTGCGATTTGGAGGCTAGGAAACTAGGGTTTAAAGGTTTTCAACCCTAACGAAGATTTGGTTCGGTTTATGGTTTATTGGGTTTAATTCTTAATCTTTTCTATTTACAATGTGTAATTACATGTTTTTAGATCTAGTTTTGATTACTTTGAACATGAGCTAATTCTTTAATTGTATTTGCTTAGATGAATGACTTTTAAATGAAGGTTTTATGATAAGTTTATGTTGAGTTGAATTATGAATGATTATTGAGTTTATTTGAAAGATCCATAATAATTGTGTGTTGATTAATTGTTACTTAACGTGATCAATAGACTTATGCTATAACTAGGGTTCGTATGAGTTGATTGATTATTTGCAATTAAGTAATTTATTATTTAATTGTGACTTGAGACTGTAACCGGTAATAGGTTAAGAGAATAGCAATTAATAAAACCTGATTAATGTGATAATTATTTAATCAATAATTATAAACGTTCGTTAACACGAAGTTGCTGAATGAATCTCAATGATCTGTTGATAGTATTAATTGAATAAGGTTTAGGTTAATAACACTTGGAAGAAATTCTAGTGTATTCAAGAGAATCTAGTATTAAGCTAAAACATATAGGATTAGTTAACCTTAACAGGAGACTATCTATATTTGTTAAAATCACCATAATAAATAATCAACAATTCAATAAACATATCTGAAACCTGAATCGAGAAATCACTAATCTAAGTAAATACATTCTTCTCTATCTGATTATCTTTAGTTACTTTTTATCTTTTATTTGTTTAAAGTTTAAATCGTTTTCAATTAAACGTTCGTACGGAACTAAAACGCACCCCTTATTTATTTGTAATTTGTAATTTAAGGTTTAATTAATTATTTTAATTTGCACCGTTTCCCTGTGGTTCGACTCGGTCTTACCTAAGCTATATTATAATACGAACATGTAGTCTTGCCTGGTTGTGTTAAAGTTAACTTTAGTATTTCCATTTAATTAAAACTTGTTATTTTTAATCACCACTTAACACGCATCAACGTTTGTAACAACTCGGTGAGTAAGCAGAGGCTCGGCGAGTTATGCATCCGGGAATCTTTAATCTTGCATTTTAACCCTTAACTTCTTCCTTTTATTCATTTCACCTCCAAACTACTAATAAGGCAAATATAAACAAATAAGTAACATTTACTCACTTTATTATTAAATAATTAACTAAAATACTATACAAAAACATATATAATTTTACACTAATCAAATATTTTCACACTTAGACTTTTGCTTGCCCTCAAGCAAAACTAACAACATAGAAATATTCGATTACGTTATTTAGCATAACTTTGTTTCCCCAAGTTCATAGATAAATAGAAAAAAATTCTCATCAGCAGTCAGCATAGATTAAATCAAGTATTTATAATTAGATATCTCCTGAAGAGGAATTCATTTTTGGTAATCACTCAGCTCGCTCTATTCTATCATTCTACATGTGGGTGTTACAGTGTTTTTCTCAAATACCAGTCATATAGAAATCAATTAACTAAAGGTTTGAAAATAGATCAAAGATCCACTACAGAGATATATAACACATATAATAATCTCTTAAAGGACTTAACTGACTCTTTTGGATTGTAATGTAATGTAACATCTTATACTATAATTTAGATAAAGGGATCTGAATAGAACACTTAGTAAATAACCAAAATATACTTCTATGTTATCGAGCTTTCTCCGTTGAATTTCATTCCATCTCTTCCAGGATCGTAAATACTAAATATCTTCCTTATGAATCAATAGCATTTAGTTGTTGCATTTATTTACTACATTTTTTTTATACTTAACCATCTCCGTTTGTTTCTTTAACATAGTTAAATGATCTGTAAACACTTCTCCTCCCTCCAATAATATATTGTTCCTTCTTCTGTTACCAATAGCTCTGACGAGTTTCTTCACTTCCAGTGTATAAAGAAATTCAAAAATTTTAAATAGCTTATTCAGATCTTAACTAAGGAAAAATGATAAGTAAAAGTGGATATGGCGAATTATATAAGTATCAAATGGCACAGAGGATTGTCTATTGGGATTTGGTAATTAAAATGAGCACTATATTATTGTGAAATGGAAATTTAACTAACTAATATTATTTCAAAGATATATCTACAATCTTATCCTAATTTATTTTGTTTTGAATCTCCTACTATTTGCCTTTCACAAATATATATTTTATTTTTGATATTATCTTTAAAAGATAACACTCTCCTTAAGTAGTCACAAAATGTATCATAAAATCAAATTCTAGCATCAATCGAAGTACCGGTTTTCTCAAAGAAAAGAAATTAAGAATTTAAAATGAATGCTTATGCCTCAAGTATCTCACACAGTTTATAAATTTATATCATCCTTATCATAATCTATTTAAAATATATTTAATGCTGATAAAAGTTTAACAATTTTACTACTAGTTATGATTTGAAAGTGATTTATTGAAAAATAAATTAATTTAAATAAAAATATTTTTTAAATCTTTATTGAAAGATTTTGAAGTGTTTGTTTAATTGATAAGTGTACGTATTATCTTCCATACTTAAAGTTGCACATTGTCCTCAATGTTCCATACTTAGGTGATTGTTCTCTTTCTGACTATCCGAAATTGGATTCTACCCCTTAGGTTGGTGGACTTGATAGTAACACGAAATTTGCCAACTTGTAATCCATATAGTCGATTGCTTCCCATGGTCCAAGACATCTAGTTAGTTCGTATTTCTTTGCAAATATACCCATAAGTCCTTCGAATTTCAATAGGTATAGTTCTGCACATCGAAATTCTTTAAATACGATCACTAGTTTCTTGAATTCTTCACTTTCCGGTTCAATGAGCTTTACCCAATCTCCTTCTCTTACCACTTCGTTGTTACCGAGGTAATTTGGTTGCCTTGTGATATTGAGTGGATAACTCTACGGGCTTGTTCTTTATATAAACTCTTTATTGACAAAGTCCGGTACTTCTTGGAAGGATTGTGTCTGCATTGGGTCATCATAATCAACGGTACAAAATCGGAATATTTCAGTTGGTTTGATACATGAAATGCGCAATGTTCGTCGCAGTGGTCTATATGCTAGACTCGACGAGTTTCTGGATGATCCTCATCGAGTTTTTCTGACTGCTTCAGCTCTGTACTCTTCTTCCGATGAGTTCTCATAAGTGTAATCTTTACCTGATTCTGTATATTGTATGATGTTTTGTGAATTTAGGTTAATTTATTTTTCTACTTGCTGGCGTCTAGCAGCTTACCATTTGGTGTTTTGACCTTCGCATTCTTTTGCGAATTTCTGTGCAGCTCCCAATCCATCTTTGTAATTTTCGTTTGCCTTCCATGCAATGAGAAACAACTGTTTTATGCAAACATTGCAGATGTCACAGTTTATTCCTCTATTGTATTTGGAGGATCCCTAATCTTGAGTTGATCGGTGAGAGTTGATATTTTGATTAATAGTCTCCATTTCTGCTTAAGTGGTTGCTTCATGTGCGTTGATTTCTAATAGTCATGATATTATTAGGTATATCAATTGCTACATCTGTTAGTCAAATAAATGGTTGTCCGAGGGTAATCGGGATGACATCGTCGGCTTCCAGTACCACGAAGTTGACTTTCTGCGCAATCAATCCAATGCTCAAATTAACCTCATGTTTGACTCCTATGGATTCATGCCGCTCTCCATTAGCCAAAATGACTTCATTTGTCGATGTGTCCAATGCTCCTAAATTCAGGTTAGTGTATGCGTTTTTCAACATGAGATTCAGATTTGATGCAAGGTCGACCTCAACTCCTCCAATGATTTGACTATTGATGCTACACGAAATTATTATCTTATTAGGTCCCATATTATCTCCAACAAAAATGTTTGCGCGATTCATCTGTAAATCAACCACAGCTTTCGAAAATAACAAGCTACTAGTATAAATGAAAATAGACATATAGTTATTAACTAAACAGTTACTATTAATGTTGTTGTAACAGAGAACTCAGCGAGTATGAACTTAACTCGTCAAGTATAATGCTATTCAAGAAAGGGATGATTTCACTACAGAATATAATGTTGGCAATGGAACCATCCCTTTCTTGAAATCGAGTTTTGTGTTTATGTAAGATAGAGGAGCAGTTACCTGGAAAAGTACAAAGCAATGTATTGTTGCTGATTCCATTGCAGAGGCGGAATATATTATGGCAAATGATGCGGCGAAAGAGGTTGTATGATTGAAGAATTTCATAATGGATGATGTGTTATCCACCGTGTATAAAGATGGAGTGGAAATGGTCTAAGTGTCAATTAAATCAAAATCAAATTTTAATATTTATATTCCCAGCAGGCATATATAATATGACTAATTAACACATGTAGGCAAGTTGACCTATCAATTAATAGCATAGTATAGTATGTTTACCAAGATTGTCTCCAAGGAATGTGATTAAATATTTTAACAAAGACATAATAAGTAACATGTCAAAGTATAATAAACAAAGATAAATCCAGTAAAGGTGAAAAGATTTTCGATTTTCCGGCGGACTTTTCCGGCGAGGGGCGATTTTCGATTTTCTCCTTCTTCCGGTCATGGTTTATACTTCTACTCCGTTAAAAAGGAAGTGGTGAACCCCTTGATCCGAGTGTTGTGTCCCTTGTGCTTTGGTTTGTTTGTCTTCGTGTTCCCTGAGGCTGGGTCTCCGTGTTTTCTGTTTTCCGGCCACTCGAGATGAAAGATAAAGGTAACCCAAAAAAGAAAAAGAAAGGGACTGGTGGTTCGGGTTCTCGAAGTAGGAGTGATCAAGAGAGCTCTGTTTCGTCGGGTTTTGCTTTGGACCCGGATGTTGCAGGTTTAGGGTTTGTCGCGGCGCCGCTGCAGGAGGTTGAAGAAGACCGGCACTGCGACACTAAAGGCGACACAAGCCGTCGACCTAACCCTACTAGCGACACAAGCCGTCGCCTTAACCCTACTAGCGACACAAAAGGGTGCGACACAAGCAGTTGCGACACAGGGGGCGACACGTCGGGTAACTCTTTGTGCGACACCACACCCTGCGACACTAACAAATGTAGCGACACTAGCCCTGAATGTCGCGTTCCCCTTGCCTCTTGTTGCGACACTGATGATACTTCTTGCGACACTACTCAGTGTCGCAGGGGGAAAATCCAAGCTTCTCAGGGTGTAAATCCCGAATCTTTGGGATCGTGGGCGGAAAGTTTACTTGCTACTATTCGTGGGAGTCAGGTTGGGGTGCTAGACCCTGGTAAATTCCCTGATTCCCGGTCTGGTTCTCTTGAAAAACCTGTTGTGGGTGCTGATGTTTGCCAGTTTGGCAATGCTGCGAATCAGGTTGGGATTAAATATCCCTCCGAAATCCCTGATTTCTATGATATTACTGGGAAAGATGTTAAGGATGGTAGTGAGACTGAAAGGCTAAACCGTAGGAGTGCAAAAAATGCTGATCTGGTCGACAAGCTGGCGAAGTATCCTGTCCCTACTGTTAATCCAGATGGCTCTAGTGATAGTTCTTTTGCTACCAAGGGTCTGGACAGGCTTAAAGCTGCAGATCGTGTTGTTAAGAAAAAGGTTAATTTCCGTGCTCTGCAACTGGAGGCTCCTGATGATAGTGATGTGGATGTGGAGATCCCTTTGGCCACGGTTGTTGAAGCCAGTAAAAAGTACTCGAACACTCTGTACGGGTACTTCATTGGCAAGAGATTACCATTTCCCGTGGTCCAAAATTACGTGATGAATGTTTGGAGGAAGTTCGGAATCGAGAAGGTTATGATGCACTCCAATGGCTTCTTCTTTTTCAAATTTTCTTCGGAGCATGGTATGAATGAGGTTCTTGAGGGGGGGGTCCTTGGATGATTAGAATGGTCCCTATTATGTTAAGAAAATGGGATTCCGATGCTGATTTAGCTAAGGAGGATCTTACACGAGTGCCGGTGTGGATTAAGCTCCATAATGTTCCGCTTTTGGCCTTTAATGAGGTGGGGCTGAGTGGTATTGCCACCAAGGTTGGGACTCCTCTTATGCTTGACTCCTATACTAGTACAATGTGTACTGAGGCTTGGGGTCGACCAAACTTTGCTCGTGCCATGGTTGAGGTCGTGTCGGGGGCCGAGTTGAAGGAAAATATCACGGTGGCGATCCCCAAGCTCGGGGGGAATGGCAAGACCCTTTATACGGTTAGGGTCGAGTACGAATGGCGCCCGCCTAGGTGCAATATGTGTAAAATTTTTGGCCACGAAGATGCTGAATGCCCCAAAAATGTAGTGGCTGTTGAAGCGCCAAAGGCAAGTAACCCGGAATTTGGTGCCCCCAAGAAGACAGCCCGAAGCCCGCTAAAGCTGGGTGGGAAACCCCTTGATGGTTTCTCTGTGCAGAAACAAAAGCCTAAAATGATCTTTAAGGTGAAAGACCTGGGTACTACCTCCAAACTGGCTCCAAAGGGCCCCCTTCTGAAACCGATTTTCAAGTCTGGTTTGGAAGCTTCGAAACCCTTATCCTTGGAAAACCGCTTCGGTGCCTTAAGTGACGAGGAGAAAGAGGATGATCCAAAAGATAAGAAAACCCATAACCAGGATGATAATAGAAATGGCCCAAGCCATCTCTGTAAGTTTAAAGGGGTGGTCTCTGGTTGTGGTACTTCGGCTGATGAAGCTGAATCAGACATTGAGGAAGTCTATAATGAGACATCTGTATACATGAAACTTCCTATGGAAGGATCTCTTTCTGAGGGGGCAAGCACTCCCAGGGCCCCTAGTCTCCATGGTTAGTCTCGCTTCGTGGAATGTTAGGGGTTTGAACCGCGCCCCCAAACAAAAAGAGGTTCAACAGGTGGTTAGTGAGAACAAGTTGTGCATCTGTGCCATCTTAGAGTCCCATGTCCATGTCTCTAATCTCAATCGTATATGTTCTAAGGTGTTCAGAAGGTGGAGTTGGTCTTCTAATTCCTCTAGGAGCGCTAGTGGATCCCGCATTATTCTGGGTTGGGATCCTGACCGGTTGATCTTATGATTATCTCTTTTACGGATCAGGTCATGCATTGTCAAGTTCGGTTGCGGGATAGGAACCAGCCTTTCTATTGCTCTTTTATCTACGCGGGTAATTCCTATTCCCATAGAAGGGAGTTGTGGGATAATCTCCGTCTGCATAGCCAGTTTGTCCGTAAAAAGCCTTGGATGTTATTGGGTGATTTCAATGCCATTCTTAATTTGGAAGATTCTTCAGCTGGCTCCTCCAGGTGCACTATTTCTATGCGCGAGTTTAGGGAGTGTGTGGAGGATATTGGGGCTGTTGATGTGCCGGCCACGGGGCTTCACTACACTTGGAATCAGAAGCCTCAGTCCGACTCGGGTATCCTGAGGAAGATTGATCGTATCATGTGCAATGGGGAGTTTCTGGGAGCTTACCCTGGGGCTCGCGCTTTATTTCAGCCCTACAGGATCTCTGACCACTCCCCTGCGGTGCTTACCCTGCCTGTGATTCAAAAACCCCGTATTAAGCCCTTTAAATTCTTTAATCTGATTGCCCTTAAACCAGAATTTAAAGATATTGTTATAGAAGCGTGGAAGGAGAACCTAGAAGGGCATTCTATGTTTCGGATTACCAGAAGGTTGAAGAAACTTAAAAAACCCCTTGCAAAGTTTATGAGGGACCAGGGTGACCTCCATAAGAAAGTCGATAAGCTTCGTACTGAATTGGATGAAGTTCAAAAAGCTCTTGACTCTAATCCCGACTCTCTTGTTCTGCGAGAGGAGGAGAGCCTTTACCTTCGTGCTTTCAATGCGGCGGTTCTCGATGAGGAACGGTTCCTGAAACAGAAAGCAAAAATTGAATGGCTTCGGGTGGGGGATTGTAATTCCAAGTTCTTCCATAACGTGGTTAAGGAAAAAGCTAATAGGGTTCGGATTGAGCGTGTGCATGACTTGCATAACGTTGTCCATGAGGGTGACTCAGTGCCCCTGACCTTTGTTGACCATTACAATAATTTTTTGGGATGTGCTGGTGATTCTACTCCGCTGGATACTTTGGGGCTCTTCTCTCGTAAACTCTCGAGATCCAAGGCTGTTCTAATGATTCGTCCTGTTACCAAGGACGAAGTTAGGGCGGCTTTATTTTCTATTGGCAACAGTAAATCCCCGGGCCCTGATGGTTACTCGGCCGCTTTCTTTAAACGGTCATGGGAGATCATTGGTGACGATATGTTCTCTGCAGTTCGTGATTTCTTTGCCAATGGCCAGATCCTAAAAGAAATCAACCATACTGTCATTGCCCTTGTCCCGAAAGTTGCCTCCCCCTCTCGAATAAATGATTTTCGGCCTATTTCCTTGTGTAATGTCCTGTATAAGTGCATCAGTAAGTTGATCACTAATCGTATCAAGGATGGGCTGGAAGATATTGTGAGTGACAATCAGTCTGCCTTCATTCCTGGCAGGAGTATCTCAGATAACATCCTCTTAACCCAGGAGCTTATGAGATGTTACCACCTTAATCATGGTGCTGCTCGCTGTGCTTTCAAGATTGACATTCAGAAAGCTTATGATACTGTGGATTGGGGTTTTCTCAGGACTATCCTTCATGGCTTTGGATTCCACCCGGTTATGGTAAATCTGATCATGACTTGTGTGTCTAGCACGTCCTATTCCCTGAGTATTAATGGAGGTGTGCATGGGTTCTTTAAAGGAAAACGAGGTCTGCGGCAAGGGGATCCAATGTCTCCTTATATCTTTACTCTAGTGATGGAGGTGCTGACCTTTCTTATCCGGAGGAAGGTAGACGGATCTACCTCCTTTAAGTACCATGCGAAGTGTGAAAATCTAGGGCTTGTTAACCTGTGTTTTGCAGATGACTTGTTTCTCTTTGCGCATGGTGATTTGGAATCTGCTACGGTTCTTCATTCTGCCCTTAAGGAATTTAAGGAAGTCTCGGGCTTGATCCCCAGTATCCCGAAGAGTACTGCTTTCTTTTGTAATGTCCCCGACTATGTGCGGCAAAGTATCCTCCACATCATGCCTTTTGAGGAAGGCACCCTTCCGGTTCGTTATCTCGGGGTTCCTCTCATCTCCTGTAGGCTTGTCAAATCTGACTGTAAAGTTCTGGTGGAGAAGGTTCAGAATAGTATCGGGGATTGGAAGAATAAGGCTCTCTCATTTGCTGGCCGTGTCCAATTAATCTCCTCTGTTCTCACTTCTCTTCATGGATATTGGGCATCTATGTTTATTCTTCCTGCCTCTATTATAGATGATATTGAGAAGCTTATGAGGGGCTTCTTGTGGTGTCAAGGCCCAATGAAGGCTGGTAAAGCTAAGGTGGCATGGGATGACGTATGCCATCCAAAGCGTGAAGGTGGTTTGGGGATCCGTCGCTTGAGTGAATGGAATATCTCTCTCATGGCCAACCACATTTGGAGCATCCTCTCCAGAAAGAATTCCATCTGGGTCAGATGGGTGTATGCTTACAAACTTCGTGACCGCAGCTTCTGGGATGTCCCTGCTCAAAGTAGTATGAGTTGGGGTTGGCGAAGCCTCTTACGTATCAGGGAGGTCGTCCGGCCGTATTGCTGGTATAAGATTGGTAATGGGAGGTCTGTGTCGGTTTGGTATGACACGTGGTGTCACCAATGTCCCATTGCCCGTATCTTTTCCAGCCTCCGTGATATTACTCGCTCGGGTTTCTCAATCTCTGATTCTGTTGCTGATCTCATTGACGGTGACTCTTAGAGATGGCCGGTCGAATGGCGTCAAAGGTACCCTTATCTTTCTCAGATTGAGGTCCCTACTCTTTCCTCACTGCTTGATAAGCTTATGTGGCGCGACTCGGCCGGAGAGTTTCTCGATTTTCGGGCTGGTCAAGTTTGGGAATCCATTCGGCCAAGAGGTAGCATGGTGGATTGGGCTCCTGTTGTGTGGTTTTCTTCTTGCATTCCTAGGCATGCTTTTCACCTGTGGCTCGTCTTAAGAGGCAGACTGAAGACCCAAGACCGTATGAGGCAATGGGATGTTGGCCCTTCGGTTGACTTAGGCCTGCTGCATTGTCAGCTGTGTGGTTCTTGCCAGGACTCTCATGCTCACCTGTTCTTTGAATGCTCATTCTCCTCCCAGGTTTGGTTCAGGGTTATTAATCATGCAAAGTTGCAGGTTATATCTGACTGTCTTGAAGTTCTTATGCCCTCCTTCCTATCTGCCACAAGCTCGAAAAACATTGACCATGTGGTCGCCCGTCTGGTGCTGGCGGCATCGACGTACTTCATTTGGCAAGAACGGAACTTTCGGCTATTTGACAAAGGCAAAAGGTCCTTTAAGGAGGTGGCTGACGCAATCATCAATACGATAAGGTTAAAGCTGGTTTCCTTTGCCTTCAAACCCTCGTTTCGTGCTCTCCGCACTATGGAGAGATGGAAGATCCCGAAAGGGGTGAGTCCTTCGTCAAGTTAATCCTTTCTTCATGCGGACGTAGTGGTTTATTGCTTGGCTAGAGTCTTGTTGTTGTTGTTGTTGCCCCATGGTTGTGTGGCCTCATAGTTGGGCTTTGCTGGTTGTCATACTCAAGGCCTGTCTTGTGTATGCTCTTAGTCTTTCCGTCTGTTAGATTAAGTCAATGTAGTTCTACCACATTCATTGTTCTTGTATTGATTATCATTTTATTCTAATAATATTTGCCGGGGTATTTTTTCCCCTTTATCAAAAAAAAGATAAATCCAGTAAGATATTAAACATAGATGTGATGTACTTTTCATAAAACAGCTTTTTAGAACCAAAATTAATTCTGTATATAATGAAATAATAAATCACCATAGTATTAATAACATATATGCGCTATTAATATATTTAAGTCAGATTAATAAATAAAATCTATTAATATTTAATCAACATCTAATGCATAATTAAACTGTAATCCAGTAACTTGCCGAGCTATGCCAGAACTCGCCGGGTTTCTTGTCACATAAACTTCCATATAACAATTAAACTTAACATAAATCAGTTTCCAATTCACTAATCCGTCTCCTACCTTCACGGGGATTGCATGAGACTTTTTTCCAATCATACATTATAGATTATGAGTCAATCATAAAATAATAAATCATAAAAGTGATATTGATAAATCTCATGAAATAAATATATTAACAAATCATTTCCACTGTGTCAGTTTCAGCAATCAATCTACATTTAAATATTATAACTAACTCATAGACAAATTAGTTGCACAAACAATCAATCAATATAAAGAAAATCATAATTCTGAATTCAAGATAATTGCAAACCATACTATTATTTTCTCCAATTGAATGAATAAATGCTCCTAGCCTTCCTTATAAATGCTAAAAAAACATAGTGTTTTCCGGTGACAGTGATATTTGTTGTGATTTCTATTATATCGTATATATTATAATGAGAATATATGAGTCTCTATTTATAGCTTGATTCTGGCCATCTGGTAAGCTAGGCGAGTAGCTCACTGAGCTCGGCGAGTCTCGTCTGGTCCTATCTTCAAATGAATTCAGTCTTCTTTCAGTCTCTAGGTTCATTGAGTTCTTTCCTCAGAATCAGTTATTCGATTCTATCTTCTTCCTTCCTGATAAGTTTTAGTCTATCTAAACTTCTTATTTTGGAAACGGATATTTATTGTTTCATATATTTAATACGTTTGTGTCAACTCTGGAGTAATGTAGAGGCTCGGCGAGTTATGCATCTGGGAATCTTCAATTTTGCATTTTACCCCTTGAACTTCTTCTTTTTCTTCATTTCAGCTCCAAACTACAAATAAAGCGAATATAAACAGATAGGTAGCATTTACTCACTGATTTATTAAATAAATTAACTAAAATACTATAAAAACATATGTAATTTTACACTTATCAATGGACCTTGGAGTTATCTGGTCCAATTGATATCCTTTGTGATAATCTCAATGCTGTGGTGCAAGTTAAGAAACCAAAAGCTCATCACATGTCCAAGCACACATTCCGAAAGTATCACTTGATTCGAGATATCATCGATAGAGGTGATGTGGAGATACAAGAAGTTTTGGCTGACGACAATGCAGTAGATCCATTGACAAAAGCATTGTCACAAGCTAAGCATTATGAGCATGCTGAATTTATAGGAGTGAAATACCTATAGGCTTGTAATAATTCTTTTATGTATTGATTAAATCGTTGAACCTTATTGAGAGTTTATGTTATAAAGAATTATAGAGATATTTTTGTTTTTACATATTGCTTTAAGTTGATCAACCATTTAGTATGTTTTAGCAATCTATAAAATTTCGCATGACGGATTCCAAAATCTTGCATACCTACTCGTTGTCATGGAAATCACAACCGGGTGACGGTGACTGTGAAATATTGGCTGAAATCTTAAGTAGGACCTAAGGCGTAAAGGTTGTCAATGATTCATGGGTATTTGATTTGATCAAATATTGGGTGACCCCCGTTGAGTGTAACTTCATGGACTACTGATGACATCTTATAATGTCTTATTTATATTATAATATTTCCTTATTTCTAAGTATTTTTATTGCAAATTATTTATATATATTACCGATTTCGTTTAAATTTGCAAAAAGGTATTTAAATTAAAAAAATAAAGAAAAGGAACGAAAACAAGCTGAAAATTGAAGAAAATGAAGAGAAGATTAAAGACCAAGAAGATTAAAGACCAAAAAGATTGAGCTTAGAAAGAAGAAGAACCCAAAGAATATAGGATATTGTTAAACAAGGAATTTTACATACTTATTAAAGAGATCTCAAAACAAAAGACACCCAAAGTTTCAAAGGATCAAAAGAAAGTTCTAAAGATTTTGAAAAGGGAACAAACGGTTGATAACATTTCAACTAAAAAATATTACTAAATCAAAAGTTGATCAAGTTCAATCTGAGACTGTGTCTAAGTCTGATCCTCAAAGCTGACAATCCACTCCATTGAAATGCGCAACTCCAACATGCGCATGTTCAAAGATTCCTCAAAATCAAACTTCTAAAGTTTTTGTCGAGAAACGATATTGTTATTATTGTGGTTATAGAGGACATCACAAGATTGTTTGATTCTTTCGAGAAAACTATTGAGGAAGAATGAGAGAAAAATGAATTTCAAAGGAAATAATTTTTCAAAACATGTGTCAAAGTATAACTCATTTTCTTCAACATTTGTTAAGAAAGATGAAAATGTTGTGAAAAACAACATATATGACAAACAATCTCTCCAACCAAAATTGGTTTTGAGAGTTAAAAGTGAGAAAAAGGAACAGAACAAACGATCTTTCCAACCAAAATTGGTTTGGAGCGTTAAACGTGCAAAAAATGAACTTCCTGTTCCCTTCAATAATTCATCAATCATCTCAAACGATTTTAAAAAACATTCAAAGTTGGTTGATGTAAATATTGTTGATGATGTTTGATGGCACGCCCGGTCGTCGGTTCGGGCGCACTCGTTAAGTTTAGATATTTATATTTTGCGGGGCCTAAGTATACTTTAAAGCTATAGCGATAAGTATGATGTTAGGGTCGTTCAAATGATTCAGCTATATTGTGAAACGTCGACTTAGGAGACAGTCTATCTAATTGGTAAGGGTTTTAAAATTTTGTTGGGAGTTTTGTTTGATACTTAGGCAGAATAACAGTAAATAAAAACGAAAATAAAATGGGTAGCCGGTAGTCAAGATAGGGAAGGTGTTTGTTGTGATTTCGTTAACCTTGTATTGGGATGATGCTTATGTTCTAAGTTATGAAAACGTCTTTTAAAGATTTGTATTTATCTTAAGTATATGTGAGGTAAGCACTGGCGCCCTACTGATAGATTTCTCGATCAGTCTGTCACTGAGCAACTAGGCTATCGTGATTCTGATCGGAGTAGATTGCCCAGCCCCCAACGTTAACCTATTACGGTATAACGGCCTCTACGAATAGATATCCTGGGCACTTGAATAAGGCGACAATCCAACTCGATGTCCGACCGTTCTTAACCCCACATGGATACTTATATTAATAAAACATTTAAGATTAAGACTTAGTGGGTGCTTTGATGACATTCTATCGATGGGTTTGTAAAGTTCAGAGGTTTTGAAAACCAGGATGACACAAAGAATTATACCTACGACTTTTCCTTAGCTTCCACGGTGTACTACACCAGAGGTGTTTCCACAGCTATACTAAGTAATCAGCCGTTTTACGGTATTTCGTTGCTTCATACATTAACGGTTCCTCTAAACTCATTTAAGCTAAGTTTGTATTTAAGCACATTAATTCATCCATTTATGATATAAACCATCCCTTACTTTTAATTTCCCAGGAAGTCCCTAATTTAATTACGATGTACTTCAACGATCGGTTAAGATAGTATTTTCCAAAGTTTTATAAATCAGACCATGTACTTTTAAACACAGATAATTAATTTCCCCTAGATAAGGTTCGCGACGTCTTATCCAATAAGGTTTTAATCACGCTTACCGGTTGAAAGGCTTTAGTTTAAAATGAGGTTTAAAAATCATAACATCATCCCAATTACTACGGCTAACTACATCACAACAAACACACAATAGTACTACTCACTAATCATGATAATCGATCCTAAATCTAGCATAATCAAAGCAATAGCATGCATTATAATTAAATAGATAAATGATAGATATAACCGTAATAGAAGAGTAGTTGAAATAAATGCCGATATATTACAATGAGCGGAACTTTGAATTACAAAATTGCCCCTCCGAGTATCTTCAACGAATATTACAATATTGCCCTTTCGTTAGTCTCGTTAAATATTAACGGAGAACTAACGACTAACTAACTAACTAACCTAGAGTGAGAAACTAGAGAGAGAGTAAATGTATGGAGGTGGATGAGAATGGATGAAGAGATGGATGTTGAAAATGGTGAAATAATGCATCTATTTATACAAGTTTCTCAATCGTATTTCTCAACCGTATTTTTGCCTTCAAATTCCCAACCGTATTTCCCAAGTGAATAAAAATCACCAAAAATACGGGAGAGAACCAAAATACGGGAGAGTTTGGCCGTATACGGGAGGGACTCAACCGTATACGGTTGAGCTTGGCCGTATACGGCTGAGCACGCCGTATACGATCTAGACAGGTCGTATACGGTCTGTGCTAGGCCGTATACGGTCTAGCTCAACCGTATTTCGGCTCTTCGGTTCTTCGTTTCTTCGTTTGGGCGCAACTTCTTCGTCTTTTATCCGTTTTGAGCGATTCTTGCGTCCACGTTCTCGTAATTTCCTAACGAACAAAATGACACTAATTAGAGGTGCTAACTCAAAGTGTAGGTCACAGGTCATTAAAGTGAGTGAACGAGAATACCGTTGATCGTTTTTGCTCTATTTTACTCGTTTTTAGTTCGTTTTAGTTGATTCTTGAAGCATCGTCTATATTTTAGCCCATGTAATGAATTTTAGTAAATAATGATTTATTTCAGATGTTTTCATTAATAATGGGGCTAAAAAGGCGGGATAACTATACGTAAAAACATGACTTTTACGTGTTATCAAGTATCCCACACTTAGACTTTGCTTGTCCTCAAGCAAAACTCAAATTTTCTCACTTGCTTCCCGATGAAAACATTTTGAAATTGTCGAAGAATTTTGGGAAATTAAAACATTTTTAAGAATAACCATTTTTATCTACAAGTAAACTATTTCAGAAACCATAAGTAAATAAGGTATTTGTTTCAGAAACATGAAATGATTCTCTTAGGCATGCTTTCAATTCTCGCGATCTTGGAATATACATGACTAGGCGATCTCACTAGGTGGTCACTCAATTCACTCTAAAGTATATCGGGTTTCCTATTCATTCTAATCAAACGAAATTGCTCATAAGCCAGTTATGCAGCATCCATCGTTATAGGCTTGATCAAGAATCAGATCTCCACCACTTAGGTGAGGACGGTGCTAATTATCCTAGGACATTCTATTGGGTTGTAATGTTTAGTGAGGTTTAAGGGGTATGGATAAGTGGGAAGTTTTTAGGTGTTAAAGGGGTTTTATTGAAAACGGAAACGGATAACGGGACGGAAGGGAAAACACTTTAGATAGCTATTTTTACTTCTATCTTTTGAAAACACTTGGAAATTTTTCATACTTTGAAAGGATTCGAGTTTTCGGGAGATTTGAAGCACTTAGCTTTATTTCGAACGACATATATATTTTTCTTTTTGGCTTAGAACTTCTTTGCCAAGGAATTTCTAAGGAATTTTTCTTTTCTTTTTCTTTCCTTTTTCTTTTCTTTTCTTTTTCTCTTTTTTCTTTTCTTTTTCTTTTGCCCTTAGAAATCCTTTCTTACTTTCAATCTTCAGTCATTTTAACAATTTCGACTTTACTCGGTGCCAACTTTTCGCACCACAAAAACTCTCGATTTTGAGTATTTCAATCATGGGAACGCACACGAGAATATTTTGAGTAAACACGAGATTTATGATTTGGAATGTAAGCAAAAAGGATATCTAGATAACGTTTTTTATAACTTTAAAAATTCTAGATAAGTTTTTGGGAGGTATGGAGTAAATGGGTTAGGGATGTGGGTTTATGAAGAAAAATATATTGGTTAAGGCTCAAAATGGTTTACTAAGCGGATCATCAACACTTAAAATGAGTGTTGATCGGTTTTTGGTCTTGAAGAGAAGGCTATACCGCGTCAAGGTCCTCTAATTACACCTATACCACGTACAGTACTCTACCAATATGGTCTGGAAATGCATGTCAGGAGCAAGTTCTAATTCTGGAAGCATGCATCGGCACACACATCAAATGAATTGTGAAGCATTTAAAATGAATGCTTCTCATTAGGCTCATTATTACTTGTATTTAGTATGAAATAGGACTAAGTACAGTAACATTTTGTATATTTTAATATACACACGTACGTAATTAATTTTAATTATGCGATTCCAATCGAATGGAATCCGACACGATAAATACGGACGTTGGTGAAAAATATTTTCTTAAATAACGTAATTATAGTAAAAAATGTACCGTACGCGACGAAAATGTACCGTACGCGACGAAAACACACGAATCGAGCCCGACAACCGAACGAAGTTCGAATTATACTTCAAAAACATAAAATGAAGTATTTTAAATAAAACTTCAATCAAAATTTACGCGAATAAATCGTTAACGAAAAACATGATTAATAATCATTTAACGTTTAAACGAACGACGAAACGAACGGGTAAACGAACACCGCACGTAACGTAAACTTGGGGAACAAATTTAAACAACCTACACCTCAAGTGGAGCCCCAAAATCTGCTACCATACCATGCCCCGCCTTACCTCCCATGCCCAAGACTTCCCACTCCTTAAACCATACTCTCTTTACTCACTCAACACACAATCAACTCCCACGCACACTCAAACTCTCTCAAACTCTCCCACACTTTCTCTCCTCTCTTTCTCAAGAAATCCCAGCAGCCACCACACACCACCATCAACCACCATCATCACCATCATCATCCACCACTCTTTTAGGAAGAAAGTCAAGCACGAAATGCAAGATCAAGCACTCTACATCTCTTTTCTCTACTCGATCATCAAGCTCACTCGTAAGAAACCTCACATTTCATGTTAATTACTTGGAACATACTTATAAACATGTTATAATGTCCATTTAACAAGATCATGTCCAAAAACAAAGTCGAGTTAAAATTCTGCCCAAGATATAAACAGTTTGAGAGACTTTTCGTACTCAAAACTTAATGAAAATGGACGATTCAAAAGACAAAAATTAAGTTTAAGAAGTTAGCTTTCATCTCAAAGTGTTTCATAATTTTTCGACACCGTTTGATACCCGAAAACGATTTTATAAAAACATGTCGTTAATCTGTCTCGGATGACAGATTTTTGTGCCAACTTCTCGGTTCTATAACTTGAGCTACACAACTCCAAATGACATGAGGTTTCTTCATAATTATTGCAAATCTTGTTAGCTTTAAAAGTTGTACCATTACGTCTCATGAAGTTTTGTAGATTTTTCTCAGTAATTAAAAGATCACACCTGTATCCGGATTCGTCACTTTTGGACGTCAGGGGATTTGACTAATTATTTGACCAATTTAACGTTAACTAAAAATTATGGAAAAATTATGTTAAGTAGCTAAGATATGGGGGAATGCCTGGGAATTTTCTCGGATTTTAACTCGACACTTTAACTAGTCAAAACGAGCCACGAAAAACATATAATTTTGAAGAAACTAACCCATGGACTGTTTTTAATATTAAATTAGAAACGACACTTTTGGGTTAACCATAAAACGTAACTCTACTTTTTATAAGTTCTAAAAACATATTTAAGAGTCGTGTAAAAGTTTCGGGTCAAACCGAGCACGTTTGACCAAGTTCCCGAACTCAAAAACACATCAGACCCTTAGTGTCGCACTAGGCCCAAATCGGGTGCGACACTAACCCTGTGTCGCTATTTTTAAAACCAGCAGTATTAAATTATCGCAACCTGCGACACAAAGCCTAGTGTCGCTAGCCAACAGTACTAACCTGCGACACTACCCTTGTGTCGCAACACTTATAACTAGCAGTATTAACCTACGACACAAACCTTAGTGTCGCACACTTATTTATTTTCTCGACTGCGACACAAGCTTCAATGTCGCAATAAAATTAAATACTTGCCACCTGCGACAGTAAGCCAGTGTCGCAACCATTTTAAGTGTCGCGGTAACCACAAATAACAACGAGTATCGATATACAACGTTACACGCAATACATATACTCTTATAAGTATAAAATGAATCGAACATAATAATAATGTCTCCAGGAATTATTATTACTGTTGGTGCATATTTAGTGTGTCTGTCAGTTGGTCTTAGTCTGCAATAGTTTTTTATATGTAATTACGACTTATGTTTTATAAAAGTAATTACAAGTTTTGTTTAGGCGACACAAAGCCTGTGTTGCTTATGTGACACAAGGCTTGTGTCGCATTAGTCGGTTGTGCGACACATCCTTTGTGTCGCAGAGTTGGTTTCGGTTACATATAAATAGGTACATTCGGCCTCAGTTTGGAGGTTGACGAATCTAGGGCTATCAAGAGCATCTGTGTAATCATTCTTTGTAACAAGCTAATCGTTTATATCAGTAATATACAAGTTTGTTTTGATTTGATTCGTTTGTTATTTGCGTATCTTATTCAATCGTTTGAATTCCGCCTCTCGATTGATAGTAACATTCCGGTTTAGATCAGGTTTAGGGAACCTACAAGTGGTATCAGAGCCATAATCTTTGGATTGTGTGGTATCGGATTGTTTTGGTACGTTTTTTCGGTTGAAATCGAATAGTTTTGGTGTTTAGATCTTCATAAACTGTGTTATTGGAACATATTCTAAGTTTTCTTGAAGATTTTTGGGTTAAGATTCGTCAATCGTTCGTGGTTTTTCGTGAGGGTTTCGAAAACTTGCGAATTTTGGGGTTTACAGCCGCTGCTCTCCTCAAAGTTGCGACAAAGTCTTTGTGTCGCGTGTAGGGTTTCTGCGACACAGCATTGTGTCGTATTTAGGGTTATAGCGACATAAGCTTGCGACACCAGATTCGATTTCACGACATAAGTTGCGACATAACCTGCGACATAGAATTTTTGCGACATAAGATTTCCTGTGCTACTGGACAGCGACACAACCCTTGTGTCGCCAATTGGATTGTTTAAATTTATTCATTGCGACACATCTTCAGTGTCGCCATCTGATTTTGCGACACAACATTGTGTCGCATTACATTTTTTTTTGTTTTTTTTTTGTGTGTTTGTTTTGCAGGTTATATAAATGGCGTCTTCTTCGCTACAACGTGTTGGTGATCTACTGAAACAGAATTCAGAAGTAGGTAGTACAAACAAACCACCTATGTATGCACTTGGTATGGACTATGCGTACTGGCGTCAACGGTTTGAAGCGTTTGTATCTTACAATGACCCTGAAATGTGGGTTGCTTTGGTTGAGAGATATGAACGTCCTGTTAGCACTAGAGTATACTCTGAAGCTGCCCCTTTGAAGCCTATTAAGTCTATGACTCCAGATGAACGAAAAGCCTTTGATAACGATAAAAAGACTCATTCTGTCATAACTATGGACTACCACCTTCAATTCTTAAGCAATTTAGACATCTCGACATTGCTTATGATTTATGGAAAGCTTTTGAGAAGAGATGTGGTGGAAGTGAACAATACAAAAAGAATAAATTGCAACTGGTCAAGAAGCAATATGATGTTTTTGATATTCTACCAAATGAGTCTCTCTCAGACTTGTTTTCCAGATACTCACGGTTGGTTAGTGAGTTAATTGAAGGAGGGGTTGTTTTGAATAAAACTGAAGTCAACAAAAAGCTCCTAGAATCTCTACCTGCAAAGTGGGAAAATAGGGTACTGCTGATGGAAAAATATCTAGACATTATGAATATGTCACTCGATGATCTCATTGGACAGCTGGAAGCTGACTTTTTGGACATGTAACGAAAAGAAACAAAGTCTACTGCAAATGTCCAAAATCCTAAGATCTATGGAGTGGACGTTTCATCTAATGCGACATCGGGGTCTGCATTCTTAGCAGGTGGGTCTGGCATTTCATCAAGTCCACAAACAAGTGCTACTTCTGGTGTTGCTTACCTTCAGCCATCAAGTCATCAAGGACCTCTACCAGCTGCTACACAAGATCATGTTGCACTTTTCTCAGCATTTCTATCTACATATGCTGACTTCCTCTGTAAGAAGGCTGGTTCTATGGATTTGACTGAGGAAGATTTTCGTCAAATTGATGATTATGAGTTGGAAAGAATGGATTTAAGGTGGAATTTGGCCATGCTTACTCGTAGGGCCAAAACATATTTCAAAAGAACTGGAAAAAAGTCATTGGAGGACCCAAACGATAAGGGTTTGGGCTTTAATAAGAGCAAAGTGAAATGTTACAAGTGTCAAAACTATGGACACTTTGCTCGTGAATGTGAGACTAAGCAGCCTCCCTCTGGATTCACAAGGCCTACTCAAAACAAGTCTGCTGAGAAGGCTAAAGCAGAAGAAAAGGCAATGGTGTCGGCTGCCTACATGTTGTCGGATGAGGCTTTCGACTGGTCAGATCAAGCTGTGGATGACCAACAAAACAAAGCACTCATGGCTAACATACACGAGGTTGATATTGAACCTTTGTCTTGCATTTCTTGTATTAAATTGACTGGCCAGGTTAATAGGTTAAGAGAGGATAATGAACGTCTTATCTCTAATATAGAACAGTTAACTGATTCAAATAAATTGTTAAAAGAGAATGATAAGGCCTGTGACAAAAAGCTAAAAGCGGTTTTTGAAGAAAAGAAAGAACTAAAAGCTAAGATTTTTAGTCAGCAAGATGAGATATACAGCTATCTCAAAATGCTTACAATTGTAAAGAAAGAACTTTTTGATTCTCAAACTGAAGTTTTAGACTTAAAGAGAAAATTGTCCAACTTTTCAACATCCTCCTTAGTCTTTGATGAGATCCTTCAGGCACAAAGGACTTATACTAAAAGCAAGGCTGGACTTGGTTATCATCGATTCCCGCCTCCTAAAAATTATTTTCCTATGCCAGTTAAGGATGACATCAACGAATTTGTGTCTACCTTTTCAAAGATAGACATAAATCTTGTTAAATCTGCCCCAGTAAAAATAAGTAAGTCTGTGCAAGTTCAGGCTGAAAATGTTAAAGTGACTGCTGAACAACCTTCCACTAGTAAGCCTGAGCCAATTAAGGCAAAATCTAGTGAACCTGAGCTTGTAAAGGCTAAGGAGGTTGAATCAGTTAATCTTGTTAATGAGAGTGAGACTAAGGTTGCGCTTGTCAAGCCTGTAGTTGTTAGTAAACCCGAGTCAAGTAAGACTTCATGTGAATCTCCTGTTACTATAGAGGAGATTGTTGAAATTGAGGATATAACTGAAGAGGAATTCTCTAAGGTTGAAAAGAAGAACATAAAGCCTAACAATGTGATTATAACTAATGAATATAATAACATGGCTTTAAATGGGAAAGGCAAAGCTAAAGCTAAGCCTGAAAAGAAGATTTTGAAAATAAAAGATAATATTCAAAAATATCAAAATTCTTTTAAATCAACCAATTCATCTTCTCAAGCATCTAACTCAACATGTCCACATAAGTGTGCATGTTCTGTTAATGCTTCTGTCAACCATCCTCATAGGTTTGCTCCTAAATTTCAACCCCATGTTGAGTAGAGATCTTGTTTCTACTGTAAGAAACAAGGTCATTTAATAAACGACTGTCCGTGCTTTCTCAAAAGCTGTCGCACCCCAAAATTTTGATGCAACGTAAGTTAACGCGGGGCGCGATGAAATCAGGAATCATCATACAAGGATATAACGAACGACTTCTAAATGAGTCGTTTGAAAAATAGTACATTCCATTTATATAAAATGTTGAAATATATTGTTTACATGTCACAAAAATACTGTATCCCTAGAGTCCGCGTTTAAAACGGGAGATTCTATTACATAACAGTTTGCAAAAAGTAATGCGAAGGAATCTCCAGTAATGCAATTGTGAAATCATGTGACTCTAGTGTGCAGTCCCCCTGAAGGAATCCTACTGTTGCTGTGAACCTGAGAAATACATACTAAAACGTCAACAATAATGTTGGTGAGTTCATAGGTTTAGTTATCAAAGTATCAATGTGAACCACGAGATTTCCATATTGTTTGTATCACAAAACTATGATAAATAAATGTATACTACTGCCATGAGCTCATAGTCCGAAGCTTAACCGATATGAGTTTGCCTCCTGCAGGTGTCTAATCCAGAACACCTGTATTTGGGTGTCTAAGCGCCCGTTTGACCAGTTAGAGCTACTAACTCGGACGGGGATGGTCAATCCCAAATAGATCTATTTATAAATACTCGCGCTAAGATCCATACTAACGAAACTATGATGTGTAGAGGACTTTTGTGTGGATTAGAAAGTAAAAACCACTCATGCAATCCATATATGTGTGTTTCTGTACTCGTGTTCATGAAAACAGTGTATGTATTCTCACCCCAATAGTTAAAAACAGTAAAAGTTGGGCTATGAGACTCACCTGAGTCTTGATAGAGAGTGTTTGTATTCAATACACGTATATCCAATATGTAACCTTCTAGCGCCCTGAACGCATAAGGTTATGAGTAAGTGAATGTCTCAAAAGATCATTCATGCTAGTTGTCCACTCAACTAGTTATGTCCAAGTGTTTGTCTATCGTTCGTGTCTAGAAAAACGTGTACGGCCCGTTGGTGACGTTTTGTAATAATAATTCCCGAAGATGTTATTATTATGTTTGTTTATTTAGAGTTAGTATCGCATGCTACTGCGACACTTGAGAGTTAGTATTATGTTTGTTTATTTATGTTTGTCTATTGTTCAAACTGTTTTATAAGACATAGAGAGTTAGTATCGCATGCTACTGCGACACTTGAAGTGGTTGCGACACTAGGCTTAGTGTCGCAAGTGACGAGGATTCAATTTGTTGCGACACAACAGTTTGTGTCGCAGTCGAGAAAGTTAATAACGGTGCGACACTAAGGTTTGTGATTTCAAATCGATGTGCGACACTAAGGGTAGTGTCGCATATTAGTACTGCTAGTATAAATATTGCGACACAAGGGTAGTGTCGCAGGTTAGTACTGCTGGTTTAATCAGTAGCGACATAAGGTTAGTGTCGCACCCAATTTGGGCTTGGTGCGACACTTAAATATGTTTTTAGAACTTGGTTAAACGTGCTCGGTTTGACCCGAAACTTTTACACGACTCTTAAATATGTTTTTAGAACTTATAAAAATTAGAGTTACGTTTTATGGTTAACCCGAAAGTGCCGTTTTATATTCGTTACAAAATCAGTCCCTTCGGTTTATTTCATCAGTTTTGGGTCGTTTTCGTAACTCGTTTTGACTAATCAAAGCATCGAAATAAAATCCAAGAAAATTTCACGGTATTCCCTATGTCTTACCTTTCCAAAACATATTTTTTCCATAATTTTTGGTCAAGTACAAGTCATGAAATCGTCCAAGAACCAAACATGTGTCCAATGGGTCGATTTCCTGACCTTTGCTCAGTGTTTAGTCCATATCTCACGATTTACAAAACTTCAGAAAGCGAAATAGTACTACTTTTAAAGGTAACAGAAAATGTGAACTTTTCCAAGTGGTTTCAGTCGATTTAGGTTTGTAGATCTTGAGATATGCCTTCTCAAAGTTGGTCAAATTTTCAATTCAAAAGGACAGTTCGGACACTTACTTTTGTAAATTCGTTTTCCCATACCAACCGATCTCAAAAAAATACAAAACCACATGGGTTCGAAAGCTAACATCCTAAAATTGATTTTAGGCTCAAGAATCACTCGATTTGGTTGAGAAATGAGTTAGATATCATAAATCAAAGTTGGGTCAAGTTTTTGTACAACAGTTAATCGTTTTGTCCGATGGTTTTTATTATTATCCAATGGTTTTCAGTTTATATCTTGGACATAATTATTAAAAACGAACATCTAACATGTATATGAACATTATCCAAGGAAAGCTAATGAGTTTAGAAGGGATTCTTACAACAAAATCGTGATCTAAAGTCGAAACGAGTAGAAGAGGGCTTTTGCGGTTTTGTTTCTTGTTTCCTTTGCTTGTTCTCCTTCTTTGTATGATGTAGATGATGAAGGTGGAGACTAGAGTTCTTGGAAGAGGTTGAGAATGGTGGTGTTGGTGGATTTGCTGAACTTTTGAAAGAAAGAGTAGAGAGTAAAGGGTAAGAGGTGTTTTGTGTGTGAAAGAAATAAGCTTTCAAGGTTGTGGGAGGTGTTTAAAGGGAAAGGTTGGGCCAAGGGGCTATTGGGCCGGTTTCATGTGCCTGGGCTGGACCGAGATTGGGCCTGGCCCATTGTGGTTCTCGGGCTCGCGACTCGCTCCTCGATTTTGTGTTACGTTACTCGGTCGATTAAACGTAAATCGCGCGTTTTAGAATTTAATCGTTAACGTTTAACTTTTGCGTTTTGTTTTTGATACGAAGTCGCTATTTTAAGTTGACCAATTATCTTTAAAATACTTTATTGAACCTTTTCCAAAATATTGTCGGGCCTCGTTCGGGTGTCGGGTGCGAATCGCGTGTTTTAGCCGCGTATGGTACGTTTTATACAAAACGTGAAACGTTTAATATACTTTTGTAATAATATATGTTAAATAACGATTATTTAATATAGTCGTGTTATTTAAGAAAATGTTTTCCACCAACGTCCGTATTTATTGTGTCGGATTCCATCCGATCGAATTTGCGTAATTACAATTAATTGCGTACGTGTGTATAATACAATATACAAAGTGTTACTGTACTTAGTCCTATTTCACACTAAATACAAGTAATAATGACCTATCTTAGGTACAAATGATGGCCTAATTTGTCGGGTGTCACAAAAGCAGTTTGGGAAAGGTGTTCCTCGGATTTCTAAATTTAAAAACTCTTTGAGCCACCCAAAACCGCTAAGAACATCAACAAGATTGAGCCACCCAAATCTAAAAAGGTTTGGAAAGTGATAGAATCACCAAGTGATTCAACATCCAACAGTGTCACATCAGCCAACACTTCTGACTTGTTTAAAAACAAAATCTTGACTGATGTGATCATTGTGGATGATGCCTCTGGAGTTCCCAAGTCTGTATAGGCTTGGGTCTCCGTTTCTAATTAATCTCTTTGTTTTTGGTGCTGCAGCAACTTGAAGCCGTAAAGAATAGTCAATGGTATATCGATAGTGGTTGCTCGCGGCACATGACCGGCAATATATCCCTTCTTTCTGATGTTCATACTTATAATGGAGGATATGTTGCCTTTGCTGGTGACAAAGGAGGGGTAATTACTGGTCAGGGAACATTCACTAACGGACAAGTGAGTTTTGAAAAAGTTAATTTTGTGGAACAACTACAACACAACCTGCTGAGTGTATCGCAAGTCTGCGATAAAATGTACACTACTGCTTTCACGAACAAAGAGTGTTGTATTCAGAAGCCGGGATTCGTAATTCCTAAGGAATGGCTGCTACTGAGGGCACCTCGAGACAGAGACACATACATTCTGGATATGAGCACTGTTGAAACAAAGCAGCTCACTTGTTTTCTGTCTAAAGCTACTGAAAAGGAATCACTGTTGTCGCATAGACGTATGGGTCATCTTCATTTTCACAAGATGAACTACTTGGTTAAAAATGATCTTGTGCGTGGTGTACCGAAGCAATCCTTCGGGTTAAACGACTATTGTGTTCCCTGCCAAAAAGTGAACAACATAAGAAATCCCATTAGTCAAAGCTAGTGAATTATGTTGAACAACCGTTAGAATTATTGCATATGGACTTATTTGGACCAGTCAGCAAGAAGAGTCTTGGAGGTGCATGGTATTGCTTGGTGGTTACGGATGATTACTCAAGGTTTTCTTGGGTGTACTTTCTGACTTCTAAAGACGAAACTGCTGACATTCTTATGTACTTGTTTGATCGACTGGAATTTTTGTGCAATTTGAAGATCAAGAGACTAAGGAGTGACAATGGTACGGAGTTTAAGAATTCAACACTAAAGTTGTACTGCTTAAAGAAAGTCATTGATCATCAGTTCAATGCTGCTAGGACCCCTCAACAAAATGGAGTTGCTGAACGCAGGAACAGGACTCTCATTGAGGCTGCTAGGACCACGATAGCTGACTCAAAACTGCCTATCACTTTCTGGGCAGAAGCGGTCAATACAGCCTGTTATGTTCTTAATTGAGTGTCCATGGTTAAAAAGCGCAACAAAACTTGTTATGAACTTCTTAATAACCATAAACCAAATTTGCAGTTTCTTGAGCCTTTAGGGTGTCCCTGTATGATTATGCACACAAAGGAGAGAGTAGCCAAGTTCGGTGAGAAATCGAGTGAAGGTTATTTTTTGGGATTCTCAAACAATTCGCCTAATAAACGTGTGTATAACAAAGCAACAAAGAGAGTGCACGTTAGCCTGATATGATCCCTAACCAGACTTAAACAATTCTGTCACCAAAAAGATTTTACGATTTTGTGTTGATTGTAAAATAGAATCAACGGTTTTTCTGTTAAATCTTGTATACTTTTAATTTTTAGTCTAATTTTACTGTATGTTTTTCAATTTCTCCAAGTTTCTAAATTCATATCAAATCGGGTATCAAAATTGAACTTTGAAATCACATCAAAAATCACAAACTGACTGAGATGCGACACAAGCCTTGTGTCGCTATCCATGTCGTATCTTGTGTCGCTACTTAGGTATAAGGTATATAAGCTTGACCCTACCTCCTCAGTCACTACACCGTTTTTGCGACACAACCAGCGACACAAGGTCTCCACTGCGACACAAGCACTGTCGTTCGTTTTGTGATTTGATTTCAAGTTCTTCCTGTTTTAATTCCAATCCACACCGTGTATCTTGTTCTACTCATTGTTCTCGATCTATAGGTACCATTTTTACCTCTTTTCCCGTATATTTTTGGTTAAATTGTTGATTGTTTTTTAAGGGTTTTGGGGGTTACGGTTTTGGTTCAAATTAATGGTCTTTCCGTGAGTGTTACATGTTAAACAAAAGCTTTCGTGCACCAAAAACTTTGGCGCACCTTTTGGTGCAATCGTTTTCGAAAAGCCCCAAATGTGTTCTTCATGATTTCTGGGGTTCGGTATGTGTTCGTCGTTGTGACACAACCTGCGACACAAGCTCTTGTCTCGCAGTTATGTCAGATCAATTGGATTTCAATTGGATATGCGACACCAATTTTGTGTCGCTTTGTTTTGCGACTCAATGTATGCGACATAAGTCTTCTATCGCGCTTATTAAATTAATTCAATTTATTGCAAAATGCGACACAACCCTTTCTGTCGCTCTATTGAATAGCGACACAAGCCTCTTGTGTCGCGTACCTATCCCAATTGATTTCTGCGACATAAATTTCTTATGTCGCCACTTGTATAGCGACACAAGTGATTATGTCGCACACATCTTGCGACACAAACACCTATGTCGCACAACCCAGATTGTTTTACTTTTGAAATATATTGTGTATGATTTTAATGCTAAAGTTTTTCGAGCTATATTTGTTCTTTTGTGTAAATAGATATGGCAGATGTCAATGCAAATGAATGGGAGCCACGACATAATATAGTGGCGTTCCTGGACGATGACCGGGATTCGGCTGCGCCATTCAGACCAATGATCGCCTTTCTTCGTCGGTCTCGAATTTTCACTGCCATCACCGCCACCACTCCCATCTATAAGGATCAAGTTGGTTCCTTCTGGAATTCAGCTGTGATAAATTCCGATCCGCCCGTTACACGCATTATCTCAAGGGTGGATGACAGGGAGGTGGTTATCACTGAACAATTGCTTCGTAATTTTTTTTGCTTCGATGACAACCCGGATTTGCCTATTCAATTCTCGAACATATTTATAAATGGAGGCATGATCCGTCTTGGATATCCGGGAATCCCTAAGGATTAATACCGAAAGGCCAATCTCACAAGCGTCTGGAGGTATCTCATGCACATCATGATCGTGTGCTTATCGAGCAGGAAGGCAGGCTTCGACGGAATGAGCCACTCAACAGCCTCTGCTATGCTTGCTTTGGTGTACAACAAGCCCTATAACTTCTCTGGTTATATCTTTAGGGCTATGGTTGATAATGTACACACCGGGGACAATCGATGGAACATGTATCCGCGGTTTATTCAGCTGCTGCTTAATCATCTGCTTCTTGGTCTTCCGGTAACCGCAGCTCACCACTTTCGCCAAACGCCGATAAATATCCGCATCTTTGCGATATACGGCCAATATGCAAAGGGGGTCCCAGCACCGGCGGACGTTCCTCTCTTTGGCCATATTGTAAATGAGGGTTACGTCCCTCCGGAAAATGACGCAACTCAAGATCCGGTTGTTCCGCCGCAGCCGCTTATAAATATTGCAAATTTTGTGAACGTTCCTGTTCAATAGGACGCTGCTCTAGCAGAGGTCTTAATGGAAATCGACAATTTTGCTGATGTCCCAGTACAGGAAGAACCTGTCCCTGTGGTCCAAGAATCTTCGGCTACGGCTTCCGATTCTTCTGTCGATCCAAAAGACACGCCAACAGACTCGGATGGTGATGTCCCTTCTCCGGCTGTTATCGAGAGCCTCCGAGTTCATAATACTCGCCGGTATGAGTGCATTCAACGCCGGATTAGGCAAGGATGGGTGCATGTGCCGTCTAACCGGGGAAAAAGGCCCCGGGACGGGCAACATACTGAGGATGTTACTTATGAGCCCCGTCCTCATCCTCGCTCTCGTGGTGCACCGCTTTCTACTTCTGCTGATCCTTCACCTCAACCGGCCGTTCTGCAACAAATTTTAGAGGATTTAACAAGGATGCGTGCTATGCTTGCTGATCAGGCTATAGTCATTCAAGTTCAGGCCTCTCGGATTACAGAGTTAGAGCAGACGGCGGCTAGGGTTCCTCATTTGGAGAGTCGGTTACTAGAACTAGAGGCCCTTGCTGTTGCTCCGGGGGAGTTAGGCCAAGTAGAAACAATATCTAGGGCCCCCGGTTCAACTGAGGATGAAAATGTAAATGTAAATGATAATATTATAAATGAAAATATTCGTTTGGATTATTTTGCGTTTTCTACTCAAATTTCAGGTCAACCAATCGCGCTAAATATTGATTATTCTGAAGCTAATCTTGAATATCTTCAAAGTTTGTTAAATGATTCGGTGCCTGAGGATGCAAATGTTGAAACTGATGATGATGTTGAGGAAGAGGTGCTTGATGAAGATGAAATCTATGATGATGCACCTGTGGTTGAAGATTGGGAAGAGTCTGAAAGTGATAAAGAGCCTGAAATTGAATCTGATATTCCTCAACCTTCTGCTGCTGATCAGTCTGCTCCTAAAATGTTTAGGGAACATCCCGACTGGCTAAGGGCTGTGGCAACAGCTCCACCAACTTGTACTAGGCTGATAAAAAGTTGGAAGTTTGACAGTGACCACGATGTATTTATGATAAAGAGATCAGATGAGATTCAATACTTCAAACCAAAGTTTAAGAAGTTGAGCTCTCTTCCAAAATGTGAAATTAACAGATTAGCTCAACTGGAGCATGTTAATCCGGGAAGAAAAGGGAGAGCCGACTATATTCAAAAGATTATAAGCCTATTTTGGGGAAACGTCACAAGTCAAAGAAAAGGTTTGACCCTGTTACAAGACAGTCGGTCGTCAAAATGATTTATCCGCCGGCAGATAGTTTGAGAAAGATTCCCCTTGAGATATTACCACTAAACTTTCTACGAAGACTTTATTATTGGTATATCAATAATATCACTGGTGAAGCTGAGATCGTTTTTATTCCATGTTCAGAACCAGAGTCTACGGATAATTGGGGATTAGCAAGAAAGCAAATTCGCATCTTTGATCCAATCAGTTTGATAAATATGTTTGAGAGTGATCTGAAGGCTTTGAACGATAAGCAGATTGAATATAAAGCAGAAGATCGACCTGAAGCTCTAAAGTTTCAAAAGATTGTTGGTATTTGCGTTTCTAAAGGAATTCATGCTGGTGGTGTATTCCCTGCAGACTGGAAATGATCGAAGAAATTTGTGAAGACCAAGCTGAAGACACAGGGGAGTTTGTTAGTGCATATTTAGTGTGTCTGTCAGTTGGTCTTAGTCTGCAATAGTTTTGTATATGTAATTACGACTTATGTTTTATAAAAGTAATTACAAGTTTTGTTTAGGCGACACAGAGCCTGTGTCGCTTATGCGACACATGGCTTGTGTCGCATGAGTTGGCTGTGTGACACATCCTTTGTGTCGCAGAGTTGGTTTCGGTTAAGTATAAATAGGTGCATTCGGCCTCAGTTTGGAGGTTGACGAATCTAGGGTTATCAAGAGCATCTGTGTAATCATTCTTTGTAACAAGCTAATCGTTTATATCAGTAATATACAAGTTTGATTTGATTTGATTCGTTTGTTATTTGCGTATCTTATTCAATCGTTTGAATTCCGCCTCTCGATTGATAGTAACGTTCTGATTTAGATCAGGTTTAGGGAACCTACAATTACAAAACGTCACCAACGGGTCGTACATGTTTTCTAAACACAAACAATAAACAAACATTTGGACATAACTAGTTGAGTGGACAACTAGCATGAATGATCTTTTGAGACATTCACTTACTCATAACCTTATGCTTTTAAGGCGCTAGAATGTTACATTTCAGATACACGTTTATTGCTATAAACGCTTACTTTCAAGACTCAGGTTAGTCTCATAGTCCCACTTTTACAGTTTTTAACTATTGGGGTGAGAATACATACATTGTTTTCATGAACACGAGTACAGAAACACACATATACGGATTGCATGAGTTGTTTTACTTACTAATCCACTGAAGTCCTCTACATCATAGTTTCGTTAGTATGGATTTTAGCGCGAGTATTAATGAATAGATCTATTTGGGATTGACCCTCCCCGTCCGGGGTAGTAGCGCTACCACGAACCGTTATGTATAAACGGACGCATTAGTATTTGTTTCTAACAAGTGTTCTGGATTAGGCACTCGTGGAGGCACATTATTTATGGTTAAGCTTCGGACTGTGAGCTCATGGCAATAGTATACATTTACTTATCGTAGTTTTGCGATACAAACAAACTTGGAAATCTCGTGGTTCACACTTATACATTTGATAACTAAACCTATGAACTCACCAATATTATTGTTGACCGTTTTAGTATGTATTCTCAGGTTCACAGCAACAGTAGGATGGCCTACAGGGAACTCTAGCTCAAGTCGCATGATTTACAAACATCAGAGATTTTCCTTGCATTACTATTTTGTATCATTAATTATGTATTAGAATCTCTAGGATTATTCGCGAACTCATGAGTTTGGTAAACATTTGGATTATTCGCAAACTCATGAGTTTCGGTCATGCCTGTTTTTGAAAATGCTAGTTTACCAGTTCAATCATCTACTTCGAATGAGGAGCTAAAAAAGGAGGTGACCAAATTGAACAAGCTCGAGGAAGTATCTAAAAAGATTGATTATGTGGTTGTGTGGGAAAATCAAATTCCGCCGAGGCTTGATTTCCAAGATTTGGATGAGGAACTACAAAGATTGCTTAGTTTTAATGACGAGGATCTAAACAATCTTAGAAATAACAGAGATGAGACGATGACTGAAGAGGAATTGTTAGAGATCATGGAGTTGAGTGTGGACAAATCTCCTCCATTGGATAAAGAATTTGGATAGTTGAAGAAAGTTGATTCAATGAAGATCAAGACTTCACTTGCGGAATCACCAACGGATTTGAAGTCTAATATTATTCCATGTGATCGTGAGTTTGTGTTTGTAGGATAGACAAAACCGATTGATGAACTATCAACGAGGTTAATTGGATTAGTTTCTAGTTGTGATATTGAGGAGTTGAAGATTGTGTATGAGCACATTTTACTTGAAAAACATAACGTTGCAATTTTGGAAGAGAGTAGTGAGTGTTCGCGACTAAGCTATTTTTAAAGAGCCACCTGACTCTTTTCTTATAGTTTCTAAAGATTTTATATTGTTTGAAGAAGTCATTGACTTGAAGACTCGTAAGGAGAGAGATATTGGGAGCAACTGTCCACCGGATAAGTGCATTACAACTCATATAGGTTCAGACATCTATGGTTTTGATGAAGATCCTGGAGACATGAAGATAGCTATTATGGTATCCTTGAGATGACATGTGGTAGATTTATAAGGAGATACTGGGGAATCGTTCGGTTGATCAACATGCCACGAGAAAATAAATGGAGAGTTGATGTTCACATGACTACTCTTATTAGGGAGAAGTTTTATAGAAATGACATAACAAAGGATAACTTCCTCCCATGTGAGTATGATTGGAAAGGAAGTTGTAGTTTAAAGGATGATCATAATGATAAAGGAATGTAGAGTCTAGCTTAAGACTTGTAAATAACTTACGCGCTTCGCGGGAGGCAACCCGTGGGTTAGTTTTTATTTTAAATTTTTATGTTTTGAACTTTGTGGGTGTGTTCTCAGGAAACCCTCACGAGACTATAACTCGTCCACTCGGGATACCGAGGGGTTTAAAGGCTTATTGCATACGCTAAATGCAAGCGTGATTCCTACGAAATTGATATTATAGATGATTGTGGCTTTGTACGATAACGAAGATGTATATGCAAGGAATGGATGGTTAAAGGTTTAACGAGCATATGAGAATACACACATAACCCCGAAGAAGTACTCGTTCCCTTTTACTTCACACGTTTGTTATTTTGCATATATTGTTTATGTTATTGCATTGAGGGCATTGCACTACTCAAGTGTTGGGGGTTGTATTTCAATTGAATTAATTCAATTAAAATTCTTAGTCGGGTTATTTTCTCTAACCACTTATCGAGTCTGTCATTGATCTTGATTTAATCAATTGATCATAACGAATCTTTATAATAGGCCAACACATGGTAATTTGTACTAAGGTTTCGATTGAAGTTTGTCCTTAGGAATTAGGTTACTTTGACATATTGTTAGGATTATATTAGTATAAGTAACTTAATCCCCTCTAGCGAAAAAATGATTTTAAATGAGATGTATATATGAGAGCAACCACATTGGGTGAATTGCATGACTAGCACACTTATAGCCCCACTATTAAATTATGTGAGATATTTTGAGCCTTATTGGATAAACACTTATTTTTAGTGTTTATATAGTTCGTTTGATATGAGTGTGCCGGTGTTTGTAATTTGTTTTAGAACTTGCCCTTGTGATGCATTTCGAGACCGCAGTGACATCGCATTCGTGTGATATAGGTGAAGTAGAGGACGAGAAGGTATTTCTTAGGATTTAGATATTTTTAGGACTATATATTGTTTGACCCTAATGATTTTGACTTTCTAACCAATTATTAGTCTGTACTCGATCTTATTTGATTAGTACGAATCTTTATAATCGGTCAATGAATCTTAATTATGTAGTTTTTTCTTTTAAAGCATTTATATCCCAGTCTACCCATGTTGTAGAACTCATTTTTAGTGCTAGAAACCCCTAGAAATCTTTCACATACACTACATCATGTTAGCCTTATTTTTTTGTAGTCATCACCCAAACTAATTTATTTAATTTTGCCTAGTTAGTTTTTGAATGAATTTGTTAAAAATGTGGCTTTTAAAATTTTTGGAAGGATTCCTAAATATGTTATAGTCCGTACGTTAAGTTGTGCTTAATTGAAATAAGTTGAACGTTATGGAGGTTTAAGTTCTAAGAATTGGTTAATTGTAATAAACTATATGGCTTTTGAAACTTGAACAAATAGTTCCCGAGGGGTGCTCGTCACCTAACCACCTAAGGTCTTTCTACGGTCTGGGATGGTTGGTCCGAAAGTTTGCGAAAGGGTTTCATAGAAAGTCATGGATTACAGTTAGTGCAATAAGAATTGTAAATAAATATATGCCTATTGAGGTTTGCTGAATGATAGAAGTATGAATTATGAAATGATTATATGAGAACTTCTAATTGGACTGAGATAACATATGAATCCTAAGTTTATTTTTGGGTCACATCATAAAATATCTAGGTAACATTTCATTAACTTTTTAACGGATCTTGACTACTATTTTACACCAATTTGTTTTTAGTCTGACATACCCTATTCCATCTACACCTATATGATTACAACACATTGAAATACCTCTTTTGAGACTTCACTTGATGCTTACGCTAGACGGTGGAGATTTGATCCTTTTGCAAACGTATGGTAATTATTGCATCACGACTTAGCTTTATTGAGTGTTATATCATTGATTTCGTTACCTTATAGTATATGTTGAGAGTTGAGTGATTTAAACACATTTCCTATTGTGAGGTGCTAGGTCGTGCATTCAGGCTTGATAGATTAATCATTTCAAGGTTTTTATAAAGATTATATATATTGTGCTAATGTGATTGCTTATGTGATTATTGTTAGTAATCTATTTAAAACCTTGTCACTGTTTGTTAAAGGCAAGAGGAGTTGTTTTGAACTTTTAAATGATAGTTTGCTTGAGGACAAGCAAAGTTTAAGTGTGGAGGAATTTGATATCGCTCATTTTATACATGTCTATTTCGCGCGATATCACGTCTTTTGTACTTATTTTGTAGTTAATTTCATGAACTTTCGGTACGTATTTAGTTTGAAATTGATTTCATGTGTTAAGGTTAATGATTGATGAAAAAAGATGAAAATATGGATTATTTAGTAGATTTAGCGAGGCTTCACCATTTTGGCCATATCTCCCTCGTATGGACTCGGATTGAGTTGATTTAAAAGCCCAAACGAGCGGAACTCAGAGAGCTACAAATTTGCAAGAGTTGAGGTTCTGAAATTCAAAAGTACCCACCGGGTACTTAGTACCAGCTGGGTAGTAATGTGTTTACCAACAGGTAGTAGAACGCCAATGGTGTACTTTGTGAAGAAAATGGATCACAAAATTTTCAGGCAAAAGTACCCACCAGGTACTAATTACCCACCGGGTAGCAAATGCTGAAATGCGTATTCCAAGCAAAAGCACCCATAGGGTACTTCACTACCCACCGGGTACTTGGGTTTGTTTCAGATTTTGAAAATTAATATAAATACGAAAATTGAACCCTAACTTCATATCTTTTGTATCTGCAATTTAAGAGACGAATTTAGGAATTTCTTGGGAGCTTTTCTACCATTCTTGAAGATCATTCCATCTACCTAATCATTCGGTTATGAAGATTGATCAACGTCACGTTTAAATCATTCGGTTAAATTCTTTCAATCCAAAACAATGTTTACTTTAATTTTAATTATGAATCTTGTTCTTTCCAGTATAATTATGAGCTAATTTCCCTTTCACTTGCTTGGATGATGTAATTTAGTGATTAGGGGTGTTAATCCTTTCAGTTTATTGTTGAATAATTTATGTTTAACTGACACCTTTGAGTATTCAAGTTTAATTCCAATTGATTTAACTTATTGGTGAATTATTATATGATCAATTTAGCGGGAGCTTTTTCTTATTAGTAACTCATTATAATTGTTTGTCTATGAATAATTTTTGATAGTGTCACACCCCGCTAAAGCGGAAACACGAGGTGTCACAGCTAATGATTTCACAACACAAAGACATAGCAACCATACCATTTAAATTAAAATAAAACAGCCTTGGAGGCATCAAAAGTACATCAAATTGTTCAAAGTATACGGCATTGTTACAAATGTATTACAAAAATTTAGATCAAAGTCCGATTAAATGGCTTGGTCGACATAATCCCATGCATTAGCCCACATATGATCCGTGCTTACCGACGTTCTCCTGAAAAGCATGCCAAAACAAAAAGGGTCAACTATGGCCATAGTTGGTGAGTTCAAAGTTTGAAATAATTAAACCGAAAGTGTGTCCAATCGTGGACATAAGTGTGGGTATAGCCGTCCGATTCGTGGACGCTATCATCCATGTGTTTGTCCAATCGGGATAGTTATAACAAGCATTTGGTTGATAAAGATATTGCAAGTAAACATGTGGTAGTAAAGAGAGAATGTATAAGCCTTGAGACCACAACTAATCCGGTTATCTGACCGCTGCCCCAAAGTATAAGAGCTGCATGTTCTTCAACAAACATGAGTAAAAGGCGATATTATGCACCCACGTTGAAGTGTGAGTGAGGGATGGTCCTACCCTAAATAGCATGCTACCCATAATATCTACGGCTCGTCGCTACGAGTTAATTAGTGGTGGGTTAGTTACAGGGGACTTTGAGTATAAGAAAACCCAAGCTTAACATGTTGACATACCACAGTTCGCGTAAAATAGTTCAAAAGCAGTTGATAGTACGTAAAAGTTCAACCAAAAGTTTAAAGTAATTGCATGCTTTCAGCCCCAAAAATAGAAATCAGAAAGAGGGGACAATGAACTCACCTTGTGAGTTGAGTTAACGGGTAAAGCTGTGAGAGAGTTGTAATCTGAAGAGATGCTCTAACCGAGACCTAGCCCAGTAGTAATGTGTTCATTAATGTCTAGTGATATGCTTTAATATAATAGTTTGTACAAATTGGTTATCCACGGTTTTAAATAATGAATCTGCCCAGGTTTTGTAGTTGATTTTGGTGACTCTTTTTAGCAAGCTTTAACAGTTTCTGGGCATCTCTTGATACACCTCAAAACACTAGGTCATTGGTGTATGGTTTAAGTTTGGTGTGAAAGATTAGAAAGCAAGTTATTCCCAGTTTAGAGTCACCATTTTTATGAAGAATAGAGGGGATACGGTTGTCCAACTTTCTTATTTTACCAAAAACACCTAGCTTTTATAAACCGGATGTAATTATTTGAATAGTTTTTAGGAGTGTTTTTGTACAGACAATGTTATAAACTTTCAGGTGTAAAAACCCTAATGTACTTATATTATAAAAATGCAACAGTAGTAGGAAATAAATGGGTTGTGCAGAATAGAATGTAAACATTCTTGCACTTTATGATTACCTCTTCGACCAGAAGTGTAGGGTCTTGGGATGACGAAGTTCTTTCCACAGGGAGTTGAGATCGAGCAGGTTTTTCTGGAGTGATCGTTTGCAGGTTGAGAAGTGATGAATATGTTGGGTGTTAGTTTAAAACCGGATGTAAGTGTTGAAGGAGTTGAGAGAAAATGGGTGAAAGTGTTTTGAGTAAGTGTGTGTATGTGAATCTGCCGTTTGATACAAAAGGAATAAGGGGTAGAGTGTATATGATTAATGTCAGGGAGTTTGATTGGGTGAGGGTGGAGGTGATTTATGGGGAGTGTAAGTTAATTGATTTGGTTTTATGGAAAATGGGTTTGCTGGCCGTTTTTGAGAGAAAAGTGGTAATCATAACCCTTTTTGCGTGCACGGTTAACTCTATTTCAAATATTTATGTTTTTTTTTTTTTTTTTTACAGAATATGAATGGTTACTTATCATTTTAAACTATTTAGAGAGTATTTAAATCGGGCAGGAAGGTTTACTATACGTGTGGGTAACACTTGGTTGATTTTAGAAATTGTTTAAGCATATCACTAACAGTAGGAACTAGCAGTGGTAACTGAACTACCAGTAGAAACTGAACTAGCAGTGGTAACACAAGCAGTAGAAACAATGAGAGCAGCAGTAACTATTAAGAGCAGTGCCAATTTGTACTAACAGTGGAAAGGGTGATTTGTGCTAGCAGTATTAACTACTTAGCAGTGGTAACTGAATGTCAAGTAGTATTAATTAATGCGGCAGTAGAAATTGGACTAACTACCAGTAGAAACTCAAACAGTGGTAACCAATGGGTACAGTGCTAACAGTAGAAACAGTGGTAATTGAGCTAATCAGTGGAAACTGAAGTATGTGTTAGTCAGTGGAAACTGAGGTATGTGCTAGCAGTGGAAACTGAAGTATGTGCTAGCAGTGCTAATCGTACTAACAGTATTAATTATGACCGACAGTGGTAACTTTTGCCGAGCAGTACTAACCACGACTAACAGTATTAATTATGACCAACAGTGGTAACTTTTGCCGAGCAGTACTAACTATGACTAGCAGTACTAATCGTACTAACAGTATTAACCATGATTCTTAAGAAGGTCAGGTCCAGATTTAGGTGGAGATTAAGTTAAGTATTAACCTGATATTTTTGGTGGTTGTTACAGATAGATTGCGGATGCAGATATTAAATAGGATAATCATTTAGACTTGAACGTGCGAATTAGTAAATTGAACTTAAGGTGTAGGAAAAGTGGACGCTAAGCCTGTCTAAATTAGATTTGCAAATTCAACGTAGGTAAACTAGTTTTAACAAACACCCCGACATCATTAGTAAGCTAGTCTGAGTAAGTATCATTTTAAACATAAGATAAACTTTTCTAAACTGATTCATCATAATCCACTCTTTACATTTCTAGTAGTTTTACTTGCAAAGCAACAATTGGGTTGCCAAACCCTCAATTTACATTTCTAGTTAGATTAATTGCATTTTTACATTACTCTGAAAAACACATTCTATGAGGAACGAATCTGAACTTACTGTAGCTATACTATACACGATAGGGTACACTTACCTAGTTGTGTAATAGTTAATTGCAATATTTTTAAGTTTATTTTTATAACTAGTTTTTACACATCAAGTTTTTGGCTAGTCGGGAAACTGTGTTTAATTTAAGAGTTAGTTTAAGTGTTAGTTAATTGACCCCTTCTTGTATTCTTCCAAAAGAGTTATTTTTATAGTTTTAATGTTTGTTTATTTTGTTTAGAGTAGTTACGCTTTACCATTTCAGTTTTTGTGTTTTTAGCATATTTTTTAATCAATGTTTTACAACACGAATTTTCAAGATTACCAACCTTTAATTTGTAAGAGCAATACTGATGATGTGCCCATGGTATCACACGAAAGGTATATGAAGAGTCTAAGGTATGCACAAGAAGGAGGTTACCAACGGGACAGTTGCCAAGGTAATATGAATATGAGGGAAAACCAACCATTTCGATCAATATTTTGGAATGATGAACCGTTAGTCACCCAGAAGAGAGAAGAACGTGAAATTTCTTATCTTGAGAAGATTTTGAAAAAGGCGATAGAGCATACAGAGACACAAAGTAAGGTATGGGATGAAATTTTGGAGTGGAATATTGAGTCTAACTATGAGAGGCCATATGAGACATTTACCAATACAAAAGAGCATAGGAATGCCATTGAAGCTTGTGAGGTTAATGATCTCGATTCTAATATCTATATTACAAATGCTTCTAACTTTTCTTTTCAGGATGAGTTTGAATATGAAACGAATGGCGAGGAAGAATAGAATGAAGTTACAAGTTACCCTCATAGAACTTCAAAAGATGTTTCGTAGGATTTACACTCGATTGAGTTTGAAGTGACAGGATATTTCGATTGGGAAGCCTCGAATGAAGAAGAGGAGCTAGATATTGAAAAGGAGAAGTTTAGGGAAAAAGTTGAAGAAATTTCGGTCATGCCTGTTTTTGAATATGCTAGTTTACCAGTTCAATCGTCTACTTCGAATGAGGAGCTAAAAAAGAGGTGACCAAATTGAACAAGCTCGAGGAAGTATCTAAAATGGTTTAGAATGACGATTATGTGGTTGTGTTGGAAAATCAAATTCCGTCGAGGCTTGATTTCCAAGATTTGGATGAGGAACTACAAAGATTGCTTAGTTTTAATGACGAGGATCTAAACAAGCTTAGAAACAACAGAGATGAGACGATGACTGAAGAGGAACTATTAGATTGATTACATTCCTAGGTAGATTAATTACATTTTTATATTACTCTTGAGGAACGAACATGGACTTACTGTAGCTATACTATAAACGATAGGGTACACTTACCTAGTTATGTAATAGTTAATTGCAATATTTTTAAGTTTATTTTAATAACTAGATTTTACACATCAGTCGACATTCTTCAGGGGATTTTGAGGGGAATTAGGGTTTAGTTAGTCTTTTAATTAGTCTCTTAAAGTTTGTCAGTTTGCTACTTTAGTCCCCGTACTTTTCTATTTTTGCAAACTAGTCCCAGTTTAACATTTTTTTTTTTTTTTTTTTTTGCATTATTCATCCAAGGTAGACATAAAAAAAACTCAAAGACTTACTTATTTATATTTCATCATTATTAATCAATAAATAATAATTACAATTAGCTTATTATTAAATTCGGGAAATTTTGGACGTTACAAATGTAGAGCTTCCTCATTTCCTATGTGAATAAACCACTAAAAGTACCTTATGAACAACAACTTCAACCAGAAAATCTGAAGAAATCTACCTAAAGGTGATTTGAACTCGAAAATAACATTATTTATTTGCTCCAAGATGGGTTGTCAATAATAACTAATCCCTGTATGAAACGATCAAAACTAGCCATTTCGGTTTCTTTTTTCTTCAAATTGATTAGTTTTTCCACGGAAGGACCCTTATCATTGCAATCATCCCGAAACAATTAGAGAGAAACATCAGTCAGGTCTTCATCAATATCCGGAAGAAAAATTGAGGATTTTGGCTTCCTTTTTTCCTTTTTTCCGCTTTAAGGGATCCACCATCATCACTACATTGCTTTGAAATTTCTTTCGAATTATGTTTTTTCATTTTCTGAACATTTTTCTTGAGAATATCGCAAGAAAATTAACATTCCTTGCCATGACAAAGCCTTTGACTGAATGGATTTGAAGCTGAGGTAGGAAATTGTTTCTCAAAGAAGTGACTGTATCACTAGAATTATAGGCAAATACGTACCCTTAAATCATCCACAAATTTAATACATTCTACACTCTTAAACATGTCCTAGCCTTTAATACTTTGTCGTGCATTAATATTGTTGGTGCATAAATGTGTGTCAGTCAGTTGGTCAATGTTTGTTCTGTTAAAGTTAATTAGTCTGAGTGTGTGAAGTATTAAGTTTGTATTTTCGAGTCTGTAAACGAAATGTATTTATAGAAAATACACAATATATTGTTCAGGCGACACAGAGTCTGTGTCGCTATAGCGACACAAAGGCTGTGTCGCAATGGGCTGGGCCTGCGACATAGGGCTTGTGTCGCAGGGTCCAGTAGGGTTTGTATAAATATGTATGACATTTTCACGCTTCGTCTAAATATTTGGATGATAAACATGTTATGATCTAAAATATAGGGTCTTTGTATGGTGTTATCTAGGGGAATATATTAGTTGTCTCCTCTGTTGTATGAAAATACAGACCTGGTTACATATAATATATTCTTGAAAAGAACTTAGGTACGTAGTCTATATCAAGTTATAGACAACTATTACGTACCCGTGGCATTTCTAAATTCTAAAATATAATGTACAAATGTACAAGAAAAGTTATAAAAAGATTGTCACGTACTGGTTTGTGTTAAACTATGGTACTCTGTTGTACGAAAGTACAGATCTGTACCCTCTAGTTTAAATTGTTCAGACTGGTGTTTGTTCAACCCGAACTATTGTTTATGTGACTTTGTTGTACGAAGGTACAGACCTGTCACCTCTAACTTGGTTCTAAAGATACGTCCATACCTTCACCTTCTATAAAGAAAATACTAACATGTTTTGATTTCAAATGTATATTTTAATGTGCGTTATGTAATATAATATGCATGCTAATAATACCACAAGTGGTTCATCTCATTATGAGTTGAAATCATATACTTAAGTACAAATGTTTAGATGGATGAAATATCAATAATCGTCTTGAACTAATCTTTGTAACAGGTGATTTAAATATGTCAAGTAAATTTAAAGTGGACAAAAATACTGATAATCGAAATAACACTTACTATTCCTAATAATTGCATGTTATCCTGATATGATCCTTAACCAGACCAAAACAATTTTGTCCCCAAAAAGATTGTTTATTTATTTATTGCTTTGAGTATTTTAATTCTGTCTTATAAAGAAAATTACAAAAATATTTTATTTCTGAGTTATTTTATTCAAGTTACATATCATGCTCATATTCAAAAGACAATAATTGATGAGAGTTCTCTAAAGACTTTGAAGATAAATACTATTGGAGAAGCTATTGATGAAAGAGATGATGGTCACTGAAGTTGAAGATCTAATTGGATATCAGTCATATGAGACTGAACATCAAGACTTTTGAAGACGAAGCTATCTCAATGGGGGAGTTTGTTGGTGAAGACTAATTGAAGATTATTTGACCAAGCTGCTGACATGGGGGAGTTTGTTGGTGCATAAATGTGTGTCAGTCAGTTGGTCAATGTTTGTTCTGTTAAAGTTAATTAGTCTAAGTGTGTGAAGTATTAAGTTTGTATTTTCGAGTCTGTAAACGAAATGTAATTATAGAAAATACACAATATACTGTTCAGGCGACACAGAGCCTGTGTCGCTATAGCGACACAAAGGCTGTGTCGCAATGGGCTGGGCCTGCGACATAGGGCTTGTGTCGCAAGGTCCAGTAGGGTTTGTATAAATAGAGATTTAGAGTTTATGTTTTGGGTTGATCAAACCCTAGAGAGAGAGAGATACGGCAGAGAGAGTGGGAAGAGAGAGTTAGTGAGTTTGTAATCTTTATTCTTCAATTGTTAATATATACGAAAAGATTATAAATCGTTATGTTTGTATTTACGTTTCAATTGCTTGATTGATTGTTTCCGCCTTTCAATTAAGTCAAACGACAAGTCTAGATCCGTGATTAAGGGAACCAACAAATATTTTAAGTATGTGATATTTTCTATCTACAAGATAGCTACAATTTAAGTGAGGCTTCAACGCTTTAGCTAAAACTTTCTCTCTGGACATCAAATTAGTTGATTCAAAGCTCAAATTCACTAGACTCAGAGGGCTAGAAAATATCCGAAATCCACCCCATTGGGCCAGGCACTCGGCGAGTGTCAACCTGGCACTCAGAAAGCCAATTTTAAATTTTACAGATAAGAAGATAAAGGTTCATTAGTCACTGATTTTATACATACAAATTATTGTTTAATATTTAGCTTGGCGAGTCGTCACTTTCCACTCGGCGTGCTAGTTAGCTCGGCGAGCTGCAACCTTCCACTCGGTGTGCACCTTTGCTGTTAACAGATCTGTGATATAAAATTAATTGAGCATTTTATTTAATAGTCAAATTAAATTTATTGGATAGTTACTATGGTGTGATTAATCATTATCATATTGCTTTAACATAATTAATTAATATTTTGTTAAGGAACTTTAATAAGATATTAATCGGTTACATTAATCAAGAACTATATCAAGTAATTGGTTATACTACATTCATCAATCTATAAATCATATATCTTTATCAAAGTTGTTTTTATTAGGGTTAATCACGTCCAAACAAATTGTTAGGATCGGTTTGATCTAATCAAGACTCACAACAATGAATGATTTTCAAGAAACTGCGAAATAGTATTTTATAATTTAGGAATCAATAATAACAGAGTATTAAATATTAAGAACAATCACACAATTAATCACAAAAACTTCAATCTTATTAAATGTGAATAAGACGAATACACGGCTGTATTAGGGTTTACACCATGACGCAAAAGTTAACATATTCTAGGTTTTAAGGATCTCTATTTATATGGGATAGAGTCCTTTTACATAATTGTCCTAAAAAGGTGGAGACAACCTTTTACATGTACGACAAAATCCTAACAACCTGACGACAGCTAACCATATTACATAAACAGTATTAATACTGAAAACTATACTAACAGTATTAATATTGAAAGCTATACAAACAGTAGTAATATTTACATGCACAACACTAACTATGTAAATATACCTAAAAGTACTAACTCTGAAGGTTCCCCAGCAGCACTAACTCTTCAGCAGTAGGAACGTTGCTCTGGCAGTAGAAACTCTCAGCAGTAGTAACTGACAGTAGTAACTTCAATAAGCAGTATTAATTTTGGCAACAGTTGTAACCTGTTGATGCATTATTGAGATTGTAGAAATAACTTATTTAAATGTGATTTTAAATGTAAATATTAGCACTAGCTTAGGATTTAGGATGTCTATAAATAGAAGGTGCTAGTGATAATCATGTAACACTTAGAAAACTATTCAAGAAGAGCTTTCATTTTAATAAAAATATAACACCTAGTTAAAGGTGTGGGTTGGTGATTCTCTCTCAATATTCATGCATACTCAAACACAAACACATTCACACTCATTGAATCGATTCATTTATTCGATAATTATCGACCCCACAATTGGTATCAGAGCAGATATTACGTTATCGAATTCATACGGATCAAAATTGTCAAGAAAAGTCAACTGTTCATCACAGTCAACAGAAAGTCAACTGTTAAAAAATCGAACCAAATTCGAAGATTTGTTGATGTTATTGTGAAATTGAGATTACAGATTGAAGAACGGTCATTCAACAAATGTTTTGAACAGATTAATTTGAGAATCAAACAGATTTCATCACTGAATCATTAGTGAAACACCGAGTTTCATCTCACCATGGAATTTAATGTATGTGAATCAAATAGACACAACTTACAAGTGGTTTTCAACGATTTCAAAACCCATTGGCACCGTGCTCAAATGGGTTCATAAAGTTGTGGTCTAATTTTCATTAATGACTTTTGAACATATCAGTTCATAACTCGTTCTTCATGGTTATGACTTATGGACACATCAGTTCATAACTCGTTCTTAAATGTATGACTCTTGTATATTCCAGTACAAGACTCATGCTTAAACGAATGGGCGTTATTGAAAAATCTAAACTTGTTTGTGAAAATGATTTCAAAGTCTGAAATCGGGCTCTCATTATGCGTCTGCTATTTTTGAGGGGAAGCTCGTACAATCTATTTTCAACAAACAACTTTCCTTTCTATGCATCTTATTGTTATGATATCCTTGTTGGGAATGGTTCAATTAAAATAGTTTTACCTCCTGACTTTTACATGTATTTTATTCAATGGGAATGGTTTCTCTTAACGAGTTTCCTCCTAGCTTTCATTGCTTAAAATATATGTGGGAATGGTAAAGCTATTAATTGTTCCTCCTGGCTTCCTTCATGAATTTACACTACAATACATGTATATGTTTAAGGGAAGCATGTGAATTCGAAATTGAAACTTCCAAGTGTTTAAATCTTTATCCAGAACACTTTGGTTGATTTTCAAATGTTTTTCGATATTTCATGACATATCATCGTTTAGCAAAGTGCTGAAATCTGCAAATGAGTGAATTAGAGTTTCCTTTTTTTCCTATGATTCACCAGAACCGGTGTAATCTACCCCAGGAGCCACCTACCAAAAGTTAGGACGTTAGGGTCCAATAGGTCTAGGTGAGCAAATGCGATAAAAAAATATATGAGAGGGATGATGGAATGTGAGATGCAGATCAGCATTCATGAAAAATGCCAACATTGTGTGACAAGATCACCAATGAGTTATGAGGGAGGAGTTGAAAATTTTGAGAGGTTGAGGAATGTGTATTCTAAACCGCTTAATCGCCGGGTTACCACATCTGCTATCAGACTTCATTTGTTGATTTCTGATATTGAAAAAAACATCATGGACCCAGTGATGCAATGCACTTAACCCTCAGCCACTCAAGTACTTCTTAAAAAGTCCTTGTTTCATTTTTCACGGAGATTTAACTCATAATCTATTAACATCTCGCTTGGAGATTGTTGATATTGAAATACGAGGACAGTCAGCTCCAGTCCCTGACTTCTTTTCTATGCACTATCAAGCCTAGATCCTAAATGTGTTAAAAACACATACTAAAATTAGGACACAAGTGTTAAAATACACTAAATATGTCTTTGTGGCATTATTGCAAGTGTATGTGACTTTGCCGGAACATTTATAGTTATATCTCATATAGATATTCCAGATGATTGAATGGAAATCCTACCAATGCTATCATCAATGCCAACATTGAAAGTAGGTCACTATATTGATACATTTAGTTGTTTCAATTTAAGTGTTAACTAGTAATCTATGTGATCTAGGAGTTAGTAGTTTTAGAAATGTGTTTTCTAATCTTACAAACAATGTGAACTTGTGCAAACGAGTAACATACTGTCTTACCCTGTTACATTAGTTGGTGCAAATTGCAAAATTCAACCGATGTTTTTGGGGAAATTGAATTTTGGAAGAAAATAGTTTTTGGAGGAGTATGTTGAAAGAATCATATTCAAACTTAATTCATTTCAGTTCATGATGCTCACGATAAATCATAAGCATCATGAGAGGGAGATGAAATTAGGTATGTTATGATGAGATGATGTATGTCATGAGGGGAGTTTAAAGGGAGATGAAAGAAGAAAGAGATTTCAAGAAATATCGAGGGGAGTTTAAAGGGAGATGAAATAAGAAAGAGATTTCAAGAAATATCTAAACGTATGGCAAGGGATTTCAAGAAATATCTAATCGAAGTTGTGAGAAAGAGATTTCAAAAATTATCTAATCGAAGTTCTGAAAAAGTGTTTGCAAGACATTTCAAGATAAATCCAAAAGTTTTTCGATAAGGATTTCAAGAGATTTCAAGATAAATCTAAATTGTGAAGATTGAAAGAAGAAAGTATGAATTCTGCTCAAGCTACTCAACATATGGAACAAATGTTTTATGAGAAGGTTGAAGATAGCTACTCGTTTGAGGGGGAGCAGATAAGAGAGAGTTTATTCTAAAAATTATAAGAGAGAGTTTATTCTAAACAGTAGAAAACACTTGACAATCTTCATACCCAACAAACTCTCCCTAAACTTAATCTGTCTCCTACAGACTTAAGTTTCCTAATTCTCCATTTGACTCCAGGGGATGCCTTCAAAACTACTTTCTCTTCTTTGACGCTTCCTGCTTTTTATGAATCTGGTTAAGAATCATATACATCAACTACTTTACTGATTCATTCTGTACTGGGGTCACCAACATAAAGATAAATTCTCCATTTTGTAGGGTGACTTGATGAACACCAGACCTAGGGAAATATACCCAGCTTCTAACATGTACAAATCTCATTCCCTGTGAACTCTGTTCATTACCCTTCCATCTTGTTTTCCCTCATATTTGAACTTACCAATCTCATACATGTCAAAGATATCATCTCTGCACAACTTTCTCAATATCTCCTGAAATGATCTGTAGAATTCAATTGAGCCATCTTCTCTTGTAATCTTTGTCATATCTGGCCCTCTATGCACCAGTTGCTCAATATGAGGTAGTCTGGTATCCAGAGGATCTACCAATTCACCATCAGTTTTTAGAATCATTAAACTGAGCAGCTGTGCTTCATCTCTTTCTAAATCAGTCTCTTCTATTTTCGCATCAGTTTCCTTCTCAGACTTACCCTCCTTATCACTCCTTTCTTTCTGTACCCTCTCTTCTTCTCTATCAAACAAAACTTTCAATCTTTCTAAGCTCATTTTCTTTAATTGACTTGTTGGAATAATCCGTTTTAACCTGTCCATATACCTTTTCTTCAGTCGAGCATTTGTCAATTTCTTATTTCTAACTGCCCCTACTCTTTTCTCAGCTTCTGCCCTTTTCTTTTGATTTAACAGGTCTTGCAGGGCTTGTTCTTTTTCTTGTTCAGTATACCTTGCATGTTCCTCTGCCTGTTGTTTGAGGGCTACTTCATGATCATAAGCTTCCTGCTCTTCTCTTGTGGAAAAGCCCCCAAAGCTTCCTTTCTTTTCTTTAGCAGGCTCATCCATCACTGCTTTCCCTTTGTCTTTCTTTGCAGCCTCTGTAATAGGCAAGGTTGTTGAATGCGCTAGGCGGGGAGTACTCGATCGGGACCTTGTATGGAGTACTCGGCCGAGGCGGGGAATACTCGGGGAGTACTCGGATTAGACTTTTTTTTGTATTAAAATAATAATTTTTAAAATTATATGTATAAATATAGAATATAAACATAAACATAACCATAACCATAACCATAACCATAATTATATAGAAACAACACACATATTAAAACATATTAAAATTAAAATTAAATTATACTATAAAAGGTAAAACCCTAATTTAAAACATATTAAAATTAAAATTAAGTGTTGATCGAGTTTGACCGAGTTGGACCGAGTTGGACCAAGTTTTTCCGAGTTAGACCGAGTTTTTTTCGTTGATCGACCTTGTCGATTTTTTACCCCGAGTTAGGCTGACTCGTCTCGTACCAAGGCCGAGTCCCGAGTACTCCGCGAGTACTCGGCCGAGTTGGCCGAGTTTTACAATCCTGGTAATAGGTACCATTTGGGATGAACTAGCACTAGGCTCTTTGAATTGTATCCCTTTCTCCTTTCTCCTATGTTCTACCCTGGGCTCTGCATTCTCATTCCCTTTATTATCAATATCATCATTTTCATTCTTAGCATTACCTTCTCCTGCACCTTCACCCTCAGACTCATCATCATCATGCTCTTCCAATACATAGTATCTCCTGTTCTTATCCAGGCATTTCAGAATAACCACCTTTAGATCATCAATCTGTTTCTACTGATGTTTAAAAATATCATATTGTCTATCTATTTTCCTGTTCTGTTTCTCAATAACCTTCTTCTGCCTTACCACCTCTTTCCACAATGGTTCTAATAGACCCGTCAATACCTTGTAACTTCTATCCTCATCACCTTCAGCGTGTGACCCCCTTGGTGAATCATGGGAAAATGTACCTTCTGCCTCAGGCCTAGCCTGATTAGCATAGGCCCCTTGGTTCTTAGTACTGGGACCTGCATTAGAATCATCTCCTAGTGGAGTTTCATCATATGTAGTTGCCTTTGGTTGGGTCTTATCAATGTTACCATTGTCCTGCTCTGCCAGTGGGCTAGAAGCAATAGTGGTAGCCCTTTCAGAATGGTCACCCCTCTCCTCATGGACCATCTTCTCAGCTACAGTTAGCTGAGGCAGATTGAGGGAAGGAACCTCATTCTGTGCCTGTTTGATCTTTAAGATTTGGTAGGCCGTTTGGTCCCTTGTTTTCTTTTGGTAGCCTTACTAGTTGATGTGGGTTGAGGCACATATGTGTTTTCTGCCCTCTCATCACTAGTGGCAGATACCAGCATTGTGGGAAATAATGATGTTACCTTATTAGAAAATCTCGTGTTCTGTTTTCTCATGTTTGCAAAAACTTTGGGAGTATGAGACGATACCATAAATATTCCAGGTTGTGCAGACAGGTCATGTATATCTTCATTTAAAATGGTTTGTACAAACCTTGGATACATAAAAAAAACATTTTAGTAGATTGCTCAATATTTATGAACATTTGGCATGTAGCTAGGCATACAATTGCAGAAGCAATTGCACTCCCAAACTCATTTCAACTGGTTCTTTTAGAAGAAAGACACTGTTGGATGGTCAAAAATTTCCATTGGGGAGAGAAAAGTCCTTTGTAAAAAGTATATTTAGTTAACTCCCCTTCATACCCCATTAAATGTAAATTTTCAAATAAAATAGTACTTTCAACACATTCAATACCTGATCCTGTTGTATAAAAAGCAGTACTAAACCCTAGTTTTTCATAAACCGCATTAACTCAAGAACAACACTAACAGTAGTAAGAAGTGTAGAACAACACTAATTTACACTAACAATACTAAAAGTGAAAACAGTAGTAACACTTAAACAGCAATAACCTAGAGTAGTAGAAATACATACTAACATCACTAATTAGTATAAGCAGTACTAAAAGTGTGCTAGCAGTATTAACAATGTAATACAATAGACAGTATTAATATATCCAACAGCACTAACTTGTATAAGTAAACACTAACCGACCAAGGCAGTATTAACTTCACACAAGCGGCACTAAAGACTTGGCATATATTGAGCAATGTCTATATCATCATTTCATCATCATCTTTTTTTTTCTTTAATCACAAAAAGAAAATAAAACAAATGTTAGACTACATAACTAGCATCATTAAAAGTCCTTCAAGCAGCACTAATAACCTGCACAGTATTAACTAAACAACACAAATAATATATACAAGAGATACATCACTAATTAGTGAAGATAGTATTAAAAATGCCTAGCAAAGACAGTATTAAAAATGCCTAGCAGTAGTAATTAATCTACTAGTACTTATAGTAACCGGTAGTATTTAACAAGCACAACATTAAAACACTGAACATCACTAGTTAGTGTATCGGTATTAACCCATGTACCAGCACTTAAAACTTTACAGAGAACAATTGTAATGAGAAAACTTATGTAGAATTAATCATTCTAATACTGGTAATCAAAAATGTAAATCTACCTACATCAAATGCTTTTGTAAATAGATCTGCAAATTGATTATCAGTATGGACTTTAAAGATTTGGATTAATTTCTTCTCATTACAGTCTCTAATAAAATGATATCTAATTTCAATGTGCTTTGTTTCTGAATGTTTAACAGGGTTATTTATAATACTGATGACGCTGTTATTGTCAATAAACATAGGAGTATTTAAAAAAGTCAAACCATAGTCCAACATTTGATTCTGAATCCAGAACACTTGTGCACAACAACTTGATGCTGCTACATACTCTGCCTCAACTGTAGATGTTGAAACTGTGGTCTGCTTTTTACATTGCCAGGATACCTGTCTACCTCCCAAGAATTGACAACCACCGGATGTGGATTTCCTATCCAAATTAGCTCCTCCATAGTCACTCTCTGTGTATGCAATAAGATCAAAAGATGAGATAACTTAGGATTTGCTTGCAATCTTGCACAAACACACACATCAAACATTATATCTGGCCTTGAAGATGTCAGATACAGGAGGGAACCTATCATTGATCTGTATAGGTGTACATCTACATCCTCCCCCCCAAGATCTGCATGTAGTTGCTTGTGTGTTTCCATAGGTGTGCTTGCAACCTTTGCGTCTTTATATCCAAACCTATCTAGAATATCATTTACATACTTTCTCTAACTTATGAATATACCATCATGTTGCTGCTTCACTTGAAGCCCAAGGAAGAATGTCAATTCTCCCATTGAACTCATTTGAAATTTTTGATGCATGAGTTCTTGAAATTCTTTGCAAAGAGCATCCCTTGTAGATTTAAAAATGATATCATCCACATATATTTGGACAAGGAGAATATAATTCTTGATCCTCTTAGTAAACAAAGTCATATCTATTGCACCTCTTTTGAACCCATTATCTAGTAGATAGACAGACAGAGTCTCATATCATGCCCTTGGAGCTTGATGCAAACCATACAATGCCTTGTCAAGTCTGTAAACTTTATCAAGATGTTTTGGATCTTTAAATCCTGGAGGTTGGCATACATACACTTCTTCTTCTATAGTGCCATATAGAAAAGCACTCTTCACATCCATCTGGTAAACTTTGAAACCCTTAAAAGAAGCATAAGCCAAGAACAATCTTATAGCTTCAATCCTGGCAACATGGGCAAATACTTCATCATAGTCTATCTCTTCTTCCTGTGTATACCCCTGAGCCACTAACCTAGCTTTGTTCTTGATTACTATCCCTCTTTCATCTTTCTTATTCCTGAAAACCCATTTAGTCCCTATAGCCCTTTTTCCTTTTGGTAGATCCACCAATGATCACACCTCTTGAATCTTAAATTGAAGCAACTCCTCCTGCATAGCTTCAACCCAACTTAGATCTTTCAAAGCCTCAACAACTTTCTTTGGTTCCATCTGAGAGAGAAAAGCAGCAAACAAGCATTCACTCATAAAGCTTTCACTTTCTGAATCCTGTTGAAGTGCATTAGCTTTGCTCCTTGTCTGCATTACAGACTCAATATCCCCTATGACATTGTCAATTGGATGTTGCTCTGTACTCTAGCAGATGGTTGATATGTGACGGGAATAGAAGTGCCCAAGTTTGTGAAGTTCATCTCAGGACTGCCTTCAACCTAGAAGATTCCATTTCATTGTTTGCAGCTTCTTCTACAACTTGAGTACTGCTCTCCTTATAATCACTTGATGATTGTGGATTTTCCTGAGGAGATGGTTGAAATACTTCTAGTGGATCAGCAGTCCAGATTAGAAAGAGAGCATATTCAGTTTTGTCCTCCTTATCTGCTACAGCTGGTTCACTTGTACCTGCATTTGATGACTCGTACATATATCTAAAAGATTGGGTTAGAGCATCAATATCAAACAATCAGTCTGGACCTTTTCCCACAGCATTAACAGTGTGTTCATTAAAGGTCACATTCATACTCTCTTCCACTATCCTACTTCTTTGATTGAATACTCTATATGCTTTGCTTTGAGTAGATTATCCAACAAATACACCTTCATCAACCTTGCTTTCAAACTTTCCTAAGTGGTCTTTGGTATTTAAGATAGTACAAGGACAACCAAATGATTTTAAAAAGCTAATCAATGGTTTTCTTTAAAAGAAAAGCTCATATGGGGTCTTGTCATGAGGTTTAACTACTGTTACTCTGTTTTGCACATAGCAAGCAGTACTAACTACCTCTGCCCAAAAGGTCATTGGCAATTTAGCATCTGCCAACATAGTTCTAAGAGCCTCAATTAGTTTCCTATTCCTCCTTTCTGCTACTCCATTTTGTCGTGGAGTCCTAGGTGCACTAATGCATCTCTTGATTTCACAGAACTTATTCATCTCTTGATTCTTAAATTCTATTCCATTATCACACCTAATAATTTTAACTCTTTGATTTGTTTGATTTTCTATCTTAGTTATGAATGTCCTTAGTATTTCACCAGTTTCATCCTTAGTCCTAAGAAAGAACACCCAAGTAAATCTGCTATAATCATCAGTGACCACCACACAGTATTGCTTTTTACCTACAGTCATCACATTGGTTGAACCAAAAAGATCCATATGCAATAACTGTAAAGGTAAGCAATTTGAATTTACAGATTTGGACTTAAAAGAAGTTCTGTGTTGCTTGCCTTTTTGAAGGCAACACAGTGATCATCACATGAATATTCTTTATCAGGTAGCCCTCTTACAAGCTTATTTTTAACAAGTTTGTTAATTGTTTTGTAATTCATGTGACACATCCTTCTATGCCAGAGATCAGATTCATCAACAGATGTTTTAGATAAAAGACAGTTTAAATTCTGTTGAGGATTCATATTTGCTAAGTCACAACTGTATACATTATCCTTTCTTGGTGTTCTCATTAAAATCATACTTTCATCAAGTTTGATTTTATCGGAAAGCATAAAGCATTCTGTGTCAGGCTTGAATTCATGTATTTTAGTTGTGATTTGACTCACACTTAGCAAATTGTATTTTAGTTGTTCAACAAAATAAACATCTTTGAAGCTTAACTTACCACTGCTGACAACACCCTTTCCAATAATTTTTCCTTCTTTGGTATTTCCTCCAAAAGCAACATGTCCACCATCAATAGGCTTGAATTCATGCAGCTTTGATCTATAACCAGTTATGTGCCTTAAGCATCCACTATCAATATGCCATAAACTTCTTTTGGGCTTGCCTTGCACATTATGAAAAGAGAAAGATTAGTTTTTCTTGGGAACCCAAACCAAAGTGGTTATGGGTTTCCCATGTGCATCAATGTAATCAACTCTCTTGAAGATCATTGATGTTGATGCACTGTTGGTGTTGGACACATTTAAATCAACAATAGAGACAGGTTTCCAAATTCAACTTATGTTAGACTTAGCAACAGATTTTGTTGCAACAGTAATATGTTTAGCAGTATTAATGTGCTTGGCAGTATTAATATGTTTAGCGGTATTAATTTCTTTAACAGTATTAATTTGCTTAGCAGCATTAAGTCTTACTGTTGTTTGTCTTGTTTTATTGTTGTTTGCTTTGTTGGTTAGTACTGCTGCAGTAGTTTTTGCTGCTGCAGCATTGACCATGTTTGCCTTAGCTTTCATCTTTCTGGCAGCACTAACAGAGTCAATTACAGTGAACACAGTTATGTTTAACAGATATAACATCAATAGTCTTCTTAGCAGTCTTACTAACTAGTTTCACTTGCCTTTTAACATAACCTAGGCCACTCCTAGATTTGTTAACTATGGTGTTTTTCTGACCTAAATTCATTTTGGCCTTTTCTTGAAACAATTTTTTACCCTCTGCTAGTTTATCATTTTTTAGTTCAGAAACTAGACCAGTATTTTATTTCTTCTTTCTATCACTAGATGATGCATACTTAACACTCTCAATTACTGAATCTTCATCATCTGAAGTCCAATCTGCCACCTCAACATTATCCAATTTCTCATCACATAGCTCTAAGCTTTTGACTGGATCTACCTCAGTAACTTCTACTGGAATTTCCTTCTTTAAGGCATTGGTGTCTACCTCAGATTTTGGAAAGTAGTGTAACCTAATCCATTTTTAAGCTTGTCATGAATTTGAGCTTTGATTAGGCTTTGCAGTTTGTTAGATGCATTGTCTAGGTCACCTACCTTTAACTTAATGCTATGTCTTTCATTGGTAACCTCTATCAACTTTTTGTTCAAATCATCAACCTTATCCTTCAAACGGTCTCTTTCCCATCTAGCATACTTAAGATCAAATTCATATTGAGTCTGATCTGTTTCTCTAGATTTTCTATGGCTGTTGTGGTGCTTTTACTCCTAATATCCTACATTTTAAGTTCATCACAAACAATCATATTATGATCCCTATACTGCTTAACAGTTTTCTTACAAATAGAAGAACATAATTTGCTTTGTACCTCATATGGAATATCAGTAGGAGTGTCTGCATCTGTAATAGCCATTAATGCTTGATTATGCACCTCCTGCTCTACTTGGTCACTCCAATCAAATCCCAAACCATCTTAAGACACCAAAGCAGTTGAAGTGCCTTGAATTGGAATATTTCTTCTCTGCACTCCATTGTAGTTTCCAATTCTTTGTGTATTGCCTTCTTGCCTTGATATACTTCTACACTCCCTAGCAAAATGCCCTAGCTTGTGACAGTTGAAATGCTCCACCTTGCTCTTATAAAAATCAGCACCATCTTCTCTTCTGTAAGCAAAGTTACCCATTCTAGTCCTTTGCATAAACTTTTTAGCCCTCATTGTTATCATTGCCATCTGCCACTTTATGTCCATCTTGTCTAGATCATCAGGATCTAATTGTTCCAATTCTCCATTAGTCAGTGAAGAGTTCACATGACTAGCAAACAATGCCTCTAAAACAGAATCATTAGAGTTATCCTTAGATGATGACCCATATCCTGTAGAAGAAGACCCATAATGACCTGAGTTGTCAACCTGTTACCCACCCATTGATATAAAAACAACATTGTTTGAGAATCCAGTAGTTTGCTTCTTACTCTCAACTTCTGATTCAAATGATCTTAATTATTGTATAAATCATCTAATTCCTTATCATCCAGATCACTCACTTGTCTTAAAGACACAGTGTACATAGTCCATTCTTCACCTAATGATCTCAAAAACTTCCTATTCAGATCATCCTTATCAATTTTTACACTGTGATTCTCAAGATCACCAACCAATTTACAGAATCTATTAAAAGTTTGAGTTAGAGTTTCTGACTTTACAGAACTGAAATTTTCAAACTGTTGCTTCAGCATAGATCTTTGAGTCTTTTTGGTGTTATCATTACCACCAAATCTTTTAGCAATTGCTTCCCATAATTTCTTAGCATCAACACACTTCTCAAATCTTCTTTGGTACTCGTTAGGAATAGTCAACAACAGAGTACTTAAGGATTTCATTTCAGTAGATCTCTCTTTTCTTTTAGCCTTAGTTGGTGGTTGATAACGCGTAAAAAATCACGTTTTTACTGACGTTATCTATTCCATTATTATTAAATAATTAACATTTGACTTTAAATATTACATTTATTTGTGTTATTGTGTTAATTAGGAAATTACGAAGGCGATGCAAAAAGAATCAACAAAAACGGAGTTATAACGAAGATTTTAGAGCAAAACGAAGAAACAAGCTACGACCTCGAACACAAAGACCAATGACACGTATTCTCGGCCAAGAGTAACCGAATATATTATCTTGGATTCTTAAACTTCATTCGGTTATGAAGACGATGCCGTGAAAATCAACTAAAACGGACTAGTAACGAAGAAGTTATAGCGAGAACAAGTTACGATCCCGCGTACGAAAGCTTGAAACCAAAAATACGGCCAAGAACAAGACCGTATACGGCCAGCTGACCATATACGGCCTGACCAGACCGTATACGGCCAGGAAGACAGACCTTATACGGCCAGCCTGACCGTATATGGTCTGGTTTTGACCGTATATGGCCGGCTAGACCGTATACCCTCAAGTGACCTGACCGTATACAGCCTGCACTGACCGTATACGGTCAGTTTTCGCCCGTATTTGTTTAAATTCACTTCCTTTATTCGGGCACGTAAATACAGTCCATTCCAAGCCTCTAAAAATACGGTCAAAGCAAGTCAAAATCCGGTCAAAGACGGTCAACAGGCTTCCACTATAAATACCCATCTCCACCAACTCATTCTTCACTCCATTTTTCACACATCTTACCACTACTCAAATATTTCTCTCTCTAACTTCCTCTCTCTAGATTAATTATTAGTTAGCATTAGATTAGTGATTAATTAGAGAGTAGTAAGTAGATAGGATTAGTGTGGAGTACGATCGGAGTCACATTATTGTAAGAGCTTGGAATACGAACGGAGATCCGCTTTTGTAACTTCAAGTTTATTCCAATCCTTGTTTTAATCTACGGTGATTTCTTTCCTTTATCTATCTTAAATATAATGTTTGCTTTTATTTATATTATGCTAGATCTAGGACTTGCCATGATTAGCGAGTAGTTACCTTGCGTGTTTGTTGCGATGTAGTTAGTTAATTAATTATGGGATGATGTTATATTTAATTGGAAACTTATTATTTTAATTATGCTTTTTATCTATGATTTTAAACTTTACACATGTCGCTTTTCCGCCAACGAACGTGATTACAACTTTAAATATTAAGACGCCGCGAACCTTAATATAAAGTAATTAATTATCTATGTTAAGTCTACGGTTTGATTACAACACCATGCAATCATCATAAAGTACATTGTTAGTTGTTATGAAAACATTATATGGATTACATAATAACTACCATGGAAAATTATTACGATTGACATTGTGAAGTACTTGAACAATGGAATAACTATTTTAGTACATTGTTAAACACCTTAGAGTATTTTTATAAACATGGTCTGGGTTTGAACTTATGAAATGCGGTAAGCAACTTACATAGTCAAAAACTTAGGGATTCTTTGATATATTTTGTGAAAGGGTCAGTTTAAATCATATAGTGGTTTTCAAAGCACTAAAGTACAAACTTAACTTTTAAATCTAAAGCGAAAGGACAAGTATGATTAAAGTATTCATCCTCTGCCTATCACCCTTAGATTTTATCATAACCATCTATAAAAAGCATATTAAAATATTAGGTTGCATTCGTAGATTCTCGTTATGTTAAATACTCCTGTAGTGATAAGAACGATCGGAACGTTGATCTGGTATGCTGCTATGCTCATGCGCCCAGGGTTACTCCAAGAAAAGGGTCGCTTGTCCTATATAAAGGGCAAGTGTTGCGAGTCGAGCATTACCTTTCCGATCAGAATCACCATGACCTAGTTCTTGGTGACATGCTAATTATTTAGTAAGGAATCTAGTGCTTGCACTGCAAGTACTTAATATAACAGAATCACGAATACGTTTCAACTATTGTTTCCTTTAAATAAACAATAACACGCATCATCCCATAACTTAACTAACGAAATCGCAGCAAACACCTTCTATCCATTATCTGTTTTACATTATCTTTTATCGCTTATATTTCGTAGTATAAATACCAAAAACAAATCCCCCACTTTTATAAACCCCTCACTAATAGAATATTATTTGTGTGAATACCTTCATTTCAAATTTAGTTGGTTTGAAGAACGACCCTAGGTTATACCTACCGCTAGCTAGCCCCTTAGGCCACTTAGTAGTAGTTAATTTAGGCCCCTGCACTATAAATATAAAACACACACTGATCGCCCCGCAGTCTAAGAAATAAACGACACGGTTGCGGGGTCATTAGTGGTGCTCTAGGTTGCCTAACACCATCACTATCAACAGTATATCTAGGCCCATTTTCAACAACCTCCCACATGGTATAATTAGTAAGCATATACTGTTTGATTATGTTTTTCCACATATCATACTCATTAAGTTTGAGCATGGCGATTCTTGTGACCTGAATGCCATCACAGATTCTGATGTCATCTTGATCAAAAGAGCAATATATTTAAAAATAAATGAAATAGTGAAAATAGATCTCAAAAGGCAATAAAATAGTGATTATGCGATTTAAGAAAAACCAACGAAACAGTGTTTCATCGATTTAAAAGAAAATCAATAAAACATTGATTCGGCGATTTCAAAAATCAATAGAACAGCGATTTTGCAATCTTCCTGTATTCAAAGCTGTCCTTGCTCTGATACCACTTGTTAGGATCGGTTTGATCTAATCAAGACTCACAGCAATGAATGATTATCAAGAAACTGCGGAATAGTACTTGATAATTTAGGAATCAATAATAACAGAGTATTAAATATTAAGAACAATCACATAATTAATCACAAAAGCTTCAATCTTATTAAATGTGAATAAGAAGAATACACGGCTGTATTAGGGTTTACACCTTGAAGCAAAAGTTAACCTATTCTAGGTTCTAAGGATCTCTATTTATATGGGATATAGTCCTTTTACATAATTTTCCTAGAAAGGTGGAGACAACCTTTTACATGTACGACAAAATCCTAACAACTTGACGACAACTAAGCATATTACATAAACAGTATTAATACTGAAAACTATAATAACAATATTAATATTGTTATGATGGAGTGTGTGTTTATGATGCAATATACTTATAATGCAGTGAATCTGGATCGTATATCAAAAAAATCAATGGCTGAAATTGAATGTCCCTCATTCCCTCTCTAAACCACCACCAGCCCCTCTGATCCCAAATCTAAAAATATTCAATCAATTTAATCAATCAAATCATCTACTTTGCGTAATATCAGTTGTCTAACTTGGATCTCTCAGCCTAAGATCACTCGGAGTGGGGCGGGGTGAGCCGGCACGCAGCAACCACGATGCCGTGGAGCCAGCAATGCCCGACGCGGTGAGGCGGCGTCGTGGTGGTTACAAGGGGCGGTGTGTGGAAAAAGTGAGGATCGCCGAGTTTTTTTTCCTTTTCTTTTCCATTTTCTTTCTCAAATAAAAACAAAAAAAACTTTTTTTTTAAAACCTCACTGTTTGAAATATAATAAAAATATAATATGTACTCCCTCCATTTCAGTCAAAATGTCCATTTTAACTGGACACAAAGTTTTATGATTCTCCACTAACTGCTATCTTCACCGATCAAATATCATATCTACCCATTAAATTTTGTTTGATTGATTGAAATAAGAAATAGACACTTATATTAGAACAACTAAAAATAGAAATGTAAACACTTTGAGTGGGATGAAGGGAGTATTTGTTTTTGTTTATAAAAGAAAAATGAAAAATAAATTAAAATGTAGGATTCTCACGTGTTATGGGTGACGTGACACCCATAAACCCCCACCAAACCGATTACCATTACGGGTGATCTGACCCGAACTAGCTTACCAACCATCTTGATTTGACTTGGTTGTTTATTAAAAAAGGGGGCTGATAATTCCACAAGCTCAATTTATTGCTACACAGGATTATTTTGAAAATGACACTAGTACCCTTATATCATTTACTCGATTTATCTTAAACATCACAAACCGCTGCTACTTCACTTTCTTTATATACAAACCTCACATTCTCACTATTTTAAAAACCCATTTTACCATTCACATGAAGTATGAACAAATTTCAAACATTCATAAACACAAATGAATCGAGCTTCAAAATATCATCACTTTCGCTAGTTTTTTATTATTTTAATCACTTAATCAAACTTCAAAAACATTAAAAAAAAGTAAATTTCATGTTTGAAATCTACCAAAAAATCTATTATGAAAATTAATCTACTCATCTCTTTAATTTAATTATGACAATTACTTTTGAATAACTTTTCATGATTTTCCGGAAATAGTAAAAATCCTATCATAGAAAGAAAGAGAAGAATTTTTCGTAGGATTAAAACTGTTCGTACTCAAGAGGAAAATCATTGCTATCGATGAAAGTGACATCATTAGCCGAATGAGGCTGCGATAGAAGGTAAGCGAGCTATTTACCGTTGCCAGCGTCATCGCGGTAAAATGAACAGCCGGAACTCTGCATTTATGTTTGCGTGTGGTTAGTGGCAGGGGTTTGGCCGGTTGGAGACTTGGAGTGGAGTGGTTGAGGGCAAATAAAAGAAATTAGTCAAAGTAATGGGTATAGTTATCTATTCATATTAAATGCCTGTGTACAAATGAAAAATGTCTGTGGAGTTATATAATAGTGCAAGTGATATTTATAATGTATTTATTAAAAATTTAAACCCTACAAAAATAAACGAAGTGATGCAGGGTTCCTACTTGAAGGGTTTATCTAGAAAAGAGGTAAACGACCTCCTGATGACATTTTAAGTTCCGATACATCTTCTCACCGTCACTGGTTAATCAACAAACAACTCATTAAACAAACGGTGACAATGTTAAATCATTCAGTATCTTCAACAGCAACACGAAGAGGTTGCATCATTCAAAACCCTAAATCCCCTTTCACCTTAAACCCTCTATTTTATTCTCCATCTAACATCAATTTCATAAACTCCATTTCAACAAAACAAGTCATCCTGAAATGTCAATATTCCGACCAACAACAACAAACATCGCACTCTCAACCCAGACTAGGTAAATATGTTTTATTTTTCTTTTCTTTTTTTCTTTTTTTTTTTCTTTCGAAATTAGTGAACTTTAAACTGAAAATTGAAATGGGGTTTGTTTGGTTGATGAATAGATACTACTCCAAAGGTATTCATTGGACATTCAATTTATAAAGGGAAGGCTGCTCTTACGGTGGAACCTCGCCCACCTGAATTTGCCCCTTTAGATGTACGTATGTATGAATTAATTTTAATTTCTTGTTATTTTAATATGTTAATGGATAAAAGTTTTTGATTAATTTTGGTGGTGGTTGTTTGTTCAGTCGGGGGCTTTTAAGTTAACGAAAGAGGGGTTTGTGTTGCTTCAATTTGCGCCTGCTGCTGGTGTTCGTCAATATGATTGGAGTAGAAAGCAGGTAACTTTATTTTCTTATTATTTTGTGGATGACATTTTAGTTTTTGTATAAGTAAGCACTCATAATTTAGATATATAGACAAATTCTTTTTAATGATTGTTGTTCGGTCCATGGGTAGTTGGGCACTTGAAACTTGAAATTTACCCGTGTAAAAAATTCAACGATGACGACTTCACTTTAAAGTTAGTGGTTGATATTCTTTATGTTTATTCTTTAAAAATTAATATTAGTAAAGCAACTACTTGGCTATAACTTTATTATTTGGAAATAGCATGTAATTTACTATCTAATTTATAGATAGCATATGGAAACAATGAGTTAAACATTTTGTCGACCACATAATTCCCAAGATCTACATATTATTTCCAACATAATACTTCTTATTAATCAACTTTATAACACACCTACAAAGGTCCTTTAAAGGAATCAAGACGCGAACTATTAGTAAATAATACATGAGTAATCACAGCTTTATAGGTCTTCAATTTATCATCATGAGCACCATCTTTGGCTGCGAGCGTGAGGTTGTACATTGCTTTATATCCTTGACGAACCGTACCTTTTACCAAATGGTGGAAGACCAATTTGGTGTTTGCCATGTGGTTGTGTTTTTCCACCGCAAGCTTCCCATATTTCTCCGTCCTTGTGTCAGTCAAATTTGTGATGGGAACCCAATTATCGACATGTTCCCTGGCACCAAATGAAGGGGAGACGTTGATAAGAATGGAAGCTAAGAAGGTGACTAGTATTGTGAAGAGAAGAGGCTGATATCTTGAAGCCATTGTGTGTAAGAAGGTTTTCGGATGAGAGAGTTAAATAGAAAATGGGCATAGGAGTTGTTGAGGGGTTTCTGTAGGACTTTATAGTGGTGAAGTTCACATGTATTATGATCTTGTAAATTGTATTACATGGTAAGAATCATGTGAGATATAATATATATTCTAAATATAGGATATTGATTATCTAAAGTTGTTTGTATCTAGGATGAATTTCCTTTTCATTCTAAATATTGAAATGGCCGGTGGAGTTATTGTGGGTTTCCGTGTGACTTTATAATAATAAAGTTCACATGTATTATGACCGTGTAAATTATCTTACATGGTAAGGATCATGTGAGATGTAGGATACATTCTAAAAATAGGATGTTGGTTTTATAAAGTTGTTTATATCTAGGTTAAATTTATTTTTCATTCTATAGATAAAGAGAAATGGGCATAGGAGTTTTTGTGGGTTTCTATAGGACTTTATAGCTGTAAAGTTCACCTGTAAATATGTAATATGATCTTGCAAATTGTATTACATGTTGAGAATCATGTGAGATATGGAATACATACTAGAAGTAGATTTTGGTTTTATAAAGTTGTTTATATCTGATAAATTGCTTCTTCATTCTAAATATAGGATTGTTACTTTTTATATAGTTAGGATGTTTAAAGTTTTACTAATATTGAATAGTATTAATATTGAATTATTTTAAATTAAGATATAAGAATACGTACATTTTTATGTGAGCTATATATTTTTGGTTATAAGCTATTGAAGTTTTTATAAATAATTTACAACTTTTACAATTAAAAATCTATAAATAAAAATCTTAAATTAGATGAAAAGTTAAAAAACTAAAAGAGATTGAGATGAAAGAAGGAAAATGGAACATCATAAGTTCACATGAAATCAAATTTATGTATAACATAAATTCTTATATAAATCATTACAAAGATATATAAAATTAGAACAAAACATGATCCTAAGCCATCATCACTTTTACCGCACCCTCCCACCCAGGGGCATAGCAGCCTGTGGAGCAGGGTGGGCTAGGGCCCATCCAAAAATCCCAGCCACAATTACAACTGCAGTACATATGTTAAGAGTTGATTACGTGTCTTACATGTTTGCCTATTCTAATTTATTTTATATTTTTCAAATTGATGCAACATAATGAAATAGGAAAATCCATTTGCCAAACTATCTATTTTTTACGGGTTATTTAGAACTGCTTATTTTTAAGACCTTAAAAACATCTGAAATATGACCATTTGAGGAGTTCTTTTTCTGATACACTTTTTCCTCGCATCTTGAAAGCCTTTTTGACTTTGGCAAAACACAATAAGCCATAAGCTCGAATAAAAAAGCTTTCCCAGACACCCACTTGGCCACTTAGAGACAAATATGTTCTTGGATGATAACAAATGTGGGCTTCGTAAAATCCGCATGACAGTAATCGATATTCAATGTTAGATGATTTCATATGGTAAGACAATGTTGTTTGCACTTGAAGCTTTCTGATGAACAAATTTTATTTTGATTTTTTTTGCATTTTGATATCTAATTTTCAAGCTTTTATTTACTCATTTTCGACCACCCACATCTAAGGTGTAATCGAGACGAGTCGAGTCGACATAGTGCCAAGCTCGAGGTCGACTCGATTAGAAAACTCGAAGCTTGAAACTCGACTCGAGCTTGATCGAGCTTGTATATTCAAGCTCGAGCTCGAATCAACTAATGAACCGATACTTTTGAGCTCGGCTCGACTCGAATAGATTATCAATATTAAAATATTAATATTAAATAATTTAAAATTTAGAATTAATATTAACCGAATCGATACTTTCAAGCTTAACTCGACTCGACTCGACTCGCTACGGTAAATATGTTAATATACATACAAATGAAGGTTAAAAATGTAAAATAATGCAACCTCGATTAGGCTCGCGATCCTATCGATTAGGCTCATGATTTTTCCCTTCTTGTAGCATGTAAAGGGTACCCAGAATTATATTTTTTGTTCTTCTTACGTGTACCCGTAGGGGACGCACAACAAAGAAAAAGTTACATGACCAAAACCAATAGGACGTTGAACATATTGTGTTTCTAGGATCCCTTGCATACTTGGTAATGTAGCCGTGATTACATTGATTCGTTCTTTATATGTCTATCGCAGAAGATGATAATTTTATTGCATAGACTGATAAAGAAGCTGACCCTTGTGACATATACTTCTAGTTATAGATAGATGTAAACTAGAAGATCTAACATGTAAGATCAATCATGATCATTTTGAGGTCCTTTTACTTGGGAAAAAATAACCAGTCAAATGTGTGAACTCCCTGCGCTCATAAAAAGGGCTATATTTCTACAGCCAAAGTTAACTTTCGAAGGTAGATGACGTTTTCTTTTCAAAATAACAGAAACTGTGGACCTTTGTATGCAAATTAACAGCATGTGTCTCTGATCAGTATTTTTTTTGGGCATCATTTTATCCACTATATATTTATTGTATTTTTTTTTTCTATTGTTTTTTTTGCATACAATACATTTTATGAAAATAATAGTTCCCAATCAATCGTAATCTCAGGTATTCTCGTTATCAGTTACGGAAATCGGAAGTATTATCAGTCTTGGTGCTAGGGATTCATGTGAATTCTTTCATGATCCTTTTAAAGGAAAAAGGTCTATATTTCTTTAACAATGATCATTATGATATGGTTAATAAGGTCTTCCCATTTTGCTGAATCATATTTTTGCAGTGATGAAGGTAGGGTTAGGAAGGTTTTGAAGGTGGAGCCTCTTCCAGATGGATCCGGCCACTTCTTTAATCTCAGTAATCTTTATCATTCACTATTCTCCAGTCACTTTTTAACGAAACTATTTATTCGTTATACATTTAACTAAATGATTATATGAACTGAAGGTGTTCAAAACAAGCTTATAAACATGGACGAGAGCATTTATATTCCTGTCACAAAGGCCGAGTTTGCAATTCTCGTCTCAGCTTTCAATGTATTCTCATTCCCTTATCTCTTTGGCTTTGACCTCTGTACTGCTTAGATATTCTCATAAAATAGAGGTGCTGAGGTGGCGATTTCAATCCAAATGGGTCGAGTTGTGTTAAGTTTATCTTTAACTGCTCAAATGGGTAAAAAAATTATTAGTTAAAAGGGAAACAGGTTGAATGGATTAGGTGGATTAAAAATTGCCCAAACTGTTCTTGTAATGCGTAAAATACTCATTCTGAGCTTGGACCCAAACCTGTTTTACCCATTAGCAAACCTGCCAATTTTGACACCTCAATTGCACAAAAAATTGTCAGTGGATACTTTAGTAGTGCTTTATGACATACGTTTTGTTTGGTCCCCATATATTTAGTGCAAGTTCCTTTCTCTAATTAGTTTTCTTGGTATTTTGATACAACGAAACAACTTGTTCATTAAAGATACAAAACGAAACATTTTACTTTGTGATGGTGAAATTTTTGGCTAAGATGATGGAATTTAAATGCGTTGTTACCGTTATCTCTCTCTCTCTCTCTCTCTCTCTCTTATTATGAACATTTTCTAACATAATGTATGGTATGCAGTTTGCTGTGCCGTACCTTTTGGGTTGGCATACCTTTGCAAATTCCATAAGACCTGAAGATACAACTCGTTTGAACAATGCTAATGCGCGATCTGGCGCTGACTTAGAATGGAGCAGATAATCATTGCTCATTTCACCCACAGAGATGTATTCTGAAGACGTTTTATGCAATCATGATGCCTTTTAGGGTATCATCTTCTTTTCGTTTATTTAGCTTTCATAACTTAGAAGTTTTTAGAATCTCTGTTTCATGTATGTTATGGTTAACAAATGAAATGTATTGAAGTTCCCATTTGGACATGGTGTTAAGAAGCAGAGAGATTAAGGGCCTGTTTACTTTGCCCTTAATAGGCTGAATTGCCCATACAACTTATTCGGTCATCAAATCCAATTGTTTACTTGGGACCTTCTGTTTTACCATTCCGAGCCAAGCTCTTCTAGTGTCCCATAATTTCTACTCGTGATAGTTAGTGTTAAAATCTCAAGGTGAACCCATTTGCTCGTGTAACATACATGTTTGCATCATTTTTGAACTTTCCAGTTGGATGTCTGTACTTTTATTAAGTGATGCTGAGTTTACGCCTAATTATGATGTCCTGTTTGATGTGAAATATGAAGGTAAATAATAAGCTCAAGCCTTAGATAGTGAGGTTTGATGTGAAATATGAAGGTAAATAATAAGCTCAAGCCTTAGATAGTGAGTTGCTCGAGTCAAATATCGTCATCCGAATTTCGATTCCATGATAAAATGCGATCAAGATTTGCACATTTTGCGTAATATAAAATGCTAATCTAATAGTTACCAAAACGTAATCTCACATCAAATATATGGTTTAATTTATTCATTCTGCAACAACATTATAAAAATTATTACTGTATTTGAACAAGTATAACACCCTCGTATTATCGTTAATATGCTAAAAATAGTCAGCGAACAACATAGATGAGGTTATATGTATCTGCAACAACGTTTACGTACCTACTAGTATATGTTAATGTTTATAACTTCAAACTGAGTTCTATATTGAAAATGTCGAACACAATTTTGTACTTGTGTTAGATAATGCAATAGAAGATCAAACATTAGCATTAATATTCATGCTATATAAAATTGGTGGAGAATCTGAGGGGACCATTTGATGGGGATGACGAGAAGATCTTTTTACTGCATTTTAAGACAAACTTTTTGTAATTTACGACAACTACTATATTTTAATAACACTGCATTTTAATTATTACAATTTTGTTTTAAAATGCAGTAAAAAAGGTCTTATCATAATCTCCTCAAATGAGACATTCTCTTCGAAACCTTACCCTATAAAATTTAAATATTTACCATATACATATACATATAATACAAATGAAAATTAAAATGATATTTAATGTAGTTTAGAAACAACTATAAAATATATACAATTTTCAATGTTAATAACAACGTAAAAAAGAATGTGAAATATGGGCCCATTGTTGAGATACAACGATTTAATATATCATACGATAGATTCAAAGTTTAGGCCCTTAAAGTAGTCGGAAATCATTAATAAGTACGTTTAGAGATGAACAAAAACCGGGTTGGCCCCAACCCGACCCGACCCGGAAACCCGACCCGGTTTTTAGTCAACAAAGAGAAACCGGGTTTTGACCAAACCCGACCCGAACCCGAACCTGACCCGATTTTAAACCTAAAAAACCCTACCCGATCCAACCCGGGTTGAAACCGGTTTGAAACCGGTTCGGGTTGAAAACCCGGTTCCAACCCGGTTTTTTATAAAAATGTATATTTTTTCGATCGTTGAGCGTTTTAGGGAAAAACAATGTATTTTTTGATTTTTTTTCATTAAATTCATAAAACATTAGTAATGGAAACATAATTGATCAATAACTTAACCAAAAGGCTTCTAAATCTTCTTAAAAATATTATTGAATCCAAAAACTCTATATAATTCAATTTTTTTCGAGCGTTAAGCGTTTTAGGGAAAAACAACGTTTGGGCCAAATTTTTTTCATTGAATTCATAAAACATTAGTAATGGAAACATAATTGATCAATAACTTAACCAAAAGGCTTCTAAATCTTCTTAAAAATATTATTGAATCCAAAAACTCTATATAATTCAATTTTTTTCGAGCGTTAAGCGTTTTAGGGAAAAACAACGTTTGGGCCAAATTTTTTTCATTGAATTCATAAAACATTAGTAATGGAAACATAATTGATCAATAACTTAACCAAAAGGCTTCTAAATCTTCTTAAAAATATTATTGAATCCAAAAACTCTATATAATTCAATTTTTTTCGAGCGTTAAGCGTTTTAGGGAAAAACAACGTTTGAGCCAAATTTTTTTCATTGAATTCATAAAACATTAGTAATGAAAACATAATTGAACAATAACTTAAACAAAGGTCTTCTAAGTCTTCTTAAAAATATTATTGAATCCAAAAACTCTATATAATTCAATTTTTTTCGAGCGTTAAGCGTTTTAGGGAAAAACAACGTTTGGGCCAAATTTTTTTCATTGAATTCATAAAACATTAGTAATGAAAACATAATTGAACAATAACTTAAACAAAAGTCTTCTAAGTCTTCTTAAAAATATTATCGAATCCAAAAACTCTTCATAATTCTTCATATTCTTTATAAGTCTTCATAAGTCTTCATAATCTTCAACTTATATTAATCTTCAATTCTTCAAAAGTCGAAATCTTCTTCAGAGGTAGCCTCGCGCGAAGCTTGATCAAGAGCAATTTCTTCGTCGGAAAGTGATATTACCATGCCCTCTTCCACCTCGATATTATGTATATCTCCTTCGTATTCCATTTCACCTTCAAGACTTGAAACATTTTGTATACGTTCAACGGCGTCTAAGTGATCCTTCAAGCAAATACACATCTCTAAGGAGGCCAGCGTGAGTCTTGTTCTTCGTATAGATAATACCCTGCCACTAAGAGAAAATGCGGATTCCGAAGCTACCGTAGAAGCTTGGACGGTTAGTAAATCTCGGGCCATGATGGCTAGAACGGGAAATTGAGATTCCCTCTCTTTCCACCAAGCCAAAATATCAAATTGTTCGAACTCGTTAGGTAGAATAGTGGACAAAAAATCCGTTGAGGTATACCTCCCATATTCGCTAGTCGTTTGGTTACCTTCACCCCTTGCCCGTTTATGGTTTTCTCGTCTTAAACTATTATATAAGTTAAGCATTGCATTGTTGGAAGAAGATGAACTAAACGTTGTGGAAATCGAACTAACCGGCACATTTATTGTTGAACTATATTTTTGAAAATATACGCCAAATAAATCTTGTAAAGAACTCTTAAAAAACGCTTTTGTATTATCGGAAAACATTGGGTTCTCTTCATTCAAATCCAAATTGTGACAAATATTATTGATAAGCATTTCCACCCCGGTGATGTTCAAACACGGGTTCATTGCGGCGGAACAAGTAATTACCGGTGGCATTTCTCGAAAATATTTTTTTAGTTTTTCTTTCATGGGAGCCACCATCTTTTCAAATAAAGCACCTTCATATTCGTATTCGTTTAATTTTGAAGTCAACAACCAAATTTGATTAAGTACCAAATGACTAATGGGATAATAAACACCCGATAATAAAGTAGTCGCGGTTTTGAAAACTTTGAGCAATTCGGTTAACTTTTTAATAACCTCCCAAAATTCTATGGGAAATGGTGTTGCAAGACCTTTTTGAACAAGGTTATCATGAAAAACTTGTAATGTATCACGTTGGCGTAAACCACATACAAACATATAGTAGGTCGAATTCCATCTAACGGGCATGTCCCAATTAGGGGTTAAAAAAATGGAATCCGTTTCCTTACACAATCTCATATAAGCTTTGTATCTAATTTTACCCTTTTGAAATATGTCTTGTAACATAGTTTTATACGCCAATTTTACGGCGTCTATTTCTTCAACCGCTAGTCCCGCTTGCACAATCAAGTTAATGATGTGTGCAACACATCGACTATGATAAAAGATGCCCTTCAAAGGTGGTCCGTATTTTAGTATTAATTTTGAAACGGCGAGTGTATTATTACTCGCGTTATCAAAGGATATTGAAAAAACATTTTCTTGTAATTTAAACGTTTTAATTACATATCGTAACATGTAAAATAAGTTTTGACCCGTGTGAGGATATTCAAAGTCTTCAAAAGCAATGGTACGTTTCATCATTTGCCAAGTTACGGGATCAACCCAATGTGCGGTAACACAAAGGTACGAACCGGGCAAACCATGAGGAGCCGACCAAACGTCGGTTGTTAATGATACACTTGTATTTAAGTTTTCAAAACCGATTATTAGTTGTTTTTTAGCTTCTTTCCACAATTTAAGGGCATCACGTTTAAGAGTAATACGACTTACATGATTATATCGCGGTTGAAGGGTATTTTGAATCACCCTAGTAAGTCGAGGGTTGTCGAAGTGGTTGAACAGCAAAGCTTCTTGAATCACAAAACTCGCAAAAGCTTCTCGACACCGTTCCGCTTCGTATGAAAATATAGCTCCATCTCGTGACATAGAAGCTTGACCACTTGCTTCCGGATTGGTTTTGAGTCCCACACAATACTTTTCTTTATGATGTTTCAACGTTGTGTTGGAGTCGGCTTTTAAAAATTTCCCACATCGTTTACAATGTGCCTTAGTCGTACCATCCGACAACAACACTTTGTCGTATAAATCCCACACCTCCGGATTTCTTTTGTTAACCAATTTTCGAACAATCGTTGGTGAACTTGAAGAACCAACACCGAAGGAAGAGGAAGAAGATTGATTTGCCATTTGAGAAATGAGAATTTTGTATGCGTTTTGAGAGCGTTTTGAGTTTGTATGAGTGTTTGAATGTTGTGATTGAACCTAAACTCAAGGTTTGTATATATAGTAAACTTGGAATGGCAAAATGGTAAAAAAACAAAAAAAAACGGTCAAAAAACGGCTAGAAAACGGCTAGGAAAAAAAACCGGGTTGAAAACCGGGTTGAAAACCGGTTTTTGAAACCGGGTTGGAAAAAACCGGTTCGGAACCGGGTTGTAACGGATAAATCGCAAACCGGTTTGTACCCGGCGGGTTCCAGAAAACCCGAATCGGGTTGGGTCAAACCCGGGTTTGACCGGGTCGGGTTTTCGGGTTTTTTTCGGGTTGGGTTTCGAACCCGGTTTTTTGTGCATCTCTAAGTACGTTTACATACAATATTTTCATTTTTTCTCGATATATCTTTAGAGGTGAGAACCGGAGATAAAAACCTTTTTACCGTTTCAAAATTAAGTTTATAAACTTGTTAGTAAAAGAGGAGTAGGGATGAGATCAACTACAATGTGTCATATGCTATCCTCATCCTTTTCAATTTTAACTCTCCAACTTCCACCTATTTTAGTTTCAACTCTCCAACTTTCTCCTTCACACTTTCCTACCCCACCACCACTTGCTGCCACCTCTCATAGGCTGCCGCCGCCACTAACAGCCGATTGACACCGCCACCTGCCGCTGACTGCCAATGTCAAATTTCGGCGGACAGAATTTTAATTTTCTTTTTAAATATAAAAAAATGTAATTTCTTTTTTCATTTTTTTTCAAAATTTTTGTATTTTATATATTATCATTTTTAAACGTACTGCAGTTTGTTTATATATTACTAGTACATATTAGTTGTTTTGTATTGCATTTTGTATTATACATATTTTAAATATATTTATATTCTATTTTGTTGTTTTTACTGCATTTTGTATATATAATGCTTATAAAAATAGAAAGAAAAATAAAAAAATATGTTTAGAAGGTAGACAAATAGGTTAACAGAAATTATACAAAAAGTTAAATAAAAAAGAACGAAAGTAAAGAAAGTAGAGCAGGTGAAAAAGAAAAAAAAGTAATGGGGTGGTGTGGAATGAAATTTAATGTTATTTTTTTTTCTTAATTATCATTCTTACATTTTTAAACTAATTACAAAAATGCTACTCCTCTTAACTACTAATTTATGATAAAAGATAATCCAATGACCTCAATTTTCTTCTCTTCCTTCCCCTCATATAACCTCTTCCCATATAAACTCCAATCTTTAATAAAATCAGAATTTTGCTGAAATTAAATTAAATAAATATAAGTATCAACACGAAAAAAGCTATTAGAAACTAGGTTTACTAATAAATAATAATAATTAATAAATAATAATAATTAATGTGGTACCATCCAAATATAGAGAGATATAAAGAAGAAAGAGAAATTAAACTCTATTGGTACCACATCAATATATAATACTCCCTTCGTCCATTATAAATGTCCAAATTTCTATTTTGAGTTGCTCCAAAATAAGTGTCTACTTTGTATTTTAACCAATCAAAAGACTTAAGTGGGTATGAATGATATATGATTGGTGGAGAGTGTAGTCAGTGAGATTTCTTAAAATTTTGTGCATTTTTAAAGTGGACACTTATTGTAGGACGGAGGGAATATGATTTTGTAAATTTTGTTTGTAACTTTAATATTTCCATGAAAAAACGCATCAACCCTATTCGACATATTTAACACCATTAATCTCACTATTGCTGTTTATATTAGTAAATAATTACATATGATTATCATGTTACTATATGTAATTATCTTGAATAATCACAACATTATTAAATATAAAAAAAGATTGGATCTAATACAAAAGAAATTTTATATAAGAAGATAAGAAGTCAATAGAAAATTGACAAGTGTCCCTTCCTCCCCTTCCTTTCTCTCCTCAACTTTCTCCTTCCATTTCTTCTATCATACTTTTTCACATATTTTTTTATTATTAGTTTGTATTATCTTTTTCTTTTTTAAAATATATTTTTTTAATCTTTTTTGTTAATGTTTTTTTAATTTTCTTAACATGTTTTTAACTTAATCTATTTTTAATTTTTTTTTAATTGTACTTGTTTTGTTTTAAGCGTTTAATAACTAATGGATTTTACATTATTATTTTTTTAATATATTAGCTATTAATTTTAGCTTCTTTTTTTTTTATTGCGTTTTGAGTTTTAGTATTGTGCATTTGACTTTTAAAGATGATGCATTTGACATTTAACTATCATTTGCTTACTTTTAACTATGACATTTAACTATGATCCACTTGACATTTAACTATCATGCACGTGACTTTTAATTAAGATGTATCTGACTTTTAATTATAATGCATATTATTATGATGCACTTGACGTTCAAATATGATGCACTTGACGTTTAAGTATGATGCACTTGACATTTATTGATGATTCATTTGACATTTAGCTGTCATGCACTTGACTTTTAACTATGTCGTGGTGTATATATTATTATGATGCACTTGACGTTTAACTAAGATGCACTTGACATTTAACTATCATGCACTTGACTTAAAATTATGATGCACCTAACTTTTAATTATTATTGGTCCCAAACTAACAAGATAATTGTAAGGGGGAGGGGGGTGAATACATTCTTTTCTGATTTTTATAACTTAAACAGTTTATAGTATGAGTATGTAAGAGACACGGTGATATTTTCAACTTACTTTATTGATATGAATCAAAGAATTACAAGTTAGTTAAAGCGGAATCACTAACTGTTGAATACAGATTAACACTCAATACCAAGAACAGAGATCATACTCTGAGCTGGTTATAAAGGATTCCTAATACTGCTATGACTATGCTCTCAAAACTCACTCTAAATTCACACTTGACAAATATGTTCAAGTCCTCTATTTATAGGAGAGCTAGCACCTTCCTTGTAACATCTTCAATCAATAACATTCTTCGTACGTGCATTGAATATTATTGGAGAATGCAAGACATGCTCTTTATGTGCTCTGACTTGTATTGCAGACAGAATCTGCACAGTGCAGTTTATGTCGCGAGTAAGCAGCACACTTTAGTGTATTGGCTGACATTTGGTAGAGGAAAAACCACACCATAAACGTCCATCCTCCATAGTGATGTACATAAGTACTATATTTCAGATGATGTTTGGATGTATGTTGATGCTCCAAAGTGTTGGTTATATCACTATACTCAATCTCACCGTTGGGCCTTCAATCTCTCTTCAACTTCATCTTTTACTTAGTTGAATGCATAATACCATAGCTAGCTTAGGAAACAAATTTCATTGGATGTACATGAAAGCTGTCCAAACTGTAATCTCTGTGTTGGTTAAGTAGAGTCAGCTCACAGGATTACCTTTGGACCCAGCACAAAGAACAAATATTGTGTGCTACCTACACTATCTTTTGTAATTTGTATGTTGGCTGTACATAGAAATATTTTGTGTCATAATCAAGTTGTTGTCATCATAAAATCAAGTTAAAAGGGATCATGCCTCAACAATCTCCCTCTATTTGATGATGAGAAAACTTCAACACTAGCCGGCAGAAGTTCATGATCAAAATAATAAAAGCTGAATAAGTACATCTCCTTTTGCTTTTCTTTTCTGGGATCTTTTTGAGTTATCTATATCACTTACAAATGGATATACTTTTCAAGATAAACTCAGCTTATCATTAATACTTGGAAAATTTAATGAGTACATGCTGGTTACATAAAGTGATATAAGATAAAGTGATAGTGTATAAACAAATGATGATTCTAGTGTGTTCATTATCAGCCGTCTTTAATACCAACCTTCATCTTCCTCCTTCACAGGCTTCAACATCTCTAGAGTGTTAGGGTCAAGTCCCCTCTTTATTATCTCTTCAGCTATCACAAAAGAGTAAGATCCAGCAGCAGAGTTCAACAATGACATAGGTCTCAAGTTTATCAAATGATTCAAACTAGCTAGTCGGAGCTCATGTGTTTGTTGAAACCCTAACACATCATCATCCTATAATAGATGTCATTGACTGGATATTCAATAGCCAGCCATGGTGACCAAGTAGACCTACTGGAGGTGTTGAATATCCATATATGGGATATGTGATAGGAGGAAATCCCTAATCAGCATAGGGAATAACCAATTGATCAATAGTGAACTTCTTTGCTGGTTAACTTCTTGGTCTGGTTGGAAATGATTTAGGTTGATTGCCCCTAAACATTTTGAGCTGCCCAGTCTTTCTCTACCTGGGCTTAGGGTCAATTGAAATACATTTCTTTTTAGAGCCCCAACAACTCTAGAAGCCTTGTCAAACATTTCCTGGAGCCTGGCCATCACCATATCTCTCATTTCACTAGCCCTGTAATCATAATACTTTTGCAGCTCCAACCATTCAAAGTAACCAAGGTTAAACAGATTGACAAACTTCACATTTTTAGCAAAGCCATCAGCTCTAGTGATATTGATCACGTCATTGCTGCCCTTGCACTTTACCACTTTCACAATCTCATATCTGAATTTCCTTCTCTTCATACAATCCCTGTACCTCTCCTCTCTGGATATAAAGAAGTTGTCTATAATGTTGGAAATTCTGGACTGTGACTCTTGTGCTGGTTGAGCTTCATCCTTTTTCTTTTCTTCTTCTTCATCTAGCTTCCTGGCTTCAACAATCTCCTTGTATCTTTGATATGCTACCTCTTGATATTTTCTCTTCTGGTAGCATTTTAGTGACAATTTGAGCACACTTCTTGTCTTTGATTGCTTTCTTATTTTCTACCATGGTCAGCCTTTTGGCTTCTGCTTTACTCATATCCCTCTATTTTTGAACAGCAAGAGCAGTGATATAGTCTTCAGGTTTCTCAAAACCAAGCCTTTTAGTTTCTTCTTTAACAAACTCTTATTCAGTCTTCACTTTTGGTTCATTATCCTTATACATAGCATGATAATCGACCAAGATCATATTCAACTTCCATGCATTGATAACATCTTCTTGATGTTCTAGTAGTATTGTTGCCCTTGTATCATTTATATTTTCTTGTAATTTTTCTTCATGCTCAGCTCTGACTTTAGGGACAATAATGCCTCTCATAAGTGTTTCTCTATGATATGGTCTATTTGGGTTTCCTATTCCCTTACTAGATTAACATACGATGCGGAAATAACAATTAATCTAGGGTATGAAGGAAACGAAACCCAAAGGATCTTAACTTAATAATAATAAACAACAAAAACAAAATAAATAGATAAATAATAAATACTAACCTTTGAGAAAATTGAATTTCTCACACGCAGACCTTCCTTATTTGGAGGTAAGTACTCAAACCAGCGTACCTCTAATGGTTCACACCTACAAACCTAAGAGAAAATTCCAACTCCTAAGGTCCCGAATCTAATCGTGTAAACTCTTACAAGGAGTCGGAATGAGAAAGAGAGAATTATGTGATTTAAAGCCATGGCATGCCCCCTATTTATATAGGGAGAGGGAAGCTTAGGGTTTGTTCATGGGCCGATGTGGGACAGGCTGTTTTCGGGCTCCAACCGTCGGTTGGAATATACAGCCGGCGGTTGGACTCGCGTGTTCCACCGCCTTACTTCCTTTAGACTCCAGCCGCCAGTTGAACCTTCCAACCTGCGATTGGATGTGGCTATCACAAACATTATCCTAATTGACTTTATCTTAGCTACTGCTGAGAAGGTTTCCTCATAATCAATCCCAAGGGTTTAAGTGTAGCCCTTCGCTACCAACCTAGCTTTATAAGTGTGTACTTTCCACCCATGTCTGTCTTCTTTTTGAAGATCCACTTACAATCCACCGTCTTAAGACCGGGTGTAGTGTCAACCAGATTCCAAACTTGGTTCTCATACATAGACTTAATCTCGCTTTTCATAGCTTCCTTCCACGTGGCAGCCTCAAGGCCTACCATCGCTTCCTTGTAATTAGCAGGCTCATCCAAATCAACTAGTGTACTATCACCAATCTTGTCCTCTTCTTCAATATGAAAACCATAATAGAACTGAGGAGGATTGCTAACTCTACTTGTTCTGCGAACAGGTAAGGATATGTCTTCAGGTTCAACAGGTGTCACCACCTCTTGTTGAGTGTCAATATTTACTATAGGTTCTTCATCGGTCGATTCTTGAATCTCTTCAAGATCTGTTTTACTCCAACTGTCCTCTTCAGATATCATTTCTCTCTCAAGGAACACTCCTCTTCGAGCTACAAACACCACATTTTCCTTGGGTCTATAAAATAGATATCCAAATGACTCTTGCGGATAACCGACGAAAAGACACTTTTCAGATCTGAACTCAAGCTTGTCCTGAGTTTCTCGTCTAACGAAAACCTCGCAACCCCAGATCTTAATGTGACCAAAGGAAGGACGTTTTCCCTTCCACATCTCATAAGGTGTCTTTGAAACCTTCTTAGTTGGTATTTGATTTAAGATATGTGCGGCTGTCTCTAATGCGTAACCCCAGAAGCTTATTGGAAGTGTTGCCCGACTCATCATAGACCGAACTATGTCTAACAGGGTTCTATTTCTCTCCTCTCCGCAACTCCATTAAGTTGTGGTGTTCAAGGAGGAGTCAACTGTGAAACTATTCCACAGTTTCTAAGATGATCGAGAAACTCGATACTAAGGTATTCTCCTCCCCTATCGGATCGGAGTACCTTTATCTTTCTGCCCAGTTGATTCTCTACTTCGTTTTGATATCTTTTGAATATTTCAAAAGTATCGGACTTATGTTTAATCATATAAACATATCCAAATCTACTGAAGTCATCAATAAACGTAACGTAGTAGCGATTTTCATCTTTTGTGGCACATCGGAATGGTCCACATACATCTGTGTGTACCAAGTCCAATAATCCTTCTCCTCTTTCACATGATCCAGTGAATGGTAATTTAGTCATCCTGCCCAGTAAGCAAGATTCGCATATATCATCCGATTTGATGTCGAATGATTCCAACACTCCATCCTTTTGGAGTTGGGTGATGCGTTTCCTGTTTATGTGCCCAAGACGATAATGCCACAATTTTGATTTATCAAGCTCATTACTCGAATCAACATTTAAAATCACATTGCTAACACATTCAACATTTTCATATATGCCTTTGCAAGGAGAAGCTTTAAAAATAAAACTACCATTTAAATAAACCAATATATCTCCATTTTCATTATCAAATGAAAATCGATAACCATCCTTGAACAATGCATAAAATAAAATTATGTTTCTTGTCATTTCAGACGAATAACAGCAATTATTTAAATCTATCCTAACTCCAGACTTCAGCATGAGCTCGAATTTTCCAATCTTGGTCACAGGCGTGATCTTCCTGTTTCCCATGATTAAATTGAGCTCTCCATGCTTCAACCTTCTACTTTCCTTTAGACCCTGTAATACAGTGCAAATGTGAGTACCACACCCTGTATCCAGAACGCACGAATCAAAAGTTGTAGTATTATGGAGTTCGATCATAAACATACCTGAGTGACAACTCTTTTCGACCTTTTCGTCTTTAAGGTCATTCAGATATTTTGGGCAGCTACGCTTCCAGTGCCCCTTTGTGTTGCAGTAAAAGCATACTGCTTCCTTTGAATCATTTGTAGGTGCAATCTCAGAATCAAGCTTTCTCTTGGAACCTCGACTAGACTTTCCAGTCTTTCTTTTCCAAGTTTTTCTTTTCTTTGCATTTTGACCAATAGCCAACACAGGAGCTGCTGAGGTAGAGGGCACATCAATCTTCTTGATCCCTTGCTCAGCAGTTTGCAGTAAGCTATGGAGTTCCATTATTGAGGTTTCTTTCTCATTCAAATTCATTTGATATGAGATTATAAACTGATTGTAGATAACTGGTAGGTGAGATAGAATTATGTTTATCGAGAGCTCAGTATCAAACATCATGTTCAATGATTCCAACCTATCAAAGTACCCTTTCATCTCCAAGACGAAAGCACAAATAGATGCTCCAGGTTTGGGTTTGCAAGCCATGAGTGATTTAACCACATCAAGGCGTTCTTTGCTTGCCTTTGCCTGAAAAATTTCCTTTAGCTGTTGGTTCATTTCATAAGCCCAAGTATTCTCAAAAGTCTTTTGCAATTCAGGGCTCATGGAAGATGCCATGATGCAAGACACTTTGTTTGCATCATCATAATGTTTTCTGTGAGCTTCAATCTCCTCTTGGGTTGAATCATTATCAATAGTGGGAATCTGCTCATCGAGAACATACTCCTTGTTCTCGTACCTTAGGGTAAACCTAAGGTTTCGCATCCATTCCATATAGTTTGGACCGGTAAGTCTTTCCCTCCCAAGAACTGAGAGTAGTGAGAAGTTCGAGTTGTTTGTGGATCTGGGAACGGGTGGATTTGGACCATTTTCAGTAGACATCTATGATATAAAATAGTTTTAGTTAGTATGAATATTTCTTAATTGTTTAATCACCCAATTCTAAATTAAGGCTAGGATCCATATTTTCGATTCGTTTTATGAAGAGGTTTGCCGTAATCATATCACGAATTTATTTTAGGTAGACAATGCTTTTGTCAATTTCATTTTCTATGAAATTCCTAGTTCTTTTGAGATTCATTGATTCGATCAATGGCATGTTAATATCAGATATGCTTATGTACCATTCATGACTGGGATGCCGAGGATCATGAATAAGATAGTGAACTTAACCATGCAAAACCCGCGTGGTCCCCGGCCTGAGTACGCTCGAGAATCGCGAGTCTCACATAACCTCTCACTTATGTCCTCTCATTAATGTGCCGGTAAACCACACACGCTCCATTAATAGTCCATATGAAAGATCAACGGTTTTGATGGGCTAGCATACAATTCACATTTGTTTTACTTAAAACGGGATTTTGTTTTAGTACTTTAAGTCAATACTTTTGATCTTGACATCATCCTATCAAAAGTCCTCAGTAGCTCCATTGAACGCACAAAGAAGCGGAGAAGTAGGTCAGCGCGAAGCATATTAAAAACCCAGTTCTTTAGGGAAGTAAAGCATCCCGCCTTATACCTCTCTTATAGTTTGTTTACTATGGGTGAGCCGATTTATCAATTGACCGACAACGTATTTAGACTTTAAATGATACATATATATTTATCATAATATATATAGGTCTCTTTAAACTTTTAAAGTTTATGGTTCTATTTTAAACATTTTAAAATTTTGGAGTATCATTTAAACAATTTAAATATTAGTATTTACTCTAGATCCATATTAACATTTAATGATCATACAAATTTATCTATGGATTACTATTTACAATTAACCATTAACTAAGCAGTAACTCCATGTTAAGTGCCTATATTATTAGGCTAAGGCTCTGATACCACTGATGGGTTTCCTATTCCCTTACCAGATTAACATACGATGCGGAAATAACAATTAATCTAGGGTATGAAAGAAACTAAACCCTAAAGGATCTTAACTTAATAATAATAAACAACAAAAACAAAATAAATAGATAAATAAGAAATACTAACCTTTGAGAAAATCGGATTTCTCACACGCAGACCTTCCTTACTTGGAGGCAAGTACTCAAACCAGAGTACCTCTAGTGGTTCACACCCACGAAGCTAAGAGAAAATTCCAACTCCTATGGTCCCGAATTTAATCGTGTAAACTCTTACAAGGAGAGAATTGTGTGATTTGAAGCCATGGCATGCCCCATATTTATATAGGGAGAGGGAAGCTTAGGGTTTGTTCATGGGCCGATGTGGGACAGGCTGTTTTCGGGCTTCAACCGCCGGTTGGAATATCCAGCCGGCGGTTGGACTCGCGTGTTCCACCGCCTTACTTCCTTTAGACTCCAGCTGCCGGTTGAACCATCCAACCGGCGGTTAGATGTGGCTTCCAGAATGTTCTTTTAGTTTCTAATTAATTCATCAACTATGATAATTAATAAACCAAATAATTAACTATAATATTAATTCTAATTAATATTAGCTCTCATTTATTTCTCTTTAACTGTTCGTTGAGGGCGACCCAAAAAGGACTCTACTTTTAATGATATACTTTCCAATTAGTTATGAACTTGGACACTATATCCAACACAATCGTCATCAAGAGTGACTTCAGGATACTCAAAATCCATTTACGTCTTCTTCTTGGGTTTGTCTTCTTCTATAGCAACTTGTTTACCTTTGCCTTATTCAGTGATAAGCTTATTCAGTTGTAAATTATGTAGAAGGCATCTGAATACTTCTTGAACTAGAAGATTCAGGTACAATACTAGTCATAGAGGTAGTTGGTTGAGCTTGCTCTTCCCGTGGAGCGGGTTTAGGGCCAGTTTTCATATGCTTTGTACCACTATCTTTCCCACCAGGCCTATCATCATCATCATTATCATCTTTTCTATACTTAGTGTAGGCCCTTGAGGTCAAGATCTATTGAATCGTCGTTCAATTGTAAGTGCGGAATTCAAACAATTAATTAAACGAACGTTAACGAAACACACAAACGCAATTTATCAAAAGCTTCTGATTTATTATGATTATATCGTGTAAGATTTACAGAAGAACACTTAGTAATCACTCTAAACTCTCTGGGTTTAGTCAACCACAAACTGAAACCCTAAACCTATATTTATACTAAACTGCTAAACCCTGCGACACTTGCCTTAGCCGACTCCTGTGACACTAGGCTAGTATCGCATATGCGACACTAAGTAAGTGTCGCAAGTCCACACTTGTATAATTCTAACTTTTACTTTTCATTACAAAACTAATTCTTTACAATTTGACACGTATAGACTCTGACCAACTGACTGACACACATATATGCACCGACAAACTCCTCCTTGTCATCAGCTTGGTCTTCAGATGTCTTCTGTTCAGCTCCAATTTGCTGGGAAGTTACCAACAGCATGTATTCCTTTTTCAACGCAAATATTTACCATTTTTTGGTACTTTTCAGCTTCTGATTTAAGAAGGTCAGGCCAGATTTAGGTGGAGATTAAGTTAAGTGTTAACCTGATATTTTTGATGGTTGTTACAGTATCTCCCCGTTGAAAAGAATTTCGTCCCGAAATTCAATTCGTTCCATTGGTTGCCGATGTGCTAGGAAATAGGTGAGGGTATTTGCGTCGAATATAGTCTTCACGTTCCCAAGTAAATTCAGGACCTCGTCGTGAGTTCCATCGAACTTTAACAATGGGTATCTTACTTCGTTTTAACCTTTTGACCTCGCGGTCCAAAATTTCGAATGGTTCTTCTACGAAGTTTAGTTTGTCATCTATGTGAATTTCATCAAGAGGAACAATAAGTGTTTCGTCAGCCAGACATTTCTTTAGATTGGATACATGAAACGTGTTATGTATGTTGCTAAGTTCCTGAGGTAGTTCAAGTCGGTACGCGACTGGACCAATCCTTTCTATTATCTCAAAAGGTCCAACATACCTCGGGTTAAGTTTGCCTCGCTTTCCAAAGAGGATTATACCCTTCCAGGGTGACACCTTCAAAAGTACTTTGTCGCCGACTTGAAACTCTAAGGGCTTCCTACGGTTTCCACGTAACTTTTCTGCCGACTTCTGGCAGTCCTTAATCTTTCCCTGATAGCAACGATCTTGTCAGTTGTCTCTTGTATAATATCGAGTTTGATTAGCTGCCTATCACCGGTTTCTAACCAACAAAATGGTGATCGGCACTTGCGTCCATATAAGGCCTCAAAGGGTGCACAGCCTATGCTTGTGTGATAGCTGTTGTTGTAGGAAAACTCCACCAAAGGCAAGTGAGTATCCCAGCTGCCTTTAAAATCTATGGCGCAGGCTCTTAACATGTCTTCCAATGTTCGGATGGTTCGCTCACTTTGGCCATCAATTTGCGGATGGTAAGCGGTGCTTAAATTTATTTGAGTGCCTAGGGCCTTTTGAAGTTGTTGCCATAAACGTGACGTGAATCGACTATCTCTATCGGAAATGATGGAAAGTGGAATTCCGTGACGTACAACGATTTCGTCAATATAGATTTGAGCGAGTTTGTCCATTTTGTAATCTTCTCGGATGGGAATAAAGTGTGCTGATTTTGTTAGTCTGTCCACTATGACCCATATAGAGTCATGTCCTCTTGCCGTACGTGGCAATTTTGTGACGAAATCCATTGATATTTGTTCCCATTTCCATTGTGGGATTTCCGGCTGCTGCAATAATCCTGATGGCTTCTGGTGCTCTGCCTTGACTTTGGAGCAAGTCAAGCATTTTCCCACGAATACCGCAATATCCTTTTTCATTCCTGGCCACCAATAGTATTCCCTTAAGTCCTTGCACATTTTATCAGCTCCGGGGTGAATTGAATACTTGGATCTATGGACTTCTTCAAGAATGATTTTTCTCAGTTCTTTGATATTCGGAATCCACACTCTTTCCTTGAAATACCGAACTCCATTGGACTTGATTTCAAACCTTTGATCCAGGTTATGCAAGGTTTCATTCTTTATGTTCTCCGGTTTCAAAGCTTCATCTTGAGCTTCCAAAATTCGAGTTTTCAGACTCGTCTGAACTTGTATTCCCAATGCTCGCACTCGCGAGGGTCTTAACTTTTCCTTCCTGCTTAAAGTATCGGCTACTACATTAGCCTTGCCGGGGTGATACTTGATGTCACAATCGTAATCACCAAGCAGTTCTACCCATCTTCTTTGCCTCATGTTGAGCATCTTCTGATCGAGGATATGTTGAAGACTCTTATGATCGGTGAAGATGGTGCACTTTGTGCCATACAGATAGTGTCTCCAAATTTTAAGAGCGAACACCACTGCTCCTAACTCTAAGTCGTGCGTTGTATAGTTCTTTTCATGCTCCTTGAGTTGTCTCGATGCGTAGGCAATCACCTTATTCCTTTGCATCAACACGCAGCCCATTCCTTGGTGGGATGCGTCACAGTATACTACAAAATCTTCCGTTCCTTCTGGTAAAGCTAAGATGGGCGCGTTACATAGCCTACTCTTCAGTGTCTGAAACGCTTCTTCCTGTTCTTCTCCCCAAGAGAACTTTTTAGCTTTCTGGGTCAGCTCAGTTAGCGGTTTAGCAATCCTTGAAAAATTTTCGATAAACCTTCGGCAGTAACCAGCTAATCCCAGAAATTGGCGTATCTCTGTAGGGGTTCTCGGAGCTTCCCATTTCTTGATAGCCTCGACTTTGGCTGGGTCAACATGAATTCCCTCCTTGTTGACCACGTGACCAAGGAAGTGTACTTCTCGAAGCTAAAACTCACACTTTGAGAACTTGGCGTACAGCTTCTGCTCCTTTAGTAACTTCAATATTATCTCCAAGTGTCGCTCATGGTCCTCCTTGCTTTTGGAGTAAATCAGTATATCGTCGATGAACACAATTACGAACTTGTCTAGATATGGGCGACACACCCTATTCATCAAATCCATGAATACTGCGGGTGCGTTGGTTAGCCCAAACGGCATTACCAAGAACTCATAATGCCCATATCGCGTCCTAAAGGCTGTCTTTGAGATGTCCTCTTCACGGACTCTCAATTGGTGGTATCCTGAACGAAGATCGAATTTTGAAAAGTACGAGGCGCCTTGCAATTGGTCAAATAAATCGTCGATTCGCGGTAGAGGGTATCGGTTCTTTATGGTTAACTTGTTCAACTCTCTATAGTCTATGCACATACGGAATGATCCGTCTTTCTTCTTTACGAAGAGGACTGGAGCTCCCCAGGGCGATGAACTTGGACGAATTAGTCCATTACTCAGGAGTTCTAGGAGTTGCCCTGACAATTCCTGCATTTCGGACGGTGCCAGACGATATGGTGTCTTTGCTACGGGCGCCGCTCCGGGAATTAGGTCGATATGAAATTCGACTGGCCTAGGTGGGGGAAGTCCAGGTAGGTCGTTTGGGAAAACTTCGGGGTGATTTCTAACAACAGGAATGTCTTGAATACGCTTCTCCCCCGGCCTCCTGTCAACCACGTGTGCTAGAAATGCAAAGCACTGCTTCCCCAGGTGCTTGCGCATTTGCATAGCCGACACAATGTTCAGTTTCCTGCTGGGCTTATCACCTCGTATGACAAGGGTTTCTCCGTCTTGGAGAGGTATTCGAACCACCTTCTCGAAACAGCCAATCTCCGCTCTGACCTTAGTTAACCAGTCCATACCCACAACTACGTCAAAGCTTTTCAGCTCAATTGGTATTAGATCGATATTAAACGTCTTATCAGCTAGGCTCAAGGTACAATTTAATATGATGTCTCTAGCCTCGAATTCGTGACCGTTAGCATATTCAATAGTAAAAATCTCTTCTAGTTTCACTGAGTTCAATTCAATTAATGGCCTAAACTCCAGCGAGACAAAACTCCTTTCTGCTCCAGAATCAAATAGCACAGATACGTAGTGGTTGTTCAGAAGAAACGTACCTGTCACTGCATTCGGATCCTGCCTTGCTTCTTCAGCTCCAATGACAAATGCCCGGCCCCGCGCTGGCCCTCTCTGGTTTCCAGCGTTGTTGTTAGGGGTCCTGATCAGTTTTGGGCAGGCATTCTTGAGATGTTCTTGGCTTCCACATTCAAAGCAGGTTGCCTTCGGTCGGTTGTTCCCATTTCCAGCTCGGCAATACTTGGCGAAGTGGCTCGTCTGCTTACACCTTTCGCACACCGGGCAATTCCCCGAATGATGGAAATGGCACTTGTTACACCTCGGGTGTGGACCATTGTATTGCTTTGGCCCTTGGGCAGCCATGCCAAAGTTCCTTGCCACCATCTGCCTCTTGTCCGAATTACCGCCACCTCTTTGCCTTGAATGGTTATCCAGCTTTCGTTTACCGGCGTCATTCCCCTTTAACGCTCCGCCTGCTCTAATTACGTCGTTCGTTAGACGGTTTGCTAAGACCACTGCGGATTGTATGGTTGTCGGGTTCGCCGCCGTAACCATTCCTCGGATTTCGGGAGCTAAACCCTAGATATACCGATCAACCTTCTTCTCCTCCGGTGTAACCATGTGTGGCACCAGCCTAGCAAGCTCATGGAAGCGGGCAGTGTACTGATCAATGTCGGTTCCAGTCATGGAGTGATTCCAGAATTCAGACTCCAATTTCTGGAGTGCGTCCTTTGGGCAGTATTCTTCAGCTAGCAGCTTCTTGAGTTCCTCCCATGTGAGGCTGTACGAGGCTTCACGACCTCGGCTCTGGATCTGATTGTTCCACCAAGTTAAAGCTCTCCCTTGGAGCATGCAAGCGGCATACTCGACTTGATCACCGGCCGCGCACTTGCTGATGTGGAGCACCGACTCCATGCTCTCTATCCATGACAATAATCCAACAGCACCTTCCGTTCCAAAGAATTCCTTGGGCCTACATGACATGAAGGTTTTATAGCTGCATCCTTGGTGGTTGTTGGTGGTCTGCCCTTCCGGGTTTCCTTGAGCAGCGTTGAGACTAGCGGTGATTTGGGCGACGAGATTTGGTATTGCCGCGTTTAGCTGCTGGGCAATTTGGTCAGCCACGTTGTTCGAGTTTCTTCTTGGAGGCATGATTCTACGATGTTCACAAAGTTTGTTTCAGTAGTACGTATGTGTTTAACCTAAGTTATAATTGGAATTTTCGCGTGTTGTATTATGTGAAGTTTGACAATAACGGATATGCAAAGTAGTAATGAACGTGTAAGAAAGTTAAAGCATCATAAGCATTCCTTTATTTGGAAAAATAGACGATGCTAGGATGCATTAATATTCGGCCCTCAGCCTTCCGAATTACAAAATAATAAAATGAAAAGACAATAGTTTACTTCCAATTCAAAGGTGCATCTAAGACATGGTCACCACAAGGAGCCAAACAAGAATGATCAACACCAACAAACCCAACCCTAAGCAAGCCCATACTAAACTCCTAGCGGTCCTCCTGGCCGAATCAGCAGATGTCAAGGCCCTGACCGTTTGGTGGGACAGTCCTTCCACCAATTCGGACATCTCATACAGGAGTTGCCCTTGGTGCTCAATCCTCCCTCGACAGCTGTGTATCTCTGTCGTCATCATGTACATTCTCCTGAGCTCTTCCGCGGTCATTCCTGCCCTATGCCCCGTCGGCATTCCCATAACCGTACGGGATGAAGAAGCCTCTCCTGGTCGTGATGTGACAGGGTTCACGTAGTTGTCCATACGTTCCTGCCACGTATACCTATCGGTGACTCGTGTCGGGACAGGGGTGGACTGATCCCCAACGTGGTACTCACCCCTAACGGGCTGAGAAGTACGGGGGTCCATTTCTTGGGGAGGAACCTCTTGTGTTGGTGCTCTTAGGGTCACTCTAACGGGGTCAGCCACTCTCATCCTCGCAGTGTGCCTAATCCGGGGGCCTGGCTGGGCTGGTTGCGGTGGAATAGGTGTTGGTGATGTCCTAAGGGTTTGGGCAGTTCCTTCACTGCTCGTTTCTTGTTCTGTACTAGGCGAGTGATTCCTAGGACGACTAGTAATGTATCCGGATGCATCGGCTGAGTAGGGAGTACGGGTTGATGATGACTGGGACATGATGAGACTGAAAAATGAAAGTGGGTTAGGTTGCTAATAACAATGAATGGATCATACGATATTTGAGGCGCATGCATGGTAAGGGTAAACATTAACATTAACCCGTGGATAACTACTCCAAGTTTCTCACTACTTTTCCCGAATTAGTCATAGGTGATCAGGCTATGCTTAATTGAGGCTAAATAATGAAATGCTTGTATTAGTTACACAAGTGTAATGTTCAATGCTTTATAAAGTGTTGTTTTGAATAAAAAGAATTTTGGTTATAGTTTGGTTTTATTTTTGAAAAACCGGTATTCTCTATAACCTTTGGCTCTGATACCACTTCTGTCACACCCCGCTAAAGCGGAAACGCGAGGTGTCACAGCTAATGATTTCACAACACAAAGATATAGCAACCATACCATTTAAATTAAGATAAAACAGCCTTGGAGGCATCCAAAAATACATCAAATTGTTCAAAGTATACAGCATTATTACAAACATATTACAAAAATTTAGTTCAAAGTCCGTTTAAATGACTTGATCGACATAATCCCATGCATTAGCCCACATATGATCCATGCTTACCGACGTTCTCCTGAAAAGCATGTCAAACAAAAGAGTCAACTTTGGCCATAGTTGGTGAGCTCACAGTTTTACGACCAATAAACCAAGTAATTTGTCCTATCGGGGACTAAAATTTTGTCCAATCGGGGACATAAATACTGTCCAATCGGGGACATAAGTAAATCAATGCGAAAAGAATTGGAGAGTTAAGGAAGTGAATGTTCATGCCTTGAGGCCACTACTAAACCGGTTATCCGACCGAGGTTTGCCCCTATAGCTCCATGTTCTTCAACCAACATGAGTAATGGTGATATTATGCACCCACGTTGAAGTGTGAGTGAGGGGTGGTCTACCCTAAATAGCATGCTACCCATAATACCCACGGCTCGTAGCCACGAGTTAATTAGTAGTGTGAGTTCCCGGGGACTTTGCAATAACACTCAAACATAACAATATGACATACTCCAATTCGCATAAAATTTGTATAACAATAATTTTGTAAGTGAATAAAGAGCAAAACCAAGTTGGTAAGATGTATAAGCATGCTTTTCAGCCCCAAAACAGAAATCAGAAAAGGGGGACAGTGAACTCACCTTGTGAGTTGAGTTAACGGGTATAATCTGTGAGCAAATTACAATCTGGAATGATCCCTTAACCGAGACCTAATCCAAGTGAGAAAGTGTCCATTAATGTCTAGTGATATGCTTTAACACGTACGAGTTGAAACAAGGTGGTTACCCACTAAGTTAGACAATGAATCTGCCCGGGTTTGGTTGTTTATTCCGTGACTCTTTTATTAAGACTATTTCCAAATTAACAATCAAAACCTTTTTATGAAGATTGGATGAAGATAGGGTTGTCCAAAGTTAACTTAAAAATCTGGACAGGAAGTTGTCCAACTTTCTTATTTTACCAAAAACACATAACTTCTTATAAACCCGGATGTAAATATTTTGAATAGTTTTTAGGAGTGTTTTTATACAGAAAACATTATAAACTTTCAGGTATAAAACCCTAATGCACTTATTTAGTGAAGAACAGATGTAAAGCGAAATAGAAATAGTTGGGTTAGTGCGAGATAAAATGTAAACATTTTGCACTTCATGATTACCTCTTCTACCAGGAAATGTGGGTGTTGAGTGTTTTAAGTATTTGTGTGTGTGTGTGTGTGTTTAGTTCTGCCGTTGGATACAAAAGGAATAAGTGGTAAAGTGTATATGATTAATATCAAGGAGTTTGATTGGGTGAGGGTGGAGGTGATTTATGGGGAGTGTAAGTTAATTGATTTGGTTTTATGGAAAATAGGTTTGCTGGCCGTTTTTGAAAGAAAAGAGGTAATCATAACCCTTTTTGCGTGCACGATTATCCTTATTTAAAATATTAATGTTCCTTTTTACAGAATGCATGCACGGTTACTTCTCATTTTGTACAACTTAGATAACTTTTGATTCGGGCAAGATGATTTACTGAGAGTGTGGGTAACACTTGGTTGATTTTAGAAATGGGTTGAGCATATCACTAACAGTAGGAACTAGCAGTGGTAACATAAACCGTGGTAACAATGGGGGCAGTAGTAACTCGACTACCAGTAGAAACTGAACCAGCAGTAGAAATTTGTGCTAGCAGTGGAAACGGTGACAATTGCACTAGCAGTACTAACTGAGGTATTTGTGCTAGCAGTGGAAACGGTGACAATTTCACTAGCAGTACTAACTGAGGTATTTGTGCTAGCAGTATTAACTTAAACCCTTAAGAAGGTCAGGCCAGATTTAGGTGGAGATTAAGTTAAGTGTTAACCTGATATTTTTGATGGTTGTTACAACCTCTGACTCTTTTTCGCTCTCCGAATCTATCACTTCTTCATTATCATTCACTTGCCTCTCAACTTCATCTACCAACTCATTTTCATCATTCTTAACCTCCTCCTTAACCTCTACATCCTCATCATTTTCTTCATTTCCTTCTTCTTCAAAAACCATGCCTTCATTCATGTCATCCGACTCATATCCTTCTTCATCTCCACCAGCTATGCCTAAGTAGATCAAATTCTGCAGACTTGACAAATCTTCTACATTGAGTGCTTGATATGCTTCGACGGGAGGTTCATTGACAACCATTGCCCATGACAAGTCTGCCGGTTCATCATTCTGGTTATCATTGATGCTAGGGGGAAGGTTATCATTATTCATTATTAGAATTATCTTCTGGTTGATGACCTTGATCATCGTCAGCATCATCATCATTATTATCGTCATCATTACCAGAAGTTCCCCCTAAATCGCAGACCTTGTCTTTAGTTCAGCTACCTCACGCTCTAAAGTTTCTATTCTTTCAGCTTGAGCGGTGATCATCTCTGCTTGCGAGGATATTTGGTGTTGTTGAGAGAGTAGCAATGCAGATTGACGATTAAAAGAGGCCTGAAGGTTGTTGAGAGTGGAGAGCACTTGGGCAAGCACTTCTGCATTAGATTCGGATGGACCAGTTGAAGTTTGAGCAGAAGATGCTTGTGCATTTGAGGATGATGGAGGAGCCTGATCCACAACCTGTTGAGTAGAAGTGCGTTAGCGGCGAACAGGCGGTTGTTCCGGAATGTATTCGGGATCTGCATCAGCGATAGGGCGTTTGCCAAGAGTAGAAGCCCGTATTTTACCCAATCTTATTTTGCGCTAAATCCTCTCATATTTTAGAGTATCATGAATGCGAAGGCGTTCTATAATATGATCATTTGAAATATCACCTTCAGAGTCAGTAGGTGTATCATTTGGATCATCACGTATCTCGTCAGTCGATTCAGAGGAACTAGCCCTAACAGTTTCTGTATCATCATTAGCATCTGATTGATTAGGCTGATCTGCCTGTAAATCTTCCGCATTCTCCTCTATTCTGGCATCCTCGTCATCGATATCGTCAACACCGTCATTTGGCGGCGCAACATAGTGTTCATTGACTATGTGCCCAAATAACGGAACATCCTCTGGAATAGGAGCCCCACACCCATAGTTCTCACAATCCCCGAATATTCTCAATCTCATTGGGGTTTGGCGTAAAAGGGACTCATCGTTAGCAGGTAAACACGGAGCTTAGGCATTGATTAGCAGTTGAACAAATCGCGGGTACATAAACCACTGCTGATCTCCTTGAACGTTTTCTACCATGGCACCAAATATGTATCCAGAGAAATTGAAAGGCTTGTTGTAAATTAAAGCCAGCATAGCCGAGGCGGTTGGATGGCTGACACCATCGAGCCCAGCCTTCCGTCCAGATAAGCAGACAATCATAATATGCATGAAGTATCTCCAGACTCTTGTCAAATGTTGTTTACAATACTTGTCCGAGGGAACCCCGGGATATCCCATACGAATGAAGGCACCAGATATAAAATCGTTTGCAAATTGGGTGGGCATATCATGAGTATCGTTGAACTGAAGAACTTGTCGAATAGAGTCTTCAGTGATAACCAGGTCATGACCTAAGACAGTAGTCATTATTCGCGGATGATCAAGCTCAGTGTTTAGTACGACATTAGTCCAAAAAGGACGAATCTGTTTCATATAAATAGGAGTCGTGGCCGTCAAAGCATGATATATATGAGAACGTCGTAAAAATTGGATCATGGGATGAAACGGCAAGGACTTCTCATGAGAGTCTTCCAAGAATGCGGTGATGTTGTGCCTTGGCTCCACAAGCTTGATATTAACTGCTAATTCCGCCATCTGAAAGCTAAAATAAACAAAGAACAAGATTGCACGAAAAATTGTTAAGTTTACAAGTTCAACAGGTTCCTGAAACTCTCCAAGTGTTAAGCTGCGACATTGGCATAGTGTCGCAAAAGATCTATGCGGCACTAGTTTAGTGTCGCATAGAAATACTTGGATAAAGTATGGTAATTAAATGGTGAGACATTTGATTAACTAATGCGACACTTGTGATAGTGTCACAACTCCGTAGAACTCAAACTAATAACTGCGACACTTGAGTAGTGTCGCAGACTAACCCTTGGCTATTTTGAGATAAATTACAGCTGCGACACTTAAGCTAGTGTCGCAAAGATGAACAGCCGTGCCCAGAAAATCACGAACTTGAAAATTTTTGGGGAAAACTTAAATTAGCCACACCAATCGACGCGGAATACATGTAGGAACAAAATTCCTTAACTTTTAACCCAAACAATAACCCATAAAGCCCTAATTTTTGTAAAATTCGAAACCCTTAAAACCCGAAACTTTAAATTCAAAATACACACTACATATACGGTGAAAAAGAGTGAAACACGTACCAATGAGTCGAGTAGGCGTAGAAGAACAAGATTATAAGAGAGATTCAAGAGATTAGCGGTCCAAAGTCACAAAGGAATTCGAAAAGCCGTCGTTTGCTAGTGTCGCAGGTCGAAGAGAAGTGTCGCAGTAAGTGTCGCAAGTGCGTGTGGGTGTATGTGAAGGTAAGTGCCGCAGAAACCAGGTATATATACCTTCACACTGTATTACGACTCAATAGCGACACTTGGTAGACACGGGTTGCGACACTAGTCTAGTGTCGCAAGATGACACTTGCATATTTTTCCAGAAATCAATTCCAATAACCCAATTGCACAAAAACGAGTTTAAATAATTTAAAACTTCGCGTACCTTCGTTTTTAACCGAGTAAAACGTTCAAATACGATTCAAAACCTGTAGATCACGAATCAATGGCTCTGATACCACATTGTAGGTCCTTGAAGTCAAGATCTATTGAATCGCCGTTCAATTGTAAGTGCGGAATCCAAACAATTAATTAAACGAATGTTAACGAAACACACAAATGCAATTTATCAAAAGCTTCTGATTTATTATGATTATATCATGTAAGATTTACAGAAGAACACTCAGTAATCGCTTTAAACACTTTGGGTTTCGTCAACCACAAACTGAAACCCTAAACCTATATTTATACTAAACTGCTGAACCCTGCGACACTTGCCCTAACCGACTCCTGCGACACTAGGCTAGTGTCGCATATGCGACACTAAGCAAGTGTCGCAAGTCCACACTTGTATAATTCTAACTTTTACTTTTCATTATAAAACTAATTCTTTACAATTTGACACGTACAGACTCTGACCAACTGACTGACACACATATATGCACCAACAGTTAGCCTGATGCTCATCTTAATGCTCCCCCTCAGAATGAGCTGTCTTTTTCTTTAGTTTATTTTCTTCACCAGCTTGATCATCATCTTGTTTCTCATTTCCCCCTTTTTTGGCATCATCAATAGGGGTTACAGATACATTACGGACAACAGTAATAGGTTTGACCAAGAAGTCAAGAATAGCCTTCAGCTTCTTTTCATTATAAAGTAAAATCCCATGATTAAGCTCCTTAGCAAAAAATTTCAATGAAATTGAGTCTTTAAACTCTTTAAACTCATCTGAAGACTGCTTTTGGGCTTTCTTTAACTCTGCCAACTCAGCAAACAGTTTGGATTTTTGTTCAAGAGCAATGGAACCAGCTTTCAGTGATTCATTCGCTCTTCTTAATGCTTCATTTTCCCTTCTCAAATCATGTAACTGCCTCTGCATATCATCAGCATCTTGTTGGACAATTAACTGTCTATCCAACTGAATTGACTTAGCCTTCAACTCATCTATCTCTAACCTCAGCTTCTCAACAAATTCAAATAGTTTGACTTTATCATCAACAATCATAGCTATAGTTGTCATCTCCTCCAAAGCTGTAGCAAACTTGCCATGTGTGCTATGGCATCTTCACCAATTATATCAGTCAACCTTGAAATAAATTCTTGCATAGCTTCAGTATACTTTGTAACCATGCCATCAACTTATACCATCACATCTAATACAGGCTTGAAGTGACCTTCCTGAATAGGATTAATTGTAGCCAACACTTGTGTAACAATATCCCGTGAAGAAGGTGTAGATTGCAAGGTAGAAGCTTCACTTCGTTGTTGTTGTTGTGGTTGTTGTTTTTGTGATTTAGTCCTCTGTCCATAGTTGCAAACATTGTTCTTCGTAGTGCAACAGCTGCCTCTGGATGAACGATTTAAAAAATAAGAGCACAAGTAGAGTATGTAATAAATGGTGCCTTTGTGAATGGTGCAAAGGTAAACCTGATTCAACACTTGTTTATATATTTGGTTCCTTAGAAGTAGCTTGTGTTTTAGCTACATCTTCATTGGAAACAGAGGTTGATGCCTGTGAGACCAGCTGTGAATCTATTTGATAGCAAGTGCAGACTCAGTATGTGTAAGTGATATTGATGGTAAAAGTAGAAATGTAAGACTCAATCTAACCTGGGATGGGTTGTCAACAGCTAACTCTAAGGAGCTAGTGTTGGTTGATGTGGTTTCCCTTGTTAAGATGTCATCATTTTGGGATAATGACAAATGTTCAGGCTCATTGGTTGATGTGGTTCACCTTTCGAGTTGGACCAGGACCAGATAACGACTTATCTCTTTTCATAGATGTATCTTATCTTGAAAATACACCTAAGCTGGTTGTGGGTTGAGCGCTTTAGGTATGGCCTTTTTTGTGAGCTAAGTTTCTGAGTTGTCTCCTCACGATTAGAAGCCAACCCAGCCTTGCGCGCTTTAGGTATGGTCTTTTTTGTGATAACCGTCACCAAATCAGGTTAGCTGACTATCGGTTGACCCTTAGTTTGTCAGTAACCTAGCTACGACTTATTAAATTTGAATTAAGACCTTGACTCGTCAAGTGTATATGTACTATACTAAGACCCAAAACTCGTATTTATGTGAAACATAGAGGCCTAGATACTATCATATGTGCATCTAGTGAGGTGGTGTGTCAAGAATTATAAGAGTTCATGTTTTCCTAAGACATTAAACCACTTGTACTTAGAATCATTACACGTAAGTAATGCCATAGACACTCGATATTGGTAATTATAAGTCCATAAATAATAAGGACATTAGCTAATAAAATGATCATATAATAAGCTAAATAAAAATCTATAGCTCATAATTAACAAAGATATAACACATTAAAAAGTTAAATGCACCTAAAGGAAATTGTCACACATGAAACTATAGCCTAAGAAAAAAGAAAAAGATAATAATAATAAAAGACTAGAAATACTTGGAGAAAATAGGCCCAAATGGAGTGGGCAGCAAGCAACGAATCTTTCACAATTAATTCCCTACAATCCCATTCATTCACAATCCTTTCTTCATTCAAACACTCTCAAAAACCCTAACTTCTCCTCCTCTCCCCCTCTCCAGCTGTTTATATCACTATCATCGTCAAACTTCATCCTTTTGATCATCAGTTTTAAGAATTCAAGGTGTTGTTGTTGGTAAAACCCTTATTTCCTTTCGATTTTCATCACTTTGCATTTGTTTCTTTCTTCTTTTCTATTGGAATCCATCTTTGATGAAATCATATTATGATTATTTGCAAAAGAATATAAGATTTATGATAAGCTAATAATGAAATTAATCATCTTCAAAAAAAATTGTGTAAAAGTTTTATAACGAACGAATAGTAGTTGGTCGAAATAGAGATTCTGGACAGATTCAAGACTCAACTTCATGGATTCATAAAGTGGTTATAACATAACATTTTGAAGCGTGTATTTGGTCTAGAATTAAATTTAAAAAGTGTATTTTCTGTTCCAAGTGGTTTCGTGTCCAAACGATGAGTTCAAGACACTCAGATGGTCGTTACAAGTCGAAAGGTCAGATCTGAGTTCTGTGACAAAAATTAAGTCGAGTTTTCTCTAATGTAACTCTCTCATTTTTTTGAATTTTTGAATGAGTCTTTTTATGAAATACATTTAGTTGTGTTACCTTTTCAGAAAAAGTTAGATTCACCATCAAACGATTTCGTTTTGACCTTCAAATAGTGTCAAACGTTTCAATGCACAATTAATTATGTATTATGAGTTTTAAGTCTAAATGGAGTCATTTGAAAATAGTAGATTAATAAGAAAATTGAAGAAATAAAATATATTAAAACCTATGTTGAGACGTGTTTTGTGACAACATATCTAGCTTGTTATAGCTTGTAATAGTACTTTTAGTAATTGTAATCAAGTTTGTACAATGGTTTTAAGTTGTAAATGAAATATATTGCTTGGTAAACATTTTAGAGTTAATTATCAAAAAGCTGAAAAATGTTGACCAAGATTGGCCTGCGAACCGAGTCGGTTCGCCGGGCAAACATGGGCTGCGAACTGAGTCAGTTCGCAGAGCCCACGAGCCTGCGAACCAAGACGAGTATATATGAAAAACTAGGTTTTCATATTACTTATCTCCGCCATTTTTCGTTAACCAGAAACCCTGCGACTCCAGAGACTTCACAACGTTCTAAAGGCTAGGTATTGATCGTTAACACTTGTTATAATCGATACAAAGCAATTAGACAATTGATTCACTAATATATTGCGAAAGAATTCGTTATAGATCCTATAACTAGTATTGAGGGATTCCGCACCTTAATACCTTAGATAACCTCGTTATCGATCCGATACAACCGGACTTACAATTGGTATCAGAGCCTACGGCTAGATACGCGTAGGTTCGAGGTTATTTAGGATAATAACGTGTGATTTCGGGTTGTTTTTAGTGCATTACGTACTTATTTACGACCAAAATCACTCTCTGGACGTTTTTAGTTTCGTTTACGATCGAAAACCGCAAGTTTTAATCGTAAAAATAACTGACTTTTCGTTTTTGGGTTTTTCAGCCGTTTCGCGAACTGAGATTAGGGTTTCAGCCGTTCCTGCGAAGTGAAAGCTGCGAACCGAACTGAGTTCTTGCGAACCGAATCGAGTTTGCCACCCGAACTGAGAGTCGCGAACTGAGATTTGCGAACTGAGTTGAGTTTTGCGAACCGAGATCACTTGCGAACCGAACCAAGTTTGCGAACCGAACTGAGAGTTGCGAACTGAGATTTGCGAACTGAGTTGAGTTTTGCGAACCGAGATCACTTGCGAACCGAACCAAGTTTGCGAACCGAACTGAGAGTTGCGAACTGAGATTTGCGAACCGAGTTTTGCGAAGTGAGTTCCTGCGAACTGAGATTCCTGCGAACTGAACCTTCTGATTTTTGTGACTATTTAACTTCTGAGATTGACAAAGATGTCTGACTTAAGTAAAATGATCGAGATGGACCACGAGATTGGAAAATCTAATGTTCCACCTAAATTGCTTAGACTTGAGGATTACTATGGATGGAAAGACAGATTTGAATCATACTGTAGATTCCATGATTTGTCAATTTGGATTTGTATCAAGAATGGATACGCTGCACCTACAACTGTTGTTGAAAATGCAACAGTAATTGTACCCTACAATCGGATGAATGATAACCAGAAGAAAGACTTTGTGATTGAAGACAAAGCTCATTCTTCAATCAAAATGAGTTTACCTAAGGAGATCAATCATCAATTGAAATCTTTTCATACTGCTAGAGCACTCTGGATTGCTCTGGAGAAAAGATGTGAGGGTAGTCCACAAGTACGGGCAGGCAAGAAGCATCTCCTTAAGAAGCAGTTTACTATGTTTAAAGCTTTTAAAGGAGAAGATCTTGATGCCTACACCACGAGATACTACCATCTACTGAGTGAGCTAGATGACCATGAGATCTTCTTTACTGATACGGAGAAAACCGACAAGTTTATTGAGGGTTTACCGTCTAAGTGGGAAATGCATGGAATTATGCTCAAGGAGAATGAAGAGCGATATGCTACAATGACTCTTGAGCAGGCTATTGACAAGCTCAGAGGTTATGATTTCACCTACAAAAAGAGAGAAACAGATTCTGATCAGTTACAGAATCCCGTGCTTTATCATGGTAAATTAACTCTCTCGAACGCCTCATCCAGTTCGACCACTGCCTTACTAGTTGGTGATACTGGAGAAAAAGGTGAATTGATAACCGAGGACTTGTGCTTTATCGCTTCTTCTGGAAGTGAAGCAAAAGAGAAATCTACTGAGAAGTCACCTCAAGGGCATCAGAAGATGCCGATGAGTGTGAAATCTGCTGAACAACAACTGTCTGTTCTTGCCTCTTTTGTTGCTTCCTATGAGAACTACATTCAAGGGAAAATCAAGGATCCTGCTGCTTTTGATGAAGATTATGATCAGATAGACCCTGATGACCTTGAAGAAATGGATCTCCAGTGGCAACTAGCTATGGTGTCAAGGAGAGTTAAAAATTTCTTGAAGCGAACTGGTAGAAAGGTGGTAGGAAATCGACCAGGGTTTGACAAGTCCAAAGTTAAGTGTTATAATTGTCAAGGTTACGGACACTTTGCTAGGGAATGTCAACGACCAAAGGTTGATGTCAGCAATGGAAGACAAGGCTCGGGAAGTTCTTTAGCTTCCAAAGCCTTGGTGGTTCAATAGCTTGATGGAACTTATGATTGGTCTACTCAGCCTGAGCATGCTCTTATGGCTGAAATAGATGATCAAGAGAAAGTTGCTGAATCTACATCCTATATGCTGACTGATGTGGATTATCAAGCAAAGGTGCTAGAAGTCACACCTAGAGCAAGTGATGAGGATGTGCTGATCATGGAGTCAACTGAGGACATGAGTCCTGATGACTTTGTAGCACATATGGCTGATATTCAAACAGACAAGAAGAGGGTATGTCTGGATTTGGTTACTCTTGTTGATGTCTGTGATCTAGTTACTAATCTGCAATCACAAGTTAGTGTTTTCGCTGATTCATATAATACTTTGAAATCTGAATTAGAAATAGCTAAAAGTGATGCCCGAAGGTGTTGATACATGTTTTGTATGTCTGTCAGTTGGTCTAGGTCTAAGTCGTTTGTAATATTTTGATTATGATATAAACGTTATTTGTTTTGGAAATCAAAATTAATGTCACTGTATAGGCGACACAGAGCTTGTGTCGCAATAGCGACACAAGGCTTGTGTCGCATAGGTTGGTTTGGCGACACAGAGCTTGTGTCACAGGTCGTTTAGAGTTTGGCTATAAATAGAGACCTACGGGCTCAGTTCTAGGGTTGACGAACCTAGAGAGTTTTCGAGCTATTTGTGAGGCATTGATTGTATTTGGTTGATTCGTTATTTTTGATATATATAAAAGCTAATCGACTAGTTTCGTGTGATTGTTAACGTGCTTTGTTCAATTGATTGTATTCCGCGCTTTCAATTGTTAAATTGATTCGATTTAGATCCAGTACAAAAGGTCCAACAAGTGGTATCAGAGCCAAAATCGTTAGATTTTGTGGTATTGAATCGATTTTGTGCGTTTTTCGGGTTAAATCACATACTTTTAAGCAATTACTCTAGATTAGAAGTGGTAAAAGCTTGAAATCTGGTTTTTCTGAATGATCATTGAAGGTTCGTTTGATTACAAATCGTTAATTTTCGTGGGGTTTACGAAAATTTTCGAATTTTGGGGTTTAAGTGCGGCTGAGTTCGCAGTATAGCGACACAACCTCTGTGTCGCCAATAGGGTTTTAGCGACATAAACCTGAGACATTGGACAGCGACATTGGATTGCGACATAACCTTTGTGTCGCATTTGGACTTTCATTTATTCACTGTTAGCGACACAACCTTTATGTCGCCTGTTGCTTTCATTGCGACACAACCCCTTGTGTCGCCATTTTTCTCTGCTTGCGACATTACCTTTGTGTCGCATCTGTTCTAACTTGTTTTTTGCAGGTAATACAATGCCTCTTCAAAGCTTTACTCAGCTATTAAAGCACAGTAACGAAGTTGGAAGCACAAACAAACCTCCACTATTTACTGCAAACACTGATTATGTGGAATGGAGGCAACACTTTGAAGCTTTCATTTCATATAATGATCCGGATATGTTAATTCCTCTGCTGGAGCGCTATGAACATCCACCATCCGATGGCCAATTCAACTCTATCAACCCTCCACCAAAACCTATTAGATCCCTGACTCCGGATGAGAAAAAGGCTTGGGATTTGGAAAGAAAAGTACATTCAGCAATCACAATGAGCATGTCTGCCGATGTTCTGAAAATGTTTAAACACTACACTATTGCTTATGATTTGTGGAAGGCTATTGAACAACGGTGTGGGGGTAATGAGAGATACAAAAAGAGTAAACTTGCACTTATTAAGAAGCAATATGAATTGTTTGACATCTTACCAAATGAATCTATTAATGCACTGTTTATTTGCTACTCACATCTGGTAAGTGAGCTGAATGAAGGAGGGGTGACTTTAACTACTGAAGATGTGAACAAGAAACTCTTAGGCGCTTTGCCTAAGAAATGGAATTATCGTGTCATGATGATGGAGGAAGATGAACGAGTGATGAATCTTTCGTTAGATGATCTTGTGGGCAAACTACAAGCTTATGCACTAGATATGCAGAGAAAAGAAATGAAGTCTAGTGCACAAGTTCAAGATCCCAGCTTATATGGTAGTTCGTCTCCTACTACTGGTGTGGCATTATTATCTGGCAGCTCTAGTGGATCTTTTGCATCCTCTACTAAACCCGCTATTCTTTCAGTTGGAAGAGTACCTTACTCTTCAAATACTCCAGTCTCACCTGATACTGAAGAGAATGCTGCTGTGTTCAAGCCTTTCTCAGTGCTTATGATAGTTTTCTTTCAAAGAAAACTAGCACAATCGATCTTACTGAGAGAGATTTTGAACAAATAGATCCCGATGATCTGGAAAGAATGTATCTGCGTTGGAACTTTGCTATGCTAACCAGGAGAGCAAAGAAATATTTAAAGAAAACTGGGAGAAAGAATCTGGATGATGATAGTGCTTCCGGTCTGGGTTTTGATAAAAGTAAGGTGAAGTGCTATAACTGCCAAAATCTTGGACACTTCGCTAGGGAATGTGAGAAGGAAAAACATCCTGCTTCTGGTTTCTCAAAACCATCTGCCTACACAAGACCATCTCCGAGGACTCCAGAGAAAACGCCTGTTTCAAATGCTCTTCTTATTCAAAATGAAGAAGCGTATGATTGGAGTGAAGAAGCAAATGATGATCAAAACAGCGCTCTTATGGCTGAAATCTCCAGTGTGCATGAGGTACCCATTGAAGAACCATTCTCTTGTATATCATGCATTAAATTAACTGGTAAAATTAACAGATACTCTGAGGATAATCAACGCCTGACTTAGAAAAACTTACTAAGGCTAATAAGATCCTAAAAGATAATGAGAAAGCTTTTGATAAGAAACTAGATGCTGCATTTTCTGACCGAAAGGAACTAAAAGCTAAAATTTTTAGTCAACAAGATGCAATTGATAGTTATCTTAAATTACTTGCTGATCTTAGAAAGGAACTTGCTGACTCACAGTCAGAAATAATTAACCTTAAAAGAAAACTTTCTAATTTTTCAACATCCTCACTTGTCTTTGATGAAATTCTTCAAGGGCAATGGTATGATACCAAAAGCAAAGCTGGTCACTCCTATAAATTATCTACCTATGCCTTTAAAGGACGAAGCCAAAGACTTTGTGCCTTCCTTTTTAACGGAAGTCATGAAATCTGTTAATGAGCCAGTTAAGGATTCTAAGCAAAGTGTTGACTCTAAATCTGAACAAACTACTGCTAATGAATCTGTAAAAACTGATGAAACTAAGCCTGTTCCTGTTTCAAAACCTGAATTTGTTACAACCCCAGTTAGAGAACAGGAAATAGTTGAAGTTGAGGATTTGACTGAGGAAGTTAATGTGAAGATTAAAAAGGAAAATGTTAAGCCTGAAAATCATATAATAACCACTGAATTAAGTGAAATGGCTTTTCAAAGAAAAGGCAAAGCTAAGGCTGAGCCTCAAAAGAAGATCTTAAAAATTAATAAAAAGGACAAATCACCTGAAAAATCTTCTAAATCTGTTGATGTCTCGGATAAACCATCAACATCTTCACCAGCATCTAACTCATCATGCACACACAAATGTGTATGTTCTGTTAATGCTTCATTTAAACAACCTCCAGAGCTTCATCCTCAACCTCAACCATTTGTTGAAAGACGATCTTGTTTCTATTGTAGGAAACAAGGTCATCTCATTAATGTTTGTCCGTTGCTTTCTAGACAACGATTTAGGAGATCCACGCCACAAAATTCTTTTTATAGAAATTCTTTTAATAAATCTCAATCGAGGCATACCTCATCATCTCCCTTACCTATCAAGAAACTCAATAAGATTGTGCCTAGTAAACCTAGTGTCAAACAGCACAATCCTATAGACAAGCAACCACCCAAACCTAAACTGGTTTGGCAGATTAAAAGGTCATCCAATGACCTGTCATCCTACAATAACACATCAGGAAACACCACTGATCTGTTAAAAGATAAAATTTTAACTGATGTTGTTATTGTATATGACCTTGGAAGACCCAAGTCTGTGAAGGCTTGGGTCTCCACTATTAACTAATCCACTCTTGCATTTTGTGTTTGCAGTAGTCCGAGAAAGTGAAAAATAGTAAATGGTATATCGATAGCGGCTGCTCACGGCACATGACTAGCAACTTAGCCCTACTTTCTGATTTGAAGCCATATAATGGGGGTTATGTTGCATTTGCAGGTGATAAGGGTGGAGAGATTACTGGTCAAGGAACACTCACAAATGGGCAAGTGAGCTTTGAAAAAGTGAATTTTGTTGAACAGTTGAATCACAACTTGCTTAGTGTTTCTCAAATGTGTGACAAGAAGTACATTACAGCATTTACTGATGTAGAATGCTTGATTCTGAAGCTGGGATTTGTGATTCCCGAGGAATGGGTGCTAATGAGAGCACCAAGGACAAAGGACACGTATGTACTTGATATGCGTACCGTTACATCCACGGAGCATACCTGTCTATTGTCTAAAGCTGATGAAAAGGATTCACTAATTTGGCACAGACGAATGGGACATCTTCATTTCCGCAAGATGAACTATCTTGTAAAATATGATCTTGTGTTAGGTGTTCCTAAATAATCTTTTAGATTAAACGATACCTGTGTTTCATGTCTCAAAGGAAAACAACACAAGAAATTCCATAAGTATAAGTTAGTGAATTCCAATGAAACACCTCTTGAGATATTGCATATGGATCTTTTCGGACCAGTGAGCAAACGGAGTATAGGTGGAAGTTATTACTGCTTGGTAGTGACTGACGACTATTCGCGATTTTCTTGGGTGTACTTCATTTCTTCTAAAGATGAGGTGCCTGATATTCTGATTTATCTGTTTGACAAACTGGAGAACTTATGCAATCTGAAGATAAAGAAACTGCGGAGTGACAACGGAACTGAATTCAAGAACCAAACATTAGAGATGTACTGTTTGAAGAAAGGAATAAATCATCAATTCAGTGCTGCAAGAACTCCACAACAAAATGACTCTCATAGAGGCTGCACGTACCATGCTCTCAGATTCAAAATTGCCTATCACTTTTTGGGCAGAGGCAGTTAATACAGCTTGTTATGTTCTCAATAGGGTTTTGACGGTGAAGAAACGAAATAAGACATGTTATGAGCTATTTAATAACCGTAAACCCAACTTGCAGTTTCTTGAACCTTTTGGGTGTCCCTGCATCATCATGAACACACGCGAATGAGTTTCCAAGTTCGGTGAAAAGTCAAGTGAGGGATTCTTCTTGGGATATTCTGTTAACTCTCCAAATAAGAGAGTTTATAATAAATCAACGAAGAGGATTGAGGAGCACTATGAAGTTAAATGTTTACGATATACTGAATCTCCTCAAAGCACGGGACCCGACTCATTGTTTCAATATGATGAATTGTTTGACTCATTTCATCTACCTATGGATGATAATGTTGATCAGGTGGTGACCCTACTACATGAAATTGATATGTTTCAAGATGTATCTACTCCTCCTAAATCCACACCACCCTCAAACAATGATATCCCTTCCACTTCTGGAACAACTCCTAGTGCATCTAATCCACACCCTAATTCTGAGATGCCTGGTTTATCCGATGATGAAACTGAGGATAAATCTGATGAAGCTGTCCAATCGCCTGAAATTCATGAAGTTGAGGGAGATTTAAACAACTTGGATTATGAGATTGTGCCACCACAGATTCCACAGCAACGCGTACACACATCTCACCCTACAGATAATATTATTGGTGAGTTGTCTAAAGGTGTACAAATAAGACATCAAGTTAAGGCCACTACATCCGACTCCTCTTCTTGCCTTGTAGCTGAGATGGAATTATGTTTTCTATCTCAGATTGAACTGAAAAATGTGAAGGAAGCATTAATCGACTCTCATTGGGTCGAGGTTATGCAGGATGAACTTCATCAATTTCAAAAGCTACAAGTCTGGAATTTGGTTCCGCTTCCGAAGGGACAACATCCTATTGGGATGCGTTGGGTGTTTCGTGTAAAGAAAGATGATCGTGGTATTGTGACACGGAACAAGGCTAGACTAGTGGTACAAGGCTTTTCTCAAATAGAAGGTCTCGATTATGATGAGGTGTTTGCTCCAGTTGCGAGATTAGAATCGATCAGAATATTTCTTGCCTACGCCTCATATAAGAAATTTAGAGTGTACCAGCTAGACGTAAAAAGCGACCCGAAGTGTTGGAATATGCTCTACCTACGGTACCTAACTAGTCTTTCTTTTCGGTTCTTTATGGAAAGATCAGTGAAGAAGTGTATGTCAAGCAACCTCCTGGATTTGAAGACTCAGTCTATCCGGATTATGTTTACAAATTAGACAAAGCACTGTATGGACTTCATCAAGCTCCAAGGGCGTGGTACGAGACGTTGTCAAAACATCTGCTGGCTAATGGATTCATACGAGGGTAGATTGACAGCACACTTTTTATTAGAAAAGTTGAAAACGATTTGTTACTTGTGCAGGTATACGTGGACGACATTATCTTTGGATCTACCAATGAGAAGCTGTGTAAGGACTTCGAGAAAATCATGAAGGACAAGTTTGAGATGAGTGCCATGGGAGAACTTACATTCTTCTTAGGTGTACAGGTTGAGCAATCTGATAAAGGTATTTACATTCATTAATCTAAGTATGTCAATGACATCTTAACAAAATATCAATTGCTCGACTGTAAGACCTTTGGGACTCCTATTGACATAAATCACAAACTTGGTTTGGCTGAAGACGAAGAAGACGTAAATCAGCGAGACTATCGGTCAATGATAGGATCACTGATGTATCTCACAGCATCAAGACCCGACATAATATTTGCTGTGGCTATCTGCTCAAGATTTCAAGCAAATCCAAAGGTTTCTCATATGAAGGCGGTTAAGCGAATCTTTAGTTACCTCAAATTTAGACCATTTCTGAGTCTCTGGTATTCTAATGAGGATAACTTCGCTTTAACTGCCTACTCCGATTCAGACTTCGGTGGTTGCAATGTGGACAAAAAGTCTACGACTGGAGGATGTCAGTTCTTTGGTAGTCGCTTAGTCTCGTGGCAGTGTAAAAAGCAAACCACAGTGTCTACATCATTTGCTGAGGCTGAATACATTGCTGCTGCAAGTTGCTGTTCTCAGGTTCTCTGGATTCAGCATCAAATGCGCGATTACGGGTTACTCTTAACTTTAACTCCTATCCATATTGATAATACTGCTGCTATCTCTATCATACGCAATCCCGTACAACACTCTAAAACTAAACATATTGAACTTCGTTTTCATTTCATACGGGATTGCTATGAGAAACACATGATAGACCTTGTCCAAATCGATACATCTAAGCAAAACGCTGATCTTTTTACAAAGGCTTTTTCACGATCTCGATTTGATAAACTTGTCTCTATGATAGGGATGAGGTTCTTTGTTAAAAATTAATTTATGACTTGGAGTGTGATAAAATATATATATATATATATATATATATATATATATATATATATATATATATATATATATACAGGCAACAGCCACTCTTTATACTTGTTAGTATTAAAGAAACGCAATAGTTGCAACATTGTTAAAATAGACGTTGAATTGTGTCTGTAAACAATTGGGGAAATGATAGTACATCAGGAGACATGCACAAAATGGAATTTTAAGGTTTATGTTTGATGTGTCAGTAGATTTATCTAGCATACTTGACATACCTTTTATAAATATTAGCTTCATCAAATGATGTATTGGTAGGCATTTGTTCTAAAGTTACTAAGAAGCTTAACTTTCAACAATGCATATTACTTTATATAAAGACATATTAATATGTATGACATTAAGTTGAAATAAGGGCCAAAATGTCCGAAATATTTTGACGCTTCGTCTTAATATTTGGATGATAAACATGTTATGATCTAAAATATAGGGTCTTTGTATGGTGTTATCTGGGGGAATATATTAGTTGTCTCCTCTCTTGTATGAAAATACAGACCTGATTTCATCTAATATGTTCTTGAAAAGAACTTAGGTGCGTAGTCTATGTTAAACTTTAGACAACTATTACGTACCCGTGGCATTCTTACAATTCCCAAAATAAAATGTACAAAAGTGCAGAAAAGTTATACAAAGTTTGCCTCGTACTAGTTTGTGTTGAACTATGGTACTCTGTTGTACGGAAGTACAGACCTGTACCATCTAGTTTAATTGTTCAGATCGGTGTTTGTTCAACCCGAACTATTGCTTATGTGACTTTGTTGTACGAAAGTACAGACCTGTCACCGCTAACTTTGTTCAAAAGATACGTTCATACTTTCATCTTCTATATAGAAAATACTAACATGTTTTGATTTCAAATGTATATCTTAATGTGAGTTATATAATATAATATGCATGCTAATAATAACACAAGTGGTTCATCTCATTATGATTTGAAATCATATACTTAAGTACAAATGTTTAGATGGATAAAATATCAATAATCGTCTTGAACTAATCTTTATAACAGGTAATTTGTGACACCCCTCAAATTTCTGTGTAATTACGTACATTAATCACGTGCATGTCTTAGGCTAATTCCCTACTTAAGAAAATTCACACTATTTTTATGAGATAAGTCTAGCAAAGCCCAACAAATTAATACGTGAGGTATTACAAAAGTTGTAATTATTAGTAAATACGCGCGAAACGATCGGACAGTGTCCGACACAATATACGACGTTGGTGAAAATATTTCTATAAATAACTTAAATCTATTTTTAGTAGTTATTTATCCTATATTATTATTTTAATATAATAATACACGAAAAACCTATACGTTTTGGTTAAAACGTCTTAACGCAACAAAAACGTGCGAATCGAATTCGGCAACCAAATGAAACTCGATAAATATTCGGTAACTCAAAATAAAGTATTTTAATAACACTTCTATGGAAAATTTTCCCAAATATACCGTAAATTAAAACGACACAAGAAAACGTTAGGCGATTTAACGTTTTAACACGAATAACGGGTAAACGACCACAATACGTAACACAGACTGAGACTAAGAATTAAATCACAAACTCATGAGATGGGACCCTCAAAAATCTGCCCCCATGTGCCACCCCTCTCCCCCAATAGATTCACATGCATCCTCTTTTACTTACCCTCCCACTCACAACACATGCAACCTCATTTCTCTCTTTCACTTTCTCTTTCTTTTCTCCTCCTTCTCACTAGAATCCCTTTCTCTCTCTAATCTCTGGAAAAGTCAGCCACCCAACACCACCTTACAACCACCATTGACCACCATACAACCACCACTTCAAAACTTCAAGATTTTTCAAGGATTCAAGCTCTACAACATCTCCTTCTTTGCCTCCTTCTATTCTCATTGTAAGAAAACTTATTCTACCTCTAAAATACTTCAATAACATGTTAAAATGTTCACTCAAAAGATTCATATCCAAAAACCATGTTAAAAACGTTTTTCATCATCATCAACTTACAAAAATGCAACATGCATATTCTGTCCAGAAAATACTCCGAAATTCACCTAAGTGTTTCTCACTCAAAACTTAATGAAAATGGATGATTCAAAAGAGAAAACTCAAGTTCAAGAAGTTAGCTTTCATTTCCAACTGGTTTTATAATTTTTGGAGTTCGTTTACTATTTTAAATAATTTTTGTAAGAAAACAGGTATAATCTGTCCAGAAAAGTCAGAAAATGACTCTTGGGGTTTTGACCATAACTCGAGATGTACATCTCCAAATGACCTGAAATACTGCCAAAATTTCACAAATTTTGTTAGGTACAAATGTCGTTTAGATGACTTTTTCTGAAAATGTATAGATTTTGCCCAGAAAGTAGATCTTGTTGCATGTGTCCAGATTGGTCAATTTTGGACCTCAGAGGACAAACGTAATATTTAAAAATACTTAGACTTGCCTAAAAATTCTAGAAAAATTACTGGGAGTAGTCAAGACATAGGGGAACCTCTGTGATTTTTCTTATATTTTATTTCGGACTTATGATTTTTGAAATCGAGCTCACAAAACCGAGTATTTTAGAGAAAAAGTCGGGCCAAAGCTGTTAACAATTCCCGAGGTTAAAAACGAGCACCTTCGGGTTTGCCAAAAATTATAAAACCTACTTTTTACAAGTACTAAAACATTAAAATTTATTGTGTAAAAGTTTCGGGTCAAACCGAGTTGGTTTGACCAAAGTCAACGAATACGGTTCGTATGTTAAACGTAAACCGACATATTCAAAATTTAGTTTTAAAACCGAGAACGAACCCCAAATATTTTAGTTCGAAACAAAACATAATAATAATGTCTTCGGGAATTATTATTACAAAACGTCACCAACGGGCCGAACATGTTTTCTAACACAAACGATAACCGAACAATTGGACATTTCTAGTTGAGTGAACACTAGCATGGATGGTCTACTAAAACATCCACTTACATATACTTATAATATCATGCGTTTAGGACATTAGGGACTTTACTTGGACACACGCTTTGCTAGCACTCACGTATTTAGCTCACGAGGTGAGTTCACAGCCCCTACTTTTACCGCTTTTACATGCTTTCCAACAGGGGTGAAAAATATAGTTACTGTTTTACTATTTGCCATAATTTACCACTATTATATAATTGCTTTGAATGCTTTTATACAACTGTTTATGATCGTATTCATACTATTGTGCAACTATGAAATGAGTTTCAAACTTTTATACGAACTGTTTACAAAAACGTTTTAATACTTGTGATAAACCGGAGAACGACCGGTAACTTTTGATACGTTGGAGAACGACCAGCATTGTGATAAACCGGAGAACGACCGGTAGTGTTTTACTGGAGAACGACCAGTACGTAATAAACCGGAGAACGACCGGTATTGTGATTCGCTGGAGAACGACCAGCATGTTATAGGCCGGAGAACGACCGGCCGTGTTAAACTGGAGAACGACCAGTATTTGATAACCGGAGAACGACCGGTACTATTTTGAAAATGCTGGAGAACGACCAGCAACGTATTTTCAAACTGTGTTTTGGGTAACATCCCAACTAAACTGTATTTTGGGGTAACATCCCAACGAAACCACGTCTTGAATGTTATGGCAACAACGATTTACAAACAACTTTGGTTTATCAAACTATACTTGCAAACATAAAACCTGTGAATTCACTCGACAATTTTGTTGACTTTTTACTATGTTTTTCAGGGAATTAGCTGCACATGTGAGACTGCATGCATACTTATGAAACTAGGCGACCCACGAAGAATTTAGGATGCCATCTTTTGAAGCCAATGGGATTTCTTTTGTATAACTTAAACTACATTTCTACTTCTACGATTCGATGAATCGTAAACTTTTGTAAACAATTAATTATGGCATCTTAATACATATATGTTCTGCGATAATCATATGCTCTGATATGTATGAATGTCCAATGTTTACGTCGACGCCCCCACCTCTGTATACAATTGCTTCCGCTGACCAACGTTGACCGTTTTTGGGGGTGTGACATAATTTAAATATGCTAAGTAAATTTAAAGTGGACAAACATACTGATAATCGAAATAACACTTACTATTCCTAATAATGGCATGTTATCCTGATATGATCCCTAACCAGACATAAACATTTTCGTCACCAAAAATATGTTAAGAAGTTTCCGTTGATTGTAAAATTGAATCAACGATTTTCTTTTTGCATTATTTCTTAATTTAGTTAATTTCTCCAAGTGTATAAGTTAATATCGAATCGAGTATCGAACTTTGAAAATCGAAATCGAATTGAAAATTCACCAAGTATAACTATGCGACACAAGCTTTGTGTCGCTGCCTGTGTCGCTGTCGGCATCGCTTCTTGTGTCGCTGGCTATGTCGCTATGTAGTGTACGGGTATAAAAGCAAACCTCTGCGACCTTACCGTGTTTACTATTCTTAATTACCTACGACATCACCATTGATTTCGGCGACACAATCACCCGATATAGCGACACAAGCAAACCGTGTGATTTTCGAATTGATCTTCATTTTCTGAGATTTCTGTTCCAATCAATCCATACAATCTCATTCTCCTTACTTTTCTTGATCTAGTGGTACAAATCTTTCCCTTTTTCACCGTGTCTTTTGCGTTTAATAGTGAATTAATGTCATAGGTTTTTAGGGGTTTCAGTTTGGGATTAAATTGAGGTGTTTACGTGTGCCTAACTTGATAAGACGGATATTGTCTTGTTCCTAATGATGCTACGCATCTTGTGGTCGATTTGGTTTGTAAAAACCCCAAATTTTAGACCATCGGGATCTGGGCTCGGTTTGGTGTTCATCTTTGCGACACAACCTGCAACACAAGCCTTTGTGTCGCAGTGTTTTTCCAATTAATTTAATGTGTCATTGGGTGCGACACTAAAGCCTGTGTCGCTATATTGTGCGACATATGCTCTTGTGTCGCTGTTCTATCAAAATCAATTTTCGCGCAAGTGTTGGGTTGCGACACTAAGATCTGTGTCGCTACTCCTCTATGACACAAGTCCTTCTGTCGCTTAATTTAATTAATTTCAAAATAATTGCCAAATGCGACACAACCCTTTTCTGTCGCATCTTTGAGTTGCGACACAAGTGCTTGTGTCGCTTAAATGATTCGAATTAGTTAACTTAAATGTTTGCGACACTAAGGTCTGTGTCGCTCCATCTGTGCGACACAAGCCTTGTGTCGCCTCTACAGATTGTTTCAAATAAATATTTATTGCTAATGCTTCTGTAGTGCTTTTTCTTGTGTATTTTTAGCAATGGCAGGACAAGACGCATTCTTGAGGTTGCTCGAACCTCGTCACAACACAGTCGCTTTTTTAGAAGCCGATCGGGAATCTGCCGCCCCTTTCCGCCAAATGATTCAATTCCTTAGGCGCTCCCGAATATTCTATGCCATCACTGCTGCTCCCACTATCTACAGAGACCATGTTGGTCCTTTTTGGAGGAATGCGGTTGTTAATACCGAGTTGGACCATACCCGGATTATATCTACAGTTTTTGATCGGGAAATTATCATAACCGAGCAACTGCTGCGTGAAGTTCTTCAGTTTCATGACTCTCCGGACATGCCCACCCACTTTTCCAATGTTTTCATTGCTGGTGGCATGACACGTATAGGTTACCCTGGTGTGCCCTCTGGTCAGTACCGCAAGGGGCACCTCACCCGTGTCTGGAGATTTTTGATGCACGTGATAATCGTGTGTTTGTCTGCCAGGAAGGCAGGTTTCAATGGTGCAAGTCACCGTACTTTCTCTGCCATGCTGGCCCTGGTCTACAATAAACCGTATAATTTTTCCAGATATCTGTTCCGTGAAATGGTGGAAAATGCCAAAGCTGACAATGACAAATGGGTCATGTACCCAAGGTTTATTCAGTTGATGCTGAATCATTTGTTATAGGATCTTCCGGTCAATCCTGATGCAACCTTTCGCTAAACGCCAATGAACTTGCGGATTTTTGTCATCTGCAGCTCCGACGGCAAAGGAGTTGCCACTCCATCAGATGTGCCGCTTTTCGGCCATATTGTAAATGAGGGCTATGTCCCTCCGGCTAATGAAGGATTTTTGGATGATGCTGCCGCTCCTCTTCCCTCTGAGGATGCTTTTGTAAATATAACGGTTCAAACCGAGGGTGAAAATATTAATGATATTTTGCAGGATATTGATAACTTTCAAACAGTTGACGAGACTGCTGCTGATGCGGCCTCGGATGATACTGTATCTGTGGATTCCAACGACACCCCAACGGATTCGGATGGTGATATCCCCTCACCGAAAACCATTGAACGTCTCCGAGTCCATAATACTCTTCGATTCGAGCGCGTTCATCGCCGAATTAGGGCAGGACGGGTGCATGTGCCGTCTAACCGGGGAAAGGCCCCGGAACGTACCTGACTCAGATGATGACATCTCCGAGCCCCGTCCTCGTCCTCGAACTCAAGCTCATCCGGTCTCTACTTCTGCTGATACTCCACTACCACCAGCTGTTCTCCAAAAGATCTTGGATGATCTAGCAAAGATGCAAGCGCTGATTGCTGATCAAGCGGCTGTCATTCAAGTTCAAGCTTCGAGGATTACGGATTTAGAAGCAACAGCGGCTCGGGTTCCTCAGCTGGAGAGTCGACTGTTAGAATTAGAGGCAATAGCTGTTGTTCCGGGGGAGGTAGGCTTAGATGAAACAACATCAATGGCCCCTGGTTCAACTGAAATTGTAAATACTGATGATGTAACCGAAGAAGCTATGAATAAAAATATTAATTTGGATTATTTTGCGTCTTCTGCTCCAATCCCAGGACAACCAACTCCCCTAAATGTAGATTACTCCGAAGCCAATCTTGAGTATCTACAAAGTCTATTAAATGAAGAGCAAAGTACAGAGAATGTTAATGAAAATTTTGACTATGAAGATCAAGAGGTTGATATTGAAGAAGAGACAATAAATGGGGAATATGTAAACGCTGATGAAGTAAATTTGGGAGAGGAGATGGAGATCTCTGATACTGAAGAGGTTGTTGAGCCTGAACCATCCAAAGACTCCACTCCTGCTCCAGATATGGCTGAACCGTCTACTTCCACTGCTGCTGAGCCAAATATGTCAAAGACCTGTAAGTTCTATAAAATCAGCAGCAAGCGCTACAAAGGTCAAATCATTTCCTGGAAGTATGATGAGGTGAATAAAGTGATTGTTATTAAGAGGAAAGATGGGATGCAGTATTTCACTATGAACTTCAAAGTATTAAGCACACTACCTTACTGTAAGATACTGCACTTAGCACAATTGAATATCATAAATCCCACGAACAACGAATTAGCCAACCAATTGCAGAGAATTTTGAGGAAAGAGGTCAACACTAAAGTGTTTTATCTTTTGAGACCGAATCTGGGACGAGGTACACTTTCCGAAACAAGATGCATCCGATTACCAACAAGCCCTGGGTTAAGATTGTATACAAATCTCCGAAGACCTTAAAGTCTATTCCTCTGGAGAAGCTCCCAGTTGATTTTTTGAGCAGGTTACAACTGTGGACATATGATGGATATACAGGCGAAGCTGAAATTATCTATATTCAAGATACCGAGCCTGAAGACCTATGGAAAGCCAAACTATCAAGGATTAAAGTGTATGATCCTTTGAGCTTGATTAACCTTACCAAGAACGACCTTGAAGCTCTTCATGCCAAGAAGATTGATCATGTTCAAGAGTTCAAGACTGAAGCGATGTGTTTTCAAAAAGTTGTCAATGTTTGTATAGCTCAAGGAGTACACGCTGGAGGAAACTTTCCTGTCAGTTGGAAGTGTTAGAAGACCAAAGCTGAACGAAGAAATTTCGAAGACCAAGCTGAAGACACGGGGGAGTTTGTTTATCAGTTGGTCTAGGTCTAAGTCGTTTGTAATATTTTGATTATGATATAAACGTTATTTGTTTTGGAAATCAAAATTAATGTCACTGTATAGGCGACACAGAGCTTGTGTCGCAGGTCGTTTAGAGTTTGGCTATAAATAGAGACCTACGGGCTCAGTTCTAGGGTTGACGAACCTAGAGAGTTTTCGAGCTATTTGTGAGGCATTGATTGTATTTGGTTGATTCGTTATTCTTGATATATATAAAAGCTAATCGACTAGTTTCGTGTGATTGTTAACGTGCTTTGTTCAATTGATTGTATTTCCGCGCTTTCAATTGTTGAATTGATTCGATATAGATCCAGTACAAAGGGTCCAATAGAAGGTTTAGTGAGGATAAACTAGCTCTTAAAGAAAAGATTAAGTCTGATGCTGCTGATAAGACCAATCTTAGGGACACAATTAATGAACAATGTGTTAAGATAGATGGCCTTTATTTAAATTTAAGTGACTTAAAATCAAAATATTGCAAATAAAGATAAGGAGCTAGCTGAGTCAAAATTGAAGTTAGTTGAGCTAAACCATAAATTTGAAAGCTATAGAACCTCATCTTTAACTATGGATTCTATAATTGATGCTCAACGTAGTGTAAAAGATAAAACTGGATTAGGATACACTGATGTGCCTCCTCCTTTTAACTCTAATTATACTACTTCAGTTAACTTCGAAATGATGGACTTAGATACTAAACCTGAGGAGATAGTAACTAAAAAGTCTGGAAAGTTAGAGACACAGAAGGTTGTTCATAAAGATCCATCATTTGATGCTAGTAAGAACATATCATTCCCTAAAGTACAATTTGTCTCGAGTGGAATGATGGTTGATACTGACGTAAATGATAAGATTATTAAGGAACAAGATGTAAATGGTTGACTCGCGTTGACTGCGAAGAGAACCAAATGGTTGACTCGCGTTGACTGCGAAGCGAACCAAATGGTTGACTGGCGTTGACTGCGAAGCGAACCAAATGGTTGACTCGCGTTGACTGCGAAGCGAACCAAATGGTTGACTCGCGTTGACCTGCGAAGCGAACCCAACAGGGTTGACTTTGTTTGACCAAATTAAACATTTTCGATGTGTACTCGATTCGTGAATTCTAGATTTACTAATAAATTATACATTGAAACTTATTGTTTGGTTGTTATACGTTTCGATTTACAAACTTATGTTTCTAGATTAAATACGTATACATTTACTCAGTTAATTTTCTAGACTTGTATTCGATTTGAGCACTTTATGTTTACAAATGAAGTACAAGTGAAGACTTTTAACTATCGCTTATATGCTTCGACTTAAGAACTTAATGTTATAAGTGAAATGCATATAATTTACGAATTCTGTTCTATTATATCGAAAGACTTCCGACTCATATGTAGTCGTGCGGCGTGTTCCGATTTACTATCGGCGGTATAATATTTCGGATTAACTACTAGGACGTACGAACGATGTATATAATTTAGAGAAGATAATTGAAAAATTAAGTGATGCATACTTAATCGTTCAATTAAGTTCAGTAAATTAAGTTATTAATTAATAGTAAACGTCGATGTTTGGTGATCTCTTTGGTTCACAATACATAAACGTTTAAAATTAATTAATGTTCGATAAGTTGTCCTATTATTTGAGCTAATTGCCATTTGTGTATACCTTATGACTACAGATATGGCTGCTCGATCTTATACTCCTGCTCACAACATCTTGGTGAACTTAGATATAAATGAGCGTGGAGCTGCACGTCTCTCAGAGATATTGACGTAATTAGCACGATCGAGGATTCGATATGCTATTACGGAATCTCCGCCACTGTCCCGAGATCTTCTGGAACAATTCTGGGATAGTATAGTATATGACGGTGCAGCAAACTCTCCTGTTATTCGCACGAGGGTTAATAACCATCCAGTGGTTTTCTCTGCTGATGATCTGAGACAGATTTTAAATCTGGGAACAGTTGATTAGGAAGCTGGACCTTCGGTGTACACCTCTGACTTCATTGAGGGTGCACTAGGACGAATTGGTTATTCTGGACCCAAGAGAGGCCGCCAGTTTGTGAAGGCGTTTGTTCTTGGCCAGTGGAGATTCTTATTCCACATCATTGTTATCATCTTCGGTAACAAGAAGTGTAAGTCCGGTTCTATCGGATCGATAACGAGGTTATCTAAGGTATTAAGGTGCGGAATCCCTCAATACTAGTTATAGGATCTATAACGACTTCTTTCGCAATATATTAGTGAATCGATTGTCTAATTGCTTTGTATCGATTATAACAAGTGTTAACGATCAATACCTAGCCTTTAGAACGTTGTGAAGTCTCTAGAGTCGCAGGGTTTCTGGTTAATCGAAAATGGCAAAGGTCAGTAATATGAAAACCTAGTTTTTCATATATACTCGTCTCGGTTCGCAGGCTCGTGGGCTCTGCGAACTGACTCAGTTCGCAGCCCATGTTGGCCCAGCGAACTGACTCGGTTCGCAGGCCAATCTTGTCCAGCGAACTGACTCGGTTCGCCGTTAACCTTGGTCAACATTTTTCAGCTTTTTGATATTTAACTCTAAAATGTTTACCAAGCAATATATTTCATTTACAATTCAAAACCAATGTACAAACTTGATTACAATTACTAAAAGTACTATTACAAGTTATAACAAGCTAGATCTGTTGTCACAAAACATGTCTCAACAAGAAGGGTGGATATGATGAGCTAAGTCCTGAGCTGTTATCTGGCCTACTGTCCCTGGTCTATAATAAACCATACAGTTTTTCGTCCTACATCTTCAATTCGTTCATTGGCCAGATAACCGGAACTGTTCGTTCCAAATTCATGGTGTATCCGAGGTTCTGCATGTTTATCATTAAGCACTGTATCCCTGATCTTCAAGGATTTCACCCAGATCTGCGTGTAGATACCATTGAATTGAGGACCTACAATGCGTGCTTTCTTCATTCCTCCAGACGTCCGGATCAGGTCAAACCTGAAGCATGTGACTTGTTCGGACATCTTCTCAATGCCGCATATGTAGCTCCACCAAATAATGGTTGGATAGATGATGAAGCTCAACCAGCAACACAACCTTAGCCAGCAGTTGTGGCTCCAAATCCTGGACCACAAGAGCTTATAGAAGATGTCCTACATCAGGCTGGACAACCTGACATTGTTGCTCAGGTGTTACATGAGGTTTTGGTACAGAACGATGATGTTACTGATCCTCTCCTATGTGAGATAGATCAATATCAGGTATTATTAATGTTAGTTCCCTTAATCACGGATCTAGACTTGTCGTTTAACTCAATTGAAAGGCGGAAACAATCAATCAAGCAATTGAAACGTAAATACAAACACAACGGTTTATAATCTTTTCGTATATATTAACAATTGAAGAATAAAGATTACAAACTCACTAACTCTCTTTTCCCACTCTCTCTGCCGTATCTCTCTCTCTCTAGGGTTTGATCAACCCAAAAATGAAATTTTAACTCGATATATATAGAAACCCTACTGGACCCTGCGACACAAGCCCTATGTCGCAGGCCCAGCCCATTGCGACACAACCTTTGTGTCGCTATAGCGACACAGGCTCTGTGTCGCCAGAACAGTACATTTGTGTATATTTTCTATTACTCTATTCATTTACATACTCGCATATACACACTAAACACGATACAAACGCAGACTAATTGACTTTGACAATTACAATTGTTTGACCAAATGACTGACACACATTATGCACCAACAAACTCCCCCATGTCAGCAGCTTGGTCAAATAATCTTCAATTAGTCTTCACCAACAAACTCCCCCATTGAGATAGCTTGGTCTTCAAAAGTCTTGATGTTCAGTCTCATATGACTGATATCCAATTAGATCTTCAACTTCAGTGACCATCATCTCTTTCATCAATAGCTTCTCCAATAGTATTTATCTTCAAAGTCTTTGGAGAACTCTCATCAATTCTTGTCTTTTGAATATGAGCATGATATGTAACTTGAATAAAATAACTCAGAAATAAAATATTTTTGTAATTTTCTTTATAAGACAGAATTAAAATACTGAAAGCAATAAATAAACAATCTTTTTGGGGACGGAATTGTTTTGGTCTGGTTAGGGATCATATCAGGATAACATGCAATTATTAGGAAATAGTAAGTGTTATTTCGATTATCAGTATATATTTGTCCACTTTAAATTTACTTAGCATATTTAAATCACCTGTTATAAATATTATTTCAAGACGATTATTGATATTTCATCTATCTAAACATTTGTACTTAAGTATATGATTTCAACGCATATATCTAAACATATATTCCCGCCAGGGTTGTCATTAATGGGCTTCGCCCTTGCCACGCTGATTAATTACCCATAACTGAAAAGTAGAAATACGCATAACATAATTAATCAAGAGCTGTATTTTCACAAAATATCACCAACGGCCTGTACATGTTTTTATAAACACAAGCGATAACTGAACAATTGGACATTTCTAATTATGTGAACTTATTTTAGGTGGACATTAACCCTCCACCTACATGATTAACTTAGGTGGACATTAACCCTCCACCTACATGATTGGCTTAAGTGGACAATAAACCCCACTTATACAATCACTATAGATGGTCTTTTGAGACATCTACTTACTCAACCTTATACGTTTAGGACGTTAGAAGGTTGCATTCAGAAAATACGCTTTGCTTACTATTTGCTACTTGCTTGCTAATATCAGGTGAGTTTCATAGCCCCTTTTTACTGTTTCTAACTGGGGTGAGAATACATACAACTGCTTTTACACTGCTATTTTCATGTGAACACAAGTACAAAACTCGATATATTGGTTGCATGAGTTATTTTACTAATCCTGAAGTCCCCTACATCATAGTTTGTTAGTATCGTTATAGCGTGAATGTTAATGAATAGTACTATTTGGGATTGACTCCCCCCGTCCGGGTTAGTAGCGCTAACTTGTCAAACGGACGCATTATCATTTGTTCTTACGAGTGTTGGATTAGGCACTCGCTGGGAGGCACCCCGATCGTGGCACTTGATTGTGACCCGACACCACAGTTAAGCTCGAACTATGAGCTCATGGCAACAATATACACTATCTTTACATTTTTGTAATACATTACCTATCATTGTTGAATGATACAAACGGAAATCTTGTGTTCCATACAATGTTATATCAACTGTTTACAAACCTATGAACTCACCAACTTTATGTTGACCTTTTAGTATGTATTTCTATGGAGATCAACAGCAGTAGGTTTGCTTTTGGAAGGAGATAGCTCGAGTCGCATATTTTTCACAAAACAACAGAGATTAGCTTACATTATGATGTGTTGTAATCTTGTAATAGATGCGTACTCTACTTTCGGCAAAACATATGTAAACAATGTAACTACGAAATGTAATGATTTTTTTGGAAACGTCCCATATAGAGGTCGTTTGTTGTAATTCTTGTGTTGTGATATTTGATTTGGTCGGCGCCCCCAATGCAACACCCTACCTTCCGCTGCCACGTGTCTTGGGGGTGCGACAGCAGAGTACGCAAAGTAATCCAAATTAATATTTTCATTTATAGCTTCTTCGGTTACATCATTAGTATTTACAATTTGAGTTGAACCAGGGGCCATTGATGTTGTTTCATCTAAGCCTAACTCCCCCGGAACAACAGCTAAGGCTTCTAGTTCTAACAGGCGACTCTCCAGCTGAGGAACCCTAGCTGCCGTTGCTTCTAACTCCGTGATTCTAGAAGCTTGCTCAGCCAACTGCTTGTTCATTCTGTCTAAAAGAGCCATTATCTGATTTAGCGTTTGTGGTTGTGGCTGAGACTCAGCAGAAGTAGAGACCGGATGAGGTTGAGTTCGAGAACGAGGACGGGGTGCGAAAGTATCATCATCTGAGTCCTGTGCGTCCCGGGGCCGTTTCCCCCGGTTAGACGGCACATGCACCCGTCCTGCCCTATTTCGGCGTTGAACCCGCTCATATCGATGAGTATTATGGATTCGGAGGCTTTCAATGGTTTTCGGTGAAGGAACATCACCGTCCGAATCCGTTGGGGTGTCGTTTGGATCCATAGAGACAGTATCATCCGAGGCCTTATCAGCAGCAGTCTCGTCAGCTGTCCCAAAATTTTCGTTGTCTACTAACACATTGTGCAGTGACTCGGTCGCACCTTCCTCAAAAATTGGAACATTTACGAATGCCACAGCATCGGCAGTTGACGGTGGAGGAGCAACTGGATCCTCAAAATCATCATTTGCTGGAGGGACATAGCCCTCATTCACAATATGGCCAAACAGTGGCACATCTGGCGGAGCTGCCACTCCTTTACCGTAAGAGCTGTAGATAGCAAAAATCCGCAGATTCATTGGCGTTTGGCGGAAGGTTGCATCAGGATTGACCGGAAGATCTGGTAACAGATGATTAAGCAGCAACTGGATAAACCTTGGGTACATGACCCATTTGTCATTTTCAGCTTTGGCATTGTCCACCATTTCACGGAACAGATATCCGGAAAAATTATACGGCTTATTGTAGACCAGGGCCTACATGGCAGAGACTGTAGGGTGACTGGCCCCGTCAAAACCTGCTTTCCTCGCCGATAGACAAACTATTATGACATGCATCAAAAATCGCCAGACCCTTGTGAGATGCCCCTTTCTGTACTGGTCTGAGGGTACACCAGGGTAACCCATACGTGCCATGCCACCAGCAATGAAAACATTTGAGTATTGGGTGGGCATGTCTGGAGAATCATTGAAGAGAAGAACCTCACGGAGTAGCTGCTCGGTTATAATGATTTCCCTATCAAAAACTCTGGAAAAAATCCGGGTATGTTCCAATTCGGTATTTACCACCGCATTCCTCCAGAAAGGACCAACATGGTCTCTGTAGATAGTAGGAGCAGCAGTGATAGCGTAGAAAATCCTGGATAGCCTCAGAAACTGGATCATTTGGCGAAAGGGGATAGCTGAATCCCTGTCATCTTCTAGAAAAGCCACCGTGTTGTGACGAGGTTCAAGCAACCTCAGAAATGCATTTTGTCCTGCCATTTCTAAAAGACACGAAAAAGAAAACACTACAGAAGCGTTAGCAATAATTACTTTAATAACATTCTGTAAAAGCGACACAAGGCTTGTGTCGCACAGTTGTAGCGACATAGACCTTAGTGTCGCAGAAATGGAAGTTAATTAATTTGAATCAGGTATGCGACACAAGTCTTGTGTCGCAACATTTAGTGCGACAGAAAAGGGTTGTGTCGCATTTGGCAATTTATTATGAAATTAATTAACTCAAGCGACACAAGGGCTTGTGTCGCATAGGATAGCGACACAAACCTTAGTGTCGCACCCAAATTCTGGTATTAAATTAAGTTGACAAATCCTGCGACACAAATGCTTGTGTCGCAGGTTATGTCGCAAAGATGAACAACAACCCGTGCCCAGATCCCGATGGTTCAAAAATTTGGGGTTTTTCGAAGCTAACGCAACCCGAAGGTGCGTATGAACATCAGGAAGTCGAAAATATCCGAATTATCAAGTTAAGCACACCCAAACACGTCAATTTAATCCAACCCTAAAAACCCGTGACGTTAATTCAGAATTAAACACAATATACACGGTGAAAAGGGCAAAAATTTATACCACTAGATCGAGTAAGGTAAGGAGAAAATGAGAGTGTGTATGGATTGAAATAGAGAGCTCAGAGACGGAAGAGCAAATCGAAAAATCACTCGGGTTGCTTGTGTCGCAATATCGAATGCTTGTGTCGCAGTGATTAAGCGTGATGTCGCAGGTAATTAAAAACAGTGAACATTCTAAGGTCGCACGAGGTTTGCTTTTATACCCAAACCCTAAGCAGCGACATAGCCTGCGACATAAGAAGCGACACAGGCAGTGACACAAAACTTGTGTCGCATAGTGACACTTGGTGAATTTTCGATTCGATTTTAATTTTCATGGTTTGATACCCGATTCGATATTAACTTATAAACTTGGAGAGACTAATTAAGCTACAAAAATGAATAGATAAGACAAAAGAAAATCGTTGATTCAATTTTACAATCAACGGAAACCTCATAACATATTTTTGGTGACGGAAATGTTTAAGTCTGGTTAGGGATCATATCAGGATAACATGCAATTATTAGGAAAAGTAAGTGTTATTTCGATTATCAGTATGTTTGTCCACTTTAAATTTACTTAGCATATTTAAATCATCTGTTATAAAGATTAGTTCAAGATGATTATTGATATTTTATCCATCTAAACATTAGTTCTTAAGTATATGATTTCAACTCATAATGAGATGAACCACTTATATTATTATTAGCATGCATATTATATTATATAACTCACATTAAAATATACATTTGAAATCAAAACATGTTAGTATTTTCTTTATAGAAGGTGAGGACTTGGGTGTATCTTTAGAACTAAGTTAGCGGTGACAGGTCTGTACTTTCGTACAACAGAGTCACATAATCAATAGTTTTGGTTGAACAAACACCAGTCTGAACAATTAAACTAGAGGGTACAGGTCTGTACTTTCGTACAACAGAGTACCATAGCTTAACACAAACCAGTACGAGGCAAACTTTTTATAACTTTTCTGTACTTTTGTACATGTTATTTTGAGAATTATTGGAATGCCACGGGTACGTAACAGTTGTCTAACGTTTAACATAGACTACGCACCTAAGTTCTTTTCAAGAATATATTAGATGAAACCAGGTCTGTATTTTCATACAACAGAGAAGACACCTAATATATTCCCCCAGATAACATCATACAAAGACCCTATAGTTTTAGATCATAACATGTTCATCATTCAAATATTAAGACGACGCGTCAAAATATTTCGGACAGTTTTGCCCTTATTTCAACTTAAAGTCATACATATTAATATGTCTTTATATAAAATAATATGCATATTTGAAAGTTAAGCTTGTTAGTAACTTTAGAACACATGCCTATCAATACATCATTTGATGAATCTAATATTTATAAAAGATATTTCAAGTGTGCTAGATAAATCTACTGACACATCAAACATAAAACTTAAAATTCCATTTTATGCATGTCTCCTGATGTACTATCATTTCCCGATTGTTTACAGACACAATTCAACGTCTTTTTTTTTTTTTTTTACAATGTTGCAACTATTGCATTTCTTTAATACTAACAAGTATAAAAAGTGGCAGTTGCCTTATTTTAAATAAACACGCTCCAAGTCATAAATTAATTTTTAACAAAGAACCTCATCCCTATCATAGAGACAAGTTCATCAAATCGAGATCGTGAAAAAGCTTTTGTAAAAAGATCAGCGTTTTGCTTAGATGTATCGATTTGTACAAGGTCTATCAGGTGTTTCTCATAGCAATCCCGTATGAAATGAAACCTAAGTTCAATATGTTTAGTTTTTGAGTGTTGTACGGGATTGCGTATGATAGAGATAGCAGCAGTATTATCAATATGGATAGGAGTTAAAGTTAAGAGTAACCTGTAATCGCGCATTTGATGTTGAATCCACACAAAACTAGTCGATTAGCTTTTATATATATCACGAATAGCAAATCAACCGAATACAATAATTTCCTCACAAATGGCTTGAAAACTCTCTTGGTTCGTCAACACTAGAACTGAACCCGTAATGATCTATTTATTGCCAAAACCTAACTGACCTGCGACACAAGCGTTGTGTCGCCAAACCAACCTATGCGACACAAGCCTTGTGTCGCTATTGCGACACAAGCTCTGTGTCGCCTAAACAGTGACATTAATTTTGATTTCCAAAACAAATAACGTTTATATCATAATCAAAATATTACAAACGACTTAGACCTAGACCAACTGACAGACATACAAAACATGTATCAACATTCGTACAACAGAGTACCATAGTTTAACACAAACCAGTACGTGGCAATCTTTTTATAACTTTTCTTGTACATTTGTACATTATATTTTAGAATTTAGAAATGCCACGGGTACGTAATGGTTGTCTATAACTTAATATAGACTACGTACCTAGGTTCTTTTCAAGAATATATTAGATGAAACCAGGTCTGTATTTTCATACAACAGAGGAGACAACTAATATATACCCCCAGATAACTCCATACAAAGACCCTATATTTTAGATCATAACATGTTTATCATCCAAATATTAAGACTAGGTGTCAAAATATTTTGGACATTTATGCCCTTATTTCAACTTGATGTCATACATATTAATATGTCTTTATATAAAATAATATGAATATTTAACATTTAAGCTTCTTAGTAACTTTAGCACAAATGTCTATCAATACATCATTTGATGAAGCTAATCTTTATAAGAGGTATTTCAAGTATGTTAGATAAATCTACTGACACATCAAACATAAATCTTAAAATTCCTTTTTATGCATGTCCCCTGATGTACTATCATTTCCCCAATTGTTTACAGACTCAATTCAACGTCTATTTTAACAATGTTGCAACTATTGCGTTTCTTTAATACTAACAAGTATAAAGAGTGGCAGTTGCGTTTTTCAAGAATTTGTCTGTTCATATTTTTCTGACTTTTTAAATTAGAATTTTTAAAATTTCTTCCCCTGAACAGCAAATTCTTTACACAAAAATAACAACTAAATAATCATTTAAACAAAACAGAAAAGTTTCAAGTCACATGTCAAGTCAAATTCAAATTCTTTTAGCAATTTTTAACCACCCCGTTTCACTTCAGAAATTTCATCCATTCACTCAAACATCATCACCACACATGGTCACCTTGAGATCAACCTTCTTCGTCACATCCTTGCAGTCACTAAAGGATTAGCTATCAAAAACCTGACTGCATCATCACAAACAAACATTAGTACTTATGAGACACCCAAGCCTTGATAGACTTGGGTTGTCCACTATCATCCATAACCATCACATCAATGAGTTTATGATATTTTAAAAACTCAGTTGATTCCATTGATGTGTTGTTTGTGGATTTAGGTTTCCAAACCCGTTTAGGTTCAGATGATTTGTTTTCAACAATGTTGGGCTTTTGAATAGCAGGTCTACTAGGCACAACTTTGTTTACTCTAGCCATAGGTTTTGGAGAGTTGGATGCACAACTAGATATAGGCGAAAATGAAACACGCCTTGAAAAAGATTTTTGAAAAGAATTTCTAAATAAGGAAGTTCTTAGCATCCCTCTACCAAACCTATCTAGGGATAATAACCGACAATCCCTAATGATGTGGCCCTGTTGACCACACCGAAAACACGAACGCCGTTCCACATACGTTCTTTTCCAATGACTACCCTCAAAACGTGTCGATGGAGAATTTACTGAGGGAGGCTTAGCGGATGAGGCATTTCCAGAACATGAACACTTATGCGTACATGTTGATGTAGAAGCCTCTAAAGTTGGACGGGTAGATGTTGAAGGTTGTTCTTTAACAGATTTGATAATTATTTTCTCTTTCTTCAGATTACTCACAGATGATTGTGAGTTATGGGAAGATTTTCTTTTTGAATCCTTTTTTGAGATTTGAACAGATTCGAGTTCATTTACAACTTTGGTTTTGACCTTATTATTAAAAACCTTTTCAGATTCATTTGTAATTATATGATTTTCAGGCTTAACATTAACCTTTTCAACTTTGACCTCAGACTCTTCTGTTAAGTCCTCCATTTCAACAATCTCCTCAACACACACTGGAGATACATACTTAGCCTTAACAAACTCAGGCCTTTAAACAGTAGTTGCTGTATCTAAAACTGACTCAACAACAGATGTTGTATCTACTTTTGAAAAAGTAGGCACAAAGTCTTTGGCAGTATCCCTTGAAGGCATTGGCAGATAGTCAGAAGGAGGTGGTACAAAGTGGTAACCAAGGTCAGCCTTACTTTTCGTATCTGTCCTTTGCGATTGGAGAATCTCGTCAAAGACCAGTGACGATGTTGAAAATTTTGAAAGCTTTCGATTTAAGTCATCTACTTGTGACTGTTTTTCAGATAGATCATTTCTTAGTAAAGCAATCATTTTTATATAACTATCAATTGCATCTTGTTGACTGAAAATCTTAGCTTTTAATTCTTTCCGGTCAGAAAACGCAGCATCTAGTTTCTTATCAAAAGCCTTTCATTATCTTTCAAAATTTTATTTGTCTGAGTAAGGTTTTCTAAATCAGAATTCAGGCGTTCAGTATCCTCACTGTATCTGTTAACTTTGTTAGTCAATTGGATACAAGACACACAAGATAATGGCTCTTCAATGGGTACCTCAAATTTACTCGTGATGTGAGCCATGAGAACTTGATTATCGCTCAACTCATACTGTTTCTTCACTAGCTGCAATTTATTCTTCTCATATTGCTCACTTCCACCGCAACACCTTTCAATGGCTTGCCATAAATCATATGCAAGCTCATGATGTCTAAATTGCTTCATGAGTGGTTGTGATAGTGCCATGGTGATCGCAGTATATGTTTTCCTTTCAGTATCATAAGTCTTGCGTTCTTCAGGAGTCATGGATTTGATAGGCTTAATTTGAGCTTCTCCGGGAAAAGCACTAATTCTAAGAGGACGTTCATATCTTTTCTCTAAAAATATTTGCATATCAGGATCATTGACAGCGATGAATGCCTCAAATTGTATTCTCCATTCAACATAAGGAGTATTGGCAGTGAATAATGGAGGTTTATTAGTGCTACCGATCTCATTGTTATGTTTTAGTAATTGGGAAAAGCTTTTAAGCGACATTTTAATCCAGAAATGTACCAAAATTTCATCCTTTTGACTTTTCCCTCCAAAATTTGATTCGAAAATATCGAAAACTGTCCGAGTAAAACGAAACTTTTTCAAAATCAAAATTAAGACCTTTTAAGCTTAAGATCAAAATTTGGTCATGCGAAAAATTTCCCGCCAAAAGCTTAAGAACAAAGTTAGTGTCGCAAGCTCTGTCGCAGGTTGTGTCGCAATCTGCGTCGCACACTTGTGTCGCAGACTGTGTCACGAAGTATTGTGTCGCTCTCTAGTGTCGCTATAGCGACATAAAGTCAATATTAGGAAAACCCTAGTAGCGACACAAAATTAGTGTCGCACCTTGTGTCGCAATGTCGCGGCCAGCAGCTCCAAAAACCCTAAAAATCGAAAATTTTTGAAACCCTAACGAATTTCGAACGATAATTGATGAACAAACCCAGAAATACACTTCCAAAAGCTAAATATTCAACTGATTGGCCCCAATGCGTTGATCAAACCACCAAAAACACCACGAATCAAACCGAAAACATTTCAATTAACAATCAAATCTTTAAACAAACGCCCAAAGGCTCTGATACCACTTGTTGGTTCCCCTAATCACGGATCTAGACTTGTCGTTTGACTCAATTGAAAGGCGGAAACAATCAATAAAGCAATTGAAACGTAAATACAAACACAACGATTTATAATCTTTTCGTATATATTAACAATTGAAGAATAAAGATTACAAACTCACTAACTCTCTCTTCCCACTCTCTCTACCGTATCTCTCTCTCTCTAGGGTTTGATCAACCCAAAAATGAAATTCTAACTCGATATATATAGAAACCCTACTGGACCCTGCGACACAAGCCCTATGTCGCAGGCCCAGCCCATTGCGACACAACCTTTGTGTCGCTATAGCGACACAGGCTCTGTGTCGCCAGAACAGTACATTTGTGTATATTTTCTATTACTCTATTCATTTACATACTCGCATATACACACTAAACACGATACAAACGCAGACTAATTGACTTTGACAATTACAATTGTTTGACCAAATGATTGACACACATTATGCACCAACAATTAACATAATCATTGTTCAACGTACATGTAATTTATAAGTTACTTATCATCTATTATCATTCATCATGACTAGGCTCCTGAAGCTGTAGACCCAGAGGTCATTCGACCTGAGGGTGAACAGGATCAGGCGAGTTTGGATGTTGGGCCCTCTAGTGCCTTTGGCAAAGATGGTGCCACTTCATCTGACTTCGACAGCGAGGAGACTGATGATGATCTTCCTCGTCCTCCTACTTTTTCGGGTGTTCCTGCGGGAATGATCCGGAGAGGTTCCAAGCTGATCATGGATCCTGCCTTCAAGGTCAAGCGCAAAATTGATGATATGGATCCTGATTTTTGCATGCTTGACGAGGACACAGATGATGAAGAGAATCAATCTCTTCAGACTCAACGCCTTCCGCATCTTTTGAAGTAAGATTCACTCGATTTCACCGTATAATTTGCGTTTAATTAAAACCTACGAGTGTTAGGTTTAATTAAAACCTAACACTCGTAAGATTCAACGCCTTCCGCATCTTTTGAAGTAGGATTCGAAAGTTTCGGTTTAGAGTTTCACGGATTTCTTCCAAATTAGTGAAAATTAAAACCTAAGACTCGTAGCATATGTTAATCGGCCTACACTGAATGTGTTTGTCTCATTTAATTTCACTTAAACATGTTAGATCATTAATCTCAATTTTCAAGTTTGATACAGACGCTCTTGCGAACTGAGATTCAATCTCAGTTCGCAGCCCGTTATTCCGAAGTGAGAAAATTGACTTTGGTTGACCGTAGAGAACTGAAACAATTAGTTGACTTTGGTTGACCTTAGCGAACCAAAGCGAACTTATTCGTTGACTTCGGTTGACCGTTGCGAACTTGACTCAGGTTGACCTTAGTGAACTTAATTGTTGACTATTGTTGACCTGCGAAGCGAACTTAATCGTTGACTTCGGGTTGACCTTAGCGAACAAAATTTGTTGACTTTGGTTGATCTGCGAAGCGAACTGAATATGTTGACTTCTATTGACTAGCGAAGCGAACTTAATAGTTTGACTTTCGTTGACCTCTGCGATCCGAAGCCAATCAGTTGACTTGTGTTGACTTTGCGAAGCGAATTTAAATTGTTGGCTTCTGTTGACTTTGCGAATGAATTAATATCTAGAATTTTTAACTTGATTTGCGAACTGAACGTTTGACTTAGTCAATATTCAGTTTACAAATTTAACATTTTCGACTTGTATTCGATTTGCGAACTCTATGTTTACAAATAAATTACATGTTGAGACTTGTTAATTATTTGTTATACGTTTCGACTTACGAACTTACGTTTATAGGTTAAATACGTGTACATTTACGAAGTTAATATTTTAGACTTGTATTCGATTTGAGAACTTTATGTTTACAAATAAATTACAAGTTGCGACTTTTAACTATTAGTTATACGTTTAGACTTAAGAACTTATGTTTATAACTTAAATACGTATAAATCTACAAATTTAACATGTTAGACTTGTTTTCGATTTGAGATATTTATGTTTACAAATAAACTACAAGTTGCGACTGTTAATTATCTGTTATATGTTTCGACTTACGGAATTACGTTTATAAGTTAAATACATATAATATACGACTTCTGTTCCTTCATATCGAAAGACTTCGGACTCTTATGTAGTCGTGCGGCGTGTTCCGATTTTCCATAGGCGGTATGATTTTTCATATTATCTCCTATGACTTACGAACTGTATATAATTTAGAGAATATAATTGAAAATTAAGTTTCGTATACTTAATCGTTCAATTAAGTTCAGTAAATTAAGTTATTAATTAATAGTAAACTTGGATGTTTGGTGATCATTTTTGTTCACAATACATAAAGGTTTGTGTAATTCTTATGATTACAGATATGGCTGCTCGATCTTTTGCTCCTGGTCACAATATCTTGGTGAACTTGGATGTCAATGAGCGCGGTGTTGCTCGTTTTACTGAGATTTTGACGTATATAGCACGTTCGAGGATTCGATATGCTATTACGGAGTCTCCGCTATTGTCCCGTGATCTACTGGATCAATTTTGGGAAAATATCGAGTATGATGCTACAGCTAACCCTCCAGTTATTCGTACAAGGGTTAATGATCGTTGTCTTCTCTGCTGATGATCTGCGAAAGATTTTGCATCTGGGTACAGTCGAGCAAGAAACTGGTCCCTCTGTGTACTCCTCTAATTTCATTGAGGGTGCACTTGGTAGAATGAGTTATTCTGGACCCAAGAGAGGCCGCCAATTTGTGAAGGCATTTGTGCTTGGCCAGTGGAGATTCCTGTTCCACATTATTGTTACTATTTTCGGTAACAAGAAGGGCGGTTACGACGAATTGAGCCCTGAGCTTTTATCTGGTCTACTGTCTCTAGTTTATAATAAACCATACAGTTTTTCTTCATATATCTTCAGCTCTTTCATCGGTCAGATCATTGGAGCAGCTAGATCAAAATTTATGCTCTATCCGCGCTTCTGCATGCTTATCATTCTTCACAGCATTCCTGGTTTGACGAATATTCAGCCAGATTTGCATGTCGACCGGATTGGACTTCGATGTTACAATGCATGCTTTCTTCATTCCTCTCGACGTCCTGATCAGGTTAAGCCCGAAGCATGTGATCTGTTCGGTCATCTTCTTGATGACACCTATGTCGCTCCACCAAATAACGATTGGTTGGATGCCGGAAATCAACCACAAGTTCAACCTCAGCCAGCAGTTGTGGCTCAAAATCCTGAGCCGCAAGAGCTTATTGAAGATGTTCTACATCAGGCTGCTCAACCTGACATTGCTGCTCAGGTTTTGCATGAGGTTCTTATACAAAATGATGATGCCACTGATCCACTCTTAAATGAGATAGATCAATTTCAGGCTCCTGAAGCTGTCGACCCAGAGGTCGTTAGACCTGAGGGTGAACGGGATCAGGCGAATTTAGATGTTGGGCCCTCTAGTGCCTTAGGCAAGGATGGAGCCACTGTATCTGACTTAGATGATGAAGAAATAGATGATGATTTTCCTCGTCCCTCTCATTCGGGTAATCCTGCTGGAATGATCAAGAAGTGTTCCAAACTAATCATGGATCCTGCTTTAAAAGGCAAACGTAAAGCTAATGATAAAGATCCTGATTACTGTTTGATCGATGAGACAGACGAAGAAGAGGTTCAACCTCTTGTAACTCGACGCAGAAAGCGAATTCGTTCTGATACTTCCCAACTAACGATTGGCGAATTGTCTCGACCAGGTAAATTTCTATAATTATGATATTTAGTGTGGTGCGAATCCTGTATGAGTCACTGAGATAGATATTTCTATGACAGTCGCTCAAGATAGCCATCCGACTCCGGCTATGCCTACGATGCAATGTCCGACTGCTCCGATATCTGAAGCCTCTGAGAAGGTTAGAGATATGAGTACTAATACTTAATCAGAGATTAAGAAAGATCATTCTTTGACTAATACTGATTTAAGTTATCTAACAGGAGCCTGTTGCTGATGTTTCTGTCATGGTTCAAACTACAAAAGCTAGTCGTATTATCGCTAGTTTAATTTTGAAAGACGTTGCCACCCAGATAGAACAAAGAGGTGTTCGATCTGACACTGCACCTACCTCACCGCCTGCTACTACCATTAGAGCTTCTGAGCGGATCTCTAATTTGGAACTTCGAGTTCGGATTTTGGAAACTCAGAACGCTACACTTGCAAAGGAGCTTGCGACTCAAGGCGAAGCCTATACTCATCTATTGAAGTCTCACATGCTTTCGATCAGAGAGTCTGAAGATCAGCAGAGACAACTTGATCGATTGCAAGGTCTTGTCATCAATTTGTCGAAGGACAAGCCGTCTCAGGGGGAGATATTGTTATATCATGAGACTTGCAAAGAAGATGAACTGCGAAAGAAGAGACGTGATGATACAGATGATGATCCCATGACACAGAAAGATAGATAGCCGACTGGTCCCTCAACGACTGGTGAGCGAGCTATAATTCAGGGGGAGTCTGCTGGTGCAAGTGGAAGTGGTGCTGGTGCTGGTGCTGGTAATAAAGATCGTGGTGCTAGTAATGTTGGTGAGAAAATGACCAAGTGATAATTTTATATGTGTATTCTTAGATTGGTTGTAATAATATTTATGATAAATGAAAGATTTACATTAAAAGTTATTTGTTGTGTGTTCGTATTATTGTTTACATACATGATTGAAATGATAAAGAAATTCTTAGATTGATTATCTATTTTGATAAAAGAATTTATATTATTCACATTTGATTCATGACATGTTTATCACTTGTAGATATGAATGATGAAAGTGATTCTGATACTGAAATTGAAGAAGAAGTTGACTATGATCTAGAAGAGGGAGAGTTTGTACCTCCTGAAGATTGGACTTCTATTCCTGATGTTGGGTTAGACGAAGGTGTAGATCCCGATGCTAATATCGATGAACACATCGTGAGCCCATCAGAGACAAAAGTTATTATTCAGGATGAAGATGGAGAAAGAGTTATTGATTTAGATGAAAATCTAGATGAGTCAACTGATTCTAAAGATGATCTTCCTGATAAACTTAAAGATAATCCGACGTTTAGACCTTTGAAGAAAAAGAAGGAAAAGACTAGGATTAGTGAAGTTGACATCACAGGAAAGCGTATACCTAGAAGAGGTATTATTGGATGGTATTACGACGCTGATTTAAAGCTTTTTGCTATAAAGAGATATGACGGAGTTCAATACTTTGAGAAGAAGCTTGCTGTCTTCAGTTCTTTGCATAGGTTTGAAATTCGAGACTTGGCTAGATTAGAATTGAATAACCCGAGTAATGATCATTTTGGTAGTTATGTTGAAAAGATTATCAAGACTGAGGGTTGGTCAATGAAATTTGAAAGAATTAAGCCAAGAGTTGGAAAGATTATCAAACTTGACGAAGGAAGAGAAAGAACAGGAAGGCGTCGAAGGAAGAAAATATATCCAGCTGTGAAATGCATACAACAGATTTCACTGAAGACTATGCCTCAAGATATCTTAGGTAAGTTGAAGAGATGGTCGGTGGATTCTGTGACTGGTGAAGCTCTTATGTTTGAACACGTTGATGAAGTTGAAGATGAAGAGAAAGAAATCTTAAAGATTTATGATCGTCGACATCTAATGAACCTATCAAAGGCTGACCTATTAATGCTACACAAGAATAGGATCACTGCAATTGAAGGATGGGAAGATGTTGCTCGAGATTATCAGTCTATGGTTAAGACATGCATTAAGCTGAAGATATATGCGCGTAGTAAAATCTATAATTGATTACCAAAGACAACTTGAAGACAAAGACGCTAGAGCTATTGTCAAGGGAGAGTCTGTTGGGACATGTTTTACTGTAGTGCGAATCCTGTATGAGTAACTGAGATAGATATTTCTATGACAGTCGCTCAGGATAGCCACCCGACTCCGGCTATGCCTACGATGCAATGTCCGACTGCTCCGATATCTGAAGCCTCTGAGAAGGTTAGAGATATGAGTACTAATACTTAATCAGAGATTAAGACAGATCATTCTGTGACTAATACTGATTTAAGTTATCTAACAGGAGCCTGTTGCTGATGTTCCTGTCATGGTTCAAACTACAAAAGCTAGTCGTATTATCGCTAGTTTAATTTTGAAAGACGCTGCCACCCAGATAGAACAAAGAGGTGTTCGATCTGACACTGCACCTACCTCACCGCCTGCTACATCCATTAGAGCTTCTGAGCGGATCTCCAATTTGGAACTTCGAGTTCGGATATTGGAAACTCAGAACGCTACACTTGCAAAGGAGCTTGCGACTCAATGCGAAGCCTGTACTCATCTATAGAAGTCTCACATGCTTTCGATCAGAGAGCCTGAAGATCAGCAGAGACAGCTTGATCGATTGCAAGGTCTTGTTATCAATTTGTTGAAGGACAAGCCGTCTCAGGGTGAGATATTGTTATATCATGAGACTTGCAAAGAAGATGAACTGCTAAAGAAGAGACGTGATGATACAGATGATGATCCCATGACACAGAAAGATAGAGAGCCGACTGGTCCCTCAACGACTGGTGAGCGAGGTATAATTCAGGGGGATTCTGCTGGTGCAAGTGGAAGTGGTGCTGGTGCTGGTGCTGGTAATAAAGATCGTGGTGCTAGTAATGTTGGTGAGAAAATGACCAAGTGATAATTTTATATGTGTATTCTTAGATTGGTTGTAATAATATTTATAATAAATGAAAGATTTACATTAAAAGTTATTTGTTGTGTGTTCGTATTATTGTTTACATACATGATTGAAATGATAAAGAAATTCTTAGATTGATTATCTATTTTGATAAAAGAATTTATATTATTCACATTTGATTCATGACATGTTTATCACTTGTAGATATGAATGATGAAAGTGATTCTGATACTGAAATTGAAGAAGAAGTTGACTATGATCTAGAGGAGGGAGAGTTTGTACCTCCTGAAGATTGGACTTCTATTCCTGATGTTGGGTTAGACGAAGGTGTAGATCCCGATGCTAATATCGATGAACACATCGTGAGCCCATCAGAGACAAAAGTTATTATTCAGGATGAAGATGGAGAAAGAGTTATTGATTTAGATGAAAATCTAGATGAGTCAACTGATTCTGAAGATGATCTTCCTGATAAACTTAAAGATAATCCGACGTTTAGACCTTTGAAGAAAAAGAAGGAAAAGACTAGGATTAGTGAAGTTGACATCACAGGAAAGCGTATACCTAGAAGAGGTATTATTGGATGGTATTACGACGCTGATTTAAAGCTTTTTGCTATAAAGAGATATGACGGAGTTCAATACTTTGAGAAGAAGCTTGCTGTCTTCAGTTCTTTGCATAGGTTTGAAATTCGAGACTTGGCTAGATTAGAAATGAATAACCCCAGTAATAATCATTTTGGTAGTTATGTTGAAAAGATTATCAAGACTGAGGGTTGGTCAATGAAATTCGAAAGAATTAAACCAAGAGTTGGAAAGATTATCAAACTTGACGAAAGAAGAGAAAGAACAGGAAGGCGTCGAAGGAAGAAAATATATCCAGCTGTGAAATGCATACAACAGATTCCACTGAAGACTATGCCTCAAGATATCTTAGGTAAGTTGAAGAGATGGTCGGTGGATTCTGTGACTGGTGAAGCTCTTATGTTTGAACACGTTGATGAAGTTGAAGATGAAGAGAAAGAAATCTTAAAGATTTATGATCGTCGACATCTAATGAACCTATCAAAGGCTGACCTATTAATGCTACACAAGAATAGGATCACGGCAATTGAAGGATGGGAAGATGTTGCTCGAGATTATCAGTCTATGGTTAAGACATGCATTAAGCTGAAGATATATGCGCGTAGTAAAATCTATAATTGATTACCAAAGACAACTTGAAGACAAAGACGCTAGAGCTATTGTCAAGGGGGAGTCTGTTGGGACATGTTTTACTGTAGTGCGAATCCTGTATGAGTAACTGAGATAGATATTTCTATGACAGTCGCTCAGGATAGCCACCCGACTCCGGCTATGCCTACGATGCAATGTCCGACTGCTCCGATATCTGAAGCCTCTGAGAAGGTTAGAGATATGAGTACTAATACTTAATCAGAGATTAAGACGGGTCATTCTGTGACTAATACTGATTTAAGTTATCTAACAGGAGCCTGTTGCCGATGTTCCTGTCATGGTTCAAACTACAAAAGCTAGTCGTATTATCGCTAGTTTAATTTTGAAAGACGCTGCCACCCAGATAGAACAAAGAGGTGTTCGATCTGACACTGCACCTACCTCACCGCCTGCTACATCCATTAGAGCTTCTGAGCGGATCTCCAATTTGGAACTTCGAGTTCGGATATTGGAAACTCAGAACGCTACACTTGCAAAGGAGCTTGCGACTCAAGGCGAAGCCTGTACTCATCTATAGAAGTCTCACATGCTTTCGATCAGAGAGTCTGAAGATCAGCAGAGACAGCTTGATCGATTGCAAGGTCTTGTCATCAATTTGTTGAAGGACAAGCCGTCTCAGGGTGAGATATTGTTATATCATGAGACTTGCAAAGAAGATGAACTGCGAAAGAAGAGACGTGATGATACAGATGATGATCCCATGACACAGAAAGATAGAGAGCCGACTGGTCCCTCAACGACTGGTCAGCGAGGTATAATTCAGGGGGAGTCTGCTGGTGCAAGTGGAAGTGGTGCTGGTGCTGTTGCTGGTAATAAAGATCGTGGTGCTAGTAATGTTGGTGAGAAAATGACCAAGTGATAATTTTATATGTGTATTCTTAGATTGGTTGTAATAATATTTATAATAAATGAAAGATTTACATTAAAAGTTATTTGTTGTGTGTTCGTATTATTGTTTACATACATGATTGAAATGATAAAGAAATTCTTAGATTGATTATCTATTTTGATAAAAGAATTTATATTATTCACATTTGATTCATGACATGTTTATCACTTGTAGATATGAATGATGAAAGTGATTCTGATACTGAAATTGAAGAAGAAGTTGACTATGATCTAGAGGAGGGAGAGTTTGTACCTCCTGAAGATTGGACTTCTATTCCTGATGTTGGGTTAGACGAAGGTGTAGATCCCGATGCTAATATCGATGAACACATCGTGAGCCCATCAGAGACAAAAGTTATTATTCAGGATGAAGATGGAGAAAGAGTTATTGATTTAGATTAAAATCTAGATGAGTCAACTGATTCTGAAGATGATCTTCCTGATAAACTTAAAGATAATCCGACGTTTAGACCATTGAAGAAAAAGAAGGAAAAGACTAGGATTAGTGAAGTTGACATCACACGAAAGCGTATACCTAGAAGAGGTATTATTGGATGGTATTACGACGCTGATTTAAAGCTTTTTGCTATAAAGAGATATGACGGAGTTCAATACTTTGAGAAGAAGCTTGCTGTCTTCAGTTCTTTGCATAGGTTTGAAATTCGAGACTTGGCTAGATTAGAATTGAATAACCCCAGTAATGATCATTTTGGTAGTTATGTTGAAAAGATTATCAAGACTGAGGGTTGGTCAATGAAATTTGAAAGACTTAAGCCAAGAGTTGGAAAGATTATCAAACTAGACGAAAGAAGAGAAAGAACAGGAAGGCGTCGAAGGAAGAAAATATATCCAGCTGTGAAATGCATACAACAGATTCCACTGAAGACTATGCCTCAAGATATCTTAGGTAAGTTGAAGAGATGGTCGGTGGATTCTGTGACTGGTGAAGCTCTTATGTTTGAACACGTTGATGAAGTTGAAGATGAAGAGAAAGAAATCTTAAAGATTTATGATCGTCGACATCTAATGAACCTATCAAAGGCTGACCTATTAATGCTACACAAGAATAGGATCACGGCAATTGAAGGATGGGAAGATGTTGCTCGAGATTATAAGTCTATGGTTAAGACATGCATTAAGCTGAAGATATATGCGCGTAGTAAAATCTATAATTGATTACCAAAGACAACTTGAAGACAAAGACGCTAGAGCTCTTGTCAAGGGGGAGTCTGTTGGGACATGTTTTACTGTAGTGCGAATCCTGTATGAGTAACTGAGATAGATATTTCTATGAAAGTCGCTCAGGATAGCCACCCGACTCCGGCTATGCCTACGATGCAATGTCCGACTGCTCCGATATCTGAAGCCTCTGAGAAGGTTAGAGATATGAGTACTAATACTTAATCAGAGATTAAGACGGGTCATTCTGTGACTAATACTGATTTAAGTTATCTAACAGGAGCCTGTTGCTGATGTTCCTGTCATGGTTCAAACTACAAAAGCTAGTCGTATTATCGCTAGTTTAATTTTGAAAGACGCTGCCACCCAGATAGAACAAAGAGGTGTTCGATCTGACACTGCACCTACCTCACCGCCTGCTACATCCATTAGAGCTTCTGAGCGGATCTCCAATTTGGAACTTCGAGTTCGGATATTGGAAACTCAGAACGCTACACTTGCAAAGGAGCTTGCGACTCAAGGCGAAGCCTGTACTCATCTATAGAAGTCTCACATGCTTTCGATCAGAGAGTCTGAAGATCAGCAGAGACAGCTTGATCGATTGCAAGGTCTTGTCATCAATTTGTTGAAGGACAAGCCGTCTCAGGGTGAGATATTGTTATATCATGAGACTTGCAAAGAAGATGAACTGCGAAAGAAGAGACGTGATGATACAGATGATGATCCCATGACACAGAAAGATAGAGAGCCGACTGGTCCCTCAACGACTGGTGAGCGAGGTATAATTCGGGGGGAGTCTGCTGGTGCAAGTGGAAGTGGTGCTGGTGCTGTTGCTGGTAATAAAGATCGTGGTGCTAGTAATGTTGGTGAGAAAATGACCAAGTGATAATTTTATATGTGTATTCTTAGATTGGTTGTAATAATATTTATAATAAATGAAAGATTTACATTAAAAGTTATTTGTTGTGTGTTCGTATTATTGTTTACATACATGATTGAAATGATAAAGAAATTCTTAGATTGATTATCTATTTTGATAAAAGAATTTATATTATTCACATTTGATTCATGACATGTTTATCACTTGTAGATATGAATGATGAAAGTGATTCTGATACTGAAATTGAAGAAGAAGTTGACTATGATCTAGAGGAGGGAGAGTTTGTACCTCCTGAAGATTGGACTTCTATTCCTGATGTTGGGTTAGACGAAGGTGTAGATCCCGATGCTAATATCGATGAACACATCGTGAGCCCATCAGAGACAAAAGTTATTATTCAGGATGAAGATGGAGAAAGAGTTATTGATTTAGATTAAAATCTAGATGAGTCAACTGATTCTGAAGATGATCTTCCTGATAAACTTAAAGATAATCCGACGTTTAGACCTTTGAAGAAAAAGAAGGAAAAGACTAGGATTAGTGAAGTTGACATCACACGAAAGCGTATACCTAGAAGAGGTATTATTGGATGGTATTACGACGCTGATTTAAAGCTTTTTGCTATAAAGAGATATGACGGAGTTCAATACTTTGAGAAGAAGCTTGGTGTCTTCAGTTCTTTGCATAGGTTTGAAATTCGAGACTTGGCTAGATTAGAATTGAATAACCCCAGTAATGATCATTTTGGTAGTTATGTTGAAAAGATTATCAAGACTGAGGGTTGGTCAATGAAATTTGAAAGAATTAAGCCAAGAGTTGGAAAGATTATCAAACTAGACGAAAGAAGAGAAAGAACAGGAAGGCGTCGAAGGAAGAAAATATATCCAGCTGTGAAATGCATACAACAGATTCCACTGAAGACTATGCCTCAAGATATCTTAGGTAAGTTGAAGAGATGGTCGGTGGATTCTGTGACTGGTGAAGCTCTTATGTTTGAACACGTTGATGAAGTTGAAGATGAAGAGAAAGAAATCTTAAAGATTTATGATCGTCGACATCTAATGAACCTATCAAAGGCTGACCTATTAATGCTACACAAGAATAGGATCACGGCAATTGAAGGATGGGAAGATGTTGCTCGAGATTATCAGTCTATGGTTAAGACATGCATTAAGCTGAAGATATATGCGCGTAGTAAAATCTATAATTGATTACCAAAGACAACTTGAAGACAAAGACGCTAGAGCTATTGTCAAGGGGGAGTCTGTTGGGACATGTTTTACTGTAGTGCGAATCCTGTATGAGTAACTGAGATAGATATTTCTATGACAGTCGCTCAGGATAGCCACCCGACTCCGGCTATGCCTACGATGCAATGTCCGACTGCTCCGATATCTGAAGCCTCTGAGAAGGTTAGAGATATGAGTACTAATACTTAATCAGAGATTAAGACGGGTCATTCTGTGACTAATACTGATTTAAGTTATCTAACAGGAGCCTGTTGTCGATGTTCCTGTCATGGTTCAAACTACAAAAGCTAGTCGTATTATCGCTAGTTTAATTTTGAAAGACGCTGCCACCCAGATAGAACAAAGAGGTGTTCGATCTGACACTGCACCTACCTCACCGCCTGCTACATCCATTAGAGCTTCTGAGCGGATCTCCAATTTGGAACTTCGAGTTCGGATATTGGAAACTCAGAACGCTACACTTGCAAAGGAGCTTGCGACTCAAGGCGAAGCCTGTACTCATCTATAGAAGTCTCACATGCTTTCGATCAGAGAGTCTGAAGATCAGCAGAGACAGCTTGATCGATTGCAAGGTCTTGTCATCAATTTGTTGAAGGACAAGCCGTCTCAGGGTGAGATATTGTTATATCATGAGACTTGCAAAGAAGATGAACTGCGAAAGAAGAGACGTGATGATACAGATGATGATCCCATGACACAGAAAGATAGAGAGCCGACTGGTCCCTCAACGACTGGTGAGCGAGTTATAATTCAGGGGGAGTCTCCTTGTGCAAGTGGAAGTGGTGCTGGTGCTTGTGCTGGTAATAAAGATCGTGGTGCTAGTAATGTTGGTGAGAAAATGACCAAGTGGTAATTTTATATGTGTATTCTTAGATTGGTTGTAATAATATTTATAATAAATGAAAGATTTACATTAAAAGTTATTTGTTGTGTGTTCGTATTATTGTTTACATACATGATTGAAATGATAAAGAAACTCTTAGATTGATTATCTATTTTGATAAAAGAATTTATATTATTCACATTTGATTCATGACATGTTTATCACTTGTAGATATGAATGATGAAAGTGATTCTGATACTGAAATTGAAGAAGAAGTTGACTATGATCTAGAGGAGGGAGAGTTTGTACCTCATGAAGATTGGACTTCTATTCCTGATGTTGGGTTAGACGAAGGTGTAGATCCCGATGCTAATATCGATGAACACATCGTGAGCCCATCAGAGACAAAAGTTATTATTCAGGATGAAGATGGAGAAAGAGTTATTGATTTAGATTAAAATCTAGATGAGTCAACTGATTCTGAAGATGATCTTCCTGATAAACTTAAAGATAATCCGACGTTTAGACCTTTGAAGAAAAAGAAGGAAAAGACTAGGATTAGTGAAGTTGACATCACACGAAAGCGTATACCTAGAAGAGGTATTATTGGATGGTATTACGACGCTGATTTAAAGCTTTTTGCTATAAAGAGATATGACGGAGTTCAATACTTTGAGAAGAAGCTTGGTGTCTTCAGTTCTTTGCATAGGTTTGAAATTCGAGACTTGGCTAGATTAGAATTGAATAACCCCAGTAATGATCATTTTGGTAGTTATGTTGAAAAGATTATCAAGACTGAGGGTTGGTCAATAAAATTTGAAAGAATTAAGCCAAGAGTTGGAAAGATTATCAAACTTGACGAAAGAAAAGAAAAAGAACAGGAAGGCGTCGAAGTAAGAAAATATATCCAGCTGTGAAATGCATACAACAGATTCCACTGAAGACTATGCCTCAAGATATCTTAGGTAAGTTGAAGAGATGGTCTGTGGATTCTGTGACTGGTGAAGCTCTTATGTTTGAACACGTTGATGAAGTTGAATATGAAGAGAAAGAAATCTTAAAGATTTATGATCGTCGACATCTAATGAACCTATCAAAGGCTGACCTATTAATGCTACACAAGAATAGGATCACTGCAATTGAAGGATGGGAAGATGTTGCTCGAGATTATCAGTCTACGGTTAAGACATGCATTAAGCTGAAGATATATGCGCGTAGTAAAATCTATAATTGATTACCAAAGACAACTTGAAGACAAAGACGCTAGAGCTATTGTCAAGGAGGAGTCTGTTGGGACATGTTTTACTGTAGTGCGAATCCTGTATGAGTAACTGAGATAGATATTTCTATGAAAGTCGCTCAGGATAGCCACCCGACTCCGGCTATGCCTACGATGCAATGTCCGACTGCTCCGATATCTGAAGCCTCTGAGAAGGTTAGAGATATGAGTACTAATACTTAATCAGAGATTAAGATGGGTCATTCTGTGACTAATACTGATTTAAGTTATCTAACAGGAGCCTGTTGCTGATGTTCCTGTCATGGTTCAAACTACAAAAGCTAGTCGTATTATCGCTAGTTTAATTTTGAAAGACGTTGCCACCCAGATAGAACAAAGAGGTGTTCGATCTGACACTGCACCTACCTCACCGCCTGCTACTTCCATTAGAGCTTCTGAGCGGATCTCCAATTTGGAACTTCGAGTTCGGATTTTGGAAACTCAGAACGCTACACTTGCAAAGGAGCTTGCGACTCAAGGCGAAGCCTGTACTCATCTATAGAAGTCTCACATGCTTTCGATCAGAGAGCCTGAAGATCAGCAGAGACAGCTTGATCGATTACAAGGTCTTGTCATCAATTTGTTGAAGGACAAGCCGTCTCAGGGTGAGATATTGTTATATCATGAGACTTGCAAAGAAGATGAACTGCGAAAGAAGAGACGTGATGATACAGATGATGATCCCATGACACAGAAAGATAGAGAGCCGACTGGTCCCTCAACGACTGGTGAGCGAGTTATAATTCAGGGGGAGTCTGCTGGTGCAAGTGGAAGTGGTGCTGGTGCTGGTGCTGGTAATAAAGATCGTGGTGCTAGTAATGTTGGTGAGAAAATGACCAAGTGGTAATTTTATATGTGTATTCTTGTTGGGAAAAACAATGATCAAACCTATGTTATAAATCTGAAGAGTCAAAATCTAACTCAGTTGTATTCAGGAAACTTAGTGAAAATTCCTGAGTCTGTGTTTCTGAGTCTGTGCTACACAGACTGAAGAATTGTTTCTGAGTCTGTGCTGCACAGACTGAAGATCCTCACAGACTGAAAGCCATGCTCTTTCTGAAGACTTATGAATTCATCATCTGAAGAATGAAGATTGAATACAGAAGGCTTCACAGACTGAAGTTCACAGACTGAAGATCACAGACTGATGAGCACAGACTGAAGAGCACAGATTGAAGAATGAAAGTACAAATGTACATGAGATATTCTTCTTTCCTTAAGCTAGATACAACTGATAAGATGTTTGAGAAAGGTCAAACATCATATAAAGGTTCTCTTCTCAGCAAAGAAACCTTTTACCTTTTTGCTTTTTCTATTTCCAAGAAAAGCAAAAGGGAAGGCGTGCAAAGTTGCCCAAGATGCATCTGTTATCCCTTGGACAACTATGTAAGCTGGATAATATAGAGTTACATCCAACTCTATAAATAGCAGTCCAAAAAGCACTGCTATCATCCAAGAAATTCAAGAGAATTTGTATACTAGACCTTTGAGCTTAGGCTAAAGCATTACCACACTTACTGTGAAGTTTGTAGTGATAACTGTATCTTTGTATACTACTTGGATCGTATTCAAACCATCTGTGTGGGTTTGAATACCTTGTCATCTTTGTGAGACAAACACTTTATTGTGAATAATACTTTGATTCATAATAAACTTTGTGTTAAAATTAATCTTGTTTTCCGCCTAGATTAATTTAAACTTGTTTGATATAAAACTTGGATATAAACTAACACGTTGAGATAACTGTTATTTAATCTGTATCTAAGTTTTGGGAACCTTGTGACCCAACAACTGGTATCAGAGCAAATAAAGATTTAATCTTTAACGATCAAAGGAACCCAGTTTATCAAACAATCATCTAAACCCATTTTTCTCTACATTTTCTACTTTGAAAAATGACTTCCTCTATTGCTATGGCTGGGAAGGGAATTCCAATCTTCAATGGTGTAAATTTTACCCACTAGAAATTGAAAGCTGAATGGTTTCTTGCTAGCATTCATGATGAAATGTTTAGAGTCATTCAGGAAGGACCCATTATTCCTGGCAGAATAGTTCCTGCTACTTTAGATGCAAATGGTACTATTTTGACACCTGAAAAATTTGTTGAGGCTGCCAAAAGTACCTGGACTTATCTAGACAGGCAACTATATGCATTAGATTTTAAGGCCAAGTCCATATTGGGCAATGCAGTTACTGAGCCTATCTTTGCTAAGATATCTGGCTGCAAAACTGCTAAAGCCATATGGGATATGCTAACTGACCAATATGATGGTGTAAGTTTAGTACAATCCCAAAAGAAGAAGAATTTCATAAGAAATTATGAGAACTTCTCTGCTGGTCAAGGAGAGTCATTAACTGATATTCATACCAGATTTCAGATCTTAATCAATGATCTTGAAAGGTATAATATCATCAAAGGACAGTTTGAAATTTGTGCAAAATTTGTTGATGTCATTCCAAACACTTTTTCTGAAGTTATCACTTCATTAATTGTAAGTGAAAAATTGGAGACATATGATCTCTCTGGCTTGTTTGGACTTCTACTAAATTTTGAAGAAACCAAAGCCAGAAAGGATCTAAATGCCAAAAGGATTGCAAAAGATCCATCTGCTGCCCTTGTTGCAACAACAAGGAAAAATAGAGAACTTTTCTCTAGAGCAGATTACCATCTTACTCTTACAGACTCAGAATCAGATGATGAAACTGAGTCTCTAGAAGCTGAAATGGCATTGCTAGCCCAAAGGTTAGAAAAAGCAAGATTCAAAGGTTCAAAAGGAAGGCCAACTTTTGATCCTAAGAAAGCTACTTGCTATAAATGTGGGCAAGTTGGTCATATTTCTTCTGACTGCAGAGTGAAGATTGCAGAATCTTCAAGTTCTGATAAGTGGGAAGAAAAGGCCAAGAAGTACAAGAAAAAGTACTTCAACTCCAAGAAAATTGGAGAGAAACAACAACCAAAGAAACTAGAGAAAGCTTTGGTTGTTGAACAATGGATAGATGAAGAATCTTCATCATCTGAGGATGATGAAGATATGTGCTTAATGGCTATCACAGAGAGCCAGTTTGACAAAGATGTCAAATTTGCAGAAAAGGCATGTGTTCATCCAGACTGGGACAGAGGATCTGCTTACAATGTAAATCATTTTAAACTTTACTATAGTGATGCAGAAAAACAGAAAATGTTTGAACACATCTATGTAGATTTTTTGAAAAGACTGGAGGAAATACAAGATTTAAAAACCAAACTCAGTCAAGTTAAAAAAGATCTACAATCAAAAGTGAATGAAATAAACCAAAATAAACAGTACAAACTTGAGCTTGATGCTCAATATGACCTTCTCAAAAAGATCAAGCTAGAAAAAGAAGCTTATAAAAACAAAGCTGATCATTATGAAAGGATCTGTAAATCTTGGTGTATTTCATCACTTAAAAATGTGGACTGTTTATCCAAACAGATTCCAGCTCAGATACAAGCGGTCATAGGTGATGAGTTTGATCTTAAAAGTCACATAAATTCAGAAATAAACTCAAAACCTACTATATTTGTACCTGAAATTTTACCTCATACTTTTAGTCATACTGTGGGAAACAAAGTTATATTGACAAATGCTTTTGTTAGACCAAAAATAGTTACTAAAGAACTAGTATATTGACAAATGCTTTTGTTAGACTCTGAAGACACAGACTCAGAAATCTCAGTCTGTGAAACTTCTCAATCTGAACAGCCTGAACTTATAATCACTAATGAATCTTTAGAAACTATAGAACTTGAAAAGAAAAGATTTATAAAAGGCAAAGTTAATATTCCCACAGTACCATCTTTAAAAAGACAAAAAGAGGTAAAAGGAATCAAGAATAAACAGAAAGGTTACAATGTGTTTGAACCTTCCACATCTCAGTCTGTAACTGGTCCAGACAATTATATGCCAAATGATAAATCTAAAGGCATAAAACCAGTAACAAAGGAGTTAAAAAAATCTCAGTCTGTGAGATCTAACTGTCAGTCTGAAAAAATAAATTTTCAGTCTGGCAAACTTAACTCCAAATCTGTTTGTGTTAACACTCAGTCTGACTCTCAAAAGTCAAATCTTAACAACCAGACTGAGACCATTAAGCTGCTTAGTGAAAACTTAATGAAGTTAACCACAGATTTTAAAACATTTGTTAAGTCAAAACAAGAGTTTAACAGAGGATCTAGTGCAAATAATAACCCAAAATCCAAAAGGACCATTATGTTGAACAGAAAATGTTACAAATGTGGAAATCTGGGACAAGAAGGTATTAAATGCACAAAGTCCATTTTTAAACAGCCAAAGGCTGCTTTGATCAAACAAATGTCTTCTACAAACAAAAAAATCAAAAATAGAGAGGTTAAAAGTCAACTTCACAGACTTAGCACCAAAACTGCTAAAGAATTGACTTCAACCAACTCTAAAGAACCCATCAAAAGATGGGTTCCCAAAAGTAACTAATTGATTTTGTTTGTCATGTGCAGGGTAACAGCAAATGGTACCTAGACAGTGGATGCTCAAGACACATGACAGGTTCCTTGAAGAATCTGTCAGAGTTTGTAGAAGAAGAAGGACCTTCTGTCAAATATGGTGACAACTCTGTTGCCAAGATAAAAGGTTATGGTGTGGTGAAGGCTAGCAATATCAGAATAACAAAGGTGGCCTATGTTGAGGGATTAAAGCATAACCTGCTTAGTGCTAGCCAGATTTGTGATGATGATGGTGAAATCAGAATCAGAAAGAAGGCTGTTGTTATCTATAATTCCAAAGGCAAACCTATATTAGTTGCCAAAAGAGAAAGAGATATCTATCTCTTGGATCTTTCTTCTGCAGACAACAATGTAGAGACCTGTCTCTATACTCAGTCTGTGCCAGAACTAAGCTGGCTATGACATAGGAGGCTATCCCACCTGAACTTCAAAAATATTAACCTCCTGTCAAAGAAGAAACTGGTTAGAGGTCTGCCTGATGTTACATTTGCAAAAGACAAACTTTGTCCTGCATGTACACTAGGGAAACAGACCAAGAACCATTTTCCATCCAAATTGTTAGCTACAATTGAACAACCACTGCATATGCTCCATATGGATCTGTTTGGACCCATGAGCATTAGCAGTTTGGGTGGAAAGAAGTATACACTTGTGGTTGTGGATGAATACACAAGGTACACTTGGGTCATCTTTCTTAAAGATAAAAATGATGCTCCTGAAGAGATTATCAATCTAATCAAGAGAGAAGAATTGCAGAAAGATGCACCTGTCAAGTAACTCAGGAGTGACCATGGTACAGAATTTAAGAATTCTACTCTCATTGAATTCTGTACTGACAAAGGCATTATTCAAAACTTTGCCTCTGTCAGAACTCCTCAACAAAATGGTGTTGCTGAGAGAAGAAATCGTACACTCATAGAAGCTGCAAGAACCATGTTATGCCATGGTCAAATGAAGGTTTATTTTTGGGCAGAAGCAGTTAACACTGCCTGTTATACCCAAAATAGATCTATTTTGGTCAAAAGGCATGGCAAAACTGCATATGAGTTGTATCATTAGAAGGTTCCAACCATCCATTACTTCTAGACCTTTGGTAGTAAATGCTATATTCTCAATCAAAGAGATCAATTAGCTAAGATGGAACCTAAATCTGATGAAGGAATTTTTGTTGGCTATTCATCTATCTCAAAGGCCTACAGAGTCTACAACAACAGAAGGAATAAAATTGAAGAAACCATCAATGTCACCTTTGATGCTTCCTCTGCTAATGATGAACATGTTTCTCAGTCTGATGTTCATTTGTTAGAAGATTTATCTGTTGTGGGATCTGAATCTCAAATCCCAGTTGTTGTTAACCAACAACAGGACTCTGAAAGTGATAATGAAGATGATCAACCTGCTCATTCTATGACAATACCTTCATCAACAGAAGATGAATCTATGTCCAGAGATTCAAACTCTTCTGATACATGTGTTCAGTCTGATAGTTTTCAGTCTGTGAACTCTACAGACTCAGACTTGCCCTGTGTAGAAGATGATGCAGAACTCAGTCCTGCTATTCTTCCACCAAATGAGAATGATTAACCATCAAATGATGAATCACTTCTAGGAGTCAAAGAACACAAATATCATCCAATTACAGAAATAATTGGAGATTATGTTTCTGGTGTACAAACAAGAGCTAAAGTGTCAAACTTATCTACTGCAAATTTCTGTTTCTACACAAACTTCCTGTCAATCATTGAACCAAAGAAAGCTGAAGAAGCCTTGAAAGATGATGATTGGGTTGAAGCAATGCAGGAAGAGTTAACAGAATTTGACAGAAACAATGTTTGGACCCTAGTTCCTGCTCCAAAAGGGAAAACCATTATTGGAACAAAATGGGTTTACAGAAACAAAATGGACAAGGATGGAGTGATAATCAGAAACAAGGCAAGGCTAGTTGCTCAAGGCTACAAGCAGGAAGAAGGCATTGATTATGATGAAACATTTGCCCCTGTAGCCAGAATTGAAGCAATAAGGTTATTCTTGGCATATGCTGCATTCAAGGACTTCAAAGTCTATCAAATGGATGTCAAGAGTGCATTTCTGAATGGCAACTTACAGGAGGAAGTCTATGTGAAACAACCTCCAGGTTTTGTAAGTTCCACTTTTCCAAATCATGTCTATAAATTGCAGAAAGCACTATATGGGCTAAAACAAGCTCCAAGAGCTTGGTATGACACCTTATCATCCTATCTTCTTAGTAATGACTTTACTAGAGGATCAATTGATAAAACTTTGTTCTTCAAAAGGAACAAGGCAGATGTCATACTAGTCCAAATCTATGTTGATGATATTATATTTGGGTCTACTGATGAAAAATTGTGTAAATGGTTTTCAAACTTAATGTCAAAACAGTATCAAATGAGTATGATGGGTGAATTAACATACTTTCTTGGTCTACAAGTACATCAGAAAACTGATGGTATCTTCATCAACCAAGGTAAATATGTCAATGACCTACTTACTAAATATTCTTTAAAGGACTGTTCAATTATGAAAACACCAATGAGCACTGCAGACAAGTTGGATAAGGATCAGTCTGGTAAGTCAGTCTGTCAAACCACTTATAGAGGTATGATAGGATCTCTACTATACCTCACTGCAAGTAGACCAGATATCATGTTCTCAACATGTTTGTGTGCTAGATATCAATCTGAACCTAAAGAATCGCATCTAAAAGCTGTAAAAAGGATTTTTAGGTACCTAAAAGGTACTCCTAACCTGGGTCTTTGGTATCCCAAAGACTCTGGTTTTGATCTAATTGGATATACAGATGCAGATTATGCAGGTTGTAAATTAGACAGGAAAAGCACTTCTGGTGGATGTCAACTGCTAGGTGGCAAACTAGTCAGTTGGTCAAGCAAGAAACAGAATTCTGTTGCTACATCCACTGCAGAAGCAGAATATGTGGCTGCTGGTAGTTGCTGTGCTCAACTGCTATGGATGCAACATCAACTAGCAGACTATGATTTGGTGTTTACAAAAACTCCAATCATGTGTGATAACCAAAGTGCCATTGCCATCACTGAGAATCCTGTGTTTCACTCCAGGACAAAGCATATTGAGATCTGACATCACTTTATCAGAGATTGTGCTGAGAAAGGTAAAGTGATTATCAAATATGTGTCCACAAATGACCAATTAGCAGATATCTTTACTAAACCTTTAAATGAAGATAGATTTTTGTATCTGCTTGGTCAACTAGGAATGCTCAACCCCTAGTAAAACCTTGAATCTATATGATTCAATTCTTAGTCTGTGTCTGCTTTTCAATCTGTATAACTGTATTCTCAGCTACATACAATCAAAAAGCACAGACAAAGAGATGTTTTTGTACATACTTTCTAAGAAAATACCAAAAAGATTTTATACCTTCTGTTATTTTCTCTCAGTCTGACTGATTATATGTTTCAGTCTGTGTAACTTCTTCCAGATTTGCTACACAGACTGACCATATTCATTCAGACTAGACCCTCTATTTTTGTGCTTTATTAATTCATAAGGTTAGTATTTTAGTACTATTAGTATTAATACTGCTAGTTACTTTTAGTACTGCTGGTTAATACTGATAAGACTTTTTAACACTGCCCCCATGAATTCGTATTTTAGCACTGCTGGTAAAGATTGGTACAATTAACACTGTTAATGTAGCAAGTTACTACTGTTAGTTAACTTTAGTACTGCCTTCGAAAGTTACCACTGTTAGTTAACTTTAGTACTGCTTTGGCAAGTTACCACTGTTAGTTAACTTTAGTACTGCCTTCGAAAGTTACTACTGTTAGTTAATTTTAGTACTGCTTTCACAAGTTAGTACTGTTAGCAATATCAATCTGTTACCACTGCTGGCACAAAAGTTTTTTTAAAAAAATTCTGTTATTTTCTCTTAGTCTGTCTGCTATATGGCTCAGTCTGTGTGACGTCACCCAGACTCATTGCACAAACTGATTTTATACACTCAGACTAAATGCTTTTTAATTTTAATATATTTATTTATTTATTCTATTTTTTTTACATAAATAAACAACAATATCTTTGCATTTAATGCTTTAACCATCTTTATGGTAATAATCATTAAAAGTTTTGGCGCTTGTTGTCTATTTATCTGCTCAAAACAAAAAGTGCACGTGCCTCAGCGCTATTGTTGCAGAAACAGGGATAAACCGTCCAAGTGGGTCCCATCTAACGGAAATTTAATTTCTACAAATACCCATTTATGTTTTCTCCCTTTCTTCTTCATTCGTACTTGCACATCAAAAACAAACAGAGTTTCTAAACCCTAAATCGCTCAACCATTTTCAAAATCAATTTCTAAAATTTCTTCAATGGCTGATCAATGGGTTTACACGGCACCTGCCAACATCGCTGCGGCTAAACCCTTCAAACAAGGGAAACAGGTAAAACTCTGTATCAACAATCAAGTAGCTACCATTTCCATCCCTGATTCGAAAAAGAATAAAGGGTTTGAGGAACTAACTGCTTTTATGTCTGCTCATCCATTAAGGAGAGCGTTCTTTAACACAGTTCCTCAAATATACCCACATTTTTTAATGGAATGGTGGTATACTTGCTCCTCAAATAGTACCAATACTGCAATTACTAGTACTATTGATCATGGTAAACGGGCAGTTACCATTGATCAGGAGTTAATTAGGAATGTCTTAGACCTGCCTTTGGGAAATAATTTTGAACCTATTCCAACCAAAGAAGCAGCAAGGGCTTCTCTTACTTTGGTTGGATATACCAAAGAAAAAGGCACAATTTTGATGTCAGGATTCACCCCCAAATGGAAATTTTTAATTTCTGGCATCATTAGGAGTCTAGGAGGTAAATCTGGTAGCACAGGGGAGCTAAATGAGTTTGAAACTCAGCTGTTGAGCTCATTCATCACTGGTTTAAACATCAACTTTGCAGAGTTGTATTTTCAAGAAATTTTAAAGCTCGTGAATGAGTCAAACAGAATTTTTAATGTACCTTTTATTAGGCTACTCTCCCTGTGCATCCAATCCAGGTTAACTGGGTCTGTATATATGTCCTTTAATAATAAAGTGGCAGATATACCTGTTCCTGTGCTCACATATAAAGTGTTTAACCATCCGGTTCCACTTTCTGGAGCACCTATCACTGCTGCTATGCAGCACTGGATTGATCACCCATATGTTGCTTCTGCATCCATGGAGGGTGATGATTCAAGTGATAGTATGGGTAATAAGACCCAGGCTGTTGAAGATCGTGTGGCTGAAGCAGAGCACACAGACTCCGGGGATACAGACTCAACTCAGTCTGTGCACTTGGAGTCAGACTCAAACATTCCTGAGTCTGTTCCATCTTCAACAGAAGATGCAGGTAATACTTCTTCTTCATCTGAGGACATGGATATAGATCAACCTTCTTATCCTAGCCCATCCTCACCCACAAAAGAGAGTCCCAAACAAACCAACCTAGATGAGTCACCACTCACTCTGGAGGAATCACCAGACTCAACCCCCAAAAGTATAGCACAAATGGAATCATCATCCATGGAACTGGATGTCAACAGAACACCTTCCAGTGCTGTAGACCATTCCATTACAGCTCTGCTAGAGTCTGTGGTGCCAATGGCTACCCAACTGACCCAACCTACACCTAGTTTAGTCAGCTTGGATACCCACATTGCTGCTGCTACACTGACCCCTGTAGTAAGCATTGAAGAAGATGCTCCAATCCTGAGCACTACCAACCCCCTCTTTACCCCACTCACAATGGCTGGACCCATATTGACCACTAGTCCTGCACTAGTTCACACTCCGGTGAGTCTTTTCTTACACCCCTCTGCACAGATTGCCAATGCCCCAGTCATGTCACAGACTGAGGTACAGATCTCCTCTTCTTTGCTCCATGATCTACCATCTTATCACCAGATGGTTAGTGAGGGCATACAAACTTCAACATCAGTTGCCAGTGATACTGCTCCATTACACCAGGAACTGTTTGAGGCAACAGGTGCAACACAATCATTTCCCCGTGATATCTTATCCTATCACCGGATTAGATCTGAGGGAACAACTACACCACTCAATGCCTATGATCGCTTTTCCATGCACAGGACACAGAGTGAGGCAAAGAGTGCAACACCAAAAGATTCCAGTGATCTTGCTCAGTTTCAACATGAGTCAAGTGAGGAACACATACCATCACCCAATTCTAACCCCTCCAACCAGACCCAGTCTGTGCCTTCTAGTACACTTAATGATGTGCTTTCTGCCATCAACAGGTTGTCTGAATGGGTACAGACTGAGTTCACTAATAATAAGAAAGAGCTAGAGAAGATGCATCATCTAGTCTCTACTACGGTGGATAAAGTGGATATGCTGGAGGAAAAGGTATCCAATAGGTTAGATGCAATGCAGACAACCCTCTCAAACTTGGTAGATGATGTCAAAAAGGGGGAGAAGATGAAGCATGGGTCTGCAGAAGCTAAAACCTCAAAAGATAAAGATTTAAATAATAAATCCTTAGATTTAGGGGGAGATAGCAGTGAGGGAGATGATGGAGATGATGGACCCGAAGGTGCTAGGGTGAAGTCTCAGACTGAAGCTCAGTCTGTGCCACAGACTGAAGATATGAGTGCACAGACTGAGGGGGAGCAAGAGAGATTGCAGTTAGGTGAACATGCTGAGATGGTTGCACAGACTAAGGGGGAGTCATCCATTGTCTTACACATAGACCCAATTGCAACTATCTCAACCCAAGGTCAGCTGGAGTTGAAAAGACCAAGGGAAGAAGAAGAAGAAAATGTTCAACCTCTGTTAATCAAGAAAGCCAGGAAAATGAAAAGAATGGCCAGGAGGATTCCTGAAAGGGATATCTTTGATTCCCAACCAAAAATGAAGGGGATCAAAACCTGGGACCAGTTCTTAAAGCTGGCAGAAGAACAGGACAATGACGGTGATGATGATGATGCCATCAATCCTGACTGCAGTTCTGAGTCTGAAGTTTTCAGAAGATCAGATGATGATGAAGATGATGCTACTTTTGGAGGTGTAGGTGAAGGAGCCTCAAAAGTCAAGACTGGAGAGTCTCAGTCTGTGCCTTCTGAACCTGCACAAACTGAGACACAGCATCAATCACAGACTCAGAGCTCAGAGCAACCAGCAGCAAGCACTGATGTTCTAATTATCAGTGTTGAAGCCATTCAAGCTGAAGCCTATCCTGCTAGACCAACCACATCAACCAGAACACTGCCTCCAGGTAGAAGTGAGATTGAAGACAGAATGCAATGGAGAAGTGCTCATCTGATAAGCACTTATCCTGGGTCAAGCTCTACCATGGAAGAAGTAATGGATAAGGGTAAGGGCAAGGAGATTGCCTTATCCAAGCAGGAAAGATTAAGCAAGATCAAGAAGATGGTGGATGATCATGCTGCTGGAACAAGAAATCCTGAACTGTCAAATCTACAGGATGAGCTCTTGCAACAAGAAGCTACTGCTTAAGGTATGACCTTAACCGAATACTTAAATGTATTATCAATTGAAGAGCAGAAGCTGAAGGAAGCAAGATTTGTTGACATGCTCTCCAAAGAGTTAGAAGATGAAAGTTGTTCACAGACTCAGATCAGAATGAGTCAAGTTGAGCAACAGATCAAAGAAGATGAAGAGCTGTCAATAAGATTACAGAAGATAGAGAGCCTGAAACCAAAGCTACAAGCCACTTTCCAAAAGTCAAAGCTCAAGCAGAAGATCAGAGAATGTCATCTGAACAAGATTGGACAGAAATTAAAGCTGGAGCTGACTTTGACCAAGAGCAAGAAGATGGTATGGGTGGATGAACTGTACACTCTAGGGCTTAAGGAATGGCAATCCATTGCCAATCTTTTGAAGAGTGCAGCTGACAAGGATCTGAAGAAAGAAGTTCTGGATGAGCTATCTTACCTGATTGAGCTAGTTCTCAGTCTGGGGCTCATCTCAGAAGAAGAGTACAAGTTGTTTTGTATGGCAAACAATTTTGTAATCAAGAAGAAGTCAGCTGGGTTATCCACAGAGAATGAGCAGAGGAGGGAGCATCCTCTACCCAAAGGTATTGTTTTCATAGATAGATCTTATGTACAGACTGACAACATTGAAGGTCTGTGCTATAGAGATATCAATGGGATAGAGTGCTTCCAGGATCAAAATGGACTATATAGAGAGTCTCTGCTACACTGCATTGCCCTGCTGAAGGAATGCAAACATTCTCAAGCCAGACCATTCAGAAGAAGACTGATCAGCTGGTTATTCAACAACCTTTCCCAACTCAGGATGATGATTGGACTTGAAGTTATCTGCAAGAAGATCATCCTAGAGTATCAAGAATTTGAAGACAAAACTGATAAGGAAATGGAAGAACTGTTGAAGAGGAAAGTGGAAAAGATGAAAGAGATCAGGGCTCAGAGAAAAGATTGAAGATTGTTAGATTTTTGATTTACAATCTTATGTAATAATTGTAATATTTTTGTGAACTAACTGTGATTCTGACTTTATATATATAAGTCTTGATCCATATGTTATGATTCACCTTAGTATTTATTATTTCTCTATTATCTTTTGTAAATAGATTTTGACATCATCAGATAGGGGGAGATTGTTGGGAAAAACAATGATCAAACCTAAGTTATAAATCTGAAGAGTCAAAATCTAACTCAGTTGTATTCAGGAAACTTAGTGAAAATTCCTGAGTCTGTGTTTCTGAGTCTGTGCTACACAGACTGAAGAATTGTTTCTGAGTCTGTGCTGCACAGACTGAAGATCCTCACAGACTGAAAGCCATGCTCTTTCTGAAGACTTATGAATTCATCATCTGAAGAATGAAGATTGAATACAGAAGGCTTCACAGACTGAAGTTCACAGACTGAAGATCACAGACTGATGAGCACAGACTGAAGAGCACAGATTGAAGAATGAAAGTACAAATGTACAGGAGATATTCTTCTTTCCTTAAGCTAGATACAACTGATAAGATGTTTGAGAAAGGTCAAACATCATATAAAGGTTCTCTTCTCAGCAAAGAAACCTTTTACCTTTTTGCTTTTTCTATTTCCAAGAAAAGCAAAAAGGAAGGCGTGCAAAGTTGCCCAAGATGCATCTGTTATCCCTTGGACAACTATGTAAGCTGGATAATATAGAGTTACATCCAACTCTATAAATAGCAGTCCAAAAAGCACTGCTATCATCCAAGAAATTCAAGAGAATTAGTATACTAGACCTTTGAGCTTAGGCTAAAGCATTACCACACTTACTGTGAAGTTTGTAGTGATAACTGTATCTTTGTATACTACTTGGATCGTATTCAAACCATCTATGTGGGTTTGAATACCTTGTCATCTTTGTGAGACAAACACTTTATTGTGAATAATACTTTGATTTATAATAAACTCTGTGTTAAAATTAATCTTGTTTTCCGCCTAGATTAATTTAAACTTGTTTGATATAAAACTTGGATATAAACTAACACGTTGAGATAACTGTTATTTAATCTGTATCTAAGTTTTGGGAACCTTGTGACCCAACAATTCTTAGATTGGTTGTAATAATATTTATAATAAATGAAAGATTTACATTAAAAGTTATTTGTTGTGTGTTCGTATTATTGTTTACATACATGATTGAAATGATAAAGAAATTCTTAGATTGATTATCTATTTTGATAAAAGAATTTATATTATTCACATTTGATTCATGACATGTTTATCACTTGTAGATATGAATGATGAAAGTGATTCTGATACTGAAATTGAAGAAGAAGTTGACTATGATCTAGAGGAGGGAGAGTTTGTACCTCCTGAAGATTGGACTTCTATTCCTGATGTTGGGTTAGACGAAGGTGTAGATCCCGATGCTAATATCGATGAACACATCGAGAGCCCATCAGAGACAAAAGTTATTATTCAGGATGAAGATGGAGAAAGAGTTATTGATTTAGATGAAAATCTAGATGAGTCAACTGATTCTGAAGATGATCTTCCTGATAAACTTAAAGATAATCCGACGTTTAGACCTTTGAAGAAAAAGAAGGAAAAGACTAGGATTAGTGAAGTTGACATCACAGGAAAGCGTATACCTAGAAGAGGTATTATTGGATGGTATTACGACGCTGATTTAAAGCTTTTTGCTATAAAGAGATATGACGGAGTTCAATACTTTGAGAAGAAGCTTGCTGTCTTCAGTTCTTTGCATAGGTTTGAAATTCGAGACTTGGCTAGATTAGAATTGAATAACCCCAGTAATGATCATTTTGGTAGTTATGTTGAAAAGATTATCAAGACTGAGGGTTGGTCAATAAAATTTGAAAGAATTAAGCCAAGAGTTGGAAAGATTATCAAACTTGACGAAAGAAGAGAAAGAATAGGAAGGCGTCGAAGGAAGAAAATATATCCAGCTGTGAAATGCATACAACAGATTCCACTGAAGACTATGCCTCAAGATATCTTAGGTAAGTTGAAGAGATGGTCTGTGGATTCTGTGACTGGTGAAGCTCTTATGTTTGAACACGTTGATGAAGTTGAATATGAAGAGAAAGAAATCTTAAAGATTTATGATCGTCGACATCTAATGAACCTATCAAAGGCTGACCTATTAATGCTACACAAGAATAGGATCACTGCAATTGAAGGATGGGAAGATGTTGCTCGAGATTATCAGTCTATGGTTAAGACATGCATTAAGCTGAAGATATATGCGCATAGTAAAATATATAATTGATTACCAAAGACAACTTGAAGACAAAGACGCTAGAGCTATTGTCAAGGAGAAGTCTGTTGGGACATGTTTTACTGTAGTGCGAATCCTGTATGAGTAACTGAGAGAGATATTTCTATGACAGTCGCTCAGGATAGCCACCCGACTCCGGCTATGCCTACGATGCAATGTCCGACTGCTCCGATATCTGAAGCCTCTGAGAAGGTTAGAGATATGAGTACTAATACTTAATCAGAGATTAAGACGGGTCATTCTGTGACTAATACTGATTTAAGTTATCTAACAGGAGCCTGTTGCTGATGTTCCTGTCAGGGTTCAAACTACAAAAGCTAGTCGTATTATCGCTAGTTTAATTTTGAAAGACGTTGCCACCCAGATAGAACAAAGAGGTGTTCGATCTGACACTGCACCTACCTCACCGCCTGCTACTACCATTAGAGCTTCTGAGCGGATGTCCAATTTGGAACTTCGAGTTCGGATTTTGGAAACTCAGAACGCTACACTTGCAAAGGAGCTTGCGACTCAAGGCGAAGCCTATACTCATCTATTGAAGTCTCACATGCTTTCGATCATAGAGTCTGAAGATAAGCAGAGACAACTTGATCGATTGCAAGGTCTTGTCATCAATTTGTTGAAGGACAAGCCGTCTCAGGGGAGATATTGTTATATCATGAGACTTGCAAAGAAGATGAACTGCGAAAGAAGAGACGTGATGATACAGATGATGATCCCATGACACAGAAAGACAGAGAGCCGACTGGTCCCTCAACGACTGGTGAGCGAGTTATAATTCAGGGGGAGTCTGCTGGTGCAAGTGGAAGTGGTGCTGGTGCTGGTGCTGGTAATAAAGATCGTGGTGCTAGTAATGTTGGTGAGAAAATGACCAAGTGGTAATTTTATATGTGTATTCTTAGATTGGTTGTAATAATATTTATAATAAATGAAAGATTTACATTAAAAGTTATTTGTTGTGTGTTCGTATTATTGTTTACATACATGATTGAAATGATAAAGAAATTCTTAGATTGATTATCTATTTTGATAAAAGAATTTATATTATTCACATTTGATTCATGACATGTTTATCACTTGTAGATATGAATGATGAAAGTGATTCTGATACTGAAATTGAAGAAGAAGTTGACTATGATCTAGAGGAGGGAGAGTTTGTACCTCCTGAAGATTGGACTTCTATTCCTGATGTTGGGTTAGACGAAGGTGTAGATCCCGATGCTAATATCGATGAACACATCGTGAGCCCATCAGAGACAAAAGTTATTATTCAGGATGAAGATGGAGAAAGAGTTATTGATTTAGATGAAAATCTAGATGAGTCAACTGATTCTGAAGATGATCTTCCTGATAAACTTAAAGATAATCCGACGTTTAGACCTTTGAAGAAAAAGAAGGAAAAGACTAGGATTAGTGAAGTTGACATCACAGGAAAGCGTATACCTAGAAGAGGTATTATTGGATGGTATTACGACGCTGATTTAAAGCTTTTTGCTATAAAGAGATATGACGGAGTTCAATACTTTGAGAAGAAGCTTGTTGTCTTCAGTTCTTTGCATAGGTTTGAAATTCGAGACTTGGCTAGATTAGAATTGAATAACCCCAGTAATGATCATTTTGGTAGTTATGTTGAAAAGATTATCAAGACTGAGGGTTGGTCAATGAAATTTGCAAGAATTAAGCCAAGAGTTGGAAAGATTATCAAACTTGACGAAAGAAGAGAAAGAACAGGAAGGCGTCGAAGGAAGAAAATATATCCAGCTGTGAAATGCATACAACAGATTCCACTGAAGACTATGCCTCAAGATATCTTAGGTAAGTTGAAGAGATGGTCGGTGGATTCTGTGACTGGTGAAGCTCTTATGTTTGAACACGTTGATGAAGTTGAAGATGAAGAGAAAGAAATCTTAAAGATTTATGATCGTCGACATCTAATGAACCTATCAAAGGCTGACCTATTAATGCTACACAAGAATAGGATCACTGCAATTGAAGGATGGGAAGATGTTGCTCGAGATTATCAGTCTATGGTTAAGACATGCATTAAGCTGAAGATATATGCGCGTAGTAAAATATATAATTGATTACCAAAGACAACTTGAAGACAAAGACGCTAGAGCTATTGTCAAGGAGGAGTCTGTTGGGACATGTTTTACTGTAGTGCGAATCCTGTATGAGTAACTGAGAGAGATATTTCTATGACAGTCGCTCAGGATAGCCACCCGACTCCGGCTATGCCTACGATGCAATGTCCGACTGCTCCGATATCTGAAGCCTCTGAGAAGGTTAGAGATATGAGTACTAATACTTAATCAGAGATTAAGACGGGTCATTCTGTGACTAATACTGATTTAAGTTATCTAACAGGAGCCTGTTGCTGATGTTCCTGTCAGGGTTCAAACTACAAAAGCTAGTCGTATTATCGCTAGTTTAATTTTGAAAGACGTTGCCACCCAGATAGAACAAAGAGGTGTTCGATCTGACACTGCACCTACCTCACCGCCTGCTACTACCATTAGAGCTTCTGAGCAGATCTCCAATTTGGAACTTCGAGTTCGGATATTGGAAACTCAGAACGCTACACTTGCAAAGGAGCTTGCGACTCAAGGCGAAGCCTATACTCATCTATTGAAGTCTCACATGCTTTCGATCAGAGAGTCTGAAGATAAGCAGAGACAACTTGATCGATTGCAAGGTCTTGTCATCAATTTGTTGAAGGACAAGCCGTCTCAGGGGAGATATTGTTATATCATGAGACTTGCAAAGAAGATGAACTGCGAAAGAAGAGACGTGATGATACAGATGATGATCCCATGACACAGAAAGATAGAGAGCCGACTGGTCCCTCAACGACTGGTGAGCGAGGTATAATTCAGGGGGATTCTGCTGGTGCAAGTGGAAGTGGTGCTGGTGCTGGTGCTGGTAATAAAGATCGTGGTGCTAGTAATGTTGGTGAGAAAATGACCAAGTGATAATTTTATATGTGTATTCTTAGATTGGTTGTAATAATATTTATAATAAATGAAAGATTTACATTAAAAGTTATTTGTTGTGTGTTCGTATTATTGTTTACATACATGATTGAAATGATAAAGAAATTCTTAGATTGATTATCTATTTTGATAAAAGCATTTATATTATTCACATTTGATTCATGACATGTTTATCACTTGTAGATATGAATGATGAAAGTGATTCTGATACTGAAATTGAAGAAGAAGTTGACTATGATCTAGAGGAGGGAGAGTTTGTACCTCCTGAAGATTGGACTTCTATTCCTGATGTTGGGTTAGACGAAGGTGTAGATCCCGATGCTAATATCGATGAACACATCATGAGCCCATCAGAGACAAAAGTTATTATTCAGGATGAAGATGGAGAAAGAGTTATTGATTTAGATGAAAATCTAGATGAGTCAACTGATTCTGAAGATGATCTTCCTGATAAACTTAAAGATAATCCGACGTTTAGACCTTTGAAGAAAAAGAAGGAAAAGACTAGGATTAGTGAAGTTGACATCACAGGAAAGCGTATACCTAGAAGAGGTATTATTGGATGGTATTACGACGCTGATTTAAAGCTTTTTGCTATAAAGAGATATGACGGAGTTCAATACTTTGAGAAGAAGCTTGCTGTCTTCAGTTCTTTGCATAGGTTTGAAATTCGAGACTTGGCTAGATTAGAATTGAATAACCCCAGTAATGATCATTTTGGTAGTTATGTTGAAAAGATTATCAAGACTGAGGGTTGGTCAATAAAATTTGAAAGAATTAAGCCAAGAGTTGGAAAGATTATCAAACTTGACGAAAGAAGAGAAAGAATAGGAAGGCGTCGAAGGAAGAAAATATATCCAGCTGTGAAATGCATACAACAGATTCCACTGAAGACTATGCCTCAAGATATCTTAGGTAAGTTGAAGAGATGGTCTGTGGATTCTGTGACTGGTGAAGCTCTTATGTTTGAACACGTTGATGAAGTTGAATATGAAGAGAAAGAAATCTTAAAGATTTATGATCGTTGACATCTAATGAACCTATCAAAGGCTGACCTATTAATGCTACACAAGAATAGGATCACTGCAATTGAAGGATGGGAAGATGTTGCTCGAGATTATCAGTCTATGGTTAAGACATGCATTAAGCTGAAGATATATGCGCGTAGTAAAATATATAATTGATTACCAAAGACAACTTGAAGACAAAGACGCTAGAGCTATTGTCAAGGAGGAGTCTGTTGGGACATGTTTTACTGTAGTGCGAATCCTGTATGAGTAACTGAGATAGATATTTCTATGACAGTCGCTCAGGATAGCCACCCGACTCCGGCTATGCCTACGATGCAATGTCCGACTGCTCCGATATCTGAAGCCTCTGAGAAGGTTAGAGATATGAGTACTAATACTTAATCAGAGATTAAGACGGGTCATTCTGTGACTAATACTGATTTAAGTTATCTAACAGGAGCCTGTTGCTGATGTTCCTGTCAGGGTTCAAACTACAAAAGCTAGTCGTATTATCGCTAGTTTAATTTTGAAAGACGTTGCCACCCAGATAGAACAAAGAGGTGTTCGATCTGACACTGCACCTACCTCACCGCCTGCTACTACCATTAGAGCTTCTGAGCAGATCTCCAATTTGGAACTTCGAGTTCGGATATTGGAAACTCAGAACGCTACACTTGCAAAGGAGCTTGCGACTCAAGGCGAAGCCTATACTCATCTATTGAAGTCTCACATGCTTTCGATCAGAGAGTCTGAAGATAAGCAGAGACAACTTGATCGATTGCAAGGTCTTGTCATCAATTTGTTGAAGGACAAGCCGTCTCAGGGGAGATATTGTTATATCATGAGACTTGCAAAGAAGATGAACTGCGAAAGAAGAGACGTGATGATACAGATGATGATCCCATGACACAGAAAGATAGAGAGCCGACTGGTCCCTCAACGACTGGTGAGCGAGGTATAATTCAGGGGGATTCTGCTGGTGCAAGTGGAAGTGGTGCTGGTGCTGGTGCTGGTAATAAAGATCGTGGTGCTAGTAATGTTGGTGAGAAAATGACCAAGTGATAATTTTATATGTGTATTCTTAGATTGGTTGTAATAATATTTATAATAAATGAAAGATTTACATTAAAAGTTATTTGTTGTGTGTTCGTATTATTGTTTACATACATGATTGAAATGATAAAGAAATTCTTAGATTGATTATCTATTTTGATAAAAGAATTTATATTATTCACATTTGATTCATGACATGTTTATCACTTGTAGATATGAATGATGAAAGTGATTCTGATACTGAAATTGAAGAAGAAGTTGACTATGATCTAGAGGAGGGAGAGTTTGTACCTCCTGAAGATTGGACTTCTATTCCTGATGTTGGGTTAGACGAAGGTGTAGATCCCGATGCTAATATCGATGAACACATCGCGAGCCCATCAGAGACAAAAGTTATTATTCAGGATGAAGATGGAGAAAGAGTTATTGATTTAGATGAAAATCTAGATGAGTCAACTGATTCTGAAGATGATCTTCCTGATAAACTTAAAGATAATCCGACGTTTAGACCTTTGAAGAAAAAGAAGGAAAAGACTAGGATTAGTGAAGTTGACATCACAGGAAAGCGTATACCTAGAAGAGGTATTATTGGATGGTATTACGACGCTGATTTAAAGCTTTTTGCTATAAAGAGATATGACGGAGTTCAATACTTTGAGAAGAAGCTTGCTGTCTTCAGTTCTTTGCATAGGTTTGAAATTCGAGACTTGGCTAGATTAGAATTGAATAACCCCAGTAATGATCATTTTGGTAGTTATGTTGAAAAGATTATCAAGACTGAGGGTTGGTCAATAAAATTTGAAAGAATTAAGCCAATAGTTGGAAAGATTATCAAACTTGACGAAAGAAGAGAAAGAATAGGAAGGCGTCGAAGGAAGAAAATATATCCAGCTGTGAAATGCATACAACAGATTCCACTGAAGACTATGCCTCAAGATATCTTAGGTAAGTTGAAGAGATGGTCTGTGGATTCTGTGACTGGTGAAGCTCTTATGTTTGAACACGTTGATGAAGTTGAATATGAAGAGAAAGAAATCTTAAAGATTTATGATCGTTGACATCTAATGAACCTATCAAAGGCTGACCTATTAATGCTACACAAGAATAGGATCACTGCAATTGAAGGATGGGAAGATGTTGCTCGAGATTATCAGTCTATGGTTAAGACATGCATTAAGCTGAAGATATATGCGCGTAGTAAAATATATAATTGATTACCAAAGACAACTTGAAGACAAAGACGCTAGAGCTATTGTCAAGGAGGAGTCTGTTGGGACATGTTTTACTGTAGTGCGAATCCTGTATGAGTAACTGAGATAGATATTTCTATGACAGTCGCTCAGGATAGCCACCCGACTCCGGCTATGCCTACGATGCAATGTCCGACTGCTCCGATATCTGAAGCCTCTGAGAAGGTTAGAGATATGAGTACTAATACTTAATCAGAGATTAAGACGGGTCATTCTGTGACTAATACTGATTTAAGTTATCTAACAGGAGCCTGTTGCTGATGTTCCTGTCAGGGTTCAAACTACAAAAGCTAGTCGTATTATCGCTAGTTTAATTTTGAAAGACGTTGCCACCCAGATAGAACAAAGAGGTGTTCGATCTGACACTGCACCTACCTCACCGCCTGCTACTACCATTAGAGCTTCTGAGCAGATCTCCAATTTGGAACTTCGAGTTCGGATATTGGAAACTCAGAACGCTACACTTGCAAAGGAGCTTGCGACTCAAGGCGAAGCCTATACTCATCTATTGAAGTCTCACATGCTTTCGATCAGAGAGTCTGAAGATAAGCAGAGACAACTTGATCGATTGCAAGGTCTTGTCATCAATTTGTTGAAGGACAAGCCGTCTCAGGGGAGATATTGTTATATCATGAGACTTGCAAAGAAGATGAACTGCGAAAGAAGAGACGTGATGATACAGATGATGATCCCATGACACAGAAAGATAGAGAGCCGACTGGTCCCTCAACGACTGGTGAGCGAGGTATAATTCAGGGGGATTCTGCTGGTGCAAGTGGAAGTGGTGCTGGTGCTGGTGCTGGTAATAAAGATCGTGGTGCTAGTAATGTTGGTGAGAAAATGACCAAGTGATAATTTTATATGTATATTCTTAGATTGGTTGTAATAATATTTATAATAAATGAAAGATTTACATTAAAAGTTATTTGTTGTGTGTTCGTATTATTGTTTACATACATGATTGAAATGATAAAGAAATTCTTAGATTGATTATCTATTTTGATAAAAGAATTTATATTATTCACATTTGATTCATGACATGTTTATCACTTGTAGATATGAATGATGAAAGTGATTCTGATACTGAAATTGAAGAAGAAGTTGACTATGATCTAGAGGAGGGAGAGTTTGTACCTCCTGAAGATTGGACTTCTGTTCCTGATGTTGGGTTAGACGAAGGTGTAGATCCCGATGCTAATATCGATGAACACATCGTGAGCCCATCATAGACAAAAGTTATTATTCAGGATGAAGATGGAGAAAGAGTTATTGATTTAGATGAAAATCTAGATGAGTCAACTGATTTTGAGGATGATCTTCCTGATAAACTTAAAGATAATCCGACGTTTAGACCTTTGAAGAAAAAGAAGGAAAAGACTAGGATTAGTGAAGTTGACATCACAGGAAAGCGTATACCTAGAAGAGGTATTATTGGATGGTATTACGACGCTGATTTAAAGCTTTTTGCTATAAAGAGATATGACGGAGTTCAATACTTTGAGAAGAAGCTTGATGTCTTCAGTTCTTTGCATTGGTTTGAAATTCGAGACTTGGCTAGATTAGATTTGAATAACCCCAGTAATGATCATTTTGGTAGTTATGTTGAAAAGATTATCAAGACTGAGGGTTGGTCAATGAAATTTCAAAGAATTAAGCCAAGAGTTGGAAAGATTATCAAACTTGACGAAAGAAGAGAAATAACAGGAAGGCGTCGAAGGAAGAAAATATATCCAGTTGTGAAATGCATACAACAGATTCCATTGAAGACTATGCCTCAAGATATCTTAGGTAAGTTGAAGAGATGGTCGGTGGATTCTGTGACTGGTGAAGCTCTTATGTTTGAACACGTTGATGAAGTTGAATATGAAGAGAAAGAAATCTTAAAGATTTATGATCGTCGACATCTAATGAACCTATCAAAGGCTGACCTATTAATGCTACACAAGAATAGGATCACTGCAAATTGAAGGATGGGAAGATGTTGCTCGAGATTATCAGTCTATGGTTAAGACATGCATTAAGCTGAAGATATATGCGCGTAGTAAAATATATAATTGATTACCAAAGACAACTTGAAGACAAAGACGCTAGAGCTATTGTCAAGGAGGAGTCTGTTGGGACATGTTTTACTGTAGTGCGAATCCTGTATGAGTAACTGAGATAGATATTTCTATGAAAGTAGCTCAGGATAGCCACCCGACTCCGGCTATGCCTACGATGCAATGTCCGACTGCTCTGATATCTGAAGCCTCTGAGAAGGTTAGAGATATGAGTACTAATACTTAATCAGAGATTAAGACGGGTCATTCTGTGACTAATAATGATTTAAGTTATCTAACAGGAGCCTGTTGCTGATGTTCCTCTCATGGTTCAAACTACAATAGTTAGTCGTATTATCGCTAGTTTAATTTTGAAAGACGTTGCCACCCAGATAGAACAAAGAGGTGTTCGATCTGACACTGCACCTACCTCACCACCAGCTACTACCATTAGAGCTTCTGAGCGGATCTCCAATTTGGAACTTCGAGTTCGGATATTGGAAACTCAGAACGCTACACTTGCAAAGGAGCTTGCGACTCAAGGCGAAGCCTATACTCATCTATTGAAGTCTCACATGCTTTCGATCAGAGAGTCTGAAGATCAGCAGAGACAGCTTGATCGATTGCAAGGTCTTGTCACCAATTTGTTGAAGGACAAGCCGTCTCAGGGGGAGATATTGTTATATCATGAGACTTGCAAAGAAGATGAACTGCGAAAGAAGAGACGTGATGATACAGATGATGATCCCATGACAAAGAAAGATAGAGAGCCGACTGGTCCCAATCGATAAAATAATAAAATAATAATTTTTTTTGAAATTCCAATGTAAATATATTGGTCCCCGCGAAACTATAAATTAATAATTACTAAAATATTTCAAAATTCTAGGATTTTCTAGTAAAAAAAGAATCTATAGTCACTTGTTTTTTTTTACCTTCAAATCTATATTGAGTTCATCTTTAAATCTCATCATTGCACTTAAGAGCTGAGGCATTGTATTCTCGTATTGCAACAAAAAGTTGTGAAGAGTTGTTGCCGCTTGCAATGATTCTTTCCGAGTGATCGGTTCCAAAGGTACTGAATCATCATCAACTTCATCATCAACCGGATTTTGAACGGTATCCGCCATAACAAATAATCAGTTGTACTTCTATTAAATTAATAATTTATAATTTATTAATAATTTATAAATCATCATCGACTCTTTAAGTTAATAATTTATTAATTTATCGATATAATAATATTTCGCTAAATTAATAAAATATTCCGGTCCCAACATTATTAATTTATAGAGGTTCTATTGTTTACGTGAAATGGTACACCTTATAACACGTTTTATGGATCCGTTTTCTACTTTTGAGAAGTTCTGAAAATATTCAAGACTTTGGTGGTCTAAATAAAATTTTAAGAAACCTATAAAATTTCAAAATGTACTCGTTGTCAATTTTTTTTTCTTTCCTTCCCTCTATCCACCGATCCGAGCACACAAACATTCGATTCAGTGCGATGATTTCATGATCCAAAAAACGTTCCGCAACCCTAATTTCTTTCTCTCACATTTTTATTATTATTAATTTTTTTTTTTTAAGAAAACAAAATACATCCTACATTTTGCAGATTTCTCATCTTATATAAAGGTCCGCACTCCTTTTCCTTTGTTTTTTTTTTGCTTGATTTTCATATTTAATCGTATTTGTATCTAGATATGTTTCACAAATATGGCGTGAATTACATTATAAATTTAATCGCTAACGCTCAAATGAATATTATGCTTAATTAGAGTACAACAACAACACTACAAAATACCGCCGAGACGGGGTATGGGATAGGTAAGATATAGATAGAAGTATGAAGAATGCACGCTTTTAGAAAGACCTCCGGCATATGCTTAATTGGAGTATTTGACCTTATTATAGTTATTGTTTAATCTATTCACATCATATGATATGATTATCCATTAAAAGGATAAAGAAATAATTACACACATGACTATTTTCATTTTCACATGTATTATAGTAGTAAGCTAATATTGTAAGTAGGGTACAAAAATGACTTCTGATTGCATATTATTTCGTAATACAATGAGTAAGTTTATATAGTATCATAAGTTTCCACAACTTAATTATTTCAGGTTTAAATATTTGGCAAGATGTCGGGGCAAAGTCAGCGTTTGAACGTTGTTCCAACTGTTACAATGCTGGCAATCGTGAAAGCTCGCCTTACTGGTGCAACAAGAGGTCATGCTCTATTAAAGAAGAAAAGTGATGCTCTATTAAATATTTGCACTAACTGAAACCATGTACGTTGCGGGTGAGAACATCAAGCACATTGTTCTAGAAAATGTCCAGAGTACTTCTGTCAGAGTTCGGTCACGACAAGAGAATGTTGCAGGCGTTAAATTGCCCAAATTTGAGTACTTAACGGAAGGTGAAATGACAAAGAATGATTTGACAGGACTTGCGAGAGGAGGGCAGCAAGTGCAAGGATGTCGGCTTGCTTATTTGAAAGCCATTGAAGTACTTGTTGATCTTGCATCGCTGCAGACGTCGTTTCTGACCCTTGATGGGGCAATCAAGACAACAAATCGTAGGGTTAATGCTTTGGAGAACGTTGTCAAGCCAAGATTGGAGAACACCGTGATTTATATTAAGGGCGAGTTGGATGAGCTTGAAAGGGAAGATTTTTTTAGACTAAAGAAGATACAAAGTTACAAAAAGAGAGAGATTGAGAAGCAGGAAGAAGCTGCTAAAAAGTTTGGTTTTAGCAGTGAGGTTTCTGTAAGGAAAGGGACACCTTTGTTAGCTGGAACTCAACGGAAAGATGAAGACATAATATTCTGATATGATGGTCAGTAGTGATATCGATTTATCTTCTGTCTTGATGCTTTGTAAGAGTTAATTTATTTTTCTAATGAATAAATTGTGTTTTTTTATTTGAATAAGGTTACAATCCATGAATGCCGAAATTTGTGTAGTACTTGACATTGATTTTGCCTATGTACACCATCAGTATAGCCTTTACATTATCATAGGCTTATTATGGGATATACATACACACACACACACACACACATATATATATATATATATATATATATATGTGTGTGTGTGTGTGTGTGTTCTAGATATTTATGATAAACAACATAAACTATATAAAACACTGGAAACAAAACTGTATTCGCTTCAAGGTGCAATATTATTGAAAATGTGGTAATCATATTCTGGCCCCACCTTCAACATTTCTGACGAATGACGTTATTGATGCTGCTAATGCTGAGCGGAAAGACGGGTTTGATGCTAAAGCTTTTGTAGCAGCTGCAATTGTGTCTGCTGAATGTTGTTGTGAAGGAGAACTAGAATTAACCTTGAAATTATCATGTGATGGTGTTTGTCTTCCAAGATATGAAAAAGGAATAGGATTCTTGTAGTTGGATTCCATTGAGGAAGAAGACGAAGATGATGGAGAAGAAAAGTTAAGGCATGTGGAAGAAGAAAATCTTGGTGCAGTCGTTAAGAAGTTTGACATGTTTGATCTGTTAAAATGGGGATTTGATGTGAGATCGAGGGTGATAGTTGGGTGTGATTGATAGGTAGATATTGTGGTGTTTGGTAGATAAAATGGGTATTGAGGTGCCCTTGTGTAAGTCATGCCATTGTGGCTTGAAAACGTAGTTGTGGAAGCGGTGGACGTTGAGGAGGCGGCAATAGTGGTGATACTCGGTTGTGAGGTTAATGAGGTGGACTTTAACATTGAGGCAGCGGCAGAAGTGGTGGAAGCCATTGCGGTTGCTGAGACTGAAAGTGGGTGGTTATGAGTTCCTTCATAGGTGGTGATCAACACAGACCTGTCCTCTGCACATCTTTGCACCTAAATAATTGTTTGAAATTTAGTTAGAAACAAGAATAAATTTAAAGGTGTTCGGGTAGTTTTATATACGCCCTTTCCTTCGCATTTAAGTGAGAACAACCTTTTTCTATTACTGATCAATCCTATAACATATTGGTCAAACCACACAAGGGGGCATTAATCACTTGTGTTGAATTTGAAAAGGTTGATATTCAGTGACTTCTTATGTAAGACTATAGGTGGAAAAATGTGCGGGTTGGACAGGTCCAGTACCTAGTCAAAACTCAAAACTTGTAATTTTGTACGGTTTGGGTTGATCAAAACACCTGTTGTCCAAATTTTCTAATTTGCTTTGTACATTTGTTGGTAAAATATGATTACATACGCTTTAATATTTCTACAAAAATAATCAACAGTAATATAAAAATGTTTTAAGAGAATTCCGGCGAACTTTGACCCCCTCAATCCACGCGACCAGTTTTTTATTCTTTCACACAGTTGACCCATTAGAGATAAAAATAAAACCCAAATCTAACCATCTAATCATATGTGATCAGTTGAAACTTTTACTTCTTGGACCCCATCTAGTGTTATTATTGTGTTATTTGAATTTATTCATGAAAAGCAGTTAGAAAACTAACTTACATGTTTTCTGACTGGGCAAGATGCTGACACCGTGCATCGGTAATATGCTCGAGGGCATGGATTTCCTTTCGCAATCTTCTGACCATATTTCCTCCATTGGCATCCGTCATTCATCTGTATTATAATTGATCAAAAAGTCAACTCATTTTATGCTATTATCTTAATAAACAACCATATTTCCATACATTATATGACATGAAATGCATCTTTGATTGTAGTACCAACAACCTAACAATGCTTTTCACAGTATCTTATGTTTTATTTAATTTCTTGAAAGGTTATTACCGTCTGAGTGTCACATACAACTTTCACAGAAACTCTAGCTTTCTTTAAAGGAATCTGATCTAAAAGATCATTATCTTCGTTTCTTTCGGTCTTCAAACAATCAGCCAGTGGTTCCAAGGTCTGCGCCATATTATCTTTCTTCACATCATTCAAGTCAACTCTAGTTGGAGTTGGGTCAAATTTGCAACCCAATCCTAGTTTGAGTTCATGATCATCATCATTATCGTCTTTGCTCTTCCTAATGCAATTCAACTTCTTTGAACCATCGATCTGTTTGATTTCATGACTTGAAACTGTTCCAAGGCTGAGAGAAATGTGTTCAGTTCCATCACCTTCCTGATCATGATCAGTCAGGTTTTCAGAAATCTTAGGAGCTTCTTGTTGGAAAAAGTCATTAAAATGAATTTGCAACGACTTGTAGTCGTTCAAAACTTTAGATAATTTATGTTTCAACTTTTGGTTCTCTTCTCTAACTTGACCCATCTCAGCTTTAGTTGATGAAACCAAACCATCCTGAAAGAACACAAATATGAACACACTGCATGTTCAGTTTCTAATTACAAAGTTGACCCAATACAATATTAGTTCTAATCATAAAATTCATTTAATACAGATGCACATATATTGATCATAAACGAATCATATATATCTGCATACCTGCATAAAATCTTCGACTAGATCTTCTTTAGACAAAGAAGAACCGACATCGTTCTTTTCACTCTCCATTGCCTGCTTAATTAGCATAAACACATGATCATAAGGTCATTAAAATCCTGATAACATGAAACATTCTGGATCTTATCAAAAGGAAGAAAAGTTGCTGAAATTCTTAAAAAAGCACCTGAGGTGAGAAATTTGATACAAGCGTTTGATCATCATGAAGATGATTGCTTTTCTTGGATTTTGCTTCTTCTTCAACCTCAAAAAAACTGAGCATAGATTTTTCCATTTGCAAACTAGCTTCCATAGAAGTTGAGTTTTTTTTAGCGAAAATAATGTGGGTTAGTACTTCTGCTATAGTCATTGATATAGCCAACTGGATTTGACCAAAGAACTTGTACAATCTTATTCTTTTCGTTAGACTTGTTGTGGCATTATGCTTCATATTAATTAAATTGTTTTTAAAGGTGGTTTGTTAAAGTAGTATAGATTAATTTTATTGCAACTTTCATATTTTTGGTATTAATCAAATCATAGTTGTTTTTGATTTATTCATATAGTTAAATCATGAGAATATATAATAAACATACAAAAATTTAAATTTCACCTTTGATATATCTTACTTCTTGTTATGCTCAACAAATGTGAGCTAATAATTAATAAAATTATTAACATATACTCGGGGTGTTTGAGATTACTTATTTAATCGTATATTAACTTGTTTATATATTTTGACATCAGATAAGACACTAAACTGTTTATCTATTTTTCTTTTTCTTAATTAAGGAATAAACTATTAAAAGTAAACATGTTAGACATGTATCTGTTTATTTTTTAAAAGATAAACACTTATAGTTACAATTCCAGACACACCATTTAGTTAATGTGATGTGCCAAATCATATGATCGAGATCATGGATTGCGTGCATGGCATGGTGTAAATGTTGGTCCTTTGACTAACAACATAAAGTTATAGGGCGAGAGTGTGATTATAATTATCTAGCTTGTTCTAGTACAATGTATTTAGCCAGTGAGTATTAGATAGATTGTACTGTGTTAGTCAAGTTCTTTATCTATCAGCAAGCTCGAGTGACATAGTAAAACGAAAATGATTTTGTTCAAACTTCGTTCAAGCTCAAGTGAAGCGATAACGCTGCTTCCAATTCTTCAGCGACTGAGTCAGATGCTTCTGGTTCTAGTGGTTTAGGTGATAGCGACTCAAGTGAAGATATTTATGCTCATCCTGGACCAAGCCGCACCTTATGTTGGTAATCTTTGATTTATTAAAACGATTTTAATAAGAAATATAATATGAAGCATGCATATAATATAACATCAAAGAACGCGGAAGCATGTAAATAAAATCGATTACCAAAAAGGATCCAAATGTATCATATGATATATCAAAGGTTGAATCAACAAAGAGTGGAGTTAGATAAGTATACCTTTGTTGTTGATTTCACAAGAATGGTAGAAACGAGTGTTTAAAGATGAACACCTCTACGGTTGATCCACACGCAAACACTTCAAAGATCACCAATTGGATGCTAGTCCAAACTCAAGTAACAATCAACTAATAACTTAATAACCACAATTAGATTATTATGGTTATTTTGCAAATCACAAAAAAGGAAGATCCTTGTGGGTTTTTCTTTTCTTGCGGCTGTGCTCACGGAAGAAAGAACCAAAAAACAACAATTTATATATATATATATATATATATATATATATATATTCATTAGGTTTTTCTTTTCTTTTTTTTGTTAAAGGGGAAAATTACCCCGGCAAATATTATTAAAAAACAAATGATAAGCGTTACAAGTACAAAAATTGTGGTAGCACCACAAGACTTAATCTAACAGATATGAAAGACTAAGGGCATACACAAGACATGCCTTGTATATGATAAACAATACTAAGCACAACCATTAGGCACCAACAAATAAACTCCAGCCAAGCAATGAGCCACTGCGCCCGCATGACGAAAAATCAACTGGACGAAGAACACACCCCTTTCGGGATCTTCCATCTCTCCATGGCACGGAGAGCACGAGATGAAGATCTGAAGGGAAAAAAGACCAACTTCAACCTTATCGTATTGATGATAGCATCAGCCACCTCCCTGCATGACCTCTTGCCTTTGTCAAATAGCCGGAAGTTACGTTCTTGCCAAATAAGGAATGCCGAAGCAGCTAGCACCATGCGAGACACAACATGGTCAATATTTTTCGGACTCGTAGCAGATAAGAGAGAAGGCATAAAAACTTCAAGTCTGTCCGACACAATCTGCAGCTGCGCATGACTAATAACCCTGAACCAGACCTGTGAGGAGAAGGAGCATTCAAAGAAGAGGTGGGCATGAGAGTCCTGGCACGAGCCACATAGCAGACAGCGCAGCAAGGCTAAATCAACAGAAGGACCGACATCCCACTGCCTCAGACGGTCTTGGGTCTTTAGTCTACCTCGTAGGACGAGCCACAAATGAAAGGCATGCCTAGGAATGCAACGAGAGAACCACACCACAGGAGCCCAATCCACCACGCTCCCTCTTTCCTTTGCTGGTCGTGTTCAACTAATTTCCTCCTCTGTTCTTGCTTCTCTTCATGGGTATTGGGCGTCTATATTTATTCTCCCTGCCTCTACAATTAGGGATATTGAGAAGCTTATGAGGGGTTTCTTGTGGTGCCAAGGCCCGATGAAGGCCGGTAAAGCAAAGGTGGCTTGGGAGGATATCTGTCATCCTAAGCTTGAAGGTGGCTTGGGGATCCGTCGCTTGAGTGAGTGGAATGTCTCTCTTATGGCCACCCACATTTGGAGCATCCTTTCTAGAAAGGACTCCATCTGGGTCAGATGGGTGTATGCTTATAAACTGCGTGATCGCAACTTTTGGGATGTCCCTGCTCAGCGCAGTATGAGCTGGGGTTGGCGAAGTCTGTTACGTATTAGGGATGTCGTGCGGCCGTTTTGTTGGTATAAGATCGGAAATGGAAGGACGGTTACGGTTTGGTATGACACTTGGTGTAACTAATGTCCTATTGCCCGTGTCTTTTCGGGCCAGCGTGACATTATGCGCCCGGGCTTCTCAACTTCTGACTCTGTTGCTGATCTCATTGAGGGTAACTCTTGGAGATGGCCGGTGGAATGGCTCCAAAGGTACCCTTCTCTTTCTTAGATTGAGGTTCCCACTCTCCTCTCTCAGCCTGACAAGTTATTATGGCGCGATTCGGATGGAAATTTTTTCAATTTTCGGGTTGGTCAAGTTTTTCTTTTAATTTAATAGTAATTAAAAAAGCCCATCAAATGTACTTAATTACTTAAGTCCAAATAGGTTTATTTAATTAGCCCATAATTAAATAATAATCATTTTGTTTACTTTTGTAACTTGAATAACATATATACTTGATATATATTATTAATCGGTGTCTCAACGCTCTTTGTGTGTGACTCCATAGGCTCACGTGAGTTTAGCCATATAGTTATGTATTGTACCTTGCACATAATCCTACAGACTTCCACTTGTGCACGACACAACACCAAGTAACTATACAAGCAAATGTTAGCGTCTAGCAACACGCCAATGCCTCTAAAACCACGTAAGTGTAGTTTCTCAAAACATATCATTAAGAGTAATGACTTATAAATGGTTTATTGTCAATTGTCCCTTTGTTACTGATACATAGTTGAGCATGAGACATGGATCATCAGTCATTCTCATTCTTCAACGATTTTGTTTCTCGATCTTGAACTTGAACTAGATTACAAAATTAAATGAGTATCATCTCAATTACATTTGGGTATGGCCATACAAACATCCATTCATTTCATCGAGGGACCCATCAGTGTCTTACTCCAATCAAGTAGAGGAAGAAATCCTATCTTGCCTACACATATCACTCATGTGCTTTACATCATACCCAATAATAGTTTTTATAACCGTTTTATTCAGGACAATGTTTAACCATATCAAAGCATGATGCTCCACACACACACAAAACCTGCGTGCATCTCAAGTCTAAGGACACAGTGACGTAACCACTTGCGAGTTTCACTATTGACGCCGATCCATGCAGTGAATACTCGAAAGTTGGGTCATTCCAATGCTCATCATCAATGAACACATGTGAGTTAGATAGCAACTTCCTTTCAGCCTTTAGGACAATCCTAAGGTTGCGATAACGTCAATGAAGTTGCCGCCGTTAAGTTTTTCCTTCTCAAGGATCGACCTTATGGTCGCGTTGCTTACGGTTTGATTTGCGTTTGTTGTCATCTACAAAATATACAAAGTTCGTTTTAGTATCTTTGATTATAATCCTTTTATAAATTAACTACACAAGTTTTCAATAGATAAAACAATTAATTTTCAAAAAGGCTAAGATACACATCGAGCTTCTACCATCACATCAGTTGATCTGCTAGTAATGGTAGACACAATTGGTAGGTGGCGAGCACCAATTATATTACAAGTACAATTCTTAGATCCTTATGGGATTCATGGCATCTAGTGTCAAACTACTAGTGTCATGCTGGCATGTTTAGTCACATCCTTGCCTCGTGTCGCGGTCTCACCTCTCGATTCGATTAAGTCATCCAATTTTAGAAACATGTGAAAATATGTCTAGGTATCACGCATTAAAATAATCACCTTGGAGTTATAATTCAAACTAGGTCTCACGCATAGCCAAAAAATAACGGCAAGTGTTTCCAAAACGATTGGAAGGCACGACTTAAAATTGTGACGGGTATAAGAAATTTTTTGATAAAACACAGTTTAGCAAAAAGTTCATGTTACGAATGTAGCATGCATACAACATCCGCCTCACAAGTTAAAAACAATTTTCAAATTAATGTCTAAGCATTGTTTTAAATTAGTTTGTGTCGAGTTTTCCATTTTAAAAACTAACATGTCCTACATGAGTTTGTTAAGCATAGACAATACACAAACATATAACATTTCAAACCATTTAAAGTGTTATTCTAAAACCAATGTTAAGTTTTAAGTTTCAAATCACAATTTAAACTTAAGGATGAGTTTAAACCAATAAATTTATTTTAAACTCATTTGTATTTTATTTTATGTTTGTGAAAATCATTTTAGCATATTATATACAATCAAGTGATATATAAAGTACAATAAAATAAAACACGTGCATGCATAGCTTCAATCGATGAAAAACCTATGCTTGGTCTCACGAGCCATCATGAGAACCAAGTGGTTAAACTAAGGGACAATCACAATAGAAACCAAGTGGAGCTCCCACTTGCGTCAAGATCCAATGGTGACCAGAAAACTGCTGCAACTTCAGCATATCAAAACTCGGTCAAGAAGCCACCAAAAACAAAAACTTCCTTCTGTGAAGTTGTAGCCCAATGTGTTGAGAACCTGCATACAAAATTTCGTCAAAAACCGAACAGGAACGAGTCGGCAAACTCCGTTTGATCTTAACCACGTCAATCTGTTCGAGTTTTGGCCTTCATGTGTTTAGTATTCTCATCTTTCGCATCCAAGCAACGGTTACATATTTCAAAATTAAATACAACTGAACTAGGAATTTTAAATTACAACATGGCTCAAAACGGCCTCCATAATTAAAGACATAAATAAATACATGAACAATGGCACCAAAAATTGTCGTAATCACAACCACAACAATAATATAAAAAAGACTATATGGTCAAGGCTTTCATCGGCTATGCATGACAATAATAATAATCATAATAATAACATGATCACGATTATTATAATAATGGTTTGCTCTATGGCATAAGATGCATGTCTTTGCCATGGATGATAAAATAAAACAAGTAAATTAAATACAAGCCAATAACAAGTCTAAATAAACAAGATTTAAACTTCTAAATCATCACCAATATATATACAAGTGTTTATGATCTATAAAGATGTGTTTCTAATGAAAAGTACCCAAGGGTACAAATCATCTAAACAATAATTTGTATAACGAAAACTACATCTAATGTGATCAAAACAAATATATACTAACAATGAAAAACGAAGAGGTTTAATTATCAACATATATTCACATGTAATGATCTTTTAAGATGGATTTCTAATGAGAATAGAACCAAAATTTTATAATCACCCAAACTCATAATTGGATTGGTGAAATCACTAGCTTTACTCAATCAAAACATAATATACATTAATAATAAACATAATGTAATAGCAACAAGTGATCAAGAAAAATCACTTTTACACATTACAAGATAATTATATGATAACGTAAGAGGCTCTGATACCACTGTTGGTAATCTTTGATTTATTAAAACGATTTTAACAAGAAATATAATATAACATCAAAGAACGCGGAACCATGTAAGTAAAATCGATTACCAAAAAGGATACATACGTATCATATCATATATCAAATGTTGAATAAAAAAAGAGTGGAGTTAGATAAGTATACCTTTGTTGTTGATTTCACAAGAATGGTAGAAACCAGTGTCCAAAGAAGAACACCTCTACGGTTGATCCATACGCGAATACTTCAAAGATCACCAATTGAATGCTAGTCCAAACTCAAGTAACAATCAAGGAATAACTTAATAACCACAATTAGATTATTATGGTTATTTTGAAAATCACAAAAAAAGAAGATCCTTGTGGTTTTTTTTTTCTTGCGGCTGTGCTCACGGAAGAAAGAACCAAAAAACAACAATTTATATATTGTTTTTTTTATTCATTAGGTTTTTCTTTTTATTTAACAGTAATTAAAAAAGCCAAATAGGTTTATTTAATTAGCCCGTAATTAAATAATAATCATTTTGTTTACTTTTGTAACTTGAATAATATATATACTACATATATATTATTAATCGGTGTCTCAACGCTCTTTGTGTGTGGCCCCATAGGCTCATGTGAGTTTAGCCATATAGTTATGTATTGTACCTTGCACATAATCTTACACCTTACCTCCGCATCGTCTTGCGCAGCGTGAAAGACAAGCTCAACGCGCTGTTGCGTATAGAGCAGGAAATTTGGGTAAAAGACCTAGAGAGGATGATGATGAAGATTATGTTCCAGAAGTAGAATCAATACGACGCCGACCCATTTCCATCATAACACAAGCCACAAGTTCTTCTGTTTCACCTCCACCATCTTCCACAACTGCTCCGGTTCACACTCATCCATCTTCCTCAACATCATTGCCTTCCACCTCTCAACCTAATTCGGCTGCCGCGTCGTTAACTCAATTGCTGACATCCGTTACTACTCTGCAAACTTCCTTTGGTATTCAATCAGGTCTACTTGCTTATCAGCAACAACAACTGGATGAACAGAAGACGGCTTTAGAGGCTCAAAGTGCTCTTATTGATGCTCAGGCTGAGCGGATCGCTGAGTTTGAGAGGGAGGTTGCTGAACTCAAGACGAGATCTGTCGTTCATGGAGAGTCTTCTGGGTTAAATCGTGAAGATGATGATGATCGTGAAGATAATCAAGGAAATGATGATCCTTCTCCAGATGATCATGAAAATGATGATAATAATGATGATACTCCTACTAAAGATGACAACCAGAATACTGAAGCGACAGATCTGTCTCAAGCCCTAGTAGTATATGAGCCCCCAGTTCGTGATTTAACAAGCTTTCAAAATTGGGTATACTTAAGGATTGACGATGATGATGAAGGATAAGAAGTAAGTGATGTTATGAGGTTTGAAGAGAAAGGTAATGAGCAGAACAATGAAGATATCGATATTGAAAATGAAGAATTGAATGATGTTCATACACTGGTTGATGAAGTTGAAAGACAACCGCCTGATGAGAATGAGGCAGACAAAGAATCTGATCCTGAAGATGACTTGTTTGTTCAAACTGAAGATCAACAACCTCTTCAAGTGCCGGATGAACAAGTGCCTGAACCTCCTAAGATTTGCAAGATTTACAAGGTTAAGCAAAACTGCTGTGGAGAGATCTTAAGTTGGAAATACGACTCAGATATCAGGGTGATTATCGTGAAAAGAAGAGATGGGCTGCAATACTTTAAAAGACGTTTCAAAGATTTGTGTACGCTTCCCAAGTGTGAGATTAACAAGATTGCACAGCTAAACATGATCAATCACACTGGAGATGACTATGGATTTTTTTATTGAAAAGACGATGAAGAAAGAAGCACATGGAAATTGGAATTTAATAATGCCGACAATGGGAAAAAGATACATCTACAAGAAAAGGATAAGCAGGTTGACAAATAAACCATGGGTAAAATTAGTGTATCCCTCGGTTAGAACGTTGAAAGAATTTCCGCTTCAGAAGCCACCGCTGGATTTACATATTGGTATTATGACAATGTAACTGGAGAAGCGGTTATGAGTGTATTGCTAAGGGGGAGCCAGAACTAACAGAAAAGGAAAAGGACTGGCAGTGTGTGAAAAAGGAGGTGACTTATGTCTACGATCCGATGAGCCTGATAAATCTTTCTAGACAAGACTTTTCATTCAAATCTGATAATAGTAATATTGAAGATAGGTCTGAAGTTAATAAATTCACAAGAGTGGTTAATGTATGTATTGATGTGACACCCGGCAAATTAGGCTGTCGTTTGTACCTAAGCTAGGTCATTATTACTTGTATTTAGTTTGAAATAGGACTAAGTACAGTAACATTTTTTGTATATTTTATATACACACGTACGTAATTAATTTTAATTACGCGATTTCAATCGGATGGAATCCGACACGATAAATGCGAACGTTGGTGAAAAACATTCTCTTAAATAACGTAATTATATTAAATAATCGTTATTTAACTTATATTATTATGATAATATATTAAACGCTTTATGTTTTGTATAAAACGTACTGTACGCGACGAAAACGCGCGAATCGCGCCAGACAACCGAAAGAAACTCGAATTATAATTTAATAACTTAAAATGAAGTATTTTAAATAAAACTTCAATCAAAATTTACGCGAATAAATCGTTAACGAAAAACATAATTAATAAACGTTTAACGTTTAAACGAACGACGAAACGAACGGGTAAACGGCCACCACACGTAACGTAAACTTGGGGAACAAAAATTTAACAACCCACACCCCTTGTGGGCCCCCCATGACCAGCCATCCCCCAACCCATGTCCAAGACCCCCTTTTTTCCATACCATACTCCCCCCCTCACCTCTTCATTCATTCAAACACACCACCACTTTCACACACAATCCTCCCACACTCAATCCCTCATCTCCCTCTCTCTTTTTGGCGATTTCCAGCAGACCAAGAAGCCCCCAACACCACCCCAAAGCACCACAATCACCACCCCAAACCACCACAATCACCACCACAAATCGCCATAACACCTCCATTTCGGTTTGCAAGAAAACGAGCTCACGACTTTCATTTCTTCGTGTTTCACCATCTTCTTTGTAAGGAACTTCATCTCCCTTCTATTTTACTTGGAACATGTTTATTTTCATGTTATAATTTCCCTCTAACAAGATCATGTCAAAAAACAAAGTCGAAAAATGTTTTTGCAAACACAAAGTAACAACAGTTTCTGGGCAGAAACTTAGCCCGACTTCAAGGGAAATTTTCGTACACAAAACTTAACGAAAATGGACGATTCAAAAGACAAAAATTATGTTTAAGAACTCACCTTTCATTTCCACGTGGTTTCGTAATTTTTCGACACCGTTTGGTACCCGAAAACGATTTTACAAAAACGTTGCGCCGGACTGACCTGATGGTCAGATTTTTGTACCAACTTCTCGAGCTCATAACTCGAGCTACACAACTCCAAACGACATGAGGCTTTTTCTTAAAGGTCACAAATCTTGTTAGCTTTAAAATTTGTATGATCACGTTTTGTGAAGTTTAGTAGAACTCGTACAGTAAATAGATCTTTGAACGTGTGTCCGGATCCATCATTTTTGGATGTCAGACGATTTCTCTAATTATTTGACCAACTTAGCATTAACTAAAAATTATGAAAAAATTATGTTAAGTAGCTAAGACATATGGGAATACTAGAGAATTTTCTCGAATTTTATCTCGACACTTTGACTAGTCAAAACGAACCACGAAAAACGTATAAACTGTGAAGAAACAAAGCTCCATGGACTGTTTTCGTATTTAATTAAAAACGACACATTCAGGTTAACCATAAAATGTAACTCTAATTTTTATAAGTTCTAAAAACATATTTAAGAGTCGAGTAAAAGTTTCGGATCAAACCGAGCACGTTTGACCAAGTTCCCGAACACGAAACCACAACAGGTCTTGAGTGTCGCAGAAGAACCTAAGTGTCGCAACCTGCAACACTCAGCCAAGTGTCGCAACCTGCAACACTCAGCCAAGTGTCGCAACCTGCAACACTCAGCCAAGTGTCGCAACATTTATAACAAAATACTAAGTTTCGCAACAACCTGCAACACTAACCCGAGTGTCGCAACAATCACAAGTTTCGTAATAACCTGCAACACTAACCCGAGTGTCGCTACTATTACAAGTTTCGCACCTTGCGACACTACCTTAGTGTCGCAACCCTTTGAACTTTTGCATCAAGTGTCGCAACCATTTCAAGTGTCGCAGTAACCTGCGACACTAACTCTAAGTGTCGCATAAAACAGATATCAAAACCACGTTTTCACAAAGTATTAAGCACGCGTAACAACGAATATTTATATACGACACCGCTCATACACGCAACACATATACTCTTATAAGTATACAACGAAACACTACATAATAATAATGTCTTCGGGAATTATTATTACAAAACGTCACCAACGGGCCGTACACGTTTTTCTAAACACAAACGATAACCAAACATTTGGACATAACTAGTTGAGTGGACAACTAGCATGGATGATCTTTTGAGACATTCACTTACTCATAACCTTATGCGTTTAGGGCGCTAGAAGGTTACATTTTGGATACACGTTTATTGATATAAACACTCGCTTTTAAGATTCAGGTGAGTCTCATAGCCTCACTTTTACCGTTTTTACCTTGGGGTGAGAATACATCGCACTGATTTTTATATGAACACAAGTAACATGGAAAACTTACACTGATTTGCATGAGTGATACTATTATCCACTAAAAGTCCTCACATATTGTAGTTCGTTAATTTCGTAAGCGTGAGTATATTTGAATAGATCTATTGGGGATTGACACCCCCGTCCGAGTTAGTCGCTCTTACTTGTCAACGAACGCTTTATACTTGACATGGCGAGTGTTCTGGATTGGGCATTCGCGGAGGCACCAACAAGGGTTAAGCTTCGAACTACGAGCTCATGACACATGACACATATTTACATTAATTCGTATTCATGCAACGCAAAGGAAATCTTGTGTTTCATACTTATGATTTTAACTGTCCACACCTATGAACTCACAAACATTATTGTTGACCTTTTAGCGTGTATTTCTCAGGTTCACAGACGCAATAGGAATGCTTTGGGAGCATTAGCTAGGGTCGCATGGTTTTTCAAACTGCATTTACAAGGAGATTCAATAGCATTACTTTTTGTGCACTAGTTATGTAGTAGAATCTCCCGTTATAAACGTGGACTCCAGGAACAATATTGTGATTTGTAAACACAGTGCTTTGACACATTTTATTTATGGAAATGTATTTGTTTCTAAACGACGCATATAGAGGTCGTTCAATGTAACCCTGTGTAATAATTTCTGATTAGTCGCGCCCCGATCCGACTCCCGCTGCATAGGAAATTTGGTGGTGCGACAGTTGAGAAAGGTATACACGCAGGAGGCAAGTTTCCAAGTGAATGGTGCTAAGAAAGCGTATCAAATTGATCAAGTTGCTACCAAGAGGGAGTTTGTTGATGCAATGCGTGTGTCAGTCAACTTAGTCAAATGTAATTAAACACTTAGAAGATATTTATTTTGTAAAGCGACACTTGCTTATTGTCGCATTGGCGACACTAGCAGTGTCGCATAGGTCGGCCAGTCTAAGTGTCGCAGTAGTCAGTATAGATGTATAGATATATATATACATATATATACGTTTAGGGTTTTAGATAGACGGACAAACGAATGAGAGAGAAAGATGTGCGATTTTGTGTAATTCTTCTGTAACCTTAACGATTTATATCAATATATAACAGAAGCATTTGGATAACTTGTGTTCGTGTTTTATTTACATTTAATATTTACGTTCAATACTTGTTATTTGGATTCCGTACGTGTAACAAGCTAACGATTCGATAGATCTTGTGTACAAGACCTACACTCTACAATCAACATGTGCTATCATTTGTGTTATTTCTAGCTTTGATTGTTTGGATTAATGCTAACGGACTAGAACGTAAAAACGGGTTACAAGAAAAGGTTGTGAGAATATACTTGTCAAAACATCATATTGTTATGTCAAAGAGTAAAACCTTGTGAGAAAATCACTTCCCTTTTCTCAAATCATAATTCTTTTTACAGCGGCAATCCTACCACCTAACTCACATACTCTATTGTTTACAACCACGATCCACAAGTATATACATTCAGAGCGTTAACCTCTTGGTCGATGCGTCCCTTTCATTTCGCTAGGACAAGTGTTCTTTCGTAAACTCAAAACATAATTATATGTATCTTCAAATACTAAATTTGTACTCCGTATAAAAGAAGATGATTGTTGTAATTGGATGATTCTAGTTTTATATTTGAGAGCCAATGATATTTACAAAATAAAAATTGATGCTTATAATATAACGTACAAGATTTATAACAACACTACCCAAACCCGCTAAATGCGGGATATGAGGGAGGTAAGACGTAGACAATCATATTTCTACCTGACGAGAGAGATACTGCTTTCAGAAAGACCACCCGCAGACGCATATAAAGTAATGTACAAGAATCTACTCCGTTTGTCCCAAATTTATTGTCCATGGATTTAAAAAATATGCAGTTTAAGAAAACATAATAATTATATAGCATAAGTGCACATAAATGTAAATTGTGTGTATCGAACTATTTGAGCTTTCATTGTGTGTAGTAAATTTGTTATTCATCGCCATTGTATGTAAGTTTTAGTACTTTTACTTACGTGTCAGCTGTATAAAGTGACACGTGACAACATCACAAGTTGACACGTCACCAAAATACCAAAATATATACAATAGCAACAAACTGAAAGTTCATTACACACAATGTAACCTCGAGTACTTTGTTGCATACAATGAATGTCAGAGTATAAATAATTACATTTTCATATGCTCAAGCCTAATTATATTGTACTTTTGTATAACATGACAATTTTACTTTTACTTTTTACCTACTTTTTTATGACACATATAAAGTAGGGTAATATAGGACTTTAAGTTAATTACATCCACATACATTTAAAAGTGAATAATTAATTTTGGGACATTCTGAAAAGAAAACATGAACTATAAATATAGAACGGCACATACATTTAAAAGTGAATAATTAATTTTGGGACGTTCTGAAAAGAAAACATGAACTATAAATATAGAACGGAACGGAGGGAGTATCATATAATATAACTATGTCATAGTTCAATTGCACATGGTATATGCATGATTTTAGTCTTGTAAATATCGTCACTCATTCACGTTTAGACTTTAATAATCTTAATTTATTTTTGAATAATACAAGAGTGTATATAAACATAATATCGTATGTATTAATTCTTACCATAAATTATACTATGTCACCAGGCATGGGTTAGTCCATTATTTTTGTTTGCGACTGTTGGGTAGCAAAAGCAGACACCATAGCCAAAAAAAAAATGTTCCAAGTCAAAGGGTTGAAGATTTTGTAGAAAATGACGTGAGAGTGAACCATGGCGGCGATGGGTGAATACCGTCGAAGGGCCAGATGGGGTCCTCCACTTGACTTCCTTATTATTGAATTTTGAGTAAATATTATTGAATTTTGAGTAAATTATATAAATAGTTCCTGCAATTTACACCGATTTACAAAAATATCTCTATACTTTAATTTTTACTTTTTTAGTTCAAAAAGTTTATGTTTTGCTTGAGATGGTCCCTCCTCCGCCTTAAATTACTATAGTGCCATTTCTCTTGTCATTTACAGATAGTAAGGATCTAAATGATCAAATGGTATTTTAATCATTTTAGGTGGATGAGAGACTATTTTCGAACAAATCGTAAATTTATTGGACTAAAAAAATGAAAAATAAAGTATAGAAACGATTTTTGTAAATTGATATAAACTACAGTGACCATTTTATAGAATTTATTCGTAAATTTATTTATCTTACTTCTTTAGGAATCTAGCCTACAAGGATCATCATAGTCAAAGCCTCAAAATACTTTTTTAGTATTAATGATTTGACTATTGTTTTATTTTCTTTTAATTGTCTACTGCTACTAGATTATAACTTGCGAAATTCGTGAGCTACCTCAAGATTTTATTATAATATTTTTATTATATTGAAATTTTATTAGGGTGCGGTTTAGAAAGGGTGGGCCCTATTGAGGATGTCACACCATCAAAATTAGAATAATAATAATTATGGGTGAAGCTCGGGGCGTGACTTGATCAATCGACAATAAATCGAGAACGTATGATTATCGTAGAACATCTATAATATTAAGATGTCAATAATAGTTCTACAAACGTTACGGCTTATCAAGCCGTCAAAATAGCAATGTTATCAAAAACATTGTTTTTACAAAAGATAAGTGTAAGTCCGGTTGTGGCGGATCAATAACGAGGTTATCTAAGGTATTAAGGTGCGGAATCCCTCAATACTAGTTATAGGATCTATAACGAATTCTTTCGCAATATATTAGCGAATCAATTGTCTAATTGCTTTGTATCGATTATAACAAGTGTTAACGATCAATACCTAGCCTTTAGAATACTTCTCTGGAATCGCAGGGCAGCCGGTAATCGAAAATGGCAAAAGTCCCCAATATGAAAACCTAGTTTTTCATATATACTCGTCTCGGTTCGCAGGCTCGTGGGCTCTGCGAACTGACTCAATTCGCATCCCATGTTGGCCCAGCGAACTGACTCGGTTCGCAGGCCAATCTTGTCCTGCGAACTGACTCGGTTCGCAGTCAACCTTGGTCAACATTTTTCAGTCTTTTGATATTTAACTCTAAAATGTTTACCAAGCAATATATTTCATTTACAATTCAAAACCAATGTACAAACTTGATTACAATTATTAAAAGTACTATTACAAGCTATAACAAGCTAGATCTGTTGTCACAAAACATGTCTCAACAGACTCCCCCTTGACAATAGCTCTAGCATCTTTAAGTCTTTGTCTTCAAGTTGTCTTTGGTAATCACTTGTAAATTTTACTGCCCGCGTATATCTTCTGCTTAATGCACGTCTTCACCATTGACTGATAATCTCGTGCAACATCTTCCCAACCTTCAATCGCTGTGATCCTATTCTTGTGTAACATCAATAGATCAGCCTTTGATAGGTTCATCAGATGTCGACGATCATAAATCTTTAGGATCTCTCTCTCTCTTCATCTTCAACTTCATCATCGTGTTCAAACATGAGAGCTTCCCCAGTCACAGAATCCACAGACCATCTCTTCAAATTTCCTAAGATGTCTTGAGGCATTGTCTTTAGTGGAATCTGTTGCATGCATTTCACAGCTGGATATATCTTCTTTCTACGACGCCTTCCTGTTCTTTCGCTTCTTTCTTTAAGCTTAATTGTCTTTCCGATTCTTGGCTTAATTCTTTCAAACTTCATTGACCAACCCTCAGTCTTGATAATCTTTTCGACATATCTTCCAAATGGATCATTACTAGGGTTGTTCAATTCTAATCTAGCCAAGTCTCGGATTTCAAATCTTGGCAAAGAACTGAAGACTGCAAGCTTCTTCTCAAAATATTGAACACCATCATATCTTTTTATGGCGAAGAGCTTCAGATCTGCGTCGTAGTACCAACCGATAATTCCCCTTTTCGGTACTCGCTTTCCAGTGATATCGACTTCACTAATCCCAGTCTTTACCTTTTTCATTTTCTTCAAAGGTCTAAACATCGGATTATCTTTTAGTCTATCAGGAAGATCATCTTCAGAATCAGTTGTTTCATCTAGATTTTCATCTAAATCTACAACTCTTTCTCCATCTTCGTCCTGAATAATGACCTTTATCTGAGATGGGCTCACGATGTGTTCATCAATATCAACATCTGGATCTACACCTTCGTCTAGCCCAACATCAGAGATAGAAGTTCAATCTTCAGGAGGTACAAACTCTCCCTCCTCTAGATCATAATCTACTTCTTCTTCGACTTCAGTGTCGGAATCGCTTTCATCATTCATATCTACAAGTGATATATATGTCATGAATCAAATGAATAATATAAATTCTTTTATCAAGAGTTTCTTTATCATTTCTTTCACGAAATCACTATCGATTACTAATCTTATATAATGTTAACTTGTCAAGATGAATCTCAAGTCTAAATCTTATATAATTAGTCTTATATAATTAGTCTTATATCATTTTAACCTGTAACATAACATCTTAGGTCTAAATCGTATATAACTAATCTTATATTATATGAACATGAAACAAATAATAATAATTTTTAATATAAGTCTTTCATTGATTATAAGAGTTATTACAATCAATATAGAGAATACATATTAAAAAAAAAAAAATTATTCCGTGGTGAATTTCTCACCAACATTACTAGCACCAGCAGCAGTACCGGTACCATCACCACCAACACCACTTGTCCCAGCAGGCTCAGACTCCCCCTGAATTGTAGACGGCTCACCGGTCGTTGAAGGACCAGTCGGCTCTCTATCTTTCTGTGCATTGGGATCATCGTCTGTATCATCTCGTCTCTTCCTTCTCAGTTCATCTTCTCTGCATGCCTCATTAAATAGCAAGATCTCCCCCTGAGGCGACTTGCCCTTCAATAAATTTGTGACAAGGCCTTGCAGTCGATCAAGCTGTTTCTGCTGATCTTCAGACTCTCTGATAGAAAGCATATGAGACTTCAGGAGATGAGTGTAGGCTTCGCCTTGTGTTGCAAGCTCCTTTGCAAGAGTAGCATTCTAAGTCTCTAATATCCGAACTCGAAATTCCAAACTAGAAATCCGCTCAGAAGCTCTCACAGAAGTAGTAGCCTGGGGTGTAGGTGTGGTTCCAGGTTGAACATTATGTTGTTCAATCTGGGTGGCAACATCCGTCAGGAGTAAGCGAGCTACGATTCTACTAGCTTTAGTAGTCTGAATCGTGACGGTAACGTCAGCAGCAGGCTCCTGTTAGACAATAGTTATCAGTAAAAGTAACAGATAAACTGTCTCAATCTCTGAATAACTATAAGTACTCGTATCTCTAACCTTCTCTGAGGTTTCAGATACCGGAGCACTCGGACGTTGCACCGCAGGGCTAGCCTGCTGTTGTGTATCTGGAGTGACTGTTATAGAAATATCTATCTCAGTTTCTCATATGTAGAACGCACAACATTCAATAGAGAATAATAAGGTTAAAAAATAACCTGGACTAGCCAAATCGCCAATCGTCAGCTGAGAAGTAGCAGAACGAATGCGCTTTCGGCGTTGTGTCTGAAGAGAGTGATCCTCTTCGACATCTGTGTCCTCGTCAAGCATGCAAAAATCAGGATCCATATCATCAACTTTGCGCTTGCCCTTTAAGGCAGGATCCATGATCAGCTTGGAACCTCTTCGGATCATTCCCGCAGGAATACCCGAAAAAGTAGGAGGATGAGGAAGATCATCATCAGTCTCCTCACTATCAGAGTCAGATGTGGTGGCACCATCTTTGCCAAAGGCACTAGAGGGCCCAACATCCAAACTCGCCTGATCCTGTTCACCCTCAGGTCGAATGACCTCTGGGTCTACAGCTTCAGGAGCCTAGACAAGATGAATGATAATAGATGATAAGTAACTTATAAATTACATGTACGTTGAATAATGATGATATAAATAATACCTGATATTGATCTATCTCACGGAGGAGAGGATCAGTAGCATCATCGTTTTCTATCAGAACCTCATGTAAAACCTGAGCCGCAATGTCAGGTTGTCCAGCTTGATGTATAACATCTTCTATAAGCTGTTGCGGCCCAAGGTTTTGAGCCACAACTGCTGGCTGAGGTTGTACTTCTGGTTGGGCTCCATCATCCAACCAACCATTATTTGGTGGAGCTACATATGCGGCATCTAGAAGATGACCGAATAGGTCGCATGCTTCAGGTTTGACCTGATCCGGACGTCTGGAGGAATGAAGAAAGCATGCATTGTAGGTCCTCAATCCAATGGTGTCTACACGCAGATCTGGCTGAAATCCTTGAAGATTAGGGATACAGTGCTTAATGATAAGCATGCAGAACCTCGGATATACCATGAATTTGGAACGAACAGTTCCGGTTATCTGGCCAATGAAGGAATTGAAAATGTAGGATGAAAAACTGTATGGTTTATTATAAACCAGGGACAGTAGGCCAGATAACATCTCAGGACTTAGCTCATCATAACCACCCTTCTTCTTACCGAAGATGGTAACAATAATGTGGAATAAGAATCTCCACTGGCCAAGGACAAACGCCTTCACAAACTGGCGGCCTCTCTTGGGTCCAGAATAACCCATTCTACCTAGTGCACCCTCAATGAAATCAGAGGTGTACACCGAAGGTCCAGCTTCCTGATCGACTGTTCCCAGATGTAGAATCTGTCTCAGATCATCAGCAGAGAAAACCACTGGATGGTTATTAACCCTCGTGCGAATAACCGGAGGGTTTGCTGCACCGTCAAATACTATATTATCCCAGAATTGTTCCAGAAGATCTCGGGACAGTGGCGGAGATTCCGTAATAGCATATCGAATCCTCGATCGTGCTAAATACGTCAGAATCTCTGTGAAACGTGCAGCTCCACGCTCATTGACATCCAAGTTTACCAAGATGTTGTGAGCAGGAGTGAAAGATCTAGCAGCCATATCTGTAGTCATAAGATATACACAAATGGCAGTTAGCTCAAATAATAGGACACTTATCGAACATTAATTAATTTTAAACGTTTATGTATTGTGAACCAAAGAGATCACCAAACATCGACGTTTACTATTAATTAATAACTTAATTTACTGAACTTAATTGAACGATTAAGTATTCAACACTTAATTTTTCAATTATCTTCTCTAAATTATATACATCGTTCGCACGTCCTAGTAGATAATCCGAAATATTATACCGCCGATAGTAAATCGAAACACGCCACACGACTACATATGAGTCGGAAGTCTTTCGATATAATAGAACAGAATTCGTAACTTATATGCATTTCAGTTATAACATTAAGTTCTTAAGTCGAAGCATATAAGCGATAGTTAAAAGTCTTCACTTGTACTTCATTTGTAAACATAAAGTTTTCAAATCGAATACAAGTGTAGAAAATTAAATGAGTAAATTTATACGTATTTAATCAAGAAACATAAGTTTGTAAATCGAAACGTATAACAACCAATTAATAAGTTTCAATGTATAATTTATTCGTAAATCTAGAATTCACGAATCGAGTACAGATCGAAAATGTTTAATTTGGTCAAACAAAGTCAACCCTGTTGGGTTCGCTTCGCAAGTCAACGCGAGTCAACCATTTGGTTCGCTTCGCAGTCAACGCGAGTCAACCATTTGGTTCGCTTCGCAGTCAACGCGAGTCAACCATTTGGTTCGCTTCTCAGTCAACGCGAGTCAACCATTTGGTTCGCTTCGCAGTCAACGCGAGTCAAACATTTGGTTTCGCTTCGGTCAAGCAAAGTCAACCCGATGGGTTCGCTTTGCAGTCAACCGAAGTCAAAGGTTCTGGGTTCGCTGCGAACTGAGATTGAGCTCGGTTCGCAGGGGCGTCTGGTTCAACTAGAAATTCGAAGTCGATGATCGAACACTTTTAAATGCAATTTAATGGTATAAACATGTTTATTATATACCGATTAACAAGTTTTACAAGTTTTAGGTTTTAATCTTCACTCATTTCGAAGAAATCCGTGAGATTCGAAACCAAAACCTCCAAAACTTATATTTGTCGATTAAGGATGAATTAAACGGTGAAATCAAGTGATACTTACTTCAAATGATGCGAAATTGAAAGAAGTAAATGTTGTCCGGAGTGAAAAACCGATTGTTGAACGAAAGTGTCGAAAATTTTAGAAAACAGGAGGTTCGTTTCGGTTCGCAATATTCGTCTCGCAGGATTAGATTTTCAGTTCGCAGGATAGTTTGGAAAGTGAGATTTGGATTCGCAAGACCTGTTCCTTTTATACTACAAAGTCAATTCGCAAGTTTGACTAGTCAACTTTGCAATTGAAACTTTTCAAGCGATTTTGAACTTTCCAATGCGTTTTTGTCACATTTATTCAACACTGAATGTTAACATATGGTTTAACATAGTTTCCAAAGGATAAACACACACAAAAATAAAGAACACGTAACAAATAAAATTATCAAACTAACGAGTGGTATCGAGTACCATTTTATTCAATACGAGAAACGATACATATTTTGTGTTAAGAATTTATTTGCTTAGAGATCATATTAGGAAAAATAAGTTGAATATTATTATTGATTAATCAAGTCTAAGAAGATCGTTAGTATGAAATTCAAATAAGTTACAGAAAAATTACACTTTAACCATTTATGAACTTATATTTATAAGATTATAACTTGGTTACCTTTATCCACATGATATAACACGTTCTTTGGACATACTTTTAAATGAAAGATTCACCAAAGTGAATGTTCATTTGTCATTGATAGTTCAAAATGATTACTGATATTATGATCCGTATAAACAAATTACACACTGATTTCCATGCAAACCTTTATTGTTAGTATGGATATTAACTAGTGTGTTCTAATATATGATATACTGAGATATCAAGTATAATACATACCACTGTATTTTTTACATTCAAGGTAGAGGTTACTAAATGATGCACTTTTCGTAACATATAACATATCCTTGAGTTATTTTAAGGCTCGACAAACATCAAACAGATTTTGAAGATACTAGTGGTTCTAGATCTGTACATAGTACAACAGAAGATCCCTTAGTATGAGCAAAATAAGTTTGAGACCATTGGCAAAACTAAAGGTTACGGATCTGTACATAGTACAACAGAGTTACCAGTAGTTTAGCTAATAGCCATTTTTCTAACTATTTGTCTGTTCATATATTTATATATTGTTGATAACAGTGTATGGTTGTACTATCATTCACAAATTAAGACTTATGTCATACATCGTATAATAGTTCACACTAGATAACATACATGAGAATTAATGCTTATTAAATGCTCAGAAGTCATAGCATAATTTGCCTACCAGTACATCATATAATGAAGCTGTCTAGACATAATTTTATTCTAAGCAAAGTATAGCTTGTGGATAAAGGTGTATAATAAAATAAATATAAGTAAATTCGTAGTTGAAAAGATGTAATGTTTATGTGACTTATAGGAATCTACTAACATGTCTAACTTAAGACTTATAGTTATTATTGTTAAGCTTATTCTCCTAATGTACTATCATTTCCCAGCAGATAAGAACTTAAAAAAAAATAAAGACATAAACAGAAAAACTTACTAACTATTACATATTCCTTTGGAAGACACGTTATTCTGGATTTCGCATTCCGTTAAGTTGAACTAATGTCTCAAAACGCGCCCTGTCGAAAGCTTTGGTATATAGGTCTGCCAAGTTGTCAGAAGAGGCAACTTTGACTAACCTAATCAGCTTCTTCTCGGCACAATCACGAATGAAATGGTGACGAATATCAATGTGTTTCGTCTTGCTATGCTTTACCGGATTATTGGTTATTGAGATCGTCGATTCATTATCGATCATCATTGGAGTGTCGGTAAAGTTTAGTCCATAGTCTCGCAGTTGCTGTTGTATCCACAATACTTGGGAACAACAGCTGCCAGCTGCAACATACTCAGCTTCACATGTAGAAATGGCTACTGAGCTTTGCTTCTTGTATTGCCAAGACACAAGTCTACCTCCTAGGAATTGACATCCTCCGGTCGTAGACTTTCTATTTTGGTTGCATCCACCATAATCCGAATCAGTATACGCAACAAAATCTAAGTCTCCTTCAATCGGATACCAAAGTCCCAGCTTCGGCTTCCCTTTGAGGTAACGAAAGATTCTTTTTACAGCTTGCATATGTGACTCTTTCGGATTAGCCTGATATCTTGCGCAAATACAAACAGCGAACATAATGTCAGGTCTAGATGCAGTCAGATACATTAGTGATCCAATCATAGCCCTATATAAAGTAGGATCTACATTCTGATCACTCGATGTATCAGGACCGAGTCCGTGATTTTCTGGAATAGGAGTTTTGTAAATACGAGATTCATCCATCTTGAAGCGTTCTAACAGCTCATGTGTATATTTAGATTGATGAATAAAGAAACCATCTTTCTTTTGGTCAACTTGTAACCCTAAGAAGAAGTTCAACTCTCCCATAGCAGACATCTCGAACTTGCCTTTCATAACTTGCTCAAATTCTTGACACATCTTTTCGTCAAATGACCCAAAGATAATGTCATCAACATATACTTGAACAAGTAGAAAATCCTTTTTCTTCCACTTCACAAAGAGTGTACTATCAATTCTTCCTCTTGTACTATCAGTTCTATTCCCTCTTGTAAATTAGTACCAATTTCTTCCAATGATTGCACATATGAATCAGTACTGTGCATTCATCTGAAGATGGTTGTGTGTCACTAGTTGATGCATGATTCGGATCTACAAAAGTTGTATCTCTAGGAACACTCGATGTTGGTGCAGGGCCAATATCCCCATCACCCGACAATAAATGTTCAGAGACCGCTGCGTCAACTTTGTAGTCACTGATTAGGACATTAAATGACTTAAAGAGATCTGAATAGTCGAATTGCCAATCTAATCCCTTATGTACGTCATGTGTGTAGCTCGTAACTTCAATGTTATAAACTATTTCCACATGTCCCGTAGCTTTATTGAAGACACGTTTGTTTGGTGAATTAGGCACATAACCTAGGAAATATCCTTCGTCAGCCTTCTCACCAAATTTTTGTTGATTGCTAGTCTTCAGCAAAGTACATGAAACTACAAAGGGTTCAAACCCTTTTAAGTTAGGTTTCTTATTGTTCAAAAGCTCATAACAAGTCTTGTTCTGCTTTTTAACCGTAAGAACTCTGTTTAGAACATGACATGCTGTATTCACCGCTTCTGCCCAGAAAATGACAGGAAGCCTTGAATCTGCAAGCATTGTTCTAGCTCCTTCAATCAACGTTCTATTTTTCCTTTCAGCAACACCGTTTTGTTGTGGTTCATACGGTGCACTGAATTGATGATGTATTCCTTTGCTTAAGCAATAGACATTGAACGTTGAATTCTTGAACTCTGTTCCATTGTCACCACGAATTCTCTTAATTCGTGTTCTATAGACATTCTCTATTAGATCTAGGAACTCCATAAGAATACCTGGAGTTTCATCCTTAGATCCCAAAAAGAATACCCAAGAGAATCTAGAGAAATCATCTGTGACAACTAAACAGTACCATTTGCCACCTATGCTTCTTTTGCTTATTGGGCCGAAGAGATCCATATGTAAGAATTCAAATGGCGAGAAGATTGAGTTTTCAGTCTTAGACCTGTGTGGTTTTTTATGTTGCTTTCCTTTCATGCAAGGAACACACTTGTCTTCAGACTCGAAACGTTTTTCTGGTACACCTAGAACTAACCCATTCTTGGTTATGAAGTTCATTTTTCGAAAGTTCAGAAGCCTTGGATAAAAGACATGTCGACTCCATCGAAGTAATAGGAGCACCCATGTTGATTGCATAGATGTCCTTCTTCTTTGGAGCCCTCATTAATATCCATTCATCAGGGATGGTGAAACCCGGCTTCAGGACTAAGGCCTCTGTCTCATTGAAATGTACAGAGAGACCTTTATCACAGAATTGGGAAACACTCACTAGGTTGTGACTTAGTTCTTCAACATAATTCACATTCTCTAGAGTTAAAGTTCCATTTGAAACTTTTCCTTTCCCTGTTATAACTCCTCCTTTATCACCAGCGAAATGAACACGCTGTTTCATTCCGCCTTTGAAGTCCTTCAGTAGACTTCTTTCACCTGTCATGTGCCGAGAACAACTACTGTCTACATACCACCAACTGTCCTTGTTCACAGTCTGCTCCTGCACATAACACGTTGTACACAATTAGTTCTCAAGAGGGACCCAAGCCATTACGGTCTTGGTCTGTCCCTTATCATCAACAATTTGTACTTCTTTAAAGTGACCATAACTATTATTATCAATAGTCTTGGTAACTGGCAAAGAAGTTGTAGGTTGTTGATGATTTGAATTGTTATGCCTCTGAGGAGAGTGAGTAGAAAACCTCTTAAGCATATAATCAACTCGATGTGTACGAGAAGTAGAACCATTCTCAAATTGAATATGGTTTCTAATAGGAGTCCTAAACCTCGACGGCGTCTTATCTCTAGGCTTAGAGTCATTTAAAATATAAGGCCGTTTAGGTTTAGGTGGAGAGACACCATGAGTAACATCTCTTTTCAAAGTGTTCACAAGTTTACTACCTAATCCCGGTTTGGTACCTAATCTGTCTACATTTGAACTGAGGACTTTTGGTGTCTCATTGTTATTCACGAGCCTAACCGATGTTTCCAACTTCTTGTTAGGACAACAAGAAGCCACATGCCCCTTTTGGTGACATTTGAAACATGATTTATGCTTTCGTGACTTAACCCCTTTTGCCTTTTCGTGTTCAGTCTGAGTTTCAGACACTAAAGGTACATCTTGTTCCTTAATAACCTTATCATTTATGTCAGTATCAACCATCATTCCACTCGAGACAAATTGTACTTTAGGGAATGGTGTGTTCTTACTAACATCAGATGATAGATCTTTATGAACAACCTTCTATGTCTCTAACTTTCCAGACTTTTTAGTTACTATCTCCTCAGGTTTAGTATCTAAATCCATCATTTCGAAGTTAACAGAAGTAGTATAATTAGAGTTAAAAGGAGGAGGCACATCAGTGTATCCTAATCCAGTTTTATCTTTTGCACTACGTTGAGCATCAATTATAGAATCCATAGTTAAAGAAGAGGTTCTATAACTTTCAAATTTACGATTTAGCTCAACTAACTTCAATTTTGATTCAGCTAGCTCCTTATCTTTATTTGCAATACTTTGATTTAAGTCTCTTAAATTTAAATAAAGGCCATCTATCTTAACACATTGTTCATTAATTGTGTCCCTAAGATTGGTCTTATCAGCAACATCAGACTTAATCTTTTCTTTAAGGGCTAGTTTGTCTTCACTAAACCTTTGTGCATCACATTTAGCTATTTCTAATTCAGATTTTAAAGTATTATATGAATCAGCGAAAACACTAACTTGTGATTGCAGATTAGTAACTAGATCACAGACATCAATAAGAGTAAGCAAATCCAGACATACCCTTTTCTTGTCTGTTTGAATATCAGCCATATGTGTTACAAAGTCATCAGGACTCATGTCCTCAGTTGACTCCATGATCAGCACATCCTCATCACTTGCTCTAGGTGTGACTTCTGGCACCTTTGCTTGATAATCCACATCAGTCGGCATATAGGATGTAGATTCAGCAGCTTTCTCTTGATCATCTATTTCAGCCATAAGAGCATGCTCAGACTGAGTAGACCAATCATAAGTTCCATCAAGCTGTTGAACCACCAAGGCTTTGGAAGCTAAAGAACTTCCCGAGCCTTGTCTTCCATTGCTGACATCAACCTTTGGTCGTTGAAATTCCCTAGCAAAGTGTCCGTAACCTTGACAGTTATAACACTTAACTTTGGACTTGTCAAACCCTGGTCGATTTCCTACCACCTTTCTACCAGTACGCTTCAAGAAATTTTTAACTCTCCTTGACACCATAGCTAGTTGCCACTGGAGATCCATTTCTTCAAGGTCATCAGGGTCTATCTGATCATAATCTTCATCAAAAGCCGCAGGATCATTGATTTTCCCTTGAATGTAGTTTTCATAGGAAGCAACAAAAGAGGCAAGAACAGACAATTGTTGTTCAGCAGATTTCACACTCATCGGCATCTTCTGATGCCCTTGAGGTGACTTCTCAGTAGTTTTCTCTTTTGCTTCACTTCCAGAAGAAGCAATAAAGCACAAATCATCGGTTATCAATTCACCCTTTTCTCCAGTATCACCAACTAGTAAGGCAGTGGTCGAACTGGATGAGGCATTAGAGAGAGTGGATTTGCCATGATAAAGAACGGGATTCTGTAACTGATCAGAATCTGTTTCTCTCATTTTGTAGGTGAAATCATAACCCCTGAGCTTGTCAATAGCCTGCTCAAGAGTCATTGTAGCATATCGCTCTTCATTGTCCTTGAGCATAATTTCATGCATTTCCCACTTAGACGGTAAACCCTCAATAAACTTGTCGGTTTTCTCCGTATCAGTAAAGAAGATCTCATGGTCATCTAGCTCACTTAGTAGATGGTAGTATCTCGTGGTGTAGGCATCAAGATCTTCTCCTTTAAAAGCTTTAAACACAGTAAACTGCTTCTTAAGGAGATTCTTCTTTCCCGCCCGCACTTGTGGACTACCCTCACATCTTTTCTCCAAAGCAATCCAGAGTGCTCTAGCAGTGTGAAAAGATTTCAATTGATGATTGATCTCCTTAGGTAAACTCATTTTGATTGAAGAATGGGCTTTATTTTCAATCTCAAAGTCTTTCTTCTGGTTATCACTCATCCGATTGTAGGGTACAATAACTGTTGCATTTTCAACAACAGTTGTAGGTGCAGCGTATCCATTCTTGATAGACATCCAGATTGACAAATCATGGAATCTATAGTATGATTCAAACCTGTCTTTCTATCCATAGTAATCCTCAAGTCTAAGCAATTTAGGTGGAACATTAGATTTTCCAATCTCGTGGTCCATCTCAATCATTTTACTCAAGTCAGACATCTTTGTCAATCTCAGAAGTTAAAAAGTCACAAAAAAATCAGAAGGTTCGGTTCGAAGGAATCTCAGTTCGCAGGAACTCACTTCGCAAAACTCAGTTCACAGAAACTCAACTCAGTTCGCAAATCTCAGTTCGCAACTCTCATTCGGTTCGCAAACTCGGTTCGGTTCGCAAGTGGTCTCGGTTCGCAAAACTCAACTCAGTTCGCAAATCTCAGTTCGCAACTCTCAGTTCGGTTCACAAACTCGGTTCGGTTCGCAAGAACTCAATTCGGTTCGCAGCTTTCACTTCGCAGGAACGGCTGAAACCCTAAACTCAGTTCGCGAAACGGCTGAAAAACCCAAAAACGAAAATGTCAGTTATTTTTACGATTAAAACTTGTGGTTTTCGATCGTAAACGAAACTAAAAACGTCCAGAGAGTGATTTTGGTCGTAAATAAGTACGTAATGCACTAAACACAACCCGAAATCACACGTTATTATCCTAAATAACCTCGAACCTACGCGTATCTAGCCGTAGGCTTTGATACCAATTGTAAGTCCGGTTGTGGCGGATCGATAACGAGGTTATCTAAGGTATTAAGGTGCGGAATCCCTCAATACTAGTTATAGGATCTATAACGAATTCTTTCGCAATATATTAGCGAATCAATTTTCTAATTGCTTTGTATCGATTATAACAAGTGTTAACGATCAATACCTAGCCTTTAAAATACTTAGAAGTTCTCTGGAATCGCAGGGCAGCCGGTAATCGAAAATGGCAAAAGTCCCCAATATGAAAACCTAGTTTTTCATATATACTCGTCTCGGTTCATAGGCTCGTGGGCTCTGCGAACTGACTCAGTTCGCAGCCCATGTTGGCCCAGCGAACTGACTCGGTTCGCAGGCCATACTTGTCCTGCGAACTGACTCGGTTCGCGGTCAACCTTGGTCAACATTTTTCAGCCTTTTGATATTTAACTCTAAAATTTTTACCAAGCAATATATTTCATTTACAATTCAAAATCAATGTACAAACTTGATTACAATTACTAAAAGTACTATTACAAGCTATAACAAGCTAGATCTGTTGTCACAAAATATGTCTCAACAGATAAGTTCTAAGATATTATAAATAAAACTACATTAAGTTAGTATTATAAGGTTTCCCTTTTTACACTTTTTTTAAATTTCACAATAACGAAGGATTCAGACGTGTCACCAAAATATGACCATTTTGGCAATTTTTAGAGACCAACTAATTTGACATTGCACATGCCTAATGACTTACAACTTTTTCCCACAAATACAACCATTCATTTTGACTCCTAGGCCATGGCAAAAGCATTATATTTCTCTTATATTCCCTTGGGGTATTTAGACTCATTAACGACCCATATGCACACCAAATGACCCATTTGAAATTCAGCGACATTTTAGCCATTTGACCTCCATGGTCAACCCTTATAAGACAATTCCAACACAAGTAACAAATTCCAATAGCCATAATCGATCAAAATTAAACTTAGACATATAACTCGATTTTCCCAAATTAACATAGTTACTTTGAAAACATCACTATAATAAAAACAACATTATCATTAGACAATTCTTCATAGCTACATCAAGACAATTAGTTATCCCCACAAAAGCTTCCATATTATCAAAAGGTGTATGATTTGGGCGATTTACACAAGTAATACAAAACGATAATTAAAGAGGATAAGGGCTTGCTAACTCACTATAAGCAAGCAATCCACGCTAGTCCTTCGCAATGGCCTTTCCTTCCCTACGACCACCTTCACCTACAATATTCAACACTAAGAAAATAAGCACATTGCTTAGTGAGCATATAAGCAATTAATTAAGTAAATCACAACATCAAGCCACCATTAGGAACAAGCAATGATCACTAATCACTAGAAACAACAATAATTTCCACATAATCTTAAGCAATTAACTAGTGAGCAATATGTGGAGATTTAATCACTATGCGGATCCGCGACCAATAATCACTTAGCACCATACCACGTCGATATGCAAACTAAAACAACATAATGTGCTATGCACATATTCAACAACAACACTATGCTAACAAAGTTAGCTAATCTCTACATATTTGCTCATTTCACATAGTTCATCAATAAATATCAACAATTAGAAACAAGATAAGATACAAGCAATACCCCACACTTGATTATGTAAACCTCTTGCTCGGAAACAATCCGGAATTACACAATCATTACCCAATTAATTCTCATATACTCACCTTTGCTTTTAGGAAATTATGACGATTTACAATCGGTTATGAAGGCCACGTCTTTGCTTACCTATCATATAACATATAACAACATAACAACACATTTAGCATCTAATAATTATCAAAATTTACTAACTACAAGTATCAACCCATCACCCATTTGGTTTGACCAGGTTTGACTTTAAGTCAAACCACACACAAAATCCCATTTTAATGATCATACTCAATCAAATGTTTAATCCTTTGAATCACTACTTTAATTTACAATAACTACATCACTTAAATCTTTAAACTAGTAATTAAGGTGGTTTAGTAACAGTATACAAAGATTTCTACAATACCCACCTTAATCACTATGCATACAATTCAAACTATAAATTCATGGGTTGAACTAGTATTTATAACAATCATAATAACACTAACTAACATCAATTTAATCATTTCTCAACCTTTAATTTCGGATTAAATCACTAGCTATACAAAACCCATCAAAACCTAATTTCTAGGTTGAAACAATGGAGAATGATGATTTTACCTTGATTGGGGATGATTTGGGAACTTGAATTCAGATCAATTGATGTTAATTTGGTGTTAGGGATTTGGTTTCTTTCTTCTTGTTCGCTGGCCTCTTCTCTCGATTATTCTGGAACATGTTACGGGTTTGTATATAAGTGTTAATATATATTTATTTTATCTTTATTAGTTAAATTGGTATTTACACTACTAACCCGTTCAATTATTGTCTAGAAACTTAACACACCCCACATTTAAATATTCAAAACTCCTAATATTTCATACGATTTATAAAATCGTTTTATAATATAATCATATTATATTCATAAATTAATACCTTAAATTTCGGGGTGTTACAGAACCACTTTCTTAAAATATGCTTTATTCATCGAATAGTGCCCTATCTTACCACTTGACTAGTAAAAAGCCCTTCTACTAGAAAAAAAGGACTAAAAAGTAATTTTAAACTCACGCCGACTTGGTAAAATATTAACCAGTAATATATTTTTGGTGAAGTCACTATTTTAACATTTCACAAATATTATATAGCATAAACAAATATATTCAAGGTCAAAGTTGAAAAAGAAAGACTTCAAAAGTCAAAACAGAACAATTAAATTGAGACGGGGGAGTAACAGGCATTGTTAATTTATATAATTGTATATTAATTAAAATCCTAAGTTTTGATATAAAAAGTTAAAATCCACATTTTTATAAACCTTCAACGCAACTTGACAATATGTAGTTGTTGATATCGCTCATGACATTGCCCTTTTACGAGTCAAAACGATACCCTCATCCAGTCAACGAAAAACCAAATGGTTAAAACCGATCCATCTAAATAGTAATATGGTTCGATTCTGTTCGAATTCAATTATTTTTTTGAATGAATCGAATTGACATTTTGAGAACAAAAAATTCAAATAGATTAATATTAATAGATCGGATTTAATCTGATCCATTCAAATGAACACTGTGTGAGAACTATAAAAACCGCATACCCTCTTGTTTATCCTCACCGCCCTTTCTTAAAAAATACAAATGCCCCAAATTAATACCTTTTGATAACCAAATTACTAGAACTCACAACATTCGCTCGTTGTAATATTATTATTTATTTGTTTCTTATTATAACTATTATAACTATTATTATTATTATATTATTTATTAATTATTATTATTATTATTATTATTATTATTATTATTATTATTATTATTAAATTGTAGTAGTAGTAATAGTAGAATCATCATTGAAAGTGATGTTATAACCTTCTATATAGTTACATTTGTTATAGCATTTGACAAAGCAATACACACTTCCAATAAGATTTTAATAGGTAGACAACTAAACCTAAACTTTAGTAGTAATTCATGAAATATCAAAGTCAAATTAAACCTACTATTACATAATATAAGACTTTTATATTTATATTTATATCTAATATAAAAAATTGTAATTACATCTAACATTAGATTGACCATAATATTTAAACTTAAATTTAATTTAAATAAATGATATGCTAGTAGCTATGACTACATTACCTAGTTGTCATGTTCATAAGATAATGAATCGGTCAAAGAATTATATCTCACTTAAAACAACTAACCAATATAATAAACATCTTGATCTAGCATTAAGATTTTATAAACTTTTTATAATAAGAAAACATAATTACTTTAATAATGAATAAATGTAATCATGGATTGTACATGTCGTTTGACCTTTTATATTAATTTTATATTATCACTACCATGACCATAATATTTAAATTTAAATAAATGATAAGCTTGTAGCTATCAATTTTATAACCCTTTCAAATGTGAAACTTTGGCCCATGGACCTATTTAGTTAAATTTTACCAATTAATCAACTTTATTAGCGGAATTGTCGGTTTCCATCACATTTTACTTTTTTGTTTCGAAAGATTTGTAACCTTTCTTTCTATTAAACCTACATAAAAATTAGTTACAAAGTTCAAAGTTCGGGATCATGACAAAATCATCAATATGATTGGCCTACGTAATTTATTTATATTTCTTATAAAAATCTCTTGTAACCAGATATGAATTTTTGAAAAGAAAATGAATTGGTTTTTGTATCATCTTTAATGGCATCTTCAAAGCCTCTCTCACAATGGAGTCCAACATTTACACAATTCACTTATGCGTTATTAAGGTGATAATTTTGGTGTGTGGTTGTTCTTCATTTGATGTATAGGGCATAAAGTCATGTCACATATGTGCAAGAGTCTCTTCTCTTCGGATTTTTTTACACATTTTGGATATCATTTCAACTTGTGGACGGCAGCTTGAGTTAATTTCACACATTTTGTATGTTTTTTTTTTATTGTCAATTTCAAATTGTAACTACTATTGTAATTCATGGATTAATATTACATTTGAACTCACATCAATAATTATGAGAAGTGAATATCAAAGTAAATAAAATTTCAGCCTCTGGCCTTTGCTAAAAATAATCAACTTATTGTTGTATAGTCTATTTTAATATAAAGAGCATGGGATGTAGAAACACCGTTTTTCACCATAACAATGTTACTGAAAAGTGAGAGTGTGAAAGACAGTGTTCTAAATAGTGTTCTGGACTTTTTGATTTTCTATTTTTCTAATATTTTAAATACCAATAATAGAATAAATTAATTTAAATAACAAATAAACTAAATAAAAATAAATTCATTCTTTAAAAATTAAAAGAAAACATTACAAGTCCTAAAAAAGACATAATTAAAGACATTATTAAAGACATTATAGTGAATTATAGAGTTTTTGAGTTTTTTGAGTTTTTTTTTTAAGTTTTGGAGTAAAAAAAGTGTATGAATTGTGTTTTGGTTTGTGGAAGAAGTGTTGTTTAACTAGAGAGTTGGAAAGTGAAAAAAAAACTGTTAGGTTCCCTTATTTTAGGATCTCGACTTTTCGTTTGACTCAATTGAAAGGCGGAAACAATCAATCAAGTAATCGAAACGTAAACACAAACACAACGATTTTATAATCTTTTCGTATATATTAACACTTGAAGAATAAAGATTACAAATCACAAACTTTCCTCTTCTCACACTCTCTACCGTATCTCTACCTTTCTCTAGGGTTTTATCACTCCAAAAACGAAATTCTAACTCTCTATTTATACACATTCTGCCGATCCTGCGACACTAGCTCAGTGTCGCAGGCCACCACCCTATTGCGACATTTGCTCAGTGTCGCCCTATGCGACACTAACCTAGTGTCGCATGAACAGTGATTTTGTTTATATTTTCTATCTCACTATCCATTTACATACTTGCATATACACACTAAACACGATACATACGCAGACTAATTGACTTTGACAATTGCAATTGTTTGACCAAATGACTGACACACATTATGCACCAACAAACTCCCCCATGTCAGCAGCTTGGTCAAAATAATCTTCAATCAGTCTGAACCAACAAACTCCCCTATTGAGATAGCTTGGTCTTCAGAAATGTTGATGTTCAGTTTCATGTGACTGACATCCAATTAGATCTTCAACTTCAGTAACCATCATCTCTTTCATCAATAGCTTCTCCAATAGAATTTATCTTCAAAGTCTTTGGAGAACTCTCATCAATTCTTATCTTTTGAATATGAGCATGATATGTAACTTGAATAAAATAACTCAGAAATAAAATATTTTTGTAATTTTCTTTATAAGACAGAATTAAAATACTGAAAGCAATAAATAAATAAACAATCTTTTTGGGGACAGAATTGTTTTGGTCTGGTTAGGGATCATAGCAGGATAACATGCAATTATTAGGAAATAGTAAGTGTTATTTCGATTATTAGTATATTTGTCCACTTGAAATTTACGTGACATATCTAAAGCAGTTTTTTAAAAATTAGTTCAAAATGATTATCGATATTGTTGTCCACCTAAACATTTCATACTTAAGTTAAGGAACTTTTAACAGTCCTTTGATCTTATTATGAGTATGCATATTATTAGATATAAAACATATTTAAGATATACATTTGAAATTAAAACATGTTAGTATTTTCCATGTAAAAAGTAATAACATGTGACACCCGGCGAATTAGGCCGTCATTAGTAATAAATTGTTGGTTATTACCACTTGTAATTAGTGTGAAATAGGACTAATTACGGAACATTTTGTATATTGTATTATACACTCATACGTAATTAAATTTTAATTACGCAATTTTAATCGGATGGAGTCCGACTCGATTTATATGGACGTTGGTGAAAACCCTTTTTCATAAATAACGTAAATCTATTTTATAATTAAATAGTAGTTATGATTATTACGTAATAATATACGAACACTTTACGTTTTATGCAAAATGTACAATACGTAACGCAAACCCGCGCGAAAACATAAAGGAAATACAAATTTAAAATGTAACAATTTAATTGAACAAACAAATAAACCAAAAGGAGACTCACATATTAATATAACAATTATGGAAACAAATAAATTAACTAAGTGGGCAAGTGGGGGAGAAATCGTGTGAAACCCACATTTGATATGGGAGTTCTGCAAAGCCTAAGACTTCCTAGGCCGGCCCCTCCCACATCTCCCAATGGAATATCATCATTTTGGTTACTTACACACACAACTTAACCCCTCATTAGTCAAAACTCCCAGAACTTTACCCAAAACTTCCTCTCATTTCCTCTCCTCACAGCAACCACAACCAGAAATCCTTCCATCTTCACTTTTACTCTAAATTCTCACAAGAAATCCCAAGAGAGCTTACTGGTAACCGAAAGTCAAGCTACATCACTCTCGTTCTCATCGTATTCATCACATACTTTTCGGGTAAGAACACTTTTCTCAACTTCCCTTTTTATTATTCGTAAGATCGTGTTTATTTAACATGCTAGTAAGTTCACTCACAAGATCTAAACTAAAAACCACTTGGAAGGATCTTAAAACAAACATTTTAAGGAAACTTACCGAAAAACCACCTATAACTTCGAACCAAAAATCGAATTACTCTTACAAGTATAAAATGGTAAGATTTAACGTGTAAAAACTTCAGTCCTAAGCGAAATCTACTAAATCGAAACCCTGGAACAAAAATGATTTCCCAGAAACAAACGGTAGAAAAACACTAACAGTAGTAAGTAAAACGAACTAACAGTAGAAACTAAGGAAATACGCTAGCAGTGGTAACCCGGTAAAAATGAGTTAGCAATGCAAACTAAGGAATTGCACTAGCAGTACTAATAATGTAAACGACCTAGCAGTACTAATAATGTGAATGAACTAGCAGTATTAAAAATGAACTAGCAGTACTAATAAGTGAAAAGAACCAACAGTAGAAACTATGTAAAACCTTCAGTCTGTGGAATTAGCGACACAAAACCTTCTGTCGCAAAATCCTTGAGTCTGAATCTGTGTCACCCAGACTGAACCTTCTTAAGCTTAGCGACACAACCCTTGAGTCGCTACCTTTGAAACCAGCAGTATTAACTAGCGACACTAACCCTTGTGTCGCAACACCTTCAGTCTGTGCAACACCTTCAGTCTGTGCAACACCTTCAGTCTGTGCAACACTTCAGTCTGTGAACCAACCCTTAGTCTGTGAACCAACCCTCAGTCTGTGAATCTCAGTTCGCGATAAGCTCAGTTCGTTAGCCAATGATTCGGTTCGCAGCATCTCAGTTCGGTTCGCAGCGACTCGGTTCGCAGCCTCTCAGTTCGGTTCGCAGCATTTCAGTTCGCATCGCAATAACTCAGTTCGCAACACAGATAGATCCAAAAACATAATTTCACAAAATAATTTACTTCGCGCGATGATACATGACAATGATACTTACTCGGATACGCTCAATAAGAACTTTTACGAGTATACATCAAAACGGAACATCATAATAATACCTTTAAGAATTATTAATACAAACCTTCACCAACGGGCCATACATGTTTCCTAAACATAATCATGGAACGAACAACATAAAACATAACTAGTTGAGTGGACAACTAGCATGAATGATCTTTTGAGACATTCACTCATATATAACCTTGTACGTTTAGGGCGCGAGAAGGTTACATCTTTGGACATACGTTTATTAATTTAAACGCACGCTTTCAAGACTCAGGTGAGTCTCATAGCCCCACTTTTACAGTTTTATACTATGGGGTTAGATTACATACACTGTTTATTATAATCACAAGTAACTGAAACAACTCTTATACGGATTGCATGAGACCTTTAATCCACTGAAAGTCCTCACCTTATCATAGTTCGTTAATCGTATGAGCGCGAGTATTATTGGATAAATCTATCGGGGATTGACATCCCCGTCCGGGCTAGTCGCTCTAGTCGACCCACGGACGCATTAATATTTGACTGTTACAGGTGTATCGGATTATGCATCTGCCCGAGGCACAAACTAGGTTAAGCGTCGAACTGTGAGACTCATGGCAATAGTATACACTTATTTTGCATTTGTGCAACACTGATTAAATCTTGTGATTATTACCAACTTTTGATAACTGTTTCAAACCTATGAACTCACTAACATTATGTTGACCGTTTTAGTATGTAATCTCAGGTACGCAGACACAGTAGGATGGCCTACAGGGAAACCCTAGCTCGAGTCGCATGCTTTACAAACAAACAAAGAGATTTTCCTGCATTACTATTTTTGTATTGGTAGTTATGTACTAAGATCTCCAGTCTTTTATGCGAACTCGCTGATAGAACAAACGTGTATTTTTAGTGAACAATGTATTTTTATGGAATGTAATTCTAAACGTCTCATTTAGAGGTCGTTTGTTATAACTTGTGTAATGATCCATGATTAGTCGCGCCCCGACCCGACTTCCGCTGCACATCAGATTTGGGGGTGTGACATAACATAGTATGTAACAACCACCAAAAAATATCAGGTTAACACTTAACTTAATCTTCACCTAAATCTGGACCTGACTTTCTTAAGGATTAAGTTAATACTGCTGGGCAAAAGTTACTACTGTTGGCCGTAGTTAGTACTGTTGGTTAGAAGTTTATACCTCTTACCGGGTTAATACTGCCAGTACAAGTTAAGTTAATACTGTTAATACAGTTAGTACTGCTAGTGCAATTGTCACCGTTTCCACTGCTAGCACAAATATCTCAGTTAGTACTGCTAGTGCAATTGTCACCGTTTCCACTGCTAGCACAAATATCTCAGTTAGTACTGCTAGTACAATTCCTTAGTTTCCACTGCTAACACGTATTTCAGTTTCCACTACTAGCACAAGTTTCTACTGCTAGTGAGTTTCTACTGGTAGTCGAGTTACTACTGCTCTCATTGTTTCTACTGCTTGTGTTACCACTGCTAGTTCAGTTTCTACTGCTAGTCAGTTTCCACTGCTAGTTCAGTTACTACTGTTAGTCCAGTTTCTACTGCCCGCATTGATTAATACTGCTTGTGACATCCAGTTACCACTGCTAAGTAGTTAACACTGCTGGCACAACTCACCATTTCCACTGTTAGTTCAAAGTTTCCACTGTTAACACATTAATGTCCCAAACAAATCATGAAGTACTAAGTGTCAATCTATTACCAGTGAGATGCTTAAACGATTTTAAGACCAATCAAGTGTTGCCACACACACAGCAAAACCTCCTGCCCGATATAAAAGCTTTTTAAGTAATATTAAAAGATAAGTAACCATTCGTATTCTGTAAAAAGGAACTTTAAGATTTGAAATAGAGTTAAACCGTGCACGCAAAAAGGGTTATGATTACCTCTTTTCCCTCAAAATCGGCTTGCAAACCTAATTCCCATAAAACCCAATCAATTAACTTACACTCCCCATAAAATCACCTCCACCTTCACCCAATCAAATTCCCGGATGATAATCTTATACACTCCACCTTTTATTCCTTTTGTTTCAACTAACAGAGAATACACATTCATATTCAAAACTCACTCATCTATTTTCTCTCAAACTCTCTCAAGACTTATACTCGGTTTTAACCAAAGCACCCAGTTTATTCATCATCTTTCATCCACAACTCAACCACTCCGGGGAAACCTGCTCAAACTCAACTTCCTGTGGATAGAACTTCATCACTCCTAACATACACTCCTGGTCGAAGAGGTAATCATAAAGTGCAAGAATGTTTACATTCTATTCTGCACAACCCACTTATTTTCATTCTATTTACTGTTACATTTCTTAAAACATGTGTGCATTAGGGTTTTCGTACCTGAAATATGATAATGTTTTGAAAATAAAACACACACTTAAAGTTTGTTCGAATCATTTACATACGGATTTTATAAAAAGTTATGTGTTTTTGGTAAAATAAGAAAATTGGACAACTTTCTGTCCAGATTTTCAAGTTAACGTTGGACAACCGTATCCCCCTCTATTCTTCATAAAAATGGTGACTCTAAACTGGGAATAACTTGCTTTCTAATCTTTCACACAAAACCTAAATCATACACCAAAGATCAAATATTTTGCGGTGTATCAAGAAGATGTCCAGAAATTGTTTAGTCTTGCTAAGAAGAGTCACAAAACCAACTACAAAAACTTGGGCAGATTTGTTATTTAAAACCGTGGGTAACCGATTTGTACAATCTATCATATTAAAGCATATCACTAGACATTAATGGACACTTTACTACTGGACTAGGTCTCGATTAGAGCATCTCTTCAGTTGCAACATTCTCACAGCTTAAACCGTTAACTCAACTCACAAGGTGAGTTCATTGTCCCCTCTTTCTGATTTCTATTTTTGGGGCTGAAAGCATGCAATTACTTTAAACTTTTGGTTGAACTTTTACGTATTATCAACTGCTTTGAACTGTTTTTACGCAAACTGTGGTATGTCAACATGTTAAGCTTGGGTTTTTCTTATACTCAAAGTCCCCTGTAACTAACCCACCACTAATTAACTCGTAGCGACGAGCCGTAGATATTATGGGTAGCATGCTATTTAGGGTAGGACCATCCCTCACTCACACTTCAACGTGGGTGCATAATATCGCCTTTTACTCATGTTTGTTGAAGAACATGCAGCTCTTATACTTTGGGGCAACGGTCGGATAACCGGATTAGTTGTGGTCTCAAGGCTTATACATTCTCTCTTTATTACCACATGTTTACTTGCAATATCTTTATCAACCAAATGCTTGTTATAACTGTCCCGATTGGACAAACACAGGGATGATAGCGTCCACGAATCGGACGGCTATACCCACACTTATGTCCACAATTGGACACACTTTCGGTTTAATTATTTCAAACTTTGAACTCACCAACTATGGCCATAGTTGACCTTTTATTTTGGCATGCTTTTCAGGAGAACGTCGGTAAGCACGGATCATATGTGGGCTAATGCATGGGATTATGTCGACCAAGCCATTTAAACGGACTTTGAACTAAATTTTTGTAATATGTTTGTAATAATGCCGTATACTTTGAACAATTTGATGTATTTTTGGATGCCTCCAAGGCTGTTTTATCGTAATTTAAATGGTATGGTTGCTATATCTTTGTGTTGTGAAATCATTAGCTGTGACACCTCGTGTTTCCGCTTTAGCGGGGTGTGACATAGTAATATCTTTAGAACCAAGCTTAGAGGTGACAGGTCTGTACAACGTACAACAGAGTCACATAAACGTTGATTCGGGTTGAACGAACACCGGTCTGTACAATTAAACTAGAGGGTATAGGTCTGTACTTTCGTACAACAGAGTACCATAGTCTAACACAAATCAGTACTAGGTAATCTATTTATAGATTTTCTTGCATATTTATACAATACTATAAGTTTGCAAGATTACCACGGGTGCGTAATATTTGTCCGTAACTTAACACAGACTACGTACCTATGTCCTTTCAAAAATATATCAATTGAAACCAGGTCTGTATTTTCATACAACAAAGGAGACAACCAATATATTTTCCCAGATAAGACCAGATCAATATTCTAAACATGGATCTAAGATGTTAAGCATCCAAATATTAAGACTACGAGTCAAAAGTTCAGACTTAATGTCCTATTTTTAACTTAATGTCATACATAAGAGTATCTTTTATATAAAATAATATGCAAGTTTGACATTATGCTTCTTAAAAATTTAAGTATGAATGCCTACCAATACATCATGTAAGGAAGCTAAAGTTTAGAAAAACTGTTTTAACTATGCCAGATAAATCTATTGACACATCAAACATAAAACTTAAAGTTTCCATTTTGTACATGTTCCCTGATGTACTATCATTTCCGAAGTTGTTTACGAACACAATTCAACGTCCATTTTTAGAAATGTAGCAACTTTGCTTTTCTTTAATACTAATAAGTATAAAGAGTGGCTATTGCATTCTTCAAGAATTTGCCTGTTCATATTTTTCTGACTTTTAAATTAGAATTTTAAGATTACTCCCCCTGAACAGCAAATTCTTTACTCAAAAACAAACAAATAAATAATCATTAAAGAAAATAGATGTGACAACTTTGCTTATCTTGATGTGCGTTAATTGGAACACAAGAATTTGCCGTTGCCATTTTACACAAAGAATGTTTAAAGAAAAATTTCAAGTCACATATCAAATCAAATTCAAATTCTTTTAGCATTTTAACCATATCGTATCACTTCAGAAATTTCATCCATTCACTCAAACATCATCACCACACATGACCACCTTGAAATCAACCTTCTTCATCACATCCTTGCAGTCACTAAAAGGATTAGCTATCAAAACCTGACTGCATCACCACAAACAAACATTAGTACTTATGAGACACCCAAGCCTTGATAGACTTGGGTTGTCCACTATCATCCATAACCATCACGTCAATGAGTTTATGATATTTTAAAAACTCAGTTGATTTCATTGATGCGTCGTTTGTGGATTTAGGTTTCCAAACCTGGTTAGGTTTAGATGATTTGTTTTCAACAATGTTGTGCTTTTGGACTTGAGGTCTACTGGGCACACATTTGTTTACTCTAGCCATAGGTTTTGGAGACTTGGATGCACAACTAGATACAAGCGAAAACAAACCACACCTTGAAAAGGATTTTTGAAAAGAATTTCTAAATAATGAAGTTGTTGGCATCCCTCTACCAAACCTATCTAGGGATAATAACCGACAATCCCTAATGGTGTGGCCCTGTTGACCACACCGATAACACGATCGCCTTTCCACATACGGCCTTTTCCAGTGACTTCCCTCAAATTGTGTCGATGGAGGATTTACTGAGGGAGGCTTAGAGGTTGAGGCATTTACAGAACATGAACACAAGCGTACATGTTGATGTAGAAGCCTCTAAAGTTGAACAGGTAGATGTTGAAGGTTGTTCTTTAATAGATTTATTAATTATTTTCTCTTTCTTCAGATTACTCACAGATGATTGTGAATTATGTGGAGATTTTCCTTTTGAATCCTTCTTTGAGATTTTAACATATTCAGATTTATTTACAACCTTATTTTTGCCCTTATTATTTAAAACTTGTTCAATTTTATTAGTAAGTATATGATTTTCGGACTTAACATTAACCTTTTCAACTTTGACCTCAGACTCTTCTATTAAGTCCTCCATTTCAACAATCTCCTTAACACACACAGGAGATACAAATTTAGCCTTAACAAACTCAGGCATTTTAACAGTCGGTGTTGTATCAAGCACTGACTCAGCAAAAGATTTTGTATCTACCTTTGAAAAGGTAGGTATAAACTCTTTGGCTCCATCCTTTGAAGGCTTGGGCAGATAGTCAGAAGGAGTTGGTACATAGTGGTAACCAAGACCAGCCTTACTCTTCGTATCTAACCTTTGCGATTGGAGGATCTCGTCAAAGACCAGTGAGGATGTTGAAAAATTAGGCAGCTTTCTTTTTAATTCAATTACTTCGGCCTGTGAGTCAGCAAGTTCCTTTTTCATAATCTTTTTCATATTCATATAACTGTCCATTGCGTCTTGCTGACTAAAATTTTTGACCTTAAGTGCTTTTCTTTCTTCGAAAGCAGCATTTAATTTTTTATCAAAAGCCATCTCATTTTCTTTCAAAATTTTATTTGCCTTATGAATTTGTTCTAACTCAGACTTACCTGTTAAGTTTGTTAGTTAATCTGATACATGACACACAAGATAATGGCTCTTCAATAGGTACCTTAGGTTTACTCAAGATGTGAGCCATGAGAGCTTTATTTTCGCTCAGATCAGCCTGTGCACTCTAATCATAAGCTTCTTCATTCAACATTAGAAATGCATTTGAAGCGGTAGTAACAGGTTGCTTAGAAGGAGAAGGCTTTGTGAAGCTAGATGGGGACTGTTTGGCCTTCTCACATTCTTTAGGAAAATGCCAAAGATTCTGACAGTTGTAGCATCGCACTTTGCTTTTGTCGAAATCCAAACCTACATCAGTTTCATCTTCCAGGTTCTTTCTCCCAGTTCTCTACAAGTACCTTTTGGCTCTTCTAGTTAACATAGCCATATTCCACCTGATATCCATTCTTTCCAGATCATCAGGGTCGATTTGTTCAAAATCCCTTTCAGTGAGATCAATGGTACTGGTCTTCTTTGATAAGAAACTGTCATAAGCGCAGAGAAAAGCTTGGAAGACAGCAGCATTTTCTTCAGTAGCCGATGTCGGTGGTGTATTGGAAGAATAATATGCTCTTCCCTGTGATGAAGCACCTGTCTTAGAATTAGATGCTGAAGTATCACCGGACATGAAAACCACCCCACCAGTGCTCTCATCAGTAAGAGATTGAGCCCCATACAAGCTAGGCTCTTGAACATAGGCACTTGACTTAGTTTCTTTTCGTTGCATGTCAAGTGCATAAGCTTGCAGTCTCTCAATGAGATCTTCTAATGACAGTGCCATAACGTCCTCTTGTTCTTCCATCATCATGACACGTTGATCCCATTTCTTAGGTAAAGCACCTAAGAGTTTCTTATTCACATCCTCTGTAGCTAGGATAACTCCACCTTCAGATAACTCATTAACCAACCTTGAGTATCTATTAAACAGTTGAGTAACAGATTCATTAGGCAATATATCAAACAACTCAAACTGTATCTTCACGAGGTCCAGTTTACTCTTTTTATATTTTTCATTTCCCCCACAACGCTTTTCAATGGCTTGCCAAAGATCGTAAGCAGTGTCATTATGTTTAAACAATCTCATTACATCAATAGCTAAACTCATTGTTAAAGCGGAGTGAGTTTTTCGTTCTAAATCCCAGAACTTCTTCTCTTCTGGAGTCATAGACCTAACGGATTTTGGTGGAGCAACTCCTGGGAAATCTCCATCAGCAAGAGGATGAACATATCGTTCAAGCAAGGAAATCATCATATCAGGATCATTATAGGAGATGAAGCCCTCAAATCGTATTCTCCAATCAACATAATTAGTATTGACAGTGAATAACGGAGGTTTATTAGTGCTGCCCATCTCATTGTTATGTTTTAATAATTGAGTAAAGCTTTGAAGAGACATTTTTTAAACCAGAAATTGACCAACTCACAAATACACAGATGTTGAATGACGAGTTTTCAAATTTAGCCTTTTTGACTTTTCCCTCCAAATTTGATTCGAAAATATCGAAAACTGTCCGAGTACATCGAAACCTTTTCAAAACCAAAGTTAAGAACTTTTAAGCTTAACTAAGTTAGTGTCGTAGGAAAGTGTCGCAATGTAGTGTCGCACACTAGTGCCGCAGTCCAATTGAAATCAAACAAACTCTAATAGCGACACAGAGGTAGTGTCGCAGATTAATGTCGCACCAGGTGTCGCAACTTAGTGTCGCAGTTCAAATTAAAATCAAAACCCCAGTAGCGACACAAAAGTAAGTGTCGCACCTAGTGTCGCAGTGTCGCGGCCAACAGCTCCAAAAACCCTAAAAATCGAAAATTTTCAAAACCCTAAAGAATTTCGAACGATAATCGACGAACACACCCAAAAATATACTTCCAGAAGCCAAGTATTCAACTGATTGGACCCAAAACCTTGATCAAACCACCAAAAATACCACGAATCAAACTGAAAACTTTTTAATTAATGATCAAATCTTCAAACAAACGCTCGAAAGATCTCATACCACTAGTTAGGTTCCCTTGTTCTAGGATCTCGACTTGTCGTTTGACTCAATTGAAAGGCGGAAACAATCAATCAAGCAATCGAAACGTAAACACAAACACAACGATTTTATAATCTTTTCGTATATATTAACACTTGAAGAATAAAGATTATAAATCACAAACTTTCCTCTTCTCACACTCTCTGCCGTATCTCTATCTTTCTCTAGGGTTTTATCACTCCAAAAATGAAATTCTAACTCTCTATTTATACACATTATGTCGATCCTGCAACACTAGCTCAATGTCGCGACCACCACCCTATTTCGACATTTGCTCAGTGTCGCACTATGCGACACTAACCTAGTGTCGCATGAACAGTGATTTTGTGTATATTTTCAATCTTACTATCCATTTACATACTCGCATATACACACTAAACACGATACATACGTAGACTAATTGACTTTAACAATTGCAATTGTTTGACCAAATGAATGACACACATTATGCACCAACAAAAATAATTTCTTTTTTCTAAAAAAGGGGTCAAAAATGGCTAGTTTTTTTATTTTTATTTTTATTTTAATAAAAGAGTTGTTGGGCTAAAAAATTGGCGTTTTGAAAAAAAGGCAACGGGAATATTGTCCGGAACGCTGCAACGGTGCGGCAGAATACCGTTCGACAACGTTCTCAAACGGGAATTACGTTGGGAACGTTTCGAACCATGTACTCTACTCTAATGTAGGCGAATTAATAAGTTTTGTAAATTCCTACTCCATTTTTGTTTCCAACAGTTTTAGTTGCTTGTGTAGGATATCGTATGTATATGTATATGTATATATTTATATATATATATATATATATATATATATATATATATTATTGCTTCTATTTTAACTATTATTGGTATCAGAGCCATGTGCTCATCTTTTCAAGGTGGTAGAAGTATTGATATTTTATCTAAATGATGATAAATAATAGTATAACTTTTGTCATGTTAAAAGAAATCATTAATCAATATGTTGAAAAAATATACATCTACGTTGGTAAATCCTGTCGATCAGTCGGATGGATTAGCCGCATCAAGATGACAGTAAGACGGCCGGACCACGACGATATGGGGGTGTTCCCGTAGAAGGTATACTCATTCAACATTATAGATTAAGCTTTTGTTTTTCTAGACAAAGATACACAATTATTTAAAATCATTATGAATAAACTTTCAAAACTACTATTGAATCGAAAAGATAGTTCAGCTTCAGATATTGAAGAAGAACAGGATCAAACAAATTCTATTGAAATTTCTATATCAAATATTGAAAGTAATTTATTAAATTGGAATATACCCAAACAAGATGTTAGAACTATTTATAAAATAGGATCATTTGATTATTTTCAAGGATACTCTATAAAAACAACAGAAAAAACTTTACCTTTATTACAAAATCATCAAAATATACAACTGCTTTCTAGAACTGCAATAAAAGAACATAAGAAAAATTATAAATTTTTACATATAGGATAAGTTCAAGTAGCTATTAAACCTATGACAAGAATAGGATTAGACGTTCCTACACTTATTATATTAAGAGATGCTAGATTATTAAATTTTAAGAATTCTTTATTAGCTATGGCAGAATCTAATATATGTAATGACCCAATATATTTTAATTGTTATCCTAATCTTACTATAATCGTAATATACTAGATACTTTAACTTTAACAATTAAAACTAAAAATTTAGAAACAAAAGAAGGATCTGATCCAGTTGTAGTTATATATAGAATACACTATAAAATTGTTCTAGATTAATATCACCAAAAGACGAAACTCTTATATTTGAAGCTAATACTCAACATTCTAAAATAAATATACCCAAGAAATTAAAATGGAATGAAATTACACAAAATCAAAGTTAGAATATAGAAGATATAAGTATACCAAAACCTATAGATAATACTAATCAAGTATCTAATATTATAGAAAATACTGATGGAAGTATAAATATAACTTTTGAAAATAATAAGATAGAACCATCAAGATTTTCAACTTATATTCCAGAATCCTCTAGTTCTATGTCAGAAGATAACATATATTTAAGAAAAACTCAATCTATGAGAATGAGAGGAGTAGATTTTAATCAATCTATACCTAAACCTTTATATGAAGATGATAACAAAAGTGATGATTTTAATAATACTTATAATCCAACTAGAACTGAAGTAGATTGATATAGAAATGAACAATTATGAGTGATACAAAAGTACAAATGGTTAATGATAAGAATTCTACTATAAGTTTATGTTTAAAAATGCTATATGCAGAATCAAAAGAATTAAAGAGAGAATTAGAATATATTAAACATAATAAGATAAAGGGGAAAGATTTAGAATTCCATATTCGTCACCTAAAATATCATATAAAAACAAAAGGTAAAGCCATCAGAGAAGCTAGATCCAGACTAGTAATCTGTTAAAATGCCAAAAATAAAAACAACTATAACTATAAAAGATTTAAATTATTTAGAAAATGAAATAAATAATGATTATAATAGAAAAAAAATAGACTGGTATAATTCTAAGTTTAACAAAAGTCAGAGAAATATAAATCAGGTAAAATGGCATTTATATGTATTTGAAAATAATGAAGTCATGCCATTCTTTTCATGGTTACACATATATTGTGCAAAAGAAGGAGTAGATTTTCCTTTTTTAGAAAAAGCTGAAACAATAACTAATATAAATAGAATGTATGTTAATATCAAAACAAAAGAAGAAATTATAGGAATTCATCCACCATATGAGGATGTAATTATAAAATAGAATAACGAAGAATATGTAGGAATTCCTTTAGTAAAAGTAAAAGATCAAGATTCTGATAAAATTATATAAAACATAGCATATCAGAATAATTATACTAATGAAGTATTAAATACTATAGGCCAACAATTAGATCGAATAGAAAATAATAATAATTAACCCAGTACTTCTAAACCTAATAATAATAATAAAATTATAGAAGAAAATCTTTTATTTATACCATACCAAATAGATACTCCTATAAATTTAGGAAGATAAAATATTATATTAAAAGAAATTGAAAATAAATTATCTTAATTAAATATATCGAATAATAAAATTAATGTAATAAATGAAGAAGAATTTCTGAAGATGATATTCCTAATATAATAAATCAATTTGATGATGATAAAATAAGCTGAATAAAACATAACCCTTATACTTCAAATAAGACTTATACTCCAAGACCAGAAACTCGAAATTATTATTATAGACCAACACCTCCAGATTTACAATATGAAGAACGTCATACTTTACTTCAAGCTAAATATGATGGAACTTCTATATATGAATGGAATATAGATGGTCAATCAGAATATCAAATTTTAAATCTATTACAAGAAATGACTATGGCAGCTACTGCATATAAATCAAATGGCAATACTGAATTTAAAGTAGCACAAATGATTATATCAGGATTCACTGGAATATTAAAAGGTTGGTGGAATAGCTATGTGACTCAAGAAGAGAAAAATGCTATATTAAATGCAAAAAATACTATAATTAAAAGTGAAAATGGTCAAACTACTCAAATACGGATAGATGATATATGAACACATTAATATATGCTATATTAAAAAACTATGTAGGAAATCCAACAGCTTATCAAGAGAGAAACTCGTCTATATTATTAAATTTAACATTTAGAAAATTACAAAATTTTAGATGGTATAAAGATGTATTTCTAGCGAAGGTTATGACTAGACCAGATTGTAAGGAAGCATATTGGAAAGAAAGATTTATAGCAGGTTTACCTAAATTATTTGATGAAACTAAATTATTTGCTGAAAGAATTAGAAATAAATTAAGTCATGATTATAATAATAAAATACCTTATAAAGAATTAACATATGATGAAATTATAAATTATGTTAATCAAGAAGGATTAGCTATATGTTCAGATCTAAAATTAAAAGCTAAAATTAAAAAAGAAGGTATTAATTCTAGACAAGAGTTAGGAGATTTCTGTCAACAATATGGATATGAATCTTTAAAGTTACCTCCCTCTAGTTTTAAGAAAAATAAAAATAGATATAAAAGTAAATACAAAAAACATTATAAAAAGGAACAAGAGTATGAATAAGGAGATAATTATAGAAAAAAAAAAGGAAAAAAGAAAAATTCCATATAAAAGATTTAACCAAAGTAAAAAGAAAAATATTATAATATGTTATAAATGTGGAAGAAATGGCCATATGGCAAAAGACTGCTATGTTAAAAGGAAAATAAATGATATAAATGCTATAAATGATATAAGAGATAGCTCAAGCGAATCTAGTATATCAGATTATAGTGAAAATGATATAAATGCTTTAGAAGAAAACACCTCTAGTAGTGAATCTGAAATATGTGAATGTATAGGAAATTGTAATTGTGATTATAAATCAATTAATGTTATAACCAAAAGTAGTGAAATAGAACAATTAATAGATTTAATAAATAAAATAGAGGATAAAGATATAAAAAGGATATATCTTTAGAAATTAGAAGAAAAGTTAAATAATAACACAGAAGAAAATAAAATTATAGATAATCAAGAGTATTATTTTAATGAAATATGTAAAAGATTTAACAAAAATATAAATCCTATAACAATTCCACAATTGCAAGAAGAACTTAATAATGTAAAATTAGAAATAAAAATTTTAAAACAAAGAATAGAAAAGGTAGAAAATAATAAGAAAAGTAAATTATCAAAGGTGGTATACAAAATTGAATATAGTCATCAATAAAAATTTTAAGCTATCATTAACAGCTTTATTAGATTCAGGAGTAGATTTAAATTGTATACAAGAAGGTCTAATTCCCACTCAATATTATGAAAAGTCTTATGAAAAATTTTCATCAGCTAGTGGGTCTAGACTAAAAATAAATTATAAGTTATCTAATGTTCATATATACAAGGATAATTACTGTTATAATACCCAATTAATTTTAGTAAAAAATTTAACATCTCACCTTATATTAGGACAACCATTTATATTACAATTATACCCTTTCTCAGTAGATGAAAATGGATTAACCACAAAGGTTTTAAACAAAAATATAACCTTTGAATTTGTTCACCCCGTTATAACTAAAGAAATAAATTTATTAGAAAGTAAGAAAAAATAAGTAGAATATTTAGTGAGTGAAATAAATGACAAAAGAATATATAATCAATTAAAAGATAAAACTATACAAATTAAAATAAAAGTATTAGAAGAAAAATTTAAGAATAATGTATGCGCAACTATACCTAATGCATTCTGGAAAAGGAAACAACACATTGTAGGATTGCCCTATATTAAAGAATTTAGTGAGAAAAATATTTCTATTAAATCAAAATCTATACATATGTCTATAGAATTAGAACAACATTGTAAAAAAGAAATACAAGATTTATTAGATAAAAAACTTATACGACCATCCAAATCCCCTTGGTCATGCTCAGCCTTCTATGTTATAAATAACGCTGAAATAGAAAGAGGAGCACCTAGATTAGTTATAAATTATAAACCCTTAAACAAAGTATTAGAATGGATTAGATACCCTATACCAAATAAAAGAGATTTATTAAAAAAGTTATATGATTCAAAAATATTTTCAAAGTTTGATATGAAATCAGGATTCTGGCAAATCCAAATAAAAGAAGAAGATAAATATAAAACATGTTTTAATATTCCTTTTGGACACTATGAATGGAACGTAATGCCTTTTGGCTTAAAAAACGCTCCATCAGAATTTCAAAATATAATGAATGATATAATTTTACCTTTTAGGAAATTTTACAATAGTTTATATTGACGATGTTTTAATATTCTCAAAAAATATAGATCAACATTTTAAACATTTAAATGCATTTTATAGTATTATATATAAAAATGGATTAGCTATTTCTCCAACTAAAATATCTCTATTCCAAACAGAAGTAAGATTTTTAGGACATAATATAATACAAGGAATTATAAAGCCAATAGATAGAAGCTTAGAATTCTCAACTAAGTTTCCTGATGAGATAAAAGATAAAACCCAATTACAAAGATTTTTAGGATGTTTAAACTCTATACATGATTTCTTTAAGGATTTAGGAATCGTTTATAAACCTTTATATGATAGGTTAAAGAAAAACCTCAAACCTTGGACAGAAGAGCATTCTAAAATAGTTAGGCATATAAAAGAAAAAATAAAATATTTACCATGTTTAAATATACCTCATCCAGACGCTAATCTTATAATAAAGACAGATGCTAGTAACTTAGGTTATGGTGGTATATTAAAACAAAAATTATCTGATAATAAAGAAAAATAGTTAGTAAGGTTTTATTCTGGTTCATGGAATGAAACTCAGAAAAACTATTCTACTATTAAAAAAGAAATTTTAAGCATTGTTTTAAATATTAAAAAGTTTGAAGATGATTTATATATGAAAACTTTTATATTAAGAATTGATTGTTTATCTGCAAAATATATTTTAGAAAAAGATATAAAAAATTTAAGTTCTAAACAAATTTTTGCTAGATGGCAGGCTATATTAAGTAATTTCGATTTCACCATTGAATTTATCAAAGGAGAGAATAATTCTCTACTAGACTTTTTATCTCAAGAATTTTTAGAGGAAAAATGAGCAGTTCCGAATCTGGAAAGAAAGTTATATTAACAAGACAGACTATAGCAAAACTTGAAAAGGAGAAAAGCCCATCTCCAACCTCTTCTAGGGATTTTCCATCCCTTCCTATACATCAGAACAAATTCGAGCCTATATCCCCTTTTTTCTACCAAAGTCAGACCTCCATATTCTATTCTAGCTCAGTTGCAAGATATACCAAAGTCTCCCATATCTCAACAAAGACCATTCACTCCTATAAGAACATCTCCCACTTTATTAAGGTCTCCTTCTACATCCAGTTCAAACGAGTACATTATAAACCCAAATAGACAAGTTATAAAAATTCTAAAATCATTTGAGGAACAAAAGTTGAATCAAAATTTCCAAGCATTTATAAAGTATTTATATCCTAGAAACACCCACTTTTATAGTAATGACTATCAAACCAGAGAATATTATCAAGCAGTTCTAGTTGATTCCGGGTCAGTTGTTATAGAACACACTACTAACCCAAAAAACGTGATAGATTGTAGCAAGGTCAAAATTATCAAAGTTATAACTCTAGAAGAATGGTCTATCAAACCATATGCATCTAAAGTTTTATCAGGACACCCTTCTTATCCCGTCTATACTTACTATGACTATCAAGAAGCATGGTTTAAAGCTTTCTTATTTTGAAACTTTAATCATACTTGGTTTTTCTATTTTGCGGATAAATTCTCTAATATATATCCAAGATGGTTTGTCAAATGTTTCAGATATATGGGAATCATTCCTGAAGCCTTTCCACCAAAGGTTCTTGAAGTTTATAACAAGTTCAAAGTCTATTATAAACACGAGAATCTTTCACCCTTTGAGTATACTCTTCAGTTCACAGTTATATTCAAGCTCCCATGGATTATGCTATTCACCTATAAGAAATAAGAAGCTCAAGATATAGTCCACCCCTTCTATATAGACAGTTCAGTGTCAAATGGTGAAAAAGAATCAACGAGGATAAAGCAAATGCTAAAGCAGTTACGGAATTTTATAATGAAAGTCTAAACCAGTCAACAAGCTCTTCTACTCCAGTACAGAATATTCAAGATGTAGATCTTATAAGCAGAATTCAGGCATGCTCGTCGCCTGAAGATATACAGCGAATTATAAATGAGATTAAGAAATCTCCCACTCCAAGTGAAGATCTCCTCCAAGACGCCCAAGATCCCTATGATGATATTACTCTAAATTAGCAAAAGTCCAAATGAGAGTCTTTATTTATGTGAACCAGTTATAAATTCAGTTTGAGTCTATATGAACAACATATCACATCTTTATATTAAAAGTAATAAGAGTCTATATTAAAGAAAGAGAGTCTTTATTTATGTGAACCAGTTATAAATTTAGTTTGAGTCTATATGAACAACAGAGAGTCACATCTTTATATTATAAGTTTAATCTGAAGTCTATATTAGTACAAGAGAGTCTCTATCCTTATGAACCAATAAAATTCTAAAATAAAATATTATAACAGGTTTATACACCTCCACGTAAAATCTTCATATCAATTATGAAAAATCTCTTTTACATATATCAAGACAAGCTCATGGCAGACAAAATTATTTCAAAAGGTCTTAATAATTCAACAAGATGACAAGAGAAGACAAATTATGAGGAATCTCTTAGCTCATGGCCGACAAAGTTATTCAATAAGACGATAAGATAAGGCAAAATTATTTTCAAAGGAAAAATAATTCAAATTTTATAAAGCAGAATCAATTATCAACGTTTACAGGAAACTGCCATTTAGATAGAAGAAGCAACCAGCTACTCTCCATTATATAAAGAAGATTATTTTACCAGTCAAGGCATCAGTTTTTTGAAGACACAACCATCTTATATGAAAAAACCCTCTGTTAGATTATCTACTTCTCAATGTTCAAAAACTTTAGATTTTAATATATGTATATCTCCTATAGTTCAGACAGATCCTATATCACTTATAGAAAAGGAAGCAAGTTCTTGTATAACAAGTTGTCCATGTATATATTCTGAATCTATAAATAAAGGTATTCTTCTCTAAAATTTTAACTATTATGATATTATTATTGTTTATATTTTAAATATTATATATATATATATATATATATATATATATATAGGATTGGGATCATGTGAAAACAATGGGATAAAATAAAAACGGTGAAAACAGTTGACCTTCACAATTTTATAAAGTGTGAAGTTGTTTTTATTTTTTCGCTTGAAGCTTATTTCTTTTGGCTTCATATAAAATTTACGAATTGTGAAGGTTGAAAATTAAGTTTCACACATTTATAAATTTATGTGAAGCTAAAAAAATTAAGCTTCATAGTTAAAAATTTTCTAACTTTTTGTGAAGCAAAAAAATAAAATAAAGGCTTACAATGAAAAGTTGTTGGAAAATAAAAAAAAATATAAGGGTTCACAATAAAAAAACGTATATGAAGCGAATAAAATAAAAGTTCACAACTAAAAAAACTCGTGAATACAAATTGAGATCGTTTTCACCGTTTTTATTTTAACAACTTATTTTCACCAGAACCCAACCATATATATATATATATATATATATATATATATATATATATATATATATATATATATATATATATATCATGAGAGGATTCGAATAATAATTATCGTATGAATGAATTTAAAACACTTTTTAAATATTTGAAACACATTATTTTTCAAAAAAAAAAAAATCAGTGATTCTTATAAGGATAATTTTAGGAAGCTATGATAAACATATAACTTATTTCTTTTTTCAAACGTTTTTTACATGGATGTGATTCTAAATAAAAGGGAAAATTATATAGGAAGATAAAAAGTAACTAGGAGAGTAACATGTGTCCTTCTCCCACTTTCATGATTTCCATCTACCTTGTATTTAATTTCCTCTTCCTTCTCATATTTTTTTACAAGTTTTTTCTACTTCCTTTTTTCTTTCTTTTACTTTTTCTTTTTATCAAACCTTTATTTAAAAAAATTTAAATTCACTTTTATATTTTTTCACTTATTTATTTTTTAACTTTTAATTAAACAGTTTAAACTTAATTTAATATTTTTAATATTTTTTTCTGTCTTTTTTCTTCTTTAATGCATTTAAACTATTTAAAACTTGATTTAATTAATTTTTTTTGTACTTCCTCGTTTAAAATTCATTTACAATTATTTAAAAATTTAATTCACTTATTTAACCTTTATCTAAATGATAATATATTTTTATCAAAAAAAAAAAATTGACCGTGCTGTAAAACTCAACCACTAGTTCCTTAAAAATAATCTCGTGAACGCTAAACAATCTCCTCCAGGCATGTGACACAACCGCCATTGCCACTTGGCAACATATAGCTAGCTGCCAACAAATGCTCCGGTGTCTGAACTCCTGATACTCCAGTTTTTGGATCGAAAACTCTATCTATGAAATCCGAATCCAATACATCTGGTGGAACAATGTGCTGATCAATGTTAACATCCAACCGGTCACGGAATCTAGCCCTCTGAGCTAGTGTATACTCAACATGATCAAATGAAAAAATAAGACGAGTCCTGATAATTGGTGTGACACCCGGCGAATTAGGCCGTCGTTAGTAATTAATCATAGATCATTATTACATGTAATTAGTGTGAAATAGGACTAATTACGATAATACCTTATATATTGTATTATACGCACGTACGTAATTAACTGTAAATTACGCAAATTCGATCGGATGAAATCCGACACAATAAATATGGACGTTGGTGAAAAACATTTTTACTAAATAACCTAATTATGATAAATAATTGTTATTTAACTTATATTATTACGATAATATTTAAAACGTTTCACGTTTCCTTCAAAACACATCGTACGCGACGAAAACGCACGAATCGAATCCGACACCGAAAGAAACCCATCAAACGTTTTGAAGAGGGTCCAATAAAAGATTTAAGAATGTTTGATCAATCTAAAATAGCAACTATGTATTGAAAACAACATGCGAAAAGTAAACGTTAATAATTAAATTTTAAAACACGCGATTAACGTTTAACCGACCGAATAACGTAACATGAAATCGAGAAGCAAGACGCGAGCCCGAGAACCAACATTGGGCCAAGCCCAATGTAGGCCCAGCCCAGCCCATGACCGGCCCAAACCCATGGCCCATCTCCTTCCTTGAAACACTTACACAGCCCTCATGTTTTCCTCTCTAAACACTCTTTCAAGACTTTTGTTTCTTGTTTTCTCTCTACCCCTCTTCCAAATCTCAGCCATCACTCACCACCCCCACATCCCACAACCCCTTCCAAGTTCTCAAAGCACCACCATCATCATCTACAACAACAACAAGAAGAAGAACAAGCTCACAAACAAGAAAACATTCACAGCAGCCCACTCTTCTTCATTTCGACTTTAAATCGAGTTTTCCTTGTAAGAATCTCTCCAAATCTTGTTCATTTTCCTTGGATGATGTTAATAAACATGTTAGAAGTTCTTTTATGCTAATTATGTCTAAGATCTAAACCGAAAACCAAAAGATAATGCTAAAAACTTTCGGGTAAAACTATTAACCTTCGGACAAGAACTTAACCCGACTTTGACACACGATATCTAACTCATTTCTTAACCAAATTGAACGATTCTTGAGTCTAAAATCAAGTTCAAGGAGTCTACTTTCGAACCCAAGTGGTTTGACGATTTTATGAGGTCATTTGGTATACGAAAACGATTTTACAAAAAGATGTGTCTGGACTGTCATTTTGGACAGAAAAATCGACCAACTTTGGGAAAGCATATCTCGAGATCTACAACTCCAAAACGACTGAAACCACTTGGAAAAGTTTTCTTTTTCGGTTGCCTTTCAAAATTGTACTCGCACTTTTTCTGAAGTTTTGTAAATCGTGAGATATGAACCAAACACTGAGCAAAGGTCCAAAAATCGACCTGCTGGACCTTTGTCTAATCCTTGGACGATTTCGGGAGCTATACTTGACCAAAAGTTATGAAATTTTTACTGGAAGTAGCTAAGATATGTAGGAACAACTGTGATTTTTCTTGGAGCTCATTTCGGAACTTTGGTTAGTCAAAACGAGCCCCAAAAACGACTCAAAAACTAAGAAGCAAACCAAAGGGACAAGGATGAAACGACACTTTCGGGTTAACCATAAAACGTAACGACAATTTTCCTAAGCACTAATAACATATTTAAGACTTCCCTAAAAGTTTCGGGTCAAACCGAGCACATTTGACCAAGTTCCCGAACAAAGAAAACACAACAGCCCGTCTGTGTCGCAGAAGGCCCAAGGCTATTGCGACACAAACCTTGCGTCGCAAAGTAGCCTCTGTGTCGCCAAAACTAGCGACACAAAGACTTGTGTCGCCCACTACTTTCTATGTCGCCAAAGCTAGCGACACCATACCTTGCGTCGCTAACCATTTCAATGTCGCTGAGGCTAGCGACACAACGACTTGTGTCGCATACTTATAGAAATCATGACCTGCGACACTAATACCTATGTCGCAAAATTATCTTAAATTCACATTCAGCGACACTACCCTCATGTCGCAACACCTCATAGCGACACAACATCTGTGTCGCATAAACAGTATGATTGAAAACCTAATTTACTAAGGGACGTTTTCGGGAACAACAACTATATCATATACGACGCTACCTGAACACACAACACCTATACCATTACAAGTATACAACGAAACGAAACATAATAATAATGTCGGTGAGAATTATTATTATAAAACGTCACCAACGGGCCGTACACATTTTCTAAACAGAAATGATAAACAAACACTTGGACATAACTAGTTGAGTGGACAACTAGCATGAATGATCTTTTTGGGACATTCACTCATACATAACCTTGTGCGTTTAGGGCGCCAGAAGGTTACACTTTGGACAAACGTTTATTAACTTAAACGCACGCTTACAAGACTCAGGTGAGTCTCATAGCCCCGCTTTTACTGTTTATACTATGGGGTGAGATTACATACACTGTTTATTATAATCACAAGTAACTGAAACAACTTTTATACGGATTGCATGAGACCTTTAATCCACTAAAAGTCCTCACCTTATCATGGTTCGTTAATTGTATAAACGCGAGTATTATTGGATAGATCTATCGGGGATTGACATCCCCGTCCGGGCTAGTCGCTCTAGCCGACCCACGGACGCATTAATATTTGACTGTTACAGGTGTATTGGATTATGCATCTGCCCGAGGCACAAACTAGGTTAAGCGTCGAACTGTGAGACTCATGGCAATAGTATACACTATTTTTGCATTTGTGCAACACTGATTAAATCTTGTGATTATTACCAACTTTTGATAACTGTTTCAAACCTATGAACTCACCAACATTATGTTGACCGTTTTAGTATGTATTCTCAGGTTCACAACAGGAGTAGGACTACCTCAGGACACGATAGCCCGAGTCGCATGCTTATAAACATCAGAGATTTTCTTGCATTACTATTTTGTAACATTGGTCATGTATTAGAATCTCTTGAACTATTCGCGAACTCAAATCTTAATGTAAACGGTTGAATTACTAATGTAATTACTTTGTATTATTTTCAAAACGTCTCATATAGAGTCGTTTGCCTTAACTTTGTGTAATGATCCATGATTAGTCGCGCCCCGACCCGACTTCCGCTGCATCATAATTTGGGGGTGCGACAATCGGATTGGCTACAAAAGCCTCTCCCCAATTTCTTCTCCTATCAAACATCATCTACAAAACAAAATTTTAACAATTTATTACAATAATACATATAACAATATACATAATAAACTTCTATGGCATTTTAAGTAAATATTTTAGACATAATACAAACAAACACATATAAATATACTAATCATATAGATTTAATACTATAAAGTTATAACAACTATTTTTTAGACAAATGTAATTTTAACAAACATATATAAAATTCCAAAGCGTTAAGAATTAGTCAAACTAAGTCAACCAAATTAAATGTGGTTTAATTATTTACTTAAACTAAACAATTACTATTTAATTAATCAATCACCAATTACAATATACACACTAAACATATTTAATTTATCTAATATTTAAACTTTTAAATAAAAATATTTTTATTTTCTGAAAAATGAATCCAGCCATCGGCTGAATAATTCAACTGGCAGTTGGATGCCTGAGGCGTCGGCTGACCTCTTTGTTCCCCAAATTCCGGCCAAAATAATTTCCAATTCAAAAATTCCAACCAAATAGTTTTTAAACTCAATTAATTTCATGCAAATCTTCCAACAAATAAATGTGCAAAAATCAAACCCTAACCATAACATATATCCCTTTCAAATTCGAATCCTAACTGAAAACGAATCTAACATCACTATATTACCAACTAGGTTCATACAAAAACCATATACAATTTGAAATAACCCTAAATATGAAACTTTAATTTGAAAATTGCAATGCAAAAATCAAAAGATAATAATGAGTAAAGAATGGAATTTACATACCTTTGTGGAAGAACAAACAAAATTGAACTGAAAAGAACGAATTAAGTGAAAGTTGGCCGGAAATTTTGGTGTGATTTTGAGTTTTGGGTTTTGGAAAAATGTCGAAGAAGAAACTGTAAACTGGTTTAAAACCCAGAACTTCCAACCGTCGGCTCAGTAATTCAACCGGCGGTTGGATTTTAGCCGAACAAGGCCGCTTTTGTTTAGCCAAGTTCGTTACCGGCCCAAATCGTTTTTAAAATCCAACCGACGGTTGAAAATTTTAACCGCTTGGTTGGTTTGATTTTTCAAAATAATATTCTTAACCGTTGTTATAAAATCATTTTTTATAATTTTAAATCTTAAAAATCGTTTTTAGTATAAAATTTAATTACTTCTTTTATTATATTCATTTTTAATAAGTCTATACTTACCTTAATATAGACATGCTTTCATCAATCCTTAACTAACAACAAAGATAAACTTTAATTAAACCATGAATATAAATAATATTTCTAAACTAATAAGTCAAATACATAATAAACTAAATACGAAACAAAAACTCATTAGTAAAAACAAACAAAGTAGAAAATAAATGCAAGGAAAATCTTAATCAATTTCTGCCAGTGCGGTCGAACCAAACATCATTCAAAGCTGGAGCACGAAACCTTTTACCCAAATCCACTATAACTATCTTCTTATAATCTTTGGGGTAAAGTTGCAAAAAGTGATGAAACAATGGCTTAGTAATGTCGAGAATGGATGATGAGTAATCCAGAAAACTCATATGATGTATTTCCGCAGTTTCTTGCAAATCATCAAATTCCTTAGTAATTTTTGCTACAGCTTTGGCTACAATTCCTTCTTCATCAATAACCTTATAGCCATCTACAATCTTTATTTCGCGCTCTCGGAGAACATGCCTTAAAGCATCCATAAACCCATAGAAACCTAATTGTAAATTAGCATAATTCCTAACTGTCGCGTTTCTTACTGTTTTACCAATATCTCCTAAAGTATCATTCATCATCTCTCTCAGCTGTAGGGGAATAGGTAATCCAGAGTTCCAGAAGATACCAAGCATATGGTTATAAATTTCAGACATACCCAAGTGAAAAAGATTCTGATGTGTCTCAAAATGAACACCATGATAAGTAGACTTCAGCTGTTCTGTCACATAGGTCGCAAGGCCCACTTTAGGCTCATCCATTAAGCCCTCGGGAATTTGCATAGTCATTTCATCGAAAGCCGGATAATAGAGTTCATCAATTATTTCTTGAACATAGTAATCCACCGTGCAATCCACATAGAATTTCCCATTGTTGAGATGATCTTTCGCCTTCATCAAGTCCAAGAACTTCTGCACTTGCTCCAACGCCACAATGTCTCGCATATCGCTCATGTTCCCAGTAACCCAATTAGTACTTTTCTTAATTTCCTCCAATAACTGCTTTTGCTTATCCGAATAGGGAAATAAAGATCTCGCGAAAGCACGATACACACAATTATAGCAGTTCCGTTGCTCCTCAAAGTACTCAGCATCGAGCATCTCTCCATGTATCAAATTTTCCTTGAGCTCAATCATAGTATCTTCAAAAACTTGTGGATCAAAATCAGCCTCAGAATTGCGAAATTTTTCATATTCTTCCTCTAATTGTTCAATGAGTTGTATTTGATAAACTGTATACTCAATAGTAGATGCCCTGATATTAGACATCTGAAAACGAATATCGCCTTGGTGATATTCTAAGCACTCGATCATATCATCTGGATCTGAAAATACGCGCACTGTAAGTAATCCTAAAGAAGTGTCAAATTCAGCTGGTTCCTCTTCTACTGGTGAATCCACAATACTCTGAACTGGCGAACTGACAGTCTGAATCAGCTTAACAAAATTTTCATCGACCTGAATATCCTTAAATTCCACAGTATCCATTTGCATATTTTACATTTTAATAACAGCTAAATACTTTCTATACACAAAAACAATCATACAAATTAGATAATATAAACACATAATTAAAATAAACGATAAATATTCACAAGTAATACAAACAATCAATTAATTATAGATTTAATTTACAAAGTTCATCGAAAGTCCTTGGTAGCTCCATTGATCATACACAGAAGCGGAGAGATAGGTCAGCGCGAAGCGTATTAAAAACCCATCCCTTTTGGGAAGCAGAGTGACCCTCATTATACCTCTGTTGTTTTGTATTCACAATGGGTTAGCCGATTTTTTAATCGATTTACAATGTAAAAAAACTTATCTTTTACAGGGAAAAATTACAAATTTAAATTTGACAACCGTTCCCCGGCAGCGGCACCAAAAACTTGATGCGTGTTAAGTGGTGATTAAAAATTAAATGGAAATACTAAAGTTAACTTTAACACAACCATGCAAGAATACATGTTCGTATTATAGTATAGCTTAGGTAAGACCGAGTCGAACCACATGGAAACGGTGTAAATTAAAATAATTAATTAACCTTAAATTACAAATTAAAAATTACAAATAAATAAGGGGTGCGTTTTAGTTCCGTACGAACGTTTTTTTTATTGAAAACGATTTAAACTTTAAACAATTAAAATATAAAAAGTAACTAAAGATAATCAGATAGAGAAGCATGTATTTACTTAGATTAGTGATTTCTCTATTCAGGTTTCAGATAAGTTTATTGAATTGTTGATTATTTATTATGGTGATGTTAACAAATATAGATAGGCTCCTGTTAAGGTTAACTAATCCTATAAGCTTTAGCTTAGTACTAGATTATCTTGAATACTGTGACAATCACTAAAAATAGATCAGGTTGATACCAGACTTAAATTCATTTATATCGGAATTCCAAGCTAATACCGTTAGAAGAAGTTTCTACTGTTAATAATGTTTCCACTCCTAAGATCATTTCTCAGTTAACACTGCTTGTAACAAGTTTCTACTGCCCGCATTGATTAATACTGCTTGTGACATTCAGTTACCACTGCTAAGTAGTTAACACTGCTAGCACAAATCACCATTTCCACTGTTAGTACAAATTAGTACTGTTGTCACCGTTTCCATTGTTAGCACAAGTTTCAACTGCTAGCTCAATTACCACTGTTTCCACTGTTAGCACAAGTTTCAACTGTTAGCTCAATTACCACTGTTTCCACTGTTAGCACAAGTTTCAACTGTTAGATCAATTACCACTGTTTGAGTTTCTACTGGTGGTCGAGTTACTACTGCTTTCATTATTACAACTGTTTATGTTACCACTGCTAGTATAGTTACCTCAGTTTCTACTGCTAGTATAAATACCTCAGTTTCCACTGCTAGTATAAATACCTCAGTTACCACTGCTAGTATAAATACCTCAGTTTCTATTGCTAGTATAACTACCTCAGTTTCCACTGCTAGTATAAATACCTCAGTTTCTACTGCTAGTATAACTACCTCAGTTTCCACTGCTAGTATAAATACCTCAGTTTCTACTGCTAGGATAAATGCCTCAGTTTCCACTGCTAGTATAAGTGCCTCAGTTTCCACTGCTAGTTCAAATTACTACTGTTGACATTGTTAATATTGCTAGCACACTTCCTATTGTTAATACTGCTAGCACACTTTCTATTATTAATACTGCTAGAACACTTTCTATTGTTAATACTGCTAACACAAATTCCACAGTTAATACTGCTAGCACGAATTACCTCCGTTTCTACTGTTGGCTCAACTACTACTGTTTCTATTGTTAAGCACCATTATTATTGTTTCAACTGTTATGTTACTACCGAGAGTCTAGTTGCTACTGCTAGTCAGTTTCTACTGGTAGGCCAAAGTTTATACGGTTAGCGCACTCATGTCACGAACAAATCGTGAATTCCTTGGTGTCAATCTACTGTTAGTGATATGCTTAAACGATTTTAAAACCAACCAAGTGGTACCCACACACCCAACAAATCATCCTGCCCGATTTAAAAGTTTTCTAAGTAGTTTAATATGAAAAGTAATCGCGCATATTTTGTAAAAAAAAAAAAAAAAAAAAAAAGAACATTAATATTTGAAATAAAGATACCTGTGCACGCAAAAAGGGTTATGATTACCCCTTTCCTCTCAAAAAGTGGCCAGCAACCCTATTTCCCATAAAACCCAATCAATTAACTTACACTCCCCAAAAATCACCTCCACCTTCACCCAATCACAATCCTGGATAATAAACTTATACACTCCACCTCTTATTTTTTTGTTAACACCAGCAGACAATTATACATTCACACTCAAAACACTCTCATCTATTCTCTCTCAAACACTCTCAACACTTGCACGGTTTTAACAAAAATACTCAGTTCACTTATCATCTTCATCCAGTATCAATCGCTCCAGAAAACCTGCTCAAACTCAACTTCCTGAGGATAGAACTTCACCACCCAAAACGATACACTCCTGGTCGAAGAGGTAATCATAAAGTGCAAGAATGTTTACATTCTATTCTGCACAACCCATTTATTTTATTTCTTACTACTGTTATATTTCTTTATACTATGCGTGCATTAGGGTTTTTGTATCTGAAATGTTAATATGTTTTACCAATAAAAACACACTTAAGGTTTGTTCAAATCATTTTACATTCGGATTTTATCTCATGTTATGCACTTTTGGTAAAGTAAGAGAGTTGGACAACTTTCTGTCCAGATTTTTAAGCCAACTTTGGAAGGCTGTAACTCCATGAATACTTCACCAAAAGTGATGGTTCTTCTTCTAAAACTTACCTCTATATGTTATCTTCCAAACTCAATCGATTTCATACAAAAACGGTAAGAATGGGATCGTCAAATACTGGTTGAATGACAAAGAAGTGAGGCTGCCGTGCAGTGGCAGTTTTCCCCACCGGACTTGGACAACCGGATCTTCATTTATTCTTCGTAAAAATTAAGTGACTTTAAACTGGTAATAACTTGCTTTTTAACCTTTCACACAAACCAAAATCATGCACCAATGACCTAGTATTTTGAGGTGTATCAAGAGATGCCCAGAACTGTTTTAAGCTTTGCTAAAAAGAGTCACAAAACCAACAACAAAACCTGGGCAGATTCATCATTTAAAATAGTGGGTAACCAATCTGTATGAACTACTATATTAAAGCATATCACTAGACATTAATGGACACCTTGTTACTGGACTAGGTTTCGGTTAGAGAATCAATTCAGTTTACAGCTTTCTCACAGCTTTACTCGTCATACTCAGCTCACAAAGGTGAGTTCACTGTCCCCTTTTCTGATTTCTGTTTTGGGGCTGAAAAGCATGTACTTACATTAAACTTTTGGTTGAGCTTTTACATATTTATCAACTGCTTTGAACTGTTTTCACACAAACTGTGGTATGTCAACATGTTAAGCTTGGGTTTTTCTCTTATACAAAGTCCCCTGCAACTTATTCACTACTAATTAACTCGTAGCGACGAGCCGTAGATATTATGGGTAGCATGCTATTTAGGGTAGGACCATCTCTCACTCACACTTCAACGTGGGTGCATAATATCGCCTTTTACTCATGTTTGTTGAAGAACATGGAGCATTTTATTTTGGGGCAAGTTCGGTCAGATAACCGGATTAGTAGTGGTCTCAAGGCTTATACATCTCTCTCTCTTTATTACCACATGTTTATTTACAGCAACTTTATCAACCAAATGCTTATTATATTTATGTCCCCGATTGGACAAACTCAGGGATGATAGCGTCCCCGATTGGACGGCTATACCCACACTTATGTCCCCGATTGGACACACTTTTGGTTTAACAAGTTTCAAAATTTGAACTCACCAACTATGGCCATAGTTGACCTTTTATTTTGGAATGCTTTTCAGGAGAACGTCGGTAAGCACGGATCATATATGGGCTAATGCATGGGATTATGTCGACCAAGCCATTTTAAATGGACTTTTGAACTAAATCTTCGAAATGTAATTGTAACAATGCCGTGTATCTTAAACAATGTTGGATGTACTTTTGATGTCTCTAAGGCTGTTATCTCTTAAAATAAATGGTGTTGCTACTATATCTTTGTGTTATGAAATCATTAGCTGTGACATCTCGTGTTTCCGCTTTAGCGGGGTGTGACAAATACACTAGAATTTCTTCTACGTGTTCTTAACCTAAACCTTATTCAATTAATACTATCAACAGATCATTGAGATTCATTCAGCAACTTCGTGTTTTAACGAACGTTTATAATTATTGATTAATTAACTATCACATTAATCAGGTTTTATTAATTGATATTCTCTTAACCTATTACCGGTTACAGTCTCAAGCCACAATTAACTAATAAATTACTTAATTGCAAAAAATCAATCAACTCATACAAACCCTAGTTATAGCATAAGTCTATTGATCACGTTAAGTAACAATTAATCAACACACAATTAATATGGATCTTTCAAATAAACTCAATAATCATTCATAATTCAAATCAACATAAACATAGCATAAAATCTTCATCTAAAAATCATTCATCGAAGCAAATACAATTAAAGAATTAGCTCATGCTTAAAGTAAGCAAAATCAGATCTAAAAACATGTAATTGTACATTGTAAATAGAAAAGATTAAGAATCAAACCCAATAAACCGAACCAAATCTTCGTTAGAGTTGAAAACCTTCAAACCCTAGCTTCCTAGCCTCCAAATCGCAACTTCTAAACCTGAGAATCGAATTAGGCTTTTCTTTTTTCGTATGATTTATTGGCTGATTATGGCCTCTATTTATAGTTTTCAGATCGTAAATCCAACCGCCGGCTGAATATTTCAACCGCCGGTTGGGTTGGCTTTTTACCCATGAAACCCGCTTTCAACCTGCGTGCTCCAACCGCCTTCCTCATTTAGGTTCAACCGTCGGTTGAAAGTTTCAACCGGCGGTTGAATTGTGATTCCAGAATGTTCTACATTCGGGCTGGACTTCTTCTTTTGGGCTTCAATCTTCACAAATCCGAATTTACTCTTTTTATTTGGCCCAATAAATTAATCTTTTGGGTTTAATCTTCTCTTTAAGCCCAGTCTTCTTGATTCTTAGTCTTCACTACATTTTCTTCAGTTTTGAGCCCGTTTTCGTTCCTTTTCTTTCTTTCTTTAACTTAAACACCTTTTTGCAAATATAAACGAAATCAGTAATATATATATTTATATTGCAATAAAAATGCTTAAAAATAAGGGAATATTATTATCTAAATATGACATTATTTGATACTATCAGTTTAAATATTTTGGAAAATTGTTCTAGTAATAATGACGCACCAATTATTTCATCATCTGGAAATTTGTTTGTTATTACGTTCGCAAACGAAACCAACTTAAAAGTGTCGACATCAGCATGGAAGTCGTCAATAATCTTAAGAGTTGTGTTGGGTTGAAATATAAATTTGCATGGATGTTTTGAAAAGTCGTATTCGGTATTGTTTAGGCAGACATTAAAATTAATGAATCACCTTCAAATAATATGTTACTATTAAAATTAATGAATCACCTTCAAATAATATGTTACTAACTGGTCAACATTGTCTCTTTTTACAATGCCTTGAATCCTTGTATTATGTAGAGGCAAATAGAAAACATGTTAATTGTTGTGGGTGGTTCATGTTTTGGAATATATATAGAGTGTAATGAATCCTTATATAAAGTTTGAGAATAGTAGGAACCTTTTCATCAACAAACACCATTTCAATAATGTTTGGTTTGGAGTTATTGTTAAAACCTGGAGTCCGCCATAGTCGAAGAATGTTAACGCATATGGAGATATTTTGAGAATCGATGGTGATATCGCTGACATTGGTAATTGAGAATGATATTTCGTCCGGTAAAAAAATGACAGAAAGTTAATTTTGATGATAAACTTGGTTGTAAGGATTAAAGTATGGATTTTTACGAATTTCTTAAGATTTCTGAACACTAATAAACATAGTAATTTAAATACAAAAGAGTTCAATTCAATGCTGTAGTAATATCATAAGATCATGGTATTGGATCTATATGCTCAAGAAACATTATTAGAATGATATTACTAATAACATATGATCATATACGGTTACTTATTTTTTTATAAAAAATAACCAATAGCATATAAATACTAATTGATTAATTGCAAAAATTTGATTCTTGCTAATTATCAATAATCCTTATATTAATTGGAAATTAATATTTTGTTAAAATAATAATGTTTCAAGGCCTATAACACATTAGAAGTCATATGGTATGATTAAATATGTCATGCACAACTTATTGGACCAAAAGGATTTGGAATTAAAACTTGTACACAACATGAGAGTATACATGGAGTGTGAGACAATTCATGTCTATCCTCTTTGTTCACTTGGATGGCCATCAAATGGGTCCTCCCATTTGATGTGGAGTATCTTGCTAGTTGGTCTTTGTGTAATGCCTTTTGTCCATGCTTGGATGATCTTCAAAGTATGGGACTTAAAGTGTTTAAGTAAATGTGCATACACATATATACAATCAATCTTGACTACTTCTCTTTGCGCTATAAACTAAGAGCTTAAGAGGTCCATTCATACTTGACATTTTTGCTAATAGTTAGTGCTAGAAGAGTGTGAAACATTGACTCTCTCTTAGATAAATATGATTTGGAATTAAGAGCTTAAGAACTTGTTCATACAAGGGATTATAGACTAGCATCTATTGTTGATTCAAAAGCTATTTGGTGAACTTGTTATAGAGGAACTCTTGTCTTGAGTTCTTGTCATCTTCATCTTCATCAACACTATACTTCCAAGAAGGTTCAAAGACTACAAATGTTGTTTATCTTTAAAACCCCCTATGGTTGTTAATCTTAATGTACATGTAAATGAATCTTGGTGGATTTTATAAAAACGTTTATAAAATGATCAACTTATGTTTTAGCTTCTGTTGCAATTATCTTTGTTTTAAACCTTGATTTTGATCTACAAACCCAACAATTGGTATTAGAGCTACTTTTACATGTAATTAAGGTTATATTGATTATGTGATAATCTTTGTTTTCTGAAATATATGTACGATTATCCTTTTGGCAAAGTTATGATCATATGTATATTCTATGGCAACTAGTTAGTTTATAATTGTCACTTTGTATAAGAAAAGTTTACACGCATTTTTGGTTATATAAGTTGTCTTAGAAAAACATAGGTTGTTTTTATGTTCATATGATTAAATAAGTGTATAAACAAGCCAAGGACTAGATGATGTTTATTTTGTGTTATGGTGATGTAATTATTTATTCATATGGAATGTAATAGATGTTCTTTTTCTTTCTTTCTTTTTTTTATAATTTTGTATGTAATAGATTAGTATTAGACTAGTTTATTTTATTTAAATGTAACAAGAATAATGAATAGAGCATCAAGAAGCGCTTTACCAATATCTTAATGGCTAAGACTTGCCTACGATTTTTGAGAGATTGCTCTCAGCCCTAGTTGGTTTTTGTCGTAATACATTAAGTCTTGGTCTTCATCTAGTCATCTCATGGAGCCTTAGAGTTCCTTTTGGAAGTAAGGGTTGTCTTGGCAAGTGGGAGCTTCAAGACATTATTAAAAAGAATCATTGTCCCTTAAGAAGGTCTTAATGATCTTGTGTTACCTCACAAGTATCATTACTAGTTAAATTGCTTGGTTTATATACTAACTTGCATGTTTGTGATGTTTATGTTTATATGATAATGTTGTAAGTATGAAATAGGATTTCATGCTAGAAAACATTTTAAAACATATGGATATATCACATGGAGTTTGGAATTTCAACATATATATAAATTTAACATAAGATGTTGAAAATTGAGTTTTATAAAATAAAAGAGTTTATTCAAAACTCTTAAAATGCCAAATGTTTTTGGAATACTTGAAATGGTTTAAATTGGGTTTTAAACTTGACCAAACTCCTAGACCTATAAATAAAATGAAGTTTTATTAAAAGACTTAGAATCGGTTCTCAAACGTTCAAACGACAAACTACAAATATAGGATATGTATATATAGTTTATAATTGAACGCGTCGTAGTTTAATAAAATGAGATTTTGTCAAACTAAAAGGAATCAACTATATAAATAATATTTTATATAAATGTATCGTGGTACATTTGATGCATGAAGTGTTCATGACACATGTTTTAAAAGCTAGAATTGTTAAAACATATAAAACCCTTATAAAAGGCAAATCTATGCCATACTTTTGCAAGACAATTGTTTTAAGGTTATATGATTCATGTGGGATAAAGGATACCTAACCACTTGGGTTATCTTCTTTAGGCAAGGTGATTTTCGAGATTCCTATAACTAGTTATGGGCCGATACCGCACGTTTTTCATAAGGACGATTTGATAGGAAATCTTTCATGATAAAGGTCACCTAAGCATTAGAAATCCGAGGTATAGATGGGTTCAAACATGTCAATATTAACAATCGTTGTTAAGGATCCCATATTGCTAGGAATTACATGTGATGTAATTGATAAACGTTATATACCTTGTCGAAATAGATGGATGGGATAAAGGACACCTAATCATTCGTTTATTTGCAACGTTAGATCCTAGACTTTAATAATTAATGCTTATGAAACATAAGGGTATTAATTACAAAATAATTAAATACAAAAGCGAACTTTTGTTTAAAATTTTGTAGATGACCCCAAATGGAACCACCACAACCACTCACTCTCTATTCCTTCGTTCCGTCCTTGAGAAGGACAAATTGAACCATACGAATTTCGTTGACTGGTTTTGAAACTTGAGAATTGTTCTCAAACAAGAAAAGAAATTATATGTTCTTGAAAATGCCCCTTACAATGAGCCTCCCACTGTCTCTAAGGCGACACATGACTTATGGTTGAAATATGTTGATGATTCAATCGATGTATCGTGCCTAATGCTTGCCACTATGGTTCCAGAACTTCAGAAGGATCTGGAAAAGTTTCCTGCTTATGACATGCTTGCCTCATTGAAGGAAATGTTCCAATAACAAGCAAGGATTGAGCGCTTCAAAACTAATCGAGTGTTTCATGCATGTCACATGGAAGAGGGACAAAAAGTAAGCACACATGTGCTTAAAATGAAAAGTCATATTGATCACACGGAGAGATTGGAATGTCCAGTCTCCAAAGAGTTAGTTATGAATTTGATCCTTAACTCCTTGCTAAAGTGGTTCGATCCATTCCTGATAAAGTATAATATGAACGGGTTGAACAAATCCATCTCGGAGCTACATGTGATGCTTAAGACTTCCGCGAATAGTCTTCCCAAGAAAACTCCTCAAGTGCTCATGATCAAGGAGGGCAAAGTCCAAAAGCCTAAACATCACCACTCCAAGACCAAGGCGAATGTCGCCAAAGAGAAAGGAAAGGGTAAAAAGTTTACCCCTCCCCCCAACCAAAGAAGAAAATGGCTAAGGAAGGCAAAGTTGAAAAAGATGAAGGCTAATGAGACCAGCATTTCAGGTATCTTTCATATAGAACTTTATACATTCTCTTTACCTGTAAACACATGGGTATTTGATACTGCACGTGGAACTCATATATGTAAATCATTACAGGGGTTCGTAAGGAGTAGACAACTGAAGAAAGGCGAGTTGGTACGCCACATGGGAAATGGAGCAAAAGTTGCGGTCCTCTCACTTGGAAGTTTTGAACTCTTACTACCAACCGACGTGATTTTACATCTAGATAATGTATGCTATGTACCTAATTTGCCTAGGAATATAATTTCAGTTGCCTGTATTAAACAATGCGGTTTTACAATTCGCGATATGGATGATGTATTTCATATATATAAAGATTAAATGTTTTATTTTGAGGTCCGATCTCTTAATAAAATTTATGAAGTAAATCTCGATTGTTCAATAAATAATAGTTCTATATATAATGCAAACACCAAAGTACTTAGATCGGATTTAAGTGATGCATATCTATAGCATTGTCGTCTTGGACATATAAACAAGAAACACGTATCCCAACTTCAAAAGAGTGGTATTTTGAAGGCAAATGATAATGACTCATTTGATATATACGAGTGTTGTTTACTTGATAAGATGACTAAGTCACCATTTACTAGTAGTAGTGAAAGAGCAAAGATTTGTTATGTATGCGGTCCTTTCAAACCTACAACTATATATGGTATAAGATACTTCATCACCTTCACTGACAACTATAGTCATTATGGTTATGTGTTCTTGATGAAACATAAGCACGAAGCATTTTAAATGTTCAAATTGTTTCAAAGTGAAGTTGAGAATCAACTCAAAAAGACCATTTAAACCCTTCGTTCTGATAAATGAGGCGAATACCTTAGTCAAGAGTTCTTGACACATCTTAGGAATTATGCGATTGTCTCACAGCTTACTCCACCCGGAACACCACAACGTAATGGTGTGTCTGAGAGGAGGAACCGGACCTCATTGGATATGGTCCGATCTATGATGAGCAGGAACTCTGTTCCTTTATCATTTTAGAATTTTAGAGTTATGCTTACTAACTGTCGCTCGCATTGTAAACATGGTACCAACAAAGAAAGTAGATAAAACACCTTACGAGATTGGGCATGGAAAGGTTCCATCCTTATCTTACTTAAAGGTGTTGGGTTGCGTAGCTTATGTAAGACAAGAAGCTACTAGCAAGCTAGACCCTAGATCTACTAAGTGCATTTTTGTAGGATATCCTAAAGATTGTTTAGGATACTACTTCTACCATCCTACATAAAATAATATTTTAGATTCCAGAAAAGCTGAGTTTTTAGAAAGTAAGTTTCTAAATGATGAAGTTGGTGGGAGGCGCATGGAACTTGAGGAAGTTCAAGATCCACAAGATGCACCATAGATTGATACTAGTGCTCAACAACAAATTGTTGAAACTGAATCAAGGGTTGATTAGGAACCTACCGAAACCCAAGGCGTTCGCCGATCTTGTAGAACTTGTCATGAGCCCAAGAAGTTTAGTTACATCGTGACTAAAGATCTATGCTTGATGATACAACCAAATGAACCGTTCAACTACCAAGGTGCTGTAACATATCAAGAATCAGACAAATGGCTTAAAGCCATGAATGCTGAGTTGCAATCCATGCATGATAATCAAGTATGGGACTTGGTTAATCTTCCTCCTAATAGTAAGACTGTAGGGAGCAAGTGGGTTTTCAAGAAGAAAACCGACATGGATGGAAATGTACACACTATAAAGCTAGACTTGTAGCAAAGGGTTACACTCAAACTCATGGTATTGACTATGAAGAGACGGTTTCGCCCGTTACAATGATCAAGTCTATTAGGATATTATTTGCCATAGCCGCATATTATGACTATGAGATATGGAAAATGGATGTCAAAACGGATTTTCTTAATAGAGTCTTACTTGAAGACGTCTATATGGTTCAACCAGAAGGTTTTGTCGATCCAAAACATCCTAATAAGGTATGTAAGCTTAAGAGATGCATTTATGGTCTTAAGCAAACATCTAGAACATGGAATCTTTAATTTGATGAGAAAATCAAAGAATTTGGTTTTATTCAAAATGAGGATGAGCTAGAAGGTTAGTGGGAGCGTAGTTGTTTTTCTCGTTTTATATATAGATGACATATTGCTATTTGGAAACAATATTCCGACCCTACAAGGAGTTAAGGCCTGGCTCGGAAAATGTTTTGCAATGAAAGACATGGGAGAAGAGGCTTATATACTTGGTATAAAGATCTATAGAGATAGATCAAAGAGATGTATAGATCTGAGTCAAAGTGTGTATATTGATAAAATCTTGAAAAAGTTCAAGATGGAAAATTCTAAGAGAGCTTTTATACCAATACCACATGGCACAATTTTGAGCTCGTCTCAAAGTCCTAGCACAAAGGTTGAGCTAGAAAGGATGAATGGAATTTCATATGCTTCGGCAATAGGATCCATCATGTATGCCATGCTATGAACGAGATCATATGTATCATATGCTTTGAGCATGACGAGGAGGTACCAACATAATCCTGGAGAAAACCATTGGATGGTTTTCAAATGAATTCTTAAGTACTTGTGAAGGACTAAAGATATATTCCTTGTCTTCGGGGAAACGAAAGATGAGCTCAGTCTAAAGTATTACACTGATGCTTGCTTCCAAACCGATCGAGATGATTCTCGATCACAGTCGGGATACGTCTACATTTTGAACGGAGGCGTAGTGTCTTGGAAGAGTTCCAAGAAGAGTGTGGTTGCTCAATCCACTACAGAATCAGAGTACATCGCAGCTTCGGAAGCTGCATAAGAGGCTGTTTGGATGAAGAAATTCATTGAGGATCTAGGGGTTGTCCCATCCATTCAAGACCCCGTAGAGATCTTCTGTGACAATGAAGATGTCATTGCACAAGCAAAGGAACCTAAGTCACATCAAAGGATCGGGCACAATCTTAGAAGATTTAACTATATACGAGATGTAGTTAATGTTGGAGAAATCAGTATTTGCAAAGTTCACACAGATCAGATTTTGGCGGACCCATCCATGAAGCCCCTTCCACCAGTTAAGCATGAGGGTCATGCTCGAGGCATAGGACTTAGTTATTCTAGTGATTGGATCTTATCTTATATATGTTTAGTATTGAAATAAAAACTCTGTAGAACAACAACTTTATAAAGTTTTGATATATGGGATATGATCTTTTCATTAATACTTGTTGTATTCCATATTAATATGTTTAAATCTATGAATAATAAGTTATTCTAATTGTCCAAAATCGGTCATAGTTGTGGAAACAACTATGTGATAAGACAAATATGAAATTGGCTTGGATAATTTTCATGAGATGACAATGACAATGAGTTGCAACCAAGTTTCATAGGTATTTGTTAGATAACAAGTATTGGACATGACCCCTTTCAACGTCACTTCATGGATCATAGTCATAAGTGACTCTTGAATAAAGGTAGTATCCTTAGACGTGATATGCATATTAGGGACTTGAGTGTAGAGAGTGTTGTGCTTTAAAATTTTTAACCACTGTTCTTTAGCCAGACAGTTATAAAGGCCATTATTGAGTACAATACGAACTATGCAATAGGCGTATGTAGTCAAGAAATTGAGAGTTGACATCTAAAGGTGCCTTACTTAAAGCTGAACAACAAATGAAAATGATTGCCGATCCATGTCTCATGCTCAACAGGATGTCTATTACAAAGGGATAACTATAACTTATCTAGTAACATCAAATTAAGCGTGGAGCCTTTTGGGAAAATGGATGTTGTTGAATGGCACCTCTTCGTGTGTTATTGGGGGCAGTGAAACGTTGTTAGACATTCACCACTGTCTATATCAATCTTTAAATGAATCACGAGCAAGTGGGAGATTGTTGGATCTATATGCTCAAGAAACATTATTAGAATGATATTATTAATAACATTTGATCTTATAGGGTCACACCAAATGCTTATAGACACTAATTGATTAATTGCAAGAATTTGATTATTGCTAGATATCAATAATCCTTGTATTAATTGAAAATGATTATTTTGTTAAAATAATAATGTTCCAAGGCCTATAACACATTAGAAGTCATATGGTATGATTATATATGTCATGTACAACTTATTGGATCAAAACGATTTGGAATTAAAACTTGTACACAACATGGGAGTATACATGGAGTGTGAGACAATCCATGTCTATCATCCTTGTTCACTTGGATGGCCATCAAAGGGGTCCTCCCCTTTGACGTGGAGTAGCTTGCTAGTTGGTCTTTGTAACATGCTTTTTATCCATGCTTGGATGATCTTCAAAGTATGGGACTTAAAGTGTTTAAGTAAGTATGCATGCACATATATACAATCAATGTTGACTACTTCTCTTTGCGCTAAAAACTAAGAGCTTAAGAGCTCCATTCATACTTGACGTTTTTACTAATAGTTAGTGCTAGAAGAGTGTGAAACATTGACTCTCTCTAAGACAAATTTGATTTGGCCTCAAGAGGTTAAGAGCTTGTTCATACAAGGGATTATAGACTAGCATTTAGTGTTGATTCAAAAGCTATTTGATGAACTTGCTATAGAGGAACTCTTGTCTTGAGTTCTTGTCATCTTCATCTTCATCAACACCCTACTTCCAAGAGGGTTTAAAGACTACAAAAGTTGTTTATCTTTAAAACCCCTGATAAAATCAAATACTATCATTTTTATTTATTAATATTTTCCCATTTATATCCATTTTTATTGCATTTATATGATTTTAGATACTCATTTTGATTATATTTGCAAATATGACCTAAATATGGAGTTTGGAGTAAAAAGAACGGAATTTGGATCGAAAACGGAAAAATATGATAAAAGCTGATTTTTTAGCTAGGCGTTCGTATTTTGGCCATAACTTTCTCATACGGAGTCCAAATGAGTTGATTTAAAAGCCCAAATTTAGAGAACACATAGGGCTACAACATATAAAAAATTCAGATTTTTCTGAAATAAATCCAGCCGGCGGTTGAATTATTCAACCGGCGGTTGAATCTAAAAACGGAAGGCGGTTAGATACGCGGATCAAAATCGGGTTTTCGGGTAAAAATCTAATCCAACCGGCGGTTGAAAAATCCAACCAGCGGTTGAAAAATCCAACCAGCCGTTGGATGTGCAATCAGAAGTATATAAATAGTGTCCATTACCAAACCTTATACCACACAATTACATACGAATTAAGTAACCCTTAATTCAGTTCTAGGGTTTAAAGGTCGACTAAAGGAGGTATTTGGAGGCTAGGAAGCTAGGGTTTGAAGGTTTTCAACCCTAACGAAAATTTAGTTCGGTTTGTTGGGTTTGATTCTTAATCTTTTCTATTTACTATGTGTAATGACATGTCTTTAGATTTGGTTTTGTTTACTATAAACATGAGCTAATTCTTTATTGTATTTACTTAGATGAATGGTTTTTTGATAAAGGTTTCATTATATGTTTATGTTGATCTGAGTTATGAATGGTTATTGAGTTTGTTTGAAAGATCCATATTGATTGTGTGTTTATTAATTGTTACTTAACATGGTCAAAAGACTTATGCTAGAACTAACGTTTGTATGAGTTGATTGATCATCTGCAATTAAGTGATTTATTAGTTAATTGTGGCTTGAGACTGTAACCGGTAATAGGTTAAGACCAATAGCAATTAATACAACCTAATTGGTGTGATAATTAGAAAACTAATAATTATAGACTTACGTTAACACAAAGTCACTGAATGAATCTCAATGATCTGTTGATAGTTTTAATAGCATAAATCTTATGTTATTAACACGCATCAGTGTATTCAAGAGAATCTAGTATTAAGGTAAGGTTTATTAGGGATCAGTTAATCTTAACAGGAGGCTATCCATTTTAGTTGAAATCACCATAATAAATGATCAACAATCCATAAACATATCTGAAACCTGAATCGAGAAATCAATAATCTAAGTAAATACATGCTTACCTATCTGATTATCCTTAGTTATCTTTTCTATCTTATAATTGTTTTTAATTGTTTTTATTAGTTTCCAATTAAATCTACGTTCGTACGGAACTAAAACGCACCCCTTATCTATTTGTAATTTGTAATTTAGGTTTAATTAATTATTTTAATTTACACCGATTCCCTGTGGTTCGACTCGATCTTACCAAAGCTATACTATAATACGAACAGGTTTTTTTGCCTGGTTGTGTTTAAGTTTACTTTAGTATTTCCAATCAATTAAAACTTGTACTTTTAACGACAACTTAACACGCATCAACCCCCTATGGTTGTTAATCTTAATGTACATGTAAATGGATCTCGATGGGTTTTATAAAAATGTTTTATAATATGATCAACTTATGTTTTAGCTTCTGTTACAAACCCAACACATGGAACATCATCATCCTGATAATTATTATAAGTATGATACGTATGAGCATTTAGTAAGATTGCCAAGAGAAGTTAGATGATTCAAAGTATATAATACTTGGACGTTGGAAAAAAATTTAAGTAGAGGAGTAAGAATTCTTTGGTACCATTTTTGAGAAGTAAAATAGATTGAACGTTATGAGTTTTGCGATGAATGGATAAAAGAGAAGATGATTTAAGAACTGGTTTGTATTTAAGTTTTTTTTAAGGATGTGACGGTTAGGAAAGGATGGCAATAGGTATTTGTTGAGACATGTTTTGTGACAACAGATCTAGCTTGTTATAGCTTGTAATAGTACTTTTAGTAATTGTAATCAAGTTTGTACATTGGTTTTGAATTGTAAATGAAATATATTGCTTGGTAAACATTTTAGAGTTAAATATCAAAAGGTTGAAAAATGTTGACCAAGGTTGACCGCGAACCGAGTCAGTTCGCAGGACAAGATTGGCCTGCGAACCGAGTCAGTTCGCTGGGCCAACATGGGCTGCGAACTGAGTCAATTCGCAGAGCCCACGAGCCTGCGAACCGAGACGAGTATATATGAAAAACTAGGTTTTCATATTATTAACCTTTGCCATTTTCTGCCTATCCGAGTTGCTGCGATTCCAGAGAGATTTCCGTGATCTAAAGGCTAGGTATTGATAGATTAACACGTGTTATAATCGATACAAAGCAATTAGACAATTGATTCACTAATATATTGTGAAAGAATTCGTTATGGATCCTATAACTAGTATTGAGGGATTCCGCACCTTAATACCTATAGATAACCTTGTTATCGATCATATACATACGGACTTACAATTGGTATCAGAGCCTTTCGGCTAGATACGTGTTGGTTCGAGGTTATTTAGGATAATAACGTGTGATTTCGGGTTGTTTTTAGTGCATTACGTACTTATTTACGACCAAAATCACTCTCTGGACGTTTTTAGTTTTGTTTACGATCGAAAACCACAAGTTTTAATCGTAAAAATAACTGTCATTTTCGTTTTTGGGTGTTTCAGCCGTTTCGCGAACTGAGTTTAGGGTTTCAGCCGTTCCTGCGAAGTGAAAACTGCGAACCGAACTGAGTTCTTGCGAACCGAACCGAGTTTGTGAACCGAACTGAGAGTTGCGAACTGAGATTTGCGAACTGAGTTAAGTTTCTGCGAACTGAGTTTTGCGAAGTGAGTTCCTGCGAACTGAAACTTCTGATTTTTGTGACTTTTTAACTTCTGAGATTGACAAAGATGTCTGACTTAAGTAAAATGATCGAGATGGACCACGAGATTGGAAAATCTAATGTTCCACCTAAATTGCTTAGACTTGAGGATTACTATGGATGGAAAGACAGATTTGAATCATACTGTAGATTCCATGATTTGTCAATCTGGATGTGTATTAAAAATGGATACACTACACCTACAACTGTTGTTGAAAATGCAACGGTAATTGTTCCCTACAATCGAATGAATGATAACCAGAAGAGAGACTTTGAGATTGAAAACAAAGCACATTCTTCAATCAAAATGAGTTTACCTAAGGAAATCAATCATCAATTGAAATCTTTTCACACTGCTAGAGCACTCTGGATTGCTCTTGGGAAAAGATGTGAGGGAAGTCCACAGGTTAAGGCAGGCAAGATGAATCTCCTGAAGAAGCAGTTTACTGTGTTTAAAGCTTTTAAGGGAGAAGATCTTGATGCGTACACCACAAGATACTACCATCTGTTGAGTGAGCTAGATGATCATGAGATTTTCTATTCTGATACGGAGAAAACCGACAAGCTTATTGAGGGTTTACCGTATAAATGGGAAATGCATGGAGTTATGCTCAAGGATAATGAAGAGCGATATGCTACAATGACTCTGGAGCAAGCTATTGATAAGCTCAGAGGTTATGATTTCACCAACAAAACGAGAGAGTCAGATTCTGATCAATTACAGAATCCTGGATTATATCATGGAAAATCAACTCTCTCAAATGCATCTTCCAGTTCGACCACTGCTTTACTAGTTGGTGATACTGGAGAAAAGGGTGATTTGATAACTGAGGATTTGTGTTTTATTGCTTCATCTGGAAGTGATACAAAAGAAAAATCTACTGTGAAGCCACCTCAAGGGCATCAGAAGATGCCGATGAGTGTGAAATCTGCTGAACAACAACTGTCTGTTCTTGCTTCTTTTGTTGCTTCCTATGAGAATTACATTCAAGGGAAAATCAATGATCCAGCTATGTTTGATGAAGATTATGATCAGATAGACCCTGATGACCTTGAAGAAATGGATCTCCAGTGGCAACTAGCTATGGTGTCAAGGAGAGTCAAAAATTTCTTGAAGCGTACTGGTAGGAAGGTGGTAGGTAATCGATCAGGGTTTGACAAGTCCAAAGTTAAGTGTTATAACTGTCAAGGTTATGGACACTTTGCTAGGGAATGTCAGCGATCAAAGGTTGATGTCAGCAATGGAAGACAAGGCTCGGGAAGTTCTTTAGCTTCCAAAGCCTTGGTGGTTCAACAGCTAGACGGTTCTTATGATTGGTCTGCTCAGCCTGAGCAAGCGCTTATGGCTGAGATAGATGATCAAGAGAAAGCTGTTGAATCTACATCCTATATGCCAACTGATGTGGATTGTCAAGTACGGGTGCCAGAAGTCACACCAAAAGCAAGTGATAATGATGTGCTATACTTGAATTCAACTGAGGATATGAGTCCAGATGATTTAGTAGCACATATGGCTGAACTTCAAACAGACAAGAAAAGGGTATGTCTTGATTTGCTTACTCTTGTTGATGTCTGTAATCTAGTTACTAGTTTGCAATCACAAGTTAGTGTATTTGCTGATTCATATAATATGATGAAATCTGAATTATAAATTGCTAAATGTGATGCTCAAAGGTTTAGTGAGGATAAACTAGCTCTAAAAGAAAAGATTAAGTCTGATGCTGCTGATAAGACCACTTTAAGAGACACTATAAATGAGCAATGTGTTAAGATTGATGGTTTGTACTTAAATCTAAGGGACTTAAATCAAAGTATGGCCAATAAAGATAATGAGTTAGCTGAGTCAAAACTGAAATTGGTTGAGCTTAATCGTAAGTTTGAGAGTTATAGAACCTCTTCTTTAACTATGGACTCTATAATTGATGCTCAACGTAGTGTTAAGGATAAGACTGGATTAGGATACACTGATGTACCTCCTCCATTTAATTCAAATTACACTACTTCTGTTGACTTAGAAATGATGGATGTAGATACTAAACCTGAGGAGTTAGTAACTAAAAAGTCTGGAAAGTTAGAGACACAGAAGGTTGTTCATAAAGATCTATCATCTGATGTTAGTAAGAACACACCATTCCCTAAAGTACAATTTGTCTCGAGTGGAATGTTGGTTGATACTGACATAAATGATAAGGTTATTAAGGAACAAGATGTACCTTTAGTGTCTGAAACTCAGACTGAACACGAAAAGGCAAAAGTGGTTAAGTCACGAAAGCATAAATCATGTTTCAAATGTCACCAAAAGGGACATGTGGCTTCTTGTTGTCCTAACAAGAAGTTGGAAACATCGATTAGGCTCGTGAATAACAATGAGACACCAAAAGTCTCTAGTTCAAATGTAGACAGGTTAGGTACCAAACCAGGATTAGGTAGTAAACCTGTGAACATTCTGAAAAGAGATGTTACTCATAGTGTCTCTCCGCCTAAACCTAAACGATCTTATTCTCTAAATGACACTAAGCCTAGAGATAAGACACCGTCGAGATTTAGGACTCCAAGTAGAAACCATAGTCAATTTGAAAGTGGTTCTACTTCACGTACACATAAAGTTGATTATGTGCCTAAGAGGTTTTCCACTCACTCTCCTCAGAGGCATAAGACTTCAGATCATCAACAACCTCCAACTTCTTTAGCAGTTACCAAGACTCTTGACAATAATAGTTATGGTGTCGCACCCCCTGATTTACTGTGCAGCGGAAGTCGGGTCGGGGCGCGACTAATCCAGTAATCAATGCGGAAAGGAAAAGCAAACGACTCTATATGAGACGTTTTAAAAAATAGTACAAAAGTAGTTACATTAATATAATTAAAGTTTACATCAGTCTCGAGTTCGCGAGATGAAATCCTGAAGATTCTAGTACATAGCGATTTTACAAAATAATGCAAGCAAATCTTCATAAACGTATGATGCATGCGACTCGAGCTAGCAGGCAGTCCTGTGGGCAACCCTACGGTTGTTGAGTACCTGAGAAATACACGCTAAAAGGTCAACAATAATGTTGGTGAGCTCATAGGTTTACGTAGTTAAAATCATAGTATGAACCACAAGATTTCAGAGTTATCGTAGTAGCACGAATGCCAAAGTAAATCATAGTATACTATTGCCATGGGCTCATAGTTCCGAAGCTTAACCGTAGTTGGTGTCTCCAGTTAAGTGTATAAACCAGTACACTCGAAATACGAATTATTATGCGTCCGTATAGTAGTTAGAGCGACTAACCCCGGACGGCGGACTGTCAGTTCCCGATAGATCTATCCATAATGTTCGCGCTTAGTATTAATGGGCTATGATATTTGTTGGAGACCATCGTAGTTTGGTTTAGTTTACCCATGCAATCCGTATAAGTTTTCATAGTACTTGTGCTCATAAAAACAGAGCAATGTATTCTCACCCCAAAGTAAGTAAAACAGTAAAAGTAAAAGTGGGGCTATGAGACTCACCTGAGTCTTGTACAGAGTGTTTACAAATAGTAAACAAGTGTTCCCAAAAGTAACCTTCTAGCGCCCTAAACGCATAAGGTTATAAGTAAGTAGATGTCTCAAAAGATCATCCATGCTAGTTGTCCACTCAACTAGTTATGTCCAAAGTTTGTTTATCATGTGTGTTTAGAAAACGTGTACGGCCCGTTGGTGACGTTTTGTAATAATAATTCTCAAAGATATTATTATTATGTTTTGTTTCGATGTATGCTTATGAGAGTATATGTATTACGTGTACGAGTAGTGTCGTATATGATAAAGCTGTTAGTTCAAAGTTAATGCTGTTAGTTCAAAGTTAGTGCTGTTAGTTCAAAGTTAATGCTGTTAGTTCAAAGTTAATGCTGTTAGTTCAAAGTTAATGCTGTTAGTTCAAAGTTAGTGTTGTTAGTTCAAAGTTAATGCTGTTAGTTCAAAGTTAATGCTGTTAGTTCAAAGTTAGTGCTGTTAGTACAAAGTTAATGCTGTTAGTTCAAAGTTAGTGCTGTTAGTACAAAGTTAATGCTGTTAGTTCAAAGTTAATGCTGTTAGTTCAAAGTTAGTGCTGTTAGTTCAAAGTTAATGCTGTTAGTTCAAAGTTAATGCTGTTAGTTCAAAGTTAATGCTGTTAGTTCAAAGTTAATGCTGTTAGTTCAAAGTTAGTGCTGTTAGTTCAAAGTTAGTGCTGTTAGTACAAAGTTAATGCTGTTAGACTAGTGCGACACTAAGGTTAATGCGACACTAAGGCTAGTGTCGCTAGTTAGTACTGTTGGTCTTTGTGTCGCTAGTTTCCACTGCTAGTGTAATTTCTATGGTTTCTACTGCTAGTTCATTTTTCCTTTGTTTCTACTGTTGGTTCATTTTCCCTTGTTTATACTGCTAGTTGATTTCACCTTGTTTCTACTGCTAGCTTATTTTCCTTTGTTTCTACTGCTAGCACATTTAGTTTCTACTGCTAGTCCAACCTCTATGGTTTCTACTGTTGGTTTTGAAAACTCGATCTATTTTGTGGTTTTTGTTCCTGTTTTGACCCGAAGCCTTTACACATTAAATCTAAATGTTTTATCACTCGTAAAAAGTAAGTTTTATAATTTTTGGTAAACCCGAAGGTGCTCGCTTTTAACCTCGGGAATCATTAACAGTCCCGGTTAGATTTCTTTCTAAAATACCCGGTTTTGAGAGCTCGATTTAGATGGTAAAACCTTCAAGAAAAATTACGAAATTTTTATATGATATTCCCACATGTGTTAGCTACATAAAATAATTTTTCCAGAATTTTTGGGTAAGCCTAAGTATTTTTAATAATTCCATCTATCCTCTGAGGTCCAAAATCGACCAATCTGGACACATGTTCAAAGATCGAATTACTGAGCAAAATCTACACATTTTCAAAGAAAGTTATCTAAACGACATTCGTACCTAACAAAATTTGTGAGATTTTGGCGGTGGTTTCAAGTCATTTGGAGTCGTGTAGCTCGAGTTATGGACTCTAGAAGTTGAGTCAAAAATCTGTCACCCGTAACAGTTTGGCGACACATTGTTGTAAAATCATTTTCGAGTATCAAACGGTGTCGAAAAATTATGAAACCACTTGGAGATGAAAGCTAACTCTTTAAACTTAATTTTTGTTATTTGATTCATCCATTTTCGTTAAGTTTTGAGCACGAAACTTCCCCTTGAAGTCGGGCCAAGTTTCTGCCCAGAAACTGTTGGCGTTTTTATGTTTTCAAAAACGACTTTCGACTTTGTTTTTGGACATAACCTTGTTATATGGACATTATAACATGTTTATATATATGTTTCAAGTAAAATAAAAAGGGGGATGAAGTTCCTTACAAAGAAGATGGTGAAAGACACGAAGAAATGGGTGTCGGAAGCTCGTTTCCTTGCGTTTTCTTGCAAACCGAAGAGGTGGTGTTATGGTGGTTTGTGGTGGTTTTGGAGCTGCTGGATTCTGCTGGAAATAGAGGGAGAGAAAAAGGGAGAGTTTGAGAGAAAGATGAGGTGTGTTGGAGTGTGAAATGAGATTGTGTGTGTAAGTAGCCAAAATGATGATATTCCATTGGAAAATGTGGGGCCGGCCTAGGAAGTCTTGGGCTTGCAGAACTTTTATCCTATGTGTGGGTTCCACCTGATTTCTTCATTTGCCATTTAATTTAATTGTTTGTTTAATTAAAATTGTTACATTTTAATTTGTGTTTCCTTTATGTTTTCAAGCGGGTTTGCGTTACGTATTGTGCTTTTTGCATAAAACGTAAAGTGTTCGTATATTATGATATAATAATAATATAATGTGAATAACTACTATTTAATTATAAAATAGATTTACGTTATTTATTAAAAGATTTACGTTATTTATAAAATAGTTTGTGTCGGATTCCATCCGATTGAAATTGCGTAATTAAAAATTAATTACGTATGTGCGTATAAAGTAATATACAAAGTGTTATCGTAATTAGTCCTATTTCACACTAATTACAAATAATAATGATCTACGATTAGTCACTAATGACGGCGTAATTTGCCGGTTGTCACATATGGTTACTTTAAAGAAGTTCAGATTGTGGATGATAAGGGACAAGCCAAGACCGTAATGGCTTGGGTCCCCCTTAAGAACTAATTGTGTACAATTTGTTATGTGCAGGAGCAGACTGTGAACAAGGACAGTTGGTGGTATGTAGACAGTGGATGCTCTAGGCACATGACCGGTGAAAGAAGTCTACTGAAGGACTTCAAAGGTGGGATGAAACAGCGAGTTCATTTCGCTGGTGATAAAGGAGGAGTAATAACTGGGAAAGGAAAAGTTTCAAATGGAACTTTGACTCTAGAGGATGTGAATTACGTTGAAGAACTAACTCACAACCTAGTGAGTGTTTTCCAAGTCTGTGATAAAGGTCATTCTGTACATTTCAATGAGACAGAAGCCTTAGTCCTGAAGCCGGGTTTCACCATTCCGGAAAATTGGATATTGATGAGGGCTCCAAGGAAGAAGGACATTTATGCCATCAACATGGCTGTTCCTAATACTTCAATGGAATCTACATGTCTTTTATCCAAGGCTTCAGATGCAGACGCACTCTTATGGCACAGGAGAATGGCTCATCTGAACTTTCGAAAAATGAATTATATAACCAAGAATTGTTTAGTTCTGGGTGTACCACAAAAACGTTTCGAGTCTGAAGATAAGTGTGTTCCTTGCATGAAAGGAAAACAACATAAAAAACCACACAGATCTAAGACTGAAAACTCAATCTCCTCGCCATTTGAATTGCTACATATGGATCTTTTTGGCCCAATAAGCAAAAGAAGCATAGGTGGCAAATGGTACTGTTTAGTTGTCACAGATGATTTCTCTAGATTCTCTTGGGTATTCTTTTTGGGATCTAAGGATGAGACTCCCGGTATTCTTATGGAGTTCCTAGATCTAATAGAGAATGTCTATAGAACACGAGTTAAGAGAATTCGTAGTGACAATGGAACAGAGTTCAAGAATTCAACGTTCAATGTCTATTGCTTAAGCAAAGGGATACAACATCAATTCAGTGCATCGTATGAACCTCAACAGAACGGTGTTGCTGAAAGGAAAAACAGAACGTTGATTGAAGGAGCTAGAACAATGCTTGCAGATTCAAGGCTTCCGGTCATTTTCTGGGCTGAAGCGGTGAATATAGCATGTCATGTTCTGAACAGGGTTCTTACGGTTAAAAAGCATAATAAGACGTGTTATGAGCTTTTGAACAATAAGAAACCAAACTTAAAAGGGTTTGAACCCTTTGGAGTTTCTTGTACTTTGCTGAAGACTAGCACTCAACCGAAATTTGGTAAGAAGGCTGACGAAGGATATTTCCTAGGTTATGTGCCTAATTCACCAAACAAACGTGTCTTCAATAAAGTAACGGGACGTGTGGAAATAGTTTATAACATTGAAGTTACGAGCTACACATATGACGTACATAAGGGATTAGATTGGCAATTTGACTATTCAGATCTCTTTAAGTCTTTTAATGTCCCAATTAGTGACTCTAAAGTTGACTCAGAAATTTCTGAACATTTATTGTCGAGTGATGGAGATATTGGCCCTGCACCAACATCGAATGTTCCTAGAGATACAACTTTTGTAGATCCTAATCATGCTTCAGCGAGTGCCACTCAACAATCTTCTGATGAAAATATACCTCTATTGAAGGAGATTGGCACTAATCTAGAAGAAGAAATATAACTTGAACAAGTGACAACAACAAGAACTAACAAAAATCATCCAATTGAAAATATCATTGGTGATCCGAATGCAGCGGTTCAAACCAGGTCTAGTGTATCTGAGTACACTAGCCTATATGCTGAAATGAAAGAGACAGGGATTACAAATCGATGTCTATATTCATGCTTTATCTCCCAAGTTGAGCCTAAGAATGTCCAAATGGCGTTGAAGGACAACTCATGGGTAGAAGCAATGCAGGAAGAACTTTCACAGTTCTCAAAACTGCAAGTTTGGGAGTTGGTTGATTTACCAAGTGGTGAATATCCAATTGGTACTAGATGGGTTTTTAAGTGTAAGAAAGACGATCGGGAAATCGTGATTCGCAATAAAGCTCGTCTAGTCGTTCAAGGCTTCAACCAACAAGAAGGAATTGATTACAATGAAGTGTTTGCACCTGTTGCTAGGCTTGAGGCAATTAGGTTGTTCTTAGCATTTGCAGCTTCAAAGAAAATGAAAGTGTATCAGCTGGATGTTAAGAGTGCCTTTTTGTACGGCAAGGTCAAGGAAACGGTGTATGTTTCTCAACCACCAGGGTTTACTGATCCAATGTATCCAAATAGAGTATATCGTCTTGATAAGGCTCTGTATGGATTACATCAAGCTCCAAGAGCGTGGTATGAGACACTATCAACTTATCTTCTTGAGAATGACTTTACAAGAGGAAGAATTGATAGTACACTCTTTGTGAAGTGGAAGAAAAAGGACTTTCTACTTGTTCAAGTATATGTTGATGACATTATCTTTGGGTCATCTGACGAAAAGATGTGTCAAGAATTTGAGCAAGTTATGAAAGGCAAGTTCGAGATGTCTGCTATGGGAGAGTTGAACTTCTTCTTAGGGTTACAAGTTGACCAAAAGAAAGATGGTTTCTTTATTCATCAATCTAAATATACACATGAGCTGTTAGAACGCTTCAAGATGGATGAATCTCGGATTTACAAAACTCCTATTCCAGAAAATCACAGACTTGGTCCCGATACATCGAGTGATCAGAATGTAGATCCTACTTTATATAGGGCTATGATTGGATCACTAATGTATTTGACTGCTTCTAGGCCTGACATTATGTTTGCTGTTTGTATTTGCGCAAGATATCAGGCTAATCCGAAAGAGTCACATATGCAAGCTGTAAAGAGAATCTTTCGTTACCTCAAGGGGAAGCCGAAGCTGGGACTTTGGTATCCGATTGAAGGGGACTTAGATTTTGTTGCATATACTGATTCGGATTATAGTGGATGCAACCAAAATAGAAAGTCTACGACCGGAGGATGTCAATTCCTAGGAGGTAGACTTGTGTCTTGGCAGTGCAAGAAGCAAAGCTCAGTAGCCATTTCTACATGTGAAGCTGAGTATGTTGCAGCTGGCAGCTGTTGTTCCCAAGTATTGTGGGTACAGCAGCAACTGCGAGACTACGGACTAAACTTTACCGACACTCCAATGATGATCGATAATGAATCGACGATCTCTATAGCCAATAATCCGGTAAAGCACAGCAAGACGAAACACATTGATATTCGTCCTCATTTTATTCGAGATTGTGCCGAGAAGAAGCTTATTAGATTAGTCAAAGTTGCCTCTTCTGACAACTTGGCAGATCTATACACTAAAGCTTTCGACAGGGCGCGTTTTTAGACATTAGTTCAACTAAACGGAATGAGGAATCCAGAATAACTAGTCTTCCAAAGGAGTATGTAATAGTTAGTAAGTTTTATTTTTGGGTCTTATATTAAAAAAAGAAAAAAAGGGGGAGGGCGTATGGCATTCATTTGCTTGTTACCTTAGGGGAATCGCCTCCGATAAAAGAACAAAAGTATTTTCTTTTAGAAAAGGTCTAAGTGTTTCTCTACTGGGAAATGATAGTACATTAGGAGAATAAGCTTAACAATAATAACTATAAGTCTTAAGTTAGACGTGTTAGTAGATTCCTATAAGTCACATAAACATTACATCTTTTCAACTAGGAATTTACTTATATTTATTTTATTATACACCTTTATCCACAAGCTATACTTTGCTTAGAATAAAATTAAGTCTAGACAGCTTCATTATATGATGTACTGGTAGGCAAATTATGCTATGATTTCTGAGCATTTAATAAGCATTAATTCTCATGTATGTTATCTAGTGTGAACTATTATATGATGTATGACATAAGTCTTAATTTGTGAATGATAGTATAACCATACACTGTTATCAACAATATATAAATATATGAACAGACAAATAGTTAGAAAAAATGGCTATTAGCTAAACTACTAGTAACTCTGTTGTACTATGTACAGACCCGTAACCTTTAGTTTCGCCAATGGTCTCAAACTTATTTTGCTCATACTACAGGATCTTCTGTTGTACTATGTACAGATCTAGAACCACTAGTATCTTCAAAATCTGTTTGATGTTTGTCGAGCCTTAAAATAACTCAAGGATATGTTATATGTTACGAAAAGTGCATTATTTAGTAACCTCTACCTTGAATGTAAAAGATACAGTGGTATGTATTATACTTGATTTCTTAGTATGTCATATATTAGAATATACTAGTTAATATTCATACTAACAATAAAGGTTTGCTTGGAAATCAGTGTGTAATTTGTTTATGTGGATCATAATATCAGTAATCATTTTGAATTATCAATGACAAATGAACATTCACTTTGGTGAATCTTTCATTTAAAAGTATGTTCAAAGAACGTGTTATATCATGTGGATAAAGGTAACCAAGCTATAATCTTATAAATATAAGTTCATAAATGGTTAAAGTGTAATTTTTCTGTAACTTATTTGAATTTTATACTAACGCTCTTCTTAGACTTGATTAATAAATAATAATATTCAGCTTATTTTTTCCTAATATGATCCCTAAGCAGATAAATTCTTAACACATAATATGTATCGTTTCTCGTATTGAATAAAATGGTACTCGATACCACTCGTTAGTTTGATAATTTTATTTGTTACGTGTTCTTTATTTTTGTGTGAGTTTATCCTTTGGAAACTATGTTAAACCATATGTTATCATTCCGTGTTGAATAAATGTGACAAACACGCATTGGAAAGTTCAAAATCGCATGAAAAGTTACAATTGCGAAGTTGACTAGTCAAACTTGCGAATTGAGTTTGTAGTATAAAAGGAACAGGTCCTGCGAATCCAAATCTCACTTTCCAAACTACCCTGCGAACTGAAAACCTTCCTCTGCGAGACGAACATTGCGAACCAAAACGAACCTCCTGTTTTCTAAAATTTTCGACACTTCTGTTCAAGAATCGGTTTTTCACTCCGGACAACATTTACTTCTTTCAATTTCGCATCATTTGAAGTAAGTATCACTTGATTTCACCGTTTAATTCATCCTTAATCGTCATATATATGTTTTAGAGGTTTTGGTTTCGAATCTCACGGATTTCTTCGAAATGAGTGAAGATTAAAACCTAAAACTTATAAAACTTGTTAATCGGTATATAATAAACATGTTAATACCATTAAATTGCGTTTAAAAGTGTTCGATCATCGACTTCGAATTTCTTGGTGAACCAGACGCTCCTGCGAACCGAGCTCAATCTCAGTTCGCAGCGAAACCAAACCTTTGACTCGCGTTGACTGCGAAGCGAACCAAATGGTTGACTCGCGTTGACTGCGAAGCGAACCAAATGGTTGACTCGCGTTGACTGCGAAGCGAACCAAATGGTTCACTTGCGTTGACTTGCGAAGCGAACCCAACAGGGTTGACTTTGTTTGACCAAATTAAACATTTTCGATGTGTACTCGATTCCGAATTCTAGATTTACGAATAAATTATACATTGAAACTTATTAATTGGTTGTTATACGTTTCGATTTACAAACTTATGTTTCTAGAATAAATACGTATACATTTACTCAGTTAATTTTCTAGACTTGTATTCGATTTGAGAACTTTATGTTTACAAATGAAGTACAATTGAAGACTTTTAACTATCGCTTATATGCTTCGACTTAAGAACTTAATGTTATAAGTGAAATGCAAATAATTTACGAATTCTGTTCTATTATATCGAAAGACTTCCGACTCATATGTAGTCGTGCGGCGTGTTCCGATTTACTATCGGCGGTATAATATTTTGAATTAACTACTAGGACGTACGAACGATGTATATAATTTAGAGAAGATAATTGAAAAATTAAGTGTTGAATACTTAATCGTTCAATTAAGTTCAGTAAATTAAGTTATTAATTAATAGTAAACGTCGATGTTTGGTGATCTCTTTGGTTCACAATACATAAACGTTTAAAATTAATGTTCGATATGTTGTCCTGTTATTTGAGCTAACTGCCATTTGTGTATATCTTATGACTACAGATATGGCTGCTCGATCTTTCACTCCTGCTCACAACATATTGGTGAATTTAGATGTAAATGAGCGTGGAGCTGCACGTTTCACAGAGATTTTGACATATTTAGCACGATCGAGAATTCGATATGCTATTACGGAATCTCCGCCACTGTCCCGAGACCTTCTGGAACAATTCTGGGATAATATAGTATTTGACAGTGCAGCAAACCCTCCGGTCATTCGCACGAGGGTTAATAACCATTCAGTGGTTTTCTCTGCTGATGATCTGAGACAGATTCTACATCTGGGAACAGTCGATCAGGAAGCTAGACCTTCGGTGTACACCTCTGATTTTATTGAGGGTGCACTAGGTAGAATGGGTTATTCTGGACCCAAGAGAGGCCGCCAGTTTGTGAAGGCGTTTGTACTCGGTCAGTGGAGATTTCTCTTCCACATTATTGTTACCATCTTTGGTAACAAGAAGGGTGGATACGATGAGTTGAGCCCCGAGCTTCTGTCAGGCTTGCTGTCCCTGGTGTATAACAAACCATACAGCTTCTCGTCATACATCTTCAACTCCTTCATTGGGCAGATAACTGGCACTGTTCGATCAAAATTCATGGTGTATCCGAGGTTCTGCATGCTTATCATTAAGCACTGTATCCCTAATCTTCAAGGATTTCAGCCAGATCTGCGTGTAGACACCATTGGATTGAGGACCAGATCAGGTCAAACCTGAAGCATGCGACCTGTTCGGTCATCTTCTAGATGCAGCATATGTAGCTCCACCAAATAATGGTTGGTTGGATGATGGAGCCCAACCAGAAGTACAACCTCAGCCAGCAGTTGTGGCTCAAAATCTTGGGCCGCAAGAGCTTATAGAAGATGTTATACATCAAGCTAGACAACCTGACATTGCGGCTCAGGTTTTACATGAGGTTCTGATAGAAAACGATGATGCTACTGATCCTCTCCTATGTGAGATAGATCAATATAAGGTATTATTAACATAATCATTGTTCAAACGTACATGTAATTTATAAGTTACTTATCATCTAATATCATTCATCATGACTAGGCTCCTGAAGCTGTAGACCCAGAGGTCATTCGACCTGAGGGTGAACAGGATCAGGCAAGTTTGGATGTTGGGCCCTCTAGTGCTTTTGGCAAAGATGGTGCCACTTCGTTTGACTCCGACAGCGAGGAGACTGATGATGATCTTCCTCGTCCTCCTACTATTTCGGGTATTCCGGCGGGAATGATCCGAAGAGGTTCCAAGCTAATCATGGATCCTGCCTTAAAGGGCAAGCGCAAAGTTGATGATATGGATCCTGATTTTTGCATGATTGACGAGGACACTGATGTCGAAGAGGATCACTCTCTTCAGACACAACGCCGAAAGCGCATTCGTTCTGCTACTTCTCAGCTGACGATTGGCGATTTGGCTAGTCCAGGTTATTTTTTTAACCTTATTATTCTCTATTGAATGTTGTGCGTTCTACATATGAGAAACTGAGATAGATATTTCTATAACAGTCGCTCCAGATACACAACAGCGGGCTAGCCCTGCGGTGCAACGTCCGAGTGCTCCGGTATCTGAAACCTCAGAGAAGGTTAGAGATACGAGTACTTATAGTTATTCAGAGATTGAGACAGTTTATTCTGTTACTTTTACTGATAACTATTGTCTAACAGGAGCCTGCTGCTGACGTTACCGTCACGATTCAGACTACTAAAGCTAGTAGAATCGTAGCTCGCTTACTCCTGACGGATGTTGCCACCCAGATTGAACACCATAATGTTCAACCTGGAACCACACCTACACCCCAGGCTACTACTTCTGTGAGAGCTTCTGAGCGGATTTCTAGTTTGGAACTTCAAGTTCGGATATTAGAGACTCAGAATGCTACTCTTGCAAAGGAGCTTGCAACACAAGGCGAAACCTACATTCATCTCCTGAAGTCTCATATGCTTTCTATCAGAGAGTCTGAAGATCAGCAGAAATAGCTTGATTGACTACAATGCCTTGTCACTAATTTATCGAAGGGCAAGTCGCCTCAGGGGGAGATCTTGCTATTTAATGAGGCATGCGGAGAAGATGAACTGAGAAGGAAGAGACGAGATGATACAGATGATGATCCCAATGCACAGAAAGATAGAGAGCCGACTGGTCCTTCAACGACTGGTGAGCCGTCTACAATTCAGGGGGAGTCTGAGCCTGCTGGGACAAGTGGTGTTGGTGGTGATGGTACTGGTACTGCTGCTGGTGCTAGTAATGTTGGTGAGAAATTCACCACGGAATAATTTTTTTAATATGTATTCTCTATATTGATTGTAATAACTCTTATAATCAATGAAAGACTTATATTAAAAATTATTATTATTTGTTTCATGTTCATATAATATAAGATTAGTTATATACGATTTAGACCTGAGATGTTATGTTACAGGTTAAAAATTATATAAGACTAATTATATAAGATTTAGACTTGAGATTCATCTTGACAAGTTAAAATTATATAAGATTAGTAATCGATAGTGATTTCGTGAAAGAAATGATAAAGAAACTCTTGATAAAAGAATTTATATTATTCATTTGATTCATGACATGTTTATCACTTGTAGATATGAATGATGAATGCGATTCCGATACGGGAATCGAAGAAGAAGTTGATTACAATCTAGAGGAGGGAGAGTTTGTACCTCCTGAAGATTGGACTTCTATCTCTAATGTTGGGCTAGACGAAGGTGTAGATCCAGATGTTGATATTGATGAACACATCGTGAGCCCATCTCAGACAAAGGTCATTATTCAGGACGAAGATGGAGAAAGAGTTGTAGATTTAGATGAAAATCTAGATGAAACAACTGATTCTGAAGATGATCTTCCTGATAGACTAAAAGATAATCCGATGTTTAGACCTTTGAAGAAAATGAAAAAGGTAAAGACTGGGATTAGTGAAGTCGATATCACTGGAAAGCGAGTACTGAAAAAGGGAATTATCGGTTGGTACTACGACGCAGATCTGAAGCTCTTCGCCATAAAAAGATATGATGGTGTTCAATATTTTGAGAAGAAGCTTGCAGTCTTCAGTTCTTTGCCGAGATTTGAAATCCGAGACTTGGCTAGATTAGAATTGAACAACCCTAGTAATGATCCATTTGGAAGATATGTCGAAAAGATTATCAAGACTGAGGGTTGGTCAATGAAGTTTGAAAGAATTAAGCCAAGAATCGGAAAGACAATTAAGCTTGAAGAAAGAAGCGAAAGAACAGGAAGGCGTCGAAGAAAGAAGATATATCCAGCTGTGAAATGCATGCAACAGATTCCACTAAAGACAATGCCTCAAGACATCTTAGGAAATTTGAAGAGATGGTCTGTGGATTCTGTGACTGGGGAAGCTCTCATGTTCGAACACGATGATGAAGTTGAAAATGAAGAGAGAGAGAGATCTTAAAGATTTATGATCGTCGACATCTGATAAACCTATCAAAGGCTGACCTATTGATGTTACACAAGAATAGGATCACAGCGATTGAAGGTTGGGAAGATGTTGCACGAGATTATCAGTCAATGGTGAAGACGTGCATTAAGCTGAAGATATACGCGGGCAGTAAAATTTACAAGTGATTACCAAAGACAACTTGAAGACAAAGACTTAAAGATGCTAGAGCTATTGTCAAGGGGGAGTCTGTTGAGACATGTTTTGTGACAACAGATCTAGCTTGTTATAGCTTGTAATAGTACTTTTAGTAATTGTAATCAAGTTTGTACATTGGTTTTGAATTGTAAATGAAATATATTGCTTGGTAAACATTTTAGAGTTAAATATCAAAAGGTTGAAAAATGTTGACCAAGGTTGACCGTGAACCGAGTCAGTTCGCAGGACAAGATTGGCCTGCGAACCGAGTCAGTTCGCTGGGCCAACATGGGCTGCGAACTGAGTCAATTCGCAGAGCCCACGAGCCTGCGAACCGAGACGAGTATATATGAAAAACTAGGTTTTCATATTATTAACCTTTGCCATTTTCTGCCTATCCGAGTTGCTGCGATTCCAGAGAGATTTCCGTGATCTAAAGGCTAGGTATTGATAGATTAACACGTGTTATAATCGATACAAAGCAATTAGACAATTGATTCACTAATATATTGTGAAAGAATTCGTTATAGATCCTATAACTAGTATTGAGGGATTCCGCACCTTAATACCTATAGATAACCTTGTTATCGATCCTATACATACGGACTTACAGTATTTTTAGATTTAGATTTTTTTTTTTAATTTATTATATGTATATAAGTTGGCTTATTTTAATTCTTGAGGTTAAAAGTAGATAGGAATAAAAGATTGTAGTTATTATAGGACTTATAGGATAGGAATTTGAGTATAATTAGGCTGGTTTTATTTAAGAAGAAAGAGGAATATTATTTTAAATTAAATATAAAAAAAAGAAAAAATCAAAATGACATTGTTTAATATGTGTTATCTCAAAAAGTAGAAAGATGGCTAGAAAAGATTTGGCTGGAAGGTAGTTTTAATATATGACGTGGAAGAAGAAAATTTGGACACATAAGGGAGTCTAATATTCATGATTAATCGTTGGGATAGATTAAAATGTTAAATAGTTTTAAACTTAATTAAACTTTTATACTTGATATAAATGTTGAGTAACCTCCATGAATAGTCCTTATGGTTATACGGATTTACGAATAAGTTTACTTTTGTTTTGTAAATGATTCCCCCGCCTGATATATTCAAATACGATTGCTTTTATTTAATAATATTTCCCTATTTTTATCCATTTCCATTGCATTTATTTGATTTTAGATACTCATTTTATTAATATTTGCAAATAGGACTTAAACATGGAGCTTGGAGCAAAAAGAACAGAATTTGGATCGAAAACCGAAGAAAAGATAAAAGCTGAGTTTTCTGCGAGGTTTTACTGTTCGGGCCATAATGTTTTCATCTCGACTCCAAATGACTTGAATCTAAAGCCCACGGTCTCTAAACTCATTGGGCTACAACATATCTAAAATTCAGCCCATTTGGACAATTTTAGTCCAACCGCCAGTTGGAAATTCCAACCGCCGATTGGATAGGTCGACCAGAAAAGTCCATATATATACTTCGAATTCAGTTTAAACCTTACACATTTTACGAAGCTATTACGATTGAAGGCACTTTTGGGAGCTTTTTTGGACGAATTAGAGATGCGAGTTCACGAGGCTTGACTACGTTCAAGCTTTTAACACGCGGTTCGCAATTCGATTTGTGCACTCTTTATCCCTATCGATTTAAACATGTTTTAATATAGGATATTGGTTTTGATTTACTGTAATTGGATCATGAACTAATTAATTTGTATATTCGCTTAGACGATGATACCTAGATAATGGTTTGAGTATTTATTTAGCGTTTTGAGTAATTGTTCTTTGATAGTTTATTATGTTTATTCGATGAATCATGATTGTTGGTGATTATTGATTATCTACTTAACTTGATTAATGAATCTAAGTCATAATGGACGTTCACTTAGGTTTATTAGTTATTTATAATTATTTAACTTGTTAGATAATTATAGCTTGAAACTGTGACTGGAGATAGGTTACAAACAATAGCAATTAATTAATCTATGATGAACATGATAATTGTTACTGAAATAATAGGACAAATATAAGATTATCGTTGACACGAACTCGCTAGAATAAATTGTAATTAACTGTGAGAATCTTAAAGTGTAATTTGTGGTGGACAACGTGTAGGAGGACTTCTAGCGTACTCAATAGAGTTTAGTGTCTTTCTGAAAATTATAGCATTAGTTAACCTTGACAGGAGACTAATCCACATTAACTTATTCACCATAGAACAACTAAACGAGCAACTAAGTAGAATCTAGGGACAGTATTCTAAGTGAATACATGTTTATCTTTTATTGTTTACAAACTTGCATTATTTGCTTTCTATTTAATTAGTTACTTTAATTGTTTTATTTTTTAATCAAGTAAAAATTAGTTTTCTTAATACGTTCGTACGGAATTAAAGCGCCCCTCTTTGTTATTTGCTTTTTATTAGTTTAATTATATATTCCATTTTAATTACGTTAAAACTATCGTTCCCTGTGATCGATACTCAGACTTACTTAAGCTATATTATTATACGATAAGGTATTCTTGCATGTATTGTGTTATAATCATAACTTAGTTATTTCCAGTTTCATTATAAATATAAAACACGATTCGCACACATCACCGCCACTTGAAATGACTAAAATGCCCATAACCAACTTTTATTCACTGTTTAAAAAAAACAAATAAAGAGGTTAAGGGTATTTTAGTCAATTCAAATAACGGATAAACTATTTACAATACAACAGTGAACTTATTGGACTAACAACGCTAAAAGGGGGTTGAAGAACGATTTTCCTAAATTCGTATAAACCACGTTGACAATTCACGGAATTTATTCATAAATGTTTATTAAAAATATAATCATAACAATTATTCATATTAATAAGCTAAATATATTAACTATAAATAACTTTAATTATCATCGTATAATAAATACATATAATTATCATATAATAAATACTTAAATGACTTAGTACATTTATTTGACTGAATCAAATAATATGTACGTTCTATTTAATATACATTTCATTTAAATGAATAATATCTATTATTCTGATCCTCCTTATGTAATTTATATATAACCAATATAACTTAAGTAGTTTACCTGTCACTGCTTATCTAGCAGTGACCATCTTTGTAGCTTATGTGAAGTTACAAAAAGCCTGAAGTTGATCAGGAATATACTTACACTTGTCCAAGTCAAAGACTGAAGACAAATAAACAGAATGACTCACTGAAGTGGAAATTATTGATCCTGTCTACTTATCCAGTGTTTCAAGCTTCTATCCAGCAAAGTTCATCGGTCTGACAAATTCCTAGTGTACCGTGGAAGGTTAACCCATAAAGGTGAATAATAGTCGTATATACTTTGTGTAAAGATATGTACAACCACTTATTCACCTTTACATAAAAAATACAATACTTTTTCTAATCCTAGGAATAAAATATACAATGTTATTGTTCCTAGGATGGGTTGTCAATTCAAGATCTTTCAAGATACCTTCAAGCCGTTTGTTCAATACGTATGCGCATCAAGTTATTATCCAGAATACAAATGAGAGAATTTATTGTTCAATAAATACTCCCCTTAACAACCGTATTGAATGTCGAATACTGCATTAACTATGATCTTTGATTTAGCATATACTCCTATTAGTCAACGAGCTTAGTGCCTTCACATTGCGTAAGTGTTGATCACTGATAGTCATCAGTGACCCTTTGCTGAGTGACTTATCATAGTTAAATTTGTTATCAAGTATTGTTTACTTAGACTAGTTTACCTGTCTTAATTCCGCAGTAAGCAATTGTAAAGTGATTCTTTGATTTATCAAATAAATAACTTTAAACTTGAAAAATTATATTCAACCCCACCTTCTACCATTATACTAGAATTAGTAGTTAATTGTTTTAACCTAAGTGGAACAACAATTGGTATCAGAGCAGTTTAGATAATCAATATCTAAGATCTGCAATGGCTACTAACCCTAACTTTGAAGCTACAAACTTTTATATCGACAATGGTTCTAAAGAGAAATCATCTAGATTTGATGCTCAGCATTTCCTAAAGTTGAAAGGTCGTATGCTTTTGTTCTTAAGGGCTCAAGATCCACTTCTCATAAAAAATTTAAACGAAGGGCCCTATGTTCCTCATACCATACTTGAAAAGAATTCTACCGTTGAAGGTAGTGATGGTGACATTACTCCTAGGAGCATTATCAAACCTATGAGTCAATGCTCGGACGAGGACAAAATGTTGCTGGACATTGACCAAAAGTTTCAATCGTTTCTAGTCATGTCTCTACCCAACAATGTTTACCACTCTCTAAGTTATATCGGAGTCTTTGTGCACTCTCTATGAAGGAACTTATCTCATAATTAAAAACAGAAAAGTTCTTCTGAATCGAGTTGTTCATGGAAAAAAAAATTGAAAGTCCAACTCAGACTAACAATCCCTTTAACCGTCTAATGTTTGATTTAAAAACAGATGGTATAAAAAAGGACTCATTAGATGTTATGAACAAATTCAAGGATGCTCTTCCTAGCTGTTGAGAAAAATCCATTGACATTCTCATAGACACAGGGTACATTGAAAAAATGACTCTGAAAAGTCTTTTTGCCACCTTTCTATGCAAAGAACAAAATAAACTTCAAAAACTTGCACTCTCTGAAACTTATAACTGCCTTAGTGGCGAAAGGAGTATCCACTGAAGATACTCCCTCTACATCTAATGTAGAGGTAGTTGATGAACCCTCTGAACTCAGCGAGGTGAAGCTGACGTGTCTGTTAATGAAGATGAAAGTGATCTTGAGTCACTCACTGAGGAAAGGCCATGATGGCAGGAAAATTAAAAAAGTTTTCTAAAGAAGGGCCTCTCTACTCTAGATCTCTGGAAAAGGTGGATATGGTGGAAGAAAAGGTATCCATTGACTTTTGAGGCACCTTCATCTACACCTCCAAAAGTAGCATCATCTTCATCATCATCTGATTTTCTAAATACCTCAGACTCAGAACTGCAATCAGGATTGATGGCATCATTATCTTCATCATCAATATCCTGTTCTTCTGCCAGCTTTACAAATTGATTCCAGGTCTTGATCTCCTTCATCTTTGGTTGGGAATCAAAGATATCCCTTTCAGGAATCCTCCTGGCCATTCTTTTTATTTTCCTGGCTCTTTTGATTCGCAGAGGTTGAACATCTTCATCTTCTTCTTCCCTTGGTCTTTTTAACTCCATCTGACCTAGGCCTGAGATAGTTGCTATTGGGTCTATGTGTAAGACAATAGTTGACTCCCCCTGAGTCTGTGCAACCATCTCAGTGTGTTCACCTACCTGCAATCCTTCTTACTCCCCCTCAGTCTGTGCACTTATATTTTCAGTCTGTGGCACAGACTGAGCTTCAATCTGAGACTTCACCCTAGCACTTTCAGGTCCATCATCTCCATCATCTCCCTCACTGCTATCTCCCCCTAAATCTAAGAATTTATTATTTAGTGAATTATCTTTTGGGGTTTTAGCATCGGCAAACCCAAACTTCATCTTCTCCCCCTTTTTGACATCAGCATCTAAGCTTGAGAGGGTGGTCTGCATTTCATCTAACCTATTTCAAGTGTTTGATCTCCTGTCTCAATTAAGAGGGGTCATGGAAAGAACAGGTTCAAAATCACGATCAATTCCTTTTTCAAATCCTGACGCAGCATGGTACTCTTTCTACCACTATGTTAATATAACAAGCAGCAAGCATTGATGCTCCAATCATCAGTGCTGAAGCCATCCAAGCTGAAGCCAACCCTGCCAGACCAATCACAACAACCAGAATACTGCCTCCAGGTAGAAGTGAACTTGAAGACAGAATGCAATGGAGAAGTGCTCATCTGATAAGCACATATCCTGGGTTGAGTTCTACTCTGGAAGAAGTTGATAGGGTTAAGGGTAAGGGCAAGGAGATTGCCTTAGGATGAACTCTTGCAACAAGAAGCTACTGCTCAAGGTATGACTTTAACTGAATACTTAAATGTATTATCAATTAAAGAGCAGAAGCTGAAGGAAGCAAGATTTGTTGACATGCTCTCCAAAGAATTAGAAGATGAAGGTTGTTCATAGACTCAAACCAGAAGGAGTCAAGTTGAGCAATAGATCAAAGAAGATGAAGAGCTGTCAATAAAATTACAGAAGATAGAGAGCCTAAAAGCTAAGCTACAATCCACTTTCAGAAAGTCAAAGCTCAAGCAGAAGATTAAAGACTGTCATCTGAATAAGATTGTGTTGGGTCACAAGGTTCCCAAAACTTAGATAAAGATTAAATAACAGTTATCTCAACGTGTTAGTTTATATCCAAGTTTTATATCAAACAAGTTTAAATTAATCTAGGCGGAAAACAAGATTAATTTTAACACAGAGTTTACTATGAATCAAAGTATTATTCACAATAAATTGTTTGTCTCACAAAGATGACAAGGTATTCAAACCCACACAGATGGTTTGAATACGATCCAAGTAGTATACAAAGATACAGTTATCACTACAAACTTCACAGTAAGTGTGGTAATGCTTTAGCCTAAGCTCAAAGGTCTAGTATACTAATTCTCTTGAATTTCTTGGATTCATAGCAGTGCTTTTTGAACTGCTATTTATAGAGTTGGGTGTAACTCTATATTATCCAGCTTGCATAATTGTCCAAGGGATAACAGATGCATCTTGGGCAACTTTGCACGCCACCCTTTTTTTTTTTTTTTTGCTTTTCTTGGAAACAGAAAAAGCAAAAAGGTAAAAGGTTTCTTTGCTGAGAAGAAAACCTTTGTTAGATGTTTGACCTTTCTCAAACATCTTATCAGTTGTATCTAGCCTAAGGAAAGAAGAATATCTTCTGTACACTTGTACTTTCATTCTTCAATCTGTGCTCTTCAGTCTGTGCTCTCAGTCTGTGATCTTCAATCTGTGATCATCAGTCTGTGATCTTTAGTCTGTGAAGTCTTTTGTCTTCAATCTTCATTCTTCAGATGATGAATCCATAAGTCTTCAAGTAGAGCACGGCTTTCAGTCTGTGGGATTTCTTCAGTCTGTGCAGCACAGACTCAGAAACAATTCTTCAGTCTGTGTGGCACAGACTCAGAACCACAGACTCAGGAATTCACTAAGTTTTTCCTGAATACAACTGAGATAGATTTTGACTCATCAGATTTATAACTTAGGTTTGATCATTGTTTTTCCCAACAATCTCCCCCTATCTGATGATGTCAAAATCTATTTACAAAAGATAGTAGAGAAAAATAGATACTAAAGTAAAGCATAACTTATGAATTTAGACTTATATACATAGAGTCAAAGTCATAGTCAGTTTACAAGAATATTACAATTATTACATGAATTTGTAAATCAAAAATTTAACAATCTTCACTTCTTTCTCTGAGCCTTGATCTCTTTCATCTTTTCCACTTTCCTCTTCAACAGTTCTTCCATTTCCTTATCAGATTTGTCTTCAAATTTTTGATACTCCAGGATGATTTTCCTGCAGATGTCTTCAAATCCAATCATCATCCTGATCTTGGAAAGGTTGTTGAATAGCCAGCTGATTAACCTTCTTCTAAATGGCTTGGCTTGAGAATGTTTGCATTCCTTCAGCAGGGCAATGCAATGCAGTAGAGACTCTCCATATAGTCTATTTTGATCCTGGAAGCACTCTATTCCATTGATATCTCTGTAGCACAGACCTTCAACTGTGTCAGTCTGGACATAGGATCTATCGATAAAAATGATACCTTTGGGTAGAGGATGCTCCCTTCTCTGCTCATTCTCTGTGGATAACCCAGCTGACTTCTTCTTGATTACAAAGTTGTTTGCTATGCAAAACAACTTGTACTCTTCTTCTGAGATGAGCCCCAGACTAAGAACTAGCTAAATCAGGTAAGATAGCTCATCCAGAACTTCTTTCTTCAGATCTTTGTCAGCTACACTCTTCAAAAGGTTAGCAATGGATTGCCATTCTTTAAGTCCTAGAGTGTACAGGTCATCCACCCACACCATTTTTGAGCTCTTGGTCAAAGTCAACTCTAGCCTCAATCTCTGTCCAATCTTATTCAGATGACAGTCTTTAATCTTTTGCTTGAGCTTTGACTTTTGGAAAGTGGATTGTAGCTTCGCTTTTAGACTCTCTATCTTCTGTAATCTTGTTGACAGCTCCTCATCTTCTTTGATTTGTTGCTCAACTTGACTTCTTCTGATCTGAGTCTGTGAACAACTTTCATCTTCTAACTCTTTGGAGAGCATGTCAACAAATCTTGCTTCCTTCAGCTTCTGCTCTTCAATTGATAATACATTTAAGTATTCGGATAAGGTCATACCTTGAGCAGTAGCTTCTTGTTGCAAGAGCTCATCCTGTAGATTTGACAGTTCAGGATTTCTTGTTCCAGCAGCATGATCATCCACCATCTTCTTGATCTTGCCTAATCTTTCCTGCTTGGATAAGGCAATCTCCTTGCCCTTACCCTTATCCATTACTTCTTCCATGGTAGAGCTTGACCCAGGATAAGTGCTTATCAGATGAGCACTTCTCCATTGCATTCTGTCTTCAATCTCACTTCTACCTGGAGGCAGTGTTCTGGTTGATGTGGTTGGTCTAGCAGGATAGGCTTCAGCTTGAATGGCTTCAGCACTGATAATTAGAACATCAGTGCTTGCTGCTGGTTGCTCTGAGCTCTGAGTCTGTGATTGATGCTGTGTCTCAGTTTGTGCAGGTTCAGAAGGCACAGACTGAGACTCTCCAGTCTTGACTTTTGAGGCTCCTTCACCTACACCTCCAAAAGTAGCATCATCTTCATCATCATCTGATCTTCTGAAAACTTCAGACTCAGAACTGCAGTCAGGATTGATGGCATCATCATCATCACCGTCATTGTCCTGTTCTTCTGCCAGCTTTAAGAACTGGTCCCAGGTTTTGATCCCCTTCATTTTTGGTTGGGAATCAAAGACATCCCTTTCAGGAATCCTCCTGGCCATTCTTTTCATCTTTCTGGCTCTCTTGATTTGCAGAGGTTGAACATCTTCATCTTCTTCCCTTGGTCTATTCAACTCCATCTGACCTTGGGTTGAGATAGTTGCAATTGGGTTTATGTGTAAGACAATGGATGACTCCCCCTGAGTCTGTGCAACCATCTCAGCATGTTCACCTAACTGCAATCTCTCTTGCTCCCCCTCAGTCTGTGCACTCATATCTTCAGTCTGTGGCACAGACTGAGCTTCAGTCTGAGACTTCACCCTAGCACCTTCGGGTCCATCATCTCCATCATCTCCCTCACTGCTATCTCCCCCTAAATCTAAGGATTTATTATTTAAATCTTTATCTTTTGAGGTTTTAGCTTCTGCAGACCCATGCTTCATCTTCTCCCCCTTTTTGACATCATCTACCAAGTTTGAGAGGGTGGTCTGCATTTCATCTAACCTATTGGATACCTTTTCCTCCAGCATATCCACTTTATCCACCATAGTAGAGACTAGATGCTTCATCTTCTCTAGCTCTTTCTTATTATTATTGAACTCAGTCTGTACCCATTCAGACAACCTGTTGATGGCAGAAAGCACATCATTAAGTGTACTAGAAGGCACAGACTGGGTCTGGTTGGAGGGGTTAGACTTGGGTGATGGTATGTGTTCCTCACTTGACTCATGTTGAAACTGAGCAAGATCACTGGAATCTTTTGGTGTTGCACTCTTTGCCTCACTCTGTATCCTGTGCATGGAAAAGCGATCATAGGCATTGAGTGGTGTAGTTGTTCCCTCAGATCTAATCCGGTGATAGGATAAGATATCACGGGGAAATGATTGTGTTGCTCCTGTTGCCTCAAACAGTTCCTTGTGTAATGGAGCAGTATCACTGGCAACTGATGTTGAAGTTTGTATGCCCTCACTAACCATCTGGTGATAAGATGGTAGATCATGGAGCAAAGAAGAGGAGATCTGTACCTCAGTCTGTGACATGACTGGGGCATTGGCAATCTGTGCAGAGGGGTGTAAGAAAAGACTCACCGGAGTGTGAACTAGTGCAGGACTAGTGGTCAATATGGGTCCAGCCATTGTGAGTGGGGTAAAGAGGGGGTTGGTAGTGCTCAGGATTGGAGCATCTTCTTCAATGCTTACTACAGGGGTCAGTGTAGCAGCAGCAATGTGGGTATCCAAGCTGACTAAACTAGGTGTAGGTTGGGTCAGTTGGGTAGCCATTGGCACCACAGACTCTAGCAGAGCTGTAATGGAATGGTCTACAGCACTGGAAGGTGTTCTGTTGACATCCAGTTCCATGGATGATGATTCCATTTGTGCTATACTTTTGGAGGTTGAGTCTGGTGATTCCTCCAGAGTGAGTGGTGACTCATCTGGGTTGGTTTGTTTGTGACTCTCTTTTGTGGGTGAGGATGGTGCTCCAGAAAGTGGAACCGGATGGTTAAACACTTTATATGTGAGCATGGGAACAGGTATATCTGCCACTTTATTATTAAAGGACATATATACAGACCCAGTTAACCTGGATTGGATGCACAGGGAGAGTAGCCTTATAAAAGGTACATTAAAAATTCTGTTTGACTCATTCACCAATTTTAAAATTTCTTGAAAATACAACTCTGCAAAGTTGATGTTTAAACTAGTGATGAATGAGCTCAACAGCTGAGTTTCAAACTCATTTAGCTCCCCTGTGCTACCAGATTTACCTCCTAGACTCCTAATGATGCCAGAAATTAAAAATTTCCATTTGGGGGTGAATCCTGACATCAAAATTGTGTCTTTTTCTTTGGTATATCCAACCAAAGGAAGAGAAGCCCTTGCTGCTTCTTTGGTTGGAATAGGTTCAAAATTATTTCCCAAAGGCAGGTCTAAGACATTCCTAATTAACTCCTGATCAATGGTAACTGCCCGTTTACCATGATCAACAGTACCAGTAATTGCAGTATTGGTACTATTTGAGGAGCAAGTATACCACCATTCCATTAGAAATTGTGGGTATATTAGAGGAACTGTGTTAAAGAATGCTCCCCTTAATGGATGAGCAGACATAAAAGCAGTTAGTTCCTCAAACCCTTTATTCTTTTTCTAATCAGGGATGGAAATGGTAGCTACTTGATTGTTGATACAGAGTTTTACCTGTTTCCCTTGTTTGAAGGGTTTAGCCGCAGCGATGTTGGCAGGTGCCGTGTAAACCCATTGATCAGCCATTGAAGAGATTTTAGAAATTGATTTTGAAAATGGTTGAGCAATTTAGGGTTTATAAACTCTGTTTGTTTTTGGTGTGCAAGTACGAATGAAGAAGAAAGGGAGAAAACATAAATGGGTATTTGTAGAAATTAAATTTCCGTTAAATGGGACCCATTTGGACGGTTTATCCCTGTTTCTGCAACAGTAGCGCTGAGGCACGTGCACTTTTTGTATTGAGCAGATAACTAGACAACAAGCGCCAAAACTTTTAATGATTATTACCATAAAAATAGTTTTAGCATTAAATGCAGAGATATTGTTGTTTATTTATTTTTATTAAAGAAAGTAAAAAAAATAAAAATAAAATAAAATAAAAAAAATAAAAATAAAAGGAAAAAATGAGATGAGCTCAGTCTGAGTGTATATGGTCAGTCTGTGTAGTGAGTCTGGATGACGTCACACAGACTAAGCCATATAACAGACAGACTGAGAAAATAACAGAATTTTAAAAACTATTGCCAGCAGTGGTAATGGATTGATATAGCTAACAGTACTAACTTGAGAAGGCAGTACTAAAATTAACTAACAGTAGTAACTTGCAGGAGCAGTACTAAAATTAACTAACAGTAGTAACTTGCTACATTAACAGTGTTAATTGTACCAATCTTTACCAGCAGTGCTAAAATACGAATTCATGGGGGCAGTGTTAAAAAGTTTTATCAGTATTAACCAGCAGTACTAAAAGTAACTAGCAGTATTAATACTAATAGTACTAAAATACTAACCTTATGAATTAATAAAGCACAAAAATAGAGGGTCTAGTCTGAATGAATATGGTCAGTCTGTGTAGCTAATCTGGAAGAAGTTACACAGACTGAAACATATAATCAGTCAGACTGAGAGAAAATAACAGAAGGTATAAAATATTTTTGGTATTTTCTTAGAAAGTATGTACAAAAACATCTCTTTGTCTGTGCTTTTTGATTGTATGTAGCTGAGAATACAGTTATACAGATTGAAAAACAGACACAGACTGAGAATTGAATCATATAGATTCAAGGTTTTACTAGGGGTTGAGCATTCCTAGTTGACCAAGCAGATACAAAAATCTATCTTCATTAAGAGGTTTAGTAAAGATATCTGCTAGTTGGTCATTTGTTGGCACATATTTGAGAATCACTTTACCTTTCTCAGCACAATCTCTGATAAAGTGATGTCTGATCTCAATATGCTTTGTCCTGGAGTGAAACACAGGATTCTCAGTGATGGCAATGGCACTTTGGTTATCACACATGATTGGAGTTTTTGTAAACACCAAATCATAGTCTGCTAGTTGATGTTGCATCCATAGCAATTGAGCACAGCAACTACCAGCAGCCACATATTCAGCTTCTGCAGTGGATGTAGCAACAAAATTCTGTTTCTTGCTTGACCAACTGACTAGTTTGCCACCTAGCAGTTGACATCCACCAGAAGTGCTTTTCCTGTCTAATTTACAACCTGCATAATCTGCATCTGTATATCCAATTAGATCAAAACCAGAGTCTTTGGGATACCAAAGACCCAGGTTAGGAGTACCTTTTAGGTACCTAAAAATCCTTTTTACAGCTTTTAGATGCGATTCTTTAGGTTCAGATTGATATCTAGCACACAAACATGTTGAGAACATGATATCTGGTCTACTTGCAGTGAGGTATAGTAGAGATCCTATCATACCTCTATAAGTGGTTTGACAGACTGACTTGCCAGACTGATCCTTATCCAACTTATCTGCAGTGCTCATTGGTGTTTTCATAATTGAACAGTCCTTTAAAGAATATTTAGTAAGTAGGTCATTGACATATTTACCTTGGTTGATAAAGATACCATCAGGTTTCTGATGTACTTGTAGACCAAGAAAGTATGTTAATTCACCCATCATACTCATTTGATACTGTTTTGACATTAAGTTTGAAAACCATTTACACAATTTTTCATCAGTAGACCCAAATATAATATCATCAACATAGATTTGGACTAGTATGACATCTGCCTTGTTCCTTTTGAAGAACAAAGTTTTATCAATTGATCCTCTAGTAAAGTCATTACTAAGAAGATAAGATGATAAGGTGTCATACCAAGCTCTTGGAGCTTGTTTTAGCCCATATAGTGCTTTCTGCAATTTATAGACATGATTTGGAAAAGTGGAACTTACAAAACCTGGAGGTTGCTTCACATAGACTTCCTCCTGTAAGTTGCCATTCAGAAATGCACTCTTGACATCCATTTGATAGATTTTGAAGTCCTTGAATGCAGCATATGCCAAGAATAACCTTATTGCTTCAATTCTGGCTACAGGGGCAAATGTTTCATCATAATCAATTCCTTCTTCCTGCTTGTAGCCTTGAGCAACTAGCCTTGCCTTGTTTCTGATTATCACTCCATCCTTGTCCATTTTGTTTCTGTAAACCCATTTTGTCCCAATAATGGTTTTCCCTTTTGGAGCAGGAACTAGGGTCCAAACATTGTTTCTGTCAAATTCTGTTAACTCTTCCTGCATTGCTTCAACCCAATCATCATCTTTCAAGGCTTCTTCAGCTTTCTTTGGTTCAATGATTGACAGGAAGTTTGTGTAAAAACAGAAATTTGCAGTAGATAAGTTTGACACTTTAGCTCTTGTTTGTACACCAGAAACATAATCTCCAATTATTTCTGTAATTGGATGATACTTGTGTTCTTTGACTCGTAGAAGTGATTCATCATTTGATGGTAAATCATTCTCATTTGGTGGAAGAATAGCAGGACTGAGTTCTGCATCATCTTCTACACAGGGCAAGTCAGAGTCTGTAGAGTTCACAGACTGAAAACTATCAGACTGAACACATGTATCAGAAGAGTTTGAATCTCTGGACACAGATTCATCTTCTGTTGATGAAGGTATTGTCATAGAATGAGCAGGTTGATCATCTTCATTATCACTTTCAGAGTCCTGTGGTTGGTTAACAACAACTGGGATTTGAGATTCAGATCCCACAACAGATAAATCTTCTAACAAATGAACATCAGACTGAGAAACATGTTCATCATTAGCAGAGGAAGCATCAAAGGTGACATTGATGGTTTCTTCAATTTTATTCCTTCTGTTGTTGTAGACTCTGTAGGCCTTTGAGATAGATGAATAGCCAACAAAAATTCCTTCATCAGATTTAGGTTCCATCTTAGCTAATTGATCTCTTTGATTGAGAATATAGCATTTACTACCAAAGGTCTGGAAGTAATGGATGGTTGGAACCTTCTTATGATACAACTCATATGCAGTTTTGCCATGCCTTTTGACCAAAATAGATCTATTTTGGGTATAACAGGCAGTGTTAACTGCTTCTGCCCAAAAATAAACCCTCATTTGACCATGGCATAACATGGTTCTTGCAGCTTCTATGAGTGTACGATTTCTTCTCTCAGCAACACCATTTTGTTGTTGAGTTCTGACAGAGGCAAAGTTTTGAATAATGCCTTTGTCAGTACAGAATTCAATGAGAGTAGAATTCTTAAATTCTGTACCATGGTCACTCCTGAGTTGCTTGACAGGTGCATCTTTCTGCAATTCTTCTCTCTTGATTAGATTAATAATCTCTTCAGGAGCATCACTTTTAGCTTTAAGAAAGATGACCCAAGTATACCTTGTGTATTCATCCACAACCACAAGTGTATACTTCTTTCCACCCAAACTGCTAATGCTCATGGGTCCAAACAGATCCATATGGAGCATATGCAGTGGTTGTTCAATTGTAGCTAACAATTTGGATGGAAAATGGTTCTTGGTCTGTTTCCCTAGTGTACATGCAGGACAAAGTTTGTCTTTTGCAAATGTAACATCAGGCAGACCTCTAACCAGTTTCTTCTTTGACAGGAGGTTAATATTTTTGAAGTTCAGGTGGGATAACCTCCTATGCCATAGCCAGCTTAGTTCTGGCACAGACTGAGTATAGAGACAGGTCTCTACATTGTTGTCTGCAGAAGAAAGATCCAAGAGATAGATATCTCTTTCTCTTTTGGCAACTAATATAGGTTTGCCTTTGGAATTATAGATAACAGCAGCCTTCTTTCTGATTCTGATTTCACCATCATCATCACAAATCTGGCTAGCACTAAGCAGGTTATGCTTTAATCCCTCAACATAGGCCACCTTTGTTATTCTGATGTTGCCAGCCTTCACCACACCATAACCTTTTATCTTGGCAACAGAGTTGTCACCATATTTGACAGAAGGTCCTTCTTCTTCTACAAACTCTGACAGATTCTTCAAGGAACCTGTCATGTGTCTTGAGCATCCACTGTCTAGGTACCATTTGCTGTTACCCTGCACAGGACAAACAAAATCAATTAGTTACTTTTGGGAACCCATCTTTTGATGGGTTCTTTAGAGTTGGCTGAAGTCAATTCTTTAGCAGTTTTGGTGCTAAGTCTGTGAAGTTGACTTTTAACCTCTCTATTTTTGATTTTGTTGTTTGTAGACGACATTTGTTTGATCAAAGCAGCCTTTGGCTGTTTAAAAATGGACTTTGTGCATTTAATACCTTCATGTCCCAGATTTCCACAGTTGTAACATTTTCTGTTCAACATGATGGTCCTTTTGGATTTTGGGTTATTATTTACACTAGATCCTCTGTTAAACTCTTGTTTTGACTCAACAAATGTTTTAAAATCTGTGGTTAACTTCATTAAGTTTTCACTAAGCAACTTAATGGTCTCAGTCTGGTTGTTAAGATTTGACTTTTGAGAGTCAGACTGAGTGTTAACACAAACAGATTTGGAGTTAAGTTTGCCAGACTGAAAATTTATTTTTCCAGACTGACAGTTAGATCTCACAGACTGAGATCTTTTTAACTCCTTTGTTACTGGTTTTATGCCTTTAGATTTATCATTTGGCATATTATTGTCTGGACCAGTTACAGACTGAGATGTGGAAGGTTCAAACACATTGTAACCTTTCTGTTTATTTTTGATTCCTTTTACCTCTTTTTGTCTTTTTAAAGATGGTACTGTGGGAATATTAACTTTGCCTTTTATAAATCTTTTCTTTTCAAGTTCTATAGTTCTTAAAGATTCATTAGTGATTATAAGTTCAGGCTGTTCAGATTGAGAAGTTTCACAGACTGAGATTTCTGAGTCTGTGTCTTCAGAGTCTGGCTCTGTCTCATATACTAGTTCTTTAGTAACTATTTTTGGTCTAACAAAAGCATTTGTCAATATAACTTTGTCTCCCACAGTATGACTAAAAGTATGAGGTAAAATCTCAGGTACAAATATAGTAGGTTTTGAGTTTATTTCTGAATTTATGTGACTTTTAAGATCAAACTCGTCACCTATGACCGCTTGTATCTGAGCTGGAATCTGTTTGGATAAACAATCCACATTTTTAAGTGATAAAATACACCAAGATTTACAGATCCTTTCATAATGATCAGCTTTGTTTTTATAAGCTTCTTTTTCCAGCTTGATCTTTTTGAGAAGGTCATATTGAGCATCAAGCTCCAGTTTGTACTGTTTATTTTGGTTTATTTCATTCACTTTTGATTGTAGATCTTTTTGAACTTGACTGAGTTTGGTTTTTAAATCTTGTATTTCCTCAAGTCTTTTCAAAAAATCTACATAAATGTGTTCAAACATTTTCTGTTTTTCTGCATCACTATAGTAAAGTTTAAAATGATTTACATTGTAAGCAGATCCTCTGTCCCAATCTGGATGAACACATGCCTTTTCTGCAAATTTGACATCTTTGTCAAACTGGCTCTCTGTGATAGCCATTAAGCACATATCTTCATCATCCTCAGATGATGAAGATTCTTCATCTATCCATTGTTCAACAACCAAAGCTTTCTCTAGTTTCTTTGGTTGTTGTTTCTCTCCAATTTTCTTGGAGTTGAAGTACTTATTCTTGTACTTCTTGGCCTTTTCTTCCCACTTATCAGAACTTGAAGATTCTGCAATCTTCACTCTGCAGTCAGAAGAAATATGACCAACTTGCCCACATTTATAGCAAGTAGCTTTCTTAGGATCAAAAGTTGGCCTTCCTTTTGAACCTTTGAATCTTGCCTTTTCTAACCTTTGGGCTAGCAATGCCATTTCAGCTTCTAGAGACTCAGTTTGATCATCTGATTCTGAGTCTGTAAGAGTAAGATGGTAATCTGCTCTAGAGAAAAGTTCTCTATTTTTCCTTGTTGTTGCAACAAGGGCAGCAGATGGATCTTTTGCAATCCTTTTGGCATTTAGATCCTTTCTGGCTTTGGTTTCTTCAAAGTTTAGTAGAAGTCCAAACAAGCCAGAGAGATCATATGTCTCCAATTTTTCACTTACAATTAATGAAGTGATAACTTCAGAAAAAGTGTTTGGATTGACATCAACAAATTTTGCACAGATTTCAAACTGTCCTTTGATGATATTATACCTTTCAAGATCATTGATTAAGATCTGAAATCTGGTATGAATATCAGTTAATGACTCTCCTTGACCAGCAGAGAAGTTCTCATAATTTCTTATGAGATTCTTCTTCTTTTGGGATTGTACTAAGCTTACACCATCATATTGGTCAGTTAGCATATCCCATATGGCTTTAGCAGTTTTGCAGCCAGATATCTTAGCAAAGATAGGCTCAGTAACTGCATTGCCCAGTATGGACTTGGCCTTAAAATCTAATGCATATAGTTGCCTGTCTAGATCAGTCCAGGTACTTTTGGCAGCCTCAACAAATTTTTCAGGTGTCAAAATAGTACCATTTGCATCTAAAGTAGCAGGAACTATTCTGCCAGGAATAATGGGTCCTTCCTGAATGACTCTAAGCATTTCATCATGAATGCTAGCAAGAAACCATTCAGCTTTCAATTTCCAGTGGGTAAAATTTACACCATTGAATATTGGAATTCCCTTCCCAGCCATAGCAATAGAGGAAGTCATTTTTCAAAGTAGAAAATGTAGAGAAAAATGGGTTTAGATGATTGTTTGATAAACTGGGTTCCTTTGATCGTTAAAGATTAAATCTTTATTTGCTCTGATACCAGTTGTTGGGTCACAAGGTTCCCAAAACTTAGATACAGATTAAATAACAGTTATCTCAACGTGTTAGTTTATATCCAAGTTTTATATCAAACAAGTTTAAATTAATCTAGGCGGAAAACAAGATTAATTTTAACACAGAGTTTATTATGAATCAAAGTATTATTCACAATAAATTGTTTGTCTCACAAAGATGACAAGGTATTCAAACCCACACAGATGGTTTGAATACGATCCAAGTAGTATACAAAGATACAGTTATCACTACAAACTTCACAGTAAGTGTGGTAATGCTTTAGCCTAAGCTCAAAGGTCTAGTATACTAATTCTCTTGAATTTCTTGGATTCATAGCAGTGCTTTTTGAACTGCTATTTATAGAGTTGGGTGTAACTCTATATTATCCAGCTTGCATAATTGTCCAAGGGATAACAGATGCATCTTGGGCAACTTTGCACGCCACCCTTTTTTTTTTTTTTTGCTTTTCTTGGAAACAGAAAAAGCAAAAAGGTAAAAGGTTTCTTTGCTGAGAAGAAAACCTTTGTTAGATGTTTGACCTTTCTCAAACATCTTATCAGTTGTATCTAGCCTAAGGAAAGAAGAATATCTTCTGTACACTTGTACTTTCATTCTTCAATCTGTGCTCTTCAGTCTGTGCTCTCAGTCTGTGATCTTCAATCTGTGATCATCAGTCTGTGATCTTTAGTCTGTGAAGTCTTTTGTCTTCAATCTTCATTCTTCAGATGATGAATCCATAAGTCTTCAAGTAGAGCACGGCTTTCAGTCTGTGGGATTTCTTCAGTCTGTGCAGCACAGACTCAGAAACAATTCTTCAGTCTGTGTGGCACAGACTCAGAACCACAGACTCAGGAATTCACTAAGTTTTTCCTGAATACAACTGAGATAGATTTTGACTCATCAGATTTATAACTTAGATTTGATCATTGTTTTTCCCAACAGATTGGACAGAAATTGAAGCTTGAGTTGACTTTAACCAAGATCAAGAAAATGGTATGGGTGGATGACTTGTACACTCAAGGGCTTAAAGAATGGCAATCCATTGCTAATCTTTTGAAGAGTGCAGCTGACAAAGAGTTGAAGAAAGAAGTTCTGGATGAGCTATCTTACCTGATTGAGTTAGCTCTCAGTCTGGGGCTCATTTCAGAAGAAGAATACAAGTTGTTCTGCATAGCAAACAAATTTGTAATAAAGAAGAAGTCAGCTGGGTTATCCACAGAGAATGAGCAGAGAAGGGAGCATCCTCTACCAAAAGGTATCATTTTTATCGATAGATCCTATGTCCAGACTGAGAATATTGAAGGTCTGTGCTACAGAGATATCAATGGGATAGAGTGCTTCAGGATCAAAATAGACTGTATGGAAAATCTCTGCTACATTGTATTGCCCTGCTGAAGGAATGCAAACATTCTCTAGCCAAGCCATTTAGAAGAAGACTGATTAGCTGGTTATTCAACAACCTTTCCAAGATCAGGATGATGATTGGGTTTGAAGACATCTGCAAGAAGATCATCCTGGAATATCAAGAATTTGAAGAAAAATCTGATAAGGAAATGGAAGTATTGTTGAAGAGGAAAGTGGAAAAGATCAAAGAGATCAGGGCTCAGAGAAAAGATTGAAGATTGTTAAATTTATGCTATTTACAATCTCATGTAATAACTGTAATATTTTTGTGAACTAACTATGATTCTGACTTTATGTATACAAGTCTTGATCCAGATGTTATGTTTCACTTTAGTATTTATTATTTCTCTATTATCTTTTGTAAATAGATTTTGACATCATCAGTTAGGGGGAGATTGTTGGGAAAAACAATGATCAAACCCAAGTTATAAATCTGAGGAGTCAAAATCTAACTTAGTAAACTTAGTGATTTCCTGAATCTGTGTTTCTGAGTCTGTGCTTCACAGACTGAAGAAGTATTTCTGAGTCTGTGCTCCACAGACTGAAGAATTCTCACAGACCGAAAGCCGTGCTCTATTTGAAGACTTATGAATTCATCATCTGAAGAATGAAGATTGAAGACAGAAGACTTCACATACTGAAGAACACAGACTGATGATCACAGATTGAAGATCACAGACTGATGAGCACAGACTGAAGAGCACAGATTGAAGAACAAAAGTACAATCGTACAAAAGAAGTTCTTCTTTCCCTAGGCTACGGTACAACTGAAGAGATGCTTGAGTAAAGTCAAACATTGAAGAAAGGCTTTCTTCTCAGCAAAGAAACCTTTTACCTTTTGCTTTTTCTATTTCCAAGAAAAGCAAAAAGGAAAGAGTGCAAAGTTGCCCAAGATTGAGCTGTTATCCCTTGGACAACTAACAGAGCTGGATAATATAGAGTTGATACTCAACTCTATAAATAGCAGCTCAAAAGCACTACAAAGTTGTATCCAAGACAATTAGTATACAAGACCTTTAAGCTTAGGCTAAAAGCATTACCACACTTACTGTTAAGTTTGTAGTGATAATTGTATCATAGTATACTACTTGGATCGTATTCAAACAATCTGTGTGTGTTTGAATACCCTGTCTTTCTTGTAAGACAAACCATTTATTGTGAATAAAACTTTAATTCATAATATATTCTGTGCTTTAATTAATCTTGTATTCCGCCTTGATTAATTAACCTGTTTGATATAACTTAGATATAAACTAATATATTAAATAATTGTTATTTAATCTGTATCTAAGTTTTTGGACCTTTAAGACCTAACAAAACACTTCTCCATTTGCTGAGATTTTCAGCCTTCAACCCCCACCACAACTCCACCATATCTCCACCACACAACCACCATATCACCACCTCAAGTTCTTTCAAGTTCTAGCAAGGAAACAAGCAAGTAAAGCATCACCAAGCTCATCTCACTCAAAAATCTGTTCTCAAGTCTTGTAAGGAAACCATTTCTTCTCATTTCTTTTATGGATTTAGTAAACAAACATGTTAAGAGTTCACTCTCTAAAGATCATGCAAAAATACACACCAAAAACGTTTTTGTACAACTAAACAAGCCAAAAGTACAACATGCATTCCTGTCCAGAAATTTGTACGACTTTCTCCTGAAAGTTTCGTATTCAAAACTTAACCAAAATGGTCGGTTCAAAAGTCTAAAATCAAGTTCAAGGTCTTATCTAAAAGATCCAAGTGGTTTCATAATTTTTCGACACCGTTTGATACTCGAAAATGAATTTACAAAAATGTTGCGCCAGACTGACCCGGTGGCCGGATTTTTGTGCCCACTTCTCGAGTCCATAACTCGAGCTTCACAACTCCAAACGACATGAGGTTTTCGGCGAAATCTCAAAAATTATGTTAGGTACAAATTTCATTTAAATGACTTTCTCTGAAAACTTGTAGATTTTTCGCAGAAATTCAAACTCGATGCATGTGTCCAGATTGGTCAACTATTGGACCTCAGAAGACAAATGGAATTATTAAAAATACTTAGACTCACTCAAAAATTCTAGAAAAATTACTGTAAGTATCCAAGACATATGGGAACCACTGAGATTTTTCTTGGATTTTATCTTGGACCTTTGATTTATGAAAATGAGCCTACAAAAACGTGTAAAATCTGTCAAAAATGAAACGGGGACTGTTTTGGTGATCTACATAAACCGACACTTTTCGAACTTGCTATAAGTGATAAAACTGACTTTTTATAACTTTTAAACATGTTTAAGGATTTGGTAAAATTTTCGGGTCAAACCGAGTAGGTTTGACTAAGTCAACAAAAATGGAGCTCGGTTATGAAAAACGTTGACCAAACTAATCGAGGCTAAAATTGTGAACTAAATGGGTTTGGGTAACTTACTATGTACTTAGACCAAAACGAGACTTGAAAACATAAACCGAACGAAAAACCGACACTTAGGACACTTGGACCAAAATTGGAAAATCTGATCAGACATCAGTGTCGCAACACTTGCGACACTAACCCTTAGTGTTGCAACACCAGTGTCGCCAACCCCGGTGTCGATAATAGTGTCAATAAAAACAGAATGTTGAAATCTTAATTCACTAAGTGTTTAACTTACATAACAACCGAAATCTACATACAAACACAACTCGATAACACATGACGTATACTATTGTAAAGCTTACAACGAGACATGAATAATAATAATATCATCAAGTATTATTATCCCGAAAACGTCAACAACGTATTTCGAAATGAGTGAACAGTTAACATGGTTTGACAGTTAGCGAACTACTTATATAAACAAACTCTTGCGTTTAGGACGTTAAGAGACCTTACTTGGGCAGCCGCTTTGCTAGATCTCACACTTAGCTCACGAGGTGAGTTCACAGCCCCTACTTTTACTGATTTTACTACTTTTAAAATAAGGGTGGAAAACATAGCAACTATTTTGATACTATATGCGAAAACTTAGTTTCCTATGAATGTTTTCATACGATTTCACAACACTATTTGTTTATGAAATGATTTTTCATACTATTTTGGGGAACATGACAACGAATCCTAGTACGATCCATGGCTAACGATGTAGTGCATAGAAGACCTTATGGCAACAGACTATAACCATTAGCTAGGTGACTCTAGCCACTGAATATACGGATAGTACTATCGAGGTGACGTCCCTTCAAATAAGAGCGGAGCGTATATTTACATGTCCGATTAGGCAAACAACGAATGGTGTCATGGTTTGGTTATAGGGTATGGTTGTGTTACTTTAACTCGTAAGGTTTAGCTCACCTTTCGGGGGATCACCGTATATGTCTTCCTACGATCAACTATATAGGAATGTGTTTCCTACAAACTTTATAGGGATGATTTTCCCTACGATCAACTATATCGGAATGCGTTCCTACGATTTATACACTGGAATGATTTCCAAACGTATACGAATTGATGTGTTTACATCATGAAAATGAAACCTTACCTTAGATCACCTGCGGGTTTTCTAACAAACAATATTATTAGAATACTTTTAAAGTTTTCTATACGAAACATATTTTGGAAATGCGTTTCCAACGAAACTTTTGAATAAACTCCAACGAAAACGAAACTTATTTGACTTGTATGTCAACGAAAACGAAAATTATATTTGATCATTAGTTTGATCACTTTTTGACTTGTAAGTCAATAGTTTACAAACAATTTGGTTTAACAACGATAATAAACCTGTGAATTCACTCAACATTATTGTTGATGATTTCTACTATGTTTTTCAGGGAATTAGCGCTCATGTAAGATTTGCATGCATATTGGAATGACAACCTCCGAAGACGAATTAGGATGCCACCTTTGAAACATGTTTACGAAATCCCGGATACTAAGATGGTGACTATTTAAACTGATGTATTTCGACAATACTATTAATACGACTTTCAAAGTCGTAGCTTTTGTAATAACTATATTTATGGCATCTTAATAATTTTGTTCTGCGATAATCATATGCTCTGTGAATGTATGGTCCAATGCTCACGTCACGCCCCCACCCCCGTACACAATTGCTTCCGCTGACCAACGTTGACCGTCTTGGGGGTGTGACACACAGCCCAAGCGACGATATACAAGGACTAGGTGGGTCCTTTCTCGGAAAATGTTGCAATAAATTCTAATCTGCCCTATACTCGTATCATCTCCAAAGTTGTTGATCGGGAGATTATCATCTCAGAGCAAGTTATTCGCGACTTCTTCCAGTTTCCTGATCATGCTGACATGCCGATTCTCTTCCCGAACCTTTTCATTAACGGCGGCACGAACCGTATGGGATACCTGGGCATTCCCCGGGATAAATACCGAAAGGCCAACCTCACAAGGGTCTGCGGTATCTCATGCACATAATGAATGTGTGTTTATCAAGCAGGAAGGCTGGCTTCGACGGAATGAGCCATTCAACAGCCTCTGCTATGCTAGCCTTGGTTTACAACAAGCCCTTCAACTTTTCTGGATATATCTTCAGGGCTATGGTTGACAATGTCCACGCCGGGGACAACAGATGGAACATGTACCCGCGTTTCATTCAGCTGCTACTAAATCATCATCTTTCGGGGCTTCCGGTGAATGCTGCACACCGGTTTCGACAAACCCCGATCAATATCCGTATTTTTGCTGTTTGCGGTCAATATGCTAAAGGGGCTCCAGTCCCTGCTGATGTCCTACTTTTTGCGTATATTGTGAATGAGGGCTACGTCCCTCCGGCTGATGACGGTTATTTGGATGTTGCTGCTGCTCCTAATCAATCGGAAGATGTTTTTGTTAATGTCCCGGTTCATACAGAGGGTAAACATGTCAATGATCCGTTGCAAAATATTTTGATTGATATTGAAAACTTCAGAACAGTTGACGAGACTGCTGATGATGCGGACTAGGATGATACTCTTCTGATAGACCTAAATGACAACCCAACTGACTCTGAAGGGGATGTTCCTGATGATCGAACGTGTGAATGCCTGCGCATTCATGACTCAAAAAGATTTGAACGGATTCTACGTCGTAAACGACGGGGTCGTGTTCATATTCCGAAGAATGCTGGCAAGCGCCCTCATGAGGATCCGGATTCCGACTATGAGCCAGAGCCTCCGATCACTAAACGTAACTGCTCTCAAGTTGTCATTAACGAGCCATCTTCTGATCGTGTTCGCTCTGCTGCTCAAGCAACTCCTCCACCACAACCGGCTGTGCTGCAAAAAATTTTAGAGGATTTGACGAAGATGCGTGCTATGATTGCTTATCAAACCGCAGTCATTCAAGTTCAAGCCTACTGAATCACTGAGCTGGAACAGACGGCGGCTAGAGTTCCTCAGCTGGAGAGTAGGCTACTAGAATTAGAGGCCCTTGCTGTTGTTCCGAGGGAGTTAGGCCAAGTAGAAACAACATCCAGGGCCCCCGGTTCAAATGAAAATGTAAATGTAAATGACAATGTTATAAATGAAAATATCAGTTTGGATTACTTCCCCGTCTTTACATTTCCAGGACAACCAGAACCAATTAGTGTTGACTACTCAAATGTCGATCTTTCAATCCTTCAAGGTTTGTTAAATGAAGATGAACAAAACACAGAAACAGCTGATGAGGAGTTTGTCTCAGATGATCAAGATGTTGATATTGAGGAGGAGAATGTAAATGATGATTATGTAAATGCTGATGAGATAAATTTGGGAGAAGAGATGGAGGTCTCTGACATGGAAGATGTTGCTGAGACTGAACCTTCTACAGCCTCCACTCCTGCTCAAAATACTGTTCATGAAACTGAACCGTCTACGTCCACAGCTGCTGAATCAAATATTTCTAAGACCTGCAAATTTTATAACGTCAGCTGCAAACGTTACAGAATAATCGAGAGATAAAATAAATATATACTAACACTTAAACACAACCCGTAACATTTCCAAAATACGTTCCAGAATAATCGAGAGAACAGGCCAGCGAACAAGAAGAATGAAACCAAATCCCTAACACCAAATTAACATCAATTGATCTGAATTCGAGTTCCCAAATCATCCCTAATCAAGGTAAAATCATCATTCTCCAATGTTTCAACCTAGAAATTAAGTTTTTGATGGGTTTTGTATAGCTAGTGATTTAATCCGAAATAAAGAGTTGAGAATTGATTCAATTGATATTAGTTAGTGTTATTATGATTGTTATAAATACTAGTTCAACCCATGAATTGATAATTGAAATTTATATGTATAGTGATTAAGGTGGATATTGTACAAATCCTAGTATAGTGTTACTAAACCACCTTAATTACTAGTCTTAAGAGTTGAAATGATATAGTTAGTATAGTTTGAAGTAGTGATTCAAACAATTAATCATTGGGTTGATTAAGATCATCCAAAAATGGGATTTTTATGTAGTTTGACCAAAAGTCAAACCTGGTCAATCCAAAGGGGTAATGGGTTGATGATAGTAGTTAGTTGATTTTGATATTTATTGAATGCTTAATGCGTTATTATGTTGTTATATGTATATGATAGGTAATTAAAGACGTGGCATTCATTGTTGATCGTTGAATTGTGTAATTGCTTAAAACGTCAAGGTGAGTGTATAGGGATTATTTGGGTAATGATTATGTTATTCCGGATTGCTTCCGAGTAAGAGGTTTACATAATCATGTTGAGTATTGTTTGTATTTTATCTTGTTTCTAATTGTCGATGAGTTATGTGAAATGAGCGTATATGTAGAGATTAGCTAACCTTGTTAGCATAGTGTTATTGTTGGATATGTGCATAGCACATCATGTTGTTTTAGCATGCATATCGTCGTGGTATGGTGCTAAGTGATTATTGGCCGCGGATCCGCATAGTGATTAAATCTCCACATATTGCTCACTAGTTATTTGTTTAAGATTATGTGGCAGTTAGTGTTAGTTCTAGTAGTTAATGAATGTGGTGATCATTACTTGTTTTTAGTGTTTGTTTGATGTAATGATTTACTTAATTAATTTCCTATATGCTCACTAAGCGTTGTGCTTATTCTTTTTAGTGTTGAATGTTGTAGGTAAAGGTGGACGTAGAGAAGGGAAGGATCTTGTGAAGACTTAGCGTGGATTACATGCTAATAGTGCGTTAGCAAGCTTTACTCTCTTTAATTATCGTTTTGTATCACTTGTATAAATCGCCCTATTACACATTTTTGATGACATGGGAGTCTATTGTCGAGACTAGTTACTCCATAGTCTAATGATGATATTACGTTTGTTATAAAGATGATTTAAAAGTCACTATGCTAAATTGAGAAGTTGAATTTCATGTTCAAGCTTAATTTTGGTTGATTATGGAAATCAGAGTTTTGTTATTTGCGTTGAAATTGTTTTATAAAGATTGTTCGTAGAGGCCAAATGACTAAAACAGCGTTGAATCAAAAACGGGTCATTTGGTGTCCAAATGGGTCATTAGCGAGTTTGTATACCCAAATGGATTATAAGAGAAATATAATGTTTTCTTATTGACTTAGTAATCAAAATGGATGGTGGTACCTTGGGAAAAACTTAGAGGTTATTGGACATGTAAATGGTAAAATGGTTTAGATCACCAAAGTGGTCAAAATGGCCATATTTTGGTGATACGTCCGAATTCTTCGTTACTGTGAAATTTGATAAAGTGTAAAAAGGGAAACCTTCATTTTTATATAATGGAGGTGTCTGCAAAATTTCAGATCCTAACTCTAAACAAGCAAAAAGTTAGGCGCGTTAATTTTGGATCAAAAACCTGAGATTTTCTACACAGGATGAACTACCTAGCGGGTACTTTTGGTACCCGGTGGGTACTGCCCGAATCCGGCAGGTTTACCCGACGGGTAGACTTGTTCAAAACGGGTACCACCTTCACAAAATTGGACAGAACTTGGGGTAAGGATAGCTACCCGGCAGGTACTCTATCTTACCCGGCGGGTACCTTGCTAAATTCAGAAAACTTATGTTTTAAACCCAAAGCTAAATAGCAGGGGCATGGGACCAATCAAATATACTTAAATATAGGTTGTGGGACATCAGTAAGGATAATTAAAAAAAAAAAAAAAAAAAATCGGGCGTTAAACACGTGATACTAACGACTATCACACGTGATACTAATATTGTACAATTTGTAAAACGCATAAAAAAAGTCGCCGAAAGTATATCTTGTGAGATATCTTATCGGAGAGAAAAGAATGACGATTTTTATAATGCAATTTTTATAATTTTTCAATGAGTCATTCTTAAGATATTTAATTTTTAAAAACGTGAAGAAAAGTGAGTGTTTGACACGTGGCACATTCCTATTGGTTCCTCTATTCTCAACAAAATTAACATTCTCATTTGAACTTCACTATATATATATATATATATATATATATATATATAGGATTGGGATCATGTGAAAATAAATGGATAAAATAAAAACGGTGAAAACAGATCCCAACCCTTGGATCAAAATATATATATATAAAATGGGGTGGAGATAAAATAAAAACGATGAAAACTGTTGACATTCACAATTTTATTAAGGTTCACAATGAAAACTTTTTGAAATAATAAAAAAATGTAAGAGTTCACAATAAAAAAACGTATGTGAAGCGAAAAAAACATAAAATTCACAACTAAAAAAAATTGTGAATATAAATTGAGATCGTTTTCACCGTATTTACTTTAAATCCTTATTTTCACTAGTACCCAACCACACACATATATATATATATATATATATATATATATATATATATATATATATATATATATTGCATTATATTAATATTATTATATTATTATTAATTTGATAAATCTGTAGAATCTTTTCCATTAACTCTCATACTAATTTTACATGGACCCCTATATTAATTAATATTTGTCATTAAGATCATTGAGTAGGCCCTACAATACCGTTGTATCTTTAAGATCACTCTCCGGCGATGTTAAAGGCCCAATATTAGGGCATTAATTGCGTGCTGAAGAGTGTAGTTAGATGACTCTCCGGTAGAGGTGTAAAAAAATTGATTTTTTTCGGTTTTCGGTTTTTTAAAAATCGGTTTTAAAAAAACCGGTTATTTGAAAAATCGGTTTCGGTTAAAACCGGTTTTTTCGGAATCAGTTTTTTTCGGTTTTAAATGTTCGGAATCGGTTTTTTTCGGTTTTGCACCGGTTTTAATCGGTTAGTTTTTTTCGGGATTTTTTTCGGATTCGAATTCGGTATAAGTGTATAATAAAATTTAGATAATACAAATGAAAATATAAAATACAAACATAACTTTTATTTAAACAATGCAATTACGACTAAAATTATAAAATACAAACATAACTTTAATTTAAACAACACAATTACAACTAAAAATATAAAATACAAATACGAATACATTTCGAGCTTCGGCATGGCCATCACCCGGAAACGTAATCGTGTAGTAAGTATATCGAGCTTCGGCATTGCCATCACCCGAATACACTTAACTAGTTATGTCGTCCCAAACTTCATCTTCATCCACGGATTCAACTTCAAGTTCTTCAAATTCACCTTCATCTAATTCGGTCGTTGGAGGTGATATTCCCAATTCGACTTCTTCATCTTCGATAATTTCTTCAACGTTACCTAATAGTGGGCCTTCCAACGTTGTTGCATTTTGTATCCTATCCACTCCGTCCAAGTAATCTTTCAAACATACACATACTTCTACGGATTGAGTGGTTAGTCTTGACCTTCTTTCCGATATTATTCTACCGCTAGTAGAAAAAGCCGATTCGGAAGCTACCGTCGAAGCTTGGACGGATAATAAATCCCGAGCCATAACAGATAAAATGGAAAATTGTACTTCTCTTTCTTTCCACCAACTCAAAATGTCAAAATTACGAAACTCCTCAACAGTTAAAGTGGTTAAAAAGTTTGTAGACATATATTGTCCCAACTCGCTTGTTGGAGCCGATGTTCGTTGACGCTTTGTAGCGTCTTCAAGTAAAGCATTATAAAGATTTATATTTATGTCGTACGATGATGATCGAGATGTTCCCGCCCGCATTGAGTCAACAATTGGGTTATGATGTTGACCATATTTTGTAGCATAAATCCCAAATAATTGTTTAAAATTATTTTCAAATTTAGAAAGTTCATTTGCTATATAGTGCGGGTCGTCGGTTAAGTGTAAGTCTAAATTTTTCAAAATTGTTGAGATTATACGTTGTACGCCGCCAACATTTAAAGTTGGATTTAGTGCGGCGGAACAAGTAAAAATCAAAGGCAAACTACCAAAAGATTTCATAAATTTCTTTTTTATAGCTCTAACCATTTTTCTAAACATTGGATATTGCGAGGTTTCAAATTCTTTTAATTTTTCGGTCATTATAAAAATTTGGTTTAAAACTAACGAGCTAGTTGGGTAATATACACCCGATAATATAGTAGTAGCCTCTTTAAAAACTACTAAAAACGAAGTTAAATCATTTAGTCGATCCCATTCATAATCGGTTATAGCTACGGACTTATTTTTAGCAACTAACATATCATTAAAAGCACTTAAAGTAGCACGTTGCCGTAAAATATTTTCAAACATAGTGTGAGTAGAATTCCACCTAGTATTATTATCGTAGCAAGGTCCTAGGGGAGTTTCACCACATTGTGCACGAAAACGTCTATAATTAGCTTGTCGTTCGTTACTCGAACTATATATAGTTACTAATAAACTCTTAAAATTTTCACGTATATTAGCACATATTTGTAGTGCCGCTTGCACGGACAAATTTATAACATGAGCAACACAACGGGAATGAAAAAAAGCGCCATCTAAAATTGGTTTTATACGTAATTTTAGTAAATTCATAGCTCTATTATTATTTGACGCATTATCTAGTGAAATTGTAAAAACTTTATCGTCTAAATTATGATCAATTAAAGTGTCATCTAAATTTTTCGCAAATTACATCCCGTATGCGGATAACCAAACAATTTAAAAGCAATTGTACGTTTCATTAATAACCAAGACTCGGGATGAAACCAATGGGCCGTAACGGCTAAATAAGAATTTGTCGTACCATGTGGTGCGGTCCAAACATCACAAGTAATAGAAACGCCATATTTATAGTTTTGAAAACCATCAATTATATCTTTTTTAGCCGTTTTCCATAATTTATACGCATCGTTTCTAAGGGTAGTACGACTTACTTGTTGGTATCGCGGTTGTAGTCTCTTTTTGATGATATTCATAAGCCGTTGGTTGTCGAAGTGGTTGAATGGAAGCGCCTCTTGGATGACAAACTTTGTAAAATCTTCTCGAAGCGCATCATTATCGTATATAAATACCCCACCATCCGAACCAAGTGTCGATTGTGACACATCTTGACTAGCCGCCCTACAAGAACCGTTTTTGTGACTTCTTAATGTTGAGTTTGATGTGGGGTTATAAAACCTCCCACATCTCTTACAACGGGCCTTTTCCACCCCATCATTCATAACGCACAACTCGTAATTCGACCAAATTTCCGGATTCCGATTCGTTGATTTAATTTGCACAACATCAACATTTGTATAAACTTTATTTCGTACATTGCTACCAGCGGAAGCAGAACCGGAAGCGGAAGCTTGTGATTGTATGTTTTCCATTTTTCGCAAACAAAAAGTATATAAATATCGAGATTTAGAGTGTTTTTGAGAGAAGAAGAGAATGTTTGTTGGTGTGTTTTGAACCCAAACCAACTAGGGCTATTTATAAGGATTTGGAGGTGCCAAAATGTCAAAAAAATTCAAAAAATCCGTCCCCCCCTCCAACGGCTACTAGCCGTTTTTTTAATTTTTTTTGAAAAAAACCGGTTAAAACCGGTTTAAAAACCGGAAAAAAACCAGTTCTCCCCAAAACTGATAACCGGTCCAAACCGGTTCGGTTATTCCAAAACCGGTTCGGTTAAAAAAAACCGGTTTTCCTAAAAACCGGTTTTCGGTTAACCGGTCGGTTAAAATAAACCAGTTTTTTTTTCACCTATACTCTCCGGCGATGTTAAAGGCCCAATATTATTTACAATAGTAAGTTTCTTATTTGTTGGATTTTGCGATCTATCAATTGCATATAAATGAAGCTCAAGATTATCCGATTGACAATTGACAAGTTAGAGTGCGTTTGCTTCGCGAAATATTTTCATAAAACTGAAAATTTTAAAGATAACTAGAATTTTAAGGAATGTGAATTTTTTTTTGTAGTAAATGAATTTTGTGAGTTGCAATTCGGTTCATATTTGAACCAGGTGAGCTCAATTGTATTCATTGAAGTAGTAAATAACTATATTTAATTTTTTTTCTTACTTTTTTTAGGATTATTGCCAATTTTAATACGTTTACGCATACTCTTAGTTATAGTTAATCATTTGCAAGAGTTTATATAACTCATGAAGATTTATAGTCTATTACCTATTTTGTCTTAGTTAAAATATCCACTTTAAAATGCATACCGTTTTGAAAATGTTCACTAAGTGTACTTTTCAACAATCAAATATCATCTATACCTTTTAATTGGTTGAAATAGAAAGTGGACACTTATTTTATAACAAATTAAAATAAAAATATGGCCACTTATAATAAGGGTTTATTGTTTGGTTATGCGCTCAACTTTACACTCATTACTATTGTATGCTCTCAATTTTCGTACATTCTATTGTATGAGATGAACCTTCTAAAAACTCTATTGTATACTCCTAACTTTTATACCCTCTATTGTATGAAATGAACTTTTCTAATAGAATTTTTAGAATGTCTAATTAATATCATATGACGTAGAGTTTTCCTAAAGTTCACCTAATACAATACATAGTATGAAAGTTGCAAACATACAATAAAGTTTTTTGAAAGTTCACCTCATACACTAAAGAGTGTGAAAATTAAAAACATACAACAATAAGTGTAAAATTGAGTGCATAATCAAATAATAATTCCGTAAAGTGTAAAATTGAGTACATAATCAAATAATAATTCCGTCTCAGTAACGCCGTTGTTATTTATCACTAAGTTGACATTTTGAGAAATTAAATAAAATTTTAGTTGAGTTATTTTAGCCGCCACAATGCAACAATATGGTACTCCTATCAATACTTGGAATATGTCCCCTTAATATACTACTACGGAGTATTATATTGTATTTGACTAATATTAAAAATAAAAAGGTAAAAGGAAAAGAAAAAAAAGTACCGTTTAATAAATATTTGAATAAAGGAATTAAATAAACATTTTACTATATTTTTGGTTAGTTAATGATTTTAACTATTTCTCATTTTGTTCATTTTGAACCAATTAATTTTTTTCCCACCAATTCAATGAACTTTCAATTTTTGTTATTTTAAATCATCGTGTAACTCGAAAATCAAATTAATTGATTAATAACTGTGACCATCCTCTTAAATTATTATATAAAAAGAAAGCCACAATCTTTCTTTTTCTTTGATTGACACATGATCAAGTTTACGTATTTTTTACTTATTTTAAGACATAATAAATAATATAATATAATAATAATAACAATAATAAATAATATATATATATATATATATATATATATATATATATATATATATATATATATATATATATATATTTTATACTATTATCACCTTTGTGTTTACACTTTTGACATATCTACATCTCTGCATCTTTTATCAAACACTTTCGTTTCCTCATTTTTCACTTTTGCAAAAAAAGAAAAAAAATTGTTTAACCTACTTTAAAATTAATCATATTTATGATTTTTTAATCAAAACGTATACATTTATCTTACATTTCTTATCGACCACATTCACTTTTTGAAGTGAAGTTTGGTTAACGTCCTTCAAATTTATCATATTTGTATTACTCTTATGACACGTATATATTTATTTTGATATTGAGAAACTAATAAAACATAAGAGACTCTTAGGGCATTTAGAATATATGGTGTATTTAAAAGATTATTGTTATAACAAAGTATTTAAAGGACTTTTCTCCATTTAAGTATTTAATTGAAATTTTTTGTTGTAATTTGTGTAACTTTTGAAGTATTGTAGTGTATAGCTATTTTTATATATAAAAAAAAAAAGTTAATGAAAAATGAGACGAATAAAAAAGGCATTAATCATTTTTGTTGATTATTTATGAATATTGTTGAATGCCCATTCAAATTACTTGGTATAGTTTTTTTATAAATTGACATTTAACTAATTTTCACTACATCTTATAACTGATATTCTTTTCCCGTAATTTAAGGTTCAAGTTTTATCAAAATGAAGTTATTGAAACTTTTGATGTTTTTTTGCCGTGTTATGCAATAGTAAAAAGGAAGATGTAATCGTTCTTTTCGTTTCGATTAAGCACCTTTTAAAACAATGTTACAAATAAAATTATAAATAAATTAACAATAATATTTCTCAATGTGAGCCGTGCGTAGCACGGCATATTAGTTTACTGATATCATTCATACAACCTTTAACATATGAATTTTATGTTGATCTAATATAATTCGTAATCTTAAATGTGGGTATGTGGTTGGACGATTAGATTATTATTGAGTATATATTTAACATATATATTATATTTAGTAAATTCACGATTAAATTATTATGGAGTATATATTTAACTGTGGGTATGTGGTTCGAAGAGATTACAAAATAGATTAAAATGAATCAAAGGGACATTAATCTAGCAGTATCGATGTGACTTTCCAACTATGTAGTTGGGGGTTTAAGTTTTGGGGATGAGACAAATGTAAATATTGGTGGATAGAATGTATATATTCATGATAGTGACATGTGTAATTCAGTAACTTTGTTAAAAAAAATATAATAATAATAATAAATAAAATGGAAAGTTGAACATGATAAAAGTCAATAGTGGTTTTAGGCAATTAACTAAACTTTTTAACGAGCAAACCATCATAAATTTTCTAACTAAATTCAAAACCCTATTGGGTTAGATGTCACTAAAAATTGCTAACATAAGTCCAAGGTGTAATTACTGACCCATAATGAAGGGATACAGTTGTCATTTCCCTAAACATTAAAGGCCACATCCATGTAATTAATATAATGTTTGGTTTGTATAAGTATACCATCTTTCTTTCCCAAACTGCATCATTTCTTTCATTCTAATTTCAATGGCAAAAAAGAGTGACATAAAGCTTCTTGGTGCCCCTGCAAGTCTATTTACGAGTCGGGTTAAATTCGTTCTCGACCTTAAGTCCGTCGAGTATGAGTACCTTATAGAAGATCTCACTTGTAAAAGTGAACTCTTATTGAAATCGAACCCAATTCATGAAAAAGTTCCGGTCCTTATTCATGAAAACAACCCTCCCATTCCTGAATCTCTTATCATAATCGAGTACCTCGATGAAATGTATCCAGATATTCATCGATTGCTCCCTTTGGACCCTTCAGATCGGGCTGCTAACCGGTTTTGGGCTCACTACATTGATAACACGGTATGTTGAACATCATATGATTATTTTTATTTTTTGCAAGACAAATAAAAATGTCTGCAATGTTTAGAAAACTTAAATGTCTGTATAATATAATTGTCTTATTTATGTGAAAGACGAATATCTTGATATATATTAGTATCCATTATTTCTGCAATTGTACGGTGATATGTTTTTTTTTATCAAACTTAAGTTTTAATAGTACATCAAAATATTACTTTTTTAATGCATATCGAACAATCCTTAAGATGCATATTTTTAATTCGATGTTAACTTTAGTGATTGTATGCTACAAAAAATTAAAAATAAAAATAGATATAAATACAATAAATTATTATTGTTATTCATTTTGACAAAAATGATGATGAACAGTTTTACCCATTGTATCACGACTTGAGGCGAGCACCGGAGGATGGAAAACAAGCGGTTGCAATGAAGATGATCGAAGCAGCACAATTGCTAGAACAAGTCTTTGTGAAGTTTAACAAAGGGAAGGATTATTTTGGTGGAGATGATTTAGGGTATTTGGATGTTGTACTCGGATGTGTTATTGGTTGGACGAAATTTATCGAAAAGACTTTTGAATTTAACGTGTTTGATGAAGATAGAACCCCAAAACTCGTAGAATGGATAAGTCGTATGTGTTCGCATGAAGTCATTAAGGGAAACATCGCAAGCGAGGAAACGCTCATGGCGTTGTACGTGATACTTCAAAAATACAGACCTTGAAATGAACGTCTATGAGAATGTCAATCATGTTTCAATTTGATTTGAAGTATGTCATTTTATACTATATCGATTGATGTAAAAAAGATCACAGCCGTGTTCTAATTTTATCGTGTATCAATTTATGTAAAGATCACAATCGTGTTCTTTTATCGTGTATCAGTATTATCATATATTCAATTGAATCGTATTACCATCTAATTTAGATGCGAGTCAATGAAATAATTAAGGTATATAATTTAAATAAAACAATAAATAATGACAAAACTTAACTTTGAGTTGCTAACATATATGTATTAAAGATTAAAGAAGATTAAAGATATTACGGGTAAAGAGGACTGGGCCCGATAAATTTTATATATCAACAAATAGGCGTTATTTTACAAGAGACGTGAAATACCACGTAACACTTAATCTAACGCAAACATGAAAGATCAAGTATATATAAACATGACAAGCCATGTAATTTAAAAATATTAAATTAATAAACATGCTAACAATTACATTTAATTAGGGTATATTTAACAACTAATCACAATATGTAATGGTTGTGAAGTTCGCCAATAGTGTGTGATTATTACAATCCTTACATATAATGAATTATAATGAACAATATTCAAATGAGAATTACAAAATATCATATTTAAAAATAAAACGTTTATGAGTAACACACACCAATTTATATAATTGTGGAGCTAGAAATAGATCTCACGGGTTGCACAAAATTTTAAGTATATAAATTTTAAAAACAGACGATTTCACTGAATAAGTTTGAAGCAACGGAAATTTTTAGTTGCTAAACTACTATAAGACATATAGTACTAATAGCAATTTGACTATATTAAAATAGTAATATTAAGTGTAGCATGTGCTATTCTTTGCATTCTAACATGGTGCGTGTTAAGTAGTGATTAAAAATAACAAGTTTTAATTGATAGAAAATATTAAAGTTAACTTTAATACAACCAGGTAAGAATACATGTTCGTATTATAGTATAGTTTCGCTAAGACCGAGTCGAACTACGGGAAATCGGTGTAAGTTAAAATAATTAATTAAACCTAAAATTACAAATTACAAATAAATAAGGGGTGCATTTTAGTTCCGTACAAACGATTTTTAATAAGAAAACTAATTAAAATATAAACAATTAGAAAGATAGAAAGTAACTTTAAAAATAATCAGATAGATAAGCATGTATTTACTTAGAGTTGTGATTCTTCGATTCAGGTTTCAGATATGTTTATTGAATTGTTGATTGTTTATTATGGTGATTTCAACATATATGGATAGCCTCTTGTTAAGGTTAACTGATCTCTAATAAACCTAATCAGATCTAGAAATATGTAATGAAACATAGTAAATAGAAAAGAATAAGAATCAAACCAAAGAAACTGAACCAAATCTTCGTTAGGGTTGAAAAGCTTCAAACCCTAGCTTCCTAGCCTCCAACTACCTCCTTAAGTCGATTTCTAAACCCTAAAACCGAATTAAGGTTTACTTAATTCGTATTGTAATTGTATGGTATATGGGTTGGTAATGTCCTCTATTTATAGATTTCAGGTTCGCGAATCCAACTGCCAGTTGGATTTTTCAACCGCCGGTTGGGTTGGATTTTTACCCGAAAACCTGGATTTTGACCCGCCCGCTCGACCGCCTTCCTGATTTAGGTTTAACCGCAGTTGAAATATTCAACCGCCGGTTGAATGTTGGTTCCAGAGTATTCCACCATCGGGCCAGGCTCCTTCTTGGGCTTCCATCTTAATCAAATCCGAATCTCATTCTTTTCTTTGGCCCAATAACTCATTCTTCTTGGGTTTAATCTTCTCTGTAAGCCCAATCTTCATGCTCTTAAATCTTTTCTTCATTTTTTTCAGTTTTAAGCCATTTTTCGTTCCTTTTCTTAATTTCTTTAATTTACCTTTTTGCAAATATAAACGAAATCAGTAATATATATAAATAATTTGCAATAAAAATGTTTAGAAATAAGGGAATATTATAATATAAATATGAAATTATTTGATGCTATCAAATATCCCCACATTTACGTTCTGCTTGTCCTCAAGTAGATTACAAAATAAACTAGAATTTTATCTCCCACAAAAGAATCATTTAATAACTTGGAGATAAGAATTGTACATATTACTTTTCCTGCGATTAATTTCTTAAACTACTTATGGGATCATATTAGAAAACATGCTTTTTATTAGGAACAATTAAATCTATCTTGATTGTTGATATTTATATTAAACCTCATCAAACACTTCCAAGCACAACAATTCTAATTTTGACATTTCAAGACAATTATTGATATTTTAATTCGGTTTAAACTTTCTATACTCAAGTTTGAGAATAACATCTTATTATTATTATTATTATTATGAATATAACTTATGTATCCCACAGATGATATAACTGTAATCAAATCATGAACATATTTCTAAATAATGGGAGAATAATTGAAAAATCATTTTTTTATGAGTTAAGATATTGGTGACAGGTCTGTACCTTAGTACAACAAAGCGACTTAACTTAACTCGAGTATAAGTGTAGCTATTTTTCTAGCTTCAGTCAAATCAGCGGTGACAGGTCTGTACCTTAGTACAACAGAGCGACGTAATTTGACTGATATTTATATTCATTTAAGCATTTTTGTTTTTCTTCATTTTTTTAGATATTCTGATGAAACCAGGTCTGTACTTAGTACAACAGAGGAATCGATCAGTGCAAAATGATTTTCAATTTAAACCCCAAGATTATAGAATATGTCAAGATATCATACAGAAATTAAGACTACAAAGTCATATATCAACTTGTGTTCCTCATAAATTTATATTCATTTTAGAATATTATTTCTTAAAATTCAGAAATTTTTGTATAGAAAGCCTATCAGTACATCATATAATGAAAATGTCTAACACATATGTGTAAAATTAGAAAAATTGGGATCTTGAAAAAATGTTAGTTAGGCCTATCAATACATCAAAAATAGCATTTAAAAATTCCATTTTTATACATATTTCTAATGTACTATCATTTCTTCAAAATAGTAGTATCGCAAAATTTTATGTAATATGACAAAAATTTCATAGATAATTCTAAAGGACAAATAAAACTTAATGTCTTTTCGACTCCCATCCCCACACTTAAATTGTACAATGTCATCATTGTACAAAAACATGAAAAGTGAAAAAGAAAGGAGAAAAGAAACTAAAACGAAAAACTCCCTTGAATCTGAAGTACGTGCTTTCTGAGATCTGATTTAAAGTATACAATAGCTCACTTCCGTAGGCAATCACGATTGCATTTAGCATATGCAATAAGCCTTTAAACCCCTCGGTATCCCGAGTGGACGAGTTATAGTCTCGTGAGGATTTCCACAGAACACACCCACAAAGTTCAAAACCTGCAAAATTAAAACAACAAAAAAACACAGGTTGTCTCCTAAGAAGCGCTTTTATTTAATTTATGAGTCGTTAAACTCGACTTGTAAACTGACATTACTGTTCACCCTCAAGGTGGATGATACCCTCGCCATCATCTTCCTTGGTACCTTCGTGATATTTCTTCAAACGATGACCGTTAACTTTAAACAAAACACCATCGTTATTAACCAATTCAACCGTTCCATAAGGAAATACGTGCTTCACCGTATACGGCCCAGTCCAACGAGACTTCAATTTACCCGGAAACAATCTTAATCGAGAGTTATAAAGAAGTACTTGATCTCCCTCAATAATTTCTTTATGAACTTGGATCCTTTTATCATGCTAATTTTTAGTACGCTACTTATAAATCCTAGAATTATCGTATGCATTCCAGCGTAATTCATCCAACTCATTTATCTACAAGAAACGGTGTTTTCCCGCAGTATCTATATCCATATTGCAACTCCTCAACGCCCAATACGCCTTATGTTCTAACTCAAATGGCAAATGACAGCTTTACCATAGATTAATCGGAAAGGAGTACATCCAATAGGTGTCTTAAATGCAGTACGGAATGCCCATAGTGCATCATCCAGCTTGACTGACCAATCCTTTCGAATATTACTCACTGAACGTTCCAGAATACGTTTCAATCCTCTATTCGTAACTTCTACCTGACCACTTGTTTGTGGATGATAAGGTGTAGAGATTCTATATGTAACGCCATACCTTTTTAATACTTTCTCCATCAGAGAATTACAAAAATGAGTTCCTCGATCGCTGATCAATGCTCTTGGAATTCCAAATCTTGAAAATAGTTGTTTTAAGTATTTAACTGAAACGTCCCAATTTTTTTATTTTTTTTTTTAAAAAAAAGTATACTCGATTTAATTTCTCGATAACATTTTATATATTATAAAGTAATATTCACATTGTTATCACAAACATACATTTTGTCTTTACAAAATGTTACACGTTCATTTAGAGCATGATTCTACGAGTCTCTCCTCTTACTATATTGCCATCGTAAGTCCATCACTAGCCGCCCTCGGGTCGCTTTCCCAGATCCCCACCCTTCATACCTCTTGATGTACCTATCACACACAACAATCAACACGTAAACATTTTGCTTAGTAAGCACAGGAAAGGTACAATCACATGTAAATAATTAGCACAATTGATCACTCAGCAATCGGCAATTCAACTCATACAGCTAGGCACAATTGTTCACTCAGCAATAGGCCTTTATGGGTACAATTGATCACTCAGCAATTGACCGCTCAACTCATACAGCTAGGCACAATTGTTCACTCAGCAATAGGCCTTTATGGGTACAATTGATCACTCAACAATTGACCGCTCAACTCATACAGCTAGGCACAATTGATCACTCAGCAATAGGCCTTTATGGGTACAATTGATCACTCAGCAATAGGCCTTTATGGGTACAATTGATCACTCAGCAATTGACCGCTCAACTCATACAGCTAGGCACAATTGATCACTCAGCAATAGGCCTCTTAACTCATATTTGTAAAACAATCGGTATTCATATAATCAACCAATTAAATTATTTATATTCCTACTACTTACCTCGAAGGCGACGTTCAGATATTCACAACTCGCTATCCGAAATACCTGAATTTGCAAGGAAACACCTTCAACAATTACTTTCCAAACTCAATTCTTGATATCTTCTTGTTTCCTTTTCTTTTCTCTCACTAAAATCTCTCACACACATACAGGAATGAATTGAGATGTTTTACTGTTTTCTGGAATGTTTTGGAATATAATTTTCCATTAATTTCACGCCAAATTACACAATTAACCCCTCACAACCGCCTCTCAGCCCGACACAGCGACACAAGCCTTGTGTCGCACTGGGCTTTGTGTCGCTACCTGCGACACTAGCCCTTGTGTCGCATAACAGCACACAACAACAATTTTAACGAATTTCGGGGTGTTACAACTCTCCCCCACCTACTCAGGATTGTGTCCTCACAATCCACTTCTGATACAACGAAGGATAATAACGAAGAACCTCACTCTCTGGTTCCCATGTAAACTCTGATCCCTTTCGATGCTTCCACTGGACTTTAAACATTCGTATCTCCTTATTTCTTAACCTCTTTATTTTCTCATCCAATATCTCGATTGGTTCTTCAATATAATTCAATTTATCACTTACTTCAATTTCGTCCATTGGAATATAGGCTGTCTCATCAGCCAAACATTTCCTCAAATACGACACATGAAAAGTGTTATGAATATTTGCCAACTCATCTGACAATTCTAAACGATACGCTACTTCACCCACTCTCGCTAAGATTTTAAAGGGTCCAATAAAACGAGGACTCAATTTCCCCCGCTTTCTGAATCGAATAACACCCTTCCAAGGAGATACCTTTAACATAACAAAATCTCCTTCATTAAACTCGATTGGACGCCTTCTCTTATCTGCATACGACTTTTGTCGATCTTGTGCAGCTTTTAAACGAGCTCGAATTTGATCTATCCGTTCTGTAGATTTCAGCACAACTTCAGTACTAGCCAACTCACGCTGCCCAATTTCACCCCAACAGATCGGAGTTCTGCATTTTCTCCCATATAACACCTCATATGGTGGCATCCTAATGCTAGAGTGGTAACTGTTATTATAAGAAAACTCAGCCAACGGCAAATAAGCATCCCAATTTCCTCCGAAATCAATAACACATGCTCTCAGCATATCTTCCAACATTTGGATTGTCCGCTCACTTTGACCATCTGTTTGTGGGTGATATGCAGTACTCAAATTAAGACGCGTTCCCATCTCCTCTTGGAACTTCGCCCAAAATCTAGATGTAAATCTACTATCCCTATCAGAGACAATAGATATTGGAACACCGTGTCTTGCCACCACTTCTTTTACATACAAATCAGCCAACACTTCTGAAGACGAAGCTTCTCTTATTAGCAAAAACAATGCACTCTTAGATAATCGATCTACAATTACCCAAATGGCATCATGATGCTTCAACGTTTTCGGCAATTTCGTAATAAGATCCATCGTGATATGTTCCCACTTCCATATCGGAATGTCTAACGGCTTCATCTTTCCATATGGTTTCTGATGCTCAGCTTTCACCTGTGAACAGGTCAAACACTTTTCCACATATCTGACAATTTCTCTTTTCATACCCGGCCACCAATAATCTCTTTTTAAATCATGATACATCTTCGTGGCACCAGGATGAATCGAATACTTGGATTTATGAGCTTCATCAAGTAAGAGTTTTCTCATTTCTCCAGAACTCGGTACCCAAATCCTTCCATAACGGGTCTTTAATCCGCGGGAATCATCGACAAAGTCTTGCTCTTGACCCTTTATTCGTTCTGCTCGAAAATCACCACTCTGTAACACTTGATGTTGAGCTTCTTTCACTTGCTCAATTAAATCTGTAACCACAATCATTCGAAAAGATTTTACTTTTAACACCATATCAATAGCCTTTCTACTGAGAGCGTCTGCTACCACATTCGCCTTTCCAGGATGGTATAAAATTTCACAGTCATAATCTTTCACTAAATCAAGCCAACGCCTCTGTCTCATATTAAGATCTCGCTGATCGAAGAAATACTTTAAACTCTTATGGTCTGTATAAATCGTACATTTTACTCCATAGAGATAATGCCTCCAAATTTTCAACGCAAACACCACCGCTGCCAATTCTAGATCATGAGTAGGATATCCTTTTTCATGTGTTTTTAGCTGTCTTGAAGCATACGCTATTACTTTTCCTCGTTGCATGAGTACACAACCCAATCCCACGCGAGATGCGTCACAATACACTACCATATCATCATTCCCTTCAGGAAGTACTAGTATAGGTGCTTGACTCGGTTTCTCCTTCAAAATATTAAAGGCTCGATCCTGTTCCTCATTCCATTCAAACTTGGCATTTTTACACGTAAGCCTTGTAAGCGGAGTCGCAATCTTGGAGAAATCTTGAATAAATCTCCGATAATATCCTGCCAATCCCAAGAAACTTCGAATCTCTGTTGGAGTCTTAGGAGGTTTCCACATCATCACTGCTTCTACTTTCGCAGGATCTACCTTGATTCCCTCGTGGTTTATCACATGCCCCAAGAATTGTACCTCTCTCAGCCAAAATTCACACTTCGAAAATTTTGCATATAGCTTTTCTTTTCGTAATACTTGCAACATTTGTCTCAGATGCACTTCATGCTCCCCTTCCTTTTTTGAATATATTAAAATATCATCAATAAACAGAATCACGAATTTGTCGAGAAACGTCTGGCAAACTCGGTTCATCAAATCCATAAATGCAGCAGGAGCATTTGTCAGCCCGAAAGGCATTACCACAAACTCATAGTGACCATAACGCGTTCGGAAAGCAGTCTTGGGAACATCTTCTTCTTTTACTCATAACCGATGGTAACAAGATCGTAAATCAATCTTTGAAAAATGAGTAGCACCCTGGAGCTGATCAAACAAATCATCAATCCTCGGTAACGGGTAACGGTTCTTAACAGTTACCTTATTCAGCTCCCTATAATCAATACACATTCACATGCTCCCGTCCTTCTTTTTAACAAACAATACTGGTGCTCCCCATGGTGAACTACTCGGACGGATAAACCCTTTCTCCAACAACTCTTGTATTTGTTTCATCATTTCTTGCATCTCTGACGGTGCAAGTCTATAAGGGGTCTTAGCAACAGGAGTAGTCCCCGGCATTAGCTCAATTCGAAACTCTACTTGCCTCTCCAGCGGAACACCCGGTAACTCTTCCGGAAATACATCAGGGAACTAATTTACGACCGGAATATTCTCAATACTCATCACATTCTTTCGCATATCAATAACGTGAGCTAAAAATGCTTGACAACCATGCGACAAATGCCTTCAAGCACGAGCATAATTACAAATTGACAAAGACGGTCTAGGTTTTTCTCCATAAATATCTATTACTCCCCCACTTGGAGCATTGATGCAGATAATTTTCTTTTCACAACGGATTACAGCATCATGTTTACTCAGCCAATCTATACCTACTACTGCATCAAACTCACCCATTCTCATGGGTATAAGGTTGATCATAAATATTTCATTATTAATTTCAATTCGACACCCTCTATACATTTTGGTCACATAAATAACCTGATCATCTGCTATCTCAACATCTAGGGGTGTATCTAACTCACTTAACGATAATTGAAAGCTCTTACTAAAGTTTTCAGAGACAAAGGATCTAGAAGCTCTAGAATCAAATAATACATAAGCGGGTAATGAATTAATAAGAAATGTACCCGTAAGAACATCCGGAGCATTCTTCGCTTCATCCGCAGTCAATTGAAAAGATCGACTTTTTACTCTTGACTGATCAGAAACTTTCTTCTCATCACTTCGCTTCACTCCACTCGAACCTGTCGAACTCTTTAATCTCGGACATTCACTCTTTATATGTCCAGGTTCATAGCAATTAAAACATACTCGTATCGTCTTTGTACAATCACGGCTAATGTGGCCCTCTTGTCCACATTGATAACATGACCTCTTGTCGCCCGTACAGTTTCCAAAATGTTTCTTATGACATTTCTGACACATAGGCGCTTCTCGTTGATCCTCCCTTTTAAAACTTCCGCTAGGCTTGAATCTTTTAAAAGATCCTCCAGCTGACTCAAACTTTCTCTTGGAGGAACCCTCATCCTCCCGATTTATTTCAATCTCCCTTCTTCTCGCTTCGTTCACGAATTCTTCAAATTTATTCCAACGACTCGGATCCACAAACTGCCGAATCTCTTTCTTTAATACCTCATGAAAATGATACATTAATCTCTTCGGATCTTCAGTATATTCAGGGCAAAATCGGGCCCTATCAAGAAATACACCTGTCAACTCATTTACAGTCTCTATTGTCTGTTTCATAAACAGAAATTCTCGGCGGAGCTTAGTCAACTCAGCTTCTGGTGAATAGGCTATCACAAACATATCCTTGAATTCCTTCCAAGACAAATTATCAACACGTTCTTCTTTCATGGATTGACGCTGAACGTCCCACCACTCTTTTGCTCGTGCCTTTAATAAACTGGAACTATATACTACTTTTAACTTATCCGAACACTCAGAGATAGCAAACGCTGCCTCCACTTCAGAGATCCATCTATAACATTTGATCGGATCTGTCTCTCCTTTAAACTCTGGAGGTTTACATGCCATAAAATCTTTGTAACTCACTTTCTTCCTTTCTTCTTTCATCTGGTCACTCTTTCCAGATCCCTCTGTACCTCTCTTTTGTAATTCCTCTGCTAGACCATCTCTGACAGTCTCAGTAATTCTCTCCAATAAATACGGAAGAGATCTCTCTTGTGCCAACGCAACTTCTTCAGTTATAAATTTTCTTATCTCGTCTGTACTCATAGACGATAGATTCTTTGCATGCTCTTGCTCAGAGCTCTCGGTATTATGCTCATTAAAATTCTTCCCTTCCATCTTATACTGAAAGGGTTTACCAGCAAACACATTAGATTAGACTAAAATTCTCATTATACATTAGTCTATCTTTCGCAATACTCTTTATCATCACACAACAGTCATGGTATCGTTTGAGTTTATATAATAATTATTACGTTGGCCAGACGTAATCGTTATTACATAATGCTCTCACAATACTTTGACATTCAGCAAATTATCACATCTCATCAATTATAATCATTAATCAAATATCAACTCATAATACACAACATTTTCTTATCATGCTCATTAGACTCATCTCTTGGTCTAAGTTCAAGTACCTCTAATGATGGATACTCGAATCTCTTAAACCAATGCTCTGATACCAACTTGAAACGTCCCATTTTTTATTTTTATTTTTTTAAAAAAAATATACTCGATTTAATTTCTCGATAACATTTTATATATTATAAAGTAATATTCACATTGTTATCACAAACATACATTTTGTCTTTACAAAATGTTACACGTTAATATAGAGCATGATTCTACGAGTCTCTCCTCTTACTATATTGCCATCGTAAGTCCATCACTAGCCGCTCTCGGGTCGCTTTCCCAGATCCCCACCCTTCATACCTCTTGATGTACCTATCACACACAACAATCAACACGTAAGCATTTTGCTTAGTAAGCACAGGAAAGGTACAATCACATGTAAATAATTAGCACAATTGATCACTCAGCAATCGGCAATTCAACTCATACAGCTAGGCACAATTGTTCACTCAGCAATAGGCCTTTATGGGTACAATTGATCACTCAGCAATTGACCGCTCAACTCATACAGCTAGGCACAATTGTTCACTCAGTAATAGGCCTTTATGGGTACAATTGATCACTCAACAATTGACCGCTCAACTCATACAGCTTGGCACAATTGATCACTCAGCAATAGGCCTTTATGGGTACAATTGATCACTCAGCAATAGGCCTTTATGGGTACAATTGATCACTCAGCAATTGACCGCTCAACTCATACAGCTAGGCACAATTGATCACTCAGCAATAGGCCTCTTAACTCATATTTGTAAAACAATCGGTATTCATATAATCAACCAATTAAATTATTTATATTTCTACTACTTACCTCGAAGGCGACGTTCAGATATTCACAACTCGCTATCCGAAATACCTGAATTTGCAAGGAAACACCTTCAACAATTACTTTCCAAACTCAATTCTTGATATCTTCTTGTTTCCTTTTCTTTTCTCTCACTAAAATCTCACACACACATACAGGAACGAATTGAGATGTTTTACTGTTTTCTGGAATGTTTTGGAATATAATTTTCCATTAATTTCACGCCAAATTACACAATTAACCCCTCACAACCGCCTCTCAGCCCGACACAGCGACACAAGCCTTGTGTCGCACTGGGCTTTGTGTCGCTACCTGCGACACTAGCCCTTGTGTCGCATAACAGCACACAACAACAATTTTAACGAATTTCGGGGTGTTACATTAACAACCACTCGCGCATCATTTGTTGGTAACGCCTTTGCTTCTGCCCATTTTGATACATAATCAACTGCTACTAATATATAATTATTCCCATGGCTGGAAGGAAAAGGTTTCATAAAATCAATACCCCATATATCAAAAGATTCACATGCTTGTATTCCTGTTTGAGGTATTTCATCTCTTTTAGAGATATTTCCCGAACGTTGGCAAGCATCACAATTCCGTACAAACTCATGAGCATCTTTAAAAACTGTTGGCCAATAAAAACCTGAATCCAACACCTACTTTGCTGTATAATTCGCTCCATGATGTCCTCCAACTGGTCTTTCATGACAGTGTGCTAAAATTTTATTGCTTTTTACACCATGCACACATCTCCTTATTATACCATCTGCACACAATCTAAACAAAAACGGATCTTCCCAAAAATAATGTTTTAAATCAGCAAAGAATTTCTTCTATTGTTGATAAATCATATCTTTAGGTAGGGTTTTAGTGACCAAATAGTTAGAGTAATCAGCAAACCAAGGTATATCAGTACTTACCTGAATAGTCATTAATTGCTCATCGGGAAATGTATCGTGAATTACTGACTCATCCAACTTTTCTAATTCGGGATTCTCCAATCGTGATAAATGATCTGCAGCTAAGTTTTTTGCGCCTTTCTTGTCTCGTATCTCAATATCAAATTCCTGCAAAAATAGAATCCATCGCAGCAAACGAGGTCTTGCATCCTGTTTATTAAACAAATACTTTAAAGCAGAATGATCAATAAAAACAATAGTTTTCGATAAAACCAAATAAGATCGAAATTTATCAAATGGAAAGACTACTGCTAAAAGTTCCTTTTCAGTAGTTGTGTAGTTTTCCCGAGCATCTGTTAAAGTCTTGCTTGCATAATAGATTGATTTAAATCGTTTCTCGATCCGTTGACCCAGAACTGCTCCGACAGCGTAATCACTAGCATCACACATTAATTCAAATGGCAAATTCCAATCTGGACTGATCATAATAGGAGTTGAAATTAATTTTTCCTTCAGAGTGTTAAATGCCTTCAAACAAGCTTCAACAAATATAAATTTAGCTTCTTTTTCCAATAACTGATTCATCGAGCGTGCTGTTTTGGAAAAGTCTTCGATAAAACGCCTATAAAATCCTGCATGCCCTAAAAAACTGCGTACACCCTTAACATTAGTTGGAGGCGGAAGAAATTGCTTCTATTTTAGCAGGATCCACTTCCATCCCCACTCTTGAAATTTTGTGTCCAAGTACAATGCCTTCGTGTACCATAAAATGACATTTCTCCCAATTAAGTGCTAGATTAGACACTTCACAACGCTACAACATTTTCTTAATATTGCCTAAACACTCTTCAAATGAATCACCAAATACAGAAAAATCATCCATAAAGATTTCCATGAAATCTTCCACCATATCGTGAAAAATTGCCATCAAGCATCGCTAAAATGTTGTCGGAGCGTTACATAAACCAAAAGGCATTCTTCTATAAGCAAATGTACCAAACGGACAGGTGAAAGTTGTCTTGTCTTGATCTTCTGCTGCAATCGGTATTTGAAAATATCCTAACAATCCATCTAGAAAACAGTAAAATTCCTTACCTGCTAATCGTTCTATCATCTGATCAATGAATGGTAATGTAAAATGATCATTTCTAGTGGCATCATTAAGTTTATGATAATCGATACATACTCTACATCCTGTCACTGTTCTAATGGGGATTAATTCATTCTTATCATTGGCCATAATTGTCATTCCTCCCTTCTTTGGAACTACATGAACAGGGCTTACCCAAGGACTATCTGAAATTGGATAAATTAATCCGGCATTTAGCAATTTGATTATCTCTTTCCGCATAACATCTTTTACTTTAGGATTTAATCTTCGGAGTGGTTGTACGACTGGTTTTAAATCAGCTTCCATTAAGATTTATTGGTACAATATGAAGGACTTATACCCTTAATATCGGTAATCTTCCATGCGATAGCTCGCTTATGCTTCTTGAGAACCTGCAATAAACTTTCCTTTTCTCCAGAAGTTAATTTAGAAGAAATAATAACAGGTAATTCTGACGTACCTTGAAGATAGGCATATTCTAAGTGAGATGGCAATTCCTTAAGTTCTAGTTGAGGTGGTTCTTCATAGGACGTCTTGATTTCCAGAACTTCTTCTCTAGAACAGGGAATTCCACATACTGCAAACAGTGCATGTTCATTTCTTGCTGATCCAACTGACGATTGGTCGATCCAGTCGTTGGTTGAATACTGCTGTGTGTTTACTCCATCTGTCGCGAACATTTCATCAATTTCATCCAACAGTCTGTCAAACTCAGCTAAATCTTTAGCAGTGTCGAAATCCCCTGACCAGCTTTCCATTATTCTCGGCTCTTCCTGTTTAATTTCTAACAAATCTGAAAAAATTCGTTATCCAAATATTCAAAAGAGTTTAAATAATAACAAGTATCATCCACATAATCAGGGAATCGCATAGACCGGTTCACATTAAAAACAACTTTTTCATCTCCTACACGCATTGTGATTTTTCTATCAAAAACATCTATTAACGCATGTGATGTGGCTAAAAATGGCCTTCCTAATATAATAGGAACTCTAGGATCTTCAATCATATCTAAAATGACAAAATCGCATGGGAATACAAATTTATCAACTTTGACTAACACGTTTTCAACCATTCCCCTTGGATATTATACTGATCGATCTGCTAGTTCAATACACATGCGAATTGGTTTTGGTTCTCCTAGTCCCAATCGGGTATACATAGTATATGGCATAAGAGAGATACTTGCCCCGAAATCAGCTAATGCATTATTAATAGTCAAGTTTCCAATTAAACAAGGAATAGTAATACTCCCTGGGTCTTTTAATTTAGGTGGCAGCTTGTTTTGCCTCACAGCTGAACATCGAGCATTCATTGTTACTTTAGTCACATCATTCAGCTTGCTCTTGTTGGTCAAAAGCTCCTTCAAATACTTGGCGTATTTTGGCATCTGAGCTATTGCATCCACAAATGGTATGTTGATATGCAATTGTTTCAAGTTGTCTAAAAACTTGTGATAATGATCCTCGTCCTTCCCCTTTCGTAGGGCAGCTGGATAAGGTGGTGGAGGCGTATAATCTTTAAGCTTATTTTCTGCCTCTATTTTCTTAGTTCCACCCACTTGTTCCTTTGACATATCTTCTTCTTCGTCTTTCTTATCAGCCACCTGTTCAGAATTAACATTATTGTTAGCAGTAATAGGAGATTTAAGAATTTTACCGCTTCGTGTAGCCACCGCCTTAGCATGCTCCCTCGGATTGGTCTCAGTAAATCTTGGTAATGTTCCTAAGAATCTTTCCTGCAAAACTTTTGCAATTTGATGAACGGCTCCTTCAATTTGCTTTATAGATGCTCCTTGGTTACGAACAACAACTTCAGACTCATCTATCCTTTTGCTAGTGGTTGTGATGAATTTCTCGTTAGCCTCAATAAATTTACTCATCATACCTTCCATCGATCCCATCCTATCTGAAAAAGATGGGTTCTGCCCATTCTTAACGAAATATCCTGGTGCCCGTTGTTGATATTGACCACCACTGCCTTGATTACTCATTCGAAAGTTATTCCCTTGAAACTCCCCATATTTAACTTCCTCCGTAGCTAGATCTATATCCCTTTCTGGACATTCTGTTCTTAGGTGATTTCCTCCGCATATTTCACATCCAATTCGAATCGCATGAACTTGTTCATTCACTTTTTTAATATCTCGCCCTAGACTTTCTAGTTTTGCTGTTATCGCTGCAAGTCCTTCGTTGTCTTCACTAAATCTTTTTCTTCCTACAGAACCATCATCCCACAATTGAGAATGTTTTGCCAGCTCCTCAATTCCTTGGCATGCTAGAGCCGGTGTTTTCTTGGGTATTGGTCCTTGTGCATCCAATTGTTGACGAGTTGCGCGATCAACGCCCTTGTAAAACATCGTAATTACCTGTTGCACATTTAAATCGTGTTGATGGCACTTGTGTTGCATTTCCTTATATTGTTCTCAAGCTTGGAATAGAGATTCATCAGGTTTTTGTTTGAAGTTTCTGATATCCTCAATCATTTTTGAAGTCTTAGATGGGATACAATACATCTTCAAAATTTAGCGCGGAGGTCCTCCCATGTAGTAATAGATCCTGCTAGTTCATTATTTATCCATCTTTTTGCTCCTTCCTTTAATGTTAACGGAAATACTCTCAGCATAACTTGATCTCTGGTGACATTCGGAATGTTAAACATATCAGCAATCTCTAGTATTTTTTCCACATGCTCATTAGCATCTTCTCTGTCTTCACCTTTAAAAGGGTTCTCTCTGAGTTCTTTAAGAAATTATCCCTTCAGCTCAAATTCTACTTCTCTAGCAATTGCCGGACGGACTACTCCTGGACAAACATCTCCACGAGTATGATTCGTGTAATCCTCGATGGTCATATTAACTATGTCTTGATCCATTGTTTGTTCTATTTCTTGTTCTTTTTCTTCCTCAGAATCGCTAGGGTATATGGTAGGTGCTCTGGAAAGTAACTAGTTATCCTCAAAGTCCGATCCTGAGTAATATCTGTATTCTGCCCTGTTGACTGGTGTGTACGGTGCGCGGCTTTAAGAATGTAAAAACCTTTCAGGTTCTTCGAGTACAATAATTTTTCGAGTACAATAATTTTTCGTGAAAATGAAGGAGTATTATAATAGAATTAGAGTGAGATTCAAACGAGTACAATAATTTTTCGTGAAAATGAAGGAACCAAATAGGAACGTGTCACGTGTTACAAAACTCACTTTCCCCACGTTTTTAAAAATTAAATATCTCTCAAAAGGTAAGTCAAAAAATCATAAGAATTGCACCATGAAAATCAGCGTTTTTTTTCTCTTCGATTAAAGATCTCACAAGGTATACTTTCGACAAACTTTTTTTTTTCATTTTTAGTGGGTTTTGAAAACAACTACCACATGTGATACCAGCGAGTAACACATGTGATACTAATATTGTACAATTTGTAAATCTCCAAACAAAAAGTCATCAAAAGTACACCTTATGAGATCTCTAATCAAAAATTAAAAATTTGCTGATTTTTGTGGTGCAATTTTTACAATTTTTCAATGAGGTATTTTTGAGATATTTAATTTTTAAAAACGTGAGAGAAAGTGAGTTTTGTGACACGTGCCGCATTCCTATTGGTTCATCCATCCTCACAAAAATTTGCATTATCATTTGAACCTCACTCGATTAATCTTTCGATTTGAATTTGATTGTGGGGTCTATCGTGACACAAGTATATTAGTATAAATATGTTTTCAAGATATAAATCCAAATGAGAGTCGTAAACAAATCGATTCATAACTACTTTGAAGAACTATTCCAAATGTCATGAGATGCATAACATACACCGGTATCTATGTGTCTGCTAACCTAGCTTAGAGAAGGTATTACAACAATCAAAGCGAAGATAGAATTTAGTAATTTGGGGGGAAAAAATAAATTAATTTTGGATGGTCAAAATTTACAAAATATCATAAATACCTTTAAAAAAAATTTACATGTTTTGAAAATTTTTAAGAGTGTAACTGCCCCACTCTACATCCGTCCCTAACAACACGTAATCACCTCATTGACCGTGAGAATGTATGTCCATCTAAGACTTGAATTTACAAATCACATATATACACATTGTCTCCCATAAGACTTGAATTTACAACTTTTTACTTGACCAATACCTCGCATAGTGCTAGGGTAAAGGGTCTTTAGTGTTATGCATCGTATCCATATGATAAAAATAAATATGCTCGTTGAATGAAACCAATGAAAACGTTATTAAAAGTGAATAAAACACACACATAAAATGAGATTCCCTTTAATCTAGCTCCACATAGTGGATCATATTCCCCAAGTTATGATCTTATCTAAAGCAACGAAAAGATAAAAAAAAAAAAGCCTCATGGAGAATCAAATTCTTTCTCAAACACTAATTCATCTACCCTTTCATTCATCAATTAATACTTGTACAATCTTCAATTAATGCATCGTCCACAACTGTACTACCTCGGATTCAATCGTCAAAAGGGTTTCAACATGTATTCTAGTTGGTTTTAAAGATAAGACATTCTAAGTATCTCAGGTTCAATCGTCACCGCAGACGAAACTAACATTCGAAACGTGAAATTCTAAGTTAAAGTATAGAGGACATGAGAGGATGACCTTTAGAATTAAGCATACAGATCCAAAGCATCTAACTTTGTACCTAAAAGAGCACCACAAACCTACAAAGTAAATCCCCAAGAGACTAGAACCACCCCATCCATAAAACAAATACACACACTTTTATTGTATAATATAAAAGTCATTATATATAAATAAACATTATTCAACTTTTTGTCTTTATAAATGACTAGCCCCTCAGTAACACAACAAAATCTTCACTTACGAGTGTATTATACTAGCTAGCTAAAATGCCACTCAGCACAAACAATCAACCTTCTATAACAACTAAAATCACCACAATTTCCATTCTCATCATCCTCTCCTCTATCCCAACCACCTCTCAAACATGCAAAAGTACTTGTGGCCCGATACCCGTGAAATACCCGTTTGGAACCGGCCCAGGTTGTGGCGACCCAAGGTTCCAAACCCGAGTAACTTGTAACAATCAACATCTTACCTTTATCACACACACCGGATGCTACCCGATCACGGCCATTGACTACTCGAACCAAATCATTTACATCACTGACCCCTCAATGTCAACTTGTACTTGCACTCAACCTAGTAAAGGCTTTAGTCTCGATTGGGACGCACCATTTAGCTTCCACGATGATACTGTTTTTGCCCTCCTAAATTGTGACATCTCTTCATCGCCAATATTTAAAAATGAGGGTCATAACAACTCTATCTCTCCGGTTTGTGATTCTGGGAGTGGGAGTCGAGTTTGTGCACTACTGAATTCTTGTCAAGCGGTTAGTAAACTTACTATCCCGGTTTCAACTTGTTGTGTTTATACTCCTGTGGATCTTGGTCCAGCCTTTGAAATGGACTTGCAAAAGTTGAATTGTGGTTCGTACTCGGGGTTGTATGGGTTTAATGGACATGTTGACAATCCCGAAAGTTGGAAATATGGTGTGACGTTAAAGTATAAGTTCAATTTTAACAACGAATATCCACCATTGTGTGCTAGTTGTGAGAAAAGCAATGGCGTCTGTGGGTATGATGGACCATACAATTCATTCGTATGTAATTGTCACAGTGGAATCAATACTACAACGGATTGTTCATTTGAAGCTACTTGGAGTGGATCTTCAAGATTTATTCCCCTTCGCGACGGTAAGGTTTCTTTGGTGTGTTACGAATTTTGTTTGTAATGATATGATTTATTTCATGGGTGTACGATTTACATGTTGAAACAATACTTGCAGGGGGTTTGTGGATGTATGCATTGGCATGGCTACTGGCATGGATGATGGTGTAAAGCCGTAGATTGAAAGAATTCTGATGCAGATCGAGCTCGTTTCTGAATTTTAGTTCAAATTTTATCTAGTGCAAAGGAGAACTTCGAACTCAAACTCGATTCTAGATATTTGTTAATCAATGATTAAGTTAACTTACTACATTTTTGGAAGTGGGATTCTATATTTTTGCAAAGTACTATCTAATACATAAGAAAAAAAAAATGCACATTTAAAAGTACTAAAGTAGTGACGAAAGCTGCAATAGAATAGGGTTCTAATTCCTTCATGCACTTGTACAAAAGCCAAACACACTCTTCTTTTAGACGAAATTGTGAGAGCCTTTTACAGAATTATTTAGCACCTCTGTTTCTAAAAGGCTCCCGAAAATTTCATTTGAAGATGAAAAGAAAAAGATTACAAGCTTTTCATCGACGCACACAGTAAAGCAGTAGCAAATCAGTAGTGTTTAGTAGCATATAACACGGGTGAATTGTGTAGCGCTAAAATAGTAGAATATAGCAGCAGTAACAACGGCATCAGAAGCACACCATACCGATTCTTGAAATGATTTTGACATATAATTAACGTATTATAGAACATGGATTGGAGCTAGAGGTTAGAGACAATGTTGAGCAACAATAACTAACAGGTGTTTGATTTGTACACTACCAAAAATTTGTCATACACCACTTATTTTCATGTACAGCCCACTAAAGCATGAGTGGTGATGTATAACTAAGCCTACAACTTTGTTTAACAATATCATTTTACAAGATCTTTAAAACATCAACTTTGAATCGATTTTAGACCGAGAACCGAACCATAAATGGCAGGTTCAGTTGTGTTCTGGTTTGGCAAACCATATGATGTCGGCGTTTTAAGATGCTAGAGAATAAAAATAACAAAATGAAAAATAAAAACTGATTCGGACTTCTGTTTACTCATGCACGACTCCTTGAAACTCCCCTAATCGAAGAAAATGCCTAAGAAAATCCAACTTGTTTCCAGAAACCTCAGAAGAATATGATAAAACTGTTTTTCATAATATATACATAAGCAAGGTACAGTATTCATATTTCCAAAGTGGTCCAAGCAAACCTATATAAGGAAGTAGAGGTGGCAAAGTGAGTGTGTTGGTGTAACCGGTCAAAATGGGCAAATTTTTGTACAGGTGGAAAGTGGGTTGACCTGAAACACCACTTTATCAGTTTATCTAAAGATTTATTGTTTGTAAATAATCAATGTTGAATACTTTTACATAAATTAACTTCTGTTTTGATAGTAGTCTAGTTCTGCAAAAAAAATTATTTAGGAGGTTTAATAAATTAAAAACTCTCTGAAACACATTCGACCCATTAGACTTGTTTACTTTTAGCTATTTTATTTTAAAACGGTTTGGCCAGTTAGAGATAAAGCATAACCCGAATTGACCCATTCATGAGTAAATGGGTCAATTTGACACATCTTTAAGGACGATAACTCATATTAAATGCTGGCATCAGACATTTCTTAAAATTTTTACACAGGTGCGAAAATTGTCTTTGGCTCCTAATTTAGTTTACAGATCCGGGCGAATCTATATGCAGTGAGTAGCTCACTTCAAGAGATGGACCTACAACTGATAAAATCAGTTGAGCTTGCATGTGTGCATTTAGATCATTACCAACTTTGGGATCACAAAAGGGTTTGGACTTAACCTACATTTAATGCACTTCCATCCTACAACTATCTGGACCAATATATACTACCAGACTACCAGAGGGACCCGTCATCTGTGCACACGAATGTGTACAAACACCTGTGTAAATTATTAGGGGTGTACATCATTTGGTTGGACAGCAAAACTTTTACCCTCTTGGATGTGATTTTTAAGTTTTTTAGAAAACCGAGAAATTAACAAAAAAGGCATAATAAAATAAGAGGATGAAAAAATTCTTAGATATTAATCATCAAATATTGAGTTGGAAGCTTACACAAATTATCATAGTGGCTCTTGATTTAACCCCAACATGTGGTATCTCATGCGATCAATTCCATTTAACCTTACACAGCATAAGATCTGCTCTGGCAATTCATCTGTTTTGTTTCCCTGATTCACAGTAAAAAAAATTGTTGCCAACTTATAAACTCGGGGGAAAAAAAAAATAAGAGCTTGAGAAGCCCAATCAAATTCTTTAGTAACGGAGAAAAGTAACCTGGATTGTTAGGCCCACATCCAAGATACAGTTCTTCAGTCTATCTTGGAATGCTTCAAACCCTTTCCTGGAGATGTAACTAAATCTATGCATATCCAAATCAATCTCAAAGTAATTTTCACCCTGCAATATAGTCTATCAATAATATATCATACACAACCATTGCTCAAGTAATGAAAAAATGGAATAAGTATTACATGATTCAACAATCTGTTTACTTATACTGCCAATGCTAAGACTGAGAAAATTATGTCATACTATATTGATCCATATAATACTGCCCGTTTTTATAACATAACTATTAGATAGTAAAAAAATAACTGATAAGAATTACAAATGGTCCGCATAACCATGTAGCTATGATTATTGTATGTTAATTGTAATCAATTTCTTAAAAAAGGTCAGTGGCATCAACAACCAGTTAATTGTAAATTTACCAGTAAGAAAGAACAAGCAGACACTCACTTGGTAGAATTCATGTTGCGGACGTGAGAGCACAGGTTTTTCATTGTAAGCATGCATAAGCTTCCTCTCTGGTGCACTTAATTGAAGGTCCTCTACATTTACAACCCGACCCAGTATTTTCAACCTTTCACGAAATGGTACAAGTGTATCGACTGGGAAACCTTTGACTTTTTCTATTTCATCATCAAGAATCCTCTGTTTCAAATCAACTTGGGTAAGCTGTCATGAAGGGATGATGAGAAATAATGGGATAACACATACGCAGGGGTTGCTTCTTACTCTCATGTTATCTTGAAACTGGGATGAAAGTTCCTTTGAGTAGCTATCAGATAGTTTAAAGTACAATACAACGTTCATTCCTTCGCCATCTATTTCCCCTTGGAAAAAGGCAGCAGGGTACAATGGAACCTGTTCAGCCACCACATACAAACGGTCATGATCGAGATTAGAAGTACATAATTTCACAAAAAATGACGCACTACACAGAACCATTAAAGATCATTCAAATATGATGGGAGAAGATTTAAGTGCTTCAAATAAAGAAACATCCCTCACTGAGCTCACCTCAACAACAGAATAACTCAATTTATAAGATAAATGACCAGTGACCACAGTATGTATGATGGGAAGTACCTGTACATTTACAACAAGAATGGACGGTAGTTCTCCAGAAGAAGAACCAACATTAGGAAGCTCAACAAATCGAGCAATGTGATCAATTTTCCTTTGAGACAAGAACACATCAACACCAAACGGATAATATGCTGCATAATTAGGAGCATGTTCCTTCTTTTTATCCCTGTAAGCATTCAGTGAAATGTCTTATTGAAAAACTACAAGCAGAGAACAGCCATTTGTCTTAAAAACCAATTATAACTCAGTTACCTCAAATAATTCTCCGCTCGTACCCTAAAAGTCTTTGGTTCAACATGTGACCACGAATCAAGAACTTTCTTATCTACTGGACAGAAGGGTACTTGTGAACCAGCTAGCGGTCTTTGTAAATGCATCTTTGAAGAAACTAAAAAACATATCAAAATTGCATCAACATTTTGTTTCCATAATCCAACCCATCTTCAAAAAACAGTGTACAGAAATACATGATAGTTTATGCACTCACATATATTAGCATTAGGATGTCCATCTTTCCATTTGAATGAAAGTTTATGGGTAGCCTTTTTCCGTACACTTGGTGGACTAGAGCTTAAAGATCTACGCTTCTCAACTGAGGGAACAGTAGCAGCAAGACAAGGCAGACAATTACTGGGAATTACTCCACAATCCAACAAACCATCCTCCCTTCCAACATTCTCATCTACAGAAGAAGATATTTCATCAATATACACAGGCTTGATTTCATTTGATGGTCCGTCAGATCTCAATCTCGGATTCATATCCTCCGGATGCACTGAACTTCTACGACTTTCACCATCTCCTTGATTAATATCCCTAATAGAAGCAATGCTTGCCCTGGAGGCACCCTCTGAACCATTTAGGGAAACCGAATCTGCATGTATATATACATTCGTTCATAAGTTATAGATAAGCTTAACTTAATCACATGTTAGCTAGAAATAGAATAGATTCAAAAAAAGGTACCATCAAGAACACTTTGGAAATCTTCTTCACTGCAGTCAGATTCAAGAACTGCAGCAGAATCATACCATGACTCATCAGTGCTCCCTGCTAATTAATAAAGTAAATTCGAATGAGCTAACTTCTTAAAAATATCTTGATGATGTTAAACTTTCACTAATGTTTATTAAAAATTTAAAAAACGTACTTTAATATGTTCTAGAACAGATAGACAGATAAATACAGGATCTCTAAATATAGGAATATACTGAATATTCAAGAGCACCACCGCTATAAAGTTGTCTCAAAGTAGATACAGAACTCATAAAGCTCATCAAAAACAAGAAAATTCTATCACATTAACACTATTTTTTAATTTAAACAAATATTACTTCACTAAAAGCACATATCATTTATCCAGAGCTAACACACAAATTAGTTAATTTATCAATCAACAATGCAATAGAATTCAATTTTAATAAATATATACAGGTGTATAGATATATATAGTGATAAAATACCGCGAAAAGTTGGATTAACGAAGGAGCGATCCGACGGAAGCGATTTCGATTGATCAGAGAAACGAGTGGAAACACGTCGGCTTAAATCCTTACTTCGTTTTCTTAATTTCCTCTTCGACGACTTTACTCTACCTCCGACGCAATTATCCGGCGTCGATAAGCAAGCTCCCATCCCTCTCTATATATCTATATCTATCTATATCTATATATAAATAATAAATTCTAAAATCAACACCTTTGAAGAGGAGGAGACGTGTAAAGAAAGTAAAATTCTGATGGAACAACCGCTACAATTAATTAATTATTAGTAATTCTGATTCTATAGATACATAAATGAGTATAAGTATTTGGTGAGATGATGTGGAAATTGATGAGGAAGAAGAAGAAAGTCAAAATAGAATATGAGTAAATAATGTAATGACGGATAGAAGAAGCAAAAGAAGAAGGGGACGGGGCATCTACGTATGTAATTTCAGGAGTTGTATCGTATTGTTTTCATCACCCAAAATAAAAATAACTAGTAGGTGGGTCCCACACTGAGATAGTGTACAATTGGCACTGCCATCTGGACAACTGAATTAATTTCCTGGGAAATGTAAACGTGTGTCGAACTCTGCTTCTTGTACTAAAACTGTTTCCTTCCTTCAACTTTTTCACCCTTCCAAGACATTCCCGATAGCGACAAAAACTGACTGAAATCGACGCTCCGTCGGATATTCGACGAAGCCAACTGACAAACTAAAACCGACGGACGCTAATATTGGTGTCGATTCCGTCGGTTGAAACCAACCGAAACCGATGGTGACCATTGGGATTGACCTAATTTACTTTTATTTTAGAATAAATGCGTTGTCGGTTACGTGGCCGATAAAATGCATTCGAAATTGTGGTGCATCTACAGTTATGAACTACTACGTAGTATCATATATGGGGTACACAAAAAAAAAGATTTGTATTTAAAAATTTAAAAAGAAAAAAAAATACAACCTCTTAGTTTAACATCTCACCGTAATATTACAGTGCATCACTATTTTACGAAGAATAACTTTAAATAAACTTTTACTTATTCCTTAACATATATTGGTCAAAAAACTAATTCTTAAATACTTTATTAGTTCTAATTTATTTGTTCACTAAATGAAAGTATACGTTTTAAAAGGTTTAATGACAACATTGTTAAACAATAAAATTTCACATTTACCCACGTAAACACCATCTTATTTGCACAACTTTAAGTGAATGATTATTCTGATATCGAATAAAATAAAAATATGACAATCAAATTAGATTTCAAAATGTAACAAATACTACTTTGGTAAACATGTTCTTAAAAAGAATGGCATATGTAACTTAGGTTAACTTGTATTTAATAATAATAATAATAATAATAACTCATCTTACTCTTTGATATTGATGTAAAAAAATAAATTAGAATAACTTTCATCATCGAAGGAAAAACTTTTGATAAAAACCTTTTTAGTCTAACTATTTTCATATTAGCCCATTTTATATTTTCTCTGTAAAAAAATTTTCGAAAAACTTTTTTACGCTCTAGTAAAAGCTTTTTTTAATGAAAATGGTGTGGCTAATTGAAAATTTTTAAAAGTTTTTTATCATTGGTGATGCTCTCATCTACAGAAAGTTAGTTGTGTAAATATTTTACGACACATACCATAAGAGTAATTTTATATATATCTAATTTCATAGATATAAATTAGACCTAACTTTTTTATTGGTTTAAGTTTTTTCTTTCCTTACTTTATAAATTGAATTTGACATGTCTAATTATTTCATTGTTAGGTCTAAATTCAGGTTTGTAAAAGTGGATCTATCTATCATTTTTCTTAAAGAAAACCAATTAAATGAGTAATATCACATAAAAACTACGATTTCGACCAATATGGGAAACAATTTAGCGAGTTAACTCATGAATTTATCATCTTAGAGGGTGTTTGGCTTTGCTTATTTGTAAGCACTTATATGCTTAAAAAATAAATAGATGAATTCTTACTTATTTTTTAAATGTTTATTACTTAATAACTAAGCAGCTAAGCAGTTTTTAGAAAGGTATTTGAATCTACTTATCTGTTGTGCAAATAAGCAGATAAGTACTTATTTAAGCAATCTCAAACACCGCTAATTCACCGTAGAGTGAAAACCGAAGGATTTATAGCTTCATATCATACATTAGTTGTCCATTGTTTTTATTAAGTTATTATATTATATTGACTTTGTAGTTTGTAGCACGACTCAACTAATAAGTGTGCTTATTATTAGAACGATTTTAAACGGAAGTGTGCTTATTAGATCGAGTTTAGACGGCACACAAACATTTGTTCGTGATGCTTTTTACTACTCATATTTTATTGCAAAGGCGGATCTATGTTATTCTAAGGTGGATCAATTGATCCACCTTAGATTACAAAATACTCCAGAGATTTTATGTTAATTTTCTTTCGGCACATCTTAAAATTGAAATTAGACCCACCTAAACTTTAAATCTTGAACACGGTCATAAAAAATTGCCTATGAATTCATTCAAATGTCTAGGAATTCGTAACAATTAAAAAAATACTATATTTCGTTACAAGTTGATGTGATAGAGCAAAATTATTGACCAAATATAAGAGGTAAAATATGATTAAGTGAGTGTTTGGAACAGAACTTTTGAAAGCTTTTAAGAGTTTGAATTTTTACTTTTAGAAGCCGAGCTAATAAGTACATCAACAATAAGGCTAAAAAATAATGTTTCATAAACACTTAAATAAGTAACTCCTGAATAAAAATATTAGTCTCAACTCCAATCATAAACTCCGATTCGACCTTAATTCCAGCCAATTCTTGTCAAATATACTCTAATTTCACGTAGTTGGTTTTTCACATTTCTGTCGAAAATAATCATGAAGGTGTAAAGCGTGAACTATTGGATTTTTGATGTGGGCCCCAATATCTTTTAATGTACTCCTATGAGTTGTATTTGTCTCAGCTAGTCAGCTGTCTGTCACCAAAAAATATTTAATAATTTAATTATATTTTCGAGAAAAACAGAAGTTGCAACCTTCGATTCATTTAGTGTGTGTTTGACCGACTGCATTCTTAAAAATTATACGGGATTCAGATTTTAATTTTAATATTTCTTCTATCATATTATAAATGTTGATCTTGATTATAAAAATACATACAGTTTTATAAAACTCTACAAATTTTACTATTCACCAATTAAATACTATCATTACCCACTAAAGTTTATTTTTATTGGTTGAAATACAAAGTAGACATCTATTTTGAATCAATCCAAAATGAAAATATAAACACTTATTATGGAATGAATGGAGTAATTTCCAACCCTTATAAATTAAAAGTCTCGTTTGATAATGTGAAAGAGATGGAGATTGTTGAAAAAAAATCTCCTAAAATAGAAGTCAATTCAAGTAGCTTCTGAAAAGAATCTACAGCCTCTAGAATCCCCAGCCACAAGTTCAAAAAGAGTCAAAATAGTGAAATACTGAAAGGGTAGTTATGCATATTATATATAAAAATTATGCTTGTGATAATGTTCGATACTTGTATAGTTGTATTTGATTCTACAGTATGTAGTATTCGTCCAAGACCTCAATAATCAATATCTCTATTTTTAAGGGTGTGCTTGACACATCACTTTATTGAAGCTTAAGTGTATCTTTTTTTTATAAACTTACACTTGTAACTTTGTTTGAAAGAGACAAAACTTTAATTATTGAAAAGATAAGCTCTCGTAAAAAAGGCTGAAGTAAAATTTAAATTTCAGCTGCAAGCTTATGAAATTAAAAATTACACAAATAGTCCTTATATAATTATATATCATGTATTTTTTTATCTCTTTACGTCAATTTATATATTTAAACTGTAGCTAGTTTATGAAATGCTTATAAAAAAATAAGCTACAACTTTTAGTTTGAAATATAAGCTTCAGCTATAAGCTTTCGGCTTCAGCTACCAGTTAGTTTTACCAAACACGCCCAAGTAGAAATATTTTAAAGAATATCTATCTAACTTTATGTAACGTCCCGGATTTTTTTTTATATATATATATACTCAATTAAATTTTACAAAACACTTTATATATTAATATAAACAAACATTAACGTTGTCCGACACAACTTGTACATTATCTTCACAAAATATCATATGTTTATACAGAGCATGATTTACGAGTCCGTCTCCTTACTATCCAACCATAGTAAGTCCATCACTAGCAGCCTTCAGGTTGTTTGCCCATATCCCCGCCTCTCATTCCTTTAGACGTACCTATCAACACAACATACAACAAAACATAAGCTTAACGCTTAGTAAGTAAAGGGATGCGATTTAATTCACAACAGTATTACAAACCAGACATCTCATGTCTTAATCATTCACTCATACAATTAATGCACTCAGCATATGCTCAATTGGCACAATTGGTCACTCAGCAATTGGCCTACTCGTTACTCTTACGGCACAATTGATCACTCAGCAATTAGCCACTCAACTCATTCTCATGGGCACAATTGTTCACTCAGCAATTGGCCACTCAACTCATAGATATACTCAGTTATTCAATACCTAACCACACACGTGATCTAAGTATTGTTATTCAATGTAACCTTGTAACACAACCATTATTAACAAAATCAGACAATTAAATTCTTTACTTTCCTACTACTTACCTCGAGAATGACGTTCAGATATTTATGAATTGCTACCCGAAATACCTGTCGAGGCGACCGTATTCAATTAACTCTGATAATAATTAATATTATTTAAAATATCAATTAACCCTGCGACACTACCCCCTAGTATCGCTACACCTCCTGGCGACACTAAATTAGTGTCGCACAACACACTATTGCGACACTAGCTCTTAGTGTCGCTATGGCAACAGTTGTAACTAAGTAGAAACTAGCGACACAAGCTACGACACTAACTCTTTGTGTCGCTAAAGCAACAGTACTAACTAGCAGTGGAAACTAGCGGCAGTTTTGATTTGCGACACCATCACTGCGACACAAGCCTTGTGTCGCAATGACGAACAGAACAGCAGAAACTTTATGAGATTACCGATTTTCTGAGCTATATCAACCTATTTAGTTCAATCTGGTTTCAATAGATGATTATCACATATACACGACTTACCTCAAACACACCCAAACTCATTTTTAACCCACATAACATTTTACCCCAAATTTATTATTTTAAACTCAATTAAAACTCAATTTCTTTTATCAATAACATAAGGGTAAGCTTAAATTCGACCAGGGTTTAAGCCTCTTACCTCCAATATCAGAAATATGTTCCAAGAATCAGGACTCAAAGCTAACCTTCTTGGATTTATCTTGATTTCTTTTGTTTTCACTCACTTTCTCTCTCCAGAATTTTCAACACACACACACACATATGAACCTGGAGTTGTATTCTGGTTTTTGGAATATTTTGGAACATAGTTTTATTTTAATTTCACACTTAATTACACAATTAACACTTAAAAACCGACTTTCTGTCCGACACTGCGACACAAGCCTTGTGTCGCACTGGGCTCTGTGTCGCTACCTGCGACACTAGCCCTTGTGTCGCATAACAGAACACAACTTTTAAATTTAACAAATTTCGGGGTGTTACACTTTAACACTATACGCGTCTATTCCGATACTACCTAGATACCTCCTACATAAACTATTTTTTTATATAAATTTCTCTATAAATACTACATATATTATTCTATCTAAAACACTCTACTCATCCGTTCTAATTCTAATCCTTCACAAATTCCTATAAGACGTCAGTTCATCGGTCAAGAGAACACTCTACACCAAGTTTCATATCATCTTCTTATTTATACACAAAAACACTTACTTTTAACTTGTATTTTTTATACATTAGTTAACAAAGTTTCACAACAATTATATATGTATATAATAATTTTTTTTTTATCATAAGTATTCAAGGCTATATGAATTTTAAAGCTCTTAATAAGATTATTTAAAAAAAAACAAACAAATGGTTTTATAAAATTTTTAGTGCATGTGTTGAATAGTATTAAGTCAAATTTAGTGTAAAATGGTGATTTGATTAGTGTTACACCAAAAAATTACAACATTCTAACGTCTTTGTTTGAGATTATCAAATTTTACACCATTTTAATGTATAAATTGGAGATGGCTAATAGGCATAGTACTCATGCCTGATTGCCTATAGACCTAAAAACTATAACTTAATTTCTAAATAACAAGAGAACTTTCCATAAACAAAACTTGAAACTCTAAAAACTTAATCACCAATTGGAGTACCAATTATTCTTAACCTTGCAAGAGCGCTTTTGAAGACCTGGACAATCGGTGTCGACTAGCAACAAAATATGATTCCATATATCACATGTTTTAAGGAGTGAAGAACCTAAACCGAGCACCTTGATGTAAAATTGACCTCAAACACGTTTTTGAAGGGGATATGCTTCGAACATTTGTTTCATAATTAGTTAAAAAGCTTCCGAACCAAATTTGTCTTTGTTCTTTGTATTTGCTCGATACATAAAAGTTAATGGAGAAATTTATCATTTTGCCACAATTTTTGAACATATATAACGATTTGCCTTCCGAAAAAATTGACGATTTGCTCAACCGAAAGCAAGTCGCAAGCTTGTGACTTGTGATCGGGATTTTGTGACTTGCGACCCGGCGACATAGAATTAGGTGACCGAGACATAGCATTAGAGGATTAGGGTTTTGACCGAGACTTGCGACAAGTTCACCTAATGCACGTTCCCGGACACAATCTTGCTATCTCGCCGGGTCGTAAGTCACAAGACCCCAGTCGCAAGTCATAAGCTTGCGACTTGCTTCAAGGGTAGGGAAAATCGTCAACTTTTTTTTCGAATGGCGAATCGTTATATTTGTTCGGAAGTTGTGGCAAATCGATCAGTTTTCCCATCAACTTTTATGTATCGAGAAAATAAAAAGAACAAAGACAAATTTGATTCGGAAGCTTTTTTACAAATTATAAAACAAATATTCAAAGCATATCCCTTCAAAAACGTGATTTGAGGTCAATTTTACATCAAGGTGCTCGGTTTAGGTTCTTCACATATGGAATCAATTTTTGTTGCTCATCTACCTTGCTCTTGATTTCCTTCGCAAGATTTCAGTCTACACCGATTATCCAAGTCTTCCAAAGCGCTCTTGCAAGGTTAAAAATAATTGGTAATCCAGTTGGTGATCAAGTTTTATTTTTAAAAAGTTCTTTTGTTATCTATAAATTAAGTTATAGTTTTTAGCTCTATAGGCATGAGTGCTATGTCTATTATGCCATCTCAATTGTGTGCACTAAAATGGTGTAAAATTTGATAATTTAAATCAAGACGCTAAAAACAAGTGTAATTTTTAGTGTAACACTAATCAACTCACCATTTTACATTAAATTTGGCGTAATATTATTCAACACATGCAACAAATTTTTATAAACCATTTGTTTATTTATTTTTAAAATAATCTTATTAAGAGCTTTAAAATGCATATAGTCTTGAATATTTATGATTAAAAAAATAGAAAAATGCTATTTGTAGCCCTAACGGCTATGAATAACAACTATCTACAATTAAAATAACCGTCAACTCTCTTCAACCGCTATAAAACTGTCAATCATATTTAGTTAAATAACAAACATTAACAATATTAGTTAGTTTTTTAACCATAATTTATCAACCACTCATAAAAAGTTGGTTGTTATTCATAGCTTTAAGGGCTATGTTTAGCAAAATTCAAAAAAATATTACTGTTATATACTTATAATTGTTGCTAAACTTTGTTAACTTATCAAGTAAATATAAATTTAGAATTCATTTATTAATTTATAAAGAATACAAGTTAAAAGTTAGTGTTTTTGTGTATAAATAAGAAGATGATATGAACAATAAAGAGAGAGTAATCAGTATGAGCCCAAAGAGAAACACCGTTCGTGACTCGAATCAAATGGGCTCAAACTCTATGTAGGCTAGTAGTAGCTAACGTAATGGGCTCTATTTACTTATTTAGTCATAACTTAAAGGGCTGACCCAAACGAGCAGTGAGCAATAAGTCAATAACCTTATAGGTTTGACAAAGTATTCCAACTAAAAACTCTCCTGAACCCAAAGTTCTATCTAATTATTATTTTTGCATGTAAAAATTTATTTTACGGATAAAAACGCAATTATGAACCAATAAGCATTTTTTGACATCAAGTACTCACACTCACACCACTATTACGAGTATATAGATTTATTTACAAATTTGTACATTTATCACATCTATTAGACTTGAATCACTAATCTTATGGTTGTAAGGTAACCTCGATATCATTAAATTAATGGACCAAATTATTTAAGAATATATAAAGTTACGGATCAATGCGCAATTGAGGAGGTCAAAATCGAGAAACACTTTAGTGTAACTCATCTTGAGCTAAATCAGTAATACATAATTTGAGTCGATTGGACAGTTAAACAGTGGCGTAGCCACGGAGGACATATGTAGGGTCAAGGCCCACCCAAGACTTCTTATTTTTAGTAATAATAGTTATATGATGCTTAGTAATACTTTTTTCTGATTAAACATTGTTGGCCCACCTTAATTGCAAAATTTAGAAAAGATTGATGGCCCACCTTAAAAACTTTAAGATCTAAAAACGAATGTTGAACACCAATAAGATCTTCTTATGTCCATCACTGACTACATGTTACGTTAAAGGATGTTGAACACCAATAAGATCTTCTTATGTCCGTCACTGACTACATTGGTAAAGATCATTAAACCAATCCATATGTGGGTTTCATAAATCGCATTATCGCTAATAAGAAACCTTTATATGTTGTGTCTATTTTATACGAAGTTATTACGTTGGTAGAAAGCGACACTCATATGTAAGTTTCGGAAATCGGATCATTATGTCTTTCTTCTTATTCGTGTTATGTTTTCCCTATTTTATAAAAATAAAAAGTACTACATGTTAAATCATTGGCCATTTGGATTATGACAAATACGGATAATGCTAATCCAAAATTATTGACATGTCTATGCCTCACGTTAGTAGTTATTATTATGGTTAATAAACAAGTAGGATATCGAATTTTTATAAAATGTTCAATTTAAAAAACAATCTAATTTTTCTAAACAAAAAAATAATTCAACTTTTAAAACTTTTTACCTATGTTGGAATTAAGGGTAATTAAGGGTTACATGATTCATCATATTGAATAATTTTATAAACTATAGTTATTCTTAAATACAATTTATAAACTTTTTACGCATAGTTAGGTTAATTTAAATAAATAATATTTAATTATTTTATATATCTAACATTTTGTAAGAGTTTGACGTAGTTACTATCTATTAACCCTTATCATTAAATTATAAATAAATGGGGTTCAAAATTATTTATAATTGTGGAGTATAAGTTACATCTATCTTAATCAATCAATAGTCATGATGACAAAAAGCTCATCGAGCGTTCATTTATGATAGATGAAATATTACTGTCTTGAATTTTAAGAAATTACTTTAAAGAAGTTCAGATTGTTGATGATAAGGGACAAACCAAGACCGTAATGGCTTGGGTCCCTCTTGAGAACTGATTGTGTACAACTTGTTATGTGCAGGAGCAGACTGTGAACAAGGACAGTTGGTGGTATGTAGACAGTGGATGCTCTGGGCACATGACCGGTGAAAGAAGTCTACTGAAGGACTTCAAAGGTGGGATGAAACAGCGAGTTCATTTCGCTGGTGAAATAGGAGGAGTAATAACAGGGAAAGAAAAAGTTTCAAATGGAACTTTGACTCTAGAGGATGTGAATTATGTTGAAGAACTAACTCACAACCTTGTGAGCGTTTCCCAAGTCTGTGATAAAGGTCATTCTGTACATTTCAATGAGACAGAAGCCTTAGTCCTGAAGCCGGGATTCACCATCCCTGAAAAATGGATATTAATGAGGGCTCCAAGGAAGAAGGACATCTATGCCATCAACATGGGTGTTCCTAATACTTCAATGGAATCTACATGTCTTTTATCCAAGGCTTCAGATGCAGACGCACTCTTATGGCACAGGAGAATGGCTCATCTGAACTTTCGAAAAATGAATTATATAACCAAGAATTGTTTAGCTCTGGGTGTACCACAAAAACGTTTCGAGTCTGAAGATAAGTGTGTTCCTTGCATGAAAGGAAAACAACATAAAAAAATACACAGATCTAAGACTGAAAACTCAATCTCCTCGCCATTTGAATTGTTACATATGGATCTTTTTGGCCCAATAAGCAAAAGAAGCATAGGTGGCAAATGGTACTGTTTAGTTGTCACAGATGATTTCTCTAGATTCTCTTGGGTATTCTTTTTGGGATCTAAGGATGAGACTCCCGGTATTCTTATGGAGTTCCTAGATCTAATAGAGAATGTCTATAGAACACGAGTTAAGAGAATTCGTAGTCACAATGGAACAGAGTTCAAGAAATCAACGTTCAATGTCTATTGCTTAAGCAAAGGGATACAACATCAATTCAGTGCATCGTATGAACCTCAACAGAACGGTGTAGCTGAAAGGAAAAACAGAACGTTGATTGCGAACCGAACCGAGTTCTCGCGAACTGAGTTTCTGCGAACCGAACCGAGATTGCGAACCGAACCGAGTTCTCGCGAACTGAGTTTCTGCGAACCGAACCGAGATTGCGAACCGAACCGAGTTCTCGCGAACTGAGTTGAGTTCTCCGAACTGAGTTTCTGCGAACCGAACCGAGATTGCGAACCGAACCGAGTTCTCGCGAACTGAGTTGAGTTCTGCGAACTGAGTTTCTGCGAACCGAACCGAGATTGCGAACCGAACCGAGGCTCGTGAACTGAGTTGCGTTCTGCGAACCGAACCGAGACTGCGAACTGAGTTCCTCTGAACTGAAATTTTTGAGTTTTTTTGAAATTTCTGATGTGTCTGAGACACAGAAGGTTGTTCATAAGGATCCATCATCCGATGTCAGTACGAACACACCATTACCTAAAGTACGTTTTGTCTCGATTGGAATGATGGTTGGTACTGATATAAATGATGAGATTATTAAGGAACAAGAAAATACACCTTTAGTGTCTAAAACTGAGGCTGAAAACGAAAAGGCAAAAGTGGTTAAGTCACGTAAGAAGATATCGTGCTTCAAATGTCACTAAAAGGGGCATGTGACTTCTTGTTGTCCTAACAAGAAGTTGGAAGCGTCACATACGCTCGTGAATAACCATGAGACACCAAAAGTCCTCAGTTCAAATGTAGACAGGTTAGGTACCAAACCGGGATTAGGTAGTAAATTTGTGAACATTCTTAAAAGAGATGTTACTCATAGTGTCTCCCCGCCTAAACCTAAACGGTCTTATACTCTAAATGACACTAAGCCTAGAGATAAGACACCGTCGAGATTTAGGACTCCAAGTAGAAACCACAGTCAATTTGAAAGTGGTTCTACTTCACGTACACATAGAGTTGATTATGTGCCTAAGAGGTTTTCTACTCACTCTCCTCAGAGGCATAAGACTTCAGATGATCAACAACCTCCAACTTCTTTAGCAGTTACCAAGACTATTGACGATAATAGTTATGGTTACTTTAAGGAGGTTCAGATTGTTGATGATAAGGGACAAGCCAAGACCGTAATGGCTTGGGTCCCTCTTGAGAACTGATTGTGTACAACTTGTTATGTGCAGGAGCAGACTGTGAACAAGGACAGTTGGTGGTATGTAGACAGTGGATGCTCTAGGCACATGACCGGTGAAAGAAGTCTACTGAAGGACTTCAAAGGTGGGATGAAACAGCGAGTTCATTTCGCTGGTGATAAAGGAGGAGTAGTAACAGGGAAAGAAAAAGTTTCAAATGGAACTTTGACTCTAGAGGATGTGAATTATGTTGAAGAACTAACTCACAACCTTGTGAGCGTTTCCCAAGTCCGTGATAAAGGTCATTCTGTACATTTCAATGAGACAGAAGCCTTAGTCCTGAAGCCGGGATTCACCATCCCTGAAAAATGGATATTAATGAGGGCTCCAAGGAAGAAGGACATCTATGCCATCAACATGGGTGTTCCTAATACTTCAATGGAATCTACATGTCTTTTATCCAAGGCTTCAGATGCAGACGCACTCTTATGGCACAGGAGAATGGCTCATCTGAACTTTCGAAAAATGAATTATATAACCAAGAATTGTTTAGCTCTGGGTGTACCACAAAAACGTTTCGAGTTGAAGATAAGTGTGTTCCTTGCATGAAAGGAAAACAACATAAAAAACCACACAGATCTAAGACTGAAAACTCAATCTCCTCGTCATTTGAATTGCTACATATGGATCTTTTTGGCCCAATAAGCAAAAGAAGCATAGGTGGCAAATGGTACTGTTTAGTTGTCACAGATGATTTCTCTAGATTCTCTTGGGTATTCTTTTTGGGATCTAAGGATGAGACTCCCGGTATTCTCATGGAGTTCCTAGATCTAATAGAGAATGTCTATAGAACACGAGTTAAGAGAATTCGTAGTCACAATGGAACAGAGTTCAAGAATTCAACGTTCAATGTCTATTGCTTAAGCAAAGGGATACAACATCAATTCAGTGCATCGTATGAACCTCAACAGAACGGTGTTGCTGAAAGGAAAAACAGAACGTTGATTGCGAACCGAACCGAGTTCTCGCGAACTGAGTTTCTGCGAACCGAACCGAGATTGCGAACCGAACCGAGTTCTCGCGAACCGAACCGAGTTCTGCGAACTGAGTTTCTGCGAACCGAACCGAGATTGCGAACCGAACCGAGTTCTCGCGAACTGAGTTGAGTTCTGCGAACTGAGTTTCTGCGAACCGAACCGAGATTGCGAACCGAACCGAGTTCTCGCGAACTGAGTTGAGTTCTGCGAACTGAGTTTCTGCGAACCGAACCGAGATTGCGAACCGAACCGAGTTCTTGCGAACTGAGTTGCGTTCTGCGAACCGAACCGAGACTGCGAACTGAGTTCCTCTGAACTGAAATTTTTGAGTTTTTTTGAAATTTCTGATGTGTCTGAGACACAGAAGGTTGTTCATAAGGATCCATCATCCGATGTCAGTACGAACACACCATTACCTAAAGTACGTTTTGTCTCGAGTGGAATGATGGTTGGTACTGATATAAATGATGAGATTATTAAGGAACAAGAAAATACACCTTTAGTGTCTAAAACTGAGGCTGAAAACGAAAAGGCAAAAGTGGTTAAGTCACGTAAGAAGATATCGTGCTTCAAATGTCACTAAAAGGGGCATGTGACTTCTTGTTGTCCTAACAAGAAGTTGGAAGCATCACATAAGCTCGTGAATAACCATGAGACACCAAAAGTCCTCAGTTCAAATGTAGACAGGTTAGGTACCAAACCGGGATTAGGTAGTAAATTTGTGAACATTCTTAAAAGAGATGTTACTCATAGTGTCTCCCCGCCTAAACCTAAACGGTCTTATACTCTAAATGACACTAAGCCTAGAGATAAGACACCGTCGAGATTTAGGACTCCAAGTAGAAACCACAGTCAATTTGAAAGTGGTTCTACTTCACGTACACATAGAGTTGATTATGTGCCTAAGAGGTTTTCTACTCACTCTCCTCAGAGGCATAAGACTTCAGATGATCAACAACCTCCAACTTCTTTAGCAGTTACCAAGACTATTGACGATAATAGTTATGGTTACTTTAAGGAGGTTCAGATTGTTGATGATAAGGGACAAGCCAAGACCGTAATGGCTTGGGTCCCTCTTGAGAACTGATTGTGTACAACTTGTTATGTGCAGGAGCAGACTGTGAACAAGGACAGTTGGTGGTATGTAGACAGTGGATGCTCTAGGCACATGACCGGTGAAAGAAGTCTACTGAAGGACTTCAAAGGTGGGATGAAACAGCGAGTTCATTTCGCTGGTGAAATAGGAGGAGTAATAACAGGGAAAGAAAAAGTTTCAAATGGAACTTTGACTCTAGAGGATGTGAATTATGTTGAAGAACTAACTCACAACCTTGTGAGCGTTTCCCAAGTCTGTGATAAAGGTCATTCTGTACATTTTAATGAGACAGAAGCCTTAGTCCTGAAGCCGGGATTCACCATCCCTGAAAAATGGATATTAATGAGGGCTCCAAGGAAGAAGGATATTCTATGCCATCAACATGGGTGTTCCTAATACTTCAATGGAATCTACATGTCTTTTATCCAAGGCTTCAGATGCAGACGCACTCTTATGGCACAGGAGAATGGCTCATCTGAACTTTCGAAAAATGAATTATATAACCAAGAATTGTTTAGCTCTGGGTGTACCACAAAAACGTTTCGAGTTGAAGATAAGTGTGTTCCTTGCATGAAAGGAAAACAACATAAAAAACCACACAGATCTAAGACTGAAAACTCAATCTCCTCGTCATTTGAATTGCTACATATGGATCTTTTTGGCCCAATAAGCAAAAGAAGCATAGGTGGCAAATGGTACTGTTTAGTTGTCACAGATGATTTCTCTAGATTCTCTTGGGTATTCTTTTTGGGATCTAAGGATGAGACTCCCGGTATTCTCATGGAGTTCCTAGATCTAATAGAGAATGTCTATAGAACACGAGTTAAGAGAATTCGTAGTCACAATGGAACAGAGTTCAAGAATTCAACGTTCAATGTCTATTGCTTAAGCAAAGGGATACAACATCAATTCAGTGCATCGTATGAACCTCAACAGAACGGTGTTGCTGAAAGGAAAAACAGAACGTTGATTGCGAACCGAACCGAGTTCTCGCGAACTGAGTTTCTGCGAACCGAACCGAGATTGCGAACCGAACCGAGTTCTCGCGAACTGAGTTGAGTTCTGCGAACTGAGTTTCTGCGAACCGAACCGAGATTGCGAACCGAACCGAGTTCTCGCGAACTGAGTTGAGTTCTGCGAACTGAGTTTCTGCGAACCGAACCGAGATTGCGAACCGAACCGAGTTCTCGCGAACTGAGTTGAGTTCTGCGAACTGAGTTTCTGCGAACCGAACCGAGATTGCGAACCGAACCGAGTTCTTGCGAACTGAGTTGCGTTCTGCGAACCGAACCGAGACTGCGAACTGAGTTCCTCTGAACTGAAATTTTTGAGTTTTTTTGAAATTTCTGATGTGTCTGAGACACAGAAGGTTGTTCATAAGGATCCATCATCCGATGTCAGTACGAACACACCATTACCTAAAGTACGTTTTGTCTCGAGTGGAATGATGGTTGGTACTGATATAAATGATGAGATTATTAAGGAACAAGAAAATACACCTTTAGTGTCTAAAACTGAGGCTGAAAACGAAAAGGCAAAAGTGGTTAAGTCACGTAAGAAGATATCGTGCTTCAAATGTCACTAAAAGGGGCATGTGACTTCTTGTTGTCCTAACAAGAAGTTGGAAGCATCACATAAGCTCGTGAATAACCATGAGACACCAAAAGTCCTCAGTTCAAATGTAGACAGGTTAGGTACCAAACCGGGATTAGGTAGTAAATTTGTGAACATTCTTAAAAGAGATGTTACTCATAGTGTCTCCCCGCCTAAACCTAAACGGTCTTATACTCTAAATGACACTAAGCCTAGAGATAAGACACCGTCGAGATTTAGGACTCCAAGTAGAAACCACAGTCAATTTGAAAGTGGTTCTACTTCACGTACACATAGAGTTGATTATGTGCCTAAGAGGTTTTCTACTCACTCTCCTCAGAGGCATAAGACTTCAGATGATCAACAACCTCCAACTTCTTTAGCAGTTACCAAGACTATTGACGATAATAGTTATGGTTACTTTAAGGAGGTTCAGATTGTTGATGATAAGGGACAAGCCAAGACCGTAATGGCTTGGGTCCCTCTTGAGAACTGATTGTGTACAACTTGTTATGTGCAGGAGCAGACTGTGAACAAGGACAGTTGGTGGTATGTAGACAGTGGATGCTCTAGGCACATGACCGGTGAAAGAAGTCTACTGAAGGACTTCAAAGGTGGGATGAAACAGCGAGTTCATTTCGCTGGTGAAATAGGAGGAGTAATAACAGGGAAAGAAAAAGTTTCAAATGGAACTTTGACTCTAGAGGATGTGAATTATGTTGAAGAACTAACTCACAACCTTGTGAGCGTTTCCCAAGTCTGTGATAAAGGTCATTCTGTACATTTTAATGAGACAGAAGCCTTAGTCCTGAAGCCGGGATTCACCATCCCTGAAAAATGGATATTAATGAGGGCTCCAAGGAAGAAGGATATTCTATGCCATCAACATGGGTGTTCCTAATACTTCAATGGAATCTACATGTCTTTTATCCAAGGCTTCAGATGCAGACGCACTCTTATGGCACAGGAGAATGGCTCATCTGAACTTTCGAAAAATGAATTATATAACCAAGAATTGTTTAGCTCTGGGTGTACCACAAAAACGTTTCGAGTTGAAGATAAGTGTGTTCCTTGCATGAAAGGAAAACAACATAAAAAACCACACAGATCTAAGACTGAAAACTCAATCTCCTCGTCATTTGAATTGCTACATATGGATCTTTTTGGCCCAATAAGCAAAAGAAGCATAGGTGGCAAATGGTACTGTTTAGTTGTCACAGATGATTTCTCTAGATTCTCTTGGGTATTCTTTTTGGGATCTAAGGATGAGACTCCCGGTATTCTCATGGAGTTCCTAGATCTAATAGAGAATGTCTATAGAACACGAGTTAAGAGAATTCGTAGTCACAATGGAACAGAGTTCAAGAATTCAACGTTCAATGTCTATTGCTTAAGCAAAGGGATACAACATCAATTCAGTGCATCGTATGAACCTCAACAGAACGGTGTTGCTGAAAGGAAAAACAGAACGTTGATTGCGAACCGAACCGAGTTCTCGCGAACTGAGTTTCTGCGAACCGAACCGAGATTGCGAACCGAACCGAGTTCTCGCGAACTGAGTTGAGTTCTGCGAACTGAGTTTCTGCGAACCGAACCGAGATTGCGAACCGAACCGAGTTCTCGCGAACTGAGTTGAGTTCTGCGAACTGAGTTTCTGCGAACCGAACCGAGATTGCGAACCGAACCGAGTTCTCGCGAACTGAGTTGAGTTCTGCGAACTGAGTTTCTGCGAACCGAACCGAGATTGCGAACCGAACCGAGTTCTTGCGAACTGAGTTGCGTTCTGCGAACCGAACCGAGACTGCGAACTGAGTTCCTCTGAACTGAAATTTTTGAGTTTTTTTGAAATTTCTGATGTGTCTGAGACACAGAAGGTTGTTCATAAGGATCCATCATCCGATGTCAGTACGAACACACCATTACCTAAAGTACGTTTTGTCTCGAGTGGAATGATGGTTGGTACTGATATAAATGATGAGATTATTAAGGAACAAGAAAATACACCTTTAGTGTCTAAAACTGAGGCTGAAAACGAAAAGGCAAAAGTGGTTAAGTCACGTAAGAAGATATCGTGCTTCAAATGTCACTAAAAGGGGCATGTGACTTCTTGTTGTCCTAACAAGAAGTTGGAAGCATCACATAAGCTCGTGAATAACCATGAGACACCAAAAGTCCTCAGTTCAAATGTAGACAGGTTAGGTACCAAACCGGGATTAGGTAGTAAATTTGTGAACATTCTTAAAAGAGATGTTACTCATAGTGTCTCCCCGCCTAAACCTAAACGGTCTTATACTCTAAATGACACTAAGCCTAGAGATAAGACACCGTCGAGATTTAGGACTCCAAGTAGAAACCACAGTCAATTTGAAAGTGGTTCTACTTCACGTACACATAGAGTTGATTATGTGCCTAAGAGGTTTTCTACTCACTCTCCTCAGAGGCATAAGACTTCAGATGATCAACAACCTCCAACTTCTTTAGCAGTTACCAAGACTATTGACGATAATAGTTATGGTTACTTTAAGGAGGTTCAGATTGTTGATGATAAGGGACAAGCCAAGACCGTAATGGCTTGGGTCCCTCTTGAGAACTGATTGTGTACAACTTGTTATGTGCAGGAGCAGACTGTGAACAAGGACAGTTGGTGGTATGTAGACAGTGGATGCTCTAGGCACATGACCGGTGAAAGAAGTCTACTGAAGGACTTCAAAGGTGGGATGAAACAGCGAGTTCATTTCGCTGGTGAAATAGGAGGAGTAATAACAGGGAAAGAAAAAGTTTCAAATGGAACTTTGACTCTAGAGGATGTGAATTATGTTGAAGAACTAACTCACAACCTTGTGAGCGTTTCCCAAGTCTGTGATAAAGGTCATTCTGTACATTTTAATGAGACAGAAGCCTTAGTCCTGAAGCCGGGATTCACCATCCCTGAAAAATGGATATTAATGAGGGCTCCAAGGAAGAAGGATATTCTATGCCATCAACATGGGTGTTCCTAATACTTCAATGGAATCTACATGTCTTTTATCCAAGGCTTCAGATGCAGACGCACTCTTATGGCACAGGAGAATGGCTCATCTGAACTTTCGAAAAATGAATTATATAACCAAGAATTGTTTAGCTCTGGGTGTACCACAAAAACGTTTCGAGTTGAAGATAAGTGTGTTCCTTGCATGAAAGGAAAACAACATAAAAAACCACACAGATCTAAGACTGAAAACTCAATCTCCTCGTCATTTGAATTGCTACATATGGATCTTTTTGGCCCAATAAGCAAAAGAAGCATAGGTGGCAAATGGTACTGTTTAGTTGTCACAGATGATTTCTCTAGATTCTCTTGGGTATTCTTTTTGGGATCTAAGGATGAGACTCCCGGTATTCTCATGGAGTTCCTAGATCTAATAGAGAATGTCTATAGAACACGAGTTAAGAGAATTCGTAGTCACAATGGAACAGAGTTCAAGAATTCAACGTTCAATGTCTATTGCTTAAGCAAAGGGATACAACATCAATTCAGTGCATCGTATGAACCTCAACAGAACGGTGTTGCTGAAAGGAAAAACAGAACGTTGATTGAAGGAACTAGAACAATGCTTGCAGATTTAAGGCTTCCAGTCATTTTCTGGGCTGAAGCGGTGAATACAGCATGTCATGTTCTGAACAGGGTTCTTACGGTTAAAAAGCATAATAAGACGTGTTATGAGCTTTTGAACAATAAGAGACCAAACTTAAAAGGGTTTGAACCCTTTGGAGTTTCTTGTACTTTGCTGAAGACTAGCACTCAACCGAAATTTGGTGAGAAGGCTGACGAAGGATATTTCCTAGGTTATGTGCCTAATTCACCAAACAAACGTGTCTTCAATAAGGCAACGGGACGTGTGGAAGTAGTTTATAATATTGAAGTTACAAGCTACACACATGACGTACATAAGGGATTAGATTGGCAATTCGACTATTCAGATCTCTTTAAGTCATTTAATGTCCCAATCAGTGACTACAAAGTTGACTCAGCGGTCTCTGAACATTTATTGTCGGGTGATGGGGATATTGACCCTGCACCAACATTGAATGTTCCTAGAGATACAACTTTTGTAGATCCTAATCATGCTTCAACGAGTGCCACACAACAATCTTCTGATGACAGTATACCTCTATTGAAGGAGATTGGCACTAATCTAGAAGAAGAAATAGAACTTGAACCAGTGACTACAACTAGATCAAACAAAAATCATCCAATTGAAAATATCATTGGTGATCCAAATGCACCGGTTCAAACCAGGGCCAGTGTTTCTGAGTACACTAGCTTGTATGCTGAAATGAAAGAGACAGGGGTTACAAATCTATGTCTATATTCATGCTTTATCTCACAAGTTGAGCCTAAGAATGTCCAAATGGCGTTGAAGGACAACTCATGGGTAGAAGCAATGCAGGAAGAACTTTCTCAGTTCTCCAAACTGCAAGTTTGGGAGTTGGTTGATTTACCAAGTGGTGAATATCCAATTGGCACTAGATGGGTTTTTAAGTGTAAGAAAGACGATCGGGGAATTGTGATTCGCAATAAAGCTCGTCTAGTCGTCCAAGGTTTCAATCAACAAGAAGGAATTGATTACAATGAAGTGTTTGCACCTGTGGCTAGGCTTGAGGCAATTAGGTTGTTCTTAGCATTTGCAGCTTCAAAGAAAATGAAAGTTTATCAACTGGATGTTAAGAGTGCCTTTTTGTACGGCAAGGTCAAGGAAACGGTGTATGTTTCTCAACCACCAGGATTTACTGATCCATTGTATCCAAATAGAGTATATCGTCTTGATAAGGCTCTATATGGATTACATCAAGCTCCAAGAGCGTGGTATGAGAGGAAGAATTGATAGTACACTCTTTGTGAAGTGGAAGCAAAAGGACTTTCTACTTGTTCAAGTATATGTTGATGACATTATCTTTGGGTCATCTGACGAAAAGATGTGTCAAGAATTTGAGCAAGTTATGAAAGGCAAGTTCGAGATGTCTGCTATGGGAGAGTTGAACTTCTTCTTAGGGTTACAAGTTGACCAAAAGAAAGATGGTTTCTTTATTCATCAATCTAAATATACACATGAGCTGTTAGAACGCTTCAAGATGGATGAATCTTGGATTTACAAAACTCATATTCCAGAAAATCACGGACTTGGTCCTGATACATCGAGTGATCAGAATGTAGATCCTACTTTATATAGGGCTATGATTGGATCACTAATGTATTTGACTGCTTCTAGGCCTGACATTATGTTTGCTGTTTGTATTTGCGCAAGATATCAGGCTAATTCAAAAGAATCACATATGCAAGCCGTAAAAAGAATCTTTCGTTACCTCAAGGGGAAGCCGAAGATGGGACTTTGGTATCCGATTGAAGGAGACTTAGATTTTGTTGCATATACTGATTCGGATTATGGTGGATGCAACCAAAATAGAAAGTCTACGACCGGAGGATGTCAATTCTTAGGAGGTAGACTTGTGTCTTGGCAGTGCAAGAAGCAAAGCTCAGTAGCCATTTCTACATGTGAAGCTGAGTATGTTGCAGCTGGCAGCTGTTGTTCCCAAGTATTGTGGATACAACAGCAACTGCGAGACTACGGACTAAACTTTACCGACACTCCGATGATGATCGATAATGAATCGACGATCTCTATAGCCAATAATCCGGTAAAGCACAGCAAGACGAAACACATTGATGTTCGTCATCATTTTATTCGAGATTGTGCCGAGAAGAAGCTTATTAGATTAGTCAAAGTTGCCTCTTCTGACAACTTGGCAGATCTATACACTAAAGCTTTCGACAGGACACGTTTTGAGACATTAGTTCAACTGAATGGAATGAGAAATCCAGAATAACTTATCTTCCAAAGGAGTATGAAATAGTTAGTAAGGTTTTCTATTAATAAGAAAGAGGATGGCATATGGCATTCATTTGCTTGTTACCTAAGGGAAATCGCCTCTTATAAAATACAAAAAGAAAATATAAACTATAAAAAGGTTTAAGTGTTTATTTGCTGGGAAATGATAGTTCATTAGGAGAATAAGTTTAATAATACTAAGTATAAGTCTTAAGTTAGATATGTTAGTAGATTCTGGTAAGTCACATTAAAGTTACATCTTTACAACCAGGACGGTACTTATATTTATTTTATTATACACCTTTCTCCACATGTTATAATTGGATAAGACTAAATATACGTCTCGACAGATTCATTATATGATGTACTGGTAGGCAAATTATACTATGATTTTTGAGCATTTAATAAGCATTAATTCTCATGCATATTATCCAGTGTGACCTATTATATGATATATGACATAAGTCTTAATTTGAGAATGATGGTATCGTCATACACTGTTATCAAGAATATATGAATATATGAACAGACAAATAGTTAAAATAATGGCTATTTGCAAAACTACTGGTGACTTTGTTGTACTATGTACAGATCTGAAGCCTTTAGTTTCGCCAATGGTCTCAAACCTATTTTGCTCATACTAAGGGATCTTCTGTTGTACTATGTACAGATCTAGAACCTCTAGTATTTTCAAAATTTGTTTGATATTTGTCAAGCTTTAAAATAACTCAAGGATATGTTATATGTTACGAAAAGTGCATTATTTAGTAACCTCTACCTTGAATGTAAATGATACAGTGTTATGAGTTATACTTGATTTCTCATTATATCATATATTGGACAACACTAGTTAATATGCATACTAACAATAAAGGTTTGCTTGGAAATCGTTGAATAATTTGTTTATGTGGATCATAATATCGGTAATCATTTTGAAATGTCGATGACCATTGAATGTTCACTTCGGTGAATAATTCGTTCTCATTAATATAAATGTATGTTCATAGAACGTGTTATTTCATGTGGATAAAGGTAACCAAGTTATAATCTTATAAATATAAGTTCATAAATGGTTAAGTTGTAATTTTTTTGTAACTTATTTGAATTTCATAAGATATGGTTACTAACAATCTTCTTAGACTTGGTTGATAAATTATAAGGTACAGCTTATTCTTCCTAATATGATCCCTAAGCAGATAAATTCTTAACACCAAAAATATGTAGTGTTTATCCTTTTGTTTTATTAATAAAATGGTACTTGATACCACTCATTAGTTTGATTTTTTATTTATTACGTCTTTTATTTTTGTTTATCCTTTGGAAGTAAGTTAATCTGAAATTTATCATTCCGTGTTGAATAAATGTGACATAAACCCCTTAACAAGTTGACTTCGGGTTGACCTTAGCGAACTAAATTTGTTGACTTTGGTTGACCTGCGAAGCGAACTGAACAAGTTGACTTCTGTTGACTGTGAAGCGAACTGAACAAGTTGACTTCCGTTGACTGCGAAGCGAATTTACTTGTTGACTTCTGTTGACTATAGCGAACTTAGTCGTGTTAACTTTTGTTGACTATAGCGAACTGAAACAACCTTGATTTGCGAACTGAACGTTTGACTTAGTCAATATTCAGCTTACAAATTTAAGATTTTCGACTTGTATTCGATTTGAGAACTCTATGTTTACAAATAAATTACAAGTTGCGACTGTTAATTATCTGTTATACGTTTAGACTTGTTTTCGATTTGAGATCTTTATGGTTACAAATAAACTACAAGTTGAGACGGTTAATTATTTGTTATATATATCGACTTAAGGCCTTTCGGTTATAAGTTAAATACATATGACATACCAATTCTGTTCCTTCATATCGAAAGACTTCCGACTCTTATGTAGTCGTGCGGCGTGTTCCGATTTTTTATCGGCGGTATGATTGTTCAGATTATTTAATATGACTTACGAACTGTATATAATTTAGAGAATATAATTGAAAATTAAGTCTCGTAGACTTAATCGTTCAATTAAGTTCAGTAAATTAAGTTATTAATTAATAAGTAAACGTGGATGTTTGGTGATCATTTATGTTCACAATACATAAACGTTTAAAATTAATAAATGTTCGATAAGTTTTTCCTACTATAGTCATCTAAGGAAGTCTCACATGCTTTCGATCAGAGAGTCTGAAGATCAGCAGAGACAGCTTGATCGATTGCAAAGTCTTGTCAACAATTTGTTGAAGGACAAGCCGTCTCAAGGGGAGATATTGAATATCATGAGACATGCAAAGCTGATGAACTGCTAAAAAAAGAGACGTGATGATACAGATGATGATCCCAACACACAGAAAGATAGAGAGCCGACTGGTCCTTCAACGACTGGTGAGCTAACTATGATTCACAGAAAGATAGAGAGCCGACTGGTCCTTTAACGACTGGTGAGCTAACTATGATTCACAGAAAGATAGAGAGCCGACTGGTCCTTCAACGACTGGTGAGCTAACTATGATTCACAGAAAGATAGAGAGCCGACTGGTCCTTCAACGACTGGTGAGCTAACTATGATTCAGGGGGAGTCTGTTGGTGTAGGAGGTTCTGGTAACTTAAAAGTTTTTTTTTTTTTATATATTCGACTTGAGATTTTAAATTACAATTTAAATATGTTTGAAATAGGTTAAGTTATTATTAATGAAAGTTAAGTAGAATAATGATCGAAAGTCTTCCGACTTATACATAGTCGTGCGGCGTGTCCCGATTGATATCGGCGGTCAGATTTTCTATTATGACTTATGTTGATACATGTTTTGTATGTCTGTCAGTTGGTCTAGGTCAAAGTCGATTGTAATATTTTGATTGTGATATAAATGTTATTTGTTTTGGAAATCAAAATTAATGTCACTGTTTAGGCGACACAGAGCTTGTGTCGCAATAGCGACACAAGGCTTGTGTCGCATATGTCGGTTTGGCGACACAGGTTTTGGCTATAAATAGATCATTATGGGCTCAGTTTTAGGGTTGACGAACCTAGAGTGTTTTCAAGCGATCTGTGAGGAATCTTGTGTAATTGGTTGATTTGTTATTCGAGATATATATAAAAGCTAATCGACTACTTTCGTGTGATTGTTAACGTGCATTGTACAATTGATTGTATTCCGCGCTTTCAATTGTTGAATTGATTCGATTTAGATCCAGTAACAAGGGTCCAACAAGTGGTATCAGAGCCAAAATCGTTTGATTTTGTGGTATTGAATCAATTTTGTGCGTTTTTTGTGTTAAATCACATACTTTTTAGCAATTACTATTGATTAGAGGTGGTAAAAGCTTGAAATCTGGTTTTTCTGAAAGATCATTGAAGGCTCGTCCGATTGCAGGTCGTTAATTTTCGTGGGGTTTACGAAAATTTTCGAATTTTGGGGTTTAAGTGCGGCTGACTTCGTAGCATAGCGACACAACCTCTGTGTCGCCATTAGGGTTTTAGCGACATAAGCTTTTCTGCGACACAAACACTCTGTGTCGTATTAGAGTTATTTGCGATATTACCATTGCGACATTGGGTGCGACATTAACCTGAGACATTGGACAGCGACATTGGATTGCGACATAACCTTTGTGTCGCATTTGGACTCATTTATTCACTATTAGCGACACAACCTTTGTGTCGCCTGTTGCTTTATTGCGACACAACCCTTGTGTCGCCATTTGTGTCTGCTTGCGACATTACCTTTGTGTCGCTGTTTTAATTTTTGAATAACAATTTTTGTTTTATAAGTGTGCAGGAAATATAATGTCTCTTCAAAGCTTTACCCAGCTATTAAAACACAGTAATGAAGTTGGAAGCACAAACAAACCTCCATTATTTACTGCAAACACTGATTATGTGGAATGGAGACAACGTTTTGAAGCCTTCATTTCATACAATGACCCAGACATGTTGATTCCTTTACTTGAACGTTATGAACATCCACCATCTGATGGACAATTTAATTCTATTAATGCTCCACCAAAACCTATTAGATCTTTGACTCCTGATGAGAAAAAGGCTTGGGATTTGGAAAGAAAAGTACATTCAGCCATCACAATGAGCATGTCTGCTGATGTTTTGAAAATGTTTAAACATTACACCATTGCTTATGATTTATGGAAGGCTATTGAACAAAGGTGTGGGGGTAATGAGAGATACAAAAAGAGTAAACTTGCACTTATTAAGAAGCAATATGAACTGTTTGATATCTTACCAAATGAGTCCATAAATGCACTGTTTATTCGTTACTCACATCTGGTTAGTGAGCTGAATGAGGGAGGGGTATCTTTAACTACTGAGGATGTCAACAAGAAACTCTTAGGCGCTTTACCTAAGAAATGGAATCATCGTGTTATGATGATGGAGGAAGATGAACGTGTGATGAATCTTTCATTAGATGATCTTGTTGGAAGACTACAAGCTTATGCACTAGATATGCAGAGAAAGGAAACTAAGTCTAGTGCACAAGTTCAAGATCCCAGCTTGTATGGTAGTTCGTCTCCTACTACTGGCGTGGCTTTATTATCTGGCAGTTCTAGTGGATCTTCTGCATCCTCTACTAAACCGACTATTCCTTCAGTTGGAAGAGTACCTTATTCTTCAAACACTCCAGTCTCACCTGATACTGAAGAGAACGCTGCTGTATTTCAAGCCTTTCTCAGTGCTTATGATAGTTTTCTTTCAAAGAAAACTAGCACCATTGATCTTACTGAGAGAGATTTTGAACAAATAGATCCTGATGATCTTGAAAGGATGGATCTACGTTGGAATTTTGCTATGCTAACCAGGAGAGCAAAGAAATACTTAAAGAAAACTGGGAGAAAGAATCTGGATGATGAAAGCGATTCTGGTCTTGGTTTTGATAAGAGTAAGGTGAAGTGCTACAACTGCCAAAATCTTGGGCACTTCGCTAGGGAATGTGAGAAGGCAAAGCATCCTGCTTCTGGCTTCTCCAAACCATCCACCTACACAAGACCACCTCAGAGGACTCCAGAGAAAATGCCTGCCTCAAATGCTCTTCTTATTCAAAATGAAGAAGCGTATGATTGGAGTGAAGAGGCAAATGACGATCAAAATAGTGCTCTTATGGCTGAAATCTCCAGTGTGCATGAGGTACCCATCGAAGAACCACTTTCTTGTATATCATGCATTAAATTAACTAGTAAAATTAACAGATATTCTGAGGATAACCAACGCCTAAATAATGAATTAGAAAAACTTGCTAAGGCTAATAAGATCTTAAAAGATAATGAACAAGCTTTTGATAAGAAACTAGATGCTGCATTTTCTGACCGAAAGGAGCTAAAAGCTAAAATTTTTAGTCAACAAGATGCAATTGATAGTTACCTTAAATTATTAGCTGATCTTAGAAAAGAACTTGCTGACTCACAGTCAGAAATTATTAACCTTAAAAGAAAACTTTCTAATTTCTCAACGTCCTCACTTGTCTTTGATGAAATTCTTCAAGGGCAAAGGTATGATACTAAAAGTAAGGCTGGGCTTGGCTATCACCAAGTACCACCTCCTATGAATTATCTGCCTATGCCTTCACAGGATGAAGCCAAAGACTTTGTGCCTTCCTTTTTAAAGGAAGTCATGAAATATGTTAATGTGCCAGTTAAAGATTCTAAGCAAAATGTTGAATCTGAGTCTAATCTATCTACTGCTAATGAATCTGAAAAAACTGTTGAAACTAAGCCTGTATCTGTTAAGAAAACTGAATTTGCTAAAATCAAGATTTCAACTCTAGTTAGTGCATAGGAAATAGTTGAAGTTGATGATTTGACTGAGGAAGTTAATATGAAGATTAAGAAAGAAAATATTAAGCCTGAAAATCATATAATAACTACTGAATTGAGTAACATGGCTTTTCAAAGAAAAGGCAAAGCTACGGCTGAGCCTCAAAAGAAGATTTTAAAGTTAGATAAAAAGAACAAATCATCTGAAAAATCTTCTAAACCTGTTGATATCACGGATAAACCATCAACATCTTCACAAGCATCTAACTCATCGTGTACACACAAATGTACATGTTCTGTTAATGCTTCATTTAAACAACCTCCAGTGATTCATCCTCAACCTCAACCATTTGTTGAAAGACGATCTTGTTTCTATTGTAGGAAACAAGGTCATCTCATTAGTGTTTGTCCGTTGCTTTCTAAACAACGATTTGGGAGATACACGCCACGAAATTCTTTATATAGAAATTCATCTCAATCGAGGCGTAGCTCATCATCTCCCTTACCTGTCAAGAAAGTCAATAAGATTGTGCCAAGTAAACCTAGTGTCAAAAAGCACAATCCTATAAACAAGCCACCATCCAAACCTAAACAGGTTTGGCAGATTAAAAGGTCAACCAATGACCTGTCATCCTACAATAACACATCAGGAAACACCACTGATTTGTTAAAAGATAAAGATTTAACTGATGTTGTTATTGTAGATAACCTTGGAAGACTCAAGTCTGTGAAGGCTTGGGTCTCCACTTCTAACTAATTCACTCTTGCATTTTGTGTCTGCAGCAGTTCGAGGAAGTAAAAAATAGTAAATGGTACATCGATAGCGGCTGCTCACGACACATGACAGGCAACCTATCCCTACTTTCTGATTTGAAGCCATATAATGGGGGTTATGTTGCATTTGCTGGTGATAAGGGTGGAGAAATTACTGGACAAGGAACACTCACAAATGGGCAAGTGAGCTTTGAAAAAGTGAACTTTGTTGAACAGTTGAATCACAACTTGCTCAGTGTTTCTCAAATGTGTGACAAGAAATACATAACAGCATTTACTGATGTAGAATGCTTGATTCTGAAGCCGGGATTTGTGATTCCCGAGGAATGGGTGCTAATGAGAGCACCAAGGACAAAGGACACGTATGTACTAGATATGCGAACCGTTACATCCACTGAGCATACTTGTCTATTGTCTAAAGCTGATGAAAAGGAATCACTAATGTGGCACAGACGAATGGGACATCTTCATTTCCGCAAGATGAATCATCTTGTAAAATATGATCTTGTGTTGGGCGTTCCTAAACAATCTTTTGGATTAAATGATAACTGTGTTTCCTGTCTCAAAGGGAAACAACACAAGAAATTCCATAAGTCTAAGTTAGTGAATTCTATTGAAACTCCTCTTGAGTTATTGCATATGGATCTTTTCGGACCAGTGAGCAAACGGAGTATAGGAGGAAGTTATTACTGTCTGGTAGTGACTGACGACTATTCGCGATTCTCTTGGGTGTACTTCATTTCTTCTAAAGATGAGGTGCCTGATATTCTGATTTATTTGTTTGACAAACTGGAAAACATATGCAATCTGAAGATAAAGAAACTGCGGAGTGACAACGGAACTGAATTCAAAAATAAAACTTTAGAAATTTACTGTTTGAAGAAAGGAATAAATCATCAATTCAGTGCCGCAAGAACTCCACAACAAAATGGAGTCGCTGAAAGAAAAAATAGGACTCTCATAGAGGCTGCACGCACCATGCTTTCAGACTCAAAATTGCCTATCACTTTTTGGGCAGAGGCGGTCAATACAGCTTGTTATGTTCTTAACAGGGTTTTGACGGTGAAGAAACGCAATAAAACTTGTTATGAGCTTTTTAATAACCGTAAACCCAATTTGCAGTTTGTTGAACCTTTTGGGTGTCCCTGCATCATCATGAACACACGCGAACGAGTTGCTAAGTTTGGTGAAAAGTCAAGTAATGGTTTCTTCTTGGGGTATTCTGTTAATTTTCCTAACAAGAGAGTTTATAATAAATCAACCAAGAAGATTGAGGAGCACTATGAAGTTAAATGTTTACGATATACTGAATCTCCTCAAAGCACGGGACCCGACTCACTATTCAAATACGATGAATTGTTTGACTCATTTCATCTTCCTATGGATGATAATGTTGATCAGGTGGTGACCCTACTGCATGGAATGGATATGTTCCAAGATGTATCTTCTCCTCCTAAAGCCACACTACCCTCAAACAATGATATCCCTTCTACTTCTGGAACAGCTCCTAGTGTATTTATTCCACAACCTAATCCTGAGATGCCAGGTTTTTCCAATGATGAATCTGAGGATAAATCTGATGAAGTTGTTCAACCGAATGATATTTTTGAAGTTGAGGGAGACTTAAACAACTTGGATTCTGAGATTGTGCCACCTCAGATTCCACAGCAACGCGTACACACATCTCACTCGACTGATAATATTATTGGTGAGTTGACTAAAGGTGTACAAACAAGACATCAAGTTAAGGCTACATCCGAATCATCTTCTTGCCTTGTAGCTGAGATGGAATCATGTTTTCTATCTCAGATTGAACCAAAAAATGTGAAGGAAGCATTAATTGACTCTCACTGGGTCGAGGCTATGCAGGATGAACTTCATCAATTTCAAAAGCTACAAGTTTGGAGTTTGGTTCCGCTCCCGAAGGGACAACACCCTATTGGTACGCGTTGGGTGTTTCGTGTAAAGAAAGATGATCGTGGGATTGTAATACGCAACAAAGCTAGACTAGTGGTACAAGGTTTCTCTCAAATTGAAGGACTTGATTATGATGAGGTGTTCGCTCCGGTTGCCAGGCTAGAATCGATCAGAATATTTCTTGCCTACGCCTCATACAAGAAATTCAGAGTGTACCAGCTAGATGTAAAAAGCGCGTTTCTATATGGGAAGGTCAGTGAAGAAGTGTATGTCAAGCAACCTCCTGGATTTGAAGATTCAGTGCATCCTGAATATGTCTACAAGTTAGACAAAGCACTGTATGGACTTCATCAAGCTCCAAGGGCATGGTACGAGACATTGTCAAAGCATCTGCTGACCAACGGATTCACACGAGGACAGATTGACAGCACACTCTTTATTAGAAAGGTTGGAAACGATTTGTTACTTGTGCAGGTATATGTGGACGACATTATCTTTGGATCTACAAATGAGAAGCTGTGTAAGGGCTTCGAGAAAATCATGAAGGACAAGTTTGAGATGAGTGCTATGGGAGAACTTACATTCTTCTTAGGTGTACAGGTTGAGCAATCTGATAAAGGTATTTACATTCATCAAACTAAGTATGTCAATGACATCTTAACTAAATATCAGTTGCTCGACTGTAAAACCTTTGGGACTCCCGTTGACATAAATCACAAACTTGGCTTGGCTGAAGACGAAGAAGATGTAAATCAGCGAGACTATCGATCAATGATAGGATCCCTGATGTATCTCACAGCTTCAAGACCCGACATAATGTTTGCTGTAGCTATCTGCTCACGATTTCAAGCAAATCCGAAGGTTTCTCATATGAAGGCGGTTAAGCGAATCTTTAGTTACCTCAAATTTAGACCATATCTGGGTCTCTGGTATTCTAATGAGGATAACTTCGCTTTAACTGCCTACTCCGATTCAGATTTCGGTGGTTGTAATGTGGACAAAAAGTCTACGACTGGAGGATGCCAGTTCTTTGGTAGTCGCTTAGTCTCGTGGCAGTGTAAAAAGCAAACTATAGTCTCTACTTCATCTGCTGAGGCTGAATACATTGCTGCTGCAAGTTGCTGTTCTCAGGTTCTCTGGATTCAGCATCAAATGCGCGATTACGGGTTACTCTTAACTTTAACTCCTATCCATATTGATAATACTGCTGCTATCTCTATCATACGCAATCCTGTACAGCACTCAAAAACTAAACATATTGAACTTAGGTTTCATTTCATAAGGGATTGCTATGAGAAACACCTGATAGACCTTGTCCAAATCGATACATCTAAGCAAAATGCTGATCTTTTTACAAAAGCTTTTTCACGATCTCGATTTGATGAACTTGTCTCTATGATAGGGATGAGGTTCTTTGTTAAAAATTAATTTATGACTTGGAGCGTGTTTATTTAAATTAGGCAACTGCCACTCTTTATACTTATTAGTATTAAAGTAATGCAATAGTTGCAACATTGTTAAAAAAAAAAAAAAAAAAAAAAAAAAAAAAAAAAAAAGACGTTGAATTGTGTCTGTAAACAATCGTGAAATGATAGTACATCAGGAGACATGCATAAAATGGAATTTTAAGTTTTATGTTTGATGTGTCAGTAGATTTATCTAGCATACTTGAAATATCTTTTATAAATATTAGATTCATCAAATGATGTATTGATAGGCATTTGTTCTAAAAGTTCTTAAGAAGCTTAATTTTCAAAAATGCATATTATTTTATATAAAGACATATTAATATGTATGACTTTAAGTTGAAATAAGGGCAAAACTGTTCGAAATATTTTGACGCTTCGTCTTAATATTTGAATGATGAACATGTTATGATCTAAAATATAGGGTCTTTGTATGATGTTATCTGGGGGAATATATTAGGTGTCTCCTCTGTTGTATGAAAATACAGACCTGGTTTCATCTAATATATTCTTGAAAAGAACTTAGGTGCGTAGTCTATGTTAAACGTTAGACAACTGTTACGTACCCGTGGCATTCAAATAATTCTCAAAATAACATGTACAAAAGTACAGAAAAGTTATAAAAAGTTTGCCTCGTACGGGTCTGTGTTAAGCTATGGTACTCTGTTGTACGAAAGTACAGACCTGTACCCTCTAGTTTAATTGTTCAGACTGGTGTTTGTTCAACCAGAACTATTGATTATGTGACTCTGTTGTACGAAAGTACAGACCTGTCACCGCTAACTTAGTTCTAAAGATACACCCATATCCTCACCTTCTATAAAGAAAATACTAACATGTTTTGATTTCAAATGTATATTTTAATGTGAGTTATATAATATAATATGCATGCTAATAATAACATAAGTGGTTCATCTCATTATGAGTTGAAATCATATACTTAAGAACAAATGTTTAGATGGATAAAATATCAATAATCGTCTTGAACTAATCTTTATAACAGATGATTTAAATATGTTAAGTAAATTTAAAAGTGGACAAACATACTGATAATCGAAATAACACTTACTATTCCTAATAATTGCATGTTATCCTGATATGATCCCTACCCAGACTTAAACATTTCTGTCACCAAAAATATGTTATGAAGTCTCCGTTGATTGTAAAATTGAATCAACGATTTTATTTTTGTATTATCTATTAATTATCTGTAGCTTAATTAGTTTCTCCAAGTTTATAAGTTAATATCGAATCGGGTATCAAACTTTGAAAATCGAAAGCGATTCGAAAATTCACCAAGTGCCCCTATGCGACACAAGCTTTGTGTCGCTGCCTGTGTCGCTGCCTCTGTCGTTTCTTATGTCGCAGGCTATGTCGCTGCTTAGTGTTTGGGTATAAAAGCCAACCTCATGCGACCTTAAACCGTTCACTGTTCTTAATTACCTGCGACATCACATTTAATTACTGCGACACAAGCATCTGATATAGCGACACAAGCAAACCGAGTGATTTTTCGACTTCATCTACATTTTCTTAGCGTTCTGTTGCAATTAATCCATACAATCTCTTTCTCCTTACCTTACTCGATCTAGTGGTATAATTTTTTCCCTTTTTTACCGTGTATATTGTGTTTAATTGTGAATTAAAGTCACGGGTTTTTAGGGTTTTCGGTTTGGGATTAAATTGAGGTGTTTGGGTGTGCTTAACTTGATATCTAGGATATTTTCGAGTTCCTGATGTTCATACGCACCTTCGGGTTGCGTTAGCTTTGAAAACACCCAAAATTTTGAACCATCGGGATCTGGGCACGGGTTGGTGTTCATCTTTGCGACACAATCTGCGACACAATCCTTTGTGTCGCAGAATTTTTCAAATTAATTTAATACCAAACTTTGGGTGCGACACTAAGGTTTGTGTCGCTATGCTAGGCGACGCAACCTCTTGTGTCGCTGTTCTATCAAAATTAATTTTCGTGCTAGTGTTGGTTTGCGACACTAACATCTGTGTCGCTACTTCTTTGTGACACAAGTCCTTCTGTCGCTTGATTTAATTAATTACAAAACAAATGCCAAATGCGACACAACCCTCTTCTGTCGCATCTTTCTGTTGCGACACAAGTGCTTGTGTCGCTTACATGATTTGAATTAATTAACTTCAACTTTTGCGACACAAAGGTCTGTGTCGCCACATCTGTGCGACACAACCCTTGTGTCGCCACTGCAGATTGTTTAAATTAACGTAATTATTACTAACGCTTCTGTAGTGTTCCCTTTTTCGTGTCTTTTAGAAATGGCAGGACAAGATGCGTTTCTGAGGTTGCTTGAACCTCGTCACAACACGGTCGCATTTCTTGATGCCGACAGGGAGTCAGCCATTCCTTTTCGCCCCATGATCCAGTTCCTGAGGCGTTCCAGGATTCTTTACGCTATCACTGCTGCTCCCACTATCTATAGAGACCATGTTGGTCCTTTTTGGAGAAATGCGGTTGTAAACACCGAACTGGAGGAGACCAGGATTATATCTACAGTTTTTGATAGGGAAATTATCATAATCGAGCAGCTGCTACGTGAAGTGCTTAAGTTTCATGATTCTCCAGTCATGCCCACCCAATTCTCAAATGTTTTCATTGCTGGTGGGATGGCACGTATGGGTTACCCAGGTGTACCCTCTGATCAGTATCGCAAGGGGCACCTCACCCGAGTCTGGAGATTTTTGATGCACGTGATAATCGTGTGTTTATCTGCCAGGAAGACAGGTTTCGATGGTGCCAGTCACCGTACCGTCTCTGCCATGTTGGCCCTGGTCTACAATAAGGCATATAATTTTTCCGGATATCTGTTCCGTGAAATGGTGGACAATGCAAAAGCTGAAAATGACAAATGGGTCATGTACCCAAGGTTTATCCAGTTGCTGATTAATCATCTGTTACCGGATCTTCCAGTCAATCCTGATGCAACCTTCCGCCAAACGCCAATGAACTTGCGGATTTTTGCCATCTGCAACTCTTATGGTAAAGGAGTTGCTGCACCGCCAGATATGCCGCTTTTCGGCCATATTGTACATGAGGGCTATGTCCCTCCGGCTAACGAAGGATTTTTGGATGATGCTGCTGCTCCTCTTCCCTCTGAGGATGCCTTTGTCAATATCCCGATTCAAACCGAGGAGGAAAATATTAATGACATTTTGCAGGACATTGATACCTTTCAAGCAGTTGACGAGACTGCTGCTGATGCGGCCTCGGATGATACTGTCTCTGTGGATCCAAACGACACCCCAACGGATTCGGATGGTGATGTTCCTTCACCGAAAACCATTGAAAGCCTCCGAATCCATAATACTCATCGATATGAGCGGGTTCAACGCCGAATTAGGGCAGGACGGGTGCATGTGCCGTCTAACCGGGGGAAACGGCCCCGGGACGCACAGGACTCAGATGATGATACTTTCGCACCCCGTCCTCGTCCTCGAACTCAACCTCATCCGGTCTCTACTTCTGCTGAGTCTCAGCCACAACCACAAACGCTAAATCAGATAATGGCTCTTCTAGACATAATGAACAAGCAGTTGGTTGAGCAAGCTTCTAGAATCACGGAGTTAGAAGCAACGGCGGCTAGGGTTCCTCTGCTGGAGAGTCGCCTGTTAGAACTAGAGGCCTTAGCTGTTGTTCCGGGGGAGTTAGGCTTAGATGAAACAACATCAATGGCCCCTGGTTCAACTCAAATTGTAAATACTAATGATGTAACCGAAGAAGCTATAAATGAAAATATTAATTTGGATTACTTTGCGTACTCTGCACCAATTCCAGGACAACCAATTCCTTTAAATGTAGATTACTCCTAAGCAAACCTAGAGTATCTACAGAGTCTGATAAATGAGGAAGGGCAAAGTATAGAAAATGATAATGAAGAATTTGTGTTTGATAATGATGAAGGGGTTGATATTGAAGAAGAAAACATTCACGAAGACTTTGTGAATGTTGATGAAATGAATTTGGGAGAGGAGATGGAGGTCTCTGATACTGAAGAGGTTGTAGAGCCTGAACCGTGTAAAGACTCTACTCCTGCTCCGGCTAAAACCGAACCATTTACTTCTACTGCTGCTGAGCCCAATACGTCAAAGACCTGTAAATTCTATAAAATCAGCAGCAAGCGCTACAAAGATCAAATCATCTCCTAGAAGTATGATGAAGCAAATAAAGTGATTGTTATCAAGCGAAAAGATGGGATGCAGTATTTCACTATGAACTTCAAAGTATTAAGTACCTTACCATATTGTGAGATACTGCACTTGGCGCAATTGAATATCATAAATCCCACCAATAACGAGTTAGCGAATCAACTACAGAGAATCTTAAGGAAAGAGGTCAACACCAAAGTGTTCTATCTTTTGAGACCAAATCTGAGGATGAGGTATATTTATCGTAACAAGATACATCCGTTTACCAACAAGCCCTGGGATAAGATTGTATATAAATCTCCAAAGACCTTAAAGTCTATTCCTCTGGAGAAGCTCCCAGTTGATTTCTTGAGAAGGTTACAACTGTGGACATATGATGGATATACAGGCGAAGCTGAAATTATCTATATTCAAGATTCAGAGCCTGAAGATCTATGGAAAACCAAAATATCGAAGATTAGAGTGTACGATCCTTTGAGCTTGATTAACCTTACCAAGAAAGACCTTGAAGCTCTTCATGCTAAGAAGATTGATTATTTTCAAGAGTTCAAGACTGAGGCGATGCGTTTTCAAAAGGTTGTCAATGTCTGTATAGCTCAAGGAGTACATGCTGGAGGAAACTTCCCTGCCAGCTGGAAGTGTTAGACGACCAAAGCCGAACGAAGAAATCTTGAAGACCAAGCTGAAGACACGGGGGAGTTTGTTGATACATGTTTTGTATGTCTGTCAGTTGGTCTAGGTCAAAGTCGATTGTAATATTTTGATTGTGATATAAATGTTATTTGTTTTGGAAATCAAAATTAATGTCACTGTTTAGGCGACACAGAGCTTGTGTCGCAATAGCGACACAAGGCTTGTGTCGCATATGTCGGCCTGGCGACACAGGGCTTGTGTCGCAGGTCAGTTAGGTTTTGGCTATAAATAGATCATTATGGGTTCAGTTTTAGGGTTGACGAACCTAGAGTGTTTTCAAGCGATCTGTGAGGAATCTTGTGTAATTGGTTGATTTGTTATTCGAGATATATATAAAAGCTAATCGACTACTTTCGTGTGATTGTTAACGTGCATTGTACAATTGATTGTATTCCGCGCTTTCAATTGTTGAATTGATTCGATTTAGATCCAGTAACAAGGGTCCAACAACTTATGCATTTTAGACTTGAGATTTATTATTTGACAAGTTAATTATGCAATACGTTATAACTTGCAAACGATATATATAATTTAAAGATATAATTGATAGTTAAGTTTGGAAATATAACTGTTCAATTTAGTCTTGGAAATTATGTTATTAATTAATTGTAAACTTGAATGTTTGGTGATCGTTTTCGTTCACAATACATTAATGTTTAAATTTAATTAATGTTTGTTAAGTATATTTTATATTATAAGACTTTTGTAATCTTAGATTGATTCAGGGTAATCAATAAAAGATTTATAAGTTTATATAATGTGTTTATAATAAGTATTAAATACACAAAAGAGATTAATATGGAAATTCTTGGATTGATTCAGGGAAATCAATGAAAGAATTTATGTTATTAATAATTTATTTGTGTTTGTGCCTTTATGGGTCTGGAAATGCTGAAAATATATGCGGGTAGTAATATTTACAAGTGATTACCAAAGACAACTTGAAGACAAAGACCTAAAGACGCTAGAGCTATTGTCAAGGGGGAGTCTGTTGAGACATGTTTTGTGACAACAGATCTAGCTTGTAATAGACTTTTGGTAATTGTAATCAAGTTGGTACATTGGTTTTGAATTGTAAATGAAATATATTGCTTGGTAAACATTTTAGAGTTAAATATCAAAATGCTGAAAAATGATGACCAAGGTTGACCGCGAACCGAGTCAGTTCGCAGGACAATATTGGACTGCGAACCGAGTCAGTTCGCAGGACAAAATTGGGCTGCGAACCGAGTCAGTTCGCAGGACAAAAATGGCCTGCGAACAGAGTCAGTTCGCTGGGCCAATATGGGCTGCGAACTGAGTCAGTTCGCAGAGCCCAGTGAACTGCGAACCGAGACGAGTATAAGTGTAAATTAGGTTTTAAACCTAATAGACTTTTGCCACTTTCGACATCCAGACGACCTGCGATTCCAGAGACTTCTTCAACATTCTAAAGGCTAGGTATTGATCGTTAACATTCGTTATAATCGATACGAAGCAATTAGACAATTGATTCGCTAATATATTGCGAAAGAATTCGTTATAGATCCTATAACTAGTATTGAGGGATTCCACACCTTAATACCGTAGATAACCTCGTTATCGATCTGCCACAACCGGACTTACAGTGTTAAGTTACCTTGCTACACTATGGTTAATAGTAATAATGATAAGCAATCAAATAAAGCAGCAGGGTTTGATAATGATAACTGTGATTCAGAAACAGTTACAACAACCACTAATACACAAAAGAAGAAGATGAGTGTTGAACAACTTAGGGATGAAAGGTTAAAAAGAGAGGCAATAGAGAATGAAAGAGAAAGAGCTTTGCTTCTTCAACAACCACACAAAGGGCCGAGGGCATTCGTTCAGAATGATAGACGTGGTGGATATTCAACAATGTAAACTAAATCGGTTTATCACGTCACTCCTTCCTTTTTTTTTTCTAGTGTGCTGCTGTTACTGTTTTCCTAAAAAATAGTATAATTATTATCCGGCTTAATAGGGAGTATTTGATATGCTTTCACTGCTCCTCTTAAAGTGGTACCCAAACTTTGGACTGAAAAGTTGAATACCCCCAATTCAATTGAAGAAGTAATTTTTAGGAAAACAATTATACTATTCTTTAGGAAAACAGCAACAGCAACACACTAGAAAAAAAAGGAAGGGGTGACGTGATAAACCAATTTAGTTTACCTTGTTGAATATCCACCACGTCTATCATTCTGAATGAAGTCCCTCGGCCCTTTGTGTGGTTGTTGTTGGTGCATATTTAGTGTCTGTCAGTTGGTCTCGGTCTGTAATAGTTTTTGGTTATGTAATTACAAGTTTTGTTTTGTGTTTAGGCGACACAGAGCTTGTGTCGCGTATGCGACACAAGGCTTGTGTCGCACAATTTGGTCAGGCGACACAACCCTTGTGTCGCATGATCAGTTATGTTTACCTATAAATAGAGGCTCTCGAGTTCATTTCTAGGGTTGACGAATTCAGGGTTTCAGAGAGTGATTATAAGGCATTTCATTGTATTCAAGCTAATTGATTATCATATTAATATACAAGTTGATTTGCGTTTGATTCATTTTTGGTTTACGTACTATATACAATCGTTTGAATTCCGCCTCTCGATTGTGTGTGTTGATTCGATTAGGTCCAAGATCAGGGAACCTACAAGTGGTATCAGAGCCATAATCTACGGATTTGGTGTTATCGGATCGTGTTAGTACGTGTTTTTGGTTAAAATCGACTAGTTTTTGAGATTAGATCGTTGCATTTTGTGTTAAAGGATCAATATTCTACATTTTATGGAAGATTTTGGTGTTTGGATTTGTCCATTGTTCGTAGTTTTTTCGTTAGAGTTTTGGATTTTGCGAATTTTAGGGTTTTCAGCCGCAGCTCTCCCCGACTTTGCGACACAAGAAGCGACACAGCCTCTGTCGCATTTAGGGCTTAAGCGACACAGCTTCTGTCGCGCTTAGGGTTTCTGCGACAAAATCTTCTGTCGCGTGTATGGTTTCAGCGACACATTTTTCTGTCGCATTTAGGATTTCAGCGAAACAAGATAGCGACACAAGTTTGAACTTTGCGACATAAGATTTTAGCGACATAAACCTTGTGTCGCCTGTTTAATTGTTACTTAATTCTTTGCGACACATCTTTAGTGTCGCCATCTGATTTAGCGACACAACCCTTGTGTCGCATAACAGTACTTTGTGTTTTTTCTTTGTGTGTTTGTTTTTGCAGGTTCTCAAAATGGCGTCTTCTTCATTACAACGTGTTGGAGATCTACTCAAGCAAAACTCTGAAGTCGGGAGTACGAATAAACCACCTATGTATACTCTCGGTATGGATTATGCCTACTGGCATCAACGCTTTGAAGCGTTTGTTTCCTTTAATGATCCCGAGATGTGGGTTGCTTTGACCGAAAGATACGAACGTCCTGTCAGTCCTGGAGTTTATACCGGTACAACACCATTAAAGTCAATTAAATCAATGACTCCTAAGGAACGCAAAGCCTTTGAGAATGATAAAAAGGCTCATTCTGCAATCACCATGGCATTACCACCGTCAATCCTCAAGCAATTTCGACATTTGGAAATTGCTTATGATCTATGGAAGGCATTTGAGAAAAGATGTGGTGGTAGTGAACAATATAAGCAGAATAAATTGCGTTTAGTCAAGAAGCAATATGACGTGTTCGATATTCTTCCAAACGAGTCTCTTTCTGACTTGTTTTCTAGATACTCACAGTTGGTTAGTGAGTTACTAGAAGGGGGAATAACTCTGGATAAAACTGAAATAAATAAAAAACTTCTTGAATCCCTACCTGACAAGTGGGATACTCGAGTTTTAATGATGGAAAAGGATCCAGACATTCTGAATATGTCTCTTGATGATCTTATTGGTCAGCTAGAAGCTGATCTTTTGGACATGCAAAGGAAGGAAACCAAAGCCACTGCAAATGTCCAAAATCCTAAGATCTATGGAGTGGATGTTTCATCAACTGGAACATCTTGCTCTTCATTTTTGGCTGGTGGATCTGGTGGATCTTCAAGTCATCAACCAAGTGTTTCTTCTGGTGGTTCTTACTTTCAACCACCAAGTCATCAAGGGCCTATCCCGGCAGCTTCACAAGATCATGCTGCACTTTTCTCGGCGTTGCTATCCGCCTATGATGATTTTCTTTGCAAGAAAGCTGGTTCTATGGATTTGACCAAGAAGATTTCCGTCAAATCGATGATGATGAATTGGAGCGCATGGACTTAAGGTGGAACTTGGCTATGCTTACTCGTAGAGCCAAGACCTACTTTAAGAAGACAGGAAAGAGGTCATTGGAGGACCCAAATGATAAGGGTCTGGGATTCAACAAGAGCAAGGTCAAGTGCTACAAGTGTCAAAACTATGGACACTTTGCTCGTGAATGTGAAACACGACAGCCTTCCTCTGGATTTACAAGGCCTACTCCAAACAAATCTATAGAGAAGGCTAAAGCTGAAGAAAAGGCAATGGTATCTGCTGCCTTAATGTTGTCAGATGAAGCGTTTGACTGGTCAGAACAAGCTGATGATGATCAACAAAACAAAGCTTTTATGGCCAACATACATGAGGTTGATGTTGAACCCTTCTCTTGTATATCTTGTATTCGTTTGACAGGACAGGTAAACAGGCTAAGAGAAGAAAATGAAAGCCTTATCGCCAACATAGAACAGTTAACTGCTTCAAATAATATGTTAAAAGATAATGATAAGGTTTGTGATAAAAAGTTAAAGGCAATTTTTGAAGAAAAGAAAGAATTAAAAGCTAAAATCTTTAGTCAGCAAGATGAAATAGATAGTTATGTCACCATGCTTACTAAGGTAAAGAAAGAACTTTCTGATTCTCAAACTGAGGTTTTAGATTTAAAAAGAAAATTGTCAAATTTTTCAACTTCCTCATTAGTCTTTGATGAGATCCTTCAGGCACAAAGAACTAATACTAAAAGCAAGGCTGGACTTGGTTACCATCAAGTCCCGCCTCCTAAAGATTATTTTCCTATGCCTGTTAAGGATGACATCTTAGAATTTGTGCCTACTTTTTCAAAGGTAGATATAAATCCTGTTAAATCTGTTCCTGTCAAAATTAATAAGCCTGTGCAACTTCAGGCTGAAAAAGTTAAAGTAACTGCTGAACAACCTAGCACTAGTGAGCCTGAGCCTGTTAAGGCAAAAACTAGTGAGCCTGAGATTGTTAAGGCTCAAGAGGTTAAATCTGTTAAAACAGTTACTGATGGTGTCAAAGTTGAGTCTGTTAAACCTTCTGTAGTTAGTAAGCCTGCTTTAAGTAAGGCTACATGTGATTCTCCTGCTGATAGAGGAGATTGTTGAAATTGAGGATATAACCGAAGAGGAATACTCTAAGGTTGAAAAGAAACACATAAAGCCCAACAATATAATTATAACTAATGAAACTCCAATCATGGCTTTAAGTGGAAAAGGCAAAGCTAAAGCTGAGTCTGAAAAGAAGATTTTGAAAATAAAAGAAAACATTAAAAAGCATCAAAATTCTTCTAAATCCACTATTTTATCTAAACAAGCGTCAAACTCAACATGCTCACATAAGTGTGCATGTTCCTTTAATGCTTCGTTCAACCATCCTCATAGGTTTGCTCCAAAATTTCAACAACCTGTTCCTCAAAGATCTTGTTTCTATTGCAAGAAACAAGGTCATTTAATAAATGACTGCCCGTTGCTTGCTCAAAAGCGGTTTGGGAAAAGTGTTCCTAGAATTTCTAAATTTAGAAACTCTTCGGTTAAACCTTCTTCTTTTAAAGGTTCACGTTCTCCTTCACCCGCTAAGAAATTCAGCAAGGTTGAGCCAACCAAATCATCAATTGCTAAGCTCAATGTTGTTGACAAGCAACCTTCCAAACCTAAAAAGGTTTGGAAAGTGAAAGAATCATCAAGTTATTCTACATCCAACAGTGTCACATCAATCAATACTTCTGATATGTTTAAAAATAAAATTTTGACTGATGTGATCATTGTGGATGATGCTTCTGGAGTGCCCAAGTCTGTAAAGGCTTGGGTCTCCGTTTCTAATTAACCTCTTTGTTTTTGGTGTTGCAGCAACCGGAAGCTGTACTGAATAGCAAATGGTATATCGATAGTGGTTGCTCGCGGCACATGACCGGCAATATATCCTTGCTTTCCGATGTTCATGCGTATAATGGGGGATATGTTGCTTTTGCTGGTGACAAAGGAGGTATAATTTCTGGTCAAGGCACACTCTCAAACGGCCGAGTGAGCTTTGAAAAAGTAAATTTTGTAGAACAGCTGCAACACAACCTTCTAAGTGATCGCAAGTTTGTGATAAGTCGTACACTACTATTTTCACGAAAAGTGAGTGTTGCATTCTGAAGCTGAGATTCGTGATTCCCGAGGAATGGGTGCTACTAAGGGCACCTCGAGACAGAGACACATACATTCTAGATATGCGTACTGTTGAAACAAAGCAGCAAACGTGTTTTCTGTCTAAGGCCACTGAAAAAGAATCTATGTTGTGGCATCGACGAATGGGTCATTTGCATTTTCGAAAAATGAATTATTTGGTTAAGCATGATCTTGTGCGTGGTGTACCGAAGCAATCTTTCGGACTTAATGACCATTGTGTTCCCTGCCAAAAGGGGAAACAGCACAAGAAGACCCATAAGTCAAAACTGGTCAATTCCGTTGAAAAACCGTTGGAATTATTGCACATGGACTTATTTGGACCAGTGAGCAAGAAGAGTATAGGTGGAGCATGGTACTGTTTGGTGGTTACTGATGATTACTCGAGGTTCTCTTGGGTTTATTTTTTGGCCTCCAAGGATGAAACTGCTGAAATTCTTATCTACTTGTTCGACAAGCTAGAAAATTTGTGCAATTTGACGTTCAAGAAACTGAGAAGTGATAACGGTACGGAATTTAAGAACTCTACACTAGGTCTGTTCTGCTTAAAGAAAGGCATTGATCACCAGTTCAGTGCTGCAAGAACTCCTCAACAAAATGGAGTTGCTGAATGTAAGAACAGGACTCTCATTGAAGCTGCACGGACTATGTTAGCTGACTCAAAACTGCCTATCACGTTCTCGGCAGAAGCGGTTAACACAGCCTGCTACATTCTGAATAGAGTGTCCATGGTTAAGAAACGCAATAAGACCTGTTATGAGCTTCTTAACAACCGTAAACCAAATTTACAGTTTCTTGAGCCTTTCGGGTGTCCCTGTATGATTATGCACACAAAAGAAAGAGTGGCTAAATTCGGTGAAAAGTCGAGTGAAGGCTACTTTTTGGGTTTTTCAAATAATTCACCTAATAAACGTGTGTATAACAAAGCAACAAAGAGAGTGGAGGAACATTTTGAAGTAACATGTATACGTTATACTCAGCCTTCACAAGGAACGGGACCCGACTTCTTGTTCGACTATGACAGTATGTTTGACTCATTCAAACTTCCTGCTGAGGATGAAGTTCAACAGGTAGTGACACTGCTTCATGGACTTGATATATACTCTGATGTATCCAAGTTTACTACAAAAACACCACCACCTCCTCCTCCCACTACTGAAACAGTTCCAGAACCTGACACAGATCCAGATATGCCGGCTTTATCAGATGGTGAAGTTGAATCGGTCACAGAGGTAGACAACGAGACTTTGATCTCTGGGGGAGACGATACAAATTTGGAAACTGTCATTGAACATGAAGATATTCCAACTAGCCGTGTCAATGTGAATCACCCGGTCGATAATATTATTGGTGATTTACAAGATGGAGTTAGAACACGAGGGCAAACAGACTGCCAGTTAGCTCAGATGGAGTCATGCTTCCTTTCTCAAATTGAACCGAAAAACATTAAGGAAGCATTGACTGACTCTCACTGGGTAGAAGCCATGCAAGAGGAGCTCCAACAGTTCAAAAAGTTAGAAGTTTGGGAGCTGGTTAAACTACCTCAGGGATTCTATCCGATTGGTACTCGCTGGGTTTATCGAGTCAAGAAAGATGATCGTGGCGTGGTTGTGAAAAATAAGGCTCGTCTGGTGGTGCAAGGTTTTACACAGATCGAAGGATTGGATTATGACGAGGTTTTTGCTCCAGTTGCGCGTTTGGAATCCATTCAGATATTTCTTGCTTATGCTTCATTCAAGAAATTTCGTGTTTATCAACTGGATGTAAAGAGTGCGTTTTTGTATGGGAAAGTAAATGAAGAGGTTTATGTGAAACAGCCTCCTGGTTTCGAAGACTTGGTGCATCCTGATTATGTCTACAAACTCGACAAAGCATTGTATGGTCTTCATCAGGCTCTAAGGGCTTGGTATGAAACGTTGTCTCAACATCTGCTCACAAATGGTTACACCCGTGGGCAGATTGACTCAACTCTTTTTACCAAAAAGATAGGAAAGGAATTGTTACTTGTGCAGGTATACGTGGACGACATTATTTTTGGTTCGACCAATGAGGTGCTGTGCAGAGATTTTGAGAAAGTTATGAAATCTAAGTTTGAGATGAGTGCAATGGGAGAACTCAAATTCTTCCTAGGTGTTCAAGTCGAGCAGTCTGATAAGGGAATTTATATTCATTAGACAAAATATGTCAAGGACATCTTGACAAAATATCAGATGCTCGATGCGAAACACTATGGAACTCCCATTGACATTGGTCACAAACTTGGACCTGCTGATGAAGAAGATGATGTAAATCAGCGAGACTATCGTTCTATGATAGGATCGCTTATGTACCTCACAGCATCTAGGCCGGACATATTATTCGCTGTGTCCATCTGTTCAAGATATCAAGCAAAGCCTAAAGCTTCTTATGAAAAGGCTGTCAGACGTATCTTAGGTTACCTTAAGTGGAGACCCTTCTTGGGTCTCTGGTACTCCAACGAAAACGATTTTGCTCTAACTGCTTTTTCAGATTCTGATTATGGTGGCTGCTCAGTGGACGCAAAGTCAACAACTGGAGGATGTCAGTTTCTAGGAAGCCGATTAGTCTCGTGGCAGTGCAAGAAGCAGACAACTGTCTCTACTTCAACCGCTGAGGCAGAATACATTGCTACTGCCAGTTGCTGTTCCCAGGTTCGCTGGATTCAGCATCAAATGCGTGACTATGGGTTACTTCTAACTCTTACTCCTATTCATATTGATAATTCCGCTGCTGTCTCCATCATACGCAATCCCGTACAGCATTCAAAAACCAAACATATTGAAATTCGTTATCATTTTATACGGGATTGGTATGAGAAGCACCTAATTGACCTTGTCCAAATCCCTACTCTTAAGCAAAACGCATATCTTTTCACAAAAGCTTTCTCTCGTAGTCGATTTGATGAGCTAGTCTCCATGATTGGAATGGTGAGTTTGAGCAATGCCTAACTCTCCATTTCTGGTAAAAAAAAAAAAAAAAAAAAAAAACGCAACTATCACTCTTTATACTTGTTAGTATTAAAGAAACGCAATAGTTGCAACATTGTTAAAATAGACGTTGAATTGTGTCTGTAAACAATTGGGGAAATGATAGTACATCAGGAGACATGCATAAAATGAAATTTTAAGGTTTATGTTTGATGTGTCAGTAGATTTATCTAGCATACTTGAAATATCTTTTATAAATATTAGATTCATCAAATGATGTATTGGTAGGCATTTGTTCTAAAGTTACTAAGAAGCTTAACTTTCAAATATGCATATTATTTTATATAAAGACATATTAATATGTATGATATTAAGTTGGAATAAGGGCAAAAATGTCCGAAATATTTTGACGCTTCGTCTTAATATTTGGATGATGAACATGTTATGATCTAAAATATAGGGTCTTTGTATGGTGTTATCTGGGGGAATATATTAGTTGTCTCCTCTGTTGTATGAAAATACAGACCTGGGTTCATCTAATATATTCTTGAAAAGAACTTAGGTATGTAGTCTATGTTAAGATATGGACAACTATTACGTACCCGTGGCATTCTTAATTCTACAAAATATAATGCACTAATGTATAAACCAAAGTTATACTAAGATTGCCTCGTCCTGGTTTGTGTTAAACTATGGTACTCTGTTGTACGAAAGTACAGACCTGTACCCTCTAGTTTAATTGTTCAGACTGGTGTTTTTCAACCCGAACAATTGTTTATGTGACTCCGTTGTACGAAAGTACAGACCTGTCACCGCTAACTTGGTTCTAAAGATACGTTCATACTTTCACCTTATATATAGAAAATACTAACATGTTTTGATTTCAAATGTATATTTTAATGTGATTTATATACTATAATATGCATGCTAATAATAACACAAGTGGTTCATCTCATTATGAGTTGAAATCAAATACTTAAGTACAAATGTTTAGATGGATAAAATATCAATAATCGTCTTGAACTAATGTTTATAACAGATGATTTAAATATGCTAAGTAAATTTAAATTGGACAAACATACTGATAATCGAAATAACACTTACTATTTCTAATAATTGCATGTTATCCTGATATGATCCCTAACCAGACTTAAACATTTCTGTCACCAAAAATAGGTTACGAACTTTTTGTTGATTGTAAAATTGAATCAACGATTTTTCTTTTTGCATTATTTCTTAATTTATCTGTAGCTTAATTAGTTTCACCAAGTCTCTAAGTAAATATCAAATCGGCTCTCTAGTGTAAATCTTGAAATCAAATCAAAATTCACAAACTGTCCGAGGTGCGACACAAGCTTTGTGTCGCAATGCGACACAAGCCTTGTGTCGCTATCCATGTCGCATATTGTGTCGCTATACAGGGTTGAGGTATAAAAGCCGGACCCTACCTCTCATTCGCTACGCGTTCTTGCGACACAAATAGCGACACAACACTCAAATTTGAGACACAAGGACTGCGACGTAATTTTCATTCGATTTCATCTTTCTGCTTGTTTTTATTACAATCAAATCGGTGATTCTTGTTCTCCTCACTCTTCTTGGCTTATAGGTACCAATTTTAACCTTTTTTACCGTGTAATTCGTGTTTAATTGTTAAAATAATATACGGGTTTTTAGGGTTTTGCTTTTTGGTCCAAATTAACGAGGTGTTTGGTTATGTTACGGGTTAACACACATGATTTCTTGCTCTCCAAACATTGGCGCATCATTTGGTGTGGTTAATTTTGAAAAGCCCCAAAATTGATCTCCATGGTTTCTGGGTTGGGCTTCTGTTCGTCATTGCGACACAACCTGCGACACAAGTCTCTGTGTCGCACTTGTGTCTGTTGCCTTGCTGAGATGCGACACTAACTTTGTGTCGCTTTCTTTTGTGACACATGATGTGCGACATAAGGCTTTTGTCGCTGTGTTAAAATAAATCAATTTATTGCAAAATGCGACACAACCCTTGCTGTCGCTTAATTTGTTTGCGACACAAGCACTTCTGTCGCATAGTTTTCGAAATTGATTTCTGCGACACCATCTTTTATGTCGCACACCTTTTTAGCTACACAAATGCTTATGTCGCATTCTTACTGCGACACAATCCTCTGTGTCGCATAAGACATTTTTATTAAAACAAATTGTCTTCGAGTTTTAATGCTAACGCTCTTCGAGCTACGTTTCTTTTGTATTAATAGCAATGGCAGATATAAATGTGAATGATTGGGAGCCGAGGCACAATATCGTGGCTTTTCTCGAGGATGACAGGGATTCGGCTGCGTCGTTCAGGCCAATGATCGCGTTTCTTCGCCGTTCCCCCATCTTTTAAGCCATTTCCGCAACCACCCCTATCTACAAAGATCAAGTTGGTTCCTTCTGGAACTCAGCTGTGATTAACTCTGACTTGCCTCACACCCGCATTATTTCAAGAGTGGATGACAAAGAGGTAGTGATCTCGGAGCAGCTTATTCGCGAGTTCTTCCAATTTGCTGATCATCCGGACTCGCCCATTCAATTCTCAAGTTCATTCATAAATGGCGGCATGATCCGCCTTGGGTATCCGGGAATCCCAAAGGATCAATACCGAAAGGCCAACCTCACAAAGGTCTGGAGGTACCTAATGCATATCATGATTGTCTGCCTATCGAGCAGGAAGGCGGGCTTTGACGGCATGAGTCTCTCCACAGGTTCTGCCATGCTCACCTTAGTTTACAACAAGCCCTATAACTTTTCTGGTTATATTTTCCGGGCTATGGTTGATAATGTACACACCGGGGACAACCGTTGGAATATGTACCCCCGGTTTATTCAGCTTCTGCTCAATCATCTAATTCCGGGGCTTCCGGTGAATGCTGCTCACCGGTTCCGTCAAACCCCGATGAACACCCGTATTTTTGCAGTTTGTGCTCAATACGCCAAAGGAGCTCTGGTACCAGCCGATGTTCCTTTATTTGGACATATCATAAATGAGGGATATGTCCCTCCGGCTGACGACAGTTTTCTGGATACTGCTACTGCTCCTCACCAACATGAGGATGTTTTTGTAAATATACCGGTTCAAACCGAGGGTACAAATATAGATGACTCTTTAGATACTGTTTTGCAGGATATTGACAACTTTCAAACAGTTGTCGAGACTGTTGCTGATGTGGACTCAGATGATACTTTTTATGTGGATCTGAATGACACCCCCACCGACTCTGACGGGGATGTCCCTGATGATAAAACCTGTGAACGTGTGCGTCTCTGGGACACTAGGCGTTATGAACGGATTCTAAGACGTAAACGCCAGGGCCGTGTTCAAATTCCCAGGAACACCGGTAAACGCCCTCTTGACGATCCGGACTATGAGCCACAACCTTCGATCTCCAAACGAAGCCGCTCACACGTTATTATTCAAGAGCCTTCTGATCGTGCTCGTTCCCCTGCTCAAGCAACTCATCCCCCTCCACAGCCCACGCTAAATCAACTTATGGAGATGATTGCTTCTATGAATCAAAAGCTGGCCGATCAGGCGGCAGTTATTGAGGTTCAAGCCTCACGGATTTCAGAGTTGGAAAGCTCTGCTGCAAGGGTTCCGGGCTTAGAAAGTAGAATCTTAGAATTAGAAGCCCTAGCTGTAGTTTCGGGGGAGTCAGGCCTGCGTGCCATTGAAACAACACCTAGGACTTCCGCCCGGACACAGACCGAAAATGTAAATGAATCGGATATTAATGAGAATATTTGTTTGGATTATTTTGCGTCTTCGGAAGCAATTCCAGGTCAACCGATCGCATTAAATATTGACTACTCTGAAGCAAATTTGGAATATCTTCAAAGTCTATTAAATGAAGATACGCATCCAACGCATGATTCGGATTTAGATGAGGCTGATATTGAAGAAGAGGTGCTGAGTGAAGATGAAATTTATGATGATGCGCCTATCGTTGAACACTGGGAAGAGTCTGATAGTGAAAAGGAGCTAGATAATGAAGCTAGTCAGTCTGTTCCTAGAATGTTTAGGGAACATTCGGACTGGCTAAGGGCTGTGGCAGTAGCTCCACCAACCTGTAAGTTCTATAAGGTTAAAGGAGACTACACTGGGCTAATCAAGAGCTGGAAGTTTGATAGCGACCACAATGTTTTCATGATAAAGAGATCAGACGGGATTCAATACTTCCAACCAAAGTTCAAAAAGCTGAGTTCACTTCCAAAGTGCGAGATTAACAGATTAGCTCAGCTAGAGCTTATTAATCCAGGAAGAGAAGGAAAAGCCGACTATATTCAAAAGATTATTAGGCGAGAAGTATATTCGAAGAGGTATAATATGATAAAGCATATTTTGGAGAAGCGGCGAAAGTCAAAGACAAGGTTTGACCCTGTTACAGGACAGCCGGTTGTCAAAATAATTTATCCGCCGGCAGATAGTTTAAAAAGGATTCCCCTCGAGATATTACCACAAAATTCTCTACGAAGACTTTGCTATTGGTATATCAACAACTCTACTGGTGAAGCTGAAATCGTGTTTATTCCATCCTCAGAGCCAGAGATTAAAGATAAGTGGGGATTAGTAAGAAAGAAGATTCGCATTTTTGATCCAATCAGTTTGATCAATTTGTCTGAGAGTGATTTGAAAGCTTTAAATGACAAACCGATTGAATATCAAGCGGAAGATCGAGCTGAAGCGTTAAAGTTTCAAAAGATTGTTAGTATCTGCGTTTTAAAGGGAATTCATGCTGGTGGATGTTTCCCGATAGACTGGAGCTAAATGAAGAAATCTTAAAGACCAAGCTGAAGACACGGGGGAGTTTGTTGGTGCATATTTAATGTCTGTCAGTTGGTCTCGGTCTGTAATAGTTTTTGGTTATGTAATTACAAGTTTTGTTTTGTGTTTAGGCGACACAGAGCTTGTGTCGCGTATGCGACACAAGACTTGTGTCGCACAAGTCGGTCAGGCGACACAACCCTTGTGTCGCATGATCAGTTATGTTTACCTATAAATAGAGGCTCTCGAGTTCATTTCTAGAGTTGACGAATCCAGGGTTTCAGAGAGTGATTATAAGGCATTTCATTGTATTCAAGCTAATTGATTATCATATTAATATACAAGTTGATTTGCGTTTGATTCGTTTGTAGTTTACGTACTATATACAATCGTTTGAATTCCGCCTCTCGATTGTGTGTGTTGATTCGATTAGCTCCAAGATCAGGGAACCTACAGTTGTTGAAGAAGCAAAGCTCTTTCTCTTTCATTCTCTATTGCCTCTCTCTTTAACCTTTCTTCCCTAAGTTGTTCAACACTCATCTTCTTCTTTTGTATATTAGTGGTTGTTGTAACTGTTTCTAAATCACAGTTATCATTATCAAACCCTGCTGCTTTATTTGATTGCTTATCATTATTACTATTAACCATAGTGTACCAAGGTAACTTAACACCTTTACCGGCCACTCCATAACTTAACCTATATTTCTCATCTTCAGGCAAAATGTTAGGCACCTTTTCTTTCTTCTTCTTAAATCCCCCCTTTCTCTTCTCATTATTATCATCACCCCCTAATAACAATTTCCTTTTATTGTTATTGTTATCAACTGGATCAAATATCTTAATTCCTTCGAACAAATTTATATATCTCGATTTTTTAGGCTCTTCGGCTTTCGCTTCTTCCACTGCAGGTGACTCGGCAACTGCGACAGTGGTCGTAGATTGGCGTGAAGAAGAAGAAGCCAGGCCGCGTGCCTGTCGTAGCTGTTCAATGCGATACTCTGTGTCGCGTTTGCAAGATTGTTCGCGCTTCAGTTGTTCCTTCCTCTTTGGCTTCTTCTTCTTCATCTTTGCGGACTTTTTCACGGTTGTCAAAATTGTATACGTTCCATCGCTTCTGAGGGAGAATATTCAGACCTCCGTGCCCTCCCATCACCACGATCAATTCACGCGCAACTGTTTCTAGAGATTGCCTAGGGTTTCAAACCAGATCGATTGATTATTATTCAATTACAAGAAAACAGAACCTAAACAAAGGGATTTGGATTGGAGACTACTTATAAAAAAGCGTCGGTTATATAACTTACGATCCAAATGGATTTATCTAATGATAACACAATGACAGCACTTAGGGCTGTATTTAAGAAAATATTTTTTTGCATAAATGATGGTACATTAAAATTATTAATGAGGTGGTTCTTAAAAGGTTAGTGAGATAGTTATGTTCATAGTACAGCAAAATAATGCATGTCTAAATATTTTAAACATAGCCCTAAGGGCTATCATTAGAAAAATCCTATTTATTATTAAAGGAGGTTAAATGTATATACATTTTTAATTTAATTCATTTAAAGCTAATCCACCCCCTTTATTAGTTCATTGATTCAATACAATTAACTAAACTACTAATTTAAATTTCTAAATTTGTTTATGTAATATGTCTTTAAATGATTGGCAAAATTACAAAATTAACTCTTAATTTTTTGTTGGAATAAACCGTTCAATTTGATTTGAATTTCAAATTTCAAATCATCTAAATAAATGCAACTAAATATGAGCTTATCTTTATTAAATAAATAGAAAAATGTATAGGTGTATATTATACAATAAAAATCAGGCTTTAAATTTCAAAATCAATTAAAAAAACAAAGGCTTATTTTAAGATGGAAAGATGAGGTTCCAACAAAAACAGTGGATTATTTAGATAATGGGCATTTTATATCAAGAAAAATAAATTGAAATACATAAAAGAAAAATACATAAAAGATGAGAGATCCACTTTTAAGGTTTCTCGATCTTGATGTCTTTCGAAGTCACAATGGTTTGTTATTTTTTAGATTTAAAATTCAAATCTCATTTGCACACACTGGATTCGCGTCACGCCATTCACTCCACTTGATTTTCTCAAAAATAATATTTGATTTCAATTTCAAACTACTAACTACACGCCATTGATTTGGGGTTATCTATATTAAAATATTAAATAATTTAAACTAAATTGTAATGATATAAATGGTATTTGCTTAGGCTTGATTCCCAATATAATAATGAAGTCGTGTTACAAAACTTGTGCGAATTGGAAGATTAGTATGAAGTTCTTCAATATTCCCAAATACTCCCAACTACCCACTTTTTTTGATAAAGGGGAAAATACCCCGGCAAATATTATTAGAATAAAATGATAAACAATACAAGTACAAAGAATTGGTAGAACCACATTGACTTAATCTAACAGACAGAAAGACTAAGTGCATACACAAGACAGGCCTTGAGTATGACAACCAGCAAAGCCCACCTATGGGGCCACACAACCATGAGGCAACAACAACAACACCAAGACTCTAGCTAAGCAATAAACCACTACGTCCCCCTTTCGGGATCTTCCATCTCTCCATAGTGCGGAGAGCACGAAACGAGGGTTTGAAGGCAAAGGAAACCAGCTTTAACCTTATCGTATTGATGATTGCGTCAGCCACCTCCTTAAAGGACCTTTTGCCTTTGTCAAATAGCCGAAAGTTCCGTTCTTGCCAAATGAAGTACGTTGATGCCGCCAGCACCAGACGGGCGACCACATGGTCAATGTTTTTCGAGCTTGTGGCAGAAAGGAAGGAGGGCATAAGAACTTCAAGACAGTCAGACATAACCTGCAACTTCGCATGATTAATAACCCTGAACCAAACCTGGGAGGAGAATGAGCATTCAAAGAACAGGTGAGCATGAGAGTCCTGGCAAGAACCACACAGCTGACAACGCAGCAGGGCTAAGTCAACCGAAGGGCCAACATCCCATTGCCTCATACGGTCTTGGGTCTTCAGTCTGCCTCTTAAGACGAGCCACAGGTGAAAAGCATGCCTAGGTATGCAAGAAGAAAACCACACAACAGGAGCCCAGTCCACCACGCTACCTCTTGGCCGAATGGATTCCCAAACTTGACCAGCCCGAAAATCGAGAAACTCTCCGACCGAGTCGCGCCACAGAAGCTTATCAGGCAGAGAGGAAAGAGTAGGGACCTCAATCTGAGAAAGATAAGGGTACCTTTGACGCCATTCAGCCGGCCATCTCCAAGAGTCACCGTCAATGAGATCAGCAACAGAATCAGAAATTGAGAAACCCGAGCGAGTAATATCACGGAGGCTGGAAAAGATGCGGGCAATGGGACATTGGTGACACCACGTGTCATACCAAACCGACACAGACCTCCCATTACCAATCTTATACCAGCAATACGGCCGAACGATCTCCCTGATACGTAGGAGGCTTCGCCAACCCCAGCTCATACTACTCTGAATTGAATTGAACACTAATGTTGACTTAGTTGTTTTTAGACAAATTAAACTCTTAAGTTTAGGTGATATAATCTTACCAATTTAAAGTAATTAATATAAACACAAATATATTAGCCCGCGTAACTGCATGTCTATAAACTAGTATTAACATATTGATAAATGCAGGTTATCATTTTTGAAAATTATGTATCTCGACTTTTTAAAAAAGATAGATGTGATCAGATTCTTTAAAAGATATATTTTTTTAAGTAAATGCTTGTTTTTGATTGGTCAATTAAAAAATTATGAAATTAAAAGTTTTGATTGGTTAATAGATATACAATTTTGAACAACAAAAGTTTTCTTTTATTAATATAGAGAAGAAAGATATAAGATAGATATTTTTATTTTTATTCGTACATAAATGTCTACCACCAATTATTATTTTTCTTTAATCATCATCAATTAACAATTAATTAATAAAACTATTGTAAGATGATTAAATTCTTTTTGTCAAAAAAATAATAAGAAATCGTGGATGTGTCAATGAAATCTAGTATGGGCTGGTTAGTGCTTTAAAAATAATCCATGTTTATTCCTAATAAAATTTAATATGGGCCGGTCTAGAAACAAAAAACAAAATCAACCATTTGTCCTAATCCTTCTAATACAATTAGTTGCTTTTCAAACATTCAAACAGATGAGTCCTTCAAAAACGTCTAATCTTATCTACTTCTTGTTACACTGTAAAACCTAAACTCAAAATACGAACCTGCAAATCAATTTCGATTTGATTTTCAAGTCTTTAAATCGGGTTGTCTCCATTTTAAGTTCAAGTGGGAATATTTTGAATGTGTTAATTCACACTTAATGGTCATTTACTTGTTTATCGGTAAATACAATTTTTAGTGGCTTTATAACAAAAGAAATTGTTAAGTGACTAAAATGACAATTAACATAATTTTGAATGGCGTAATTGACATTTGTGCCCCCATACTAACCTTTATTTATTATTTATTATTACTAACAAAAGAAACAAATTGTATTACTCCATTATTTTCCTTTAGTTTTTAAAACTTCTAATTCACGTCGTCACATCACATATTTATCGAACGGAGAACCTTTGAGGAGTACTACGTCAAAATAAAATAGAATAAGGTTTAAAAATGACAAAAGTTAAATAATTTGGAGTAAAATGCAACTATAGTCCTCCCCTGAAGCATTCCGGCCATTCCCTTTTTATATACAGCACACAAACACACAAACGCTTTTAAATAGAGAGTTGATCATCAAAAACCATATCCTCCAAAATTGATCGAATTTCCGCTGCGGATTCTTGAAAAGGTTAGGTTTTAATCGATTTATTAACTTTCTTTTTTATTGGATATTAATTTTGCTCTTATATTTGCTTTTGTTGCTCAATGATTTTGAGGAAAATATTTTCTTTTTAGGTTTTGATTAGTTTGTGTGTTTAGCTTATATGAAGCTGGTCAACTTTTGATCCAAAGTTTTTAAATCGATCTGGTTTGAAACCCTAGGCAATCTTCGGAAACAGTTGCGCGTGAATTGATCGTGGTGATGGGAGGGCACGGAGGTCTGAATATTCTCCCTCAGAAGCGATGGAACGTATACAATTTTGACAACCGTGAAAAAGTCCGCAAAGATGAAGAAGAAGCCGCCAAAGAGGAACAACTGAAGCGCGAACAATCTCGCAAACGCGACACAGAGTATCGCATCGAACAGCTACGACAGGCACGCGGCCTGGCTTCTTCTTCTTCTTCACGCCAATCTACGACCACTGTCGCAGTTGCCGAGTCACCTGCAGTGGAAGAAGCGAAAGCCGAAGAGCCTAAAAAATCGAGACATATAAATTTGTTCGAAGGAATTAAGATATTTGATCCAGTTGATAACAATAACAATAAAAGGAAATTGTTATTAGGGGGTGATGATAATAATGAGAAGAGAAAGGGGGGATTTAAGAAGAAGAAAGAAGAGGTGCCTAACATTTTGCCTGAAGATGAGAAATATAGGTTAGGTTATGGAGTGGCCGGTAAAGGTGTTAAGTTACCTTGGTACACTATGGTTAATAGTAATAATGATAAGCAATCAAATAAAGCAGCAGGGTTTGATTTTGATAATGATAACTGTTATTCAGAAACAGTTACAACAACCACTAATACACAAAAGAAGAAGATGAGTGTTGAACAACTTAGGGAAGAAAGGTTAAAGAGAGAGGCAATAGAGAAGGAAAGAGAAAGAGCTTTGCTTTTTCAACAACCACACAAAGGGTCGAGGGCATTCGTTCAGAATGATAGACGTGGTGGATATTCAACAAGGTAAACTAAATCGGTTTATCACGTCACCCCTTCCTTTTTTTTTCCTAGTGTGCTGTTGTTGCTGTTTTCCTAAACAATAGTATAATTATTATCCGGCTTAATAGGGAGTATTTGATATGCTTTCACTGCTCCTCTTAAAGTGGTACCCAAACTTTGGACTGAAAAGTTGAATACCCCCAATTCAATTGAAGAAGTAATTTTTTCTTTATGAAAACTGTAAGCATTGACAACACATAGATAGATTCTATTGGTGCTTATATACAGGTCATTAGTTTGACCAATTCATGAACCACTCTTTTCTAGGAAGATTTGTAGGTTTTGTAAAGTATTAGTTAAAATGTGTCACTAACTTGTTTCTAAACTTGAGGTGTATGTAAATGGGTAAGATTAACCTCAAAATGCTCAAAGACTTTGACTATTATCTCCAATGTAGTTATATAAATGCTATTTACATAAAGCTGATTATGTGTGTGTGGAAGGATCACATTCAAACTAAAAGACAAACTAAAGACATTTTCAGAGGAAAGTCATATATGGACAGGCCGTGTAAGTTAGAGGTGCCAATTTCAGCAAATTAAGCTATATTTGTTCAATTTATGATTAGCAATTTTTGATGGCATACACCTTCATTTGCTAAACCATTTAGCAATTGTCATTAAGCTAGTAAATTGGCCAGTTGTAACCATATTATAAAATTACCAACTATCCTGACCAGCACGTTTTGCCACCTATTGTAAGCTGCCAACAAACAAACATCAGGAAGTGACCGTTTACCTAAGTGCCGGAGTGCCCGACCCTCCCATTAATACACCTCTAGTTTGTAGTGTGAGTTGAGTACTTATTAATGTACCTCTATGATGTGCCGAAACTCCCTGTAGGTTATGTAATGCAAGCCGGGTAATTGATGTAAAATGCTTAGTGCATTTTTTCAGTTCCCTACAGTCTACACATAACAGCACACCTGCCCCAGAAAATATGTAGTTTGGCCCATACTGCCGAGCCGCACATTTTTCCACTTCATTGTTATCTAATGCAAGTCGGATAATTTCTGTGAAGTTGTTAGTACATCTTTTATGTTTCCTATAAATAAAATAACCCGTCCTAAAAAATGTATACTTTGACCTATACGCCTGAGTTGAACATTTTGCCTTCATAAGTTATCTAGTGCAAGTAAGTTAAAATCACCCACGTCTCCAAAAAATGTATACTTTGACCCATACTCCCGACCTGCATATTTTATCCTTCACTAGTTTTCTAATACAAGTCGGATAGAATTACCGCTGCCTTCAAAAATGTATCTTTTAACCCCTATCCCCGACCTGACCATATAGCCACTTCATAAGTTACCTAAGGGGTCGGATAAGTGCTAAAAAGTTCTTATTACATATTTTCAGTTCTCTATAGATAAAAGCATCCCTGCCCAAAAATTGTATACTTTGACAAGTTTATAAGTACAAAGAACTAAAGAAATAAGGCCATCTTAAAAAGAATGTAATTTCGAATAAGTTTAGCAAAATAGTAATAGATGAATTGTGCGTTCGATATTTAAGGATCAGCATGTATATAATTTAAGGAAAACTACATTATTTGGATAGATGTTACAATGTCAGTTTAATATTGACAACGAAATAAGAGCATTAGAACATTATGAAGAACATGTAATTTAATAGCAATTCCGTTTGTCATAAACATAATCTGTTCTGAAACACAGCAAACGGACAAATTAAATTAGACTTTTATAGAGATTTATGTATCCTAAGCCTATGTAGTTAAATACAATTTAGACATTAACGGGAGAAAATGATTCTCGTACCAGATGACATTGAAGGAAATCAGAAAGATAATAATCATTATCGTTAACCGAATATAATTTTTAGCCCCAAAGTTCACGATCGATGGAACACCTTTGATTCGAATGACGAATTTAACAACTGATAATGTGAAGAAAGAAAAACATATTAAAGCCTCGAACAGAAACGTTAAACTAATTTATAAAGAACTAATTCACTCAAAGTCAGTTTACAGATCGAGTCAGCAGTAAAAAACCGGATATCATTACCATCGCCTAGAGATTTGTTAAGAAAGGTAGAAGAAAATTGGGAACGGTTAAGGAGCAGTTGTAGGTTGAAGTTCGGTTATACGAATAGTGAACAGGGTTTTTTGGGGATACGAAAATATATATTGAATAGTATTGGAAGATCAATCGCAAAGCTGAACTTGAGCGGGAAAAACATTGCGAAATAGGGACGTGGAAGCACAAAAAATTGACAAGTGTCTACCGGATATCCTCTTTTATTTAGTATATAGGAGTAGGATAGATTTGCAACTATAAAACTTAACTTTTAAAACACAACCACAATAATAGCAAGTTAATTTATCATATACAATGTGAGTTGACAATTCATCTTAGGACTTATATTAGACTTCCGAATTGTGTCATGGCAATTGGATGCATAATGGTGCAAACAAAAAGCTTAGGAGCAGATGATTAATATGCTTTTGGCAGAGTTGTAAAATATGACAGAACATAGAAGACACCATTATAAGATAAACTGACATACACCACATTTGCTCTGATGTTCTTCTAATGGAATTTTAAATCTCTTTACCTGGAACAGCATTCATTGATGTTAATACACTGCTCTGAACTTCAGATGTGCTTTATGGTGTACATAGGATTATTAGTTTTTTTATTTTTTTTTTGTCTCATGGTAAAAGTAATATGTTAATGAATGATAGCTGGCAAAAATAATGCAGAGTACTTTTTTCTTGGGAAGAAAATGATTTGATAGAGCAGATGCAAGAACTAGGGGAAAAAATTGCATCAATGGTATGATCATAACATGTTCGTTGCTTGTACTTGCAGGAGGTAATAAGTTCAATCAATACTGAAGTCTGGGGTCTTCCATTCTTAGCCAGTAGTAGCTTCAACTTGAGTCTTGATTTCATCTTCTTAGGCTGTAAAGCAACTGTTTTCTCTATATGTATGCCCTGTAAGTATACTAATTGAAGTGGTAGAGATATTTTCCTAAAAGCTTCATGCATATTTCCGCATATTTTTGTTTGTGTAAACTCTTTATTGTTCCAAGATTTAGTTGGCCTTTCTAGCTTGCAGTATTTTGACGTTTTTTTCTGGAAAAAGATGTGTTCTTCCTTTTTCTTTTTTTCTTTTTCCTTTTATGTAAATGGGAGCTTGAACTCATCAAAACACGTTGAAGATGCATGAAAAGTAATAGTAAATCAAGAGTGTATAAAGCTTGCAGAATTTCCCATGTCGCTAACTATGCCTATAATCAACTTTGCATTTGCATGTATATGTTGCTGGGAAAAAAGACAAGAAGTGATAGATGAAGTAAGTCGGTTTGTGTTCATCCTTCAACTTTGCATGCGTTTTCTGTATACAAACTTTGTGGCTTTGATTTTGTTATCGTAAAGGCTCTACACTGCAAGGTTAATGACAAACATGAGTTACTAGGAATTTAAGACAAAAATTAGTGTAGAAGAAAATGGATCCAACATGTCTGGAAGTAAAAGTAGAAAAATTTGAAATAAACTAAAGTATTAGTTTGACCCATTCTGTAGTCATTTGGCATGGGCTAGACCAGCTTGCTTAAGTAACAAACAATTGAAAGCTTTAAACCCTTTTTGTTTCTGGTAATAGTATTGAGTTCTGAATTTTGAATGATGGCGTGTGAACTGAAAACTTTTAATGAGACCAAAGTCTTTGAGTCTTAAGTAAGAAGAAGATTTTCTATATAACTACCCAAGAGTATACTTCAAATGAGTACAATAACTTTGTGTGAGAATAGGGGAATCAATCTCAACCATTCATTTTCATCTTTTTAAAAACTAAATATCTCACAAACGACAAGTCGAAATATTATGAAAATTGCACCATATTTTTCAGCCTTTTCTCCTCTTCGATTTAAGATGTCACAAGCTATACTTTCGACGAGTTTTTTTTTCTTCATTATTTGGTGGGTTTTACAAATTAGTAACACATGTGTTACGGATTAGTTGTACATTTGATTTGCGGTTAGGGTTAGGGTTTAGTGTTTAGGTTTAGGTTTAGCATAGTTAGGGTTTAGCATGGTTTAAGGTTTAGCATGGTGTAGGGTTTAGGGTTTAGGTTTTAGCAAGGGTTAAGATTTAGGGTTTAGTATGATTTAGGGTTTAGGGTTTTGTAAAGCGTTTAAGGTTTAGGGTTTAGGGTTTAGAGTTTAGGGGTTAGGGTTTGGGGTTTGGGGTTTCGGCACGAAACCCCAAACCCCAAACCCTAACCCCTAAACCCTAAACCCTAAACCCTAAACGCAACATGTCACACCCCGCTAAAGCGGAAACACGAGGTGTCACAGCTAATGATTTCACAACACAAAGATATAGCAACCATACCATTTAAATTAAGATAAACAGCCTTGGAGGCATCAAAATACATCAAATTGTTCAAAGTATACGGCATTATTTCAAATATATTACAAAAATTTAGATCAAAGTCCGTTTAAATGGCTTGGTCGACATAATCCCATGCATTAGCCCACATATGATCCGTGCTTACCGACGTTCTCCTGAAAAACATGCCAAAACAAAATGGTCAACTATGGCCATAGTTGGTGAGTTCAAAGTTTGAAACAATTGAACCAAAAGGGTGTCCAATAGGGGACATAAGTATGGATGTAGCCGTCCGATTCGGGAACGCTATCATCCCTGTGTTTGTCCAATCGGGACAGTTATAACAAGCATTTGGTTGATAAAGTTGCTGTAAATAAACATGTGGTAATAAAGAGAGAAATGTATAAGCCTTGAGACCACTACTAATCCGGTTATCTGACCGAACGTGCCCCAAAATAAAATGCTCCATGTTCTTCAACAAACATGAGTAAAAGGCGATATTATGCACCCACGTTGAAGTGTGAGTGAGAGATGGTCCTACCCTAAATAGCATGCTACCCATAATATCTACGGCTCGTCGCTACGAGTTAATTAGTAGTGAATAAGTTGCAGGGGACTTTGAGTATAAGAAAAACCCAAGCTTAACATGTTGACATACCACAGTTTGCGTAAAAACAGTTCAAAAGCAGTTGATAGTACGTAAAAGTTCAACCAAAAGTTTAATGTAATTGCATGCTTTCAGCCCCAAAATAGAAATCAGAAAGAGGGGACAATGAACTCACCTTGTGAGCTGAGTTTAACGAGTATAATTCTGTGAGCAAGTTACAAATCCGGAAATGATGCTCTAACCATGACCTAGTCCAGTAAGAATGTGTCCATTAATGTCGAGTGATATGCTTTAATACATGAGTTCATACGAGTTGGTTACCCATAATTTTAAATGATGAATCTGCCCAGGGTTGTGTGGTTTGTTTCATGACTCTTTTAGCAAAACTAAACAGTTTCTTGGCATCTTCTTGATACACCTCAAAATATTAGGTCTTTGGTGTATGATTTAGGTTTGGTGTGAATGATTAAAATCAAGCTATTCCCAGTTTAAAGTCACTATTTTTATAAAGAATAGATGAAGATACGGTTGTCCAAAGTTAGGTGAAGAAATCTGCCACTGCACGACATTCTCGCCTCTTTGTCATTCGACTGGTGTTTGAGGACCCAAATCTTAATATTTTTGCATGTAATCAGTTGGGTTTGAAAGATAACACATAAATGTAAATTTTAGAAGAAAACCCATCACTTTTGGTGGAGTATTCATGGAGTTACAGTCTTCCAAAGTTGGTTTAAAAATCTGGACAGAAAGTTGTCCAACTCTCTTACTTTACCAAAAGCACATAATTTGTTATAAAATCCGAATGTGAATGATTTGAGCAGTCCTTAGGTGTGTTTTTATACATAAACATTATAAAATTTCAGGTACAAAAACCCTAAGTGGGTCGTGCAGGATAGAATGTAAACATTTTTGCACTTTGTGATTACCTCTTCGACCAGGAGTGTAGGGTTTTGGGGTGATGAAGTTCTTTCCACAGATTGAGCAGGGTTCCCGGAGTGGTTGGTACTGGATGAAGATGATGAATAAACTGGGTATTTCTGTTAAAATCGTGCAAGTGTTGAGAGTGTTTGAGAGAAAATAGATGGTATATTTTTGAGTGTGAAGGTGATATTTCTGTTGGTGTTTAACAAAAAGAATAAGAGATGGAGTGTAATAGTTTATTATCCGAGAATTTGATTGGGTGGGGGTGGAGGTGATTTTATGGGGAGTGTAAGTTAATTGATTTGGTTTATGGGAAATAGGTTTGCTGGCCGATTTTGAGGGAAAAGAGGCAATCATAACCCTTTTTGCGTGTGCAGATTTCTCTATTTCAAATCTTAAAGTTCCTTTTCACAGAATACGAATGGGTACTTATCCTTTTAATATTACTAAAAAAAAGCTTTTAGCTCGGGCAGGAAGGTTTACTGTACGTGTGGGTAACACTTGATTAGTCTTAAAATCGTTTAAGCATCTCACTGGTAATAAATTGACACTTAGTACTTCATGATTTGTTCGGGATATTAATGTGTTAACAATGGAAACTTTGAACTAACAGTGGAAATGGTGATTTGTGCTAGCAGTGTTAACTACTTAGCAGTGGTAACTGAATGTCACAAGCAGTATTAATCAATGCGGGCAGTAGAAACTGGACTAACAGTAGTAACTGAACTAGCAGTGGAAACTGACTAGCAGTCGAAACAATGAAAGCAGTAGTAACTAGTGAGAGCAGTATTAACTATGAAAGGTGAGAACAGTATTAACTTAGGATTTGTACTGGCAGTATTAACTGAAGAATTGCTCTAACAGTATTAACTTAGGATTTGTACTGGCAGTATTAACTGAAGCATTGCTCTAACAGTATTAACTTAGGATTTGTACTGGCAGTATTAACTGAAGCATTGCTCTAACAGTATTAACTATAGGAAGTGTACTGGCAGTATTAACTGAAGCATTGCTCTAACAGTATTAACTTAGGATTTGTACTGGCAGTATTAACTGAAGCATTGCTCTAACAGTATTAACTATAGGAAGTGTACTGGCAGTATTAACAATAGAAGGTGTGCTAGCAGTATTAACAATGTCAACAGTAGTAATTTGAACTAGCAGTGAAAACTGAGGCATTTATACTAGCAGTGGAAACTGAGGTATTTATACTAGCAGTGGAAACTGAGTTATTTATACTAGCAGTGGAAACTGAGGTATTTATACTAGCAGTGGTAACATAAACAGTTGTAATAATGAAAGCAGTAGTAACTCGTCCACCAGTAGAAACTCAAACAGTGGTAATTGAGCTAACAGTTGAAACTTGTGCTAACAGTGGAAACAGTGGTAATTGGGCTAACAGTTGAAACTTGTGCTAACAGTGCTACTAAGGATTGCACTAATAGTGCTAACTGAGAATTTGAGCCCACAGTATAAACTTTGGATTTGCGAAGGCAGTGAAAACATTATTAACAGTAGAAACTTTTTCTAACGGTATTAGCTTGGAACCAAGAAAAGTAAATTCCGATATAAATGAATTTAAGTCTGGTATCAACCTGATCTATTTTTGGTGATTGTCACACAACACTAACACATGTGTTACTAATTTGTAAAACCCACCAAAAAATGAAAGAAAAAAAACTCGTGGAAAGTATAGCTTGTGAGATCTTAAATCGAAAAGGAGAAAACGCTGAATTTTATGGTGCAATTTTCATAATTTTTTGACTTGTCGTTTGTGAGATATTTAGTTTTTAAAAATATGAGAAAAAGTGAGTTTTGTGACACGTGACACAATCCTATTGGTTGTCCTATTCTCAACACTTTTCCCATGGATTTTTCTATTCCCACCCTCAAAATTTTGTCCCCTACCCCATGTCATCTATTTTGACATTGTCTAGTTTTTTTTTCTTTTGTTGTTATTTATAATTTATTATAAAAATAAAATGTAATTATAATACGTAAAGATGAAGTAGATAGTTAATAACCAATATTGTACAATTAATTAAACTATTACAATTAGAGATTAGCTACATTAATTTTTTTCTTTTTATAAAGATACTTAATAACCAATATTGTACAATCAATTTTTACTTTTTTATATAAAAAACGTATTATTTTTTCATTATAAAAAAATATTTTTTTATAAACAATGTTAAATAAAGTATTTATAAAATTAATAAGTTTATTTTATAAAAGTTTTCTTCAATTTTCTATAAAAGAAATGCAAAAGTGGTGAACAAGATTAGATGGATAGAGAGGGTAGCAGATAGAAAATAAAAAGTTAAAATAAAAAAGGATGATTTGATGGATAGGAGGGAGTAGGAGGGGAAAATGAGGGGTAAGAATAACATGACCATTTTCCCATTCTCATTTGAACCACACCCGAATACTCAAACACACTAATAAACAGCTGTATTTCATGCCCCACATTTTCCTAATTCTCGGGCTTTGCAGCTCAGCCCATCCATCCCAATAAATGTTCCACGTCATCCACTTTTGTACTTCTTTTTACATACATTTACGAGGGAATTAGATTTCATTTATTACTGTTTATGTTTTTATTTATACTATTTATATTTTTTATTTATGCAAATGAATTGACGTAAATACAATGTTATTTTAATGTTTATTTAAGTTAAAATAAGAAATCGTTTCGATGTGACTTATAACGATTAATACTAAAAGAAATCCAATACGAATGGTCAAAAACTTTGTACTAATTAGTGCTTCTACAGTCTACAATATCAAAATATAATAATTCACGTATAGCCATCTTTTGTTTATGTTTATACAAAGTGACGTGCCAAATCACAGAAGCTGATAAACCCCGAGTATACAATATTTACGACTTCCATAAATACCCCACACGTGCAGTCAACCTCAAACAAAGTCAACTCCGCAAAGACGCGCATTTCATCCTAGCAAAACCGACCCGATTGTTTAACAAATCATATACCACTTCCAACCCTTGTTGCTGGTAATTACCTAGCAACCCGGCCGGCCCACCCGAATCCGGAAAATAACCACCGTTCATCAACGTCATACATCCAACGTTCCTTTTCACCTTCATCTTATTCCCATCATCTATAAACTCGTAAAAATAATTCCTCTTTGGCATCACCACGCTTGAATTCCCTCCAAAATGCAACACCAGTTGTGGTACAAAACCAGTTTTGTTATTATTGGTGTAGTAACATGGGCTGAGCCCAGTCCGATCTTCAACCGATCCAGCCCGTTTATAACCCGAATTCAGCCTTTTACCGAACTCGGATACAACCGAATTATAAAACCCTTCCGGTAACATGGTGCAAGTGGTACCGGAGTCCACCACCATACCACCGTTCCCTTTTATGTCAATAGTCCTCATATTATCCGGCGCCGGTAGACGGCGGCTACCAATTGTGATGGCTTCTAAACCGACGTAGTAATAGTACGGATGCTTTGAGTTATGAAGCATGGGAGTGTATGCAAAATCGTCAATTGGTTTTTGGAGTTTGCTTTCAACCCCTGTTGAGTCAACCCGCCGACCTAAGATGAGTGGACTCGGTTGTCGTATTCGGTCCGTGTCGAAAGAGTGGGAACTAAACAATAGGAAAATTGATTCCCGAGATGAGGTGAGAATTGAGCTAGCTGAGCAGGTAACGACAAAGGTCCTCTGCCGAAGCCGGCTACACCAATCGGCTCGTCGAGTGCCTCGTGAGCGCAGCCGAAGGTAAAGTTGTGAAGCTTTAAAAAAGGCGGGATTTGAAGAGTGTCGGAATAAAGACGGGCAACAAATCTGCCGTCGCCGTAAGCGTAGTAAAAAGGTGGACAGGAATGATTGCATTCAGACATTTCAATGGACTCTAAAGAACAGCGAGCCATGGCGCAGAGATCGGAAGTGGGTAAGTTGGAGTGAACGGAAGAGCAAGCACGTGACTGGCATGTGACAGGTGAAGCGGAAGAAGATGAAGAGATGTTAAGTGGTGGAGGGGTGATTTTGGGGTCGGATTTACCTTCACAGAGAATACAAGTAAAAGGTTTACAAGAGAGCCAAACGGTGTCGCTTCCTGTATCCATGTAAAGAGTGGCTATATTTTTTATTTTAGAAGAAGAGGCACCGAGTGAAAAGGACATGGTGTAATCACTTCCCGGAGAGAGAGGAACGGAGAATTGATGATGGTGGTTGAGGAAACGGGCGGTGGAATGGGTGGTCGTGGATTTAAGGAGATGATGAGTGGTGTGTTATGATCCACATCGCCCAAGTATGGGATTGGTCGGTGGCTTATAAGTCTAGGTGTCCTCTTCCTGCAAGTTAGCTTTTGGGAGTGAGTTCTACACTTAGATTTATGACTTGGTACGGGCCTAGTATGGGATAGGTTCATATCATGGTGGTGGTGTTGAATTTGGAATTTGAATTTGAATTTGATAGAGAATGGGTGAGTGGGAACATTAACACAGGCGGAGGCAACTTATTAGTAATCGATGATGACGAACAAGGTGTAGCTTCCATTTTATTATTATTTTATATAAATGTTTATGGTTTAGTATTTTGGTTTTGAGTAATAACGGGGAGCGGGGGTTTTAAAGGAACTTAATTGTGGTAGCAAATCAGAGCAGGGGAGGTTTATGTGAAACGTTGGTTTCGAATACCTTATTGACAGCTGGACTGGATTTTTAAACTTGTTTTTTGCTCATTCAGATTAATGTAAAAGAGCCATAATTTCTACCAATTCTTTTTACCGTCAACAAATCCAGTGTTTTCAAACCCGTGGGTCGACTTGGTTCGATAGTGACCCGGGCCACAGATGGCGGGGTGTTGAGCAGGGGATTATGGCCACAAAGTAGAGTAATACGAAGTAACTATTTAACTCCGGTTTTTATTTAATTTATATTTCAATTTCAATTTTTTTCCTTTTTCTTTTTGAGACAAACTAAACAACCTCCTAAACAAAATACACTGGTTTAAAAGTAGTTCCATCGATTCTCTTCTCTTCAAAAGCATAATGCAAAATGTGTTTTTAATTTCACGGGTTTTGACGTTGAGGTGTTATACATTGGACATAATAATAAAATAATGAATATTTGCCAAGTCAATTACATTTCCTTTACCTTTAGGTGATCTCACACACATCCCTATACATATATACATAGTCATAAAAAGAGGAAGTCTTAGAAGTCTTAAAAAGGAGGTACGACTTCAATCTCAACACATTAAAGGAGTGTTTGGTTTCATAATGTAATTAGTGTTTTATAATTTAGTGCATCGACGAATTAATAAGTACGAGTTAGGTGAAATAGAGTACATATCTAGTTAAATTATTACATTTCAGGCACAACTAAAATTGTGGGTCCAAGGAGTAAAGCCCCTTATTGCGGTCCTGCTGGTAGGTTAGTGGTTAGGTCAAGGGAATGAATCCGGAAATGACCAGATTCAGTGAATCTAATATTCGATTATGGATATGTCCCCCGTTCTTCGGTTTTGACATGTATATCTTCATATTGCAAGAACAAAAAACATAATGATTCAAAGATTTATTGTCAGAAGTTTTAAATATCTTTTAAATTATCTCACGACGAATTTCGTAAACCTAAAACAATTTTAGGATTGAATTTTTGTACTTGAAAAATAATTACAAAACACAATTCACATAAATGATATCCGATCATTTGAATCTATTACCATGTTTATAATTTCCAACAAGTAGAAGTTTGTAAATCCTAATTGTGTGATTTTATAAGTTCGGGCTAAACTTTAAGTACTATTTTATATATTTAGACAAATAAAAAATTGGAACCATCATATAATTGACTTGGCAAATATTCATTATTTAAAATACGGAGCCTTGTTAGTTTTTTCTCCAAAAACTTTGAAAAATAACTAGGAAAGGTTGATGATACAATATTCACTTTGTTTTACTTTTACAAAACATAAACATATAATATGACCCATCATATTTAAAAGCATCACGGGATTCTAATTTCTAAAAATTATTACTCGTTTGATTTAACTAAAGATAATACACCTGGGGTTCTATATATGGAAAGAGAGTAATATTCAATCGTAAGCTAACCCTAGTCTTATACTAATTGGGGATTTTAACTAATTAAGGAACTAACAAAGAACTGTTTCTAATAATAACACTTCTCATCCAGAACTATACCAAGTTCTAACATGTACAGGCTTGGTCATGATGATGTCTAGATTAAGGATGAGCATTAGTATCAAAATCACGATACCGTATTCCTGATGTACCGGTACTATAACCGTACCGTACCATCCCAATTCAAATGGTATAATATTTAGTACTTATATAAAAAAAATTCAGATGCAATACTTTCGGTATAATACCGGTATGTTTCCTGTTTAGTACTTGATCCTGGTATATGAAGTCCTATTTTTTTTTTATTTTTTTTGCCACTATATGATTTATACGATATTATTATGTATTAAGAAATAAGAACGGTTGTTGGTAACATATGTTATATTACCTGCGACTGGTGAGTTTTAAACATTCACAAAACATAAACCCTAATCATCATCAATTACTAAGGATCACAATCAACTACAATCGTCATCATAATATGCCATCATCATCATCACCATCATCAGAAAAAACAAAGAATATGAAAGTATGTTACTATATCCTTAATTATACGCAAATATATGAAATCTTATGGTTCCAATTTATGATACTCTGAATAATGGGAATCATCTTTATTTATTTGGAACTTTCATATTACATTTTATTTAAAGCTTACATGATTTAGTACTTTTATATTATAACAATATTTTTTACTTGGATTTCTCTATGACAAAAGCATATACATGAAAAATATTTGGTAGATGATACACGCAACTTATTTATTTTGAGGACATAGTAATCTACACCATGTGGAAGTCATATGGAAGTGAACTTTGAATTTACTTGATTCATGGTTTGTAGTTTTTAATGTTCATAGAGAAAATTGCAGTCGATTCATAGAGATAGAGATTTGATTGATCATGTAATATACTGTGATATACACAGAACGAATAAAAAATATGAAAGTATGTAACTCGCAAACATATGAAATCTGGTGGTTTCAATTTGACACTTTAGATAATGAGAATCATCTTTATTTATTTAGAACTATCATATTACATTTTATTTAAAGCTTGCGTAATTTAGTACTTTTATTTATATTATAACAATATTTTTTACTTGAATGTCTCTATGACAAAAGCGTGTACATGAAAAATATTTGATAATTGATATATTTTGTAGTTGATACATTTGTCTAGATTGTAATGGAAAGCAAAACTCTTTGTGATCACTTTTAATGCAATTAGGGTTTATGACTTAATAGTTCATTTAAATGATTTCTAGTTTGTATGAACATGAATGGTGAGTGTATAGTTTATACATATCATTTGAACATATAATTTGTGTTCTTATTGGTACATCTTGATGTGATCATTGCAATAAAAATCGCATCATTTCAATCATTCATGTCGAGTTTAATTAGTTTAGGAGTTAAGACGATAATTTAGAAACATAATTTTGTACTCAATGTGTATTAAATTGATTTGTGTTTTAATACAAATGTGATAATCAATAAAAGGATATATCTTTCATATAAAGCCCTATAAATCGAAAGTGATAGTTTTTATGTTATTATTTTTAAAACAGTCAAGTTTCAATATTTTTCTTTATTTAAGTTAAATCATTAATATTTTACATTATAGCAAAAGTAGTTCAAATGCTAGTTACAGTTGCATACTAATTTGAGGGTGTGTGGAGTGTGCGACCGCACAGGACCCTCAATATTTTAGGGCCCCAAATCTTGAAAGTTAGTAATGAATATAAACTGATTTGTGAATGATTTAAAATAATAAAATGAAGCTTTACTAGGAACATAAACCGTTTTGTGATATCATAATGTAATTATTGAAACATCCATATTAAATAAAGCTTGAAATTGTATTTTAATGGTAGAAATTGAATCAAGGATTAAGAGTGAGAAAGATGACTACAATTTATCTCGTGTATCTTAGAAAATTTAAATTATTTTTTACATTATTTGAAGTTAGCCCTTTAAGTTAATGGTTCATTTGGTTACTCACCATTGTAAAGCTTTTTAACTACGTATTCTATATATAATATTATAACCTACTCCTAATTTTTGAATAACAACATGCTCCTAATTTATCAAAAAGCAATATTTTAAACTTAAAAGATCTTGTTTCAATCATACTCAATTCGATGGAATTTCCAAGTCCACGGCCAAGTACTTATTACTTCTTGGGTCCCCAAAAACCATATTTTAACTAGGATTCAACTATATCAACTGTAGCTGGGGGCTTGAGCCCTCGAGAATCCGGGGACTGCTTTGGGCCCAGGAAGCGAAGGGAATGATATGAACTCAAAAGTCGAATTTACAAAAAATGTTCAAAAAGTTAACGTTTATAAAGTTAAGAAATACATGAGTTATGAAATTTAATGACAAAAAAAGATTAAAGTAAGTGTTATACATGAATAAAAATTGTCATTTTCGAGGGCTTCATTTTAGATTTACAGGAGGCTACATAAATTCACGGGCTGGGCCTACGGGTGTCAATGGGGCAGATCTTGATCTGGATCCGCCCCGCCCCGCCCCATTTATATGACCCAATGGGTCTAAATTTTAGACCCATGGACCCAAAAAGAGATCCAATGGATCGACCCATTTGAATGGATCTTCACTTGGGTCGACCCATGACCCGTCCGGGTCGACCCATTTATAATGCAATATTAAAAATTTTACAAATTATACTTTATAAGCCTGTAAATCAATTTACATTTTATGACAAATGACATAATCTAATAATTAATCTTCAATCCAGTCTTGTGTGGTAACCAACGCTTCAACAAGTTCCGGAAGCGTCATTGGACCCAATACTTCTCAAATTTCACTCTCATTGGACCCGTAACTTCTCTTAAAACGTCATCTTCACTTCTTTATACAAAACAGCCAGCATACAAAACCTCACATGATTTATATATTTTGATATTTTTTATAACAAGTTATCAACAATGGATAAAGAAGAGAACATCACCAATGGAACGCTAAGTGTCGAACCCACAGGTCCCATAATACTGTTATTGAGTTGGTCAGGTTCACTTGTCCATTTATTTGAACTTTTTACGTTCCCCCCTTAAATACTGTAATTGAGTACTCATGTACTTTTCATTTGCAGACTCTTGGTTGCAACTTGGTATACTACTGTAATATCCAATTTGTAGTTCATATGCATATTTATACAAGTAATCTTTCTAGAATCAAATATAATTCACATCATATGTTAAGAGAAGAATTAAAACATGAATCTAGAATTATGCAGATTTACACATTTACTAACTGAACGTAATTAAACATGAAATTGGAACTTTTAATCTTAAGTATGCTATAAATTGACATGAGATTCCTACCCTGCATTCGAATTTGAAATAATTTAGCAGATTAGAAGACATTCTTGGGACTACTAAGCTTCAACTGTGGATACATACTAAGCTCTTCAAACTTGATATTGGTGCCATTAGGGTGGATTTGGGACTAATGACAGCTTATGCTAACTAGCTAATGAAATTGGAACTTTTAATCTTAAGTATGCTATAAATTGACATGAGATTCCTACCCTGCATTCGAATTTGAAATAATTTAGCAGATTAGAAGACATTCTTGGGACTACTAAGCTTCAATTGTGGATACATACTAAGCTCTTCAAACTTGATATTGGTGCCATTAGGGTGGATTTGGGACTAATGACAGCTTACGCTAACTGGCTATTAGCTGGTTGATATCATCATCATCATCCATTATTATAAAATACTATAAATATTGATCGAGTTATCATAATCAAATTAGTATACAATCGAGTTATCATAAACAATCAAATTTATGGAAATCAATCAATCAATCAGTTTACCTTCTTCCGGTGATCCCCATAATTATGTTCATCAATCCGCACCTGCTATTGTTGATGACGTCATCTCCGATTTCAATCATCTTCAAATTAACGCAGATAATCATGATTCTAGTTCACAATAAGTCGATTTTTGATTAAATCATTGACTATAACTTGAAGCTTCTATATTCAGAAACAATGGTGATTTTTGATTTTTTGTGCGTGTTCGGTGTTCCTCGTATTTCGGGGAAAAACTACGGATCATATTTAGGGTAAAAATTTTTTTAGAGTTAATTGGATTGACCCAGATCCAGACCCATGTAATTAGTTGGATATGGGGCAGGTCATGGCCCATTAGTTAATGGATCAGATCTAGATCCAATTTAATAGATCTTAAGGCCTATTGGATCACTAAGTGGCTTGCTCTGATCTGGCTCATTGACACCTCTAGAGGGCATGCCATGGCTTCAAAACACACAATTCTCTCTTTCTTATTCCTACTCCTTGTAAGAGTTTACTCGATTAGATTCGGGACCTTAGGAGTTGGAATTTTCTCTTTGGTTCATGGGTGTGAGCCATTAGAGGTGCTCTGGTTTGAGTACTCGCCTCCAAGTCAAGAAGGTCTGCTAAGGTGGTCTGCGTGTGAGAAATCTGATTTTCTCAAAGGTTAGTATTTTCTTATCTATTTATTTTGTTTTGTTGCTTATTATTATTAAGTTAAGATCCTTTAGAGTTTAGTTTCCTTCATACCTAGATTAATTGTTATTTCCGCATTGTATGTTAATCTAGTAAGGGAATAGAAAACCCATCAGTGGTATCAGAGACTTAGCTTAATAATATAGGCACTTAACATGGAGTTACTGCTTCGTTAATGATTAATTGTAAATAGTAATCCATAGATAAATTTATATGATCATTAAATGTTAACATGGATCTAGACTAAATACTAATATTTGAATTGTTTAAATGATACCCCTAAATTTTAAAAGTTTAAAGAGACATATATATATTATAATCAATATATGTATCATTTAAAGTCTAAATACGTTGTAAATACAAAAAAATCAAAGATATTAGATACACAAATGCAAAATAGAATACCTCAAATTCTTTAAAAGTATAATAAGTATAAAAATTTATATATACAAACTATGAAAATATTATGTAAATACAATATAGTAATATACATATAAAGATTAAATATGAGAATTTATACCATATAAAGAGATTTTAATTTGGGCTTTTTTTATTGTGTTGGTATGAGCCCATCAGCCCTCAAACTCGTAGTAAAAATTTAGAAACAAAAATTAACTTTGGAAAAAAAGTCAACATTGAAGGCCGCGTAAATCAAGTAAGTGAATTTATTTACTAATTTAATATTCAACTATTAGGTAATATGACATCTAAGATTGAGAATCATAATAGGGTACGAGGAGCATCAAAATCTCATCCGTTCATTTCATCTATCAATGGTTTAAATTATGTCACGATACACTATGGTCTCTTTTGCAATAATTATGGGGAGGAAGGACTAAATTCTAATTTACTTTTAATAATTCATGGAGTAAAATGTAAATTTCACAAAATATCTTCATCAAGGTTATGAAATTGGTCGGATAACAATTTTATTTTCCTTTCTCAATTTTCACACACACTCTTGTTTCACACAAACATACACTAGCACACATAATACCCAAACACTAAAATTAAAACACAAATTAACCAAACATTAAAATTAACACACACACACACCAAAATCGAAATGTTTTACACACAAAGGAACGATTAGTTGTTGCAATGGCGGAGACCAGAGAAAAGAGGCGGAGAAGTGATGGCGACGACGGATTTGTGGCCGGCCTCTACCGCTCCACTGCACCACCACCACCACCACCACGTGACGGCGAAGAACGATCTGGTAGCTTTGATGATTATTTGAGTATTTTTGATGACTTATTTCGGTAAGGTTTTATAAATCTAGTGTATATATGTGCGATATTTTTGTTGAAATGATAGATCTAGGTTTGGTTGGTAGTGAATGATATTTGAATAGTTATTTAGTGTATGAAATGTTAGATTTGAAAATGTAGATCAAAATCAAAAAAGTAGATCTACTTTTTAGATCTAATTTTTTAGATCTGAAAAAATACATTGCATTTTACATTTTTTTTACTGCATTTTATATTTCTAAAAAGTAGATCTGAAAAAAGCACTGCATTTTACAAGTTATTTGATGGATAGTGTCAGATCTGGTAACATTGATATTTATTTGAGTGTTTTTGATGGTTTATTTCTGTTAAGTTTATAGATCTAGTGTATATATGTGTGATATTTTTGTTGTAATGATATATCTAGGTTTGATTGGTAGTGAATGATGATATTTAAGTAGTTATTTAGTGTATGAAATGCTAGATTTGTGTTGAATTTGTGAAATGGATTTAATGCATGTTTTTGTGTTATTGTGTTTTTTTCATGGTTACTGCATTTTAAGTAGATCTAGATCTAAAAAGTAGACTTGAAAAGTAAATCTGAAAAAATCTATTGCATTTTACATTTCTTCCACGGCATTTTACGCTACTGCAGTTTAATTGCAGTTCATGTGAATATGCTAGTACTTATTTACATCATCTTCTATATTGTTACTGCATTTTATATTTTTTTTTAACATTTTATGTATTTGTAAAGCTTGATTTTATACTTGAAATCAAAAAATTACTTATATTTGTTTACTGTATCTTATATATTTGTTACCACATTTTATATTTTTTAGCATTTTTATTTGTTTCTGCAGCTTGATTTTATACTTGATTAAAAAAATTAATAGTTCTTGTTTCACCGCATCTTGTATTTTGTTACTGCATTTTATGTTTTTTTAACATTTTTATGTGTTTATGCACCTTGATTTTTTTTTTTGTAAGTTTTTGTCTAAAATCCAAGATTAAAGCATTTATTCAAAGATTTACCAATCAAAAATATTATATTTTGAATCCATCAAACACATTCATACATATATTCAATTTATCAAATATTAAGAATTTTAGATTTTTAAGAAAAAATGTTCTCGCCAGTAAAACCAATAAAATTAAACGAATTTCATCATATAAAACTTATAAACTAGTAATTAATCGAATTATGATCGTCACTCACCAGCAACTTTTACAAAATTAAAAATTTCCATAATATTAACAATCATTTGGAATGTATGTTAATCAAAATTATAATTAATATTCATAAACATTTATTTATGATGAATATTAACTTATATATGTTGTTATACATTGTTGAACGAGATAGCCTAACATTCATCAGTGTATTGTTTAAGGTATATAAGTTAATATTTATCATAAATGAATGTATAAATTTATAAATTTGATTAACATTAATCTCAAATGAATGTTAACGTTCTGGAAAATTTGATTCATGGAGTTTTTTTGTTTAAAATGTAAAATTACCATAAATTTGTTTGATTAATGATGTATATGATCGACTTATTTGTATTTGCTTTATATATATATATATATCTCAATTTTGTACTCAATTGAATGATTTTAGTAATTTTTTATTGGGTTTCTATATGTTTCTTCATGAAATCTATTTTTAACATTTTTTTTATTGAATCTAACATTTGTTTATCAATTTTGCTCAACAAGTTATTTATTAGTGTTTTTTCAATTGATTTCTCAAAGTTTCTTGCTTTAATTTGATGAATTTCACTTGAAAATGACGTTTTTGTAATTATTGGGTATTTGTTTCTTTATTTATAATTGATTTTACGTTATTTACAAAATTGCCATCACGTTGACTTTTGTGTTGACTAGAATGTGTGGCTGAGAATAGCTTTCCTTCTTCTCTCATTTTTTACTTCTCCGGGTATCTTCCCCCTATATATATAGGGACCGGATCAAGAGGGAAACACTATTTTCTGGGGAAGAGGGAAGCTACACATTCATCACCAATGAATGTTAGCGAATTCTCTTAATATTAATCATATGATATTATATGTTATAAGAAAATAGTTTATTGATGAATATTAATAGTTAATCGGTTTTGATAAATATTTATTGGTAAAAATATGGTTTTATATGTTTTGATTATCATTCATCGTTGACGAATGTTAACGAATAATTTTTCAAAGAAAATGATATATCCACTTCGGTTAACATTCATTAATGATGAATATTAGAAAATTCTCTTTATATTCATCATATGATATTATAAGTTATAAAAAGTAGTTATATATGAATATTAGTAGCTATAATATCGGTTTTGATCAATACTTCTTGGTAAAAATATGTTTTTTACGTTTGATTATCATTCATCGGGAATGAATAGTTAGCTTCCCTCATTCCCTTAAAAATTACTTCACTCTTGATCCCTACTGTATATATATATATATATATATATATATATATATATATATATGGGGGAAGGATCAAGAGGAAAGCTTAAAATTTGAGGGAATGGGGGAAGCAAACCTCATACACTAACTTACTCATATTGAATGTGATAACAAAACATTCATCAGCGTATAATGTATATGAGTTACCATTCATCGTAAATGAATGTTTAAGAATATTAAATTGTAATTTTGATTAACATGCTTTCTATTTGAATGTTCACGTTCTGGGAATTGATATCAAGTTATTTACAAGTTTGCCACCGTATTGACCTTTTAGTTGACCAGAATGTGTGGCTAAAAATAGCTTCCCTCATTCTCCAATTTTTTTACCTCCTTCCTAATTTTCCCTACATATATATATATATCTATATATATATATATATATATATATATATATATATATATATATATATATATATATGAGTAGGATCGAGGGAGAAGGAAAATTTAGAGGAGAAAGGAGAGAAGAGATCTACACCTTTAACTTTTTTCATCAATGGTTTAGAAATATGGATAAAATAATATTTAAGGTTTTCAATATTAATAGAATTTGTATTAATTGAGAGGGACAAAAAGGTAAACTGAGACTTCAATTCATTCCTTTCAAAACCGTCGGTCAACATGGTAGGGAGCTAGTTACTTTTCCTACGATATAGGGATTATTCAATTACCATCATAAAAATAATCATAATTTTTTTTTTCAAAATGGACTTTCAAGTAATGAAATCTGACGATGAAAACCCAGAAAATTTATAGCAAGTGATATCTTATATATTAATTAATGAATCAGCGTACGTACTTTGTGAATCATAGCTATATAATTTTGTGAATTGTTGTTTACATATGTATAATAAAGTGGGGTATTCGTTAATTTTATGATTCATTTTTTTTAATTTCTATATTAATTTATGTTATGGAGAAGATATAGAATAATGTAACATGTACAAACTTGTGAATCACTAGTCAACTTTGTGAATATATTTCGCACTTGTCAAAAGAATAAGCAACGATTACTTACTGCCATAACAATTGAATTTATTAATTTTTTAATCAATAATATGTATTTTGTGAATTTTAATTGCATAATTTTATAAATCAAGAGTATGTTTTTTTGCATCGTACTTGTATACTTTTATGAATCAAAGAATGTTTTTTTTTTTTTGAAACATAGTTGTATATTTTATAAATTAAAATATGTCTTTTGTAAATCATAGTTATAGAATTTATGAATCAAAAGAATGTATTAAATATATAAACATATGTTTTATACAGTTGAGTATTATTAAAGGGTGCTACTAAATTTACTCATTCATTCAACTCTAATTTTGAAATTAACAATTTTATACCTAGTTATTTGTGCATCTTATAATTACTACACCCTATTTATCATTCTATCACCTAATTTCATATTTTTCATATACATCTTATATATAAAATTTTAAAACAGCGTCTAAAATCAAATCAATATCTCATTATATTTGTGTTTTTTAAATTATTTACTCTTAAGTCTACCTCTAATTCAGTAACTTTTTCTACTTTTTTTTTTCTTTTTTCTTTTCTTAAAAAAGAGATTTTTTTGTCATAAATTATCAGTTCGTTTTGTTAGATAAATTAAATAAGTCATAATTATTACACCTTTTGATCACGAATAATAATGACAACAACGTATATGTTCGATTTGTTAGGCAAAGATTCAAGTAATATCCATTCAAACATTTTGAATGAATAAACTCTGAAGTAAATATTGTAAATAATATATGATAATTTAATATAACAACACAAATTTTAAGAATCATAAAATTTCTATTTTATGTGTATCTGTTATTGAGTATTCGAGTTTTATTATACATTGTTAAATGATATTGATATAAAACTATTATAGAATAATAAAATAACAATATATGAGAACGTAACTGAATAAATACATATTTTAACATAATAATATTTAGTAGTAATAAATGAACAGGAAACATAGTTATTATCTAATAATAAGGGTTGACTGGTAAATTAAGTAAAAAGTATGGGTATAGTTAGACATACCCTTATTAAATCAAAACTTGTCATAATGTGTACTAACTAAGTGAATTAAAGTTATCAAATTTTGAATGAATAGAAAGAATGTTGCAAGAATCCTATCAAGATAGTGAAAAACAATCGTTCTTGAAATTCTTATTTTAATCATATGAATTTATGACGATTCCATCTGATACGAAAAACAGGACGTTGAGATTAATAATGATGATTCTATCTAATTTGAGAATTAAAAAAGAATTAATAATATAAAAAATCATGCAACATAGGGCTATTGATCGGAGTAGTACCTTGAATAAAAAACATTATGTTGATTCATAATTGTATAATAAAAAATCATGCAATTTGTATAATTTGCATATAAAAAATTGAGTAGTTGATTATTTAATTTGATAAATAGAATCGCTAAGACTTGAAAAGAATAATTCTTCCATATTTCAGGCAAGTATTAACTGCCTCGATTTTTTTAATATACTTATTTAATTTAATTTGAAGTGTACTTTAAATACTACCCTTCAAACACAATTCGAAATTCGAAATGATTAGTCCATAATGCATCTCCCTCAATGCATCTCCCTCTTCTCTCCCTAACTTTCCTCTTTTTTGATCTCTACACTGTATATACTTTTGTTAGGAATAAATGGAGGGTTGTTTACATAAATGCATTATATGATAATTATAGATGTAAAAACTATATAGATAATCAAGTGCGTTACATTAGGAATTAATAGGATTGTCCATTTCAATCTTTTTTCATAAGTTTAAATATTTTACAAACCGTATATCTATAAATTATAAAAATTACTGTAATCAACAATTTTCAATCTTTAACTATAATAAAATAATAATAAATATATATACATACATAAAAAATCATACGGTAATCTTCTATTAAATTAATATATATATCTATTATCTAAAACTAAAAAATATATTTTTTATGCGTGAATCTTTTGTAGAGGGGATTAATTTGTATATGAGGATGGAAGTTAATTTTTAAAAAGTGATTAAAATATGACTTAATTGATTAATAAAATTTGATTAAATTGATGACATCGTAAAGGTTAATCATATATTATATATAAAATTATTATTATTAGTTATAATAATAAAAATGTAATTAATACTACATGGAGGCAAATAATTAAATAGGAAAACTAATTTGAACATTAAATATAGAATACCTATACGGCTATACATACTTAAAAGCAATTGTGATTCCAAATGGACTTCATTACTTCATCTTCGTGAATGCGATTCTCAAGTTTTACATTGTCATTGGTTAAAATTTTAAAGCACAAAAAAGCATTTTCATGTTGATCACATGGTACAAAAATTAACTCTAATTAATTGAAGTGTGGATTTTAGCAGATATCCTGACAATCTAATATATAATTCTAATATATATATAATTATATAATTAATAATATATATATATAATTAATAATTAATAATAACAATGTCATAAACTAAAGAGCTAAAAAGAGTTCAAAAAACAACTTGGCATATTATATATATATATATATTTAGGTTAATTAAACATGTGTAATAGTTAAAAAATTGACATACAAAATGTATTTAGTTGGACAAAATACAAAATAGCAACATTAAATTAAATTAAATCAATAGAGAAGGGTTACGTTATTTTGGTTCTTTGCTAACAAAATCCTAGTAATCAAGTAACGTGTAATTAATCTAAGAAAATATTTATCAAAATACAATAATGATTAACTAAAAAAAAGCTAGCTACCATAATTTCTATAAATTTATAATTTATAAAATACATAGAGATCCGGAATATATTTTTTTTCAAAAGTCATACTAAATGTGTCTAACGTATAGGTCTAAATTTATGACCACTTTTTTTTTTTCTACCAATCAATATAACATATTAATCAATCAAATAATTTAAACACACTTTTAGACATACATTTTTAGGCTGATGATCAATCATACTTCTTGATGTATTAAGTTTCAATAGAAGATGATGATGAAGTTGATCAATTTATAAATTACTAGAAAAGAATTTATAAGTTCTCTTTCAATTAAAAGTCTTATAAAATATTTATTACCAAATCAATAAGGTGTACATTATCTTAAGATTCTAGGTGAAAATGGATGTTACATGGTGCATTATGAGCTTATAAAGCCAATTGAAGATCCAAATCCTTATAAGCTTGCTCCTCTGAAAATAAAGAACACGTCCTTCTTGACTTATTTGCATACTTGTAATTAGAATTGTATGTACCCTTAAAAGATAGCATATCTTCATCGTATAAACCAAAAGTAATGTTTGTTTCATTAAATCCACCAACACAATAACCAGGAAAATCAATGTTAATCCCACGATCGTTGATAAATTGGTCGTGGGATTGGAGGTAATAATCGATGCTTGCTCTTCTAGCTTGTAGCAACAACATTTTCTTCTTGACTCTTTCTCTTTTATGTGCATTTTGGTGACCACCCAAGGCTTGTGAGTTTACAAACCCTTTGGCGCAATATTGACACTTGAACTTCTTCATCTCTTTGGAAGCCGATATCGGAGACTTCTCTTTCTCGGAGGAGACTATGGTGGAAAGTGAATGTATGCTTTCTTCCCTTTCGACAAATCCTCGTTTGTCGAGAGCTGAACCATTTTTGTGAGGATTTAGCTCAAACCCGAATAATGTGATCTTGTTGTATGTTGACATTGATGAAAATTGAGAAGCTACATCATCTCCTTCCCATGTCAATGAAAGTAAATTATCTGAGACAACTTTTTCCATCTCTCACCTTGAGTATATATTCTTAAATTTAATTTACCAAATTGAGTACTTCCCTCTCCCTTTTATAGCAATGGAGTTGCCTTTTGACGATAAAATAAAACTAGCTTTTGTTAGATTCGTTTACATCATCTACGCTATATGTGTGCATATTATTTAAATGATCACACAGTACTACCGTTAGTCCCTGTACTTTACATTTTACATTGGCAGTCCTTATGGTTGTAAACTTGTTGCGTGGTTCATCCCTCACCCTAACTCCCGTCTATTTTACCGTTAGGATGAGGGATGAAGCGCACAACAAGTTTAACGGTAAAATAGACGGGAGTTAGGGTGAGGGATGAACCACGCAACAAGTTTACAACCATAAGGACTACCAATGTAAAATGTAAAGTACATGGATCAACGGTAGTACTGTGTGTAAATCACAGGGACCTTTTGTGCAATTAACTCTATTTAAATATACATGTGTATGTGTGTTTATATTCTAAGAGTCAGTTGCATGTATGGTACTTGTGGTTTACACGGAGTAACACACTTTGTCCTTCTACTTTACTTTTTGCGTTGACAGTCTAAAAATACAAACGTTATTGCGCGCTCAGTTCTTCGTTCCACTGAAATGACTAACATACCCTTCTCATAATATTTTATTTATTTGTTAATTATTAATTCATTTACCAAATACACAAAAAAACAATAACTATATTTTTAAAAAGATAATCACCATCAGATCATCTTCTTCACTAAATCTCTTTGAACTTCCCTATTTCAAAAACCCTAACCCTAATATCATTATCATCTTGACTTCACCTTCATCTACCTTACAGCCACCACCATCACATAATTATTGTCACACCCCGCTAAAGCGGAAACACGAGGTGTCACAGCTAATGATTTCACAACACAAAGACATAGCAACCATACCATTTAAATTAAAATAAAACAGCCTTGGAGGCATCAAAAGTACATCAAATTGTTCAAAGTGTACGGCATTGTTACAAATGTATTACAAAAATTTAGATCAAAGTTCGATTAAATGGCTTGGTCGACATAATCCCATGCATTAGCCCACATATGATCCATGCTTACCGACGTTCTCCTGAAAAGCATGTCAAAACAAAAGAGTCAACTTTGGCCATAGTTGGTGAGCTCACAGTTTTATGACCAATAAACCAAGTAATTTGTCCAATCGGGGACTAAGTTTTGTCCAATCGGGGACATAGATACTGTCCAATCGGGGACATAAGTAATTCAATGCGAAAAGAATTGGAGAATTAAGGAAGTGAATGTTCATGCCTTGAGGCCACTACTAAACCGGTTATCCGACCGAGGTTTGCCCCTATAGCTCCATGTTCTTCAACCAACATGAGTAATGGTGATATTATGCACCCACGTTGAAGTGTGAGTGAGGGGTGGTCTACCCTAAATAGCATGCTACCCATAATACCCACGGCTCGTAGCCACGAGTTAATTAGTAGTGTGAGTTCCCGGGGACTTTGCAATAACACTCAAGCATAACAATATGACATACTCCAATTCGCATAAAATTTGTATAACAACAATTTTGTAAGTGAATAAAGAGCAAAACCAAGTTGGTAAGATGTATAAGCATGCTTTTCAGCCCCAAAACAGAAATCAGAAAAAGGGGACAGTGAACTCACCTTTGTGAGTTGAGTTAACGGGTAAAGCTGTGAGAATATTGCAAACTGAAGAGATACTCGAACCGAGACCTAGTCCAGTAGTAAAGTGTTTATTAATGTCTAGTGATATGCTTTAATACATGAGTTCATACGAGTTGGTTAACCGAAATTTTAAATGATGATTCTACCCGGGGTTGTGTGGTTGGTTTCGTGACTCTTTTTAGCAAAGCTTAAAACAGTTCTGGGCATCTCTTAATACACCTCAAAATACTAGGTCATTGGTGTATAATTTAGGTTTTGTGTGAAAGATTCAAAAGCAAGTCATTCCCACTTTAGAGTCACCATTTTTATGAAGAATAGAGGGGGATACGGTTGTCCAAAGTTAACTTGAAAATCTGGACAGAAAGTTGTCCAATTTTATTATTTTACCAAGAACACATAACTTTTTATAAAATCCGTATGTAAATGACTCGAACAAACTTTAAATGTGTGTTTTATTTGCAAAACATTATCATATTTCAGGTACAAAAAACCCTAATGCGCACATATTTTAAGAAGTGTAACAGTAAATAGAATGAAAATAAGTGGGTTGTGCAGAATAGAATGTAAACATTCTTGCACTTTACGATTACCTCTTCGACCAGGAGTGTAGGGTTTTGGGTGATGAAGTTCTTTCCACAGATTGAGCAGGGTTCCCGGAGTGTTTGGTACTGGATGAAGGTCATGAAGAAACTGGGGTGTTCTTGCTAAAATCGTGCAAGTGTTGAGAGAGTTTGAGAGAAATTAGATGAAGTGTTTTGAGTGTGAATGTATAATTCCTGCTGAGGTTAACAAAAAGAATAAGGGGTGGAGTGTTTAAGTTTACTATCCGGGATTTTGATTGGGTGAAGGTGGAGGTGATTTTATGGGAAGTGTAAGTCAATTGATTTGGTTTATGGGAAATAGGTTTGCTGGCCGTTTTTGAGAGAAAAGAGGTAATCATAACCCTTTTTGCGTGCACGGTTTAACTCTATTTCAAATCTTAAAGTTCCTTTTTACAGAATACGAATGGTTACTTATCTTTTATTATTACTTAAAAAGCTTTTATATCGGGTAGGAGGGTTTGCTGTGTGTGTGTGGGTAACACTTGATCGGTCTTAAAATCGTTTAAGCATCTCACTGGTAATAGATTGACACTTAGTATTTCATGATTTGTTCGGGACATTAATGTGTTAACAGTGGAAACTTTGAACTAACAGTGGAAATGGTGATTTGTGCTAGCAGTGTTAACTACTTAGCAGTGGTAACTGAATGTCAAGCAGTATTAATTAATGCGGGCAGTAGAAACTGGACTAACAGTAGTAACTGAACTAGCAGTGGAAACTGACTAGCAGTTGTAACACAAGCAGTAGTAACTCGACTACCAGTAGAAACTCACTAGCAGTAGAAACTGAACTAGCAGTGGAAACGGTGACAATTGCACTAGCAGTACTAACTGAGATATTTGTGCTAGCATTGGAAACGGTGACAATTGCACTAGCAGTACTAACTGAGATATTTGTGCTAGCAGTGGAAACGGTGAAAATTGCACTAGCAGTACTAACTGAGATATTTGTGCTAGCAGTGGAAACGGTGACAATTGCACTAGCAGTACTAACTGAGATATTTGTGCTAGCAGTGGAAACGGTGACAATTGCACTAGCAGTACTAACTGAGATATTTGTGCTAGCAGTGGAAACGGTGACAATTGCACTAGCAGTACTAACTGAGATATTTGTGCTAGCAGTGGAAACCCGGTAAGAGGTATAAACCTCTAACGAACAGTACTAACTATGGCCAACAGTAATAACTTTTACCCAGCAGTATTAACTTAATCCTTAAGAAAGTCAGGTCCAGATTTAGGTGAAGATTAAGTTAAGTGTTAACCTGATATTTTTGGTGTTTGTTACAGTATCTCCCCGTTGAAAAGAATTTCGTCCCGAAATTCAATTCGTTCCATTGGTTGCCGATGTGCTAGGAAATAGGTGAGGGTATTTGCGTCGAATATAGTCTTCACGTTCCCAAGTAAATTCAGGACCTCGACGTGAGTTCCATCGAACTTTAATAATAGGTATCTTACTTCGTTTTAACCTTTTGACCTCGCGGTCCAAAATTTCGAGTGGTTCTTCTACGAAGTTTAGTTTGTCATCAATGTGAATTTCATCAAGAGGAACAATAAGTGTCTCGTCAGCCAGACATTTCTTTAAATTGGATACATGAAACGTGTTATGTATGTTGCTAAGTTCCTGAGGTAGCTCAAGTCGGTACGCGACTGGACCAATCCTTTCTATTATCTCAAAAGGTCCAACATACCTCGGGTTAAGTTTGCCTCGCTTTCCAAAGCGGATTATACCCTTCCAGGGTGACACCTTCAAAAGTACTTTGTCGCCGACTTGAAACTCTAAGGGCTTCCTACGGTTGTCAGCGTAACTTTTCTGCCGACTTCTGGCAGTCCTTAATCTTTCCCTGATAGTAACGATCTTGTCAGTTGTTTCTTGTATAATATCGAGTTTGATTAGCTGCCTATCACCGGTCTCTAACCAACAAAGTGGTGATCGGCACTTATGTCCATATAAGGCCTCAAAGGGTGCACAGCCTATGCTTGTGTGATAGCTGTTGTTATAGGAAAACTCCACCAAAGGCAAGTGAGTATCCCAGCTGCCTTTAAAATCTATGGCACAGGCTCTTAACATGTCTTCCAATGTTCGGATGGTTCGCTCACTTTGGCCATCAGTTTGTGGATGGTAAGCGGTGCTTAAATTTATTTGAGTGCCTAGGGCCTTTTGAAGTTGTTGCCATAAACGTGACGTGAATCGACTATCTCTATCGGAAATGATGGAAAGTGGAATTCCGTGACGTACAACGATTTCGTCAATATAGATTTGAGCGAGTTTGTCCATTTTGTAATCTTCTCGGACGGGAATAAAGTGTGCTGACTTCGTTAATCTGTCCACTATAACCCATATAGAGTCATGTCCTCTTGCCGTTCGTGGCAATTTCGTGATGAAATCCATTGAGATTTGTTCCCATTTCCATCGTGGGATTTCCGGTTGTTGCAATAATCCGGATGGCTTCTGGTACTCTGCCTTGACTTTGGAGCAAGTCAAGCATTTTCCCACGAATACCGCAATATCCTTCTTCATTCCTGGCCACCAATAGTATTCCCTTAAGTCCTTGTACATTTTATCAGCTCCTGGGTGAATTGAATACTTGGATCTATGGGCTTCTTCAAGGATGATTTTTCTCAGTTCATTGATATTCAGAATCCAAACTCTTTCCTTGAAGTACCGAACTCCATCGGACTTGATTTCAAATCTTTGATCCAGGTTATGCAATGTTTCATTCTTTATGTTCTCTGGTTTCAAAGCTTCAACTTGAGCTTCCAAGATTTGAGTTTTCAGGCTCGTCTGAACTCGTATTCCCAATGTCCGTGCCCGCGTGGGTCTCACTTTCTCCTTCCTACTCAGGGCATCGGCTACTACGTTAGCCTTGCCGGGGTGATACTTGATGTCACAATCGTAATCACCAAGCAGTTCTACCCACCGTCGTTGTCTCATGTTGAGCATCTTCTGATCGAGGATATGCTGAAGACTCTTGTGATCAGTGAAGATGGTGCACTTTGTACCATACAGGTAGTGTCTCCAGATCTTCAGAGCAAACACTACCGCTCCTAGCTCTAAGTCATGCGTCGTGTAATTCTTCTCGTGCTCCTTGAGTTGTCTCGATGCGTAGGCAATCACCTTATTCCTTTGCATCAGCACGCAGCCCATTCCTTGGTGTGAGGCGTCACAGTACACGACAAAATCCTCCGTTCCTTCTGGTAAAGCTAAGATGGGCGCGTTACATAGCCTACTCTTCAGCGTTTGAAACGCTTCTTCCTGTTCTTCTCCCCAAGTGAACTCCTTAGCCTTTTGGGTCAGCTCAGTTAGCGGTTTAGCAATCTTTGAAAAATTCTCAATAAACCTTCGGTAGTAACCAGCTAATCCCAGAAATTGACGTATCTCTGTAGGTGTTCTTGGGGCTTCCCTTTTCTTAATGGCCTCTACTTTGGCTGGATCCACGTGAATTCCTTTTTTGTTGACCACGTGACCAAGAAAGTGTACCTCTCGGAGCCAGAACTCGCACTTCGAGAACTTGGCGTATAGCTTCTGTTCCTTTAGCAGTTTCAGTATTATTTCCAAATGTCGCTCGTGGTCTTCCTTGCTTTTGGAATAAATTAATATGTCGTCGATGAACACAATTACGAACTTATCTAGGTATGGTCGACATACCCTATGCATCAAGTCCATGAATACTGCGGGTGCATTGGTTAGTCCAAACGGCATGACTAAGAACTCATAATGTCCGTATCGCGTTCTAAAGGCTGTCTTTGGGATGTCCTCTTCACGGACTCTCAATTGATGGTATCCTGAACGAAGATCGATTTTTGAAAAGTACGATGCGCCTTGCAATTGGTCGAATAAGTCGTCGATTCGGGGTAGAGGGTATCGGTTCTTTATTGTCAACTTGTTGAGTCCCCTATAATCTATACACATACGAAACGATCCGTCTTTCTTTTTGACAAAGAGAACTGGAGCTCCCCAGGGCGATGAACTTGGACGAATTAGTCCATTACTTAGGAGTTCTTGGAGTTGCCCTGACAATTCCTGCATTTCGGACGGTGCCAGACGATATGGTGTCTTTGCTACGGGCGCCGCTCCGGAAATTAGGTCGATATGAAATTCGACTGGCCTGGATGGGGGAAGTCCAGGTAGGTCGTTTGGGAAAACTTCGGGGTGATTTCTAACAACAGGAATGTCTTGAATACGCTTCTCCCCCGGCCTCCTGTCAACCACGTGTGCTAGAAATGCAAAGCACTGCTTCCCCAGGTGCTTGCGCATTTGCATAGTCGACACAATGTTCAGTTTCCTGCCGGGCTTATCACCTTGTATGACAAGGGTTTCTCCGTCTTGGAGTGGTATTCGAACCACCTTCTCGAAACAGCCAATCTCCCCTCGGACCTTAGTTAACCAGTCCATACCCACAACTACGTCAAAGCTTTTCAGCTCAATTGGTATTAGATCGATATTAAACGTCTTATCAGCTAGGCTCAAGGTACAATTTAATATGATGTCTCTAGCCTCGAATTCGTGACCGTTAGCATAATCAATAGTAAAAATCTCTTCTAGTTTCACTGAGTTCCATTCAATTAATGGCCTAAACTCCAGCGAGACAAAACTCCTTTCTGCTCCAGAATCAAATAGCACAGATACGTAGTGGTTGTTCAGAAGAAACGTACCTGTCACTGCATTCGGATCCTGCCTTGCTTCTTCAGCTCCAATGACAAATGCCCGGCCCCGCGCTGGCCCTCTCTGGTTTCCAGCGTTGTTGTTAGGGGTTCTGATCAGTTTTGGGCAGGCATTCTTGAGATGTTCTTGGCTTCCACATTCAAAGCAGGCTGCCTTCGGTCGGTTTTTCCCATTTCCAGCTCGGCAATACTTGGCAAAGTGGCCCGTCTGCTTACACCTTTCGCACACCGGGCAATTCCCCGAATGATGGAAATGGCACTTGTTACACCTCGGGTGTGGACCATTGTATTGCTTCGGCCCTTGGGCAGCCATGCCAAAGTTCCTTGCCACCATCTGCCTCTTGTCCGAATTACCGCCACCTCTTTACCTTGAATGGTTATCCAGCTTTCGCTTACCGGCGTCATTCCCCTTTAACGCTCCGCCTGATCTAATTACGTCGTTCGTTAGACGGTTTGCTAAGACCACTGCGGATTGTATGGTTGTCGGGTTCGCCGCCGTAACCATTCCTCGGATTTCGGGAGCTAAACCCCAGATATACCGGTCAACCTTCTTCTCCTCAGGTGTAACCATGTGTGGCACCAGCCTAGCAAGCTCATGGAAGCGGGCAGTGTACTGATCAATGTCGGTTCCAGTCATGGAGTGATTCCAGAATTCAGACTCCAATTTTTGGAGTGCGTCCTTTGGGCAGTATTCTTCAGTTAGCAGCTTCTTGAATTCCTCCCATGTGAGGCTGTACGAGGCTTCACGACCTCGGCTCTGGATCTGATTGTTCCACCAAGTTAAAGCTCTCCCTTGGAGCATGCAAGCGGCATTCTCGACTCGATCACCGGCCGCGCACTTGCTGATGTGGAGCACCGACTCCATGCTCTCTATCCATGACAATAATCCAACAGCACCTTCCGTTCCAAAGAATTCCTTGGGCCTACATGACATGAAGGTTTTATAGCTGCATCCTTGGTTTTTGTTGGCGGTCTGCCCTTCCGGGTTTCCTTGAGCAGCGTTGAGACTAGCGGTGATTTGGGCGACAAGATTTGGTATTGCCGCGTTTAGCTGCTGGGCAATTTGGTCAGCCACGTTGTTCGAATTTCTTCTTGGAGGCATGATTCAACGATGTTTACAAAGTTTGTTTCAGAAGTACGTACGTGTTTAACCTAAGTTATAATTGGAATTTTCGCGTGTTGTATTTTGTGAAGTTTGACAATAACGGATATGCAAGGTAGTAATGAACGTGTAAGAAAGTTAAAGTATCATAAGCATTCCTTTATTTGGAAAAATAGACGATGCTGGGATGCATAAATATTCGGCCCTCAGCCTTCCGAATTACAAAATAATAAAATAAAAAGACAATAGTTTACTTCCAATTCAAAGGTGCATCTAGGACATGGTCACCACAAGGAGCCAAACAAGAATGATCAACACCAACAAACCCAACCCTAAGCAAGCCCATACTAAACTCCTAGCGGTCCTCCTGGCCGAATCAGCAGATGTCAAGGCCCTGACCGTTTGGTGGGACAGCCCTTCCACCAATTCGGACATCTCATACAGGAGTTGCCCTTGGTGCTCAATCCTCCCTCGACAGCTGTGTATCTCTGTCGTCATCACGTACATTCTCCTGAGCTCTTCCGCGGTCATTCCTGCCCTATGCCCCGTTGGCATTCCCATAACCGTACGGGATGAAGAAGCCTCTCCTGGTCGTGATGTGACAGGGTTCACGTAGTTGTTCATACGTTCCTGCCACGTATACCTATCGGTGACTCGTGTCGGGACAGGGGTGGACTGATCCCCAACGTGGTACTCACCCCTAACGGGCTGAGAAGTACGGGGGTCCATTTCTTGGGGAGGAACCTCTTGTGTTGGTGCTCTTAGGGTCACTCTAACGGGGTCAGCCACTCTCATCCTCGCAGTGTGCCTAATCCGGGGGCCTGGCTGGGCTGGTTGCGGTGGAATAGGTGTTGGTGATGTCCTAAGGGTTTGGGCAGTTCCTTCACTGCTCGTTTCTTGTTCCGTACTAGGCGAGTGATTCCTAGGACGACTAGTAATGTATCCGGATGCGTCGGCTGAGTAGGGAGTACGGGTTGATGATGACTGGGACATGATGAGACTGAAAAATGAAAGTGGGTTAGGTTGCTAATAACAATGAATGGATCATACGATATTTGAGGCGCATGCATGGTAAGGGTAAACATTAACATTAACCCGTGGATAACTACTCCAAGTTTCTCACTACTTTTCCCGAATTAGTCATAGGTGATCAGGCTATGCTTAATTAAGGCTAAACAATGAAATGCTTGTATTAGTTACGCAAGTGTAATGTTCAATGCTTTATAAAGTGTTATTTTGAATAAAAAGAATTTTGGTTATAGTTTGGTTTTATTTTTGAAAAACCGGTATTCTCTATAACCTTTGGCTCTGATACCACTTTTGTCACACCCCGCTAAAGCGGAAACACGAGGTGTCACAGCTAATGATTTCACAACACAAAGACATAGCAACCATACCATTTAAATTAAAATAAAACAGCCTTGGAGGCATCAAAAGTACATCAAATTGTTCAAAGTGTACGGCATTGTTACAAATGTATTACAAAAATTTAGATCAAAGTTCGATTAAATGGCTTGGTCGACATAATCCCATGCATTAGCCCACATATGATCCATGCTTACCGACGTTCTCCTGAAAAGCATGTCAAAACAAAAGAGTCAACTTTGGCCATAGTTGGTGAGCTCACAGTTTTATGACCAATAAACCAAGTAATTTGTCCAATCGGGGACTAAGTTTTGTCCAATCGGGGACATAGATACTGTCCAATCGGGGACATAAGTAATTCAATGCGAAAAGAATTGGAGAATTAAGGAAGTGAATGTTCATGCCTTGAGGCCACTACTAAACCGGTTATCCGACCGAGGTTTGCCCCTATAGCTCCATGTTCTTCAACCAACATGAGTAATGGTGATATTATGCACCCACGTTGAAGTGTGAGTGAGGGGTGGTCTACCCTAAATAGCATGCTACCCATAATACCCACGGCTCGTAGCCACGAGTTAATTAGTAGTGTGAGTTCCCGGGGACTTTGCAATAACACTCAAGCATAACAATATGACATACTCCAATTCGCATAAAATTTGTATAACAACAATTTTGTAAGTGAATAAAGAGCAAAACCAAGTTGGTAAGATGTATAAGCATGCTTTTCAGCCCCAAAACAGAAATCAGAAAAAGGGGACAGTGAACTCACCTTTGTGAGTTGAGTTAACGGGTAAAGCTGTGAGAATATTGCAAACTGAAGAGATGCTCGAACCGAGACCTAGTCCAGTAGTAAAGTGTTTATTAATGTCTAGTGATATGCTTTAATACATGAGTTCATACGAGTTGGTTAACCGAAATTTTAAATGATGATTCTACCCGGGGTTGTGTGGTTGGTTTCGTGACTCTTTTTAGCAAAGCTTAAAACAGTTCTGGGCATCTCTTAATACACCTCAAAATACTAGGTCATTGGTGTATAATTTAGGTTTTGTGTGAAAGATTCAAAAGCAAGTCATTCCCAGTTTAGAGTCACCATTTTTATGAAGAATAGAGGGGGATACGGTTGTCCAAAGTTAACTTGAAAATCTGGACAGAAAGTTGTCCAATTTTATTATTTTACCAAGAACACATAACTTTTTATAAAATCCGTATGTAAATGACTCGAACAAACTTTAAATGTGTGTTTTATTTGCAAAACATTATCATATTTCAGGTACAAAAAACCCTAATGCGCACATATTTTAAGAAGTGTAACAGTAAATAGAATGAAAATAAGTGGGTTGTGCAGAATAGAATGTAAACATTCTTGCACTTTACGATTACCTCTTCGACCAGGAGTGTAGGGTTTTGGGTGATGAAGTTCTTTCCACAGATTGAGCAGGGTTCCCGGAGTGTTTGGTACTGGATGAAGGTGATGAAGAAACTGGGGTGTTCTTGCTAAAATCGTGCAAGTGTTGAGAGAGTTTGAGAGAAATTAGATGAAGTGTTTTGAGTGTGAATGTATAATTCCTGCTGAGGTTAACAAAAAGAATAAGGGGTGGAGTGTTTAAGTTTACTATCCGGGATTTTGATTGGGTGAAGGTGGAGGTGATTTTATGGGAAGTGTAAGTCAATTGATTTGGTTTATGGGAAATAGGTTTGCTGGCCGTTTTTGAGAGAAAAGAGGTAATCATAACCCTTTTTGCGTGCACGGTTTAACTCTATTTCAAATCTTAAAGTTCCTTTTTACAGAATACGAATGGTTACTTATCTTTTATTATTACTTAAAAAGCTTTTATATCGGGTAGGAGGGTTTGCTGTGTGTGTGTGGGTAACACTTGATCGGTCTTAAAATCGTTTAAGCATCTCACTGGTAATAGATTGACACTTAGTATTTCATGATTTGTTCGGGACATTAATGTGTTAACAGTGGAAACTTTGAACTAACAGTGGAAATGGTGATTTGTGCTAGCAGTGTTAACTACTTAGCAGTGGTAACTGAATGTCAAGCAGTATTAATTAATGCGGGCAGTAGAAACTGGACTAACAGTAGTAACTGAACTAGCAGTGGAAACTGACTAGCAGTTGTAACACAAGCAGTAGTAACTCGACTACCAGTAGAAACTCACTAGCAGTAGAAACTGAACTAGCAGTGGAAACGGTGACAATTGCACTAGCAGTACTAACTGAGATATTTGTGCTAGCAGTGGAAACGGTGACAATTGCACTAGCAGTACTAACTGAGATATTTGTGCTAGCAGTGGAAACGGTGACAATTGCACTAGCAGTACTAACTGAGATATTTGTGCTAGCAGTGGAAACGGTGACAATTGCACTGGGAGTACTAACTGAGATATTTGTGCTAGCAGTGGAAACGGTGACAGTTGCACTAGCAGTACTAACTGAGATATTTGTGCTAGCAGTGGAAACCCGGTAAGAGGTATAAACCTCTAACGAACAGTACTAACTATGGCCAACAGTAATAACTTTTACCCAGCAGTATTAACTTAATCCTTAAGAAAGTCAGGTCCAGATTTAGGTGAAGATTAAGTTAAGTGTTAACCTGATATTTTTGGTGGTTGTTACAATTATTACTTTCCTCACCACATTAATCTATTAACATGTTTATTTGATAGTTTCAGATCAAATAATTATGCCCCCACTTTCACATCAGTTGAACCACCCAAATCCCCCATACCACAATATTCACCACCACCATCACCTTTTAAAATTAAACATTAATCAAACAAATATTTATATCCCATACAAAATTCAAACAATGATCATTGTTCATTCCGCAAACCGCCATCGCGGTTGACCTCACACATCATCATGAGTTCATCACCCTCGCAATCGTTGTTACACTGATGGTGGTTAATTAGTGAAAACTACAACGTAGGATCTGCTCGTAGGCATCATCAGATCTGCTCGCAGCCACCACTACCACCTATCTTCTCTCGTGTTCTCCGGATAAACACCATATATACCAAATCGAAATCGCCAGAGAAACACTAGAACTTGCTGTTAATGAACTTGTAGTAATTAAAATTTACATAAACAAACTATCCGGCTGATTTTGATTATTTATGTCACGAATTATGTATACTGACTTTTCAAATTTGAGATTTAGTCGGAACTTAAGTCTTGCAATAATTAATTAGAGATAGTTTGTGATGTGTATTTGTTATTGTTTTGAGATGTTTTGCACACAATAATTGACCGACTTCACCATGGTCTTAGATATTTTTGGTATTTGTTTTGATAAATAGATGGCTTGTGTTTTCTGATAAAAGAAGATAGGGAGGTTCGCTTAAAAATTCTCAAACTGCACATAAATAATGTATTTGAGTTTTTTATATTATAAAATTCATTAACAATCATAAAAGTGAATAAAAAATCGTGATAAGGGTATGTTTGTCATTTTAGTTGCATAGGGACCGAGCGCGCAACAAATTTTGTATTTTCGAGCTGCCAACGCAAAATATAAAGTATAGAGAGTAGGTGTGTTACTGTTGAGACATGATCCATTTAACTTGATTTTATGATGACAACAATTTGATTATAACACAAAAATGTTCTTCTGTACAACCAACATACAAGTCTTGATTGATAGTGTAAATAGTTCACAGTTTGTCCTATGAGCTGGGTCTAAAAGTAATCATGTGAGCTGGCTATGTTTACCCAGCACAAAGATTATAGTTGTGGACAACTTTCATACCCATCCTATGAAAGTTGTGTTGGATATAGTGTTCAAGTTTATAATTAATTGGTAAGTATATCATTAAAAGTAGAGTCCTTTTTGGGTCGCCCTCAACGAATAGTTAAGAGAAATAAATGAGAGATAATATTAATTGAAATTAATATTATGGTTAATTATTTAGTTTATTAATGACCATAGTTGATTAATTAATTAGAAACTAGAAGGAAATTCTGGAAGCCAAATCCAACCGCCAGTTGGAAAGTTCAACCGGTGGCTGGAGTCCAAAATGTAAGTCGGTGGAGCACGCGGGTCGTGGCTCGGGTACATGGGCAGAAAGCAAGCCCAACCGGCGATTGGATGGGCGAATCAGGATGTCCCACATCGGCTTAGGGGAGAAACCCTAGCTTCCCTCTCCCTATATAAATAGAGGGCATGCCATGGCTTCATAGTACACAATTCTCTCTTTCTCATTCCTACTCCTTGTAAGAGTTTACTCGATTAGATTCGGGACCTTAGGAGTTGGAATTTCTCTTTGGTTCGTGGGTGTGAGCCATTAGAGGTGCTCTGGTTTTAGTACTCGCCTCCAATTCAAGAAGGTCTGCAAAGGTGGTCTGCGTGAGAGAAATCCGATTTTCTAAGGTTAGTATTTTCTTATTTATCTATTTATTTTGTTTTGTAGCTTATTGTTATTAAGTTAAGATCCTTTAGGGTTTAGTTTCCTTCATGCCCAAGATTAATTGTTATTTTCGCATTGTATGTTAATCTAGTAAGAAAATAGGAAAACCCATCAAGTTGTTTCATGAGCTAACAATGTTCATATACATTCAACAACATCAAAGAAAATGATGGGTCCCTGCAAGACACCAAGCGGTTCCTTTTCAAAAACATTTTCATAATTAGACTTATGTGCTTCAATTTCATTTAAAAAATATCTTCAAATATGTGGCCAGTAACTTTCGTCCATACCAAGCTAAACAGCTACTACTCGGAATCCACAATTACCATCACCCATTACATTATGTACATGCCTAATGTAAGGTTGATACTTCCTTGAAATTGCTTTTATTAGTGGATCCGGATTCCTTGGGGGTTCCAGTTCCATATACGAATTGTACATTGACGGTTTCGACGAATTGTACATTGGTGACTCCGAACTCGTATACGAATTGTACATTGGTCGTCCCGGATCCACAAAAGTACTGTATCGCGTTGGTTCTGAGTTTATATACGAACTATGCCTCGATGGTTCCGGATCTACCTAAGAATTATACCTTGACGGTGAGTGGTTCAAGTCAAATTTGTAATTGTTAGAAGAACTATGCCTATGTGGTTGTGGTTGTGGTCGTGGTTGTGTTTGTGGTTGTGGTCGTGGTTGTGTTTGTGGTTCCGAACCCGTATACGAATTGTACATTAGTGGTCCCAGATCCATGTAAGAACTGTATTGTGATTGTGATTGTGGTTGTGGTTGTTGGGTTGGGGGACGAATTTTGAAGGTTTAGCAATTATTTGTATTATGTTGCTTATCCGTATTTTTTGGGCTCCCCGGGTATTCTTTTGGACAGTCGGTTCAACAATAAAATTTGTTGTTGCATCGAATAATCTTCTTATTTTGCTTAAAATCTTACTTTTTCCAAACTTCGACTACTTTTGAAAAGTTTCATTTAGCTGCTCCAGTTTCGCGTCACAAGTAAGATCATCATCTTGCATAGATGTGAACGACAATAAGTCGAGTTTCCTCCAAAATATATCAATTGCTTCAATTGGAATATACAGACCTGCATTGAAATATAAAATAAGTCACTACAACAAATAAATAATCATTTAAAAATAATAAATCGATTGTAGGTGAATATACACAAAATCGATTCCGCATAACGGCGTATGTATGTATCTCGAGTTGAAGATTCACAAAATGAGTTCCATTTTGCATTGAAATAATCCTACCCTTCCACCGACCGAAACCTGAGTTTGCACTTCCTGAATATTGCTTGAGATATGTGCCATCTACAAAGCAATTGTTTAGCCTACGGAAACATTCTTTCACACGCATTCATCAAAGCCAACTCTCTATCCGTGAGGATAACACGAGGGAAAACACTCTCATCCATGTTCGACCTTAAACATTCTAATGCCCATGTATAGTTGCATTCTTTTTCTTTAAGCATGAAAACATATGCAATGCAAAATGACAAATGTGTAGAAGTTACCCCGATAATCTGCAGAAAAGGCATATTATATTTGTTTGTCTTGTACGTTGCGTCTATGAACAACACATGTGGGAAAGCACGCCATATTTCCAATGATATCGGATAAATGAAAAATAACTCCTCCAATACATGAGATTCTTCATTTACTTGAAACTCAAAGGAATAAACTTTATCCTGCAAAATATGAAAAAGAACCGGCATTGGAGTTCTACCTGCTGCCATCTTCATTTTGACTTTCAAAACTTCGTGATATAAATTTTTAATTGTGGAGTTGTTATTTTTATTTCGTTTCTTTATTGTGTAAAATATGTCACGTGATTTGACATTCTTCATTGTCAATTCAGCCACCAAACTAGCTTCATTAGCAGTCAGTCGCTTTGAATGTGAATGACCCTCCATATAAAGTGTTGGACGGTGATTATGCGCATCACGTATCACCTGTAACATCCAACAATCATTGGCTCGCGAATAAGTTCCCGACGATTCAAAAGGACAATTAGTTTTCTTCGAGTTAATTTCTTTAGCTTCTGGGTCGATAGTTTTACTTTTCAACTTGAATACACCGCCACGATCACACATAAGTATTACATTGTATAGAACGCCACTCAACGTTTTTTTGGACCCAGTTCATTAATTCTTCATGAGATTTAACCGTGTGTGCGGCCAACCTCTTGGACCCAGTTTATTAATTCTTCACGAGATTTAAACTCCTATAATCAAATTTTGAGAACATATATAGCAATTAGTAACAAGAAAACATAAAAAGTATTAAAAATTTTTAGAACAAATGTTATACCCGATCGGTAGAAAATGCTGATATAACGTTTTCATTAACACTCGACATTTATTTTTCTCAACTCTGTAAGGTGTTTTGTGGTAGTGAAATACATAATCGAATGATTTGTGATTTCAAATGGATACTTAACGTCTTTTTATAGCAAAATATCAAATACGTTTCTTCAAATAATACCATGTTTTAGTCATGTCAAATAATTTATACTTTTGCTTTAATCACATCAAATAATTTATACTTTTACTTTAGTCACGTCAAATAATTCATTCGGATATTTGTAAATACGAAAGCTGTATTAAAATTGTCTTTTTATAACTTCTTTTGAAAAAATCCAATTTATATAAAAGTTTTTATGTTCAAATTGTATATAATGGTTTGAGGTTTGTACATATTGAACTGCTGTGGTAGTCCCATATTAAATTGTATTTTGAATTTTTATTGAGGCTGGGTCCACACATATTTATAAAACTAAGCTTCATTTGATATAAAACTAAGCTTCATTTCATTTGATATGTAATATGTAAATCATAATTAAAATTTATATGACTATACACTAGGATATGACATTTTTTAAAAGTAAGAAATCACTTTTTTACCCCCTTTTTAAATAAAATAAAATAAAATACCCCAAATATATATATAAAAGAAATATCGTCGCAAACTCGATGCTCGAGTTGCGAGTTCGATTGTCAGATTGCATATTCGTATGGTCAGGTGCAAGTTGCGATATGTGAAGTATTATGTATGTAAAGTTGAAATCGTAAAATTTGATCAAAAAATTGAAACTCTCGAATATAGGAATTGACAGTATAAATACAAAATTAAAAAGAGAAATAAACGTGTAAAGTTATAATTTCATAAAACACCATTAAGAGTTTGTTTTTAATTTTTTACAACACTTAAAATATCTAAAATTGGGGAAAATTAATTTTGAAGGCTTTAGAAACGCAATTTGACTACAAATGGTGAACAAACCGCATATTGCAGTTTGCAAACATGTTCGTTTCGTTCTGACCTTTCCGTCCATAATTGACACGTCCTGTAGCTCATTACGGTTAAAAAATTATGTCATAAGTTTATTAGTTTAAGTTTTAATAATAATAATATAACTGAGAAATTAATATATATATTCATAATAATGTTAGGGGTAAATTAGTATATTTCCTCTTAACAAACGTCACAAATGTATTATATATTAGTACATATAGATATAGAAAAACTTTAATAAATTAGAATTTAATGTCATATTTTGTTGCAATTATAGATAAAAAATTTAAAATTGCAATTGATTTTATCAAAAATCACATGTGATTTCTAGTTTTATATTTAATCACATGTGATTTGGTATATATTCACATGTGATCTTGTATATAATCACATACGATTTTCAATTAAAATTGATATTTGATTAGCAATTTACCGATATATGATCATTCATATATGATTTCAATTTGACTTTTATATAATTGTATAATATAGTCGATTGTTACTGATACTTTAATGTTCAATCGCATGTGATTACAATTTAATTTTGTATGTTTAAATCTTTTTAAATCATCAATGATTTGAATTTAAAGGTCGATTGAAAACATAAGCACGTGTGACTATTATTTAGTTTTAACGTTCTAAATTTTTAAAACCTACTAAAAATGAAAAAAGTTACGAAAGTATATCATATGAGATCTTTCATTAAAGATAAAATGATGCTAACGGTGTAATTTTTATGATTTATTAACATGCGATTTGTAAGATATTTAATTTCAAAGAAAAAACTGAAAATGAATATTTGAAATGATACAATTCTATTATTTCTTCGATTCTTTAGTTTTTTACTATTATTTTTTAACTTTTCTCTTATAACTTATTCTTAAATAATTAATTTCATACACCTTTAGAGTTTACCGTCTACATTTTTTTATTAACGCGTATCAAACATTGTATTATCTTTATTTGGCATTCAAGGCTAGAAACTACATACAAACAATTCATCGAACTTTTGTGACACGTGTTAAAGGAGACGGGCCACACAAAATCTATTGTGGAGATATTCCTTTTCTACCATTATAATTTATAATAATAAATAATAGTAATAGTAATAATAATAAATAAAGAGGATATTAAATATGCAGTCAACATTATAATTGATTGTGTTGACCAATTAAATTAGGATAAATTATTTTATTTTCTATTTTACATCCTTCAAGTTCTTAATAAAAACATACTAAACCTCTATTTTTTCTCAACTCCATGTGTATTTAACAGCATAATGTACATAGATAAATTATTATGCGTTATTTTATTCTATTATTTCATGTCATAATTTTATTTTTAAATTACATTAGAAAGGAACGAATTTTAATCTTTTTCTTCTAGTCTATTTCAATTCTTATTTCTTTTCAAGATAAAGTAATTCATAAATAGACACGCTTTTATCGAAGCCTATTTCAATTCATTTTGACACGTTGAAATCATAACTTGCTTTTCTTGAAACGGAATATCAATGTCATGTTATCTGTATCAATATTTTTATAAGTATGATTGTCTGAATAACTATAGTCGGGGAAGAATTATACGATGTGATTTTCCTTATTTAGGTTACATAACGAAGACGAGTCTTTTTATGACTCAAATATGGTTAATATAAATAGGGTATTTTATAACTGTTTTTGACCCTTTTGGAGAAGAAGTATCTTTATTGAAACTTATTAGTTGCTTATGTGTTCTATTCGAGTGTAAAACATAGATTTAATCAACAAATGTCATTTGACCCGAATTTAAATGGTTTCTAGGCAAACAAAAACCTTAATAACGCATTACACAAATAGAGATAGAGATTAAATATTAAATATTAAATATTAAATATATTCAGTTTAAAATGTCATGGTATACTAATTTGTATATCTTGTTAATATCTCTTTTATTTAGTCAATTAAAAAATATTTTGAAACTTCGATATGATAGAATCTGAAATGAAAATCACATGCGTAATAGTTTCGATATCACTCAGCACGGAAAAAATATATATAAAACTCATTTGCCTACCATTTTGTTTTTTGTTTTAAGGTTACAATTACCTTTTAGATATATGCTAGAGGAAGCAATGTTTGACAAGACTACACATTTTTCAAACTATGTCACGCAGCGTCGTATCTGAGTTTTCAGAGGTTCTGGACAAAAACATGAATAATTGTCGAAATGAGGTCCTATATTGAGCTATAAAATATTTTTCTTATTCTTTTTGTTGCGTCTCAATCAACTTTAAAACGACTAGGACATATTTTCTTCATGCGATTAACAATCAAATTATATGTATGTGTATATACACACACACATATACACAAACACACAAACACATACATTTTGAGGCCCTTATAATTCGGAGGCTCTGGACGGTCGACCATCTCGTCCACCCTCGAAGACGGCCTTGATATTGTCACGTTTAATTCGTAACATAGTGTTTGACATATTCATGCATGATTTATTAACTTCAGTTTTTATTCTTTCGTAGTTGGATCCAAGTGTAGTCCGCCCTTGTTTTATCTAAGGTTTAGATTTTGTAAAGATACTCAAAGAATAAGTTTGAGAAGTTAGTCACATCATGTGAATTAAAACCAAGTAGATTTTGTGTATCAAAACTATTCTTGTATCTACTTATATCAAACCAAGTAGACTTTGTTGCTTTCACTACATATCAAGAAGAAGAAAAAAGTGTAGGAATAGATTAAAGGAATCCGAACAAAGAGAGACAACTTTGAAAGAACAAGAAACAAACACTACAATATACCAACTCGTAGGCTGTAACCCCCTTTCAATTTATCAGAATTTGGCTACGAATACCAAAAATGGAATCCAAGAACAAATCTAGGTAGTGTTTCGCTTAGCTTATGATAGAGGGCTTAAGCTTTGTAGCTTAATTGGTATCTTATGAGCTTAAAAACCCTCTTCAATAAGCTAATTAGGATCCACGTAGAAGTGCACATCTTGGTAATTATTGATATACGTTCAGAAAATTCCAAGAAAGTACAGGAAAGGGTGTGGAGCGGACCTTCGGTGTGCTTCAAAGTAGGTGGGAAATAATAAAGAGTCCGACCAGAGCTGATGAACAAGAGAAGGAGGATGATGATGCTTGTATCTTGCTTGTTTTCTTGCCAAAAAGATGGAGATGGAGGTGGTGATTTATGGTGGTGTATGTGGTTCAATGGTGGGTTATGGTGGTGATTTTGGGTGGGTTTGGTGGCTGGAATTCGCGGCCAAGAGAGAGAGAGGGAAGAGAGAGTGAAAAGAGGAGAGAAAGAGTGTAGAAGTAAGAAATGGGTTGAGTGTGGGTTTAAAAAAAATCAAGGGGTGAGGGATGCTCATGGGGGCATGAGTTGGGTCAGATTTCAGTGGGCCCCATAAGGTGTGATGAGTTTAAATTTGTTCCTCAATTTGCGTTACGTATTGTGGTCGTTTACCCGTTAATTGCATTATTCGTTTAAACGTATACGCGTTTAATTGTTACGTTTTGTTAACGATAAATATACGTTAATTTTGATCGAAGTGTTATTTTCAAATACATTATTTTATGTTTTCAACATGTTTGTTGGGTTTCGTTTGGTTGTCGAATTCGATTCGCGCGTTTTCGTTGCGTTCGATACGCTTTATATGAAACGTATAAATGTTTCGTATATTATTATTACATAATAGTAATATAAAGGTAAATAACTACTATTTAATTACAAAATAGATTTACGTTATTTATAAAAATGTTCTCACCAACGTTCGCGTTTTGTCGGACTCCATCCGATTGTCATCGCGCAATTAAAACAATTGCGTATGTGTGTGTATATATATACAAGCGGTTACAAGTATTTAGCCTAATTATAAACTAAATACTCGTAATAGTGTTTCTAGCTTAAGGTAAATACTACCCTTAAGTGCCGGTTGTCACATTCTCCCCTTGTTAGAAGAATTTCGTTCCGAAATTAGCTTGTGATCGCGGTCTGTGTTGGGTCCGAGAAAAGGTGTGGGTCTTTCTGATTTATCTGGCCTTCTCGTTCCCAGGTGAATTCAGGACCTCGCTAGAATTCCTCTGGACCTTAATGATGGGAATGCGACTCTGTTTTAATCGTTTGACCTCTCGGTCCATGATTTCTACGGGTTCCTCGACGAAATGAAGTTTGTCATCAATTTGAATTTCGTCGAGTGGGATGATAAGTGTCTCATCAGACAGACATTTCTTAAGGTTCGAAACGTGAAAGGTGTTGTGCACGCTACTGAGTTCTGGGGGTAGCTGCAGTCGATATGCCACTGGACCAATTCTTTCCAGAATTTCAAATGGTCCAATGTACCTAGGGTTTAGTTTTCCGCGTTTACCGAAATGAATGACACCTTTCCAAGGTGACACTTTCAACAATACTTTGTCCCCGACCTGAAACTCGAGGTGTTTGCGTCTCACGTTAGCATAACTCTTCTGACGATCACGTGCAACTTTTAGTCGGTTTGTATCCCTATGATTTTCTCGGTTTTTTCGTGAATGATTTCAGGACCAGTGAGTTGGCTATCTCCCACCTCGGTCCAACAAACAGGTGATTGACACTTTCTCCCATAAAGTGCCTCAAACGGTGCAACCTTAATGCTGGTGTGGTAACTGTTGTTGTACGAATACTCGCACGGGGGTAAGTGATTTTTCCAACTGTTTCCGAAGTCGACTACGCAAGCTCGTAGCATGTCCTTCAAGGTTTGGATGGTTCTCTCGCTTTGACCATCGGTTTGTGGGTGGTAAGTCGTACTCATGTCTAAACAAGTACCCAAGGCTTTCTGTAGGGATTTCCAAAATCTAGAGGTGAAGTGGCTATCTCTATCTGAGATGATCGAGATGGGTACGCCGTGTCTTGCTACAACCTCTTTTATGTAGATGCGCGTTAAGCGTTCTATTCTGTCTGTTTCTTTGATGGCTAGGAAATGAGCAGACTTTGTGAGACGGTCGACAATTACCCAAATCATGTCGCAACCGCTAGGTGTTTTTGGCAACTTAGTGATAAAGTCCATGGTTATCTGTTCCCATTTCCATTGCGGTATTTCAGGCTATTGTAGCAATTCGGAGGGTTTCTGGTATTCAGCCTTAACCTTCGAGCATGTAAGGCACTTGCTAACATAAGTGGCTATGTCAACTTTCATGTTTGGCCACCAATACAACTCTTTAATGCCGTGATACATCTTGTCAGCTTCCGGATGTATAGAGTATCTAGATTTATGAGCTTCATCCATCACCAAATCTCTTAGGTTTCCAAAACTTGGTAACCATATTATGTTCGAGAAGAATCGGACACTATCGGGTTTGGTTTCGAATTGTTTATCCATGCCTCATAAGGCTTCGTTCTTTACGTTTTCCTCCTTGAGTGCTTCAAGTTGAGCAGTAAGAATTTGAGTAGTGAGGTTGTTATGTATAGTCATACCAAGGGCTAGGACTCGAAATGGTTTCACTTGTTCTTTTCGGCTCAAGGCGTCGGCAACAACTTAAGCCTTGCTAAGGTGATAACGGATTTCGCAGTCGTAATCAGTAAGTAATTCGACCCATCGGCATTGCCTCATTTTTAAATCTTTCTGATCGAATATGTGTTGAAGGTTTTATGGTCGGTGAAAATAATACATTTTGTACCGTACAAGTAATGTCGCCAAATCTTGAGTGCGAATACTACGGCTCCTAACTCCAGGTCGTGAGTCATATAATTCTTTTCGTGGACTTTTAATTGTTGAGAGGCGTAAGCAATGACTTTTTCCCTTTGCATCAATACACAACCAAGTCATTAGTGTGAGGCGTCGCAGTAAACTACGAAATCGTCGTTGCCTTCGGGTAAGGACAAGATTGGTGCACTGCAAAGCTTCTATTTCAAAAGTTGAAAGCTTACTCTTGTTTGTCGGTCCAGTAAAATTTCTTTTCCTTTTGAGTCAGTGTGGTTAGGGGTTGGGCTATTCTTGAAAAAATTTTAATGAATCGCTGATAATATCCCGCGAGACCTAAGAATTGTCGTACTTCGGTTGGTGTTCTAGGTGCTTCCCAGTGATTGATTGCCTCGATCTTTACTGGATCTACATGTATTCCCTGACTGTCGATGACGTGCCCTAGGAATTGTACTGTTTGAATCCAGAATTCGCACTTTGAGAATTTTGCGTACAATTCCTCCTTTTTGAGTAGTTCAAGGGTAGTTGTTAGATGTCGACCGTGCTCTTCTTCGTCACGTAAGTAAATCAGAATGTCATCGATGAATACAATGACAAATTTGTCTAAGTAAGGTTTGCACACACGATTCATGAGGTCCTTAAATACCGTTGATGCGTTGGTTAAGCCAAAAGGCATGACTTGAAATTCGTAGTGTCCGTAACGAGTTCTGAAGGCCGTTTTCGGGATGTCGTCGTCTTGAACTTGTAGTTGGTGATAACCTGACCGTAGGTCGATCTTCGAGTAAAAACTCGACACTTGGAGTTGGTCGAATAGGTCATCAATCCTTGGGAGTGGATATCGATTCTTCACGGTTAGTTTGTTTAGTTCACGGTAATCGATACACATCCTGAAAGATCCGTCTTTCTTTTTCACCAATAGGACCGGAGCTCCCCAAGGCGAGGAACTTGGTCGAATGAATCCCTTGTCGAGGAGTTCTTGTAACTGGGTAGACAACTCCTACAGCTCGGAAGGGGCTAATCTGTACGGTGCTCGTGCTACGGGCGCTGCCCCGGGCATTAGATCGACTTGGAACTCTATTGTTCTAGGCGGTGGGAGGCTAGACAAATCTTCAGGGAAGACTTCAGGAAAATCCCGCACAATAGGCACGTCTTCAAGTCGTTTCTTCTCCAACTTCCTTTCAGTTACGTGTGCTAGGATTGTCTGGTACCTTTTTCTCAGATATTTTCTGGTTTTCATGTACCATATGATGTTTATCCTTGTACCGCCTGTCTCTCCTTGTATGATTAAAGTTGCATCGGTGACGAAAGGAATACGAACAAGTTTTTCGTAGCAAACGATTTCGGCGCGGTTTTTGGATAACCAATCCATACCTACAATGATGTCAAAGCTTCCGATTTCGACGGGTATCAAGTCTATGGGGAAAAGTTCGTTTGCTAAGTTCAAAATGCAGTTTTGAATTACACTGTAAGCTTCAATCAATTTGCCGTTTGCTATTTCTACAGTGTACATAGCATCTAAGGCAGTGGGAGTGATATCAAGCAAAGGACTAAACTCATCAGATATGAAACTTTTATCAACACCAGTATCGAATAAAACGGAAGCAGTTAAGTTGTTGAGAAGAAATGTACCCGTAACAACGTTAGGGTCTTGACGAGCTTCTCCAGAGTTAAGAACAAAGGTTCTGCCGCGAGAGTTGTTGTTGTTATTGTTTTTCAGCTTGGGACAATCCTTCCTGAAATGTTCGGTACTATTGCACTCAAAACATGCTTTTGGTGCATTGAGTTTGGTGTCTGTAGTGGGTGTTCTACAATACTTAGCTTGGTGCCCAAAACGTTTGCACTTGTTACAAGGACATGAACCATCGTGGTGACGGTTGCATTTAGAGCAATAAGGCTTGTTCCCACTATACCCTTTCCTTTCCTCTGATCCCGAAGCATACGGCTTAACAGTCTCATGCCTTTTTTTCTGTTGCTGATTCTGATTGTTGTTGTTGTTGTTGGGATTTCCATTCCACTTCCGTTTGTTGTCCCCAGCTCGGATCCCATTGTTCTTATCTGCAGGTTTCCCACGCCGGACCACCTGTGCCATCAAACTGTGTGCCATCCGAACGACACTCTGAATTGTTCCAGAGTTTGAAGCAGTTACCATTCCCTAAATCTCTTCTGGGAGTCCCCAGATGTACCTCTCGATGTGTTTGTACTCAGGGTCCACCATAGTTGGACAAAGGAGTGCCAACTGGTGAAATTGGGTGGTATAACCGGCGATGTCATCACCCTTAACGGTAAGGTTCCAGAATTCTACCTCTAGTTGATGTACCTCTCGATGTGTTTGTACTCAGGGTCCACCATAGTTGGACAAAGGAGTGCCAACTGGTGAAATTGGGTGGTATAACCGGCGATGTCATCACCCTTAACGGTAAGGTTCCAGAATTCTACCTCTAGTTGTTGAAATTCTTCCCAGGGACAATACTCATCCCTCATCATTTTCTTTAGATCCTCCCATGAGAGTTGGTAGGCAGCATCAATTCCTAAAGTTTGCGCATGTGTGTTCCACCAGGTAAGTGCACCATCCAACAGGGTGACAGTAGAATACTTAACTTTGCAATCCTCAGGGCAGTTGCAGATTCGAAAAACTGACTTCATCTTTTCAAACCATCGTAATAAACCGATGGCTCCTTCCGTGCCCTTAAAGTTTAAGGGTTTGCAGCTCATGAACTCTTTGTATGCGGTTTCACAGGAGTTTCTGGGTTCATTCTAGACTCATTTCTATCTCCCTAAGTACAAGAACCATTATTCCTGTTAGCCTCATAAGCTGCCATTGCAGTAGCAACTCCTTGAGCAATGAGTTACGCAATATCTTCGGATGTGCTTAAACTATTCGAAAGTGAAAGCCATATTAACATCTTAAATAAGGAAAGTGAAAGCTATATTAACCGTCAGTGATATGCCTAAACTATTCGAAATCTAACTAAGTGTTACCCACACTTCTGCCCGACTGGAAATCCTACTAAGTATAAAACACAAGAGTAACCATGCATGCATACTGTAAAAGAGACATTAATATTTTTCTGGGTTCAGGGTCTGTTCGTGACACAAGTGTACTAACTGTACAAGCTTTGATCTACCGGTATAAACTGAACTAGCAGTAGTAACACAAGCAGTAGAAACAGTATTAACAGTGTTAATTTGCGCTAGCAGTAGAAACGGTGAGAACATGGTAATTTGTACTAGCAGTAGAAATGGTGAGAATAGAATTTGTGAGAACAGTGGAACATCACTAACAGTAAAAACTTCTACTAGCAGTACTAACTATACTAACAGTATTAATCTTCGACTCACAGTATTACCTATAGCTAACAGTACTAACTTTCGTCTAACAGTACTAACTGCGACTAACAGTATTAATCTTCGACTCAGCTGTCTTAACTCAACAACACTAGTTATAACTAACAGTATTAACTACAACTAACAGTAGTAACTTTTGTCTAAGAAGCTTAGTTGTTAACATAAGAAAATCACTATGCCGGGTGGTGCTACAATAGGAAAGTCTGCCATTTCTGTGGTAAGAGTATTAGCAGTGAGACCTATTTATATATGACATATAATAGCCTAATAAGTATTGCACGTATGAGTTTGGTCCCGTTTCTTATCGTAGTCAAAATCCACTAATGCATTCCCGTTCACCATAACCCTTTCAGACCTTGCATCGTTTCTCCTTTAATTGTACATAGTTGATCAAGCTATGTTAAATTAATTTCGAATGATGCAATACCTGAACCAGTCATACCTAATAAGGAATACTAACTTAACGGTTATAGTCTAGGCTCAATAATGCAACCTAGTTCCCTATAACCTTTAGCTCTGATACTAATCTGTCGCACCCTTCCCGCGGTAAAAACGAGTTAGGGCGCGACTAATCCGGATCATTACACAAAGTTACAACGAATGACCTCTACATGAGTCGTTTTTGAAATAAAGACATTCTCATAAATAAAATGTTTGGAAACATATTGTTTACAATCCAAAAATACGATTCCTAGAGTCCTCGTATATAACGGGAGATTCTATTACATAGTCAATGTACAAAAAGTAGTGCAATTGAATCTCCTCTAATGCAGTTTTGAAAACCATGCGACTCTAGCTACGATTCCCAGGAGGAATCCTACTGCGTCTGTGAACCTGAGAATACATGCTAAAAGGTCAACAATAATGTTGGTGAGCTCATAGGTTTAAGCAGTTAAAATAGTAAGTATGAACCACAAGATTTTCAAATTTGTTTATATAGCACAACTATGACAAGTAAATGTATACTATTGCCATGAGCTCATAGTCAAAGCTTAACAGTAAGTAATGTGCCTCCGCGAGTGCCTAATCCAAAACACTCGTAAGAAACAAATACTAATGCGTCCGTTTGACCAGTTAGCGCGACTAACCCGGACAGGAAGGGTCAATCCCAAATAGATATATTCATTAATATTCACGCTAAATCCATACTAACGAAACTATGATATAAGAGGACTTAAGTGGATTAGAAAGTAAAACAACTCATGCAATCCGTATGTTTGTTTCCGTACTTGTGTTAAAAAAAATCAGTGCGATGTATTCTCACCCCAAGGTAAAAACAGTAAAAATGGGGCTATGAGACTCACTTGAGTCTTGTAAGCTAGCGTTTGCAAATAGCAAATATGTTTTCCAAAGTGTAACCTTCTAGCGCCTTAAACGCATAAGGTTATATGTAAGTAGATGTCCAAAGACCATCTATGCTAGTTGTTCACTCAACTAGTATGTCTAAATGTTTAATGTTTTAGTACTTGTAAAAAGTAAGTTTTATAATTTTTGGCAAACCCGAAGGTGCTCGCTTTTAACCTCGGGAATCCTTAACAGTCCAGTCCTGACCTGTTTTACCTCTAAAATACTCGGTTTTGTGAGCTCGTTTTGACTAGTCAAACGTTCGAGAAAAATTACGAGATTTTTACCCAATATTCACACATGTGTTAGCTTTCTAAAAATGTATTTTACATAATTGTTGGCTAAGTTTAAGGTGTTCAAATAAATAAGATAGTCCACTGATGTCCAATAGTAACAATTTCGGCTATAGGTTCAAAGATTAAAATACTGTACGAGTTTTACACAACTTCACGAGATGTAATTATACAAGTTTTAAAGTTAACAAAATTTGTGACTTTTAGGAAAAAGTCTCAAGTCGTTTTGATTTGTGTACATTAAGTTATGGTCATATGAAGTTGGTCTAAGAATCTGTTTATCAGGTCAGATCTGCTATGTCCTTTTGAAAAATCATTTTGAGGTACTAGATTTTATCGAAAAATTATGAAACCAGTTGGAAATGAAAGATAACATCTTAAACTTAGTTTTTGACTTTTGATTCGACATTTTTGGTTGAGTTTTGAGTACGAAACTGCTCGTTGAAGTCGGAATATTTTTCTGATCATAATGCATGTTGTACTTTTGAGTATATTTATTGATATAAAACGTTTTAGAAGTACATTTTCGGACAAGGTTTTTAGATGAGTGAACATTTAGCATGTTTATAAACATAAGCCATGAAAGAAAAGTGAAGGAGTTTTCTTACAAGTCTCTAGCTGATGAACAAGAGAAAGAGGATGATGATGCTTGTATCTTGCTTGTTTTCTGGCCGAAAAGATGGAGATGGAGGTGGTGATTTATGGTGGTGTATGGTGGTTCAATGGTGGGTTATGGTGGTGATTTTGGGTGGGTTTGGTGGCTGGAATTCGCTGTCAAGAGAGAGAGAGAGGGAAGAGAGAGTGAAAAGAGAAGAGAAAGAGTGTAGAAGTAAGAAATGGTTTGAGTGTGGGTTTAAACAAAATCAAGGGGTGAGGGATGGTCATGGGGGCATGAGTTGGGGCAGATTTCAGTGGGTCCCATGAGGTGTGATGAGTTTAAATTTGTTCCCCAATTTGCGTTACGTATTGTGGTCGTTTACCCGTTAATTGCATTATTTGTTTAAACGTATACGCGTTTAATTGTTACGTTTTGTTAACGATAAATATACGTTAATTTTGATCGAAGTGTTATTTTCAAATACATTATTTTATGTTTGTTGGGAAAAACAATGATCAAACCTACATTATAAATCTGAGGAGTCAAAATATAACTTAGTTGTATTCAGGAAACTTAGTGAAATTCCTGAGTCTGTGTTTCTGAGTCTGTGCTACACAGACTGAAGAATGGTTTCTGAGTCTGTGCTGCACAGACTGAAGAATCTCACAGACTGAAAGCCATGCTCTTCTTGAAGACTTATGAATTCATCATCTGAAGAATGAAGATTGAAGACAGAAGACTTCACAGACTGAAGATCACAGACTGATGATCACAGACTGAAGATCACAGACTGAGAGCACAGACTGAAGAGCACAGATTGAAGAATGAAAGTACAAATGTACAGAAGATATTCTTCTTTCCTTAGGCTAGATACAACTGATAAGATGTTTGAGAAAGGTCAAACATCGAACAAAGGTTTTCTTCTCAGCAAAGAAACCTTTTACCTTTTGCTTTTTCTGTTTCCAAGAAAAGCAAAAAGGGTGGCGTGCAAAATTGCCCAAGATGCATCTGTTATCCCTTGGACAATTATGTAAGCTGGATAATATAGAGTTACACCCAACTCTATAAATAGCAGTTCAAAAAGCACTGCTATGTATCCAAGTATCCAAGTAAACCAAGCACTCAAAGCAAAATAGTATACAAGACCTTTAAGCTTAGGCTCAAAGCATTACCACACTAACTGTTAAAGTTTGTAGTGATAATTGTATCTTAATATACTAATACTTGGATCGTATTCAAACCATCTGTGTGGGTTTGAATACTTTGTCATCTGTGTGAGACAAACACTTTATTGTGAATAATACTTTGATTCATAATAAACTTTGTGTCAAAATTAATCTTGTTTTCCGCCTAGATTAATTTAAACTTGTTTGATATAAAACTTGGATATAATCTAACACGTTAAGATAACTGTTATTTAATCTGTATCTAAGTTTTGGGAACCTTGTGACCCAACAACTAGTATCAGAGCAAATAAAGATTTAATCTTTAACGATCAAAGGTACCCAGTTTATCAAACAATCATCTAAATCCATTTTTCTCTACATTTTCTTCCTTGAAAAATGACTTCTTCTATTGCTATGGCTGGGAAGGGAATTCCAATATTCAATGGTGTAAATTTTACCCACTGGAAATTGAAAGCTGAATGGTTTCTTGCTAGCATTCATGATGAAATGCTTAGAGTCATTCAGAAAGGACCCATTATTCCTGACAGAATAGTTCCTGCAATATTAGATGCAAATGGTATTATTTTGACACCTGAAAAATTTGTTGAGGCTGCCAAAAGTACCTGGACTGATCTAGACAGGCAACTATATGCATTAGATTTTAAGGCCAAATCCATTCTGGGCAATTCAGTTACTGAGCCTATCTTTGCTAAGATATCTGGCTGTAAAACTGCTAAAGCCATATGGGATATGCTAACTGACCAATATGATAGTGTAAGTTTAGTACAATCCCAAAAGAAGAAGAATCTCATAAGAAATTATGAGAACTTCTCTGCTGGTCAAAATGAGTCATTAACTGATATTCATACCAGATTTCAGATCTTAATCAATGATCTTGAAAGGTATAATATCATCAAGGGATAGTTTGAAATCTGTGCAAAATTTGTTGATGTCATTCCAAACACTTTTTCTGAAGTTATCACTTCATTAATTGTAAGTGAAAAATTGGAGACATATGATCTCTCTGGCTTGTTTGGTCTTCTACTAAATTTTGAAGAAACCAAAGCCAGAAAGGATCTAAATACCAAAAGGATTGCAAAAGATCCATCTGCTGCCCTTGTTGCAACAACAAGGAAAAATAGAGAACTTTTCTCTAGAGCAGATTACCATCTTACTCTTATAGAATCAGAATCAGATGATGAAACTGAGTCTTTAGAAGCTGAAATGGCATTGCTAGCCCAAAGGTTAGAAAAAGCAAGATTTAAGGGTTCAAAAGGAAGGCCAACTTTTGATCCTAAGAAAGCTACTTGCTATAAATGTGGGCAAGTTGGTCATATTTCTTCTGACTGCAGAGTGAAGATTGCAGAATCTTCAAGTTCTGATAAGTGGGAAGAAAAGGCCAAGAAGTACAAGAGAAAGTACTTCAACTCCAAGAAAATTGGAGAGAAACAACAACCAAAGAAACTAGAGAAAGCTTTGGTTGTTGAACAATGGATAGATGAAGAATCTTCATCATCTGAGGATGATGAAGATATGTGCTTAATGGCTATCACAGAGAGCCAGTTTGACAAAGATGTCAAATTTGCAGAAAAGGCATGTGTTCATCCAGACTGGGACAGAGGATCTGCTTACAATGTAAATCATTTCAAACTTTACTATAGTGATACAGAAAAACAGAAAATGTTTGAACACATCTATGTTGACTTTTTCAAAAGACTGGAGGAAATACAAGATTTAAAAACCAAACTCAGTCAAGTTCAAAAAGATCTACAATCAAAAGTGAATGAAATAAACCAAAATAAACAGTACAAACTTGAGCTTGATGCTCAATATGACCTTCTCAAAAAGATCAAGCTGGAAAAAGAAGCTTATAAAAACAAAGCTGATCATTATGAAAGGATCTGTAAATCTTGGTGTATTTCATCACTTAAAAATGTGGACTGTTTATCCAAACAGATTCCAGCTCAGATACAAGCGGTCATAGGTGATGAGTTTGATCTTGAAAGTCACATAAATTCAGAAATAAACTCAAAACCTACTATATTTGTACCTGAGATTTTACCTCATACTTTTAGTCATACTGTGGGAGACAAAGTTATATTGACAAATGCCTTTGTTAGACCAAAAATAGTTGCTAAAGAACTAGTATATGAGACAGAGCCAGACTCTGAAGACACAGACTCAGAAATCTCAGTCTGTGAAACTTCTCAATCTGAACAGCCTGAACTTATAATCACTAATGAATCTTTAGAAACTATAGAACTTCAAAAGAAAAGATTTATAAAAGGCAAAGTTAATATTCCCACAGTACCATCTTTAAAAAGACAAAAAGAGGTAAAAAGAATCAAGAATAAACAGAAAGGTTACAATGTGTTTGAACCTTCCACATCTCAGTCTGTAACAGGTCCAGACAATAATATGCCAAATGACAAATCTAAAGGCATAAAACCAGTAACAAGGGAGTTAAAAAGATCTCAGTCTGTGAGATCTAACTGTCAGTCTGGAAAAATCAATTTTCAGTCTAGCAAACTTAACTCCAAATTTGTTTGTGTTAACACTCAGTCTGACTCTCAAAAGTCAAATCTTAATAACCAGACTGAGACCATTAAGCTGCTTAGACAGTGGATGCTCAAGACACATGACACGTTCTTTGGAGAATTTGTCAGAGTTTGTAGAAGAAGAAGGACCTTCTGTCAAATATGGTGACAACTCTGTTGCCAAGATAAAAGGTTATGGTGTGGTGAAGGCTGGCAACATCAGAATAACAAAGGTGGCCTATGTTGAGGGATTAAAGCATAACCTGCTTAGTGCAAGCCCGATTTGTGATGATGATGGTGAAATCAGAATAAGAAAGAAGGCTGCTGTTATCTATAATTCCAAAGGCAAACCTATATTAGTTGCCAAAAGAGAAAGAGATATCTATCTTTTGGATCTTTCTTCTGCAGACAACAATGTAGAGACTTGTCTCTATACTCAGTCTGTGCCAGAACTAAGCTGGCTATGGCATAGGAGGTTATCCCACCTGAACTTCAAAAATATTAACCTCCTGTCAAAGAAGAAATTGGTTAGAGGTCTGCCTGATGTTACATTTGCAAAAGACAAACTTTGTCCTGCATGTACACTAGGGAAATAGACCAAGAACCATTTTCCATCCAAATTGTTAGCTACAATTGATCAACGACTGCATATGCTCCATTTGGATTTGTTTGGACCCATGAGCATTAGCAGTTTGGGTGGAAAGAAGTATACACTTGTGATTGTGGATGAATACACAAGCTATACTTGGGTCATCTTTCTTAAGGCAAAAAGTGATGCTCCTGAAGAGATTATTAATCTAATCAAGAGGGTAGAATTGCAGAAAGATGCACCTGTCAAGCAACTAAGGAGTGATCATGGTACAGAATTTAAAAATGCTACTCTCATTGAATTCTGTACTGACAAAGGCATTACTCAAAACTTTGCCTCTGTCAGAACTCCTCAACAAAATGGTGTTGCTGAGAGAAGAAATCGTACACTCATAGAAGCTGCAAGAACCATGTTATGCCATGGTCAAATGAAGATTTATTTTTGGGCAGAAGCAGTTAACACTGCCTGTTATACCCAAAATAGATCTATTTTGGTCAAAAGGCATGGAAAAACTGCATATGAGCTGTATCACAAGAAGGTTCCAACCATCCATTACTTCCAGACCTTTGGAAGTAAATGCTACATTCTCAATCAAAGAGATCAATTAGCAAAGATGGAACCTAAGTCCGATGAAGGAATTTTTGTTGGCTATTCATCTATTTCAAAGGCCTACAGAGTCTACAACAACAGAAGGAACAAAATCGAAGAAACCATCAATGTCACCTTTGATGCTTCCTCTGCTAATGATGAACATGTCTCTCAGTCTGATGTTCATTTATTAGAAGATTTGTCTGTTGTGGGATCTGAATCTCAAATCCCAGTTGTTGCTAACCGACAACAGGACTCTGAAAGTGATAATGAAGATGCTCAACCTTCTCATTCAATGACAGTACCTTCATCAACAGAAGATGAATCTGTGTCTAGAGATTCAAATTCTTCTGATACATGTGTTCAGTCTGGTAGTTTTCAGTCTGTGAACTCTACAGACTCAGACTTGCCTTATGTAGAAGATGATGCAGAACTCAATCATGCTATTCTTCCACCAAATGAGAATGATTTACCATCCAATGATGAATCATTTCTAGGAGTCAAAGAACACAAGTATCATCCAATTACAGAAATAATTGGAGATTATGTTTCTGGTGTACAAACAAGAGCTCAAGTATCAAGCTCACCTACTGCAAATTTCTGTTACTTCACAAACTTCCTGTCAATCATTGAACCAAAGAAAGCTGAAGAAGCCTTGAAAGATGATGATTGGGTTGAAGCAATGCAGGAAGAGTTAACAGAATTTGACAGAAACAATGTTTGGACCCTAGTTCCTGCTCCAAAAGGGAAAACCATTATTGGAACTAAATGGGTTTACAGAAACAAGATGGACAAGGATGGAGTGATAATAAGGAACAAAGCAAGGCTAGTTGCTCAAGGCTACAAGCAGGAAGAAGGCATTGATTATGATGAAACCTTTGCCCCTGTAGCCAGAATTGAAGCAATACGGTTATTCTTGGCATATGCTGCATTCAAGGACTTCAAAGTCCATCAAATGGATGTCAATAGTGCATTTCTGAATGGCAACTTACAGGAGGAAGTCTATGTGAAACAACCTCCAGGTTTTGTAAGTTCCACTTTTCCAAATCATGTCTATAAATTGCAGAAAGCACTATATGGACTAAAACAAGCTCCAAGAGCTTGGTATGACACCTTATCATCCTATCTTCTTAGTAATGACTTTACTAGAGGATCAATTGATAAAACTTTGTTCTTCAAAAGGAACAAGGCAGATGTCATACTAGTCCAAATCTATGTTGATGATATTATATTTGGGTCTACTGATGAAAAATTGTGTAAATGGTTTTCAAACTTAATGTCAAAACGGTATCAAATGAGTATGATGGGTGAATTAACATACTTTCTTGGTCTACAAGTACATCAGAAACCTGATGGTATCTTCATCAACCAAGGTAAATATGTCAATGACCTACTTACTAAATATTCTTTAAAGGACTGTTCAATTATGAAAACACCAATGAGCACTGCAGATAAGTTGGATAAAGATCAGTCTGGCAAGTCAGTCTGTCAAACCACTTATAGAGGTATGATAGGATCTCTACTATACCTCACTGCAAGTAGACCAGATATCATGTTCTCAACATGTTTGTGTGCTAGATATCAATCTGAACCTAAAGAATCGCATCTAAAAGCTGTCAAAAGGATTTTTAGGTACCTAAAAGGTACTCCTAACCTGGGTCTTTGGTATCCCAAAGACTCTGGTTTTGATCTAATTGGATATACAGATGCAGATTATGCAGGTTGTAAATTAGACAGGAAAAGCAGTTCTGGTGGATGTCAACTGCTAGGTGGCAAACTAGTCAGTTGGTCAAGCAAGAAATAGAATTCTGTTGCTACATCCACTGCAGAAGCAGAATATGTGGCTGCTGGTAGTTGCTGTGCTCAATTGCTATGGATGCAACATCAACTAGCAGACTATGATTTGGTGTTTACAAAAACTCCAATCATGTGTGATAACCAAAGTGCCATTGCCATCACTGAGAATCATGTATTTCACTCCAGACAAAGCATATTGAGATCAGACATCACTTTATCAGAGATTGTGCTGAGAAAGATAAAGTGATTCTCAAATAGGTGCCAACAAACGACCAATTAGCAGATATCTTTACCAAACCTTTAAATGAAGTTAGATTTTTGTATCTTCTTGGTCAACTAGGAATGCTCAACCCCTAGTAAAACCTTGAATCTGTATGATTCAATTCTCAGTCTGTGTCTGTTTTTCAATCTGTATAACTGTATTCTCAGCTACATACAATCAAAAAGCACAGACTAAGAAATGTTTTTGTACATACTTTCTAAGAAAATACCAAAAAGATTTTATAATTTATGTTATTTCCTCTCAGTCTGACTGATTATATGTTTCAGTCTGTGTGACTTCTTCCAGATTAGCTACACAGACTAACCATATTCATTCAGACTAGACCCTCTATTTTTGTGCTTTATTAATTCATAAGGTTAGTATTTTAGTACTGTTAGTATTAATACTGCTAGTTACTCTTAGTACTACTGGTTAATACTGATAAGCCTTTTTAATACTGCCCTCATGAATTCGTATTTTAGCACTGTTAGTATTAATACTGCTAGTTACTATTAGTACTGCTGGATTAATACTGATTTTTTTTTTTGCTGCCGGTAAAGATTGGTGCAATTAACACTGTTAATGTAGCAAGTTACTACTGTTAGTTAATTTTAGTACTGCTTTCGCAAGTTACTACTGTTAGTTAATTTTAGTACTGCTTTCGCAAGTTACTACTGTTAGTTAATTTTAGTATTGCTTTTGCAAGTTACCACTGTTAGTTAAATTTAGTACTGCTTTCACAAGTTAGTACTGTTAGCTAATTTTAGTACTGCTTTCACAAGTTACCACTGTTAGTTAATTTTAGTACTGCTTTCACAAGTTAGTACTGTTAGCTATATAAATCTGTTACCACTGCCGGCACAATTTTCTTCTTTTTTATTTTTTTTTATTTTTTTAAATAAATAAACAACAATATCTTTGCATTTAATGCTAAAACCATTTTTATGGTAATAATCATTGAAAGTTTTAGCGCTTGTTGTCTATTTATCTGCTCAATACAAAAAGTGCACGTGCTTCAGTGTTACTGTTGCAGAGAAAGGGATAAACCGTCAAGTGGGTCCCATTTAACGGAAATTTAATTTCTTCAAATACCCACTTCTGTTTTCCCATTTTCTTCTTCACCTGTACTTGCACATCCAAAATTTCACAGAGTTTGTAAGCCCTAACCTAAATCGCTCATCCATTTTCGAAATCAATCTCAAAAATTCTTCATTTAAAATGGTTGATCAATGGGCTTACACGGCACCTGCCAACATCGCTGCGGCTAAACCCTTCAAACAGGGTAAACAGGTAAAACTCTGTATAAATAACCAAGTTGCTACCATTTCCATTCCTGACTCTAAAAAGAATAAAGGGTTTGAGGAACTAACTGCTTTTATGTCTGCTCATCCATTAAGGGGAGCATTCTTTAACTCAGTCCCTCAAATATACCCACATTTTTTAATGGAATGGTGGTATACTTGCTCCTCAAATAGTACCAATATTGCAATTACTGGTACTATTGATCATGGTAAACGGGCAGTTACCATTGATCAGGAGCTCATTAGGAATGTCTTAGACTTGCCTTTGGGAAATAATTTTGAACCCATTCCAACCAAAGAAGTAGCAAGGGCTTCTCTTACTTTGGTTGGATATAGCAAAGAAAAAGGCACCATCTTGATGTCAGGATTTACCCCCAGATGAAAATTTTTAATCTCTGGCATCATTAGAAGTCTAGGAGGAAAATCTGGTAGCACAGGGGAGTTAAATGAGTTTGAAACTCAACTGTTGAGCTCATTCATCACAGGTTTAAACATCAACTTTGCAGAGTTGTATTTTAAAGAATTTTTAAAACTAGTGAATGAGTCACAGAGAATCTTTAATGTACCTTTTATAAGGTTACTCTCCCTGTGCATCCAATCCAGATTAACTGGGTCTGTGTATATGTCTTTTAATAACAAAACTGCAGATATACCCGTACCCGTGCTCACATATAAAGTGTTCAACCATCCGGTTCCACTTTCTGGAGCACCTATCACTGCTGCTATGCAGCAATGGATTGATCACCCATATGTTGCTTCTGCATCTATGGAGGGTGATAGTTCCGGTGATAGTGAGGGTACTGAGACCCAGACTGTTGAAGATCGTGTGGCTGAAGCAGAGCACACAGATTCCAAGGACACAGACTCAACTCAGTTTGTGCACTTGGAGTCAGACTCAAACATTCCTGAGTCTGTTCCATCTTCAACAGAAGATGCAGGTAGTACTTCTTCTTCATCTGAGGACATGGATATAGATCAACCTTCTTATCCTAGCCCATCCTCACCCACAAAAGAGAGTCACAAACAAACCAACCCAGATGAGTCACCACTCACTCTGGAGGAATCACCAGACTCAACCCCAAAAAGTATAGCACAAGTGGAATCATCATCCATGGAATTGGATGTCAATAGAACACCTTCCAGTGTTGTAGTCCATTCCACTGCAGCTCTGCTAGAGTCTGTGGTGCCAATGGCTACCCAACTGACCCAACCTACACCTAGTTTAGTCAGCTTGGATACCCACATTACTGCTACTACACTGACCCCTGTAGTATGCATTGAAGAAGATGCTCCAATCCTGAGCACTACCACCCCCTCTTTACCCCACTCACAATGGCTGAGCCCATAATGACCACTAGTCCTGTACTAGTTCACCTTCCAGTGAGTCTTTTCTTACACCCCTCTGCACAGATCGCCAATGCCCCAGTCATGTCACAGACTGAGGTACAGATCTCATCTTCTTTGCCTGATGAACTACCATCTTATCACCAGATGGTTAGTGAAGGCATACCAACTTCCACATCAGTTGCCAGTGATACTGTTCCATTACACCAGGGACTGTTTGAGGCAACAGGTGCAACACAATCATTTCCCAGTGATATCTTCTCCTATCACCGGATTAGATCTGAGGGAACAACTACACCACTCAATGCCTATGATCGCTTTTCCATGCACAGGACACAGAGTGAGGCAAAGAGTGTAACCCCAAAAGATTCCAGTGATCTTGCTCAGTTACAACATGAGTCAAGTGAGGAACATATACCATCACCCAATTCTAACCCTTCCAACCAGACCCAGTCTGTGCCTTCTAGTACACTTAATGATGTGCTTTCTGCCGTCAACAAGTTGTCTGAATGGGTACAGACTGAGTTCAATAATAATAAGAAAGAGCTATAGAAGATGAAGCATCTAGTCTCTACTATGGTGGATAAAGTGGATATGCTGGAGGAGAAGGTATCCAATAGGTTAGATGAAATGCAGACCACCCTCTCAAACTTAGTAGATGATGTCAAAAAGGGGGAGAAGATGAAGTATGGGTCTGCAGAAGCTAAAACCTCAAAAGATAAAGATTTAAATAATAAATCCTTAGATTTAGGGGGAGATAGCAGTGAGGGAGATGATGGAGATGATGGACCCGAAGGTGCTAGGGTGAAGTCTTAGACTGAAGCTCAGTCTGTGCCACAGACTGAAAATATGAGTGCACAGACTGAGGGGGAGCAAGAAGGATTGCAGGCAGGTGAACATACTGAGATGGTTGCACAGACTCAGGGGGAGTCATCCATTGTCTTACACATAGACCCAATTGCAACTATCTCAGCCCAAGGTCAGATGGAGTTAAAGAGACCAAGGGAAGAGGAAGAAGAAGAAAATGTTCAACCACTGCAGATCAAAAGAGCCAGGAAGACAAAATGAATGGCCAGGAGGATTCCTGAAAGGGATATCTTTGATTCCCAACCAAAGATGAAGGGGATCAAGACCTGGGATCAATTTGTGAAGCTGGCTGAAGAACAGGACACTGATGGTGAAGATGATGATGCCATTAATCCTGATTGCAGTTCTGAGTCTGAGGTATTTAGAAGATCAGATGATGATGAAGATGATGCTACTTTTGGAGGTGTAGATGAAGGTGCTTCAAAAGTCAAGACTGGAGAGTCAAAGTCTGTGCCCTCTGAACCTGCACAGACTGAGACACAGCATCTGACACAGACTCAGAGCTCTGAACAACAAGCAGCAAGCATTGATGCTCTAATCATCAGTGCTGAAGCCATCCAAGCTGAAGCTAATCTTGCTAGATCAACCACAACAACCAGAATACTGCCTCCAGGTAGAAGTGAACTTGAAGATAGAATGCAATGGAGAAGTGCTCACCTGATTAGCACTTATCCTGGGTCAAGCTCTACCATGGAAGAAGTTATGGATAAGGGTAAGGGCAAGGAGATTGCCTTATCCAAGCAGGAAAGGTTAAGCAAGATCAAGAAGATGGTGGATGATCATGCTGCTGGCACAAGAAATCCTGAACTGACAAATCTACAGGATGAACTCTTGCAACAAAAAGCTACTGCTCAAGGTATGTCTTTAACTGAGTACTTAAATGTACTAACTGAAGAAGAGCAGAAGCTGAAGGAAGCAAGATTTGTTGATATGCTCTCCAAAGAATTAGAAGATGAAAGTTGTTCACAGACTCAAACCAGAAGGAGTCAAGTTGAGCAACAAATCAAGGAAGATGAAGAGCTGTCAACAAGGTTACAGAAGATAGAAAGCCTGAAACCAAAGCTACAAGCCACTTTCCAAAAGTCAAAGCTCAAGCAGAAAATTAGAGAATGTCATCTGAACAAGATTGGACAGAAATTGAAGCTGGAGCTGACTTTGACCAAGAGCAAGAAGATGATATGGGTGGATGAACTGTACACTCTAGGGCTTAAGGAATGGCAATCCATTGCCAATCTTTTGAAGAGTGCAGCTGACAAGGAATTAAAGAAAGAAGTTCTGGATGAGCTATCTTACCTGATTGAGCTAGTTCTCAGTCTGGGGCTCATCTCAGAAGAAGAATACAAGTTGTTTTGCATAGCAAACAACTTTGTAATCAAGAAGAAGTCAGCTGGGTTATCCATAGAGAATGAGCAGAGAAGGGAGCATCCTCTACCCAAATGTATCATTTTCATTGATAGATCATATGTACAGACTGACAGCATTGAAGGTCTGTGCTATAGAGATATCAATGGGATAGAGTGTTTCTATGATCAGAATAGGTTATATAGAGAGTCTCTTCTGCACTGCATTGCCCTGCTGAAGGAATGCAAACATTCTCAAGCCAGACCATTCAGAAGAAGACTGATTAGCTGGTTATTCAACAACCTTTCCCAAATCAGGATGATGATTGGACTTGAAGATATCTGCAAGAAGATCATCCTAGAGTATCAAGAATTTGAAGACAAATCTGATAAGGAAATGGAAGAACTGTTGAAGAGGAAAGTGGAGAAGATGAAAGAGATCAAGGCTCAGAGAAAGAAGTGAAGATTGTTAAATTTTTGATTTACAATTTCATGTAATAATTGTAATATTCTTGTAAACTGACTATGACTTTGACTTTATGTATATAAGTCTAAACTCATAAGTTATGCTTTACTTTAGTATTTATAATTTCTCTATTATCTTTTGTAAATAGATTTTGACATCATCAGATAGGGGGAGATTGTTGGGAAAACAATGATCAAACCTACATTATAAATCTGAGGAGTCAAAATCTAACTTAGTTGTATTCAGGAAACTTAGTGAAATTTCTGAGTCTGTGTTTCTGAGTCTGTGCTACACAGACTGAAGAATGGTTTCTGAGTCTGTGCTGCACAGACTGAAGAATCTCACAGACTGAAAGCCATGCTCTTCTTGAAGACTTATGAATTCATCATCTGAAGAATGAAGATTGAAGACAGAAGACTTCACAGACTGAAGATCACAGACTGATGATCACAGACTGAAGAGCACAGATTGAAGAATGAAAGTACAAATGTACAGAAGATATTCTTCTTTCCTTAGGCTAGATACAACTGATAAGATGTTTGAGAAAGGTCAAACATCGAACAAAGGTTTTCTTCTCAGCAAAGAAACCTTTTACCTTTTGCTTTTTCCAAGAAAAGCAAAAAGGGTGGCGTGCAAAATTGCCCAAGATGCATCTGTTATCCCTTGGACAATTATGTAAGCTGGATAATATAGAGTTACACCCAACTCTATAAATAGCAGTTCAAAAAGCACTGCTATGTATCCAAGTATCCAAGTAAACCAAGCACTCAAAGCAAAATAGTATACAAGACCTTTAAGCTTAGGCTCAAAGCATTACCACAGTAACTGTTAAAGTTTGTAGTGATAATTGTATCTTAATATACTAATACTTGGATCGTATTCAAACCATCTGTGTGGGTTTGAATACTTTGTCATCTGTGTGAGACAAACACTTTATTGTGAATAATACTTTGATTCATAATAAACTCTGTGTCAAAATTAATCTTGTTTTCCGCCTAGATTAATTTAAACTTGTTTGATATAAAACTTGGATATAATCTAACACGTTAAGATAACTGTTATTTAATCTGTATCTAAGTTTTGAGAACCTTGTGACCCAACAATGTTTTCAAAATATTTGTTGGGTTTCGTTTGGTTGTCGAATTCGATTCGCGCGTTTTCATTGCGTTCGGTACGCTTTATATGAAACGTATAAATGTTTCGTATATTATAACATAATAATAATATAAAGGTAAATAACTACTATTTAATTACAAAATAGATTTACGTTATTTATAAAAATATTCTCACAAACATTCGCGTTTTGTCGGACTCCATCTGATTGTCATCGCGCAATAAAAACAGTTGCGTATGTGTATATATATATACAAGCGGTTACAAGTATTTAGCCTGATTATAAACTAAATACTCGTAATAATGTTTCTAGCTTAAGGTAAATACCACCCTTAAGTGCCAGTTGTCACAAAACGGTGCAGGTGGTTCTGTCATTTTTTATTTCAGCGAACAACGAAGAATTGTTTAAGACGTTGATGTCGTTATTCGAACCCGCTGATGTAATGTAAAAAGTTATGTTTTTACGTACATTATTACTCGCTATCTGAGCTATTACTTAGTGAAAATATTTTAAAACAATACTTATTTACTAAAATTCACTAAAGTGGTTCAAATAAAGACGTTGCAACAAAAATCAGTTAAAACGATCAAATAACAGGCAAAACAAAGAAAAATAATCTACACCTGATTCCTCCATCAATAATTATCCTATGACATACATATCCTAACTTATTGCATATAATTCATAGGTAGTTACGAGATCAAAGAATCAAGAATCATGCGAAACAGATAGAAGACGGAGAAGATACAACACCCGAAAATCAACCGAACGCATTCCGAGCATCTACAAGCTACACATATCCAAAATTCATGATTTTGATGTCATTAGAAGCGTAACGGGATTTCGAGAACATAGGCGAAAGAATCAAGCAAAACGGGCAAGAAACGAAGAAGATACGCGCGAAACAAGCAACGAATAAAGCACCGAACAACGGGTAAAGGCCAAACGACCTAAGGGATACCGTATACGGCCTCCCCTATACCGTATACGGCCCCTAGGATGCCGTATAAGGCCTCTAGGGTGCCATATACGACCCCCTTGGCCCTCCGATGATGCCTTTTTTTGGTTATTTCGCGATTTCGGGCTATTCCGGACTTGTATCTTGTGCATAAAGACATGTACAGGGTGCTAGGGACTTTTGCCTATAAATAGGGAGCCTAACCTCCCCATTTCTAATCATCAAATCATCTCTCAATCATCAAAATCTCACAAATAATTTCACACACTTGTTTCTCTCTCTAGAAAACTAGAGAGATTTAGTTAGCGGTTAGAGTCTAGAGGAAGGTTTTAGCTTGGTAATCTCGTTGTAACGATTTGTTAAGTTCAGACTATTATAATCCTCAATGTTACGCTACTTAATTCCCGGTGATATCTATTTCTCTCTCTACTGTTATAATGTCTACTTTGCATGTTATTTCAGTATATGTTTTGATTATTGCCATGGTTATTACTTAGTTTAATAATGTGATTGTTGAAATGTAGATATTAGGAGTAGGGATGACGTTAAATTAATATCTTAATCATATACGATTGGAAATTGTTATTCTATGTATCCGGTTAAGCTTATCCTGAATCTAAACCTAATTCCCCATTCACCCTTTCTAGTTTTTCACGTGACTATTGCCTTAGTTAGAATCTGATCAATCCTAGCTACGAATATATAGGTTATCTATGTTACAGTATGAAGCTATGAGATCTCCACAAAACGGCCCTGTACTTAGTATAGCGTTGGAAATACCTCTGGTAAAGTACAAATACGTGGAAGCTAAGGAAATGTCGTAGGTCCATCTCATCGTGAATTACCTGGAAGTCACCCTTCTAGAACATGGTCTAGGGAACAATAAAGCTGTGGAAATACTTATCGTATTGCACACCGTGAGTAGACCTAGGGATGAACGACTGATGGCAAAGGAGGGTTTAATTTATGACGGAAGTATTTGCGCTTACAATAATTGAATACGGAGTTCTGAAATGAAAGCAAAGACTCGGCTGTAGTCTCAGATGCTTAAACAGCTTAACTCCACATAACTAATAGTTTAAAATGCATAGAATGCAATTAGTATTAGTCTTAATAAAATCAATTAGACATAGGTGTTAAGAAAGGTCAGAAGATAAATTACGGTCTGTTGCCTCATTCCTGCACCCCGGATACAATTATCCTAAGAGGGTCACTTGGTCTCTTAAAGACAGTGAGGGGGTTACAAAACAGCCTTGTCTGATCATAATCACGATAACCTAGGATTCAGTGACATATGCTTTTAGAACTAGACTAAAAACATAGGGTCCCAGTGTTTACACTGAATGCCTGTTTTGATACTTATCAAGGAAAATCTCTAATCAACTTTATAATGAACATCATCCCGAAACCTTAATTATCATAGTTTCAGCAATTACTCTCTACCTGTCTGCTAAAAATCTATCGTTACTTTCAGTTATTTAATTTTATGCAATTAGATATATTAGAAAACCAAAAACAAAACCTACCTATCTTTTAAATTCATCCTATTAAAGCGAATTTATTTTAGGTAGCCCAATTCAATTCAATTCGTTCCGATTTTAAGAATGACACTCGAGCTATACTTACTGCTTACTCAAAAGGTAGGTAGTACTTATAGTTTGAGCCCCAGCTCATATAAATATTAAAACTTTCACAAACGACGCGGCCGTCCGGCGATCGCGACTCCCTCATGACAAGGGGTCGATAAAACGACCGTCAAGGCGGCTCGACGTCACTCGCAGTACCAAAATATGCATGTCATATCCACATATTATATGAAGCCACCGCTTCAATCATGATTGTCGAATGTCCGTGATCACATTCGACCGACATCTTTCCGACCATTTTTAAGTATACTCATCTAACATATCCGGAAACGTCCCGTACGCCAAATGTCTTATGGCGGACGTGCAATTTTGTAGAGTAAATCCTTGCTGCCTAGTGCATTCGGACGTTGTATAAAATACATAAAGTGTTTAGGAATAGGTTTGGAAGAATAATTTGATATACCTTGTACTATTCAGATGAACAACTTCCAGCACATACGAAAACCTCTTTTAAAGACGCTAGGAGGATACTTTGGATTGTCGGAAAAGTAATCCTCCACCAAACGTCTCCAAATAAGTGTTTACTTTCATGTTTTAACCAATCGAAATATACTTTAGTGGGTAGATATGTTATTTGATTGATAAAAAGTGTAGTTAGTGGAGAATTCTAAAACTGTGTGTAAAGTCAAAGTGAACACTTTGACTGGGACGGAGGGAGTACTTCTTATCTCGTTGATGTATGTAGCAAAGAGTTTTTTATTTTGTAGAGGAAATATTTTGTTAAAAAAAATCCGATAACTTATAAGAAATTTGGAGGCAATCAATGATTGTAATTAGTTAATTGAATTTTAATTTTGAATGATATTAAATAGAATATTTAATATAATTATGAAATTTAATATTTTTTAAAACCATTATTTACGATGTCATTATCTCCTTAGTTAAGAAATCAAAGATTGTAATTAGTTAATTGAATTTTAATTTTGAATGATATTAAAAGAAGATTTAATATAATTATGAAATTTATTATTTTTTAAAACCATTATTTATGATGTCATTATCTCTTTAGTTTTAGCTAATTTGATAAAATTAAGCAATCCTATTAGCTAATTGGATTTGTGATGACATCATCAAGAGTTTCTTATAATATATTTAAGATTATCTCACTCAATAGTTACATTAAAATTTTGTAACTTAGAGGTGAGTTTAAATAAGAATGTTAAAAACTAAAGGAATGAGAGAAACATTAAGATTGTTCAATTTCATTAATCATAATTATTGATACGGGCCTTTTCCACATAAAAGAGGAATCTTTTGTTACATTAGAAGCAGAAGTGATGTGGATTATTCAAGAATCGAAGTTGATGATTCAAAAATGTTATTACTTGAATTCGAAGTTCATAATTAATTCGACTGGATAAATCGTAGCAATGCAATAATTAAGTCACAGTTCATTGAGGAATCGCTTTTGATCTTTTTTATTGGGGCCTACAACTTCTCCGAACTAACTAGCATCCCTTTCCACTAATAGATACTCGCCATAGAGATAGAATTTTTCAATTCTAACACACTTGTGAGGCGTTTATTTGTGTCAGGGACCATGGATATGTAACTGCTCAATATATCCTCTTACCGCCTAATGTAGAAATCGCCTATTTAACTGCTAAAAATGTATTAAAAAATTAAAAAAAAAAACTTTAACGAAAAAGTTGTAAAAAAATATTATCAAAAAAAGATTATAATTTGTTTTAGAAAAAAAGTGGGTGAAAAAGTAGAAGAGAGGAAGAAGGAAGGAGAGAAGAGGAGGGAAGGAGGAAGGGATGAGAGAAATTAGGGGAAAGATGATGAATACTTGTCACTTTTTCATTGACTTCCTATTTTCCTACCTAATATTCCTTTTGTATTAAATACAATTCCAAAAATTATTATTAGATGAGTTGTTTTAACGAAAGTAATGGTTTATATTCCACAAGTTGTAATTCATGTTAATTCAAACATATTGGACATCCTAGAATCATTACTTATGATAGGAACCGTATCAACGATTTATTTCATTTTTAATTTCAATATATATACATTTTAAAAAAACAACAATACAAAAATTATTAGAATATGATACTCTTAAATATGAGATTGATTATATATATAAAAACGAGCATTTTTACCGTTATAAGAAGTGTTCATATTTGAACGTTCCATCTATTTATATTTATTCTCAAAGTTTGTTGTCACAATTGTGATTATGATTGATGGACCTTGTTTGAATTCACCCAAACAACAAAATTAAGGTCAAGTCTTCATAATGATCACCTAAACTTAGAGTGAAGGGAGTGAGTATATGTGACACAAGATAGTAAGAAACCATTTTGAAAGTTACCACTCCCCCTTTAATATGGTTTACAAAATGGTTCAATCAAAATGGTTAGAACCAAATTGAAAAAGTGGATCCAACACTCAATTAAATAATAATAAAATTCTTTTTATATAATTGATAAATCAAGAGTAAATATTATGTGGGTCTAATTTTCAATGTGAAAATAATGTGATGAATACATGTAAAAATGAGTGTCAATTTGGTTTTCAGTATGGTAATGATGTGGCGCTGAGCTGACAACCTTTTTTCAGTGTGATGGAGTTACCACTCCCTTCTCTCTGGTTAGCCCACTTGTGTCATTCGGTTGGATTAATCGGCTTTCAAGTTATATTGTTCGGGTGTTAATCGGGTTTTTCATATACTTGCAAGTTGCAATAAATATGTGATTGACAGGGGCGGACCCAGCTTGTTGGGTGATGGGAGAGAGCCCAATCCAAAAGGCCCGAGTAGTGTTAAAAGTTTCAATTGATTTAAGCAGGCCCTCTAACCCAATATTAGTTGGGGATTGATTAGAATTATGTCTTGTACATCCCATTTTATACATGTCAAATATTATGTTAAGCCCATCTTTATGCATATCAAATATCAATTTGGTGAGTTTATTTTGCAATTAATATACTGTTTTGTTCAGCTTTTTATTAGTTTCATGCTGTTTTGATGCAGTTTTTTTGGTCTTGTTTTAGGCGGTTTTTGGTGCTATTTTTAGTGATGAGTTGTCTAGTTTTTTTCCTGTTTTGGCAACTATGTAATATATTCCATTATGCATAAAAGTAAAGAACATAATTAATTCGTTATAAAAATTCTTGTAAAATAAACAAATTACTTTCGTCTATTTTAACAAATAACAACAATATTTAGTTATTTACATCCCAAATCAAACAAAATTCCCCAAGAATGAATAAAAATCAAATAAACGGTACCCAAACTTTCCACACTTTCACATCACAATCCAAACTCCCACTATAAACAACATAAGATGTACCACCATTTCCACCACCGGTACAACTATCCATTGCAGCCGTTAAACATTTAACCGGCCCGTTATGCCCTTCCAACACCCCGACCCGACTATACTTTTTACCATCGATTCCCCTTCTCCAAATTCTAACCGTTTTATCCGCTGACCCACTTACCACCAAATCACCCACAACCCCAACACACAAAATCGCCACACTATGCCCTCTTAATGCACCCGCTACCACCATATGAGCCCCACCTTTTACCCACACAATAATAGACCGGTCACATGCGCCCGAATACAAAATCGACCCGTCCGAACTCAACGCCAAGGCATTAACCGCGGATTTATGTTTTTCTAAAGTGTCTACTAATTTATGTTTTTTTTCTCCTTCGTTTATTTTCCACACTTTTATTTTCCTATCGGCGGAACCTGTGTAAACGAAACTGTCTGGGCCCACCACAATGGCGTTTATCGCGTCATCGTGTGCGTTCCATATGGATTCCAAACACTTGAAATCGGATGTCCGCCAAATCTTAAACGTTCGGTCCCACGAACCGGAGTATAACAAACTCCCGTCACGTGACACTGCCAATGCTGACACGGCATCGACGTGATTCACCCACGTGCTTCTCTTATGCCGCCGTATTTTAACGTAGTTTTTAGCTGAGAGCATTTTCGTTACGCGATCATTTAACGTCGGTAACGTCGCTACGTATGCCGATGTCATCGTTTTCTTATCATTATCGTTATCGATTTTCCATACGCATATTTTATGATCTTGATGGCCGGTGAATAACTTGTCACCGGAAACCACCATTGACTTCACGGCGGATTCTCCGTACGCGATTAAATTGTTTGATGTTGACTGTACCGGGTCGCAAGGCCAGATCCGGATTTGGTTATCGGAGGATCCGGAAATAAGGTGTTTTCCGACGAGGGCAAGAGATGAGATGGATGACGTGTGTGCTTTAAAAGTGGTGATGTATTGGTGGTTAACGGTGGTTGATGATTGTTTTGTTGTTAATGAAGAAACTGAAGCTAAACTTTGTTGTGAAGAAAGTGAATTATTGGAGTCCGGTTGATATTCCGGTGAGATTTCATGGTCTTTTGAAAATGGCCGGTGACATTGTAGAAGGCCCATTTTTTTTGTTTGATTGAAATTAAATGAAGTGTATGAGGAACAGGAGTTTGGGTTGGAGGTATTTAAATACCACATGTACAAGGGGAAGTAGCGTACGGCGCATATATATTTAAAAAATAAAATTTACTCGATTAATGAAAGTGGATGGTGGGACCTACAAGTAGAGTTGTATGTGAATAGATTTGAAGGAGTGATGTACGGGTGGATAGAAGTTGGCAACTCGTATAGCCGCCGCCGCGTGATCAGGGGTTGGGTCCGATTCTAGTTCCTGTGCCTTGGGCTTTCCTCGCGTATTTTCTTGTAATAATGGGAGACGATTTATACACACCACTAAAAATTGTTTGTAAATCACTAATTGTAATTTATAGTGTTGTACTATGTAAAATCATAAAGCACAATTAATGATGTTAATTGTAGCATAGGTGATCGTTGTCAAAAGTAAGATAAAAAGTACGAAGTGTGAAGTATATGTTGTTTTTATTCTTTTTAAAAAATTTAGAGTATTGATTTTGTATATTTAAGTGTAGTCAACTAGTCACGATGAAAAGGACATATAATATTTTGGGAAGTGATAAATATAAAATGAATTTTGATTTATAAAATTAAATTGTGTATTAATGAGTTGTACTATATGCATTAAATGTGTATATTTTGTTGTATAAATCAAAATTCATATTGTATTTATAATCACTCTAATATTTTAGTTAATGGGTTTAAAGCACTATTAATTAATTTAATTTTAATCTTAGTAATATTATAACAAGATGCTTGATCATGGTTAGTCACTTGCTTCATAGCCTATGTTTTAATATTTGATAGTTATGGAATTACGATTTTTTGTTTAGTTGGTTTGGACAGAAAACTAAAAATTTCAACTTAATCTTTGACTATTTGTGTGATTTTATATATATATAGCTATGTGCGTGTCGAAATGTATCATAGACCCCGATAAGAATTATTTAGGTAAAAAGGGGTTATCGACTATCTGATATCCCCAACTCCCCAACTGATCGGTCTTACAGTCAACATGAAAGTTATAATTCGTGATTAAAGAAATATATTGACGTGACTTTATCATGTGATTTAATATAACAATAAGAAAGATGACTTTGTATATAATCTGAAGTTATCAAAGAGAACTGAGTTTAATATATACGAAGTAGATATAAGATATTCAATTTTATATTTCTGGTAAAGTTTTTAAATAACAAGATATTATTGCAAGTTGCCAATTGGGTATGTTCTTCCAATTTTTTTGGAATATAATGTGCCTACGGGCTTTAGGACCAATCTTCTTCCTACCTTCATTTTGCAACTTGTGTATATACAAACATACACATAAAAACATACAAACATATATTTGTAAAAAAGGTTTAAAAGGCAAATGGTCCCAAAGTCCAAAACTGATAAATGTCCCAATTAGACCACATAAATTAGTCTTACTCCAAAGGTGTAGATTGGTCCCTAAAGAAACATCATTATTAATAATGTATATAAGGACGTTTTCAGTTGGTTCATAAAAAATTAAGCTTTATGAAAATCAATATAATTAATGGTTACAATTATAGATTGACAACGTACTTTCACTTTTGTTTCAATGTAAGTAACGAACTGATATTATTATCAATGTAGGTAACATACCCGTAAAAAGTGCTACCGATTAACAATGTACTTTACATAACCTTTTCAAGGTAGGTATTGTACTTATAATTGAAATTATTAAATTGATAACAAAATTGATTCATTACCTACATTGGTACAAAAGTAAATTAAATAAGTTCAGCTTGATAAACTTATCTAATAAGACCACTCACAATCGTTGCTTGTTCAATTTTGTCAGCTCAGCGTCACGTCATCACAACCAAAACTGATGAGAGACTGACTAAACACTGACAACAGTCCTTTCTTCAGTTTAATTTCTGGGACCCACTGACTGTTAATTTAATTTTTTAAACATAAATTAAATAAAAACTCTTTCATTAAACTTAAAAAACATACATTAATTAAAATGAAAATATTACAATAATTAAAATAAAACAATACAGTAATTAAAAAAAATACATTTCTTAAAAACAATTAAATAAACTAAGCACGATTTTGACGACGGAAGCCACGTGGGAGGTGCCAAATGTGTTTGATAAGAGCATTGCGAAGTTGACGATGAACCTTTTGGTCACATAGTTCCTTGTCCATGCGCATTTGTGTTTCAACCCTCTCATCCCACGTACGTCTTGGTCTTTTTATCGGATCCGACGGATAATCTTCCTCAAGTTGACATATATTGCGTCCGTTGTTTTTGGTGATCATGTTGTGTAAGACGACACAGGTGTACATGATTCGTTTAATTTTGTTGACGCTATATGGCCTTGCAGGATTTTTAATAATTGCCCAACGTCCTTGAAACACTCTGAATGCGCGTTTTACATCTTTTCGTGCCGATTATTGGTACCTCTTGAACTTCATATTCTTTTCCTTTATCGGACATTTAAACGACGTAACAAGAGTAGCCCACTCCAGATAAATTCCGTCGGCGAGGAAATATCCTTTCGTAAAGGTTTGGCCCGCAATAGTAAACGGTTCTGCGGGCGCTCTATCTAGTAGTAGATCATTAAACAAATCCGATTCATTAAGGACATTGATGTCGTTGTTTTAACCGGCCGGACCAAAATAAGTGTGCCAAATCCACTAATCATAAGAGGCAACCGCTTCGAGTATGATTGTTGGATACCCATGATCACCTCGCGTGTATTGACCTTTCCAAGCTATCGGACATTTTTTCCACGGCCAATGCATACAATTGATGCTTCCGAGCATACTCAAAAAACCATGCAGCTCTTGATGTTTGACTTGTAAACGTTGAACATCTTGGAGTGTTAGTTTTCTGAGGTATTCGCTCGAGAATAGATGAAGTATACACTTGCAAAAGTTATTCAAACAATCGTATGATGTTTGTTGACCCATGTGTAAATATTCATCAAAAGCATCGGCCGCGATACCGTACGCCATTTGGCGTACAACGGACGTTACCTTTTGGTAAATGTTGAAACCAATTTTACCGGTAGCTTCATGGCCTTAACGAAAATAAGTAAAATAAGGAGGTATTGGTAGTTGAGCGTAAGATGTTATAGCTTGACATAAATGGAGAAACAATGGCCGACTCATCCGAAATCGTCTTCGAAAGTAATCCGGCGAGAATGTGGAGTTTGGGTCAAAATAATCTTGCCACATACGTTCGCCGGTTGCGTGACGATTTCTGTGTAAGTATCTTCTTAGTACTCTTGGCGGCCGACTAGAAGTTTCAGCAACATTTTCTTCATCTTGTTGATCAAACGTATCAACAATGTCGAGCATCGCAACCAGATCGAAACATTGCGTGACCGCTAAATATTGTTGCATATAATCGTCTTCGGACGAGCTCGAAGAAGAGCTTGAATCCATTGTTACGATTTATAAAGAAAAGTGTTGAATTATATATAATAATTGGGTGGAATAATGTATTTGGTTGAGATAATGGAAGAGAAAATTGTTTGTGAATTGAAGTTTAGTTGTGAGTTTATTTATAGTGTGTTTGGGGTTGGATAAAAGGGTTAAAAAAATTAAAAAATATATATATATTTTTTAAAAAATCGAATATATTACCGTTATATTTTTTTAATTTTTTTAATTTTTTTTAAAAAACTTAACTGCTACAAAATTAAAAAAATAAAAATTTGCATGTGGGCCCCACTGAACCATTTCTCTTTTCGTGGCCAAATTGATGGGAAGAAACCGACGAAGCAAAACCGTACCAACGGTGTCAATTCGTCGGCCTTCGTCGATGGCGACCGAAGAGTGCCATTGGCAATGCTCAATGAATTGAGCTTTTGTACTATTTAGCCAAAGGGCTAATGGAAGAGTCATGGTGGTCAACATACAAAATTTTTTGATAAATTTCTGTCATTGCATTAAATTAATTAAAGCAAAATAAAATTGTTTTAGACACGTATCTAAAACTGGTCGCTGTATGAGTGACCATTTATTAACTAACCAAGACTTATTTCATTGCATTTAATTAATGAAAATGAGTAGTAGCTAGCAGCACCGACGGTTTTCATGCTACAGGAAAGTACTGATAGATCATATTTTTCTAGTTATGTATGAAAAGAGATCAACTGGACTGTTTAGTTCGATTCTAAATATATTTTACAGGAGCAATTTTACATGTGCCTAAAAAATAGATTTAAACATATACATGAACTCTGGAATTTCACTTATTTTCACGTAGTTTCATTTTTGTTACCAGTCTTGATCCCTTTTTCCGATCAATTTTAGACATAAATTCAAATTAACATACCTTAAATATATATTTTTTTTCCAATAATAAGTTAATTTCGTTAGGATCTTGAATTTCATGTCAGTTTGAGTGTCTACTCTACTTTCGCTCAACTGCGAGGGATGTTAGCCGTTATTATTATTATTATTATTAGTTAATAGTTAATTATATCGGTACTTAGCTTATTATCAGGCTTAACCCGTTTATTATGTATTCTATACTCTGCTTGTATCCATTATTGAATCATGGGAAATTAATACTGAGTAGCAAATTCCATATGACATTTATAGATATTTTACGATAACATAACTAGACAATAGTCGCATGGATACATAATTAGTCAGTAAGCTAGCAATCAAGTGAAGAAGAAAGAAGAATGCACGTTGTATGTGTAGGAAAAATATTTTGTACCCGAATAAAGTTTCATTATTATGACGAATTGTAATACGATACAAAATTACAAACCGTATAATACAAAGGTAATTCCAATGAAATTACTTTACTACATTGAAATAAAACAAAACGAATAAGGGCGAGTAGAAAACAGATTCGCCGTCTGTTTTTCAAGGTAAAACGGCCGAAGCAGAGTACTGCCGTACTTGAACAAGATTCTTGAAAAAGTTGTCGAAATAGTTGCTCGAAAGCTGACCCAAATGTTTGTTCCTCACTTGACCAAATCACTATGTCTCAATGGACTAGAGCAAAGCTAGTAAACTTACAAAATTAAGGTATGAATTTTATGTGTGTATTTCTTTTTTTGTTTTAGGCAAGGTGCGGTGACAAAAGAAATAGGAACAAAAGAAATCAATCAATAAGAGAACAAATTTTCCTTTTTATCATTCTTTTTATCAATGGAGGTGGAAGAGTAAAAAGATAATTTTAATGACAATAAAATTAGTAAATACTCATAGGTTATCTTATAGGTCACATTTAGTTACAACTAATGTCACGTTAACTTGTCACCTTTCAAATTTTTTTGTGATCAATTGTCATTCATGTGTATATTTTCAACAATCTCCCACATGAATGAAATTGATAACCAAAATAATACCAATAACCTGATTTCTCATTCACCTTTCTTTGCGCATCGATATCTCATTCACCTAGAATCTACTTTGCACATATAATATACAATTATGAAGCCTTGACCACCGACCACATAACCATACAAAATATTAATCATAATATTTATATATGTAAATAGTTATATAAGTCCAAAATTGGTGAAAACCTCATTTTCACCTAGATTTTCGAACATGAATAGAAAATCAAACTCCAAAAACACACAAGTTCTATCAAAATTTTCAACAGTTAAACCCTGCATAGAATAGACAGGTGTTACCCTTTGAACATTTCCGTATGAAATGCACTTAGTCTCCTAGCTCATAGTAGACGTGATGTCATTGAACTGGTCTGTCATTTGTGTAGACGACAATACACTTCACAAAGGATTCTCTCCGACATTGTCAAGTTCTCATAGTCGTGTTCATTATGGTCCTGAAACACTAGTCTGATTCTGCGAAAGCTATTAGTAATGATGTCCACTTCTCTCTCACATAGGTGATTCCTTAGAGATATCCAACCGCCTTATGTTTATATCTTTAGAAATCATTAAAAGTCAAATGCTTAGCCTCATATCACTGTCAATATTAGTTATAGAAATAGACTAGGAAGTTAACTAACTTCCTTAAATGGTTAAGACTCCCACAGTGACCTTAGTTTATATAGTTAGGTTGTCATATTAAACCCGAATCTTGGGATCTTTAGTCAACTGGATTAGGTTTTCCTTCATATAAACTATTCAATAAGGGCTTTAGTCTCATTCCCCAACTTCATCTCCTCTCAACTCCATGGTTGTCGGATCCGAAATATTATCATTTAACTTCATAAAGTTAACAAAGATAAGTCTCACAGAGATAAGTTGATCTCTCAAGTGTATCATATATACGTTAGTATACTTATGATCATTTCTAATTAGTTCTTACTCATATGATTCTACAATGTCAAGTTTGTGAACATATTCACAAGGTATCACACTTTATCAATATTGGCTCAAATTAAATAAAATTTTCGCATCAACTAAATCTTATTTTTAGCCTCTCAAATAATGAACCGTGTACTTGACAACAAAATGCAAGACATTCCCCACATTTTTATGTTGTTGTTCAAAAGTTCTCCTTTTTCCACAATCAAATAGGGTTATTATTTTTTCTTAACAAAGCTTTCCTCACGTGTCTTGCAACTTGATATAAGTTTCGGCCATAGTCATATATATCCAATATTATTTTAGTCAATGATGTGGTCAAATGCCCTGATATAAGATTTACATTTTTTTTGTTCCAACTTCATTTTGAGCAATTCTTATTCATAATCTAGGTTTGACCTAGAGATGTCAAATTTAGTAAACTTAACAAAATTTCGCACTCAAATTATAACTCTCAAATTTAAATTCTAATTAGAAAATTCAAAACCCAACATAATATAATAAAAGATAGACATCCTTATGTTTATAATTATCCTAAATGTCATACCTCTGATTGAATTCCATATATAATGGAAACAATCCCCTATCATTTTCGTCATTAGTTGGTTTCACTGTATACCAAATTCACTATTACTAAATGAAGCATTAATTTTGTCTTTACATAAATTCCTCACATTGGAATGTTCATTGGTTAATTGATCTCCGTAGATTATCATCATTAATAAGTTCAAGTCTAGTATACCATAGATCTCAAGACCTAAGCGTAAGAATAGAAGATGCATCATTCTAATTCTCCTTAGCTTTCTTCTAACAAGGAATGTAACACCATGTCCCTTATTAGTAATCATTCTTTTAAAGACAAAATCGACTTTTGAGACTCAAACACCACCCAAACAATGAACATTTAGGAGGGTTTCAAACGCATTTACTCTTGTTACTCATTCAGATATTTCTTTAGAATCATAGTACAATTGTCTTTGATATCTAAAGTTTCACGAATTACCCCATAAAGAGGACTTAACCCAAGTCTAGAGCAAAAGTCATATTATCACTAGAGTACTTGTGAAAAAGTGAATAAAAATAAACATCATACCATATATGACGTTTTCTCGAGGGATGTACACAATTCCCTTGTTATATATTGACACCATGTTGTCAATTTTATTTGTACTCTCGACACTCTATCAAACAACCAAGGGTGATAGAATCGTCTATTAACAAAAATTAATCTTACAAGATTTTGTATATTAGTGTCAAATCTTAAATTCATATTTGATTTTTTCATGTTATGACATATCTTTCACATTGATATGCTAATCGATTTTATAAATTTAAGCCACATTCTACTTAATGTGTTCAAAGTTATTTCCATTGTTTCAAAGCTTAATCCGAGTTATATAATGATTTAACGAATTTCTCTTTCATTTATTGTCATGACAAAACTTGAAAATATAACGAATTTCTCTTTCATGGCATGTACTATGTTTAATATCCACATATATTTAAGTTATTAACAACGTACATTATGTAACACATAAATCATCTAGAACCATTTCATCTCAAGTTTTGTTCTACTATAATAGTTTTAACGGAGTTCACAAATCCCATGACAAACTAGAAAGATAAAACTTAAACATTCTCAAGGACTCTTCGATTTCCTCATCATATATGTCAATTATACAACATAATTATCATTCACCAGTTCGAGTGATGATTGATACAACAGTTCCAAAAGCAAAGAACGAACCGATCTTATCTTGCTTGTAATCACGAGATCAATAATATGTTCATATAATTCCCATCACGGCCCCTTGTGGAAGGCACTTTGATTATAGAAGTTGGAGCTCCCGGCATCCACGATCTCATATTCACGTTTCATTAAGAAACTCAAAACTTAGAACATTCAACAATAAGTTTAACAGTTTTTGATTTAAATAGTTAACAAAACTATCTCATAATTGAGTAGTAAGCCGTTTACAATAGGCATTAACTATTATCAAAGATGGTACTAAGCTTTACACTTTGAATAACAATTATATTTCGAGAGGTACTAAACCTTACATTTTGAATAAAATCTATTCCAACACTAAGACTGCTCCCATCGGTTTTCTTCGGTTGGCAACTGACGAAGGCCGGCGAACCGACGCCATTGGCACAGCTTCGTCGGTTGCTCTGTAGGTTTGATCTCTTCGGTTTCGCGACGAAAGGAAATGGTGGTCGGTGGGGCCCACATGCTATATATATATCTCTATTTTTTTTAAATCTAACCGTTACAATATAAAATAAATTAAAAATTTAAAAGTATATAACGGTAATATATCCGTTTTTTTCGGAAGAAAAAAATATTTTTTTAATTTCTTTAAATTTTTTTAACCCTTTTATCCAACCTCAAACACACTATAAATAAAATCACAACTAAACTTTAATTCACACACACTTTTATTTTCCATTATTTCAATCAAATACATTATTCCACCCAAATATTCTTTACAATTCAACACTTTTCTTTATCATTCTTTCACTTTCAATTCACAAAAAATGTCTAACCCCAACAACAATGATTTCTATCAAAATTTACTCAATCCCATTTACCCCAATTCACCGGCTAACTCATTTTCCACAACTACCTCCAACAATTCACCAACCAGTTTCACATCATATCAATCCCAACCCCAACCATGGTATCCCCAACAACCACGACTATAATATGGCTACCAACCATACCAACAACCACAATACGACTATCAACAACCACAATTCGTGTACCAACCACCACCACAATACGGCTTTCGAGCATACTCTCAACCAAAATCCGGTCAACACTCACACTCACAACCCGAAACCCAAAATGGCGCAGTATCCGAAGACGAAGGCGTACACGAGGTTAATGTCAAGGGTAAAAAAAATAGCACAAACTGGACAGACTATGAAGTCAAAACATTGGCCAAGCGACGGGTCGACAATTTCAAAAACCATGTCGAAGGAAATTCGCAAGCTGATTCACAATTTTGGAACAAAATAGTCTAAGATTAAAATCGGTTAATTTATGTGAAACGCACAAAAAGTCAACTAAACGGTAAATGGAATAAAGTTAAAACCAACATTGTAACACCCCAAATTTTGTAAATAATATTATAAATGTATATTACTTAAATAATTATAATTGTGTTGAATGTTAAATTACAAATACTATTGAATGGATTGAAGTTATAAGTAATAGGGTTAGAAATGTAGATGAGCTGAAACTTTAGGGGCCGAAGGTGTCAAATGATGTAAGTTAAGGGGGGAAGTGAAAAATACATAATTTATCTCCATCTTCTTTAAAATACTGAAACACATTTTCTATATGTGTGTGTGTATGAATGAGAGGGAGAAAGAAAGCAAGAAGGAGAAAACGAAATTCAAGCTAGGATTATTGAAATTTAAGCTTCTACCCTCTTGATTCTTCAAATATAAGGCAAGAACACCTCTCTTAACCTCTTAATTTAAGTTGTTTATGCTGTTTAACTATAAACCCTAGAATGAGAAATTTGGAGTTTGGAGAAAAAGGGGTTAATTGATATGGGTATTGAAGTATATTAGTTATTTAATAGCAAGTAAACTTAAAATTTGATGATTTAGGTGCTAAAGAGTTAAGTAAGAAACTATGGGTGATTATTGAAATTTCACCTAGTATGAATGTACTTGAAATTTGAGTTGATAGTGGTTGTAAGGAGTAGTTGTTGTTGGTGACAGGCCCTTTCTCCTATGTTTATGTGTTTATGTTTTGTGATAAACAAAACTAAACAGAGAGATATGATAGACTTTTGTAAAGGAAAACAACAAAAAACTACGTCTCATTCAATGAAGTAGAAGGCTATATATATATATATATATATATATATATATATATATATATATATATATATATATATATAGCCAATACATTCTCAGCAAAGAAAAGAAAAAGTAATCTACTAGTAATCCACGTTTTCCTACATTCCAGCAACAAACATCACATTCTAATAGAGGCCCAACATGACCTATTCAGCCCACATCCCACGTACCCATGCAATTCCTAATGAATCGGTCATGTTTACTTTTTCCTTTATTCAATTACTAGATAAAAACAAAACTAAAATAATTATCAAGATTATATCCAACATTCACCCCCATAATCTTGACGATCTTGACCCGTTAATTTTCAAAGTAAAGCCGGTTCTTCCTCTTGGATCAAGTTTGCTTCGTTATCTTTGTCTTTCCACTTTGTACACTCACTTGCAAAGTGTCTAAAATTTCCACACTCATAACACCGAAACCCACTTTTGTCACCTCGACCATTTCCTCTTCCTCGGCCTCTTCCACCTCTTTCATAGTTCCTTCCAGTCCTCTTCCGCGTCCACTACTTTCACCATGCTTTTGTTCACTTGCCAACAAAAGTTGACCTTGCTCTTCATCCTTTGCTTCAAGACTTTAAAGCCTTTCTTCATAAGCTTTAACCCTTCCAACCGCTTCTTCAAATGGCATAGTTGCAAGATCAGAATATTGTTCGATGAGAACTACAATTGGCAAGTATTTCTTGGGAACCGAATTGAGAAACTTTCTTACAATCACCTCATCTTCAATTGTTGAACCAAGACTTTTGAATTTAGCAACAATGCCACTTATCTTGCAGGAAAAGTCATTGATTGATTCATTGTCTTTCATCTTCAACATCTCCAATTCGTTTCTTAAAGTTTGCAATCTTGCCTTTTGCACCCGTTCAGCTCCTATATACCCAACCTTGATTGATTCCCAAACATCTTTCACATTCTCGTGTTTTGCAACCTGCAAAAGAACATTCTCCGGTAGGGTTTGAAAAATTGTACCTTTAGTGGTATAATTTTTCTTCTCATCAACCTCGTCTTGAGTTATGGCATCCCAATGTCCATATGCCCTTAAAACGGTTTCAATCATATTAGACCAAGTAGTGTAGTTAGTCTCGGTTAATTTTGGACATTCAAACGGAACATTAGTACCTTGCTCACGAACCACAATTTCTTTTATTTCTCCTGTCATTCTTTTTCTTTTCTTGCTTCTTGCTGCCTTGCTTTCTTGCTGAATTTCTTGGTGACTTCTTGCTGTGATTTCTTGCTGTGATTTCTTGTTGATTTCTTGCTGTGATTTCACAAAAAAATCTTGGTGCTTGCTTCTTTCTTCTGATCATCGACTGATCAGCCTTACTACTTGCTTGTAAACCTATCTTCTACGTCTTCATGAGCCTTCTGGCTCTGATACCAAGTGTTGGTGACAGGCCCTTTTTCCGGTGTTTATGTGTTTATGTTTTGTGATAAACAAAACTAAACAGAGAGATATGATAGACTTTTGTAAAGGAAAAAAACAAAAAACTACGTCTCATTCAATGAAGTAGAAGGGTATATATATAGCCAATACATTCTCAACAAAGAAAAAAAAAAGTAATCTACTAGTAACCCACATTTTCCTACTTTCCAGCAACAAACATCACATTCTAATAGAGGCCCAACATGACATATTCAGCCCACAGCCCACGTACCCCATGCAATTCCCATGCAATTCCCATGCAATTCCTAATGAATCGGTCATGTTTACTTTTTCCTTTATTCAATTACTAGATAAAAACAAAACTAAAATACTTATCAAGATTATATCCAACAGTTTGTTAAATGATAACTTAGCTACTTATAGATTTCTTGGTGTCATGAATTAAGTGTATGATCAATTAGCTAGAGATGTTGGTGTGGGGTAATACACTTGAATCCTAGCTAGTTAGATGTTAATAAGATGCAATTGATTTGTAAGTAACTCTTGTATGTGTATTGACATGTATAGCTGGTTGAAAGTGGAGAGAGTTTGCTTGTGCATATTTGATCACAATTGAAAGGTAAGTAATGGAATTGTATGTAATTAAGTGGTAATACTTTGGAATTGTATGTAATTAAGTGGTAACACTTGGATTACAATGAGTAGTCAAGTGTGTGCCATTTGAGGTTGTTAATGAAATAGTGCCATTGAGATACAAGAGTATTCAATGAGTGCCTTGATGATGGAATTCAACGAGTGGTGATTGAGATACAAGAGTATTCAATTAACCATGGTCTTGACACCATGAGATGGACTCTCTTAAGTCAATTGTATGAAATTGAGGATCCATAATTTATTGGTTATGTTGTAAAATTATTAATAATTATGTTAATGTCACGTTCCTTACTTACTAAGCATATTGGCTTACCCTATTTATTGTTGATGTATGTAGGTGAGCCTAGTGGGTCAAGGGACAATTTGGGAAAGAGACCCAAAAAGGAGTAGTGATGGACTTGCTACTCGACAGTAGTAAGTATTTCCTTCAATCATGCTCTCGATACGTAATGAAGCCCCTTTTTGAGAAAATGTTGGTGATGTGGGTATAACTATCTTTGTAATTAAAAAGTCAATATGAGAATGTAAACTTGAGATGTGTAGTAATAATGTGGTTTGGGTCGAAATTATTACTTTGAAATGTTGAACTTGAATCACTTAAACTTTGGTTTTTGGTGATGGGTATTATGAAAATGAGTTTGTAACTTGTTTTAAGATTGTAAATTAGTGATAGAAATGTCAAGTTAAAGTTTTTGAAAAAGTTTGGTAATGAATGTGTATAGTTGAATTGGAGTATATGCAAACTATTGAATCTTTGGTATGTTCGATTGACGAAAACAAAGCTAAATGTATTTGGGGGTATGTTATTTAAGCTTGTCAAAAGAATTGATAAAAGTGCAAAAAATGGTCATTTCATTTTGGGTCAAAAACCTGGAGAAATGAGTTGTGTTGAAATCTGAAATGCTGCTGCAACTGGGTAGTACCCGGCGGGTAGATTGGGTACCAGGTGGGTACTGAGTTTACCCGTTAGGATACCCGGCGGGTATGCTATGCCCAATCTGGTAACCCCTTTGTAAAATGGAACAGAGAGTTTAGCCTTGAAAGCTACCCGGCGGATACTAATTTTACCCGACGGGTACAGGAAGTACCCGGTTGAAGTACCCGGCGGGTAGTATTTGTTCAAGCGGGTAACTTATGCATGAAATTGAACAGAGATTTAATGGGTATGTAGTACACGTCGGGTACTCTGCCTACCCGGCGTGTACTTGCCTATTTTTATGATTTTATACTTTGCACCCAAATCAAATGTGTGTGATCGTTTTAAATGAGTTGTAGTATTATAATACAGTGTCGGGATTGATTTTAAGTAAGTTTTAAGAAAAAAACAAATTTTTTTTTGAGGCATTTCAATTTGGTATCAGAGCCATGGTTTAAGGGATTCGGGTATCCACCGTTAGTGGGTATTGGAACTTAGACCAATTATGTTGTTGATTGAGCATGATTTAGAAAAGATAGATGTAATGTTTTACGATTGTGTAGTTAATGGGTTGTCAAAACTTATGAATCAAGATGTTACATGACAACCTTAGAGACATATGAATGTAATGTGATAACTATTGCTCCTGACCAACGTAATAGTCATCACATGACATTGTATGAAACTATGAGAGTTATGAAATGTCGAGAGGATTAAGTTAAAACGACTCATAACTGGTAGATGATAAAGAATAGTTATGTAATAGACATGTAAAATATTGTTTGAGTATGAACTAATGTGCTTTGTTTATTTCAGCACCATAATGAGTGAATAAACAAATTGGAACGATAGTGGGGCCGAGTCATCAAGACAAGGCCAAGAGTGTTAGTACTTAGAGTGATAAGGATAGACCTGAGACTCCTCCTCATGTGTCTAGAACTTCTACATCAGAATTGAGAGACCTTATAGCTAAAGAGGTCGTTATTGCCCAAGAGAGGTCTCTTCCTCTTTTGTTAAGCAGGATCACTGAGACGATTAGAAATGTTGTCACCGAAAAATTTCAGAAACGTAGTGAAGAAGCTGTTGTTGAGATACCACCTCGTGACAACGTAATTCAAGTGGAACGACCAAAGTTCGCCTATAAAGACTTTTCTGCTTGTAAATCACCAGAATATCATGGGGAACCTAATCCCATTAAATGCTATTGATGGATTTCTGGAGTCGAGGGGAGCATTTGACATTTCTGAATGCCCGGATAGGTTGAAGGTAGTTTATGTTGCAAGTTTACTTAAGTCCCGTGCAAAAGAATGGTTAGACGTTCAACGTCAAACTATGGGGACAAACGTTGTGAATGGCTTAACTTGGGGTGATTTTAAGAAGATGTATGAAACAGCTTTCTCTCTGGAGGCCGAACTAACAAAAATTCGCCGAGAATTTCTTTATATGCGTCAAACAAACGATTCGGTGAATGAGCTAGCTGGAATATTCCTTGATAGGGCTCATTTTTGCCCCGAATACATGGAGAATCCTAGAATACTCATGAATCATTTTCATGAGGTGTTGAAAAAGAACATTCGTCAATTTGTTGATCCTGATCGTTGGACAAAGTTTGAGGACTATGTTAATGAAGCCCGAAAGAGAGAAATTGAGACAAAGAGGGATGATGGCAGTCCTTTTAAAAGAAAGAATGAACAAGCTGTGGTTCCATCGAAAAAGTTTAAAGCTGGTGGAAGTGCAAGGAAGGAAGAAAAACGTGAACCACCTGAATGTCGAAAGTGCCATAAGAAGCACTTTGGGGAATGTTTAGCAGGGACTAAATATTGTTATCAATGTTGAAGAGAGGGCCATTTACGACGCGATTGCCCTGAGCCTATTCGTGTTTGTTTTAATTGTCTTGAGCCGGGACACATTAAATCTGAGTGTCCTAGACTGAGAAATTCAGCCGTAAGAATGTTGATAAGAAAGTGGTGTAGCAACCGAAGCCTAAAAGTTATTCATTCCAACTCACCGCCGATGAAGCTAAGGATGCTCCCGATGTTTTGACAGATACCTTTCTTGTAAATTCTAAACCTGCACACATATTGTTTGACTCGATAGCCTCTCGATCCTTTGTGTCTGAAAATTTTTGCCAAGATTTTTCTATTCCCCTTAGTGAGTTAGACATCCCACTAGATGTAGAGGTTGCGGATGATCGAGTAATATATGTGACGAATGTATTCCGTGGATGTCAACTAGAAATTCGTGATGTAGTGTTTGTCATTAACCTTATCCCCATGAGAATGGGTGAATTCAATGTGGTGGTAGGTATGGATTGGCTCGGTAAGCATGGAGCTATTATTCAATGTGAAAAGAAAATTATTCGGGTCACTTCCCCAAGTGGGGGAGTAATTGATATTCATGGAGAGAAGAGAAATCCTTCCTTATCAATATGTCACATGGTTGTCAAGCGTTTCTGGCACATGTGGTTGATATTTAAAAATCATCGTCAAATCTTGATGAGATTCCTGTAGTGAAAGAGTTTCCTGATGTTTTTTTCGAAGAATTGTGGGGTATTCCGCCTGATAGGCAAGTTGAATTTCGTATTGATCTCGTGCCGGGGGCGACCCCAATTGCTAAAACTCCGTATAGACTTGCACCATCTGAAATGCAAGAGTTAATGAAGCAATTGCAAGAATTATTGGACAAAGGGTTTATCCGTCCAAGTAGTTCACCATGGGGAGCTCCGGTTTTATTTGTTAAAAAGAAAGACGAAGACGTGCATTGATTATCGAGAGATGAACAAGGTTACCATCAAGAATAGGTATCCTTTGCCTAGGATTAATGATTTGTTTGATCAATTCCAAGGTGCTAGTTATTTTTCAAATTATTATCTTCGTTTGGGGTATCATCAACTGAAAGTTCGAGAAGATGATGTACCTAAAACTCTATATGGTCACTATAAGTTTGTGATGATGCCTTTCAGGTTAACTAATGCTCCAGTTGCTTTCATGGATCTCATGAATCGAGTGTGTCGACCAATGCTTGATAGATGCGTAATTGTTTTTATTGATGATATCTTCATTTATTCATAATCTGCGAAAGAACATGAAGCTCATTTGAGACAAGTATTGCAAATGTTACGAGTTGAAAAGCTTTATGCCAAATTCTCGAAATGTGAATTTTGATTTCGTGAAGTTCAATTCCTTGGTCATGTGGTAAATGATTAAGGTATTAAAGTCAATCCATCTTAAGTGGAAGCAGTGATGAAATGGGAGTCTCCAAAGAATCCAACCGAAGTTAGAAGTTTTCTTGGTTTGGCGTGCTATTACCGATGTTCTATTCAAGATTTTTCCAAAATTGCTACACCACTCACTAAGCTTACTCATAAGAATGTCAAATTCGAGTGGGGTGATTTTCATGAACAAGCTTTCCTTACCCTTAAGGAGAAATTGAGCCAAGGACCGATCCTTGTTCTTCCTGAGGGCACGGAAGATATGGTAGTTTATTGTGATGCCTCTCATAATGGGTTGGGTTGTGTATTAATGCAACGTGGGAAGGTTATTGCCTATGCATCACGACAACTAAAGGACCATGAAAAAGGTTATCCAACACATGATTTAGAGTTGGCGGCGGTCGTTTTTGCTCTTAAAATCGGGAGACATTATCTCTATGGTGTGAAATGCACGATTTACACCTATCATAAAAGCCTTAAGTATTTCTTCGATCAACGAGACTTAAATATGAGGCAAAGATGTTGGCTTGATCTGGTGAATGATTATGATTTGAAATCCTGTATCATCCGGGTAAAGCGAATGTAGTGGCGAATGCTCTCAACAGAAAGACATCTCATAATATCTTGTTCGTTAAATCACTTCATATGACGGTCTTTCCAATCTTACTCGAGCAAATTAAAGAAATACAACAACAAGCATGGCAGAAGGGTCTGACAACTGGCACTTAAGCGTATTGAATTACCTTAAGCTTGATTATCACTACTGGTATTTAGTTTGAAATAGAGCTAAGTACAGTAACATTTGGTATATTATATATATACACACACGTAATTAATTTTAATTACGCTAAACGATCGGAAAGATTTCTGACACTATGAATACGGACGTTAGTGAAAACTTTTTCATAAATAACGTAAATCTATTTTATAATTAAATAATAGTTATTTACATTATATTATTATTGTACAATAATATACAAACGCTTTACGTTTTGTATAAAACGTACCATACGGGACAAAAACGCGCGAATCAAACCCGACACCCGAACAAAACCCGTCAAATATTTTGAAAAGGTTCAATAAAGTATTTAAAAATATTTGGTCAGTTTAAAATAACGATTTCGTATCAAAAATAAAACGCGAAAACTAAACGTTAACGATTAAATTTTAACGCGCGCGATTAACGCTTAACCGACCGAGAAACGTAACACAAAATCGAGAAGTGAGACACGAGCCCGACCCACGATTGGTCAGGCCCAGATCGCAGCCCAGACCAGGCCCAAGAACCAGCCCAAATCAGCCCACATATATATGGATGCCCTCCCTTCTTTCTTCTCATTCACAACCAACACACTCTTACCCACCCTTCACTTTTCTCTCTTCCCTTTGGCTGGAGCACCCCAAAACACCACCACCACAACCACCACCACACCCCTTAGCCTCCTTCAAGAGCCACCAAGCACTACCATCACCATCTAGCACCATCTTTGTTGCTTTTACGCAAGAAGAAGCAAGAAGGACAACAGCTGCACACCTTCAACTATTCGGTTCTAGATCTGCATAAACCCACTTTGTGAGCCCTTCTTCCTTGTTAGATCTACTTGCTTAACACATATATACATGTTAATGGTCCACTCATGTGTTATATTGTCCAAAAAGATGCTCAAACCCGTTTTTGAAACACGAAAAACCTTGGGGTAAAGCTTTTAACCAATGGACAAAACTTTACCCGACTTTAGATCGGAATATCTAACTCATAACAACACCAAATCGGACGATTCTTGAGCCTAAAAATAAGTTCAAGTTGTCTACTTTCGATCCCAACTAGTCTCGCATTTTTCTGAGTTCGTTTACTAGTTCAAATCGATTTTATGAAGTGATGTGTACCACTGTCCTTTTAGTCAAAAAACTAGGTCAACTTTGAGAAGGCATATCTTGAGATTTAAGAACCCAAATCAGTTGAAACCACTTGGAAAAGTTCACAAATTGTGTTAGCTTTAAACGTTGTACTCGCAGTTTTTCTGAAAATTTGTAGAACTTGACATGTAGATGAAACACTGAGTGAAGGTCAAGAAGTCGACCTGCTGGACACCTGTTCGGTTTTTCAAATAAAAGTATGACTTACACTTGCCCAAAACTTATGTAAAAATATGTTTTGGAAAGCTAAGACATAGGGGAATGTCTGGAAATTTTCTCGGATTTTATCTCGAAGCTTTGTCTAGTCAAAACGAGCCACGAAAAACGTACAAAAACTGATGAAATGAACCCGGGGACTGCTTTGACATATAAAAAAAAAACGACACTTTCGGGTTAACCATAAAACGTAACTCTAATTTTTATAAGTTCTAAAAACATATTTAAGAGTCGTGTAAAAGTCTCGGGTCAAATCGAGCACGTTTGACCAAGTTCCCAAACTCGAAAACACATCAGGCCCGTAGTGTCGCACCAGGCCCAAATTGGGTGCGACACTAACCCTGTGTCGCTAAAGTTATACCCATCAGTACTAACCTGCGACACTGACCTTGTGTCGCAATACCAGTCGAGTGTCGCAACCTGCGACACTAAGCTAGTGTCGCAACATTTTAAACTAACAGTATTAACTCTTGTGTCGCAATATTTTTAACTAACAGTACTAATTAGTATCGCAATACCTTGCGACACTAACACTTGTGTCGCTAAACAAATTCGAATCACAACTTGCGACACTAAACCTAGTGTTGCATAAATCCCAATTTTCGAAATAACTGCGACACTGACCTAGTGTCGCAATCCATTCTAGTGTCACACCTAGTGTCGCGTAAAACAGATTTGAAACATGTTCCACAAAGTATTTAACACGCGTAACAAAAAACAGTTATAAACGACCCTACTCGAACACGCAACTCATATACTCTTATAAGTATGCAATGAAACACAACATAGTAATAATGTCTTCGGGAATTATTATTACAAAACGTCACCAACGGGTCATACACGTTTTCTAAACACACATGATAAACAAACTTTGGACATAACTAGTTGAGTGGACAACTAGCATGGATGATCTTTTGAGACATCTACTTATTTATAACCTTATGCGTTTAGCGCGCTAGAAGGTTACTTTTGGGAAACACTTGTTTACTATTGTAAACACTCTGTACAAGACTCAGGTGAGTCTCATAGCCCCACTTTTACTTTTACTGTTTTACTTTCTTTGGGGTGAGAATACACTGCTCTGTTTTTATGGACACAAGTACTATGAAAACACTTATACGGATTGCATGGGTAACTAAACCAAACTACGATGGTCTCCAACAAATATCATAGTCCGTTAATACTAAGCGCGAACATTATGGATAGATCTATCGGGAACTGACAGTCCGCCGTTCGGGGTTAGTCGCTCTAACTACTGTACGGACGCATAATAATTCGTATTTCGAGTGTACTGGTTTATACACTTAACTGGAGACACCAACTACGGTTAAGCTTCGGAACTATGAGCCCATGGCAATAGTATACTATGATTTACTTTGGCATTCGTGCTACTACGATAACTCTGAAATCTTGTGGTTCATACTATGATTTTAACTACGTAAACCTATGAGCTCACCAACATTACTGTTGACCTTTTAGCGTGTATTTCTCAGGTTCTCAGCAACCATAGGATTGCCCACAGGATTGCTAGCTAGCTCGAGTCGCATGCATTATACGTATACGAAGATTTTCTTACATTATTTTTGTATAATCGTTATGTACTAAGAATCTTCAGGATTTCATCCCGCGAACTCGAGACTAATGTAAACTTTAATTATATCAATGTAACTACTTTTATACTATTTTCTAAACGTCTCATATAGAGTCGTTTGCTTTACCCTTGTGCAATGATTACTTGACTAGTCGTGTCCCGACCCGACTTCCGCTGCACAGTAAATTTGGGGGTGCGACAAAGGGTGATGTGAATGCAAAACGTATTAAGGGTCAAATTCCAAATTTTGTTGATGATTCACGTTGCTTAAAGACCTGTTATGGCAGAATTTGGATACCAAATTGAGTAGAGCTTAAGAAGTTATTATTGGACGAGGCACATAAACATAAATATTCCATCCATCCTGGTGCTACCAAGATGTATCATGATTTAAAAGTCGCTTATTGGTTGTCGGGTATGAAAAGCGAGATAGTAAAGTACGTTGAACAATCTTCAATAACTAGAGGATATGGGATGATGTTCATTATAAAGATAATTGAAGATACATTTGGGAGATTTACAGATAAACTACATGTGTAAACACTAGGACCCTACTTGTTTAGTTTGGAACCTAGACAAGTTTGTCACTAAGTACCTAGGTTATAGTGATTCTGATCAGATCAGGCTGCTCAACCCCCCTCACTGTCTGGTTAGGACTAGTGACCTAGTAAGGGTGCAGGAATAAGGTAATAGACCGCCGTTAAGGATATTCTGATCGTTCTTAAAACCTGAATCTAAATGTTAACTCCTAATTGTATACTAATTATTAACTTGTTATTCTAAACTATCAGTTTTGTAGAGTCTATGGTTTTAGGCATCCTGAATCACTAATGGGCTTAGCCTTCTTTTCTAGACTCATTCTATTCTGTTTTTAAAGCAGAATTACTTCTGTCATGATCTAGACTCTCCTTTGTCATCAGTTATTCGTTCCTAAGAATGCTAAACAATGTACAGTACTTTCGAGCATTTCCACAGCTATATAACCATGGGCATACTAGTGATGTACACTACTTTTAAGTATTTCCATAACTGTATAACCAGAGGTATATGCGGTGTATAATACTATAGTATTTCCACGATTTTATTATTCCTAGACCATGTTCTAGATAACTAGGTAATCCACGATGTACTTAACTACGACTTTTCCTTAGCTTCCAAAGTGTACTACACCAGAGGTGTTTCCACAGCTATACTAAGTAATAAGTCGTTTTACGGTAATTCCATGACTTCATACAACACACATATAACAAGAATACTGTATTTAGAGGTGATCAGTTTCTAAACCTACAGTAGTAGCAACGGGAAGAACTGAAAAGGGTGGTCCATAACTAGGTCTAGATTCATATTAAATTTAGACATACCAAAGTTTAATAATTTTCAATTATGTATTTTTAATAAAGATTAATTTAACATCATCCCTACTTCTAATTATCTACATTTCAACAACCACAATATTACACTATTCAATAATCATGGCAATAAATGAATCGCGTACAATATAATCATGTATAAATTTAGACATAATAAAAGTATGAGAGAAAATAGATATCATCCGGAAATTAAGCAAAATAATATAGAGAAAATCTTAGCGTTGCACCAAGTATTCTTACACCTTGAACCGTGATTACAAAGCTAGCTCCTCTACTCTACTACTAACCGATTAACTAATCTCTTCTAGAAAGAGAAACTCTAGAGAAAGAAACAAAGAAAGAAAAATAAACAAAGACGAAAAACTAAGAGTGTATGTAGAGATGTGGAGATGAAGAAGTTGATTGATGATTGAGAAATCGTGGATAGATGGTATATGTATATTAGTTTCCTAACCGTATTTCTCAACCGTATTTTCGTCTTCAAATTTCCAACCGTATTTCTCAAGCGAATAAAAATCATCAAAAATACGGGCAAGCACCAAAATACGGGAGAGTTTGACCGTATACGGGAGGGAACCAACCGTATACGGGAGGGACCCAACCGTATATGGTTGAGCTTGGCCGTAGACATCTGGGCATGGGCCGTATATGGTCTAGCTCAACCGTATACGGTTGAGCTCCACCGTATTTCGATTCTTCGATTCCTTGTTTCTTCGTTCGATCGTATCTTTTGCGTCGTTTATCCGTTTTGAGCGATTCTTGCGTTCACGTTCTCATAATTTCCTAACGAACAAAATGACACCAATTAGAGGTTGTATCTTGAAGTTTAGGTCGTAGGTCATTAAAAGGAACGTATACGAATACCGTTGGTCATTTTGGCGTTGTTTTACACGTTTTTCGCATCATTTTTAGTGAAATTATAAACACCATCTCTTTTTGACTTAGTTAATAAAATATAATAAATAAAGATGTTATTAGTGTGGTTTTGTTTAACTTTGTGCTTGAAATGCGGGTGATAACGTACGTATAAATATGACTTTTTATGTGTTATCATGTATCACACACTTAGACTTTTGCTTGTCCTCAAGCAAACTTTAAAATTCTCATTTGCTATAAAGGATTTTGAAAATCGATTTTTTGTTTGACTTAAAATATTCTGCTATCAATCAGTTCTCAGATTTCGAATAAACCTTTTTAGAAAATAAGCATCATTAGGATAGTCGTTCCTTAGATTTGAAATGATAACCGTGGCATACTTTAGCAATTCTCGAGACGGATATTGTACATGACTAGGCGATCTCACCAGGTGGTCACTCAATTCACTCGAAGTGTATCGGGTTACCTATCATTCTAATTCAAAGAAATCACTCATAAGGCCAGTCATGCATTACTTATCGTCATAGGCTTGGTCGAGAATCGGATCTCCATCACTTCGATGAGGACGGTGCTAATCATCCCAAGACATTTTAAAGGGGTTGTAATGTTCAGTGAGGGCTAAGGGGTATGGAGAATGGTGATTTTAGGTTTCAAGGGTTTGATTTAACTTAGAAATCCTAAAGTTATGAAAAGATTTATTTAGACATACTTGAACGAAATGAAAAACAGAGTAGGAGAATTTATCTCCAAAAGGATAGCTTTTGTGACATCTATCACGAAAATACACGTGAAATTTTTTATAACTTTCTGAATCTGGCATTCTTGCGAGAAACTGAGACACTAAGCTTTATTTCTTTTTGTGGAACTTTTAAGGCTATCTCTCTCTATATTATTATTATTTTTTTAGAGATCCTGGGTACTTTTGCCATTCAACACTTCATTTTTACTGAGTTTTTCAAGTGTGCCAATTTTTCGCACCTGAATTTTGCTTATAGAGATTTGGCTTTCTAACGCAATAAGATTTTTCTTGAAGGAACGCAGAGTAACTGAGAGTTTTAGACGCAAGTAACAAGGAAATCTAAATGACACTTTTCATAACCTTAAAAATTCTAAGTTAAAATTTTGGAGGGACAAGGGAAAGTGGATTGGTTTAATAATGTGGGTTTTAAGAAAGAATTTAGCGGTTAAGGCTCAACATGTTTTACTAATGGTTCTTCAACACTCAAAAATTGAGTGTTGATCGGGTTAGGCTTGAAAACGTTAGTGAAAAAGGGGTTTTATTCCTACGAAATGTCAAGGTCCTCTGATTTCACCTTCACCGCGTACGGTGCTCATCGGTGTAGTCTCGTAACGTATACCAAGAACAAGTTCTAATTCAAAGCGCATGCATCGACACACACATCAATCGAATAGTGAAGCATTAAAGATGAATGCTTATATTAGGCTCAAATACCTCAATGCAATAGGGTTGTATGTGCCTAGCCGTGCAATGCTCATGGATTAACATTTCATTTCTAAGAAATTTCGTATCCTAACTTATCTTACTTTCAAAAGTAATTTATTCAATTTCTGAAAAATGATCTTTCACAAAAATATTTTAAGTAAAAAGTTTGAAAATTTTAGCAAAAATGAGGTTTTCTTGAAAAATTTTAAGTCAACTAAGGTTTACTTTGGACAAGCAATCAAAGTCAGAGTCTACATTGTATCATACCGTATATCCCACACTTAAAGGAACATTGTCCCTAATGTTCTCAAACTAAAGCTGAAGATTCTTCTGTAGAGAAGAATCCCACACTTAGAATTTGATTGAATTTTGGAACTTTGTTTCTAAGTTGATTTAAATTTATGGGATCGTTAATCCCACACTTAGAGATTAAGCAAAAGGGACAACGGTATCGATATATTATGATATTTAAAATTCACTAGGAAAAGAACGAAAAACTCCCCTATAGAAAAGAGTGAGACGGATATTTGATGAATCTGGCGGGTTGTTGGCAACTGGAGGGTCCAACATGATCCAGCCAGAATCTTTGCGTGATTTGTGCGTCGTCTCGGGTTTTCTTGGGGGCTCCAATCACAACTCACAATTCTCTCTTATTCGCAAGCAACTAAAAATTAAACTAAATCAAAACATAATATAAGTAAATGATAATAAAACATGATAGATAATAGCAGATAAACCCAACCAGATCACTGGTTGGTCCAAAATATATCCGCAGTGTCACAGTACTGGCACAATAAACCAAAATGTAAAGTAATAATCTGTACAGTAATCCAACATAATTAATAATAATGTGATAATAAGAAATGATAAATAAGTAGGATCAAGGAAGAGTAGGATCCTGGTCTGCTGATGGGTCCTGATGAGAGTGAGGAACAGAGCTGTGCGCTGCCTGTTGAGTAACGGAGTGCTATCCACTCGATGCTCTGCGGGATACTGATCCTGATGAAGTGGCATGCCGCGGCTCTAGATGAATCTGATGATGTGGGTGCAGTGGATAAAGATGGAAGTTCGGATCAAGGGTCATATCACCAATATCACATGATCGGAGAGGAGTGCCATGCAGTATCTGATGTGTCATGTCAACTGGGGGAAGATCCGAAGATGAGACTGGGTTGGTGTTAAGAAACCCCGTCAATCCAGACATAGTGGGTCCAGTAGCCATAACTGGGACATATCCTGGCTGCATCTTTTCATGTTCCTGCTCCTGCTCCATCCGAGTACCGTGACCGTGCTCCAACTGTGGTGTGTCCATCTCTAAAGATGTATCTGATGTGTCTGATGTAGCTGAACCAACTGGTCGAGGACGTGTCACAGCACGTGATGACGGCTGTACAATAGTCTGGGGTCATGCGGCTCGGGTATGGTGGTGGTTTGAACCGAAAACACTGGCTCAGATAAATGTAATGGTGTAGATCGGGGAGTCCTAGTGCTGGTTCCTGGTATGGTAGTGGTGGTGGTAATGGTAGTGGAATGTGGTAATGTAGTGGGTGTGGTGGCGGTGTATGGAGTCGTAGTGAAGGTATGGAGTGGCATGGTGGCGAAGGTCGGTGGAAGTGGGCCGCATACCCATGTCGGTGGAGCTAGCATAGGAAATCCAAACTCATGTTCTAGGTATGTATCCTGAATATATCCCTGATGTAGCATCTGTAACATATCATAGAAGAGCTCGGAAGAAGGAGGATCACCCCAGTTAAACACTCTGGGCGGAGGAGCTAGTGTGCTCTGAGAAACATCTCTAGCTGATGTCTCTCCCTCCTCATGGTCATGGCGGAACTCATTCCTAGGTTCTCTGTGCACTGTACTATCATCAAACGCAACCCTAGCTCTCTTACTCTTCGGGGGTTTCATAAAAACACTCGGAATCAAAGGATCATCGTGCCAACGAATCTCTCCCGAAAGATCTTAATCTTACAGCCAAATCTAGTTAGAAGCCCCATCATACGGTTGTGACTCCATTTCTTTCACCTCTGTTAGCCTGTTGATAACATCACTAGTTAGAATCCCCATCTTCCTAACTAGTTTTGTGATGATAGCTCCCATGTAGGCACTTTCTTCCGCAGCATATGTAGACTCGGTGAGAATCCGATCGGCGACTAGATAGGTAACATTTATGTGCTCTTGCTTGATAATGCTCTTTATGATTAGCAAGTACTTTTTTCCTACAATACCCTTGGTCTTTTTCTTCCCTATGATGCAGCATGCAAGGAAGTTGTACAGAACTCGGTGATGCTTGTCGTGAAAGACCCTTGCTTTTACGTTCGATTGAAACCTATCCGACGCGTACTGAGGCCATATGGCAGTGTGATCTCGCTATCGTATCTCATAATCGGCTTTCAAGAAGAACTTGGTGGTCACCTAGTACTCATTATATAGCTCTAGGTTTTTAGCGAAAGTGGCTAGAGAGATATTGTAACTTTTTCCTTGAAAGTTGAAATGTATCATCGAGTGATCATCGAATCTAGAGACAGATTTATCAAATTGGAATGTAACCATAAACTCTGCAACAAGCTCTTGATAAACTTTCTCCCTTAACTCAAACAATCTAGTCCATGCTCGAAGATTTCGTTTTCCCACTTTAAACTCTATCAATTCCTTAAATCCCTCGTCTAAGCCTATTTTCGCCAAATCTTCCCAGACTACGTATCTATTAACTCCCAGCTGATGTGTCAGCCATTCTCGATATAACTACCTTTTTTTGTGATCCTTTATTGATTCTTTGATATAAGAAGGAAGCGAGGTTTTGGCCATCTGCACATAAGAACACCAATAAGTAGTGAATTATATTAGATCATTATAAGTGTATGAATTATATCATATTCTCGAATTTTTAGAAAAATTTCGAAATGAGGGCTTTAAAATATGACTAATCCATATACCTGTAATGATCAATAATAATCAAAATCTCAATTTTCAACCATCAAAAGAAACTTTGGTTCATGCAAGCAAGTTATCTCGAACTATTTGTATCAAATTCTCAAGTGAAGTAACATGAGAAATTCAAGACTAGTTCTCAATTTCGACCACATAAGCTTTTAGAATTTATATCATAATGCACAAGTTTTTATTCATATTCTCATTCTAAGCTTTATAATTAAAGTGGCGAAAAATAACATACTTTCATAAGTGCAAACTAACATGGCATCAAAATTTAAAGTTATGCAATAATAGTCATGCCAAGCAAGTAATGCATTCAAAGTTTCAAGTTTAACTTTTAACCACTTTGCGATTCAAGAGTGTTCTTTAAAGTAGCTATGGCATTTCTAATCTTAAGCATAAGTATCACTTTTAGTTAAAGATGGTAATTCTTAAAGTAGCGACACTTGATCAAAATTTGCCATAACACTTTAAAGGTTCAAACCATTCACAAATTTTCATATGGATTAAAATGGTTACTTGAATGATAGAATATGCCACTAACTCAAACAGTCTCACTAATCTTTATTTAATTAAAGTAGTGCCATTTTCAAGTCTTGGATTATCCATATATCATCTCCATATCATTTTTAAGAATCAAAGTAAGTTAAGAGCATCAACTTAAGCTTAAGCATCACTTTTAGTCAAAGGTTTTTGTTCAAAATGGTGACACTTAGCAAAAGTCAACATTTTTTAATTTTCAAAATTAACCAAAATCCATGTTTGATTAAGAACAAAGCAAATGCATAATCTAGTTATATCATTCTAACCATATTTCAATACATTCTAACTAAACATAAGCAATTTAATCATCCAATTAGTCAAACAAGAACATTTAGGTCAAAAGAGTCAACTTTAAAAGTCAACACTCACAAATCTTCCACTAATCATGCAATGTAAGTTCACAAATCAACTAATAATCAAGCTAAGTATGAGATAACACCTAAATACACGAATTTGAAGCAACAAATTTCATCAAAATTTCGTAACCCTAACTTTTAAAAGTTAGAGAAATTTGAGGATTTAGGGCTTGGAAATTACTTTAATCTTGATGCAATTGTGTTAGGAGTTACATATACATGATTTGGAGGAAGAATTTAGAGCTTGATTTGGTTAAAAATGGTGAAAAATTGGATTTTTGGGGTGGGGAATGGTGGCCGGGGCAAGGAAGGAAGAAGAAGGGGGAGAAATTTTTGAATTTTGATTTTTTGTTTTAACTCTTAAACCCAAAATACAAATATATTTCTCCTCTTTTTCTTATTCCTTCATTATTATTTTAAAACTTATGTTTATATATTTTGGTAAATTTAAAAACTTAAGCAAAAATGTTATTTAGCTTATAGTTTAAAAAATTTCAAAAGTTGCGCGCACAAAAGTTTGAAACTTATTTAAAACGAAAATGCAAACATTTAAACTAAGAGAAAGTAAATTTTAATTTTGGTCTAAATATTTGAATCTTCCAATCTAGCAAATTTTTAAAACTTTTAAACTTAAAAAGTTTTTAGAAACTGTACAGATTTTGCGGAGACAAAGTTTTTAGAGATTTTTGGATTTTTTAAAGAAAAGACTTTTACTACTAACTAAGTTAATATATTTTAAATACTACTAAACTAAATTTAACTACTTAAACCTTTTTAAACTTGGGGTGCCACCCAAAAGCGCTCGGTTAAAGTCAAGAGCTTGACTTTTTCGGACAATTTTAGTTTGAATTGTTCAAGAGTAAATGCTCAGAAGCATTTGGTGCTCTTGGTTGAGGGAAAGTGTAGCGAGGAATGCAAGCAAAGACAAGGACTTTGATAACAGTGTCAACTAGGTCAGTAGAATTTAATGAGAAACGTTCGAATTCACTGAGAAATCTAGGTTCTTCTCTTCCTAGGCTCAAGAGATTGTCAACAAGTCTAGTGAATTCTTTCCTAACTTTCTTTGGGTTTGAAATTCCATCTCGAGGTCCATTATCTATATTGTTCAAATCATGAAGAAGTTTTTCTAATATTTTCTGAAATTCTATTTTTCGTTAGAATCAGGGTCTCCGTTGGTAGTGAGAACTGCCTCCGTGACTTCCTTGATGAGTGCTTTTTGTGGTGTGGTGAAAGGGAATTTAGATTGAGTGAATAACTGATTGAGTTTGATGTGAGTTTTCTCTCTTTTAGCAAAGAAAGCAGCTTCGATCTCATCTTCAGTGGCTCCAGGGAATACTTCTATCAACTTATTGATTATATAGGTTGCAGGATCTACGAAGAATGGGATTTTTTCATGAATGACGAGAGGAATCATGGGATCTCTTTCAATCCAGAACTCAAGCTCATAGATCATTGCCGCAACATAACGATTGATCAAGGTTGGGGAGACCGACTAATAATCAGTGCAGGCAAATAGATCTATCAGTAGATCTATGTATGATATAAGCTTAAGCTCTTGCTCTCGGTAGTGTGTGAAGATACCTTCTTCCTTTTGGGTCGGAAGACGGTGGAGTTTACCTACTTGTTTATCTATCCTTCTAATGACTTCTCTTTGCTCTCTTGAAAAAAGAAAGTCGGATGAGTTAAGGTGTCTGGCAAATGCCATACAGACATCCAATCTCCTATCAGGATCGAAAGAGTTGCCAATTATAGCGGATCTCTTCTTCTTCGGTATCAGTGGGTGGACTGCTATCAACAACACAATAGATGGTGTATTCGGATTCATCTCGAAAGAATCCTATGGTTGGTGGTTCTGGGACAAGGGTTATGTAGTCGGGTGAATATTTTGGTGGACTAGGAAATTGCGAGAAATTTTCTAAGGAATATAAGATCTCAGGTTTAGGTATGACCTTATAGCTTGGAATGCGAGGATCAAAAGTTAATATCTTCTGATGAGATTCATGAGTTCCTATGTCAAGTTCTACGAATTTTCCAAAGGTTTGAGATTCGTCGTCTTGGATAACGAAGATTTCTTCAGGTTCAGGTGATGAAGCGTAGAGGTCGGATTCTAATTCACGTTCTAAGCAATCGAAGAATTCAGCGTCGTCCATGGCCAACATTTCTTCTTTCGTCAAATGTGTGAGTGGAGAAACGAGGCTAGACGGTGGTGAATCGAAGAAACGTATTTTTTTTATATATATTTTAATTGTCTAAACTATTCTATTCTAACGTAAACGAGTAACTTTCGGGTAAGTTTGAATAAACTTAATCGGAAGGATCTCCTAAAGGCTAATTATCTAAGACGGCTTCAATATCGTAACACCTGTTGAAACTTCAATAACTAGAGGATATGGGATGATGTTCATTATAAAGATAATTGAAGATACATTTGGGAGATTTACAGATAAACTACATGTGTAAACACTAGGACCCTACTTGTTTAGTTTGTCACTAAGTACCTAGGTTATAGTGATTCTCATCAGATCAGGCTGCTCAACCCCCCTCACTGTCTGGTTAGGACTAGTGACCCAGTAAGGGTGCAGGAATAAGGTAATAGACCGCCGTTAAGGATATTCTGATCGTTCTTAAAACCTGAATCTAAATGTTAACTCCTAATTGTATACTAATTATTAACTTGTTATTCTAAACTATCAGTTTTGTAGAGTCTATGGTTTTAGGCATCCTGAATTACTAATGGGCTTAGCCTTCTTTTCTAGACTCATTCTATTATGTTTTTAAAGCAGAATTACTTCTGTCATGATCTAGACTCTCCTTTGTCATCAGTTATTCGTTCCTAAGAATGCTAAACAATGTACAGTACTTTCGAGCATTTCCACAGCTATATAACCATGGGCATACTAGTGATGTACACTACTTTTAAGTATTTCCATAACTGTATAACCAGAGGTATATGCGGTGTATAATACTATAGTATTTCCACGATTTTATTATTCCTAGACCATGTTCTAGATAACTAGGTAATCCACGATGTACTTAACTACGACTTTTCCTTAGCTTCCACAGTGTACTACACCAGAGGTGTTTCCACAGCTATACTAAGTAATAAGTCGTTTTACGGTAATTCCATGACTTCATACAACACACATATAACTAGAATACTGTATTTAGAGGTGATCAGTTTCTAAACCTAAAGTAGTAGCAACGGGAAGAACTGAAAAGGGTGGTCCATAACTAGGTCTAGATTCATATTAAATTTAGACATACCAAAGTTTAATAATTTTCAATTATGTATTTTTAATAAAGATTAATTTAACATCAACTCTACTTCTAATTATCTAAATTTCAACAACCACAATATTACACTACTCAATAATCATGGCAATAAATGAATCGCATACAATATAATCATGTACAAATTTAGACATAATAAAAGTATGAGAGAAAATAGATATCATCCGGAAATTAAGCAGAATAATATAGAGAAAATCTTATCATTGCACCAAGTATTCTTACACCTTGAACCGTGATTACAAAGCTAGCTCCTCTACTCTACTACTAACCGACTAACAAATCTCTTCTAGAGAGAGAAACAAAGAAAGAAAAATAAACAAAGACGAAAAACTGAGAGTGTGTGTAGAGATGTGGAGATGAAGAAGTTGATTGATGATTGAGAAATCGTGGATGGAGGGTATATTTATATTAGTTTCCTAACCGTATTTCTCAACCGTATTTTCGCCTTCAAATTCTCAACCGTATTTCTCAAGCGAATAAAAATCATCAAAAATACGGCAAGCACCAAAATACAGGAGAGTTTGGCCGTCTACGGAAGGGAACCAACCGTATACGGGAGGGACCCAACCGTATACGGCTGGGCACGGGCCGTATACGGTCTAGACAGGCCGTATACAATCTAGCTCAACCGCATACGGTTGAGCTCAACTGTATTTCGGTTCTTCGGTTCTTCGGTTCTTCGTTTCTTCGTTCGATCGTATCTTTTTCGTCGTTTATCCGTTTTGAGTGATTCTTGCGTCCACGTTCTCTTAATTTCCTACCGAACAAAATGACACTAATTAGAGGTTGTATCTTGAAGTTTAGGTCGTAGGTCATTAAAAGGAACGTATACGAATACCGTTGATCATTTTGGCGCTGTTTTACACGTTTTTCGCATCGTTTTTAGTGAATTTATAAACACCGTATCTTTTTGACTTAGTTAACAAAATATAATAAATAAAGATGTTATTAGTGTGGTTTTGTTTAACTTTGTGCCTGAAATGCGGGTGATAACGTACGTAAAAATATGACTTTTTATGTGTTATTAATGTTGGTGTGGGGTAATACACTTGAATCCTAGCTAGTTAGATGTTAATAAGATGTAATTGATTTGTAAGTAACTCTTGTATGTGTATTGACATGTATAGGTGATTGAAAGTGGCGAGAGTTTGCTTGTGCATATTTGATCACAATTGAAAGGTAAGTAATGAAATTGTATGTAATTAAGTGGTAATACTTTGGAATTGTATGTAATTAAGTGGTAACACTTGGATTACAATGAGTAGTCAAGTGTGTGCCATTTAAGTCTGTTAATGAAATAGTGCCATTGAGATACAAGAGTATTCAATGAGTGTCTTGATGATGGAATTTAAGGAGTGGTGATTGAGATACAAGAGTATTCAATTAACCATGGTCTTGACACCATGGGATGGACTCTCTTGAGTCAATTGTATGAAATTGAGGATCCTTAATTTATTGGTTATGTTGTAAAATTATTAATAATTATGTTAATGTCACGTTCCTTACTTACTAAGCATACTGGCTTACCCTATTTATTGTTGATGTATGTAGGTGAGCCTAGTGGGTCAAGGGACAATTTGGACCAGAGACCCATAAAGGAGTAGTGGTGGACTTGCTACTTGCTAGTAGTAAGTATTTCCTTCAATCATGCTCTCGATACGTAATGAAGCCCCTTTTTGAGAAAACGTTGGTCATGTAGGTATAACTATCTTTGTAATTAAAAAGTCAATATGAATATGTAAACTTGAGATGTGTAGTAATAATGTGGTTGATTTGGGTCGAAATTACTACTTTGAAATGTTGAACTTGAATCACTTAAACTTTGGTTTTTGGTGATGGGTATTATGAAACTAAGTTTGTAACTTGTTTTAAGATTGTAAATTAGTGATAGAAATGTCAAGTTAAAGTTTTTGGAAAAGTTTGGTGATAAATGTGTATAGTTGAATTGGAGTATATGTAATGTAAACTATTGAATATTTGGTATGTTCGAATGACGAAAACAAAGCTAAATGTATTTAGGGGTATGTTGTTAAAGCTTTTCAAAAGAATTGAAAAAAGTGCACGAAATGGTCATTTCATTTTGGGTCAAAAACCTTCAGAAATGAGTTGTGTTGAAATCTGAAATGCTGCTGCAGCTGGGTAGTACCCGGCGGGTAGATTGGGAACCCGGTGGGTACTGAGTTTACCCGTTAGGATACCCGGCGGGTATGCTATGCCCAAACGGGTAACCCCTTTGTAATATGGAACAGAGAATTTAGCCTTGAAAGCTACTCGGCAGATACTGGTTTTACCGGGCTGGTACAGAAAGTACCCTGTTGAAGTACCCGGCGGGTAGTATATGCTCAAACGAGTAATTTATGCATGAAATTGAACAGAGATTTAATGGGTATATAGTACACGGCGGGTACTCTGCCTACCCGGTGGGTACTCTGCCTACCCGGCGGGTACCTGCCTATTTTTATGATTTTATACTTTGCACCAAAATCAATGTGTGTGATTGTTTTAAATGAGTTGTAGTATTATAATACAGTGTCGGGATCGATTTTAAGTAAGTTTTAGAAGAAAAAAAAACAAAAAAAAAAAAATTTGGGGCGTTTCAGACGTAAAGAAATTTATCGACATCTACAAAAAGTGCAACGAGCCTCGGCTAAGTGGGTACCAAGACGAGGACGTTATTAGGTGGAAAAAGAACACTTCAAACAACAAGTGAAAATGAGCTTTATTTACGAGCAAGCGTTTCACGTAGTCAAAGATATCCCCAAGTTCTATGCCGATCACGGTATTACGTACAATAAAAGTGTGTTCCAAGAAGACGACTTACCAATATATCTAGTCGAGGACGATACCGCCGATAATCCGAACCCCGCCGACCTTGCGAGCAATATGCAACGGTTATTCTAATACGACCAAATTCGTCGTCCACCCGGTCGTGACACAAGTCGGAAAAGTCAACGAAGTTTGGGTTCTCCGGATGCAAAATCTTCAAGAAATTCGAGCGACGCGACCCGTGAGGCCATTTTGGAATCCCCTAGAATCCAACAACATACTTTGAAAACTATTCAAGAAGCGACGCAACAACAAATGGAGTTTTGTCGCACCCACAAATTTACTCTGCAGCGGAATTCGGGTCGGGGCGCGACTAATGGTGGATCATTACACAAGTTATAACAAACGACCTCTAAATGAGACATTTAGAATTACATTTTATAAAAATATGTTGTTCACCAAAAATACATGTTTGTTCTATCTGTGAGTTCGCTTCAAAGCCTAGAGATCTTAGTACATAACTACCAATACAAAAATAGTAATGCAGGAAAATCTCTCTGTTTGTTTGTAAAGCATGCGACTCGAGCTAGAGATCCCTATAGGCCATCCAACTGTGTCTGCGAACCTGAGATTACATACTAAAACGGTCAACATAACGTCGGTGAGTTCATAGGTTTGAAAAAGTTATCAAAAGTTGGTAATAATCACAAGATTTAATCAGGGTTGCACGAATGCAAAAATAAGTATATACTATTGCCATGAGTCTCACAGTTCGATGCTTAACCTGGTTTGTGCCTCGGGCAGGTGCATAATCCAATGCACCTGTAACAGTCAAATATTAATGCGTTCGTGGGTCGGCTAGAGCGACTAGCCCGGACGGGGATGTCAATCCCCGATAGATCTATCCAATAATACTCGCGCTTATACAATTAACGAACTATGATAAAGTGAGGACTTTGAATGGATTAAAGGTCTCATGCAATCCGTATAAGTGTTGTTTCAGTACTTGTGATTAAAAAACAGTGTATGTAATCTCACCCCATAGTATAAAACAGTAAAAGTAGGGTTTTGAGACTCACCTGAGTCTTGAAAGCAAGTATATCAAATAGTGGGTGTTCGTGTCCCAAGGTGCAATCTTCTAGCGCCCTAAACGCATAAGATTGTATGTAAGTGGTGGGTTAATGTCCACTTATGTATGCAAGTGGAGGGTTAATGTCCACTTGTGCTAGTCGTCCACTCAACTAGCTATGTCCAAAGTTTGTTTATCATTTGTATTTAGAAAACGTGTACGGCCCGTTGGTGATGTTTTATAATAATAATTCCCGAAGACATTACTATTATGTTTTGTTCCATTGTATACTTATAGGTGTATATGGTTTGCATATATGTGTAGTGTCGTATACGATTGAGTGGTTGATACGCGAGTTCGATACTTAGTGTAAATCATGTTTTCAATCTGTTATTTTTAGCGATACTAGCTGGCGACACTGAGATGCGACACTGAGGTTAGTGTCGCAAGATGTGGAAATTTATGATGTTGCGACACTGGAGTTAGTGTCGCAGATGTCAGGAACTTAATTAAGTTGCGACACTAAAGTTAGTGTCGCAGTCGAAGAATTTAATAAATGTGCGACACCAGGTTTAGTGTCGCATGTTGTGACACTAGAATTGTTTAGCAACACAAAGGTTGGTGTCGCAGAGTGTTAGTACTGCTAGTTTGAATGTTGCGACACTGAGCTTAGTGTCGCAGGTTAATACTTGGTTTTAAAAGTAGCGACACAGGGTTAGTGTCGCTAGTTAATACTGTTAGATTGAAAGTTGCGACACTAGGATTAGTGTCGCAGGTTTTGGGCCTCCTGCGACACTAGCGACCTGTTGTGATTTCTTGTTCGGGAACTTGGTCAAACGTGCTCGGTTTGACCCGAAACTTATAGGGAAGTCTTAAGTATGTTTTTAAAGCTTAGGAAAATTATCGTTACGTTTTGTGGTTAGCCCGAAAATGTCGTTTCAAAGTTTATGCAAAAACAGTCCATGGGTTTATTTCCTCAGTTTTTGGAGTCGTTTTCGGGGCTCGTTTCGACTGGCCAAAGCTTTGAAATAAAATCCAGGAAAAATCACAGTGATTCTCCTATGTCTTAGCTACTTACAGTAAATTTTTCATAATTTTTGGTCAAGTGTAAGTCACGAAATCGTTTGAAAACCCACAAGTGTCCAGCAGGTCGGTTTCCAGACCTTTGTTCAGTGTTTAGTCCATATCTCAAGATTTACAAAACTTCAGAAAACGTGCAAGTACATCTTTTAAAGGTAATAGAAAATTTGAACTTTTCCAAGTGGTTTCAGTCGATTTGGGTTTGTAGATCTCAGGATATGATTTTACAAAGTTGACTAACTTTTCTGTCAAATAGGACAGTCCGGACACTTGCTTTTGTAAAATCATTTTCCCATACCAAACGACCTCAGAAAAATACCAAACTACTTGGGTTCGAAATTAGACTCCTTGAACTTGGTTTTAGACTCAAGAATCGCTCGATTTGGTTAAGAAACGAGTTAGTTATCATAGATCAAAGTCGGGTTAAGTTTCTGTCCAGTGGTTAAAGTCATTACCCGACGATTTTTCTTATTATCCAATGGTTTTCGGTTTAGATCTTGGACATAATTAGCAAAAACGAACCTCTAGCATGAACATGGACATCATCCAAGGAAAATAAAAGAGTTTGGGAGAGGTTCTTACAAAGAAAAGTCGATCTATAGTCGAGATAAGGAAGAAGAGGGCTGCTGATGTCCTTCTTGCTTCTCCTTGCGAAAAAAACAACGAAGATGGTGCTAGATGGTGATGGTAGTGCTTGGTGGCTCTTGGAGGAGGTTGAGAGAGGTGGTGGTGGTGTAATGGCTGAGATTCTTAAAAGAGAGAGTACGGAGAGATGAAAAGAAAGAGTGAGTGATTGTATGAGAAATGAAGTTGGAGGAAAAGTGTAAATGTTAAATAGGGGAAGGGATGGGCCAAAGGAGTGGGCCGGTTTTTCTGGTGGGCTGGCCGAAGTGGGCTTGGCCCATTGTGATCTCGGGCTCGTGACTCGCTCATCGATTTCGTGTTACGTTACTCGGTCGGTTAAACGTAAATCGCATGTTTTAGGATTTAATCGTTAACGTTTAGTTTTCGCGTATTGTTCTTGACCCGTAATTGTTATTTTAAATTGACCCAATACTCTTAAATGTTTTATTGAACCTTTTCAAAACATTTGACGGGTTTCGTTCGGTGTCGGGTTCGATTCGCGCGTTTTCGTCGTGTATGGCACGTTTTATGTAAAACGTGATATGTTCATATGTTATTGTACAATAATAATATAATGTAAATAACTCCTATTTAATTAAAAATAGGTTCATGTTCTTTATAAAAGTTTTCACCAACGACCGTATTTATCGTGTCCGATTCCATCCGATTGAAATCGCATAATTAGAATTAATTACGTACGCGTATATATATATTTACATACATACAAACTGTTACTGCACTTAGTCCTCTTTCGTACCTAATACAAGTAATAATGGTCTACGATTAAATACAAATGACGGCCTAACAAAAGAAAGTTGCAACAAAAGAAAGTGAGAAGGAAACCCCAACAACAGATCTGGAAAGTTGCAACAAAATGGTGTTGAAATAGTGGAAATTTATCCAAAGGCCTATACCGTCGCACTTTGGACAACACGAAGTTGCAATGTTTGAAGAAACTAGGAAAAATGTGATAAATTCAAAACGATGTTCGGAAAGGATATACGTCAAAGTGGGTTCTCTGACAGCGACTAGATTCGTAATTAATGTTATTTTAATTATCTTAATGTTTTTTATTTTATTATTGTATTGTTTTATTTTAATTATTGTAATGTTCATATTTTAATCAATGTAATGTTTTTTTAAGTTTAATGAAAGAGTTTTTATTTAATTTGTGTTTATAAAATTAAATTAATAGTCAGTGAGTCTCAGAAATGAAAGTGATGAAAGGATTATTGACAGTATTTAGTTAGTCTTTTATCAGTTTTGGTTGTACTGACGTGACGCTGAGCTGGCAAAACTGAAGAAATGACTGTTGGAAGTTGTCTAATAAGTCACTAGACTTACATTTTCAATTAAATTATATTTCAAAAACAATATATGTTTGAATTCTCTTTCTCAACTAGTTTGTTAATTCCATGAAATCATTTTTAACAACAAATTATTTCATGGTAATTTGTAAACATAACGATTATGTTGACCGGATACAAAAGAATGCTACTTGAAACATTCTTTCAAACGTCATGTATAACTACGCACTCCGTTATTAACAATCTGTCTAAAATGAAACTCACTTGGCTTTAGTAGACTAAAATAGTCAAACAACCGATTCAACAATTTTAGAAAATAGTTGATCAAAATTGTTACATGCAATACGCGTTCAAAAGGAACTCAACCTAGTTTCAATTTAACATTTTTTCCAACCTTTTCAATCAGTTTTATTGAAAAGTATTTAATAAATCTGATTTAAATGAAACTCATCATGGTTTCAATTAAGAATATGTAAACTAATTGTAAGGTTTTGCCCAATTTGTTTACACCAAATGGAAAACAGAAACTGACTCAATCAGATTTAGTAAAACATGTTGTTCTATATGTAACTTTTTTTGAAGAATAAGTTACACCACTTACAAATGACCCGTGACACTTTTATAAAATCGATAACTTCTCAAAAACTTTTTCACTATTTCGACTTAATTGATTGATACCGGTATACATGTTCCATAGATTGATATGTTCTTGTGATATGGTAAGTTGCATTGATATTGGTTATTTAGTCATAAGCGTAAAACAGAGTACTTGTTATTATGAGCCGAAGTTACTTAAATTAGTGTAGTAATATATGGTTGAAAATACTTACATATGATCAAAATTTGTTGTTACATTATAATTACACTCATTATTCGATATAAACAGGTTTATTTTATATTCTAGTCGTACCTTAATTTAGATAATAACAACTATGAAAGGACATAGAAAAGTAATTAAGGGCATTTCCCCTTGTTATTGATAAATTTCTTTTTCTTTTTCCTAAACCCCTAAAGAAAGAAGTTACAGGAACTAACAACCCTTCAGATTTTCAGGATTTATATATCCACCCCGAAAGATCGAGAAAAAAAGAAAAGAAAAAAAAAGACGTTTCATTCACAATAGTTGTTCGAATTTCCAATAGTCATCATTCATGAGCATTCTTGAGTAGTGATTGAGATCCGGTGCAAAAGTAGTATCGTTTTGAACAGTAATTTCAGTTTCATACTGATCATTGATCAACATGTTTAAATTGCTAATAAACTCATCGTCGTTATCCCATAATCCTGCATCAAAGCTGTTGTAGTCGGTAGAATCAAAAGATGTGGAACACCAGTCAATACTTGGCAAAAGTTGATGTAGTTCCTCATGTATGAAGTTTTGGTTAGACGTTGAAAAATCATAATTTGAGGAGGTGGAAGATGACGAACATGAAGAAGATAAAGGGGGTAAAATGTTATTATCAGTAGGAAGTAATAAAGATTATGTTACAATAATTTGTTAACAAAGTAAACCATCATTTCACACATTCTACACATTTACAAGTACTTTCTTCCAAATACGTTAAAGTATATTTTGGGAATCTGTTTATCCAAGAAAACTCATCAAAGTTTCTATAAAACTTATTCTGGTAGCGATTAAAAATCTGTTTTAAAATTGTAAGAAAAATATTTCGTACCCGAATAAAGTTTCATTATTATAACGGATTGTAATACAATGGTAATTCCAATGAAATTAATACATTGAAATAAAACAAAACGAATAAGGACGAGTAGAAAACGGAAAAGATATTCATCAACAAATAATGAGCCGAGGCCCGTGTTTGACACAGTTCCCTTAAAACGGATTCACCATCTGTTTTTCAGGGTACAACGGCCGAAGCAGTAGTACTGCCGGTCTTGAACCACATGCTTGGAAAAGTTGTCGAAATAGTTGTTCATAAGCTAACCCAAATGTTTGTTTCTCACTTGACCAAATCGCTAAGCCCCAATGTGACTAGAGCAAAGCTAGTAAACTTACAAAACTAAGGTATGAATTTTATGTGTGTATTTCTTTTTTTTTTAAGCCAAGGTGACATATGTGTCTACCTTCAAATAGGAACAAAAGAAATCAATCAACAAGAGAACAATTTCTCTTCTTTTTATCAATGGAGATGGAAGAGTAAAAAGATAACTTTAATGACAATAAAACATAGTTCTAATGACAATAAAATTAGTAAATACTCATAGGTTATCTTATATCGAAAGTTCACATTTAGTTACAACTAATGTCATATTAACTTGTAACATTTCCAATTTCTTGGTCATCAATTGTCATTCATATGTATATTTCCAACAATCCCTCACATGAATGAAACGAGACTGGTAAATGATTGAGATCACCTTTTAATATATCAATGTCTATGCAACGAGACACGTTGGTTCAAAATAAACCAAAGATAAGTTTTTGATATCATTTGGAGCTAGTGATTCTAATGAAAAGAGAAAAATAAAGGGAACAATAAGGGATGGTTTGAGACAATGAGCATGTATTATTACAAGAAGTCAAAGCAAAAAAAGGTAATAAATTAAAAAACACATGGATAAGGTGAAGTATGGGAGATCTTGAAGAAGCACATTATGCCAAGGGTAAAGTGGGACTTGGGTGAGACTGTCATGGCCTCTAGACCTTTCAACAATAAATGATATAGCATTCTATATATACAGATTTCTATATCCAAGTAACTCTGTTTTATAGTATGTGGATTAAGATTATTTCGAGAAGTAATTAAGATATAAATGATTAAGAGTAAGGTGAATCATCAAAACTTGAGAAAAAGTGTGTCACATCGGCACGTATCACACTTGAACACACTTTTAATTGTTATCATCGTACTGAAAATTCAGTCATGACGCAAACCTTTTTTCGTTATTTAACAGAGGAAAAAACAAAAATCTGCGAGGTTGCCACCATCTTGACTCCATCACACTGACTACTTAAGCTCACTGCCCTTGCTTTTTTTTACTATAAAAGGGAGAGTCGTCATTTTGTTTCATTGAGTGTAAGGATCAACTTGAGAAAAGAACAAAATGTAAGCATTGTGATTTTATAGAACATTAATGAAATGCATTCTTATAATATTAGCAATAGTTCATCTAAATCATTAAAATCTATCACTTTAACAATTTTACATATTATCACAACTCTATCAAAATTTCCAAATCAAATTTATTTCGTTGACAGTTTTAGTCTATACATTGAATAACAGAAGATCAAAACAAAAGTTAAAATTTAGTATTTTGTAGTTTAAAAGTTGTGGAAGTATACACTCTGATATGAATCATTAAGAATCGATTAAGTATATATGTTACTTACAAAAAAAAATTCGGTGAAAATTCGTTAATTGTGAAATTTTAAGTAGAAAAGGTTCCTAATTAGATTAAAAATTGAAAGTTCGATACCTTAAATTGAAAAACAAAAAATTTTATACATGTGAAAGGTGTAGTACCTTCTTTCTTATTTTATCCTGTTATTTAGCCACATGCATTCTAGTTCCCTGCAGAAGCCCAAATGACAAAGAAATTGACTCTATACGCACTCCTGTGTCGTTGGTGCATAAGAGTAAAGATTGGTCTTCTCCCTTTTAAAATTATTCTTTGACACAATACAAATATATAGAAGCTGAAACCCTAAACTAATAATGGGTCGAGCCATCTTATAAATAAAAGGCTAATTAATCTACTAATACTCCCTCGCAGTTGGAGCCGGAGGTCTTCGAATGTTCAAACTGGATTGGAACTCGGTGAACAAAGATGAAGGGAGCCACTTGGTGAAGAAATCTGCATATTGATAACGAGATGGGAGATGAAGAACGCGACTTTGTCCCGTGGTCACTTTGTCACGAACGGAGTGAATGTCAATCTTGATGTATTTTGTACGTTGATGTTGTACGGGATTAGATGACATGTATACGGCACTGCATTGTCACAATAGACTAAAGTGGCGGTAAAGAGCGGAGTATGAAGTTCTCGAAGAACATAAATAGTGTGTTTTCTTTTTGAACAATAGCATTAGCGACTTTATGATACTCAGCTTCAGCACTAGAACGAGAAATAGTGTGTTTTCTTTTTGAAGACCAAGACAGGAGGTTGTCACCAAGAAATACACAATAGCCTGAGGTGGACCTGCGTGTAGAAGGACACCCACCCCTGTCAGCATCAAAGTAAGCCGTGAGTTGGGTAGTGCGTGACGTGTACAACTGAAAAAGTTTTGAAAATGTGTTTTAGATAGTTAAAAAGTGATTTTGAAGTGTTTCTTACGTTCTCACGAGAATTACCCTTCTTATTCGAACTCACCTCTAATATATATATATATATAGAGAGAGAGAGTTAATTAAATTTAAATGTATCAACCTATTAACTTGAATCTTGAACACCAATTGCATGTTGATAAGGCACTGCAACTCCTTTGGTAGCATATGCGGGTCATTGGACTAAAACATACAAGTGCAATCTATGATCTGATCCAGCCAATAATCTTGTTGATGGTTTTTGCAAGTTGTTCTTCAAACAAAGCAAGTTGTGCTTCACGTACTATCCAACACTCTTATTACCGTCTTAACTCTTGAAAGCTATATGATACGTAAGATACAACAATACTTGTATTGGAATTGTAAAAAGCAGTTATAAAAAGAAATTATAGCGGGAAAAAATTAAGTCTTACATGGTTTGAACATACGGAACAGGCCCACACTCAGCACAATCATATAAATTTTCACCTGTTGACGACATTGATCTAGGATCGGCCTTTTTCCCACAATGATTGCAATAGAAATTAAACCATCCTTCTTCCAATGATTGAAGCCATTGACGGTTACGCATTGTGAAACCTCATGCGTCGTGCAAATGTCTGTCACAGTCTTGACTACAACATTATTGATGAAGTGATTTCGTCTGCAGGGAATATGTCTTAGCCTCAAACACTGTAGTCGGTGTCAAATAAAAACCATTCGTATTAAACGATTTTTTTTTTCCTGAGTAGTCTCTGTACTGTCTAGCCAGTTCCTCAACGTTATTGGACGGTTACAATGTATAAAAAAAACACAAAATGAGGATATATGTATTTATGTGTATATATTTATAATAATAATAGGTTTATACTTGATATACTATATGTAATGATCATACCTTTGAAAGGGGAACACATATCCCATTCTCGCCAATGCAATTCTTAATACACCAATCATGCTTCCAATTTTCCATCCACGTCATTATCTCTTCATCACCGAAAGTCTTAACCACAGTGAATGAATCATTCTTGAATCTATGATTAAAGTCAGTTACTTGAACCTTGAACATGATGTCCTATTGATAAGATAAGTCAATGGAACTCGGCCGGAATGACCTATGGATCAATGGACTAATAAAAAACATTGCCTATTTTAGTTAAACTTATATTATTTGGTATAATTATCATATCACATAAACATCAGAGACAGAGCCACAAGTGTTACAATCATATGAACGACCACCATTCACCTCATTTGAAACGACCTGGGCCCTTTCCCCAGATCGTTTACAATAGTAGAAATACCAACCTTGTTCCGACAAAACACCGGTTATCGTTTCACGTAACTCTTGGATCGTTTTGATAACAGAGTTGCACAAAAAGTTCTTGATTGGGCTAAAGATCCCAGTTTTAACCACTACATTTGTGGGCATGTTCCACAATTCCATTAATTCAAGATAGTAGTTGATTATTTGTGTGAAAGGAATTAGTGGTTGTATATTCACACGAATCATAACTTGTATTTATAGACTACAGAGTAAGAGTATGTTGCATTTTTTAACCAGGGTCGGTCATGAACTTCTTGATGTACTAGGCAAGACACGTAGACCACTCAAAAGTTGCCTTCATGGGTTTTAAGAAGCAAAAGTAGGCATTTAAAGACGTAAGATTTAGTTACATGTATATGTAAAGATGGTCAAGCTAATACGTTTACATAGTCAGATCTCGGATACGCGTTCGATAACATCTTGTGTATGTTTTATCAAACTTAAATATATCTTTTATGTCTAATATAAAAAAGTTATAGCTTTCATAACTTTTAAATTAGATGTTAGAAACTAAAATATCAATTTCCACAAATTCAAAGGCATATAATATAATTATAATATTGTAATCAAAACATGATAAATTTTTAAAAGCTATTTTGTAAAACTAGTAGGTAATTATATATGATATGCCTTTGAGTTTGTAAAAATTACTTTATTTAATAATACTCCAAAATAATGAAAATATATAGCCTTTTGTAAGTAAGAGGTTAAACTTAACAACTATCAGAGTTGAGGGTTAAATTGTATATCTGTTAATAATAGGAGGATCTAAATGAAAAGCTACAAAACAATTAGGTGGGCCGTATAGTTATCTTCTTCAATCCTTACACCACTCCTTCACACTTGCGACTCAAATTTTTCCCAACAAAACAGACTATAAACTTTAATTTTTCTTCCATTAATCCAAATGTTAATCATCTATAACATATTTCATACACTAAAAACATCATATAATTGATAAATTACAGTTTATATACACCGCAGATGTACACATAGTCAAATATAGCCCTTAAAAGCTTAATGCACCTAGTCGATTGATGCCCTGGAACTGTCGCCCGGACTGTCCATGCCCTGGGCCGTACCGAGTTTAACCCAATGTACCTTTGTATTCTATTTTTAGTGATCAGTAATACTCTTATCCCTATGCGTTTTTATATTATAATAAATTTTACAATTTATGGAATTTTGAAAGTTTTAAAAAAAGTTTAATTAAGATCTATTTTAATGAGGTGAACGCGTAAAACAACCAAAAGGTACGATAAGGACATCTCCAATGTATACACTAAACACTGCATCAAATTTTGTGTAATAAAAGAATTTTTCAGGAATATGCGTGCATCAAATATGGTCCATCTCCAATGTATGTACCAAATTTTTGCATTAATAGACTTTCAACATTTATATATTATCCCCTCAACTATTTTGACATTTAACTTTACTTCAACTCATTATTTTTATGTTAGTTTAACTTTACAAACTATTAGATTGATTGTAAATCTTTTATATTTGCTTTTCTGTAATTTCAATTACATAACTTCTTTTCATAAATCAATATTTTAACTATTATGATTTGTTTGAAAATTATATTTATTTGTTTAAAAATAATATAAATAATAGATTTTGTACTCAAATGATAACTATGTTTTTAAACAAAAGGGTTAAAATGAAATATTAAAATTTTGGTGTAATATTTGGTGTTCCACCAAATTTGATATAAAATCTTCAAAAAATTTTGTGTACACCAAATTTGGTGAGTTGATTGAAAATAGTTTTTTACATCAAAACACCAAATTTGATATTTGAGTAAATTATACCGATCGTTCTTGTAGTTTGTAAAAATTTACATTGATCATCCTTTAACTTTAGAAATTACATGGATCATCCTTATGGTTTGATACAAGGCACACCCACAACCCTTAACACTAAAGACCGTTGGTTGAGTCCGTTAAATCATAACCCATAAACGTACAACACATACTATCGTCTTCTTTCTTACACCCCTTGTTCGATCTATGAACGAATGCATTAAAGATTGAAGGTGGTGGTTGGAAACTGTAGCTTTGTCGTCGCCGTAATCATCTCCTTTCCAAATACATCACCCGACACCGTCACCAACACATTTGTTCATTTTAATGAAAACATTGTGAAATTGTGTTTGATTTGATGTTTTTAAGAAGATTCGATTTAACCGGCTCAATTAACGATCGTTAGTGTTAAGGATTGTGGATGTGTATTGTATCAAACTATAAGGATGATCCATATAATTTTTAAAAGTTAAGGACGATCGGTGTAATTGTGTACAAACCACAATATTTTCTCTTGATATTTTTGTGCATACATCCTAGATGGCCTAACTAAAAATAAATATAAATAGATCAAATAAGCCACCACCGAAACAAAATTCCTTTTTCCATCTTCCACCACGCCACCTTATTCAACCTCATCCCCTAATCAACCATCAATCCATTAATTATTCACAATTCTCAGATCTTGAAGAGATTATACATCAATTAATGGATGGAACCGACGTTAATCCTTGGGGAAAACCATCGAAGAAACATTCAAAATCCGTTAAATTAACAAAAAAGATGAGTCAGAAATTCGAGAAAACAAAGGTGGTTGCAGCAACCGGTGCTAAAAAGATAAAAGCAAGTGCCTCCGCAGGTGTTAATTGGTTGAAACTCAAGTATCATGCCCACAAGTTAGCCAAAAAGAAATAAATTAGATTCTTGATTTTTTGTATTTTTATTGTTTTGTAGAATAATTTTATTATATTTGATGATTCATAATTGTAAATCCGGAGAGAATAGAACAATTTACGGCTTTATTATGGTGCGTCTGTTTTATTCGAGGGAATCACTATGGATATATGATTGATAATAAGGTGGAATGGAAATGTATATCATGTTCAAATCCACCTGGTTACTCGGGTTTGAGAAAACCTTCAATTTGAGGGTTTCATTCTTAATTTTCAGATCTCACGCTCTTTAGACAAACACCTTATATCATTTCCCTTTAATCCCATACCCATTATCACGTACAAAAACTTTCAATCCAAACACACCCTAGGTTATTATGATTAGGGTTTATTGTTTGGTTATGCGTTCAACTTTACACTAATTACTATTGTTTGGTTATCCTTAGAGTTTTTAGAAAGTTCACCTCATACAATAGATAATATGAAAGTTGGGGCGGATAACCAAACAATAATCCCTTATGTTTATTATGATTATGATGTGGTCTATTGGATTAGATCGCATAACTTTTTGGAATTTATTTATATAATTCAGCTTTTGATTCACATTGGTATCCTTCGAATTTACATGTTACTTTTGTTAGCATAGTAGCGCATCTTCTATGAGCTCATATTTAGTATTAGCTTAGAGTATTAGTTTTGTTTAGTGTAAGCCTGTTTAGTGTTTAGGGTTTTATTAGTTTTAATATTCAAGCATCATATGTATTATGTTTCTAATAAGCTTTTGTAATCGTCATTCTATTAATAAAAAGTTGTCATTAGTTTCTACATGGTATCAGAGTTTTAGGTACAAGAAATCGTGAATTAGTCATCCTCCAGTCGTCGACCGATTGTTGGCGATCCAGAGGGATCCTGTTTTTGTTTGATCTAATTTCTTTTTCGCTGTTTTATTTTCCGATTCGCCGTAATCTGCGCACCTTTGGGAGAATAAGCATAACTCATTCGTTAGCCGTTTCGTTTTGTCTGATTCTGCTCTGTCCGGTTTCGCATCTGGTTTTGTCTAATTCCGCTCTGGTTCTGTCTGGTTATGCATCCTGGTTATGTTTGCAACTGTCTGGTTCTGCACCTGTCTGATTTTTCTCTGTTTCTGATTTCACTCTGGTTACACTTTAATTCTGTTTTGGTTACGCTCTGATTTGGTTTCTTTTGGTTTTGCACTAGTACTCGCTTCATCCAATAGTTGAATTTGGTCAGCCCGTTTCAGACCTGGCTGATAATATCGTCTTTTTGGGTGTTGGTTTCGTATTAGATTGGTTTTGATTTCGTATTAAATTGGTTCGACTTCAAATTGGATTGGTTCCGTTATCAAATTGGTTTAGTTTCAACTTTGCTTTGGATTGGTTTCAGTATCACTTTGAATTTGGATTTGGTTTTGCATTGGAATCACATGGGATTCAGTGATTCACATTGAATATATTTTGGTTTCGCTCAATAGGCATTGAAACTAACATTTGGTGTCATACGGTGGTCATTGGTATTGGGTTTCACACTAGCATTGGTGGTCATCGTTGGCATTGGTTTTGGATTCAACTCTCGGCGTTAACATCCAAGGCTTAGTTCTGCTTTGTTTCGTATTTAAGTTTAAGTTTTGTTTGACAAACTCTCAATGCATCTGACATCAGCATTGTGAGTTTGAGGGGGATGTTAGCATAGTAGCCCATCTATGAGCCCATATTTAGTATTAGCTTAGGGCTGTATTAGTTTTGTTTAGAGTAAGCCCATTTAGTGTTTAGGGTTTTATTAGTTTTAGGATTCAAACATCATTTGTATTCCGTTTCTAATAAGCTTGTGTCATCGTCATTCTATTAATAAAGTTGTCGTTAGTTTCTACAACTTTGAAGTATGAATTACCATCACTCCAAAATTTGATACATACATCAAAATCAGTTTGTGGAAAATTTGAGTTTGGCAAACTTTACATTAGTCTACAATTGATCCATTGCATACAGCCAGCAGATATCATGATAGTGTTTTGATACTCAATTGTTTGTCCACATTATTTTCCGTGACGTAGAGCAATTTTTGCCTCCGATCGACGTTGATTGGCACTAGAAGGTTAACTGTTTGCAAGTAGATTCAAGAAGCGCACTTTAATGTATGTCAATACCAGATTAACATTTTTTGAGATGTTAATATTATATTAATCTTTAAGGCTATAGTGGTTAATCGAGAAGAAAAATTTTCCGTTCTACTGTTGGAAAGCACAAACACTTCTGTTTAATTCACCTTGAATCTTAGATTACTTGAGCGAAAATCTAAGAGTTAAAAAAACCTTATAATGTATAGAAATGAACTGATAATGAAATCTCATGATCTTAGCGACCTATCATTTCATATTGTAACACTCTAAATTTCGTAAGTATATTTATATTAAATGAGCTATTTTAATTATTATTTGTAGGTGGTACAATACAATAACGAGTTTGGAGTCAAAATATAAAAGAGAAGCAACTTAGTAGATAAGAATATGAAAATAAGGACTTGGGGGACCAAATATAATTAATGAGCAAACTTCAAGGACTAGAATGAACCATTAAATAAACCCACCTCAATAAAATTTTGGAAGAAAATCATATTGTGTATGTGTGTGTTTCCCGGCGATTTTGGAGAAAACAAGAAGGGAGGAAGAACACGATCAAATTAAGTGCAAATTATTGTTAGTTTGAAGTCTCTTAACACTATTCTAGCATCTTTGAGGTAAGAACAACTCCTTTCACTATCTAATTTGACTATTATGTTGATTTGATTATGAACCATAAATTGAGTTTTAAGGGAAAATGTGGGTTTTGGTGTAGGGAGGTTGTAATGCTATTTTAGAGTGTGAATGAGTTAATTTGGATGATTTTGAGTATAAAAGAGATAAGTTTTGTTAATTTTATTGTGTTGGATGATTGAGGTAAAAATGTAAAGTAGAGATGTTGTTGAAAGAGAAGATTAAACTATTAAAAATTAATAATTCCAGATCAAATGAGAAGGGAGTTAGAGAGGGCAAGGAGGGCAAGGGAATCTGGAACATCCATTCCCTTCATCAATGGTCCAAATCAAGTCATGTCACGTGGGGTCTATTTTGCAAATATTTTGGACAGAAGGACTATTTTGCAATTTATGTAAAATAAGACGACGGGTAAAATTAGGGCAAATGTTTGGCCAGCTCACTTGAATCTCTCTCTCTCTCTCTCTCTCTCTTCACAAAACACACAGACACACTCTCTAACTCCCTCTCTCTCTCTTCACAAAACACACACAAACTCTCTAATTTTCACACAATAACACACACAAACACTCACACACTAACACACCACCGCCACCACCGTCCACCACCTCTACAACGTTCACCACCGCCACCCACCATGACCGTCACCGTCGTCGTGACAGAGAAAAGAGGCGGAGAAACGACGGCGGATTTGTGCTTCGAGAGTTGAGATGCGAACCACCATCGGACGTAACCAACCGTGATCGTTTCTCCACCTTCTCCCGCCGCTCCACCGCCACCACCGCCGCTCCATCATCACTACCACTTACATCATCATCTTTACTACCACCACCACTATATAGATTTGGATTTGAAAACTCGTCGATCTAGATCTAAAAAGTAGATCTGAAATGTAGATCTACTTTTTTATGTAGATTTAGTTTTTAGATCTGAAAAAAAAATCAACTCCATCGTACATTTTTTCTACTGCATCTTAAATACAATTAATGGTATATTTGTGCTAGTACTTGCTTACTGCATCTTTTATATTGTTACTGCATTTTATGATTTTTAGCATTTTTTATGTGTGTTTACATCTTGATTTTATTTTTAAAATAGAAAATGTACTAGTACTTGTTTATTGCATCTTATATTTTTAGCATTTTATGTGTTGAAATAAACAACTACTATTACTTATTTACTGCATTTTGTTTACTATTACTGCATCTTATGTTTTTTTTAGCATTTTTATATGTTTGTAAATCTTGATTTTATTTTTGAATTTAAAAAATTAGTATTACTTGTTTACTACATACTGTATATTTGTTACTGCATCATGTATATTTGTTACTGCATCTTACATTCTTTAGCATTTTAATTGAATCTTGCATATCAACAAGTTTTCTGATTGTACAAAATTTTGGACCAATTTTAGGCATTTTTTTGGGCAGTTTCACATCTTTGTCAAAAATGCAAAATAGTCCCAACCCCTTCCGCTTGCCCTTGTGAACCGTAGCCAAAATATAAGTGTTTTCAAAAAGAAAAGATTGAAACTAAATGAGTAATAATCATGGAAGAATTGAGTTGTAAACATGATTAATTTGACTATTAAATCTTATTTGAATCAGTCTTAAATAATGTGTTAGTTAAATAAGAGTTTATCAAGAAAAGTGTTGTAAATGTATATGAGTTGATTTGACACGTTTTTGAGGAAAACTCGAATTTGGACGGTAAATTGTACAAAAAATGAGTTGTTTTTAAAAAATCATAGTAAATTAACCGTAACTCGTATTTTAACGTGATTGGAGTCGTTGGAAAGATGTATAAGTCTATTTTCTAGTAAAATTTATTTCAATAGCTGAAATTGATTTTGAGTGGGTTATATATTTAAAATGCTACAGGGTGTCCATAATTGAGAATAAATATTTTTGAAAGAAAGAAAGAGAGTTGAGTTAAAATGATTATTTGATAAAAAGTAGAGATTTGATAAGATGATGAGGTCAAGTGGTTGTTATTGTTTGAGATAATTAAATGAGCTCATTTATACAATCTAAAATGTGAAGGAGATGAATTTCAAGAAGTTATTAGTATTTGGTAAATTTATTAAGAATAGAGATTTTTGATAATGAGAATGATTGAGAATTGTGATGTTATGTTATTATTGTGAAAATGATGATCAAATAAACTATATGAGTACTTACATTATATGAGAAAAGAGTATGAGTGATTAGTTGAGAAATTTGTTGTCTTGAGATACGACATTTGAGTTAATTGATAAATGAGAAATGAGTTAATATTGAGTTTATGTGTGACCTTGTGTATATGATATCATCTATAGGTCCTTACGGAGTTGAGGTGTTGCTTAATGCTTGAATAACTAACATTTGAAATGTAAGTAATGGGGGAGAGGTTTCTTGGATTACATGAGTAGTAGTCAAGTGTGTGTCATCTTGAGATGGGAATACGGTGGTGCCATTGTGACATATGAGGCATTCAATATGCACACCTTTAATGGGGGAATGCAATAGTGACATTGAGACTTGAGAAATCTCAATTGTTATGCCTTGAGACCATGAGGTGGGGCTCTATGAGTCAAAAATGAGTTGAGATTAAGGATCCTTAATATTAATTATGAGCATTGTTACCATTGTTGTTGTTGATTTATTCCATTTACTTACTAAGTATGAGGCTTACCACGTACCGTTGTTGTTGTTGTTGTCGTCGTCGTCGTCGTCGTCGTCGTCGTCGCCGCCGCCGCCGCCGCCGCCGCCGCCGTCGTCGTCGTCGTAGCACAAGCGAATTAAGGGGTAATTTGAGTGAGGAGCCAAAGATCGACTAGTGGTGGGCTTGCTATTGAGTTAGTAAGTTAATCCCTTTTATAAATCATGCTCTAGATATGAAGAAAGTCCCATTTTGAGTAATCGTTGATCATTTGAGTATGATCACTTTTGTGGATAAAACTTGATCTTTGTTGAAGTTGTTGTTAAGCTTTGTATTGAAATGGGTCAAATTGTGATAAAACGATATTCGGAGTGTTTACAATTTAAATGTTTGGTAAATTATAGTTGTTGATGTTGATAATGAGTTATTGGAATGGGTTGTAAATTGAGTTGAAAATCTTTCCTTAAAAGTGTTGATCTTTTGTTTCATAATTTAGTTGAAGTCGTGTTGTTTTGATGTCTTGAGTTATTTGTGCTTTTGGTTGAAAATGGTCTTTTGGTCACTTTAAAATATTTGAGATGTATGTGTTTTGGTTACGTAAGGTTTGGTGTCCCAAAAATGCATGTTTTGTATCATTTTGTAAAGTCTGAGTTTTGCAGGTGTAGAGGTGGTACCCGGTGGGTACCCAAGGTACCCAGTGGGTAGCCTTGGTACCCGACATGAGTACCCGGCTACAAGTGTTCCAACTAGTAGACCCTTTATATGTTTGAACAGAAAAATTTGGTCGTGTGGAGTATCCGACGGGTACTCTTTCTACCGGCGGGTACCTGTCCATTTTTCAGGAAAGTGTTGTTTTGAGTCCAAATCAATCGAGTAATTGTTATTACGAGTATTATGAGTTCAAATCAGGTGAGCAACTATTATACTGAGTTGATATTGTTATATTATTGATGCGGGATCAAGATATATGAGTTTTTAAATCCAAGACTTATTTTAATGAGTAAAAAAAAATCGGCGCGTTTCAAGTTGGTATCAGAACCATGGTTTAAAGGATTCGAGTATCCACCATTAGTGGGTACTTGGACTTAGACCTATTTAATTGTTGCATGAGCATGATTTAGAGCATTTTAGATGTAAATTAATGATTGAGTAGTTAGTGGATCGTTGAAAACTTATGAATCAAGGTGTTATGTGATCTTTTGGGACATGTAATGTGATGTGATAATTATTACGCCTGGCCAACATAATAATCATCACATGATGTGACACCCAACACTTTAGGTTAATTGTTAAACCTAGCTGGAAACCCTAATTACTTGTATTTAGTTGTTATTAGGCTAAATATGTGTAATTACCTGTATATTTGAATATACACTTACGTGATTATGTGTTTATCTGTAATTACGCGAAACAACCGGACGAGGTCCGACAATCTATACGGCGTTGGTGATACACTTTCATAAATAATGTAAATCTATTTTATAATTAAATAGTAATTATTTACCCTATATTATTGTTGTTAAATAAGAATATACGAAAAACCTAAACGTTTTGCTTAAAACGTAACAAGTGCAACAAAAACGCGCGAATCGCGCCCGACACCCGAACGAAACCGACAAATATTTTAAGGATGTCAATAATGTATTTTTAAATATATTGGTCAAATTAAAATAGTGATTTCGTATCAAAAATAAAACACAAAAAATTTAATGTTTACGCGCGCAAATAACGATTTACCAATCGAATAACGTAACACGGGCTTGAGAAAGCAAATGTACAAGCCCAAGGATCCAATTGGGCCGCCCCAACTGAGCCAAGGCCCACCCTATTTAATTATCACTTTCTCCCTCATTTCTCATTTTTCACACACTAAAACTCACACTCTTTCTCTCATTTTTTCTCTACTCTCCTACTCTCTCTCTAAAATCTGCCCATTTTAACACCACCACCACCCAAAAATCCGGCCACCATCACCACCCTCATCATTCACCACACTTTCAAGAAGAAATCAAGCCGAAAACACAAGATAAAGAGCCCTCAACGTCCATCTCTTTGTGCTTTCATCCTCCTCTTTGTAAGAACTTCAAAACTCTTCCAAAATACTTCTATAAACATGTTAAAAGGTTCATATAACAAAGAAATGTCCAAAATATAACATAAAAACGTTTTTCAAGGCTTAAAATGTTGAAGAACAAAACATGCATTTTCGGGCAGAAAAATAGCCCGACTTTGAGAGGCTGTTTCTCCCTCAAAACTTGACCAAAATGGACGATTCAAAAGGCAAAAATTAAGTTTAAGAAGTTAGCTTTCATTTCCAAGTGCTTTCATGATTTTTGGAGTTCGTTTGATACCCGAAATTATTTTTACAAAAACATGTGTCCGGGCTGTCAAAAAGGACAGAAATTTCACCTTCCTTGTTTTAATCATAACTCGAGATATACCCATCCAAATGACCTGAAACCAACGCCAAAAGTTCACAAATTTTGTTAGGTACAAATGTCGTTTAGATAACTTTTTCTGAAAATGTGTAGATTTTGCCCAGAAATCCGATCTTGTTGCATGTATCCGGATTGGTCACTTTCTGACCTTAGGGAACAAACGAAATTTTTAAAAATACTTAGAAGTACCTAAAAATCCTGGAAAAATTAATTTAGAGAGCTAACATACTAGGGAACAACAGGGATTTTTCTTCAATTTTCATTTGAACATTTGAAACACGAAATAAATTGTACAAAACCGACCTGTTTCAGGCCTCTGTGTCGCAGAAGCCCAGTAGTCTGCGACACAAGCCTTTGTGTCGCTATAACCCGAATCGTCACATTAGCGACACAAGCCTTTGTGTCGCTATATTCCGAATCGTCACATTAGCGACACAAGCCTTTGTGTCGCTACAGCACCCGAATCGTCACATTAGCGACACAAGCCTTTGTGTCAATATAGCACCCGAATCGTCACATTAGCGACACAAGCCTTTGTGTCGCTATAGCACCCGAATCGTCATATTAGCGACATAAGCCTTTGTGTCGCTATAGCACCCGAATCGTCACATTAGCGACACAAGCCTTTGTGTCGCATAATACCTTAGTGTCGCATAACACCTTAGTGTCGCATGTAGCGACACTAGCCCAGTGTCGCTAAAAACACAAAAATCGACACGTTTTCCTTAAAGCAATATAAGCATAAATAAAAATTTTCCGCGCTGACCTGGCAGCTCGACCCCAGCCAGGGGCTCTGCCCCTTGGACCCCGTCAGGGGTTGCCACCCCTTGGACCCCGCTACCAGGGGCGCTGCCCCTGGACCCCCGTCATTAATGGGCTTCGCCCTTGCCACACTGATTAATTACCCATAACTGGAAAGTAGAAATAAACGTAACATAATTAATCAAAAGCTGTGTTTTCACAAAATATCACCAACGGCCTGTACATGTTTTTCTAAGCACAAACGATAACTGAACAATTGGACATTTCTAATTGTGTGAACTTATTTTAGGTGGACATTAACCCTCCATCTACATGATTAACTTAGGTGGACATTAACCCTCCACCTACATGATTGGCTTAAGTGGACATTAACCCCCACTTATACAATCACTATAGATGGTCTTTTGAGACATCTACTTACACAACCTTATACGTTTAGGACGTTAGAAGGTTGCATCCGGAAAACACGCTTTGCTTGCTAATTGATTATTGCTTGCTTGCTAATATCAGGTGAGTTTCATAGCCCCTTTTTACTGTTTTCTAACTGGGGTGAGAATACATACAACTGCTTTTACACTGCTATTTTCATGTGAACACAAGTACAAAACTCGATATATTGGTTGCATGAGTTATTTTACTAATCCTGAAGTCCCCCACATCATAGTTTGTTAGTATCGTTATAGCGTGAATGTTAATGAATAGTACTATTTGGGATTGACTCCCCCCGTCCGGGTTAATAGCGCTAACTTGTCAAACGGACGCATTACCATTTGTTCTTACGAGTGTTGGATTAGGCACTCGCTGGGAGGCACCCTGATCGTGGCACTTGATTGTGACCCGACACCACAGTTAAGCTCGAACTATGAGCTCATGGCAACAATATACACTATCTTTACATTTTTGTAATTACATTACCTATCATTGTTGAATGATACAAACAGAAATCTTGTGTTCCATACAATGTTATATCAACTGTTTACAAACCTATGAACTCACCAACTTTATGTTGACCTTTTAGTATGTATTTCTCAGGTAATCCGCAGCAGTAGGACGCCTTTGGATAGCGTAGCTCGAGTCGCATATATTTTCGAACAACAAGAGATTACATTGCATTTAATATATTTTGTATTATCAATTACATATGTATCTCTACTTATCGGATGCGAACTCCATGGAAATTGTAAAACTATTGCAAAATATTATGTTTAGTGAATATAATTATTTTTCAAACGTCTCATTTAGAGGTCGTTTGCCGTAATCTTGTGTTGTGATATTTGATTTGGTCGGCGCCCCCAACGCAACACCCTAACTTCCGCTGCCACTTGTCTTGGGGGTGCGACACATGACATTGTATGAAACTTTGGGAGTCATATGATATTGAGAGGACTAAGTCGAGACGATTCCTAACTAGTAGTTGGTTAAGAGTAGACATATAATTGAGTATTTGAATATCTATTAACCGAGTTATGTCTACTTGTAATTATAGAAGTCATGAGATTTTCAAGAGGATTGGGTTAAAATGATTCTTAACTTATATGAGTTAAAAATAGTGGAGATAAAAGTATACACGAGAAATATTAAATGAGTATAAAGGAGAGTTGGTGTGTTTACTTTCGATAAATGAGTAATTCGGATAATGATGAGAACCACCTTGTGTAATGTGGTTAAAAGAGAGAAAGTAAACAAGCGATATTAATGAGAAATCACGAGTATAAGAGTTATAAATCGAGACAATCTAAAAGTTCAATAACAAAGAAAGGTGTATGAAGTATTAAGGTATGTATTACAATAATGTGGACGAAAGTTACTACTTTATAAAATAGTGAAAAATGAGAAAGCGGTAACAAATGCCCTTTTGTGTCTGAAAATTTACAAATTAGAAGTGACCCATAATAGTAATAGAGTTTAAAGAAAATGAGTATGTGAAGAACCCGAGAAAAGTCTTAAATATGATTGAGCTATATTATGTAATTAAAAGAGAATGAGACTAAAGTTGAACGAGAAATTGTCAGAGAATTATAAGCCGATTAGCAAGCGGTACTCGAGGAACAGGCTTAGTCAGAGATTCAAAGAGTTGTCGGAACTCGCCGATAGGAAAGGAGAGAAAAGTTGAAAAAAAAATTCTTGGTGGACCAGAAAGAAATTTCAATCCCCGTCGTTCGCCCATCAATAAATGGACCATTTGAAAAAGAGAAATGTATAAGCTTGCAAAAGAGACACATCAACGTAACTTATGTGAATGTGATGTTAAGTGATATGATTAAGAAGTTGGTTCTAAATTAATCAAAAAATTGAGAAGAGAAAAATATGATTATAATAAAATGAGAAGAGCAAGTTTTGAGTTTGTGGGACACTTAGTCCATTATATATAAAAAAAATAGTTGTGCATATACGGTGTTTATAAATCTAAATGAAAGAAATGAAGGAGACTAAGTTGTTACTTAAGTGGGGAGAATTACTTCCCTCGCGTTTGGAAGATAAACTCCTAACTTATAAAAGTGATTGTATGCAAAGAGAAAAATGATTGAATAAGAGTGTCATGACAGAAGTGAATGAGGTTGATAATAATGAGTAAAGATTTGATTGTATATAAGCTAGGGGTAATTAATAAGAAGAGTTGTAAATATACGAGTGTATCAATTGATAAGATGTATGTCTAGGAAGTGATAAGTAATGAGAGTAAAACTATAATGAAGATGAACTTAAAGCTCAAAGAGTTGAAAATGTTGAAATGTTAGAGGATAGTAAAGGAAGAGATTAATCTGCTGAGTGATCAGAAACTAATATAAGGAATGATAGAATTGAGTATTAAAAACTGAGGTGAGTATATGTATGAATCAGTGAAACAAAGAGAGAATTTAAGAGTTATAATATGACTAACTAATGAAGATAATTTAAGAAAGAGTTAAATTCTAAGGACATGTATGGTTAGCCAACTTAGAGTGACGATACGATGGTTGTGAGTTGAAAGATAAGTAAACATAATTTACAATGAACTAATAAGCCTACACATTGAGTTCAGATAAATGGTGAGTTAAAAACACATGAGTACTAGTATGTTGATTAATAAGTCTTTAATTACTTACCTGTGGTGGAATAATTAAGTATTTGTTAAAAGATATCAGAACTAAAGTCTAAAAGACGAGATGTATATCTTTTAGTTGTGCAAGGTTTGGTGTCCCAAAAATGCAGGTTTTGTATCATTTTGTAAAGTCTGAGTTATGTAGGTGCATAGGCGGTACCGAGTGGGTAGCTTTGGTACCTGACACGAGTACCCGGCGGGTAAAAGTGTTCCAAATCGGTAGACCATTTATATTTTTGAACAGAAAATTTGGTTGTGTAAGTACTTTGCGGGCACCTGCCATTTTTCAAGAAAATGCTATTTTGAGTCCAAATCAATCGAGTAATTGTTATAACGAGTATTATGAGTTCAAATCAGGTGAGCAACTATTATATCGAGTTCGTATTATTATATTCTTGATGCGGGATCAAGATAAATGAGTTTTTAAATCTGAGAATTATTTTAGTGAGTAAAAAAAATAAAAAAATCGGAGTCTTTCATACATGAGCTAGTTAGCTATTAGTTGTGTCTTACTAGTAGTTGTTATAGGGTTAAGTACTCTAAAATGTACTTATTTATGGTTGACATAGTATGCAATAAAATATTGGGACTTCCTTTTAATAAATTTGTTATTCAATATTATTGTATGCAACTTTGGGTACTTTTACATACATATCAGTTGTATAAGGTATCACGTGACATCATTACAAGTTGTCACGTCACCAAAATACATACAATTGGAACAAAACACACAATGGAAATCCGAGTACTTTCTTGCATACTATGCATGTCAGACCATAAATAATTACATTTCAAAATACTTGACCCGTTGTTATATTAATTTCTCAATTCATCGGCCACGATGTTGTCTCATATAAAAAATCACCAAAAAATCTGAATAGACATATATAATCGGATATGTATCTAAAAATAAATTATCGTTTCTGATTGATATTGATTATTTTATACACATTTTTAGTGGCAATATTAGTCCTAATTGTATATCATCTAAGTTAATTTCATGAGCTTATGATACTTACTTAGTTTGAAATTAATTTCAGGTGTTAATGTTGAAGAAATGATGAAAAGATGCAATAAACAAGATTTTAGTGAGAAGATACGTGAAATTGGGCAAAAGTAAGAAGGTCATGCCCATGTCATACGTGGTCATGGCCATGGTGCTATTACTTAGTCACGCTTTGCCTACTGATCTTGGCCACGACCATGTCCTTATAGAGGCCACGACCATGGTACTCGTACCTGATGATTCCTGCTTCCTGAGATAGGCAACGACCATGTACTCATATATGCCATGGCCATGTCGTCTGCCGACCTGAGTGACTATAACTACAAATTTAAACCCCAAAATTAGGGTATTCTTCACTCCAGCCGTATTGGACGCTTATGGATGACTTTTGGAGACATCCTAGGTCTGAATCAATCACTTTCAACCGTTCTAAATGTGGAGATTCATCCTACATCATTACAACGTATCAAAAAATATTGTTTTGCTTAATTTTCATTCGATTATGAACATGTCTTTGAATTTAATTAGTTGTTTGATAATCACCATGGGCTAAATATTTTAATGTTTGTTTAGACTTAATTACTATAGTTGTTGGATATTAATTCGTGATTGAGATTATATGCTTTGATTTCACGGTAATCATCGAACAATTGATGTTTTTGGTTATTTAATTCATTCAATTAGTAAACTTGATAGATTGTAATTAGTGACAACTTTTAAATGTTCTTGTTTGCTCTTGTTAATTGATTTATTGATTGCGGATTTTGATTAGACCAAAATTGAAAGAGTTAATTGAATTATTTGATAATTAACATTGACGGATCATGTTTAGAGACATCTTGCATAATTGATGATTTTTATGAAAGTAAGGTTACGGAATAACTTGTGATTTCACTGATTGCATAATTTATAATTAAGAAGTTTTAAACTTCAAGGACACTTGGGTTGTATAATCTTAATTAGGTGACTTTGATGTGACAACTAATTAGTTCAAATTGTATCTTCTAGGTTGACTAATCCTAATCCAATTCTTAATCCATATCCAATAACTAGATGTTAAACAGTTTAAAAGCAAACATATTCTATCCATTTGATATTAAACTATCTTTTAATTGCTTTTCTTATTTACTAGTTACTTAAATCCTTTTTGACTATCTGTCATTAAAAGATAAAATCTCTCGACTTTTAGTTGTTTTAATTAGTTTAATCATTAGTTAAATAGCTTAGAAAACATAAAATGTTCTTGCAGACGATACTCAGAACTTATCACATCTATACTATTGTGCGATTAGGTACACTTGCCTGGTTGCATTTTAGTCTAGATCATTGGAATTTTTTACATTATTTTTATAACCTGATTTTAGCACATCACCGATTATATAGGTCTATTCATTTTTTTGTGTTATGTATTTTAAAATAAATGATGGATTATTTTGAAATAAAATAAGAGTTTTTTTTATTGTATTTAAAATATATAAAAACCTTTTTAGTTAACACCTTGTTAGTTGACTAAATTTAATTTATTAAAAAGTGATACACTTAAATGAAAAGAAGAAAAAAAAAAGTGAAAGCACTTGATAAAATAAAACTACAAAATAAGTTGTACAACTTTAATCTCCACAAGCACCAAAATTATTTCTTTGGAATCACACTCGACTTCCTAAAGGAATGACATTTTCTTGATTTATGTGGAGGAGGCAATTTACGTAAATCCTGTAGATTAATGACATACCACACTCCACATACATAACCATTACAAGCTTTGAAATGGTAAACAAACTTTACTCATAAAATAAAAATTGTGGATGTATCTACATAAGAATGGATGATGTGTTATTACAAAAAGTAGTACGACTTTATTTTTTAAATAAGAATAAGGTGAATGATTAGAGGAGAAGACTTCAAACGAGGGTTAGGAGAGGCAGACCGAATTCACTGCTATTTTAAGAACAAATTTGTAGTGTAAAATATAGTGTTGTTAAAATCCAGTCAAATTTTATAGATGTAAAATACAGTGTTTCGTTGGTAAGTTACAGTGAATCCGACATGTCCCTCCTTCTCCTCATTTGAGGTCTTCCCTTCATTATGTTACCCTAAAAATAATAAGTGTCTCATAATAAGAGATAATGTGAATTAAGATGTGAGACCGAAAAGTAGACACGACAAATCTTGAAAAGGTAGTTAATAATAATAATAATAATAATAATAATAATAATAATAATAAAATTGTGCGAAACACTGCATTTAGAAAATCATTATGCGTCGTCTCATAAAAGCTTATGAAAAAATGACTTTATAGGGAAATATGTATTCACTCGATCATTTCAACATTGAAGGGATAGACAATTTCAAACGTCGGTGTTTATTCACCGGATTTTGTATTTGCGCACGAACAACCTTATGTTGCGTTATATAGAGGAATATCACGTGACAACACCAGGGTTTTAGTAAAATCCGTCAAACAGTTTGATCGTGAAGGTATCTAGTCATCAAACGTGGTATATCGAGAAGTCTTACATGATGAATAAGGTACAAAGGGTTGTAGATATTTCAAATAAGTTTACATACCTTTCATTTGGTAACTACATATGGAGATATTTCGTAAATTACATCAATCAACATGGATTGTAAAATCCTTCTTGTTTTGATATATATATTCTCTATATTATTTTACTATCAGTAAATTAAACTCTTTTATTATTGCATATTATTTCTTGTCGATGATGTAAAACCAATCTCTTCATGTGTGATTGGATTTTGCTATTTCAAGTGTAATTTTATTTTCAGCTACCTTTTTATGTACTTTTGAATATTGTAACACCCTGAAATTAAAAGTATGGGTTTTCAAAACTTTTATTTAAATAACAGAGTAGTGCGGAAAATGTCTCGTTAATAATTAAACAAATCAAACATAGTTCAAACTAAAACGTCATCGATGTAACTTCGTCACATCAAACACAATATAAATGAAACCTACAATAAAAATCTAAATGCAATAAAACTAAATGAAATAGTTCATTAACGAACTAAGGCCTAATATTCTGAATAAGCCCGACTACCCGCCTCACTCGTCACAATCGTCACAGCTACCTAACCTTCGAATGCAAGTGTCATCCATTAAAGTTGAGTAAACATAATAGGTTCTAATATCAAAACACTAATAAAAATTATAATTCAACAAAACATCGTAATCTCAATATTCAACTCAGTCATACATATTAATCAGCATAAGTAAATAGCATGACAAACGTCATTAATAACCAACAAATCAATAGTACGAACAATTAGCATGGCAAAAACTCAAGTACAAGTCCTAAAGACGTGCCTATAGCTCATCATTCAACACTCATCATATCGTCTTATTGTCACATCATCACTTCCGTCAAGGGTTAGTCCACAATCAACCAAGAACTAAATGGGTATTCCTAGAGTCTCGAAGGATTAAGTATGAGAAACCTACTAGTCCAGACATAGTGAAAGATACGAGAAAATACATTCCACAAACGTTGTTAGGGAATGAGATATCATAGTGATACACACATTTCGTGAGCGATACTACATGTATGTGACGAACCTCCATGTATCGCTCCAGTGGGTAGGAGTAACTAAATCACCCTATGGTCACCCTGTCGTCTATGGCAAATGAAAGCATCTAGAATTAATCATATGCCCACGGTAAGCCACTATGAAACCCAATCGAGCTTCATTTGAGATATCTCTATGAACCAAGTTTAAATTTAAATTTACTAACTCAAGTCGTCGTTCACACTAGTCACTTTCAAACAATTAGGGTCCGTACTTCATGTGTGTATCCTAAGCATCATGCAAGTACTAGTGTACTAACTATAGGCAACACAACGTCATTTCAATAATAGCAACAACAACTACACAATTCGACAATATCAAACTCATCATTAAGCATGCATTAAATATCAACTAACGGAATAAACGAACTATCCAAGATTAAACCATCCCAGCATGCATATGTAACAAATCCCTAAGTACCTGAGTGCATGACTTGGTATATTTATTATTCGTCATTTACAACTTTTAAAACACTAAAGTATTTAACAAAAGTGTATATGTTTTGATTGTGCACTCGTTTTTTGCAAACATTATTTCACCTCAATAAGCAAATACTCCTAAGCAAGATAAATTCTCCAAACAATTCTTCTCAACCTACATTATCCATTATACAAACTTAGCACACAATTCTAAAGCAACTAAAACAAGGATCGCGAACAAAAAGTTGTCTCATATCATCGCAATGCGACGACCCCTTGTCGCATTGCAACTGTTTGACATAGAGATGGTCGAGTGGTTAATGAACCCATCGCGTGGCTATGAATATCGGTAACACGGCGATCTACTCCTACGCTCTTTGACCCAAACTCACCCAATTACCCAATACGAACTGTTTCGACTCCAAACCCTTTATCAACGGTTTCCAATGATCATATGGGTATAAACTATGATTTCTAACCACAAAGTTCATCCCTTCAACATCTATTAATATTAATTTATCATTGATTAAACCAAAATGACCTTAATCGAATCAAATAGAATCAATTCATCAACACAAACCCAAACCCTTATTATTCCAGATCCTTAACCCAATTCAAGTTGTTGGTGCATATATGTGTGTCAGTCAGTTGGTCAGAGTCTCTGCGCGTCTAAATTGTAAAAATTAGTTTTGTAATGAAAAGTGATGTTAGAATTACATAAGTGTGGTATTGCGACACTTGCTTAGTGTCGCATATGCGACACTAGCCTAGTGTCGCAGGAGTCGGCTAGGCAAGTGTCGCAGGGTTCAGATCAGTGTGTATAAATAGATGTTTAGGGTTTCAGTTGTAGGGTGACGAAACCCTGAGAGTTGTGAGTGAATTTGTGATTATCTTCTGTAAATCTTACACATTTAAATCAATATAAATCAGAAGCATTTGATATATTACGCTTGTGTGTTTCGTTAACGTTTGATTACTTTATTATACGGATTCCGCACTTATAACTTGTCACGATTCGATAGATCCTGACCTGAAGGACCTACACAAATCAACATAAACGACTACTAATCATAAGAAAACATATAGGGATATTACCTTAGCGATCACATGTTCAATTGACCGAATTTTACGGTTAGATCTTCACGAACTCACTCCATTTGCACAAGAACTCTAGGGAGGTTTTTCTTCTCTCTAAAACTCAAACACCAACTTACAAAATATGAAGGATTAGCTTTCCCGAATCAACTATTAAGCCCCTAATGACAATTATTAAAAGGCCCTTCAAGTTTCACACTTTACATTCTCTACCCAATCTATCATATTTACTACATATGAAGTCCAACTCTAATCAAACTTAACGAACTTAATACATCAACTTAACTTTACAAAATGACAATAAATATTAATGAGTTTAGGACGTTACAAATATTGAATGTTCACTTTTTTTTTTTTCACGTCCCCATATGAATATGATATCTATAATGTACTCATATATATTGATACATTGCGTGTTTTTAATTGCCTATGATTTTTTATTTCAAGTGTCGTTCATATATAACTTCATATTATTATTATTATTTATTTGATCTAACACGTACATTTCGAAATCAATAGTGATTCACTATTTTTTTACCGATTTCAAATATGTTTCCGCCGCATCACGCGGGTTATATGTTAATCACTAGTAAATAGTAAACATTAAAACCTTACTATTATTAACTTTTTAACCACATCATAAAAAAGATTATTGTAGAGTGATGAAATTCTGAATGCAATGTAATCAAATGACTTTTTGCTAGACACATATTAAATTGTAATCGTAAGTAAGGGACTAAAAGTGGAATTATGCGTATCAGGTAGTATCTTGTAAGCACTACATGCAGCTCATAGTACCGAACTACCGATTGATGTCAATAACAGAAAATGTTCCAGAACCATTTCTCTCAACCGTTCATGTTTACATTTTGATTCACTTAATTATTGGACAAACACTTGTTGACTTCACTAATAGGATTTTGTGGTGAGAAATGAGACGGTGGAAACAAAAAAACATGTTTGACGATTTATACAAGAAGACCTGTTTTGAGAAGTTTTAAGGTTCAGAGGCTCTGCTGAAAATGAGAGTAGCGTAGCAGGCAATGTCTTCTAATGGTGACAGACGTAGTTGTCCAATAACCGGGTACACATCTGATAAACAAATGAAATGTCTACAAGGTAGATGTGTACACATTCTAGCTAATGTATGAAGAGCTCTATATAGAGGCGACCCATCAGTAGCATAAATTTTTCTTGGGTCCAGTGCAATAACAGAGTAATCTGCCACCAACTTTAACAAGGCCTGTGAGAACCATGTAATAATTAGATATACATTCCAAAGATCTAAAGTTTAAATGTCAACAGTGGTACTACTTCAAGTAAATGTATCAGATTATGAACGCAAAATGATAGGTACTACCTCCATTGCTCCTTTAGAGATCATATCTTGACTAAGTTTATCGGAGTATTGAGAAAGATAGCCAAGACAAACAGCGGCATTTTCCTTCGCGTCGTTAGTCTCTGCTGAAAGTAGCAGATTTGCAAGTTGAGGTATACATTTCCTCAGGTCTTCATAAAAAAAGTCACTATGGCATGCTATATTACAAATCTGTAAAACAAATAATGTTACGGAGGTGCTCATCCAGCATATATATATACATATATATATATATATATATATATATATATATATATATATATATATATATTGTTGTAGAATAATTAGTTGAAAACACAAAGGTATCTTACTGCATATAACGCAAATCTCCGGGGGTAGTTGTCCTTATCAAATAACCCATCAACCAACAGATTAATGATGTTGTGTGTTGCCTATAATATATATAGCATGAAGTCATCCGAAAATAGAGATAAACACACACGCCTGATCAATGATGTTACAAATTCTAGAATCATCTTGTAATATATATAGCAAATAACGGGTAACACTTACCAGCAAACCATAAAAGTAGGAGCTATGCCGGCACATTTGTTCTATAGCATTGTACGTCAAGGCACGCACACTTGGATCTTCATGTGTAAGACATCCTTTCAACTGTTCTAATATATCTGCTCCATTTATGTGCTCATAAAATTTCTGCATTGAATTGTTGTTTATTAACAACAATAAAATAACACTCTATAACAAGGCTATGCCTATTCCTATAATATATAATACTACTAGCCAAGTACACATTGCAAATGGTATAGTTTTTTCTGTGTAGATGTACATGATTCAGTATAAATATCAGGGATATAAATGAAAACCAGAGGTTTTAATTTTAACCTATTTACTTATTTCTGAGTTGTCTTTTATCTCAGATACTTGATGTTTAATTTTTTTTTTCTTAACAACCGGTTTTAATTCAACACTATGACAACCAAATGGCCATTAGCCTAATGGTATCAGGGTGACCTTACAACCATAAGGTTGTGGATTCAAGTCATGCGGTTAGGGCTATTGCAAATATTCGTGGACGAATATATATATTTGTGGTAGGGGTTTGTGAGTGATATTTAAAAAAAATTAAAAAATTAAAAATTAAACACTAAAACAGAGTTCGGAATAGTTAAGGGAAATTCTCAGAGATAAACTTGGGACTATCGTTAACAAGGACTGACCTTGTCCTTTCCAGCTAATTCTGAAACTATTCTGAGAACGAGCATCTTAACTTCAGTTGGTGATGAATTATCAAGTAACCTTCTTATTCTATTCGGATTTAAGAGACCTTTTTCAAGACGTTCATCAAGCAGTGACCGCTGAACTACCATTTCCAATAGAAGACCCACAAGTGTTGCAGTATCCTTTAACTCCAAGTGTTCTAAACACTTGATTATTTGCCCAGGAAATCCTACCTGATCAAAGAATTAGAAGCATTATTTAGTGAAGCTGTGAAGATATATCTATTTACTAGACCAAATTAATTTCAAACAAGTATGATAAAAAAATAATATCCATGATGTATGTAACAGTAAATATATACCTCCAAAAGAATTTGAATATACTTCTCCATGCTTATTTTTATTTCCATAACCATATCCTTTCTATTGGGAGACTCCATGTTTCGAAGAACAGTGCTCTCAACAGAAGCCTTAAATGGGAATCGCAAGAAATTAGCTACCGCATTAACTGTATCTCTGACTCCATTTTCCCCTCCATTAGGCCCACCCCAACACCGTATAAGATTAAGATGGACATCAGATATTAAATCACACTTGAGTTTCTGATGTTCCCTTGTTAGCAACACCTGGCGAAAAATTGAACTACCACCTTGAAGACACCTGTGTAATGAATAAATTGTCCACACTACCCCCAATGGTGACAGTCCAATTTCAATTGAATGCTTGTTTCCAAGCAATTCAATAAGAGTTTCAGGGATATCGCTAGCACCCAACTCCTGAATATCTAAAGGTCCGGCCCAGCGTAATCTGTAATTCAACAAACCCACACACCCATCCCTAAACCCATGCCAGTATGAGAACATCATTTTACTAGTTTTATCTCCTTCACCATCTGTTGTGAAGATCCTGCGATAATTACAAAGTGTGGCATTAAGTGGAATTAAAGGAAAGGCTATCTTTTTTATTGATTCTTGAGTAGGAGCACCATGTTCAAGGTACAAAATGGATGCAAATGCCAGCATGGCGGCCATAGAATGGGGTTGAATATTCTGTATTCCATCACAGAAAGAGTAATGGTGGGCCAGGTCAGAAAGCCGGGACTTCTGTATTTTAGGTGATGATGTAAGCAAAAATATTGCGGTATTTCTTCCAGATGACTCTAAGGATTGTGCGACTGTAGCTAAAAAAAGGCATGAATGGAGAATTAAAGCACTTCGATTGGATACTTTACTTTTCAGGCTGTTTGGATCTTGTGGCTGTGGATCTCTATCAAATGAAGCACAAAGAGATAATATCGAAAACACCTCTGAAATGATTGTATTATTTCCACCTCCACTAACCACTGAGGAACTATCAACACCACATAAAACACTAGTAACAGAGTCATTATGCAGGCAGCACCTTAAGATTATCTGAAACAAGAAATTATAACACTCTTCAGGTGACTGAAAATTAACTAATTACTATACAAGTGATGAATTTGATCCATTTACTTATTAATGGGTCGGTTGGCCTATGTTTTATACTTTCTGGGTCAGAAGAGTTAAACAAAAAAGATCAACAGATGTTAAAATTCGGATCTAAAGGGGTCCAATGTCACCCGAAGTGTATTTCAAATGCAAATTACCTACTAAACATAATTTATAAGAAAGTAGTAATCAAACTAAAATCAATTCCATCGATAGCTTTTTGAAAAATTTAAATATGGAGTATTTATCAAAACAAAAGAAACAAATTAAAATTTGAACAAAGGGGTGTTGTGGGTTATCACGACCCATTATCCAACCTACCTGACCCACTCATTTTGCCACCCCTAGGAACTTACCATTACATTAAAAGCCTTAATTTATCACCTGAATTACGGAAGACCATGAGGCCTCTAAGCGCTGGCTAAGACAATAGAAAGTAGCAACCCGTACAGCTTCGGATCTGAGGAATGCTTGCGTCACTGCCTCTACTATTTTATCATAATCTTTACCGAGCAATGGTTCACATCCATCTCCTTTGCTTTTAAGTGGATCCAAGGAGTGGGAATACATTGAGCTTAGTGGAAATACATGTGCAGTTTTTTTTGTAGATTGAATCTCAAAAGCATTTATTAAAGACCAAATAGCCTCAAATGCTTCACAAGCAACACGTAACAATTTTGACGAGCCATACATGAGACTTGTGCCACAAGTCACTAAGCAAGAAAGCAAAGCATCTGCAACACCTGATGCTTTAGCATGATCCAATATATCTTTAAGATCGTTTATCGCCATCTCAACATGTTTGATGTCCAGGGAAGCTTTCAGACGTTGTGATACTCTAGTCATAATTATTGTAATGCAGGTAATAGATTCATATACAAGTCTACCGGATGCATCTTCTGTGTAACTAGAGACCTACATCAACCAAAGTTTGAGATATAATCACTCAAAAAGGTATGCATTTATTATTCAACATATTTGTTTGAGAATATAACCTGTTTATAGAGCTCCACTATGGCAACCCAATGCCTGATATATGAATCTCCAAACCCACCTCCGTTGTTATCCAATAACTTCTTTATAACTGAGAAACACTGCATGGGGGGATATTAATGACAAGCATCATTCAATTAGGAATCAGGAGACATAACGGAAAATGACCACCATACATAAAGATATAGAGATACTGAGAAAAACAAACATAAATTAACCTTTCACAAAAAGCCTTTTCTTGAAAACTAGACACTTTATGTAATCGTGTTAACAAACATTACAGTTCTGAAGGAAAAAAGGAAATGTTATTCAACTTCATCCGATTTACACACAAATGGGTCAGTTGGGTTGTATTTTATATCAAACAAGTCAAAAAAAGTTTACCCAAAAGGGAAACAAGATAAAGAGGTCGAAAGTCATCCTGAACAATATTTTTAAATACATTTAACCTCCTAAATAGAATTATTATAAGATCCAAATAAACTACTGTCATAATACCAGTTTGTAATGATAAACAAATTATGCATTAGTTATTATAAACACAAAACATTTTTTTTTTTTAAATAAAGAACTTCTGGTCAACAGAACCCAATCCAGCACATTTTGACTCAATTCAGCTGGAACACATCTTAACGTGTTACCCAACTGGCCCATCTTGCCAACTCTACTGGTCTAACATTAAGTGTGTTCAGCTTAAGGCATATTTGCGGTGACTACATGATACAGCTGGGTCGCATGCATTTCATGTTACAAGGCAAAATTGCTGAATGAGAGAAGACTAATCAGTAGCTAGCTGTGCAGTTCTCAACGAAAAGTAACATACCTTAACCAACAAGTCATTGTAATCTAACTTTTTTCTACGAAGAATGTTGACAATAGACCCCATTTGTTCCCAAAAAATCTCATCTAGCATCCCTGTGGAATAAAGTGAACCAGTAGCAACTAAGTTTGAAAGAACTCTCAACTCGGACTGCGTTGACGTGGGAACATCCTGATCCCTGTGATCATAAAACCTCATAAGATAAGAAATTTGAGAAATTTTTGGATTCAAAACCACGTCAACGATGGTACATTGTTGTGAACAAAGTCCTGAGTTCAAGCTGTAAAGAATTCAACAGATATGTTTACCCAGATGGTGACAATAGAAAAGTTGAAGCTCATAGGCGTGTAAACTGTTATGTTATTGTATATCAGGGTCGGAGGAGTTATATTATAATTCCAAATATCAAACATACATATAATATATTTTCTTTTCATCTTTTATTCCTAAAATATCTGTACTCCACTTTTTATTTCATCAATCATTAATATAGTTATATGTGTTGAACCATAATGACAAAGTCAGTGTGTTTAATAGTATACGTTAATATGTTTGTATATTTATGTAGTTAGTATTATGTGTAAATGACTTGGGCCATGGGCCAACAAGTCCAGTCGAATAAATGGCCCATATGTTGCAGTATAGTTATAGGTCGGTTAGGGCAATTAAGCGATACGGTGCAAAGCAAAAGGAGGTGTCGATCAATGAAGCAACACACCCCTTGTAAACATCGGTCTGTTATGTATATATATTGTGTATCTGTTGTACATTGAACCGCATCGAATAACAGTTATTATTTGTTGTATAGTTGCTTCTGTTTTTCGTTATTCTCATAAACACGCACACACACATTTATCAAAGTTCCAGTGATATTATGTTTAACATGACGAAGCGCGGAAACAGATTAAAGAAACCCGTCCAACATTGGTATCAGAGCGACAGGGGGATTTTGAGAATCTGTGAACCAAGAATTCGAATGCCCAAGAGGAGTTTCTACAGGAAGTATCATCGATATGATGATGATTTCTAGAATCAAAGACTAAGAGAAGTGATTCCAAAATTGAATCACTTGGACCTGTTTGATCAAAAAAACGATTGTGAATCGAGAGGAATTGCTGTGAAGAATTCAAAGAAGATGAGGCGTTCAAGATGTTATATATGTCTCATTCGTGGACATGCCTACTGGAACTGCCCAAACAAAATAAAAAGGGCCGAATTCAAGAAAAGTGAACAGAAAATCGAGGCTAACAAGGCCACAACGAAGAAAGTAGAAATCGTTACACCATCAATAAATTGGCAAGTGAAAGGGACTGATAATGGATCATGGAATAATATATGGTATATCTCTGATGAATTCCTGAGACATATAACCCAGTATAAGGAAGTGTTTTATAAATTCAAATCAGAAAACATGGGAACAAGTCAAGCGGTCAAGATGGTTTGAATGTTCAAGGAGTTGGGGAAGTGATAATTCAGACAGAGACAAGAAACTTTGTGATACCAGGAGTATATTATGTCCCTAATGCGGGTTTGAACACGCTGAGTTTAAACCAATTAATCCAACAAGGTTTTAAAGTAAACTTCAAGAATACAGGTTGCGAAGTGAAGAGGTTGTTTGATGACACGTCTAGCGAAGACAACAGCAGCCCCGATGACGAAGAGAGTTGCGTGGGTGAACATTAAAGGATGGACGCATTCAAGAATAAAGCCATTGAAGAAGTGATACGTTATTGTAATTCTCTATACTATAAAGAGAACACCATTGAAGAAAGATTGGATGGTAACCAATGACCAAGAGTGCCATCAAGGTATGAATTCGAAAGTTTAATTGGGTTTATTGAAATGGTTAATGAACGGGAGATAATCAAGGAATGTAAAGGATTGGTCAAGAATCATTTTGAGAAAATGGTACAATGGTTCCATAAAGAATACATGGAAGGCAAAGAATGACCAATACCCGCGAAGATAAATGGGATAGAAGTATGCATATTAGACCTTTACCTTACTTGAAGGGTATGGGCGGCCATACCCAAGTGACAAAAGAAAATAAGTGGATTAGTGTAGCCTATGCGATGGGGTTCCCGAAAGAATATGCGGATGGATTGAAGGAGTGCTATGGAACGCACTTGAGTCTCTTAGGAGCCTACTATGAAGTGGCTGGGAATTATACCAGCGGTATTAATGTACCAAAGGCAAGGGAATGCGAGGGTACAAGTGGTATAATGGCAAGGGAATTGCCAAGAGAGGAGACAAAGCAAGGGCATATTGGAACCAAGGCAAAGAAGGTCGAGGTTCATAATGAGGAAAGGATGATGGGCAAGATAGAATTTGATGATGGAGAAAACTTGATTATAACTTTCGAAGACTGCGAAAATGAGGAACCCATATAAGAAGATGGAAACAGCAAAGAATCTGAAATTGGAAGTGGCAAAAAGATGAATGTGGACTAAAGCACAAATGATGGGGACTACATCATTGTGGATGATTAAGAAGACAAGTGTGTGGTGATATACTTTGTCATTAGGGGGAAGTGTTGAACTATAATGACAAAGTTAGTGTGTTTAATAGTATACGATAATATGTCTATATAAATATGTAGTTAGTATTATGGGTCAATGACTTGGGCCATGGGCCAACAAGTCCAGTCGAATAAATGGCCTATATGTTGCAGTATAGTTATAGGTCGGTTAGGGCAATTAAGCGATACGGTGCAAAGCAAAAGGAGGCGTCGATCAATGAAGCAACACACCCCTTGTAAACATCGGTCTGTTATGTATATATATTGTGTATCTGTTGTACATTGAACCGCATCGAATAACAGTTATTATTTGTTGTATACTTGCTTCTGTTTTTCGTTATTCTCATAAACACGCACACACACATTTATCAAAGTTCCAGTGATATTATGTTTAACAAGACGAAGCACATAAGCAGATTAAAGAAACCCGTCCAACAATATGCTTGTTATGTAATAGGAAGTATTGTGCTAGAAATAGAAGAAAGCAAACTAGAGGGGCCAGAAATATAATTTATGGAGAGTTGGTTAGAAAGGTTGTTAAGATGTTGTTAAGTAAGTTAATTATAGTTAGAAGTACTGTAGCTTGGTCCTGTATATAAACGAGTCTTGTAATCATTCTTCATTTTTAATCTTGTTAACCAAATTCGTTTCACAGTTGTGAATTACAAAATGCTTTTGCATTCATATAGTATCAGAGCATAGGCTCAAATTAAAGCTTCAGTTTCTTAACTTAATCGATTACGGTGATTCGTTATAATCGATATAGATTTCCGATTTCAAGTTACTTGGTTACTGTGTTAGTAATTGAGTTGAATCGTAGGAATTAGGGATTAGTTCTTGTTCAAGTTACTTGATCTTGTTCAATCTTCACAAATGGCGAATCCGGAGATTAATGCGACTGCAAATTCGAATTCAATGAATCTCAATGGTAACAATGTCCTTGGCTGGAGTCGCACACTTTAAAACCTGTCAATGATGAATTTAATCTTCAATGCTGGATTCGATGCGACTACATGGTTACATGTTGGATTCTGAATTCAATGGTGAGTGAATTATCTGAAGCCCTCATGTATGCTCAATCGGCTTCTGAACTCAAGAAGGAAATAACAGAGAGGTATGGTCAAAGCAATGGATTATTCATCTATCAATTGGAAAGATAATTGGATAAGGTAACTCAAGGAAACCTTGGTATTGTTGCCTATTTTAACAAATTGAAACGTTGTTGGGATGATTACTGACGCGCCACCAGCGGTCAGTCAGGAATTACCCTGTCGTTGGACCAGCTACTGGCGACGTGTCGGTGTGTTTTAATATTTATAAATGCTGGGGACCTAAGTTTTAATACGGCTATATGACCTAAAGGTTGTATAGCAACAAGTATGACCTAGGGTCGTTCTTCAAAATCAACTGTATTGTGAAACAGAGTAATCTGGATGTCCAAATCTAGCTAGTGAAGGGGTTTTGAAAATAGTTGGGAGTTGGTTTTTGTTTGTTCACTAAATTATAATACTAATTTAATCTAAGCAATAAAATAAAATATAGGGATAGCAGTCAGGATAGAGGGGGTGCTTGTTGTGACTTCGTTAGCCTTGTTTTGAGATGATGTTAATTATGAAAACGTCTTTTTAAAGATTTGTATTTTATTTGTTTTAAGTATTTGTGGTGTAAACATTAGCACCCTACTGATTGATTGCTCAATCAGTATGTCACTAAGTAACTAAGCTATCGTGATTCTGATCGGAGGAGGCTGTTCAACTCTCAACATTGCCCTGTTACGGAACAATGACCCTTTTCTGGAATACGAAGGTTCCTGGGTGCATGAATAGAGTAACAGACCCACTAATAGTCCGACCGTTCTTAACACCACAGTGATACTTAATTGAATGAAACATTTAAGTTTAAGACTTGGTTGGTGTTTGATTACTTTCCATCAATAGTTTTGTAGAATCCAGGGGTGATAGACAAATTTGGAATACTCGATGATTCCTCGTCCTCCTTTCTGGATTTATAAACTAAGTTTGTATTTTATATCATAGATTCTCCATTTATGATTTAAACCCGCCCTCACTTATATTTAACCAATAAATCCCTAGTTTATTCACAGTGTACAATACTTGTTTAAACAGCATTTCCACGGCTTCGAAACCAGACCATGTTATTTAAAAACAGATATTTAATCTAAAGTTTATTCACGGTGTACAATACTTGGTTAGTATTTCCACAGCTTCAAAACAAAAACATAGATAATTAATTACCCCTGATATGACATCTTATCAAAAAGGGTTTTAACCACGTTTATTGGTGGAAAGGCATTACTTGAAATTGCGGTTTAAAATCGTAGACGGAATGTGTAATCAAAGCACCGAGTTTTCATTTATAATTAGAATAGTTTGGAACATTATTTCACAACGGATTGTGCCCACGGCTTTTCATAGCTTCCACGTTCTGTACTACACACATTGGTGTTTCCAGCGCTATACCAATGATAAGCCGTTTTACGTTACTTCCGTTGCTTCATAATGACATCATCCCATTTAATACGACTAACTACATCACAACAAACACACAATATAACTACTCACTAATCATGGCAAGTAATCCTAAATCTAGCATAATAACAATAATAACATGCATTATAATAGATAAGGAAAGATATAACCGTAAATAGCGCGTAGTTTGAATATATGCTGAAAGAGTACAACGAGCGGAACTTCCGAATATCTTTGATAATAACCTCTCCAAGTATCTTCAACAATATTACAGTAAAGCCCCTCCGTTAGTCTTGGTTAAATATTAACCAAGAACTAACTGACTACTAACCCTAACTAGCTAACTCTAAAGAGAGAACCTAGAGAGAGAACCTAGAGAGAGAAAGAGTGTGTGAGAGAGAGTGTGAATGAGAGAATGAGGTGATGAGAGGTGTCTGGAATGAGGAGGGGGAGCCCTCTATTTATAGGTAAAGGCCCAAGAACCCCGTACAAGTCTCAAAGCACGAAATACAAGCCCGGAACAGCACATAACCTCCATTTTACTGAAAAATGGCATCACCGGAAGGCCAAGGGGCGTATACGGCACCCTAGAGGCCGTATACGGCATCATAGGGGTCGTATAAGGTATGGTGGAGGCCGTATACGGTATCCCCTAGGCCGTTTGGCCTTTACCCGTTGTTCGGTGCTTCGTTCGTTGCTTGTTTTGCGCGTATCTTCTTCGTTTCTTGTCCGTTTGGCTTGATTCTTTCACCTATGTTCTTGAAATCCCGTTACGCTTCTAATGAAACCAAAATCATGATTTTTGGATATGTGTAGCTTGTAGATGCTCGGAATGCGTTCAGTTGATTTTCGGGTGTTGTATCTTCTCCATCCCTTATCCGTTTTGCTTGATTCTTGATTCTTGATTCTCCGATCTCGTAATCACCTATGGAATCATATAAGATTAGTTAGGAAGTGTATCTCATAGGGTAAAGAAAAGTGTAGGAATAAGGTGAAGTTTATTTGCTTCGTTTTGCATGTTATTTGGACGTTTTTAGTGATTTTTATTGCAACGTCTATATTTGAACCACTTTAGTGAATTTTAGTAAATAAATATTGCTTTAAGATGTTTTAACTAATTAATAGTTCAAATAGTGAGGAATAATGTACGTAAAAATATGACTTTTTACGTTACATCAATTACACAATCTTAATGGAATACCTACTTGTAGTTGTGGTAAATTGAATGAGTGTGCATGTGGTATAGTGGCTAAGTTTCTTGAAACATATAGTATGTCAAAATTGGTTAAGTTCTTGATGACACTGAATAATGAATATGAATCAGTTAGGAACCAGATTCTCTCAATGGATCTTCTTCCAAATGTGAATAGGGCCTACTACATTGTTCAACAAGTAGAAAAATTTAAATAAGTCATTAATCATTTTACTGAACCAACTGCATTCTTTGCTAATACTAGCAATGCTAGTTCTGCAAATTACCTCAAGAAAGATAATAAAGTGAATAGGGCTGAAGTAAAGGGAAATGAGAAAAGACATTGCACATAATGTAATGAAGATGGTCATACGTATGAGCAATGCTTTGAACGAATTGGATACCCAGACCGGTTTAAAGGAAAGCAAGGCTTGAAGAATCCCAGGATGGTTGCACATGTTACTACTTAGCAAAACACACATTTGACCTTGAATTGAAAAATGAGTTGGATAGTGTAATGGACTAGATCAAAAGTTTGTTGCAGCTGTTTGCCATGAAATGATGAAAATGTTCAAGGATAATTCTGGTGCTTGTATTTCACATGTAGGTATTAAATCTTTTACTTCTTGTTGTTATGCATCTGCACAAAAGTCAATTGCATTTTCTTGTGGATCTAGGATTACCATCAAAGAGGATTAGATTTTGGATACTAGAGCTTCTAATCACATGTCACCTAACCTAAATTTGTTTCGTAACATCAGAAAGCTTAAAAGACCAATATTTCTGAAAATGCCAGATAAGATATTTAAGGTAGTATTTGTTATTGGCAATGTTCAAATTAATCATTCTTTGACTCTTCATAATGTCTTCCACGTACCGAACTTTGAGTTCAATCTTTTCTCAATTGGTAGGCTAATTCATTCTCAATTACTCATTTGCATAGTTTATCCAAATTGTTGTGTTTTTTAAGACCCTTCAATTAACAATATTGTTGTTGTTTGAAAAGGGTAAGGATGTCTATACATATGCAAAGCCACTACCTACCTCACCATTCTCATCACATGTTCTTCCTTCTCATGTTTTACATTTTAATAAATTTCAAAATAAATGTGATGTAAGTAACCTTGTTGTGCCTAAGATGTCTCTTACCTTTGATACTTTTCATGCTAGAATGGGCATACTTCATTATCTAAAATGATTCATATTGAAGATTGTAAATCATTTGATGCTTCTGATTTAAATTGTGATATTTGCATGCTTTTAACGCATCACAAATTACCCTTTCCTAGAAGTAATATTTCTACTTCTTTTCCATCTGAATTAATCCATGTTGACTTATGGGGACCCTACAAGAAAGCAACACTTAATGGATCTAATTATTTTTTCACATAAAAGTAGGGCTACCTACTTAGTACATACCAAAGATCAAATTCCACAAATACTTTATAGTTTAGTTTCTTACGTTGAGAATCATTACCATATCACACTAAAAATCATAAGGTCTAACAATGGGACTAAAATTGTTAATAAAATAATTGCAGCCCATTTATAGAATAAAGGAATCATTCATTAAAAAAACCATGGTTTACACGCCTCAACAGAATGATGTAGTAGAAAGAAAGTATATGCATTTATTGGAGACTGCAAGAGCAATAAAATTGCATGCATGCTTTCCTGATCAATTTGGGGACATTGCATACTTGCAGCTACCTATATCATAAATAAAATGCCAATGTAAATTCTTTCCTGGAAAAAACCTTTTGAAATACTTCATCATACACCTCTTTCATATGATCATCTCAAAATCATTGGTTGTTTATGCTATGCAGCAATCACTAAACCAACAAAAAAAAATAAAAAAATCTCCTAAATCTAATAAGTGTGTGCCATTAGGATATCCCCTGGTCAAAAAGGTTATACTCCTTATAATTTGAAAACCAAAGTTGTTTTTCAAAGTAGAGATGTGATTTTTCTAGAACACAATTTTCCTTTTAAACAACCAATCCTTGATGCTCAATCCAATCATATATACAACATTATTTTCCTGAATCAGATGAGTTTGATCCTGATAATGATATTATAGATCCATTTGATTCCTCTCTTGATCCACCAAATGATACACCTACTGTTCAATCAAATGATCCTCCTGATATACAATCTACCAATACAACTAATCAATCTTTCATTCTATCTTTTGATCCACCTTCTGAACCACTTAGAAGGTCTACTAGACCTACTAAAAGGTCAGTATGGTTGAAGGATTTCATTACTCCAAATACTTCTAAGAACTCCAAAGTAATGTATCCATTATTTACTGATGTGATGTTAATTCTATTCCTCAAATGTAGCCTTTTTAGCAAATGTTATGACCTTAAAGAACCTACATCATATCTACAAGCTAGTAAGGATCCACAATAGATAGAAGCCATGAATATGGAAATTCAAGCTTAGAAGCCAACAATACTTGGGTTTTAACTAGCTTACATGTAGGTCATAAACCAATCACTTCTATGTGGGTTTATAAGATTAAGTATCATGTTGATGGCACTGTAGAAAGATTTAAGGCCAGATTGGTGGTTAGAGGTTTTAACCAAAAAGAAGGTTTAGATTACAAACACACATTTTCCCCTGTAGCTAAAATTGCCACAGTTATAGTTCTAATAGTTTTGGCTACTGCCAAGGGGTGGCCTTTACCCCACCTTGACATTAACAATGTGTTTTTGCATGGTTATATTGAGGAATCAAAAACATTTACATGATTCCTCCTTAGGGTTTTTCAAAGGCTAATACTAGTTATGTAAGTTTAATAGGTCTCTCTATGGCCTCAAGCAAGCATCTAGACAATGGAATTATGAATTTTCAAAATTCCTAAATAGTCTAGGGTTCAGGCAATCCAAAAATGACTACTCACTTTTTGTCAAAGATCACAAGGGTGAATGCATAGTTGTATTGGTTTATGTTGACGATGTGCCTATCACTGAAAATTGTGATAAAGCTATTTTGGAAACTAAAGCATTGGATCAAAAGTTCACTATTACAGACTTGGGGTTAGCCAAATACTTTTTGGGGATAGAGATACGTAGAAGTAATGAAGGAACTCACCTCAATCAAAGAAAGTACATTGTTGATCTATTGGCTGATGCAAGGGTAACTGCTTCAAAACCTGCAGATTTTCCCTTACCTCAAAACTTAAAATTGTCTCTGAATAAAGGTGCACCTGTTTCTTCACCAGATTCTTATAGAAGGTTGGTTGGTAGACTTCTTTACCTCACAATGACACGTCCAAATATATCTTATGATGTAAACATTTGAATCAATTTGTGTCTGCACCTAAATCACCACATATGCAAGCTGCATTACACCTTTTAAGATATTAAAGGTATTGTGTCCAAAGGTTTGTTTTATCCTGTGCAACCCAATCTTAAGCTTATTGGGTTCACCGATGCTGATTGGGGCTCTTGTCTAATGACTGGAAGGTCTTTGAGTGGTTATTGTATATTTCTGGGTCATGCTCTTATTTCGTGGAGAACAAAGAAACAACCTAGGTCTTCTACATAGGCAGAATATAGAAGCATGGCAGTGACAACTTGTGAGCTTTTGTGGCTTAGCTATCTATTCAAAGATCTTAAAGTAACGATTTCTCTCCTATCACTTTATTCTGTAATAATAATTCTGCTCAACAGATAGCAGCAAACTCTTGTAACTACGGAGAGTTGTTAGAAAGGTTGTTATGATGTTGTTAAGTTAGTTAATTACAGTTAGAAGTACTGTAACTTGGTCCTGTTTATAATCGAGTCCCCTGTAATCATTCTTCATTTGTAATATTGTTAATCGAATTCGTTTCACAATTGTAAATTACAAAATGCTTCGGCGTTCATAACTTGCCATATATATAAAGTGAGGTTTTCTTGTTTCTATGAAATGAATAGCAAGAAATTAGCCACACACGAAATTGTGGTTTTTTATTTTATATTTTTAATGGAACAAAGATATCGATAAATATTCCGAAAACTTAAACTTACTTGGAATTTCAAAGCGTCCTCAAGTCTACATACCACCAACCCTATCGGGGGTCGCTCTCTCCTATCATTGAATATGCTATCTTTGAATATGTGTACAAACAATTTGAGTCAATTTGATTCTTCAAGCCAGGATCAATAATATCATCTATTTTCTGTTCTTCGTAGTAGCGTCGAGCTAGCTGATCTAGATAACGCTTATCGTTCTGCACATTCAAATAGGACAACCTACCACATAAGACTTCAAACAATACTACCCCAAATGAATAAATATCTGACTCTTTAGTGAGGATTATTGTTCTCCTATATTCCGGATCCAAATAACCATCCGTGCCACAAAGATTTGTCACAACACAACTATCATTTTCATTTGCAAGGCCTATTCTGGAAAGCCCAAAATCCGCAATCATACCTTTCCAATTGTGATCTAACAGAATATTTGAACTTTTGATATCCCTATGGATCACTCTATAATTTACTCCAACATGGTTGTGAAGGTGATCCAAACCGAGGGCTGCATCAAGGCATATACTGATCCTTTGCTTCCATGTTAGTGGGTTTTTGGTTTCAGCCATAGTTAGGTACTTGTCCAGGCTTCCACGCTCTGCATACTCGTAAACAAGAATATTTTCTCTGTCTTCCTGGCAGTAACCAAGAAGGGAGATGAGGTTTGGATGTTTATAGCGGGATAGCAATTGAATCTCAGTTAAGAACTGTTTAAGCCCCTGGCCAGTACGGTTATCATTTTGTAGCCTCTTTACAGCGACATTAGTGAGTTCCCCAGATAGTATGAGTTCTCCTCTATAAACAGTGCCATAGCCACCCTTTCCGATAACAGTTGATGTGAAGTTTTTGGTGGCTACTTTTATATTTTCAAATGGTATGCTGAGATGCTCTGACTCTTTAATGGATGTCATTTTTTGTATGTAAAATGATAATTTGATTGAACAAATGAAGTATTGCAGCAAAAGATATGTCTATGAATGAAAGTATAGATATGCATATGAATAGTTAGATTGTATGTTAACCTGTTAAAATTGACTGTTAATTGTATTTGAAAATAATAAAGAGCAAAACTGGTTATTAAATAGCTGTATTTAATTTAAGTAAAGGTTTATATAAAAGATCAAATAAGAATTGCATCATAAATACGATTGACTTTTTAACAAGAATACAAAAAACCAGTGGTTGACTTTTAAAATAATCTATATATCGACTTGGTAGTTGGTGTGCAATAATTTGTTTCTCAAATATAATAATCGACAAAGGTTCAAGTAGGATCATACAAATGGGAACAATAAGTACCAATAAAATTTGAACTCGTGTCTTTTTCTTTTATCTCCTTTAGCGTTCGAAAATTTAACTACTACAATTACCGAAAGTAACTTTAACTATTCATAGCCTATTCAAACTCATATACTAGTATTGCAATTCATATAAAAATAATGTCATAAATAAGGGAATTGACATGCATATTTTCTTTTTCTTTTTTTGTGTATAAAATATAATTTTACATTTTAAAAAATAGTGATAATAAAACTAAAATATAAACAAAACTATAAATATTAAATAACTTTTAAAAGAGAACATTATCATTTTTAACTATAATCTTTTTTTAACAAAATAAGATATGAATTTGAAATTTAATCAAAAGAGAATTAAGTTAAAAACATACAGTTAATATAATTATATTGTTACTAATATTATCAACATAGTCAAAATATAAATTGTAACTCCGTGTAAAATGTGTGAATTTTTATAGATCAAATTCATGAAAGAATAGAATAAGAGTAAAATACATATTTAAATTTGTTATTTAATTGAGTCCAAATCTTAAGAAATAAAACACAATACCATCAACTTGAGAAAGTCAAAACTATTTCGAAAAAACTCTCTACTATGGTGCCTGAAAAATGAAGTTCTTTTACGTTTTGAGTTTCGCAAAATGAGCAAATAACCTTAAAAGAATTACATTCGCGCATCTAAAAATATTTTTTTTATGCTCCGCCGCAACGCGCCGGTAAAAAAAACTCGTTAAACAAATACTTCAAGTTATGACCACCGACCAACATCACAATCACCGTTCCTCTAGACCACCACAACTGCCAACGAACGACGTCTGCTGCCATCGTACCCGCAACGTTTTCGGACGAACATATTTGATTCCGATTCTGATTCCGATTTAGTACCTCCAAATTTATATTTTCGGTTCTATCTTCGTTGTTCGCCAGGTCGATCTATAAGCCTCCACCGTCTCCGACAGACCACGTGGTCATTACACAGCCACCACCAATCGAAAAAATGTTTATGGCGAGATCTCGAGATAGAGGTATATGGCGATCATAAAACAACGTGAGGTGATCCACGATGGTTTGCGGTGGCGCCAGCTACTGTTGCCGGTTGTGTTGACCAGAAGGGCGTGTCGCTGGAGACCAGGTTCTAAGATTAGCAGTAGTAGAAACTCTGGTGGTTCCAACTCTAATTTGTGATTCTATCAATTTAAAGCATGCTAAATCTAATTATTGTTTCATTGTTATGGGTTTTCTTTTGGGTTAATAATGGTTTAATCACCAAAGTTTCAACTTTTTCTCGTTTTAACCCTTCAACTTTTACTTAAACGTTTTAACACTTTAGCTTACGGGTTGACCAATTTTTAGTCCTTTCAGTTTAGTTGACCGTTCAAAATAACCAGTTGGGTTACTAGTAACTGGTTGACCTAGTCTCATTAATGACATGGCAATATTAACATCATTTAATTAAAAGAATAAAATAAATATACTCCTTTATTAGTTCCGGTATCATTTATTCAGAAACATTTACACACTCCACTCAAAACCCCAAACCCTAGCTTTCTATATGATTGATGAAGGATGAGAATGAAGCAAAACTGAACCACGAAATCGAGTAAGAGGCTGTTATCATCTTCAATTTCTATAAGTATCATCTTCAATTTCTATAAGTATCATCTTCAATTTCTGTTATCTTTGAAAATGGCTTCATCTTCTAGAAGTAAGGTTATTACTGTACACGTAAATTATGGTGCTGAATTTGCAATGGGTCCTGTGTCTCTAAGCTTTGTGGATGGTTTTGTAGAAACCCTTAGAGATATTTATTTTGATGAAATGAGGGTAACAATTTTAGTTGATTTGATTAAGGGGTTATTGGGGTATGGTGCAAAAAAGGTTTATTACCATATGTGTGGGAAAGTGTTAATTAACGGGTTAAGATCGTTAAACAATGAGGAAAGTTTAAATGGTTTTATCAAACATGGTGTAAAGAATGGGGGCAAATTCAAATGTATTATGTTGAAACAAATAGTGATGTCAGTGAGAATTGTTGTGAGGATAGTGATGAATCTGAAGAAGCTAGTGATAAGAGTGATAGTGAAGATAGTGATTATGTTCCTAATGAAGATAGTGGTGATGTTGAAACTGTATTAAGTGGATGAATTGATAATGAAGATGAGATAGTTGCACCTATAGACAATATAATTAATGAGCCATTTTTCAATGAGTTTTGTGATCCTGTAATTATGATAACAATATGGTTGATGATGAAAATGATGATGAGACTAGATCTTTAGTTGGTGATGATGAAAATGATACTGTCCTAAGTGTGTATTACCCTACACATGATCCTAGAAAGAAGTGAAAATTGATGAAGCCTACTCTTGGAGAGAAATTTGAAAATCCAAGCCAATTGAAACATTGTGTAACTAATTATGCAATTGCAAATAGTTATCAACTAAGGTTTGAAAGGTGCGATAGAAAGAGGATACAAGTAAAATGTGGTATTAAGGGTGATCCTAATAATGTATGTCCATATGAGTTGTATGATTCTTGGATGAATAAAGAAAGGATTTTTCGGGTAAAAACATTGGTTGATACTCACAAATGTTCTTGTAACATCTACCCTAAGGGCCTAGTATTATTCGGGTAATTTCCTAACTTTAAATTTATTATTTAATGTGTTAGGAATAATTTAGTATTATTATGATTATGTGATAATATTAGTCAAATGGATAAATGAGTTATTATGACTAATACATAATTCGTTGTTTTAAATTAATCTATTTGACGGTAAAATAAAATAGTTGGTTTCGCAAAATGGTTTTAGGTTCCAGACAATAGGTTAAGAAGGGAACTAAAATTGTATTGGTATGGGGTTAGATTATATGTATATATATACACATATCCATGTAAGTTCTCAAAGTTTCTATACTTTCTACATCCTGCGAACCGAAACCAAAAATTGAGAAAAACCAAAACCAAAGAAAGCTTTCTGTGAGATTATAATCTTCTGTAGTATCATCATCTTGATTCAGAAACGAGTTTCATTTCATTATCATCATCTTGTTCATGTGAGTAATTCAGTGTTTATAAACTCATTTTTATGAAAATTAGCCAAATCATGAATTTCCTGTGAAAAGAAGCTTGAAAGATGTTATTTGATGTTATTTGGTACATATGAAGTGTTAGAATGATTGTTAGAATGTTAGAAAGTCGAATTTGTGAGTTTTGGAAGAGAAAAGCTCGTTTTTTTTCGGTTACAGCAAGTTCGGTTCGCGAGTTTGCAGAAGATGAACTCAGTTCGCAGTGCTTGGCTGCGAAGCGAACTGAGTTCCTGCGAACTGAGTTGAGCTGCGAACCAAGTTTTGCGAACCGAGTAGCGCTGCGAACTGAACCCTGCAAAGCGAACTGAGTTCCTGCGAACTGAGCTGGGCTGCGAACTGAGTTTGCTGCGAAGCGAACTGAGTTGCCCTGCGAACCGAGATTTGGTCTTGCGAACCGAGATTGTTGAGAACTGAGATTTTTAAATTTTTGTTTTGCAAATTTTGAAATTGCGCAAGTGTTTTCAGGGTAGCGAATAAGTGACAATTTCACTAACTCGGATTAGGTTGAAATTCGCATGGTCACTTGGAAACGACCCAATAATCAAGGCTCTATCCTATGAGCCTAGGCAGTTTTAGGCCTTTCGGGGTCATCTTGGGGTCGAAAATGACATTTTTCAGCTTTAAACCTCGTTACGGGACTTTCTGATGTCGCTTCGGATTGAACGTTTGTTTTCTTAGACTTCAGGAATTTACCTGCTTGTTTAAATATGTTATATGATTATGAAATGAGTTGCTAACTCATTATTTGTTGTATTTTCAGATCAGCAGAAGACTCAGTAACATAAGACTTATGAGTTGTTGGATTGAGATTGACAGGTGAGTGGATCTGGAACTCACAAGTTTGATTTGGTTGTAACGGTTTGGTTGCAACAAGTAAACGTAGATATAATTGATAGACTGTTTAGTCTGATTTGCTGATTATGAGCCGGCGGTTGGATGTAAAAATGGAAGGTGGTTGGACGCGCGGGTCGCAGACCGGGTTTTCGGGTTAAAATTCAGCCCAACCGGCAGTTGAAAAACCCAACCGGCGGTTGAAAAGCCCAACCGGCGGTTGGATTCGCGGATTTGAAATCTATAAATAAGGTTCATTATCAACCTTTAACCATACAACAATTACGAATAGGTTAACCCTAATTTGGGTTCTAGGGGTTAGAAATCCGACTTTTAGGGTATTCAGAGGCTATGGAGCTAGGGTTTGAAGGTCGTTCAACCCTAACGAAGATTCAGTTCATATTTTAGGGTTTGATTCTTATTCTTTTCTATTTGCAATGTTTAATACTTTGTTTATGGATTTTGAGTAATCTTACTTTAATTATGAGCTAATTCTTTATTTGTATTTACTTAGATGTATGATTTTTAGATAAAGGTTTCATTATATGTTTAATATTGATCCTAATTATGAATGGTTATTGAGTTTATTTGAAGATCCACATTGATTGTGAGTTACGACGCGTTTGTTAATTGTTACTTAACGTGGTCAAAAGACTTATGCTAGAACTAACGTTTGTATGAGTTAATTGATTATCTGCGATTAAATAATTTATTAGTTAATTGTGGCTTGAGACTGTAACCGGTAATAGGTTAAGAGGCATAGCAATTAATTTAAACCCGATCGGTGTGATAATTAGAAAACCAATAATTATAGACTCAAGGCTAACACAGAGTCAAGAATGAATCTCAATGATATGTAGATAGGTTTAATAGCATAAATCTTTTGTTGGTAACACGCATGAGTGTATTCAAGAGAATCTAGTATTAAGGTAAGGTTTATTAGGGATTCGATAACCTTAACAGGAGGCTGTCCATTCTAGTTGAAATCACCATAATGACTGATCAATGAACATATATGAAACCTGAGTCGAGAAATCAGTAATCTAACTAAATACATGCTTATCTATCTGATTATTCTTAAGTTATCTTTTCTATCTTTTAATTGTTTTTAATTGTTTTTATTTAGTTTTATTAATTTAAATTATGTTCGTACGGAACTAAAACGCTACCCCTTATTAATTGTAATTTATAATTTTAGGATTAATTAATTATTTTAATTTGCACTGATTCCCTGTGTTCGACTCGGTCTTACCAAAGCTATACTATAATACGAACAGATATTCTTGTCTGGTTGTGTTTAAGTCGACTTTAGTATTTCCTTTTCATTTAAAACTTGTATTTTTAACGACAACTTAACATGCATCATAAATCAACATAACGTAAAACTATAGCCATTTGTTCTTTTTGAGATACATCACTTGACTCATCAACAAGCAATGCAAACACATCATCACCAATTTCTTTAAAAATTGATTGTAGTACTACTTCTTCAAAGTAACTAGCAATGTCTTTTTGAATGCAAGGAGCCAACAATTGATTATTTCTGGGAGCTTTTGTTAACATGCAAAGTTCCTCATTTTGACTTATAATCAAGTCCATTAACTCTAAGAAATTTCCTTTGTAAAGAGATGTTTCCGTCTCATCATGACCACAAAATGCTAATGCACCTTTCAAACAAAATATACAAGCATCAATTGTAGCATTCAATCGAAGTCGGTTCTTTTTCTTCTTAATTTCATCTTACTTGTGAAGTGCAACTTCAATAGATTGATTTTGTATCATTAGAGCTTCACAATTTTTAAGTGCTCTATTATAAAAACTATTGACATCACCAACATGTCTTTTAAATCTCTCCGTTTTGTTTCAACTATCAAAACCTTTCGTGACAAATGATTCATTCCCACCTTGGTTCCAAACATAATCTCTACATAAGTAACAACATAAGCAAAAAGCTTTATTCACTTTTATAGTATACTCCAATCAATTTCCATACTTATCATACCACTTCGCTTTAAAGCCCCTATCTTTACTTCCCATCTTTTTTTGTGGAAACTTATAACCACGTGGTTGACAAGGTCCATTAAGCCAATATTTTCGTCTAATTTCATCTTTTTGATTAGGGGGATAATCCAAAATTCGTATCCTATCTATAGGATCCCAAGGAAGATTATTCAAATCAACTAATTTAGGCTTTGAAAAAGTAGGAATCAATATTGAAAATTCCTTTTTGACATTTCTATTTGAAGCTTTTTCATTATCACCATTACTTACAAATGGTTCTTGTCTTGTATAAAACTCCAAAATTCCTAAACGAAACAAGATTATATAATATTTTAGAAAAATAATGAATGTATCAGAAAGACAGAAACAAAACAAAAAACAAAGCTTTATCAATTTTTTTATTTAACCACTTAGTTAAACCTACAATATTTATTCATATTTTATTCACCAAATCATCAATACTTTTAAATATATAAAGTTACATGCCTACATTGAAATTACAACCCACTAATCTACCATTAACAATTAACAAATCAAAATAAAAAAACTAGGGTTTACAATTAAAATAAGAATCAAAATTAGTAAATTACCTTGCTGTCTTGTTGTCATAGTGTGATTTAGAGATAGTACATCAAAAAAGAAAATGATATATAACAGATCTTCTTGAACAAGTGCTTTAGAGATTTGCTTGAGAAACCAATTTTAGTACAAAGTATTTTGTGTCAAAATGTCAAATATAGCTCGAGTACGTATCTGATCATCCTCATTTCCTTGTTAACAAGAATTTGGGCTAGCAAGTTTTAGTTAGTGGACTATGATGGGGCCAAATATATTTGGGCCAGGGGGCCAAACAATATTGGGCTAGGGGTCCAACTTAAAAATATAACATAATTTATAATAAATGGTCTTTTTTTCATGGGGTTCCTTAGCCCCCCGTGCTAAAGCATCACATCCGCCCCTGCTTTCGGTTTTTTGACTCTCCGTCCGTTTGATTTGTGTGGGGTCGGTTTTTTATAAAATATATTTTTTTTTTGTTTTTGACCGTCGTAAAAAAAGAAATTTTTTTTTTTATAAACTCTCCCAATGTTTAAAATATTATCCGTTTTTTATTTTTTATCTTTTTAAACACTTTCCATTCCTATGTATACACACATTCCCTTTTCCATACAATTTACACTAGAATAGGAATGAGCATGGTACAAAACCGGTACCGTACCGTACAAAGCCCGATACCGTATCGTACCAAACCGGTTGGTACCGCTTTTCTTTTTTGCTCTAATGTGAGTATTGAATACCGTACCAACAGAAGTGGTATGGTACCGGTACGGTACGGGTACTGGTACGGTAAAATGTGGTACTATACTGGCTTGGTACCGAAAATATAACAATACTAAAATGAACAATGATCAGCTGTAAAATGTGGTACAATACTAAAACATAACACCAACTCAATACCAAACTGAACCAAATATGACAACTTAAACAAAAAGAAGACAAAGAATCGACATGCTTATGTTTTCGATGTACACACAAAAGTTAAAAATAACAACTATTTAAAAATCAATTTCTCATACATCCAAGTGATTCTCCGTGTATATCACTTGGGTGGTTGGATATATAAATAATATGTCAGCCTTAATTGAAATTTCTATATGCCCTATTACAAAAAAGGTCTTACAAATAATATAGTTTCTCCTTCGTGTTACAACTTTAGCGTTTATGATTGTTAAATATAATTAGATACATTTATAGTGGAAGGTTGTTTGATTTATCTTGCATTCGTTTGAAAAATTTTACCCTTTACACACTCAAAGTTGTATACAAAAAGTAAAATTAATGTGACCCCAACTATATGCTTAATATAGATACTACTTTATATAATTTTATTGCAAACGTTACAGCGTATTTTTTTAAATAGGGTAAAACCCTAGAATTTTATCGTACACATTATATTGATACTTATAACAATTAAATACAAATTCAACGGCTCACGTGTACACACATTGGAATATAGTTTCTTAATAAATAATAATATCTTCTATAAATTGGGATTGGGTACTAATCGGGAAAATACCGATACCATACCGAAAGTACCGCATAAAAAAAACGTTTATATAAGTACCGAATACCGTACCATTTGAAGTGAGATGGTACCAGTACGAGTACAGGAATGATATGATACGGGTACAATATTGGAATTTCGGTACTAATGATCATCCTAGGATACACATTCCATACACTATTATTTCCATATATTATTTGCACAGTATGTTGGGCAAAGTGCAAGTGCATCCTTTGTTCATTCTTAAAAAAGAAAAAAGTCCACCGTATTTTCATTGGTTGCCAATTTGGAAAATAGTTCTTTGCTTTGATAAATTAAATTTTCCGTTAAAAGTTTTGCACACATTCAATATAGTTACTTTAATCATAGGTAAAAGACTAACTTATTTACATGTCAGCTCCTTTAGCGGATCTCATATATCACAAATTAAATATGAACCTTGTCTCTTATTTTATCAAAAGTTGGATAAAATCTAATGGGTACAAATTGTTGGAAAAGTAATTGTTATGCATGCTTTTTCAATGGCTACCTGTGCAAAATAGCAAACATGGGTATATATATGGTTATTCATATGTTGGCATGGTATGTAACTACGGGTGTTCAAATTCGAATATTCAAAAATTAGGATATTCAAATTTTGAATATTCGCAATTTCAGATATCCGAAGATATTCGAATTATCTGAAAATCATAAAATTAATTCTCAAATCTATTAAAATGTCATATTATGTAACTAAAACTTAAGTTATTGAATGCATGTTCAAAATAGAAAAGATTAAACCACATAGTAATCAATATTCAATAACTAAACCACATAGCTGTTTGAATATGTGGCCAAATCTTGTATGGTACTATGGTAGAGCTCTTTGCCTTGTCCTAGCAGGTCTGACTCTCGTTGGGCAGAGATCAATGCTCGTTTAGGCATGGTTCCATGCTCAGCGTGTGTGCCTCATTTGGCAGAGCTCAATGCTCATTTCTGCAGAGCTACGCACCCTTGTTGTGATTCTGCTCTTCCTGACCCATCAGCTTTGCCCGGGTCCTCTGCTCCCAGCTCGCGACCATCTGCCGAGTCATCTGCCAGACCCATCTGCTCGTGAGGCTCTGCCCGTACAGTCCCCATAATTTAGTCAGTAAGTTTTCTTCCTAGCAAGTAGGAACCAAATTATAAAATACACGAAGTCGTGTAAAGGTCTTGATCACTACGTGGTTATTTCATAAAAACTTTCACAATCTTGACATTTCAAAACATACCAAGTTTGTTGTTTACAAATGAGCGGTTAATGCACAGTTGAATAGATTTGATAGTTCAAGAGAGTTTTTCAAGGAAAAATTCACTGCGACCTTCACACCAGATTCAAAAAGGATATTTATGATAACTTTTGAGTGATTAACAAAGCTTCTTTGAAGAATTTTTCACATAAATTTAATTAAATAAAGTAATATTAAAGGTTGTGCTTAGTGCAACTCATATTGCAAAGGCTACAACCTAAAACCCATGGTTCTTCCCTGCATTATTAAGTTTCTTCAATGCTCACTAGTTTACAAACTCTTAACGAATCGACTTTTAAGTCTCAGTTAAGCCATGAACTAACCTTGTTGGCTTGTTGCCAACCTAGCTTATTATTATTATAGTTGTACTAACTATAGGATTTGTAATCTCCCCTTAATTGTGAGAGATGTATTCATTGAATATATTGAATATATAATGTACAAGGCTAACAAACATTCCTAGTTTACAGGATATGCACAATCAATAAATATAATAAGAGATATACATAATATACTCCTAATAATATGGGAGATCCGATTCTGTTACCCCCCCACAAGCGAAGGAGGGGGACCAATCCGTAGCTTGGAACGAAAGTCCTCAAAAAGCGGGCGCGGCAAACTTTTGGTGAAGATGTCAGCTAACTGTAAGTGTGTAGAGACATATTTGGTGTAGAGTTTGCCAGAGAGAACCAACTCACGAACAAAATGATAGTCAATGTCGATGTGTTTAGCACGCTTATGAGAAATCGGATTCTGACTCAAGAAAAGTGCACTTCGATTATCACATAGAATGGTTGGACGTCCAGAAGGCAGAACATAAAGTTCGCGAAGTAAATGAGTAATCCATATTATTTCAGATGCGGTATTGGCCAGCGCTCGATACTCCGATTCACAGCTAGAGCGAGAAACTGTAGGTTGTTTCTTTGCACTCCAGGAGACAAGATTACCACCAAGGAATATAGAGTATCCATAAGTGGACCTACGGGTCTCAATACATCTAGCCCAATCTGCGTCTGAATAACCCAAAAGAGTAGGAGTATTCGTATGAGAGAAGGTGAGGCCATAGGCTAAAGTGCCCTTAACGTAGCGCAAAATCCTTTTTACAGCCAAAAAATGATCAATTGTTGGGGCATGTAAAAATTGGCTAACTTGATTAACCGCGTAAGAAATGTCTGGACGAGTAATGGTTAGATATTGAAGCGCGCCAACTAGTGAACGATAATGAGTGGCATCATTATAAGGAGTACCTTGACTAGTAAAGTAAGCCGATGTAGAAAGAGGTGTGGAAACCGGTCTAGCTTCCAAAAGATCGGCTCTAGCAAGAATGTCATGTGCATATTTCGATTGGCTTAAAAATAGTTCGGATGCATGATAAGATACTTCAAGACCAAGAAAGTAATTCAACTTGCCAAGATCAGTAATAGAGAACTCTTTGTGTAACCGTGATATAAAGAGACGAAGAAAAGCATTATTGTTCCCGGTAAGTATAATGTCATCAACATATACTAATAAGTACAAAAGATTGTTACCCTTCCTGAAAATAAACAATGATGTGTCTGCTCGACTGCAAGAGAAGCCAAGACTAGAGAGAAAAGAACTCAACCGTTGAAACCAAGCTCGCGGTGTCTGCTTTAAGCCGTAAAGAGCCTTTTTGAGATGACACACGTGGTTTGGGAATTTCGGATTAACAAAACCAGGAGGCTGTTCCATGTAAACAGTATCCGAAAGTTTCCCATTTAAAAATGCATTTTTAACGTCCAATTGATGCAAGGACCATTTGTGGAGAACGGCTAGAGAAAGAATAATGCGAACCGTAGAGGCTTTAACAACGGGGCTGAAAGTTGCCGAGTAATCAATGCCGGGAACTTGTGTAAAACCTTGGGCAACAAGTCGAGCTTTAAATTTATCTATGGTACCATCTGCACGAAACTTGGTGCGAAACACTCACTTTGAACCAACAACATTCGAATTTGCAGGCCGAGGTATGAGATCCCAAGTGTGATTAAGATTTAAAGCATTCATTTCTTGGCACATAGCTTCGAACCACTTAGGATCTTTAGCAGCGGACTTATAACCTCGAGGCTCTTTGTTTGTAAAAAGTGCATGGTGTAACAGTGAAGTATTAGTATGTGATAAATTGGCTATATAACGAGGTTTAAAAACGCCTGCTTTTGAACGAGTACGCATCGGATGGCTGTTGGTAGTAGTAGAAGTTTCGAGTGGTACAGAAGCTGGCATAGCAGGAGGTTGCGAAGTCTCAACAGGAGGTTGCAATGGAGAACTAGAGGACTCGATTGGTTGTTGCTCATCAGTACATAAATCGCATGGATTACTAGAAACCATGGGAGAAGATGTAGGAGAAGTACTTGGTTGAGAAGTGCATGGCAACAAAGGATAACCATCACAATATGTAGATAATAACATAACATCATGTGTACCAGTAGATTGTTGACCTTTGAATGGAAAAGAGTGCTCATCAAATTGAGCATGACGAGTGGTGTATATCCGATTTGTAGATAAATCAAGGCATTTATAACCTTTGTATTGAGAACTATAGCCGATAAAAACACACGGAGCACTTCGGGGAGCGAGTTTATGAGAAGAATAATCCCGAAGATAAGGAAAAACACAACACCCGAAAACCCGAAAATTACTATAATGCGGCTTAGATGAAAATAGCAATTCGTATGGTGATTTATGATCAAGTAGTTTCGTGGGAAGACGATTAATAATATGAGTTGCTGAGCTGAAAGCGTGCGTCCAGTAACTTGCTGGAACGTGGGCATTAAACATAATGGCAAGACCAGTTTCAGTAATATGGCGATGCTTACGTTCGGCTCGCCCATTTTGCTGTGGGGTATAAGGGCATGAAAGTCGATGATGAGTACCATTAGAGGTTAACAAGCTACTGACTTTGTGATTTACAAATTCCGTACCACCATCCGATTGAAAGATCTTAATCTTACAAGCAAACTGCGTTTGAACCAAAGCAACAAAAGCAGTGAAAATAGTATAAAAGTCAGATTTGGCTTTTAATGGATAAAACCACGTAAACCTGGAAAAGTCATCAACAAATATTGCATAATATTTATAGCCATCAACAGAAGTAACAGGAGAGGGACCCCACAAATCACAATGTACTAAATCCAAAACATGCAAAGAACGCTTTAAATTTAAATCAAAAGGTAAGCGTTTGCTTTTAGATAATTGGCAAGATGAACAAAGTTGTGGATTTGGTAACAAAGAGGTAACAGTTACACAACCCAACTTATTTAATAAAGAAATAACATCGTTTGACACATGCCCTAAACGACTATGCCATAAATCAAAAGATGCTTGAGTACGACTGGAAGAAAGCTTTGCTAAAAATGCTTGTTGACTTTGCTCGAGAACATAAAGGCCATTTTTACGCCGTCCTTGTGCTAGAGGTGCTTTGGTTTGGCGATTCTGAATAGTAAACATAGGATTAGAGAAAACAACATCAACCGGATTGTCTTGTGTCAATTTGCTAACAGATAGTAAACTTTTAGTAAGCTTTGGAACAACAAGAATATCAATTAATGATATATTTGGAGAAATAGCAGTACTACCAATATGAGAAATAGAGGAGTTATCACCATTAGCAAAGTAAACAGTTGCATTACCGGGATAAGGTGTCGCAGCATGTAGATGATCAGAATTAGGGGTCATGTGAGCCGAGGCACCTGTGTCAACATACCAGTCGGGTGAAGACGTGTTGCACTGAGTTTGAAATGTGTGAGCAAGATTAGCATCTATAGTCGTATTGTTACGAGCATGAGTAAAATCAGGGCATTGAGTTGCGTAGTGACCCTCTTTACGACAAAGTTGACAATGAGGTGGACGACGATAGCCACGGCCTCGTCCCCGTGAGGAGTTACCTCTGCCACGTGTAGAGCTACGACCTCGAGAAGAAGGCTGATGGTGATTTACATAAGACGAAGTGGTATTAAATGCAGCAGGGGCAACATTGGTGTCGGTGACGGCTTGAAGGAACATCTCATGGCTCTCTGCTTGAGAGATTAAATCACGAAATCGAGGCTTAGTAGTGAGCAACCGTTGAGTGGTAGAGAAAGTTTCAAACGAGGATCCAAGGCCACAAAGAAACCAATGAGACTTGTCATCATCCGAAAGAGGATGACCAATAGCTTGAAGTTGGTCACAAATATTCTTAAACTTCCTTGCAAATTCTGAAACAGATGATGAACCTTTCTTTAGATGACGAATTGAATCCCTGAGTGTATGTACACGCTCAAGAGAATCATGCCGATAGGATTGCTCGAGAGCAATCCAGACATCGCGTGAAGTGGTGTGACCGATGGTTTCGGCCATGGCTTCTTCAGATAAGGAAGCTTGAATAAGAATTAGGGCACGTTGATCAGCGGCATGCCAAGAAGCATAGGCAGGGTTCGGTGATGAAGATGAATCGGTGGTAATAGTCGCCGATGGTCGAGGTAAAGAACCGTCAACATAACCTGTCAATTGTTGATAGGCTAGAAGGGGAACCATTTGCTTGTGCCAAAGAAGGTAGTTTGTGGAAGAGAGCTTAATATTAAGCATGTGGAGAATTGTAGATAGAGGAAGGGGGCATCGTTTTTGGTGGTATTCGAAGAAACTGAGTCGCTAGCCATGGATCAATGATGCGAGAAACAGGAAGAGGAAAACGTCCAGGAGAGGTATTAGGCTGATACCATATAGGATTTGTAATCTCCCCTTAATTGTGAGAGATGTATTCATTGAATATATAATGTACAAGGCTAACAAACATTCCTAGTTTACAGGATATGCACAATCAATAAATATAATAAGAGATATACATAATATACTCCTAATAATATGGGAGATCCGATTCTGTTACTAACGACTTAGTACTTTACCCAGGCATGTTGTGCTCTATCGACACCCTCTGTCGAAATCGGTTTGTAAGTGTTCTCTTCTATAATAGAAAGAAAAAAACGTACACATAAATATCTGTAAAAGTTCGATTCAAAGAACCAATCCGCTTGAGTTTCGTACATAACAAAATTCAATTTCGAAAGAGAAACAAAAAATTGTGTACCGTTGTATATTTGCAACCATGGGATTTGGTTGCACTCGAATTAATAAACGAAACTTATATTTTTGTTTAGGCCTTTGAATTGAATCATATATATTAAAGTAAACAATTACAAAACCAAAATTTTGTGGGACAGAAACATATCCATTTACTAAATGAATCAACAATCATATATGTTTGCCTTTATATCATGTTTACAAATTTCAAAGTTGAAAACACTAGTAATGAATTTTATGTACCATGGTGAATTCAAATGGCACTCTTCATGTTCTGAATTGATGAGTTTTGAAAAATGCAAATCATCCACCATTATGGTCTTTCTTAACATGTTTGTATGGTTTAATATATGACCACGTGCAAGTCAGGTTGTGGTTGTATTGGCTGCAAGCGGAACGTAGGCGCTTTAGATGCATCTTTCATCAAACGGAAATAACAGTCGGTGGATTTTCATTTTGTAACCTATGATATCAACTTTCACCGAAACAAAAAAATTTGATGAATTGAAAAAGGATAAAGGCAAAAGGAAAAGAGGTAGGTAACTGATAAAGAAGAAAAGAAAAAAATGGTATATGATGCTTATATGTTCATCTTCAAAACCAACTTTCCATAGCCTCTATCCAGTTTAAACTTGTGGTCATTTCAAACTAAACTTGGGTTTACAACTTTCAAAGCCTGAAAGCTTACCAATGGCAATTAATAAACGATTCGATTTCACTGTAACCACTCTCCTACAAAATGAATGTAAACCCTAACATATACATCAATGGTAATAACCGCTGTTAATTAACTTTAACAACTTTACTAACTAATTTAGCATCATTAATTAAACTATTTACATTTCAGTCCCTTGCTTTCTTCTTTTGTCATTTCAAGTCCCTGCATTTCAGACTTTCATTTTATGACATATTCAATCCCTGAAAATCATGTTTCTCATTACACTTCCCTTCAAGTTGGGAGGAGAGATCATAAGAGACTCCCTAGTTGAATGTCTGACTGGATTATCAGATGCAGTTGTAGTAGAACTAGTAGAACCATATGCAGGAACAAATTGAACAGGTGAGGATATTGGTTGAGAACTAGTAGACTAGGTTGGAATAGAAGAAGTAGATACATATGGAGTGGGAGGACCATTAGATGTATTTTCAGATGTAGATAATGGATGATTATTATGAAAAGTTCTGGACAATAAAACATCATTAAAATTGGGTGAAGTAGAACATGGCATAGTCACAGGTAATGGATGCATTAACTGATCAAGACTAGCACAAGAGAAAGGAAAGATGTATTCAAAGAACTTAATATCCCTGGAACACCTATAGCCCAAGAAGACACAAGGAACACATCTGAAAACCATATAAAGGTAGGGCGATTTCCGGCGAGGGTTGGGCGATTTCCGGTGAGCTTGAAAGATTTCCGGCGGGTTTCGGTGGTCAAGCAATTTCGGACATGCATTGTAGTTTCTAGTCCGTTTGGCGTGTTCTTCAGGACCGGTTTTTTGCTTTTCCTCCTCTTCCAGTGGCTACCGGTCTCTGGTTGCCCGTGGGATCTCGGGCCGCCTGCGATTCTTTCCTTTCGCAATGACTGATTCAGACAACAGGAAAAAGAAAAAGAAAGGTTCTAATGGTTCAGTTTTGAGAAGTAAAAGTGAGATAGAGGGTTCGGTTTCGTTTGAATTTGCTCCGGATTCCGAAGTTGCAGGGTCTCCGGAGGCGCCGTTGCAAGAGGTTGAAGATGGGTGCCCGGCTTACTGCGACACAAAGGGCGACACTAGGTGTAACCCTAACCCTAATTTTCATAGCGACACAAGTGACTGCGACACTAGCCTGGTTAGCGACACAAGATCTCAGTGTCGCACTCACCTAATTTCGGGTTGCAAGGTCTGCGACACTAACCTGGTTAGCGACACAAGATCTCAGTGTCGCACTCACCTTATTTCGGGTTGTAAGGTCTGCGACACTATGGTTTGCGACACGGTAGCTAGCGACACAATTAGCGACACTTCAAAGTGTCGCATGAACAAAATCAATGTTTCTCAGGATGAAAATCCTGAAATTTTTCGTACGGGGCACGCTGTCCCTGTACCCCCAGCGAACTTACCGCGAAGTTCGATCCGCGTAATCCACTGTGATGGGATTGGAGCGTGGAGAGAAAATATGTACTCTAATGTGTTTGCGAATCAGGTTGGGGTGCAAGACCTTGGTAAATTCCCTGATTCGCGTTCTGTTAGCCATGACAATTCGGGTGCGGGTGATACCAGCCAATTTGGAAATGTGGTTAATCAGGTTGGTATTAAATACCCCTCTGAAATCCCTGATTTCTACGATGTTTCTGGCAAAGAGGTGACGGAGGGTCATGACGCTAGCGTTCCAAGTCCTAACGGTGAAATAGGTGCTGATGCGACCGTCATCCAGGGGGGGGCTACTCAACAGGCCCCCGTCTCTAATGCTTTTCTTGACAAAACTAGCAGCAGCTCGTTTGCTACCCGTGGGTTGGACAGACTCAAAGCGGCCACGGTTGTTATTCGACAATCGGGTCAAAAACAACCCACCCTTGGGGTGAAATCTTATGCTCAGGCTGCTGATCGTGTTGTTAAGAAGAAGGTTAATTTCCGTGCTCTGAATCTAGAGGCTCCTGATGATAGTGATGTGGATGTGGAGATCCCTTTGGCCACGGTTGTTGAAGCAAGTAAAAAGTACTCGAACACTTTGTACGGGTACTTCATTGGTAAGAGATTAGCTTTTCCCGTGGTCCAAAACTATGTGATGAATGCTTGGAGAAAGTTCGGAATCGAGAAGGTTATGATGCACTCCAATGGCTTCTTCTTTTTCAAATTTTCTTCGGAGCATGGTATGAATGAGGTTCTTGAGGGGGGGTCCTTGGATGATTAGAATGGTTCCTATTATGTTAAGAAAATGGGATTCTGATGCTGATTTAGCTAAGGAGGATCTTACAAGAGTGCCGGTGTGGATTAAGCTCCATAATGTTCCGCTTTTGGCCTTTAATGAGGTGGGGCTGAGCGGTATTGCCACCAAGGTTGGGACTCCTCTTATGCTCGACTCCTATACTAGTACAATGTGTACTGAGGCTTGGGGTCGACCAAACTTTGCTCGTGCCATGGTTGAGGTCATTTCGGGGGCCGAGCTGAAGGAAACGGTCACGGTGGCGATCCCCAAGCTCGGGGGGAATGGAAAGACCCTATATACGGTTAGGGTTGAGTATGAATGGCGCCCGCCTAGGTGCAATAGGTGTAAAATTTTTGGCCACAAAGATGCTGAATGCCCCAAGAATGTAGTGGTTGCTGACGCTCAAAAGGCAAGTAACTCGGAATTTGTTGCCCCCAAAAAGACGGCCCGAGGCCCGCTAAAGCACGGTGGGAAACCCCTGGATGGTTTCACTGTGCAGAAACAAAAGCCTAAAATGATTTTTAAGGTGAAAGACCTGGGAACTACCTCCAAACCGGTTCCAAAGGCCCCTTTTCCGAAACCAACTCTCAAGTCTGGTTCGGGCGCTTCAAAACCCTTATCTTTGGGAAACCGCTTTGGTGCCTTAAGTGACGAGGAGAAAGAGGATGATCCAAGAGATAAGAAAACCCACAACCGGGATGATAATAGAAATGGCCGAAACCAGCCCTGTAAGTTTAAAGGGGCGGTCTCTGGTTGTGGTACTTCGGCTGATGAATCTGAATCAGACATTGAGGAAATCTATAATGAGACATCTGTGTATATGAAACTTCCTATGGAAGAATCTCTTTCTGAGGGGGCAAGCACTCCCAGGGCCCCTAGTCTCCATGGTTAGTCTCGCTTCGTGGAATGTTAGGGGTTTGAACCGTCTCCCCAAACAAAAAGAGGTTCAGCAGGTGGTTAGTGAGAACAAGTTGTGCATCTGTGCCATCTTAGAGTCCCATGTCCATGTCTCTAATCTCAATCGTATATGTTCTAAGGTGTTCAGAAAGTGGAGCTGGTCTTCTAACTCATCTAGGAGCGCTAGTGGATCCCGCATTATTCTTGGTTGGGATCCTGACCGGGTTGATCTTATGATTATCTCTTTTACGGATCAGGTCATGCATTGTCAAGTCCGGATGCGGGATAGGGACCAGTCTTTCTATTGTTCTTTCATTTATGCGGGTAATTCCTATTCCCATAGAAGGGAGTTGTGGGATAATCTTCGTCTGCATTGCCAGTTTGCCCGTAAAAAGCCTTGGTTGTTATTGGGTGATTTCAATGCCATTCTTAATTTGGAAGATTCTTCAGCTGGTTCCTCCAGGTGCACTATTTCTATGCGCGAGTTTAGGGAGTGTGTGGAGGATATTGGGGTTGTCGATGTGTCGGCCACGGGGCTTCACTACACCTGGAATCAGAAGCCTCAGTCCGACTCGGGTATTCTGAGGAAGATTGATCGTATCATGTGCAACGGGGAGTTTCAGGGAGCTTACCCTAGAGCTCGCGCTTTATTTCAGCCCTACAGGATCTCTGACCACTCCCCTGCGGTGCTTACCCTGCCCGTGATTCTAAAACCCCGTATTAAGCCTTTTAAATTCTTTAATCTGATTGCCCATAAACCAGAGTTTAAAGATATTGTTATGGAAGCGTGGAAGGAGAACCTAGAAGGGCATTCTATGTTTCGGATTACCAGAAGGTTGAAGAAACTTAAAAAACCCCTTGCAAAGTTGATGAGGGACCAGGGTGACCTCCATAAGAAAGTTGATAAGCTTCGTACTGAATTGGATGAAATTCAAAAAGCTCTTGACTCTAATCCCAACTCTCATGCTCTGCGAGAGGAGGAGAGCCTTTACCTTCGTGCGTTCAATGCGGCGGTTCTTGATGAGGAACGGTTCCTGAAACAGAAAGCAAAAATTGAATGGCTTCGGGTGGGGGATTGTAATTCCAAGTTCTTCCATAACGTGGTTAAGGAAAAAGCTAATAGGGGTCGGATTGAGCGTGTGCATGACTTGCATAACGTTGTCCATGAGGGTGACTCAGTGCCCCTGACCTTTGTTGACCATTACCAGAATTTTTTGGGATGTGCTGGTGCTTCTACTCCGCTGGATACTTTGGGGCTTTTCTCCCGTAAACTCTCGAGATCCAAGGCTGTTCTGATGATTCGTCCTGTTACCAAGGACGAAGTTAGGGCGCCATTATTTTCTATTGGCAACTGTAAATCCCCGGGCCCTGATGGTTACTCGGCTGCTTTCTTTTAACGGTCATGGGATATCATTGGTGACGACATGTTCTTTGCAGTTCGTGATTTCTTTACCAATGGCCAGATCCTAAAAGAAATCAACCATACTGTTATTGCCCTTGTCCCGAAAATTGCCTCCCCCTCTCGAATCAATGATTTTCGGCCTATTTCCTTGTGTAATGTCCTGTATAAGTGCATCAGTAAGCTGATCACTAATCGTATCAAGGATGGGCTGGAAGATATTGTGAGTGACAATCAGTCTGCCTTCATTCCTGGCAGGAGTATCTCAGATAACATCCTCTTAACCCAGGAGCTTATGAGATGTTACCACCTTAATCATGGTGCTGCTCGCTGTGCTTTTAAGATTGACATTCAGAAAGCTTACGATACTGTGGATTGGGGTTTTCTCAGGACTATCCTTCATGGCTTTGGCTTCCACCCGGTTATGGTGAATCTGATCATGACTTGTGTGTCTAGCACGTCCTACTCCCTGAGTATTAATGGAGGTGTGCATGGGTTCTTCAAAGGAAAACGAGGTCTGCGGCAAGGGGATCCAATGTCTTCTTATATCTTTACTCTAGTGATGGAGGTGCTGACCTTTCTTATCCGGAGGAAGGTAGACGGTTCTACCTCCTTTAAGTACCATGCGAAGTGTGAAAATCTAGGGCTTGTTAACCTGTGTTTTGCAGATGACTTGTTTCTCTTTGCGCATGGTGATTTGGAATCTGCTACGGTTCTTCATTCTGCACTTAAGGAATTTAAGGAAGTCTCGGGCTTGATCCCTAGTATCCCGAAGAGTACTGCTTTCTTTTGTAATGTCCCCGACTATGTGCGGCAAAGTATCCTCCACATCATGCCTTTTGAGGAAGGCACCCTTCCGGTCCGTTATCTCGGGGTACCTCTCATGTCCTCAAGGCTTGTCAAATCTGACTGTAAAGTTCTGGTGGAGAAGGTTCAGAATAGGATCGGGGATTGGAAGAATAAGGCTCTCTCATTTGCTGGCCGTGTCCAATTAATTTCCTCTGTTCTCACATCTCTTCATGGATATTAGGCTTCTATGTTTATTCTTCCTGCCTCTATTATAGATGATATTGAGAAGCTTATGAGGGGCTTCTTGTGGTGTCAAGGCCCAATGAAGGCTGGTAAAGCTAAGGTGGCATGGGATGACGTATGCCATCCAAAGCGTGAAGGTGGTTTGGGGATCCGTCGCTTGAGTGAATGGAATATCTCTCTCATGGCCAACCACATTTGGAGTATCCTCTCCAGAAAGAATTCCATCTGGGTCAGATGGGTATATGCTTACAAACTTCGTAACCGCAGCTTCTGGGATGTCCCTGCTCAGAGTAGTATGAGCTGGGGTTGGCGAAGCCTCCTACGTATCAGGGAGGTCGTCAGGCCGTATTGCTGGTATAAGATTGGTAATGGGAGGTCTGTGTCGGTTTGGTATGATACGTGGTGTCACCAATGTCCCATTGCCCGTATCTTTTCCAGCCTCCGTGATATTACTCGCTCGGGTTTCTCAATTTCTGATTCTGTTGCTGATCTCATTGACGGTGACTCTTGGAGATGGCCGGCCGAATGGCGCCAAAGGTACCCTTATCTTTCTCAGATTGAGGTCCCTACTCTTTCCTCTCTGCCTGATAAGCTTCTGTGGCGCGACTCGGCCGGAGAGTTTCTCGATTTTCGGGCTGGTCAAGTTTGGGAATCCATTCGGCCAAGAGGTAGCGTGGTGGACTGGGCTCCTGTTGTGTGGTTTTCTTCTTGCATTCCTAGGCATGCTTTTCACCTGTGGCTCGTATTAAGAGGCAGACTGAAGACCCAAGACCGTATGAGGCAATGGGATGTTGGCCCTTCGGTTGACTTAGCCCTGCTGCGCTGTCAGCTGTGTGGTTCTTGCCAGGACTCTCATGCTCACCTGTTCTTTGAATGCTCATTCTCCTCCCAGGTTTGGTTCAGGGTTATTAATCATGCAAAGTTGCAAGTTATGTCTGACTGTCTTGAAGTTCTTATGCCCTCCTTCCTATCTGCCACAAGCTCGAAAAACATTGACCATGTGGTCGCCCGTCTGGTGCTGGCGGCATCAACGTACTTCATTTGGCAAGAACGGAACTTTCGGCTATTTGACAAAGGCAAAAGGTCCTTTAAGGAGGTGGCTGACGCAATCATCAATACGATAAGGTTAAAGCTGGTTTCCTTTGCCTTCAAACCCTCGTTTCGTGCTCTCCGCACTATGGAGAGATGGAAGATCCCGAAAGGGGTGAGTCCTTCGTCAAGTTAATCCTTTCTTCATGCGGACGCAGTGGTTTATTGCTTGGCTAGAGTCTTGTTGTTGTTGTTGCCTCATGGTTGTGTGGCCTCATAGTTGGGCTTTGCTGGTTGTCATACTCAAGGCCTGTCTTGTGTATGCACTTAGTCTTTCTGTCTGTTAGATTAAGTCAATGTGGTTCTACCACATTCTTTGTACTTGTATTGATTATCATTTTATTCTAATAATATTTGCCGGGGTATTTTTTTCCCCTTTATCAGAAGGAACACATCTGGGTGAAAATTTATCAACTGTTCTCGATGGATTTGTAGCAAAAGCCAAACACCCAAACACTTTGAGATGAGAGTAAGTAGGTATTTGCTTAAGAAGAATTTCTTAGGGTGTTCTATTTTGTAGAACAGAAAAAGGGATTCTGTTGATGAGGTATGTAACAACAATGACACAATCACCCCAAAACTTGAGTGGAAGATGAGCATGCAATCTAAGAGCTCTAGCTATTTCAAGCACATGTTTGTGCTTCCTTTCTACTCTTCCATGCTGTCGAGATCTGTCAACACATGTTGTTTAATGAACAACGCCCAACTTGCTTAGGTACAACCCACATGAACCATTGAAAATATCTAGAGCATTATCTGATCTAAATTTTTTGACTTTAGTGTGGTAGTAACAAACTGCAAAAATGACTCAAGTACTCCAAAGAATCAGACTTATGAACTAGTAAATAAGTCTAAGTAGTTCTGTTACAATCATCCACTATGGTTAAAAAAAATACCTATACTTCTCATTGGTAGGTACCTTATATGGACCCCACACATAATAAGTTAGAATATATGAGTAGAATGATAATCACTTATAGGAAAAGGAATTTTTGTCATTTTAGAATATATTTGTATTTGAGGTATTTAGATTGAGTTATATGATTAATTAAAGTAATATTTGGGCTACTTGATTTGGATTATAAAATATAAGTATTAGATATAGATCCTTATTCGAGTTTCGGATGGGGTCGATTGAAAATTTTGATAAATTTAGAAATTCATTTTTTTTTTGTCATAAATGGGACCCATTGTATTTGTTCATAAAGGAATGAAAAAATGACATGGGTCGCCCATGTCTTTGCTGAAAAAATCAACACGCATATCTAAACTTTTTTTTAACGTTGATCGTCCTTGTGGTTGCAAAATGTTGCGAGCGTCGTCCCTATGGCAAACACCAAACAGTCATTAGCCACTGACGTTAAATGCGTGGGTATAATGGTTATTTCATTATTTAACGAGTAATGTTAATTAGGCCTAATTACATAGACCTACAAGTAGGACTAATTTTTTGATTGGCTGAGTTTTTTTTCTCTCTTAATCTTATCCAATCAATTTTTCAAATCTACCAATAACTTTTTTAGGTCTATATTTAGTCTTACAAATTTAGGTCTACCAATCATTTTTCTTATTTAAGGGATTGTGAGCATTAAAATGGTCGTTAGCCACTGATAAAATGATCATTGTACCCTCGCATTTAACGTGAAAGCTAATGAGCATTTGCCAAAGGGACGACACTAGCAACATTTTGCAACCGCATGGACAATCCAAGTCAAGCAAAAAAAAAAGTTTAGCGGGTTAATTTTTTGAGCAAATCACATATCCGTGTAATTTTTTCTAAAGGAATATGACATCTCATGTTTATGGGAGGATTTCAATCTTGGTACACGGTCGCTATTAACCTTATTATAAAACATTTATATTACCTTCTTGTAGATAGAACCTTTATAATATAACAAAATAACTTTTACTAATCAAAGTTTTACCCATTAATCGAAATGTTAAAATCGTACTATACTAAGAGTAATGTCATGTGCGGGTTTAAAATGTATCCAGTCTAGTAAAGATAATCGAGGATATGTAATGAAGATTAAATAAAAACAATGCAACTATTAAAAGAATACTAAATGATATTAAAGATTGTGCTTTAGGGACCAAGTTAGCAAGTCTTAGAGGCCAAATATTGGGCCCGATATGGACTCTACCAGGCTGCTTTTGTAAATAGAGATTTCCAGGTCAAGATGCCGGGCTTGTTTTATTGGCATGAACCATTTAGGATGACTTGAGAATTAAGATGGCATTTACAACAAACGAACGGATAGATATCGCGTATTACAAAAAAGAAAACTGATATGTAAACCTAACGCTATAAGCTTTAAAAGAGACCTAAAGATTTGATAAATTAATGTGATATAATGATAGATGAAATTAAGAGAAAAAAAATGTATAAGTGATGCGTTAAATGATAAATAGATTAAAACGTAAACATTGTTGTTCTGCAAACTCGAACATGACTATTTCAACAATGACACATTGGTGCCTAAAGTTTTTAAAACTGTTGTGCATCGATCTTAAAGACAGTTTAATTCTTTTTATCGTTGCCATTTTTAATTAATCATGAAACCCACATCCGATATACTAAATCGATCTTCGACAAAAGTTATGATACTCAAAAACTTGATTCAAAGTCCATCTATTTGCTTCATTAGACTGCATTCATTTGTTTTGATAAAATTAACTTTTGTTTGGGATCAAGATCTCAATAGCTTTATGCTAAATTGGTTGGACACCTACAACCACTACTCGTTTCTTTCCATTTTGAGTAATGGAGTATACTTTTGCTTTGAAACTAGTATATTGATCATAACAAAAAGTATTACTCCAAAATATTTAAAAATAAAATAATACAGAATGGAGGTACAAATTTCAAATATCAAAAGGGCCCATGTGACTTATGAATCTACTTGGGGCAAGGGAGTCAACAACTTTATGTAGTGTAGTGAAGTTAGTCAATCTGGGTCATCAAATATTGTTTAGGTGAACCACTTTGGGTGCATTTTTCTCACTGCCACTTTTATTTTGGGTATCCTCAAGTCCTCAACCCAACGCACCCTGTATGCCTGCCATTTCATTTATCTTTCGTGATCTAAATCAAGTCCTCTAATTATCTTTAAAAGTTTCGATAATGCAAATAAACATTTGTTGTTTCTTTGATGGTTTAATATGATATCACCATATATACACTTGCATTAATTTGTAGCAGTCTTTATAAACAGAACGGATCATTCTAGATAATGCCCATTTTGACCCATTCGCTCAAATGTTCGACTTCCATATATCTGCTAGCATCTTGAATAAGAAAACTTGAAAGTTATTTACTCATTTAGACAATTTGTTAATAATCTTTACGCTAAAATGGCATGTCTTTACGCTAATGGGTTATAAGTTTGCCTTTATATCAGTATGAAAAGTACAAAAACAGACGAATTATATATCAAAAACAGAAGAAATGTAGAGCAAAAATATAAAACAGAGGGCAAAGAATGTGTCATAGACGTTCATATAAGATCATTCAAACCCTTAAGACCTCTTAATAATCTATTTAGTAATAACCAGTTCAGATCCTACGTTTGGGGGTTGCGTAACGAATTACTAACAACTAGTTGAGTATCTGCGCGTTGCAACGATAAAAATTTAAAATTGATCAAAAATGATGCAATCAACTGTTTGTGAACATTGTATCGTATGTAGTAAATTATGATAGTCATTCTAACATTTATCGATTATGATTAACGGCACAAGGTTATTTGGTTCTTTTCAAATGGTTGGTTATTACGGAGTAAATTACGTTACATTTAATATTTAATATTTAATATATAAATATAAAGTTATGGACATTCTTTATTTATGTACAAATAAAAAATTGGTAACAAAGGTTTCTTTGGTCTATTTCGTTAATGTTAGGGGTATTGTTGTCATTTGCGCTCTTTAAATTTATAAGCCAATAAAGAAACATGATAAACAATTTATAAAGGTGTTAGATATATGAATAACGTCGAAATAGTCAATTTTTGAGATCATTCCCGTAGGTGTACTAAACATAAACAATTGATAAAATGTATCGACATTTGAATATATAAATATATTGATTTTATGTACAGGATGAGGTATAGTTAGTTTTGACTATGTCTTCAGCCTTCTGACTTTTTAAATTGGTACAGACAATATGAGAGACATTTCCATATTTTAACATTAATTTACTAATCTGATTTCATTATGCCTAACTGGTAGTTTTATAGCTATACCAGTTCAAACATCTTTATCGACCAGCTGACCAACAATTGTATTTGCAAAAAGTACTAATATGCCCTTGCTATGAATTAATCCAGTTTTCCTATTTTGAGGATGTCATGTATGCTAATTCACATGTCTACTTGCGGGGCACTTTTGGCAAAATGAACTTTAAGATCCTGCTTCTGAGTTCCGACCACCAAGAGGACAAAAATATACAAAAGGGTATTCGAGTTGTCTTAACAGAAGCACCAATTCAAGTTCGACGTATTCACAACTGTCTCTCGTTCTATCAACCCGAGAGAACAAGTTGAAAACAAACAAGGGTATTTTGGTCTTTTTGACAAAAACGGGTAAAGACACCGAAAGATAATCAGTTGAAAACACACAAGGGTATTTCGGTCTTTTTGACTAAGACCCAGTAAAGAGACACGCAGCCGAGAGATAATAAGTTGAAAACACAAAGGTTATTTAAGTCATTATGACAACAACAAAAAAAAAAGCCCGGGAAGAAGTCACCCAACCAATTTACGTACACAAAAAAAAAAAAGAAATGGAAATAGCCCAACAACTTTGTTTGAAAGTGTCAGCAAATAAACCAAATTGGCAATATACCAAATCCAAATTACTTTAAGCCAAAACAAAACAGTAATCTAAATTCCTACAGAACCAATCACCATATTTTTCTCCATAATCTTGCTCCTAAAACTCCCCCCTCTTTGAATGTCATGGCTGCCATGATCCAATTTCAGCCATTATTGTTTCTTTTATTCTTATTTTTGTCTACTTTCATACCTCAATCATCTTCCCAATTCACCCCTCAAAACATTCAAGTATTTTATCCATTCCGTCTTCCTCCTCCACCACCACCACCACCACTTCCACCACCGCCACCAATATCTCCACCACCACCACTACCATTAACAGATACTGATACTACTACAATGACACCTCCTCCTACTCCCGTCACCCCCACATCGAAGTCATCCACTAAAACAGTTGCTACAGCCATTGCAGCAACTGCAGCAAGTAGTTTGGTTTTATCAGCGGTCTTCTTCTTACTTCTCTTGAGATATAAACGCTACACGAAAGACAAGGAAAAACCAGATTTACGAGATGGCAATGATAACAGAAATACCCATGATCAGATTTCGATGATGAATAGTCAGTTTACAAGGTTTGAAGGGGTCAAAGGTGTGATTGTTGATGAAGAAGGATTAGATGTTCTTTATTGGAAGAATCTTGACGATGATAATGGGAATAAGAAGGCAATCTTTAAAAAGGATCTACCAAAAATCAACGAGAAAGAAGAAGAAAAGAAAGTTTTGAAAGTCAACCATAGCGGACGAAAGTCAAAGAAATTTGATGTTCAAATTCAAGAAGTTCCTTTACTTAGAGGAAAATCTTCAGCTTCTCATGTTTGGCCACAGGGAGATGAAATTAAAAGTCAAAATGATCTTCCACCAGTTGTAAATCAAGATATTATGATGAAAAGTCAACTGTCAACACGTTCTCCCCCACCAACACCCACTTCACCACCAACACCGCCTTCACCACCAACACCGCCTTCACCACCGCCACCACCACCTCCACCACCGTGTCCAATTGTGGTAAATAGGAAGAGCCCCGTGCCGCCACCTTTGTTACTGCCCAATACAGGTAGTTTGACTTCATCATCAAGACCACCACCGCAAACACAGGTCAAACTCAAGCCGCTGCATTGGGATAAAGTCAACACTAATGCAGAACACCCCATGGCATGGGACAAAGTGAATAACGGTTCTTTCAGGTAATATTTCAACCTTTTTGCCAATCTCATACTTGGGTGTATCATATAGTTGTACCAGGTGTACATACACTTGTACACAAACAGTACTTGTTAAGAACAATTTTACGTGTTTTATTCAGTTTGACCAAACAACATCGTACTGCCTTTTTAATGTTCCGTTTACATGGCTGCACTATAGGTTTGCACTAAATGCATGAACACAAACACTTTTCCATTAGGCTAAATTCTATAAACCCTTGAATCATTCAAAACCATCAATCTGTAGGCATGTTTTACATGGCTGCACTATAGTTTTATCAATTAACACCTTGTGTTCTCAAACAGTTTAGTGTTCAACCATGGTTGTCAGCTTTCAGCCTTCAACAGTGAAAAGCAAATGCCCCTTATATACTTAATATTCATTATATTTCAGGTTTAATGGTGATCTCATGGAAGCACTTTTTGGAACTGTCGCTGCAAACAAAAATTCACCCCGAGAGAACAACTTGCCAACTCCAAGGATAGAGCTGAAATCTGGTCCACCCTCCCAGAAATTCATCCTTGACACCAGGAAATCACAAAATATAGCGATAATTCTTCGATCGTTAGTTGTTTCCAGACAAGAAATTATTGATTGCCTCCTTGAAGGTAAAGGATTAGACATAGATACCCTCGAAAAACTCGCTCGAATCAGCCCAACAAAAGAAGAAGAACAACTTATTCTCAACTATGATCAAGACATCACGAGGCTAGCGGATGCTGAATCTTTCCTTTACCACATCTTAAGGGCCATTCCTTCGGCTTTTACTCGATTCAATGCTATGTTCTTTAAATTAAACTACACCTCAGAAGTGTCCCAAATCAAGAACACTTTACAGACACTCGAAACAGCTTGCACAGAGCTCAAAACTCGTGGGCTTTTCGTGAAACTTTTAGAAGCAATTCTCAAAGCTGGAAACCGAATGAATGCAGGAACTTCAAGAGGAAATGCGCAAGCTTTTAATCTGCATTCTCTTTTAAAGCTCTCTGATGTTAAAAGCAGTGATGGGAAGACAACTTTGCTTCATTTCGTTGTTGAAGAAGTTGTTCGTTTAGAGGGAAAACGCTGCATGATCAATAGAAATCACAGCTTAAGAAATAGTACTGTTGGCTTAACCAGTGATGCATCTAGAGGCAAAGATTACATAATGCTCGGATTGCCTATTATCGGAGGAGTAAGTTCTGAGTTTTCTAACGTCAAGAAAGCTGCTGGAATCGACTACGATGCCCTTTCAAAATCATGTTCAGGGTTAAGTGACCGTTTGAGTGAGATCATGAAAACTGTGGAAGAATGTGATGGTGATGGTGGTGGACGGGGGTTCGTGAGAGAAATGGAAAAGTTCGTCCAGAAAGCAGAACAAGAAATTCAAGTATTGACCCAAGACAAAGAACGTGTTATTGATCTCGTTAACAAAACAAACGAGTATTATCAAGCGGGGGCTTCAAAAGATAAAGGAAAGAAGCAGTTTCAACTGTTTGTGATAGTGAAGGCTTTTCTTGAAATGGTTGATAAGGCTTGTGTTGATATTGCTATAAAACTACAGAAGAAAAGAAATGTTGTTGTAGAGGAGGCGGGACCACCCATGCCCAAGTCGCCAAACCGGCCGTCGGTAAAGTTTCCGGTATTGCCACCAAATTTTATTAGTAGCAGTTCAAGTGATTCAGATGAAGATTTGTAATTAAGAAAAAAGTACAGAAAGGTTGCTACTTGTTGTGTGCGTTTAAATGAGGAGATCAGGTGTATTGATTCGAGTTCATTCGTTGTCAAAATTCTATGTATACTTTTTTTCTTTCTTTTTTTCAATACAGTGCAAATAGATAGTGGGTCAATCACTTTCCCATTTTGGATCAAAACTTTCAAATCCTGATTCCAGTCATATGATATCTTTCCAAAATTCAAGCCCTAAATGAAAACGAAAAATCGATTCAATGGGGTAGCTTAAACTATATGAAACCATATCTACTTGTAATTGAAACGGTTAACAAATTGAAGTTATCAAGAACTCTAAATGGGATAACTCGTTTGAACTAACAAAAGGGCAATTTAGAAAACAAGAAATAAAGTATCAAACCCTTAAGTGAGCAAATTCAAGTAATGATAAGGTTTAAAGGCTGTACCTTGTTCTCCATGTTATTCACATCCATCCCCCATGAGCAGAAAGAAGAAATATAAAAACCCTGATTTTGCATACTGCATTTGTAGAGACAAAGTTACAAAACTAGTAATGATGAATCAACTACTCACTTGGTCCAGAAATAATAATCCAGGAAAATTTTAGTGAGAATAGATCATATAGTTTTTACATTTTGATGCATCAAAGACACGATAGCATTAGTTTTGGTGAATCAAAATCAAATGTGTAAAAAAAATGTTAGCACAAAATTCCTTACCCTTTGGTTAAATGCTTAATAACTATTTCTCTCATTTGAAAATGTTATCATAAGGTTAGCTACTTCTAACAAAAATCCTTTATTGTTGCAAGGAGCTATAACATGATGTCAATTAAATCCATCCTTATAACATAAAGCAATAAACTAATCCAACAAAGTGAGTAGGTTTCTTATTTCGGCTATTACTCTGTGGTGTACGGTTTTCAGGCTTGCGTTTAATACCTCCACCGCCGCCACTAATACCACCAGTTCTAGCTGTGTTTGCTGCCGCCTTTCTAGCAGCAACTGATGGCCACTTATCTGAACGCACTTTTCGCTTCACCACATGTTCACTTCTTGATTCACTCGTGCCAGGTTTGGTTAATCTTGTGGCAAACTTCTTCTGTCCACCAGCTTTAGTGGCCCGAAATCCCTGGTAGGAGGTATCGCCGACACCCACAGCTGCCTTCTTAGAAGATGGTGAATCCTCGATGGTGTTGGCTTTGCTTTCATGGCATGAGATAACCGCAACTGCCTGTCTCGAATCTTCAGTTTATGTTTTCTAACAACTGTATTGGCTGCGTCATGCAGTTTATAAAGCATTACAACACTTGTAACTGGATGTTATCAAAACATGTGGTTCAAATTGTCTATTTTCCCTTTATTATCAATGAAGTAAATCTTTAGATCCAAAAAGTTCCTTCATGTGTCGTTATCGAAGGGTATTGAACAGACGCAGTAATTTCAAAGTCATGTTTTACCTCAAACAGGTCAAAAGAGTAAGAGACATAAAATTAAAAGATAATAGCTCAAAAGAAAATACATCAAACACGATGAAAGTTGCCTAAAGGGTAACTTTAATTGATCAAACTTCCTAAATCATATAATATAATTCAATAAACTAAGCTGTTATTGAAATATTGTAATTTTACAAACATACTCGCCATGATAAGTACTTATAGAGTTTAAAAACTCCAAAAACAAAGTATTCAGCTCAATCCAACCCAGCCTGCTTTCGTCCTATGCAAAAAAATTCCTGCTTTGACCCAAACCCATTTAGTAACCTCAACCCACCCAGCCCATTTTGTCACCTTTAACATTTTAGATGGTTGACAAATAATCCAACATATCAAGTCAAACTCTTGGTAACATTAGATGAAAGACAGAATAAATAAGTTTTGTTGATTCCAGTCAAAACAGGTGTAATATTAACTTAAAATCTTCCCCGTAATAATTTTTTTCAATTTTCTATACGAGTAGATTGAAACAACCAATTTCAGATTCTTCGGTGTATGAAAAACTCCCAATTATCCATCATTTAGTGAGAAAACATAAGGTTGTTTTATATGACGAGGATAAAAAACAAAGCTATGACACAATTAGATTGGATATAACCATATAAATGTGCATACACATACCCTTATTTTAAATAAGACATACGCAATGCCCTTTCCCATGCTTGTACCAGGATCTCTGACCACTCAAATTGCCTCGATGCAGTCTGTCAGATTATTAAAGCCAGTAAACAATTGATAAAGCTCTTCGTCCTAGAACTCAGAAACGAAAGAAACCAAGTTCAGTGTAATAACCTACGCCCGCGCATAAATTAAAAACTATGCACATGATATTTACCTTCACATCAAATGGGAGGTTACCAATAAACACGGTCCTTTTGCTGTCATAGAGAGGAGCACTCTCTCCCTTCAATTTCTTATGAGGTGGGCAAGCTATGTCGACATGAATATGATTTCCACCCACCTAGACAATAATGTCAGACATATGATAAAACTATTATAGGGGTAGTAAAGATGTGTGTTTTGAAACTTGAAAGTAATTAAAAATAAACAATTAAAAATCAGACAGCCAACTTTAATATAGCCAGTGGTAGAAGCTAGCGTTGGGATATGGATTAGCTGTTTAAAGATGTAATAATCATTAAGTAGATTTTTTAATGTTCTGCAGATTTTGATTATTTTAAGAAATCAACAGATAAAGGTGACCAAGAATTACTTCTATTTTTATATGAAAAAGTGGAGAGAGCAAAAACATGAACTCCAAACTCAGTGTTGAATCCAGGATTTTGAAACTGGGTACACACAACATAGTATTTTTTGCCATGTTATCCAAGTTCACGTACTGCATGTTTAGTTTGGTTTTCAGGTTCAGATTATTTGAGAGCGGTCTTATATATTTGGTTTGGCTTTCAGGTTCATATTATTTAGGTTTGTTTTGATTTTTCGGGTTGGTTGTTTGAGCTTATTTCTTCTTAGATATGTATGTTAACTATATATGCAATTTGAACTTTGACATGCTAAAAAATGATTTAATAAATCTAACAATAAAACTTCACATCATCGCATATTTAACATGAATATGTTAAAAGCCCTAAATAACGATAAAACTAACAATAAAAATATAAAATCCCAAGCGTGTTTAAACTCTGAATTCATAAATACAATACTCATATGCTAGAAAACAATAATCAGAAAGAGAAAAAAAATAAAAGTGAAAAGAAATGTGAAAATCATAACTATATAATGCACTTACTGATTACACATTACTTTAATTTTAGTACCAAAAAAACAATGACATTAACTAATACGGAGTACTTTAAACGAATTAAACAAGAAGGGATTTTCATTTTTGATATGAAGACGAAGATGAATTAATTTGGTTATGTATGTGTGACAAAAACTTATAATCATCATATTTCCACTGAATACCAGACAATGACAGTTCCAAGTTCCAACTGTGCTGCTGATATTTGGGGCCTAAATCCTAACTTGTGGTTCAAGTAACCTTTTTTTTTTTGGATTGGTTTTTTTAAATGGGTAAGCAAGCATTATTGTTTGGGTATGCATTACAGTATCTAGATTCAAGGCAAAATAGAAGTAACAAAACTAAGGAGCTATTCAAGGTTTCTAAAGTTAATAACTTAGGTTAGCTGCTCTTAAGTACTGCCAAATATATGCCAATAACAATTTCCATGTTAACAGTCGAATAACAAACATTAACTTTTCACGAGAAAATACTTACAACTGCCATGTTATGCGACAAAGAAGCTTGAGCGGAATCCTCTGTCTTAAAAACAATGTATGCATTGACCCTGCATTCACCAAGGAATTTACATTTAATAAAAGATAACATCATATATTGAATACTTTTCACCCACAAAAATGTAAAATTGTAACTTAACTACAAATATGTTCTTAAGAGCTAAAATTAAAATAACTTAACAAAACCTGTCAACAGCATCATTGATTTTCTTCTTGAGTATAGCACCTTTCCTCTTGGAGTCTTGTCCTGTAACAAATATACTAAATCAAAATCCACATAACCATTAACTTAAATCAAATTAATAAAGTTTGAACAAAACCACCCACATCTAATAAAGGAATAGACCGAAACCTAATCGAATCGGCTTCACCAAATTAAGTAAACTCTCTCAACAATGCTTTCTTCTTCACTTTCAACTGCAAATTACCAACAAAGACAGTTCTTAACAATTTTCTTTCATCATCAAACCCTTCCTTTGGAACAAGCAAATCTTCAACTTTATCCAACACCTTCATCTTCTCTCCTACTTTCCCTTTGCCCCCTTCAACTTGTTTTAATTCCAAATCCACCCCTCCATACTTTCTTTCTTCATATTCTGCTTCATCCCTCTTTCTTTTCTTCTTTTTCACATCAACGTTTGAAACTTTATCACTTTCTAAAACAGCCCCATTTTCCACCTTTGATTTCTTGACTTCTAATTCATCATCTGAATCAATATTTTTGGGATTTCTTTTTCTCTTGATCAACAACTTATTTGAAGAATTGGGAATCTGGGTGTCATCTTTTTTGGGGACTATCAATGTCGAAGCTTTTGTGATTCATTGGTGGGTTTACTTCGGAAGGGGTTTGAATCCGAAAAGATTGAATCTGATGTTGGGTTATTGGGTTCTTGAATATCAAGATTGAAAAGGGATTTGAATATATTGTCTGATGAAGAAGAACTACGGATTTCAGGTTCGGGTTCTTTGGAATGTTTCGCCATTTTCTTGGCTGAAACACAATTTGAACGACTTGCGTTAAACCCTAACTTTGGGCGTCATTATTTGGCTAGGGTTTGTATTGAAAATGTATAACTCGAACTGTGAAGAAATTAAACGGGACACGTTTGTGTTCGTTAATAAGGTTTTATACGTGAATGTAGCACGAGTACATTTAAAGAATAAGACTTTACACTTTTACAGTAATTATTTTTTAAAGAAGTAACAAATTCTTTAGACACTTATTCAAACAAAAGATCAACGGTAACTAGAAAGGGTAGCATATTGTTGAGCCCTATTGAGATAATCTATAATAGATTCATCGCCATGCATTCATGTTTTAAGTGGCTGCATTTTGAGAGTGTCTTTACGGGACGACTTGTGAGGGTCACTCATAAATCACCATGTATGCTTGTTCAAGGGCCACCCATAAATCACGTGACGTTGTTCCTTGCACATGATGAAAAGAAGCCAAACATATAGTGGATATAAGAAGCATTCGAAGCATCATTATTCATTAGCCAATGGGAGTAGCTTGGGTTTTATCTCGGGTGCGCTGGTCGTGGTCTTTGTTTGCATTCATATTTTAAAAAAATGTGGTATGAGAGTGTGTTCACGAGACGACGTGTGAAGGCTACCCATAAATCGTCATGCATATGCTTTGTTCAAGGGCCACTCATAAATCATGCGATGTTGTTCCTTGGCCTTGCACATGATGAAAAGAAGCCAAACATACAGTGGAGATAAGAAGCATTCGAACATGAGCATCATTAGAAAGCCAACGGGAGTAGCTTGGGTTTGTCTTGGAGGCACTAGTTATGGTCTTTATTGGTTTAAGAAACTGATGTGCACATGGAATTGAGCCATCAAGATAGCCTGTAAGGTTGTTGGCGATAAGGAAAGGTTCAACTATGACTTTTCAATATTTATAACTGCTAGTGTCAAAGATAAAAAGAGAAAAGACGGGTATTATGTGCAGTGGCGGATGTATGTAAAAGGAAGGGTATACACATGCCCTTGGAGCAATCTTACTAGTGTAAAAAAAAATAATTATTTTTTATGAAGTCTATAGAAGATATACACTAAATGCATACCTTAGATAAAAGTCATGCATACCCTCTCGGCTCTCTCTCCGCTTTATGACGAAAAAAGTAGAACCACTTTTATATATGTAACTTGTTTATTATTGTCAATTATTTGTTTTTGTTTTATATTGCATTAGACTTGTCTATTTTTAGTGTTTATTATTATCACTATTATTAACTGATTCTATCGTTAAAAACCTTAAACATATTTACTTTCTAAACAATTTCGCGGGTTTTTATTTCAAAATTGAAATTAAAAAAAAACATGTTTGTTGTTCAAGTGGATCTTCTATCGGTAATTTTAGTAATTGAGATGTCAAATGCATAGATAATGGCTTTTTCCTTAAAAACCCCACGAATTTATAGGTGATTAAATCTGATTTTAAGCTCGTGATTAGAAGCTGATATTTAAGTTTCAAAGAATTTTATAGGTGATTAAATCTGATTTTCAAGATGTTGCTAAAGGTTCTATGATGTCGTTGATCTTCAAGTCATGAAGTGTGCCAAATCTGGGTTGAAGATTCCTAAAGCTGCATTGGTTTCGTGTTTAATTCTATTTACTTCTCAGCTGCCCAAAGTTTCAAACGCTTAGATTAAAGGCACCAAACATGTGTTGCATTATCTGTTTTATGAAGCTGCTTCTCATTTCCCAAGAGGTCTACACTCAATCTGGGCCAAAACATATGCTGATATTTTGGGCCTGACTTTGGACATCATTCTTGTTGGGCTAAAGTTGATTATCACACTCCTAGAGTCGTAGTTATCAAGCTATGTGCTCAATGGTCCAAGAAATAAATAGGGGTGTACGTGGTCTAAGAACCGTACTGTACCGGATCAGAATTGAACCGTACCGCGAACCATTAACTTAAAAATCAAGGATCATGAACCGTACCATGTAATTTGGTTCTGGTCCGGTATGGTACTGGTTTGGTTCTTGCAGTTATGGTTTAAAATCGGGAACCAAATAATATATGCACATTAGCACATATAGATCATAAAAAAGAAGATATCTAAAAGTAGGTAGTTATCAAAATAATTACAAGACTTAGAAAATCGAAAAAACGCGTATATTCGTCGAATAATTAAAAATAAAACGTTGTGACAACTCAAAATAAAACGTCAAATAATCCACTTAAAAACTAGGATCTCTTCTACATGCAAACTAGGATCTCTTTCCAAATTATAGACTTGTTGAAACCCAAAAGCAACGATATCCATTTTTAGACAAGGGTCGAGTACAATCGCAAAATACATGAACATATTTAGTTTATCTAAACTTTCCCGGTATTTATTAAACTTAACTCTCATTTGTTCTCTCATAATCTTATACTTGATATCATGATCATTCTTTACTTCAAGTGAATATTAAGATCAATAACCTCGGACATAAACAAATTAGAAAACATATAAGAGGTACCTGAAACCACATAATCTTCAAGTTACACATTACCCATCTCACTATCTAACTTCATTTATAATGAAATTTGTAATAAAAAAATGTTGTGGTTCTAATGGTCTAAGTGGTTTTAACGGTTCTAGTACCGAACCGTATCACGAACCATTAAGGCTAAAAATTAGAACCGAGAACCGGACCATTGTGCATGGTATGGTACGGTTCTGGTCCAATTTTGGTTCGGTTTACCCGTTCTGGCGGTTCCAAGCCATATATGTACACCCCTACCAACAATGAGCCATATAAACGGGCTGCCAGTTTAAGCTATGTGTCAAGATATTTTTCTAGTTGTTTTAAATTTAGTTTTATGACTTTATCATGCTTAGTTATATTATATTATACTATATATATAGGAACAGATCAGAGAAGCAGGGGGCAAAAAGGGAGGGAATATTTTGTAATTTTGATAAAGTTGTGGACCTGCCCGAAATTTTCCCCGAAAACATACTCAAAAATTGTCTAAAAATTTATTCAATCAGAAAACTTTTTAATATGCATGATTCAGCCAAAAATGATGAATAACGTAAGATGCAGTAACAAATATAAAGAATGCAGTAAAGAAATGTTTTAGTTTTTTAAATTCAAGAATAAAAATAAACACATAAAAATGCTAAAAAAGCATAAGATGCAGTAAATAAGTACTATTAGTTTTTTATTTCAACACATAAAATGCTAAAATTATAAAATGCAGTAACAATATACAAGATGCAGTAAACAAGTACTAGCACAAATATACATTAATCGCATTTAAGATGCAGTAATGTAAGATGCAATATAAAAATGTACGATGCAGTTGATTTATTTTCAGATCTATAAAGTAAATCTAGATCTAAAAAGTACATCTACTTTTTAGATCTCGATCTACGAGTTTGCAGATCTAGATCTATATAGTGATGGTGGTGGATGTAAAGATGATGACAAAAGTGGTAGTGACGGTGGAGCGGCGGTGGTGGTAGTGGAGCGACGGTGGTGGTGGAAGACAGATTCCATCTTTTTGAACCGTCTTAGTAGACCAATGGCTCCTTCAGTGACTTTGAAGTTCAAAGGTTTGCAGCTTAGAAATTCTTTGTAGGAGCAAGGTTTGGCTGTTGTATTCGTGTTTGTTGTACCTTCGCTGTCCCCCCGTGGATTCGAACCACTGTTTCTATTTGCTCCTTGAGCTGCCAGAGCATCGGCAACTCCTTGTGAAATGAGTTGTGCAATTTCAGCTGAGGTGTAAGTCTGTCTTCGCGGCGACATGATTCTTTAATGAAATAGATTAAAAGAAATGTGAGATAGTTTGTACGAGGATTATGATTATCACAGATGTATATATAAGGGGTAATATACAACAGCACAAAATGACAATCAACGATGTAAGATAATAAGATTTGTAATCATTTAAGGTACGAGTTCAAAAGGTTACAGAATTCGACGTTTACAAACGATGTCGGGAATTGATACATCCGGACGGATTATAAGCGTTTAACATTTAGATTACATAACAGATACTACACTAATCTTGGTGTAGATCTACTTGTGGTAGCAGGGTGAGGAGATGATCCACAGTTTCTGCAAGTTGCTAGCTTGTCTGGCATTTTCTTCAGCCAAGGTTAATTGTTGTTCCAGCATACTAGAGTATTGTTCAGCTTGCTGTGAGCGTATTTCACATTGCTCCAGTCTTAATCGTAAAGCGGTGACCTCGTTCCTTGTTTCGATCACTTGGTCATGTGTAACATTCATGGCTTCAGCAAGATCTTCCTGATCCTGGTAAATTTGTCCGATTCGGCCCTGTGCTAGGTGCATCCAGCTTGAATGCGTCTCTTGTTGCTGTAACTCCATATCATTAAGCCTTTCCTCATGGCAGTGCAGTCTAGCAGCTAGCACCGTAACAGTATGGCGTGTGGGCTCTTGGGTATACGGCGAGATGTCCATGGGTTCAGTAGTGGCTCGTATCCCTTCTTCGGATCTCCAAGTATCTAGGGCAGTGGGTAACCAATTCCATTCGCGAGCTTCTGCCTGACGGCGGGCTCTGGTAAGGGAGTCCGTTGTGGTAGTGGCATTAGGACGAGGACCAGTCCGAGTTGATCTAGTAGTCCTCCTAGAGGTACGAATTCTACGGAATCCTGAAGAGGTACGGGTGGGCGAGGCTTGGGTCTCGTCCTCTACGTTGGTTGGAGTTATGATAGGAAGGTCTGCCATTGCTGTGGCAAGAGTTGTTAGCACGTGAGGTCTATATATGTACGTATAGCATATAATAGTCTAATAAGTATAGCACGTATATGTTCAGTCATGTCTCTATCGTTATCAAAGTCTTCTAATGCATTCCCGTTTGCCATAATCATTTCAAACCTTGCATCGATTCTTATGTAATTGGACATAGTTGATCAGGCTATGTTAAATTAAAGTTGAATGATGAAATTCCTGAATCAGTTATGCCTAATGAGGAATACCAACTCAACGGTTATAGTCTAGGCCCACTAATGCAACCTAGTTCGCTATAACCTTTAGCTCTGATACCAATCTGTCGCACCCCCAAATTTACTGTGCAGCGGAAGTCGGGTCGGGGCGTGACTAATCAGAATTCATCACATAAAGTTACATTGAACGACCACTATATGCATCGTTTGAAAACAGTATAAAAATAGTATATTGATAATCAAAGTGTCTACAATAATCCATGAGTTCGCGAATAATCCTAGAGATTCTAGTACATAACTAATGTTACAAAATAGTAACGCAAGGAAATCTCTGATGTTTGTAAATCATGCGACTCGAGTATGCGGTCCCCCTGAAGGAATCTTACTGTTGCTGTGAACCTGAGAAATACATACTAAAATGATCAACAATAATGTTGGTGAGTTCATAGGTTTAGTTATCAAAAGTATAAATGTGAACCACAAGATTTCAATGCGTTGCACGTATGCAAAAATATGTATACTACTGCCATGAGCTCATAGTCCGAAGCTTAACTGTAATGAGTTTGCCTCCTGTAGATGCCTAATCCAGAACACCCGTATGAACAAATAATAATGCGTCCGTTTGACCAGTTAGCGCTACTAACCCGGACGGGGAAGGTCAATCCCAAATAGATCTATTCATTAATACTCGCGCTAAGATCCATACTAACGAAACTATGATGTGTAAAAGACTTTTGTGTGGATTAGAAGTGAAACCACTCATGCAATCCGTATATGTGTGTTTCTGTACTCGTGTTCATGAAAAACAGTGTATGTATTCTCACCACAATAGTTAAAAACAGTAAAAGTGGGGCTATGAGACTCACCTGAGTCTTGAAAGCGTGCGTTTAAATCAATAAACGTATATCCAAAATGTAACCTCCTAGCGCCCTAAACGCATAAGGTTATGAGTAAGTGAATGTCTCAAAAGATCATTCGTGCTAGTTGTCCACTCAACTAGTTATGTCCAAATGTTTATTTATCGTTTGTGTTTAGAAAACATATACGGCCCGTTGGTGACGTTTTTGTAATAATAATTCCCGAAGACATTACTATTATATTTGTTTCGTTGTATACTTATAAGGGTATATGTATTGCGCGTACGTGTAATGTCGTATTTAAGTATTTGTTATTTGTGGTTACACGTATTTAATACCTTGTAAAAACATAATTGTGATTAAGTTGTTTTATGCGACACAGAGAAAGTTAATGCGACACTTGAAATGGTAGCGATACTAGGCTTAGTGTCGCAAGTGGCAATAATTTAATTTGTTGCGACATTGAAGTTTTGTGTCGCAGTCGAGAAAATCAATAAATGTGCGACACTAAGGTTTGTGTCGCAGATTGTGATTTCGAATAGGTGTGCGACATTGGGTTAGTGTCGCATATTAGTACTGCCAGTTATAATGTTGCGACACAAGGGTAGTGTCGCAGGTTACTACTGCCGGTTTTAACAGTAGCGACACATGGGTAGTGTCGCACCCTTTTTGGGCCTGGTGCGACACTACGGGTCTGATGTGTTTTCGAGTTCGAGAACTTGGTCAAACGTGCTCGGTTTGACCCGAAACTTTTACACGACTCTTAACTATGTTTTTAGAACTTATAAAAATTAGAGTTACGTTTTATGGTTAACCCGAAAATGTCATTTTATTTGCGAAGTCAAAACAGTCATCGTGTTCATCCTATCCGATTTTTAGTCGATTTCATGGCTCGATTTAACTAGGTAAAATTCCGAAATAAAATCCAAGAAAAATTCACGGAGTTCCGCTATGTCTTCCCTTTACGAAACATATTTTTACATAATTTTTGGTCAAGTGCAAGTCATGAAATCGTTGAAAACCAAACATATGTCCAGCAGGTAGATTTCCTGACCTATGCTCATTGTTTCATCTATATCTCAAGTTCAACAAACTTTCAGGAAACGTGTGAATACAACTTTTAAAGCTAACACAATTACCCAACTTTTCCCACTGGTTTCACATCTAAACTATATGTAGATCTCAAGATATGCCGTTCTAGATTTGACTAATTTTTCTTGATAAAAAGGACAGCCTGTACATGTACTTTTATAAATTACTTTTGAAATAGTATTTGACCTCAGAAAATTATGAGGCCTAGTGGGTTCGAATGTAGACATCTTGAACTTAATTTTAGGCTCAAGAATCACTCGATTTGGTTGAGAAATGAGTTAGATATTACCGATCTAAAGTCGGGTTAATTTTGTCCAACGGTTAACAGCATTATCCGATGGTTTTTCGTATTACCCAATGGTTTTCGGTTTATATCTTGAGCATAATTAGTGGAAATGAACATCTAACATTTATATGAACATTATCCAAGGAAAACTAATGAAGTTAGAAGAGATTCTTACAACAAAAACGTGATCTAGAGTCGAAACGAGAGAGGGAAGACTGCTGCAACTCGGTTCTTGTTTCTTCGCTTGTTCTTCTTCTTCATGACGATGTAGATGATGTTGGTGGTGACTAGAGTTCTTGGAGGAGGCTGGAGGATGTGGTGGTGGTGGTGGATTGGGTTGGAAGTAGAGAAAGAGAGCAAAGAATGAGAAATAGGAGAGGTTAAGTGTATGAAAGGAAAATGAGGACTTGTAAGTGGTGTGAGGTTAAAAGAAGAGGGGCCATTGGGCCAGTTTCTTGGCCTGGGCTGGGCCGAGATTAGGCCTGACCCATCGTGGGTCTTGGGCTCTTGACTAGCTCCTTGATTTCGTGTTACGTTCCTCGGTTGGTTAAACGTTAATCGCGCGTGTTAAAGTTTAATCGTTAACGTTTAATTTTCGTGTTTTGTTTTTGATACGAAGTCGTTATTTTAAATTGACCAAATATTTTTAAATACATTATTGAACCTTTTCAAAATATTTGTCGGGACTCGTTCGGGTGTCGGGCGCGATTCGCGCATTTTCGTCGCGTACGGTACGTTTTATACAAAACGTAAAACGTTTAATATATTATCGTAATAATATAAGTTAAATAACGATTATTTAATATAATTACGTTATTTAGGAAAATGTTTTTCACCAACGTCCGTTTTTATTGTGTCGGATTCCATCCGACCACTTGGCATAAAATCCTATGTGTCAATTTCTTATAATTTTCAAATTAATAAATTAATTATATTTTAAATAGTTTAGGATAACCATAAGTTATTATCTCAAGTGTCAAATTATTATTAAACAAGGATATGTTTAGAATAATTAATTTATTAATAATTATCTATTAATTATTATTGTCGTGTGTAGTTCTATTATGTTTAGGATATATTTTAATAATTGTATTGGTTCATTTTCTTGATTATTTATGTTTGTATTATGTATTTACATTATTCAATTGATAATACCGTTGGTATCTAAATTTATTACTTTTCTAAAAAAGTTCAACGTAGATGATCTTCTTTTGATGTACCATAAAATTAAATATTGTAAATTTGAGATTGTCGTACATCGTACGGGTTTACATCTAGTATATATATATATATATATATATATATATATATATATATATATACACACACGAAATGTTATAGATATTTAGCCTAAAATAGAACTAAATACACGTAATAATGTTTTGGTTAGGTACAAAGGATGACCTAAAATGCCGAGTGTCACACTAGAAGATATTGCTATACTTGGTGAAGAAATTGAAAAACCACCTAGTCTCAGATTTCGCATTGGACTGAGCATCTACTGAGTACCAAACACTTCAAAACTTGATTTATCTATTCCAAATGAAGTCATAAGACAAGAGGGCACTGAAGTCACTGAAGGTGAAAGAGATCTAATTTTTAAAGACTCAACTGTTGTCTTAAGATTCCAAAGAGAAAGTGAGCTTGAAAAAGTGGATCATGAACATTTAATAAATCTACTAAGATCAATGAGTTTGCTCCCAAAGTACTCACATATCAGGAAAGCTGTTATAGATGAAGCTCTGACCAGACGCTTCAAATATCTTCCATCTTCTGAGAAATATCAGCTTGCTATTGAGTTGGATATGATTAAAGCTGGAGAGGTCTGGAGGTTTGAAGATTGATCATAGATAGTAACTGTCTAGTAACTGTCATTTTGTAATATACTAGATTGTATCAGTTCATTTACAATTTAATAAAAATGATATTAATCTGGAAAAGAATCCAAAAAGAGTAATATATATGGATCAAGTATGTAATCATTGATAGTAGTACTATTCAGTGACCATGATCTTCTTCCTAAATGACAAGTTTGTCTAAGGGAGTTTTTGTCATCATCATTTAGGGGGAGATTGTTGGGTCACTGGTCCCTGATAAATCAAATTATTAATATAATTAACTCTCGGAAGAAATGATGACGATTAAATCCTTGTCAATGAAGAAGAAGGTCACTGCTCTACATTTTATTATAAATGAGTGATTGAATCTCAACTTTGTGTAATCGTTGGTCATCCTCATGACAGTGAGAGATTCAGATCACTCATTTATCAAATAAAGGAAGCAGTCACTGTCCTTGAATAAAAGACAATTGCTGGAAGAAGATAAGAAGAATCACTCTACAAGAGCATGTTAGCTCGCAGTAAGTAAGAAGAGTATCTCTCCTCCAATAACTGATTAAAGAATCTCAAGTCACAACTTTCACATGATCAGAAAGTGGGACCACAGAAACTACTCTAACTGTTTTTCTGTTTGTCTGGAGCCAATCAAGCAGCGACACGTGTCATTACATATTCCAGATTTATAGGAGATATTTACGGATGATCCATCCTATATATAGAATGACATATTGTACTTAGAAGTTTGTCGTTTTCATATTAATCATCTGTACTATCAGTGATTAAGTGTGTCTAAGTACGATCACGAGTCAGCGAGTAATCACTTGATCGATTAGTTGGATCAATGAGTATCAACAAGTTGCAATAGTTAGCATACATTGATTAGATCTTAGCTTATGCTAGATTTGTTCAGCAATCAGTGTTTGTGTTGTAATTATTGATTTAATAATATACATTCAAAGCTATACCTTTGGAACTAAGATCACTTAATCTATAAGTGAATTTGGGACTAACATGTACATTAAGTACTTATACTGTACACACATGTAATGCACACTTGGTGAATTTATCAAAAATATTGATAGAAATATCAACACTCAATTTTAATACTACGATAAACGAATAAATTTTATGTGTTTCATTACATCTTGTTCTAATTTTATATATATTTAGTAGATTTCAAACACGTGTATACACACGGTCTGTTGAAGTTGTAGTTTCTTCTATAAATATTGTTATAATGTATATGATAAATTGAGATGTTTTTATGAGTTAAAGACATGCAATTTTATTTAGAATTAAATTATCTTAGGTAGTATGTATTTAAACATGTAGTTGGTGTCATATTAAAGTTACATTTTATATATGAAATTGAGTGTGTAGATAGTAAATTTGTAACGGTAAGCATTTAAGATAAGTCGAACTACATCGAATTGTAAAAGTATCTAATTATACATAATCAAAAATAAAACATTTGTAGAAATTATAGAAGTTAGCAATTACAAAAGATTAAATTGTAGTACACAACAGTAACTATATCTTTTGTAAGATCTATTTAATATAATTCTATAAGTAACATTCTATAAAATAAGTGTAAAATGAATATAAAAATCACATGAAACTCACCTCTTATGTGTTTCGGTATCGCATGATTTTCGGATACCTCTCATGATCATGAACTAAATCAGCTAATACATTAAAAAAATCTTCTTATCTTATATTATGATGATATATATACTTCCTGTTTTATCGAGCCTTGCTTTGGTCTCTGGTTTGATATTGTTCATCTTCAAATCTTATACTATACACAAATATTTCAAGGTAGCTCCATCCCAACAAACTTTACGAATCAACGCGTCCCAACTTACAATTATTCTATTAAACTTTACTGGAATGATAAGCGATAACTCAACGACTCACTCAACAGTCGCCTATTATATCAAAATATGTATCTTCTAAATTGACTCAAACTACATTTCCAAATATCTTAATCTTAATATATAATACATGGATATAAAAATAAGCACTTTAATATAAATTTCAGTTATATCATTTTATGTAAATTTACATTTTCTAATTATAGCTACAACTAATATACCAAACACATTTATCATGATTTCTTTTGGTATAGAGTTAATTATATTTTTTTTTATCCTACAAGTTGCTTTTTTTATACAATTAATTGTACTAAATTTGTAATCATTAGTCTAGTATATTGGACATATATATCATTATTTTTAATACTCGATTTTTGTATAATAATAATAATATTAAAAAAAAAAAAAAAGTAAAGAACTTACTGCCCACTAGTTTGCGGGACATGATGCTAAACATAAACCATTTTCCAAAGAACATTACAAAATACAAAAATACAGAAACATATCTCAATATCCTTAGTAATATACAATAATGACCAAAATACCCTTGTACTCATCCAACCAATCAATTCAAAAACTCCTACAATATCTGTACACAGCTGTCAAAGAATATCTGGAAATCACAATGCTCCTAGAACTTATAACCTTTTCTTTTACACCAACAAAAATAAAAAAATTCAACCAATTTTTTTTAATTTTTATTTAACCTAAAATCTAAAAAACTAAACAAAATAATTAGAGTACCCAACAAGATTACTAAATGATCCAACGGCTGATTGCTGACGGTGATGATTACGTTTGTAAAGATCGTACGGTTCCCACAAATAATCCAACGGACACGGTCTATTCTCATCTAGTCGGACCCACGGTTTCCCTTTTCCGCTCCAATGCAACAAACTGACCCGACCCGAATGTAATGACCGACAACTCCCCTTCACATTATCCCCACCCAAACCATGCTGATTCCACCGATGATGTATCGGTTCAATGTTACCCCCAAATACCAACAAAAACGGTGGTAATGAACCCAGTTCGTAGATCCGTTTTTTCCTCTGGAGCTCCATCCAGTTCTCGATTTTGACCCGGTAATTCCCTTTTCTCCATTTTTCCATATCCATTACCATTACCCCGGTGTTGAAGTAACACGGGTGTTTTGACCCGAATACCCGGGACATAACCGGGTCGGACCAGAAACTGTCGGTGAAGTATTTTGTGAAATTCGTATGACAATATTCTGGAGCTCCGATAACCCGGTTGTTTTGTAAAGTTATATTCCATAGCTTTTGTATGTCATCGACAACAATGACATCCGAATCGAGGTAAATGACCCGATCGACATTCGGGTCAAGTATATCACCTAAATAATTCCGGGCGTAATTTAACGGGTTTTCGAGTGCGATTCGGATGGAAGATGAGATCAAGTTAATGACTGTATCTTCACGGAAAATATAAACTTTAAAATTAAGAGAAGTGAAAGTGGATCTCACGAGTCGGGTCAAATCACGAGGACTAGCCGGGTCGAACTCGGCAGCTATAAAGTGAAAAAACACGTTTTCTGGACACGAAGCGTGACGGAGAACAGAATGAACGGCTGCGATTGAGCCACGTAAGTATTCCAAGTCAATCGTCATTGCCACGTGAATAGTCCCGTCACGTGAGCATCCTACGCCGTTACGGTAGTCCGGCGCTTCACTGAATCTAAACAATAAATCACCTGAAGAATGTACCGAATCATTCTCTCCATTCACCGGAAAATAACGAATACTCAAACACAAAATCGGCAATGATAAAATCAACACAACGATAATGACATTCGCTATCGATTGATCTCGATTCATCTTCGATTTATGTGTCAGATCGATTTTAAGCAATCATGAGGAGAATGAGTTGTAACACAGTGACGATTTTTTAGTAAATTTTAGTAGAAAGATGAATCACACTCAAACACACCCTGAGATTTATGATTTTATAATTATTTATTTATGATTTATGAATGAATGTGTTTGTGTGATGTAGAGAGAGATAAAAGTTTGGGAGTGTGGATAGCATTTTACTCTCCATATATTTCTCAAAAACACTTGCGTACTATTTATTTATATATAATAATAAAAACAATAGATAAATAAATTATAAATATAAGTATATATTAAAGGTGGAGGATCGGAGGGGAAGAATTCATCTGAGGGGATGGAAAATAAGAATTTTTTTACTGCCTTCGAGGCTAATTTTTTTTTTATGATTTACGATAAGTACTGCATTTTAATAACTTTGCATATTATACCTATAAATTTCACGACATTTTAATCATTATAATTTTTCTTAACTTACAGTAAAAAAGGCCTCCCCATATTTTTTTCTCTCAACTGATACCTTTTCTTCAGACCTTACCTTATATAAAATACTTTCGGCAACAAAATTACAAATTTAAAGTATTGAGTATTAAAAATGGATCGTGTTGAAAGATATAACAAATGTATATTTCTTTTGGTATATTTTCTTCACTAAAAGTGGAATATTATATTTTATAATAATGGGAAGAAAATAATTAAATTACTTTATTAATTAAGTTGAATAAAGAGTAATGGAAATTTTAGTTATTTTACTTGGTTGAAAATCAATACGTAATTTAATGTGGTATGTGATTTAGAAAAAGTGGTGGAATGTATCAACTTTTTGAACGATAAAATGGACAAATTAAAGGTTTCTTGTAGGAGTAAATTAATGTGTCGCATTTAATTTAGGATCAATGTAATATCACTTTTGTAAAAGTCATTAATGAGAAAATAATACAAGTTAATTGATTTTTAAAATTAAAAGGTGAATATCATGTATTTGATTTGATTGGAGTTTACACATGGGAGGTGATTTGTGTTTTTTATTTTTCATTTTACATAGTATAAATATTACGGGGGAAAATGAGTCGAGTTCAACTAATTTAAATTTATAATAGTTTTGAGCTTAATATGTAAAGTTCGAGTTTTATTTGTGACATATTTCACCAGCCCTGTTCAACTCAAACTCGACTCATTATAACATATACTATACTCCCTTTTATTTTATTTACAATTTTATTTTATTATCATGTTAAAAGTGTCTGAAAGATATGTGTCCTACTTTAAATAATACATGACATTATGGCACATAAATTTTATTAATTATCTTCTTTTCTTCGGATAATCTTTTATCGTTTATATCAATGAGATTTAACCATAGTCTTAAATATACACATTTTAAATACATAAAAAAATTTCTTATAATATTTTCGTTACATATGACATAACATTTAATCTATGTCGCATTTGACCAGATGACATCTAGTTTTGTGTTCATGCACTTTATTGTCATTACGCTCATTTTCAGAAAAACTCTTAAAACACTCTCACTGTCGCATTCGCTCTCATGTCGTTCAACAACCACCAAGAGGCATAATAGGCATGCTGTGGTGGTGGGCGGGTAGTGCAGAGAGATGTGGTATGAACAACAGTTCGCCGTTGTCGTGACCTCTGAGTTTGTACGTTGAACGTTACATTATATTTTGGGTGCCCTCATGAATGAACATACCATGTTATAAACTATAACATGAAATTGACCTTTTGCTTTGGAAAGCTTTTTGGGATGTTTTAAATTGAAAGGTTTTTTTACCCTTAAAAATTATAATTATAATTATAATAACCATGTATGAAGAAAATATAAAAAATCACATTGGAGTTTAAAGTCAAACTAAAAGAATCTCAATCTGTGAAGCTTTTCAAAGAAATAGTATTTTTAAATAAACTAAAATAAGATGCAATGAATATTTAATTTGCACAAACAAATTAATACAAAACGGTAAATCGTAATGAACAAGGTGAGAGACATATTGATCCGATAAGTAATAAGCAATTAGCAAGCAACAAGAAGGTGTTTATTGAATACAAAATTGACTTATGTATAATTGTTTAATGCACAGTTTATTATGCATATATCAAAAATTCATCACTATGTTAGGTATAAGAGCTTACGGAGTTTAGTGGAGTTTAAACATATTTTTTTCTATAAACTTAAACTTCTAACTTTGTTCGATAGACAAAATTTTAAGATTTTATTGAAAAAGTAAGCTCTATAATAAAAGCTAGCGGAAGTAGCTTTTAAAAATATACTTCAGATTATGAAAGAAGAAATTACAGCTATATCATTATGCCAGTTGAAAAAAATTATTGTTTTCATATTTGAATGAACTCTTATGATTGTTATATTGACAACATGTCTCCATGGATACTTTGATAAAAGTGATATTTTTCTTAGGGACCACTCACATCGGTTGTGTCAGCTACCAATTAACGCGCGTCGATTTGACGACATCGATGGCACTTATGTCGGTGGGTGCGTCAGTGGGTGCGTCAGTGGGAATGCGTTGGTGAGGGACGCGGGAGTGGTCCCTTTGGGCAAAAAAAAATTATTATTTTTTTGAAATGTTTGAACAAATAATATTTTTTAAACCGTTATATAAGGGAAATATATACGTTTTTTTCAAAAAAATTATTTTTAAAAATTTTTTAACTCAATTTTCCTATCTCAAACACCCTATAAATATATATATACGTACAATTTAATTTCAATTCTCAATTTAATTTCAATTCTCGCACTTTCCTATCAACTTATTTACTTACATTCAAATATTCAATATTTGTAATGTTTTAACTTTTAAATGTAATATATATTTTTTTATTATAATGAATGTTTTTTTTTAAATGTGCATTTTCTATGTGTTTAATTGAAAAAAGAAAAAGAAAAAAAATGTGTAGGCCCAGAAATATAAATGACACATATATCAGTGACACTATATTAGTGACACTGTTATAACAGTTTTGTGTCAGTTTGAAAAGTGTTGAGGTAACATAACCGACACAAAACTGACACAACAATGAATGATAGTAGTCTTACGACCCTTTGACGTGAAGGGTGAAATCGATATTCATTGATCTACTAAGAAGATATAAAACAATTGAAGGAGTAAATATCAAAATTGTCCTTAAATATTTCATTTTTATTTTTATTTTTACGGTGTAAATTTAAAAATACCATTAATAATAAAAAAATTATATTATAAAAATTTTATAGATGGGCAGCTGCATACACTCCCTGATATATGTTGGTAAAATGTACGAGCTCAAAATTTGTTAGATGTCGGAGTATTGAGAATTCAACGATATATACCCATCGAATGTTATCATTATAAAGGTTCATGTTAGGAATTGCACGCGAAAACAAACAACCATGAACCAACAACGAGACTAATTGCTCACTCTAATACCTATTGTTGATAATTAACCAACCCAAACAACTCTCGTGAAAACATTGTTATACCAACAAACAATAAATAAGATAATATAACGAGTAATCAAGATAACCGAAACAATAATGACACAAAGATTTAACATATGTCCAATCTCCAACCGAAGAAGAAGGATAAAAGTGTAAAAAGTGAATAAGAGTTGAAGCTGGACGGGGAAGAATATTCTAGAACCAGAGCCCAACCGCCGGTTGTAAGGCATAACCGCCAGTTGGAGGCTAGCGGGCCTTAAGTCGGTTAAACGCACGACCCAACTGCCGGTTGAAAGGCCCAACCGCCGATTGGATGTCGATTCTGAAATCTATAAATAGAGGCCTTAGCCCAACCATATACCATACGAAATACTTTAAGCCTAATTCGATTTTAGGGTTTAAGGGCACCTATAGGCACGAATTTGGAGCGAGGAGGTTTAAGGTTTGAAGGTTATCAACCCTCGCGAAGTATGTTCGGGTTTTCGGTTTGGATTTCGATTCTTATTTCAATGTTATTTTGTTTGAGTCTAATTATGATTTCTTGTATCGTAGCTATGAGCTAATTTTCTATTGTGTTTACTTAGACAATAAAACCTAGATGAAGGTTTAAATGTTTGTTTACGTTGGAATATTAATTTTATGAAGTTTATTGTGTTTATCCGAAAGATCCATCTTATTTAATTGATCTTTAATTGTTTCTTAACGTGATTAATCAACCTTTTCTATAACATAGTCTTGTCTAGGTTTATTAGTTATTTGCAATTGTTTAACTTGTTGAATAATTGTGGCTTGAAGCTTTAATCGGCAATAGGTTAAGAGTAATAATAATTATTAAACATTATTTAATGTGACAGTTGTCAAACGACGATTATTAGATTCTTGTTGATTCAAAGTCGCCAGGATAAATCGCAATAAACGGTTGAAGTGCTTAATTAAATAAATAATAGGTAGACAACTCATAGAAAGGATTTCTTGTGTATTCATAACGAGTCTTGTGTCTCATCTAAACTTTATAGAAATTGTTAACCGGATAAAGTTACTTTCCATAAAAGATTTATTCACAATAAGATTAACCAACGGTTTAAACATACATGATAACTGAAATCTATGGTATAAAAGTCTAAGTAAATACATTCTCTATCCATATTTGTCTCAACTTCAACTTCAACGCCCCTTTAGTAGCACCCGTTCTTAACTTAACCAATACCACCGGAAACCATCCAGATTACGCTTGCTCGACCTCAGAGAATCGGAAGACTTACGATATACAAAGCTAAATGAAAACCGCTATTAGACTAGGACCAATCTCTCCGATTATCTGCACCACAATCTTCTAACCCAAGAAGATACATTGAAGTGTGCGTGATGTAACGTAAAAAGTCATGTTTTTACGTATATTATTCCTCATAATTTGAGCTAATATTTGGTGAAAACATCTCAAATCAATGTTTATTTACTAAAATTCACCAAAGTGATTCAAATATAGACGTTGCAACAAAAATCACTAAAAACGTTCAAATAACACGCAAAAAGAGGCAAATAAACATCAACCGATTCTTCCAATCTTATTTACCTTGTAAGATAAACTTCCTAACTATTATTATATGATTTCATAGGTAATTACGAGATCGGAGAATCAAGAATCAAGAAAAACGGGCAAGGAACGGAGAAGATACATCATCTCGAGACAAACTGATCACATTCCGGATACGTACAAGCTATAGACATCCAAAATACCTCAAATTGGTATCATTAGAAGTATAGCAGAATTACGAGATCATAGGCGAAAGAAATAAGTCAAACGGACAAGTAATAAAGAAGATACGATCAAAACAAGCAACGAACGACGCACTGAACAACGGGAAAAAACAAATGCTACCACTAGATGTCGTATACAGCACCATATAGGGCCGTTTACGGTACCTATAGGCCGTATACGGCACCTATAAGTGCTGTATATGGCACCTACTTGCCCCGTTGGTAGCATTTGCTGATAGCATTCGTTTCGGGTGCTTCTTTCGCTTGTAACTTCTGTTTTGGAGCTTCTACATGGACTTTGAGACTTCCCAATAAATAGGTGGCACTTCTCATCTTTCAAATCATTCACATCTTTCACATCTTTCACAATTCACTTTCTCTCTCACATACTCTTTCTCTCTCTAGGTTCTCTTTCTAGTTTCTCTCTCTAGGATTTTAATTTTTGGAACTAGTGGCAAGATTAGAGGAGAATCCTTCTATTTTCTTTTTAGAGTAGTTATATAAATTCAGTAGAGGCTAGCATTTGTAATGCTGTGATATTATTAGAAGAAATACAAGTGTTATTCTGCTCACAATTAGTACGGGTATTATATATCCTTATTATTAATTTGTTATAATGTTCTTGTTTGATGTTTGTGATTTATTAATGTTAGAAATGTTTATTGTCATGATTTGTGAGTAGTTGCTCGTATGTTTGTCATGATTTAGATAGTTAGTGATGATGTTATATTAATCTTTCACATATGTATAAATGAGAGTTGTTAATCATAATCCGTCAGAAAAAAGGAGTCCTTAAACTGTAACAAAAAAGGTAAAACGAATACATTTGGACAAAACCAAAGATTGAATAGTTATCTCTATTACGGTATGAAGCTATAAGATCTCCATAAAATGACCTTGTACTTAGTATAGCATTGAAAATACCCACGGGTAAAGTACAAACACGTGGAAGCTAAGGAAATATCGTAGGGCAATCTCATCGTGGAATACCTAGAAGTTACACTTCTAGAACATGGCCTAGGGACCATAAAGCTGTGGAAATGCTTATCGTATTTTACACCGCGAATATACCTAGGGATGACCGACTGCTGACAAAGGAGGGTCTATTTCATGACGGAAGTATTTGTGCTTACAGTAATTGAATATGGAGTTCTGAAAAGAAAGCAAAGACTCGGTTGTAGTTTAAGATGCTTAAACAGCTTAACTCCACTTAGCCAGTAGTTTAGAATACAAAGTTAATAACCAGTACACAATTAAATAATAACAATAGACTTAGGTGTTAAGAAATGTCAGATATTAAATTGCGGTCTGTTGCCTCATTCCTGCACCCTGGATACTTCTATTCAAAAAGGGTCACTTGATCTCTTACAGAGAGTGAGGGGGGTTTAAAATAGTCTGGTCTGATCGTAATCATGATAGCCTAGGTTTCAGTGACATACTAATTTAGAGCAAGACTAAAGAAGTAAGGTCCTAGTATTTACACCTATAGTTTATAAGTTTGTTAGCTAAATGTGTCCCCAATAAACATCACCCCAGCAATACACTATCCTAAATCATGGTGAACCATGTCTTCGTTATCCTTAAGTGTTATATATATGCTAGCTTCCCTTTACTTTTATGCTTTATTAGTTTTAGTAGTTTTAATTAGATAAAAATAAAATAAAAATACTTTTCCAACTATTCAAACCTAGCTTGATTACTAAGTTATCTGAACGAGCTCTGTTTCAATTCAACTGTCGTGAGGAACGAACCTGGATTGTCCTTACCGCATACTAGTATCAAGTATTCGTACCTAGTACTAGTAGGTCGTACGGAGGTTTAGGCCCCGACAAAATATAAATCTAAAACTTGCCCCATACGGGTGCGTGCCGGTTGGAAACACAATGACCGACTCCATCACCGCCGTTAACAATCATCGTCACAACGCAACCGGCCTCCCGCTGTCTCGTCGCGTCACAATCCACCAGAAATAACACTAACTAGTTCGATCCTGAATACCAACTGGCCAAGTTCGTCGCGATCCATTAAAAAACGAGTCTATCGATCTCGATAACATGTTGCAAACAGATTCTAAAACCGTGTCGCTCCAATTGTTCTCCCGACGATTATCTTCAACCGAATCTAGATCTAGATTATTTGGCTACAATGACCCCAACTCTCCAATTTCCAAGAAATAAAATGAAAGCCCTAATATCAATAAACAATCTTATTCATGCTTTCATCCGCCACCGTTCTCGATTTTCAAACCATGAAGCTCTAATACTAGTTGTTAGGAATTGCACGCGAAAATAAACAACCAACAACGAGATTATTTGATCACTCTAATACCTATTGTTGATAATTAACCAACCCAAACAACACTCGTGTAAACGAAACAATAATCACAATCAATCAATCACGATTTAACGAGGTTACACCCACAAACAATAAGCGGATAAATAACAATCAATCAAGATAAACGAAACAATAATCACACAAGATTTAACGTGGTTATGTCCAATCTTCAACTTGGAGATTGGTTTAGTCCACGGGACCAAAACGAGAGAATTTCATTATTAAATTCGTAGCACCAGAGTTTACAAGTGTAGAGGTTACAATATATTGATGTACCGCGAACATAGATAATAAGAAAACCCAAAAATAAATCTGATCTACCCAGTACTCGCCATGTACAAAATCTACCAGCCGGGTACTTGCCAGAATCAAATCTAACTCGAACATAAATTGAGCCGTTGAGAATTAAAAAAAAATAAATTAAAAAAATTCCAACGGTTATCTAGCCATTTCGCAACTCCCATTAAATTTCTGTAGTCGTTAATTAGTGTACTCGTTTTTTTTCTTCCAATTGTAATGTTTTTTTTATTTAATTATTGTAATGTTTTTTTATTTAATTGTATGTTTTTTATTTTAATGAAATATTTTTATTTTAATTATTGCGTTTTAAATATTTAATAAATTAGTCAGTGGGACCCTAAAAAATAAACTGATGAACACTACACTGATGACAGAGGCCTGTCAGTTTCTGTCGCCGTTGGAAGAGTTCTTGGAGACAACTTCTTATAGTGATGAAGGTTGTCAAACTTATGTTCGAGTTAGATTTGATTTTGAAAATTATGATCCTGCAATTCGAAGTAAAGAAATCGTTAATTTGATTTTGTTACTGTAGAATGGCCTTGTACTTTTGAAGTATATTAAATTGTTGTTGGTGGCAGCTGCGTATAAAGTAAAGTTAGTTGTCTTTCCAGTTCCATTTTATATTATTTGAAATTGGTTATAACTCAAAAACATATGAAATTATGAATTGTGCATCAGATGGTGAAATAAAAGATGAAAAATATGTATGCGATATTGATGGGTGTCACGGCACTTCTTTTATGGGTGCAACTTACCACGTGTACTCTTTTATAACACCTCACCTCACCTCACCTGTATTCTCATCTCCATCCATCAAACCTACTAAATATCCATAACAAGAAGTTACTAATTCGAGTAATATTCATTTTATTATCTTAATAATCTCGCTCTATCGTATCACTAGAGCAGATTATAGTACACAGATGTTTGGTAGTTCACTCAAATGCAAAAAAAACAACGAGAAATGTAGTGTTTTTCTTAGTTTTAATGAATTTCTAGGCATTTGAACGAAATGTAGTGTTCGATTTTTTAGTTGGAGCAACTTGTCAGCAAATTCCTAAACATCTGAGGTAATTGTGAAAAATTTGAACGAATTCGTCATTTGAGAGAATTGTGACTATTTTTTAAACAATATTTGAGCAAATTTTTTGTATTCTTAATTTGCGTGATCAATTTTCATATCAACGTTCCAAAAAAATGTTTGTAGATTATCGTTTTAAATGGTTGTTTGGACCAAGCGTTTTGTCGGATACCTCTAGTCACATTTTTAATTTTATATTTTTATTTATCCAACTAATAATAATAAATAATATAGTAACAGAATAAATTAAAACAAAAATTAGCTGATAGGCCAGTTTTATTAATTGGGTATCTAATTTCCCAAGTTGTGTATAAGAAATTAAAATATGTTAACGAATCGATGCTCTTAATTATTTATGCAATCTTAAAGCATCATTATTTTAAACTAATTAATTAATAAATTATATATTTAAGTTGCCATTTTTCTAAGTTTGTGGTATGCTACAGATACCGATTAATACCAATTTTTATTAGTCTGGTTACTTATAATACTTGTAATCTATTTTTTATGAAAATACTTAACTTGAGAGCCAAATATTTAGTTATTAAGTTTTATCTCAAATATGAAATTTGTATTATTAAGTTTAAAAAGGTGAGAAAAAAATAAAAAAGATTTGAGATTTAGATGGACAGGGGCTTTGAGAGGAATTATGGGCAGAAAATTTCAACTTTTGATTTTTTTTATATACGACTCAGATTTACTGTATCATATTTATACATTGTAGTACTGTATTTTACTCTTAAAAATTTGATTAGATTATAAATTTTGACTCTATCACGATACTCTGAACTGTGGTCAATAAAAAAAATGTGAGATTGTATAAATCCAAATGGGATAGACGGTACACCCGTGACAACACGGAGTACAACACCAAATGGTGTACTTTTTATGGTATATTTTATGCATAGAAAGCCCCACGGATTCTCTGTTCAACCTACTAATTAAGGCAACCATTTTCACTTATACGATTCCTTTTTACTTTTATTTTATTCACCATAGTAAATAAATATTAATTTTAACTTTACTACAAATTTTTGGTGTATAGTTATTTTGGCTAATTATTTACATTTTACCCTCTCATTGTGTTAAAAAAGTTTTGTACATCGGAGTGAAAACTTTTTTAGAAAGTTATTTATTTATATGAAAAGTGATGTGAAAAGTAAAAAAGCTTTTGAATAGTGATATATTGTATTTTTTTTTTACTTCTTAAAATAAACCTATATTAAAATTCTCTTTGTAGTCGTTTTCTTCGTCGGAGACGAGGGACATGTGGGAATAGTTAAAAAGAGTTTATTGTTTAGTTATGTATTAAACTTTATACATTTTTATTATTGTATGAGTTGAACTTTGAAAACTTCTATCGTATTTATTGAATTTGTAAATATCGTCTATTGTATGTAAACTTTATTTTTTGGGTAATGTCAAAATAGAGAAGTTTCTTTTTTAGCCTTATCCAAAAATGAAAATTTACATACAATATACGATATTTACAAGTTCAATACATATAAAAAAATAAATGAAAGTATGTCTCATACAATAGTAAAAGTGTAATTATTAATACACAACGAAATAATAAACCCAATAGTTAAAATTTTGTTTTATGATGTTAATTTTGTTAAAATTTGGTTTCGGAGTAATCTCATTTCTGTTTCAACTTTTCTGGTTCATATTCTTCAATTTCGTGTTGTGGTCATTTTCTAGTCCGTGGTTGGTCGTCGGTTTCTCTTTGTAGTCGTTTTCTTTGTAGGAGGATATGACATTAGACCTCTTGCAATGACAACATCAGTTGAAGCTTCACTTGAGCATCACTTGACCATCAGTAGTGACACTTCTCCGAAAGTAGAATGTGGGGTCCGTACGAATAAATTTTTTTTCTTTTTCTTTTTGTTTTTTTATAGAAATAAAGGTATATCGGTAAATGTGGGACCCGAAAAACTAAGTGATGTGTTAGAGTTGACAGTATTCAGTCAATTGTTAGTCATTTTTAAAAAGTGCTAACGTGACACTGATTTAGTACAAACTAATGCATCAGTATACATCAATAGTTGGAAGTGGCTTTACAAACCAATTAGGATTACAAAGGTGTAATGTGTTGTTAATTAAGTACAGACATTTGCATGATCTTAAACGCTAACTTTAAGATGCAATTTGGCGAGGGTGAAGATGCATAAATTGTTAGATTTCAATCGATTTAGAGTTCTATACGTAAACTTAGATAACTAACCACACGCTCACTTTAATTGAGCGGTTTTAGTGAACCATTTTTGCCCAAAACAAAATGACCTAACGTCTAAAATTAAAGGTTGGAGAAAACAAGAACACAACAATTAACCAACACTACAACGTCTACAGGCAAACAACTTAAAATGCTTTAAAGAAACAATATGTTTACAACTCATAGCATATAAGCTCCAGGAGCACATAGGCAGCAGCATATACTGATACTGGCTAAAAAGAATAATGTCACTGAAAGATGTCAACTTTTCTTTGCCATGAATGTGACCACAAAATACGCATAAAGTAAAAAGCAAAACAGCAGTAAAATGTGTTATTCATTCGATTTCTCTGTTCTCATTATTCTTGTTGAGTGTATAAAGAGCAGAGTTGGAGTGACCGGGAAATGTTGTTAACAATCTCATTTTGTGATCAGGGAAGTGTAGCTCTGAGTTCTTTCCTGTCTGCTCCAAACGACTGCAAAACATAATTAGATATGTTAATTACACAGGAGTTGTTGTATAATAAGAGAAATTGTGTTGCTAGGATATGGTACCCAAATACACCCCAGGCCTAAGTGACGGTTTATCATCAGTTATACATTGGCCTAAAGTAGAATAAAGAGATCTAAGAGAAAAAACCCAAAAGGATGGTCCAGTAGCAACCAACTTTAATTTGATTTCCTCTCTTTTTAGCAATACAATTCATTTGCACTCACTAAAAGGCTCGAGTTTAAGTATATTTTTAATTTAGGGTAATCTTCCAAGTTAACCTGGCTTTCAAACGCCATGTGAACGCCACATCAAAGAACAAAAGTCTAACATGGTCAAATTTAGTGATTTACCGACACATCAGCTGTGACATCATCATTTTGACCACATAAATGGGTCATATCACTTCAAGTCAGCTTTTAGAACTTGAGGTTTTTTATCAAAACTTTTGAAAGTATATCGCCTTTTTGCGGGTTAACCAGGTCATAGTCAAGTCAAATTTATTGAAAGTATATTACTATGCAATTTACCCATTAACAAAAAAGAATGAAAAAATACCTCAACCCCAAGTCCTTTACGGTAAACATTGGTGAAGAGTTCAGATTCAGCTGGCATTGGGCTTTCCTGTAGTTTCAAAGAAAAATAATTGTAAGATTGATGATCCATCATTGGTTGTAAAAATAAATGACAGAGTGAAAAGGAAACACATTCATAAATCCTTTAATATCCAATAATTATGATTTATTCAAGCCAACATTGGCAGTAGGTGGTCAAAAGTTCCTGGATATATAAAAAGGTAACTTTGACTAGTTGTTACCTTTGCCTTAGCAATGGCTTCATCAACTTCCTTTCTAGCTAGTTTCTCGATATCCTGGTGAAAGATATTAAAAACAATAGAGCAGGTTAGTTTACAGACAACTTAATTTACTTATAATGATAACTCTTCAAACGTGTTTCCAGTATTGTAAAACTGATAAGAGAGAAGGACCATAAAAAACAAACATTATTAAGCAAAATGATCAACACATTCCACATTTTCAAATTTCTTTTCTACGGTGACACAACAAATGAGGAAGTGACTGGATCTATTTACTTGGTGTGAGGAGAAATGAGATGGGACCCACAAAATGGGAGATTAAACAAATAGAATTATCACCTTCAGCTCTTGTTCAGTTGCTAGATCATGAGCCAATACCAACTTCCTTATTCTTTCAATGGGATCACGTTCCTGGAAAAGACACATTACACATCAGAAAAAGGTGTAAAATTATACGGAATAATGCTTTCTAATATATTTCAAAAATGAACTGACCTGTCTAACACCGCTGATCTCATCACGTGTACGGTAGGTGCTACCAGGATCAGACATAGAGTGACCATGGTACCTGTAGGTGTCCATTTCCAGAATCTGAACATAACCACAAACAAGACCACAACGTTAACCAAGTAGTTATTGAATACAAATCAACTGGGTGCTTATAAAAAGCATACTGGAATGTTTTCTATGCTTACTTGTAGAGTACATAGAGCAAGAGGGTTAATAATATTTTTATATGAGATCTAATCAGAACATACAACTAAATGGACTACTCACAATAGGTCCGTTCTTCAAAGCATGTTCCTTTGCAAACTTGCAAGCTTGTTTGACAGCGAAGGCATCCATACCATCAACCTGCATAAGGATATGAATTATGATTATTAGCAATGAGTATATAAACAATGGAAAGACTTGATATTTATCCGTGAAAAACAGATAACTGCAGCTTCATCTTAATATAATAGAGTTGGCCCAACTGGCATAACATAGAAGATTGGGTACCAAGCTACCACATATAACTGGCTTAATGTAGGCTCCATAAAACACACATATTATACCTTTATTTCCCTCAACACATATGAACGAAAAGTTGAAGCTACGTATATTCCAAATTTCACAAAGATGGAGATAGCATGCTAATAACTAATCTAATCTTTAAGCTACCAAGGGAATGACATGCAGAGTTTTTAAAATTAATTTCCAAGTGTACAAATGCACTGATGAGATGAAATTTACAAATACCACACTTCTAAAAAAGAGTGAGAGAAAGGAAGAGTAGTGGAGCGAACATAAATGCAGAGTAGTCTTAAAAGAACATGTATACATGCTATGGTGCACTATAATTAAAAGAGACTATTATTTCACCAACTTCACTCCCTGCAGTACTTCCTGAATCCTTATAAAGAAGATAACATACGCACCCTCCTTGCAAAAAAATATAAACAAACTAAAGAACGAAACGGGGTATAGAATGTGATCACCTAAACCTTAGCATTTCAACTTAGGCCTAACATAATATCCACACAAAGAAAGTTGTTTCACGATGTGAAATGCATAGTTATCATCACTATCATTCTATCAGTATGAGAACAGGATAATCATAATCAGTCAGAAAAAAGGAGTCCTTAAACTGTAATAAAAAAACGTAAAAACGATCCATTTGGACAAAACCAAAGATTGACCAAGTACAAGTGAACTAAATAATATTATTAAGACATAAAAGGGTAGCTTTGTGAAGTAACATATAATTTATCTTACAATGCAGATTTATGAAGCAGAATTGTTTTTCGAGAGATGGGAGAGAGAAATAATAACAATCATAATACCCACAACAAGTGATAATATTTAATTCCTATCAGAACATATGAGCAACACTCACCTTCAATCCAGGAACATAATCCCCTCGCTTGTAGTAAGCAGGACTCTTTGCAGCTCTCCATTCTGCTGTACCCATACCATCTGCAAGCCAAACCAAGAAACCTCAATTTCATAAAATATGTGTAAATGCATACCCAAAAGCTAAATGAACAACCACATATGAACAAACTATACTTTTCTACTCCCAAGTCTATGAATAAATACAACCACACTCACAAAATTGATTCCCAAATACCACTCCATGTATACATGAAGCATACTTCTTTCTTAATTTAATCATTTCCTTCCTAATTTCAAGCTAAATCTTCAACTTAAAGCATCACAACAATAAGAAGTGCAAGTGTATTAATAATACAACAATTGACGAATTTCACATAACATGCCGATTTATACAATAGTGATGATTGGAGTCTATAAATAGCATACTCATAAGCTGAAATACATTTGTTGAATTTATTTTTTTAATTTTAATTAAAACTAAATTAATGTAACAATTAACAAAATATGTGATTTTTAACCAATATTGAAGATAATTAGTTTGAGTATCATACTTCAATATGTTGTTGAAGTACGGTCATCGTGTTATATGGAGGGAAAAGAGCATATTTTAAGCATCTTTCATCTTCAAAAACAATTCTTCTCCAACAATATACTCCAAATAACATTTCTATACGAGTTGATTAATTTATCTATTCATGGAACCAATAAGCTATATTATTAGACATTTGGAGGATGAATAGTGATACTCCATATTTGGAGTATTCTTTACCCTACTCCAAAAATTTCTCCAAATATGGAGCATGGTTGGAAAAGGTATTTTTGCACTAAACTTGAAACTTGGAGAAAATGTATTTTTGAAGCATAAGGTTGGAGATGGCCTTACCCCCCAAACTAAAACCAAAACCTTCAAACATAATTCACCAAAACCTTCAGTTAACTTAATACCATGAATTTCTGAGCCAAAAACATTATAACAACAAACAAACAAAAAAGAGAAACAAGACCTTACAGAACTCATCCAATCATAACTTAACAAGTACACAAACACACATAAAAATTTCACTGTTTTCCACATTTTCTTTAACTTCTTAGTGGTATTATACTATTATCATGTCTACAATCTGCTGCTAAAATAATCAAATACATCCGCATGTTTGATATATTCCCATTAAATACACTAAAGTCAAACAACGAACACAATAAATAATAAATACTTCAGAAAATACAAAGATGGGACTTACAGTGATTGTTTTCACAGACCAAAATAGCAGGCAAGTCCCAAAGAGCAGCCATATTAAGAGCTTCAAACAATTGTCCTTGATTAGCAGCACCATCACCATACATAGCAAACGTAACATGATCTTCTTTCCTATACTTTTGTGCAAATGCTAAACCACAACCTAATGGCACTTGAGCACCCACAATCCCATGACCACCAAAGAAACAAGCATCTTTTTTATAAAAATGCATTGAACCACCTTTGCCATTTGAACATCCATCTTGTCTTCCCATCAACTCGGCAAAACTTTCCAATAAAGTACCACCACGCCCTAAAAATATACAATGATCACGATACGCCGTGATTATACAATCCTTCTTCGTAATCGCAGCTTCCATACCTATACACACAGCTTCTTGTCCATCATACAAATGACAAAACCCTCGGATGAGTTTCGATTTGTATAACGAATCCGCGGCGATCTCCATACGACGCATAAGAGCCATATCGGTGAAAAATTTCATCAATTCTTTCGGTGTAGTGTCGACGGATCTCGACGGTGGTTCGCAGTTGTGGCCGGTGAATGGAACGCTGGTTTCCACGGTGATTGTGGTGGTGTCGTCGGTGGAGAAGTGACGACGGCCATTGAGGAAGGAGGTGGTGGATGCTGCGGTCGTCAACGGTTTGAGGAAATCGGAGCTCCGGCGAACGAGGGACATGATGGTCGTCGGAGGGTTTTGACTGATGGATGGATCGAAAAGTTAGGTTTTGGTGAAAGGGTAGGGGTGGAGAACAGAAAGGGAACAAAATGACACTTCGGAATAAATAAATTAGAATTTCTTTAATTTTATAAAGTGAGATATAGATAATTTTTAAATGATGTTTTCGTTGAATAAAAATAGGGGTTAAAGTGTATAATTTTAAAAATTAAAGTATAGAAAATGTAAAATAAAATATTTAATTTAATTTGTCATTGGTTAAATTATACAGTTGAATGTTAATGTCAACATTACAATTATTATCCCTTATTTATAAAATGTATTGAAATATTGTGAATTATTACAGAAATGTTAACATTACAATTATTATCCCCGATATTTAATTTGTGATCGCCTCATCCCCTCGTGTAGTTACTGAAATGTTAGAATGTTATGAAATGTTAATTTAAAATAGTTATTGTTTTAGTTAAATTTCTTGATAATATACCACTGTTTCTTGTTTTATTTTATTAAAATTCAACTCAATAAAAAACTTTTAATCATAATAATAAATATATAACTTAAAACCAGAAAGAAAAAAAAAAAGATTATTTGAAGTCATGATCAAATTTAAATGGGTCCTAAAAAAATACCAAAATGTCATGTTGCACACATAGTAATGCAATCTCAAATTGTCAAATTTAATAGTTGATGGACTTAATTGTTATCACAATTACTTTCTTGGATTGAGAATGTATAACTTAAATTATTCAAGGGTCAAAGTAAAACATTTGAAATTATAGGATACTTTTGGACATAGCTATTAATACTAACTAATGATTTTGTAATTAAGTTAATTATGAAGGGGTCCCCGGCGCTTATGGTCAATTTTAGCCCGCTACTTAATTAGTTTGGCTTTATTGGGTAGTATTTGGTGGCTTTTAGCCTTGTCAATATAACGTAATCTCCGATTTATACGCCGTTGCACCAAATTTGATATTTTATCTGAAATTATTTTTCCAATCAATTCATTAAATTTTAGTATAAGTTTTAGTGTACATCAAATATTTGAGTATTTTACACTAAATTTGATGCAACACTAAACTTTGCACTAAATTTATAATGTTTCATTTTAGCTCGTATGTTTGAAATATTATAATTGAAACTTTATGAAAGTAAATAAATAAGATTTACATTTAAGTTAATAGTTCAGAATGTTAAATGACCATAAAATAATGAATTGAAGTAAAGTATGATGTAAAAATAGTTAGGAGGCAATGTGTAAAAGCTGAAAGTCATTTTAGTGCAGAAATTTAGTACATGCATTATATATGAAACACATTCGGTGTAAGCATATTTCTGAAAAATTACTTTGTTACACTAAATTTGATGTAGTTTTTATTGCATACATTGGAGATGCCCTAAATTGGAACATTTTAAGTTTTTCTTATATTTGTAAAATGTATATATTTAGTATTTATTACATACGTGAATGAATTGGAGAAAGGGTAAAATCGATAAATTGAAAAAAAAAGAACAAATTATAAAATGAGGTGTCTAGATATAAATACAAAATACGTTATACAAGTAAAATATTTGGAGTATGTAAAAGTGAATTGTGCAAGTTAAGTCCTTTATGTTCTTTCCAAGGTGTGAAATATGACTAAAAGGCTTGGATTGTTAAAATTTGAATTGAGCAATGTTACAAACAACGTTTACAAAAAAAGTTTACAAAATAATTTGTAACCATCATATTGGTTCACATTTCCGTACTCTTCTATCTCTTATTTTTTATTCTTAAGGTGTCACATTATTTTGTAACAAAAATTTTGTGAATTATTTTATAACTAAAGTATTTCTCTTTGTAATTAAAAGTTAACTATAGAGGGACCCAGTTATGGTCAAAATCGAGCATAGTGAGTCGCTAGGGCAAACCACCAGCGTTCAAGGACTTGAACGCTGATTTATGACATTCGTCGTACCCGGTTGGCGTTCAAGCCGGCGTCTAGGTCGTCGTTCGGTTTTGACCGTCGCGTTCAAGCGACTTTTTTTATTCAAAAGGCTCTTAAGTGGCTAGTTTTTTTTTTTTTTTTGAAATCTTATTTCTAACTCTATAAATAGACATATAATTCACACAATTTTTTCACATCTCAATCTTTCTTTCTTTCTCGATCAATAATACATTTATAAAAATGAGCGATTTCCGATTCGTCTTCAACGGACGAGAATGTAGAAGTTTTACAACTTATTCGTCAATATCAGGTTATAATTCCTCAACGCGAAGCCGAAAGTTCCAACCACCAAAGATTAAACGTCGCTACATATACCGTGATCGGTTGAAAGCAAATGGAAGTAAAATACACAGTTACTTCCGCCCTACGTCAATTAGCATACGGTACGTCACCGGATGCCTTTGATGATTATTTACAAATGGCGGAAAGAACTTCACGTGAATGTTTGTTTTATTTTACAAAGTGCATGATTGATATCTATGCAAATTTTTACATGAGAAAACCAACGGCTAATGATATACGTCGTTTGTATGAGAAACATGCAGAGAAACATGCTTTTCTGGGCATGCTTGGTAGCGTAGATTGTATGCAGTTGTCATGGTCAAAATACCCTAACACATGGAAAGAGCAATATACACGAGGCGATCACGGGTATCCAACCATCATGTTTGAAGTTGTCGCCTCGTATGACATGTGGATTTCGCATGCATATTTCGGTGTTGCAGGGGCCAACAACGACTTAAATGTTCTTAATTCTTCCCCGTTGTTTGACGACATGCTAAATGACATTGCTCCTATATGCCCATTTAACCTGCTTGATGGCGTCGAGTACCAAATAGGCTATTTTCTTGTTGACGGGATATATCCGCAATGGTCGTCGTTCGTTAAAAGGTTTTCTAGTGAAATCGATGCAAAGAAAGTCAAATTTACGCAAGCACCAATGTGTCTGCCCGAAAAGATGTTGAAAGGACATTTGGTGTGCTACAAGGCCAATGACATATACTACAACAACCGACAAGAGCTTATAGCGTAAATCATATAAAAAGAATTATGTATACATGCATATTATTGCATAACACGATTCAAGAAGACAACATGTTCAATATTGCCAAAAATTATGAGTATATGTTCCTATTGCGAATATGCAACGTACTTGCATCGAGAGATGTGATACATACATGTAGTGAACCAAGGAACTATGCAACAGAGACGTGCACGATAGCTTATAATCTGATCTTATGGTAATATACTTGGAGGAATCGTCCGTAGTTAAATGCTTATTTATGTCTTTTGTTTAATGTGCCTTTTGATATTTATGAATTTTTATTTAATGTATTATGTTTTATTTTATTTATTGTGTATTTATTTTGTTTAAATTATTTGAATATTTGCATTTAAAAACAATAAAATAAATAAACTGAACACTGAAACTTTGTGTTGTCCAATGCCCGTGATTTCAGCTTCAGTGTTTTTTTTAGTGTTCAAATGAACATTAAACTGAACACTTAGTACAAGGGCAATCACTCCATGTGCTCTAACATTGTGTTCTCGAGTTAAAAACTAAGTGGAAAATAAAGAGAAGTGAAGAAGGAAGAAGAGAAAAGAAAAGAAATGGAAAGAGGGAGAATTATGGAGTTCTATTCTTAAGATGGAAGGAAAAGAAGGAAGCAAAGGGATTCTTTCCCAATCATCCCAAATATAGAAAGAAAGGATAAAAGAAAAAATGCATTAAAACATTCTCTCATCTTCCGTCCCCTTCTTTTCCCTTCCCTCTAGTATTGAAAAACATAAAAATAACATTTTATTTTTAAATCATTTTTCTTACTTTCTTTTTCTTTTTCATCTGATATATAACTTGAAAATATAGTGTAATAGTTTGGGTTATTGGGTAGTCCTTTGTTGGCTTTTCTAAATTAGTCATAAACATCTTTAAGGCTTTTCTTCTATTACTTATCTATCTATCTATTTACTTTTTTGTAATTATATATATATACGTATATACATATATATACATATGTATATATATGTATACATATGTATATATGTATATGTATATATATATATATACATAGGAGTGGGATAAAGGGAGAAGGATTTTTAGGGAGAGAAGAGGGAGAAAGATTTTTTGATACTATGATTCAGTATTTTTGTTCTAAGATTCAAGTTTTTATTACTATAAACTTTTAAAACATAAAAAGACTAAATCATATTAATAAAATATTGAATCAAAGCAATAAAATATATAATTATATTAATAAAAATTTGAATCATATCAATAAAGTATTGAATCATAATAATAAAAAATCTTTCTTCCTCTTCTCTCCCTAAATCTCCTTCTCTTTTGATCCTGCTACTATATACATATATATTGTAACACCCCCAAATTTGAGGTATTATTTTATTAGATATAAAACACTTATTATAAATTGTATAAATATTAATAATGATAAAGTATTTAAAGTTGTTTTGAATAATTATGAGTTGAAAGTTGTAGTTAAGTGTTGTATGATAAAATAATAAAACTTAAGGGGTTAAAATTATAGATGTCTAATTATACGGGAACCAAATTATAAAACTCATATATACATACATACACATCGATACATACATACATACATTGAAACTTCCAGAGTGAAATAGAGCGTACGGGAGAAAGAAGGAAAGGGAGAAAATTGATTGAAAGCCATCAAATTGAAAATCAAAGAATCTAATTCAATCATAAATCATCATTTCTAGCATAATGTATGTATGAATTCTTGTTATTTTGCCCTAGAAATTAGTTTATGAGGGTTTTAAGTTCAAGTAATGTGTAAAATGAAATTAAGATAGATAATGTTTGATCGAGGTTAACTAAACTTAAAAAGTATTGTTACTAACCTCAATTCATATTAAAAGTTGATAAATTGATTGTGCTCATTAGTGATTATGGTGGGTTTTGTTCAAATGTTTGTAAGTTGTTGATTTCTCACCCTAATTACTAGTTAGTGAGGTTATTAGGATGCTATTAGCTATTGATCGATAAATCATTTATTGCCCAAAACATCAAGGTGAGTGATATGGGGTTTAATTGGGTAATGAGTCATGTGAATTCCAGATTGCATACGTGCAAGAGGTTTCACATGATCAAGTGGAGTTATTTATTTCATATTTATACTTGATTGTTATTGTTGTTGATGCATTGTAGAGATTAGCTAACTTATGTTAGCCTAAGTTGGTTTCAATTGTGCAAGTTGTTGCAAGTTGTAAGTTGATAGCGGATCCGCCTAAGTGGTTTAAAATCTCTACATTGCTCAAGTTGTTAATGATTGATTACTTGTTGCTTGATGCCCTTTTTAATTGCCTATATGCTCACGAAGTTAATTGCTTAATCTTTAAGTTGTTGTTAATGTAGGTGCAAGTGGGGCGAAAGACCAAGGTGGTCACAGGGAGGGCAAGGCAATTGCAAAGGATTAGCATAGATTGTGACTTGCTAAATGTAGGTTTAGCAAGTTTACTGTTCTTTTGAATTATCGTTATGATTGCCATTTGTGTAAATCGCCCACGTTGAGGTCTTTTGATGAAAATATGTATTTGGTTATGATGTCGAATGAATGATCATGTAGAGTTTGGGTTAATTTTGAATAGTTGACTATCAAATGGGTCGTTTTGTATATTCCCAATCGGGTCGTTTTACTAAACTAGCCTAATGATGTTTTAGACGATTTTGGAATATGTTACTGTGCTAAAATGTGTTGGTATGAGTTTATGAAAGTGTTCAATAGATCATGTAGGAACTTGTTGCAAGAAATGATTGCACAAGTGTCCAAGTGGTCACATTTTGACCAAAGGTCCAAAACCGTCGTTATTATGAAATTTGGAAAAGTGCCAAAAGGGAAACCTTTGTTATGTTATATGAAATACGCTTGCAAAATTTCGGGTCTTGATTGTAAGCGAGTCAAAAGATATGCGTGTTTGAATTTGAGTCCAAAAACTGAGTTTCCTGCACTTTTCAGAAATTCAGCACAGGTACGCGATCGCGTACCCTTACCAGGATCGCGTACGTTGTGCTAAAATCAGATCAGAAGGTTTCTACGTTGTTGGTACGCGATCGCGTATCCTTACCGGGATCGCGTACTAATTTAGTACGCGATCGCGTACTGTGACACCCGACAAATTAGGCCGTCATTAGTGAATAATCATAGATCATTATTACATGTAATTAGTGTGAAATAGGACTAATTACTATAGTACTTTGTAGATTGTATTATACGCACGTACGTAATTAACTGTAAATTACGCAAATTCGATCGGATGGAATCCGACACAATAAATATGGACGTTGGTGAAAAACATTTTTATTAAGTAACATAATTAGGACAATTAATTGTTATTTAACTTATATTATTACGATAATATTTAAAACGTTTCACGTTTCCTTCAAAACACATCGTACGCGACGAAAACGCGCAAATCGAACCCGACACCGAACGAAACCCGACAAACATTTAGAAGAGGTTAAATAATGTATTGATAAATATTTGGTCCATTTAAAAATCTCAATCTTATATCCAAAAACAAAATATTAACAATTAATATCTAACACGCACGATTTAACGTTAACCGAACGAATAACGTAACACGAAATCGAAAAGCAAGACGCGAGCCCGAGAACCAACATTGGGCCAAGCCCAATGTCGGCCCAGCCCAGCCCATGACCGACCCAAAACCCTTGGCCCTTTCCCCCCTCTCTTTGACTCCCCAATTCTCACTTAAACTCTCACACTTCTCACACAATCAAACCTCCTTTTCTCTCTCAATTCCCCACCCTCTCTCAAACCCAGCCCTAACCACCACCACCCCCACCATTCCCAGCCTCTTCCAAGAGCTCTAGCCACCACCAATATCATCTACAACGTCACGAAGAAGAAGGTCAAGCGAAGAACAAGGAGCGAAACCGCAACAGCCCTTTTGCTTCATTTCGACTTTAAATCAAGTTTTCTTGGTAAGAATCTCTTCAAACCTTGCTCATTTTCCTTGGATGATGTTAATAAACATGTAAGAAGTTCGTTTATACTAATTATGTCCAAGATCTAAACCGAAAACCAAAAGATAATGCTAAAAACTTTCGGGTAAAGCTATTAACCTTCGGACAAAAACTTAACCCGACTTTGACACATGATATCTAACTCATTTCTTAACCAAATCGAACGATTCTTGAGTCTAAAATCAATTTCAAGAAGTCTACTTTCGAACCCAAGTGGTTTGACGATTTTCTGAGGTCATTTGATATACGAAAACGATTTTACAAGAAAATGTGTCTGGACTGCCATTTTGAACAGGAAAATTGACCAACTTTGGGAAAGCATATCTCGAGATCTACAACTCCAAAACGACTGAAACCACTTGGAAAAGTTTTCTTTTTCTGTTACCTTTCAAAATTGTACTCGCACTCTTTCTGAAGCTTTGTAAATCGTGAGGTATGAACCAAACATTAAGCAAAGGTCCAAAAGTCGACCTGCTAGACCCTTGCCTAATCCTTGGACGATTTCGTGAGCTATACTTGACCAAAAGTCATGAAATTTTTACTGGAAGTAGCTAAGATATGTAGGAACAACTATGATTTTTCTTGGAGCTCACTTTGAAACTTTGGTTAGTCAAAACGAACCTGAAAACAACCCAAAAACTAAGAAAACAAACTCATGGACTGTTTTTGCAATAAATATGAAACGACACTTTCGGGTCAACCACGGAACGTAACGATGACTTTTCTAAGCTCTAATAACATATTTAAGACTTCCCTAAAAGTCTCGGGTCAAACCGAGCACATTTGAGCAAGTTCCCGAAAAATCAAAAACATCACAGCCCGTCTGTGTCGCAGAAGGCCCAGAGTTATTGCGACACAAGGCTTGTGTCGCTAAATCATAATGACAGCAGTACTAATCAGCGACACAAAGCTTGTGTCGCTAAATCATAAAGCAGTACTAACTCGCGACACTAAGTTAGTGTCGCAATAAATTCAACCAACAGTATTAACACTTGTGTCGCTAAATTTCAAACAGTACTAATGTCGCAATATGCCTTGTGTCGCCAACTAATTTCGATGTCGCTGAAACTAGCGACACAATGACTTGTGTCGCGTACTTATGAAAAATCATGACCTGCGACACTAATACTTATGTCGCCAAAAATTTTCTTAAATTCACCATCAGCGACACTACCCTCATGTCGCAACAACATATAGCGACACAACCATTGTGTCGCATAACACAGACTTATTCTAAATATGTTTTCACAAAGTATCGTACATGCGTAATGAAGAACGTTCACATATAACTTATTACGTATATGAAACCCATATACTCTATTAAGTATAAAATGAAACAAACATAATAATAATGTCTTCGAGAATTATTATTACAAAACATCACCAACGGGTCATACATATTTTCTAAACGCAAACAATGAACAAACACTTGGACATAACTAGTTGAGTGGACAACTAGCATGAATGATCTTTTGAGACATTCACTCATACATAACCTTGTGCGTTTAGGGCACCGAAAGGTTACACTTTGGACAAACGTTTATTAACTTAAACGCACGCTTACAAGACTCAGGTGAGTCTCATAGCCCCACTTTTACTGTTTTATACTATGGGGTGAGATTACATACACTGTTTTATAATCACAAGTACTGAAACAACTCTTATACGGATTGCATGAGACCTTTAATCCACTAAAAGTCCTCACTTTATCATAGTTCGTTAATTGTATAAGCGCGAGTATTATTGGATAGATCTATCGGGGATTGACATCCCCGTCCGGGCTAGTCGCTCTAGCCGACCCACGGACGCATTAATATTTGACTGTTACAGGTGTAATGGATTACACGTCTGCCCGAGGCAAAAACTAGGTTAAGCGTCGAACTGTGAGACTCATGGCAATAACATACACTTATTTTGCATTTGTGCAACACTGATTAAATCTTGTGATTATTACCAACTTTTGATAACTGTTTCAAACCTATGAACTCACCAACATTATGTTGACCGTTTTAGTATGTATTCTCAGGTTCACAACAGGAGTAGGGCTACCCCAGGATACGATAGCTCGAGTCGCATGCTTACAAACATCAGAGATTTTCTTGCATTACTATTTTGTAACATTGGCCATGTATTAGAATCTCTTGAACTATTCGCGAACTCAAATCTTAAATGTAAACCGTTGAATTACTAATGTAATTACTTCGTATTATTTTCAAAACGTCTCATATAGAGTCGTTTGCCTTAACTTTGTGTAATGATCCATGATTAGTCGCGCCCCGACCCGACTTCCGCTGCATCGAAATTTGGGGGTGCGACACGTACCATCACCAGGATTGCGTAAACTAAAAGACGAAAAAAAAAAATTTGGGCGTTTCAAGTTGGTATCAGAGCGATGGTTTAAGAGATTTAAGTAATCCACAATAGGGTTGCTTAGACTTAAACCAATATTATTTGTATGATTATGTGTTGTAGTAATGTTATGATAATTTTATTATATTAAATTGTTTGTGTGGCATCAAGATTGGTTTCCAATTGAACTTGACTATGTTTAGTGGAGTTGAATAGAAGTGTGAACTTAGTCTAATACAATAACGTCTGGCCAACGTGGTTGTATTATACTAGGACACATGGGTGATTCAAGACCGTTAAACGTATGATGGGACAAAAGTTAATCATTCTTGATGGATAGGAGTAAGAAATGCTATTTTAACTAAGTTGTAATATATTTGTTTATGTTAATAATAGTTTGTTAAATTTATAGTAAATGGAAGCGTCAAATATAGAAGGAAATGCAAGTAGGATGAAAGAAGGATCGAGTGGGAGATCACCTGAGCATTCTCCCATTCGAGAAGATATCATTTACAATGAAAATCTTAATGTTCAAGATGCTAATAACTTGAGAGGTATTATCGGGCAAGCTCTTGAAGAGTTCGCCCTTACTATGTTTGCTAGAGTTGAACGGATAATTGAATCAAAGTTAGATAAGTTTGTACAAAAGTATCCTGCTTTAAAGACTCCTCAATCGGTATTAGAACTACAAGCTGCTAATCGAGAGATTAATCGAGAAAAGGAACGTTTTGATTATAAGAACTTTGCGAATTGTAAACCACCGGAATTTCAAGGAGAAATGAACCCCATGATAAGTATGCGTTGGTTAGACGAGATAGAGGAGACATTCATGCTTTGTGAATGTCCCGAGAGATTGAAAGTGATTTTTGCTGCCCATCAAATGAAAGGGAGAGGGCATGAATGGTGGGAACTTCAGGTTAAAACTTATGGTTTTCAGGTAGCTTCAAAATTTTCCTGGCAGACTTTTAAGGACATGTTTATGGAGAAATTTGCTCCGGTAGCTGAGGTTGATAAATTGAAGGGAGAGTTTTTAGCCATTGATCAAGGTGGCATGTCTATCTCCGATTATACGGGAGTATTCAATGATAAATCTCGTTTCTGCCCGGAGTACACCTCAAATTCAAAGCTGTTACATGATCATTATTATCGCCACATGAATGCAGAGATTCGAGAGTTTATTGATCCAATGTTGTATGATACGATTCCAAAGATGATGAACAAAGCGTTGGCCCGAGAAAGAGATTTGCAGTTGAAGGCGAATGAAGCTGCAAATAAAAGAAAGGTAGAACAATCAACATCTTCTTACCAACCATCATCGAAGAAGATTAAGTATGGAGAAAAACAACAACAACCATCCCAACAACAACGCCGTCAACAAACTCAACCAGTTAGAAGTAGTGGGAGGGAGATTCCGATTTGTAATAATTGTGGTAAGCGACATCCAGGGGAGTGTAGAATGGGGACTAATGCTTGTTATCATTGTGGTATGCTCGGACATCTTGCGTCTGCATGTCCAAGTCCGTACAGGTTGTGTTACTATTGTTATAAAGATGATCATTTGCAAGCAAATTGCCCGAAATTGAAAGAAGACAATAGGCGGGAAGAACAGAGGAAAGGTTTTGAGAAGAAGGGAAATACTAGTGGGTCAAAATCGAAGACCCGATCATTTCAAATTACTGCTGAAGAAGCAAAAGAGTCTCATGATGTGGTTACAAGTACCTTTATTATTAATTCTATACTTGCCCACGTCCTTTTTGACTCTGGAGCTACTAAATCTTTTGTATCTCTTTCGTTTGGTAAATATTTAGATGTGCCTCTCGATAAATTAAACCATCCCCTAGAAGTTGAAATTGCTGATAGTAAACTAGTTATAGTTAATGACGTGTATAGAGGGTGTAATATTGAAATAGACAATGAGGTGTTTAACATAGATTTAATCCCGATGCAAATGAGGGAATTCCAAGTTGTTATAGGAATGGATCGGATGGAGAAGAATAAAGGGGTTATTAATTGCTACGAGAAAATTGTTCTCTTGCAAGCCCCGAGCGGGAAAGAAGTGATTATTTATGGTGAACATTCTGCAAAATCAATTCCAATTTGTTCATATGCTCGAGCTAGAAGATTTATGTCACACGGTTGTCAAGCGTTTCTGGCACACGTGGTTGACAATTCCAAAGTGGTAACTGAACTTAAAAGTATTCCTGTTGTAAAAGAATACCCAGATGTATTTCCTGATGAACTCCCTGGTGTGCCACCCGATAGACAGGTGGAGTTTCGAATCGATTTAATCCCGGGAGCTGCCCCTGTTGCTAAAACTCCATATCGTTTAGCTCCTACTGAAATGCAGGAAATGATGAAACAGTTACAGGAGCTCCTTGACAAAGGTTTTATTCGTCCTATTAGTTCACCTTGGGGAGCTCCAGTGTTATTTGAAAAGAAGAAAGATGGATCATTGCGTATGTGCATCGATTATAGAGAATTGGATAAGGCAACCATCAAACATAGGTATCCTTTACCTAGAATTGACGATTTATTTGATCAGTTGCGGGGTGCTAGCTTCTTTTCTAAGATTGACCTACGATCAGGTTATCATCAATTGAAAGTAAAAGAAGAAGATATTCCAAAGACAGCATTCCGTACGAGATATGGGCATTATGAATTTGTTGTTATGCCATTTGGCTTGACAAATGCCCCCGCTGCCTTTATGGATTTAATGAATCGAGTTTGTCGACCCATGCTTGACAAGTCGGTGATTGTTTTCATTGATGACATTCTTGTTTATTCTAAAAGTGAAGCAGATCATGTAGTTCACTTACGACAAGTCTTAGAGATGTTGCGGCGAGAAAAGTTGTACGCTAAGCTTTCAAAGTGTGAATTTTGGTTACGGGAAGTCCAATTTCTTGGACACGTAATCAATGCTAATGGCATTCAAGTGGATCCTTCTAAAGTAGATGCGGTAATGAAGTGGGACCCTCCTTCAAGTCCAAACGAGGTTAGAAGTTTTCCTGGTTTGGCGGGATATTATCGTCGGTTCATTCAAGATTTCTCCAAGATTGTGACACCATTAACCAAGTTAACAAGAAAGAATGTTCAGTGGAAGTGGGACGAAGAGCAGAAGCTTGCCTTCCAGTTATTGAAAGAAAAGTTAAGTCAAGCACCTATTCTTGTATTACCCGAAGGCAATGAGGATATGGTGGTTTATTGTGATGCGTCCAAACTTGGCTTAGGTTGCGTTCTTATGCAGCATGAAAAAGCTATTGCTTATGCATCACGACAGTTGAAGCCACATGAACAAAATTACCCCACTCACGATCTTGAACTTGCAGCAGTGGTCTTTGCTTTAAAGATATGGCGGCACTATCTTTATGGTGTCAAATCAACGATTTACACCGACCACAAAAGTCTTAAATATTTCTTTGATCAGCGTGATTTAAATAACTGACAACGAAGGTGGTTGGATTTGGTGAAAGATTATGATTGTGATATACTCTACCATCCTGGTAAAGCTAATGTGGTGGCAGACGCACTTAGCCGAAAGGCTAGTCATTTTATGCTTAAAGTAAGGTCTTTGAAAATGATCGTATCTCCCCAGTTGTTTGATCACATTAAAGCTGCTCAAATTGAAGCCTTATCAATGAATAATCCTAATAAGCAATGATTAGCGGGCCAACTAGATCTATTAAGTGATGATTCAAGAGGTTTTGAAGACTCGTTATGGTAGGATTTGGATACCAATAACGAGTAATGTCAAGAAGATGTTGCTAGATGAAGCTCATAAATCTAAATATTCTATTCACCCCGGTGCTACAAAAATGTACAGGGACTTGAAGTGTGACTATTGGTGGCCTGGAATGAAGCGTGATATTGTCAAGTATGTGCAAAATTGTCTAACATACTTACAGGTTAAAGCAGAACATCAACAACCATATGGGAAACTTCAGCCTTTGGAGATACCTATATGGAAATGGGAACATATTACCATGGATTTAGTTACAAAATTGCCAAAAACTCCCCGGCAATATGATGCTATTTGGGTGATTGTTGATAGGTTGACGAAAAGTGCCTTATTCTTGCCCATTCGGGAGTCATCATCTTCCGAAGTATTGGCAAATATCTATGTTCGGGAAGTTGTTGCTAGACATGGAGTGCTGGTCTCCATCGTTTCTGACAGAGATACTCGTTTCACCTCTCGATTTTGGAGGAAATTTCAAGAAGACATGGGAACTCAGTTACGTATTAGCACGACTTTTCATCCTCAAACTGATGGTCAGAGTGAACGTACAATTCAAACTCTAGAAGATATGTTACGGGCGTGTGCCATTGATTTTGGCGGTAGCTGGGATACTCATCTTCCACTTGTAGAGTTTTCATACAATAATAGCTATCATTCCTCTATTAAGATGCCTCCGTATGAAATGTTGTACGGAATAAAGTGCCGAACTCCAGTTTGTTGGGGAGAGGTTGGTCAAAGAGAAGTTGGGAGCACAGACATAGTGCAATTGGCAACTGAAAAGATTGATCAAATTCGAGAGCGATTGAAAATGGCACAGGATAGACAGAAGTCATATGCTGACAAGCGGAGAAGACCAATTGAGTTTCAAGTGGGGGACAAAGTAATGCTTAAAGTATCTCCGTGGAAAGGAATCATACGCTTCCGCAAGCGGGGAAAATTGAGCCCAAGATATGTGGGGCCATTTGAAATCCTAGCAAGAGTGGGAAGAGTGGCATATCGGTTGAAATTACCTGAAGAACTTAGTGCCATCCATGATACGTTTCACGTATCGCAACTTAGAAAGTGTCTTGTTGATGAAGCGACGTACGTGCCCTTGCCCGAAATAGAAATTGATGAAAAGCTACGCTATGTTGAGGAACCAATTAAAATACTAGATCAGAAAGTTAAACAATTGAGGAACAAGTCAGTTTCAATACTTAAAGTTCAATGGCGTCATAGAAAGGGGTCTGAATTCACGTGGGAACCTGGAGAGTGGATGATGATATACTATCCAGCAGTACATCAAGAATGGTTCGTGAGGACACGAACAGAATAAAGTGAGGGGAGTTGTAACACCCCCAAATTTGAGGTATTATTTTATTAGATATAAAACACTTATTATAAATTGTATAAAGTATTAATAATGATAAAGTATTTAAAGTTGTTTTAAATAATTATGAGTTGAAAGTTGTAGTTAAGTGTTGTATGATAAAATAATAAAACTTAAGGGGTTAAAATTATAGATGTCTAATTATACGGGAACCAAATTATAAAACTCATATATACATACATACACATCAATACATACATACATACATTGAAACTTCCAGAGTGAAATAGAGCGTACGGGAGAAAGAAGGAAAGGGAGAAAATTGATTGAAAGCCATCAAATTGAAAATCAAATAATTTCAATCATAAATCATCATTTCTAGCATAAGGTATGTATGAATTCTTGTTATTTTGTCCTAGAAATTAGTTTATGAGGGTTTTAAGTTCAAGTAATGTGTAAAATGAAATTAAGATAGATAATGTTTGATCGAGGTTAACTAAACTTAAAAAGTATTGTTACTAACCTCAATTCATATTAAAAGTTGATAAATTGATTGTGCTCATTAGTGATTATGGTGGGTTTTGTTCAAATGTTTGTAAGTTGTTGATTTCTCACCCTAATTACTAGTTAGTGAGGTTATTAGGATGCTATTAGTAGTAATTAAAGTAGTAGATAAAGTAGTTAAATACTTGAGTTGATTATGATTATGAAAGGTGAGAATTTTCTTTGTTTTACTAAAAGTCAAACCTGGTCAACCCAAGGGAATGATGATGATTAGTTGATTTTAATGATTGTTAGATGCTAAATATGTTGCTATATTGTTGTGCTATGTGATAGGTGGTTAAAAGACGTTGCATTCACTATTGATCGATAAATCATTTATTGCCCAAAACATCAAGGTGAGTGATATGGGGGTTAATTGGGTAATGAGTCATGTGAATTCCAGATTGCATACGTGCAAGAGGTTTCACATGATCAAGTGGAGTTATTTATTTCATATTTATACTTGATTGTTATTGTTGTTGATGCATTGTAGAGATTAGCTAACTTATGTTAGCCTAAGTTGGTTTCAATTGTGCAAGTTGTTGCAAGTTGTAAGTTGATAGCAGATCCGCCTAAGTGGTTTAAAATCTCTACATTGCTCAAGTTGTTAATGATTGATTACTTATTGCTTGATGCTCTTTTTAATTGCCTATATGCTCACGAAGTTAATTGCTTAATCTTTAAGTTGTTGTTAATGTAGGTGCAAGTGGGGCGAAAGACCAAGGTGGTCACAGGGAGGGCAAGGCAATTGCAAAGGATTAGCATGGATTGTGACGTGCTAAATGTAGGTTTAGCAAGTTTATTGTTCTTTTGAATTATCGTTATGATTGACATTTGTGTAAATCGCCCACGTTGAGGTCTTTTGATGAAAATATGTATTTGGTTATGATGTCGAATGAATGATCATGTAGAGTTTGGGTTAATTTTGAATAGTTGACTATCAAATGGGTCGTTTTGTATATTCCCAATCGGGTCGTTTTACTAAACTAGCCTAATGATGTTTTGGACGATTTTGGAATATGTTACTGTGCTAAAATGTGTTGGTATGAGTTTATGAAAGTGTTCAATAGATCATAAAGGAATTTGTTGCAAGAAATGATTGCACAAGTGTCCAAGTGGTCACATTTTGACCAAAGGTTCAAAACCGTCGTTATTATGAAATTTGGAAAAGTGCCAAAAGGGAAATCTTTGTTATGTTATATGAAATACGCCTGTAAAATTTCGGGTCTTGATTGTAAGCGAGTCTACGTTGTGCTAAAATCAGATCAGAAAGTTTCTACGTTGTTGGTACGCGATCGCGTATCCTTACCGGGATCGCGTACTAATTTAGTACGCGATCGCGTACCATCACCAGGATCGCGTACACTAAAAGACGAAAAAATATATATATAATTTTTTGGGCGTTTCATATATATATATATATATATATATATATATATATATATACATATATCTATATATAGGGTAAAGTTTCAATGAAAACACTTATAAAATAAGAACGGTTAAAAACACCTCAAATGCACAAATATATGAAATAAAATCCTTAGATTGACACTCATACATCTCAAATATGAAAAGAAAAATTGATGCACAATTCTAAAAATGCACAAAAATCGAAAAATTAATTGATGCACGATTATCTCTATAGATGTGCATCTATCGTGTTTTTTATTTTTGTACATTTTTACAAATGTGCATCAATTTTTTTTTGTATATTTGAGATGTATGAGTGTAAATCTAATGATTTTATTTTATACATATGTGCATTTGAAGTGTTCTTAGTCATTCTTATTTTAGAAGTGTTCTTATTTGATCCAAACTCTCTCTATCTCTCTATCTCTCTCTCCCTCTCCCCCCTCTCTCTCTCTCTCTCTCTCTCTATATATATATATATATATATATATTTATATATATAAAACAAAGATTTTTTCTTGATTTTTAGTCATACCACATCATCTTTTTACCTTTTTATAAAATTCACCTAATTATGCCACATAATCAAATTAGTTTTTCTTTAAAAATTTTCATAATTTTAACACTTTTTTAAAAGTTTTCAAAATTTAGAATTTTTAACAAACTACTTCCTTCTATTTTATGAAGGTTTCTAATTCAATTTTATTATAATTTATTATAATAGCTTTTTAAATTTATGCATTACATTTGATATATAATAACTTTTTTCCTACATAAAAAATAAATTTACGGTCTTACTGACATCTCACACATTGTAATGATCTAATATTATCATTATCAACTACCAAGTTTAAGAAAATTAGTTTTAATAAAATATATAAAATTGATTATTTTCTGTACATTTTGGTATATGTTACTGTTGAGTTTCAATTATAAATTTTCAACAATATTAATACAATTGAAAACTTAAAAAACATATGATTAATTTTATTTTTTTAATTACCGTGCATTGCAAGGCTCAAAAAATGTATCAAAACTTAACATAATTTTGCAATCAATGGTTGTTACTTTTGTCATTTACATGGTGACAAGATCGGTGTTACCGTGATAAATGGACATAGACTCAAATTTCAACCGTTCGTAAGGAAATAAAGAGACTACATCATACTTGATCTATCAACTGATGAAAAATAAATACAAGTTCATCCATTATAGTTTAATTTATGTTACTAATCATTATCACAATGATAATTGTATTTTTTTAATTAACAACATTAAACTTACAAATTAATATAATTGTATTTTGTAAATGGCCGTGCATCGCACGGGCTAAAGCCTAGTATATATATATACATATATATATATATATACACATATATATATATATCCACACGTGAAATCAAGAACTATGAGGTAAAAAGTGTTATTGATAGAGAAAGATGTTATGAGTTGTTTTATTTGCAAAGAAAATCGTTAATTAATTTTCATGGCCTTCCATAAACGAAAGGGCAAATAAGAGAGGCACCCAACATATTTAATATTTCATTTTTCAATCATTGCACAAGAATAATGTCTTATACTCTTATTTGTGTAAGGATGTTCAACATGTTTAAAACATTCTCGAGTATAGTTATTATAGTTATTATTTTTGAGAGTTAAATATCTGCTGTTTATTACTCCCTCCGTCTTAATTATATTTTTTCACAACAATAAATTTTTAATTCAAGATATTGTACGTAAATCTCAATTTTACCTTTACATTCAAAATAAGTTTGACTTAAAATATTTAATAAGTGAGTTATTAAGAGTAATAAATGAGTGTAGAATTGAGAGTTTAATGAATTTTTATGGTTATATTTTGCATGTAGATAATTTTTAGGACAAACAAATATAGTAAGGTGTACAATAAAAGTGAGACGGATGGAGTATATTATATTTTGGGGGAAATTGTCTGTAAATGTATTAAACTTTTTAAAAAATTCAATTGTATGCATTCTACTTTCAAAAGTTCTATTGTGTGTACCTCAACTTACTTTTATTTGTATAGGCATTAACCTGGAATATTTTTCTTGCTTATGTGTACCAGGTTAATCACTTTTTTTCCGTGTCACCACCCACGTAAGAGCCACATAAGACTAGGGAAATATATCAAACTTAAGAAATGTATCGAACTTTTATTTATATCATTTCTTTTTCAAAATCCGTAACTTTCACATCCATTCTCACCACAATGCTTTCATCATTTTCGGCATCTATCAACAATTGACCACGCTGAGATGGTGGAATGTTCGAGATGGTAGTGATGTAGAGATGGTGGAGACGCCAAAAAAATAATGGTGATGGTTTATGAGGTGGAGATGTCGTAAATTTAATGGTGGTGATGTCGTAAAAAAAACGGTGTCACCGAGGAAAATGGTGGAGATGATGATGATGCTGGAGATAGTGATGTTTTAGAGATATGTTGAGGTAGAGATGATAGGAGTTGGTGGTTAAGGAAGTGTAAATTGGTTGTTTGAGATGGTGGTGACGTCAAAAAAATAATGGTAATGTTTGAAAATATTTGTGAGGTGGAGATGATATAAATTTAATGGTGGTGGTGTCCTCGGAAAAAATGGTATCGTCGGATAAAATGTCGGAGATGATGGTGACAGCGGAATGGTGATGCTATGGAGAGAGGGTGAGGTGGAGATGATAGAGGTTGGTGGTTAAGGAGGTGAGGTGGAGATGCTATGGAGAGAGGGTGAGGTTAGTGGTGCCGCCTTAAAAAGATGGAGGTGGTGGTGACGTCGGAGATGGTGCGGCGAGGTGGAGATGATAGGGTTTTGTGGTTAAGGAGGTTTTAATTGGTTGTAGTGGTGAAAAAATGACATTGTTGGGAAAAATGATGGAAATGATGGTGACGTCGGAGATGGTGATGATTTGAACATGATGGTGAGGTTGAGATGATATAAGTTGCTAGTTAGAGAGATGTATATTGTTTGTGGTGGTGTCACCGGAGTGTCGCCGGAAAAGATGGTATCACCGAAAAATTGAAGATGATGAAGTTTATGAAGATGAAGACGTGGGAAAAAATATATCGAACTTTTGGTGATATGACACTGACTTGACAATGTCACATCAACAACTCAAGCCACCTAAGCTACTGTTGACCGTAACCTGAGTTTCATGTTAATGACTACACACGATATGAGAGATTAGTAAGTTGAATATACACAATGACTGACTTTTAAAAGTAGAAAGCATACAGTAAGATTTTCAAAAAAGTTAAAATACATTTAGATACAATTTGCCCATATATTTATAACAATAATTATAATTATTATGATTAGACCGTCAGGAGTGGTCTTGTGCTGGGCCGCGTGCAGAGCTGACAACGGGACGACAGTCAGAGTTGGCTCGTGCTCGCCAGTAGTGGTGGTGGTTATGAATAAGAAAACCTTACATGCGTCTAGCTAATTATTCTCTCTCGTTTTGTTGGGGGCCATTTCAGTACTGAGATAATACGGAGTATATTGGTAGGGAGCCAAATATAAAAATGTAAACTGAAAGAAAATGAGTGTTTTTTTTAGCAGAGAAAGAAAACGAGTTGAATCTTTATAGTTGAGTATCAATGGAAATTTAGAATATACAAATAAATAATAATAATAATAATAATAATAATAATAATAATAATAATAATAATAATAAAGCTTGTCACAGAAACTTTATAACACTATAAGATTTGAGAAACTCAGATTTTTGATAACTTTCATAATGCAATGAATATGGGCTACAATCACCTGCTTTTTTGTATGTCTTGGGTTACTCTTGAGAGTTGTATTCATCTTTCTGTCACTCCAACTATTTTCTCTTGTGCTTCTTCTGAAACAGAGTTGCAGCCAACAGAAAAAAAAAGTTGAAGAAATGGACGACAATACGAATCTTTGGAAAAAATTACATAGATCACAAATCAGTTAAAAGTAATGAAATATATTAAAAGAATATTACCGGTGAGCATTTCAGTCCTACTAGAACTATTTGTTTTTTTTTTCATCACTGGACCATCCACTAACCACCAGTCCTGGTGGTAAAATACTATATATTCATATCACATAATCTGTTGTAGTCTGACGTGTCTGTGGATACTAGTAGTAGAACTGCTGTTGAACATGGACCTACATTTGAAATTGAACTTATGAATTATGGCAACACATGTTAATTAGATTATAGACAAAATTACAGTTCGATGGATCATCATATAAACTTCATGAACTTAATAACCTCTTCTGGATATTATATGATTAAAATAGTAAACATGAAAAAAGATCGAGACGGACTTACATATTTCATCCTGCAAGTTCACTTATTGGTGGACGGTCCATCACATTATGTGCAGCTGTTGCATTTCTTTGTAGTTGAGGGTCAATGTCAGGCAATTTTGGAATCTGAATCCAGAAAAAAAAAATTACAAAAAGAAACAAGCTGATGAATAATTTCACTTATAAGGAAAAGAATACTGTGAAGCTTACAAGGAAAGGGGGTCAAACTGGTTAAACAAGTCAACCGCTTGAATCATTTTATTCAAAAAATTAGATTGTTATTGAGACGATATAGTTTTGTTAACTATACTTAAAACGCTAGTAGTTTTAGTGTCCAAACTTCCTAAAGAGTGTTTTGGGAGGTTCCCACCCTCTGCTTATAAAAACAGATTACCGGTTTTGACCCGCTACAAAAGTACCCAACCCACCCATTTTGCCACTTTCAAGAGTCTTTACGTATACATAAATATGCACCTGAGCTAAGATATCAATTGTTCTCCGTAACAAGCGTGCTAGATCTCCTTCATCCATTGCACAATCCATCATCATCTCCCTCCAAGTCAGACCAGAAGCCCAGGCTTCAACCATGCCAGAAAACTGGCTATCCAAACAGCAAGGTATCTGTATACCACATCATAGAAAACAGCTGAAAGCATGACTAGGTGATCCGAAGAGGAGGTAATTTATGGAATTTAGCTACGAGTGTCAATTTCGATCCGTTCACTTATTAATGGGTGATACGCTTTATCTTTAACGGGTCAAGTAGATAAATGAAAGTTAGTTTAGAAAATAACAGGTAAATTGGGTCGAATCCCTAAAGAGTATTTCTAATGCATAAAACCTCCTAAATATATTTTATTTAAAGCCTGGATTATTGTTGCATTTATCTAATATTTAATTATAATGGACACACTAAGTAGTTATAAAACAATTATGTGTTCTTTTGGACAAAGGAGTTTCAGGTCACCCACGTAAAGAAACTTCTCATTTTGACAAGAGACTCAACTTGCCCAACCCGCCTATTTTCCATCTGTACATCTAATGAACTAACCTTTACGTCGTGCTTTTCTTGAAGTTGTAAGAGCGAACTTCTTTGTTCCTCCAGAAAGTTGATGACCTCTAAAACAGAACCAGAAGGCTCATAAATATAACTGCAAGAAAAAACTTATATGAATTCATGCCCCAAACACTTTCATATTTGGCCAAGTAATGAAGTATTGAAGTCATAATTATAACTTAGGAAGTGTAGCACACCTATTATTTTTCGACGGTCTGACCTTGATTCCTTCAGAAACGATACTTCCACAAACAGCAGCCAGCTGTGGAGGTTTGAGATTTAGCAAAATTTTATTTCGAAGAACCATTGCAATCCAAAGCTCGTTTTCCCCTCTTAGGGCAGCAGCAGTTTCACCAAGAGGAAATATCACATGTGTATTTATATCCAAAGCTCTTATTTCATGTATCACACTGCTCACCTGTCAAAAATAGATTCCACGATTGTCTAAATACCAACAAAAATAATTAATTTAAGGGTAAATGCCAAGAAAATCCATTGTACTTTACAATATTGTACACAGGTGCACAATGTACTTTGTAAATACTCAATGTAGGCAACAAACTTTCAAATTTCATTTCAAAATGCGCAAATACTTTCGAATTTTGTTCCAAGGTGCACAACATACAACTAATAAAGCATAAAAGTACAAGCAACATAAAGCATGATTAAAAAAAAAAAAAAAAAGTTAAACACTTGAACTCTATGTTTACTGGTTGTACATCGTGCACCTTGGAATGAAATTTGAAAGTATGTTGAGCACTTTGAGCACTTACAAAGTACATTAACACATGTGTACATTTTGGAAAGGTTTTCTTTTAGCTTTTACCCTTAATTTAAACCATAGAAACACCAGAAAATGTAGTTTAGCAAGAATGATTATGCTGAAATTACCTGCAGAAACTCCTTCCAGCCGGATGGTTCAATCTGTTCTAAACGAGTCATTAAACGGTTTGATCTAGCTTTCAGGCGGCGGATCTTTTCTTCAGTGAATCTGGCCACATCCACTATCTTTTTATATTCTTTAAAGCCTTGTGTTCTGGCTATTTTTTTCTTCAGATGAGAAACTTTATTCCGTTGATTCTTGTAAGATTCCACCGCATCGTAGTATGCTTGCGAATATTGAACAACCTAACCAATAAGGAAAATAGCACATTCACTTGTGGAAAAAAAACTTTCATGCATGAAGTTACCATATATGTTTCATAGAAGGTGGTTGGACTTTCGACTAGCGTTTTAAAACTGATTATGGATGCGACTTGTCAGTGTTTATTATTTGGATGAACGCATCTGCTTCTTATTATCCGAGAGTTTAGGGGTCAAATAATCAATTTTGGATAACCAGTTTCATACCAGCCACAAAAATACTATTTATCTAAGATTTTATCTACCTATTAACCCAAGCTTTTAACCTAGCTTAGAAACTTTCACTCACTTTTCATAAAAAGTCCATTTTTTTGTTCCTTCACAAATTGTCCTTTTTGTTCATTTATCTCTTTATGTATATAATAATCAGAACTTGTCAGACGCTCAAACACCTGCTTATCTTAATACTACAACTTCAAGTAATAGAAGCACATCCAAACACTACTTCCATAGAGCGTTATATTTACAGTTGATTATTATTCTGACTACGCTTATTCAATATCATAAAATCACTTTCAAACTGCACATCCAAATATCCCCTTGGACTCCTAACAATATTTTTATCATGATGCTATATTGGCCAGAAGATTACTTTGTTAGTGCTTATTAGTTATTACCTCATTATCCTCAGGGAGACTAGTTAAAACTGGCACATTTAAACTCCAGGACCATGTCTCAAGCGACCCTTCCATACTCCATATACCTCCAAGCTCAGATTGACTGAGCTTCTGCCACTGCATCTCCTCTTTTTCAAGATGAGTGCTCATTATTTCTCGAGGTAAAGTGTCACCGTTTGCCAACGCAACATTTGGGAAACCCGTTCTGTATACTGTCTTGATACACCTCTCAGTGAAAAGATACCATGTGTTATCTGAACCAAGAGCCACATAATAACATGGTTTTGTGTTAAGTTGCCTTAGCAGGTCATCATCATCACCTTCATATGTTACTTTTAGAGCAAAAGAATCATTTTCAGCAACCTGCATGTTTCAAACCAATATGAGATTTAAATTGCTATCTTAAGCTAGAAACCCTAAAAAGCTATATCTGTAAACTAAGAGATAAGTTTTGATGAATAAGGAAGGCACATGCAAGACTACATACCATGTTTTTAAGTTTTGAACCATCCATGGAATTAACATCACCCAAATAAACAGCAGGGACCAAATGTTTAACTCCAGCACTATCATGATACTGCAAGCACAAAAAAGGTAGATGTCCATCTTCCAACCCTTGCAGCAACGGTCTTAAGGATGACATTCTTTCCATTTCCATCCTTCTACGCAGCTCTGTCCGAACACGCTTTTCAGCCTGGGAAAAAGAGAGTACGATTGTCCACAATAATTCATTACAAACTCACAATTCTTGTCTATATGTTTTTTTGTTTTTTTGAAAGTGATGGTCTTATATTTGAATACCTAATAATGAAAATAAGAGCTACATTAAAGACGTAGACATACTCTGAGTTCTTCCTGCAAATCTGCCATCTCTTTGTATGCTGATTTTGATAAGATTTGCTTGCTCTTCATATCTATAGCTTCATCACTAATTTCAGAGGTCAAAATCTGGATCTCATTTTGTATTTTATCAAGCTCATCTTGTGCAGCAATCATCACATTACTCCCTACATAATTTCCAAAACTTTGTTCAACCAATTTCCTTGCTTCTTCTAGGGTCCGTCCAGCTCTAGAAACTTCTGTCCCATCTGCTTCGTTTAGTCTCTGAGTAACTTTTGCCCCCTGCAGCAGAACTCTTGATCAGTGATGCGCGTCACTAGAGGTGGCTATTTTGACCCAATTACTTATGGAAGGCTCAATTTCGTTTGAGTTTAGTTTCAAACCGGTCCGATGGGTCATATAGAAAACTTTATTTGCTGAAGGAGGAACTGGTCAAATGGGTCAACAGTCACCCAAACTTTATTTTTAAATAACCTTTCAAGTGATTTTATTAAGATTTAAATTATTAAATAATTATTCTATTACATAAATATTATAAAAAGTGGAATAAAATTGTTTGTGGGTCAATCCAACCCAATCCGGCCCATTTGACCTGAAACCATTACCCAATCCGCCCGACCTTCCCATGTTGCTACGTATGCCTGTCACCAAGAAAATAACAAGAGAAAAAAAAAAAAGTTTGGCATACATACCGCAAGAAGATTCAGAACCATCCCATATGATGCAGTAAACTGTGAAACAAGAGGCTGTAACCCCGCAAAGAGAATTTTGCAACATTCTTCAGCCCCTTCATAAGGATTTTGAACAACAACAGCATGACCCTTATTATCTATGCCTCTACGTCCAGCCCGACCAGCCATTTGAAGTAGCTCATTTGTCGTTAAGTTAATGCGTCCACTTTCACTCCTCTTGCTGAGTGATGAAATCACAGCGGTCCGTGCAGGCATGTTGATTCCGGCAGCAAGTGTTTCAGTAGCAAAAACAACTTTAACCAGTCCTCTTTGGAATAATTCTTCTATAAAAGCTTTCCAAAGAGGTAAACAGCCAGCATGGTGAGCTGCAACCCCTCGGAGTATCCCCTTGACAGCTGATTCCCTAATAGCATCAGGATACTTGACTCGAAACCTTTTCAAGGCCAGATCAACTTCACTCATCTCACACTCGTCTAATAGCTTGCAGTCTTCAAGGTACTGAACTGCCACATCACAGCCTTTTCTGCTAAAGATAAACCAAACTGCAGGCAGCATGTCCTTTGTCTTAAGATGCCATAATGTATCTATAACTTGTGGAACCTGAAATTGTACAAATAAAATTATTGATAAGAAGCAGATAATGAAGTCCAAATACTTTGAGAAACGAATTTGTACTTGTGAGCGTTTAATGTTGTTTCTGTCATTCTTAGAAGGAGGCGATGCATCGCTCTCAAGCTTTCTCGAGTTCCTTCTTCTAGGCCTCTCGTCCTCATATGCCTTGCCTCCCAAGGAATTAAGTTGCAGATAGTTGGTTGATAGCTTCCTATTCCAGATCAACAAAAAGTTTCCGAAGTCAAATAATGAAAATATAAGTAATACTTTTCAAAGAATAAGGACTTCTTTTTCTTTCTGAGTGTGTGGAAAGAATAGAATGAACTGGTAAGGAAATGTTAGCTAGCTAAAATGGGTTGCAGAGTAACCTATTCATGTTGGTTCCTGTCTCATTGAGAAGGGGGAGCAAAGCTGATCTGGTCGAGAAGTGCCACGTCAAAGGAACTGGACGTTTCGTCGATGTTACCAGCTCTGTTTTGCCGTGAATCTAGAACACGCAAATTCAATGATTCAATAGACTAATTAGGTTGTAACAGACAAGGTAAGTTCAAATTAATGTGTCTTATGTTTGTGTAAAAGCTGTAAATTTCTTTGGGCATTTCCTAGTTACCACAGCTAAGAATCCTTTTAGTTAACTCCTTTAAAGCAGAGTAATGCAAACGCAATGTAGGGCCACAAAAAAACAAATACTAATACCAACATTTACAATAGCAATCAACATAACTATATGGATGCCCGGATATGCATTTTAGAATTCATTATCTGATTATTGCGACCTGAAGTTGCAAATTTGCAATAACCAGTTATCAATGTTGTAGAAACAAATTCTGCTTCTGATTATCTGACTATTTAGGGGTTATATGATAAATTTTAGATTATAAGTTATTTTCATACCAGTTGCAACAAGACTGATTATCTATGAAATGAATAAACTTAGCCATTAACCCATTCACCTTGCCTTTGAGCCTTTCTACGAAAAAAAGTCTGGACCCATTCACCTTATTAGTGAGACTTTTACTCCCATTTCAGATGGCGTATATCCTTTACCACATAAATGTACCTTTTGGTCATTTTATCTATTAGCATTTTGAATATTTAGGAACTGTCAAATACTCAAACATCTAATAGTTGCATCTTAAAACAGCCAAAAATTACATCCAAATACTATCTATCACAGCCTATTTCATTACTCTCGATTATCTGATTCTGATTATATAAAACTACACAGTTGCTTTCAAAATAAGCATCCAAACACCCCTTAGGGATAATCTTAATACATGTTCGACATACTTACACACATTGGATGTTATAAGAAATAAAACCATATACCTGATTTATCCAACCACATAATTCATCAGGATTTGCTACTGTTGCTGACAGGCATATTAGTTGAACTTCTTTTGGGCAATAAATGACCTATAAACAAGTGTACACACAGTTATTACATGCAACAGTTAGTTGCTGTTACAAAATTTGGACGGAGAAATTACGCACAATCTCTTCCCAGACTGTACCCCGAGATATGTCACTTAGATAGTGTACTTCATCCAAAACAATCACGTCAACATGGAAAAGCCCACTTTCGGATGACATAATTCCAACACTGCATCCAAAAGGAAGGGTGATATCGGTAAATGCATGCCCGAGCAGACTCTTACTCCAAGAAAATAACAATATGAAACGTATGAAGAACTTACACCGTACACACCTCTGATATAACATGTTTCGAAGGATCTCAGTGGTCATAATTAGAACCTGAGCATCCCTGTTGATGGCAGAATCTCCAGTGAGAAGACCAACATTGTCTTCGCCAAATGCATCACTGCAAAAGCAAGAGCCAAAAATTGAAAAAAACTTCATTTCGATTCTAACTTGTACTATTTGCTTAGATGTACAAATCATTAATACCAAAACTCGCGAAATTTCTGATTAGATAAAGCCTTGAGAGGAGTAGTATAGAATAATCTCCTTCCTCTAGCTACTGTAGCAACAGCTGCAGCTTCAGCAATCAAGGTTTTACCTGCACTTGTCGGTGCAGAAACTACAACTGAAGAACCTCTCAGAAAAGCTTGAATTGCTAACCGCTACACAGAATTGGCATCAACAACAAAAAAAAGATTAAAACTTAACTGCGACGAGGTTGCTTTATGCACACCTTCTATTACTTTAGCTTAACCACGTATATATTTTAACAAACAAGTAATCGTCAATTTATAATCTCAGCTCCTCTTAATCATTAAATCCTTAGACAGATGATTATATAACCAATCCGTCGTTAGCAAAGAGTTTATTCCATATAAAATTGTCTATGAATCAAGCACATAGCAATATTTACTAGAACTGTGCAACAAAAGTAATTTCTACTGGTAAATATATGCAGTTACCCTGAAGACATAAAAAATGAAAGTTTATATATAATAAGCATATAAAAACAACCTGAAATTTATCAATTCGGAAGTTATAAACAGAAGCAAGTTCATCAACATCAATAATTCCATCACCATACTCTCTCACATCATTCCGAATTCTTTCAATTCGTTGCCATTTAAACTCTTCAAACTTCGAATTCGTATCATCACTTTCAATAACAACATTTTCATCGCTCTCAATCTCATCGTCACTATCTCCGTCACTAAATTCCCCAACCGCTTCGTATTCTTCCGCTGCTTCCTCATCGTCTTCATCATCTTCATCCGTATCTGACACCTGAGACGACTCACCTACTGAGAAATCGGATTTCGGAAACTTGTAATTGAGTCGAAATTGATGTGGTTTTTGGAAGTGGAAACGGAAACGGAAACGTAGGGTGAATTTTGGAGAGTGAGTTGTGAATTTGAAGTAATTATAAGAAATTTTCAAATTAGGGTTTTGAAATGAAATTGGGGAGAGAATAAAGGAAGAAGAAGATGATGAGACTGCGTTCATGGCGGGATAGATTAGGTTGTGGTGTACCGTTGTGTACAACCATAACAGTTATGGTCAATGATGGTCAATCGTCAAGTTACGATGACGTTTTGATATTTTTTTTAAGACCCCCGCACGTAAATGTTTGGGCCCACTAATTTCAGCGACATACGTTATCGTTGTTATTGTTGGATATATTTGAAGGAAAATAATAAAAATATGCCACCAACAAACGATCATTCTGACGAAATGTCTTTACGGCTCTCAAACTGAATTTCACTAGAAATGGCCTTAAAAACTACGACCCTAAAACTACAACACTACAACAATCATATGAAAAATTCTACATCAAAAGACCCACGTTATCCAGACCGAAAAAAAATACAAAACTATTTTGAGGCAATCACCCGATAGAAAGTGCGAAAATGGGTGAAATACCGACCATGACCTTGACCTTAATAACTGAAGCGAAACCCAACGAAAGCTCAAACCAATTAGTTCTGATCATACAATTACACCGAGTAGTAGCTTGCGAGATGCAGTGACGGTTAATAGAGACAAACCATCATATTAGACCACCATAACTTGAACCAACATCAAAACCTTTTCCAACCTTTGACCCTTGACAGTGCTGGACCTTTGACACTTACCCTTGATTCTTGACTCTGTTGAGACGACCTGAGCACCGGTGAGAACCATGAACCACTAACTGAACCATTTGCATTATGCACAAAAACTAGCTTGACCCTGGAAAGGGAGAAAACGACAACTAGAATGTCCACCTCAATGATTTTACCGATCTGTACCAAATACGTGTTGGAACAACGATTCTTATCACCTTTCTGGAAACGAACATGCACACCCTTGCCGAAATGCCGAAACTAAACACCCTTGTCGGAAAAAAAAAACGAACTGAAATTCTCTTGCTGGAAAAACAGACCGAAACAGTCTTGACAAAAATAACGAACCTTGACACACCATTGCCTGAAACCGAATATTAACACCCTTGCTTGAAAATGATCTTGATACACTTGTCGGAAAAAATGACCATCAGAATGAGTTATGAGAAGAAATACGAAAGAGAATGGTATGAGAGTGACATGAGAGACCCTCCGAACAGCCGGAGGGGAGGAGAAGTGGTGGTGACAATTTTTTAAAAAAGATTAGGGTCTTTTGAAATGTAGCGAGAGAAATTAGTTTTTCAACAACGATGTAACTAGTAGATTATGACACGTATTAACTCTAATGTATAATATAAGGAGAGTGAAAATATTCAATCAATTAAGCCTAATTTTATGTATACGTAAGTAGGTCTATATATCACTACCCATATTCGAATTAACAAGCTATACTTATACACAAAATTGTGTCAGCATCAAACAAGATTTAAACTTAATTCCACATTTGCACCAAATGTAATCAAAAGATTATATGTGTTCGAAAAGTTAAATGTGTTAATTAAGCAAATATTATCAAAGATTTTGTTTGATCACCGCCAACTATCTAATCTAATACTTATACATGTCCACCATTCACAGTGACGTTTGTTAATATTTGATAAATTAGTAATCGCAGGAACACGTGTAATTTTTCTTTGTTTAGTTGAATGAACAAATATGAACACAATGTTATAAACAAGCCTTTATTGTAGATGCTTCTACTACTAACCTATTAGACGATAAATTGGCTCACACAATAATAACATCTTCAGTAAAAAAAAATTATAGTGTTTGTTTTTTTTTTTTTTTTTTTGACAAATAGCTCAGAAAAATAATGTAAGGTCCAAAAATTTTCAACCGAGAGAATATCACTATTTCTATCTTCCAAAAAAAAGACCTCTAATTTTAATTTGTCAGAAAATGATTATTTTATCAAAAATCTTAAATTAAGGGGAATATCACCCGATCAATTTTCTTTTTATACAAAATTGACTCTTGAAACGACTTGTTGGGGGTTCTTATATGTCCAAGAGGTTTACATTTTTGCATTATCAACACACAAGCAATCTTCAATTTCACAATTTTCCATCCTTTAATTACGAATTTGTGACTTCAATTTTATAACCCTAAGTGGTTATGTTCATGACCCCAAATATTTTAAACCTAATTTGTGGTATGAAGTGTTCATAAATGGTGCACATCACCTTTAACCAGCATTAATTTTGTAAATAAAAAAAATTGATCAATCGATATTCACCTTAATTTAAGATTTTTAACAAAAACAATCATTTTCTGGTAAAAGTTAAAGATAAAGGTTCTTTTTGGGTGAGTGTAGAAAGTGATATTCCCTTAATTGAGAAACTTTGAACCTTATATTACATTTTTGGACTATTTGCCTTTTTTTTTATGCGGCAAAAACTTTAGAAAGTTTTTTATCATTGAAGTAAAACATTTTTGAATCAAAAACTTTGGGATTTCTCAGGCTTTTGGTGTAAGACTTTTTGCTAAAATATTTAAATTTTAAACCCCTCATTTTGCTCACAAAAGTTTTTGAAAAGCATTTTTACATTAGAATAAAATAAAATGAGGTGGAATGTAAAAAAGTTTAAAAGTTTTTTTATTGTTAGAGATGTTCTAATATTAGTATAAACTTTAGATATTGGCTAGTGAGGTATGCATGTTATGGAACAATTTTTTTATCTTTGGTTTAAATACATAATGTCGCACCATTAGTAGAAATTTTGATGGTCTTTCTACATATAGTACTTCATAGTTGATATTGTTAGTCAAAACAGTGTGCGACTTGTTCATATGTCACGATATTCTACTAGAAAAATAAGCATATTATTCTTATATATCAAGAGTATTCTCATCAAAGTTTTCGTCAAAACACCTTGTGAGCAACTTAACTTTTTTCCAACTTAAATTTAATTATATTTATAATCTAATTTAACATCGTTGCAGCGGGTTTTACAATTTATAATCTCGAATTAGCTAAGTGAATTGTTGGGAAAAACAATGATCAAATCTAAGTTATAAATCTGAAGAGTCAAAATCTAACTCAGTTGTATTCAGGAAACTTAGTGAAATTCCTGAGTCTGTGTTTCTGAGTCTGTGCTACACAGACTGAAGAATTGTTTCTGAGTCTGTGCTGCACAGACTGAAGATCCTCACAGACTGAAAGCCATGCTCTTTCTGAAGACTTATGAATTCATCATCTGAAGAATGAAGATTGAATACAGAAGGCTTCACAGACTGAAGTTCACAGACTGAAGACTACAGACTGATGAGCACAGACTGAAGAGCACAGATTGAAGAATGAAAGTACAAATGTACAGGAGATATTCTTCTTTCCTTAGGCTAGATACAACTGATAAGATGTTTGAGAAAGGTCAAACATCATATAAAAGGTTCTCTTCTCAGCAAAGAAACCTTTTACCTTTTTGCTTTTTCTATTTCCAAGAAAAGTAAAAAGGAAGGCGTGCAAAGTTGCCCAAGATGCATCTGTTATCCCTTGGACAACTATGTAAGCTGGATAATATAGAGTTACATCCAACTCTATAAATAGCAGTCCAAAAAGCACTGCTATCATCCAAGAAATTCAAGAGAATTAGTATACTAGACCTTTGAGCTTAGGCTAAAGCATTACCACACTTACTGTGAAGTTTGTAGTGATAACTGTATCTTTGTATACTACTTGGATCGTATTCAAACCATCTGTGTGGGTTTGAATACCTTGTCATCTTTGTGAGACAAACACTTTATTGTGAATAATACTTTGATTCATAATAAACTCTGTGTTAAAATTAATCTTGTTTTCCGCCTAGATTAATTTAAACTTGTTTGATATAAAACTTGGATATAAACTAACACGTTGAGATAACTGTTATTTAATCTGTATCTAAGTTTTGGGAACCTTGTGACCCAACAACTGGTATCAGAGCAAATAAAGATTTAATCTTTAACGATCAAAGGAACCCAGTTTATCAAACAATCATCTAAATTCATTTTTCTCTACATTTTCTACTTTGAAAAATGACTTCCTCTATTGCTATGGCTGGGAAGGGAATTCCAATCTTCAATGGTGTAAATTTTACCCACTGGAAATTGAAAGCTGAATGGTTTCTTGCTAGCATTCATGATGAAATGCTTAGAGTCATTCAGGAAGGACCCATTATTCTTGGCAGAATAGTTCCTGCTACTTTAGATGCAAATGGCACTATTTTGACACCTGAAAAATTTGTTGAGGCTGCCAAAAGTACCTGGACTGATCTAGACAGGCAACTATATGCATTAGATTTTAAGGCCAAATCCATTCTGGCAATGCAGTTACTGAGCCTATCTTTGCTAAGATATCTGGCTGCAAAACTGCTAAAGCCATATGGGATATGCTAACTGACCAATATGATGGTGTAAGTTTAGTACAATCCCAAAAGAAGAAGAATCTCATAAGAAATTATGAGAACTTCTCTGCTGGTCAAGGAGAGTCATTAACTGATATTCATACCAGATTTCAGATGTTAATCAATGATCTTGAAAGGTATAATATCATCAAGGGACAGTTTGAAATCTGTGCAAAATTTGTTGATGTCATTCCAAACACTTTTTCTGAAGTTATCACTTCATTAATTGTAAGTGAAAAATTGGAGACATATGATCTCTCTGGCTTGTTTGGACTTCTACTAAATTTTGAAGAAACCAAAGCCAGAAAGGATCTAAATGCCAAAAGGATTGCAAAAGATCCATCTGCTGCCCTTGTTGCAACAACAAGGAAAAATAGAGAACTTTTCTCTAGAGCAGATTACCATCTTACTCTTACAGACTCAGAATCAGATGATGAAACTGAGTCTCTAGAAGCTGAAATGGCATTGCTAGCCCAAAGGTTAGAAAAAGCAAGATTCAAAGGTTCAAAAGGAAGGCCAACTTTTGATCCTAAGAAAGCTACTTGCTATAAATGTGGGCATGTTGGTCATATTTCTTCTGACTGCAGAGTGAAGATTGCAGAATCTTCAAGTTCTGATAAGTGGGAAGAAAAGGCCAAGAAGTACAAGAAAAAGTACTTCAACTCCAAGAAAATTGGAGAGAAACAACAACCAAAGAAACTAGAGAAAGCTTTGGTTGTTGAACAATGGATAGATGAAGAATCTTCATCATCTGAGGATGATGAAGATATGTGCTTAATGGCTATCACAGAGAGCCAGTTTGACAAAGATGTCAAATTTGCAGAAAAGGCATGTGTTCATCCAGATTGGGACAGAGGATCTGCTTACAATGTAAATCATTTTAAACTTTACTATAGTGATGCAGAAAAACAGAAAATGTTTGAACACATTTATGTAGATTTTTTGAAAAGACTTGAGGAAATACAAGATTTAAAAACCAAACTCAGTCAAGTTCAAAAAGATCTACAATCAAAAGTGAATGAAATAAACCAAAATAAACAGTACAAACTTGAGCTTGATGCTCAATATGACCTTCTCAAAAAGATCAAGCTGGAAAAAGAAGCTTATAAAAACAAAGCTGATCATTATGAAAGGATCTGTAAATCTTGGTGTATTTCATCACTTAACAATGTGGACTGTTTATCCAAACAGATTCCAGCTCAGATACAAGCGGTCATAGGTGATGAGTTTGATCTTAAAAGTCACATAAATTCAGAAATAAACTCAAAACCTACTATATTTGTACCTGAGATTTTACCTCATACTTTTAGTCATACTGTGGGAGACAAAATTATATTAACAAATGCCTTTGTTAGACCAAAAATAGTTGCTAAGGAACTAGTATATGAGACAGAGCCAGACTCTGAAGACACAGACTCAGAAATCTCAGTCTGTGAAACTTCTCAATCTGAATAGCCTGAACTTATAATCACTAATGAATCTTTAGAAACTATAGAACTTGAAAAGAAAAGATTTATAAAAGGCAAAGTTAGTATTCTCACAGTACCATCTTTAAAAAGACAAAAAGAGGTAAAAGGAATCAAGAATAAACAGAAAGATTACAATGTGTTTGAACCTTCCACATCTCAGTCTGTAACTGGTCCAGACAATAATATGCCAAATGATAAATCTAAAGGCATAAAACCAGTAACAAAGGAGTTAAAAAGATCTCAGTCTGTGAGATCTAACTGTCAGTCTGGAAAAATAAATTTTCAGTCTGGCAAACTTAACTCCAAATCTGTTAGTGTTAACACTCAGTCTGACTCTCAAAAGTCAAATCTTAACAACCAGACTGAGACCATTAAGCTGCTTAGTGAAAACTTAATGAAGTTAACCACAGATTTTAAAACATTTGTTGAGTCAAAACAAGAGTTTAACAGAGGATCTAGTGCAAATAATAACCCAAAATCCAAAAGGACCATCATGTTGAACAGAAAATGTTACAACTGTGGAAATCTGGGACATGAAGGTATTAAATGCACAAAGTCCATTCTTAAACAGCCAAAGGCTGCTTTGATCAAACAAATGTCGTCTACAAACAACAAAATCAAAAATAGAGAGGTTAAAAGTCAACTTCACAGACTTAGCACCAAAACTGCTAAAGAATTGACTTCAACCAACTCTAAAGAACCCATCAAAAGATGGGTTCCCAAAAGTAACTAATTGATTTTGTTTGTCATGTGCAGGGTAACAGCAAATGGTACCTAGACAGTGGATGCTCAAGACACATGACAGGTTCCTTGAAGAATCTGTCAGAGTTTGTAGAAGAAGAAGGACCTTCTGTCAAATATGGTGACAACTCTGTTGCCAAGATAAAAGGTTATGGTGTGGTGAAGGCTGGCAACATCAGAATAACAAAGGTGGCCTATGTTGAGGGATTAAAGCATAACCTGCTTAGTGCTAGCCAGATTTGTGATGATGATGGTGAAATCAGAATCAGAAAGAAGGCTGCTGTTATCTATAATTCCAAAGGCAAACCTATATTAGTTGCCAAAAGAGAAAGAGATATCTATCTCTTGGATCTTTCTTCTGCAGACAACAATGTAGAGACCTGTCTCTATACTCAGTCTGTGCCAGAACTAAGCTGGCTATGGCATAGGAGGTTATCCCACCTGAACTTCAAAAATATTAACCTCCTGTCAAAGAAGAAACTGGTTAGAGGTCTGCCTGATGTTACATTTGCAAAAGACAAACTTTGTCCTGCATGCACACTAGGGAAACAGACCAAGAACCATTTTCCATCCAAATTGTTAGCTACAATTGAACAACCACTGCATATGCTCCATATGGATCTGTTTGGACCCATGAGCATTAACAGTTTGGGTGGAAAGAAGTATACACTTGTGGTTGTGGATGAATACACAAGGTATACTTGGGTCATCTTTCTTAAAGCTAAAAGTGATGCTCCTGAAGAGATTATTAATCTAATCAAGAGAGAAGAATTGCAGAAAGATGCACCTGTCAAGCAACTCAGGAGTGACCATGGTACAGAATTTAAGAATTCTACTCTCATTGAATTCTGTACTGACAAAGGCATTATTCAAAACTTTGCCTCTGTCAGAACTCCTCAACAAAATGGTGTTGCTGAGAGAAGAAATCGTACACTCATAGAAGCTGCAAGAACCATGTTATGCCATGGTCAAATGAAGGTTTATTTTTGGGCAAAAGCAGTTAACACTGCCTGTTATACCCAAAATAGATCTATTTTGGTTAAAAGGCATGGCAAAACTGCATATGAGTTGTATCATAAGAAGGTTCCAACCATCCATTACTTCCAGACCTTTGGTAGTAAATGCTATATTCTCAATCAAAGAGATCAATTAGCTAAGATGGAACCTAAATCTGATGAAGGAATTTTTGTTGGCTATTCATCTATCTCAAAGGCCTACAGGGTCTACAACAACAGAAGGAATAAAATTGAAGAAACCATCAATGTCACCTTTGATGCTTCCTCTGCTAATGATGAACATGTTTCTCAGTCTGATGTTCATTTGTTAGAAGATTTATCTGTTGTGGGATCTGAATCTCAAATCCCAGTTGTTGTTAACCAACAACAGGACTCTGAAAGTGATAATGAAGATGCTCAACCTGCTCATTCTATGACAATACCTTCATCAACAGAAGATGAATCTGTGTCCAGAGATTCAAACTCTTCTGATACATGTGTTCAGTCTGATAGTTTTCAGTCTGTGAACTCTATAGACTCAGACTTGCCCTGTGTAGAAGATGATGCAGAACTCAGTCCTGCTATTCTTCCACTAAATGAGAATGATTTACCATCAAATGATGAATCACTTCTAGGAGTCAAAGAACACAAGTATCATCCAATTACAGAAATAATTGGAGATTATGTTTCTGGTGTACAAACAAGAGCTAAAGTGTCAAACTTATCTACTGCAAATTTCTGTTTCTACACAAACTTCCTGTCAATCATTGAACCAAAGAAAGCTGAAGAAACCTTGAAAGATGATGATTGGGTTGAAGCAATGCAGGAAGAGTTAACAGAATTTAACAGAAACAATGTTTGGACCCTAGTTCCTGCTCCAAAAGGGAAAACCATTATTGGAACAAAATGGGTTTACAGAAACAAAATGGACAAGGATGGAGTGATAATCAGAAACAAGGCAAGGCTAGTTGCTCAAGGCTACAAGCAGGAAGAAGGCATTGATTATGATGAAACATTTGCCCCTGTAGCCAGAATTGAAGCAATAAGGTTATTCTTGGCATATGCTGCATTCAAGGACTTCAAAGTCTATCAAATGGATGTCAAGAGTGCATTTCTGAATGGCAACTTACAGGAGGAAGTCTATGTGAAACAACCTCCAGGTTTTGTAAGTTCCACTTTTCCAAATCATGTCTATAAATTGCAGAAAGCACTATATGGGCTAAAACAAGCTCCAAGAGCTTGGTATAACACCTTATCATCCTATCTTCTTAGTAATGACTTTACTAGAGGATCAATTGATAAAACTTTGTTCTTCAAAAGGAACAAGGCAGATGTCATACTAGTCCAAATCTATGTTGATGATATTATATTTGGGTCTACTGATGAAAAATTGTGTAAATGGTTTTCAAACTTAATGTCAAAACAGTATCAAATGAGTATGATGGGTGAATTAACATACTTTCTTGGTCTACAAGTACATCAGAAACCTGATGGTATCTTCATCAACCAAGGTAAATATGTCAATGACCTACTTACTAAATATTCTTTAAAGGACTGTTCAATTATAAAAACACCAATGAGCACTGCAGATAAGTTGGATAAGGATCAGTCTGGCAAGTTAGTCTGTCAAACCACTTATAGAGGTATGATAGGATCTCTACTATACCTCACTGCAAGTAGACCAGATATCATGTTCTCAACATGTTTGTGTGCTAGATATCAATCTGAACCTAAAGAATCGCATCTAAAAGCTGTAAAAAGGATTTTTAGGTACCTAAAAGGTACTCCCAACCTGGGTCTTTGGTATCCCAAAGACTCTGGTTTTGATCTAATTGGATATACAGATGCAGATTATGCAGGTTGTAAATTAGACAGGAAAAGCACTTCTGGTGGATGTCAACTGCTAGGTGGCAAACTAGTCAGTTGGTCAAGCAAGAAACAGAATTCTGTTGCTACATCCACTGCAGAAGCAGAATATGTGGCTGCTGGTAGTTGTTGTGCTCAATTGCTATGGATGCAACATCAACTAGCAGACTATGATTTGGTGTTTACAAAAACTCCAATCATGTGTGATAACCAAAGTGCCATTGCCATCACTGAGAATCCTGTATTTCACTCCAGGAAAAAGCATATTGAGATCAGACATCACTTTATCAGAGATTGTGCTGAGAAAGGTAAAGTGATTCTCAAATATGTGCCAACAAATGACCAACTAGCAGATATCTTTACTAAACCTCTTAATGAAGATAGATTCTTATATCTGCTTGGTCAACTAGGAATGCTCAACCCCTAGTAAAACCTTGAATCTGTATGATTCAATTCTCAGTCTGTGTCTGCTTTTTCAATCTGTATAACTGTATTCTCAGCTTCATACAATCAAAAAGCACAGACTAAGAGATGTTTTTGTACATACTTTCTAAGAAAATACCAAAAAGATTTTACAACTTATGTTATTTTCTCTCAGTCTGACTAATTATATGTTTCAGTCTGTGGGACTTCTTCCAGATTAAGCTACACAGACTAACCATATTCATTCAGACTAGACCTCTTTTTTTGTGCTTTATTAATTCATAAGGTTAGTATTTTAGTACTGTTAGTATTAATACTGCTAGTTACTTTTAGTACTGCTGGTTAATACTGATAAGCCTTTTTAACACTGCCCTCATGAATTCGTATTTTAGCACTGCTGGTAAAGATTGGTACAATTAACACTGTTAATGTAGCAAGTTACTACTGTTAGTTAACTTTAGTACTGCTCACACTAGTTACCACTGTTAGTTAACTTTAGTACTGCTTTCGCAAGTTACCACTGTTAATTGATGTTAGTACTGCTTTCGCAGTTACCACTGTTAGTTGATTTTAGTACTGCTTTGGCGAGTTACCTCTGTTAGTTAACTTTAGTACTGCTTTGGCAAGTTACCACTGTTAGTTAACTTTAGTACTGCCTTCGAAAGTTACTACTGTTAGTTAATTTTAGTACTGCTTTCACAAGTTAGTACTGTTAGCAATATCAATCTGTTACCACTGCTGGCACAAAAGTTTTTTTTAATATTCTGTTATTTTCTCTTAGTCTGTCTGCTATATGGCTCAGTCTGTGTGACGTCACCCAGACTCATTGCATAGACTGGTTTTAAACACTCAGACTAAATGTTTTTTTTAATTTTAATATATTTATTTATTTATTATATTTTTTTTACATAAATAAACAACAATATCCTTGCATTTAATGCTTTAACCATTTTTATGGTAATAATCATTAAAAGTTTTGGCGCTTGTTGTCTATTTATCTGCTCAATACAAAAAGTGCACGTGCCTCAGCGCTACTGTTGCAGAAACAGGGATAAACCGTCCAAGTGGGTCCCATTTAACGGAAATTTAATTTCTACAAATACCCATTTATGTTTTCCCCCTTTCTTCTTCATTCGTACTTGCACATTAAAAACAAACAGAGTCTATAAACCCTAAATCGCTCAACCATTTTCAAAATCAATTTCTAAAATTTCTTCAATGGCTGATCAATGGGTTTACACGGCACCTGCCAACATCGTTGCGGCTAAACCCTTCAAACAAGGGAAACAGGTAAAACTCTGTATCAACAATCAAGTAGCTACCATTTCCATCCCTGATTCGAAAAAGAATAAAGGGTTTGAGGAACTAACTGCTTTTATGTCTGCTCATCCATTAAGGGGAGCATTCTTTAGCACAGTTCCTCAAATATACCCACAATTTCTAATGGAATGGTGGTATACTTGCTCCTCAAATAGTACCACTACTGCAATTACTGGTACTATTGATCATGGTAAACGGGCAGTTACCATTGATCAGGAGTTAATTAGGAATGTCTTAGACCTGCCTTTAGGAAATAATTTTGAACCTATTCCAACCAAAGAAGCAGCAAGGGCTTCTCTTCCTTTGGTTGGATATACCAAAGAAAAAGGCACAATTTTGATGTCAGGATTCACCCCCAAATGGAAATTTTTAATTTCTGGCATCATTAGGAGTCTAGGAGGTAAATCTGGTAGCACAGGGGAGCTAAATGAGTTTGAAACTCAGCTGTTGAGCTCATTCATCACTGGTTTAAACATCAATTTTGCAGAGTTGTATTTTCAAGAAATTTTAAAACTGGTGAATGAGTCAAACAGAATTTTTAATGTACCTTTTATAAGGCTACTCTCCCTGTGCATCCAATCCAGGTTAACTGGGTCTGTATATATGTCTTTTAATAATAAAGTGGCAGATATACCTGTTCCCATGCTCACATATAAAGTGTTTAACCATCCGGTTCCACTTTCTGGAGCACCTATCACTGCTGCTATGCAGCACTGGATTGATCACCCATATGTTGCTTCTGCATCCATGGAGGGTGATGATTCAAGTGATAGTATGGGTAATAAGACCCAGGCTGTTGAAGATCGTGTGGCTGAAGCAGAGCACACAGACTCCGGGGATACAGACTCAACTCAGTCTGTGCACTTGGAGTCACTCTCAAACATTCCTGAGTCTGTTCCATCTTCAACAGAAGATGCAGGTAGTACTTTTTCTTCTTCTGAGGACATGGATACAGATCAACCTTCTTATCCTAGCCCATCCTCACCCACAAAAGAGAGTCACAAACAAACCAACTCAGATGAGTCACCACTCACTCTGGAGGAATCACCAGACTCAACCCCAAAAAGTATAGCACAAGTGGAATCATCATCCATGGAATTGGATGTCAATAGAACACCTTCCAGTGCTGTAGTCCATTCCACTGCAGCTCTGCTAGAGTCTGTGGTGCCAATGGCTAACCAACTGACCCAACCTACACCTAGTTTAGTCAGCTTGGATACCCACATTACTGCTACTACACTGACCCCTGTAGTAAGCATTGAAGAAGATGCTCCAATCCTGAGCACTACCACCCCCCTCTTTACCCCACTCACAATGGCTGAGCCCATAATGACCACTAGTCCTGTACTAGTTCACATTCCAGTGAGTCTTTTCTTACACCCCTCTGCACAGATCGCCAATGCCCCAGTCATGTTCCAGACTGAGGTACAGATCTCCTCTTCTTTGCTCCATGATCTACCATCTTATCACCAGATGGTTAGTGAGGGCATACAAACTTCAACATCAGTTGCCAGTGATACTGTTCCATTACACCAGGGACTGTTTGAGGCAACAGGTGCAACACAATCATTTCCCAGTGATATCTTATCCTATCACCGGATTAGATCTGAGGGAACAACTACACCATTCAATACCTATGATCGCTTTTCCATGCACAGGACACAGAGTGAGGCAAAGAGTGCAACACCAAAAGATTCCAGTGATCTTGCTCAGTTTCAACATGAGTCAAGTGAGGAACACATACCATCACCCCATTCTAACCCCTCCAACCAGACCCAGTCTGTGCCTTCTAGTACACTTAATGATGTGCTTTCTGCCATCAACAGGTTGTCTGAATGGGTACAGACTGAGTTCAATAATAATAAGAAAGAGCTAGAGAAGATGAAGCATCTAGTCTCTACTATGGTGGATAAAGTGGATATGCTGGAGGAAAAGGTATCCACTAGGTTAGATGAAATGCAGATCACCCTCTCAAACTTGGTAGATGATGTCAAAAAGGGGGAGAAGATGAAGTATGGGTCTGCAGAAGCTAAAACCTCAAAAGATAAAGATTTAAATAATAAATCCTTAGATTTAGGGGGAGATAGCAGTGAGGGAGATGATGGAGATGATGGACCCGAAGGTGCTAGGGTGAAGTCTCAGACTGAAGCTCAGTCTGTGCCACAGACTGAAGATATGAGTGCACAGACTGAGGGGGAGCAAGAGAGATTGCAGTTAGGTGAACATGCTGAGATGGTTGCACAGACTCAGGGGGAGTCATCCATTGTCTTACACATAGACCCAATTGCAACTATCTCAACCCAAGGTCAGATGGAGTTGAAGAGACCAAGGGAAGAAGAAGAAGATGTTCAACCTCTGCAAATCAAGAGAGCCAGGAAGATGAAAAGAATGGCCAGGAGGATTCCTGAAAGGGATATCTTTGATTCCCAACCAAAGATGAAGGGGATCAAAACCTGGGATCAATTTATGAAGCTGGCAGAAGAACAGGACAATGATGGTGATGATGATGATGCCATCAATCCTGACTGCAGTTCTGAGTCTGAAGTTTTCAGAAGATCAGATGATGATGAAGATGATGCTACTTTTGGAGGTGTAGGTGAAGGAGCCTCAAAAGTTAAGACTGGAGAGTCTCAGTCTGTGCTTTCTGAACCTGCCCAGACTGAGACACAACATCAATCACAGACTCAGAGCTCAGAGCAACCAGCAGCAAGCACTGATGCTCTAATTATCAGTGCTGAAGCCATTCTAGCTGAAGCCAATCCTGCTAGACCAACCACAACAACCAGAACACTGCCTCCAGGTAGAAACGAAATTGAAGACAGAATGCAATGGAGAAGTGCTCATCTGATAAGCACTTATCCTGGGTCAAGCTCTACCATGGAAGAAGTTATGGATAAGGGTAAGGGCAAGGAGATTGCCTTATCCAAGCAGGAAAGGTTAAGCAAGATCAAGAAGATGGTGGATGATCATGCTGCTGGAACAAGAAATCCTGAACTGTCAAATCTACAGGATGAGCTCTTGCAACAAGAGGCCACTGCTCAAGGTATGACCTTAACCGAATACTTAAATGTATTATCAATTGAAGAGCAGAAGCTGAAGGAAGCAAGATTTGTTGACATGCTCTCCAAAGAGTTAGAAGATGAAAGTTGTTCACAGACTCAGATCAGAATGAGTCAAGTTGAGCAACAGATCAAAGAAGATGAAGAGCTGTCAATAAGATTACAGAAGATAGAGAGCCTGAAACCAAAGCTACAAGCCACTTTCCAAAAGTCAAAGCTCAAGCAGAAGATCAGAGAATGTCATCTGAACAAGATTGGACAGAAATTAAAGCTGGAGCTGACTTTGACCAAGAGCAAGAAGATGGTATGGGTGGATGAACTGTACACTCTAGGGCTTAAGGAATGGCAATCCATTGCCAATCTTTTGAAGAGTGCAGCTGAGAAGGATCTGAAGAAAGAAGTTCTGGATGAGCTATCTTACCTGATTGAGCTAGTTCTCAGTCTGGGGCTCATCTCAGAAGAAGAATACAAGTTGTTTTGCATAGCAAACAACTTTGTAATCAAGAAGAAGTCAGCTGAATTATCCATAGAGAATGAGCAGAGAAGGGAGCATCCTCTACCCAAAGGTATCATTTTCATTGATAGATCATATGTACAGACTGACAGCATTGAAGGTCTGTACTATAGAGATATCAACGGGATAGAGTGCTTCCAGGATCAGAATAGGTTATATGGAGAGTCTCTGCTGCACTGCATTGCCCTGCTGAAGGAATGCAAACATTCTCAAGCCAGACCATTCAGAAGAAGACTGATCAGCTGGTTATTCAACAACCTTTCCCAACTCAGGATGATGACTGGACTTGAAGATATATGCAAGAAGATCATCCTAGAGTATCAAGAATTTGAAGACAAATCTGATAAGGAAATGGAAGAACTGTTGAAGAGGAAAGTGGAAAAGATGAAAGAGATCAGGGCTCAGAGAAAGGATTGAAGATTGTTAGATTTTTGATTTACAATCTTATGTAATAATTGTAATATTTTTGTGAACTAACTGTGATTCTGACTTTATATATATAAGTCTTGATCCATATGTTATGATTCACCTTAGTATTTATTATTTCTCTATTATCTTTTGTAAATAGATTTTGACATCATCAGATAGGGGGAGATTGTTGGGAAAAACAATGATCAAACCTAAGTTATAAATCTGAAGAGTCAAAATCTAACTCAGTTGTATTCAGGAAACTTAGTGAAATTCCTGAGTCTGTGTTTCTGAGTCTGTGCTACACAGACTGAAGAATTGTTTCTGAGTCTGTGCTGCACAGACTGAAGATCCTCACAGACTGAAAGCCATGCTCTTTCTGAAGACTTATGAATTCATCATCTGAAGAATGAAGATTGAATACAGAAGGCTTCACAGACTGAAGTTCACAGACTGAAGACTACAGACTGATGAGCACAGACTGAAGAGCACAGATTGAAGAATGAAAGTACAAATGTACAGGAGATATTCTTCTTTCCTTAGGCTAGATACAACTGATAAGATGTTTGAGAAAGGTCAAACATCATATAAAAGGTTCTCTTCTCAGCAAAGAAACCTTTTACCTTTTTGCTTTTTCTATTTCCAAGAAAAGTAAAAAGGAAGGCGTGCAAAGTTGCCCAAGATGCATCTGTTATCCCTTGGACAACTATGTAAGCTGGATAATATAGAGTTACATCCAACTCTATAAATAGCAGTCCAAAAAGCACTGCTATCATCCAAGAAATTCAAGAGAATTAGTATACTAGACCTTTGAGCTTAGGCTAAAGCATTACCACACTTACTGTGAAGTTTGTAGTGATAACTGTATCTTTGTATACTACTTGGATCGTATTCAAACCATCTGTGTGGGTTTGAATACCTTGTCATCTTTGTGAGACAAACACTTTATTGTGAATAATACTTTGATTCATAATAAACTCTGTGTTAAAATTAATCTTGTTTTCCGCCTAGATTAATTTAAACTTGTTTGATATAAAACTTGGATATAAACTAACACGTTGAGATAACTGTTATTTAATCTGTATCTAAGTTTTGGGAACCTTGTGACCCAACATGAATATCTATCGACTATGTTAAAATTAAATCATTAAACGATGTTTCTGTTCTTCAAAAGCATTATAAATATGTGTCGTGTTTGCATCAATTTAGTTTATCTTATACTTATTTAGGAATTATTTTGTTTAAATAAGCGCCCAACAGAGGACATTATCCTTTAACGCTCGCTTATTTTATTTATACTAGCTTATAACTCGCGAATTCGGGGGATAAAAATATATTTGGTAAAATAAATTGATTAAAATAAGTAAGAAAGAAAAAAGTATGAATATGAATTATATTTTTGTTTTATAAAACATTTGTCATGGCCTCTTACACAAGGTACCTGATTCAACGGCCAAAATATAAGAACAAATTCTTAAATCATTGAAATACGATTCATACTCGACCCTTAAACAAATCCAACACTTAATCAAATAGTGATAATCATAGACCTTTGACTTGTCTTGCTTTTACAGCCACGGGTTTGTAGAATACATTCAACGTCATCCCCACAATTTTTATCTCCTCCTGACAAAACTTCGAATACAGTTGGAAGATCATTTATCATTTGGAAGAGCCTTTTCCTGAAAATTGAAATCCAGTGAATAATAAGAATGCATCATAGAAGGTTTCCTTCATGCTCAAACATGGAGACCTATATTTAAGTACCTTACAAAAATTAGGAGCAATTACGTCAATTAACTTAAACAAAAATACGCATATTATTAAACATACATCTCATCAAACCGAGCACAAGCAAGAAAAGTATGAGCAACACTTATACAAAGGGTATCAACATATGGATGATGCTAAAACTGACTGAGATAATATATGAACAAAGCAATAATCTTTCTACAATGTATAAAATTATGTACTAATCTAGAAAAATCCTACAAAACCATTATATGTCCTACTTACAAGCTAATCTAAACTGATGTACACACAAGTATATGTTGATAAAAAATAGCCATGTACTCACATTCACCGTGTCAATGTTTTTCTCCCATAGTAGATAGCGAGGAGTTTTGATTTCATTTGATCTCTTAGCATAGCCACTTAGATGATGTACAATAAGCTCGGGTAAGTTCACATCAACTTTTATATATTGCAAGCACCTGCAATTTTGATTGCAAAAAATGATCAGAAAGCATACTCACATATTGATGATTTAGTTTGCTATATCTATGTGTTCGATCGAGTTGGTGGCTACGTTTATGGATGTACTTTTCAGATGAATAAGAAAATTGAGAATGATCTCACACTCTGCATGTTACTTTCACTAAGCAAAAGGTAAACCTTTTATGTAATCATAAATATATCTATCCAAATTTCCCACCGGTTGAATTTCTTGGCTCCGCCCTGTGTGAATGGATTGAATGAAAAATATATTGACCCCAGTTAAAATTCCGGATTGAGAGGGTTTAGTCATCCGAATTAATTGTGATAAATATTAGTACTCATTTGAATATTTTTAAGGTTTTTTTTTTTTTTTTTTTAAATTTAGATTAGTTAAGTTATTAAGAGTAATTTGGTAAGATCAGCAAGAGGAAGGGAGGTTATTGCATAGACATCCCTTAATGATTAGATCAATGGTTATTGTTAAGGATTAAAATTATTGAAGGGTTAGATTTATCTATAGTAGGCTAATGACATTGAGACATCCTAATTAGGTTTTCATATAAATACAAATAAAATAAAATAAAAGGAGAAGGAGAAGGAGAAAGGAGATGTATAAAACAAATAATAGGTCTTCATATTTTGGCTTTTCATAAATCGGGTTTTTTACAACCTAATAGATATGTATGAAACGAATATATAAATCGATTAATTTGAGTGAATAATATATTGTTTTTAATCTCACTTATTAAATATAATTAATATTTAAGAAATGAATATGATTTAATATTTTAAATAAGTAATGAATCAATATAATGTAAATGTAAGTTTTTTATGGTGGCCGATTTTATGGTGTGATTTAGTCAATGGTTATATTTGGAAATTAAATGGATATTAAGTGGATTTGAATTAGTCATAATTATGGGTAATTAGGGGTACATTTGCAACTTAACCAACACTAATGATAGTTATTGCATGGACAATTTAAGAAGATTAGATCAATGGTTATTAGGGATGAGCGTGGTACGAAATCGGTACCATACCGTACTAAACCGGTTCGTACCGCTTTTCTTTTTTGCCCTAATGTGAGTATCGAATACCGTACCAACAGAAGTGGTATGGTACCAGTACGGTACGGGTACTGGTACGGTAAAATGTGATACTATACCGGCATGGTACCGAAAGTATAACAATACTAAAGTGAACAATGATCAGTTGTAAAACGTGGTACAATACTAAAACGTAACACCAACTCAATACAAAAATGAACCAGATATGACAACTTAAACAAAAAGATGACAAAGAATCGACATGCTTATGTATTCGATATACACACAAAAGTTAAAAATAACGACTATTTAAAAATCAATTTCTCATACATCCAAGTGATTCTCCGTGTATCACTTGGGTAGTTGGGTATATAAATAATATGACAGCTTTAATTGAAATTTCTATATGCCCTATTACAAAAAAAGTCTTACAAATAATATAGTTTCTCCTTCGTGTTACAACTTTAACGTTTATGATTGTTAAATATAATTAGATACATTTATAGTGGAAGGTTGTTTGATTTATCTTGCATCCGGTTGAAAAAATTTACCCTTTACACACTAAAAGTTGTATACAAAAAGTAAAATTAATATGACCTCAACTATATGCTTAATATAGATACTACCTTATATAATTTTATTGCAAACGTTACAGCGTATTTTTTTAAATAGGGTAAACTCTAGAATTTTATCGTACACATATATTGATACTTATAATAATTAAATACAAATTCAACGGCTCATGAGTACACACGAGATTGGAATATAATTTCTTAATAAATAATAATATCTTCTATAAATTGGGACTGGGTAGTAACCGGGAAAATACCGATACCATACCGAAAGTACCGCATAAAAAAAACGTTTTTATAAGTACCGAATACCGTACCATTTGAAGTGTGATGGTACCGGTACGGGTACGGGAATGGTATGGTACGGGTACGGTATTGGAATTTCGATACTAATGCTCATCCCTAATGGTTATAGATTAGGGAGATTTATGTAATGAAGGAGTTAGATTAATTTAGGGATATTAATTATAGGTTGTCTAGATAATTTAAATTTTGTTATAATAGTAAAAAGGAGATTTATATTTATATTGTTTTATGTTTCGTTTTTCCATTTATTTAATCTAATTCATATTTGCTATCGAATACCAAGAGTTTTTTAAACAACTAACATTTTGGACTACAAGAACCATCTTACAGAACCATGTGAACGTGAAATATTGTATAAAAATAAATTTAGAAGAAGAAAAAAAAAAAGAGTAAATAAAAAAGAAAAGGGAAAAAGTAACAAAAAAATTAGGCACTTGCTTCAATATGATAATAATAGAAAAATATCAGCACAAGGTTTGTTGCTTTTCCAAATTGCATTTTGGCATGCTCAGGCGATTGATAAAAAACGATTTCCTGAAGTACTTTGGGATTATATTCCGCACCGAGGAGGTTGCTCCTTGTTGACTGGCCGAAGAAGGATTGGAGTTATTTTCCTTCGGTCCATAAACGCAAGATGAGCTTAAGAATATCACCAATTTAACGTTTAAGAATAATAAAAATTAAAAATAAATGTTAAACAGAGAATAAGATCATATTATTTTCTTTTATTCCTTGTGCATATATACCCCCACCCACTTAAAAGCATAGAAAGTCCAAAAAAAAACCCATACATATATAGAAGTTTAAAGAAAAAGATTTAGGTCTAAGGGATAATAAGCAAGTTTTAAAAGGATTTTCTTTAGGATAATATATAGTAAAACTTTAAAGTAAACATACCTCCTTTGATTTATTTTATAAATATCAATGCTATTAAGCTCTACAAAAACAAAAGCAAACCCACAAAATCAGATATATTGAACTAATTATGTTAATAAACATGTACTCATGTTATGCATGTGTATTTTGCTAACCTCCTCCATAGCTCCACCGACAGAACTATTGAATATTAGGATCGACCCCGATTTCATACCGTTCTTTGACATCGATCCCCGCCATAATAAATCACATAACTTTGTACAAGTCAATAATTTATTGCACAAAACAGAAAAACGCATAACACACGATATTTTGCGTGGAAAACCTCTCAAGCGAGAGTAAAAACTATGGGACCAACGACCTCTTAAATTTCACTATATACGAACAATCGAACAATATTACAATAATAGACGCTCCTCTCAACACTCTTGAATATTAGCATGTATCCTCACACCACTTTCACCGATAAATTACAATAATGGAATACCACCGTCGTTATTGAATCACCGAAACCACCACATGGGACGGAGGGAGACGACTCTCATAAACTCTCTTTTTTTTCTCCTCACCTCCTCACCTAAACCCTAACACATTGACTCTTATTTATAGTCAATTCTCAATAATTTCCTAATTAGATTGCAAATCAAATTACTAATCAGAATTAACTTCATCTCTAAGTCACACTATATTAGGAAATAGAATCATACTCAATAAATCCTCCCTTGATTCTAATTCACTAAATCTTCACCTCAATGATGTGGATCTCATCTTCAATGATAATGAGTGTGATTATCATCTTGTTGCCGCTGACTTTCACTCTCGGAACAAGCCGCCAAACAACTTCATTGTTAGGAAGACTTTCGACACAAGGAACCATCGCGATCAACATACTCCATCGAGCCTCATCATCTTGAACCTCACATCATCCACTTCACTTTTCAACTTCATCATACCCGATAGTTCTCTTCCGAAACGAAAGATTGCGCAGAAAAACCTCTCCAAAACAGTAGCAACTTCGAAATTTTATAACTCATGTTATCGACTTCTGATTGACCACAAAACTGGTCACAACGTATATCATTGTGTCTTGAACTCCTTGTCCAAAAATCACGACGATCCAACGGTTAACGAACCCACAATGCTCTCTTCCTCACACCTTCGTTGAAACCCTATGAATATTCTGCAGCAACTTTCGATGACGCATATCTCTCTATCGACAAGTCTAATGGCAAATCACAACGGTCAATCGTTGACCCACATCTTATGTACCTACAGTTCAAAATTTACCACAATCCGATGATTAACGAATCCACACCGTTAATTTTTCCGTCACTGCGCAGAATAAGACGAACCACACTCTGTTTTCTCTCGTATTGACTTCCTCCCTGTTATCTTATTCTTCTCCACGAACCTCGCTCTGATACCAGTTGTTGGGATCGATCCCGATCTCATACCGCTCTTTGGGATCGATCCCCACCACAATAAATCACATAACTTTGTATAAGTCAATAATAAATCGCACAAAACAGAAAAATGCATAACACACAATATTTTGCGTGGAAAACCTCTTAAGCGATAGTAAAAACCACAGGACCAACGATCACTTAAATTTTCACTATATACGAACAATATTATAAGAATGGACGCTCCTCTCAACACTCTTGAATATTATCACGTATCCTCACACCACTCTCACCGATAGATTACAATAACAGAATCGCGTCGTCGTTATTGAATCACCGAAATCATCACACGGGACGGAAGGAGATGACTCTCATAAACTCTTTTTTTTTTCTCATCACCTAAACCCTAACACAATGACTCCTATTTATAGGCAATTCTAAGTAATTTTCTAATTAGATTACAAATCAAATTACTAATTAGAATTAACTTCCTCTTTAAGTCGCACTATATTAGGAAATAGAATCATACTCAATACTGAAATCATCAATCACAACATTATAAGTCCAGGGGAAAAAACAACAACAACAAAATACAGAGAGAAAATGAAGCAAATATCACTTTAACTACTACATTGATAGAAAATGAGAGAAAAAGGAAGAATGGTGGATGTGATGTTGAAGAATAGTGGTGAAAGTCTTAAAAGGCTGCATTTAAAAAGTTGAGAAATAATATGTTATGCAATATTTGATCCTGGGTAGTTCAGTTCAAAGTAAAAAAAAAACCAATGAACCAAAATATACTATTTATCAACTATTCATTTAATAGTAGCATTTAGCTTTGATAAATGTTAATATAAAGAATTATATATATATATACTTAATTAACATTTAACTTGTTGAATCTTCTTTATACTTTATTTTTTAACTATTTATTTTAGTCAATTTATGTAATGTAATTTGTTTACAGATTCATAATTTTTATGAGTTAACTTGTACATTCTTTTGTTTATGTTCACTTAATGTCCTTTTAGCACTTTAATGAACCACGTAAAATCCATTTCGTATTCGTTCGTTTATTCGATAAAATTAACAAATAACAACGCATAAGCTTCGTTCGCTTGAAGAGAATCTTTTCTATGATCAGATACGAATCATGTTATACATGAGCAGACTCCGTAAGATCTAGTTCACTTAACTTCAGATTGAATTGAATTTAATAGTATACAAATGCATTCATTTCCTCTGCATTGACGCAATCTAGGATACTATCGGAGTGAAAAAAAGGGGTTTTGCTGTTATTGGACAGAATTGGTGCCGTTTTCCCATGCCTCATTTTCCATAATATGATTATGAGCTGCAGAACGTTTGTTTTAACTGACTGATTGCTTCAGAAAAAGACAATCATTCCTATAAGCCCATTCATGGAGATCGTTTAAAGTAGAATAAAAAAGCAAAAACACATTTCATTTCAATGAACCCAATTGATCTTTGTAATTTGTTGATTCGTTTACACATCACTGCTAGCATGTATGTAATCCCATTATTATATCGGATGGTAAAGCTTTAACAAAAAAATACACCCAGAAGACTCCTCCTTTTAATAGAAAAAAACTAGTTTCAAACGACGGGTAGTAATAGATGTTAGTTACTCTATTTACTAACTGATAATTTATACCTTGAAAATGATAATGTATCAAAAAAACCCTAAATGCAAAGCATCGCACACGCAGATTTTTCAGATAACCACTACGAGAACAAAGTTTATTACTGGAAGATTTGTTAAAGCTTCAAATATGAAGCGAAGAGCACAAGTTCATTAACGAACAACACTTACTTTATTACTTCAGACCACATAATATACGTCTAAAGGTTAAATAAAAGAACATTATATTATGGTTCACTACTGTCTTCTTTCTAATTGCATAGTTGAGTTTTAATACTTTGGATAGTCTCTGAAACGAAGAAATGATCACCTGTTGGAAATAACTGTGATCCATTCATGAGGCGTTAATTGCCACATGAAAACGTTATACCTCAATGTCTTATTCAGACTTGTATAATTTAAATTGGCAATAGAACCGGGGCACAGTTTGATTTTAATAGTAATGCTGTACATGTCGCAGACTTCATTTGCAACACATTTGCAGGATACCTAAATAAATTCAGGAAAAGGGAAAAATAAAGACGCATATTTATCCAAATGCATAATGTAACATAAACTTGGTACATTTGATAAATAAGGTAGAATAATGGAGACACTAACAAATAGTCGGTCTTTTCCAACAAATTAATTACTTCAGGATTTTACAACTTTTCATAGTGTTAGCGGTTCAGCTAAGCTAGGAGCATCAAAATGACGCTTTCCCTACGATGCTTGTATAGTTGTAAGTATTATTTTTCTCCAAAAGTAAGTTGGATCCTTGTGTAACTAACAAAGGTGAAAATGTAATAAAAATTTGTAGGTGTTACAGACGGTGTGAAAACTGGGGAAAAAATATGAACACATTGTGATGTATTGATTAATGATCAAACAGTATAATCCCTAATCTAACCATATGTTAAACTAATCCCAAAAACCATAAATCCTACAAACTTGGAAAGTTGGCACCAATAAATATAGTCATTACATTCCTCAGTTAGATGCAATAAAAGTAACACCTTAAAAAGGCAATCTGTGGAAATGAAAAGAAAGATTTCAAGATTGGCTGCATTTGTTTTAGTAAGATATGTTCTTGATCCATTAGTTCGATTATTAAAGTTTAGATGCTGAATTACTCGTAATTCACATAGAAAATGTAACCAATCTTATGGAAATTACTCATGTTGACCTTAAAACGCAAACTAAGTGGCTATATTTGTGCAACAGGTATGCTTGTTAAGATGCAATTACCTCATCCAATTACTTGTCTTGTTTCCGCGGACTGAAGCCTAGAGAGCAGTAGCTTACGGAACTTCAATGCCTTGTGAGGATGACCATTAGAATGATCAGCATGTTCACGAGACGGCATATGGTTGTTGAATCTTTTTCTGCCAATCCGTATCAAAGAATCTGATGTACCCATAACATAGTATACCTGCCAGATACCATGCCCAAAGATCAAAAGACCCACAAGTTATTTCCCAACAAAAGTTGAGACAAGTGGCATGGTCCACAGTTTAAGCAACATGTTTAATTATCTAAAATGTCTTTTAGTAAACATTATCAGAGCTGGCAAATGGACAGGTTGGAAAAGTTAGCTAACGAATCAACAAAGTTCGGGTCAAAACAAGTAATTGTTGTGCAGGTCAACACGGGTCAGTTTGGGTTGGGTTGACCTGAAACACTTTTTGTCCAAATCCTTTTATTATGAACTAGTATCAAATTTGACTGCAAAGAGCATACCATTTCAATTAAGATCTAATATTTTGAATAACATAACTTAGAAGGTTTTATGCATTAAAAATTAATTAAGATTTATCATGATTTCTTTTAAGCTAATTATTTATTTTTATTTTACCCGTTAGATATATAACGTAACCCAGATCAACCATTCGTAAGAGTGAGTCAGACTTGTCACCTCTAAGATAACTTAAGGAATCTTGTGAACCAAACTGATACTGTGATTTCTTCTATAATGATGAAACAGGTAACCACGTAATTCTCACTTGGGATCTTTTCAAACGTAGAAGATTGCTATTTCCATTGCTAAAAAAGAAACGTTTTGCAATTATGATGCCATGAGGGAGTAAGATTTACCTTATATGTAAAGGCAGCTATCTTGAACTCCAGCCCGTTTAAGATATGAAATCCTTCCATGGCCTTTGCCATAGCCAAGTCCTCATCTTCACAGCTATATTTTCTCTTGTTCCTGTGGATGCAAGAACTTAGAACATGATCTAGATATAACTGATTAGTATTGCAAAGAGATGGGATAATATATAACTGTGTTATGAACATCATACTCCCTCAATTCTAAAAATTCAGTCAGAGCCACAGAGGTAGATAAGTTTTGGTCAAACTTATTGAATCATTGTCTCATTGTGCTACATTTGTATCAACAATTTTTTAAACAGTCACAGACTATATAGACCGCATTCTTATTTTCAATATCTGTTTGTGAGTTTAATAGAGGTGAACAGATTCTTGAAAGAGCATGGAATTCATATAAGTTCTGAAGATGAAAACTTTCCTTGTCAATTTCAAAAGACCAAGTGTCCAACACTCCAACTGTGTGAAACAGAGGAGTACAATAGTATGCATCTAAATTTCATCAATTATTTTTTCTAGTGCTTATCATGCATGATATGTTTTTGCTGTTGCTATAATTAGGGTTTATGTGGGCTATTTGGATTTCTTATAGCAAGACCAACAACCCTTACAATTAAATCAAATTAGTGCAGACATACTCTAATCAGTTAAAAATATACCACATTATTTTCTAACAAGTTGGCATGTAGTTGATGTAGCACGAGGCTACAAATTAGACAATTCACGTATTGTCAGACGTAAAATAAAATAACTATCGTGTTATTAGATAGTTATTAGATGGAACAAAGGGTATTATCGTATACCGGACGAAGATAAACCACACAAGGGTTGAGAAAAATCTTCTCGACTCTTTTTATAAATCAAATCAAAATGTAATCAAGCTAATGGAAACTAAACAATAAAGCCCTATTTATACTAGAGAAATAATAAACCTACTAGGATACTAATATTAATCCTAATCTAATAAGGAAACTAATATTATTAAATATAATGACTATAATTAAAAGATTCCCTAAATGACTCAAACTCCAATCCTCCTTATTGGCCAAGTAATCATCCGATGCCTTGCGGGTCAAGTTTTCTCCCATTATGTACCACATCAGAAGTTCATAAAGACTATAAACATCAAATGGATAGTTCATTAGTAGGTCCAAGATAAATTTAATACATAAAATGTAGGTTCCTTGTTGCTGGATCTAAATCAGATCGTTGACCTCGAATGTAAGCGCGGAATACAAACAAACGAGTATTGAACGTTTAATCAAATCACACAATTATCTATAACGTTTCCTTTGTATTAATAATTGAAGTATAAACGTTTACAAACTCTTTCACTCTCTGCCTCTCTCTCTGACTCGTCTGATCAGCTCCAACACGACCAACCCCTCTCTACGAAACCCTAACGAAATATATATACTAACCATACTGGACCCTGCGACACAAGCCCAATGTCGCAGGCCCAGCCCATTGCGACACAACCTTTGTGTCGCTATAGCGACACAGGCTCTGTGTCGCACGACCAGTATATTTTGTATTTTCTATAATTACATTTCGTTTACAGACTCGAAACTACAAACTTAATACTTCACACACTCAGACTAATTAACTTTAACAGAACAAACGTTGACCAACTGACTGACACACATTATGCACCAACATAAAATTAACAATGACCACATACCTCTTCAAGAAGATCATGTGCCTCTTTTTCCCAGGTGTAACTGAAAGGAGTTGAGTTCTAAGATACAGTGCAAAATTTGGGTCCATCAAAGAAGCTGGTGGTTCAGACTTGTCATATCCAAAGTTTATTAGCTGTATTGTTAATCGAGTTTGTATATGTGTTTCGGGCATCGAAGACTGCACCAAAAGAATAGCTGTTAAAACAATGTTGCATATTGCTGTAAGGTAAGGGTGGCAATGCATACCCATTTACCTATGAATGGTTGATTCAGGTTTAAGTTTTCTCAACGGATCAAACGGGTAAAATCGAAATAATTATCTTCAAGGACAATGGATCACACGGGTAAAATAAAATAAATAAAAAATCTTCAAGGAAACAAGCCAAATGGAAAGAAGTCGTCGAAAGTGTATTTTCATGCATAAAACCTCCAATAAACCACTTTATTCATAATTTTGATCATTATTGAAATAGTATAACTATGAAATCATATCTGGCACACTAATTTTTTGTATAGTTTTTGAACTTTGAAAAAGAAGTGTTTGGGGGTCAACTGGCCAAACACATTTTTACTGGTGACCAACCCACCCAAACCGCCTACTTTGCCAGCTCTACTGTAAGGTACTATACTAGAAACAACAATTGAGAGATATATCACTTACACACTCGAATCGGAAGATCTTCGAGTCATTAACAATCACGCTGGCATTTGCATTATAAAGTTCGTCTACGAATCTTTCACCCTTTCTCAAACTTTCATATGCAAAGAGGTCGAGAAGCTTGTTATTAACATCATCAATTGTGATGGCTAGTAGCTGCGAAAGTTATTGTGAAAGAATATTTCAGTGTCAAATTTGAAGACGCGTGTATTGGAAAAACTCAACTAAGAGAAAGAAATGAGCATGTCACCAGTTTAGTGAGCTTATCGATCAGTTTGTCCAATGTGAATACAGGGAATGACCAAGTCCCAAGAACAGTCCGACACTCATCCTCATATTTCGCACTATCAATAGCACCATCAAGAAAACTATAGAGCAGATCTAAGAATCTGTTGAGGGGAAAAATTAAAAACAAGTTTAAGAAAGATTAGTGAGAAGTTTAGGGATATAGAAAACGAAATTAAATACAAGTTTAAAACACCTTGCATATGAATCATTGGTTGTCGTATCATTTGAACCCCTCCATTTCTCGACCAGAGACTTTTCCTTTGCCTCTATCAGTCTTGAGTACAATATCTGTTCATTAAAAACATAGATCCTTAAGAAAAATTTACTGACGAAATAGTTTCAGTAATCTACCGCATAGCACAGTAAGCTTTACCTGATGAAGCCTGAAGAAAACATAGAAGTCATCATTTCCATAAAAGACCCGGGATATTTTTTCTTTATAATGCAATGTGGCAGGAACATGCAGCATAAGCGGTTTCACTCTTTTCAAAAAATGTTCTGAAATTGGACAGATCTCGTCACTGATTCCATCCGCCACACCTTCACTCTCATCCTTATTATCATGGTCTTCGGGAGATAGATCCTCTGCATCAGCAGAGTCACTTAATGAATCATCACCATTCTCAAAAGCATTCTCATCAACACCTACTTCATTTTCAAAACCGCTTTGCTGATGTTTGTATTGATAATTATTTCTGTTCAATGTAATATCTTGTGACTTGTGGACAGACTCCACATCAAGATCTCTATATGTTGCTGGAAAATTATCCCTTTTGAAATTTCCATTTGACGATAAATCTGTTGTTGTCTCTCTTTCAATCTTAACGTGACTGTCAGTAGAAATTGATGCATTTGGAATCAAAATGTGTTCATTGGTCTTGGAAAAACCATATTTATCTTTATTACCATTCTTATTATCTAGCATGCTAGCTCTAGAAGAGCATGAATTTTCAGTGAGAACTTCCTCATCTCCATTCTTGGCAGCCTTACCATCATTTTGCCTACCTGTGCTGCCACTTGTAGCACCATGATTGCTTGTTTTTGAGGCATCTAGGTCAGCTACGCATGAAGACGGAGAAGACACACCAAGCATAGGTTCCACAAAAGTAGTCCAGATTTTTACAGCTTTATCAGTTTGTTCAGGGGAACCACTTTGTGCAACAGAAAATTTCATGAGTTGATACAAGTCTTTATGAATATCCGAAGCAGAGTACTTAAATTCTTGATGTGGAATAGTATTTTGCTTTTCTCCTGGAGCAATACACTGACGAATGTTATCTTCTATGGACTTCTCTTCACTGATTTCCTTGATTTCAGCCAACAAAGCTGCAACATAAAAAAGGGAATTTTTTTTATTAATAATACATTTTATTAATTAAAATTTGCAATAATTTTTACAAATGCCCGTTGTGTATATACAAGTTGACAACAATCAACATTAGTCAATTAAATATTGATTGCAATGACCTTATTCACACGCAGACAATTATATGTAGCAGTTTCACATGTGACAACCAAGAAAGGACTAAGGTACCAATTTCTGATGAAGATGGTTGTCCGACAATTTCGACGAAAAATGTAGTATACAAAGGGGTACAATAAAATATATGATTGCATTCGTTCGATGTTTGAGACTTCTAATTTAGGAATTTTCCGCCTTATATTGTGGCTTACCTTAACAGGTATTGCAATCTAAAGTGACTGCTTATGCCGATCCTTTACCTATTTTCTTCTTAAATATTTCACCTATAAATATTTTCTATTGTCTTTTAATAAATGCATGTCTATATCTATTCTAAAACAGACTCTATAACTACTCACTTTAGCTTTTAGATTTCGTATCTTAAATAACTATTTTCACAACTTCATGGTGTATTTACAAATGTACCGTCTATTCACAGTTACCGTGTGTATACACGTTTTAAAAACCGGTGTATATACATGGTTCGAATAAGATAAAAAGTATTAGTCAACTATAACTATGAATAAGATAAAAAAACTACTACTCAATTATAACTACTATGTATCGTCAATATAACATAACGTGAATACGTTGTCAACATCTATAAATACTTGCAATATTATGTAAAATAGATGCATACTTCTCTTTATTTCAAAATAAACATAATTAGCTATTTTTGTAGCATTGTGTAATGTGTATATGTTAAATGATGATAGATATGTCATTTTGGTTACATTAAATTTAATAACTCTAAATTGTCAATTATTAACGATTTTATTAATCACTTAATCATATTACAGTATAATTTATTATCTTGACTTATGCTTATTTATTTTCCTTTATATCTATAATAATAGGGATGATTATTATGAAGATTTAACGTCCACATAAAATTACAACCATTAAGTATTCGTGACAAATAAAAATAAAGATCTATTGTCTACATGAAATTACAACAGTATCAACTTGATCTCGATGGATGAAACACTAAAATATCGATTAAGTTGCAATGTACAAATTCAATCACAAAAATCATTATAATCTTAACCTAAGGAAATTAGTTTTGTAAGGTAAAACTGAAATATAATAATAGTAATTTAACATATAATGTGTATATGACATATTATAACAATAAATATAAACTTAATCTTACCAAATAGAGACAAAAATGAAGTTCAACAACATCACGGTCATAATTTCTCAAAGTATATCTTCAAATCTTCTTTTGATCTTCATTAATAATAATCGATTTAAATCGATTTAATAAGTTACTTCAAATATTATTTTAGTAAAAAATTCACCAAAACGCTGTTTTAAAGTGTTTGTCACCTAAGCTTAGATGGTTGACAGCACCATATTCACTTATATTTTTTTTCTTAAAGGGAAAGATGTTTTTTTATTATTTTTTTTGTATTCTTCCCTTTTCCATGAAGTGAAAGACGATTTTTTTTTCAAAAAAAAAAAATCAGAAATTTTATTGCTGTACCAACACAATTACATACATACTTATTCACACGATATAATTCCAATCCATGTATATTGCGGTTCCTAAATGAACTTGTTTTTACCAAAAATTCCCTATATTACTCTATGAATGAACTGGGTAAATTGAAGGATTTTAACCAGTAAAAAATATGTACCCATTAAATTAAATCCCTAAATATTTAGTTGTGACCATTTACTTATTTCACCATATAATTGCATAAATCTATAGAGATAAGCTATAGAGAATCAATATACAGTATCATATTGGTTATATATCTGGTAAATATTAAGTTTGAGATTATCTATATAATTTTTATTTAAGTTCGAGAATTTATTAAGTAGAACTCTTTAAGGAATGACATTTATTTGATTGGTTTATAGAAAGTTGAGTAAAATAAAAAGATTAGATTGGTTGATAGAATAGTTCTAACAAAAAAATAATAATGAAAACAAAAACAAAAGTTAACAAAATGTTCTTCTATTAATATAGAGATACTTTGAAAAAGTCTACTATATTAATGCATAAAAATAAAAATATCACTGCATTGAAAATGCATATAAAATATCACATGATACCTTTAGCACTCAAGCTCTTTGAATCCTGCTGTTTGAAATAGAAGCTGCGATGATCAAGTGACTTATGATAGTTTTTAGCATAAATTTCTCCCCAAGCTTTTTTAGTATCAAAACGGCACCTCAGCCACTCTTCTTGTTTTTGTTTCAATCGGGTAAGTATTACTGGCAGAGCAAGAGATGCATTCTTTCTTAATACATCCATCACATCATGAGCATGATCACCATATAGACGTAAGATGCATCTTAAATTTATAGCTGAACCATACAGAAGAAATCAGTGAACAAGAATGCAAGAATGGTGTACTAGGAGTTATTTTGGTCAGTAAGAGGTTGCAATTTCGATCCATGTACAAGGACGGATCTGTTACGGCTATCTTTTGTGTCTAATGGGTCAAAATGGTACAATAAATAAGGGATCAAGTGGGCTGAGAAGGTCAAACAGATTAGTAGCCCAAAGTGTTTTTTATGCATAAAACCTCTTGTCTTATTCACAAATTAGATTCTTATTATTACTATAAGTGTTGTTTGGATTTTGAAAGTAATTAAGTGATACAGAATAATCAGAATCAGACTTAACAAAAGCTGCAGGAGATAGTCTTTGGATGTACTTCTGCTGCTTGAAATTATTAAATCAGATGATCACTTGTTTGAGTGTTTGGAAATTTTTGATTATTTAAAGGAGTTACATGCATAAGGTTCCCCAGATAATTAAAATCCGTTTTGTTGTAGCTACTCCTAAACTGATTATTTGACCCCAAAATAGTCAGACAATCAGAATCAATTTCACTATACCGAAACACTAGCAGCTGACGATCTACAACTTGAAATCGTGATAATGAGATAATTACTTTCAAAACGCAAATGCCAAACTCCCCTATAGTGTTTGTAATCATATTTGACTCAATAATTATTTATTACAAATTCAAAACTTTTGGACAAAGTAACCGAAGTTACCCATTTTCACCTGTTACCCAACCAGCCGACTAGCCCATTTTGCCAACCTAGAGGGGTCACCGATCAGCTTCTTACCTGTGAAGTCTTCAATATGAACCACATTGTCTGACTTGCTGGAGTTATCATTCACCTTGTTCAACAATTCTTCCACACGTTTTGCTGTTACATTAACGGTTTCTATCAACATGTCCAACTCAAATCTGAAATATAAGAAGCAACAACCAATCAAGCTTCTGAGGAATATATCTCATGTGAAGGATTTATAGAAAAATAATAATAAGTACAAAAATCCATGGTAGACTAAAGATTATTTCTTAATCTATCGACATGTCATATAAAAAGCATCACATAGTAAGTACATATTTTGTGATCTAATACATCAAAATAACTTTCACACCTGTCATCTTCACATCTAAATAAGCTCTCTTCGTACTGGTTCTTACGCATGTGTTTGAAAGAATAATCCTCACTCCCAGAAGTAACAGACACCCAGTGATCATTCAACACCTCATAACCAATCTTTGTTCTTTGACTTGCTGACTGGATTGGGTACTGTATCAAGCAACACCCAACTTCTAAATAGATAAATATAATCAATTTAAGTAAAAAGAAAAATGTTATTGATTTAATATTCTATACATTCTTTGGCAGAAGCCGGTAACTCGGAGTGCAACATTCACAGTCAGAAAGGTCAAGTTCTTGAATTGATTTTGAGAGATACTTCTCCTTGATGGAAAGTGAAGATGGTGTAGGTCCAGATCCTGTTATAAGCAACAAGTGGCATGCAATATTGTTACATTTCTGTGAAGATAGTTCAAATTTTATAAAGTACAAGTCATGCTACAGAGTCATGCAAAAATGAATAAACATCCCCTATTGCTAGAGAATTAACTATTGAATTATATTAGAGGGGTAGTCTTGTGAAATCAGCATTGAGCTATGAGAGTTTACATGCACACTTACTCATGTAGAAAGTGACATCCATATATATGCATTATGAGATGAGATAAGATCTTATTAAATCACAGTGGAAAGAGATTCTAATCATGCACGTAATTAAGAACTTATATTAGCAATTACTTGTCTTTTCACTGCGATCTATAAACTCGTTGACTTCCTCCACAAGATCCGCGTATGCTCCAAGCAAATCATTTACCTAACAAAAATAAAAGTTTCTTAATAATTACCAAATGTATCCAGAATACCATTAACTAAATCTAAGCATGTCACACAAAGAAGTTGTGTGGTGAAGTAGTTGGTTGTCAAAGTCACAAGAAACATCGAGAGTAAAACTCTGCATATTACTCTAGATGAGTAATAATAACAATGAGACATGTCCATAATGCAACAAATTTCACTTCTGCTAAAAGCCACAAACATCGACAGTGTGGGAATACCTATACTCTTGACGTGACATTTTAACAAAACCCGCTATCTGGACCTTCTTTATAGGAAACTAATTGCAGCATGTATCAAAGACAAAAGTGACAAGTTTTGTGATAAACACACAGAAGACAAATGGTAACGGGGTCGACTAAAAGAGAATAACTCATGATTATTTAACAACAATGTAAAAAAAGAATAATAATACATAAATAAATAAATCTCTGTAGCTGCATAATGTGTATATAATTTTACCTGCGATTGCAGTTGTGATCGAGAGATATTTTCTGTGCAGTACTGGGCAATGCACTTCAAAAAGGCCTGGTAATCTTCTGAGTTACTCAATCTGTCCTTCACCTTCTCGCGAAGACATAGCATTTGTTCATGCATATCTTCTCCACATAAAAATACTTTAATAAGGAGAGATAATTATTCTGATGCACTTTTGTTCATCTTTATGAGTAAAAGATACCTTGATGAAACAGTTCAGCTACAGAGTCCTCAAGAGTACGCACAGGTTTATGTGGCGTGAAACGATGCATCCCATTACAATCTTTGTCATCTGGATGATGTTCTCTGAATTCTGTGTCTTCCGGTGTCTCTCGTTCTTTCTCACCATGCCGCCTAAGCTCTTTATCATGATCTGGATCATGCCGGTCAACACTGACTTTGCATTCAGCATGAGAAGAAATGGCTTTCTGCCAATGAATACGAATTAGTTTGGAGTAACCAAAAGAATTATTTGCTAATAATAATCAGTATAGTCCTCACATGAATATTTCATTCAAACAAAACTGCGGATACACGGAAAATTTCATCAAGAAATTTTGGTGATTCGGAGATGAATATTAGTAGGGCATATTTGCAAATAAACGGATCTATTTGACTTGTAGGAACACCAATACTAGATTGATCATAAATATATGCATCTGATATCAACCAAATAGGTGGAATAGCTACCTTTTCAGAGTTATAGTTGCTACTGGAGTGACCAGAATAATTAGACCCTACTGCTGAAGTATCATGAAAAAAATTGGTGAACTCCTTGAGCAGATCTTGCTGATCATTAAGAAGAGCAGCAACCTGAAAGACGATAGCAATGGAATGTACAAATCAAGAACCACCACGAATACACGTGAAAAGATACGACACGAGTATGTTAAGAACCAATAATAATCAACGGTCTCAATGACAAACCTCTTGGCGGACTTCCATCATTGATTTGTTTTCTTTCTTATACTTGCTCAAAGTATCGAGAAAATATTTGTACACATGGTCTTGACCTTGAAATCTCATCTGCAACAAATTTCTAGTTAAAAGAGAAGTTTCCGAATTCCGACAGAAACCAAGGTTACCATTTCGGACGAAATTGTATGCTTTTATTACCTTTATTTTGTTTACAAACAGAACAGCTTCTTCGAACTCCAAAGGTTTCTTAACATGATGTTGATCACCCTCTTGTGTGAGTCTGATCTCATATCCCTTCGGCAGAAAGGGATTGAAGCCCAAAATTAGTTCCTGATGCCCTTCAAACAATTCCTTCACCCGTGCTATGACACCTTTGGTGTTTATTCTAAGGAAATATAGTAACTATAATCACTAACATGTTTCCACACAACGATAGCAAGAAAACTGAAAAAACATCACCTTAGCCAAACCTTTGTGCCTTGAAATCTTTCATGACTTTAAGAAACTCATCATATTTTTCCTTTTTGTCTTTAAATATATCTCTAACTTTATCAAGATATGTAAGGGCATCATTAGTTGTCAACTTTGGTGAGCTGCCTTTGTCCGTCATCTGGTGCCCGGAGCTTCATAGCAGAAAATAAATCAAACAAATGAAAACATTGAACTAAACGACTACAAGCTACTTAAGTATTGGAATATCACAATAGAAGTCTGGCATTTAACCCTTGACTAATACAAAAACATATATATATATATATATATATATATAAGTGTGTGTGTGTGTGTGTGTATATATATATGTATATCTAAAAAATATAACAAGTCTCGTTATCGATCATCACTTTTGTTCCACCTAAGTCATTGTTTACCTTGAATACACACACGAAATGAGTACCCAAATAATAAGCCTTAAACATATCTCAATATAACAAGCATTATGATCAATCATCACTTTTGATCCATCTAAATCAGCAGTACCTTAAACACACAAAATTAATGACTACAAAAAGAATGATTGATTTAAACACCTACTGGTACAAATATATATATATATATATATATATATATATATATATATATATATATATATATATATATATACCTCAATTAAAAGTAATCATATTCATTGAATTTGACCATTGACAGAAATGCTACATATACTTTTAACTCCAACTGATTTACAACTGATATCAATTTTCAGAAGGAAAAAAAAAAACCCTAAGGCCACTACATAAACCTCATAATCACACACTTCTTTCAAACAATATATATATACGAAATACAGATACTTACTGTTCAGGAACAAATGGTCGCTTGAATTGAGGACTGCTGTAAACATCATCATCATCTCTAGACCGTTTCATTCCTTCAAATTTAAACAATTCAACACTTAAAACCTCCAATTAGCAATTAAACCAGAATTAAGAACATCACAATACATAAATTCAACATTTAACAAAATCTAATTCAGACAGTACAAACCTGTAAACGGATCACCGTCAACCATTCCACCTTTCCTGCGAAACAGTATCTAGCAATCGAATTGAACTAATTAACTATCTAACAATGTAAAAGACAGAATTAAAGATCGCGTTCTTCAATTTTGCTCCAATTTCACAAAATTCGAACTATTTACAAATTCTAATAATACGCATATGTCGTTGTTTGTATATGCGAACATCAATTCATATAATCTGTGTTTTAATGCACACACAGTATATATTATTATAGAGACGATGTATAGATACAATTTGGTGTATGTGTATACGCTAAAAATATATTATTGTTGTATGTAAAAAAAATGCAGTGTATGTATGTGTAAAAAAGAAAGAAGAAAGAAAGAGTAGACGGAGGGGCAGTGGTCGTCGTTCGTAAGTCATTATAAAGGATGACCGGAAACCAGTGCTGTCGGTAACTTAATTTTCAAGTGTACGTAAATGGGCTGCTGCTAGTGTTAGGGCAAAAGGAGCGAGGCGAGGGTAAAATTGTCCAACCGAAATTAAATGTATATAGGCGTGACTTTAGAGTTTTTTAAGAGACTCCTGTACTTTTGAAAAGTATTTAAGAGAAGCTTGCACCTTTAAAAATATTTTTATAAACATAATAATAATAATTTTCATTATATATAAAATTTATTTATTATTTTGTTTTTAGAGTAGGGTTCAAATGAATACAAGACTTTAAGTTGAGAATAGAAAAATGCATATGAGCCATTGGATCTTGCAAATCAAGGGTCTAGATTAATACATCATTTTAATAAAAAAAAATTAAGTTTATATCAAATTTTGAGCGGAGGGGTAGTATGGTAATTTTACCATTTAATTATTTTCATAAATTTTTTGTACGGATTATTTCAAATCAACCTCGCTCTCTCTATTGCTCAAACCCACAGAAACCCTAACAAATAAACTTCACAAATCGTCGATTTCGTGCTTCATTCATCAAATTGATACTCTAAATCAGTGTTTTCTTGTATCACGATTGTTCGAATCGTCATTCTGGCTGTGAATTATTACCGATTTCGTTTTGTGAAACCCTAAATCTCAAAACCTCATTAAAACGCAAATTATCACCGATTAAACTATGATTCCTTCGTTCTAATGGATATTCATGAAGAAATCGCACCTGCAACATCTTCAAAATCGCCTCTTCGTAAGTATATTTTAACTATTATTTTTAATTTAGTATCAGTAGTATGTAATGATGTTTTGATACTGTTTTGATGCTGGATTAGGTTTTGCAAATACCAAAATATTGAAATTAGTTTTACTATGTGTAATTGTTTACTCTTTATAATAAAGTTTGAATGTAGTGAATGTAGTTCACACCTAATTTCAATTTTGTAGTTGTATGTGTGTATGTATATGTGTAGTTGTCATCTAAAATAAAAGTATGATGAAAAAGTTAGTTAACTATGTTATTCTCATTCATGTTTTAATTTATTTTAAAGTAATTATATCAGCAAAATTGATTGTTAAAATGTGTACATTGTTATGCATGATGATATATGATTTCAGTTTCAGTTTATTCGAATGTATGTTAGTGATTATATTGTGTAGGTGTGGGATGGTGTCAAGAGGACATGATGTTTTGTGGTATGTTTGATGGTCATGGTACATGGGGACATTTTGTTGCCAAGAGATTTTGCAACTCGTTTTCCATTATCGTTGCTATGCAATTGACAAGAAATGCTACCTGAAGGCTCAATTGACCCTAATCTCGATTTGCATTCTGATACAAAACTTGATCGATTCAACCTATGGCAGAATTCGTTCATAAAGACAAGTGCTGATATTGATCAAGATCTAGAGCAATATGTTCTTAGAATACCTGGTGAGTACCTCTTAGAATATTCTTTATGGGTGGCAAGTTTTACCATTTTAAATTTTAATAAGTCTGGTCGGGGGTTGTATTTCTATTTAAATGGGTCAAGTAAAAAAAAACTAGCTGAGTTGGAAACGGGCCGAACAGGCTTAAAGTTACCCAAACCGTATATGTACACAAAAAATGAGAATATAAACAAAAAAGTCTTTGCAAGTCAACTTGTTTTGACAATTTGACCCATTACCCACTTCACGCCCTGTCTAAAAGCCACCTCTAGTATTTTTTCCATTTGATTTTAGTGGATGTCTCAGAATTAACTTATGGTGCGTGCAGAGGAGGCTGAAAGGATAATTGAATACAATGGGCATGTTTTCTGCTTAGAGGATAACCCTGGTTTGCACCGTGTGTGGCTGTCAAATGATGAATCACCTGGTCTTGCTATGTCACGTGCATTTGGTGATTATTGTAAAATAAAATTCGGAATTATTTCTGTTATTGAAGTCATACAACGACAGATAACCGGTAGAGACCAATTTATGGTTCTTGCTTCTGATGGGGTACGTTCTTGAATCCCGAAAAACTTAAAGTTGTAGATTTACTATCACATGTGATATCATTTACTATCACATGTGATAATTTACTTTATATGTATCAAGCTTTTATATGTTTTCTGTTATATATTTAGTTTATATTTCAGTATCACGTGTGGTACTAATCATTATCACATGTATTACTAGATACTATCATATGTGTTACTAGTTACTATAACGCATGTGAGTGTGGACTTGATCACGAGGGTCGTCTGCAGAATATGCAACTTATCCATTTTGCGGATCAAGTATGCAATTTGTTATTGCACGAGGAAAACACTCACAAAGATCGTGTGCACACTCTTTGTTGATCAGTTTATGCATGTTCACCCGTGGGGATTGATAGAGAAGTAAGTCAAATCTGCCATTAGAAACCACAAAAAGGAAGCCGATGATTTAGACAATGCATCAAAAGACCTTATTGAAGAAAATGTCATAGAGCCATCGTAGAAAACTAAAATTTGATAATGTTATAGATTACAAGTGTTAAGAAAGTTTGGTGTATGCTTTTGAATTGGATGGTTTGTTTATAATGTACTTATATATTTTGGTTGATGTTTTTAATTCTGAAATATATTTTGGTATCAATTACTTTCATCTTTCTAATACACTATATTCGTAAATAAAAGAGTACAAACAAGTATCACATGTCACATATTAACGGTAACATATTTGATAGTAATAGTATCACATGTGGTACTAACAAGTAACATATGTGTTAGCAACTAATAACACATGTGTTATCAACCAGCAACACATGTTGTATGAACATACTATATTTGTAAAATATCTTCAAATTCTACTAAGTCACCCACCATTACTTCATCAAGACCATGAATACGAGCAATGACATCACCTACTTGAAGTACGGTACCGGATATCAAATCAATTTGATTATTTCAAGTTATTGAAAAATTAATTTTTAACAAGGAGTATAATATGTTATTTGATGCGTGTTAAGTTGTCGTTAAAAATACAAGTTTTAAATTAAAAAGGAAATATTAAAGTTAACTTAAACACAACCAGGCAAGAATACCTGTTCGTATTATAGTATAGCTTTGGTAAGACCGAGTCGAACTCAGGGAAACGGTGTAAATTAAATTAATTAATTAAATCTAAATTACAAATTATAAATAGATAAGGGGTGCGTTTTAGTTCCGTACGAACGTAGATTTAATTGGAAACTAATAAAAACAATTAAAAACAATTATAAGATAGAAAAGATAACTAAGGATAATCAGATAGGCAAGCATGTATTTATTTATATTACTAATTTCTCGATTCAGGTTTCAGATATGTTTATGGATTGTTGATCATTTATTATGGTGATTTCAACTAAAATGGATAGCCTCCTGTTAAGGTTAATAGATCCCTAATAAACCTTACCTTAATACTAGATTCTCTTGAATACACTGAGGCGTGTTATCAACATAAGATTTATGTTATTAAAACTATCAACAGATCATTGAGATTCATTCAGTGACTTTGTGTTAACGTAAGTCTATAATTATTGGTTTTCTAATTATCACACCAATTAGGTTGTATTAATTGCTATTGGTCTTAACCTATTACCGGTTACAGTCTCAAGCCACAATTATCTAATAAATTACTTAATTGCAGATAATCAATCAACTCATACAAACGTTAGTTCTAGCCTAAGTCTTTTGACCACGTTAAGTAACAATTAATAAACACACAATCGATATGGATCTTTCAAACAAACTCAATAACCATTCATAACTCATATCAACATAAACATATAATGAAACCTTTATCTAAAAACCATTCATCTAAGTAAATACAATAAAGAATTAGTTCATAATTAAAGTAAAATAGATCAAATCTAAAAACAAGTTATTACACATTGCAAATAGAAAAGAATAAGAATCAAACCCTAATAACCGAACCAAAACTTCGTTAGGGTTGAAAACCTTCAAACTTTAGCCTCCTAGCCTCCTGATCGCCCTTAAAGTCGATCTTTAAACCCTAAAACCGAATTAAGAATTACTTAATTCGTATTATAATTGTATGTTTAAAGGTTAAGAATGGCCTCTATTTATAGATTTCAGGTCCGCGAATCCAACCGCCGGTTGGATTTTTCAACCGCCGGCTGGGTTGGATTTTTACCCGATAACCCGGATTTTGACCCGCGCGCTCGACCACCTTTCTGATTTAGGTTCAACCGCCGGTTGGATATTCCAACCGCCGGCTGAATGTGGTTCCAAAATCTTCTGCTTCACGGCTTGGGCTGGTCTTGGGCTTTCCTTCTTTGTTGGGCCTCCACTTATATTAATCCGTTTTTCTTACTTAATTTTGGCCCAATAACTTTATTTTCTTTGGATTCCTTTTCTTTTAAAGCCCAATCTTCTTGGTCTTGATTCTTCTCTTTTTTTTCTTCACTTTTCAGCTTATTTTCGTTCCTTTTCTTTATTTTTTTATTTTAAGTATGTCTTTGCAAATATAAACGAAATCAGTAGCAGATATAAATAAATTGCAATAAAAAAGCTTAAAAATAAGGGAATATTATTATATAAATATGACATTATTTGATGCTATCATTATTCAAAGTTAAACAAATATTAAATGTTTTCAAGTGATAAAATCCAGTATCACATGTGATACATGTTGAATCACATGTGGTGAGGTTGAATGTTGGATGTTGAAGCCTCGAAATCCGTCTTTATGTTCTTCAACTTTTGCACGTAATCAGCTAGCTTATGTTGATCACATTTTATCAACTTCATGCAATTATGAAAAAAAAAGTATTTGCATGTGATAGTAATTTACCAACCAGTATCTTAGTCTTAACACACTTGTAGTAAAATTTATTACATGTGGTAGCCTTTCTTGTTCATAACACACACGATATTTGTAAACAAACGACTACAGAAAAGTATCACATGTCACATATTAATAGTAACAAAGTTGATAGTAATAGTATCACATGTGGTACTAACCACTAACACAAGTGGTACTAACCAGTAACACATGTGTTAGCAACAAGTAACACATGTGGTACTAACTGAATCATATGAATTCACTGAGTACTGATCTTCGTGTGAACTAGAGAATTTGTGAATTAGTTGTAAGTACCATCACTTAGTATTCAAATATTCTTACTTCACTACACTGAATGTTTTTCTTAAAGAACATATTTGTTTTTTTTTATTGTATCAATCTATGTTTGTGAAACATTTGACTGCGTTTGGGCACCCCGCGTCTCAGAAACTCAGAAAAAGAGAGAGGACATCAGTAATGGGTTTTAAGTGGAAGATGCATGAAAATGTTCAGGATTGTGGTATGTTTGCAATGATGCAGATGGAGGACTACACCGGTCAACCTCTTAGTAAATGGGATTGTGGCCTGGATATCGAGGGGCGTGTGCAAGGAATGCAACTTATCCGTTTCCTTAGATCATTTGTAATGATGTACAACATTTTTTTAGCTGATGTGTTTTATTGTTTTTTGAAATGCTTGTGTTTTTTTTATTTTTAAGCTAAGCTTGTTTATAATTTAAGTCTGTTTTTAATCTTAGAATTGTTTTTTAGTAACAGTTGTGTTAGCAATCATTAACATATGTGGTATTAAACCAGTAACACATGTGTTATCAACCAGTAACACATGTGTTATGAAACATACTATATTTTTTTGGGTTATAATGCCTTTTTAATTTAGATCCATTTTTAGATTTTGCTAAATCGTTGTAAGTTAGTTATATATTAGATCATGTTTGTGCTGATGTACAATCATGCACTATTTACTAACACTCGTGATAGTAACCAGTATCACAAGTGATTGAAATTTACTAACATATATGATACTTTAAAGTAGTATCACATGTGGTAGCAACCAGTAGTTTGATCTTAACACACATACAAAGTAAAATTTATTACTATATTTGTAAATAACATAGAACAAACAAGTGATACTTATTTTATAAACTATCAAAAATAAGCCAAATATTATCACACATGATACTAATAACTATAACATGTGTTACAATGAGTTGGAAGAAAGATAATAAGTGCTTATTACCCAACATATGGCTTTATCTCATTCGGGACTTCAGGTACCCAGTGTGTAGTTCCACCGGGTGTTTCAATCTCATTTGAAAACGTATTGAATGGTTTTTGGTATAATCGTTGATCCTGTAAAAGAGTTTTTAACAACATAAAATTTTGTAACTAGTAACACATGTGATAGTAACTAGTAACACATGTGATAATAAACTATTAATACATGTGATAGTAGTAGATATCATGTCACTGTCACATTTTTTAGTTAGATGATATGTTTTCTTCTAACAAATCACAGGACACTCCATGTGGTACAGTATTGTATAAACAAGCATAAAGGAGCCACATATCATTACACGTGATACTAATAACTATAACATGTGTTATCAAAGCACTAATTACTTGTAGCCTCTCCATTATTCTGTTGTTCCACATCAGTAGCTTTACATTCCTCTATTACATCCATCTCTTTTGTTCTGCACCATAATACGTTTTCGATTTATCAGGTATCACATGTGTTACTAAATCGCAATTCAATAGCTGTAAGTTGTTTTCAACCGTTTTTGATGAAATTTAACAACTGAACCATAGATTACTGATCTTCATTCGTTACTATTATCACATATGATACCACACTAATTTTGTTGTGATTCAATTGAACATAGTTTCATGATCGTCGTACAATTGCGCATTTTTATTCTGAATCGAATGAAAATTGATTAATGAATTAATAGGAATCAGTTTACAATTGCGTTTTTGTTAACCAAATCGTAAATAGAAGAACTTTTTTTAAAGAGAAACACTCTCCAACCCACATTATCCTTTGAATAGAATTAGAAGAAAGAAATTAGGGTTCCATTCCGAAATCGAAGTCACCGTGGTGCCAAAACTAATTCAGGTATTATCTTCATCTTCATATCATATATGTCTGATTTTGTGTGTGCTGATTGTACTTGTTTTAGTGAGTAACTTTATTAATCAATTACAATATCAGTATATTAGGGTCTATGTATGGAAATAAGATCGACAGTAACTTGTAATTTTCCATTTGAATAACTGCTATCAAGGTTGTAAAACTCGCTAGGCGCTAGTCGAGCGGTGGGGGACCTTGTAGCTAGTAATCGGTCTACGCGGGGACTAGTCGGATTGGAATTTTTCATATATAAATAACATATTTTCAAAATCATATGTCTAGAAACATAAACATAGTAGACTAGAAACATAAATATATTGTTTAGAAACATAAACATAAACATTCGAATACTTCACACATATAATTATTAGTTATTAGATTCACGTTTCATTCTCATCTTGTCCATATAGTACAATGATTTGAACTCCGTCGGAATCTTAGTCAACCTCATCCTCATCTACTTCCTTCTCACTTGCCGAATCGAATTTTTCCTCAAATAGTTCTCTCGTTCTAGCACCTATTGTCTCAGAAGATCCCGCGTCATGTTCATCTAAAATCCAATCTTGAGCCTCGCTTGTGTGTGGAATAGAAGTGATGGTCCATGTCTTATCTTCCAAAGCCCTGACTTATTTAACAAAAAAAAAAAAGTCGACCGATTTTGACCGACTAGTCCCCGATTTTTATCGATTTTGACCGTTGACCGACTAATTACTCCGACTACCTGCTTGGCGCATCGGACTACTCCCGATCACCGATTAGTCGGCCGCCTAGGCCGATTTTTACCACTGACTGTATATACATTAGCAGACTGTTTTGTGTCATTGTGAAGGATTTTCATGTTGGTACAACTCATAATCAGAGTTCTTAATCTGCATTTGTTTCCATTTCCTTATGTATTTACATAAAAATATAAATATTTTTTCGGATCAGATTCCCTGCTGTTCTTTGGCTCTTCATCATTGTTACCTGATTAGGTTAAGCTTAGTTTGTTTATTGTATCAGTATCTGATTTCACTGGTGATTGTGTATACAAATCGATTCTCATTTCAAATTTATACGAGAATCAAATTTATACCACTGATGAAGTATCAATTGGTGGTCACAGGGTGTCAAAGTTGAAAACGAGATAATGTTGAATTAGTATTAATATCAATATAACTAACAATTCTTTTAAATGCAGGATCCTCCTTTTCAGTTATCATGTTACGTCTGGTTCGTAAATACTCTACCTCGGTGGTTGGTTGCTTGACCCCACAGCCTTTTCTGAATTGTTTTGTACGTGTCTATCACTTATTTTGTTTTTGATTTTTCGTTGCATTATATAATCTAATTACTCCTTTGTCTCCTGACAGCGAGCTGCAGAAATCCATAAGAGTTTTTTTTTTAGAATGGGATTGAATAAGTATTTTAATTTTGCCAAATAGCAGCTTTTTACAGGTTTGGATGATTTGATATAGCTTTTCGCTTTTCAAATATTGATTATATGTGAAGGATTTGTGTTTTTGAGTTTAAGTTATCCAATATTTATTTGTTTTTAGTGTTAATGTTAACTGAATATGATAACTGCTTAATGTTATCAGTTTGCCGTGTGTCGAATTTATTTGGTATACGTACATTGTATAGATTTGCTTATATTGATGTTTAGTGGTAGTATCAGATGTATGAGTAATTATGTGTAATGAAGCAATATGGTTTCATTTCATATGGCGAGGCATACTTCCAGATGAAAGTAGTATGAATCCATATCCAAATTGGTGGTATGTAATCATATTATATACATTATATTACTTCGTATAGACAAATATGGATACTCAAGAAACGGTGCAAACATATTATTTATTAAAGTTAATGAAGACCAGTATACATAACACAAATCGTGGTGCTACTGACTAAGCCTAGGTTAATTTATAGAGCAATGACATTTAGGACTAATATCAACCTAAAAAACAGTCTAATCTAATCACTTATGAATAAATAAATTTATATATGTCACCAAAAACATTAGTATAAAAAGGAATGGTGTTTTATAAATGTTAATAACAATCTGTGAAGAAGAAAAGTAACATGTGCACATCAATGGATCTCAGAGGGAACAAATTATTCCACTACTCCTACCTTATAAACCTTGCAACATCACCTTAAAGACAACATATGCAGTATGGTTAGTAACGTGACTGTCTTTGTATAAACAAGGACATTCAAATCATTTTGACTCTTGACGATGAATCACATTGGCTTTGAAAAATGCCAGAGTTCACCTTGAATGTGTTTTCACATGTTAAGAAACCCGCCCATTATGTCACCTTTTGTTCATAGTCACAGACGTTCCTTTTTAGCGCATCAGATCCAAACAAATATTTAGGATGAAGAACATATTATCATGGTTCACCTCCAATCGTGTGATTCTTGAGAATTAGGGCTCTGTTTGTGCTTCTTTCACTTGAATCCCTGAGGAAATCATCGTTAACCTTGCTTGTAGCCTAATATTGGATATCGTCATTCTCTTTTTGTCACATACAAAAGAAACATTAGGTAAAACAACCGTGCTTCGATTAACTTCAGAGATAACTTTAAGTAAATCTACAAGTTGAAGCAAATAAATAAATTCTCAAATCATATAAAGATGTGGTATAACTGATCCTACTAAATAATCATTTAGAAGAATGCTAACCTCTCTGTCATCTAATAAGCTATTAGCTTAGGTAAACAATAAAGATCAGTCTTAACACTCAATCTCATTTAATTCACGTCTGAATCTACACAAGCAACAATGTGTCAGCTAATTATTAACCAATCTAACTATTAACCAACACTAGAGAACACCTTTATGACGGCAGTCAAAACTTAGGAGTGTTATTTATTATGTATCAAAGGGTAGGGTTGGTTCGACCCACAAGCTTTATTTACTTTTTTGTAGCTTTAAGAATAGATAATTTGCCGAAACTGAATACATCTATATACCATAAATATGATAAATTAACAATTCATGTAACGAAAGCAGTTTTAGAGGGCTCTGCACTTTACTTAGAGGTGACAATTTCAATCCATTTTAGTATTATTGGGCCGATTCAAGTTTTGGTTTGTCAATGGAATGCCCACCCAAGCTTGGATTTATACACCAGGCTATTCATGAGCAACGGATTATTACCTAAGAAAGAAACATATGAATTTATTAAATGAATATATTTTCTTTCCAAATTTGTATAATGAGTTATCCGGGCCATTGTGCATAAATGTAAATTCAGACACTTCATAATTTTGACAATCACATGGATGTGGGCATGGTAGCATACATGACCAAAAGTTAATCATACATACGCATACTAAGTATACTACAACTAATCAAATCATGACAAAATATATAAGTAATAAACAATAAGAGATGAGATGGGAAGATATATGAATATCAAAATTCAGTTTTGCGTTAATCACTAACCTCATTAGAGCATGAAAACATAGAATGTTTGTCCTGGATTTTCATTACCTGCTCCTGCCATATCTGCAATCGGTCAGCTTGAGCTTCATTTTCCTCTTCTAGATCTAGATTTCTTCTCCAATTCACTCTACTTAACAGTAATCAAATGAATACTTCAGATAAAATGGTACTCGTGGCAATGTATTTTGCAGTATCACGAGGAACTAAAACAGTGCATTCTGGAAAAGTCCCTGGTGTTGTAATTGTTGCTATTGCGGTGAGATTTTTTCTTTTTTTAAATAATTTTAAAGCTTTATTTTCCACTCTAATGCATATTTACCCTTGAATCAATTTCAGGAGAAAGGAAATAAAAAAGGAAGAGTTGTGTGATTTTGAATCAATATCAAAATCACAGAGGAAAAACTTGTAACTAAACAACTTGTTGTAGGATGCTTGAATCTGAACTTGAAAGTTAATGCATATGGCCTTTTCCAAGGAAGATCAAAAAATCCCAAGGTATGTGGAATTTATTTTTCTAAGAGTTTTTTTGTCTTAAATTTGAAACCTGTTCGGCTTAATTAGTGATGTCTAAATCTGAGTTACTTTAAGACTGTTTTTACAAATTGAATAATATATGAATTTTATATTTGCTTTTGCAACTGATATTGTATTGTTGAACATAAATTTATTTGCAAAATAAACGTAAGTAGCTCCTTCAAATGACAAAATAAAATTACGATCACTAAAAGGAAAATCCACGTTAGTCCATTACCTCTGTATTTAGTTATGTTTGTCAGACTTTATGTTTATATATAGGATTCGTTGATGTTTGATTATCAGTGGCCACTTGATCGGTCGCGATTTGATGATGCTTTAGTGGATAAAGTGGCGGTTCATGGAGAATTCTAGAAAACTGAGTGTTAACTATTAAGACTGATCTTTATTGTTTACCTAAGCTAATAGCTTATTAGCTGATAGAGAGGTTGCATTCTTCTAAATGATTATTTAGTAGGATCAGTTATACCACATCTTTACTTGATTCACGCATATATAAGAATTTAATAAAATAAAAGTTTGATATACACACGTAATAGCAACATGTGACAAGTTTGGATACATTGTAATGCATCTGGCTCGAATTACATATTTGAAGTGCTTATAAATTACATCATCTTTTCTAGCCAAAATGTATTTTCTAGCGTTTGAAAACAATATATATTTTAGCTTACTTCAACGAGAACTTAACTTTTCCTTTAAAACTAGGTGCAGCGCTTATAACTTGAATGCACAACACTTTTACGATAGGCAAATCCCAAACACACATGTTGATCAAATGAGATATTTAGTAGCTATAGTTTTTGGTCTATGAAATATATTTCCTAGCTACTAAAACGTCACATTAGTTTGGTTTCAATATTCTTAGACGTATTCTATCACAACTTTGTCCTGCTTGGTAACAAGTATAGCCACAAATTAAGGTTAACATGAGGTAAAATCAAATAGATGGAACTTACTTGAATGTTCTAGCTTGAAACATTGAAACACTTCAATCATTTTTAGAATGACAAGATACCTGAAAAACAAATTAATTCAACAAAAACTCCAAAAAGAAGGTAAATCTATCAAGCATTCTAAACGAAGAGGGTGCTTGAGATGAAAATTTTGATTATAAGAAACTAAGACACGTTTGGTTCGCAAAATATTTTTGATGAAAATGGAATTCATCAAAGGAATTGGAATTGTTGGTGCATTTTGTGACCGTCGCTATGCAATTCACGTACGAGCCTAGAGCCCACGAACACACGAGCCTAGAACCCATGAACATAAGCTGTCAAGGTGGGCCAGCGAACTTGTGTATGTTCGCTAAGCCCAAGCCCACGAACTTAACAGGAATAAATAGAATGTTCAACTAGGGTTTTGGGCATGGATTGAAAACGAACAGCAGGGCAGAAAATAGGTGTGCGGTTGTGGTTTCAAGGAAGAAAACGGACGCAGCGTTTGGTTCGAGCGGGAGAAGAAATAGATATGAAATAGCCATATCCTAGTCTAGTCCCGTGTATATTTATTGATACTGTAATCCTTTGATTAATGCGTAAATGAATAGTTTGGATATGTAATTTATGTATTAATGTTCGTCTATTGTTTGCGTATTCGGTTATTCGTTTGTTAATCTCATAATCTAGTCTAGGAAGATTCCACATTCTTAGACATGATACGGATCTCGTATATGTTCCTAACAAATAAAGGGAACTAACAGGAATTTCAAGAAATTTAGGTCCTTTGAGTGGGAAAATTTGGTGAATTCCAATTCAATTCAATTTTGAACCAAACATCCTTATAAAATGAAATTGAGATTCCAAGTTCATGAAAATCTGAGAACTAAACGCAACGTAAAGGTTTTTGAGTGAGGATATGGTAAACGCTATAATTCGACTATGTACTCTTCATTTTATTCCGAGTTAAGCAACTTGCCAATGAACGCATGCATGAGTCTCTTTTGGCATATTTTATTGAAGTAAACGCTATAAATTAGCTATCTACTCTTCATTTTGTTCTGAGGTAAACAACTTACCAATTCTAGTTGAAAGCTTAGTCATTGTCAAATAATCGCCTAGTCAGCTTTTCCAAACAGTGATTAGTAAAATCATGGTTAGTCAAGCTCTTGACAAGAAATTTAATTTACCGATTCGTTACAAGCATTGGTATAAAATGAGTAAGTTGCTTAGTTTTAGACAAAATGAAGAGTAGATGGTCAATTTATATTATATGAGAAAATTAGAGTGGGAGAGGCAAACCGTCACTATTCAAGTAGTGGGAGGGGACAACCTAGTCAGCTTCAATGTTTTTTCTCAGTGTTCAACTAAACACCGAGCACAAGGACAACAACTTCATATGCTCTAATAGAAAACTTACAATTAGTAAGCATAGGTCATGCTTTGATGATGGATCTTGTTGTCGTAGATCAAAATTATTTTCATATAAACATCCCCTTCTTCATTAATTCTTGTATAGCCTGAAATTTTACCAATTCCAACCATCCCATGAGTCCTAAGAGTTATCTTAAATTATTTATAGGAAACCCATTAACGATGTCATCAATTAAGAATTTTCAATTAGTCAATTAGATCCCTCAATTTTATAATATTTTAAAAATAAAACCTCTTAAACTTTTAATTTTAATTTAAATAACAATAATTGTTATTATTATATTAAATAAATTAAAACAAACAAAAAGTAAACATAAAAACAAAAAGTGGTTGATAAAAATTCAATAATCATAATAAATTAACATTTTGAATTATTTTATTTCTTCTTTTAGTTACTAAATAATAATATTTAATTATTACTTTCTCAAACGTAATAAAATTTAAACGAAAGAAAATAACATTAAATAAATTAAACTACAACTACAAAATTTAATTTATGAAAACTAATATAACTAAAATTTTTTTAATTTATCACATATCATACAAGGATTCTATCAAATTTTATGAAAGAAAAATACAAATCTATCGAGCCGTGTATATACACGGGTTTTAGGACTAGTGATACATATAAGATGGATTCAAACATTTTCAAGGTCAAGTAATCTTTTTCAACATATAACTTTTTATGCTCTAGAATTTATTTTAATATAGATTCATGACCGTAGAGAACTTCATAAATTCCAATAGAAAGGAGAGAGTTGGGTCTTTAAGTTTGTAGTGATATCTACAAACTATGAGAGTTTACCTTTACTTAGTTTGACTTCACTAGTTATATGAGTCTCTTTTAGGTAATAAAATTAGCTTGGACAACTGCAAATTATATAAATGTACCTAAAAAATTCCGGAACCTCATGAAACTTTTGAAAGCTTTCGATCCATCTTGTCTCAATGTGTAGTAGTTGCTAATGAGCTGTTAAAAAATCCGAAAATAAATTAAAAGATTGATATCGATATACATGATAGCAAAATGCATGTATACTAGTTTAGAACTAGAGTGGTGCTTATTTATTCAATGCACTTTCAAAAATAAGCACTTCAATAAAATTTCGTGATATTCAACAGATTTTTAAAATGTATATCTTGGACTTGTTCTAAAGGATACAGTAAACATGTTTTCAAGATAAAAAGATAGTTTTTAATTATTCACGTCAACCCCATAGGTATTTGTGAATTTTTTAAGGGTGTGATTTGTGAATTTTTCGAATTCACAAATCACACCCTTAAAAGATAGTTTTTAATTTTCAAATGAATCATTAAGGGTGTGATTTGTGAATTTTTCGAATTATAGCGTGTTGCTGTTATGTAATTCAAAGGTGTGTAGATAGTTTGTGTTGAAATAGTGTCCGAGCAAGCTTATTTTAAGCAAATATTTGGTGAGGTTTGTTGTGTCAATCTATATATTCTTATGTTAACACTTGGGATTAAAAAGCAACAGAAGGCTAACGATGCAAAGAAAATATAACTAAGCTTCAAGCACTGGCTTATAATTAAGCTTATTAGTGTGAAGACGAGAACATGGTTTACTCTGCCAAAATATCAATCAACAATATATTTGTAAAGTGGCACCTAAAACATAAGATCGGTGGATATGTGACCCCCATTTGTGTTGAGCCGCTGAGGAAGAGGATGAACAATTTCACTTAGTTAAGGAAAAAAAAAAAAAATATATATATATATATATATATATATATATATTTTCCTTAACTAAGTGAAATTGTTCATCCTCTTCCTCAGCGGCTCCAAATTCACCCTGATAAAACATACGCATAGAAAATTCTAACATATGCTAAAAAAGTGTGTTGCTGTTCATAAGCACTTAAAAAATGCTTTCCCAAACTGACTTAAATAAGTTATTATGAGGGTTTCTCTTTTCAATATACTCATAAATTATAAATTGCTTAATGTGTACATTGTATCTATAAATATTATTTTTGTTAAATTATTTACCATATTTATGATGTAGCAGGAGGTGTTGCTTAAAACAACTTTTATTTCGAGATCCCATGTTTTAAATTGTAGTTCTTGCTATTGTAAATCATTGAATCTGTGAATAGTAATAAATTTAATTTATATTGCTTTTATTAATAATTTTAGGGGTTAGTCTCTGGGATGCATCCAACTTTTATTCGATATTTATTGTGTGTATTCAACTTAGGTTTGTTATTTTCAATGCATCCGACTTTAAAAAATGTGTGTTTTAATGTATTATTTAGTACTTTTGATGATGTGTCAACCCCTACGGATGCCACGTGGCATCTTAAACAGATGACACATCATCAAAATACATTAAAACGCACATTTTTAAAAGTTGGATGCATTGAAAATAGCACCCACAATAGACATCGAGTACAAGTTGAATGCATTCCCAGACACTAATCCCATAATTCTAAAAGGTGTGATGCTCGGGTAATTTGCTACTATATATAAATTGTGTATCACATAACATCACTTGTTTTCAATATATGTAATTAGTTATTATAGCATCTCAATGTTGGCTTCAATATATATATATATATATATATATATATATATATATATATATATATATATATATATATATATATACTCATTTATGACCTAGGCTGTAAAGGCAAGTTTGATGATATTGGGTGTTAGACATCGTTCAATTCATTTATGTATGTATATATATATATGTATATGTATAAATTAGGAGTATAAGCGGTAAGATGAGCGCCAAGATTCACTAAATGGGCCTGATTGTTATCCTTCAATCAATATCACAGTAGGCTTATAACTACAAGAGGCTTTTTTAGCACAAGGTTTTAACCAAATTGTTAACAAGCCACTGGCCCATTTTTATAAACCAAAATGTTTAACAAGCCCAATTGCTCCATTGTTTCTAGCAGGCCTAGTTTTTTTGTGAATCAACATCATAAAGTTGATGTGTCATCTTCTTAAATAGGTTTTGATGCTGATATGTTAACTTGTAATCTTAAGGATGATATCATAAATATATAATATTGAGGTTTTTAAATGGGTTAAAATATTATTAAAATTAATTTTGTTAGTATTTATTATTTTGAACTTCCTGTTTCCTGTTTGAAAAAAGGAGAGCCATATCGATATGTTAAAACGTACACAAGAAGCTTTAAGGTAATTGGTTTATCACTATCTGCCATTTTCAGGAGCATGCTTAAATGGGAATCACTATTTTTTCAAATTGATTTCCCTAGCAGATTTTCTTCTCTCCATTTTATTTTTTCCTTGGTATTCCATCCTTTAACTTTTGAAATCATATCTCTATCTAGATCTTCTTCCTCTTCAATTTATTTCTCTTGACATTCCATCTTCCTGGTCATATCATTTTCTACTTTCAATTTTTAGGGTGTTTACCCTTCACCATTTGTGGGTTTTGGTTTTACGTATATTCTTATCTCTAATGTTATCTTTCATCAATTTAACTTTTGCAGGTTATGAATCCCGATTATAAAGAAATGTGTGAGATGAACACCAAATTTTTGATAAAATGTTGTCAGAGGTTGAAGGAAGATGAACAAACATAGGCTTCCTTATAAAACCTTAACATAAATAAATGATTACCAGGATGTTCAATCTGAACTTGAACCTTTATGAATAGCGAGTAATGGAAGCTTGGTTTGCTGCAGATTTAGATATGATATCTATAAAATTTGTGATGAGGTTAGTCATATGCTAATTATTTTTGAATTTAGATTGAAATTTTGCTGAGTTTTTGAGTTTGATTTCATTAATAGTTTGGATATATTACATATATATTTGAGTTTATCAAAGTTATGATGTGATTTTGCTAAGAAGTCATATGCACACTCTACCGATGAGGCAAAACATGACGAAATGCAATTATAGGGTGCCAAACACTCTTTGACTTTGTAAATTGTCAGGTTTGTTTCGTTTAAAGATTCTTGAAGTATGGAACCATAAAGACCAACTGCATCCTAAGGTATGAGCTGCAATTTGCTTTGGTTTCACCATTCTATCATGTTATCTATGCTTGAAATTTTTTGTTTGTTGTTTTCCCTATAGTACTTAATTATTGATCACGCTATTTGTGGTTCAGTAATCTTCTATATATATTAAAGACGTAATAAGTTATGAGGTAACACAAAAAATTTATCTTCATGGATGCACACTATGTGTTTGATGAAATGATAAAGATAATATTAGTTATATAGATATTTTGTTGACTTTGAAATTTAGAGCTAATTAAGCAAGTGCCAAAGAGCAAGGGTGTCAAGTATTGAAGAAAAATAATATTTTGATTAGTTAATAAGTAAGCTTGAAATTTTGCAATTGTTGAAATGGGGATTATGTCACTTTTTTGGGTGTTCATCTTCATCTTCACTACAAAACAAAATGAAGAGTAGATATTTCTTATTATATAGTAATTGTTTCTAATCTATCATCCTTAGGTATTTTTGACACATTAATCAGATTACTTTTGATAATTTTTAAGTAGATTATCTCATATTTTAAGTAGCTTTGATGAAGTTAAGTAGCTTTTTGTTCAGTTTCTAATTATATATGCACATTTGTATGCACATTTAAGCAGCTAGAAAAGAGATGCTTCGAAAGTTTATATTAGAACTTAAAATGTTTAAGTGGCTAAAATGTTGAAGCTAGATGCTGCTTTTTCACTATTAATTTGAGGCTGGTTCTGGAATCATTTGCTGCTAGGTTGTTACTATCTGACGTACCTGGATGGAGATTAGTTACAGAGACTAACATGACTTTTACAATGCACGAATGGTGTGAAGGAGTTAGGCGGAGTTATACAAAATATATTTTTGATCAAGGTATTCGTGCTCAACATTCTTCTTAATTATATTCATACACGTGATAGAGAGCTCAATGTTCAAGGGATTGACCCTTTCATCAAAATATGTTCATCTTTGTTTTTCTTGCTTATTAACATATCATGATACCTTATTCGTTCTCATATTTTACTTTGATTTCTTTTTTAAGCAGATGAATTTTCTCGCGATATCGACCCTAAGAAATTAGAGGTTAGTTTTTATTATTCATGTCTTTTAATTCGGGTAGGTTTTGTAGGGATGATTTTATTGTTCATTTCCTTCTAAACTATTGTTTTACCCGTTAGAGGTAATAAAAAGCCTAGATGAACCCATTAATATGATGGGTCAATATTGCCACTCTAAAAAATAGATTATGTCGAATAAGAAGGAAATGATAAGTTTCATACTTTGCATCTTTTTTGTTAGTTGGCTCAATCTGAAAGAGAAAGGACTTGATTGTTGTTGCAGCCTCATTGAAGAGGAGCATGGTCATGCAATATTGTTTGAGTTTGGTTTTCTCAAGTCTTGGTGTAATAATATAATTTATTACAGTAATTGTTACAGGTTTTGATTTGATTTGTTTTACGTAGTACACTGTTTTTGTTTTGCTGCTCACATGTGTATAAATGAAACTTTGCTTATGAAATTGCTTGAATACACTTTTGAGGATGTGGTCGAAGCAGTCGTACAAGTTTCTTTGTTCATATATATTTTTGCCCTTTATAAAGTTGGGGTTTCAAGAATTTTGGTTAAACTTTATGTGAACTATTTATTCTTAATAAAAGGTGTCTACTGTCAAATGGTCAAAAGATGTACACTCTTATGATGATATCTTGAGCGTTCATTATGAAAGATAAATAAATACACTAATTGAAATACGACCTTTTAATATTTTAACAAAAAATTATATTTATATTTTTCATTATAGTATCTATCTATTTGTATATATTATTACTATACAAAATAATCAGCTTCAACGTTGTAATTAATCCGGTTATTATTTCTTTTGCTTCAAATCTTTTTCTTTTTTGGCATTTAGATACGGAGTATAATTTAAAAAACACAATAGTCCGAAATGAATGTTATATATCATGAGTAAATATTTGTATCATCACTTAAATGGGTACAAAATAAAATAATACCAAATAATATTTTAGAAAACTTAATATTAACATTTATTGTAGTTACCAATAAATTCTCAAATAATCTTATAACTTAAGTTTTTCGTCGAACCTGTGTTATCACGGGTCATAAAACTAGTATTTATATATTAAAAGGGGATTGATGCTGACGTCATTTAACTGCATTCCCCCAATCATGAGTTGTGATGTTGCTTACGTGGGTGAATGTGGTGAAAGAAATTTTCTCCATTTTTTGAATTTTGTTAATTTTAAAAATGGTATGTTAATCTCAAAAAAAGTGAGTGTAATGATTGAGATTGTATGGGTTTGTAATGCAAGTTATCGACATGCAAAATGTCGATTGCAACTTTCAAGACATGCAAAATGTTCTTTTTATTAAAACTCTAAAACTTACCTTGTAAGCTTAATTTTTACTGGCTTACCTAATATGAATATCAAACTCTCCACTCTTATTGGGTTCTCTGATGTACCACCGCCCAAAAAATACAAGCTCACACATATTTCTTTCTTAAAACTTTAAAATGTATTATATACTCTTTCAATTTGATTGGTCCTCTCCCAACCAAATATTACGCCTGCTCTCTTTCTCCACGCCACCTCTCAAGATTGATTATCTTTCTTTTCTTCTTCATCAACATCTTTCTTCATTAATTCTTTTTCCCTACAGATACCAATTTCAGTTTTCATCTTCAATTTCTTTTGTTTTCTTCTAGATGTTAACAAAAATAGGGAGTAACATCCTGGTAAGCTTTTATCATTTGTGTTAGGGTTTTGTTAGGTTTATGGTGTATTTCAATTTCAGTGTCAATCTTAGGCTTTTTTTTTATTTCCTTTCACCGCGATTTTCAGCAATGGAACCTATGTTGGTTCACCCTCCTTTAAGCTCTGCAAATCGATTTTCTCACAAGTAACTCACTTTTTTCGTACTTTGATTTTTTGTTACATTTATGTTTGCAAATCGATTTTTTTTCACATGTAACTCAATTTTTCCTACAAATTCATGTTTTTGGAACTAATGTATCTCTTAATTGTTTGACCCACTTTATGAGCAATAACCTTCTCGGTCCATCGTTTTTGCTTTTTGATCATGATAATCTAACTGTTTGATTTATAAATCTATATTTTTCCTTGATTCTTCATCTGTGTAGCTGATGGTGGTGATGGTTCTAGCAACTAAGCTCATGACGAAAGCAAAAAATGGTATGTTCTATTTTTCATTCATTAAAAGGTTACAATCTGCTCACTAGGGTTTTGGTTTGTTATTGTGTGTTATGGTTTTGAATATGTTTTGAATATGTATTTTGAAAGTTTTAACATGTGAAGTTGTATTTCATTTGCTTTATGAATCTTGAAAATATATTTTAAAACTGTATGAATTCATAAAGCTTACCCATACATATATCATACCGAAAGTCATTGTTTTTTGATGATCTTCTAATTGCAACTGTATGTATAATAGGGATACGAGTTGACTAAAACTACCAGGGCTGTTTTGGTGGAGAGTCCAACTATGGGTCCTAAACACTTGGGTTCAGCCGGAAGGCTTAGTGTGGATACGGGTAAGCCTCTCCTGCCTAAGCAGATGGTTGAAATATGGGTTCGAGGAGCTAACCAAGGATGGGGTCATTCTATTTCATTGTATTGTATGTATATAATTCATTTGATCAAGTTTGCGATCTGAAAGGTATTTGCACATTTCATAGTGGTTTTCTTTGAGTGGATTTATCAAGTCTCATATGGGTATTCATTATACTATCCGATGGGTCATGTTTGATTTTTTTTTTTTTTTTTGTGTTAGTTCAAAGTGGTACTGGTTTTATAGAAAGTGTCATTTTGGTTTCTTGTCATATGAAAATAAAGTGCCTGATGTCTCGGATTTTGGAAGTGTTGTGTGATTTTATCTGTCTCATGGAATGTTTTATAAATGTTATTTTGTATTTATTTGAAATTTGAGATAACTGATTAGATATGCTATGGGGATCAAGACTATTTTATTGAAGTAGAAATTTAAAGAACTGGAATTGTGGTTTCAAAGTTATAAAATTGGAAATCGAATGCACATACAAATTGACTCCTAAAAGTTAAACATCAATTTTGAAGCAATTTAGAAATGGGAGATTAAATGGATGTTGTTGATGCAAAGATAGGCCATCGAAAAGTGAACTACAGAGGTAATTTTGTCACGTTTGGTCATAGTTTTGGTAACTAAATGAATTATAAAGTTGTTGCCTATTCTTATGACTTTTATAAATCATACGAGCTTAAAATCGTTTGAATAATTAGTGGTGTAGTCAAATCTGCAACAATTATCACACTACTTTTTTTTAATCTAAATTGTTGTTTTACGTTGTATTTTCACTTTGATTAAATGCTCTTTGAAAAGTCTTTGTGAGATAGAAGTATAGAACTATAAGGATACTTTTAGAAGTTGAATTTAGACTTTGTAATTATTAATTAATCCTTGGCTCTTTAGTTTTTCCAAGCTTTCAAAGTCATATACAAAATAGATACAAAATGGTATAAACACTTATAAGTATTTACAACTAATACTTTATATCAACTTATGTCAAACGATATATTATTTTTTTTGGTGAAACCCATGCAAAATAGTTATAAAATGGAACCGGTGTTCAAAAATGTCTATTAAATGTAATAATACAAGATCTATTACATAAAAACTCATTACATCTAGTTACAAAATTTATTAAATAATTTTATAATATTTTTTTTTGAAACCTGTGTAATCACGAGTCAATAATCTAGTTTACCCGAAAGTATGAAAAATGAAACCAATAGCAGAGTAACATGTGGCCCGTTCAACTTCTCTCCAATGATTTTTTTCTTCTTTGTTCCTCTCTTTTTTTTTTACAAATTTTTTACTTCCCTTTTTTTCGAACCTTTATATAAAAAAATTAAATTCACTTTTGTATATTTTTTTAATATTTTTTAACATTTAATTTAACAGTTTAAACTTATTTTAATATTTTCAATTTTTTTTCTGTAGTTTTTCTTCTTTAACGCATTTAAGATATTTTAAACTTGATTTTATATTTTTTGCACTTCTTCATTTAAATTTTATTTAAAATTATTTAAACATTTAGTTCACTTACTATACCTTTATTAATTGATAAGGTAATGTATTTATAAAAATAAAAAAAGTTGTATCGTCTAGTTGAAGTAAGATGCACTACTTTTTTTAAGTATAAACATAGTGTATCATGCTAATAAATAATACAATACATCACTATAATGATTGCATGCATCATAGTTAAAAATCAAGTGTATCATAATAAAAATACACTACATCAATTGCATCGTAATTGAAATTGTAGTGCATCATGTGTATACATTAACAATGCATCGTCGTAATAATGTAGTGCACCAGGTTTTTAAAATTGCGTAATGCATCGTAATTGAATGTACAGTGCATCGTAGTAATTTAAATAGTAATAATTTTAGTGCATCAGTGTATCTTAACTATACAATGACGGTGCATTAAATTTTATGAGAGACACCTTTCAATCGGGAGGTTGTGAGTTCAAGCCTCACTTGAGGCAGTGAGTGTATATATTCGTGATGATTGTATATAGTATTTATGTGTTAGATTGTAGGGTTGAATTTCTAAAAAAGAAGAAGATATTTTTATTAAAAAGTTTATCTTCCTATTTTATAAAAGAGGTCCTAAATTACTGTAAATGGCCTTGCAATATATTACACATCAGCTTGTAACAATATGTGACTATTCAATCAAAGAAAAATTGGTACTAAGGCCTCTCCCAACGTCAGCTTCGGTTCTTCGTCGGTTCCAACCGACGGAACCGACACCGATGGCACCGGCCCGTCGGTTTGGTCAGTCGGTTATCCGACGTCCGGTCGGGGTTTTTTTTCGCGTGTGTATATAAATAAAGGTAAATTGGTAAATGTGAGACTCAAAAATTAAAATGACGGTGCCACTGATGGCAGGGGGCGTGTGTATATAAATAAAGGTAAATTGGTAAATGTGGGACAAAAAAATTAAAGTGACGGTGCCACTGATGGCAGGGGTCCGTCAGTTTCAGTCGGTTTTTAAAATAATTGATGTGGCGCTACGTGGCCCGTCGGTTTCTGTCACGGTTGGGAGGAGTCTAAAAGATCTTGATTTTATTTAATCTCCATACCTCTAAGGTAGTACAAGGCATGGCATGAAAGCTAAGAACATAAAGTCATCTCACAATATTGATATATATATACCTATTCATACCCATTACGAGTTTACTATCCTCTTGTTCAAAGCTAAAGAAAATGTAAAAAACATCGGTAGGCTCCAGTGATATCCAATTAGAATTAGAGGTAATGTTAGCCTTATAAGTTAACATTTTGATCCAGGATTTTGATTATGGTGTTCTAACTCATTTATTTTTATACATGTTTAATGTGGGCGATTCTAATTTGGATTTGTTTATTTTCAGTTTATAGTAAGTTTGATGATTTGAGGAGTGTCTAAAAGGTGTTCATGAAATGTCTACGAGAAATGGGACTATGTGACCAACCTTCTAAAGGTCATCCTCTGTTATCGTTGCAAATTTATAGCAACCCGTTACACTATGATAATTGTTGCATACTTTGCACCTTTTGTATTACGAAGGTGATTTCCAAGTATGTATTTTGTGTCATTTCTATCGATTCCGATTGAAAACATATCATAATTCGTAATACAAATAATCGTATTAGCTTCATAAGTGACGAGTTTTAGACGAGAAGATCTTTATTCTTTATAGATAACTTGATAATAAAAAAGACATGGGGTCAAGCTGACTTTCAAATGGTTTTTTTTTCCAATACAAAAGCTTAGAATTTAGAACATGTTCCATGAACCATTCAATGTACAAGGTCTCGAAATGGGCTTATGGACCCATTTATCCATTCTTTAGAAAGATCCCCAATCTAATGCAAGGGAAAGATAGGTCCAACATGTTTAACAAAACACACACACACACACACAAAACACTTTTTTAATTATGAGTTTCTTTGTACTATTAGCGATATATGGACTCACGTTCTTTGATGAGTTGTGTAGGTATTCGGGTGTTATCTATTTGGGTGTTATCTATTTGGGTGTTATCCGGCTTGACCTTTGTACAATCATGTCGTTGTTATTAGTATGCATCGTTCAGAAGATACTTTATTATTAATTAATTGCGAGTAATAATAAAAGTATTCAACTAACAACTATTATGTGTGTGATCTAGAAGTATGTATCGGGTATACAATAAAAGACTCTTTTTACCAAGTTATGATGATAAATATTTGGATTTTGATAAATTACAGAGTGAGATACTCAATAAATAAATTAAAACAAATCAAATACTCTATAACATTACAAAAAATGGGCATAAGGGCATACCCACTTGTTTAGACTAGCATTTGAAGGATGTTTTTCCTATGATTAGTCTTCCATTTAGTACACCCATTGAAGTACTAAATACACTAAATTAAACAAATGAAAATCAAATAAAGTTGGTGATTGCCTAGTAGTAAGAGCAAGGTTGTTGAATGAGCTAGGCGGGGAGTACTCAGTCGGGCCTTTGTAGGGAGTACTCGGCCGAGGCGGGGAGTATTCGGATTAGACTTTTTTTATATTAAAATAATAAATTTTAAAATTATATGTGTAAATATTGAATATAAACATAAACATAACCATAATCATAACTATAATTGTCTAGAAACAACACACATATTAAAATATATTAAAATTAAAATTAAATTAGACTATAAAAGGTAAAAACCCTAATTTAAAACATATTAAAATTAAAATTAAGCGTTGACCTAGTTTGACTGAGTTGGACCAAGTTGGACCGAGTTTTTTCGAGTTAGACCGAGTTTTTTCGAGTTAGACCGAGTTTTTTTCGTTGACCGACCTTGACTGATTTTTTACCCCGAGTTAGGCCGACTCGCCTCGGACCAAGGCCAAGTCCCGAGTACTCCCCAAGTACTCGGCCGAGTTGGCCGAGTTTTACAACCCTGAGTAAGGGTACCCGAATGACTTCTTAGAGGTCACATGTTCGATCACTCCCTGAGTAAACATTTACCGTATGGCCAGGGAAAGGTTCGGAAACGGCCAAGACAACGGTTAGATTGCGTACATCACTAGCATAAGCTTGACCACCTTGGAAGAACTTGTTATAAACGGAAATACCCTTTTTAACTTAAAAGAAGAAAATGAAAGAAAGAAAATAAAATAAATTTAATTATATTCTTAGAGTATTTGTTAAAAATTATTCTTCCACATATAATCACATGCCAAAGAGTCGTGACACCACATGCAAGAATAATTAAAGGTATAAAACATAAATTGTCTCCAATATAAAAACAATTACTTGCCTTAAACCTTTACTTTTTCTATAAGTTTCAATGTTTATAAAAACTATTATATTGTCAATGCATTAGAAACATAACATTAACGGTTATGGTTATAAATAGAAATAACTGTAAGAAACAGTGGACCAATGAGAAGCAACAAAAAGAATAAATATAAAGTTGGAAATGCCAACACGAATGAGTTTGTTCCAAGGTAATGGCTTGCAAGTCATTACAGACTATCTTTGCCATCTTTTGGTACCTACTCTTGTTCTTTTTGTTCTTTTATTATTATTATTATTATTATTTAGGTCGAATCGTCTAAATTTGAAAAACCATGTGGAAATGGACCAAAATCTTTGTTATCATCACTTGATAATGTATGTTGAGTTTCTGCAGGGGCAGAGCCACATAGAAGTCAGAATTCTTAACTGCATTTCCGTATTTCTTATTTATGTTACATGTTCAAAGGAATTTGAATACCGTCTTCATCACTACCGCGAACCGCTCTCTTATAGAAATAGAAAATCTTGTTTGATTAAGTAATTTATCGACAAACTATTTGTACCCGTTATATTAACAATTACAAACGAGCTTCGAGCGGTATTAACATTATTACTCGTTGTGATGACCAAATTAATTTTGTATCAAAAAATTTGGAATGCACGTGACACTAATATTATAATAAATTACTATTGTTATTAGTTACTCACTATTGAGAGAAAGACATAATAAAAAGAAAAAAAGAAGAAAAGAAAAGGAAAAAAAAAAAAAAAAGGAACGGGAAAGAAGAGATAATGGTTAGGATTTAGGAATAAGAAGGTTCCTCAAAAAGATTCTGTTTCAGTGGTTCAATTGGCCGGCGGCCTCTCTGGCAGGCGTCTTTATTTCATTTTTCATTTTTATTTACAATTTATCAATTTAATACGATTCATTTGTTCAATAATAAATGTAAATGTTCACGATCGTATTACACAGTGTAACTCTTTATAAAAGTATACTTTCTCCGTTCAATAATAAGTATCCATAATCTTATTACATAAAAAATAATTAAAACAATATTAGTACATTATATAAAAGAAACTGATAATTTTACCTTTATTTTATCATAAATTCCTATGAATAAAACAAAATTAAGGATAAACCGGTAAACACTTATTTTGAGACATTTATTTTTAGACAAATTAAAATAAAAAGGTGGATGAATGGTTGTAGTATATTGTTTAAAAATTGGCGTGGTTTAAGAAATATTGAAAAAAAAAATACTCTATCCGTACCAAAATAAGTGTTCACCTTTTTATTTTAGTTTGTCCTAAAACAAGTATCCACTTTCAAAAGTAATATATTAACTTTAACAATGTACTCTCAATATATTTTTTCTTAAAAACAGATGCATAGGTGTCTGTGTAAAAAGTAAGAGTAAAAGTGTCATATTCACTACTAAACTCTTAAACTTTGTGAAAACTGATTATGGACATTTATTACGAGACGAACAGAGTAAATTCCTTCAAAATACTGTTTATAAGTATATGAAATGAAATACTTTCATATATTATGTTTATACTTTTATACCGTTACTTTTATCATGGATGATAATTCTATTCCATTAAATAAGTATTCCACGTTAATAGATACGTATCGTTGGGATGTATTACACGTTATGACGATGTGCAAAACTATTTTAGGATAAAATATAATTATTGGTCAATCATCAAATACCTCCAAATGTCACTATTTTAAAATAGTTTAGCGTGGAAAGCAGCTAATTACAACATGATTACACAGAGTCAAAACAAAATACCAGAGATACAAAAAATTGAATGGAAAACGACATCCTTGAAACTTCTTCTTCTCTTTTTAGTAATGTCATAAATAGTCCCTGAAATTTATATCTTTATGAAATTCATCCTCGTATATTTTTTAAATTTTTATTCAATAATTTAGACTTTTGCTTGAAAATACTCTTCAACTAAAAAAGCTATAATACCCTTATCCTTATTATTTTATTCATTTTAATTACTTTTAATTTATTTAAATAAGATAATATATATATATATATATATATATATATATATATATATATATATATATATATATATATATATATTCGTGGGTTCAAATAAGAAGGCTAATTTTCGTAAGAACATAAAAATGATTTGAAAATCACTTTTTTAAATATCCAAAATACGTTATTATATAAAATTATATTCGTAGCTCCTTACTCAAATAACTTTTAGAAACTATTTTTTCAATATATAAAATTTCAACATTTTTTTTATTTTTTAATTATTTTTTATTCAAAATAATCACATTTTACAACTTGATAATCACATGAATAATATGTGATTATCAAGTCATATTTTGTGATTATGTCGAACACATGATAATCACACAATATTATAAAATAATCACATGTGATTATCATGTTATATTTTATGAACGATCACAACAATAACGACTGTAAAAAAAGTTCAAAAAAAATAATTATTTTTATTTATATTTATATCATAGCTTTAAAAAGTTATTTTAATAATAATTACTGAAAAAGTTTTGAAGAAAAATATATTTCAGATAGTTAAAAAGTGATTTTGAAGTGTTTCTTACGATCTCACGAAAATTAACTTTCTTATTTGAACTCACTTCTATATATATATATATATATATATATATATATATATATATATATATATATATATATATATTCAAATACATTATCCTTGTCTGCTATGGTGATGATCTGGCGTCAAAACATGTGATCCACAAGTGAATCTGGGTATTAATCCAAATGAAAGGTTACTATAAGAAAACTCTCAACCATCATTTCTTCACTTCTTTCTTCAGTTTTGTAAGCTAAGCGTCATGTCGGCACACTCAATAAAAGATTGATTAAACACTGCCAACAATTCTTTCATTAGTTTGATTTCTAAGACCTACTGACTATTAATTTAATTTTTGAAACACAAATTAAATTAAAACTCTTTCATTAATATTAACAAACATTACATTAATTAAAAAAAACAGTACAATAAATTAAAAAAAATACAATAAATTAAAAAAAAACATTACAATAAATAAAAAAACTAATATTACATTTATTAAAAAAATATTATAAACTAAGCACGGTTTTGGCGACGGATGCCATGTGGGAGGTGCCAAATGTGTTCGATAAGAGCATTGCGAAGTTGATGATGAACCCTATGGTCGCGTAGTTCCTTTTACATGCACATTTGTGTTTCAACCTTCTCGTCCCACGAACGTTTTGGTTTGTTTCTCGGGTATGACGAATAGTATTCCTCAAATTGACATATATTACGTCCGTTGTCCTCGGATCATGTTGTGTAAGACAATACAAGTGTACATGATTCGTTTAATTTTGTTGATGCTATATGGCCTTACATGGTTTTTAATAACTGCCCAACATCCTTGTAACACTCTAAATACGCGTTCTACATTTTTTTATGCCGACTCTTATTACCTCTTGAACTTCATATTTTTTTCTTCGATCGGACATTTGAATGAATTCACAAGAGTCGCCCATTCCTGATTAATTCCGTCGGCGAGGTAATATCCTTTCGTAAAGGTTTGGGCCGCAATAGTAAATGGTTCTACGGGCACTCTATCTTGTAGTGGATCATTAAACAAATCCGATTTATTAAGGACATTGATGTCGTTGTTGGAACCGTCAGGACCAAAATAAGCGTGTCCAATCCACAAATCGTAAGATCCAACCGCTTCGAGCATGATCGTTGGATGCCCATGATCACCTCGCGTGTATTGACCTTTCTATACTACCTGATAATTTTTCCACGGCAAATGCATACAATCGATGCTTCCGAGCATACCCGAAAAACCATGCAACTCTTGATGTATGGCTTCTAAACGGTGAACATCTTCGAGTGTTGATTTTCTAAGGTATTCACTCGAGAATAGATGAAGTATACACTTGCAAAAGTTATCCAAACAATCGTATCATGTTTCTTGACCCATGTGTAAATATTCATCAAAAGCATCAGTCGTGATACCGTACGCCAATTGGCGTATGGTGGACGTTACCTTTTAATAAATGTTGAAACCAAGTTTACCGATAGCGTCGAGACCTTGATGGAAATAAGCAAAGTAAAGAGGTATTGGTAGTTGAGCGTAAGATGTTATACCTTGACATATACGGGGTAATCTTGCCACAAACATGGGGTTTGGGGCAAAGTAATATTGCCACAAACGTTCGTCGGCACCATGACAATCTCTAGGTAAATATCTTCTTGGTGCTCTTGGTGGCCGACTAGAAGTTTTAGCAACATTTTCTTCATCTTGTTGATCCAACGAATCAACAATATCGAGCATCACAACCGGATCAAAATATTGCGTGACCGCTAAATAATCTTGATAATAATCGCCTTCGGACGAGCTTGAAGAGGAACTTGAATTCATTTTTACGATTTGATAATGAAAAGTGATGAATTAGATAGAATATTTAGGTGGAATTATATATTAGATTGTGAAAAGATAGAGAAACGCGTGTCAATTGAAGTGTAGTTGTGTGTTTATTTATAGTGTGTTTGGGGTTGGATAAAAGGGTTAAAAAATATTTATTTTCTTCAAAAAAACGGCTATAATACCGTTTTTTTCTTTATTTTTTTTCTTCACAACGGTTACTTTCTTAAAAAAAAACAAAAATGAACTGACGTCCTCCAACCGACGAACCCGTACCAATACGTCGGTTCGCCGGTTTTCATCGATTCCCAACTGATTAAATCGTTGGGAGCGGTCTAACCTGCATAAACTAATGAAAAGTCGATGGCACAATTAAAGTTTTAATCGGTCATATAAGCCCTAAGCTCCAGCCACCTTGTCTTCTTCGATTGGCCTTGGTTACGTACCTGCAACTAAACCACCATCCGGCCACCACCACGGTCCTTCCCTAGCTCCGGCGACCTCGCTTCCAAGGTTCTTTTTTATTTTATTTTATAATATACATGGTTTCGTTTTCATTTTTCGATCTCTTGCTTCGCGTGACCGGATTCTACTGGTTTGGACGAAGCAAAGGACACATTCACGGATCTAACTTCTACATTCACGGATCTAACTTCTACATACACGTGAATTAATGCATTCAAGGATAATCCCCTCTCAATTGTGACTCCGACGAGCAGTTAACAAAATCCGGCGAGAAATAATTTGCAGCAACCGTCCCGCCATCGTTTTCTCCGGACAATATAGATCTAGGGTTTCGTTTTTGTTTGGTCAAAATACAGTGCTACATTCGCACACCTTTCTCTCTCTACAATTTCGAACAGCAGAACCGGTGGATATCGGAGTTTGCTTAGATTCGTCGGAGCAACCGTTTATAAGTAGGTCGTAGGTGGTGGTGTTTAAAGTGACAAATGGATGGGTCTAGGAAATTGTGTATTTAATTCTTATTTTACCATTTAAAATGAATAAATTAATAAGGATAAGGATAATATAGTCCTTTTATTTGAAGATGGACCATTTTTAAACAAAAGTCTAATATTGGACCGAAAACCCGAAAAACAAAGTATAGGGATGAGTTTTGTAAATCGGTGTAAAGCACAATGACCATTTATAGAATTTACTCCTTTTTAAAAAAAATGGTGAACCTACAATTAAGTTACACATATTTATATATTATACAAATAAATGATCATATATATTTATACATTGACGTACTTTTACTAGAGGGAGTACAATGGAAGAAATTCATATTGAAAAAAAGAAAGAAGAAGAAAGATTTCTGATGTTGCGTTATTTATAGATATTTTCCCTCGCAATATCTTATTATGTGCTCGTATTTATCATTGAATAGTTAGAACTTTCGGTACTTATTATACTTATTATATGTATTCAGTGATCAAGAGCAAGTACAAGGCAAGATGAAGGTAAAAGGAACGATTTAGAGCTTAATTGGAACAAGTATCGAGTTCAAAGTAATCACGAGTAACATGCTGAAGTTTTGCGAAGTCATGACAGACAATCCATAGCGTTGCGATGAAATTACTTGGCGCAACCATCTCAGAAGCTTCAGACCATGGCTCTGTGATGGAATTACTTCGCGTTGCGAAGTATTGCCGACTTACTTACTATAAATTCGATTTTAAACCCAAAATTTAGGGTTAGGTTTTAATTGGAACGTCTTTGGGCGATTTTGGAGAGCTTTGAGAGACTTGTTCTTCACTTATTCACCATTGTAACTCAAGGATTGAAGATCATAACATCACCAAACATTAGAATCATCGGTTTGATTTATACTTTTAACAAAATTATAAATTCTTTCTCTTTGATTGTTTCTTTGATGTTTTTCACCCACATAATGGGCTAGTCTTTCTTGTATTTGCTTGGATGATGTGAACCCTACTATGGATTGTTATCTTTTGAATTTTACTATTGTTTGATTTTCTTTGAATTATGATCAATTGAAGAACCGTGATTATTTGAGTTTAGTTATTTGTTCTTATACATGAGTTATTGATTTGTTAACGGCCGTTGATTATTGATAATAACTCATGCTTGATTGTTTGATACAATTGAATGATTAAGATAATTAATAGACATATTGATTAGTTTAAGAACTATGACCAAGACTTGATGATTGTGAAGTTATATGTGAGATATCAGTATAACTTTAGTTTTACGATAGTAAGACTTTGAATTGATTTGTAATAATTGGTAAATTGGTTAGGTTGTTATTATCTTAACGATAGTTAGGTTAATTCTAATAACCAATAGGCTATAATACTCGACGAAGATTTGTAGTATCACTGTTTGAAACGATAGTTGTAATTGATTTTAACAAACAATTCTTGAACTAGGGGGAACAAGTTCAAGTAAATACCTTTTCATCCAACTGTTATTCGTACTATTTAATTGTTACTTTAGTTATTTTCCTAGTTGTTAATTTACTCGCAACGCAAGTTTCAACCAACAATTCATTTAAAAACCCCCTTCCTAGATTAATTAATAGTAGTTTAAATTATTAGATAAATATTGTTCTATGCGGAAACGAACTTGAATACCTACTATTAGCTATCTACTACGCGATAGGTCCAGTTGCCTATTTGTGTAATAGTAATTGATAGTATTTCTTCACATTTTTAAAGGTACGATTTTACACATCAATTTTCATGATCTAGGATTATACTAAGGGTGAAAGACCGGGATCCCTCAGTATCACCAATATCTAGTTGGTGATCAGAGGATAATTTTTCTTCAATTGATTTCTTCAAAATTTTAGCTCTGATAGCATGTAAAATAATGAAAGTGAAAATTATTTGACTAATTAAAAAAGTACATGATTCTATTTATAGGTAGAAAAATTTGATAAATAAAAAACCTAAGCGTAATTGGAAACTAAATCAAATTAATCTAGATAACTATGGCTAGATTAATTAGTAATAAATCTAAATAATATTATTAAATATAATTTCTAATATGAGTTTTTTTTTTCTTGTGAGAATATTACACAAATCGTCCTTTAAGTTTACCTCAAATTTTACTAGCAGTCATTTACAAAATTTAATTACACCAATGATCATTTCTTTTAAAACTTGTTACGCTAACAGTCCTTTAGACTAACAATTGTTAACTCTCCGTTAAAAAGGACCACACATGATATTTTTTTATTCTTTTAATTTTTGAGTAAAATATAAATTATAAAATCTAAAATATGTATATATACATTATTAACTATAAATAACATCATTTTCATCTTCCCCGTATCACTTATCAAATTCATCAACAGAATTCGATCCTATTCTGCACTGAACCATCAAATTTGATAATCCACCACCATCTTTCACCACCTGGGACCCTCCGTCACCCATTCATCTTATCTCGTCACAACTTTGGTAGCCACTGTATCCTCTCTTTTGCATTCATTCCTTAGTCGAAAAACATCTCAAACGAAAACCTTAGCTTCATAGTAAAACGACGTTGAAAACTAGGAACCAAATATGTGACTCGTAATCTTTAAGCCACAAATGTATGATTTGGTGGTGAAAGATGGTGGTGGATTTGGGTGATAAACTATAAAATTTGATGTTTCATTAGAGAAAATGAAAATGATATTATTTGCAGCTAATAATGTATCTACACATATTTTAGTTTTTCTAATTTATATTTTATAAAAAAATTAAAAGAATAAGAAAAATATCACGGGTGGTCCTTTTTAGCGGAGAGTAAACAATCGATAGTCTAAAGGACGGTTAACCTAACAAGTTTCAAAAGAAAGAATCATTGGTTGAATTAAATTTTATAATGACTGACATTGAAATTCGAAGTAAACTTAAAGGACGATTTGTGTATTTTTTTTTAGTGATTGTAATATGAAAGTTTAAACTTATTCGAGACAAATTAAAAAAATATATCACAAATAAATTTTTAACATATATCGAGTGTAAAAGGTACAAATATATTAAAAAAAAATAAAAAAATCTTTTTATTTTTATACCCAATTACCCATACCCTTGATAATAACAATTGACCCGAAATTAGAGAAGCATGTTTGCAAAGTGGGCACAATGCCATCCATTATTGAATTACACATTTTCCCTTTTTTCTTCTTTGGTTATGATTGAAGCAAGTATTCTTTACGCGTCGTCTCCTTTTTAATTATATTTAATTATATTTCCTTTTTTTAATAATTTAATAATAATAATAACAATAATAATAATAATAAATAATTACTTTGTGTTTTTTAATCACATACTTTACTTTAACAAAACTCCTTTATCAAATTGACAAATACGGAGTAATTAATTATGACCATTTTATTAATATTTTTTTAATATCAAATGGACAATTAAATATTTTATTAATCAAATCAAAAGTATTTATTACAAAAAAAAAGTAAAGAATAGTCTTGCAAGTTTCTTAAAACATTCCTTTACAAATTCCGTTAAACCCTCGCCATCCACCGCCGCTCCCAATCACCGCTTCCGACAAACAACCGGCGGACCATATTCACTCATCGCCGGCAGATCTACACTTATATTCACACCTCTAATCAATCAACAAACTTATACATACATACGAATATACAAACAGTTAGTATATACGCTAGAACCAGTTTGTTATGGACTCGCCGGAGCAACGCCGGAAACGGAAACGGTTATTGAAAACAACGAACTTCCGTCAGTTTCCACCGGTAAGATCTATTCTCTATTGTTTCGGTTTCTTCGTTTTCTTCTATCTTCTTTTCCGGCGACACACGGTGGCGTTTCATCACGTCGTTACACTTACTAGATTTTCATCGTTTTCTAGTTATCAGATTGATTCCGTTAGGGTATTTTCAAAGTTTAATGAGTTAAATCAGTTTAAAATTGAAGCTAGGGTTTCATTTCCTGATCATATTCTGTTATTAGTTACCGGAACTCCAATTAAAATCGGAAACAAATTGGAATGTGTTTACAAAATTAACAATTCGGATCCAGATACGGATTCGGATATAGGTGATGGAGTAATTGACGGAAGGAATGTATTGTCGGTGGATGATTATAACGATAACGGATTTTTAGTCCGTTGTCCGTTACCTTTGGTGAATGATTCGTCGTTAATAGGATTAAAACGACGTAGTTTAATGATCGATATAACGGAAGATAAACCGCTAAATTCGTGGGAGAATTTAGCATATGATGCGGTGTTGGATGGGAACACTAACACTGCATTAGTGTTTGTTAAAGGGATTAGTCATAGGCAGGATAAAGAATCTGACCCGACCCAATTCAGCTGTCATTTCGGGTTAGGGGAAGGGGAAAATGGTGGAAAATATATGCTTACTTCAAGAGCTGTAACTGCAGCTCAAGAAGTGGTTAGGTGTGTTTTGCCAAGAAGTATTCTTATGCATCCTGAAAAAGCTCTTGGTGTTCGGGCTACTGTTAGTTTTCGAATGCCACGTGTTCATGGACGGGCTCGTCGGGTTGTTGTGCCGTCTGTTGCTAAGATAACTAGTTTGGGATCGAGTCAGAATGTTGAAAAACACGAGCTTTGTGTGTGCACGATGTTATGGAACCAAGCTCACTCGATTCGGGAATGGATAACATACCATTCTTGGTTAGGTGTTGAGAAGTGGTTCATTTATGATAACAATAGTGATGATGAAATTAAAGATGTGATTCAAGACCTTGATTTCGAGGGTTACAATGTTAGCAGACATGTTTGGCCATGGATCAAGACTCAAGAAGCCGGATTTTCGCATTGTGCTATGCGGGCTCGAAGTGAATGCAATTGGGTTTCGTTCATGGACGTTGATGAGTTTTATTACTTCCCTCATAATGCGATAGGTGAATTTCGGGGTCAGGGTTCACTCCGAACGCTTGTTTCAAATTTAACCACATCGTCATCAATTGGAGAGATTAGAACATCTTGCCATAGTTTCGGGCCTTCGGGTTTAACTTCAAGACCTAAAAGAGGAGTTACGGTTGGGTACACTTGCAGGTTACAAAGCCCAGAAAGACACAAGTCGATCATTAGACCAGATGCACTCGACACGACCCTAATGAACGTGGTGCACCATTTCCATTTAAGGAGAGGGTTCACATTCAAGGATTTGCCTCAAAGTGTTGCAGTGATCAACCACTACAAGTATCAAGTGTGGGAGGTTTTTAGGGCAAAGTTTTATCGACGAGTGGCTACTTATGTGGCTGATTGGAAGGATAGTCAGAATGAAGGGTCAAGAGATAGAGCACCTGGTTTGGGTACGGAAGCTATCGAACCACCTGATTGGAGACTGCAGTTCTGTGAGGTATGGGACACTGGTTTAAGGGACTATGTTTTGACTAATTTGGGTGATGTTTCTACAGGAGTTTTACCATGGGACAGATCTATGTGACATTATGGGGTATATTGATATTGATAGATTGATTGATTCTTTGAACCAAGCTAACTATGTTTTTACGAAAAGAGTGAATCACTTTTCGAATCATTGTACTTGGTTTTTCATGTTAAATGATGTATTGTTCTTGTAAGTAGCATGCAAAACGATTTATGAAACTACAACTGTAGAAAAGTACCATTGTATTTAAACACTTTTCATCTGTGTAGTTGGTTCTCAAAAAGTGTCGTGTTTTCATGGGAACACAAGTATGATAGTTGAAAAAGTAATCGCTCTATTCAAAAACATCTTTATGATGGTTCAATGAGAAGATCGTTCGTATGGATATAGAGACATACATAACAGAAGTATAGCGATACAAATTCTTTCGTTCACTTAAAATTTCTCTTTGAGAGATATGTGTAATTTGGTGATGGATGTAATGTAATTCTTATATTGTGTTAATGAAGAATGTGTTTGTAAATTGATTATTGACTTTCTGATTTGCTTTATTCACCGTTCGATTCTTATAGAAACAGGGGTTGCTGTATGATCAAGTATTATCGTTATATTTTCAAAATGTATCTGAAAATCATTACTCTTGCAACTAGTTTTATTGTTTTCGAATGTCGTTTATAATGAATATCGATTATAGGTACTCAATAGGGCCATGCATTTTTTGGGAAGAACTGAGAAAATCCGAGGATCGAGGAGGAACCGGACCGAAATCGAAATACCCGAGCATAATTGGTCCGGTCCATGGTCCGCAGTTTGTCAATTTTTTGGGACTCGGTACCGGACGGACCATACCCGAAAAATAATTAAAAATGGACCGAACTGAAATTACTATATACATTCCTTAATTATAGCATATCAATTCCTTATATGTCGTAAGAAAAATAACATGTCATCATAATCTTTTTTACCTATTAATACTAACAATTTTTTTCTAATTAACTGTCAAATAACACAATTATATAAACTAACCTTAACCAGTTAGAAGTCTATGTTCTTGTGTAAACATTTTCCTTGTTAACATGTTGTGAGTGTGACATGTTGGACATTTCCTTATGGTCAAACTATTATCGAGGCCGTCTAAAACGGTGTTATTGTGTCATCCAATAGTTAATGTGAGTATATGTTTGATCTTTCTGAGTCATTTATGGACATGCAATCTTGTTATTAATTGGTCATATTTTAGTCTTTGAAATAATGAATGTATTTTAACAAATCAACAATAGTTATTTGAATATGTTAACAGTGTCATAGTGCTATATTCAAATCATCAACTTAGATGATATTTAATATTATAAGTCTAGATCAAGATTTGCAGTTATACAAAAATTTATATATAGCTCAACTTAAAGATCATACATTTTCATCATCTTGTAAACTCATATCTTTCAACTATAATAAAAACTTATACATGAATCTTCAACTAATGACCTCAAAATTGTGTAAAGCAAACAAAAGAACCATGTCGAAATAACAATAATCTCGGTCCGGTTCTTTTCAGAGAACTAATCAGAACCGACCCGAAGCAAAACGATGATATTTGATCCGGTCTTTGGTCCGCATATCTGGTGCAATTTGGAATTATGTCTGGTCCGGTCCTAAGCCGGTTTGGTCCGATTTTAGACCATGCACAGGCCTAGTACTCATAAGTGATCAAGGTGACGAAGATGTGCAAACGTTTCTTTTGTCATCTTAAAGAGTATTGGTCGGGAACAAAAAGGAGTGATTTGCTATTGTTTTTTTGTTCTTGTAAAAAGGCTATGAACAAATGCTTAAAGATCATTCTCAAAGGTGACAGAAACTAAATTACTATATCAACGTCACGTCAGTTCTTTTACAAAACTGACGGAAACTGACAGGCCCTGCCATCAGTGCTCCGTCAGTTTATATTTTCAGAGACCCACTGACTAATTAATTAAATATTTAAAACACAATAATTAAAATAAAATACATTTCATTAAAGTAAAAACAATACAATTAAATAAAAAAACATTGCAATAATTAAATAAAAAAATATTACATTTATTGGAAAAAAACAATTACACTAATTAACGACCATGGAAATTTAGTGTGTATTTATAGTGTTTTTTTTTTTAAAAAAAACCCGGCTATATTACCGTTGGTATTTTATAATTTTCTTTTTAAAATCTCAACGGCTCAATTTAAAAAAAAAAAAACAATTAAACTCGCGCAGGACCCACACCAAACAAAACGACGGGCTGTCGGTTATACGACGGAAAAAACCGGCGGACTGAATCGACGGGCTGGTGCCATCGGTGTCAGTTCTGTCGTTTTTAACTGACGAAAACCGAGAGAAAAACAACTGGGAGAGCTCTAAGTGGGAAGTCTGTAGTGGCTACATGTCATGTATACCGTCACCAAACTTAAAAACCAGTCCATTAACATGACGCATAAAATTTAGAACGAACCAGATGTAAGTTCTTTAACTTATGGGATAGAAAAAAGAGAGTGATTATGTACATCTTAAAATAGAATTAATGGTGTACGAAGAATTTTTAGTAGTGTATGAATAATTAAAATATGAAGTGATTAATTTTTTGTGATTAATTTTTCTATAAGTTTTTGCTGTATATTGTATACGTTTAATTTTTATTTATTAATATTTCCGTATATATTAAAGCTTATTAACTCTTGTGGGGTATCGAACATTTGGGTTACATATAGGACATATTTTATAGATTAATTAATGGTTCTTTGTTCAAACCTGTACGGCTGTATCTATATACTCTATATACTACTGTCTTGTTATTTTATTTTTTAGATTTGTAACATTAACTTAACCTTTCTATTTCAACTTTTGTGATTCTCATTGGCTACACTTCCATGGCCGGATATAAAGAGGAGGGGTAAAAAGAAATTCTTTTAATAATAATTCTTTTTTGCCCCCGAATTACTGAACTCCAGCTCCGCCCCTGTACACTTCCACATGTTTTCATACGTGTACCACCATATCCCGAAACACAACTATACATGCTAGCAAACTATATTATCGACTGACTGTCATACAGTAATCTATTGAGAAAAAAACAAATATAATATGTAACTATTGTCGAGTAAATATTTACTATAACATATATATTTCACTGCATAATGTGAGAAATATGGTAGTCAGACAGCGATTTCACATCCTTCGTTACTTTGAAAATTATAATATATGGAGTAACTGAAATGGAAATAGTTGCGTACTTGCGTGTAAATTACCTAGTTGGGTGGGCTGTTTGTCTTTGCCCAAAAAAAAATGTTTGTGGTGTGATGGGCCAGATAGCCAGGTTTTTGGAGTTGGGTTGGGTCAGATGGCCAGGTTTTTTGGATTTGGGCCAGATAGACAGGTTTTTGGAGTTAGGCCAGATAGACAGGTTTTTAGCCAGGTTTTTGGAGTTGGGCCAGATAGCCAGTTATAGATCAACTTTCACATTACATTTAAAGGAAACCAATGAAATAGTGATTTGAGTATCATGAACAATGTTTTACATTCATTTTTATAGCTCACAAGAAAATTCAGATCTCATCAGAACTCAACATACAAAGATGGTAGATTTTACAAAAAAAAGAAAAAAAAAAAAGAGAGAGTTTACTTTATCCATCCTACTTTATTGTACATATATAATTTTGTTTGTTTTAAAACTATTGTTAAAGTTGTAAAAAATAACTACAAAAATTATAAAAGATATTCGAATAAATAAGATATTGAAGTTCTAAAAACTAAAATATCAATCCCCTCAAATCTCATAGAACTTTGATCTCAAAAACATCCTTACTACAATTATTTATTGAGTAATGTTATATAAGTCTACTTACATAGACATAAAATTAGACATAACTTTTTTATTTGATTTTTTCTCTCTCGTAGTCTCATTCAATCTATTTCTTACATCTACCAATAACATTTTTAAGTCTACGTATAAACCTACAGGCCTACATATCATCTTCCTTACTTATTAGAGCAAGGTTCATTTGAGCCATCATATTCCAATTACTTTGGCACATTAAAATTTAAAATTTTCTTGATAAAAGGGATCCAAACTAAAACGTGTATTAGGGGTGTTTAATATTTGGTTTAAAACTGTTTAATTCGAATATCAAACCGAATTTGAATTCGGTTTTCGATTCGATTTTCGGTTTTTTCTTTTTCAAATTCGGTTATACCGATAACCGAATTCGAATTCGGTTTTCGGTTCGGTTATCGGTTTTTAATTTTTCGAATTCAGTTAAACCGAAAATCAAATTCAAAATCGAATTCGATTTAATAAATATTATATATATATATATTTATAGGGTTGAGTTCTGGTGAAAACAAAGAGTTAAAATAAAAACGGTGAAAACGATCTCAATTTTCATTCAAAATTTACTTTTAGTTGTGAATCTTCATTTTTTTTGCTTCACATAAATGTTTAGTTTTGAACCTTTATATTTTTTTGCTTCACAAATTTTTTTTACTTTTGAACTTTTATTTTCTTTAGCTTCACATAAATTTATAAAGGAGTGAAACTTTATTCTTTTTAGCTTCACAAATTTTTTTAGTTGTGAACCTTAATTTTTTTTATCTTCGTAATAAAAAAAATAAATTTGTGAACCTTTTTTTATTTTTGTTTCACATAAATTTTAAAATGTGAACCCTTATTATTTTTTTGTTTTCACCGTTTTTTTTTTATTTTCACTCTCCTTTTATATATATATTTTGATCTAAGAGCTAAAAAGTGTTTTCACCGTTTTTATTTTATCCTTTTGCTTTCACATGATTCCAATACTATAGATATATATGTATATATAGATATATATCTTTATATACATATATACACATATATATGTATATGTACATATATGTATATAGAGATATATATATGTATATATATATATATATATATCTATATATACCTATATATTTATATATACATATATATGTATATATTTACACATATATATGTGTGTGTGTGTGTGTGTGTGATTTTTCAAATTCGATTGAAGACTTGAAGAGTTTAACATTTTGAAGAGTTTAACATTTTGAAAACTTAAACTTTTTAACTACCATGTGTTTGTGAAAAATAAATGTTTTGTTTGTACATTAAAATTCACATACATTGACAGTTTTATGCTTTATAAACTCGAATTTGACTAACACATAACAATTATTAATAGTTAGATTTATGTAATTTGAATCGTATAATCGTGCAAATTTCTTAGTTTTGTATGTTGAAAGGTGTTTTTGAAAAAATGTTAAGTTTTTCGATTTTCGGTTTGGTTTCGGTTCGAATTTCAATTTGAATTCGGTTTTCGGTTCGGTTTTCAGTTTTGCTCCCAAAATTTTCAAAACCGAATACACCGAACCGATTACACCGAACCGATTACACCAAGAAAACCATAAATCGAACCGATGAACACCCCTAACTTGTATAGTGTCTAGCACTAACTAGGGGTGACCAAAAAAACCGAAACCGAAAAAAAAACCCGAAACCGAAACCGAAAAAAACCCCGAAATCGAAACCGAAAAAAAACCCGAAACCGAAACCGAAAAAAAACCCGAAACCGAAACCGAAAAAAACCCGAAACCGAAACCGGTCAAAGTGTTGTTGTCGGATGGTACGAGTAAGACACATTGTAAACGTTGCGGGAAATTTTTGAAAGCCGACTCCAACTCAACGTTGAAATCACATGCATCACGGTATTGTGATGGAGTCAAAACTAATCCGGAGGAGGGTCAAGCAACCATGTCACGGGATGGGGGTATTTTTACATACGAAGCGGAGCGGTGTCGACAAACATTTGCGGGCTTTGTGATTCAAGAAAGTTTGCCGTTCAACCACTTCGACAACCCTCGGCTTACTAGGGTGATTCAAAATACTCTTCAACCGCGATATAATCATGTAAGTCGTATTACTCTTAAACGTGATGCCCTTAAATTGTGACAACAAGCTAAAATGCAATTAAAATCCGGTTTTGAAAACTTAAATACAAGTGTATCATTAACAACCGATGTTTGGTCGGCTCCTCATGGTTTGCCCGGTTCGTACCTTTGTGTTACCGCACATTGGGTTGATCCCGTAACTTGGCAAATGATGAAACGTACCATTGCTTTTGAAGACTTTGAGTATCCTCACACGGGTCAAAATTTATTTTACATGTTACGAGATGTAATGAAAGCGTTTAAATTAGAACAAAAGGTTTTTTCAATCTCGTTTGATAACGCGAGTAATAATACAAACAACGTTATAAGATTAAAATTAAAATACGGACCACCTTTGAAGGACATTTTTTATCATAGTCGATGTGTTGCACACATCATTAACTTGGTTGTGCAAGACGGACTTGCGGTTGGAGAAATAACCGTAGTAAAAGAAGCATATAAAACTATGTTACAAGATATATTTTGTAGGGGTAAGGCTAGATACAAACATTATATGAAATTGTGTAAGGAAACGAATTCCATTTTTTTAACCCTAATTGGGACATGCCCGTAAGATGTAATTCGACTTACAATATGTTTGTATGTGGTTTACGCCAACGCGACACTTTATACATTTTTCATGATCAACTTGTTCAAAAAGGTCTTGCAACACCATTTCCCTCCGAATATTGGGAAGTTATTCAAAAGATAACCGAATTGCTCAAAGTTTTTAAAACCGCAACTACTTTATTATCGGGTGTTTATTATTCCACGATTCATTTGGTACTTAATCAAATGTTTCTAATGACTACAAAATTAAGCCAATACGAATTTGAAGGTGAAGTATATGCAACAATGGTGGCTCCCATGAAAGCAAAACTAAGAAAATACTTTCAAGAAATGCCACCGGTAATTACTTGTTCCGCCGCATTAAACCCGTGTTTGAACATTTCCGAGGTGAAAATGCTTATCGATAACATTTCTAACGATTTGGATTTGAATGACGAAGACCCACTTTTTTCACATAATACAAAAGAAAGTTTTAACAAATCTTTTAAAGATTTATTTGGTCATTATTTTCAAAAATATATACTTCAACAACAAATGTTTCTTCTAGTTCGATTTCCACAATGTTTGCTTCATCTTCCTCCCAAGATCCGATGATTATCTTATATAATAGTTTAAGACAAGAAAATCATAAACGGGCAAGGGGTGATGGTGATCAAAGGGCCACCACTAACGAATATGGGAGATATACCGGAACGGATTTTTTGTCCACTATTTTATCCAATGAATTCACACAATTTGATATTTTGACTTGGTGGAAAGAGAGGGAATCTCAATTTCCCCTTCTAACCATCATGGCCCGAGATTTACTAACCGTCCAAGCTTCTACAGTAGCTTCGGAATCCGCATTTTCTCTTAGTGGCAGGGTATTATCTATACGAAGAACAAGACTCACACCGGCCTCATTAGAGATGTGTATTTGCTTGAAGGATCACTTAGATGCCGCAGAACGTATACAACACATTTCAAGTCTTGAAGGTGAAATGGAATACGAAGAATATATACACAATGTCGAGGTGGAAGCGGGTATGGTAATATCACTTTCCGACAAGGAAATTGCTCTCGATGAAGCTTCGTGCGAGGCTACCTCTGAAGAAGATTTCGACTTTTGAAGATTACGCATTTAAAGATGTTAGAAGATCTGAAGATTAATAAAAGGTTGAAGATTTTGAAGATTATGAAGAATTATGAAGACTTATTGGTTTCGATAATATTTTTATGGAGATTTAGAAGACTTTGTTTTAAGTTATTGTTATGTTATGTTTGCATTCCTAATGTACTAATATTCTATCGAATTTTTTTTGAAGATTACGTTGTTTTTCACTAAAACGCTCAACGCTAAAAAATTACTTAATTATATAGAATTATTGGTTTCAATAATATTTTTATGAAGATTTAGAAGACTTTGTTTTAAGTTATTGTTAAGTTATGTTTCCATTCTTAATGTACTAATATTCTATCGAAAAAAAGTTGAAGATTACGTCGTTTTTCACTATAACGCTCAACGCTCAAAAATTACTTAATTATATAGAATTATTGGTTTCAATAATATTTTTATGAAGATTTAGAAGACTTTGTTTTAAGTTATTGTTAAGTTATGTTTCCATTCCTAATTTACTAATATTCTATCGAAATTTTTTTGAAGATTACGTTGTTTTTCATTAAAATGCTTAACGCTCGAAAAAAAACATAATTATATAGGAAAACCGGTTCCAAAGCGGTTTTTGAACCCGAACCGGTTCCAAACCGGTTAGGGTTGGTTTGAGTTTTTTACCCTCCAAAACCGGTTCGGTTACAAACCAGTTTTTGACAAAATCGGTTTTTGACTGTTGACCAAAAACCGGTTCGGTTTTTGAACCCGAACCGGTTTTTCAAAAAAACCGAACATGTTCATCTCTAGCACTAGCAGAGTAGCAGTCTAGCTCTACACCTTGGACCCGATCCATTCTATCAGCTAGACCTTTTGTTTCTCGGCCCAGCCCAGCACACATAGTCCAACAGTCTAACAATTAGTCATTTTCCTTTTTTTTTTTTTGGGAATGACATAACTCAAAGTAGTATTCATTTGAAAGTTGTTTAAGTTAACAAAAATGAAACTCATCTACGTTCGTATCAATTGTCACAAAAGTGTAAATAATAAATTTTTATTTTTAATTTTTTCAATAAAATAAATACCTAGAACAATCATAGTATTATTCTCCTTTATAAACTCAAAAATATCGTTTTAATTTTTTTTTTATTTTAAACTATTTGCTCAATATTTTTAAGTTTACACGTGTACAAACTAGTCTGAATAATTTAGTATATTTTACAAAATCTATATTTTTTAGCAATAACTTATTTCAGCATGTTTAAGTTCCGATTTGGAATGAAAATTGATATTGATACATAGGTATTAAAACAGTGGTGGAGGATTATTCTAGAATTATTTTTTATCGTAGGAATCATAAGAACGACCTTTTTGATTTTTAATTTCAACATATATACATATTTTGTAAAAAAAAATAATGTCAAAATTATTAAAATTTTATCCTCTTTAATATTAGATCGATTTAAAAAAAATTAAAAAATTATATGATACACAAATTAAAGTTGTGTATCACAACTTTTATGAATAATACTATGATACACACTAAATTTTTTATGATGTGTATCACATATTTTAAAATTTTTTTATCTCATATTAAAGTACATAAAATTCTAATAATTTTGATATAATTTTTTAATCAAAAAAGTTAATTAATCTTAAAGTTAAAAATAAAAATGTCCGTTATTACCGTTTCCACCATATAATAAGTGTTTATATTTGAACTTTCCTTTAAAATTAGTGCAAAAAGTCGATAGAAAACTCTTCACTATTAACACTGAATCTCAGCACTATTTTAGTGTTGCATTGAATATGAATCAAATTGCACCAAATAAATACAACAATAATATCCATTCACTGAATACCATTAGTTAGTTATTTAATTCAAACAATAAAAACTAATTATATAAAATAGATTATTACATGTTTCTTACCATTAAAATGAGCTTAATATTATTATATCTTGTTTTACTTATTTTTAAGGTTTATTGCATTGTTTTATACCTTTTAATTGTTTCAAAGTACATTAAATGTAAAAATATAATGCAAACATTGAAGATACTCTAACAATTTGATAGGTGCACGTTTAAAAATTATTGGTAAGAATAAGGAAAGAGAATGAGTGACAAACATGTATCAAATAGTGTATGAATTAGGTCTCGATTTAAACTTGTATCGGCTTATATAGCAATATTTATTTGGAATTATAATCAAACAGGTTTACAACAAAAAAACATAAACAGAAAATCAGGAGTCCACTTAACTATAATTAATCTGTACTAAAGAATGACTTAAGAACATGTTTATTCATAAAGATTTGGAAAAAGAGTTTGAAAATGTATCGAATTTTCTTAAAAATATTTTTGTATGCAAGTAACTTTTAAAAATGTAATTGTATGTATCAAACTTACTAATTATCACGATTGTATGTAGTTATTAACACTAATAACGTTTGACCGGTCATAATTACCATACGTGACTTGAGTATTTGACGTGACATTGTCACTCTAAAGTTCGATACATTTTCCACGTCATCATCTTCATCAACTTTATCATCTTCAATTTTCCGGCGATACCATTTTTTTCGGTGACACCATTTTTTCCGACGACACCACCACAACTAATCTATACCTCCCTAACTACCAACCCCCATCATCTCCCTAACCACCATGTCTAAAACATTACCATCTCCGACATCACCATCATCTCCATCATTTTTTTTTGTCAACAACATTTTTCCAGCGACACCACCACAACTAATTTATATCTCTCTAACCACCGACTCCTATCTTATCCCTAACCACCATCTCTAAAACATTACCATCTCTGGCATCACCACCATCTCCACCATTTTTTCGGCGACACCATTTTTATTTCGACGACACCACTACAACCAATTTACACCTCCCTAAGCATCAACCTATCATTTCCACCTCATCACCATCTCCAAAACATTACCATATTCGGTGTCACCACCATCTTTTCCGGTAACTCCATTTTTTACGGTGATATCACCACAACCAATTTACACCATTTTAATCACACAATCAAGGCCAATTGTTGAACGATGATCGAGAAGATGACGAAGGCATGTTGGCTTGAATGGGGTTGAAGATGACATTTTTTAAAAATGAAACGAGTTAGGAAATATAAATATAAATTTGATAGATTTTACATAAGTTTACTACATTACTAATCCTACATGGAGGCTGGAATAACAAAAAAGTGATTAGTGTTAATGAATACATACAATAGCAATAATAGTAAGCTCGATACATGTTTTAAAGGTTGACTTCATACAACATCATTTTTAGGATGGTTCGATACATTTGCAGACCATTTGGCCTAAAGATTTCAAGATTCAAACAACAAAAGTCTCGTACATAAATCGGGTGCAACATTATGTTGTAAATGAAAAATCAAATTAACGGTTATCGTAATCAAATCATAGTTTAAGCAAGATATTTGCTAAAGCCATCTTGAATAGTCTAAATGAATACAAAATTTGCTAAACACATCTTGAATAGTCTTTGGTTCGGTTCGGTCCGGTTCAAATTGAAGGTCTCCTAACTATTGAATACAAAGTTTCACTGGTTCGATTTGGTTAGGTTCAAATTGAAGGCCTCCTAACTAAATGAATACAAAGTTTCACTCTGAATCTAAACTAAATCATGGACCTAAATATTTAACTCTCATTTAATATATGGTTAATTTCACCAAAATGGACAACCCTAGAATTTGCTGTACTCGGATAGGTAGCGCATTGAATAAGAGCAACAAGACATCAATTATATATGGTGTAAATTGCATTTACATCTTCTAATTATTGTTTTCATAAAGGTATTATAAAAATTTACAATAATAAATGTTCTAACATTTAATTTAGGATGCATTCACTTGCTAGCTAATCTGAACTTACTTCTATTCTTGGGTCTCGAAAGAGTTCTACGATAACAATACTACGACGAAATGAATCAAAATAGAAGAAGGGTCGCAGGGTCTTCGTGCAAGGTTTAGCGATCCTAGAATGAAGTTGTCGTCATTCAGATCTTAATCGTTTGAAATTATCTACAGATTATCAGATTAGTTACCCTACAGATGAACTGATAAACCATAAGGACCAAATCGTTAGCGATATGCAGTTGGAGCTATATAGATGCACACTGGAATAATGACAGTTTAGGATACATATGCTTGGCAAACAGAAATAATAGGTGTATAATGGATTGAACTTTATTTAAACGACTCTACGTATTCTTGGTACACCAGTAGTTCTATCAATACAAATTATGATTCTGCTTTAAAAAACAGTGGACAAATAATTTCATCAAGTAAATGACACATACTCTACGAGATGTATGAGTAAGGATAAGTGCATACATACGGTACGTTCATCTTGTAACACAAACAGATGGAGATAGATATAGTTTCAAGACAGTATAGCCTTTTCTTTCCTGTAGTCTATAAAATCATTAGCTCCATGTAGATATCAGAGTTTGCGCATTTCATGGCATCTTTTATAACGAGAACTTATTGTCATTGATAGGTAAAATCATGTTGTTCTTTCAAAGCTGCCACCGATTTGCATGTGCAACCATTCTGGTGATGATCCCCTACTGAACTCCCTTGGTGGTTGAGAACCAAACGGCATACTAGCCATGTCAAATGGTTGTTGACCAAACTGAAACAAGCATTGACTTGTTAAGTAGAGAGGAAGTACAACAAACATAAATACGAGTACATTAGTTTGTAAAACCTAAAATCAGTCTACTTGATCCTAGAAGCGGAAAAATAGGGAGGTTGGGTAACATGTCAAAACAGGTAGATTTTTGTAGAGCTTGAAAACTGGCTAGGTCTGGTTGTATTGACCAGAAACACTTTTTGCTCGTTTATGAATTAATAAGCTGTTCTAAAAATGATTGCAGAAAAGATATTACTAAAATGATAAATTACTTTTTTCATATAAAATATCTAGTAGTAGTTTGTATGGTTAAGTCTCGAGCTGTTCTGTTTTTTTCCTAACTTTTTTATCATCCATTTAACCCGCTACCTCTACTTAAATCCAAATCTCTACGGCTGAAGTAATATACGATCCAGAAGGGCTCACACACTCTCAAAATACACAACATTTTGTACTTACATCTTTTGAAGGATACCCTTGGGGACTTGGCTGTGATCTTGAAGTGACAGCTTCAAGCTTCATTGATAAGAACTGTCATACTCAATTTAGTAAGTGTTATGTTCATGGTAATGTCAAAATGGAATACTAAGATCCAACAGAAAAGTAAGTGTACCTCGACCTGTTGCTGAAGTGATTGGATGTAATTGATTATCTCATCTAGAACCAGTGCTTTTCCGATAACCTGAGATTACATAACTGATACTTTTACATATTTTAATAAAAAAGATTCGCCTTTACCCTTTCTCTTAGGATACAGGAATCCTACAATAGGTATAACTTAAAGAACTTTCTAAATGGATCAAGTATTAACTTAAAACATCATCAGCTGCCACGATTAAAAATTTAACAAATTTGCCAGTGGAACCTATTCATAATGGATGTCTGTTATGGAACAGCCTGGAGGGTATATGTATACTCATGTCTGTTCTATTTTTAGGCTGGTTGGGAAAACTTTGGCAGCACAGAAACTTGACTAAAAAATTTAAACCATCTGAACAAGATAGATCCACATGTCATGACATCCATATGTTGTCAGTGTGCACTTTACGGCTCTAAAATAGTAGTACGGTATTAATTTGGACTAAAATCTGGTTCATCTAATAACACCATTACAAACTAAATTTTCATCAAATAACAGATTTTATATACTCAAAAGAATCACAATCACAGGTAACTGAAACAAATTGATTTACGATATATAGGTTTAACAACAAATGTTAAAAAATCACACCTTATTACAGCCAGGGACCAAATCTTGAAGAATTTTCATCCTTTCACTAATCTTCTCTCTTCTAGCCTATCCACAAAATATATGAAATTCAATAAAAAGTAAGCTACACAAGAAACTTTTATAGAAAAAGTGGTATTTAATTAGGCATTTGAAAAGCAAAAATACCCTTTCTGCTAGACTGTGGCTATCGGTGGCTTGACCTCTTCGTGCTCGAACATGAATGTAATCTTGTTTAGATGGCTCAATTGGTTTTACACTGTTTTCCCCTTTCTTTCCAGAACTTTCCGAATTTTCATTATCAAGTACCAAACTCTTCAAACGTTTACCATCACTATCAAGCTGATTAAATTTCCACAATTTCATCATTAATTAATTAATTCTAATACAATCACTAATTATAGAAACCAACAAGCAAATCAATACTGATTTCAAAGTACAGTAGAAAATGAACTGCAACTGCTTCTACAGAATGAATTTAATTGAATACAAACAGAAAAAGTTGGTGAGATTAAATAATTTTGGATCCAGAACTGAACAAATAACCTTTATTTTTATCATATACTATTCAATACAAGTATATAAGTATAAATATAAATATAAATATAATAATAACAAATAACAATAAAAAGAAATTAATGAAAAGATTACCATGCTATTGCCATTGCTACGGCTGCTAGTAGAAACACCATCATCTTCACGTCGTTTTTTAATATTATTTGGTCTTTGATCGACAGCCATTGGATCATGATCATCAACGGCCACATGACGATCTCTATTATTATTATCAACAAACGCACGACTACTATCATTATTATCACCTAATTGCGTCATATTAAACGACGCCGCATTGCTACCACTACTGCCAGTGGCTAAATTAATCGGAAAGGGCCAGATCTCAGTCAAATTACATAACGATGAGCCGTTATTACCTGACCTAAAACCACCTCCGTTCATCATCACCGGCGGATCCATAAAGTAATTAACAAATTCAAATAATTAATTAAGGAAGTCAATTCAACATCTATTAACTCGAAACCCTAGGTTGCTTCAGCCAGACTTTAACTCGTGTGTGCCAAATCAGCTTCTTCGTTTATTTAAGATATAGAATATAGATAGATACAGAGGTAAGTGTATGTATATGTATTGATTTTGATATTAGATTTAGATATAGATATAGATATAGATAGATAGATACAGAGGATGGAGGGAAGATGTAATAAGTATATAATAACTAAAAAATAAAAATTTAAGGCAAAAAAAAAGCTGCGTGGATCTCCTTGGAGAGTGGAGGGTTGTTGGGTGCGTAGTGTACCCAGAGTGGGTGTACGTTAGCAAAGGACCTTGGGAGCTCAAAAGAAGTGACTTCTGAGTGAGGATTCTCGGAGTGTCAAGCGTTTTCTTGTCGACCGCCTTTTTAAATGCTGGCAAAACTTTATTTTTGTTTTACAAAATTTAATATAATTTTAATTTGGTATATTTCCATTTCACTTTTAATTTATAGATCGAGCTTTTACGAATTTAGTCCATTGATTTAAATTTTCATTTCACTCTCTAAAATTTTTAAGGGCATTTTAGTCATTTAACGAGGACAAGAAATGTAATTTACTCATTTTTATAAATCTAACATTTCTTTCCAAATAATCATACATCATTTTTAACTTCTTCTCAGCCGTACGATTTACCAAAATTTTAACCTTTTAATACTAGTGGTAGTAGTTAATTTGTACTCGTGTATAAAAAGTAGTTTGATTAAAAAAACAACTTTTGTTATTATAGTTAATTAAGGGATAACTAATTGACTGTTAATGATTAGTGGTGGTGCATGATTAACATGTGATGTTTACTTATCTGATTTTGATTGACATAATTAATTATTACTAAGATTTAGTTTGTTTAAGGAAAGGTCATCAAAACTTAAAAAGGATAGGTTGACGGCCTGATAATCTCTTTAAAATATTAAGCAAATAATTATGTATTTTTATTGTTTTTAATTAATTTAATACTATTTATATTTATAAACACGGTTTAAAACAACTGGTAGGATACCCGCAAAAAAGTTAATAAATTCGTAAAATGACATTGTAAATCGTTGCTAATAATTTACTTTATAATTAGAATGGTAAAAAGCGCGTTTGAGTTGGCGCGAGACATATTGTTAATATGTATTATTTTTCTTTCAGTTTACGATTGTAAATAATGCGAATCTATATAAGAATTATTTTAAATATCGTTGATTGAAATCATCGAATATTAAGACGCCTCTTATTTGAATTGTTACATGTGTAATCAATTAAAATGCGAGTTAATAAAATAAAGAAAAAAAATCGCAAGTTAATATTTAGTTCTTAAGATTATTTGAGTTAATTAATGATTAGGTACTTTCTATATTATAAATCAATAAATGGACTTTAATATAATCTTGCATCTTTAAAGCTTAAACATTAATCTAAAATATCTAAACCCTTATAAGGGTTATAGATGTATTGTTTACAAACATAAATATTTATGTTTATTCATTGTCGACTATTTACGACATTTCTAATGATATCTCTGTAGAGTAAGGTTCAAATGAGTACAACAACTTTAGTTGAGAATGAAGGAACCAATAAGAACGCGCCACGTGTCACAAAATCCACTTTCCTTCACGTTTTTAAAAATTAAATATCTCCCAAACGGTAAGTCGAAAAATCATAAAAATTGCACCATAAAAATCAACGTTTTTTTCTCTTCGATTAGAGATCTCACTAGATATACTTTCGACAAATTTTTTTTTTCATTTTCGTTGGGTTTTGTAAACGAGTAACACATGTGTTACGAGCATGTAACACATGTGTTAACAACGAGTACCACATGTGTTACTAATATTGTACAATCATAAAAAAAAGACGTCGAAAGTGTATCATGTGAGATCTCTAATCGAAGAGAAAAAAATGCTGAATCTCATGGTGCAATTTTTATAATTTTTCAATGAGCCATTCTTGAGATATTTAATTTTTAAAAACGTGGGAGAAGTGAGTTTTGTGACACGTGGCGCATTCCTATTGGTTTCCGTATTCTCAACACTTTTCTCATTCTCATTTAAATCTCACCCTATCTCTGTACTTAAAAAAAATTATTGGAATGAGAACTTTTTCTAAAGCTTTTTACAAAAAAGCTTTTGTAAAAAAGTTTTACAAAAGCTCTCGTTGTGGATGCTTAGTATACAATACGAGAGAGGTGTTATTCATTTGTCATATAATATAGGGATCATATATAGTGACGGGGGACATATATTATAAATGCGGAGGTTACATGTTCAATTATCGTTATCTACATGTTTCTTTAACTGTGGATTATACGATTTGCATCTCACATTTTGACTGTGGAACCGGTCGGTAAGGACCGCATGATGGTCAATGTTACACTTTTTTATAGGGATCATACATAGATTTTAAACATATTTATCATTACTCGTTTGTACGAGTAAGTATTTCCAAAACATTATAAAGATGTTGGTATTTATATAATTTTAAATTACTCATTGTCATGTATATTTGAATGTATAACCAGCACAAAAAAAACAGCTCTTTTGATAATATAATAAACATATCGAAACTATTTTATCATTTTATAAACTAGAGAAGAGATTACAAGCCATTTTCAGTAGACCATAGAAGCAATTATATCACCCCGACCCCAATACCATACGTTGCTTTCAAACGTCGTTGTAATAAAATGATATGAACCTACTCCTTATGATTATTTATTCTTTAATTAAAACTTAATTTAATGTGCTACTTATAGTATGACAATTTATTGTTTTAATACATGGTAATGGATTCTAATAAATAAATAGAAAAAGCTAATATTTTTGGAATATGTTTAATTTATTGGAAAATATCTCGTGCAGCAAACTGTATACACACTTATGTTTATATGCCCGACGAAAATATGTTCGTAAAAAATTATCTAATTTTGTGCTCCGATTCTTTCAAAATCTTGATAACTACCGATCAACGGGGTTTCAAGGACATTTTATACTCTCGTCCGTTTCAATAGTCTATGTCTATCCTTTTTTTTTTTTTTAATTTAAAATTAGTTTAAACTCACGTATAGTTAATATTCTTCTTATATACCGCTAGGATAAAGATCTTATATATAGTTATTTAGGGGTGGACATAGGTGTGACCCATTACGTCGTAAAAGACAAGTGCATTCGATGGTGTACGTAGGGTTTGCAAAACAATACCGGGTGTTTTTGGTATTTACAGTTGACATTCACTACACATATGTCTGGTTTTTTTACCAATCTTTGATATGTTTTTTAGGTTTGTTCATGATTCTTTATCGCATATCTATTGCATTATTTATAACAGAAATTTACTACGATATAACATGTATATTAAGAGAGTATATAGATAAATACACACACACATATACACACACACATATATATTAAAAGGATTCAGTGAGACTCAATTGTTCAATAAGAACCGTTAGAACCTAAAAGCCCACAAAACCCCCAATTTGAATACACGTTCTCACAATCTCAATTGTTCAATAAGAACCGTTAGAACCTAAAAGCCCACAAAACCCCCAATTTGAATACACGTTCTCACAATCACCAAATGTCGTTCATTCGCGATGAATGATAATCAAACGCAAAAAAACATATTTTTATCAAGAAATATTAATAAAAATCGATGTTATACCTACTAATATTCATAGATAAATTACTTTTTATAACTTATAATATCATATGATGAATATTAAGAAAATTTTCTAACATTCATCATTAATGAATGTTAAGCGAAGTAGATATTATCAGTTTATTTGAAAAATTATTCGTTAACATTTTCGTCCACGATAAATGATAATCAAAACGTATAAAAACATATTTTTACCAATAAATATTAATCAAACCGTTGTTATAACTACTAATATTCATCGATACACTATTTTTTATAACTTATAATATCATATAAGGAATATTAAGGGAATTTCCTAACATTAATCATTGATGAATGTGTAGTTTTTATGTTTTCCTAAAAAATAGTACTTCCCACTAAATTCGAATTTTATATAATATATATTAAATCAAAGAAATATATAATAGATCAAATATTTAATATTTTGTAACCAAAATAAAAAATAATAATACACATGTTAAGTTGCTATTTGATCCTTTGAAGCCAGCTAAGAGTGATTTGGAGGTACTAGAGACAGATGTTGATCGGGCGTGGGTCGGGTCAATAATTATAGTATCTTTGCTTCTCATGTCTCCTTACACGATGCCACGCATACGTTTACTAATTTCCTAAGCTTAATAATAATAATAATAATAATGATAAGGATAATAATAATAATAATAATAATAACACTGAGTGTCACCAGAAAATTATATCGTATTGGTAATTTTAATTTAACTGGGATTTACTTGGAACTACAGAGTATTTCAAGTTAAGTTATAAAACAAGTTGGTAATTGTTGGGTGTACACTTGTTCAAAATAAATTGGATCACCGCCACTAAATAGCAGGGGTAAAGGGGGCAGCGCCCCCTTACCTAGGGGGCCGAGCCCCCTAGTTGGGGTCGGGCCTTGTATAGAATTAATTACCGATTATTATTTGTGGATCCCGTTACCCGTTTTTCTCGCAAAAAACGAATAGACATAAAGTCTGTTGATGAAACGTTGCATCTGTTTGCGAAAAGGTGTGACAGTTGGTTCCCGCCAACTTCCCAAACGAATATGAAAATAAACAGATTTTTGGTCTCATTTCTAACATACGAAAAACACATCAATTCTCTTTGGTTTTGCTTTGTTTCTCTACCAAGAATCAAAGAGAAGACGATGTCGTGGCCTCTCCGAAAGCTTTCAATGCTTGTTAAGTAAGAAGGAATGGAACTGCTTGAGAGTCGTCTGAAATTCACACTTGGGGCCTTTCTGTAGGAGTAGTCGCGGCAAACCTGTTTGCAACTCTTTTGGAAATATTACCAGAATGGTATTTCTTTCCCGTATTTCAAATACCTTGTACAGTACCGTTTCGTCTTTGTCTTATCCCATTAAAGATTTCATGAACCCAGACAGTAAATGATCGAAATACTTTATTGAGAAGTGTTTACACGATTCAAAGATTATCCAAGATTATCATCACACCCTAATTCACCAACAACTTCAATAAAGTATTATGTGATAATCATGGTGAGTGATTCTGTGAAAGAGATGACTTCGAAGTTTGAAACAATGGAAAAGTTTGAAGGGAATGATTTTAGGCGTTGAAGGAAAAAGATGTATTTCCTACTCACAATTTTGAAGGTTTCGTATGTTCCAAGTATTCCAATGCCAGAAGTGGTTGAAAATGAAACTCTGGAGGCAACAAGGCGTAGAAGAAAATGGGAAAATGATGATTACATATGTTGCGGGCATATACTCAACGGTATGTCAAAATCTCTGGTTGACATATATCAGAACATGAAATTTGCAAAGGAGTTATGGGACTCTCTTGAATCAAAATACATGGAAGAGGATGCTTCTAGTAAGAAGTTCCATGAAAGTAATTTCAACAATTACAAAATGGTTGATTCAAGGCCTGTTATGGAACAATATAACGAACTCCTTCGAATCCTAAGACAATTCGCACAACATGACATGAAGATGGATGAATTTATTCAAGTGTCTTTTGCTTTAGATAAACTTCCTCCCTTATGGAAGAAATTTAAACACACTTTGAAACAAGGAAAGGAAGAGTTGTATTTGGTACAACTTGGTAGCCACTTGCGAATAGAGGAATCTCTAAGGATGCAAGAAAGTGGCAAAGGCAAAGGAAAGGAAGTTGCTGGACCATCGGTTAATATGGTTGATGATGGTGGAAAGGGTAAAAATAATAGGAACAATAACAAAGGAAAGAAAAAGAAATTTCAAGGATAAGCATTCCAACAATGGTTCTAACAAGAAACAGAAAAGTGGTTGTTGGATTTGTGGCCAACCTGGTCATTTCAAAAGGGATTATCAGATGAAAAAGAATAATGGGGCAAGCATAAGTGGTTCGGGAAATGGTTCTAGGGACCAATCCCAAAACCAAGGTCAGATTTTAGAGCATGTTTGGGACAATGATGTTCAACATTCTGTTTCACTAATTTCTGAAATATTCTATGTGCAAGATGATGTTGTAGCGTGGTGAATTGATTCCGGTGCCACAACTCATGTGTCCAAAGATCGTTGCTGGTTTAAAATATTTAAACCGATGGATGATGGATCTGTTCTCTACATGGATGCTGATCATTATGCTCCTATTCATGGACACGAAAGTGTGGAATTAGAATTCAGTTCAGGAAAAACTATTACTTTGTCTAATGTGTTGTATGTACCCAAACTTCATAAGAATCTATTGTCGGGTCTTGTATTAAATAAGTTGGTTACAAGCAAGTGTATGAATCCGATAAGTATATCTTATCAAAGTCCGGTTTGTTCACATGATTTGGATACTATAATGGTGGAATGTTTACGATGAATTTAAATAAAGTTCCAAGTGATTCTAGTTCTGTTTATATGACTTGTTCTAAATCTGTTGAATCTTCTTTATGGCATGCTAGATTAGGACACGTGCATAATAAAAGGATGCAAGCTATATCTAAAGATGCTTTAATTCCTGCGATTGATTTAAACAACAAAAAATGTAACACTTGCATGCGAACTAAAATCGCTGGACAACCATTCAAGAGTATAACTAGAAGTTATATAATACGGAGTATTTGAATTGATATTTAGTGATTTATGTGATTTCCATGCAACACAATCTTTAGGAAACAAGAAATATGTTGTTACATTTATAGATGATGCATCTAGGTTTTGCTATGTATATTTAGTTTATACTAAAGAAGAAACCCTGGATAAATTCAGAATCTACAAAACAGAAGTTGAATTGCAATAAAATGTAAAGATTAAAACTTTACGCAACGATAGAGGTGGAGAATATTATGATCCATTGTTTTTCCAATCAGTAGGAATTATTCATAAGAGTACAACTCCATATACACCACAACAAAATGGTGTGGCTGACATGAAAATTCGAGCTCTTAAAGAAATGATTAATTCCATGTTATCTTACTCGGGTTTGAGTGACGGGTTTTAGGGGGATGCCATGTTAATGGCATGTTATTTATTGAATAGAGTTCCAAACAAAAGAGGAATTAATACCTCTTATGAACTTTGGTATAAAAGATGACCTAACTTGTCTCATTTACGAGTTTGGGGTTGTCGAGGGGTTGTTAGACTTCCAGATCCTAAAAGGACAACTTTGGGTGAGAAAGGTGTTGATTGCATCTTTATTAGATATGTTGAGCATTCCAAGGCGTATAGGTTATATGTTATAGAACCTAATGATTCTATTTCAGTTAACACTGTAATAGAATCAAGAGATGCAATATTTGATTAGAGTTGTTTCTCTTCAATACCTAGACCTAAAGATATGTTACCAAGTTCTAGTGAAGGTGAAAAGGGAGTTCATTCCGATGATACTCCAACACAACCAAAATAGTGTAACACCCACTTTAAGGGCCTAGTGGTATTCTGGTAATTTCCCTAAAACTTTAAATTATTATTTAATGTGTTAAGAAATATTTTACTATTATTATGTCTGATAATATTAGTAAAATGAATAAATGAATTATTGTGACTAATACATAATTCATTGATTTAAACCGAACTAGTTAGCGGTAAAATAAAATATTTGGTTTTCGTAAAATGGTTTTAGGTTCCCGACAATAGATTAAGAAGGGAACTAAAACGTAATGGTATTGGGTAAGATTAATATATATATACACACATTTATACATACAATTTCTCAGAACTTCTCAAACTTTCTATACAAACCGTGAGAATTCCCTGCTCCTGCGAACCGAACCGAGCATCCAAAATTGAAAGAAACTTTCTGTGAATTCGTGAATCATTTCGTATTATCATCTTCTTGTTTCAAAGAAAACGAATTCCAGTAACATAACCAAGTCGCCATCTTGTTTCTGTAAGTATTTAGTTTATAATTGTGTTTTTATGAAAATTGGTTAAATTCACGAATTAATATAAAAATTAAGCTTAAAAGGTGTTATATGATGTTATTTGATGCATATAAACTGTTAGAAAGCTTAATTGAATAATAGGAAGTCGAATTCGTGAGTTTTGAAAGATTTCAGTTCGAAGTTTCTGGGTTCAGCGATGAACTTCGCAACATTGAAGATGAACTCAGTTCGCAGAGCTTGATTGCGAAGCGAACCGAGTTATCTTGCGAGGTGAGTGATCTTGCAAAGTGAGTTGTTCTGCGAACCGAGTTACGCTGCGAACTGAACCCTGCGAAGCGAACTGAGATTCGCGAACTGAGTTCCTGCGAACTGAGACTTATTGCGAAGCGAACCGAGATCCTGCGAACTGAGATTTTAAAATTTTGTTTGCAAATTTTGAAATTGCGTAAGTGTTTTCAGGGTCGCGACTGAGTGACAATTTCACTAACTCGGATTGGGTTGAGATTCGCATGGTCACTCGAAAACGACCCAATAATCAAGGCTCTTTTTGGCCTTTCGGGGTCATCTTGGGGTCGAAAATGGCATTTTTCAGTTTTAAGCATCGTTTCGGGACTTTCTGGTTTCGCTTCGGATTGAACGTTTGTTTTCTTAGACTTCAGGAATTTACCTGCTTGTTTAAATATGTTATATGATTATGGAATGAGTCACTAACTCATTATTTGTTGTATTCTCAGATCAGCAGAAGACTCAGTAACATTAGACTTCTGAGTTGTTGGGCTGAGACTGGCAGGTGAGTGGATCTGGAACTCACAAGTTTGATTTGGTTGTAACGGTTTGGTTGCAACAAGTAAACGTAGATATAATTGATAGACTGTTTAGTCTGATATGCTGATATGCTGATTATGAATCTACGTGCAATGTGGCCTCTGGGCATCGATTGCTAGTAAAGAGGTCAACAGATTGTTGGACTTGATAATTTACAAGATTACAGATATGGGGTGTCGTACATGTGTTGTATTAAACCCATATTGTGTAGTGGTAATATCAAGTTATCGGTATATTCTGTAGTGGCCACTACAGATTGTGATAAGCGTTTCTTGAGGGCCACCGCGGCAGTAGGGTTCCTCAAAAACCACCGATCCTCTTTGATATTGATGATTTGTGTTTACGATTAATTGATGTAAACAAATTGTTAAGCTAAGTTGAACTGTTAGTTTCATGTTCATTCACTTAGCTTCGTGCTAATCCCCCACTTTAATCCCTGCAGGTCATGTTTGATAGGGGCGGGCAGGAGGATTATATTTGAAAAGAATGTTTGACCAGCTGGCAACTCTGATATATGTCTTTTTTTAATTAAAAAGAAAGTTGAAATGATATAACACCTGGTGGTTATACCTTGTTTATGAACAAAAATTATGTACATTTTGGTAAATGATATTAATGTTATTTATGTTTTGACCTACGCTTCCGATGTTAAATAATATTTTATAATATCTGTAAGAGAGGGTGTTTAGGTTGCAAATGGATCTTCAAGAAGAAGATGAAAGTCGATAGAACTATTGACAAGCTAAAAGCCAGATTGGTTATCCAAGGCTTTAGACAAAAGGAAGGGATCGACTATATTGACATCAATGCTCCGGTTGCTCGTAGCATCGCCATTTGATTGTTGATGGTGACAGTAATTCACAATTTAGTTATTCATCAAATGGATGTGAAAACAACATTCTTAAATGGTGATGTGGAAGAGGAAATGTATATGAAACAACCCGAAGGGTTTGTTATGCCAGGAAATGAGCATAAGGTGTGTAAATTGATCAAATCGTTGTATAGGCTAGAACAAGCTCCAAAACAATGGCATTAAAAGTTTTTATAAGGTTGTCTTGTCAAGTGGTTTTATGTTAAACCAATCAGACAAGTGTGTATATAGCAAATTTGACAACTCCGGTAAAGGAGTAATCATTTGTCTATATGTCGATGACATGTTGATATTTGGGACAGATTAAAATCAAGTTGATCAAATAAAAGAATTTTTGTCATCAAAGTTCTCAATGAAAGATATGGGAAAGGCTGATGTAATTCATGGTATTAAGATAAAACGTCAGGAGAAAGGGATGTCACCCAATCTCATTATATTGAGAAAATACTCAAGAAGTTTGACTGTGAGCAATATTCTCCAGTGACTACTCCGATGGATGCGGATATTAAGCTCTGACCTGATACAGATAAAGCTGTTTCACAACTCGAATACTCAAGAGCTATTGATTGCTTTCCAAGCCGGATATCGCTTATGATGTTGGCAAGTTAAGTAGATGTACTAGTGATCCTAGTAACCATCATTGCTAAGCAATTAAGCGAGTCTTCAAATATTTGAAGGGAACTATGGACTATGGTTTGATATATCGCGGTTTTCCTTTGGTTATAGAAGGGTATTCCGATGCAACTTGGATAACCAACTTTGAATATCACTCTTCTACATTTGGTTGAATATTCTTTCTGGGAGGAGGTGCTATGTCATGGGCTTCAAAGAAGCAAACTTGTATTAGTCATTCGATTATGGAATCCAAGTTTGTAGCATTGACTGCCACTAGTACAGAGGCAGAATGACTAAGAAACTTAATATATGAGATTCCGTTGTGGTCAAAGGAAATTTCTCCCAACATGATTCGTGATTCGTGAGTTGATAACGAATGGAGTGATCTCTGTAGATTATGTTAACACTAAACATAATTTGGTAGATCACTTGACCAAGGGATTAGCCAGGGAATTAGTGTGCACATCGGCTATAGGATTGGGATTGAAGTCCATATAGATCTCTAATTATGAGACACCCAATTCCCTTCTAATACAACATTAGAAGCTGAATTCAATGTGGAAAGCTTACCGTTAGAGATGAAGCACATGTTATTGTATTCCCAAAGGTATGTGTTCAGACCTGCAAGTAACGATTAGGTTGAAGTATATCTTCTTAATGGCTCTTTTGAAAAATTGCAAATGCAGGTGCAAGATTAAAAGGAGCTACCTATGTGAGTATGAATTTGCCGCTTCAAAAAAGCTTGGACTTGGCTTCCGATATACTCTCTGAAGGATAGGGACACATGGTTTGTAATAGTGTCAAGAATAACCAATAGAGTTGTGTATAAACTTACGTGTACATTGTCTTCATATATTCAAATGAATTGACGGGTTCAATCGTTAGGACACCATGATTTAGAATGTACAATATACTAATATGAAAATTAAATCTTCGTGACATTTTTATTTATGCATGAGTTTGGTTTATCGTAGTGTCTGTTTTATTTATTTTAATAAATCAAGGATTACACTAAAATTAGAGGGATATGTTGGTAATTTTAGTGTAATTGAGATTTACTTGGGACCAAAGGGTATTCCAAGTTAAGTTATAGAATAAGTTGGTAAGTGTGTGGTGCGCACTTGTTCAAACTAACTTGGACTACCGCCACTAAATAGCGGGGGCCAAGGGGGTTGCGCCCCCTTGCTGGGTCAAGGGGCAGCGCCCTTTGCGGGGGTCTAAGGGGTCGAGCCCCCTATTTGGGGTCGACCACACCATTTTAGGGTCGACCCCCCACCCCCCGTATAGAATTAATTATCGATTACTAGTTGTGGATCCCGTTATGTAACACCCCGAAATTTGAGGTATTATTTTAATAGGTATAAAATACTTATTATTAATAAGTTGTATAAAACATTAGTAGTTGTAAAGTAATTAAAGTTGTTTAAATAATTACAAGTTGGGAATGGTTAGTTAAGTGTTGAATTATAAGATGATAAAACTTAAGGGGTTAGAATTATAGATGTTTAAATATTTTAAGGACTAAAATATAAGATTCATATATACATAGATACATATCGATACATACATACATTCAAAGTTCCTGTAACTTCTAGAGAGGGAGAAGGAGACGACGAGAGGAAGAGAGGAAAGGGGAAACCTAACTCAATTCATCAAATTAAGCTTAGAGAAGTGGAATTCCAATTCTATTGATCACCTCTAACCAAAGGTAAGTAATTATTCTTATTTGTTTAACATAGAAACTTGGGGAGATGATGAGTTGAGGATGTAGTAATGTACAAAACGAAATTAGGGCTGATTATGATTGATTAATGATAAGATAAGTCTGGGAATGATTGTGGTTAACACCAATTCAAACCAAAAGTTGATAATTTAGCTAGTGTTCATAAGTGATTTTGGTGAGTTATGTGTAATTATATTATTTATGGCTAACTCACCCTAATCACTAATTAGAGAGGTCAATTTGATGTTAGTGGTGATGATTAAAGTGGTAATTCAAGTAGTTAAACTATAAAATGGGTTATGACCTTGAATTATGAAGTTAGGCTTAATTTGACCAAAAGTCAAACCTGATCAACTCAAGGGGGTGATGGGTTGATGATGATGATTAATTGATTATGATGATTGTTAGATGCTAAATGTGTTGTTATATTGTTATGTGATATTTGATAGGAGTGGTTCGGTTGAACCAAGTGGGCAAAGGGAGGGCAAGGCTATTGAAAGGAAGTAGCGTGGATAGGGACTTGTTAAATACGGGTTTGGCAAGTTCATTCTCTTGAATTCCTTATTGTGTAAATCGCCCAATTTGGTGTCTTTTGATGAAAACATATGGTTATGGTTATGGTGTCAAGTTTGTTGTATTTAAATGGTAAGAAGTCAAAATTTTAATATGTTGTGCATATGAATAGTGGTGAAGTGTACAAAGGTCGTTTGATGTTAAAATGGTCGATTTCTTAGTTAGTTGTGAGTTTGTAAATAACTTTGGTAAGTGAAATATTGAAATGATTGATAATTTAGAGATTTGGTTGCTTTTATGTAGTTGATTTTCAAATGGGTCAATTGGATTATCGAAACGGGTCGTTTTGCTAAACTAGTTGAAATGATGGTTTGAACAACTTTGTTGTATGTATTGTGTTAAAATGCGTTGGTATAAGTTTTGGAAGTGTTCTGTAGAGTGAATGGGACTTGTTGCAAGAAATGGTTGCAATAAATGCCTAAATTGGAAAAGTGTAAATTGGGAAATGTTTGTCATGTCAAATGAAATACGCCTGTAAAATTTGATGGGTTGATTATTTACGAGTCAAAAGTTAGATCCGTTTGAATTTGGTTTCAAAACTTGAGTTGTGCAGATTTTTCACCACCCAGGGTTCAGTACGCGATTGCGTAGGGTTCACGAGATCGCGTACCTAATGAAGAAATCGTCATAGACACTTTCTATGTTATAGGTACGCGATCGCGTACCTTGTACTAAAACTTGAACATAGAATTTCCATGTACTGAGTACACGATCGCGTACACCTTTGGTAGGATCGCGTACCCCTTTGGTAGGATCGCGTACTCCCTTCTTGTGTCTAGTACGCGATCGCGTACTATCTTTTGCCAAGATCGCGTACTATAAAAAAATAAATAATAATTTTAGGCGTTTCACGTTACCCGTTTTTCCCGCCAAAAACGAATAAACATAAAGTCTGTTGATGAAACGTTGCATCTGTTAGCGAAAAGGTATGACAGTTGGTTCCCGCCAACTTCCCAACCGAATCTGGAAATAAACAAACTTTTGGTCTCATTTTTGACAACGAAAAACACACCAATTCTCTCTGGTTTTGCTTTGTTTCTCTGCCAAGAATCAAAGTGTCGTCTTTGTCTTATCCTATTAAAGAGTTTGTGAACCCAGACAGTAAATAGTCGAAATACTTTATTTAGAAAGTATTTACCCGATTCAAAGATTATTCAAGATTATTATCACACCCTAATTCACCAACATATCGTAGGGTCATAAAATTATTACCTTGAAAATGGAAGATAATGGAAAAGCAAACAAGCATTTTAAAACAACACAATTGCGAATTTACGACAGCAACCAAAATGCATACATTTGTTTTTCCTGTAACTTTTCGTTGATCGTCTCTACCGTGGGTCCACCGTGGATCTCAACAAATTTATTTTGAAATATTGACATTTAGACTATAAATACATACCTTGTGTTTAACCTTAGGTTTATTCTCTTATGCTTCAAATATACAAAATTCTCTCAATTAAAAGGTGATCTTACTTGAGTTGATTAATCACTAATAGTTGATTTATGTAGTGAGGTTATTATGTTGTAGTAATTTGTGCCTCAACATTATTGTTGTAATATTGTTGCAAGAAATCCTCAAGTGTTGGTGTGTTAGAGGATCTCATATTATTCTCTTCCAAGTGAATAAGCAAGAATGATTTAGTGAGTAAGTCTTCCATTTATTAGGAGAAGTCTCATCGTTTGAGTTTGTTGCTCTTGTGTTCTTCCAAGGTTGTGAAGAAGAAAGAAAAATAGTGTAGTTGCCTTCTAGAGTTAGAAGAAGAAAGAGCTTGGTGACGTGATCTTCTCATATTATCTTAGAAGATCATTTGTTGATTAGTTGTCTTCTAAATTGCTAGGAGAAGACATAAGTGGTATTAAAAGCTTCCATATTGAAAGTGAAAATATTGTGTGTTTGATATCTAGACTTCTTATTGTAGAAGTTAATTAATTAAGTCAAGGTATCTTCTTTTAGTTAAAGAAGATTAGTGTTGTGTTCTTTGCGAAGAAAAAACAACACTTTGAACGGTTTTTATATCTACCGGTGAAAATGTTTGAATTTCTAGTGAATAATCACATAATTGGGGAGTGGATTAAAGTGGACTACTTAACGGCCACCCCAACCACTATAAATCGTGATGTCTACTAGTGATATTTTTCTATCCCTTAACTCTTTAAATTACTTGTATATTTATTTTATTTATTATTGCCAAGTCAAGTAATCATTTTAGTTTCAAGTAATCATTTTAGTTTCAAACAAAAGATTTTAATCCATTAAAAATTGATTGGAGAGTAGAAGGACCAAGTCACATATTACCCCTTACCATCAATTTTGAAAGGGCTATGAACAGTAATAACATAAGCTTCTTTTAATTCTATATTCAAATCAACCTTAAAATTGCAAGTCACTAGAGCTTTTTGATAGTTCAACAAACAAAGTAGCTAAACTATCTAACACTTACAGATCGACTGGATTAACAGTGTAAATCAAACAAAATGATCATTACAATCAGCAAACATGTAATGTACAATTTTTGTAAATCAAACTAAATGATCATTACAATCAGCAAACGTGTAATGTACAAGTCGGTATTCGTAGCCAATCAAAATCATTTGTTTCTTCCAAAATAGTATGGGAATCCTCATTGTTGTCGATGCAAAAAAAGTCTAGCATAATAATATTCATTTGATCCCGTATGAGCTGATGTGTACCCATTTCTCGTGGTTAGAACTCTTCAATCACAATCCATAAATGAAGTCACACTAACAAATCAGCAAAGAGGCTCACATATATGTTGATAACTTAAGAGTAATGCTATATAATGATGTACATAGCATCACATTTGAATTACTATCGAACCGACTGGCTCAACAGCAAACAACCTCAGAGTTCGATCTCAGATCTCACTTTGTAGCATGAGATCTGGCTGACGTCACGATCTATTCCGAAGCCAAGTCCGTGATGCGCCGCCCAAGCTTAGATCGTAACATTTTTGAGCTCGGCCAACACACTCTTTGATTGATCTCCAGACAACTTCTGACACATAGTACAACGAAAAATATCTTATGCATATGTCATTTGCATGGCCGCCTCATTAACTTGGTCGGCCATTGTCATTGGTCCACGTCAGTGTGGACCCCGGATTCTGTTTCCATTAACATGACCTAATCGACATCCTTCTACAACCTTCTAGAAGGTAGAGTTTCACAATAAAATTAGTGTTTGTCCTTCATTCATTCCAAACACCTGGTACACTTAAAATTACCTCACTACTTCAGGGATTAATCCTTTACACTCCGACATACATACAAATCCAGTTCGAGATTAACTCAATAGAGGGTGGCTAATTTAAACCTTTTTTATTTATTTTGTTTGCATTCATATGTGTTTCAATTACCTTAATTGGTAGGTGAATTGATGCATTTAGGTGATGTCGTGAAATTGTTAGAGCTCATTAATTTAATTATGGCATTTAAGGGAACTTATTGCAAGTGTTTTTGGTTGTTAAATTAAAGAGTTTGGTGTTGAGCACTTACCTATATTCATATCGGAATGAATTTTCTTGAAAGAATAATGTGTATAAATTCTTCATAATGAGTAAATGAAAAAATATAATAACAATAATAAATCACATATATACGGATTAATCGAGTTATATGCAAGCTAGATGAAGATCAGGATACGTGATATTGATGTTTGGTTGTTTGCGTTCGCCTAACATATGCAATAAGATATGTTGATTGATTTAGAGACGAGTTGCTCAACATCAGATGTAGTGAAAGGCCGAGCTTAAGCCAAATGATAGGAATATGCTGCAGTTACAAGTATTGATCGATCATGGTTTGGTTACTTGTCTTTTTGTTTGTTTGACTAGAAATCTAGGAGTTGGACTAAATTAATAAGAAATCATAAAGGGTTAATTGCTAGCTAGGGCACCTAATCATATGCAATTATGCATATTATTATTATTATTACAAGTTCAAAGTAACTAAGCACTCCGTATAGTGTTGTAGCTAACGCGTTAAGTATTCCGCCTGGTGCACGGCTCGATAGATAATTTGATAAGCCAATGATTTTTCGAGGAACCCTAGATGCTGTCGGAGTAAAGGATCGTCAATAAGGGCGTTCTTATGTAACACGTTGGGATTATTTAGCTACTATGTTCAATAAGCATAACGATTAATCTAGCGATATAGAATTTCAAATTTTCTTTATCTTTAATTTTGATTTGAAGAGAGGATTGTACCGTGAGAGAAGCAAGGAGGTCAACCTTTCCCTTTAATAATTCATCCGTATCATTTTAACTAGTGTTCATGTAACTATTTTATGTTAGTCCCAAAGTGTACATCATCATATTATCATTACTCGAAAAAGTTACCAAATGATATATGTGACATTTTATTAGTTAACATGGTAATGATTGAACATTATTTAAACTTATAGTCCCCGTTATGGTAGTCTAGTAGTGAAGGATATGCATCATAGATGTGGCCACGGATTTAATCTTTTCGTTTCACGTTTGTTGTGAGATCGGTCGGTGAGAGCCGTCGGTTGTACCTTTCTTTTCTCCTTGTTAATTATATGATTTTTGAAGTGAACACCTAAATTTAAACATAACCATATAATTTAAATACTCTAGTACATGTACCAAATACAGAAAAACTAGCATATATGTTGCATTATTGAACTTATTCGCATGGTTTAAGATTTGTGATACATATATGAGTTATAATGTATCACACAAGCAAGTGAGCTTATACATTATGATTAGCAAATAACCGAACAACAAACGGCTTATCCAATTTTACATATTTTCGTTCTATTTATTTAGTTTTATAAATATAAATATAATATAGTTGGCCCAACAAAAGTTTGGTTTAGAATGATAAATATACAAGTGATGGTGAAAGAGATGAAAGGTACTTTTGAAGACAACCCATTACAAACTTTGCCTAATATTTATCTATTTCAGTTAGACATCTATCATCGTAATAAAGAGCCTTTGCCCTTTTCCTTTCTCCAACTTCACCTAACCTAAGTATCACACACATCCAATGTCAATTTATATACTTATACTATACTACTAGATATGTATATGTATCAGTATGCACATACAAAATCATGAAGACATATATGTACACATAGATACATATACATTGTGTCTTTGTTTGTGCAATTGACTAGGTATATATGTATAAGAGAGTGTAGGGGTGTAGCCATTTTTAACAGTTGGGGGCAAAATTTTATTGGGGTTAACGTCGGTAAATGCATCCAACTTGTACCATATATTTGTTATGTGTATTTAATTTATGTTTGTTATTTTTAATGCATTCAAATTTAAAAAAAAAAATGTGTTTTAATATATTTTGCTGATGTGTTATATGTTTAAGGTGACATGTGACATCCGTAGAAGTTGACACGTCAACAAAAGTACTACATAATACATTAAAACGCCCAATTTTAAAAGTTTCATGCATTAAAAATATAAGACCCAAGTTTGATACACACAATAAACATCAAGTACAAGCTGGATGTATTCTCAGACACTAAACCCAATTTTATTTTACTTTTCCTCCTATGATTCTAAAGAGGCAAAAAAAATTAATATATTACTAAAATACACATAAAAATTTACCTTTTCACATAAACGGAAATTTTTGAAGTGATGTCCCCTTCTAATTCCATCATGAAACTCTAAGGCCATGTTTGGTAGGGAGAAATTGAGTGAAATGAATTAATGTGAAGAAAAGAAATGTAAAGAAATAAAATAGGGGAGAAATTTTACGAATTTCATTGTTTGGTAACGGTTCAGAAATTGAGCTGAGAAATTAACCAACAATCATTTCTTTTGTTTGGTAGATAAAAACATAGAAATTGTAGGTGCATGCTTATGAAGAACTAATACAAATCAACATATACAAACTAACGATTAATTTTGAACATCAACGTTTTATTGCAAAAGGAATTGGCAAAACCTAAATGGTCAAAGTTGAAAACATAACTTTAAATCTTTGATCTAACCATCCCAATAAACAATTGAACTTCAAATTGCATTTGTTTTTTACACATTAAACCACTATATTGCTTTTGTTTATTATCCATCAATGGGTACAAGTGTACAACGAATGAACGAACAAACATACACCACTAAATCAAGTACCTACTTTGAAAATCAACACTTTACATACATAAATTATGATATACGCATACATAGTGCAAAATAAAGATCTTAGATGGTGAAAGAACAGCGGTCGTCGGAGAAGAGGTGGTCGCCGGAGAAGAGGCGCTCGCCGGAGAAGAAGTAATCACCGGAGAAGAAGCTCTGGGGAAGAAGGGCCGGAGAAAAACAAGCTAATTTAGAAAGCAGAGAGCAGAGAGCCACTATTAGAGAGCTAAGAGATGAGTCACCTGATAACTAGGCTTGAAAGTTGAAAGTATTTCAATTTTGTATAGAATGTGATTTGCACGTGCTGATCCTATATATACCATTTTTCTTTTTAAACCACACTCATTTCTCAATTGTTGGACACGGAGAAATCTTGCTTCACAAATTCCATTTCCTCATAAATCAGATGGAAATCAAAATACAAAGGGAGTCATTTCCCGAGATATCCCAATTCTCCGTGTTCCTATTTCCTTGACCCACCAAACATGAGAAATGAACTGATTTCCATTTCTCAACCTCCATTTCTCTGTACCAAACACACCAAGGTTATGGACTATTTTAATACATGGTTCTACTCATATGATTATGTTTCAAATCAAATGTGATAAAAATATTTGAAATTTATTCATATGCATGTTTTATATCACCGAATATAATTAATTTGAATCATCAACTTCTCGATCGAATAATATAACTTAAATTGGTTTCTTCACTCTCAATAGGATCAACTCAAATTGCTCTTATATCATGAAGGATTAATTCGGAGTCATCCGATCAAATGAGATAAGGACTATAACGAGGGATGAGTATTGATACTGCGTTATTTGCATATGTTTTCCCTTGCAATATCTTGTATTTTGTTCGTATTTATCATTGAATAATAGTAAATAGGTAGAAATTTCGGTACTTATTACACTTAATAAGTACAAGGCAAGATGAAGGTAAAAGGAGCGATTTAGAGCTTAATTGGAATAAGTATCAAGTTCAAAGTAATCACAAGTAAAATAATGAAGTTTTGATGAGGATCAGATTTGGCATTGCGATGGAATTATTTGGCATTGCGAAGTCATGACAGTCGATCTATGGAGTTGCGATGAAATTACTTGAAGCATCCATCTCAGAATCTTCAGACCATCGCGCCGCGATGGAATTACTTCGTGTTGCAAAGTCTAGCCGACCCACTTACTATAATTTGATTTTAAACCCCAAATTTAGGGTTGACTTTTATTTTCTGCGACTTGGTACGATTTTGGGTGACTTTTGGAGGCTTGTTTATCACTTTTTCATCATTGGTACTCATGGATTGAAGGTTTTAACATCAACAATCATTAGAACAATTGATTTAATCGTACTTTTCGCAGAAACATCAACAATCATTAGAACAATTGATTTGATCGTACTTTTGTATAAAACTATGTCTTTCTTTTGTTTAATTATGTTTTTGATATTTGATACTCACATTATGAGCTAGTTTTCTTTATATTCACCTAGATAACCTGAACCCTAGTATTAGATTGTTAATCATTCGGTTTTATGTTATTGTTACTTACTTTGAAGTATGTTTAATCAAAAATTTATTGTCATCAAAGTTTAATTATTAATTCTTTCATGTGAGTTACTGGTTTGTTAACAATGGTTAATTGTTATTGATAATTTATGCTAGATTGCTTGGTTAATCGAATAATTTAGACAATTGATAGACATATTGTTTGGTGTTAGAATTATAATTGTAACTTGATAATCGTGTGGTTATATGAGGGACACCGGTATAACCTTGTTTCTATGATAGTAAAACTGGATTAAGTATTAGTTTAAAGTAACCGATTAGTGAATTGGTTAGGTAAACAAGGTTATCTACATTTAATTGAAATCTAAGTAATAAATAGGCTATAAGACTCGGAGAATTGTAGTGTCACTAGTCATCAATAGTAATCATAAATGATTATAACAAACAATCCATGTTAGGGGTAATAAGTCTAAGTGAATGCTCTTTAATCCATCTGTTATTTCCATTAGTTAATTGCTATTTAATTACTTGTCTAGTTTGCCAAATTACTCACAACGTAAGTTGCAAAATAAAATCACTTAAAACCCCTTTTCTAGATTAATTATAAGTAGTTAAAGTTCTTGAATAAACATTGTTCCCTGTAAAAACAATACTCAAATACTTGCTACTAGTTATCTACTACGCGATAGAATTAGATGCCTGGTGTGTAATAGTAAGTAGTAGTAATTTTTTAAGGATACAAATTTATAAATCAAGTATAATCATTATTCATTACTATTCACTATATAATTTAAATTCACACTGAACTGGTTGATCACACATAAAACTCTTTGAACTCACATTTAGAATTGTACATATGCACATGTATTTTGTGTACTTGTCCTCCTCAACCTTAACAATAGAAACATTAGACCACTTGCAATGGTAATAGATATGGTGGTGTGTTGTGAGTGTCACGTCACCCAAAACATGATGTTATCCCATGACACATGCAATGATAACTCCCACCATACCGTTTTATGGAAGAGTATGACCAACTAATTAAATTATTTTAGGTTAAAAAGGGAAGAGAAAAAATAATAAAGGAAAAAAAAGAGCTTGCGAACTCCACTTTTCCTCCTCCATGCTCTATTATAGCCACCACTATGCCGCCCCACTGCGCCGCCCATTGCGGGCGTGGCAACGCCACCCTATAACGCCACACTCCTTGTGGTCTTAGTGGATACTCCGTATCTTTTTTCTACTATCGTGTGATATGTACGGGTAAAAGAAATCGAGAAAAGGTCTTTCAGTTTATATGATTTAAGCTCTCAAAAGATGTCAAGTCAAGGAAAATGGAAATGGTACTAATTTTATGGAACTCCTTTTCTTGGGGACTTGATTTATGAAAGTAAACGATATTTGTTTGTTGAGATAAGAAAATTGATAAGAAGTGAAAGAATAGCAAGTGACGTTTGCAAACAACAACTATACAGTTGAACCCTTGTCTATTCTATAAATTGAAGTTAGTTACCTTGACTCTGAATTTGTCAACGTAACGTTCCATCATAAAATAATAGTTTAATTTAATTGTTTTTGTAGTTTGTAATGTTCAAGTCCTAGACTGCGGTCCTAGGTTGAAAGTAAAGAGGTAGCCGTTGATTGTGTACGAACAAAATACGAGTCTAAAGGCAAGGTAAGAATAAGAAAGGGTTTAGCTAATGGAGATATTAACTCTTTTCGGAACCAGTAACGCGTAGTATTTCTATCAGTATGGTACTAAATCATGAATGTACACACATTCTCTTCGATCATGTTATATATTATTCTTAAATTAAATTAAAATTAAAGAGGGAAGTTCAAATGAGAATTAAAAGTTTTGTGAGAATGGAGGAACCAATAGGATTACATCACGTGTCATAAAACTCACTTTCTCCAACGTTTTTAAAAATTAAATATCTCAATAATGGCTCATTGAAAAATTATAAAAATTGCAATATAAAAATCAACATTTTTTTTCTCTTCGATTAGACATCTCATAAAGTATACTTTCGACGACTTCTTTTTATTTTTTCAATTCGATTAGAAATCTCACAAGGTATACTTTCGACGACTAATTTTTAATGGGTTTTACAAATTGTACAAATATTAGTATCACATGTGTTACCCGCTGGTATCATAACCCATCGAAAACGAGAGAAAAAAGTCGTAGAAAGTATATCTTGTGATATATCTAACTGAAGAGAAAAAAACACTGATTTTTATGGTGTAATTTTTATAATTTTTCGACTTACCGTTTGGGAGATATTTAATTTTAAAAAACGTAAGACATATAGCGCGTTCTTATTGATTCCTCCATTCTCACAAAAGATTGATATACTCGTTTTACCTCACTCTAAAATTAAAATCATTAATAAAAAAGATAAAATTACCACCAAACTAGCAACAAAAAGAAAATTTGCCCCTCACTTCATAATTCGGCAATAACATTTATGGATCTTAATAATTACATACAAATGGGAGCGTATTAGATTCACAGGCTATAATAATTATATGCATCACAATATTAAATACTAGATTATAAACTTGTGTATACACACGGATTCAACGTAATCACGACATTATAAATAAATTTGATAATAACAACTGCAAAAAAAATATATTTTCTTTAAACCCGTGTATACATGTGGATCATCAATAAATATGCATATTTAAATACAATTAAGATGTTTACTATTAGTATTATTATATTTCAAAATTAACATACAAAACTAATTCTTTTAGGTTAAAATTTTAATGGTTTTAAGGTTAAATTAATGCATTACAAATTTATCCATAGGTTATTGTCACATTTATTGAGATCTTTGGAAATTTCTAAATTTTTGGTATATGGATACTCCTTATTGGTTAATGGAATTATCAGTTAAATGGAGAGTTTTGATAGGTAAATAGCATTTAAAATATTAAAGGTTGAAAGTTTCTTTTATTAATATAGAGATTAGTAAACAAAATACAACATATTTAAGGGTACATTTATGATGTACATTTTCTTATAAATTACTTTGTCATTAAAAATTGTAAGAGCATTTAGAGTAGAGTGTCTTGTGGAAAGATTTTCCACACCAAGTTCTCACCGTTCATCGGTGTTGTTCTCAACGAGTCGATGTTGAAGCTTAGTGTTGACCGTTCAACACTGGTGGATGAAGAAATGTTTTTCTTTTGTTGAGTTGAAATTAATGGACTACTACCCTTAAATTTTGACTCTAGCCGCACAATTAATCAAATTACACACGGCACCAGTTCCTTAATCTCTATTAACAACAATCAATGGTTATGTATCAAGTGTATTTGATTTAGGTAACTTTTGAAATTTGAATTTGGAGTATAACACAACAAAAAATAATGCACTTAGTATCAACTGAACAACCCCCATAATTTAGTTACCAAATACATTGATAAATTAAATGCTTATGATTTGGATCAGAGGCGAGGGGGCTTAGAGAGGAAAGAAGTGACAGACAATTTCAGTCATTAACCAAACTGCATCGTAAGTACACTGCATTATAACCAAACTGCATCTTAACTTTAAAATTTTGACAAGCATTATAAATTTTGACTTTTCCACTCTGAAATGTACCGATGTTTATATAATCAAAGAGAATATATTCCGAAACAACTCTACAAATGCCTCTTAACTTTTTGAAGATGCTTGTCTGGATATCTCTAAGAACTAGATCATGCATGTGAAAAAAATAAGATTGCCATCATGAACTTCGTCGAATAAATTCGGTTTAATCATTAGTTCACGTTTTTAGAAAAAAAAAACATGCAACAAAAGATGGCCCTTTGCGCCATGTGAAACATGTGATTAATTACCTTTATAGGGAAGACAAACATGATTCCGTTAGGAGTTTGATTCAATATATGTCGAGGATTATTGATCGATTAATTAGAGCACATGTTAATTTGATCAATTTTTTAAAGTTGTAGTATCCCATAATTCAAAATCACACATTAAATGTTGGAAACAAATCCTATCATGAAATCTTGATAGTTTTGAGATTCAAAATTGAAAAAGATGTTTTCTGTCATCCGATGATTTTTTTTTTTTTGACGTTTTTCACCTTTTAACGCTGGTTGACCCCTTTCAAATCGGCGTTAAGCGGATAACAGTGTGTTAAATGATTTGTTTTCTCCTTCATTTGATTGTATTGGTCCAAAAATATTACGTAGTCCCTTTTACATCGTTTAACACTTAACCACTCTTTTAAAAATCGTATTCGGTGTTGAATTCAACAATGAAATGAACAGCGTTCTCACTTTTCGTTCTATTATATTCGAGTGTAATTAATTCAAAAACTTATTGAGTGCGGATCTGAAATTACAATTGTTTTGAAATTCAAATACTTATTATTGTAAATTACAACTAACTACAGCAATACACAATTACAAAGAAAATCAAAGAGTTCATGAAATGCATAAAAAATTATGTTGAAAAGTTTTGTGAAATTAATGAAGTTTAACATGTGCCCAACAAATCCTTAAATAAGAATCACGTTTTAATATTATTATTCTATTTAAAGTTGACCAAACTTTTGTTTCCACATTAATCACTCAAAATTTAAATATTTTTATCTTGTTGTGAACTTTATTCTAATTTGTTAAGACGATAAGACATTATTATTTAACGGATTATAATGTAGTGTTTGGTTTGTATATGAGATTTTCGAGTAACGTTGTAAGGAATGGTGGCCTGTTCAGTATATTGGGCCATGTACTATTAAATTTGTTTTGGCTCTAAGCCTCTAACAAATGAAAGCATGCAAACTTTATTGTGATACCGTTAAGTCCAACATACTTATATCAATATTAAGAGTGAGTTTGGTTACTTAAGCCAATAAATAAGCACGACCCATTGAAAGGAAAGGATCATGGACCGGCCTAATATCAAGGAAACTCTACAAATAGCTATGTTGGTGATACACGGGACAACATAGTACAATAGTAAATCTGTCATGTAAGACACAACAATAAGCATGCACCACTATCTTTGTCCTCCATCTTCGATTGGCCCACGTGGACCAATGGAGCCTGCTGCTAGGACGTTCCTGATTCTCGCCCCCATTGGCCCATGTGTCAAGATCTCACCCATCCAAGGGAGATCATCATCAACAGCCTTCTAGAAGATTAGCCACACTGTAAATACAAGAGGTAATTCTCACACCCACCTCTCATGCAACCTTCACTCCAAACAAATACCCAAAACCCTAAAATCACAAGATATACATATATCTCAAGCCGGCTATTACCACCCTTAAGTTTGTTCAATATAAGCTCGAGAGTTAGCCATGTAACGGAGAGTAATCGTTCGAATCAAACCAACCCGCACTCAAGTGTAGTCTTATGCTTAGATCAGTTGGAATGGAAATTAGTCTGTCAATTTCATTTTCATTCAGTGGTTGGATTATCGGGTCTAGATTTCAAAACAGGAATCAAACCCTAAAAAGATAGGCATATCCAAACCACACGTTTATGGGTTGTTTTAAGAAACCATATTTGTATGGGGGTTTATATCTAAATTTGATACATATTTGTATGGGGGTTTATATCTAAATTTGATACACATATCCACCAACCAAACCCATACGTCAATTCTAGATCTATTTCTCAAATAATCACTAAATAGAGAGTAACCTTTATAACCATTCTTTCTAATTTTAAGTTATTTCATTAAAATAGTGTTGAAACTTTGTTAAACCATAAATAAACCAAAAATAGCTAGTAAATAAAGGGCTAGAATATTTTCATACAAGATCAAATTTAAATATCACTTGTCATTCACGTGTCTTGAAAACTTTTAAAAACATGTAACGTATACAGCTACTTCATGGACTGCATTGAATCATACTGTTGATAATTACCACTTCCGACGCATTTTATAGATACATCAAAACTGTATAATGTTTGTATATACATTGTCATGTAACCATTAAAATCAGGTAACCATTAAAATCAGTTTTTTCTTTGAACCGGAAGGGCTCCCGGTTCCGGTCAGACTGGTTGGACCGTCGGTTCAACCGGTTTAGTGTATTATATATAAAAAAAAATAGTTTTTGGTTCGATTTTAACCTTTTTGGTCACATAAATTATTTATATTGTGTATTATTGTTAGAATATAATAATAAATAAATAAAATAAAACAATAAAAAAATAAAAAATAAAACTAAAAAAGAAAATAATGGTGTGAACCAGTTCAAACCCGATCCGATTTCCGGTCGAACCGGATTGAACCGGTGAACCGGGCGGTTCAACCAATTTCGAAAAGTGACAAAAACCGGTTCAAAATAGACCGTTTTTCTTCCCGGACCCGATTCGACCGGTTGAACCGGTCCGATCCAATCGGTTTTTAAAACACTGCCTTTTACTACACAATTTTAATGTATCTAACAAAAGTAATGGTGCAAATATTACTACTCTACGAGGAAACATAAGATGTAAATGATATATATCGATTTTCTTTACCAAGTGATTTTACATCTTATTTGTTGTTGACTATTTATAACTGGGTTTGACTTTTTATTTCAAATCATTCATCTTTATAGGTTCATCATAGCTAACCACCACAATCATTTATGATAGTTATTAACGCCTTTTGTGATTATACTTGTAAATGTTTTTCTTTAAATCTTAAAAAACAGTAAGGAATAACCCATTATGAGATGCAACCAAAAGCGAAACATGGTTAGATGGGCATAACATTTTTTTCTTATCCATATTTATAGAACCCACATCATTCATAGTTAGACTAACACAATACTAGTTGCACATATAAAGTGTCAAAAAGCAAACTAGCCAGCACGATGGTGGTGTGCCCAAACTGTCATTTCATTCGAGGCGGGATCGGAGTAAATCTATCAAAATGCTTTTATAACGTTAAGAATTAGCGAGTTCAGTAACGTTTGTCAAACATATTTTATACAATAAGTTTTAAGGGATTAATTGGTTTTTAATAGGTAGTTTTATCATTAGATAAGATTGAAAAACAATATTATCGTCAATAGTCTTGGTAACTGGCAAAGAAGTTGGAGGTTGTTGATGATCTGAAGTCTTATGCCTCTGAGGAGAGTGAGTAGAAAACCTCTTAGGCACATAATCAACTCTATGTGTACGTGAAGTAGAACCACTTTTAAATTGACTGTGGTTTCTACTTGGAGTCCTAAATCTCGACGGTGTCTTATCTCTAGGCTTAGTGTCATTTAGAGTATAAGACCGTTTAGGTTTAGGCGGGGAGACACTATGAGTAACATCTCTTTTCAGAATGTTCACAAATTTACTACCTAATCCCGGTTTGGTACCTAACCTGTCTACATTTGAACTGAGGACTTTTGGTGTCTCATGGTTATTCACGAGCTTATGTGATGCTTCCAACTTCTTGTTAGGACAACAAGAAGTCACATGCCCCTTTTAGTGACATTTGAGCACGATATCTTCTTACGTGACTTAACCACTTTTGCCTTTTCGTTTTCAGCCTCAGTTTTAGACACTAAAGGTGTATTTTCTTGTTCCTTAATAATCTCATCATTTATATCAGTACCAACCATCATTCCACTCGAGACAAAACGTACTTTAGGTAATGGTGTGTTCGTACTGACATCGGATGATGGATCCTTATGAACAACCTTCTGTGTCTCAGACACATCAGAAATTTCAAAAAAACTCAAAAATTTCAGTTCAGAGGAACTCAGTTCGCAGTCTCGGTTCGGTTCGCAGAACGCAACTTAGTTCGCGAGAACTCGGTTCGGTTCGCAATCTCGGTTCGGTTCGCAGAAACTCAGTTCGCAGAACTCAACTCAGTTCGCGAGAACTCGGTTCGGTTCGCAATCTCGGTTCGGTTCGCAGAAACTCAGTTCGCAGAACTCAACTCAGTTCGCGAGAACTCGGTTCGGTTCGCAATCTCGGTTCGGTTCGCAGAAACTCAGTTCGCAGAACTCAACTCAGTTCGCGAGAACTCGGTTCGGTTCGCAATCTCGGTTCGGTTCGCAGAAACTCAATTCGCGAGAACTCGGTTCGGTTCGCAATCAACGTTCTGTTTTTCCTTTCAGCAACACCGTTCTGTTGAGGTTCATACGATGCACTGAATTGATGTTGTATCCCTTTGCTTAAGCAATAGACATTGAACGTTGAATTCTTGAACTCTGTTCCATTGTGACTACGAATTCTCTTAACTCGTGTTCTATAGACATTCTCTATTAGATCTAGGAACTCCATAAGAATACCGGGAGTCTCATCCTTAGATCCCAAAAAGAATACCCAAGAGAATCTAGAGAAATCATCCGTGACAACTAAACAGTACCATTTGCCACCTATGCTTCTTTTGCTTATTGGGCCAAAAAGATCCATATGTAGCAATTCAAATGGCGAGGAGATTGAGTTTTCAGTCTTAGATCTGTGTGGTTTTTTATGTTGTTTTCCTTTCATGCAAGGAACACACTTATCTTCAGACTTGAAACGTTTTTGTGGTACACCCAGAACTAAACAATTCTTGGTTATATAATTCATTTTTCGAAAGTTCAGATGAGCCATTCTCCTGTGCCATAAGAGTGCGTCTGCATCTGAAGCCTTGGATAAAAGACATGTAGATTCCATTGATGTATTAGGAACACCCATGTTGATGGCATAGATGTCCTTCTTCCTTGGAGCCCTCATTAATATCCATTTTTCAGGGATGGTGAATCCCGGCTTCAGGACTAAGGCTTCTGTCTCATTGAAATGTACAGAATGACCTTTATCACAGACTTGGAAAACGCTCACAAGGTTGTGAGTTAGTTCTTCAACATAATTCACATCCTCTAGAGTCAAAGTTCCATTTGAAACTTTTTCTTTCCCTGTTATTACTCCTCCTTTATCACCAGCGAAATGAACTCGCTGTTTCATCCCACCTTTGAAGTCCTTCACTAGACTTCTTTCACCGGTCATGTGCCTAGAGCATCCACTGTCTACATACCACCAACTGTCCTTGTTCACAGTCTGCTCCTGCACATAACAAATTGTACACAATTAGTTCTTAAGGGGGACCCAAGCCATTACGGTCTTGGCTTGTCCCTTATCATCAACATTCTGAACCTCCTTAAAGTAACCATAACTATTATTGTCAATAGTCTTGGTAACTGCTAAAGAAGTTGGAGGTTGTTGATGATCTGAAGTCTTATGCCTCTGAGGAGAGTGAGTAGAAAACCTCTTAGGCACATAATCAACTCTATGTGTACGTGAAGTAGAACCACTTTCAAATTGACTGTGGTTTCTACTTGGAGTCCTAAATCTCGACGGTGTCTTATCTCTAGGCTTAGTGTCATTTAGAGTATAAGACCGTTTAGGTTTAGGCGGGGAGACACTATGAGTAACATCTCTTTTCAGAATGTTCACAAATTTACTACCTAATCCCGGTTTGGTACCTAACCTGTCTACATTTGAACTGAGGACTTTTGGTGTCTCATGGTTATTCACGAGCTTATGTGATGCTTCCAACTTCTTGTTAGGACAACAAGAAGTCACATGCCCCTTTTAGTGACATTTGAGCACGATATCTTCTTACGTGACTTAACCACTTTTGCCTTTTCGTTTTCAGCCTCAGTTTTAGACACTAAAGGTGTATTTTCTTGTTCCTTAATAATCTCATCATTTATATCAGTACCAACCATCATTCCACTCGAGACAAAACGTACTTTAGGTAATGGTGTGTTCGTACTGACATCGGATGATGGATCCTTATGAACAACCTTCTGTGTCTCAGACACATCAGAAATTTCAAAAAAACTCAAAAATTTCAGTTCAGAGGAACTCAGTTCGCAGTCTCGGTTCGGTTCGCAGAACGCAACTTAGTTCGCGAGAACTCGGTTCGGTTCGCAATCTCGGTTCGGTTCGCAGAAACTCAGTTCGCAGAACTCAACTCAGTTCGCGAGAACTCGGTTCGGTTCGCAATCTCGGTTCGGTTCGCAGAAACTCAGTTCGCAGAACTCAACTCAGTTCGCGAGAACTCGGTTCGGTTCGCAATCTCGGTTCGGTTCGCAGAAACTCAGTTCGCAGAACTCAACTCAGTTCGCGAGAACTCGGTTCGGTTCGCAATCTCGGTTCGGTTCGCAGAAACTCAATTCGCGAGAACTCGGTTCGGTTCGCAATCAACGTTCTGTTTTTCCTTTCAGCAACACCGTTCTGTTGAGGTTCATACGATGCACTGAATTGATGTTGTATCCCTTTGCTTAAGCAATAGACATTGAACGTTGAATTCTTGAACTCTGTTCCATTGTGACTACGAATTCTCTTAACTCGTGTTCTATAGACATTCTCTATTAGATCTAGGAACTCCATAAGAATACCGGGAGTCTCATCCTTAGATCCCAAAAAGAATACCCAAGAGAATCTAGAGAAATCATCCGTGACAACTAAACAGTACCATTTGCCACCTATGCTTCTTTTGCTTATTGGGCCAAAAAGATCCATATGTAGCAATTCAAATGGCGAGGAGATTGAGTTTTCAGTCTTAGATCTGTGTGGTTTTTTATGTTGTTTTCCTTTCATGCAAGGAACACACTTATCTTCAGACTTGAAACGTTTTTGTGGTACACCCAGAACTAAACAATTCTTGGTTATATAATTCATTTTTCGAAAGTTCAGATGAGCCATTCTCCTGTGCCATAAGAGTGCGTCTGCATCTGAAGCCTTGGATAAAAGACATGTAGATTCCATTGATGTATTAGGAACACCCATGTTGATGGCATAGATGTCCTTCTTCCTTGGAGCCCTCATTAATATCCATTTTTCAGGGATGGTGAATCCCGGCTTCAGGACTAAGGCTTCTGTCTCATTGAAATGTACAGAATGACCTTTATCACAGACTTGGAAAACGCTCACAAGGTTGTGAGTTAGTTCTTCAACATAATTCACATCCTCTAGAGTCAAAGTTCCATTTGAAACTTTTTCTTTCCCTGTTATTACTCCTCCTTTATCACCAGCGAAATGAACTCGCTGTTTCATCCCACCTTTGAAGTCCTTCACTAGACTTCTTTCACCGGTCATGTGCCTAGAGCATCCACTGTCTACATACCACCAACTGTCCTTGTTCACAGTCTGCTCCTGCACATAACAAATTGTACACAATTAGTTCTTAAGGGGGACCCAAGCCATTACGGTCTTGGCTTGTCCCTTATCATCAACATTCTGAACCTCCTTAAAGTAACCATAACTATTATTGTCAATAGTCTTGGTAACTGCTAAAGAAGTTGGAGGTTGTTGATGATCTGAAGTCTTATGCCTCTGAGGAGAGTGAGTAGAAAACCTCTTAGGCACATAATCAACTCTATGTGTACGTGAAGTAGAACCACTTTCAAATTGACTGTGGTTTCTACTTGGAGTCCTAAATCTCGACGGTGTCTTATCTCTAGGCTTAGTGTCATTTAGAGTATAAGACCGTTTAGGTTTAGGCGGGGAGACACTATGAGTAACATCTCTTTTCAGAATGTTCACAAATTTACTACCTAATCCCGGTTTGGTACCTAACCTGTCTACATTTGAACTGAGGACTTTTGGTGTCTCATGGTTATTCACGAGCTTATGTGATGCTTCCAACTTCTTGTTAGGACAACAAGAAGTCACATGCCCCTTTTAGTGACATTTGAGCACGATATCTTCTTACGTGACTTAACCACTTTTGCCTTTTCGTTTTCAGCCTCAGTTTTAGACACTAAAGGTGTATTTTCTTGTTCCTTAATAATCTCATCATTTATATCAGTATCAACCATCATTCCACTCGAGACAAAACGTACTTTAGGTAATGGTGTGTTCGTACTGACATCGGATGATGGATCCTTATGAACAACCTTCTGTGTCTCAGACACATCAGAAATTTCAAAAAAACTCAAAAATTTCAGTTCAGAGGAACTCAGTTCGCAGTCTCGGTTCGGTTCGCAGAACGCAACTCAGTTCGCGAGAACTCGGTTCGGTTCGCAGAAACTCAGTTCGCAGAACTCAACTCAGTTCGCGAGAACTCGGTTCGGTTCGCAGAAACTCAGTTCGCAGAACTCAACTCAGTTCGCGAGAACTCGGTTCGGTTCGCAATCTCGGTTCGGTTCGCAGAAACTCAGTTCGCAGAACTCAACTCAGTTCGCGAGAACTCGGTTCGGTTCGCAATCTCGGTTCGGTTCGCAGAAACTCAGTTCGCAAAAACTCAGTTCGCAGAAAACTCAACTCAGTTCGCAAATCTCAGTTCGCGACTCTCAGTTCGGTTCGCAAACTCAATTCGGTTCGCAAGTGATCTCGGTTCGCAGAAACCCTAATATCAGTTCGCGAAACGGCTGAAAATTCCAAAAAAGAAAATTTTAGTTATTTTTACGATTTAAAACTTAAAGTTTTCGATCGTAAACAAAACTAAAAACGTCCAGAGAGTGATTTTGGTCGTAAATAAGTACGTAATGCACTAAAAACAACCCGAAATCACACGTTATTAACCCGAATAACCTCGAACCTACGCGTATTTAGTCGTAGGCTCTGATACCAATTGTAAGTCCGGTTGTGGCAGATCGATAACGAGGTTATCTACGGTATTAAGGTGCGGAATCCCTCAATACTAGTTATAGGATCTATAACGAATTCTTTCGCAATATATTAGCGAATCAATTGTCTAATTGCTTCGTATCGATTATAACGAATGTTAACGATCAATACCTAACCTTTAGAATGTTGAAGAAGTCTCTGGAATCGCAGGTCGTCTGGATGTCGAAAGTGGCAAAAGTCTATTAGGTTTAAAACCTAATTTACACTTATACTCGTCTCGGTTCGCAGGTCACTGGGCTCTGCGAACTGACTCAGTTCGCAGCCCATATTGGCCCAGCGAACTGACTCGGTTCGCAGGCCATTTTTGTCCTGCGAACTGACTCGGTTCGCAGTCCAATATTGTCCTGCGAACTGACTCGGTTCGCGGTCAACCTTGGTCAACATTTTTCAGCATTTTGATATTTAACTCTAAAATGTTTACCAAGCAATATATTTCATTTACAGTTCAAAACCAATGTACCAACTTGATTTCAATTACCAAAAGTCTATTACAAGCTAGATCTGTTGTCACAAAACATGTCTCAACAAACACCTTTACCGACCACTCCATAACCTAACCTATATTTCTCATCTTCAGGCAAAATGTTAGGCAACTCTTCTTTCTACTTCTTAAATTCCCCCTTTCTCTTCTCATTATTATCATCACCCCCTAATAACAATTTCCTTTTATTGTTATTGTTATCAACCGGATCAAATATCTTAATTCCTTCGAACAAATTTATATGTCTCGATTTTTTAGGCTCTTCGGCTTTCGCTTCTTCAACTGCAGGTGACTCGGCAACTACGGCAGTGGTCGTAGATTGGCGTGAAGAAGAAGAAGAAGCCAGGTCGCGTGCCTGTCATAGCTATTCGATGCGATACTCTGTGTCGCGTTTGCAAGATTGGGAGATGCACCTCTAATAGTGAAACAATTTCCCAACCAATCTTTTACTCCTTGTAATGATGGGATATCGTTTCCTATGAGTAGTATATCATCCACATATAATACTAGGAAGACTACAATACTCCCACTGACTTTGACATATATACAGAACTCATCTTCGCTTCTAGAAAATCCAAATTGTATGACTTTCTCATGGAAGCAGAGATACCAGCTACGAGAAGCCTGTTTAAGTCTATAAATGGCCTTTTCAAGCTTGCACACTCTTTTAGGATACTTTGCACTTTCAAAACCCTCTAGTTGTGCCATAAACACATCATCTGTAAGTTTTCCGTTAAGGAAAGCGGTTTTGACATCCATCTGTCATATTTCATAATCATGAAATGCAGCTATCACAAGCATTATCCTAATTGACTTTATCTTAGCTACTGGTGAGAAGGTTTCCTCATAATCAATCCCAAGGGTTTGAGTATAGCCCTTCGCTACCAACCTAGCTTTATAAGTGTGTACATTCCCATCCATGTCTGTCTTCTTTTTGAAGATCCACTTACAACCCACCGTCTTAAGATCGGGTGTAGTATCAACCAAATTCCAAACTTGGTTGTCATACATAGACTGAATCTTGCTTTTCATAGCTTCCTTCCACTTGGCAGCCTCAGGGCCTGCCATCGCTTCCTTGTAGTTAGTAGGCTCATCCAAATCAACTAGTGTATTATCACTAATCTTGTCCTCTTCTTCAATATGGTAACCATAGTAGAACTGAGGAGGATTGCTGACTCTACTACTTGTTCTGCGAACGGGTAAGGATATGTCTTCAGGTTCAACAGGTGTCACCACCTCTTGTTGAGTGTCAGTGTTTACTATAGGTTCTTCATCGGTTGATTCTTGAATTTCTTCAAGATCTATCTTACTCCCACTGTCCTCTTTAGATATCATTTCTCTCTCAAGGAATACTCCTCTTCGAGCTACAAACACCACATTTTCCTTGGGTCTGTAAAATAGATATCCAAGCGACTGTTGTGGATAACCGACGAAAAGATACTTTTTAGATCTGGACTCTAGCTTGTCCTAAGTTTCTCGTCTAACGAAAACCTCGCAACCCCAGATCTTGATGTGACCAAGATAAGGACGTTTTCCCTTCCACATCTCATAAGGTGTCTTTGAAACCTTCTTAGTGGGTATTTGATTTAAGATATGTGCGGCTGTCTCTAATGCGTAACCCCAGAAGCTTATTGGAAGTGTTGCCCTACTCATCATAGATCGAACCATGTCTAACAGAGTTCTATTTCTCCTCTCCGCGACTGCATTTAGTTGTGGTGTTCTAGGAGGAGTCAATTGTGAAACTATTTCACAGTTTCTAAGATGATTAAGAAACTCGATACTAAGGTATTCTCCTCCCCTATCTGATCGGAGTACCTTTATCTTTCTGCCCAGTTGATTCTCTACTTCGTTTTGATATCTTTTGAATATTTCAAAAGTATCGGATTTATGTTTAATCAGATAAACATATCCATATCTACTGAAGTCATCAGTAAACGTAACGTAGTAGCGATTTCCATCTTTTGTGGCGCATCGGAATGGTCCACATACATCTGTGTGTACCAAGTCCAATAGTCCTTCACCTCTTTCACATGATCCAGTGAATGGTGATTTAGTCATCTTGCTTAGTAAACAAGATTCACATACATCATCCGATTTGATGTCGAATGATTGCAACACTCCATCCTTTTGGAGTTGGGCGATGTGTTTCCTGTTTATGGGCCCTAGACGATAATGCCACAATTTGGATTTATCAAGATCATCACACGAATCAACATTTAAAATCACATTGCTAACACATTCAACATTTTCATATATGCCTTTGTAAGGAGAAGCTTTAAAAATAAAACTACCATTTAAATAAACCAAAATATCTCCATTCTCATTATCAAATGAAAATTGATAACCATCCTTGAACAATGCATGAAATAAAATTATGTTTCTTGTCATTTCGGACGAATAACAGCAATTATTTAAATCTATCCTAACTCCAGACTTCAACATGAGCTCGAATTTTCTAATCTTGGTCACGGGCGTGAATTTTCTGTTTCCCATGATTAAATTGAGCTCTCCATGCTCCAAACTTCTACTTTCCTTTAGACCCTGTAATACAGTGCAAATGTGAGTACCACACCCTGTATCCAGAACCCACGGATCAGAAGTTGTAGTATTGTGGAGTTCGATCATAAACATACCTGAGTGACAACTCTTTTCGACATTTCCGTCTTTAAGGTCATTCAGATATTTTGGGCAGCTATGCTTCTAGTGCCACTTTGTGTTGCAGTAAAAGCACACTGCCTCCTTTGGATCATTTGTAGTTGCAATCTCAGATTCAAATTTTCTCTTGGAACCACGACTAGACTTTCCAGTCTTTCCTTTCCAAGTTTTTCTTTTCTTTGCATTTTGACCAATAGCCAACACAGGAGCTGCTGAGGTAGAGGGCACATCAATTATCTTGATCCCTTGCTCAGCGGTTTGCAGCAAGTTATGGAGTTCCATTATTGAGGTTTCTTTCTCATTCAAATTCATTTGATATGAGATTATAAAATGATTGTAGACAGCTGGTTGGTGAGATAGAGTTATGTTTATCGAGAGCTCAATATCAAACATCATGTTCAATGATTCAAACCTATCAAAGTACCCTTTCATCTCTAAGACGAAAGCACAAATAGAGGCTCCAGGTTTGGGTTTACAAGCCATGAGTGATTTAACCACATCAAGGCGTTCTTTGCTTGCCTTTGCCTGAAACATTTCCTTTAGCTGTTGGTTCATTTCATAAGCCCAAGTATTCTCAAAAGTCTTTTGCAATTCAGGGCACATGTAAGATGCCATGATGCAAGACACTTTGTTTGCATCATCATAATATTTTCGGTGAGCTTCAATCTCCTCTTGAGTTGAATCATTATCAATAATGGGAATCTGCTCATCGAGAACATACTCCTTGTTCTCGTACCTTAGGGTAAACCTAAGGTTTCGCATCCAGTCCATATAGTTTGGACCGGTAAGTCTTTCCCTCCTAAGAACTAAGAGTAGTGAGAAGTTCGAGTTATTTGCGGAACTAGGAACGGGTGGATTTGAACCATTTTCGGTAGACATCTATAATATAAAACAGTTTTAGTTAGTATGAATATTCCTTAATTGTTTTATTACCCAATTCTAAATTAAGGCTATGATCCATATTTTCGATTCGTTTTATGAAGAGGTTTGTCGTAATCATATCACGAATTTATTTTAGGTAGACAATTTTTTGTCAATTTCATTCTCTATGAAATTCCTAGTTCTTTTGAGATTCACTGATTCAATCAATGGCATGTTAATCTCGGATATGCTTATCTACCATTCATGACTGGGATGCCGAGGATCATGAATAAGTTAGTGAACTTAACCATGCAAAACCCGCGTGGTCCCCGGCCCGAGTATGCTCTAGAATCGCGAGTCTCACATAACCTCTCACTTATGTCCTCTCATTAATGTGCCGGTAAACCACACACGCTCCATTAATAGTCCATATGAGAGATCTGCGGTTTTCATGGGCTAGCATATATTTCACATTTGTTATACTTAAAACGGAATTTTGTTTTAGTACTTTAAGTCAATACTTTTGATCTTGACATCATCCTTTCAAAATTCCTCGGTAGCTCCATTGAACGCACAAAGAAGCGGAGAAGTAGGTCAGCGCGAAGCATATTAAAAACACACTTCTTTAGGGAAGTAAAGTGTCCCGCCTTATACCTCTCTTATAGTTTGTTCACCATGGGTGAGCCGATTTATCAATTGACTGATAAGGTATTTAAACTTTAAATGATACATATATATTTGATCATAATATATATAGGTCTCTTTAAACTTTTAAAGTTTAGGGTTCTATTTTAAACATTTTAAAATTTAAGGTTATCATTTAAACAATTTAAATATTAGTATTTACTCTAGATCCATATTAACATTTAATGATCATATAAATTTATCTATGGATTACTATTTACAATTAACTATTAACTAAGTAGTAATTTAATGTTAAGTGCCTATATTATTAAGCTAAGGCTCTGATACCACTGATGGGTTTTCTATTCCCTTACTAGATTAACATACGATGCGAAAATAACAATTAATCTAGGGCATGAAAGAAACTAAACCCTAAAGGATCTTAACTTAATAATAATAAGCAACAAAACAAAATAAATAGATAAGAAAATAATAACCTTTGAGAAAATCGGATTTCTCACACGCAGACCACCTTGACTTAGAGGCGAGTACTCAAACCAGAGCACCTCTAATAGTTCACACCCACGAACCAAAGAGAAAATTCCAACTTCTAAGGTCCCGATTAAATCGAGTAAACTTTTACAAGGAGTCGGAATGAGAAAGAGAGAATGATGTACCTTGAAACCATAGCATTCCCCCTATTTATATACGGGGAAGGAGGCTAGGGGTTTATCCCTTGGCTGATGTGGGACAACATGATTCGGCCATCCAACCGCCGGTTGGATTATTCAGCCGCCGGTTGGACTCGCGTGCTCCACCGCCATACAACATTTGACTCCAACCGCCGGTTGAACATTCCAACCGGCGGTTGGATTTGGTTTCCAGAATTTTCTTTTAGTTTCTAATTAATTAATCAACTATGATAATTAATAAACCAAATAACTAACTATAATATTAATTCTAATTAATATTAGCTCTCATTTATTTCTCTTTAACTGTTCGTTGAGGGCGACCCAAAAAGGACTATACTTTTAATGATACACTTAGCAATTAGTTATGACCTTGGACACTATATCCAACATTAAGACCTCCGTGCCCTCCCATCACCACGATCAATTCACGCGCAACTGTTTTCAGAGATTGCCTAGGGTTTCAAACCAGATCGATTGATTATTATTCAATTACAAGAAAACAGAACCTAAACAAAAGGATTTGGATTGGAGACTACGTATAAATAAGCGTCGGTTATATAACTTACGATCCAAACGGATTTATCTAATGATAACACAATGACAGCACTTAGGGCTATATTTAAGAAAATATTTTTTTGCATAAATGATGGTACATTACAATTATTAATGAGGTGGTTATTAAAAGGTTAGTGAGATAGTTATGTTCATAGTACAGCAAAATAATGCATGTCTAAATATTTTAAACATAGCCCTAAGGGCTATCATTAGAAAAATCATATTTATTATTAAAGGAGGTTAAATGCATATACATTTTTAATTTAATTCATTTAAAGCTAATCCACCCCTTTATTAGTTCATTGATTCAATACAATTAACTAAACTACTAATTTAAATTTCTAAATTTGTTTATGTAATATGTCTTTAAATGATTGACAAAATTACAAAATTAACTCTTAATTTTTTGTTGGAATAAACCGTTCAATTTGATTTGAATTTTAAATTTCAAATCATCTAAATACATGCAACTAAATGTGGGCTTATCTTTATTAAATAAATAGAAAAATGTTTATTTGTATATTATACAATAAAAATCGGGCTTTAAATTTCAAAATCAATTAAAAAAACCAAAGGCTTATTTTAAGATGGAAAGATGAGGTTCCAACAAAAACAGTGACTTATTTAGATAATGGGAATTTTATATCAAGAAAAATACATAAAAGATGAGAGATCCACTTTTAAGGTTTCTCAATCTTGATGTCTTTCGAAGTCACAATGGTTTTTTATTTTTTAGATTTAAAATTCAAATCTCATTTGTACACACTGGATTCGCGTCACGCCATTCACTCCACTTGATTTTCTCAAAAATAATATTTGATTTCACTTTCAAACTACTAACTACACGCCATTGATTTGGGGTTATCTATATTAAAATATTAAATAATTTAAACTAAATTGCAATGATATAAATGGTATTTGCTTAGACTTGATTCCCAATATAATGATGAAGTTGTGTTACAAAACTTGTGCGAATTGGAAGATTAGTATGAAGTTCTCCAATATTCCAAAATACTCCCAGCTACACACTTGAATTGAACACTAATGTTGACTTAGTTGTTTTTAGACAAATTAAACTCCTAAGTCTAGGTGATTTAATCTGTAGGTTCCCTAAACCAGATCTAAACCGGAACGTCACGTTCAATCGAGAGGCGGAATTCAAACGATTGATTAAAGTACGTAAAACACAAAATGAATCAACTCAAATCAACTTGTATATTCAGATTATGAACGATTAGCTTGAATACAAGAGTTTACTTACGATAGCTCACAGATAACCCTAGATTCGTCAACCTTCAAACTGAAGCCGAATGCACCTATTTATACTAAACCGAAACCGACCCTGCGACACAAAGGATGTGTCGCACAACCGACTCATGCGAGACAAGCCTTGTGTCGCATAAGCGACACATGCTCTGTGTCGCCTAAACAAAACTTGTAATTACTTTTATAAAACATAAGTCGTAATTACATATACAAAACTATTACAGACTGAGACCAACTGACAGACATACTAAATATGCAACAACTAACTCCCCCGTGTCTTCAGCTTGGTCTTTGAAAAATCTTCAATTTATCTCCAGCCTGCAGGGAATGTACCACCGGTGTGTATTCCCATTTTTAGACAAATCTCAACAATCTTTTGGAACTTCAGAGCTTCTTCTTGATCAATAGAGTAATGCTGAATCTTGTTGGTATGAAGAACTCTTAAGTCATATTTCGTCAAATTTATAAGGCCGATGGGATCAAAAACACGAAAGATTGAGCCTCTTGTTTTTTGAGAATACTTCCACTCTCCTGGTCCTTGTTCCGGGTCTCTCTCGGTCAGATACTCAATTACAGGTTCACCCGTTTTCGGATCATACCACCAATATCTGAATTTCTTTAGAAGGTTCAGTGGTAACTTCTCAAGTGGAACACTTTTTAGACTTGCAGCTGGCGGATATTTGTATTTAACAATCGGCTCTTGAGTTCTTGGATCTAACTTCTTCTTGAAAAGGTAGTAACTCCCAGCTCAGGTCTTATCCACACATAGCGTTTGCTATTAATCTCTCTTCTAAGGATCTATTGGATGAAAGCACCTCGAGAATCCTTTGAATGATTAACTAATTCAAGTTGAGCAAGACGATTCAGTTCAACCTTCGGCGGAGTGCAAATGCAATTGAATCTTGGCCTGAAGTATTGAACGCCATCCTTCCTTTTGATTAAAATAAGAGAATTATCAGCATCAAATTTTCAGCTATGTATCAAACCGGTGAAGTCTCCTCGAACCTTGTAAGATTTACAAATAGTAGGTGCAACAGCAACAGTACGATATTTCACCACAGGCTTAGACTGTGCTAATGACGAAGGTTCAGAGTCCGGTTCATTTTCATCCTCAGAAGAATCCGACTCGATAATCGGTGCATCAGGGTCATAAGGTGCATCTGGTTGAGCTTGAGCAGGCTCATTTTCTCGTTGTATCAGAGGTTCTTGACGATTTGTTTCTTCATAAATGTCGTCCTCTGATAGAATCTCCGGTTCAACCTCAACATCCTCAGGGTCATAAGATAGATCATCATTATAAACCGGATTTATCAAGCTTTGTAGATATGTAATATTCGCTTCCGAGTAATCTACAGCTAGTGGAACCGGTTGACCTGGAATGTTTGCAGAAGACGCAAAATACTCTAAAAGCAAATTTTCATTTATGTCAGAATCATTTACATTGTCAGTCTGAGTTCCGGCGGAGGTCCTAGATGCTGTTTCTAAGGCTTGCTGGCCTGACCCCCCCGAAACATCAGCTAGGGACTCTAACTCTAAAACCCTAGACTCCCCAAAGCAGGAACCCTGGCAGTCTGCGTCTCTAATTCCTTGATTTGAGCAGCTTGAGCCTCGAGAACCGCAGACTGAGATTGAATTAATGCAGCTTGGGATGTCATCGTTTGCTGCATCGAGTCCAACCGCCTCATTAATTCCTGAATCACTGAGGGAAGAGGTTGAACTTGCACATCCACACGTGGGATATCAACACGTGGGCGAGAAGATGAAGTAGAGGCATGGCGAACCAAGGGAGGTACCCAGTCTTCATCAGTAGGATCGTCATCCCTAATCATCTTTCCCATAGACGAAGGCACATATGTTTGACCTTGTCGAATACGCCTTTGAATCCTTTTATAGCGACGGGGATGATGGCGACGGATATTTTCCATTTCTGCCGGTCGCGGAACCGTTCCCGGAGAAGTAGCAGGTGTCGAACCACCATCAGAAGAATCCGTATCCATTTCCTCAATAGTATAAGGCTGATCAGCTTGTAAGTTTTCCGGTTGAGTACCAGCAGGCTCTTCAACGTGAGTGAAAGCCTCAATTTCTTCCAAAATATCCTGAACCTGCTAGTGTGCTGTATGTACAGGCACATTTACCAAAACGTCTTCTGATTGTTGAGGAGCAGCCGCATCATCCAGGTAACCGTCGTTAGCCGGAGGGACATAGCCCTCGTTCAAAATGTGACCAAAAAAGGGAACGTCAGCCGGTGCCGGGACCGCCTTGGTATATTGACCGCAGATCACAAAAATTCTAATGTTCATTGGAGTTTGGCGAAAGCGATGAGCTGCATTTACCGGAAGACCCGAAAGATGATGATTTAGTAGCAGTTGAATGAAACGCGGGTACATGTTCCATTGGCTGTCCCCAGCGTGGACATTGTCAACCATAGCCTTGAAGATATATCCAGAAAAGTTGAAGGGCTTGTTGTAAACTAGGGCTAGCATAGCAGAGGCTGTTGAATGGCTCATTCCGTCGAAGCCAGTCATCTTGCTTGATAAGCACACGATCATTATGCGCATGACATACCGCCAGACCCTTGTGAGGTTGGCCTTTCAGTATTGATCCCGGGGAATGCCTGGATGTCCCATATGGTTCATGCCGCCGTTAATGAAAAGGTTCGGGAAGAGAACCGACATGTCAGCATGATCAGGAAACTGGAAGAAGTCGCGAATAACTTGCTCCGAGATGATAATCTCTCGATCAGCAACTTTGGAGATGATACGAGTATAAGGCAAATCAGAATTTATTGCAGCATTTTCCCAGAAAGGACCCACCTAGTCCTTGTAGATTGTTGCCTGGGCTGTGATAGCCGTGAAAATGCGCGAGCGACGTAAAAAGGCAATCATAGGCCGAAACGGCGCAGCCGAATCCCTGACGTCGTCAAGGAAGGTCACTATATTATGTCGTGGCTCCCATTCATTCGCATTGACATCTGCCATATCTATTTACACAAAAGAACAAATATAGCTCGAAAAGCGTTAGCATTAAAAGTGTACACTATATTTCCACAATTAAATCAGTTTTATGCGACACAGGACTTGTGTCGCTAAATGTGTGTGCGACATAAGTAGTTGTGTCGCAGAAAACAAGTAAACCAGTTATGCGACATAAGATCTTGTGGCGCTATACAATTATGCGACATAAAGAATTGTGACGCATAAATTAATTTCAAAGGTTATGCGACATAACACCTTGTGTCGCTATACGATTAAGTGACAGAAAGGGTTGTGTCGCATTTTGCAATAAATGGAATTAATTTAACGAGTGGCGACATAAGCCTTATGTCGCAAGTGATGTGTCGCAAACGAAAGCGACACAACACTGGTGTCGCATATCAACGGTGAAATCCAATTAATTTGACACAATTGCGACACAAGGACTTGTGTCGCAGTTTGTGTCGCAAAGACGACCACAGACCCTAACCTTGAAACCTTGAAGATCAAATTTGGGGCTTTTCGAAAAAAATGATACCAAAAGGTGCGCCAAAGGGTTTAGTGCAAGAAATTAGTAGTCTTAACATGTAACGTGCACTAATAAGCCACGAATGTTAACCAAAACCAGAACCCCAAAAACCCGTAACTTGAAATAACAATTATTTAAACGGAAAAAAGAGGTAAAATTGGTACCTATAAGTTAAGAAAGATGAGGTGAACACGATATACGGTATGGATTGGAACGGAAACAAGCAGAAATCGAAACTCGGATTGAAAAACCACAACAGTCTTTGTGTCGCTAAGTCAGTGCTTGTGTCGCTTGTTATGTCGCAAAAACAGTGTAGCGACTTAGAAGTAGGGTCTGGCTTATATACCTTTTCCCTAATTAGCGACACAAGAGGCGACACAAGATGCGACACAGATGGCGACACAAATTTTGTGTCGCACCTCAGACAGTTTGTGATTTTGATTCGATTTCAAATTTCAAATTCGATTCTCGATTCGATATTAACTTAGAGACTTCGAGAGATTAAAGAACATACAGTAAACTTAAACTAAGAAATATTCAAGATTTATAAAATATAAACCGTTGATTATATTTTACAACCAACGAAAAAATCGTAAAATCTTTTTGGTGACGGAATTATTTAAGTCTGATTAGGGATCATATCAGGCTAACATGCACTTAATAGGAAATAGTGAGCTTTATTTCGATTGCCAGTATATTTGTCCATTTTAAGTTTACTTAACATATTTAAAGCATCGTTTAGAAAAATTATTTCAAAATGATTATTGGTAGTTTTTGACCACTTAAACATTGTATACTTAAGTACCTTAACCATTATTTATTATTATTAGTATGCATATTACGATATATAATGCATATTAAGATATACATTTGAAATCAAAACATGCTAGAGCAGGAATATGAAATTATCTTTAGAATCAGGTCAGCGGTGACATGTCTGTACTTTCGTATAACAGAGTGACATGACCGATGATTCGGGTTGAACAAACACCAGTCTGAACAATTAAACTAGAGGGTACAGGTCTGTACTTACGTACAACAGAGTACCATAGTTTAACACAAACCAGTACTAGTAATCTTTTTAAAGAAATATTTTCTAGTATATAGTACAATGTTTTAGACCAAGATTACCACGGGTGTGCAATATTTATCCGTAACTTGATACAGACTGCTCACCTATGTACTTTTCAAAAATATATTAATTGAAACCAGGTCTGTACTTTCGTACAACAGAGGAATCAATCAATATATTTCCCCAGGTAAAACCATATTAAAGCTCTAAACCCTAAGATTAAAACATGTTTATCATTCAAATATTAAGACATATTAAAAATAGAACTTTAATGTCCAAGTTTCAATAAAATGTCATACATAATAATATGTTTTATATAAGACAATATGCAAGTTTATGACATTAAGCTTTTTAAAGGTTTTAGAAACTTAAGCATAAATGCCTACCAATACATCATGTGATGAAGACAATTTTTAGAAAAGATGTTTTAAATATGCTAGATAAACCTACTGACACATCAAAGATAAAATTTAAAATTTCCATTTTTGTGCATGCCTCTTGATGTACTATCATTTCCGAAATTGTTTACAGACACAATTCAACGTCTATTTTTAGAAATGTTGCAACTTTTGCATTTCTTTAATACTAACAAGTATAAAGTGTAGCAGAGCGTTTTTTTTAAAAAAAATCTAACACAAGATAAATAAAAAAAATCCAAGTCCTAAATTAATTATGATCAAAAATGGAAAGTTAGGCGCTACCCAAACTCACCATTCGAATCATAGAGACTAGCTCATCAAATCGACTACGAGCAAAGGCCTTTGTGAAAAGATCGGCGTTTTGTTTAAGCGTAGGGATTTGGACTAGGTCAATTAAGTGCTTGTCATAGCAATCTCGTATAAAATAAAAACGAATTTCAATATGTTTTGTTTTAAAATGTTGTACGGGATTGCGTATGATGGACACAACAGTTGAATTATCAATATGTATAGGAGTAAAAGTTAGAAGTAACCCACAGTCGCGCATTTGATGCTGAATCCAGAGAACCTGAGAACAGCAACTTGCAGCAGCAATATAATCTGCTTCAGCCGTTGAAGTAGAAACAGTTGTCTGCTTCTTGCACTGCCACGAGACCAATCGGCTTCCTAGAAACTAACATCCTCTAGTTGTTAACTTTGCATCTACACTGCAGCCACCATAATCTAAATCTGAATAAGCAGTCAGAGCAAAATTATCCTCATTTGAGTACTAGAGACCCAGAGATGGTCTCCATTTGAGGTAACACAATATACGCCTGACTGCCTTTTCATGAGAAGTCTTTGGCTTTGCTTGATATCTTGAACAGACGGACACAGCAAACAGTATATCCGGCCTTGATGCGGTGAGATACATAAGTGATCCTATCATAGAGCGATAGTCTCGCTGATTTACATAATCTTCTTCATCAGCAGGTCCAAGTTTATGACTTATGTCAATGGGAGTTCCATAGTGTTTGGCATCAAGCATCTGATATTTTGTCAATATGTCTTTGACATATTTAGTCTGATGAATGTATATGCCTTTATCAGATTGCTCAACTTGTACACCTAAGAAGAATTTGAGTCCCATTGCACTCATCTCAAACATGGACTTCATGATCTTCTCGAAATCTCTGCACAGCATCTCATTTGTCGAGCCAAAGATAATGTCATCCACATATACCTGCATAAGTAACAACTCTTTCCTAGCCTTCTTGATGAAGAGAGTTGAATCAATCTGCCCACGGGTGAATCCATTTGTCAGCAGATGTTGAGACAGCGTTTCGTACCAAGCTCTTGGAGTCTGATGAAGACCATATAGTGCTTTTTCTAGTTTGTAGACATAATCAGGATGCACTGAGTGTTTGAAACCAGGAGGCTATTTTACATAAACCTCTTCATTGACCTTTCCATACAAGAACGCACTCTTCACATCCAGTTGATAAACACGAAATTTCTTGTATGATGCATAAGCAAGAAATATTCGTATTGATTCCAAACGCGCAACTGGAGCAAATACCTCGTCATAATCCAATCCTTCAATCTGTGTAAAACCTTGTACCACCAGGCGAGCTTTGTTCTTTAGGACCACTCCACGATCATCTTTCTTAACGCGATATACCCAACGTGTACCAATAGGGTAAAATCCCTGAGGCAGTTCAACTAGCTCCCATACTTCTAACTTTTTAAACTGTTGGAACTCCTCTCGCATTGCTTCTACCCAATGAGAATCAGTTAAAGCTTCTTTGACATTCTTGGGTTCAACTTGAGAAAGGTAGCAGGACTCCATTTGAGTTAATAAGCATTCTTGAGAAGTTGAAGACGAAGCTTTAGTTTGACCTCTTGTTTAACCCCATCTTGCAAATCACCAATAACATTATCAATCGGTTGGTTTACATTTACATGATGACTAGGAATCACGTCAGGCTCAACAATGGTATCCAAATTTGTATCATCTCCCCCAGAGACAAAAGTCTCTTCATTTAAACCAGTGACCGGTTCCACATCACCATCTGATAACTCAGGCATGTCCGGATCTCTGTCAGGTTCTTGAACTGATTCAGTAGTGGGAGGAGGTGGTGGTGTTGTTTTTGTAGTTGACTTGGGTACATCAGGAGACATAGCAAGTCCATGTAAGAGACATAGCAAGTCCATGTAAGAGTGTCACCACTTGTTAAACTTCATCCTCAACAGGAAAGTTGAAGGAGTCAAACATACCATCATAATCAAACAAAGATTCGGGTCCCATCCCTTGTGGAGATTGAGTGTAACGTAGGCACGTAACTTCAAAATGTTCCTCCACTCTCTTTGTAGCTTTGTTATACACACGTTTGTTAGGTGAATTTGTTGAAAATCCCAGAAAATAACCTTCACTCGACTTCTCACCGAACTTGGCCACTCTCTCCTTTATGTGCATAATCATACAGGGACACTCGAAAGGCTCAAGAAACTGTAGGTTAGGTTTACGGTTATTAAGAAGTTCATAAGAAGTTTTGTTGCGCTTCTTAACCAAGGTCACGCGATTTAAGATATAGCAAGCTGTATTGACCGCTTCTGCCCAGAAAGTGATAGGCAATTTAGAATCAGCTAGCATGGTCCTAACAGTCTCAATGAGAGTCCTATTTTTGCGTTCAGCAACTCCATTCTGTTGTGGAATCCTTGCAGCACTGAACTGATGATCAATACCCGTGCCATTGTCTATAATGGAGGATATCTCAATTGTTGAATTCTTAAACTCCGTGCTATTGTCACTTCTCAGTCTCTTGATCTTCAAGTTGCACAAATTTTCCAGCCGGTCAAACAAGTAGATAAGAATCTCGGCAGTCTCATCTTTGCCAGTCAAAAAGTACACCCAAGAAAACCTCGAGTAGTCATCTGTAACCACCAAGCAATACCAAGCACCCCCAAGACTTTTCTTGCTGACAGGTCCAAATAGATCCATGTGCATTAACTCCAAAGGTTTTTCCACAGAATTCACTAGCTTAGGCTTATGAGACTTCTTGTGTTGTTTCCCTTTTTGGCAGGGAACAAAATATCATTTAACCCGAAGTATTGCTTCGGTACCCCACGCACAAGGTCATTTTTAACCAGATAGTTCATCTTACGGAAATGAAGATGACCCATACGTCTATGCCATAGTAGTGATTCTTTTTCAGTAGCTTTAGACAGAAAACATATGAGCTGTTTTGTTTCAACAGTGCTCATATCCAGAATATAAGTGTCTCTGTCTCGAGGTGCCCTCAGTAGCACCCAATCCTCGAAAATCACGAATTCCGGCTTCAGAATACAACACTCCGTTTTTGTGAAAGCAGTAGTGTACATTTTCTCGCAGACTTGCGATACACTCAGGAGGTTGTGTTGGAGTTGTTCAACAAACTTAACCTTTTCAAAACTCACTTGTCCGTTAGTGAGTGTTCCCTGACCGTAATTACCCCTCCTTTATCACTAGCAAAGGCAACATATCCTCCATTATAAGCATGAACATCATAAAGAAGGGATATATTGCCGGTCATGTACCGCGAGCAACCACTATCTATATACCATTGACTGTTCTTTACGACTTCGGATTGCTGCAGCACCAAAAACAAAGAAATTAGTTAGAAACGGAGACCCAAGCCTTTACAAACTTGGGAACTCCAGAAGCATCATCCACAATGATCACATTAGTCAAGATTTTGTTTTTAAACAAGTCAGTGTTGTTGGCTGATGTGACACTGTTGGATGTTGAATCACTTGGTGATTCTTTCACTTTCCAAACCTTTTTAGATTTGGATGATTGCTTGTCAACAACATTGAGCTTGGGAGTAGAAGATTTTGCTGGCTCAACCTTGTTGGGGTTCCTAGCGGTTTTGGGGGAACGTGAACCTCTCAAAGAAGAAGGTTTATTCAAAGAGTTTCTTAATTTAGAAAGTCGAGCAACACCTTTCCCAAACCGCTTTTGAGCAAGCAACGGACAATCATTTATTAAGTGACCTTGTTTCTTACAGTAGAAACAAGATCTCTGCTCAACATCGGGTTGAAATTGAGGAGCAAACCTATAAGGATGGTTGAAATAAGCATTAACAGAACATGCACACTTATGTTAACATATTGGGTTAGATGCTTGCGAAGAAGAAATGGTTGATTTAGAAGAATTTTTATCCTTTTGAATATTATCTTTAATTTTCAAAATCTTCTTTTCAAGCTCATCTTTAGCCTTGCCTTTCCCATTTAAAACCATGTTATTGTATTCATTAGTTATAATTACATTGGTAGGCTTTATATTATTCTTTTCAACCTTAGAGTATTTTTCTTCAGTTATATCCTCAATCTCAACAATCTCCTCTAAATTAACAGGAGATTCACATGAAGCCTTACTTGGCTTAGGTTTACTAACAACTACGGGCTTAACAGTCTCAGGTTTAATCTCACTATCATCTACAGGTTTAACTGATTCAACCTCCTTAGCCTTAACAAGCTCAGGCTCACTAGATGTTGTAACACCTCAAAAATTTGTAAGTTTTATATTTATATAAATGTATGTTATTAAATTGTTATATTTGTATTTGGTGTTAAATACAAATATAGTTTTGGGATTAGAAATATAAAAGAAATATAAGTTAAAGGGCTGAAAATGTTAAGAGTATAAGTGGAGGGTAAAAATTGAAAAATGTACAACTAACACCTCCTTTCTTCATGAAAATTCTGGACAGGGTGTGCTCGGTCAAGAGAAGCCAAGAGGAAGAAAGAAGAAAACGAAATTAAGCTAGGATTCTTGAAATTGAAGGTTTTAATACCTAATTATACATCCCTAAGGTAAGAATAACCTTCCTAATCTCTTAATTTGATTCCTTTGATGACTATGTATAAACCCTAGAAATTTATTAAGGAGAAAGGAGTCAAATTAAGATGGGTATTGGGTGTGGAATGATAAGTAGGTGTTTTGAGTTGTATGGAAACATAAAAGTGATGTTATTATAAAAAGAAGTAGAGTTGATGAAATTATGGGTGATGTCTAAATCTTACCTAGTTATGTATGAAGAGAAATTTGTTGATGATGATGATTATATGTTGCTATTGTTGTTAAATAATAACTTAATCATCTATAAGTATGTGTAATGTTATAAATAAAAAGTATGAGAAATTAGTTAGTAATTTAGGTGTGTGGTGTAGTATACTCAAATCCTAGCTAATTAGATGTTAATGAGTTTAAGTTTAGTTCAAATGAGTTGTAATAACTCATGTATATGTATGATTATGTATAGGTGATTGAAGAGCAAAGAGTGTTTGTACTTGGTTTAACTTCAATTGAAAGGTAAGTAATGGATGAGTATGATTTATATTGCAATGCTTGAATTACATTGAGTAGTCAAGTATTTGCTCTTTGGTATGTTGTGGATGAAGTGTGATCATTGAGATACAAGAGTATTCAATGATCACACTAAATGGTGGAATTCAAGGGTGACTTTGAGACTTGAGAAACCTCAAATGTTATGCCTTGACACTATAAGGTGGGACTCTTTGAGTCAAATTGATAAGAGATTAAGGATCCTTAATTCATGTTATGTTGTTATGTTAATGTTAATGTTAATGAATGCTTTCCTTTACTTACTAAGCATGTTGCTTATAGTTAAGTTGTTTACGTATGTAGGTGAGCAAAGTGGGGCAAGGGGTGAATTGGGAAAGAAGCCTAAGCGGGAGTAGTGGTGGACTTGCTACATCTTGTAGTAAGTAATCCTTTTGAATCATGCTCTTGATGCATAGAAACGCCCAAATCGTGTAGTTGTTACTTATTGTATATGGTCGACTTTTGTAATGATATACACTATGTAAAGAATGATGTTGGAAGTTATGTTTGGGTTGAAATAACCCTTTTCTAAATGTTGATTATGTTAAATAGTTGAAAATCTTAAAAAGGGTATAAATGGGTTCCCAATGGGTCAATTGGTTAAAACTAATAAAAATGACGATTTGGACCTTTTGGCATGGATTGTTGAGTTGAACTATGCCAATAGAGCAGTTGAAAAGTGGTATGGAAAGTTGAATTTAGATGGTTGCAAGAATTGGTTCAAAGAGTGTCCAAATAGCCATTTTTCGGATTTAAGTTCAAAATCGTCGTTTGAGTGAATTTTAGAAAAGTGCCAATTGGGAAACCTTTATTATATCGTATGAAACCTGTCTGCAAAATTTCATGTCTTGATTATAAACGAGTCAAAAGTGTGCAGAATGTTTTGTACAGGACCCAGTACGCGATCGCGTAAGGGTCACGCGATCGCTTAAGGGTCACGCGATCGCGTACCTAGTAAAGAAAATGAAACATAAGCTTTTTACGTTGTGGATACGCGATCGCGTACCCCTTACGCGATCGCGTAACTTGTACTAAAACTCAAACAGAAACTTTTCAGGTATTGAGTACGCGATCGCGTACCCTTGGTTGGGTCGCGTACTCTTAGTCTGGGTCAATGTACGCGATCGGGTATGGTTACCAGGATCGCGTACGAAGTATAAAAAAAATAAAAATTTAGGGCGTTTCAGATGTCGCCTTAACTGGCTCAGGCTCACTAGTGGAAGGTTGTTCAGCAGTCACTTTAACATTTTCAGCCTTAACATGCACAGGCTTACTTATTTTGACAGGAATAGATATAACAGGATTTATGTCTACCTTTAAAAAGGTAGGCTCAAATTCGTTGATGTCATCCTTAGTCGGCATAGGAAAATAATTTTTAGGAGACGGGACTTGATGATAACCAAGTCCAGCCTTACTTTTAGTATCAGTCCTTTATGCCTGAAGGATCTCATCAAAGACTAGAGAGGATGCTGAAAAGTTTGATATTTTTCGTTTTAAATCTAGAACTTCAGCCTGAGAATCAGCAAGTTGTTTCTTTACTAAAGTGAGCATATTAACATAACTTCCTATTTCATCTTGCTGTTCAAAAATTTTGACTTTTAGTTCTTTCTTTTCTTCAAAAACTGCTTTTAACTTTTTGTCACAGGCCTTATCATTTTCTTTTAGCAATTTGTTTGAATCATTTAATTGTCCTATATTAGAGATAAGGCGTTCATTTTCCTCTCTTAACCTATTAACCTGTCCAGTCAATTTAATACAAGAAATGCAAGACAAAGGTTCAACATCAACCTCGTGAATGTTGGCCATAAGTGCTTTATTTTGTTGGTCATCCTCGGCTTGATCTGACCAGTCGAAAGCTTCATCTGACAGCATGTAGGCAGCAGATACTATTGTCTTTTCTTCAGCTTTAGCCTTCTCAACAGCCTTGTTATAAGTAGGCCTTGTGAATCCAGAGGGAGACTGCTTTGTCTCACATTCCCGAGCAAAGTGTCCATAGTTTTGACACTTGTAACATTTCATTTTGCTTTTATTAAAGCCCAAACCCCTATCATTTGGGTCCTCCAGTGACTTTTTCCCTGTTCTGTTAAAGTATGATTTAGCCCTTCTAGTAATCATGGCCAAATTCCACCTCAAATCCATTCTCTCCAATTCATCATCATCGATTTGACGGAATTCTTCCTCAGTCAAATCCATAGAATCAGCCTTCTTACACAGAAAATCATCATATGCAGATAGTAATGCTGAGAAGAGCGCAACATGATCTTGTGTTGCAGCTGGTAAAGGTCCTTAATGACTTAATGGCTGGAAGTAAGCACCACCAGAAGTAGCACTTGTTTGTGGACTTGATGAAACACCAGACCCACCAGCTAAAAATGCAGACGCAGATGTCGCATTAGATGAAAAATCTATTCCATAGATCTTGGAATTTTGGACATGTGCAGTAGCTTTTGTTTCCTTTCGTTGCATGTTCAAAAAGTCAGCTTCCAACTGTCCAATGAGATCATCGAGTGACATATTCATAATGTCTGGATCCTTTTCCATCATCAGTATCCGATGTTCCCACTTTGCCGGTAAAGATTCTAGGAGCTTTTCGTTGACTTCAGTTTTGTCCAAGACAACTCACGATCAATCCCCTTGCCCCTCATTCTTCGAGAATCAGAAAGATCCTTTTCGAGTTCGCACAGTTACGGATATGAAAATAATGGGAAAAATAGGACTCAGCAAAGCCGAGACAGCGACGGGTTCTCTGCCCCTGCGGGGATGCCTTCCATAAATCATAAGCAATATCGAGATGTCTATATTGCTTGAAAATTGAAGGTGGAAGTGGAATGAGCCTTTCTATCAATATCGAAGGCTTTCCGTTCTTCTGGAGTCATGGACTTAATGGGCTTCAAAGGAGCAACTTCAGAGTATACTCCAGTACAAACAGGACGTTCATATCTCTCAACCAAAGCAACCCACATTTCAGGGTCATTGTAAGATACAAACGCTTCAAAACGTTGACGCTAGTACGCATAATCCATACCAACTGCATACATAGGTGGTTTGTTTGTACTACCTACTTCTGAACTTTGCTTCAGTAGATCACCAACACGTTGTAGCGAAGAAGACGCCTTTTATATAACCTGCAAAACAAACACACAAACAAAAAGAACACTATTTATGCGACAAAAGGTTGTGTCACAAAATCAAATGCCGACACTAAGTCTGTGTCGCAAAGTTAATTTAAAAGAGCCCAAAAGGCGACACAAGTATTATGTCGCAATCCAATAGCACAAGAAATTTTATGTCGCAAATGTCTTACGTCGCAGGATATGTCGCAACTTATGTCGCAAAATCAAGTTTGGTGTCGCAAGCTTATGTCGTGAAAACCCTAAATACGACATAATGTTGTGTCGCAGAAACCCTACACGCGACACAAAAGTTATGTCGCAGTTTGTGTCGCAGCATCGAGGAGAGCAGCGGCCGTAAACCCCAAAATTCGCAAGTTTTCGTAACCCTAACGACGACGAATCTAATCACCAAAATCTTCAAGAATAATCCAGAATATGATCCAATAACCCGGTCTTTGAAGATCTAACACCAAAAACAATTTGATTTCAACCAAAAAACGTGTAAGTCCCGTTGTTTAGGATCGATAACGAGGTTATCTAATGTATTAAGGTGCGGAATCCCTCAATACTAGTTATAGGATCTATAACAAATTCTTTCGCAATATATTAGCGAATCAATTGTCTAATTGCTTTGTATCAATTATAACAAGTGTTAACAATCAATACCTAGCCTTTAAAATTTCTTAGAGGTCTCTGGAATCGCAGGTCGTCGGTAATCGAAAATGGCAAAAGTCCTTGAATATGAAAACCTAGTTTTTCATATATACTCGTCTCGGTTCGCAGGCTCGTGGGCTCTGCGAACTGACTCAGTTCGCAGCCCATGTTGGCCCAGCGAACTGACTCGGTTCGCAGGCCAATCTTGTCCTGCGAACTGACTCGGTTCGCGGTCAACCTTAGTCAACATTTTTCAGCCTTTTGATATTTAACTCTAAAATGTTTACCAAGCAATATATTTCATTTTATAATTCAAAACCAATGTACAAACTTCATTACAATTACTAAAAGTACTAATACAAGCTATAACAAGCTAGATCTGTTGTCACAAAACATGTCTCAACAGACTCCCCCTTGACAATAGCTCTAGCATCTTTAAGTCTTTGTCTTCAAGTTGTCTTTGGTAATCAGTTGTAAATTTTGCTACCTGCATATATCTTCAGCTTAATGCATGTCTTCACCATTGACTGATAATCTCGTGCAACATCTTCCCAACCTTCAATCGCTGTGATCCTATTCTTGTTTAACATCAATAGGTCAGCCTTTGATAGGTTCATCAGATGTCGACGATCATAAATCTTTAAGATCTCTCTCTCTTCATCTTCAACTTCATCATCATGTACAAACATGAGAGCTTCACCATTCACTGAATCTACAGACCATCTCTTCAGCTTACCTAAGATATCTTGAGGCATAGCTTTCAGAGGAATCTGTTGTATGCATTTCACAGCTGGATATATCTTCTTTCTACGACGCCTTCCTGTTCTTTCGCTTCTTTCTTCAAGCTTAATTGTCTTTCCGATTCTTGGCTTAATTCTTTCAAATTTCATTGACCAACCCTCAGTCTTGATAATCTTTCCGACATATCTTCCAAATGGATCATTACTAGGGTTGTTCAATTCTAATCTAGCCAAGTCTCGGATTTCAAATCTTGGCAAAGAACTGAAGACTGCAAGCTTCTTCTCAAAATATTGAACACCATCATATCTTTTTATGGCGAAGAGCTTCAGATCTGCGTCGTAGTACCAACCGATAATTCCCATTTTCGGTACTCGCTTTCAAGTGATATCGACTTCACTAATCCCAGTCTTTACCTTTTTCATTTTCTTCAAAGGTCTAAACATCGGATTATCTTTTAGTCTATCAGGAAGATCATCTTCAGAATCAGTTGTTTCATCTAGATTTTCATCTAAATCTACAACTCTTTCTCCATCTTCATCCTGGATAATGACCTTTGTCTGAGATGGGCTCACGATGTGTTCATCAATATCAACATCTGGATCTACACCTTCGTCTAGCCCAACATCAGAGATAGAAGTCCAATCTTCAGGAGGTACAAACTCTCCCTCCTCTAGATTGTAATCAACTTCTTCTTCGATTTCCGTATCGGAATCGCTTTCATCATTCATATCTACAAGTAATAAACATGTCATGAATCAAATGAATAATATAAATTCTTTTATCAAGAGTTTCTTTATCATTTCTTTCACGAAATCACTATCGATTACTAATCTTATATAATTTTAACTTGTCAAGATGAATCTCAAGTCTAAATCTTATATAATTAGTCTTATATCATTTTTAAACTTTAACATAACATCTCAGGTCTAAATCGTATATAACTAATCTTATATTATATGAACATGAAACAAATAATAATAATTTTTAATGTAAGTCTTTCATTGATTATAAGAGTTATTACAATCAATCTAAGAATACATATTAAAAAAAATTATTCCATGGTGAATTTCTCACCAACATTACTAGCACCAGCAGCAGTACCAGCACCATCACCACTTGTCCCAGCAGGCTCATACTCCCCCTGAATTGTAGAAGGCTCACCGGTCGTTGAAGGACCAGTCGGCTCTCTATCTTTTGGGGCATTGGGATCATCGTCTGTATCTTCTCTTCTCTTCCTTATTAGTTCATCTTCTCTGCAAGCCTCATTGAATATCAAGATCTCCCCCTGATGCGACTTGCCCTTCAATAAATTGGTGACAAGGCCTTGGAGTCGATCAAGCTGTCTCTGTTGATCTTCAGATTCTCTGAAGAGAAGCATATGCGACCGCAGAAGATGAGTATAGGCTTCGCCTTGATTTACCAGCTCCTTTGCAAGAGTAGCATTCGGAGTCTCTAATATTTGAACCCGACGTTCCAAATCTGAGAACCGCTCAGAAGCTCTCACAGAAGTAGACGCCTGGGGTATAGGTGTGGTTCCAGATTGAACATTATGTTGTCCAATCTGGGTGGCAATATCCGTCAGGAGTAAGCGAGCTGTGATTCTACTAGCCTTTGTAGTCTGAATCGTGACAGTATCGTCAGCAGCAGGCTCTTGTTAGACAATAGTTATCAGTAAAAGTAACAGAATAAACTATCTCAGTTTATTCTCAGAATAATCTGCTGTTGTGTATCTTGAGCGACTGTTATAGAAATATCTATCTCAGTTTCTCATATGTAGAACGCACAACATTCAATAGAAAAAAATGGTTAAAAAATAACCTGGACTAGCCAAATCGCCAATCGTCAGCTGAGAAGTAGCTGAACGAATACGCTTTCGGCGTTGCGTCTGAAGAGAATTATCCTCCTCATCATCTGTTTCCTCTTCGATCAAGCAAAAATCAAGATCCAAATCATCGACTTTGCGCTTGCCCTTGAAGGCAGTATCCATGATCAGCTTGGAACCTCTCCGGATCATTCCCGCAGGAATACCCGAAAAAGTAGGAGGATGAGGAAGATCATCATCGGTCTCCTCACTATCAGAGTCAGATGTGGTGGCACCATCTTTGCCAAAGGCACTAGAGGGCCCAACATCCAGACTCGCCTGATCCCGTTCACCCTCAGGTCGAATGACCTCTGGGTCTACAGCTTCGGAAGCCTAGTCAAGATGAATGATAATAGATGATAAGTAACTTATAAATTACATGTACGTTGAACAATGATGATATAAATAATACCTGATATTGATCTATCTCACATAGGAGAGGATCAGTAGCATCATCGTTTTCTATCAGAACCTCATGTAAAACCTGAGCCGCAATGTCAGGTTGTCCAGCTTGATGTATAACATCTTCTATAAGCTCTTGCGGCCCAAGGTGTTGAGCCACAACTGCTGGCTGAGGTTGTACTTCAGGTTGGGCTCCATCATCCAACCAACCATTATTTGGTGGAGCTACATATGCGGACTCTAGAAGATGACCGAACAGGTCGCAAGCTTCAGGTTTGACCTGATCCGGACATCTGGAAGAATGAAGAAAGCACGCATTGTAGGTCCTTAATCCAATGGTGTCTACACGCAGATCTGGCTGAAATCCTTGAAGATTAGGGATACAGTGCTTAATGATAAGCATGCAGAACCTCGGATACACCATGAATTTGGAACGAACAGTTCCGGTTATCTGGCCAATGAAGGAATTGAAAATGTAGGATGAAAAACTGTATGGTTTATTATAAACCAGGGACAGTAGGCCAGATAACATCTCAGGACTTAGCTCATCATAACCACCCTTCTTGTTACCGAAGATGGTAACAATAATGTGGAATAAGAATCTCCACTGGCCAAGAACAAACGCCTTCACAAACTGGCGGCCTCTCTTGGGTCCAGAATAACCCATTCTACCTAGTGCACCCTCAATGAAATCAGAGGTGTACACCGAAGGTCCAGCTTCCTGATCGACTGTACCCAGATGTAGAATCTGTCTCAGTTCATCAGCAGAGAAAACCACTGGATGGTTATTAACCCTCGTGCGAATAACCTGAGGGTTTGCTGCACCGTCAAATACTATATTATCCCATAATTGTTCCAGAAGATCTCGGGACAGTGGCGGAGATTCCGTAATAGCATATCGAATTCTCGATCGTGCTAAATATGTCAAAATCTCTGTGAAACGTGCAGCTCCACGCTCATTTACATCTAAGTTCACCAATATGTTGTGAGCAGGAGTGAAAGATCGAGCAGCCATATCTGTAGTCATAAGATATACACAAATGGCAGTTAGCATAAATAATAGGACAACATATCGAACATTAATTAATTTTAAACGTTTATGTATTGTGAACCAAAGAGATCACCAAACATCGACGTTCACTATTAATTAGTAACTTAATTTACTGAACTTAATTGAACGATTAAGTATTCAATACTTAATTTTTCAATTATCTTCTCTAAATTATATACATCGTTCGTACGTCCTAGTAGTTAATCCGAAATATTATACCGCCGATAGTAAATCGGAACACGCCGCACGACTACATATGAGTCGGAAGTCTTTCGATATAATAGAACAGAATTCGTAAATTATATGCATTTCACTTATAACATTAAGTTCTTAAGTCGAAGCATATAAGCGATAGTTAAAAGTCTTCACTTGTACTTCATTTGTAAACATAAAGTTCTCAAATCGAATACAAGTCTAGAAAATTAACTGAGTAAATGTATACGTATTTAATCTAGAAACATAAGTTTGTAAATCGAAACCTATAACAACCAAACAATAAGTTTCAATGTATAATTTATTAGTAATTCTAGAATTCACGAATCGAGTACACATCGAAAATGTTTAATTTGGTCAAACAAAGTCAACCCTGTTGGGTTCGCTTCGCAAGTCAACGCGAGTCAACCATTTGGTTCGCTTCGCAGTCAACGCGAGTCAACCATTTGGTTCGCTTCGCAGTCAACGCGAGTCAGCCATTTGGTTCGCTTCGCAGTCAACGCGAGTCAACCATTTGGTTCGCTTCGCAGTCAAGCAAAGTCAACCCGATGAGTTCGCTTCGCAGTCAACCGAAGTCAAACGTTCTGGGTTCGCTGCGAACTGAGATTGAGCTCGGTTCGCAGGAGCGTCTGGTTCACCAAGAAATTCGAAGTCGATGATCGAACAGTTTTAAACGCGATTTAATGATTTAAACATGTTTATTATATACCGATTAACAAGTTTTACAAGTTTTAGGTTTTAATCTTCACTCATTTCGAAGAAATCCGTGAGATTCGAAACCAAAGCCTCCAAAACATATATTTGTCGATTAAGGATGAATTAAACGGTAAAATCAAGTGATACTTACTTCAAATGATACGAAATTGAAAGAAGTAAATGTTGTCCGGAGTGAAAAACCTATTCTTGAACTAAAGTGTCAAAAATTTTAGAAAACAGGAGGTTCGTTTCGGTTCGCAATATTCGTCTCGCAGGATTAGATTTTCAGTTCGCAGGATAGTTTGGAAAGTGAGATTTGGATTCGCAGGACCTGTTCCTTTTATACTACAAACTCAATTCGCAAGTTTGACTAGTCAACTTCGCAATTGAAACTTTTCATGCGATTTTGAACTTTCCAATGCGTTATTGTCACATTTATTCAACACGGAATGATAACATATGATTTTACATAGTTTCCAAAGGATAAACACACACAAAAAATAAAAAACACGTAACAAATAAAATTATCAAACTAACGAGTGGTATCGAATACCATTTTATTCAATACGAGAAACGATACATATTTTGTGTTAAGAATTTATCTGCTTAGGGATCATATTAGAAAAAAAATAAGCTGAATATTATTATTTATTAATCAAGTCTAAGAAGATCGTTAGTATAAAATTCAAATAAGTTCCAGAAAAATTACACTTTAACCATTTATGAACTTATATTTATAAGATTATAACTTGGTTACCTTTATCCACATAATATAACACGTTCTTTGAACATACTTTTAAATGAAAGATTCACCAAAGTGAATGTTCATTTGTCATTGATAGTTCAAAATGATTACTGATATTATGATCCACATAAACAAATTACACACTGATTTCCAAGCAAACCTTTATTGTTAGTATGGATATTAACTAGTATGTTCTAATATATGACATACTAAGAAATCAAGTATAATACATACCACTGTATCTTTTACATTCAAGGTAGAGGTTACTAAATGATGCACTTTTCGTAACATATAACGTATCCTTGAATTATTTTAAGGCTCGACAAACATCAAACAGATTTTGAAGATACTAGTGGTTCTAGATCTGTACATAGTACAACAGAAGATCCCTTAGTATGAGCAAAATAAGTTTGAGACCATTGGCGAAACTAAAGGTTACGGGTATGTACATAGTACAACAGAGTTACCAGTAGTTTAGCTAATAGCCATTGTTCTAACTATTTGTCTGTTCATATATTTATATATTGTTGATAGCAGTGTATGGTTATACTATCATTCACAAATTAAGACTTATGTCATACATCATATAATAGTTCACACTAGATAACATACATGAGAATTAATGCTTATTAAATGCTCAGAAATCATAGCATAATTTGCCTACCAGTACATCATATAATGAAGTTGTCTAGACTTAATTTTATTCTAAGCAAAGTATAGCTTGTGGATAAAGGTGTATAATAAAATAAATATAAGTAAATTCCTAGTTGAAAAGATGTAATGTTTAGGTGACTTATAGGAATCTACTAACACATCTAACTTAAGACTTATAGTTATTATTGTTAAGCTTATTCTCCTAATGTACTATCATTTCCCAGCAGATAAGAACTAAAAAAATAAAGACATAAACAGTAAAACTTACTAACTATTACATATTCCTTTGGAAGACACGTTATTCTGGATTTCGCATTCCGTTAAGTTGAACTAATGTCTCAAAACGCGCCCTGTCGAAAGCTTTAGTGTATAGGTCTGCCAAGTTGTCAGAAGAGGCAACCTTAACTAACCTAATAAGCTTCTTCTCGGCACAATCACGAATAAAATGATGACGAATATCAATGTGTTTTGTCTTACTGTGCTTTACCGGATTATTGGCTATAGAGATCGTCGATTCATTATCGATCATCATAGGAGTATCGGTAAAGTTTAGCCCATAATCTCGCAATTGTTGTTGTATCCACAATACTTGGGAACAACAGCTACCAGCTGCAACATACTCAGCTTCACATGTAGAAATGGCTACTGAGCTTTGCTTCTTGCACTGCCAAGACACAAGTCTACCTCCTAGGAATTGACATCCTCCAGTCGTAGACTTTCTATTTTGATTACACCCACCATAATCCGAATCAGTATAAGCAACAAAATCTAAGTCTCCTTCAATAGGATACCAAAGTCCCAGCTTCGGCTTCCCTTTGAGGTAACGAAAGATTCTTTTTACCGCTTGCATATGTGACTCTTTCGGATTAGCCTGATATCTTGCGCAAATACAAACAGCGAACATAATGTCAGGTCTAGATGCAGTCAGATACATTAGTGATCCAATCATAGCCCTATATAACGTAGGATCTACATTCTAATCACTCGATGTATCAGGACCGAGTCCGTGATTTTCTGGAATAGGAGTTTTGTAAATACGAGATTCATCCATATTGAAACGTTCTAACAGCTCATGTGTATATTTAGATTGATGAATAAAGAAACCATCTTTCTTTTGGTCAACTTGTAACCCTAAGAAGAAGTTCAACTCTCCCATAGCAGACATCTCGAACCTGCCTTTCATAACTTGCTCAAATTCTTGACACAACTTTTCGTTAGATGACCCAAAGATAATGTCATCAACATACACTTGAACAAGTAGAAAGTCCCGTTTCTTCCATTTCAATAAAAGTATACTATCAATTCTTCCTCTTATAAACCATTCTCAAGAAGATAAGTTGATAGTGTTTCATACCACGCTCTTGGTGCTTGATGTAATCCATATAGAGCCTTATCAAGACGATATACTCTATTTGGATACAATGGATCAGTAAACCCTGGTGGTTGAGAAACATACACCGTTTCCTTGACTTTGCCATACAAAAAGGCACTCTTAACATCCAGCTGATAAACTTTCATTTTCTTTGAAGTTGCAAATGCTAAGAACAACCTAATTGCCTCAAGCCTAGCCACAGGTGCAAATACTTCATTGTAGTCAATTCCTTCTTGTTGGTTGAAGCCTTGAACGACTAGACGAGCTTTATTGCGAATCACGATTCCCCGATCGTCTTTCTTACACTTAAAGACCCATCTAGTGCCAATTGGATATTCACCACTTGGTAAATCAACCAACTCCCAAACCTGCAGTTTGGAGAACTGAGAAAGTTCTTCCTGCATTGCTTCTACCCATGAGTTGTCCTTCAATGCCATTTGGACATTCTTAGGCACAACTTGTGAGATAAAACATGAATATAGACATAGATTTGTAACCCCTGTCTCTTTCATTTCAGCATACAAGCTAGTGTACTCACACACACTGGCCCTAGTTTGAACCGGTGCATTTGGATCACCAATGATATTTTCAATAGGATGATTTTTGTTAGTTCTTGTTGTCGTCACTGGTTCAAGTTCTATTTCTTCTTCTAAATTAGTGTCAATCTCTTTCAATAGAGGTATATTTTCATCCGAAGATTGTTGTGTGGCACTCGTTGAAGCATGATTAGGATCTACAAAAATTGTATCTCTAGGAACATTTGATGTTGGTGCAGGGCCAATATCCCCATCACCCGACAATAAATGTTCAGAGATTTCTGAGTCAACTTTGTAGTCACTAATTGGGACATTAAAAGACTTAAAGAGATCTGAATAGTCGAATTGCCAATCTAATCCCTTATGTACGTCATGTGTGTAGCTCGTAACTTCAATGTTATAAACTTTTTCCACACGTCCCGTAGCTTTATTGAAGACACGTTTGTTTGGTGAATTAGGCACATAACCTAGGAAATATCCTTCGTCAGCCTTCTCACCAAATTTTTGTTGATTGCTAGTCTTCAGCAAAGTACATGAAACTCCAAAGGGTTCAAACCCTTTTAAGTTAGGTTTCTTATTGTTCCAAAGCTCATAACAAGTCTTGTTCTGCTTTTTAATCGTAAGAACTCTGTTTAGAACATGACATGCTGTATTCACCGCTTCTGCCCAGAAAATGACCGGAAGCCTTGAATCTGCAAGCATTGTTCTAGCTCCTTCAATCAACGTTCTGTTTTTCCTTTCAGCAACACCGTTCTGTTGAGGTTCATACGATGCACTGAATTGATGTTGTATCCCTTTGCTTAAGCAATAGACATTGAACGTTGAATTCTTGAACTCTTTTCCATTGTGACTACGAATTCTCTTAACTCGTGTTCTATAGACATTCTCTATTAGATCTAGGAACTCCATAAGAATACCGGGAGTCTCATCCTTAGATCCCAGAAAGAATACCCAAGAGAATCTAGAGAAATCATCTGTAACAACTAAACAGTACCATTTGCCACCTATACTTCTTTTGCTTATTGGCCCAAAAAGATCCATATGCAGCAATTCAAATGGCGAGGAAATGGAGTTTTCAGTCTTAGACCTGTGTGGTTTTTTATGTTGTTTTCCTTTCATACAAGGAACACACTTATCTTCAGACTCGAAACGCTTTTGTGGTACACCCAGAACTAAACCATTCTTGGTTATATAGTTCATTTTACGAAAGTTCAGGTGAGCCATTCTCCTATGCCATAAAAGTGCATCTGCTTCAGAAGCCTTGGATAAAAGACATGTCGACTCCATCGAAGTAATAGGAGCACCCATGTTGATTGCATAGATGTCCTTCTTCCTTGGAGCCCTCATTAATATCCATTCATCAGGGATGGTGAAACCCGGCTTCAAGACTAAGGCTTCTGTCTCATTGAAATGTACAGAATGACCTTTATCACAGACTTGGGAAACACTCACAAGGTTGTGAGTTAGTTCTTCAACATAATTCACATCCTCTAGAGTCAAAGTTCCATTTGAAACTCTTCCTTTCCCAGTTATTACTCCTCCTTTATCACCAGCGAAATGAACACGCTGTTTCATTCCACCTTTGAAGTCCTTCAGTAGACTTCTTTCACCTGTCATGTGCCGAGAACAACCACTGTCTACATACCACCAACTGTCCTTGTTCACAGTCTGCTCCTACACATAACAAGTTGTACACAATTAGTTCTCAAAAGGGACCCAAGCCATTACGGTCTTGGATTGTCCCTTATCATTAACAATCTGAACTTCTTTAAAGTAACCATAACTATTATTGTCAATAGTCTTGGTAACTGCTAAAGAAGTTGGAGGTTGTTGATGATCTGAAGTCTTATGCCTCTGAGGAGAATGAGTAGAAAACCTCTTAGGCACATAATCAACTCTATGTGTACGTGAAGTAGAACCACTCTCAAATTGACTGTGGTTTCTACTTGGAGTCCTAAATCTCGACGGTGTCTTATCTCTAGGCTTAGTGTCATTTAGAGTATAAGACCGTTTAGGTTTAGGCGGGGAGACACTATGAGTAACATCTCTTTTCAGAATGTTCACAGGTTTAGTACCTAATCCCAGTTTGGTACCTAACCTGTCTACATTTGAACTAGAGACCTTCGGTGTCTCATGGTTATTCACGAGCTTATGTGATGTTTCCAACTTCTTGTAAGGACAACAGGAAGCCACATGCCCCTTTTGGTGACATTTGAAACAAGATTTCTGCTTTCGTGACTTAACCACTTTTGCCTTTTCGTTTTCAGCCTGAGTTTCAGACACTAAAGGTGTATTGCCTTGTTCCTTAATAATTTCATCATTTATGTCAGTATCAACCATCATTCCACTCGAGACAAACTATACTTTAGGGAATGGTGTGTTCTTACTGACATCAGATGATGGATCCTTATGAACGACCTTCTGTGTCTCTAACTTTTCAGACTTCTTAGTTACTAAATTCTCAGGTTTAGTATCTACATCCATCATTTCTAAGTCAACAGAAGTAGTGTAATTCGAATTAAACGGAGGAGGTACATCAGTGTATCGTAATCCAGTCTTATCCTTAACACTACGTTGAGCATCAATTATAGAGTCCATAGTTAAAGATAAGGTTCTATAACTCTCAAACTTACGATTAAGCTCAACCAATTTCAGTTTTGACTCAGCTAGCTCATTATCTTTATTGGCCATGTTTTGATTTAAGTCTCTTAGATTTAAGTACAAACCATCTATCTTAACACATTGTTCATTTATAGTGTCTCTTAAAGTGGTCTTATCAGCAGCATCAGACTTAATCTTTTCTTTTAGAGCTAGTTTATCCTCACTAAACCTTTGAGCATCACATTTAGCAATTTCTAATTCAGATTTCAACGTATTATATGAATCAGCAAATACACTAACTTGTGATTGCAAACTAGTAACTAGATTACAGACATCAACAAGAGTAAGCATATCAAGACATACCCTTTTCTTGTCTGTTTGAAGTTCAGCCATATGTGCTACAAAATCACCTGGACTCATATCCTCAGTTGAATCCATGTATAGCACATCATCATCACTTGCTTTTGGTGTGACTTCTGGCACCCTTACTTGATAATCCACATCAGTCGGCATATAGGATGTAGATTCAGCAGCTTTCTCTTGATTATCTATCTCAGCCATAAGAGCTTGCTCAGGCTGAGCAGACCAATCATAAGAACCATCAAGCTGTTGAACCACCAAGGCTTTGGAAGCTAAACAACTTCCCGAGCCTTGTCTTCCATTGCTGACATCAACCTTTGGTCGTTGAGATTCCCGAGCAAAGTGTCCGAAACCTTGACAGTTATAACACTTAACTTTGGATTTATCAAACCCTGGTCGATTACCTACCACCTTCCTTCCAGTACGCTTCAAGAAATTTTTAACTCTCCTTGACACCATAGCTAGTTGCCACTGGAGATCCATTTCTTCAAGGTCATCATGGTCTATCTGATCATAGTCTTCATCAAACATAGCTGGATCATTGATTTTCCCTTGAATATAATTCTCATAGGAAGCAACAAAAGAAGCAAGAATAGACAGTTGTTGTTCAGCAGATTTCACACTCATTGGCATTTTATGATGCCCTTGAGGTGACTTCTCAGTAGATTTTTCTTTTGTATCACTTCCAGATGAAGCGATAAAACACAAATCCTCAGTTATCAATTCACCCCTTTCTCCAGTATCACCAACTAGTAAAGCAATGGTCGAACTGGATGATGCATTTGAGAGAGTTGATTTTCCATGATATAGTCCAGGATTCTGTAATTGATCAGAATCTGACTCTCTCGTTCTGTTGGTGGAGTCATAACCTCTGAGCTTATCAATAGCTTGCTCCAGAGTCATTGTAGCATACCGCTCTTCATTATCCTTGAGCATAACTCCATGCATTTCCCATTTATACGGTAAACCCTCAATAAACTTGTCGGTTTTCTCCGTATTAGAATAGAAAATCTCATGATCGTCTAGCTCACTCAATAGATGGTAGTATCTTGTGGTGTACGCATCAAGATCTTCTCCCTTAAAAGCTTTAAACACAGTAAACTGCTTCTTCAGGAGATTCATCTTGCCTGCCTTAACTTGTGGACTTCCCTCACATCTTTTCTCAAGAGCAATCCAGAGTGCTCTAGCAGTGTGAAAAGATTTCAATTGATGATTGATTTCCTTAGGTAAACTCATTTTAATTGAAGAATGTGCTTTGTTTTCAATCTCAAAGTCTCTCTTCTGGTTATCATTCATCCGATTGTAGGGTACAATTACTGTTGCATTTTCAACAACAGTTGTAGGTGCAGTGTATCCATTTTTGATACACATCCAGATTGACAAATCATGGAATCTACAGTATGATTCAAACCTGTCTTTCCATCCATAGTAATCCTCAAGTCGAAGCAATTTAGGTGGAACATTAGATTTTCCAATCTCGTGGTCCATCTCAATCATTTTACTTAAGTCAGACATTTTTGTCAATCTCAGAAGTTACACAGTCACAACAAACAAGGAATTCAGTTCGCAAGAAACTCAGTTCGCAGAAAATTGGTTCCCAGAAACTCAGTTCGCAGAAACTCACTTCGTAGGAACTCAGTTCGCAAGACTCAACTCAGTTCGCAAGAACTCAGTTCGGTTCGCAATCTCGGTTCGGTTCGCAAGTGATCTCAATTCGCAAAAACTTAACTCATTTCTTAAATCTCAGTTCGCAACTCTCAGTTCAGTTCGCAAACTCGGTTCGGTTCGCAAGAACTCAGTTCGGTTCGCAACTTTCACTTCGCAGTAACTGCTGAAACCCTAATCTCAGTTCGCGAAACGGCTGAAAATCCCAAAAACGAAAGTGTTAGTTACTTTTACGATTAAAACACAGGTTTCTGATCGTAAACTAAAATAAAAAGCGTCCGGAGATTGATTTTGGTCGTAAATAAAGACGTAATGCACTAAAAACAACCCGAAATCACACGTTATTATCCCAAATAACCTCAAACCTACGCGTATCTAGCAAAAAGCTCTGATACCAATTGTAAGTCCCGTTGTTTTGGATCGATAACGAGGTTATCTAATGTATTAAGGTGCGAAATCCCTCAATACTAGTTATAGGATCTATAACAAATTCTTTCGCAATATATTAGCGAATCAATTGTCTAATTGCTTTGTATCAATTATAACAAGTGTTAACAATCAATACCTAGCCTTTAGAATTTCTTAGAGGTCTCTGGAATCGCAGGTCGTCGGTAATCGAAAATGGCAAAAGTCCCTGAATATGAAAACCTAGTTTTTCATATATACTCGTCTCGGATCGCAGGCTCGTGGGCTCTGCGAACTGACTCAGTTCGCAGCCCATGTTGGCCCAGCGAACTGACTCGGTTCGCAGGCCAATCTTGTCCTGCGAACTGACTCGGTTCGCGGTCAACCTTGGTCAACATTTTTCAGTCTTTTGATATTTAACTCTAAGATGTTTACCAAGCAATATATTTCATTTTACAATTCAAAACCAATGTACAAACTTGATTACAATTACTAAAAGTACTAATACAAGCTATAACAAGCTAGATCTGTTGTCACAAAACATGTCTCAACAGACTCCCCCTTGACAATAGCTCTAGCATCTTTAAGTCTTTGTCTTCAAGTTGTCTTTGGTAATCAGTTGTAAATTTTGCTACCTACATATATCTTCAGCTTAATGCATGTCTTCACCATTGACTGATAATCTCGTGCAACATCTTCCCAACCTTCAATCGCTGTGATCCTATTCTTGTGTAACATCAATAGGTCAGCCTTTGATAGGTTCATCAGATGTCGACGATCATAAATCTTTAAGATCTCTCTCTCTTCATCTTCAACTTCATCATCATGTACAAACATGAGAGCTTCACCAGTCACTGAATCTACAGACCATCTCTTCAGCTTACCTAAGATATCTTGAGGCATAGCTTTCAGAGGAATCTGTTGTATGCATTTCACAGCTGGATATATCTTCTTTCTACGACGCCTTCCTGTTCTTTCGCTTCTTTCTTCAAGCTTAATTGTCTTTCCGATTCTTGGCTTAATTCTTTCAAACTTCATTAACCAACCCTCAGTCTTGATAATCTTTTCGACATATCTTCCAAATGGATCATTACTAGGGTTGTTCAATTCTAATCTAGCCAAGTCTCGGATTTCAAATCTTGGCAAAGAACTGAAGACTGCAAGCTTCTTCTCAAAATATTGAACACCATCATATCTTTTTATGGCGAAGAGCTTCAGATCTGCGTCGTAGTACCAACCGATAATTCCCCTTTTCGGTATACGCTTTCCAAAGATATCCACTTCACTAATCCTAGTCTTCTCCTTTTTCTTCTTCTCCAAAGGCCTAAACATCGGATTATTTTTGAGCCTATCAGGAAGATCATCTTCAGAATCATTCGAATCATCTAGATCTTCATCTAAATCAATCACTCTTTCTCCGTCTTCTTCCTGAATAACGACTTTAGTCTATGAAGGGCTCACGATGTGTTCATCGATATTAGCATCTGGATCTACACCTTCGTCTAGCCCAACATCAGAGATAGAAGTCCAATCTTCAGGAGGTACAAACTCTCCCTCCTCTAGATCATAATCTACTTCTTCTTCGACTTCAGTGTCGGAATCGCTTTCATCATTCATATCAACATTACTAGCACCAGCAGCAGTACAAGCACCATCACCACTTGTCCCAGCAGGCTCAGATTCCCCCTGAATTGAAGAAGGCTCACCGGTCGTTGAAGGACCAGTCGGCTCTCTATCTTTCTAGGCATTGGGATCATCGTCTGTATCTTCTCTTCTCTTCCTTATTAGTTCATCTTCTCTGCAAGCCTCATTGAATATCAAGATCTCCCCCTGAGGCGACTTGCCCTTCAATAAATTGGTGACAAGGCCTTGGAGTCGATCAAGCTGTCTCTGTTGATCTTCAGATTCTCTGAAGAGAAGCATATGCGACCGCAGAAGATGAGTATAGGCTTCGCCTTGATTTACCAGCTCCTTTGCAAGAGTAGCATTCTGAGTCTCTAATATTTGAACCCGACGTTCCAAATCTGAGAACCGCTCAGAAGCTCTCACAGAAGTAGACGCCTGGGGTATAGGTGTGGTTCCAGATTGAACATTAAGTTGTCCAATCTGGGTGGCAATATCCGTCAGGAGTAAGCGAGCTGTGATTCTACTAGCCTTTGTAGTCTGAATCGTGACAGTATCGTCAGCAGCAGGCTCCTGATATTGATCTATCTCACGTAGAAGAGGATCAGTAGCATCATCATTTTCTATCAAAACCTCATGTAAAACCTGAGCCGCAATGTCAGGTTGTCAAGCGTGATGTATTACATCTTCTATAAGCTCTTGCGGCCCAAGGTTTTGAGCCACAACTGCTGGCTGAGGTTGTACTTCTGGTTGGGCTCCATCATCCAACCAACCATTATTTGGTGGAGCTACATATGCGGCATCAAGAAGATGACCGAACAGGTCGCATGCTTCAGGTTTGACCTGATCCGGACGTCTGGAAGAATGAAGAAAGCACGCATTGTAGGTCCGTAATCCAATGGTGTCTACACGCAGATCTGGCTGAAATCCTTGAAGATCAGGGATACAGTGCTTAATGATAAGCATGCAGAACCTCGGATACACCATGAATTTGGAACGAACAGTTCCGGTTATCTGGCCAATGAAAGAATTGAAGATGTAGGACGAAAAACTGTATGGTTTATTATAGACCAGGGACAGTAGGCCAGATAACAGCTCAGGACTTAGCTCATCATATCCACCCTTCTTGTTACCGAAGATGGTAACAATAATGTGGAATAAGAATCTCCACTGGCCAAGAACAAACGCCTTCACAAACTGGCGGCCTCTCTTGGGTCCAGAATAACCCATTCGTCCTAGTGCACCCTCAATGAAGTCAGAGGTGTACACAGAGGGACCAGCTTCCTGATCAACTGTACCCAGATTTAAGATCTGTCTCAGATCATCAGCTGAGAAAACCACTGGATGGTTATTAACTCTCGTGCAAATTATAGGAGGGTTTTCTGCACTATCGAATACTATACTATCCCAAAATTGTATGCTATACGTATATATATAGACCTCACGTACTAAAACTCTGACCACAGAATGGCAGATTTCCCTATCAGAATGACGACCAACGAGGGGGACGAGACTCAAAACTCACCCACCCGTGCTCCTTCGGGATCTCGCCGCGCGCGCACTTGGAATGACACTAGATCTAATCAGGCTAGACCTCGATCAATGACCACTACCATTACAGACACACAAGCCAGAGGCCGCCGCCAAACAGAAGCGCGTGAGTGGAATTGGCTATCCAATGCATTAGAAACCTGGAGGCGCGAGGAAGGGATGCGGTCTACTGCGGAACCTATGGACATCTCTCCATACACCCAAGAGCCCACATGTCACACCGTTCCAGTACTAGCCGCGAGACTCCACCGCCACGAAAGGAGGCTTGAGGCAATGGAGGTGGAACAAAACGAGACACGGGATCGTATAGCACAATTCTACCAAAACTGTGAAGATATTGCCGAGGTCGTGAACCTCATGTTGAGACATGTTTTGTGACAACAGATCTAGCTTGTTATAGCTTGTAATAGTACTTTTAGTAATTGTAATCAAGTTTGTACATTGGTTTTGAATTGTAAATGAAATATATTGCTTGGTAAACATTTTAGAGTTAAATATCAAAAAGCTGAAAAATGTTGACCAAGGTTGACCGCAAACTGAGTCAGTTCGCAGAGCCCACGAGCCTGCGAACCGAGACGAGTATATATGAAAAACTAGGTTTTCATATTCAGGGACTTTTGCCATTTTCGATTACCGACGACCTGCGATTCCAGAGACCTCTAAGAAATTCTAAAGGCTAGGTATTGATTGTTAACACTTGTTATAATTGATACAAAGCAATTAGACAATTGATTCGCTAATATATTGCGAAAGAATTTGTTATAGATCCTATAACTAGTATTGAGGGATTCCGCACCTTAATACATTAGATAACCTCGTTATCGATCCAAAACAACGGGACTTACAAAACGTACCGAAACGATCCGATACCACACAATCCGAAGATTATGGCTCTGATACCACTTGTAGGTTCCCAAAACCTGATTTAAACCGGAACGTCACCTTCAATCGAGAGGCGGAATTCAAACGATTGATTAAAGTACGGAAAACACAAAACGAATCAACTCAAATCAACTTGTATATTGAGATTATGAACGACTAGCTTGATTACAAGAGTTTACTTACAATAGCTCACAGATAACCCTAGATTCGTCAACCTTCAAACTGAAGCCGAATGCACCTATTTATACTAAACCGAAACCGACCCTGCGACACAAAGGATGTGTTGCACAGCCGACTCATGCGACACAAGCCTTGTGTCGCATAAGCGACACAGGCTCTGTGTCACCTAAACAAAACTTGTAATTACTTTTATAAAACATAAGTCGTAATTACATATACAAAACTATTACATCTTGAGACCAACTGACAGACATACTAAATATGCACCAACATTTTAGGGAATTAATATAAACACAAATATATTAGCCTGCGTATTGGTTCAAGTTAGTGACATGTATTGGTCAAACTAATGACATGTATATAAGCACCAATAGAATCTATCTATATGTTGTCAATGCTTACAGTTTTCATAAAGAAAAAATTACTTCTTCAATTGAATTGCGGGCATTTTATATCAAGAAAAATAAATTGAAATACATAAAAGAAAATTACATAAAAGATGAGAGATCCACTTTTAAGGTTTCGCAATCTTGATGTCTTTCGAAGTCACAATGCTTTGTTATTTTTTAGATTTAAAATTCAAATCTCATTTGCACACACTGGATTCGCGTCACGCCATTCACTCCACTTTATTTTCTCAAAAATAATATTTGATTTCAATTTCAAACTACTAACTACACGCCATAGATTTGGGGTTATCTATATTAAAATATTAAATAATTTAAACTAAATTGCAATGATATAAATAGTATTTGCTTAGACTTGATTCCCAATATAATAATGAAGTCGTGTTACAAAACTTGTGCGAATTGAAAAATTAGTATGAAGTTCTCCAATAATCCCAAATACTCCCAACTACACACTTGAATTGAACACCAATGTTGACTTAGTTGTTTTTAGACAAATTAAACTCCTAAGTCTAGGTGATTTAATCTTACCAATTTAAGGGAATTAATATAAACACAAATATATTAGCCCGCGTATTGGTACAAGTTAGTGACACATTTTAACTAATACTTTACAAAACCTACAAATCTTCCTAGAAAAGAGTGGTTCATGAATTGGTCAAACTAATGACATGTATATAAGCACCAATAAAATCTATCTATGTGTTGTCAATGCTTACAGTTTTCATAAAGAAAAAATTACTTCTTCAATTGAATTGGGGGTATTCAACTTTTCAGACGAAAGTTTGGGTACCACTTTAAGAGGAGCAGTGAAAGCATATCAAATACTCCCTATTAAGCCGGATAATAATTATACTATTGTTTAGGAAAACAGCAACAGCGGCACACTAGAAAAAAAAAGTATGATAAATCAATGGCTTTAAGAGGAAGACATTTTTTAAGATTCTTTCTTCACGAATGTCATAATTGGGATAGTCTTATTACAGAAGAATTCTCAAATTGCTTTCTAGGCTTGTTGAATATCCACCACGTCTATCATTCTGAACAAATGCCCTCGGCCCTTTGTGTGGTTGTTGAAGAAGCAAAGCTCTTTCTCTTTCCTTCTCTATTTCCTCTCTCTTTAACCTTTCTTCCCTAAGTTGTTCAACACTCATCTTCTTCTTTTGTGTATTAGTGGTTGTTGTAACTGTTTCTGAATCACAGTTATCATTATCAAACCCTGCTGCTTTATTTGATTTCTTATCAATATTACTATTAACCATAGTGTACCAAGGTAACTTAACACCTTTACCGGCCACTCCATAACCTAACCTATATTTCTCATCATCAGGCAAAATGTTAGGCACCTCTTCTTTCTTCTTCTTAAGTCCCCCCTTTCTCTTCTCATTATTATCATCACCCCCTAATAACAATTTCCTTTTATTGTTATTGTTATCAACTGGATCAAATATCTTAATTCCTTCGAACAAATTTATATGTCTCGATTTTTTAGGCTCTTCGGCTTTCGCTTCTTCCACTGCAGGTGACTCGGAAACTGCGACAGTGGTCGTAGATTGGCGTGAAGAAGAAAAAGAAGCCAGGCCGCGTGCCTGTCGTAGCTGTTCGATGCGATACTCTATGTCGCATTTGCGAGATTTTTCGCGCTTCAGTTGTTCCTCTTTGGCGGCTTCTTCTTCATCTTTGCGGACTTTTTCACGGTTGTCAAAATTGTATACGTTCCATCGCTTCTGAGGGAGAATATTCAGACCTCCGTGACCTCCCATCACCACGATCAATACACGCGCAACTGGTTCCGGAGATTGCCTAGGGTTTCAAACCAGATCGATTGATTATTATTCAATTACAAGAAAACAGAACCTAAACAAAAGGATTTGGATTGGAGACTACGTATAAAAAAGCGTCGGTCATATAACTTACGATCCAAACGGATTTATCTAATGATAACACAATGACAGCACTTAGGGCTATATTTAAGAAAATATTTTTTTGCATAAATGATGGTACATTAAAATTATTAGTGAGGTTGTTATTAAAAGGTTAGTGAGATAGTTATGTTCAGAGTACATCAAAATAATGCATGTCTAAATATTTTAAACATAGCCCTAAGGGCTATCATTAGAAAAATCCTATTTATTATTAAAGGAGGTTAAATACATATACATTTTTAATTTAATTCATTTAAAGCTAATCCACCCCCTTTATTAGTTCATTGATTCAATACAATTAACTAAACTACTAATTTAAATTTCTAAATTTGTTTGTGTAATATGTCTTTAAATGATTGGCAAAATTACAAAATTAACTCTTAATTTTTTGTTGGAATAAACCGTTCAATTTGATTTGAATTTTAAATTTCAAATCATCTAAATACATGCAACTAAATATGGGCTTATCTTTATTAAATAAATGAAAAAATGTATAGGTGTATATTATACAATAAAAATCGGGCTTTAAATTTCAAAATCAATTAAAAAAACAAAGGCTTATTTTAAGATGGAAAGATGAGGTTCCAACAAAAACAGTGGCTTATTTAGATAATGGGCATTTTATATCAAGAAAAATAAATTGAAATACATAAAAGAAAAATATATAAAAGATGAGAGATCCACTTTTAAGGTTTCTCAATCTTGATGTCTTTCGAAGTCACAATGGTTTGTTATTTTTTAGATTTAAAATTCAAATCTCCTTTGCACACACTGGATTCGCATCACGCCATTCACTCCACTTGATTTTCTCAAAAATAATATTTGATTTCAATTTCAAACTACTAACTACACGCCATTGATTTGGGGTTATCTATATTAAAATATTAAATAATTTAAACTAAATTGCAATGATATAAATGGTATTTGCTAAGACTTGATTCTCAATATAATAATGAAGTCGTGTTACAAAACTTGTGCGAATTGGAAGATTAGTAAGAAGTTCTCCAATATTCCCAAATACTCCCAACTACACACTTGAATTGAACACTAATGTTGACTTAGTTATTTTTAGACAAATCAAACACCTAAGTCTAGGTGATTTAATCTTACCAATTTAAGGGAATTAATATAAACACAAATATATTAGCCCGCGTATTGGTTCAAGTTAGTGACACATTTATTTTATTTTTTGGTATAACCTGTATAAAAATTTGACGACATGGAAAGTGAAACATAAAATAATAGGTCGGTCTAAATTTGAATCTAGACTTAAAAATATGATTAGTAGATGTGAAAATTTGATTGAATGAGATGAAGAGAAGAAAAATATTCAACCGAGAGAAATATATCTACTTTTAGGTCTATATAATTATGATTATATAGCATTACTCCAAGTGAAACCATTAAATTACATTATTTATTTATTTTCACAATTTCTTACTTTTGTTTAATCATATGATTGTTTTTAATTACATACATTTTATTTATCAATCTATATTAAGATCACTGTGAGTGCAATTGTGCACGATCCCGTGGAGGGCCAGCACGACGAGGATGGAGGGAGTGGGCCAGTGGTGGTCGTGATTTCGTGGTGTTTTTGACGGGGAGCACACCCCTACCTTTTTTTTGTTTTTTAAAATGCAAAAAGTACAACTTCCTAATGTACTAACACAATCAAGTGGTTTGATTGTGGCAGTTAATCGTTTTATGACTAATCATCACCATTATGTGTAGTCTAAGTGTAGCGCATTTATCAAACACGGAGAGGGAATAACCTTTTGTATATATATTAGGATAGAGGTGTCAATGGGCCAGGTCAGAGCAGGCCAATTAGTGATCCAATAGGCCTTAAGATCTATTAAATTGGATCTAGATCTGATCAATTAACTAATGGGCCATGACCTTCCACATATCCAACTAATTACATGGGTCTGGATCCGGGTCGATCCAATTAACTCTAAAAAAATTTTACCCTAAATATGATCCATAGTTTTCCCCCAAATATGAGGAACACTGAACACGCACAAAAAATCAAAAATCGTCGTTGTTTCATAAGATAGAAGCTTCAATTTATAGTCAATGATTTAATCAAAAATCAACTTGTTGTGAACTAGAATCATGATTATATGCGTTAATTTGAAGATGATTGAAATCGGAGACGACGTCATCAACAACAGTAGGTGCGGATTGGTGAACAGAATTATGGGGATCACCGGAAGAAGGTAAATTGATTGGTTGATTGATTTCTATAAATTTGGTTGTTTATGATAACTCGATTGTATACTAATTTGATTATGATAACTCGATCAATATTTATAGTATTTTATAATAATGGATGATGATGATGATATCAACCAGCTAATAGCCAGTTAGCATAAGCTGTCATTAGTCCCAAATCCACCCTAGTGGCACCAACATCAAGTTTGAAAAGCTTAGTATGTATCCACAGTTGAAGCTTAGTAGTCCCAAGATCGTCTTCTAATCTGCTAAATTATTTCAAATTCAAATGCAGGGTAGGAATCTCATGTCAATTTATAGCATACTTAAGATTAAAAGTTCCAATTTCATGTTTAATTACATTCAGTTAGTAAATGTGTAAATCTGCATAATTCTAGATTCATGTTTTAATTCTTCTCTTAACATATGATGTGAGTTATATTTGATTCTAGAAAGATTACTTGTATAAATATGCATATGAACTACAAATTGGATATTACAGTAGTATACCAAGTTGCAACTAAGAGTCTGCAAATGAAAAGTGCATGAGTAGTCAATTACAGTATTTAAGGGGGGAAAGTAAAAAGTTCAACTAAATGGACAAGTGAACTTGACCAACTCAGTAACAGTATTATGGGACCTGTGGGTTCGACACTTGGCATTCCATTGGTGATGTTCTCTTCTTTATCCATTGTTGATAACTTGTTATATAAAATATCAAAATATATAAATCATGTGAGGTTTTGTATGCTAACTGTTTTGTATAAAGAAATGAAGATGACGTTTTAAGGGAAGTTGCGGGTACAATGAGAGTGAAATTTGAGAAGTATTGGGTCCAATGACGCTTCCGGAACTTGTTGAAGCGTTGGTTACCACACAAGACTGGATTGAAGATTAATTATTAGATTATGTCATTTGTCATAAAGTGTAAATTGATTTACAGGCTTATAAAGTGTAATTTGTAGAATTTTTAATATTGCATTATAAATGGGTCGATCCGGACGGGTCATGGGTCGACCCAAGTGAAGATCCATTCAAATGGGTCGACCCATTGTATCTCTTTTTGGGTCCATGGGTCCAAAATTTAGACCCATTGGGTCATATAAATGGGGCGGGGCGGGGCGGATCCAGATCAAGATATGCCCCATTAACACCCCTAATGCCCTCTATTTATATAGGGAAAGGAAAGCTAGGGTTTATATCCTTGGCCGATGTGGGACAACCTGATTCGCCCATCCAACCGCCGGTTGGATTATCCAGCCGGCGGTTGGGCTTGTTTTCTGCCCAAGTACCCGAGCCACGACCCGCGTGCTCCACCCCCTTACATTTTGGACTCCAGCCGCCGGTTGAACTTTCCAACCGGCGGTTGGATTTGGCTTCAAGAATTTTCCTTTTAGTTTCTAATTAAATCATCAACTATGATAATCAATAAACTAAATAATTAACCATAATATTAATTCCAATTATAATTATCAACTATTATTGGTCTAAGTCTATCTCATTAACTAAACAAAGAGTGCCATCCAACGCAACTGCCGAACTCTGAATCATATCAAGAGACGTCCCTTAGATAAGTGATCAAATATTCCTTTGTTCTACTGATATTGTATGAAACTGAGACATGGATTTCAATCAATCTCAAGATTCAAGATTATATTTTCTGATTTCCGATTATTTTGACTATTATGACTACTGAATTGTGCACATCAACTTAGTCTCGGCTAGGCCTAGCATTTTAGAGTCAATTTTTAATCATCAGAGGGCCCATGATAGCGCTTTTCCATTTTGGCAAAAGGAACAAATAAATTTCGACTACGTAGTACTAGTCAACTCATCATGTTACACCTAGCATACCCTTTATAACTGGCATTTACGCGCAGCGTTTGAATAAATTAAAGTATAACAGATTTGAAAAACTAGAAACTCAATGTATCTCCATTTTAAGAATAGAGAATATTATCATCTTAAAATTACTCGTGATTTCAACCCATGATGTGATCTCTTTAAGTAGGGGTCTCTCATATACTTAAATCCCCATCAAGTACTCATGAGTGTTGCAGCATTCTCCATGCTATGTCTAAACTCCATAGACAATCTACTAACACTCCATGACAGTCTTAAATCAAAACTAACTTCCTGTTGTATGAACGACTGAGGAGGTTTGAGTAAAACTAATTACTCGGGAAGTGAATTCTAAACATGCAAAACGAAACACAATGACAAACAATAGTAAATGGTAGAACTTTTTCAAATAAATAAATCTCCATTATTTAATCACCAAATTTATTACATTACAATCATTACTATAATGTTTCAGATTCAAACTAACAACTAAAACTTTATATTATCTCTTAAACCTATGCTCCTAGCATGTTCATCGTGTTTGGACCTTGCCAGTGCCTTTGTGAATGGATCAGTCGGATTATCCTCTGATCGTACATGCTTCACAATCACGTGTCCTTCTTCTACCTTTCTTCGAACAAAATGGTATTTCCTTTCTATGTGCTTTGACTTCCTATGATCCTTGGGTTCTTTAGTCAAAGCGACTGCACTTTCATTGTCGTAGAATATATCGATGGAGTCTTGAACTGTTGGAACAACTCCAAGATCTCCAATGAAATTCCTCATCCATATGGCTTCCTTTGAAGCTTCGCAAGCTGCAATATACTCAGACTCGCATGTGGAGTCTGCTACTGTATCTTGCTTTGAACTTTTCCATGTCACCGCTCCACCATTCTGTAAGAATACCCAACCAGACTGTGACCGACTATCATCTCTATCTGTTTGGAAACTTGCGTCACTATAACCCGTTACTCTGAGTTCTTCTTCTCCGCCATAAACTAAGAACATGTCTTTAGTATTTTTTAAATACTTGAGAATGTTCTTTACAGCTGTCCAATGACATTCACCAGGATTCTGCTGATGTCGACTCACCATGCTCAAAGCAAATGAGACATCAGGTCTTGTACACGTCATGGCATATATGATCGATCCTATAGCCGAAGCATATGGGACTCGACTCATTCTGTCCAGTTCTTCCTCAGATTTCGGACATAGATCTTTACTAATCTTTATGCCATGATGTAAGGGTAGATTCCCTTTCTTAGAATTTTCCATTTTAAACCTTTTCAAAATTTTATCTAAGTACGTGTCATGGCTGAGTCCTATGAGACGTTTCGACCTATCTCTATAAATCTTTATACCAAGAATATATGCTGCATCTCCCAAATCTTTCATAGCGAAACATTTTCCCAACCAATCTTTTACACTTTGTAATGTTGGGATATCATTTCCTATGAGTAGTATATCATCCACATATAATACTAAGAAGACGACAACGCTCCTACTGACTTTGACATATATACAGAACTCATCTTCGCTGCTAGAAAATCCAAACTGTATGACTTTCTCATGGAAGCAGAGATTCCAGCTACGAGAAGCCTGTTTAAGTCCATAAATGGCCTTTTCAAGCTTGCACACTCTTTTAGGATACTTTGCACTTTCAAAACCCTCTGGTTGTGCCATAAACATATTCTCTGTAAGTTTTTCGTTAAGGAAAGCGGTTTTGACATCCATCTGTCATATTTCATAATCATGAAATGCAGCTATCGCAAGCATTATCCTAATTGACTTTATCTTAGCTACTGGTGAGAAGTTTTCCTCATAATCAATCCCTAGGGTTAAGTATAGCCCTTCGCTAACAACCTAGCTTTATAAGTATGTACCTTCCCATCCATGTCTGTCTTCTTTTTGAAGATCCACTTACAACCCATCGTCTTAAGACCGGGTGTAGTGTCAACCAAATTCCAAACTTGGTTGTCATACATAGACTGAATCTCGCTTTTCAAAGCTTCCTTCCACTTGGCAGCCTCAGGGCCTGCCATCGCTTCCTTGTAGTTAGCAGGCCTATCCAAATCAACTAGTGTACTATCACTAATCTTGTCCTCTTATTCAATATGGTAACCATAATAGAACTGATGAGGATTGCTAACTCTACTACTTGTTCTGCGAACGGGTAAGGATATGTCTTTAGGTTCAACAGGTGTCACCACCTCTTGTTGAGTGTCAGTGTTTACTATAGGTTCTTCATCGGTCGATTCTTGAATCTCTTCAAAATCTATCTTACTCCCACTGTCCTCATTAGATATCATTTCTCTCTCAAGGAATACTCCTCTTCGAGCTACAAACACCACATTTTCCTTGGGTCTCTAAAATAGATATCCAAACGACTCTTGTGGATAACCGACGAAAAGACACTTTTTAGATCTGGACTCTAGCTTGTTCTGAGTTTCTCGTCTAACGAAAACCTCGCAACCCCAGATCTTGATGTGACCAACAGAAGGACGTTTTCCCTTCCACATCTCATAAGGTGTCTTTGAAACCTTCTTAGTGGGTATTTGATTTAAGAGATGTGCGGCTGTCTCTAATGCGTAACCCCAGAAACTTATTGGAAGTGTTGCCCGACTCATCATAGATCGAACCATGTCTAACAGGGTTCTATTTCTCCTCTCCGCAACTCCATTAAGTTGTGGCGTTCTAGGAGGAGTCAACTGTGAAACTATTCCACAGTTTCTAAGATGATCGAGAAACTCGATACTAAGGTATTCTCCTCCCCTATCGGATCGGAGTACCTTTATCTTTCTGCCCAGTTGATTCTCTACTTCGTTTTGATATATTTTGAATATTTCAAAAGTATCGGACTTATGTTTAATCAGATAAACATATCCAAATCTACTGAAGTCATCAGTAAACGTAACGTAGTAGCGATTTCCATCTTTTGTAGCGCATCGAAATGGTCCACATACATCGGTGTGTACCAAGTCCAGTAATCCTTCTCCTCTTTCACATGATCCAATGAATGGTGATTTAGTCATCTTGCTCAGTAAGCAAGATTCGCATACATCATCCGATTTGATGTCGAATGATTCCAACACTCCATCCTTTTGGAGTTGGGCGATGCGTTTCCTGTTTATGTGCCCAAGACGATAATGCCACAATTTGGATTTATCAAGCTCATTACACGAATCAACATTTAAAATCACATTGCTAACACATTCAACATTTTCATATATGCCTTTGTAAGAAGAAGCTTTAAAAATAAAACTACCATTTAAATAAACCAAAATATCTCCATTCTCATTATCAAATGAAAATTGATAACCATCCTTGAACAATGCATGAAATAAAATTATGTTTCTTGTCATTTCTGACGAATAACAGCAATTATTTAAATCTATCCTAACTCCAGACTTCAGCATGAGCTCGAACTTTCCAATCTTGGTCACGAATGTGATTTTCCTGTTACCCATGATTAAGTTGAGCTCTCCATGCTTCAAACTTCTACTTTCCTTTAGTCTCTGTAATACAGTGCAAATGTGCGTACTACACCCTGTATCCAGGACCCACGAATCAGAAGTTGTAGTATTGTGGAGTTCGATCATAAACATACCTGAGTGACTACTCTTTTTGACCTTTCCGTCTTTGAGGTCATTCAGATATTTTGGGCAGCTACGCTTCCAGTGCCCCTTTGTGTTGCAGTAAAAGCACACTGCTTCCTTTGAATCATTTGTAGGTGCAATCTCAGATTCAAACATTCTCTTGGAACCACGACTACACTTTTCAGTCTTTCCTTTCCAAGTTTTTCTTTTCTTTGCATTGTGACCAATAGCCAACACAGGAGCTGCTGAGGTAGAGGGCACATCAGCTTTCTTGATCTCTTGCTCAGCGGTTTGCAGCAAGTTGTGGAGTTCCATTATTGAGGTTTCTTCCTCATTCAAATTCATTTGATATGAGATTATAAACTGATTGTAGACAGCTGGTAGGTGAGATAGAATTATGTTTATTGAGAGCTCGGTATCAAACATCACGTTCAAAGATTCCAACCTACCAAAGTACCCATTCATCTCCAAGACGAAAGCACAAATAGAGGCTCCAGGTTTGGGTTTGCAAGTCATGAGGGATTTAACAACATCAAGGCGTTCTTTGCTTGCCTTTGCCTGAAACATTTCTTTTACCTGTTAGTTCATTTCATAAGCTCAAGTATTCTTAAAAGTCTTTTGCAATACAGGGCTCATGGAAGATGTCATGATACAAGACACTTTGTTTGCATCATCATAATGTTTTCGGTGAGTTTCAATCTCCTCTTGGGTTGAATCATCATCAATAGTGGGAATCTGCTCATCGAGAACATAATCCTTGTTCTCGTACCTTAGGGTAAACCTAAGGTTTCGCATCCAGTCCATATAGTTTGGACCAGTAAGTCTTTCCCTCCCAAGGACTGAGAGTAGTGAGAAGTTCGAGTTATTTGCGGAACTGGGAACGGGTGGATTAGTACCATTTTCAGTAGACATCTATAATATAAAACAGTTTTAGTTAGTATGAATATTCCTTAATTGTTTAATTACCCAATTCTAAATTAAGGCTAGAATCCATATTTTCGATTCGTTTTATGAAGAGGTTTGTCGTAATCATATCACAAATTTATTTTAGGTAGACAATGCTTTTATCAATTTCATTCTCTATGAAATTCCTAGTTCTTTTGAGATTCATTGATTCAATCAATGGCATGTTAATCTCGGATATGGTTATCTACCATTCATGACTGGGATGCCGAGGATTATGAATAAGAAAGTGAACTTAACCATGCAAAACCAGTGTGGTCCCCGGCCCGAGTACGCTCGAGAATCGCGAGTCTCACATTACCTCTCACTTATGTCCTCTCATTAATTTGCCGGTAAACCACGCACGCTCCATTAATAGTCCATATGAGAGATATGCGGTTTTTATGGGCTAGCATACAATTCACATTTGTTATACTTAAAATGGAACTTAGTTTTAGTACTTTAAATCAATACTTTTGATCTTGACACCATCCTATCAAAAGTCCTCGGTAGCTCCATTGAACGCACAAAGAAGCGGAGAAATAGGTCAGCACGAAGCATATTAAAACCCACTTATTTAGGGAAGTAAAGCGTCCCGCCTTATACCTCTCTTATAGTTTGTTCACTATGGGTGAGCCGATTTGTCAATTGACTGACAACGTATTTAGACTTTAAATGATACATATATATTGATTATAATATATATAGGTCTCTTTAAACTTTTAAAGTTTAGGGTTCTATTTTAAATATTTTAAAATTTAGGGGTATCATTTAAACAATTCAAATATTAGTATTTAGTCTAGTTCCATATTAACATTTAATGATCATATAAATTTATCTATGAATTACTATTTACAATTAACCATTAACTAAGCAGTAACTCCATGTTAAGTGCCTATATTATTAAGCTAAGACTCTGATACCACTGATGGGTTTTCTATTCCCTTACTAGATTAACATACAATGCGGAAATAACAATTAATCTAGGGTATGAAGAAAACTAAACCCTAGAGGATCTCAACTTAATAATAATAAGCAACAAAACAAAATAAATAGATAAGAAAATACTAACCTTTGAGAAAATCAGATTTCTCACACGCAGACCACCTTAGTAGACTTTCTTGACTTAGAGGCGAGTACTCAAACCAGAGCACCTCTAATGGCTCACACTCACGAACCAAAGAGAAAATTCCAACTCCTAAGGTCCCGAATCTAATCGAGTAAATTCTTACAAGGAGTAGGAATGAGAAAGAGAGAATTGTGTGTTTTGAAGTCATGGCATGCCCTCTATTTATATAGGGAGAGGGAAGCTAGGGTTTATATCCTTGGCCGATGTGGGACAATCTGATTCACCCATCCAACCGCCGGTTGGATTATTCAGCTGGCGGTTGGGCTTGCTTTCTGCCCAAGTACGCGAGCCACGACCAGCATGCTCCACCGCCTTACATTTTGGACTCCAGCCGCCGGTTGAACTTTCCAACCGGCGGTTGGATTTGGTTTCCAGAATTTTCCTTTTAATTTCTAATTAACCATAATACTAATTCCAATTAATATTATCTCTCATTTATTTCTCTTAACTATTCATTGAGGGCGACCCAAAAAGGACTCTACTTTTAATGATATACTTACCAATTAGTTATGAACTTGGACACTATATCCAACAGATTGACCCCGGGAAACTTTATAAATGATAAGCATTACAACTACACGATTGTGGAGAATCCACATAAAAGTTAATCTAATAAAAATGAAAGATGATAGCATCAAATAATGTCTTATTTATATAATAATATTCCCTTGTTTTTAAGCCTTTTTATTGTAATTTAATTACAAATGTTACTGATTTCCTTTATATTTGTAAAAAGGTCTTTTAAATAAAGAAACGAAGAAAAGGAACGAAAATCGACTCAAGACTGAAGAAAAAAAGGAAAATATTGAAGACCTAAAAATATTGAACTTGAAGAGAAGACAAAGCCCTAAAAGAAAAGAGAAAGTGGGCCAAATTAATGAAGAAATTCAGATTTAAGTTTCGAAGATAAAGCCCAATGGAGAGCCCAGCCCAAAAATGGAATATTCTGGAATTGAATCCCAACCGGTGGTTGAAGCTTTCAGCCGGCGGTTGGAGTTAAATATGGAAGGCGGTTGAACGCGCGGTTCGCAGACCGAGTTTTCGGGGTAAAATTCAGCCCAACCGGCAGTTGGATTCGCGGATTTGAAATCTATAAATAGGGTTCATTATCAACCTTTAATGTGAGAACAATTACGAATAGGTTAACCCTAATTTGGATTCTAGGGGTTAGAAATCCGACTTTTAGGGTATTCAGAGGCTAAGGAGCTAGGGTTTGAAGGTCGTTCAACCCTAACGAAGATTCAGTTCAGATTTTAGGGTTTGATTCTTATTCTTTTCTATTTGCAATGTTTAATACTTTGTTTATGGATTTGAGTGATCTTACTTTAATTATGAGCTAATTCTTTATTTGTATTTACTTAGATATATGATTTTTAGATAAAGGTTTCATTATATGTTTAATATTGATCTTAATTATGAATGGTTATTGAGTTTATTTGAAGATCCACATTGATTGTGAGTTACGGCGCGTTTGTTAATTGTTACTTAACGTGGTCAAAAGACTTATGCTAGAACTAACGTTTGTATGAGTTAATTGATTATCTGCAATTAAATAATTTATTAGTTAATTGTGGCTTGAGACTGTAACCGGTAATATGTTAAGAGGCATAGCAATTAATTTAAACCCGATCGGTGTGATAATTAGAAAACCAAGAATTATAGACTCAAGGCTAACGCAGAGTCAAGAATGAATCCCAATGATCTGTTGATAGGTTTAATAGCATAAATCTTATGTTGGTAGCACGCATGAGTGTATTCGGGAGAATCTAGTATTAAGATAAGGTTTATTAGGGATTCGCTAAACCTTAACAAGAGGCTGTTCATTCTAATTGAAATCACCATAATGACTGATCAATAAACATATATGAAACCTGAGTCGAGAAATCAGTAATCTAAGTAAATACATGCTTATCTATCTGATTATTCTTAAGTTATCTTTTCTATCTTTTAATTGTTTTTAATTGTTTTTATTTAGTTTTATTAATTTAAATTACGTTCGTACGGGACTAAAACGCTACCCATTATCAATTGTAATTTGTAAAACGCTTTAGTATTTCCTTTTCATTTAAAACTTGTATTTTTAACGACAACTTAACACGCATCAAAAGACTAGGTGCATACACAAGACAGACCATGTGTATGACAGCCAACTATAAGCACATCCTTTAGAAATAGACCCTGTGTATCAAAGATAGTATCCTTTAGAAATAGACCCTGTGTATCAAAGATAGTATAATTTGATACATCGTAGAAATTAAAAGCTGATAACTAGATTATTTAGTAACACATTCATAAATTCATAAATTCATAAATTCATATTAAAGTCATTACAACAACGACAATATCCAATCTCACTAAAAACAAAGTATGAGAAAGTAAGATATAAACACTCGTACCTCTAACCGTCATTATATCTCTTAATTATAATTTCCATAAATGTAAATAATCCGAAGCAAAGCTCGGCTTTCATCCTTGTTAAGTTTAACTTCAAGTGTTTCTTCCCTCATTTCTAAATTATTTTTTTATTTTAATATATTAATTTATTTATTTTAATTGGATGTATCATATATGTAAATTTTATTCAATTTTTATGTAAGTTAATTTATTTAAATGATATACTTACTCCGTCTCAAAATAAGTATCTCATTTCAAAGTGCACAGTTTTAGAAAAGTCACTATCTACAAGTAATATATCATCTTTACCCACTAAAGTCTTTTCTGATTGGTTTTAATGGAATCTGAATACTTATTTTAAGATTACCCAAATTAGTAACTGGGACACTTATTTTAAAACGGAGGGAATACTCACCGTTGATTTAACAAAAATATAAAGTATTAGGAAAAGAGGTTGCATTTGATGCTTGTTAACTGTTTATAAATTAAACGAGTGTTTAAATTGCCTGCGCGAATGCGCAGGGTGAAAATGCGATACTATCGGATAAACTTTGCTAAATGTTTTATATAATTAATAATTTAAATTATTTGTTTGTTTATAATTATATATTTTTAAAAGATGTGATGATGTTTATGTCCATTATTGTAACATTATTGTAAGATTCTAAAAAATTAAACTTATTAAGTGATAAATTAAATTAAACGAATATATATTAATATAAGTCATTAGATTAAGAAAAATATATTGAAAATGTTAAACGGTCTAGATTAATAATAAACTATAATGATTAGAAAAATTGAAAAGGCAATCCATACAGAAGGCTACATTAATTACCCTAAAGTATATCATGAGAAATTTAATATTATGCGATGTTTAAAATATCATGATTTAATCGGTGAAAATACTTAAAACCCCATTAAATTATCATGATAATTTGGCATTCTACTTTGTATGTTTTTTTAGGAATGGATTATTTATTATGACCTCCGAATTTGATCGAGTAGCATTTACTTCGAATTTGTTATGAACCATAATAGTGTTAGACTTATAAAAACTTTACAAATAAATTTCATGCAAAATATGTGTCAATGTAGTTAATGAAGTATTGATAATAAGATTAATTTATAGTTTCAATCGCCAAATATATATGATTTAGAATCTATGTTTGTGTTCATGGTGTAAAGATAAAATACTTAATGTTTTATTTAAATTGATTTAGTTCTTGATTTAATAGTTCAATTAATCAATGTGATCAATACTATTATTATTTTTCTTGATTATATAGTGTAACTAAGTCATCAATTACCTTGTTTTCTTTTTTCTTTTTATTTTCAAATCTAAAAGTAAAGATTAGAAAAAATTAATAGGTGGTGTTATAGATTTATAGGTTTGTAGTGGGTCAATAATTAATATTGAGATGACAAAATTATCTCAAAAATCTCAAGAGAATCTTTAATCTCAAGTTAATATGATAAAATGGTGATAAAGTATTTAATATATCATGATAAAATGATGATATAGTTTGTGGTTTGATAATAAGGGATAATAAATATGTGTGAAGTAGTTATTATTTGCTTATTAATACCTAAATAAGAATATTATATTGTTATATATTCGGGAGAGCACAGAATTTTACGAACCAGAAAGCTCAATATAAAGATAAATGAGTCACACCTAAAGTTTGTTCAAATCAACCATATCGAGTATTCTCATGGAAAACTTATTAGTAATTCTATTCATCTTATCACTTAGCTGTTTAGATGCAACTCATGCAAATATCGGTAACAATAATGATACTTCTAAGAATTGTGTTCTTACTAGATGGAAGGTTCATATTAACAGTGAGGTAAACAATCTTCACCTTCATTGTAAGTCAAAAGATGACGATCATGGGAATGTTGTCAGGAACACGGGGAAGAGTACATCATCGATTTCTGCGTAAATATTGATGGGTCGACACTTTTCAATTGTCAATTTAATTGGGAATCGAAGCAACAAGCATTTGTTGTTTTTCACTTGATTAATAAGAAAAATACTCCTGAATATTGTCATCGTAATGATAGTGAGTTCAAATTTAAAGGCAATTGTTATTGGCCGGTACAGCAAGATGGATTTTATATCCCTGGGTTTTCGATCCGAGCCTAATAATTGGTACAAAAAATATGATTGGGAATAGTTGGATAATTGGTTTATAATGCGCATTATCACGTTTTTATATGTTACTCTCTTTATATCTATTAATCTTGTCTTCTAAAAAGTTGGAATAGTTGAAATTTGGTATCGCAAATCTTGAATTAATATCTATAAATCTATGTTATATATTAGTAGCCGAAGGCGGTGACCCCATCAATTGTAATATTGCACTAATGATAATATATACTTAAGACATATTTAAGATCTCTATGTATTATAAATTTGTGATGTACAAATTATGGTAGCTAGCCTATTCTTAGTTGATTATTATTTGATAGGGCAGTACTATATATACACCAGAAGAACAGTGACATGTAATTTTTTAACCCTAGACTTTCTTGTAAATAGTAACTCTTTTAGGTCATTTTTCTAAAATAAAATAAAATACATTAATATACGAACCATTTTACCTATACTTTTACTTTTTCAATGTTTACATATAACCAATTCAATTTATCTAACCAACACAATTCACCTAACCACCACCATCAAAATGCTACCATTTAACACTTTGTGGATTAACAATATAATAGTAAGATAACAATATTTTTTTGGATTAATTATTATACGTCATAAATTACTTCATTACTAGGATTTGGTTAGAAAAAACAAAATTAACATATTTTTCAGCAGCTTTCGGGCGGCCGGAATCTGGTGGTGGGTGGTGGGTGGTGGTGGGAGTGAGGAAAAGAAGAAAGTATGTGGAAAGAAAAATGTATAGGTATAGTATAATAATTACAATGGGAGATGGTTTAGATTAAAAATCAATTATGAGACACATGACGTGAGGTGATTGCTCCATTCTCTCCTCTCTCCTATCACCTCCTTCTCTTCTCAACCAAACTCATTATTATTATTATTATTATTATTATTATTATTATTATTATTATTATTATTATATTATTTGTTATACAAATTAATAAACTATATTAATTATGTATTTATACTATACATACTTGAAATAAGTTCGCTCAATCAACTATGTTCGCCGAACCAAAAGTCAACGAAGGTCAATACGAACTTGAAGTAAGTTCGTTCAATCAAACTAGCGAACTTGAGGTAAGTTCGCTTCAATATGTTCGCAGTGAAGTTTGTCGAACTTGTAGCTTAGCGAACTTGAGTTAAGTTCGCCCACAACCCCTAAGTTCAGCGAACGCGCTGTAAACCTCAAAATCCAAAAAAAATCGATTTGTAATTCGTCCAAACACTCAGATACGAACGAAACTAAACTCTAAACTTTATGGGATGCTTTTGATCGCTAAAACGCACGTAAACAGGATCCAAACAACCCGAAACCACTCGTTTTTGTCGATTATAACCTCGAACCAATGCAAAATTTGCTAAAAGCTCTTATACCAATTGTAAGTCCACAATTATACGGATTGATAATGAGGTTATGAACCGTATTCAGGTGCGGTTTCCCTGAACACAATCAATTTACACAAACGGGTATATCAAACACAAAGAATTACTTTCAAACGATTCTTATATTGATTATAACGATGATTACAATCAAACCTAAGAACTATTACAGTAAACACGAAAACTATTTTCTGCAAACCCTAGGATCAAAATCCTATTTATATCGCCCAAGTTCGCCGGGCTTGGGCCTAGCGAACTTGACAATGTTTGCTGGCCCACGAACTTCGCCATATTTGCTAGGCTAACAAGTTCGCCCTTGATCGTTTGCTAGATAATTATTACAGTTACATTTGAACTTTAACGACTACTTAACTATCTAACTATTTAGAAAGTGTTGTCACACAAAATGCACCAACAAAAATTACTAATCTGCCCCTATGATTACTATTATTATTTGACAAATCTACTTGAGATTACTAATATACCCATATATGTATTAAACTTTCATTAATACTATCATTACTAAGCTTAAAAAAAAAAAAGAAAATTAAACGGGCAAACAACCCATCAAATATATATCTTAATCACAGATTCAATGATACAATATAAAATGGTATACAACATGTCGCATAACCAAAAGAAAAATCATTACTACCAACACTCAAAGCTTGACGAAAGAAAACAATTAGGCCCTACTCCATGAAGATCCCGACAGTGACTAAATCAAACGGCTAGGAGAAATAAGAGCCTGGCTAGCTTAAAGCTCCTGCACAAGAATGATGAACGAAGCCAACTATATAAAAAAAAGTTTTAATAAATTAAAAATGAATGTCATATGTTTATTACTTTAGAGTTAGGTTAATAATTTCCCTTTTGTCTTCCCTTTTGTCTTTTACTTTCAAACAAACTCCAAATGCTTTTCGGATCAAAGAAATTTGGAAGCTGGACCAATCGCGTAGTTATAATCATGAGTATTAATGTGTCGCATGCTTTGGGTATTTGTGTTTTTGTTTTGACAGAGCAGCCGGGCCGTGAGCACGGTGGGGACGGGCTTCCCAAAAAGCCAGCCCGGTGAGCACGGTGGGGACGGGCTTCCCAAAAAGCCAGCCCGGGCCGGGGTCAGTATAGAATGAAGGGGACGACCCTGATGTTGTGTTGGCAAAGCCAACTTCTTGGGTTTCGGGCGGAGAAAAGTGGACGTGGGGATTCGGGTCGGGGCGCAGCGTAACGGAATGAGACGAACATATTAGTAGATGTATTTTTTTCTTATTTTCAAGTTACTCATTTTCACTTTACTCCATTTGTCACATTTATATGGTTCATCAATTAAAAATACATGATTTTAAATCCGTTTAATTGATTCGGCTTTTAGTAATAAATCTCTTTTTTAACATTGCAATCGAGAATAATTAACTTGCAATATCATTTTATTAAATAAATAATAAAAAATCAACATAAATAATAAATATAAGATTACTAATTTTATTTGTTTAATTGTACAGTTAAAGAATTCAAATGTGAAAACTAATTTATCTGTACTAATATAGAATATATTTGTGATGTTTTTTTAAGAGTGACTAATATACCCCAAAGATTACTATTAAAATTTGACAAACTTATTTCAATTTACTAACATACCCCTACATTTATTAAAATTTCATTAATACTATCATTATCATTATAAAACTTTCAAGTAATAAACATATGAAATTCAAATTTAATCAATTAAAAATTTTCTTTATATATAAAATATTTTAGGTGTGCCCCTAAGAGGAAATTACTACTTTACCCCTAGCATTAATATTAGTATTTAAAAAAAACAACTTAAAATTACTAACATATTCCTACGAATATTAAATTCTCATGTATACCACTTCCATTCAAACTTAGAACTTGTTTATATACGACTTATTGAGCTGAGGTGAGTGGAATGATTATTCGATCGAACACATTGGGCTGTTTACTTGGGCATTAATGATTGAGCCCATCTTACAAGAGAGCTTTTTCGGTCATCCCCAAATGTTGTGTATTCCCCATCTAGCTAGGGTGTTCATCGGTTCGGTTTACAGTTTTCTCAGTTTATTTGGTTCGGGTTGTTCGGTTTTGAAATTTTTTTGAGCAAAACCGAAAACGGGACCGAAAATCGAATTCGAATTCGGTTCGATTTCGGTTAAAACCGAAAAACTTAACATATTTTCAAAAACACATTTCAACATATAAAACTAAGAAATATGCACGATTATACGATACAAATTATATAAATCTAACTATTAATAATTGTTATGTGTTAGCCAAATTCGAGTTTATAAACCATAAAACTGTCAATGTATGTGAATCTTAATGGTTAAACAAACACATGGTACCTAAAAAAATTTAAGTTTTCAAAATGTTAAACTCTTCAAGTTTTCAATCGAATTCGAAAAATCACTCACACATATATATATAGGGTGGGGATCAAGAGGGAAATAAAAATTTAGGGGAATGAGGGAAGCTATTTCTAACCATACATTCTGGTCAACTCAAAAGTCAACGCGGTGGCAAAATTGTAAATAATACAAAAAAAAAAATTTAGAATATTAATATTCATTTGGAAAGAATGTTAATCAAAATTACAACTTAATATTTTTAAACATTCTTTTACGATGAATGCTAACTTATATACATTATTATACACCGATGAATGTTAAGTTATTTCGTTCAACAATGTATAAAAACACATATAAGTTAATATTCATCATAAATTATTGTTTATGAATATTAATTTTAATTTTGATCAACATTCATTTCAAATGAATGTTAATGTTCTAATTTTTTTTTTAAAAAAAATCAATGGTAATTGACGACTATAATTAAATTAATTACTTTTTTATATGTTTTGTATGTTGAAATTCGTTTAATTTTATTGTATTCATTGGGGAATCAAAATTTTCACAAAAACCCAAAAGTTATACCTAAAATTCTTAATATTTGATTAATATGAATTATGATGAATTGGTGAATCAAAATTTATAATGTTTTGATTCATTTACATGCTTTAATTTGGAATTTTAAACAAAAATTGATGAAATGGATATTGTATATGAGTTTGAGAATATACAAAAAAATGTGTGGTTGAGGTTTGCTTCCCTCCTTCCCTCAAATTTAGTCTTGATCATTCCCCTATATATATATATATATATATATATATATATATATATATTAATATTAATATATAAATAATAATATATTTATTAAATCGAATTCGATTTTGAATTCGAATTTCGGTATAACCGAATTCGAAAAATTCAAAACCGAAAACCGAATTCAAATTCGGTTCGGTCGGTTTTCGATTTTCGGATTAAACGGTTTTAAACCAAATATTGAACACCCCTGCATCTAGCCATCTTATTTCCTACGTTACGCTTCTCTTTTTTTGTTTAATTACCTGCATTCTTCATGAAAAAAGAAAAAAAAAAACCCTTTATTTTCTCATCTCAAAACTGTTTTCAAAAGCCACCACAACTCTGCTTCTCTGACGAACTTTATACATCTTCGACGGCCGTCATTGTATGCTCATCCACTGCTGTCACTTGCTTGTCTACCGTCCCCACCTACTTTTTGTCGGGTACTGAGATGAATTGACGTAATTGTTGCTTTCTTTATGAGATACCTTTCAATTTCACCTTGATGTTGGCGATGAAGAAGTCGAAAATTGGCTGGATTTTCTTGCTTGATATTAAAACTATGGATGTCGGTCACAAGTAATAAAATTTGCGTAAGCACTATTGTGGATTTATTATTGTGGGTTAGAGATTAGATTTGCAGTGGCTTTTGTTTATTAAATCATGAGAGGGAAATCAAAAGAAAAAAAGTTTTGTTTTTATAACAAAAGCATTACTCGATTGTTTCTCCGTTTCTGATGGAGAGATGCTCAGATGCATTTGGTGTATTGGGTTAATAATGGTGTATTGGGTTTATAATAATAAGTTGTTTTTAAATTAAATTTCTTTCTAAGTATTCTTAAAATGCTATTTAATAATTTTGGACAAACATTTTAAAACTATTTGCAGGTTACTAGAGTTAATATTAACAAGGTATATTTTGTATCCGTATAAATTGATGAGTTATACTAGTAGGTTTCTTATTAAATAAAAAACAATAATTATATGGCATATGGGTAAAATAGTTATTTTTGTTATTCAGACCATTTATTAAGCATAAAAAGTAAACAATATTATTCATTCACTGAATACTAGATTTAGTCATTCTATACTCATACTGTCATCCATATCCATATAAGACTTAATGAGAGAGAAAAAAAAAAAGTAAACAGCCCCTTAGACTAATAAATATATGACATAACTTTTAAACTGTAACGAGTTAGGGGGAGTGTCAATTATGAATGAAAATGTAGGAACAAGACGAATATGCTAGAAAACTACCAGAGGTGGTTTTGTCCATCATTTTTAGTCAAAGTAAGTCTATAAAGCCTTCGAAATCAACTTTTTATGAATTTTACACATTTTTAAATATCGTAAAAAATAACAAAATCTTAATTTTATTGTTTATGAAATTATAAATTTACGCAATTATTTATATTTATATTTTCATTTTTATAATATCAATTTCTATTTTCGAGAGTTTTCATTTTTTGATCAAATTTTAAGATTATGTACATAATGCGTAGTATATAAATACAAAAGTAACACAACATAAAAAATATTGATAGTTAAACTCTCGAACCAGCCAATGACTCTGCACCTCGCAACTTGACACTCATAAATTGCAACTCGCAATTCGACCATCGAGTTCGCTAGGACAATTTTTTATTAGGTATTTTGTTTTAACATTTTTTGTCAAGGTGATTTTTCAAAATATCGTATATTGGTGTATAATATATTGGTGTATAGTTGATTTAAATACTTTGTACGTACGTGAAACAATTATTATTTGGTGCATCACGTGATCATTCCTCTAGTATAACTTTAACTTTACATTGACATTTGAAAATAGATTTGTAGCCTTATATTATTACGATAAAATTATGTATATAAATAGTTTTTAGAGTTAAATTAGAAATATTGCTATATTAACCCACTATTATAAGAAACACTAAATTATGTAGTTTTCTTAAACTTAATCATACATGTAAATAAATATAAATGTGAAATCACATGTGAATTATCAGTTATTTCTAAGAATACGTATCTATTTTTCTACACATATTTGGGATATATAAATGTGAATCTATTGATTTTGATGGCTATATGTATGAATATGAAATCTTTTTAGCCGTTCTCATTTTAAAAGTATTTTTATTGGAAGCCTACCATATTTATGAATTATAAAGGATGAAAATTAAACTTCACACATTCATAAATTTATGTGAAGCCAAAAAAACTAAGCTTTACAATTAAATTTTTTTTTAATTTATGTGAAGAAAAAAAAAGACAAAGATTCACAGTGAAAACTTTTTGGAAAAAAAAATGTAAGGGTTCACAATAAAACACGTATGTGAAGCGAAAAAAATAAAAGTTACAACTAAAAAAATTGTGAATACAATTTAAGATCGTTTTCACCGTTTTTATTTTAACTTCTTGTTTTCACCAAAACCCAACCATATATATATATATATATATATATATATATATATATATATATATATATATATATATATATATGCATATAAATATATTTAGAGGAAAGTTCAATGTAGAATGAAGAAATCAATAGGATTGCTCCATTTCAATTACTCATTTTCACCATTTTTTCTTTAATTAGAGATCTCACATGACATACTTTCGACGAACTTTTTTTTTTTTTTTTTATTTTCTAATGGGTATATGAAATTCATAATAATAAATCACATGTAATTTAACATTCACATGTGAATATATTTACAATCAAATTATAAGTTTTAAATCACTATCTACAATCACATGTGAATAATCAAATTTACAAATTATAAGTTTAAAATCACATAAAAATAATTTATTTGATAATTTAATAAACCTTCATAAATTTTTAGTTATAATCACATGTGATTAAACATTAAATTAGTAATCACATTTGAATAAAGTGTAAATAAATACGAATTTTAACATTATTTATAATTATACATGTAAATAAATATAAATGTGAAATCCTAACCTTACTTTTGTTAATTGATAAATGTAAAATTACATATGTTTTTATATAGTATTTTAAGTAGTTTTGTTAGTTATTTAGTCAGAATTTGTTATTTATTTCTTTATATTTGTTTTAATTATAGTTTGGAGCTGAAATGAAGATAAAGAATAAATTCAAGGATTAAAATGCAAAATTGAAGATATTTGGATGCACAATTGATACGGATAAAACTCATTAAAGATACTTTCAAGATTTAATAAGGAAGAAGAATGATACTACTCAAATTCATTTCAAAATGAAGAGATAAAGATGATGATAGAATTTCACATCTGAAATGAGAAATAATATCCGACGAATATAGATCAAAAGGAGACTTGATTCATTGAAGAAAAGATAGAGTTAAACTGGTAGAGGAACTCACCAAGCTCAAAGAGCTACTCGTATAGTTCTCTGGATGGTCAGACCTCAGCTATAATTAGAGACTCATATTCTTATTTTTATATATACTGAAATATCAAAAACACTCTGAAAAATAGTAGAAACTTTATGTAGATTAGTTTAGCATTTGTAAGGAAAGGAAGGAGAATTCACTTAATTCAATTGGAGAAAGTAATAGTATAGTTTGCAATTATCTTGTACTCTGAAATATGATTTTGTTAATAATGATTGTTTGTTTGTGCAACTAATTTGTTTATGAATTAGTTATAATACTTAAATGTAGATTGATTACTAGAACTGAAACAGTAAAAATGATGTATTCGTTGTATTATGATTTAATTATATATGTGTTTATTTACTTCTTTATTTATTATTATCAAATTATTTGTTTACTTGTAAAATATTTCAATCACATTCCTTGAAGAGAATCTTGGTCAACTTATTATAATATGCTATTAATTGATAGATCATGTTGTCTATATGTTTGTTAATTAGTCATATTATATGTATTTACTAAGATTATTAATTAATATTTAATTTGTGTTTAATTGAAAATTAGACCAATCGGAACCGCTATTTTATATCGGTATTCGGCGACAACCTCAAGTTGTTGGCGATGATGCCAGATAATGAAATTTTTTCGAGTAGACATTGAAAATCTGATATTTTTAAAGTCAAATTAATTTTATTTAGACCGTTTTTCAGAAAACTTCAAGAAACTCGCCGAGTTATCTTTTTACTCGACGGGCATCATATCGAAATTTATAAAAATTATAAAACTTATTTTTCTTATTTATTAAATGATAAAAAAAAATCTTTATTCAGAAAACTTTTTTGATAAAAAATAGATATATTTTATTAAAAATAAAAAATAACTTTAAAACTAATTTATTTATTTTAGAGGGATAAACTAGCCGAGCATCTACGAAACTCAACGAGCCATTTTTCTGTAACCATTTTTTCGCACAATTTTTTTTTCTGAAAAGTTTAGTTTTATCTCAAACACTTAAAAACGTTTTAAATACAACATATTTAATTAAAAAGATAAAATTTACAGCAAATAAGAACTTTAACCAAATTAAATCCATTTGATTATATGAACACCCACACCTCATTTTAATTTCATAAAACCAAAACTATATTCAAAAATTCGCCGAGCTACTACAAAAACTCGTTGAATCTCTTTCAAAAAAATTAAACTTTGCTTTTTAAGGTATGTTTTCAGAGCTTTATTCGTATTTAATATTCATAAAAATCGATGAATTTTATACTAACTCACTGAGTTTTTTATTTGATATTAAATTTTAATTGTTTAATTGTCTATCGAAATTATTCGTAGGATTTATTGTTATAGATCTGCATGATTTAGAAGTTTTTATCTCTGTTAATAGTTACTACTTTAAATTATGTGTTATATGTTTTTGTTTGAACTGATCGCTCTTACATGATAATTGCATGATTTAGTTGTTTATCTTACTTGCGTTTAAAGATTTCTAAAAATATAAATGTTGATCTGCACGAAAGTTAATGAGTTAATACATGTTACTTGTTTGTTATAATTAAGTGAGTAATTAGTTAGAATAGTTAAAATATGTAATATCTTAGATGAATTCATAATTAATTCTACTTTTAATCAAGAACATATTTAGGAATTGCATTAGTTAAAAATAATTATCTATTTAGTTTCTTAAATAGAATCAACGAGTTAAATCCCAAACTCGCCGAGTTAGATCTATTTTAAAGTTTTAAGTTAGGAAATTTAAATAAAGTAAACATAATGCTTCTATTTAGTTAATTTTAAACTTTTACATATAAATTAGAAAAGTAGTTAGTTAAGTAAAAGAAAAATTATAGGTTAGTATAAAATAAACTTAACCTATGATTAAAACACAACTGATTTGATTACTCTGAAAATTTTAAACTCGCTGAGTGATATCCAACTCGACGAATTTATTGACCTTTAGGAAATATTTGCAAAAGTATCGACCACACATACCCATGACCTCCGTCTGATGTAGACCATGGACCGTGACTGAAGTTAACACCGAGGGAACCATCACTTTTCTAGAAAAAGAGAGGAATCACAAGGACTTAAGCCTTTTTCAAGATTCCAAAGAATAATGGTGGCTAAAGCACCACGAGGAAGAAAAGAAACGAGATTGCGGAACTTAAAAGCTTCACCAAAATCATCCCGCGAGTCTCACCGTCACTCTAATATTTTATTTTAATTTATAATTTTCCATTAATAGGATCGATTCAGTTTCATCTGCTAAAGAGTCCAAAACTTGTATTAGTATGTATATGTATATTTTTTTGAATTATGAGTGAGTTTATTTAATTTCAGAACTGTTTAACTTACTAGATGTAATGAAACTCGTCGAGTACTTTAGTGACTCGATGAGTCTTTCATACTCAGTCCTATATTTTCATCTTATTTTCTTATTTAGCTTGGAGTACAAGGCTATTTAGACATGATGAATACAGGAGACACTTAAAAGTTTTTTATGTGTGGGAAAAGTAAGAGATTTTTTAACATGTTCAACGTTAAAAGTCGTCGAGCTTCCAAGAAACTCGATGAGCTTGCTCAGCCAAAACAGGGGAGTTTTTCTCTTTTACTAAACTATTTCAAATTCAAACAATTTACTTTTGTTTAGCTACTTAATGGAACATTGAGCATAATGTTCAACTTTAAGTGTGGGAAGGTAGTATGTACCTTTATCACTTAGGCAAACACTTCAAAAGTTTAAAATAAATTACATTACGTTCTCACAAAATTTTCTTAAATTAATTAATTTTTCAATAAATTACTTCAAATCATAATTAATAAAAAAATTTAAACTTTTATCAATATTAATATATTTTAGAAAGATTATTATAATGATGATATAACGATATAAACTTTGTGAGATATTTGAGCCATAGGCATTCATTTTAACTGCTTTATTTCATTTATGTGAGTGAACTGATACTTTGATGACGTGCTCGAATGGAGGGTTTCCGGGATCTTTGCTAACTTGCACCCCCTCCCCCTTCCAAGTATCTCAATATCAATATACTGCATGTTTTCAAAATATGAAATGCACACATTTATGGGGAGACTATCTACTCACTTGGTGGACTACATCACAGACAACCAGAAGTTGGTTGAACATATTATTGTCCTTATTTATAATGCAAAAATAAAGTAATGGACAAGTACGTGTCTCAAAATACATTTCTATTCGATGCGATTTATTAATATCTATCTCATTAATTATATATATATATATATAAAGAGTTTGGATCAAATAAGAATACTTTTAAAATAAGAACGGATAAAATGCTTCAGATTCACACATATACAAAATAAAATCAATAGATATACATTCGTACATCTCAAATATGCAAAAAAAGATGGATGCGCATAACCAGAGATGCATAAAATTAGGAAAAAAAATGATAAATGCACAGTTAGTCGCTCTTCATCTAAAAATTGTGAATCTATTATTCTTTACTATTTCTAAGAATACGTATCTATTTTTCTACACATATTTGGGATATATAAATGTGAATCTATTGATTTTGATGGCTATATGTATGAATATGAAATCTTCTTAGCCGTTCTTATTTTAAAAGTGTTTTTATTGGAAGCCTACCATATTTATGAATTATAAAGGATGAAAATTAAACTTCACACATTCATAAATTTATGTGAAGCCAAAAAAACTAAGCTTTACAATTAAATTTTTTTTTAATTTATGTGAAGAAAAAAAAAGACAAAGATTCACAGTGAAAACTTTTTGGAAAAAAAAATGTAAGGGTTCACAATAAAACACGTATGTGAAGCGAAAAACCCAACCATATATATATACATATATATATATATATACATATAAATATATATGGAGGAAAGAGAATGATAAAAAAATGTAGAATGAAGAAATCAATAGGATTGCTCCATTTCAATTACTCATTTCCACCATTTTTTCTAAATCTAAATATCTCACAAACCGTATATCCATAAATTATAAAAATTACACTGTTAAAATCAACGTCTTTTTATCTTTAATTAGAGATATCACATGACATACTTTCGACGAACTTTTTTTTTCTTCTAATGGGTATATAAAATTCATAATAATAAATCACATGTAATTTAACATTCACATGTGAATATATTTACAATCAAATTATAAGTTTTAAATCACTATCTACAATCACATGTGAATAATCAAATTTACAAATTATAAGTTTAAAATCACATAAAAATAATTTATTTGATAATTTAATAAACATTCATAAAAAATTTTAGTTATAATCACATGTGATTAAACATTAAATTAGTAATCACATTTGAATAAAGTGTAAATAAATACGAATTTTAAATAATTATTTATAATTATACATATAAATAAATATAAATGTGAAATCACATGTGAATTATCAATTATTATCACATAATTCATTTGAAAAACACATGTGATTAAACCTCAAATCAATAATCACATGTGATTTTGACCGTAAACGAATTCAATTCCTAAAATCTTATTTATATTTGTTTATATGAATTAATAATAAGTTGTAATCATATGTGAGTTAACATTCACAATTGATGAATAGTCATGTACCAGTTATAGTTACTCATAAATCACATGTGATTATATATAAAATCACATTTGATTATATAAGTTACATTTTCTACGATCCAATAAAAATGAAAAAAAAAATTTGACGAAAGTATATCTTGTAGAATATCTAATCGAAGAGAAAAAGACGTTGATTTTGAATATGTAAATTTTATAATTTTTGGTCATGCCCTTTGTGAGATATTTGATTTTAAAGATACGAGTGGAAATTGGTTTTAAAGGAAATTGAGCAATCCTATTGGTTCTCCTATTCTTCATCTTTTTAACATTCTACTTTGAACTCATATATATATATATATATATATATATATATATATATATATATATATATATATATATATATATATATATATATATATATATATATATGATAGTAAACCCCCAAGTCTCGAACCAGTTATTTGGCTGTCGATTGCAAGTAAATTCTGATGTCCCACAAATCTTGAGTTACCTTGAAGGGTATGCACCTTACAATATATAACACTAAATACATATTCTTTGTCAAATTTAACAGGCAGACGAATTGGGGAATACACATTTAAACGTTTGAATGAAATATTCACAACTCGACAATCTCGACAATCAGCGCTCGCCTTACTAGCAATAAATTACTACTTCTCTAGGCTTCAAGCACTAAGAACTCTTTGGAGTGCAAGACCAAGAGATTAGCACATTAACTATTTCACCATCTTCATCTTGACGACCTATTTGTTCGTCAACCCAAATATTAAGCCTTAAGTTGGAGCACTCTTATGAGAATGAGAATTAATACCAAACGTCACATGAGGAGTCAACATCACAAGCAACTAGGGAGAATGAGAAGTCAAGTGACTCCATTAGAGAGATCGATGAAGATAAGGTACCATCATTTGAAGAATCCGATCGAATGAAAACTGAAAGTGATTCATTTGACTCCTTCTATGTCAAAGATTCAAAACTTAATATCCTTCATCAAAACAACAAGGCAAGAGTGAAAAGAGAAAGGCATATGTTCAACATGCTCAAAGACATCAAAGAAATGCTTTAATGCAAAAGAAATGAAAATTTCAATAATCTTATCATTGATTTAGTTGTAATACCTCTTAACCAACATCACCCACAAGATGGTTAAATATAATGCTCGTAAACTAGGACTAGGATTAAAACTTGAACTAGTAAATCTAGGCTTGTATGTGGTAGAATGATTTCTAGGATGTGTTAACTTGCTACGTGATTTGTCATGATGTTTGTGATGCCATGATGATATGCTTAGGATATGCATGCTAGATTCATGATGTTTGTGATGTCATGATGATATAATTGTTACTGTTAATCCCTGCACACACACAAAATTCTTATGCTTGCTTGAATATATTTGTGAGTGTGCAAGTGTATGTTTGGTTTGGAGATGCTTGTGTTGTAAGAAATTTCCTAGAGGGTGTAAGGTTGCATCATCTGAGGGAGAACTTTCCAAGTCATTTTACTTGTCAATCATGTGACATAAGAGGTTAAAGAAATGATTTAATCAAAGCCTTCACATGACAAGGGTGCCTTCGAATCTTGTCGTTTTCAAGACAATCCTTTTTGATTTGGCAAAAGGGGAAAAAAATAATAATATGAAGATGGTGGATGCTTTTGATGTTAATGTAAGTATCGTTAATATAATTTCTAGTAATTATTCAAAGCATATATCATTATGTTAATGTATGTTTTCCATCATCTAAAAGGGGAGATTGTTACTGCAGTTTGATTTAAACTAATCACAAATTAACATAGTGATTATGTTAATTCTTAGAAATTATATACTTGCACTAATATCGTGTGAAAGATACGAGTCAAACTGACAAAATAATAAGTGTGTTTTAGAACAACATAATCTACGGACGATGCACGGTCGGACCATACATCGACCGTAATCCTGTTGGACTAAACTCACTATTTCAGGTCAATGTTCGGGTTAACCAACCGAACACTCGTATCTCGAATGATAATTTTGTTTAATATAATCAAAGTTAGTAAACTTCTAGGTCTAAATACTATGAGTATGATCACTATATTTTTATAAATAATTAAAACTTAACAAATCCAAAGTTGTTAAATAAACTTTGTGAAATCTTATTTATAAATGTTTAAAAGAATAGAAATGTTTTATAGAAAGACAAAGTGGTTGAAACTAAGTGAACTAAATCTTTCAAAATCGTACTTAGGGTCAATAAGAAACACTAAAACCATTAGGTAAAAACTTTTGTACTCTATTAACCAAAGGATTTGTACCTTTGGTGTTATCCAATGTGATTAGGCTTTAAACCCTTGAATAAATCATGATTAAACTTTTTGTAGTTAGGTTCTTGAAAACTGATTTATAGAGTTTAACTTTGGTAAAGTATGTTTAAGATTGATTTAAAATGGATCTAATTTTGAAAGGATTTTGGACATGTGGTACACGGACGATGTACGGATCGATCGTACATCAACTGTGCTCCCAACGGATTTCTTTTGAAAACTTTCAAACTTTGACTATAAATCTCTAGTTCATTTCCAACTTTAAGGTTATTCTCTTTTAACTTCTAAAATACATATTTCTCTCATTTCAAAGGTGATCTTGTGCTCATATTATTTACACTAAGTGTGTTTGATAGATTAAAGCTTGTAAACAAAGAGTTGATTTGTAGTGAGGTATTGTGTTGTGATATTCTTTATTCACTACTTGTGTTGTAATTTGTTGTAAGTAACCTCTAGAGTTAAGTGAGGTTAGTTTTTTGTGGTGATACTCTTCCAAGTGTGAGAAGAATGTGTCATTGTGAAGTTGTGCTCTTCCAAAATGGGAAAGAAAGATAGTTGTTGTGGTTAGTAGTATTCTACTTGTTAGAAGAAGACTTTGATTTTGTTGCTAACTTCCTTATTGAAAGGGGAAGTAGTTGTTTGGTGATTAGGCTTCTTATCGTAGAAGTTAGTTTGTGCGCTTCCTAATTGTGTTGGAAGCTTGTGTTTGAATAGGTGATCTTCTTTTAAATAAAGAAGAGTGGCGTTTTCTTCTTATTGAAGGAGAAACAACGTCTTGAACGGTTTTCATAACTACCAGTGAAATGTTTTAAATCTTAGTGTATGTATCCCGATTTCGCGTAATCGGAGAATGAGTTAAGATGGACTAGTTAACGGCCACTCAAACCACTATAAATATTGGTGTCGTCTCTATGGTTCTATCTTTCTAACTCCATCTCTTTACTTACTTACATTTATTTTGATTATTATTGTTAATTAAGTAATCATTCAAGTTTCAAGCAAAAGAATAAAAGATTGGTTAGTAACTATAGTTAGGTGATTTCCCCCTCTCACTAACTTACGGATATAAACGTTATCAATATTTTGTTATCAGCACGAATATTATTACAAAATAAATATGAATAACTTCTCTGCTATTATTCCTTAATATCAATTACCAAACACTTGTAAATAGCAATAAAATAGCAAGTTTTTTTCTTAGACCACTTTATTTCTCTTGATAAATACATTTAGGAAAGAAAATGTAAATAAATTTGACTTGATGGTAAGGTTGTTTTCATATGAACTCTAGGTTCAAGGATCAATCCCTAGCATGCCATTGTTTTTTTTTTTTTTTTTTTTAATTTTAACTACATAGACCACTTACTTCTCATTAGTTTAGTTAGGCTACCGATTTAGAATTAATCGAAATGTGACGAAACTATTTGCATACAAAGGAAATGATGATGTCTAGAATTCAAATAAAATTTTAAAAGAGAAAAGTATGTTTACTTATAATATACATAATACATGGATTACACAATTGTTTTAATTGTTATATCAAAATTTACATGAAGCAATGAATTAGAATACATGATATATTAACTAATTATACATAAAATAAACTAAGTGAGAATATATATTTACTAATTACACATAAAAAAACTAGGTAACAAATATAGTAAATAATAAAATTATCTCATAAAAATTAACAATAATTTACAAATAATTTTTTTTGGTAAACGTAGTGTCATACCTTTGACCAATTAATTCACGAGGTACGAGTCCATTGTCACACAAACTCGAACTAGGTAAAACTCTTTCAAAAAGAGACTCATGTGGCCACACAAGAGTTATCTTTTATTCTCATTTTATATGTTGTTGTCAAACTTTGAACTTTGAAAATCTAATTCTCCAACCGTTATTCCACTATTAATATACCACTTTAACAACCCTTGATGTTTTAATTTACAAATTATTAGTTATATTAGTTATATACTTATATTATAGTAGTTAATTATTGGATGATTTAAGGTAACATGTATAATTGAAAAATAAGTATATATGTATTGTTATTTGGTTATTTGTTGTGTTATAAAAAGAAAAAAGAAAATAACATAAGTATTAGAAAAAAACTCATTTTAGATTCATTTTGAATGATATATAGTTTTAAATGATGCAATTTTCTAAAGGAGGTTGTAAGCATTTAATGTTATTATTTGAAAATTCCGACGCAATGCCCGGACATGATAATCATTGTTACAATCATTTGTTGAAATTACGTATAGATAAATTTATCATGTTTAGCGTGTGAATTCGCTTGTTATAATGAACTTGTAATTTCTTTAAATATCAGAATTTGTAATTAATATATGTATAAAAAAATAAATATTAGATTGAATTAATGAGTATTAAATGTAAATATTAATATTTAACGAAATTTTGACTTCATTAAATACATTTTAACGTGTGTCACGGCTACACACGTTATAAAGAACCTTTGTTAAATTCTACATAATTAGTGTATATATTTATGGTACAATTAAATACACTTACTTTAGTGTATTATGTGTCATGCTAAAATATATAACTGATTAGGTCAAAAGCATATACGTACTTACTTTAGTGTGTTATATTTTACTCATATAACCACTCATATATAAAATCAAAAAGCCGAACCACAATGAAATAAAAACCGCATGATTGATTACTGTGAAATCAAAATATTCGGTGCCCGGTTTTTAGTTAAAAATCGAAAAGAATCGAACTGAACCTAAAAATGTACCCCTAGTGGTTTGTGAAAACGGTTAGCCGATGCTTTTTCATTTCCACGTTTTTGGCCATAAATTTTTGGGACACAAATTAATAATAAGTTTAGAATACATCAAGATTTTCAGACATATTTAAGTAATTAAGTTCATAAATAAAGATCAAAATATATCATTTATTATTAAGGTAAGAAATTACAACACTTGCATAAAAGAAAATTTAAGTACTAACACAAACAAAAACCATTAGTAATTTGCAACACACAAAATCATCAAATAACATAACGTGATCAAACCCTTTCTTTGATCATGAGATATGAAATAGCCAATGCAACGAAACCTCCAATCATTGTCGACGGGGAAACCATGTTGGTTCTGGACGTCGGTGCAGGTGCAGGCGCCCACATTCCCATGTCCATTGGGGCCATTCCAGGCATGTCCATGTCCATGGCCATTGCAGCCGCCAACATAGCTGAAAAGACGACGACAAATATGGTAGCTGCAGGGGACCCAAAAGCCATTGTTATTGTATATATTTGATCAAGATTGTGGGCTAGCTAGCTTTGATGGAAGGAATTGATATGAATGAAATGGTAATGGTTTTATATAGAGTAATTGAATTGATGTGGTGTAGTGTTGAACTGGCTAGCTATGGGTTTGTACTTTGTAGCGATCGATGATAACGGCCGGCTTACGTGAAAACCTAAGCGAAAGGTGTTCAATTTTCAATGGTAGAGTTGACATCAACATTGGGATCTATGGCATAAGAACAAATTAGATTAGATGTGGCATAAAAACAAACATGTATATTTGGTTTCTTTTTGTTTGTTATTAGTAAGAAGAATTAATAAACAACTTTTTGTAAATTCATTAAAAATATAATTAGACTTGAAGGTTATTAAAGATATTAGTGACATGAATTGGCCCCCATTTTTTCCTCCACAGCTGATGGAAAAGTACAAACTTCTGTCACATTGTTCTTGTTTAGAGACACGTACGTAAACTATGATCAAATTTACAAGGTAGGAATATAAGATAACAAGACGAAGACAAACAATTTCCATATAGTGTTGTCGAAAAATTTGTATGTTTACTTGAAGAACGAATGGAGACTTTTCTAGAAAAAATTTCTAAGAAAAGTTAAAAACTCGAAAACGCGTTTACAATGGGTATTTACATAAAAGTTTGTCAAGAAAATGAAAAACTACTTCCATGTTATAACTAGGAGAAGGAAAAATATCTCCATTTTTCTTTTTTCAGTTTGCTAGAGGTTTTTGTTCTTTGAAAACCATAAGAAATTTATAGATAGTGTTCAAACGTAAGGAATGGAATTTTCATTTTTCAAAATATGAAAATAAAACCTTAAATCATAGATTCTATTTTGTTCGAAAAATTCTCCAGAAAACTCCAACCTAAACATGTTTTCTAATTTTTCAGTTTTTTAGAAAAATCAAAGAGTTTTGCGTAACTAAACACGCCCAAGGATTTCAACTTTTTTCCTTTATAACATTCCCCTCACTTTTCTAAAATTTTTCAAAATCTTTTAAGCTTAACTAGCCTTCCAAAATGAAAAATGCAATAACAATTAACACACTTTTTAAACTTTCAACACTTTTCTAGAGAATAAAAATTACTTAATTTTTTTAAATAAATAAAGATGAAAAATTGTGAAACTTTCCTCAAATAAACACACTTTTTATCTCCGGTTAGAATTTGTTCATGCAAGTGGGATGGTAGCAATATTACCCGCGCAATGCGGCGGACAATTTTTTCTTTAACGACATGTTGAATCGTGTTAATAGCGACGTTAGTAGCGACATTATACATAACTGTCACAAATTAGCGACGAAATTTGCAACATACTTTGCAATGATGCTCATTGAAATTGAATTTGACGACATTATTTGAGATGCTGACAACATGATCTTCAGTCGTTACTTGCGTTACTATTAACGTAATAAAACTCCACATCGCTAAAAAAGTCTCTAAACACCTGATTTCTAGTAGTGTTTTAGTTTAGACGTGCATAACAAAAAGCAATATAGTATTGGAAAACCAAAACAATTAGTAAGTTAAATGGTTAAAAAGATGAAAAAAGTAGTTTTATGCCGCACGTTGTATGTTTCGCAATTTCGAGTTTCACAATCACCTTTTCAAGTTGCGAGTCAAATGTTGTTTATATTAGGCATAATAAGTTACAATGTGTAAGTGTAATCGATTACTCATTTTGACATAATAATATAGTATAGATGGTAATGATATCGATTATATATAAGTACTTGATAGTAATAATGATTATAAATGTTAAGAAATAATTCCTTTAAATGGTTGTATTATTTGCATTAGATGTAGTATTAGCTGACACAATATATTGTAGTAATTTTATTTTATTTTTTAGTTTGAATAACATGCATAGATATGTAATAAAGAAATTTGAAGTATCACTTTTGTAAGATTTTAATTATGTCATATTTTTTATATGTGAGTATAGAAAAATGTATTATTTGTAATTAATATCTAACTTTTTACCGATCTTTATCATATTAAAACAATGGTAACTGTCATTTAAAATCCATCAATATATTATGTCAGTTACATCTATTATTAAAAGAAGTTAAATTATGAGGTTTACTATTTTGTAACCTAAATTAATTATGATGTATTAATTTTATAATTTATTGCATTAATTTTTATGTATTTAAAGATAAAGATAAATTAAGATATTTGAAGGGTAATATTATAATTTGTAATATCCTTTTTTAAGTGATTAAAACTTATACTATCAAGTATCAAACTCTTTATTAAGTGATTAAAACGTATACTATAAGTAGTACAGATATAGCCCGATCCATTAGCGCCCAAGGTTCAAATAACATAAAAAAGCCCAAACAATTTGGTCCAAACCTCACAGACCAAAATTCTAGCATATTCTTCTTCATCATCGTCTTCAGTCTTCACTTTATTCTATCCATTTTTGTTTTTATTTTCCCCAATTTCAATTTCATACATTCACTCACACTGACTCAATGGATTGTGCTTCAACTCTCTCAATCTACTCACATCCTAAGCCAACCACCAGCTCCAGCTATGTCCTACTTCGCCGGCGGTTATTTTTTTCAGCTAATACGTTGCACATCGTCCGTTCAGGACGACGTCGTTTGCAGTTTAAAACATTCGCAATTAAAAACGCTTCTGGAAGGGGTAGGAGAGTGTATACGGAGTCTCAATCGGAAACATCGCCGTTAACCGCCGTTCCGGTGAAGGAGATTGCTTCTTTTGTTCTGCCGGTTGGCTCATTTATCGTCGTTACTTTTGGTATATTGCTTTTTAATTGCTACTTGCATTTATTTATATCTTTGTTTTACTTACCTTTTACTAATTTGTTTCGCTAGGGTTTATAATTTTTGGTAGCAAGTGTTAGAGATGCTCTAATTAGATTTAGCAACTAAGTGAGTTTTATGTTTGATTTGGTGAGCTAAGTAAAGGATAATAAGTTTCATTAATTTTTCTATTAGTGATGAAATTGAAAATATACGATAATCAGGTTGTTGAGATTTGGTAATTTGTATCGTGTTTATGTTGGAGTATTGTTTATCGGAAGTCGATATTGATCATGGAAAATGTAGCTGTCATGAGAAGTGAGATAGTGTTGCTGTATATTTATGTTATTATGATAACAATACTTTATCTATGGTGGAAGCCATGAATCTTGTGTTGTCGCTATTGAAGTCTTTCGATAGTCATGAGTACGCTTTTTCTACTTAATACCGTCGTTTTTTAGCAACTATGCTCTCATCGTATTGGAATTAGGTTTGCTAAATCATTTATTCTTGCCAGAGAGTAGTCTAGTGTCAACCATTGTTTCTAATTTATTCTCATAATTAAGGTTTTTTTGCATTCGCATTACCTTGTTTCTTTTCTACATTTAGTTTTTCTTTGAAAGTCAAACTGTAGGCTATAGATAGAAACTTCTCAATTGTTCACTAATTTATGTCTTCAGCTGACAGTTATGTGGAAATTGGTGGAGAAATTGATGATGCCCAAGCAGACAAAAGCCCCAACATCAGAGAAAAAACCAACTGAAGGAGTGAAATGGTCCTTTGCTGCTGGCACAAACTTGTTACCTAATTTTGGTGCAAAGATCGAAAGGGAATCAAAACTGAAACTCAATGATTTTGCTAAAGAACTTAGGGCATTCAATATTGTTGACATGTCAGGTAATAGGAAATTAACATCGTGTAAGACGTATGCATATGTTTTTTTAGTCACTGTATAAGACGTATGCATTTGTTTTTTTAGTCACCCTTCATAAAGCTCCCAATATTAAAACTTTGTCAGGTCGCAACTTTGGAGACGAAGGACTATTTTACCTTGCGGAGAGCTTAGCTTATAACCAGGTTAGACTTATGAACATCATGATGACATTGTTATAATGAATGCAGTTCAATAGCGCGTGCTTCTGGTGAACCTTTAATGGTTGTTGCTTGTGATTTGCATTTGGAATTGGAGATTACAAGGATATATTTTTGTAACTAGTTGTCATTTTGTTTGCCATAATAGCTCTTCCAAAAACGTTCAACATAAATTGTGTAATTTGTAAATGTCAAATCATGATTTATTAGATAAAATATACAAATCATGAAAAATACTTGATCATATATAAAATTTTGATAATGAGTTGTACTTGATTTAACTGTTGATCTGATATAATGATATGAACATGTCATCTGACATTGAGGAGCTGCAATGGTTTACCGCGATGGCGCGATTCTTTTGTCAACTATCTTATCTAAGTAGTTTTATAATGTCTACTCACTTCATTGTATAACAAATGCATTTTTAATGCCTACTTATATCCTTGTATAACAAATGCATCCATAATCCATATTTTACAAATACCGTCTGGTTTTTATCCCTTTCATTCCTCCTATTGCTTAGCAAAGTAATCACTCGTTACCGTCATCCTATTACGTTGTTGATGAAAACACTAAGCTTAGGATCTCTAATTGCAATGAATAGTCAGATTCAAATCTCATAAATCAAGATTCATCTGATCATTGTGTGAACTAGAAAAGTTTATTATTATCCAGCGTGTCCTGTAATAGAGTGTATTGATTTAGAATTTATGTAGATAAAGCTGTAGACATATGTCAATCCAATATTAAATGCACCATTTCATTTTAGTGAAAATTTTCAAGTTAGAGTTACCGATGTACCTGAAACATTCATCACAAATCCTCTTTTGAATCTCCGTACCTTTCATTTTTCAGGTTGCTGAAGATGTGAATTTTGCTGCAAATGGAATAACTGCAGAAGGAATTAAGGCCTTTGATGGTATTCTCCAATCGAATATATCCCTCAAGACTCTTAACCTATCAGGAAACATAATTGGGGATGAAGGAGCTAAGGTGAGCTAACTTGTTTGTATTAGCTTGTTCATGAATTTTAAGGCAATCCTGAAGTTGACTTTTGTTTAGCACTTACTTCTTGCAAATAAATGTCTTAAAAAATCGTTTTTGTAAGGGGTCCCTTGTCTGCTTTTGAGTTTTGTATGCATATTATCTATCCATCTATTGATTTGTACCGTTGCTTTACTAAAATTATTGGACCTTTAAAATTACTGAATTGTATGTGATGTTTTCTGAAGGTCTTATGTGATATACTGGTGGAAAATAGTGGTATTCAGAAGCTCCAGCTAAATAGTACAGGGCTTGGAGATGAGGTTACCCTTTTTTTTTCCCTTCCTAAATTTCAAATTTCCTAAAAGGGAAAAAATGTGGTTAGATGTTAATAGCCTATGATGTATTTCCTTGTTGCAGGGGGCAAAGGCTATTGGTGAGATGCTAAAGAAAAACTCAACCTTGCGCACAATTGAACTAAACAACAATTTGATTGACTATTCTGTACGGCTTTTTTTCTTTTCATTTTTACCTAAGCATGTAGTTTTTAAGTTTATTGCATATTCTTACTTTTTATTTGGCATCGGAGGCAGGGATTTTCAGGTCTTGCTGAGGCACTTCTTGAAAACAAATCATTACAAAGCTTGTATCTAAAGTGAGTCGAAGCTCTTCTGATATCATTTTGTTTCCCATCTCACAAATATGTTTCATGGATTTTCGATGGGCCTCGAGATTTATTTGTAACTGACCACCTTATATTATCCTAGTGGAAATTATGGCGGTGCGTTAGGGGCTTCTTCACTTGCTAAAGGGCTCGAGGGTAACAAAGCTTTGAGGGTACTTTTTTCATTTTCATTCACTTTTTGTTATAATTCTTTATGTTGTTGTTTAAGTTATATAATAGCACATACTACAAGATCTTATATGAACCTGTATTCGTAAGTTTTGTACAGTGTAATGTGAAACATATATATGAATATGCAGGAACTTTTCTTGCATGGGAACTCCATAGGAGATGAAGGAGTTCGTGCACTAATAACCGGACTGTCAATACATAAAGGTTTGGTTTCTTTATGTATAGTTTTCCTCTTGTTGATATGCATTTGTTCGTGTCATTGCATTTATATATGTATATCATGTTAACTTGACATGTATAGTATATAAGCAGGGAAGCTCACAGCTCTTGACATCGGCAACAATTTGATAACATCAAAAGGTGCATTTCATATTGCGGAATATATCAAAAGAAGTAAATCCTTGCTGTGGCTTAACGTATACTCGAATGACATTAAAGATGAGGTATTCATTCCATGTTAGTTTAAAACATTAGTTTTTATATTACCATGTTAACCATAATCAGGTTCTTATTTATGCATTAACTAGATATTTTAAATGCCTCAGGGAGCTGAGAAAATAGCTGAGGCTTTGAAGGAGAATCGTTCAATAACAAACATAGATTTGGTGAGGAGACACTGCATGTTTACCTTGTTAGAAGTAAAGTTAGATTATCTGGAAAGATCTTACCATTTGTACTTTCAGGGGGGAAATGACATCCATGCTAAGGGGATTACTGCAATAGCAGAAGTTCTAAAAGATAATACCGTGATAACAGCGGTGAGTCTTTAACTGGTTTTACTTAGCTTCCTTCACCCAATGAATTTTGCAATTAATCCTTTTTTAGAAAGCTTTCAAGTTTATGTACTTGCTCATTGCTTTCCTTGCAAAGATCATTACATGGATTTGGTCCAAAAGATATTTGCATTCTGTCTTTGTTGAAGGGTATCTTAGATATTTGATCAACAGTCAAACCAGTCACTTTAAACAGTTCAATTTCTCATGCAAACAGCTTGAACTTGGCTATAATCCCATGGGACCAGATGGCGCAAAGGCTTTGTCAGATGTTCTCAAGTTTCATGGAAATATAAAGACCCTCATGCTTGGTTGGTGCAAGGTACACTGACATCGAGGTCTTTATGGAGTTTTAGATATTTCAAGAGACCTAATAGACCATCTCTTTATGAACATGTTACAGATAGGTGCCAAGGGTGCAGAGTTCATAGCTGATACTTTGAAATACAACAATACAATTTCTACTTTGGACCTACGAGCCAATGGGCTCAGTGACGAGGTTCATATTTCTAAGTGGCATTTTTGTATAACATTCTATTTTCAACGAGTCTATAACCAGTTGCTCATGCAGGGTGCTAAGTCCCTGGCTCGCAGCTTGAAGGTGGTCAATGAAGCACTTGTGTCACTTGATTTAGGATACAATGAAATTAGAGTACGTTCCCCTTCCCTTAAATACTTCCCATCTAAAAAGAACTTTTCCCATCTAAAAAGAACTTTCTTAATTCACGAAGTGATTTTTCCTGCACCTTTTTTATTTGATCTGCCAACAGGATGTAGGAGCTTTCTCAATTTCGCAAGCTCTGAAGGCTAATGAAGATGTGAGACTCACATCTTTGAATCTTGCTAGCAACTTTCTTACAAAGTTAGGCCAGGTATATCACCCTTTACTTATGAGTTATGATCGGATGTATTCAAGTTATGTTTTATATCTAATGGGTCAATATTAAAGGAAATGGGTTAAACAAATAGAAAGTCCTCCGAAGTGTATTCATAATGCATCACTTCCTAGATCATATATTTTAAAAATTACGTCATTACCAAAATAACAACTTTTGTTCTGCGACACATTGGTTGTATACAGAAAATTGAAGTTTTGTACAAATGTGTTCTGGGTTAAGTTAACCCGACTCTTACTAAACAAATTTTGACCCTTTACTAAGTTAACCCGACTCTTACTAAACAAATTTTGACCCTTTACTAAACCCAACGCATCTTTCATTTGCAAAATCTATTATTTTATTTGGTTCCCTGAACCTAAAGTAAGCTTATAAAATGGCGCAGAGTGCTCTAACGGATGCAAGAGACCACGTGTACGAGATGACCGAAAAAGAATTAAGTATCGGCTTTTAGACATTTTAATGACAGTAAAAATGTATACAGAGAAGTTGTTCGTTTAGTTCAGTCGACAGGTATTCAGTTTTCTTCTTATTTTGTGTTAATTTATATATGATGCGGGCCAGGCATCCCTTAACCGTAGGGATGTTTAGAAGTTTTGTTACAGAGATTGCAGTTAGTGTCCTTGTTGAGGAATTTTTTTTTACGACTCAGTCTTAACTGATAAACATTTGGGTTTGATCTTTATTTCGCTATTCTGCATTGTCGCACCCCCAAATTTACTGTGCAGCAGAAGTCGGGTCGGGGCGCTACTAATCAGAAATCATTACATGAGATTACATTGAACGATCACTATATGGCATCGTTTGAAAACAGTACGAAAATAGTACATTGATAACCAAGTGTTTAGAAGATCAGTGAGTTTGCGAATAATCCTAGAGATTCTAATACATAACTAATATTACAAAATAGTAATGCAAGGAAAATCTCTGTGATGTTTGTAAATCCTGCGACTCGAGCTAGTGTTCCCTGTAGGCCATCCTACTGTTGTTGTGAACCTGAGAATACATACTAAAATGGTCAACAATAATGTTTGTGAGTTCATAGGTTTAGATATCAAAGTATAATGTGAACCACGAGATTTAATTGTGTTGCACGCATGCAAAATAATGTATACTACTGCCATGAGCTCATAGTCCGAAGCTTAACCGATATGAGTTTGCCTCCTGCATATGCCTAATCCAGAACATCCGTATGAACAAATAATAATGCGTCCGTTTGACCTGTTAGCGCTACTAACCCGGACGGGGATGATCAATCCCAAATAGATCTATTCATTAATACTCGCGTTAAGATCCATACTAACCCGGACGGGGATGATGTGTAGAGGATTTTTGTGTGGATTAGAAAGTAAAACCACTCATGCAATCCGTATATGTGTGTTTCTGTACTCGTGTTCATGAAAACGGTGTATGTATTCTCACCCCAATAGTTAAAAACAGTAAAAGCGGGACTATGAGATTCACCTGAGTCTTGAAAGCGAGCGTTTAAATTAATAACCGTATATCCAAAGTGTAACCTTGTAGCGCCCTAAACGCATAAGGTTATGAGTAAATGAATGTCTCAAAAGATCATTCATGCTAGTTGTCCACTCAACTAGTTATGTCCAAATGTCTGGTTATCGTTTGTGTTTAGAAAACATGTACGGCCCGTTGGTGACGTTTTGTAATAATAATTCCTGAAGACATTATTATTATGTTGTGTTTCGTTGTATACTTATAAGAGTATATGTGTTGCGTGTTCGAGTAGTATCGTATATAAATATTCGTTGTTACGTGTGTTTGATGCCTTGTGAAAACATAGACTTGATTAAATTGTTTTAAGCGACACAGAGGGTTAGTGTCGCAGGTTACTGCGACACTTGCAATGGTTGCGACATTGGCTTAGTGTCGCAGGTGGCAAGTATTAAATTTTATTGCGACACTGAAGCTTGTGTCGCAGTTGAGAAAATCAATAAGTGTGCGACACTAAGGTTTGTGTCGCATGTTACGATTTCAAATAGATGTGCGACACAGGGGTTAGTGTCGCAACTTAATACTGTCAGTTATAAGTGTTGCGACACAAGGGTAGTGTCGCATGTTAGTACTGCTGGTTTTAAAAGTAACGACACAGGGTTAGTGTCGCACCCGATTTGGGCCTGGTGCGACACTAAGGGTCTGATGTGTTTTCGGGTTCAGAAACTTGGTCAAACGTGCTCGGTTTGACCCGAAACTTTTACATGACTCTTAAATATGTTTTTAGGACTTGTAAAAATTAGAGTTACGTTTTATGACTAACCCGAAAGTGTTGTTTTTAAATTTCGTGCCAAAACAGTCCATGAGTTAGTTTCTTCGAAATTTATATGTTTTTCGTGACTCGTTTTGAGTAGTTAAAGTGTCGAGATAAAATTCGATAAAAATATCAGCTGTTCCCCTATGTCTTAACTACTTAACATAATTTTTCCGTAATTTTTGGGTAAATCTAAGTATTTTTAATAATTCCATTTGTCCTCTGAGGTTCAATTTTCACCAATCTGGACACATGTTCAAAGATTGAATTACTGAGAAAAATCTACAAAACTTCAGAGAGTGTAATCATACTACTTTTAAAGCTAACAATATTTGTGAGATTTTGGCGAAAACCTCTTGTCGTGTGGAGTTGTGGAGTTCGAGTTATGGACCCGAGAAGTTGGCACAAAAATCTGTCACCCGAGACAGAAATGCGACATGTTTTTGTAAAATCGTTTTCGGGTATCAAACGATGTCGAAAAATTACGAAACCATTTGGATCTGAAAGCTAACACCTTAAACTTAATTTTTTTCTTTCGAATCGTCCATTTTCGTTAAGTTTTGAGTATGAAAAGTCCCCTTGAAGTCGGGCTACATTTATGCCCAGAAAGCTGTTTACATTTTGTGTCTTTAAAAACGTTTTTCGACTTTGTTTTTGGACATGATCTTGTTAGATGGACATTTTAACATGAATATAAGTGTGTTCCAAGTAAAATAAAAGGGAGATGAAGTTTCTTACAAAGAAGTTGATGAAAGCACGAAGAAATGGAGGTCGAGAACTCGTTTCCTTGCGTTTTCCTGCAAACCGAAAAGATGGTGTTATGGTGGTTTGTGATGATGTTGGGGCTGCCTTGGGGGCCTGGAAATCACAGCAAGGGAGGAAGAAGAGGGAGAGAAGTGAGAAAAGTGATTGTGTGTGAATTTGGTTGGGGTGTGAAATGAGAAATGGAGTGATGGAGGTATGGGGTGTCTTGGGCATGGCAGGGGATGGTGGCAGATTTGGTGGGCCCCCACATGGTGTGGGTTGCCTAAATATTGTCCCCAAGTTTACGTGACGTGCGGTACTCGTTTACCCGTTTGTTTCGTCATTCGTTTAAACATTAAACGTTTATTAATTATGTTTTTTGTTAACGATTTATTCGCGTAAGTTTTGATTGAAGTTCTATTTAAAATACTTCATTTTAAGTTATTGAAATATAAATCGAGTTTTGTTCGGTTGTCAGGCGCGATTCGCGCGTTTTCGTCACGTAAGGTGCGTTTTATACGAAATTTATAACGTTTGCTATATTATCGAAATAATATAAGTTAAATAACGATTATTAAATATAATTATGTTATTTAAGAAAATGTTTTTCACCAACGTCCGTATTATTGTGTCGGATTTCATCCGATCGAATTCGCGTAATTAAAATTAATTACGTACGTGTGTATATATAACAATATACAAAGTGTTACTGTACTTAGTCCTATTTCACACTAAATACCAGTAATAATGATCTATGATTAAACATAAATGACGGCCTAATTTGCCGGATGTCATATGCATCGCTGCACTTATTTTAAAACTATGAATCTTTAAGTTAAATAGTATTATTGCAGTTGCAAAGTTGAGGAGCATTGGTATTTATGCTTAGTATTATTGCAGTTGCAAAGTTGAGGAGCATTGGTATTTATGCTTGTGTCATAAGATTCTGATGTTTATTATTGGAACTCAAGTGCAAAATTCAAATCTGCTCGCTGATCAATTGACTGAAATGTTGCCCATTTCGAGTTCTGTTTATATATTTTTTTTTTGCAAAGCGAAATTCATATTGTAAAAATCAACCCCAGATATGGGCAAGTCAAGTTTACAACACTGATGTTTGAGGCCTCTAAGATGGAGACGATAAACATTCCAATAGATGATATTCAAGGTCGTTGATCCTCAATACCACCCAGCAAAATAAACCTGATGCTAAAACCTGCTTGTGTTCTATTAAAATCGCCCATGTTTTTGCTTCCCCATTTTCCCTGGTTTGCAATTTATTTATTTTTGGCCAAATATGGATAAGAAACATAGGTTGCGTTTGGTTCGCAGAATTCAACGGAACTCAATGGAATTGGAATCTCAATTCCATTCCACAAAGGTGTTTGGTTCACGAATGAATTGATTTAGAAGTTATCAAATTCTTTCGCTCAAATGAATTTACATTCCGTGGAATTCTCATTTCATTGATGAATTTCAATTCCATCAAAAAAGCATTATGCGAATCAAACGCAGCTTTATTGTCTTTGTGAAACCTTGAAACCAAGGAAATAGGTCTTCATGCCAAATTGGCACTATACTGGTTTGGTGGTAGAGATGCACAGAAAAACCGGGTTCAAAACCCAACTCGAAAAAACCCAAAAAACCGACCCGGTCAAACTCGGGTTTGACCCAACCCGGTTCGGGTTTTCTAGTACCCGGCGGGTACAACCCGGTTCCCCTTGTGACTGTTAAAACCCGGGTCCAACCCGGTTTCAAAAACCAGTTTAAAAACCGGTTTTTTTAACGTTATATAGCCGTTTTTTTTTGTACATTTGACCTTTTTTCACTATTTTTTTTACCATTTTGCTATCTCAAGTTTACTATATATACAAACCTTGAGTTTAGGTTCAATCACAACATTCAAACACTCATACAAACTTAAGACGTTCTCAAAACGCATACAAAATTCTCATTTGTCAAATGGCAAATCAATCTTCTTCCTCTTCCTTCGGTGTTGGTTCTTCAAGTTCACCGACGATTGTTCGAAAATTGGTTAACAAAAGAAATCCGGAGGTGTGGAATTTATACGACAAAGTGTTGTTGTCGGATGGTACGACTAAGGCACATTGTAAACGATGTGAGAAATTCTTAAAAGCCGACTCCAACACAACGTTGAAATATCATAAAGAAAAGTATTGTGGGGGACTCAAAACTAATCCGGAAGCAAGTGGTCAAGCTTCTATGTCACGAGATGGAGCTATATTTGCATACGAAGCGGAACGGTGTCGAGAAGCTTTTGCGGGTTTTGTGATTCAAGAAGCTTTGCCGTTCAACCTTCGACAACCCTCAGACTTACTAGGGTGATTCAAAAAACTCTTCAACCTCGATATAATCATGTAAGTCGTATTACTCTTAAATGTGATGCCCTTAAATTGTGGAAAGAAGCTAAAAACAACTAATAATCGGTTTTGAAAACTTAAATACAAATGTATCATTAACAACCGATGTTTGGTCGGCTCCTCATGGTTTGCCCGGTTCGTACCTTTGTGTTACCGCACATTGGGTTGATCCCGTAACTTGGCAAATGATGAAACGTACCATTGCTTTTGAAGACTTTGAGTATCCTCACACGGGTCAAAACTTATTTTACATGTTGCGATATGTAATTAAAACATTAAATTACAAGAAAAGGTTTTTTCAATCTCGTTTGATAACGCGAGTAATAATACACTCGTCATTTCAAAATTAATACTAAAATACGGACCACCTTTGAAGGGCATCTTTTATCACAGTCGATGTGTTGCGCACATCATTAACTTGATTGTGCAAGCGGGACTAGCGGTTGAAGAAACAGACGCCGTAAAATTGGCGTATAAAACTATGTTACAAGAAATATTTCAAAGGGGTAAACTTAGATACAAAGCTTATATGAGATTGTGTAAGAAAACGGATTCCATTTTTTTAACCCCTAATTGGGACATGCCCGTTAGATGCAATTCGACCTACCATATGTTTGTATGTGGTTTACGCAACGTGACTGTTTACAAGTTTTTCATGATCAACTTGTTTACAAAGATCTTGCAACACCATTTCCCATAGAATTTTGGGAGGTTATTAAAAAGTTAACCAAATTTCTCAAAGTTTTCAAAACCGCGACTACTTTATTATCGGGAGTTTATTATCCCACTAGTTATTTGGTACTTAATCAAATTTGGTTGATGACTTCAAAATTAAACGAACACGAATATGAAGGTGCTTTATTAGAAAAGATGGTGGCTCCCATGAAAGAAAAACTAAAAAAATATTTTCAAGAAATGCCACCGGTAATTACTTGTTGCGCCGCATTGAACCCGTGTTTGAACATTTCCGGGGTGGAAATGCTTATCGATAACATTTGTCACAATTTGGATTTGAATGAAGAGAACTCAATGTTTTCCGATAATACAAAAACGTATTTTAAGAGTTGTTTACAAGATTTATTTGGCGTATATTTTCAAAAATATTGTTCAACAATAAATGTGCCGGCTAGTTCGGTTTTCAAAACATTTAGTTCATCTTCTTCCAACAATGCAATGCTTAACTTATATAATAGTTTAAGACAAGAAAACCATAAACGGGCAAGGGGTGAAGGTAACCAAACCACTAGCGAATATGGGAGATATACCGAAACGGATTTTTTGTCCACTATTCTACCCAATGAGTTCGAACAATTTGATATTTTGGCTTGGTGGAAAGAGAGGGAATCTCAATTTCCCGTTCTAACCATCATGGCCCAAGATTTACTAACCGTCAAGCTTCTACGCTAGCTTCGGAATCCGCATTTTCTCTTAGTGGCAGGGTATTTTCTATACGAAGAACAAGACTCACACCTGCCTCCTTAGAGATGTGTATTTGCTTGAAGGATCACTTAGACGCCGCTGAACGAATACAAAATGTTTCAAGTCATGAAGGTGAACTGGAATACGAAGGAGATATACATAATGTCGAGGTGGAAGAGGGTATGGTAATATCACTTTCCGACGAAGAAATTGCTCTCAATCAAGCTTCGCGCGAGGCTACCTCCGAAGAAGATTTCGACTTTTGAAGAATTGAAGATTAATATAAGTTGAAGATTATGAAGACTTATGAAGATTATAAAGACTTATATTCAAGAAGATTATGAAGAATTTTTGGATTCAATAATATTTTTAAGAAGACTTAGAAGACCTTTGTTTAAGTTATTGTTCAATTATGTTTCCATTACTAATGTTTTATAAATTCAGTGGAAAAAATTTGGCCCAAACGTTGTTTTTCCCTAAAACGCTTAACGCTCGAACCACTTTGAATTATATAGACTTTTTGGATTCAATAATATTTTTAAGAAGATTTAAAAGCCTTTTGGTTAAGTTATTGATCAATTATGTTTCCATTACTAATGTTTTATGAATTCAATGAAAAAAATTTGGCTCAAACGTTGTTTTACCCTAAAACGCTTAACGCTCGAACCACTTTGAATTATATAGACTTTTTGGATTCAATAATATTTTTAAGAAAATTTAGAAGCCTTTTGGTTAAGTTATTGATCAATTATGTTTCCATTACTAATGTACTACCATTCTATTGAAAAAAAATCGAAAAATACGTTGTTTTTCCCTAAAACGCTCAACGCTCGGAAAAATGCAATTTTATAAAAAAAAACGGGTTGGAACCAGGTTTTCAACCCGAACCGGTTTCAAACTGGTTCCAACCGGTTTGTATCGGGTTGGGTTTTTTCCCCTTAAAATCGGGTCGGGTTCGGGTAGGGTTGGGTCAAAAACCGGTTTGGATTCTTTGACTAAAACCTGGTTCGGATTTTCCGGTCGGGTCGGGGCCAACCCTTAAAATTGGGTCGGGTTCGGGTTAAGGTTGGGTCCAAACCCGGTTTGGATTCGTTGACTAAAACCCGGTTCGGATTTTCGGGTCGGGTCGGGTCGGGGCCAACCCGGATTTTGTTCACCCCTATTTGGTGGTAAGATTAAAAATGAATGGATACACATATGGTAAGAAGATAAAAAAGAAAAAAAAAAGGTAGACATGAACAAGAAGGAAGTATTTTTCCTATCCAATTTTCATTGATAACCCTATCAATCAAATATACTCTAGCATTTCAATTCCATTAAAAACTCCGTTAATGTTCCTCAAAAAGAAATGCAAAAAAGTTACTGTTTTAATTGGTTAATTAGGGAACTCCGTTATAACCCTATCTATCAAATTACTCTTAATGTAGGATATGCAATTGCGATTGATCAAGTCTTTTTGCACTTGAAATGATCAAAACGTCAAAAAAACTTGATCAATCAAAAACAGTCACTTGGATGATCGACAAAACTTGATCAATCAAAAACAGTCACTTGGATGATCGACGATCGTTGAAAACTTCCGATGATCCAATAACTTAATTGATCAAAGTGCGATACTCTAGTTGATCAAATTGCATACAATGGGAATGCTCCATATTAGTCTCTAATAGAAATGATATACATACAAAAATAGCAAACCACAAGGATCATACCAAATTTATTCTTCAAATTACTATTTATTTTTGTCCAAAAAAAATTGTTTACTTCAAAAAATAACTACAGACAGTCATTAGATTTACATATCTGTTCTTATTTATTGCTCTCAATAACTTATTTTCTAAATAATTTTTTGTCAAACTTAGTTATGAGCAAAATCGATATTTACGCTATCATATTTTAAATTAAAAATTTGTTGGCTGAGAAGATATTTGGTACAGAGGGAGTAAATGAATTACAGTTACTGATTACTATAGCATATTAATTAATGAATTAGATAGATAGACATGATCATCTCATCATTATAAAAAGTAGAAATAAAATCTGAACATAGCCATTACATATTTGTTGGCAGAGAAAACAGCTGGCAAGCAAGGCAAAAGAAGGCTAGTGGGCTGATCCATTTTTGAAGCCCAGTATCCCTGTTTGGCATATATATATATATATATATATATATATATATATATATATATATATAGGGATCAAGACGGAAAACAATTTTTTTTTAAAGTAGAAAAGCTAACTATTCATTCTCGATAAGTGATAATTAAACGTAAAAAAATATATTTTCTACAGAAATATAAATATAAATAAAAACCGATGTTATACCTACTAATATTCATAGATAAACTACTCTTTATAACTTATAATTGATTAATATTAAGAGAATTTTCTAACATTCATCATTAATGAATGTTAACCGAAGTAGATATTATCAGTCTCTTTAAAATATTATTCGTTAACATTCTTTCACGAATAACGATAATCAAAACGTATAAAAACATATTTTTACCAATAAATATTAATCAAAACCGCTATCATAACTAACGATATAATATTCATCAATAAACTATTTTTTATAACCTATAATATCATATGATGAATATTAAGGGAATTTGCTAACATTATGATGAATGTGTAACTTCCCTACTTATCCAGAAAATATTGTTTCCCGCTGGATACGGATAATATATATATATATATATATATATATATATATATATGTATATATATATATATGAGAACAAATACCTTGATCCTCAACTTTCATGCAAAAAATGTCTTCTACTACAAACTTTCTGTTGCCGATTCTACTTTCCATCTTTCTCCTTTTTCTTTCTCAGGTTAAGTATTTTCATATTATTTTACATAGTTACATTTGGTATGGCATGTACACCATAAGTTTGGCTTGTAAAACACAGTATACACTTATAATTCATAAATAATTTTGGCTTGTAATTTATTATTCATTTATTTTAATTTTTGTACTTGAATTAGTGTAATATTTGAAATATTTGTTCTTGGTCACTTAAACTTTGATCATGGGCTTTCAGGTATCTTCTACATCATCATCCGATGTTCAAATTGAGGCCCAAGCCCATCAACCCCAGGTTTCTTACTTGTTCATGTTCTCATACTTCATCAGTTCATCATCACAAATATACAAGGATAATTTTTATATTTATTTCTTTTCTTTTTTTAATTAAAAAAACTAGAATTAACTTCGTATTTTGATCTTCTTATTATCATTAGGACAACATGATTACATATATGTTTAATGTTTATATTGAATGGGATCTAATATAGTAATATGGACTTAAAAGAGAAAAAATACATGTGAAAAAATGAATAATTTAAAAAAAAAAATAATAGTGACATCGCTAAAAGCTGTCACTAAAGCGTCAAGACAAATCATAACAAACTCAATGCCTTTAAATATTGAATATGTACAATCATTTTCGAACATTTTAATGCCATAGCTGAATAACAATGGGAGTATGTGGTTTTTGTAGGTGGTGAAAGGGCCAAACCGGAGGTTTTTGGCGTTTGTAGGTACTATTGTGCATGTCCAACACACTTTCTAATATATTTGGGATGCATTTTGTAAGAGAATAATTTTTGAGGGTATTTTATGTAAAATATGCAGACTGTGGGAGCCTATGTACAGCAAGGTGTGGGAAGCATTCAAGGCCAAACGTGTGTACAAGAGCATGTGGCACGTGCTGCCAAAGATGCAAATGTGTGCCACCTGGCACACATGGCAACAGAGAAATGTGTGGGAGATGTTACACTGATATGCTGACTCATGGAAATAAGCCTAAATGCCCCTAGAAATGTGCATGTGTCAACTTTGTTTTGAAACTTAGAATATGTGAAGGCTGGCAGCGTTGTAATATCTACAACTTTAGTTGTATGTAAAAGATGTAACTCGAAAAAATATTATAGTAGAATAATAAGTTGTTGGTATTTGATAATAATTTAAAGTAACTTTTAGATCACTCTACCGTGACACAAACTGGCACATCAGTTTGTGACACATTAGCGTCACGTGAGTATTTTTTAAAAGTGACGTGAGTATTTTTTTAAAAGTGACAACACTGTTACAGTAACTCATCATTCAGTTTTTTCGGACATTACATTTACCAATATACCTTTAATTCTATACACTAAAAAAACAAGTGAAATTTTTTAATGCAAAATGCTCCGGTCGCACTCCTTCTGTTAGTTGAACATCCGTCACTTTGTAAAGTGAGAGACAGTTGGCACCCTCTTATAATCAAAACTTTCCATCTATCCAAGTGATGGAAGATCGTAAGGGCGGAGTCTGAGAATTGAGGGCTCTCAAATCACTATGTTTTTTGTTTGTTGCATGGTAAAATTTTGATTAAACTAAAAAACATGTTAGCCTTTTGAACTAAGTTGAGTATGATTTATTGAAGCCCAACAAGAAACATGGCTATGAATTATTGTGTAAAAGTTATTTTATGTTAAAAAAGGACTTTGGTGCACTTTTTTGTAGGTGGTTCTTGGATCCCAAAGTCCCAAATCCAATGAATATGTTGGGCCTATTCATTCTGGCCCACAAAATGACCTATGGATCATTTCATGATCTCCTAACTTATTATTGATTGTTTCATCATTTTCGCCTGATGTAAACAGTTAGCACTCATTTCGTTCTTTATCATTTGTGCCACCATCTTTTATACATACTTTTATTGATTCTAGTGTTAGTAGTCAAGGATTCTGAATTTTGACTCCATTTCGAATGGTATATTACCGTATCTATCGCTTTACCATTTTGGTTCTAGATACAATATCTGATAACAACGTTCAAGATACAATATTTGATAAAAACTATCCAGCGATTAGTGGCATCTCGACAAATGTGAAATGTGTCACTCGTCTATGTCATTTACTTCAAGTCACTTGGATCATACTGAGTGATACCGTTCTCAACAAAATCATGGTTCCAAAACGCTGTTGGACAACGTTCCCCACACCTGATATGTGGTTTGGATAGTGTTCTCGAACACTGTCCGACCCGGAACGCCGTTTAAGTAGTTTTTCATCAAAGGTTAATATTGATTCAAAAAGAAAAAAATTCTTTCGAAAACACTAAAACACAATGTCCTCCGTATTAACCCTCAAATATCACTTTTCTTCTTATTTCCTCACCTGCTGCCGCTGTTGTATTTGGTTGGATAAAGTTGCTTCTTCTATTTTTATTAAACATATTCATATTCATTCTCCATGAAATAAGAGTGGTGTGACTTGTGGGAGACTCGGAGTTGAAGATTATTTATAGCTAACATATGTAAAAAGGGGTTTTAATTAAAGCGTTTACATATGTAAAATTTAAATTAATATGTATGTAGTTATATAGTCATCATATATATAATATAATTTAAATTTATATAATTATAATATATTTCAATTATATATAACATTAAATGTCTTCTTTGGTTATTTTTGCCCATTCAGCCATCAAATAATCTAATATGTAAAAAACTCATTAAACAAATTATTTGATTATTGCGATATTCAATCGCTAATTAATTTCAAACACTACATTCACAAAGCACGTTTTATAATTGTCGATTATTTTATTCCGATTATTCAAAACGCATAATTTATCATATATCACGTTTTGTAATTGTCGATTATCTTATTCCGATTATTCAAAACGCATAATTTATTTTCGAAAAGGCAATCTCAAACACCCCCTTGAAATATACGGGGCTATCAATAATTTTTTTATATATATATAATATATATGTGACAGATCATAATAAGCTTAGCTAATTGATAAACCCCGATAAAACCCCAACCCTATTTTCCCATTTTTTGTACCTTAAAAATTTATTTTATTTTAGCGAATATAAAAGGAGAGTCTCTGGTTATTGGATAATATACGCAGACAGAGATGGCCTCTGCTTCTTCTATGATAATCTCTTCAACAATTCCATTCTCATTTTCATCGTCTTTAAATTATGTTTCAATTCCCATTTTCCGTTTCCAAAATAACACTTCTTATAAACGATTCAGTCTCTATAAAAGCTCGTTTAGGTTCTCCATAAACCCTTTAGGAAGAAATCCTAAAACCCTAATTGTTAAAGCTGCTGAATACAAATTTCCAGACCCAATTCCAGAATTCGCTGAAGCTGTAAGCATACCATCATCAATTTTTACTATTTTTTTTGTTTTGTTTTTATGTTATGTTTCTTTGTTTTTGGAGTTTTAAGGTATGCCTTCTATGTGTTTGTTAAAATGTCTCTGTGAATTTGGATGGTTTAGGAGACTGAGAAATTTAGGGATCATCTCATCGAGAAATTATCGAAAAAAGATGTATTCGAAGAGTCTATTGATGAAGTGGTTGATATCTGTACTGAGGTATTCTTGACCCCCCTGGCCCCTGTTTCCCTTTATACATACACATACATAAAAAGTTGTATTTTAAGTGTTTATTTTCTTGATTTTTGCATCTATATTGATGTCCTTGCTTCTAATTTCACGAACGTCTTAAATTTGAGTTGGCTTTATGACAAAATGTTGTGAATAGATCTTTGCAAAGTTCATGAATGAGGAATATGGTGGCCCGGGGACGCTTATGGTTGATCCATTTTGGGAGATGGCTGATACTATAAACGAGAGCGAATTACCTGGAGGGCCACAAGCTGCTCGTGCTGCAGTTAAATGGGCACAAGATCACGTTGATAACGACTGGAAAGAATGGAATGGTGATTAGTTTAATCAATAGTCATACACCAACAATTGTAATCTTTGAGTGCATTGGATTAGCTGCTCATTTCTAGTATCGAAAGATGACTTAGATTAATCTTCTAGAGGCATCAAATGGCTACAAGAAAATGTATAATAGACTATTGTTGTCATGGTAGATTACTGTTATGTTAGATGTCACGCAACATGTATTTTGCATAATGGATCAAGTTTTGTTGCTGTCCGTTTTTATTCCATCATTTTCAATCTCCCCTTTATCATTATAACTAAAGGAGGAGACTCCAAGCTTATTAGGCGGTCTATGGCAGCTTACAAATAAGCTAAATCTTATGTAGCACATCATGGTTTAATCTCATGTTTAATGTGCATGTTGCAACACCCTCCTCCTCTTGTTATGATATAAAATATTCTTTTCTTTCGGAAGCGTGGGTCAAAACATATATTACATTAATAACATTTACAAAAGGTACATATATATTTTTTAAAACATCGTACATAACCAGGTGTTACATAATTTCACTTTCATTTAAGTTATCAAAAACATATCAGAGTTGTCAGCTGGTCAAACATTCTTTTCAAACATAATCTTCCTGCCCGCCCATATCAATCATGACCTGCAGGGATTAAGGTGGGGGATTAGCACAAAGCTAAGTGAATGAATATGAAACTAACAGTTCAACTTAGCATAACAATCTGTTTACATCAATTAATCGTAAACACATATCGTCAAAGAGGATCGGTGGTTTTGAGGAACCCTACTGCCGCGGTGGCCCTCAAAGAACGCTTACCACAATCTGTATTGGCCTATACAGAATATACCGATAACTTGATATTACCATTTCACGACACAGGTTTTAATACAACACATGTACAAACCTGTATCTGTAATCCTGTAATAACCAAGTCCAACAATCTGTTGACCTCTTTAATAACAACCAATGGCTGAAGGCCACATTGCACGTAGATTCATAATCAGCAAATCAGACTAAACAGTCTATCAATTATATCTACGTTTACTTGTTGCAACCAAACCGTTACAACCAAATCAAACTTGTGAGTTCCAGATCCACTCACCTGTCAGTCTCAGTCCAACAACTCAGAAGTCTAATGTTACTGAGTCTTCTGCTGATCTGAGAATACAACAAATAATGAGTTAGTAACTCATTCCATAATCATATAACATATTTAAGCGAACAAGCAAATCTCTGAAGTCTAAGAAACAAAAGTTAAATCCGAAGTGAAACCAGAAAATCCCGAAACGAGGTTTAAAACTGGAAAATGCCATTTTCGACCCCAAGATGACCCCGAAAGGCCAAAAACTGCCTAGGCTCTTAGAATAGAGCCTTGATTATTGGGTCGTTTTTGAGTGACCATGCGAATTTCTACCCAATCTGAGTTAGTAAAATTTGTCACTTAGTCGCTACCCTGAAAACAGCAATTTCAAAATTTGCAAAACAAAATTTTAAAAATCTCAGTTCGCAGCAATGTTCAGTTCGCAGGGATCTCGGTTCGCTTCGCAGCAAACTCAGTTCGCAGCCCAACTCGGTTCGCAGGGCAAGAACTCAGTTCGCAATAACTCAGTTCGCAGGACAACTCAGTTCGCTTCGCAGTCAAGCACTGCGAACTGAGTTCATCTTCAACCTGCGAAGTTCGCTACTGCAACCCGAAATTCCCGAGCTTTCTTCTTCCAATACTCACAAATTCGACTTCCTATCATTCTAACAAGCTTTATAACAACTTATATACATCAAATATCATCATATAACATCTTTCAAGCTTCAATTTCACAATCAATTCATGAATTGGCTAATTTCATAAAAAAATGTTATAAACACTAAAATACTTAGGAAACAAGATGATGATGATGAAATTCGATTTTAACTCAAGATGATGATGCTACTGATGATTTAATACTTCAGAAAGTTTCTTCAAGTTTTGAAATTTTCAATTCGCAGGGCATGAATATTTGAGAACGTATATGTGTAGAAGTTTTGAGAACCTACATGTATGTATATATATTAATCTAACCCAATACCATTACAATTTTAGTTCTCTTCTTAATCTATTGTCTGGAACCTAAAACCATTTTGCGAAAACCAACTATTTTATTTTACCGTCAACTAGATTAATTTAAAACAATGAATTATGTATTAGTCACAATAATTCATTTATCCTTTTGACTAATATTATCAAATAACATAATAATATTAAATATTCCTAACACGTTGAATAATAAATTTAAAGTTAGGAAATTACCCATATATTACTAGGCCCTTAGGGTGGATGTTACACATGTCATATCATTCGATTGTCAAACCTGGTCACAAGCGGGTTTACAGTTCATATCCAATGAAAATTTTGGAAACGTAAGGAGGTTTTCCTTTTAATCCGCTGTCACCGGGAAAGTTGTCAAATTTTGAATGCCAATTAATTGAGCTGTTGCTGACTTGCTGTCTATAAGGAAAATGTGTTTACTGTCCTTTCGGTCTTTGTTTGATATTTATCCATCAGCCGCCTTCTCTGTCTCGTAACTTTTCTGATTTGGTACATCTAAGTTAACCCTTTGTTGTGCTTTTCTTATTAATTTTTTCATGATAGTTATGTTTGTGGCCCATCTTCTCATCCTTGAAAGTTTCTTATAGGCACACATGGTGTGCGATATAATGTCAGGGAACAATTTGATCTCTTTCGTTACACTAACACATCAGCGTATGGAACAAGTATCATATGCAATAATACAAGAAGGAAAAAATTGATAGGTAACATTCTATAATGTTTCTCTATTTGGATGATAATGACTGAAACATAATTACAGTTGATTGTGAAATTAAGCACTATGTGAAATTAAGCACTATGTTCACCATATGATGTGTCCACCAAAATTTTGAAGCTCTGTTGGGGCCTGGGGGTGACAATTATGGTTTCCTATACCCACATTGTATCACACTATGGATTCAGGTCAAAGAACGATATCTAGAGGCGAAAAGGATGATAAGGATGTAGTTTTGATCATCTGTCATAAACTTGCAAGATTACTGATGGTGCCTTTATTGCAAGTTTAAAAATTTGGTGAGCTTTATTGCTTTTAAGAATGATGTGTTTGATAAACTCAGGAATGACCTTATTAATCTGTAAGTAAATTTTACAAGTTCATGTTACTTTCGTGATTATGGATGTACCAGAGTTGCTTTTTGCCTTTTTGTCGATTGTTTATTGTCAGGTTCGCGATTTTCCATGATGAAACTCTCAATTAAAGATGAACAAAACCGGTTTTTGGGCCAAACCGGTTCGGGTTGGAAAACCGAACCGGTTTTTGGTCAATGGTCAAGAACCGGTTTTTCCAAAAACCGGGTTGGAACCGAACCGGTTTGGGGGGAGAAAAAACCCTAACCGGTTGTAACCGGTTTGGAACCGGTTCGGGTTCAAAAACCGGTTTCAAACAGGTTTTCCTATAAAATTCGGTTTTTTTTCGAGCGTTGAGCGTTTTAGGGAAAATCAACGTATTCTTCAAATTTTTTCCGATAGAATGCTAGTACATTAGGTATGGAAACATAACTTAACAATAACTTAAAACAAAGTCTTCTAAATCTTCATAAAAATATTATTGAAACCAATAATTCTATATAATTCAATCTTATTCGAGCGTTAAGCGTTTTAGGGAAAACCAACGTATTCTTCAAATTTTTTCCGATAGAATGCTAGTACATTATGAATGGAAACATTACCAAACAATAACTTAAAAGAAAGTCTTCTAAATCTTCATAAAAATATTATTGAAACCAATAATTCTATATAATTCAATCTTATTCGAGCGTTGAGCGTTTTAGGGAAAACCAACGTATTCTTCAAATTTTTTCCGATAGAATGCTAGTACATTATGAATGGAAACATAACCAAACAATAACTTAAAAGAAAGTCTTCTAAATCTTCATAAAAATATTATTGAAACCAATAATTCTATATAATTCAATCTTATTCGAGCGTTGAGCGTTTTAGGGAAAACCAACGTATTCTTCAAATTTTTTCCGATAGAATGCTAGTACATTATGAATGGAAACATAACTAAACAATAACTTAAAAAAAAGTCTTCTAAATCTTCATAAAAATATTATCGAAACCAATAATTCTATATAATTCTTCAAAAATCTTCAACTTTTATTAATCTTTAATTCTTCTAACATCTTCAACTTGGGTAGTCTTCAAAAGTCGAAATCTTCTTCGGAGGAAGCCTCTCGCGAAGCTTGATCGAGAGCAATTTCTTCATCGGAAAGTGATATTGCCATACCGCTTCCACCTCGATATCGTGTATATCTCCTTCGTATTCTAATTCACCTTCTAGACTTGAAACGTTTTGTATACGTTCCGCGGCGTCTAAGTGATCCTTCAAGCATATACACATCTCTAATGAGGCCGGTGTGAGTCTTGTTCTTCGTATAGATAGTACCCTGCCACTAAGAGGAAAGGCGGATTCCGAAGCTACCGTAGAAGCTTGGACGGTTAGTAAATCTCGGGCCATGATGGTTAGGATGGGAAATTGAGATTCCCTCCCTTTCCACCAAGCCAAAATGTCAAAATGTGCGAATTCTTCGGGTCCCATTGAGGCTAAAAAATCCGTTCCGGTATATCTCCCAAATTCGCTAGTGGCCCTTTGGTCACCATCACCCCTTGCCCGTTTATGGTTTTCTTATCTTAAACTACAATATAAATTAATCATTGGATCTCGGGAAGAAGATGATGAAGCAAACATTGTGGAAGCCGAACTAGAAGAAACCATTGTTGTTGAACTATATTTTTGAAAATAATGACCAAATAAATCTTTAAAAGATTTGTTAAAATAGTCTTTTGTATATTGTGAAAAAAATGGATCCTCATCATTCAAATCCAAATCGTTACAAATGTTATCGATAAGTAATTCCACCCCGGAAATGTTCAAACATGGGTTTAACGCGGCGGCACAACTAATTACCGGTGGCATTTCTTTAAAATATTTTCTTAGTTTTGCTTTCATGGGAGCCACCATTATTGCATATACATTACCACAAAATTCGTATTCGCTTAGTTTTGAACTCATTAAAAATATTTGATTAAGTACCAAATGACTTGTGGGATAATAAACACCCAATAATAAAGTAGTTGCGGTTTTAAAAACTTTGAGCAATTCGGTTATCTTTTGAATAACCTCCCAATAGTCGGAGGAAAATGATGTTGCAAGACCTTTTTGAACAAGTTGATCATGAAAAACGTATAAAGTGTCGTGTTGCCGTAAACCACACATAAACATGTTGTAAGTCGAATTCCATCTTACGGGCATATCCCAATTAGGGGTTAAAAAGATGGAATCCGTTTCCTTACATAATCTCATATAATGTTTGTATCTAGCCTTACCCGAACAAAATATATCTTGTAACATAATTTTATACGCGTTTTTTACTACGCTTATTTCTTGAACCGCTAGTCCGTCTTGCACAACCAAGTTCATGATGTGTGCAACACATCTACTATGGTAGAAAATGCCTGTCAAAGGTGGTTCGTATTTTAGTATTAACCTTTGAACGGCGTTTGTATTATTAGTCGCGTTATCAAACGAGATTGAAAAAACCTTTTGTTCTATTTTAAACATTTTCATTATATCTCGTAACATGTAAAATAAGTTTTTACCCGTTTGAGGATAGTCAAAGTTTTCAAAAGCAATGGTACGTTTCATCATTTGCCAAGTTGCGGGTTCAACCCAATGTGCGGTAACACAAAGGTACGAACCGGGCAAACCATGAAGAGCCGACCAAACATCGGTTGTTAATGATACACTTGTATTTAAGTTTTCAAAACCAATTATTAGTTGACTTTTAGCATTTTTCCACAATTTAAGAGCATCACGTCTAAGAGTAAGACGACTTACATGATTATATCGCGGTTGAAGAGTATTTTGAATGACCCTAGTAAGCCGAGGGTTGTCGAAGTGGTTGAACGGCAAAGCTTCTTGAATCACAAAGCCGGCAAATGCTTCTCGACACCGCTCTGCTTCGTATGAAAAAATACCCCCGTCCCGTGACATTGTTGCTTGACTCGACTCGGGATTACTTTTGACTCCATCACAATACTTTGTAGCATGTGATTTCAAAGTAGAGTTGGAGTCGGCTTTCAAAAATTTCCCGCAACGTTTACAAAATGCCTTAGTGGAACCATCCGACAATAACACTTTGTCGTAATTACACCAAATCTCGGGATTGAACAATAGTTGGTGCATTTGAAGAACCAACACCGGCGGAAGTTGAAGAAGATTGAGTGGCCATTTTGATAGCGTTTAGAGAGCGTTTTGAGAGAAGTAGAGAATTTTTTGAGAGTTTCGTACGTAAATCGTAAGCGTTTTGAGTGTTTAAAGACTAGAATTAGCAAGATTGAATGTTGTGACTAAACCAAACCCAAGGTATCTATTTATACTAGTTTTAGGATGGCAAAATGGTAAAAAAAAAACAAGAAAAAACGGTCACAAAACGGCTATAAAACGTTAAAATCGCAACAGCTCTAAAAACCGGCTCCAAACCGGTTTTCCAAACCGGTTCGGGTAAAACCGGTTACAAACCGGTTCGCCAACGGATATATCCCAAACCGGTTCCCAAACCGCCGGTTTTTACAAAAACCGAACCGGTTTTGGTCAAAACCGGTTTTGGGTTCCGGTTTTTTTTCCGGTTTCGGGTCGGGACCCGGTTTTTTTGGTCATCTTTACTCTCAATTGGTCTATATTTCAGAATTTTAAGGATACTTGGACTGGAAAGTCAGCAGACTCTTCTTCTTTGAACTCTTATCTGCTGTATTTTATAAGAAATCAAAGACAGTCTCGAAACTCTGCCACTTGGTTTTATAAGATTGCTGAAAATGGCTTATTCTTTAACATAAAATTTTCCCTTCATTAGCACGTATGTTTGTCACGGGTTTAAGCATGCATTTTTATCATTTCAGGAAATCATGTTACCGAATTACGAAAATATCACATGCTACTTATAGTTTCTTTTACTTGAGTTAAGCAAACAACATATGACTACCATCTTCGGAAATTGATCAAGCATACAAATACTTGAGTGCAATTAATAGTGTGGTTATGGGAGATCAAGCTTTTACACTCCAATAAATGTGCAAACCCGGTTCGATATAAACTCAATCGAGGGTGGTAAAGAGCAAAATCTTGAGAGAGATTTCTTAGTAGAAAATCTGATTGTATGTATGTTGTTTTTAAGATGGAATGATCCTGGTATTTATATAGGAAACCTAGCTTCTAGAAGGTTTCCTATGAGGAAGCATACCTTACTGTGGGCCCGGACGTTCGTGCGTTGACCTGACAGGCCCATGCCTTTAGTTTGAACACCACGCAAGCATGGCCCAAGGTCATGCTTAATAAATGCGAATGTCAGGCCCCATACTAGGTAATGATGAAAGTAACGCTTCTCATACTACTCATGATTCTGTCCAATCATGGGATGGCGGAAATCCGAGTTGGAAAATGCAAAACCGCCAACCCTGGTGAAGACAGGATGTGGCTAACTTGGCTTAGTACGAATTCAAGTTTTTACCGTGATCCGAGTTCGAGTTCGGATCTGGCATTACACATGTCATTAAGTCCCCCCAGTTCGGTAACGTATGCTAAGGGGATGCGTTGCCGAATTCGAAAAAAGAAGAAATTCGAAAGTCGATGCCATCATTACTTTTTCTTTGAGATGACATGTGAAACGGCGTGTAATAAATGCGCACGAGGGGTGCATTAAATGCTCGTCAGTAAAAGTGAACGGTCATTCATGCAAGGTGTCAACTAGCAGTGTTTTTCGATGGGCTTTGGCGACGTGTCGCGTTGCGATTGGAGCCCATACGGCCCAGCCCATGGAATTTTGGCTATAAATACCCTTCAACCACCCCGCATTTAGTTTTTTACACGCATTTACTACGAGCAACTCCGACCAGAAGCACTATTCATCTCGGCGATATCAGTTTCCGTTTCCAAGCTCCCACTTCGAAAATCAAGGTCAGTTAGCCCCCAAACCCACTTTTCTTTCAAATATTATTGATGGCGGGGCGCGATAGGCGAGCTTTGGCTTCGGTTTCTGAGACCGCGAGTTGGATAACGGATGACGTTATCAACCAAATTAGATCAATATATCCCTGTATACGGGCCTACAACCCGGTAGCACCCAGACCGGATGACATGGCTTGTACGCCACCGGAGGGCAAGGTGGCCGTATATGCCAAAACAATGGAAATTGGCAATCTCCGCTTCCCCCTACAGCCTTTTTCTTTGACGTTTTGAGACACTATCACGTTGGCTTCGGCCAACTTCACCCATACGCCGTACAAAAAATAACCATTTTTGAGATGTGGCTTCGGTCATTGGGCGAAACTCCGTCACTTAACGTATTTCGAGCAAACTTCCGGATCTCGGTTTCGGAGGACGGCTGGTTTACATTTGACAAGAAAACGAAGTTCGTTGGGGAGAAGGATAGTTCTCTTCACGAATGGAGGGATACGTTTTTCTTTGTGGATTAGACCGTGGTTCCAGGGGACCGAGCCGAGGTCCTGGTTTGGTACACCGAGCGCGACCCGGGCTTGAGCAACACGCGAAGTATTGGTACTGCCAACAGGGGGTGAGAAGGCTGAGATGTTCACTATTGGAGTATGAAAAGTTAAGAAATAAGTTTTGCGGTTTTTTGTGACAAAGTTTGCTCTAACAAAGTTGAAAGAGAGTTGAATTTTCTAAGTGTGGATTAGATCACGGATGGCGTCATTTGATCAAGCATACAAATAATTGAGTGCAATTAATTGTGTGGTTATGGGAGATCAAGCTTTTACACTCCAGTAAATGTGCAAACCCGGTTCAAGATAAACTCAATCGAGGGTGGTAAAGAGCAAGATCTTGAGAGAAATTTCTTTGTAGAAAATCTGATTGCATGTATGTTGTTTTTAGGATGGAATGATCATGGTATTTATATAGGAAACATAGCTTCTAGAAGGTTTCCTATGAAGTAGCATACCTTACTGTGGGCCCGGACGTGCGTGTGTTGACCTGATAGGCCCATGCCTTTAGTTTGAACACCACACAAGCATGGCCCAAGGTCATACTTAATAAATGCGAATGTCAGGCCCCATACTAGGTAATGATGAAAGTAACGCTTCTCATACCACTCATGATTCTGTTCAATCATGGGATGGCGGAAATCCGAGTTGGAAAATGCGAAACCGTCAACCCTGGTGAAGACAGGATGTGGCTAACTTGGCTTAGTACGAATTCAAGTTTTTACCGTGATCCGAGTTCGAGTTCGGATCTGGCATTACACATGTCATTAGAAATCATGTTGAGAAAGGTTACAAACTTCTACACGGGTGGTCCCTGGAAGCTGCAACATCACTCAAACCAAATCCGAAGAATCATTAGAAGAGCTCAATGTTTTGGGACTTGCTTATGTGAATTTGGCTTATTCTCTTTGTTTAGGTCACATTCCTTGCGCCACATATTGCTAAGAGAAGTCCTCAAAAACAGAACAACAATGCAGTTTTAGCAATAAGATAAGAACATATGATCACAAAGGATCGAAATACTGCTAGAACATTCTAAAAAATTCCCACATAAACTTAGAAACTATGAACCCAAGTTTTGTATTATGTAAGGGGATATTATCTGTATATGTTATTGACCAATGAGTATTTAAATAAAATTACACAATTTACATTTTTAATTCTTCAACTTTTTAATATATACACAAATAGTCCTTCCACTAAAACTAACTGCACGATTAATTCGTACAATTCAACAGCACAGACTATTTATCCATTATTTTAATCTGAAACCAGTTTACTTTACTACACATATTTCTTCATTTGGGCTTCTTAATATAGAGTGAACAAAGTTTCAATCTGAAAACCTATGTTTCTAGGTGATGTGGAATTTTAGAAATGGTTGATTGGTCGGATTTTTATATAATTTACTGTTCTGTAAACATAATCAAACAATGCACGATTTTTCATTATGAAAGATCACGCAACAACTGTTAGTTGTAGCCTCATTGAGTTCCAACTAAATTTATTGCAAGTAATGATGTAATGGAATTGGAAAGTTAGTAAGGTAATACTATGTACATTGCTGCTTACAAGTTACAACTAGTGTTATACCCGATCTTCGACCAGTGACCAGTAAAATAAGTGTTATATAAAGTGTATAAATAAATAGTGTTTGAACATAACTTACAAACTTTATATATTTTCATTTTATAAATGGTGTTGAAAATCAGATATAAAAATTAATGTTTCGTACAAAATAATACACGAATACCAATTTTTTAAGTAGTTGGACATTTGATAAAGAACAACTTATAATGAGACTTAATAACTGCATTAATTAAGGTGTATCATAACATCAACATTTACACACATAACATTAGCGCCACCGAAAGGATATAACAACAGATTAGAAGCATTGAATCGTATAATAATCACACATAACTACATTTCTAATAATAAACATTCAGATGTATAAGACAAACACTAATAAGCTAATATCATACGTATAAATAATTATGTAAGAAAGTAATATCATATTTACTAAAGACTTATATACATACATATATATATATATATATATATATATATATATATGTATGTATGTATATACGAAATACAAATAACCAAAAAAAGGTACTACAAGCCAGTGAACAACAAAAAATAAGGAAATAACATGCGAAATACCTAAGTGACAGGAACGCCATAACCTGACATAAGTACTCATAAACTAATAATAACTTTCTAGAAACTTCAGTTTTCATGTTACCATCGTAAAACCCATGTCTAAAGTGCTTGGTTCAATTTATATTCGCCGATATATACTTGATACGTACCAAGATCGGAATAGATGGTTTAATTTCCTTCCAACTTGAAATTATATATATATATATATATATATATATATATATATATATATATATATGTATATGTATATATATATGTATATATATATATATAACGTCGAATGAACTACAAAAATACAAAGAGCATAGAATAAAATTGAGAATGGCTACCAAAATGCATATGTGAACTTGGTAATATATGTTTAAATTGTAACACAATAAATATTTAATGTTTTCAAACACAAATATTTTGTTCAAGACACTTGTTGGTGGATCCAATCTGATGATAAACCAAAGGCAAGGAACATACATATCCAACTAATCCAATTTAGTAGTGATAGTTGAAAGAACAAAATACATCGACAAATGTGATATGAGTCAACTGTGGTATACGAACTATTAGTAACAAAGTCTCTAGCAATGGACTGCACTTCAAAATTCCATAATTCGATCGTCAACATAGGAAGATTGCAGACTTGTATGTTAACACAAGTGTCACTCAGTCGGTCTTGATTGAGTGATTCAAATTGATCTCCCATCATGGTAAAACCTCCTGTTAAATAAATACACTACAAACTCCGAGATAACTATCTCAGGAAAGTCATAACATTGAGGACATAAGTCAACCATATACTAAAGTCTCAGTTGTCCAGATCCAGTTAACGACTTTAGATTGTCGTTAGAAAGTTAGAATCTAATTCCACCTTTCATGCTGTACTAACTACAACTAAAGTGCTAACCACCAAACAAAGATATATATGTATTACTCTTTCCAAAATCCATCTCTGCACTTATATGATTTCTTCATTTATATTTCTCCTATATCATAGATTAAATAAAATCATGAATTCTACGGAACCTATATATAATTTGCTTGAATTGCGTTACAAGCTAAAGCCAACTCAGCCTATGTTGTTGTAAACCTCACCAGAGTACTAGATATCCAAAACAGTCCAACTCATGTACTTATAGTTGGTTAAACGGTAAGAATTGAATATGCCAACTACATTATGTATTTATGTGAAAAGTCAATTGGAACCAACTTAGGCATATCAATTCAGTAAAGCTTATAAGTATAAAATCTAATGATTGACAAAAGGGAATACACTAATCTAGTAAGATTCTAACTAATGTATGGGTTATGTACTTATATTACAGCAACACGATATGAACGATGAGAAATGTTCAAAAGATCATTTTACTGCTAATGGGCAGTAAACCTTTTCATCAACTATGAAGTCAGAAGATCAGAATACCTCTCTATCTCCATTTCTTTTCCTTTGAGAACTTGTCGAATTATTTCAAAACAGATTCACAATCTGTTTTCGGTTCCTGTAAGCCAGAATCCGAAATCGCACTACCTAATACACGCACTTTGGAAACAAGAATTCCAGATACACAGTGACTCTCACTGTTCTTCATTCGAAAACACACACATGACACTTATAAGAACACACAACTAAACACAATTCCCACCGGTACTATAATAAAAAGGAAAAGGTTGTAACGTCATTACCAGCATAGACGTACTGAATAGCCTTTAATAGTGGTTGCAAAGATCACATTGCAATTATAGATTCCACCTACCTTCACATAGGTCAAAATTTTAACACCGCCGTTTTAAAATATAGGAAGTTTCAAGCAACAGAGCACTGTAGGGACTTTTGAGTCGTTTCAATTTCACATAAGCTTGATTCATCAAATAAAATAACTCATTGTCACATGTACAAACAACCGTATAAAGTCAACACATATATTTTATTACTTCAACAGTCAAACATGGATTGAGAACTGAGTTGGTCAAGTACATTCATCAATATAGGGGAAAGAAGTTTATTCACGAAAAAAGGGATCCAGGTTACCAAGAACCTAATCGAATTTCTAGGCACTACAAAATCATAAGCACACCTCATATTATGTCTTTGTGTTTTTGGCACCTCAGTGAAGTTTCTTTGCATCTTCCTGCAACATAAGGCGGAATGTAAGTAAAGAAAACTACAACCAACTTAACTTTGAGAAAATGGGAACGGAAGGTTTTACATGAAATATGAAGCATATGGTGTCATTGCGATCAAGGAACTCCTTCAGCTACTTCCCAATGCTCATTTACAAACAAAGGCAGGATATCTAAGGAACTCCTTCAGCTGCTTCCCATATACATCCAACATATCAGACCTTCCCTGAGAAAACGTCATGGTCCTCTTGGGCTTGATTTGATTCTTGAAGCAATAGAAGTCAGCTCCTTGAGTTAGCTTGCTTGGTCAGTGTATATTGTTATATAGGCTGCATTTATAGAAACCTTGAACGGGAAACATTCAAATATAGAATAGACTTGCAGAGTTGCAGGTTTAAACATAATGTATACACGATTGTCGAGCTTTTATCCAAGTTCCAGAATAAAGTAAAGTAGCATCTTGAACATATCCCTTTCAGAACACTGCAATAGACAGGTATGCATGAGCTTGTTTTACCCAATTCCAGATTATTAGTCTTTTACTTCAAAAGTCAAGCCATAACAGAAACAATTACCCATTAACTTTGGACAAAAAGTAATTTGAATCAACCCCAGCTTGGTTTGCCCCTGTCTTGTCCTATTACCCAACGCTCCCATTGTCCCATTTTTCACCTCTAGTCCAAGCATACGATGAAAGCAATTAGAGAGTCCGGATATATACCCGAAACAAATCCAGCAGTTCATCGTGCGCATCAATTGCTCTTAGTCAATCCATGTCATATATATACATACATTTTATTCAAGGATATAATACATGGTTAATTCATAGAGATATGATATGAAGGGGTGGTGCACCTGAAAAATTCACATTACATAGCCCCATCACACATGTAATGATATACATATATAGATAAAAATTCAACCGAATAATTAAATTATTTTTAAACAATTGAGTTAAAAATGAATGATCAAATAACATAGAACAAAACTACAAATGAAATTCTCTTTAGACATTTCACCAAACAGTTGGCACTCATCAAAGAACAATAAACTTCATCTCAAATACTCAAACTCAATTGATATGAACAATTACTTCAAACTCATATTCATGATACGGCCACCAATATAAAATTATAAAATACTTACAAATTTCAAATATAATCATCTTCTTTTAGGAATAATGGCTACTAAAATTCGTATTCGTTTTAAACATCGAAGTGGCAGAATCAAAACTTTTGCAATCAGAATTTTGCATAAACTAATTTTAATACATACATCTGTATTAGCAAGTACTTACTTCATCAATTTGTTGTAGATTGATGCTGGAGTATTTTTTCTTTATGACATTTTGTCAACAAAACAATCGCTAAGAGGATTTTCATAGGCTAAAGAGAAAATAGAATGAAATCGATTGGGATTGTGAAGCATAATTAATCGAATCCCTCCCTAAAAAATTGGAGAACGTGGGCAGGTTGGGAAGTTAGAAAGCATGTACGTGGGGAAACAGTTGGTAGATCCCTCCCAAAAAAAACTGCAAACACACTAAAATCGGTTGCCATCCAAGTTGTAACAGCTGAGATGTAAAGTCAACTTGATCTAATGGTTCCACATTGCAAGTCAACGCAAAAAAACCAATCTGTAACCGCTTGTGTCCTTGGTAGCCATATATATATGTAAAATTGTGTTGGGTTATAAAGGTATGATTATCAAATGCTGATTTGATTCATAGATCGTTATTAGAGTTTACACAATTGACAAGAACATGTAAATATCGGGTTGAATTGAACCTTCGTACCAAATCAATAGACGAAGATTAGATCAAGGTTACCACACGAACACAAAAGCCGAACTAAAGCTTATATAAAAGAGAAAGAGTCTGGCGTTTGGCTTGACTAGATTATACATTTACATTAACGAACACTTAAAAGAATTATCTGGACGTACTGATCATACATATTCAAACACGTATAAACTATCAATTGCGCTAGATATTCACCGATGATTTTCATCCATAAATATCAATCGCAATGTTATAACTCATTAACGGATACCCATTCGGATCCATGCCTTTTTATCTTTGATATGTTATACACTGTGTAAAACTTCTTACTATGTCACGTTTGAGGTGTAATTAAACTCAAGATCAATATTGATTGAACTCTTTGATAGACTCCATTCATTACATTAAAATATGTTTTACGCATTGCATCGTGATGCTAAAAATTTGAATGTCAATATTGTACATGTGTTTTCAATAATACGAATATATAACATTATACGTTGCATCTTATTATAAAAACAAACAAAAACAAATGATAAAATCGATTGCTTATATTTCGAAAAACAAAACAAACTAAGATAAAAAAATAATTAGTTAACATTTTATCCGTCTCAAAAGTAATGTCTAAATGTGTACTCAGATTAGTTTGCTGGTAAAGACTTATGCTTTAGTTGTCCGCGTCAACTTTCATTGCGGACACATTTTAGACATTATTGAAAACTTTATACGCACAATAAAACTTCTAACTAAAATACATATAACAGTATAAATTGTAAACTTAATACATTATAATACCAATGACCTTTCTAATTTATTGCACATGACTAATCACAGGTCTAAGTTTTTCAACGATAATCAACTGCAAGTCGCAACATATTGTTAATCGTGTTAGAAAATTTCACACACGCAAACTTTAAGCTATAAATAAATGCATAGGTAACAAAAAAGTATAAACTTTAGTAATTCCACTTTCATTATCCGATAGGACCGTTAATGATCCGAGTCGTGTAGAATGTCAGGAAATCTGAGCCCAACTCGTTTAAAAATTACTCGTCTTGAATTCGACTCGAACTCGAATAAGTACAAAAAGTTGTGTTCAACTTCGAATTTGAATAATTAGTTACTATTTGAGTTCAAATTTAATACTCGTTTAGTTATTTGAATAAACTAATTTTCAAATTCAAGTTGTTCGTCTACGAATTTCAAATCGATAAAATCTTTTGATAGCTCGACCTATAATTCATATTAGCTCGTATATACTTATGGTTTTGGGTTATAATTATGTTGGTTATTATACAAATTATGTTCGACTTGTTAAGTTTAAATTTGTTATTAAACGAGCATTCAAATGAGTTGAGTTGAATTGAATATTAATTTTTTAAACTCGGACTCAAGTCCAAAACTAATCTACAAAATTGTTCGAACTCGAGTTCGAGCCGCTCGACTCCTTAACACTCAAATTCTGGCTTTCGTATCCTTAGTTGAAGCAAAATGAGATTTCACAAAAATCTATGAAACTGTGATTATGATTATGCAAGTTTTCTTCAACTCTATTGATGACCTAAAAATTCATGCATCGTCCTCCCACACCGTAAATTATAAACCCTGAAATTCAGTTTCAATTTAGGTCCAATTGCGCACTAAACCTCCGCACCCTCCGCCCCTCGCCGGAGACCTCTCTCCTCGTCTGCCCTCAGCCGTCGGCGGCATTGAAGAATTAACGGCGAAAAACAGGTATTACTTTCTATTAAACATTATTCCAACTTAATTTTATCTGATTTTCACATGTATTTATCTGAAATCATTTCAATCTTTATAATCATACACCAAAACCTAATTTGGTATTTTATTTGTCTAACAATGTTTACCTTATACTAATGATTTGCTGAGGATTATGTAATTGAAAAAATAAAAAAAAAATCACGGAAAGAGAAAGTATATTGTTGTCGGTGATAACATAAAAATGTCAAGTTTCATGAGGATTATATAATTACAAAATTCATTAAAAGTAAAAATAATTATGAAAAGAGAAAATATTTAGTTGTTCAAAATGTTTTATTTATTATGATTTGGTGAAGATCATGGAATAACAACAACAACAGCAACAAAAAGTTTTAAAATGAAAAGATAAAATATTTAGTTGTTGGCGATGAAGAAGAATTTATTGTTACAGAAATTAAGTCTGGGAGAGGACTTTTGGAGAATTACTTTGTGTAATGAACTCGTTATTTAATGCGGCTTTATTTGCAAGGACAAATGGCAGTCTTGTTGCCACTGCCAGATGTTTTAGTGGACTCATCGGTTTATCATTGAGACAAAGAAGAAAAATTGATCATCATACTGCATTCATTACTGCAGAAAATGGATTCCTTTTGACGAGGTTTCGTGCTACTTCTTGTTGTTCTTACTCTACTCGTAAAGCTAGCAGCCGTGTTGGTAAGTCTAAGACGAAGAGTTCAGAATCTAAATTCGTGAAAATGTTGGGTGAAGAGAAGAATGCTTTCTTTGTTGTACGCAAAGGGGATCTTGTTGGTGTCTACAAGAACTTAAGTGATTGTCAAGCTCAAGTTGGAACCTCGGTATATTCTTGCATCACATCATTTCCCTAATTTATTCATTTACGACTTTGTTTGTGTTAAGCTATATTGTTTTGTAGCTTTGGGAAACTCTATCAAGTATGTGTCTTTTAGATCTTAAGCTAAATGAAGTTTGTAGGTTCTGGCAATTTCTTAGTGAAGTCACAGAGTTAAATATCTTAATGTCCTTCTTTTTTGGTTTGTAATATCAACATAATCTGCACAAAGATTTGTAGTGATTCTCTAGAGATTGCTTCTTTCATGAGTTATAACTTATGGTCCTTCTTTGATCAGTATTCGATATGTGTAAGACATGTATATAGGGCCATGTTAGAGGTCTTTTTAGCTTTTATGATCTTTTGGCATAAGGGCAGCATGAATATTTGCTTTGTGGTTTACTTATATGCTTAAATATTCATTGTAGATATCTTGACTCCCTATGTCATATTTATAATAGAACAATTAAATGGTCAATGTGTTAAGAGATAAAAATTGAACTTCTTTAAAGTTTAACAGATCATATACTTCTGTGTGGTCCTGATAGGTATGTGATCCTCCTGTCAGTGTGTATAAAGGCTACACTATGCCCAAGGAAGCTGAAGACTATATGATTTCGTCTGGACTTAAGAATGCACTTTATTCAATCAGAGCGGCAGATCTAACAGAAGAGCTATTTGGAAATCTCGTGGCTTGTCCTTACCAGGTAAGATTAACTGTTGAATGTGAATTCTATAATGAAGTAGTTTTCTGTTTTGGCCACGTATCACAAACTTTTATGATACGGGAGCTCTCTTGTTTTTTTTTTCACTTAGATGGATACATTTGATTGCTTGGTTGATCTGATATCTATGAACTTTTTGATGGTCATACAGATTTTGTGGTGGATAAGCTAAATGAATATTGATTTTAAAATGATTGTTCAAGAAATAATTATGTTATACCTTCCTTCCAATGTGTGTATGTGAGTGGTGGTAGTTCCATGTATCAAAAGTACGTGCGTGGAAATTTTAAAGGTTTACAACGTATCAAACTGAATATGAATATTTCAAATCAGCCACAAAGCACATAATTATAGAACTAATGTGTAAAATTTCCATGATTGAATGTCTTGCAAGATTAAAGATATTAGAATTTACAGTATTCCAGTAATCCCGTGCTTAAAGTTATTGTATGAAAGCAATCATACTATTATTCAGCATATTATCTCATATTCAGTTGTGGTACATATCTTTGATGTAAGTAATGTCAGGAAGTGCATTTCAAATGTATTGGTTGCAGCAAGAGAAGGTTTTGCTATTCTAGTCAACAAACAACCATTGGAGAAGAAACATTTTTACCCTTCTTAGCCATCTTTGTGCTAGTTCAAGAACTTCTGATTAGCAAAATCTTGAACATAAATAAAAGTTGTACGTTTAACGACGTGAATCAAGGAATAAACCAAATGGTCTTTGCTATAGCGGTCTGTAGCCCCATCAAATACTTGAGACATTTGTATAAAATATGTGACTGTATATAATAGTAGATGGTGAATGTGCAAGTGTTCGCCCTTCCATGTAATCAATCAAGGAATTAGAGGAGTCAGTTTATGGTTCATTCGAGCATGATCGTTTGCTCAAATATCTACCAAAGGCAATCAGTAAGTTGATTCATGTTTAGCGAATCTTAAAAAGCTTTATAACACTCAATCGGACACTATTAATGTCTGCAACATGTATCCTAAACTTTTTCTCGTGGTCACAGTTTCTAAGTCTATGCAAATGAATCATGATCCGTCATACCAAACTTCAAATAAATTACAATGAACATAATGGTACATCTTATTGTAAGCTGTAAAAGCCATAAGATTTGTTTGAATGCTTTTCATTTGATATCGTGTTAGTTTAGACAGTGTCCAAAATAGTACAGCTCTTTTGTTGGTCGTTGGATTTGAGATGCTTTATATTAGACCCTCATATATAAAGTTGTAAGCTCAGTTTTTTTTGTCCATCAGCAACCTAAGTAAATCATCTTTTGATTTGCAGCCACCGCATTTTGCCCTAGAAGAACAGTCGAGCGACCATTTGTCTAAGAGAAGATTTCAGGAAGTGTTGGGATCGCAAACTGGGGTAAGTTTATTGTTTTAGATTAAGAACTGTGGTGCGTGTTTCTGTTTTCTTAGCTAAACTTTTACTTTTACAAGTATACTAGTTTATTGACATGCGACTACACGGGATAACACATTTTAATTCTGAAAATAAACAATTAAATATTAAGTATAATAAAAAAGTAACCGAGTTAGTTATTAAGTGTACCAAGTTTGACGGTAATTCGATATGGATAGTTTGACACTGTGATATACAACCAACTATTTTTTTTTTTGTATGAACAATATACATACATCACCATTTTTAGCTAAATAGAGTGTCGTATATTTTTTGACACTTAAATTTAATCATATTTGTATACTATTATGTTTTACATTATTAAAAGTTAATTTGAGGATTACTAACAATTTTAAATAGATACGTGATACATATATAAGTACATTTTGTAATAATTACATATAATTAATAATAATTAGTATTTAAATTAAAATATATCTAAAAAAATACTTGCAAACAAATACGTTTTTCGGCTATCATATATATTCTCAAGTTGAATTATTAGAATTCATATAATATAATAATTAATGATACACTTTTGGAAGTTTTCAACGGATAAGACCCGTTCTACTTCGGCTATCATATATATTTTCAAGTTGAATTATTAGAATTCATATATTAATTAATGATACACTTTTGGAAGCTTTCAACGGATAAGACCCGTTTTACTTTGACTTTGAAAATTTATTTTATCCATTGTGGATAAACTATACTCTAATGTTCTTGGGAAAAAAAATCATGTATTTTATTAAGAATCTATAGTTAATAATATTGAGTCCTTTTAAAGATTCAATCATTAATATAACTCTACGGGTGCATTCAACGATTTTACATATTCCATTACCCATAAAAATGTCATATTGTGTAAATGACGTCATATTAATTTAGTAACGTTAAAGTAAAATACTTGAAAAATAAAGGGTTTAATTATAAGTTTTACGTTAGAAAATGTTATGTAACCTAAACTTAAAGGATTGATGTGTAAAGTGGAAGGGCTAAAACGGGCTATTGGACAAAGTCATGGGTATGCCTTTAAAGTCTAAAATTTGATCCAGAAAATAACCATAGCCGTCCGATCAAAAGGAATGAACCTAATCTAAGGCCCATATTCCTCCATGCTATCCACTTTTATATATATTGATAGATAGATAATATAATAATCATTATCTATCTTATAATCTTCTTATCTTATAATTATATATAGGCACTACTATATATATAAGTAATGTTTGAAATAATATTTTAATAATAAATTTATTAAAAAAAATAAATGTATGTAAAATATATGAAATCCTAAATAATGACGGCACTATAATTATCTCAACCTAAATGGTTATTAAATTAGTATAATTGACTAATTGACTTTGACCAATTTAATAATTAATTAATTATTACTTAATTTAGTCAATGAGGGGAAAACTTGCAAATCGGGCAAACATATATCCAAATATTTAAATCCTGTAATTTATGAAGGGGTTAGGGGGAAGAATGATACTTATAATAAACATGGAGGGAGTAAACTGATTAATTTAGAGGGGTTAATTATGTTTTTTGAAATAAAAGAAAAGGATGGATTAGCAACTAAATAAAGTTGTTTAGCTATACGTTTTAATCTCTAATCGTTGGATCAAAATCGAATGAATGTCCAGATCTCCTCTAATTGTCCTCTTTTATTTAATAGAGGGAAGGGATATGTTTCTGAACGGTAAGCTCCCAAGAAGCAAATTTGTTATATGTTTTACATAGCTAAATTTGGCAATGTACCTAACCACGTATAATATATAATACCATATTTTATAAATTCACCTTTAAAATACCAACTATTAGAATCCTTCCTTCTCTTGTATTTATCTTCATTTACTTGGCACAGTTGCCGTCATATCAAGTATATTGTTTTCACTTCTGTCCCCGTGGCGTGTCATTAATCTTGTTTTGTAAATTACTTGCAGGAAGCCTTTGGATTGACACCTATATCAAATGATCCTGCAAGGAAGCATGCTAAGTTGGAACATCCTGCAAATCAAGCTGTAACTGCTAATGTGAGTAATGATGGTGATACCTAATGTATGCATTCCAATTTTCTGTAACTGAACAGCCTAGCTGAAAGTGAACCTGCTTTTTGTTACATTGTTCAAGTTTTTAGCGGGGCTTATATATGCATCTCATATCACTGGGCAATATATACATTGTTGATTGTTCCAATTCTTGCTACATTTACTTTATTGTATTGTGACTGACACAGCTTTTAATACACTATTTGAGTATTTTCCAGTTCATTTGCTGAATTATTCATGGAGATGACTTATTTTTTTGTATTCCTTTGTATAGAAGTCACAATTTTCATGCTTCTCACATTTTATGGTTTTGGTGCTTAAACTGGTATATGACTGAATTGCATATTTAATTAACAGCGCACTTGTATACTTGAGTTCGATGGTGCGTCTAAAGGAAACCCTGGACAAGCTGGGGCAGGCGCTGTTCTACGCACTGATGATGGAAGTGTGGTATACACCCTCATATTCTTTTCTTTATTTGGTTCTTTTTCTCTTTTATGCATTGTGATACTCAATAGCTCTACTTCCTTTTGTAGATTTGTAGATTGCGTGAAGGTTTGGGTATAGCCACCAATAATGTTGCCGAATATCGAGCTATGATTCTAGGGTTGAGATTTGCTCTTAGCAAAGGGTTTACAAGTATACGAGTTCTCGGCGATTCCAAACTCGTTTGCATGCAGGTATTTTTTTTGTTCTTATACTTCCAAACACTAGCTTTTCATTTGCTATGCCTTCTAGCTCATGAAAAGTTCCAACAATCTCGGTTTTTTGATGTCTTAAAAAATGTGCCAACATCCCCTTTTTTAGGAGCTTACAAACATCTGTTTTCTTATTGTCATTATTACAAAATGTTTACTTGGGCCCCCAAAATTATCTTATGTTGTCATTAATGAAGGGTGTTTTAATTATTTGGAAATATTTGAACACCTTCATAGAACTATGTGCGCAGTAAAATTTTGGAGCTTTCAATGCACGGGAAGAACACTTGCTAAATATTGAAGAATTATTTTTGGCCTTCAAGAGTCCCTAATGAGTCGTATATAATGTTGTTGGGATCGATCACCATCGCATCAAATCACACAATCATGTATAAGTCAATAAATAAATAGCGTATGAAACAAAAAAAACAATAACACACGATATTTTTGCGTTGAAAACCTCTCAAAGGAAAGTAAAAACCACGAGACCAGCGGTCACTTAAAATTCCACTATATACGAACAATATTACAAAAATGGACGCTCCTCGCAACACTCTTGAATGTTATCACGTATCCTCACACCACTCTCACCGGTAAATTACAATAACAGAATTCGTACCGCCGTTATTGAATCACTGAGACCATCACACGGGACGAAGGGAGACGCATTAACCTCCTCACAAAAATTCTAACACAATGACGCCTATTCGTAGGCAAAACTCAAACTTGTTCATCAAGTAACTTGTTACCCAAGATACCTTGATTTCCAAATCTTGCTAATTTAACAAATAAGAATCAAACACCAACAAATCCTCCCTTGATTCATATTCCCTAAAACCTCGCTATGATGTGGATCTCCTCTTCAACGATAATGAGCGTGATCTTCATCTTGTACCGCCGCTTACTCTATACCGGAACACGCCGCCTAACATCTCATTCTTAGGAAGACTTTTGACACAACGAACCCTCGCGATCAACATACTCCACCGAGCCTCATCATCTTTGAACGTCACCTCATCCACATCCACTCCAACATCATCTATCTCGATCTTTTTCACCTCTAAATCGAAGTTTGCTTGAAAACCAACTCCACAACTTTATCAGATTCTGGCAGAAAATTAGAACAGCTATATCTCCCTTTTGGATGGTCCGATCATTATCAAATTTGGTCACAGCGTAGATCAATGTGTCTTGAACCCCCTGTCCAAAAATCACGATGATCCAACGGTTAACAAACCGGCAACACTCATTTTCCCACAGCTGCGCAAGAAACCCCACAAATATTCTGCATCAACTTCGACAGTTTATATCTCTCTATCAGAATCTCGAATTACAAATCCGAACGGTCAGATCGTAGATCATCTTCTGAACCTACGGTTCAAATTTTACCACGATCTGACAGTTAACGAATCCACACCGTTAATTCTCTCGTCGCTGCGCAGAATATGACGAACCGCACTATGTTTTCTCTCCCGTATTGACTTCGTCCTGGTTATGTGAGTCTTCTCCACGAACCTCGCTCTGATACCAGTTGTTGAAATTGACCCCGCTCTCATACAGCTCGTTGCGATCGATCACCACCGCATCAAATCACACAACCATGTATAAGTCAATAAATAAATAGCGTAAGAAACAGAAAAACAATAACACACGATATTTTTGGGTGGAAAATCTCTCGAAGGAGAGTAAAAACCACGGGACCAGCGGCCACTTAAAATTCCACTATATACCAATGTTGCAAAAGTCGGCCGACTAGGGCGATTAGTCGGTTCCAGGGAAGGTCACGACTCGACCTGGGCCAAGTTGCTCAAAAAAGTCGGGTCAACGCCGGTAAACGGCGGTCAACAGATCAGAATCGTTCGGTCTATGGCTTGGATGTGTTTCTCCATTGCTTTTTGTCTCTAAATATTAGAGAAACTAAAGGAAAAAGTGGTAGAATGGAGTAAGATATGATGAAAATGAGATGTAGAAGATGATGTTGATAAATGAATGGAGAAGATGAAGATGAGATCTTATTGCAGATCTGGAAAAGGGGAAAAATGAGAGAAAAAGTTGTACTTTTCATGAAAAACTTAAAAGGAACTTACATTTTAGTCCCTTATATTTAAAATATATAAGGCTCTCATCAATATTTACACATAATTTTGAAATTTATTATTTTAATTATAAAAAGTCAACAAAGTCAAAACCCGACTAGTCCCTGACTTGGCCGACTAGTCCTTCCGAGGTCCCGACCGACTCGACCCCGACTTCCGACTTTTGCAACCTTTCTATATACGAACAATATTACAAGAATGGACGTTCATCTCAACACTCAGCGAATATTATCACGTATCCTCACACCACTCTCACCGGTAGATTACAATAACGAAATTCGCGCCGTCGTTATTGAATCACCGAGACCACCACACGGGACGAATGGAGACGCACTAATCGACTCTCATCGAACCTCTCTTTTTTCTCTCAATCTCCTCACGAAAATTCTAACACAATGATGCCTATTTATAGGCAAAACTCAAACTTGTTCATCAAGTAACTTGTTACCCAAGATACCTTGATTTCCAAATCTTGCTAATTTAGGAGATAAGAATCGAATACCAACATATAAGGGTAGCTTAGATATATGACTGATAGCCAAACCACCTCTATCGAGTTACTTGCCTTGTCCAATTTCCATATATATATATTCTGGGATGGAGTAAATAAGTCTATTCTATTTTCTTCTAACGTGAAGTACATATGCTCATAGCTGTTGTTTTTATTATTATTCTTTTTCAATGTTAAATTTTATGGTACAGGTTCAAGGTCTATGGAAGGTGAAAAATCAGAACATTATCAAGTGGTATGAAGAAGCAAAGAGACTGAAGGATAAATTCGTTGGTTTCCAGATTGATCATGTTTTAAGGGTATGGTTACACATTTCAAGTGCTTATTTCATGTAGTTATTATCTTTCTACCTATGGTGTTCCTCTAATGTGCTTCATTTGAGACGTATCCTTGTATACAATTCGAATCCTTTTTCATGTCCAAGAGTATTTAACTAAGTGATAAGCTGGAAAATTTTTTTAAGTAAAAGTATGTTGCGTGTCGAACTTCGCAATTTTCATTGGACAGGAGACTATATGTTTTTTCCCTTACCCTGTGTAAAGTGTAGTGTCAAACTTAAAATATAGTTTTAGGTTGTTGTCTAGCTATTTACCTGATGTCGAAAGTATTCTTTGATTCTAAGAAATATTGCTGAGTCTTCTTTGGGCCAGATAAGTATAACTAATACGTAGTATTATGATATGAATGACGAATCGATGATGAACAAATTATAACTTTTCAAAATATAAATGTTACAGTTTTAATGAAATATCCCGAAATAAGATATGCAATTTTCATGTTTGCGTCTCATTAATATCGCTACACTTGATTAGGGATATAGATTGAAGTACTCAAATATTTGTCATACGTCTAAAATGATGAGCGACGAAGAATAACAAGTCATTCTGAACACAGACGGACGTTATTATCGTATTGCTATGAAAATTTATGTACAAATAGGCAATAGTAACTTGCAAGACTTACCAGAAATGAAAGTGCATGAATCATTCGTGTTTCAGTTTTCATATATTTGATGTAATTCTTCTAGTTCTTTAACGATTCTAAACTTTCTTTTCTTTTCATTTGAATAGGACTTGAACTCGGATGCAGATGCTCAAGCAAACTTAGCCGTGGATCTTGCAGGTGGGACTTTTTGTCTCTCATATACCACTTTGCTTTATAGTTTTGTTTAGAGGTCGCACGTTGGTCCCATTTACTTACGGATGGGTTGATCCAGGTTATGTCTAATCCCTAACAGGGCAATGGGTAAAGAATACCGTAAAAGGAAATGGGTTAAATTGGAAATAAAGTCGCCCAAAATGTACTTTATGCATAAACTTAGATTATATTAAAATATATATATTATGTAATCATATATGACACACTGGTAAAATATAAAAAATGTGGCAGACAAAAGGTGTTAGTGGTCAACTAACCCGGCCTGGTTTCATCTGTTACATTACCCAACCTGCCCATATTGCCACCTCTATAATTGTTGATCGATGCTTACACTAATATGTCCATGATGCTGCAGATGGTCAGATTCAGGAAGTTAATACTTAACGTTTACGAAGCAAAACAAAACAAAAACCAGGTCCACGGTCGCTAAGATTACAATTCTACTATACAGCTCCTCTTTTAAACAAAGTGGCAAACAAACGACCAAGATAATTATGCCCATCCATTTTTTCAGGATTCTAACTATTATTTATCTAGATTAGCTTCTGGTTAAATTATATATGAACTTTTGGGGTATAATTTTGTCACTCTGCCAAGGGGTTCGAATGATGGTTTTTTCAGTTTCTTGAGTGCGTTACAAGTTGTAGAACATCGTGAAACCTGTTAGATACAGAAATGTACTTGTTAAAGTTGCTGAACTTTGAGCCTCATATAAGTTGGTATCTATGCCAGACGGGTTCACGGGTTATATTTAAAAAATATGTAGGTTTTAAATGTAAGTTCTAGTCTATTTTTCTTGCATAATAATCTTGTATGGTTGGATACAAATACGGGGTGCTACTTCTAGGAAGTTTTTTACTTTTCTTTTTAGGAGTAACCATTTGTGTAACCAATGTTATCTGGCTGAAAAGACTAAATTGGCAACACAAACTGGGAAAAACAAGGCATGTGTCATATTTTGAAGGTATATGTGTTGCTTTTACTTTACACAGAATAAGAAAACTTGATCAATTACTCGACATAACTTGTCATCTATATAGAACGTGAAATATCCTTCTTTAAATTTTTTATTTTAAAACATGAATTGGTTAATTGGATAATTTACGTGAAAATCAAACTAGCTAGCCAAAATAAAAAAAAACTAGTTTTTTTCGAGCATTTTCGTAGTCCAAGGATTTACAAAATATAGAGCACACATAACTTTGAAAAAAAGAAAACATCAAATTTCGCCCTAGTCGATCCCACGGGGATCACGTATTTTTCAGCTCAAATTTAATTTCTTCATTAAACTTCACAATCCTAACACATAGTCTTCAGGGCGCGTTTAGTTACGAAAAATTTCTCCATTTTTTTGATTTTTTTTATAAAAGTTGGAGTTTCCTAGAAAAGTCTTCTGAGAAAGTGCAATCTATGATTTAAGGTAATCTACCTTTTGTATTTTGGAAAATAAAAACTCCATCTCTTACATTTGAACGCGGTCTCTAAATCCCTTATAGTGTTTAATAAACAAAAAACTCAAGAAAAATGAAAAAAAAAGAAAATAGAGATATTCTTTCGTAACTAAACGTACCTAAATATCTTAACCTATTCAATTACGGGCCTCATTATCTAAAAAACAAATTAAATATCAAATAATTAACATTCAAACAAGTATAATGATAATAAGTAACGAAACCACGTAACTGAAATTACAACGCTTCTTGAATCTTTCCCTTAATTCCAAGTTTGTAAAAGTTCTATTTTTTATTTATTATTTTAAATATTATTTTATATTAAAGTGTAAAACTATTCTTATTCATTCCTTTAAAACAAAAATTAAATAAAATATAAAAAATTTTAATTAAAAATAATAATATTCTGTAAAAGAATGGGTGATCAAACATATTAAGTTTAGTGGGCTAAACAGATGGGTCATAAATCCTATCAAGTTTATTGGGCCAAACCAATTATACTTTGAGACCTATATACTGAGGTAACTGAGCCATGATTTTTCAATAATCATACCAAAGGCCAAGGGTTTCAAGGTTTTTAGCCTTGTACCAACATATTCTCAGTTGCCAGCAGTTCTAGGGTTTTAGAGCTCTTTCGTCTCATTTTTCACTTCTCATCACCGTTTCTGGTAACGATTTCTTCTTCGTTATGCTCAATTGATTGAATTCGATTAATAACTATTATTTGAGTTGTTTAAACTTTCTGATTCTGTTACGAATTTAATCATTTAGTTGTGATTTAATATACGACTTGGTTTGATTTATTACTTACTGATTCTTTTGATTTATATTGCTTCTGTTATGAATGTTTTATCTCTGATTTTGGTTGGTCGTTTGACATATTTTTATTGAAATTATTACTGTTTGGTATATGTTTTTTAGATAGGGTATGACGTTTGAGCAGATAACTGTAGTTGAGTGTTTGTTTTTGTTAACTTCTTATAATAAAGAAAACATTTTCTTCAGCCTTTGATTTATCGTCGAAGTTTGTTTAGTTTTTACTTGAACGATAAAGAAGTACTTTAGAACTAGGGTTTCAAGAGACTCTATACTAGCTCAATCAGCTTTTAGTAACTAGGGTAGCTCAAATAGCTCTAGGATTGTTAATGAAAAGTTGAAGCTGAGCCTGTGTACGCTCATGCGGAGTTCAGCCACCTCTACTGGTCTAGCTTGTTTCTATGCTCAATATTACATGATGAACAATTTACTGAGACGAGCTTGAGTTAAGCTAGATCTGCTCGATAGAAGTTTGATAGCCCGCTGTATGACAGGAGCTACACCTTTGAGTTTCTTAAATGGGTTACATCTTTTTTGTTTTGTTTTTGTTTCAAAGTTGGCTTTTAAAAAATAATTTCATTTCATACCTAACTGTGAAGACAGTAAATGCCAAGTAAAACACTATCTGCTGGTTTGTTCGCCTCAGTTCCCTGTCTATCAATGTAAACAAGCTTGCCGATTTAACGAAGTTCGTATTATGTTTTTTGCGTTCGGTGTCAATGACGTGATTACATGATGTGCTTTGTTAGCTTAAAATAGCAGAATGTAGTAGGACGTTATTTTGCCTTTTGTAGTTGATTATTTTACTGTCAAGTCATTTTTTTTGCATCACTGCTTTTCTTAAAGATTTCTAATTATGCAACATCCATGCTGCAGTATTTTGGCATAAATTATCAGATATGGTGCAGTATAATTTCAAGAAAATCACAAGAGTACCTACGGGTAAGGATTTTGTTGATATAATACTCAGCAGAACCCAGAGGCAAACACCTACTGTTGTTCACAAGGGCTATGCTATCAATCGAATTCGTCAGTTTTACATGCGGAAGGTGAAGTTCACGCAAACGAACTTTCATGAAAAGCTTTCTACCATCATCGAAGAGTTTCCTAGACTTAATGACATACATCCTTTCTACGGTGATCTTCTTAACGTTCTCTATAATAAAGATCATTACAAACTCGCTCTTGGTCAAATTAATACCGCCAGGAATCTTATTGGAAAGATTGCCAAAGATTACGTGAAGTTGTTGAAGTATGGTGATTCCCTCTACAGGTGCAAGGCCTTGAAGGTTGCTGCTCTTGGTCGTATGTGTACTGTCACAAAAAGAATCGGGCCAAGTTTGGCATATCTTGAACAAATTAGACAACATATGGCAAGGCTGCCTTCAATCGACCCCAACACTAGGACAATATTGATATGTGGGTATCCAAATGTTGGCAAAAGTTCATTTGTTAACAAGATCACTCGTGCGGATGTTGAGGTCCAGCCGTATGCTTTTACCACTAAGTCCTTATTTGTTGGTCATACGGATTATAAGTACTTGAGATATCAAGTCATTGATACACCAGGTATTCTAGATAGGCCTTTCGCAGATCGTAATATTATTGAAATGTGCAGTATAACAGCATTGGCGCATCTAAGAGCTGCTGTGTTGTTCTTTCTGGATATCTCTGGTTCTTGTGGTTACACCATTGCCCAACAAGCTGCTTTGTTTCACAGTATCAAGTCTCTTTTTATGAACAAACCACTGGTTATAGTCTGCAACAAGACCGATTTGCAGTCACTGGAAGGAATATCGGAGGATGACAAGAAGTTGGTTGAGGAGATGAAATCAGAAGCACTTAAGACTTTAGTTGGTCAAGGTGGTGAGGTTAGAGATGGTGCTGAAGTTCTTTTGACGATGAGCACTCTGACTGAACAGGGTGTGATTGCTGTAAAAAATGCTGCTTGTGAACGGTTATTGGATCAAAGGGTGGAAATCAAAATGAAATCCAAAAAGATAAACGATTGTTTGAACCGGTTTCATGTTGCTATTCCTAAACCACGTGACCAAAAGGAAAGACCCCCTTGCATACCACAAGCTGTTTTGGAAGCCAAAGCTAAAGAAGCAGCGAAGGAAAAGAAGCTTGAAAGGGATCTTGAAGAGGAAAATGGTGGTGCGGGTGTATATTCTGCTAGCTTAAAGAAACATTATATTCTTGAATATGATGAATGGAAAGAAGATAACATGCCAGAAATTCTCGATGGGCATAATGTATATGATTTTGTTGATCCTGATATTCTGCAAAGGCTTGAGGAGTTGGAGAAAGAGGAAGGTCTTCTTCAGGCGCAGGAAGATGATGAGGTGGAGATGGACGTAGAGGATTTGATGACCCCAGAAGAGCAAAAAGAACTTACGGAGATCAGGAAAAAGAAAAGCATACTCATTCAGCAACATAGAATTAAGAAAAGCACTGCTGAAAGTCGGCCTATTGTACCCAGAAAGTTCGATAAAGAGAGAAAGTTCACTTCTGAAAGAATGGGGCGACAACTGTCATCTCTGGGACTTGACCCATCTAAAGCAGTTGAACGGCTTCAAAGCAAGTCTAGGGGTCGTAAGAGAGAGAGGTCAAGTGATCACGGTGGTGATGTTATGGATGTCGATAATGATGGTTCGAATAAGAAAATGAAGAGGTCATTGTCTATGTCCAGGTCAAGGTCACGAGGACCATCAAAGGAGTTGGTTGCTGGAGAGGGTTTCAAGGATATGGCTATGAAGTCAAAGGCGCTCAAAATGAGTTGGGATTCTGGTAAGAAGAGGAACAAGGAAGCCCGAAAGGGAGAAGGTGACAGAATCATTCCTACTCTAAGACCAAAACATTTGTTTGCTGGCAAGCGTGGAAAGGGGAAGACCGATAGGCGTTGATGACATCGAAACATGAATTTTGAGGGTAAGTTCTGCTTACATCTGAGTTTTATAAAATGATACTACATAATATAAGATGCTTTATTGATGCTTATATGTTTGTTTTACATTATCCGTTAAAGTATATGCGACTCTTTTGACCCAGATACCTTATGTTAGTTACTTAGTTGTGGTTTTTGCGAGTCCTCAAAGAATGCAGAAAACATTTCACTTGACATACACAGATTACAGCGTAGTTGATATCAATTATCATCACCGGTGTCCTGTTTTAGTTATTTTATACCTTCATGGCTTTTTGTTTGTATACCTTCGTTTAACATGTTATCATCTTCTTGTTAATCAATTATTGTTATGTTTTTTAATGGTGGTATCTGTGTTGATATTTTCAGGTGTAGGTGAAAAAAGATTACGGTTGTCTTGTGGGGATGAATGTAAGCCTTCTTTCCGTACATGAAATGGGAGCTTCATAATCTTTAAACTGCGTATTCAGTTAGAGGAGCCTTCATGTTTGCTTGTTTTTTAGTCTTTTCTGCTTATTATATACTTTTTAACTTTTGAACTTTTGAACTTTGGTGACAGAGCTATGAACTTAAATTATACATTTGAATGGTATTGTAACGCTTTTGGTTTTCACAAGGCCAAAGCTTGAGAAATTTTGATTTTGGTACTTGGTTAAAGCATTGTGTTTTAAGTTTGAGAAATAGAATCTATGTGTTTTTTTAATATTGACTATTTTTGTAGATCATCAAAATGAAAATCAGAACCACATGTCACTGGCATTCAGCGAGTTCATCAAATCTACCGCTTCTCTAGAATCCAAATAACCATTGGCATAAAATCTACTGCTTTTGCTAGAATCCGAATAACCATTGATGTAAAAGCAACTGGTTAATCGATCTGAATAACTAGAGCGAGATGTAGTTTGTTTCACTTAGAGGTGTAAATAAATACCAGTGAGTTTAAGCGAGTTCAAGATTGAGCTATGAAGCAAGTTTATTGTGCTAATTCATAAATAAGCAATTTGTGTTTAAAATAAAAGAATATCAAAATAACTAAACGAGCATCAATTATCAATTATAAGCTAGTTACTCGAGTTGGACAAATATACTACTCGAAAGTTTATTATAGTCCGATTGAGCTCGAAAAACTAATTATTAGCCAAGCCAACCTCAAATTTCTGCATACTTTAAACAACTAGTTTCTGCAAGGAATTTCTATTTTAAAACTTTAAATAAAAGTTTGTAGGATTTCAACCAAATATACATACCAATGAGTGTATGGGAGTTCAAGATTGAGGTATGAAGAAATTTTATTGAGCTCGAATTTGAAAAGAAGCAATTTGTGTTTGAAAATTAGGTCATCAAAAGAATATCAAAATAACTAAACGAGCATCAAATTTAAGCGTGAACCGAACTTGAGCTCGACACATTATTACTCTAAACTTTATTATAATTCGATTTTACCTCGAACAGATTAATTGTTAACCAAGTCGACCTCAAATTTTGGCATACTTGAAGTTGATTCGAGTAGTTAACGGCCTAACATACGAAGAATGCTTGTAAGTTGTGACATAACATAACCCTGAAACGACGTGATCCGAAAAATACAAAAAAATGGCGGTTATTCACACTCCCGTTATCTCCCTTTCTCCCACCACATTCATAACTTCAGTGACTCCCACCACAGCCAACAAGACCTCAAACTTTGCTACTCTGTTCGCCTGCCCACATTCTTCTTCTGCGGGAATTCGATGTTTGTTCTTAACTGTGAGAGCAACACCATTCGAGAAATACGTGTATCCCGACCCTATTCCAGAGTTTGCTCTTCACGTACTCGATCTCTTAATTCCATTTGCACTGCATACAGTTTAAATAGCACAAAACACACAGTAACATTTGTTTGGTTTTATGTGTTTGTGGTGACAGGAAACGAAGAAGTTCAGGGAAGAACTGAAGAAGAAGCTGTACAAAGAAAGGGACACATTTGGTGATGATCTTGATGGAGTTCTTGACACCTGTACCGAGGTACGTCTTCATTTTTTATTTTCATATTTTGCTTTCTTGAATTTTGCTTCTTGTTCTTGCAATGCTTGTTGTTAACTTGATTGCTTAAGTTCATGTGGATAAGGTTTTTGACATTAGTGACTTATAGTTTTCTGATCAATGCACACAACCTGTTTGATGATATGTTTCAACTAATAATGTGTACTTTTGTAAAAGAAAATAGCAAGTTTTTAACATTACAAATTTGTGATTATTTTAACGAGTGGAGCAAATATTGTTACTTAAAATAACTTAAACTTACATCGGTCTGTCGAGACTTTTCTGTGGCATGCTCGCAGGCACCATATATTACTCTTTACAGATAAAAGGCTATATGTTCGTCGTACGTTGGTCTATTTTCTTTGAACCTATGGCCTTATGGACCAACTCTTTAATTTCATAAATATGATTACTACCATACCTACCCTCAACTATATCACTTTTGCCTTAAAATGTTTGGTCATGTGACATCAGTGAATTTATACAACCGTTAGGATGTGAGTTCAAAACACTTCGGAGACATTGTATTAGTATGTTGATCTTGTAAGAAAAGAATACTATTCGATCCTGGTTGTTGTTAAGTTGGAGGTTATTGATCAATTGGCATTAGGTTTTTGGGCCTTTACAAATGGCTTTTAGGTTTTTGGGTTAAATTCCTGGTTGTCGTTAAGTGTAGGGAATTGTACTAGTGCGTCTTTTAGGGATAATAATTCAGAACTTCGTTTGGGATTCTGCTCAATGCTATTTTAACAAAGGAGAATTGTTAGGAAATTCTAGTTGAGAGCGAAATGTGGCATATTTCACTTGACAGTTTCTTAATTTTGACATATCGTAAAGTTTCTATAAACATGACCTAGGAAGCTATATCCTTAAAAAGTTATAATTCTTGCATAATGCCATATGTAAGCACCGAATACTTATCTTTCTGTCTTAAAGCGACCCGTATGACTTGTTCTTTTTGTTTCGTTTGATTAAATACCTTCAGAAGTTGATATCTTGTAGTTTTGTTTTGTTTTCTTTGGTCATCAAGATTCATGTATCACATCCCTTGGATTTTCTGGACATAAAAATATGATAATGTGATGGGGTGTATATCCAAAACATTCTAATATATGAACCAAATTTGAAACATTAATAATTTATTATCGGAATTAGTGTCTGGAAATGCATCTCTTTATTATTTATCTTGTTTCAACTAGGAAGTACATGCGAACGAAATAATATCTGTATCCTATCACAAAGTATGGGACTACGAGTGCGTCAACGAACAATTATACATGACCTAAACATACTCGATTGAATGAAAAACGATCTTTTAATATTTTTTCATTTAGTTCACTTCTCTGTGTTCTTCCCCTGGGATTCATATCACATACTTGATGACATTAAATGTTTTTTACTCAATTTTCTCATCAGAGTTAGAAACATCGGTTTTGTCCTTCACCTGGTAGTTATTATGGATCAATGATTGATTGTTAATTGACTTTTCTACCCCTCACAAGAGAAACTAACAATCAATGCTTTCATGACAGCTTGTATAGGCTGTTTTTGTATACACCCTCTTAACTATCTTTGTAACCATCCCATAACCAATAAGGCAATAACTTCATCTTTTTCGAGTCGTACCATGTGCTTTAGCAGCAGTACCTGATGTATAAAGACCAAACTGCCCTTTAATACTTTTCTTCTCTTTTTTGTTGAAACCAGTTATTCAGTGAGTTTGTGCACAAGGAGTATGGAGGACCCGGTACATTATTGGTGGAACCGTTCACGGACATGTTAATCGAACTCAAGCGACAGAAGCTGCCCGGAGCAAACTTGGCCGCTCGGGCAGCACTTTTGTGGGCTCAAAATTATCTTGATCACGATTGGCAAATTTGGAACTCCAAATACAAGTAAAACTATTGTTTACATGTTCATGTCATTAGTCAATCAAATAACACAAAAAGAGGCAACTTTGATCTCCACACTAATATATCTTCAAAATTATACATATTTGTTAGTGTCATTGCTCGTCTTTTTGGCTCTAAACTATACAGATATGTTTTTTCATTCTGTTGATTGAAATCGAGCTTTTTGAAGTACTCAAGATTATCAGCTAGCAGCCTCAGATATACTCTGCAACGAAGGACGCCACGATCTTGACTTCGAAAACGATCCAGACTTTTGTCTGATTGTTCTTTCATGCGCCATCACCTGCCTCGAATTCTCTAATTCGGAACCTAATTCTTCGTTTTCAACCGTTGTTTCTAGTTTCTCCTTTTTCTTAGCTTGTCTTTTTGCTCTTAGTACCCTCATAACTTCTGCAAAACAAAGTCATATAACCATTAGACACAATTCTTTAAAACATCAAAATTAAGAAAAAGTAACAAACTAATAAAACACGAAGAATGAATAAACAAACATACCATGAGAGGTAACAAGACGATAAGCTCGACCAAGAACAAGATTATCGGAGGGCCGAAGAAGCTTAACTCGGGTAAACCGGACAGTTTTATTCCCGGAATTATCGTGGTTTTCGGCCCCAGGAATTGGAATAATAAGAGAAACATAATGTCCAGGATTCATTTTCATGATTTGACTAGCAGTTACAGACCAATACATCCTCTCTATCTTCCCTGATGGATGTTGTATCACTAAAGCAGCTGCATCTACTGCTTGACAATTTCCCATCTCTAATTTAATCTGATTTATAAAAAAAAAAGAATTAAAGAGAGGGAATTATTATTGTTGGGAAGATGAAGAAGAAATAATGGGTTTTTTTTCTTTCTACAGGCCTCTTGACATCCCCAACCTCCCACCCTTATATATAATGGTAGTATTCTCCAATCACTTGACAACATTTTAAAGATTATAGTATTATAAGAAGTACTATTTTATTATTATTATTATTATTATTATTATTATTATTATTATTATTATATTATGGGAAATCACTTTGCATCAAACTACTTAGATATTATGGGAAATCACTTTGAAGGACTAAAACTGTAAAAAAGGTTTTTATAAATAAATGTCTTCAACATCATTTAACAGTTTGTACAACTACATAGACGTTCCAATTATTTTTATATATAACTCAGAGTTTGAATCTTAGTTGTAAATAGATTTTTTGTTAAACGCAACTTTAAGGGTACGTTATGGTTAACAAGAATCTTCCTTTTAGTTGGTAAATGGCGATTGTAAAATCAAATAGTACCTTTAATGTATAGTACATGACAATTTTTTTACGGAAGTTGACGGTTTTCTCATTAAGATTGAACGTTTAACTATAACCATGTCGTATACTTTAGATTTTTTTTAAAAAAAATCATAATACACAAATAAATACTATCTTAAGAGTTGTTGGAGTCGTCTTGATAGGGAATTTACTTTGCTGCAATAAAAGTTATAAACTTAGAAGCATTTAGAACGTAATATCAACTAGAAATGATTTGAATGGTGAAAGATGGAAAGGGTCGTTCTCTCTCCAACGAACTTATATTTGACCTTTATTATTTAAATCGACAAGTTTATCAGAAAACGCATATCCCTCTTATGATTTTAATACTAATAATAATGACACCATGATTACATTAATGTTTTTCCCTTCTTTTTTCTTCTATTATTCATTATTATTATTATATTATTAATTAATGTGTCGCATGAAATATATAATATGGTTATGAGTATAGTGCAACATTAGGTTATTAATGATACAGTTATTTGAAATACTTTTAAACATTTTGCATACCAAGAAAACTATATATATGCATCAAAGTTAATATGTCATTAAGTCACCGCGATGGTAGCTTAGTGATATAAATGCAGCGCTCATGTGTTCAATTCTCATCTTTATGTTTCTTTAATTACGGATTACGCGATTTATCTTTCCCATTTTGACTGTAAAATCGGTAGGTGGAGGCCGCAGGAGGGTCGATTTGACCCTTAATACATCAAGAAGTTTACTATGATGTAAGATCAATATAAATTGATAAAATTGACTATTTATTAACTAATTGTGTATCTGGATTCTCTCAATAATATTTGTGATGACAATATAATTTTTCAAAAACATTATATTATATTATATAACCTTGTATAATTAAACCCGATGAAATATTTTGTTGTTCATTTATAGGGAGTACATGATAATTAAGAAAAATGATATAAGAATCTTACATTTGTTACTTAAGGCTTTAATAGATCAATCTAAATTGATTATTAACAATCATTAAAAAGCATGTATTACATCAATTCAATCTTTTGTATTTATTTATATTATAATATAATATAATATAAAAAAATTCAATTATTATTATGTATTGATAATTGATAATGATGATTTAAAAATAGAAGGATGAAGACTTATTAGACATGACATAAGCTAGAGAATGGAGCGCCTGCCGGCAAGGACCGTATATGGTGGTTAAATCCCACGTGGCACTGTCATTTGGACGGACTTGGTCGGCGTTGTCGACGGAGTCACGATTTACCCTTTCCACACAACAAAACACATTTACTAACTTGATAAATCTTGCCTCCTCCCCATATTATTAAATTAAACTAAACTAGACTAGATTAAACTATGTTAAAACATAATATTATTCAACTACTCGGAGTCACAGTCTCTTTTACACATCCACAATTCATTAGTCTCTCTACAAACGTGTCACTTAAAGCACACGGAGTAGGAAAAAAAATTTCGACTTTTCTCGCCGGGAATGCCGTTGGACGGCGTTTCGGCACACCGTCCCGACGTTCCTGCGCGGCGTTCGAGCGGAGACGCCGTTCAACCTATTTCTTTCTTTATTTATTTTTCCTTTTCTTCGCGCATTCCCCCTTGTTACCGTTAACATGACCGTTTATTATTTTTTATTTTTTTTTACTTCCGACGGTCATGGACCGTTTAGATATATATATATATATATATATATATATATATATATATATATATATATATATATATATATTTAAATTTTAATTTACACACACTATAAATACCACACTTCCTACACAATTATAAACACGTCAAACACTCTTTCTCATCTCCAAATACACTTCAAAAATTCAATTCAAGTTGGAAACGCTTAAAAACTTTGATAGTTTTCTAGCGTAGAACTTTTTGAAGGACAAACAAAAGCAGATAACACCCGATTCAGTTGTCATTGGAAGGTGGAATGTTCCAAAGCGCCGTGAGACGGTGCATTTAGACGATTTAGATTTGGATGAGGAATAGGAGGAACACGCACAAAACCCGAATGTCGCACTATTCGGTGCTGATCAGTTTGAACGTCCAACGGGAAAATCAAGGAAGTCAAAATCCCAAATGACGACATCCGGTTCCATCGCCGGTTCAACCCGATCCTTTTTTGAAGAATCGATCACTGAAACGTTTCAATAACTTTGTTCTGACAAGGTGAATTAATCAAAGGAAATTGAAACACATCTGCGAATTTTGGCTATGTCGATGGACCACTTGTCGGGACGGGACAAGAGGATTATCAAGAAGCAAAAAGAGAAAATTTGCGCGAAGTTTCAAATTGAATCGGATTCGGGTGAAGAGTGATTGTATTTGTCTAATTTTATGAATTTATTTTTAGGACTTGTAATATATATTTTTAATTATTAATGAATTTATTTCTATTATGTAATTTTTTTGTTGTTTATTTTAATTTATTATAATTTATTAAATTATTTCAATTTTCTAACCAAAAAGAAATCAAAAATAAAATCCAGAACACTGTTTCTACTCCTCCACTTTTTCACTATTCAAGTTCTCCTAGAACACTGTAAACCCATGTCACCACTCCCCGCGCTCTTAGACCACTGCTATCCGCAGCGTCCTTGTGGCGTTTTAGAGAAAGACACCATTGGCACCATGGTGTCTTTGTGGCGTTTTTGATGGATGCGTCCGAGTGAAGACGGAGAAAGACGGGAGGTTGTGGACCCTCTTGTTTTTTGTTTTATATTTTGGGTATATAATAAATGTATTATTAGTTTATAACCCGCGAATTCGCGAACTATTCCATGTTTTTCTTTTTATAAACGGTGAATGATATGATCATTTGTCTAACGGATTTTAAAAATAATTGTACGTTTTCTGTGAGTCAATTTTTATTGTATAAAATTATACTCTCTAAAAGATGTTGAAGTCATAAAAAGTAAAAAATATATAAAACATCATACAAAGCATATAGTATATTAATCGCCTTTAAATAATGACATCACCAACCAAATACTTGCAATATAAGCTTATTCTCTAATTGTGAATGTAAAAATACTAAATGATTTAGTCAATTCGTGGTAGGTTTCGTATCTCTCGCCGGGGTGGTAAATTATGATTATGTAACCTATTTACCAAGTATACTTTCTAGTAAATATATTTATATTTAGTATTGTATTCGAAATTGAATTTAATTAATAGCTACACATGTAAATATAAGCCATCTTTTTTTATTATTATACACATTGATTATAATACTTTATTCCGCTAACCTAAATATACTTTAAGTAAATTTTAACATCATATTATTTCATAAATGTATTACAATTGAAAAATAATCTAATTGTAAATATGTTAATTATTTTTTTTAAATGTAAGTTTGAATTTAATTTAAATCAATTGGATGACCATTAATCCCTACATCAAGTGAGCCTTAAACGTATAAGAGAAATAGTGTAATAAAATTAATCAAATTTAAATACTAATATTGCTAAACATGGGTTATTATACTTAAACTTCAAGGGCATTACCGTCTTTTGACTTGGGTCTAATTTTCTGTTTAGGTAGTTAAAGTTAGAAGATAAAATCTATGGTTATAATTATTTGCCCTTGGGTAATATATTACTTTACATTGATCTATGTTTAATAGTAAGAGAGATTTTGTACTTTAATTGTTGTTAATACATAATGACATCAGTTTTATATAATCTCAATGGCCCAATGGCCATTTTGTAGTTTAAATTATATCGCAATGGCCCAATGTTACCGACTAAACTTAGAGTATTAGTCCAAAAGACCCAAGGTTAACGACTAAACTTAGGGTATTAGTCTTAGGAATATTTGGAAATAACTCAAGGGGGCATTGTTTTTACTAAAGTAAAATCAAAGTCATCATGATAAGCTCAAGATTTTTAAAAAAGTAAACCTAAGTCCTTCTACTAAGCACAAAAGCGAGAAAAATGCCCAATTTACCTATTAGAACATGCACTATTGATGCAAACATTAGTATTTGATGAAAACGTACAGTTTTCATTTTGAAAATAAAAATCAAAATTGTCGAACGCGGGGTACTTATTGGTATTTTGTACAAAGAGATAACTTCAAATTCATTTAAACGTTGGATCGATTCAAATCGTTCGTTGAAATTTATACTCAAGTCAAAAGAATCGACTCATGACGCGTCAGAGTTGACAACTATGGCTATATTAAGAAGCAAGTTATACAACATAAGTCTTTTCTTTTTTAAATGTAATAAATTAAAAAATTTAAGGTTAAGTATTTATATATTATTTATTATGTTAGACATGTCCGTTAGCAATATTATCTATTTTGTGTAGCCAATTATGTGTTAAACTCATTAGTGTCTTATAAAAACAAAAAAGACTTTTTTCTATGCAACATATTTTGGATTCATAATGTAGTTAACTAATGGTATGGAACTTTTATGTTAACAAAAAAAAAATATTTACATCTATTTAAAAAGGTATTGTGAAATGAATACATATAAGTTAAGAAGTTAGGAATCTTTTGAATTAAATATCATACTTGTACTTAAATATTTATATTGTTAATATTAATTATAGTTGTAACATTAGTATCTTTTTGAATGTGATGACGTTTTGATGATTATCATTTAACAATAATTAATAGTAAAAATATAGTTAATTATTAATGAATTTTTAGTTAATGTTAATATAGTTAAATTTAAAGTAATTAAATAAGAATAATAAGGCTAATTAAGGGTAATTAGGCATAAAATGCACAGACATTAAGGTCTTTTGCCTTTGGTTGACTTTGCTATTTAAGTAGACATGATTAGGAGAAGAGATCAAAGGTCTTACTTATTTTTCCTTAGTCATTAGAAGGTCAAGATTACTTTAAATTGAGTTATTTTTAGTATGTCAACCTAATTATGCTTTTCTTTTAATAAATAAGAGAGATTGGTAAATGTGGAGCTCAAAAGTTCATTTTCTTTAATCTACAATTGAGAGTGTTCAGTCTTTATGAGGAAGTGCTTACGTGACACTGAGTTCGCAATCCAATTCTTCAGTCTTCCACAAGAAGTGGTCTTAAAAAGTCTTTCAGGTTCAATTCTTAGTAACAACAAAGAGAAACTTAATTTGATAGAAAGTTTTTTAGTGCTGTTAAATAAGTTGGTTGGTTCACCATCTAAGCGTAATACTAGGTAAACTTGATTAATCTCTCACATAAGACCACTTCAACCGTGACGCAAACTGATGCATCAGTTTGTGCCACTTCAGCACAAGGTCAACACTTCTCAAAATTGACACACAACTGACGGGTTAATGCACTAGAGAGTCATTGTACTTTTTTTAAAATGTTCATTTGACTCATTGTACTATTTTTGTGTCTATTCAGATCATTGTACTAAAAAAATTATACACTTGAGTTATTGTACTATATGAACATATACATTTATTTCATTATACTATTTTTTGTTCATTTAGATAATTAAACTTTTGAAACATGATATTCAAATTATTAAACTTTTTCAAAACAACTATTCAAAAATATCATTATACGCTTCAGAAATATTTGTGTTAATTATGGTTGTGTATAAATGTGTTTAAACTTTAAATTAAGTATTTTAATTAATGGTGGTGGTTAAATATTTGAACATGTACACGAACCAAACAAACTAAAATGATGTTTGTTCGTTTACGTTTGTTCATTTATGTTGGTTTTTGTTTGTTGACTTAATAAACGAACATCAACGAATTTAATTTTAAGGCCAGACAATATTGGATGGTCACTGTACTTTTCAAATAAATTTATTTGGATCATTGTACTATTTTTGCGTTTATTCAGATCATTGTACTAAAAACTTTATACATTTAAGTTACTATAATATATAAGTTATTCATTTATTTCATTATATTATTTTTTGGTTCATTTAGACAGCTGAACTTTTAGAATATGATATTCAAGTCATCAAACATTTTTAAAATAACATTTAAATTTTTTTTTATTATAAGCTTCGTGCATATATAGGTTAATTATGGTTGTGTAAAAATATTTTTCAACTTTATATCAAGTATTTTAATTAATGGTGATGGATAAATATTTGAATATTATGCGTGTGTAGAGTTATAAACGAACTCAAATGATGTTTGTAAATGAATAAATGAGCAACCATGAACGCTTAAAACGAAATGAATTTTGCATCAACTCCACAACTGACTGAACACTGTTAACCATGTCACATCACTCAGTTTTTTCGGATCTCACATTTACCATTATACCTTTATTCATATACACTAAACAAAAAATAAAAAATAAAAAAAATATATATTTTTATTGACGTGGCCCAACACCACAAAACCGATGCACCTTTGGTAAACCGAAGCAATGCAAACTGAAGCAAAGTGATGTGATGGTGCCAACCCCATCAGAAATTCGATGCAAAACTGACGCACGAACTGAAAGACCGATGACACGGGTCTGATAAGTCTAATGTGATCTGATGTGGGCTGGCTGAAGTTAGGGAAAAAATTTTAACCTTCTGAAAAGATTATGGTCTAGTACTACCGGATTATAAACTATAGAGTATATTTTCAGGACCATCCACATTACTATTTTTATTGTCCCAAAGAGATTGTCTATTTGTAAAAAAGAAATAAACTATTACAAATCATTAAACTCTCAAATTTACACTAATTATTACTCCTAATAATTTTTTTATAAAAACTTTCAGTTAAACATACGTTGATTATAAGGACAAAAGTGACATTCATCTAATCAATGGAGAGTGATATAATCAGCGTTGAAACTACGGTGTGTAAACGAGCCAAACCGAGCCTGAGCACGAGTAGGTTTAAGCTCGGCTCGTTTAAAATTTACGCGTTTCGAGCTTTGTGTATAAAGCTGAAGCTCGGTTCGGGCTCGACTCGTTTATTCCATAATAATATCTGTTTTGTTGTTATTTTATTAATTATTTTTTTTTTTTGTAATTTTAACTATATATAATACGATTTCTATTATTATATATATAAATAAATATAATTCTTATTATTATGTAATTATGTATTATATTATTGAATTTTACTAAACATAGTTAGTTTAGGCTCGTAAGAAGCTTGAGTTCAAACTCGTTTATTAAACGTGCTTCAAATTATGTTCAAGTTCGAATTTGAGCTTGTTTAAACTCGACTCAAATCGAAATTTTTACGACTCAAACTCGACTATCTCCCAAGTAAATTCGGTTCATTTAGGCCCATGAAACTGAATACAGATTACCATTGGCATTATCAATGCTCTTACACTACACTGTAAACACATTAAAATAATCTAGAAAAAAATAACATAAAATAAAAGGCGTGCACGTTACATGTGCATTTAATAAATATATTTATAACCATTATATTATTTGTTGGCCGGTTTTTACTCAGATCGTTAGGGTGCAATACGTACTGCAATTTGAACAAGTTGACTATTAAATCTTTTATACCCAACTTTTTGTCGTTTCCTTCATTATTTTTGGCCGTTTATACTTATTTTCCCAAGTATTTTGTATGGGCCAAATTTACAAGGTTAATATCGTTCATTTTCACGTTCCTTTTTATTCAAACAAACACTTCACTAGTTCTCCTTTTCAGACAGAGGCGGAGGTAAAGGAGTTAAAATATTATATACGAGCGGAAAAAATAAATTATTTTTGAGTTAATAAACATATACGTTACTATAGTTTATGAAAATATTTATTTGGGTTACTATATTTTAAAAATACGCAGTTAGGTTATTATACTTCTTAATCAGGTATGTCTCGACTATAATCGGTGAAGTTGCTTAAGTGACTTTCCAGGTTACTATCTTGTCCACCTCAATCATCTACGTCATGAAAGTTCTGTAATAAAATTGAACTTTTTCGTAATGTACGGTAACTAATCTGAGTACTTTTTGTATTGTGTGGCATGACACAGATGAGTGAGGTGGTGACATGGACATGAACAACCGGATATTAAAGGGTAAGTGGTTGTGTGGGTTCTCTAATTGTACGTGATTAGAGACTTAAGTAATAATTTAACCAAATATTTAGATGTACACTACCCCAATTGCATATTTTAAAAGTATAGTAATCTAGATGAACACTTTCATAAAGTACAGTAACAAAGTTGTATATTAACCCATTACTTTTTTTTTGTGAGACAAACCTTTTTAAATGTCACTAATTACAGTTTAGTTTTTTTACTTCATAATTTTTTTATTTCTAAAGATGAGCCCCCTTTCGAAATTCGCCTCTATTTTCAAACGATTAAAAAGTTTTTGAAAAAACTCGACTGATTTGAACCAAAAGTGCCCAAACCAGGCTCATTTGCAAAAATATGCAATATGACATCAGCCTATAAACAACTACCTAAAATATAACTCTAATTACTACATTAAACTATATGCTTTGATATTTATGAGATGTAGATTTCATGAAGTCATATTTGTGAGGGTTCCTATAAAAAGATTGACTAATGAACCCTAAATAACAAACAAGAATCTTGGAATTGTGTGAAATCTTTGACTCTTGTTCATGGTAAAACAAAATTAACTCAAAACCCCTGATTTGGGATCAGTCATTGTATTGATTTCCATGTGAGATGTTGGGAGTCAATTAATTAATGAATTCTTCAAACATTACCACTAGAAACACTTTGTTTATATAATCATATGTTCTAATCATAATGTTCTTAGTTTTTGTGTAAAATAAGTATTGAAATGGGTGTTATATGAATTATGATATCATATACTATTATTATTATAGCTTGATTAATGAGCATAATGGTTGTGGCAATCTAATAATAGTTCCAATTGGTAGACAAGCAGGGTGGAACTAAAATTTTTTATCAGGGAGGGCAAATTTTTTGTTTTTTTTGTTTTTAACATTTTGGGGAGTCAAAATTTCTGAACTCTCACTAATTACCTTAAAAAATTATTTTTTTCAGTAATTTTAGATATTTTGGAGGGCGACTGACCCCATGCCCCACCTCTAGATCCGTCCCTGTGGACAACTGTATGCTTATTAGAATAGGATTAGCACACACAAGGGTAATTAATGATTTTTTTTTTATTTTTACTATTAGTTCATTTCTATGTTTTAACATTAAAAAAAAGACCATGGTGGAGGTTATGGCATGAATTCATATCCTCATGTTTATATATATATATATATATATATATATATATATATATATATATATATATATAACTAGTAATCACTATATATATTTGTACTAAATTAACTTAAATAAAATGTATATAATGTATGTTTGGTAAAAATAGTTGGTGGCTTGAGTTGGAGTTGTAATTGAAAACTTATAGTTGGAACTTACAATTAAAGCTGAAATTTAAAGTTTATTTTTTTTAAAAGTATTTAACCGAAATTAAGTAGAGTTGGAGTTTAATCATGTAAATTGATATAAAGGACAAACAAATAATGTAAATTGATACATTCTTATACAAGCTATAACACCTAATTATAGCTCTTTATGCTGAAAGAGGCTTGACGTGTTATATATGGTCACGAAGAAAAGCGGTCACCCATTAACTTTTTTTTCTTTCTATTATTGTTATTATATTATAATTATATACTATTATTATTATTATTATTATTATTATTATTATTATTATTATTATTATTATTATTATTATTATATTATTATTATTATTATTGTTAACGATAATGTATTTTTTTATTAAATACTTTCTTTTACTATTATTTATTGTGTACCTTTAGTGGGGCAATAAACCAATAATGTTTGGGCCTTTGGGGTACTTCACTACAACACTTGTTACAATCATGGAAGTGATGATGATATAAATCAAGTGCAATTCACCCGGCAAGTTTAGTTTTAGTCGTGGAAATTTTTTTACAATTTTTCATCTCTAATTTTCTAAAAAATGAAAAGATTTTTTGTTTTCTAGAAAAGTGGTGGAAATTTGAAAAATGTGTTCAAAAGTTAATGTATTTTTCAATTTGGGAAAATGATGTTAAATGAAGGCTTTTGAAAATTTTTAGAAAAATGAAGTAAGTAGTATAAAGGAAAAAAGTAGAAAACTTAAAATTCATATTTTCCAACTCCTAGTTATAATATGAAAAAGTGAGTTTTCTATTTTCATAGAAAACTTTTTTAGAAAATATCCATTTTGAACGAGTTTTCTAATTTTCCAATTTTCTAAGAAAATTTTTCTAGAAAACATTCATTTTTTTCTTCAACTAAACACACCATAACATTTTCATTCTTTTAACACATACATCGTTAATTATTATTATTATGATTATTATTTTAAATTCACATAAAATAAAATTTCTTATTAGGAGGAAATTTTGTCTATATATGTATTATATAAAACATTGACATCGACCACAAAATTTTTAGAATTTAAAATGCCTAACATCACATGTGTAATCGTAGTTACAACTACAAATAATAGACAGAACAAATAAATCAGTAAAAGTACTCGGTTAAGATCAAAAGGAACAATACGAACACAAGATATAGCTTGGGTATATCCAATCTAGGTGATCGGTTTAATCCACAGTCTAACTAGAGTCGGGGTATACATACATGATTAGGAAACAGCTTGGAGAAGAAGAACAACTGTTTTGGCCGATCAATAATTTCACCCGATCAGACCAAATCACACCGCGGACTTTTTCTTGTAGTCAAATTCATGTATCGATATTAATTAGGCTTCTTCAGCACGACTCGTTCCTAACTATTAAATAGGACATCATTTGACGATAACAAGATATTTACTACTCGCGCTTTTACAATTAGATTAAATCAGCAATATGAGACAAAATCTAATTTTTTTAAGTTCAGGGACCAAAAGTAAAAATTCGACAAATTTGAAGTGAGTAATGAATTCTATCTATTTAATTTTTTTTTCTGCCAATTGGTACAAGTGATGATGCGTTTGAATCACTTAATATGGCTAAGTGAAAACCTTCGTCATGTATAAAGCAATGAAACAAGTAATCAAATGTATACTAGCTTCATTATACTTGAAAAAAAGTAAAAGTGTAATTATTAAATATAAAAATAAATAAAATTTGATGGTATATGTGTGTCCTTGTGGGGCAACCAACATGTATTAGGTATTGATTGTCTTTAAACCATGGTTAAAACTTAATCCACTCAACCAAACAACATTGGAATTAAGAGACATGGTCTTCTAAGTAGGTACCTTGTCCCTTTTATATAATGGATTTTGTCTTTTAAATGTCATTATAATGTACATTCTTCCCCCCTATATAACATTATCACAATTAAAAAAGGGGTTATCAATCTTTAAGATTTATATAAAAGAATTAAATAAGTTAGTAAAGGTACAAAAGTACATCTTGATCTAATTAGATCATGTTTATGAAGCTAATATGAAGTTTCCCAATAAGATAATAAGATACAATGCACATGTTGCCATTACAAATGACATATGTCTTGAGACTTAATTTGGTTTTGATGTGTGTCAAAAACGAAAATATAGGTATATCTCCAATAATAATAATAATAAATAAAACTGATGAGGTATAGTACCATAACATAAAACATGTTTAGTATGTATGGATAAAAACTGATGATGTACGAGTCGCTAATGAAAGTAAAACATGTGAGAATTTGTAAATATTTATTTATTTGAAACTGTTACACGCTTTTGTGGGGGCAAACACAAGTTAGGTTTTGGTTTGTCTCTTACTAAGCTTAAAAAACATTCTAAATTTTCTGGTAACAAAAAAAATGGAGTGTTGAAGGGACATGGCCCTCTTGTGAGTAGGTGTCTTGTTTCTTGTCTCTTATTATTAAATGGGTTTTGTTTCTTCCTCTGTATTCTTAGAACAAATGACAATTCCAAGTTTAAAATATAGGATATATTTTATTTAATTTGTGTGATGTAATCTTTGTTTTTCCTTTTTAATAAAAGAAGCATGTTTAGGATAATTATTGAGTAAATGCCAAGTACAAAGTACATCTTGATCTTCTTGGATCATGTTTGTTTATGAAATGGGTAGGAAGTTCCCTAATAATATACTTCTACTAAACTAAAGTAAACTAACATGCTTGTTGTAGAACTCGGATCGATATACGAACAATTATCATCTTTTAGGCGAGTGTCACTTTGCATAACTTGATCTGGCATTTAAATACGATAGTTTCATCAGTGGCGGAGCTAGAATTTGAAGTTAAGAGGGGCTCAACTTCACCATAACATAATGACATTAAAGATTAAATAAAGTGATAACAAAATTATGTCAATGGTATTTGTATGAATGTATGAGAATTATGAATCAGTGGACAATTAAGAGAGATCAAATACTGAAATACTTTAGAAAGTGACTAACCACGTACTAAAAGAATAATATATAATTTAAGTTATTTGAGTTGTTGAGGGGGCCCGAGCACCATTCAGTCCCCTTATCTTTGCCTCTGAGTTTCATAAATGTTTCATTTTATGGTGTTTATTTCTAGTATTAGATGTTAATATTGATTATGATCATCCTTTTAGAGTTTAGTTGAGTACTTTAGTACCTTGCTAAGCAGAAACATTAAGGGTTAATTCGTTCCTATAGACTCAAGTGTATTAGTAATTAAGATGTGTGCACTTTCAAATCTAAGGTCACGTAACAAAAGGGATCGATAGATTTCATTTTTTTAAACTAGTAAAATGAACAATTATTTTGTAACACATAAAGATAATAAGTTAAATAATTAGAACGAGACGACAAAGGAGTAATAAATCATGTATAAACAATTGTCCTCACAATAAATATAAATATGAGAAATAATAAAGTTTATAGTGGAAATTTTAGCTCAATTATATATACAAAGAAAACTTAACTTTCTTTATAAATTTCTCTAAATACTTAAGAGAACCCTAGTTGATCGATCATCAATATATTGTAAAACCTCAAAATGTAGGTACTTCAAGGAGATAAACATACTTGTTTGAAATTCAAATAAAGGAAATAATCCTTATTTTATATAACCTAAAATATAATTGATGACATGATTGCTAACCTATAAAGTCAAAGAAGTGGAATGTTCAACACCATGCTTAGGGCACTAATTTCTCTAAACAAGTCCAATTTGTGGTTTTAATAGTGCATGGACTTAAAAAATCGACTTATGATAGGGATAAAAAGAATAAAAAAGAATTATGACGTTAATTAATTATCTAAAAATCCCAAAAGTAGTATCCTTCAACTAAGCTAGTATATTGCAAATGAGTGGTGTTAAATATTGGTTACTTGCATTATTGCACATTGCATCAACTTCTCTCTAGGGTTTCCGTGAGAGTCTTTATCACGACTTGACGGCTTGAAAAATCTTAATGTTCATGTCGTCTTTGTTGATCTTTTTTCTCTTTATCTATGGTAGAGATCAATTATCGCATCTGTCGGTTCTCCTCTCCTTTGTGAGTATACTTCTTTCATCTGAAAGATTCGTGCAAGAGCTTCCTATTCTTGATTTCTTTGGATATGATTTCAACTTCTGGACGACAGTTTGAGTTATTTCTATACAGTTTGTATGACCCAAAATCGGTTTACAATGAACCGGTAAACTTGATTTTTCTGATTTAACCGGTCGTACTAGACCGGTTGAACCGGTTTTCAAAACATTGAATTTTTGTCATTTACCCAAATAATTCTAGTGCCGATTTTTGAGAGCCAAAACTGGTTTTGAAAATTTATATTCTTTAAAGTATTCATAATAATAAAATTCTGGTGGTTTGCCTTTATTTTGTATTAATAATTAATAATTAATAATTAATAATTAATTAATTAATAATAATTGTTGGTGGGGAAAATAATTAAACTTATCATGTTGAGGAATATGGTATCCTTCACTAGAATTATGATATGATCTTGCGATGATTTTATATGTATAGTAGGATCAAATAATATTGATTTTTTAGGAAGCAATCATAATGGGTCAATGAATTTTATGGTGCTTGGCTCCAGGAGAATTGACTACATAAAGAAAAAGGCCGTATTAGTATATACTGCAACTTTTTGGGGACCTAGCTAATTGGTTTATTGAGATTGATTTTATTAGTGTTGTAACCAAATATTCAATAATGATTTGCGACCCATAATGTTTAGTGTTAACAGCTCTAATTTTGGCCCGACCCCGTCTCTTATTTATTGATGTCACTATCCAATAGTTTATCTGTATCATTTGATGCTAATGCACTTAAAACAAGCATCTCGATTACGGTTTACCAAAGGGCTATCGGTCTACCAGTGTCGATGAGCCATAAAATTGTGGGGTCGTATCCTATAATTAAAACAAATGTATAAATTTATGATGGGTTGTGTGTTATTACTTGCCTCTCTGAAGATATTTATATTTGTGTTAGGCCTAGCCCGAATGCCCTAATTTGGGCCGCAGTATTTTTCTGATAGCCCAGGCCGATTAAAAGGCTTGGTCTACCCCAAAGCACAGAAAAGCCCAAAGGCTTTATATCAAATAACATCATTCACATGTAACGATTTATAGTATGGACATATGTGTTTGACCAGAGAAATTACTACGTAACGGTTATTTAATTCACGTTCCCGACAACCCACGCCATCATAAAAGCAATCAACTAAAACAATTGACAAATGCGTATCATAAATGACCCCTGTACTTGATGCATTTGCCAACTAACCCCCCTCCTTTTTAACTTTAAACCTCACATTTCACCCCATAATATGAACTAGACATAAATTTCAGATTCAGAACCTGGTATCCATGTATATCCATCCATTTATGTAACTCTTTTTTGTTAGTAAATCATCTGTAAAAAGAAAACAAAATGCCCCATAAATGACCTCCCATATAGTCAATGCAATTTCCAACTACCCCTTCTAAAACTGTAAACCTTGCATTTAATCAATTGTTACTATATAAACAAGTACATATCATGGGTGAATTCCATACCTTTCACTACACTTATCATTCACTTTCACATTTTAAGGTCTATTTGACTTTTGACTTTGACAAATTTGCTATCTTTTTCAATCAATGGCAACTACAGGGAAGCTTGATGTTGAAGTGAAGGTGAAATCTGATGCTGAAAAGTTCTGGAAAAGCATCATGGACTCTGCCAACATCTTTCCAAAAGTTTGCTCTGATCTCTACAAAAGCGTTGAGATTCTTGAAGGCAATGGAATGAGCGTTGGATCCGTCCGCATGGTTAACTTTGCTGAAGGTATAGTAATAAATTAATAATACATTTTAATTGAGTTGGAATTTACGAACGCTTATGCATGCATCACATAAGCGCTCCAGGTGCATATTACATTTACAATACAGTATTGTCAGGGGCGGAACTACTATGATGGCTACGGTGTCACGCGTAACGTACTAGTCAATGTATCCATCATAGTGTAATCTTTTCTGAAAAAAAAACTCATTTTTGCGTCGGTGCAACACTAGCTATGATTTTGAGGTGCAACGGTTCTTATAAAAAATAAGCTGACATGCGATTTTTCATTTTGGTTCCGCCCCTTAGTGTTGTTGGGTTGTAAATCCCATCCCAACAATATTATATAACACTGATGAACCTTCACAACTAAAAAGTTATTTAACTATGACACAGGGTCACCGATTGTGAAATCAGCAAAAGAGAAGATTGAAGAACTTGATGAAGCAAAGAAGAAAGTGGCATACAGTGTTATTGATGGGGATATGATGCAATACTACAAGTCTTTTAAGGCTAGTCTTGAGGTGATTCCTGAGGGAGAAGGAAGCCTTGTGAAATGGCTTTGTGAGTTTGAGAAAGCAAGTGAAGAGGTTCCTAACCCTGACATCATCAGAGACTTTGCTGCCAAGAATTTCAAGGAGATTGATGAGTACCTCCTTAAAGCATAAAGTACAAGTTTCTAATGCATGTTTTGGGTCAACTTTTATATGTGTATGCTTTAAATAAAATGCAGAATGCTGTAACTTATATAAATAAATACTTTATGAAAAATAATAATCAATGCATTTACTTTCTTTAGTTGGAATAGATATTGATGTGATAAATGCATATACCTATGGGCTAAAACAAATTCTACAACAAATTAAAGTATTGTTGGTGGTCCTATTTCATTTTGTAGGTCCAAGGTACTCAACATGGAGAGTAAAGACAACTTTCTTTCAGAACTAGTAAACTGTAAATTGTAAAATAGTAGCTTCACACCCGTGCAATTCGGTGACGGTGGCGATAAGAGGTAGCGATGTAAGACACTATGATAGTATTTGTATGTGTTTTTGGTTATATAGTATGCGATTAATATGGTGTTCGGTTATAAATGAGAGATTTTTAAAAGGTTGAATGAACAGTAGTAGTAAAATTCTACATATACAATTAAGTTAAAGAAGAAATCATCTGCGTCGCAAATTGCACATAAACTTACATGCAACAAGTGTATTTTAAGGAGTTAATTATGATCATTTAGAAGAATTAAAGATATAAAATTTGGGAACGTTTTTGTGCAACCAGAGTAAACATATGCAGAAGCAGATTAAGGAAAAATTTGATAAACAACTAAATAGGAAGAAATTTATTACTACAATATTCAAATCGTCTATAATACATAAAGGGATCCTTTATAAAGGAAGACTAGAATTTTTAGTAACTTTTACTAAAATAAAAATGAACCAACAGTAATGGAACATAAATATGAAGATAAATATGGACATTCCCTATTTCACATGATAGACATTTCAAATGAGATAAAGATAGAATATAAGCTTTAATTTAAAAAAGAAAAAAGTTATATAAAATAATGGGAAGTACCGAATTCCAGAATGATAATTAAGTTCGTAGTTGTATCCTTTTCTCATTTGTTTCTGGCGTTTTCACCAGTTCACCTACGGGTAGACCAATGTGGTTATCTGTCGGTCACTAGAGCCGTTTTATGGCATGGGAGGTGTAATCTGGTCCTCGACGTCTGCCAAGAGAGGGGCTGCTGCATCGTCGACCTTTGAGCTCACACTTGTGTCAACCACCACAACCTTTTGTTCTTTGGCTTTGCCCCACATCACAGTATAAAACCCAACAACAACAACAATTGATCCCACCAAACTGCCAAAATATTCAATGGTCTCAACTTTTCACAATTTGTATACAGACACAAAATATGTGATGTAAAATAATAAACATAGAAGGCAAAGAGCAAAGAGTAGTAAGTGGATGAAATGGTTACCTTCCAACATAGAAACCATCGCCTAAGAAGATGACACCTATTAAATTTGAGATCACAATTCCCACTGGATGAAACATAGCAACAAAAAGTGGTCCTCTCTTACGTACACACCATGATTGAACCGTGACTTGAAAAGCATATCCAAAAATCCCCTATATATTTCCAGAAACAAGACACCAGTTACACGAAACAATATAAAAAAAAAAATAGTACTTGAAAAATATAAAGATGTCACACCAGTAAAATGAACCATAGCATTGAGTATATCTACTTACCGAGTAGAGGATTGCAAGCAACCTCATCTTAGGCCTTAAATCAAAACTACTCAAGTCAGACTCAACAATCAAAGAAGCAACTCCTGATAAAATGGTGCAGACGAAGCAGTATGCGAACATCAGGATAATCACAGCAGGGTATTTTTTAAGGACGAATGCCTGAAAACATTAAAAAACAAGTAGTTAATGTTGGAAAATAAAGAACATACAAAACTGAATAGTAATACAAATTCTGGATTACAACAGAAAGAAACAGAAGCGTATGTAACGAAACAGAAAGTGAATTCAAATCAAAATGTAATCAAAGATTTAAGCGGAATCAACTCGAGTTAATAATAATCAGTTACAATGGTTCAAACAAACTGGGTTACTGGGTCGGACTAAACGTGTTTGGGTCGGGTAAAAAATAGCAGGTTGAAAGCAAAAACCGGCCTGCACGAGCCCGGAATTTTTCGAGCTGCTATCGTATGGATCAGGAGCCCCTACCCGTTTTTCTCCCAACATTTGCTCACATATATTATATATTCTTATACTTTTATTGTTCCAAAGGTTGGAAAATATATATTTTCTACCAGATATTTCCAACAGTAACGTATATGCTAATAAGGACATGATTATCAACTATTGCTGTAAGAAATTACCTGTGAAACTATATACATAGAAGCAAAAATGGCATCAACTGATAGAAGGATTCCACCAACTACCCAGTTTGATGGTTGCGCGAGAAGATTCTTTGAGATTTCTGATTTTAAAGCTGATGATAAAATTGCAGGGCCTTGGTATAGAGTCATGATGATAGCCCCTGCTATCGAGACTATAGTGCCAATGAATTTCGCCTGTGTTGTTAAGCTTTTAATGTTCATTACTTCCATCCTAAAACCAACAATACAAATTCAACTCAAACTCGATGTTTCGAAGTTTAGTATCTCGCTACATTAGATACACATTTTCAAAAGTATCAGTAAATGTGCAAGTCTATATTGGGGGAAACTATGTATCGGTATTATAAAGAGACTTTTACCTACAAAAAATGGCAAGAACGAATGTAAAACCTGGGATGAGATTGAGCAGTGTGGTTCCAAGAGTAGCAGAGGATAACGAGACACCCGTATAACCAAATATCTGTGCCAAAAAACTTCAAATAATAACACCATTCAGTCCATTTCCAATTTCCACACACACACCCACACAGAAAGGGCTAACTGCAGCGAATCGTATTAAAATTAATGCGTATATTTATTATTATATCCATAGTACTTCCAGATAGTCTATATCAACAACAGCACTCAATCCCGTACCTTATCCTAGGGTAAAGAGACTGATTCCAGATAGTCTTATTTGAGTGTTAAATTTACAGTTTGTTGCTATCATATCGTAAACCGACGTCATTACAAAAATCTTATAAAAATCTTATAAAAATCGAAAAATTTAAGGTACATGATTAAAAGACAAAAAAAAAAGAGATTTTTTTTTTTTTGTTTCCTAAGATAGTAGATAACATACCCAAAAAGTCCAACAACAAAAAATCCACAGAGCACATTAAAGGTAAGTGGAGGACGATTTGGTGATCTGCAACAAATACACCAGCAAGCAATTAACTAACCAAACACGAATGAGACTAATTAAACTAAATGGGAATAAATGTTAGCCATAAGTTAATAAACTGTACCTGTGGAAAATGAGAGAAAGGGGGAAAAGGATGAGTGAAGCGAGCACATTTGAGTAGAAAATGAAAGAGTAGCTGGACATGCCATCTGCAATGGCTTGTTTGCTTACAATCATAAGTAACACTTGTGCTACTTGAGTTCCCACCATCCCTACATATTCCTTCATCTTTCTTTATCTCTATCTGTTCAGTGTTCAGGAACTGAACAGGGAAAGCTGCTAGTGTCGGTTGCAAATGAAATGGCACCAACCCTTTTTCAGTTCAGTTTGTGAGGTTTGGTTAGGTAGTGTTCTCACTTCTGAATATTCAATGTGGTGTTAGGTAGAACTTTGCCAAGACAAGACAATGTAGAGACGTATGTAATTGATCGACGGAAAAATAAAAATAAGATAATTCAATGATCATTTAACTGAGAGCATTACAGTGACGTGGGTGGGAAAGATTTGGGGTTGTGATAGAAAAATGCACAAATTTCGTTTCAATGTCAAGATATTTTTATTTTATTATTTTTCCTTTCAGTTTTGTTGACATATTTTTATTTTATTTTATAAACCAACTCAAATAACTCGAAAATCGAATAACCTTGTATGTAAGCGTAAGTTATTAAATAGGGTAAACTGCAAACTTTGTCCTTGTGGTCTTGTTATTTTGTTGATTTTATCCTTTTACTATTTTCAAGCATTTTTTATCCTCGTAGTTTTCACTTTCGTCATATTTTTCCTTCCATCCATTTTCGGTTAGTTTTTACGTTAAATAACACAAAATGACAAAAATACCCCTTGTCTTCTCCACCGTAAACTCACCATTTACCATTCTTTCAAAGTTAATTGCATTGCATCGGTGGGTCCTTGTGGTTTACATACAATAACACACCTAGTTCTTGTACTTTGTTTTCTGCATGAAAAGTCTAAAAACTTAAATGATATTTCACATTTGGTCCTTCTACCAATTGAATTACTAAAATACCCTAATGTAATATTTTACACAGTTTCATAATTTAAATCATTTTTCCTCTTTTTTATTAAAATAATTTACTAATATTTTACTAATTTGAATTATAAAATACTAATTTATAATTTATAATTTATATATGTTTTAAAAGTTAAACAAAATTTTTATTCCCAAAATCTTTTAACTTTACACACATGTTTTGTACTCTCCATAACATTATTCTAACAACAAATTCTTTACCAACATCAAATTTTAGTCATCCATCACCACTGTAATATTCACTATCAAATCCTAATTTCATCTATAAACATTTTTTTTTCATCAAAACAAATTTAATTTAAACAAAACTCAGATTCACAAGAAACACAAATAACAGCAGCAGACTCCGACGACTCTTCGGATTCGGTCAACGCGTTTTCCGAAGTTTTACGACGACTACAACTGATTCGAGGACGGAATTCGCCAAAAAGAATTTTAGATCAGTGAAAAAAATGCTTAAAAACGATAACTTATAACAACCAAAACTCAAAACTCAGTGGTGGAGTTCACCGGAAATCGGCGCCGCTGCGTTGTACCTTTTTCCGGTGTCTTCTTCCAGTTTTGATCTTTGTACTTTCGGATCCGGCAAGATCCATTACCACCATCAATTTTAATCGCTGTTTCATGTTAAATCTGGTGATCGAAACCCTAATAGATCTAGATACTATGAAAGACGATCTGTTTGCGCGGTTGGAAACTAGGCAAACGAAACCCTAGATCCATTTGTGTAATCGGAAACGAAGGAGATGCGGAGACGTATCTGTTAGAAATAATTTATACTTGTGCTATAAAATTAAATCAAGTATTTACCTGTTAAGTTACTGTTCTTTTTTAACCAAACTTTTAATAGAGGCACTGAATTGATTTCCCGTTACACTATGTTCGTTGTTTCTAGGGGAGAAAACAAAGAAAGGGAAAGAAGCTGAAACGAAAGTGCGTTGTTAAGTTATTTTTTGAGAAGAAAAAGAAAGGAAGAGAGAAGAATAGGAGGGAATCTATAAGTTAATTTCTCTATCTTCCTTTCTCTTTTTTTTTACGAAATAAGAATCTATAAGTTAATTTCTCATTTTTCACTTCTCTTCTTTTCTCTTATCTTCCTTTCTCTTCTTTCCCTCTAGTATTAAACTTAGATAAGTGTGTATATGCTTCTTTGCTTATTTTGACAGCAAATAAATATATCTAAACACCAGAAAACTGTTTATTTGTTTATTTATCAAGGAATAAGCACTAAAAGATAAGTAAGGGTCACCTACTTATTTTTTAAACTTATAAGTGCTTAAAATCCAAACTCCCTCTAACTTAGAGGTGCATAGAAGGGCTTTAGCCCCTAGCCCTGGCTTAGAAAAAGCCCGGCCCGAAAAAACCCGAGCCGAAGCCTGGCTTGGCCCGAAAGTCCAAAGAGGCCTGAAATTAGACATGAAAGCCCGGTCCGGGCCCGAGCCCGGGCTAAGCCCTAAGCCCAAAAAAGAGTTCGAAGCCCAAAAAAGCCCAAAAGTCTGGGCTTTTTACCAACAAAAGTCCGGGCTTTTCTTATCTAAATACAATATTTTTCTAAACTAAATGTAATGCATATATATGTCACTACATCCGCCATAGCTTCGGAATTTTATTTTTCATTGAGTGTTAGGATATACTAAGCATAAGGAGGACAAACCTTTCAAACCAATCAATGGAGATGTGTATTTGCTTGAAGGATTACGTTGATAGTGTAAAACGACAGCAAGATAAAGCTTCATTAGAAGATTCACTTGTGGAGATCGAAGAAGATATTATTGAAGATGGAGGAAGTAGAGATCCTAGACCGAGTGAAGTAAACAATCAAAGTCTATATACTATTGATGAACATGAAGATGGGGAAGACTATTAAAAATGGTGAAGAAATTGAAGACCAAAGTGACATTGTTGCATCCTATTGATCTCAATGATACGGTGAAGAATTTCAAGACCAATTTAAAATTTAGACATTTTGTTGATTTTATTGTTACGTAGTAGTACAACTACAAATGATTTCAGTAAAATATTCTTATGGCCTATGGCTACTACAAATATGTAATATTACATTCACATTAATGATAATCGATTGAAGATCATGATATATGAACAATTGAAATATATATTTTCTTTGGGTTTGAACTAATTTTAGAATCTTTTAGTTTATTATTACATGACTGATTATAAAGTACATTTGAAAGATTTATTATGTTTGTTATAGATTAAAAGTATTATATATAACTTTTGATACAAAATAATTATTAAAAAAAATATATTGAAAAAAATTTCGGTCCAGGCTTTTAAAAGCTCGGGCTTAGCCCGTTCGGCCCGAGGCCTAAAGAGGCCTAATTTTTTTGTTAAGACTCGGGCTAAGCCTGGCTTGGACTTTTTAGGCCCGGACATTTTTAGACAAAAAAGTCCGGACTATTTTAGGCTTGGGCTAAGCCCGATCGGACCCGGACTTTGTGCACCTCTATTCTAGCTACACATTCATAACAGAGTGTCAGTTACTTTTCCTTTACAACAACTCTTATCATTATGTTAGAGTTATTTGATAGATGAAAACTGACAACAAATAATTGATGAGCAATTGAATGTGGGTTAGGCTTGTATCCAGTATAAATGGCCTATTGGAGCCTGGGATGATATACAGAAAATAACCAAAACATTTACCCCTAAACTTCCACATAAACACTCACTTTCATCAACATTTTAAGTTTGAACATTTTGACATATGTTGGTTCGGGGGTTTCTCTTGCTGGCACCAAAGATACCCATCGGGGTCGTCGAATCTTGGGAGAGGGCCGCACTACTAAACTTACCGGTGCGGTGGGGGTGTTTCGTCTCTAAAGAGAGCGCTTAAGCGTGCTTCGACTCAGACTATTCTAAACTCAATTCCTATTTATATTTCTGTATTGGTTTGTGTTATTGTGTGTGCAGATCCTAATTAATCATCTCTATAAGTTACTTATTTCCAACAATTTTAGAGAAGAAATCTTTAAGTTTTGATTAATTAGGGCGCGTTTAGTTACGGAAAAGTATCTGCATTTTTCATTTTCTATTTTTATAGAGTTTTTTGTCCCTTGAAAATCATAAGGGGTTTAGAGAACGCGTTCAAATGTAAGGGATGGAGTTTTTATTTTTCAAATTAGGAAAGCTAGTAAACTTTATATCATATATTTCATTTTGTTAGAAAACTCTTCCGGAAAACTCCAACTTGAACGCGTTTTCTAATATTTCAGTTTTCTTAGAAAAAATTTCAGAAAAATGGAGGAGTTTTCCGTAACTAAACGCGACCTTAGGAATTCATAGAAAACAATAGATGAATTTTCTTAAGTCGTTTAGTAGCAAACCAGAAAAGTTTAATGGAAAAAACTTCCTATGTTGGCAGCAACAAATGAAGTTTTGGTTGACTGAACTAGGCCTGTTTTTAGTAATTGAAAATGGTCTCAGTGGAAAAGATAAAAGTTCTACAGGAAGTGAAGGGTCTAGTTATACTACGGATAAAGAAATATTGTGTCATGGTCGAATTTTAAGTGCTTTGGCCGACAACATTTATCGTGTTTTTTGTCACACAAAAACCTCTATTGAGTTATGGCAAGAACTTGACTATAAATATGGAACTGCAAAAGAACGTCTTACTAGAGTGTCCATAGATGATTGGCTTGATTTCCAAATATATGTTTGATGGCAAAAGTGTTTCCGATCAAATTAACGATTATGTAAACTTGCTTTATTAAATGAAAATGAAAGGCATTAAACAAAGTGAATCTTTTTACGCGTCTAATTTAATCAAAAAATTGCCACCATGGTTAGACTTAATTGGAAACCTCTATCAGTTACTTATTTCCAACAGTATCTTACCGGCCTGCAATATTTTGGGTGGTTATAACCGGATTTTTCAAGTTGTGGTGGTGGTGGTTTGAAGGAGATAGGGTTGAACGAAGTTATCAAGTGGGGGTGTTGGATTCTTAGGTGATGGTTGTGAATGGCGGTGCTACTGATCGCGCTGGGTGTAGTGGTGGTAGTATGTAATGGTGGTGGTGGTGTTTGGGAATAGTGATGGTAGTATGTAATGATGGTGTGGTGTTTGGGTGTAGTGGTGGTAGTATGTAATGGTGGTGGTGGTATTTGGGAATAGTGATGGTAGTATGTAATGATGGTGTGGTGTTTGGGTGTAGTGGTGGTAATATGTAATAGGGTGAAAAAAAACCGAAATCGAAACCGAAACCGGAAAAAATTCCGAAACCGAAACCGGTCAAAATTGGTTCGATTTTTCTACAAATCGGCGGTTTGGGAATCGGTTTGGATGTTTCCGTTGGCGAACCGGTTCACAACCGGTTTTACCAAAACCTGTTTGGAAAACCGGTTAGAAAAACCGATTTGGAACCGATTTTTTGAGTTGTGAAAAAATAGCTGTTTTTGAACTTTTTTTGTATTTTTTTTTTACCATTTTGCCAGCCTAAAATTAGTATAAATAGATACCTCGGGTATGGTTTAGTCACAACACTCAAACTTGCTCATTCTACTTTAAAACACTAAAAAACGCTTACGGTTCGCTTACAAAACTCTCAAAACGCTCTCTAACCGCTCTCAAAACGTTCTCAAAATGGCAACTCAATCTTCTTCAACTTCCATCGGTGTTGGTTCTTCAAATGCACCAACTATTGTTCAAGTTTTGGTAACCAAACGAAATCCGGAGGTTTGGTGTAATTACGACAAAGTGTTGTTGTCGGATGGTACGACTAGGGCACATTGTAAACGTTGCGAGAAATTTTTGAAAGCCGACTCCAACTCAACGTTGAAATCTAATGCATCATGGTATTGTGATAGAGTCAAAACTAATCCGAATGAGGGTCAAACAACCATGTCACGGGATGGGGGTATTTTTACATACGAAGCGGAGCGGTGTCGATAAGCATTTGCGGGCTTTGTGATCCAAGAAAGTTTGCCGTTCAACCACTTCGACAACCCTCTGCTTACTAGGGTGATTCAAAATACTCTTCAACCGCGATATAATCATGTAAGTCGTATTACTCTTAAACGTGATGCCCTTAAATTGTGGCAACAAGCTAAAATGCAACTAAAAACCAATTTTGAAAACTTAAATACAAGTGTATCATTAACAACCGATGTTTGGTCGGCTCCTCATAGTTTGCCCGGTTCGTACCTTTGTGTTACCGCATATTGGGTTGATCCCGTAACTTGGCAAATGATGAAACGTACCATTGCTTTTGAAGACTTTGAGTATCCTCACATGAGTCAAAATTTATTTTACATGTTACGAGATGTAATGAAAGCATTTAAATTAGAACAAAAGGTTTTTTCAATCTCGTTTGATAACGCGAGTAATAATACAAACGCCGTTCTAAGATTAATACTAAAATACGGACCACCTTTGAAGAGCATTTTTTATCATAGTCGATGTGTTGCACACATCATTAACTTGGTTGTGCAAGACGGACTAGCAGTTGGAGAAATAACCGTAGTAAAAGAAGCGGATAAAACTATGATACAAGATATATTTTGTAAGGGTAAGGCTAGATACTAACATTATATGAAATTGTGTAAGGAAACGAATTCCATTTTTTTAATCCCTAATTGGGACATGCCCGTAAGATGGAATTCGACTTACAATATATTTGTATGTGGTTTACGCCAACGCGACACTTTATACGTTTTTCATGATCAACTTGTTCAAAAAGGTCTTGCAACACCATTTCCCTCCTAATATTGGGAGGTTATTCAAAAGATAACCAAATTGCTCAAAGTTTTTAAAACCGCAACTACTTTATTATCGGGTGTTTATTATCCCACGATTCATTTGATACTTAATAAAATTTTTCTAATGACTACAAAATTAAGCCAATACGAATTTGAAGGTGAAGTATATGCAACAATGGTGGCTCCCATTAAAGCAAAACTAAGAAAATATTTTCAAGAAATGCCACCGGTAATTACTTGTTCCGGGGTGGAAATGCTTATCGATAACATTTCAAACGATTTGGATTTGAATGACAAAGACCCACTTTTTTCACATAATACAAAAGAAAATTTAACAAATCTTTTAAAGATTTATTTGGTCATTATTTTCAAAAATATACTTCAACAACAAATGTTTCTTCTAGTTCGATTTCCACAATGTTTGCTTCACCTTCCTCCCAAGATCCGGTGATTAACTTATATAAAAGTTTAAGACAAGAAAACCATAACCGGGCAAGGGGTGATGGTGACCAAAGGGCCACCACTAGCGAATATGGGAGATATACCGGAACGAATTTTTTGTCCACTATTCTACCCAATGAATTCGCACAATTTGATATTTTGGCTTGGTGGAAAGAGATGGAATCTCAATTTCCCGTTCTAACTATCATGGCCCGAGATTTACTAACCGTCCAAGCTTCTACGGTAGCTTCGAAATTCTCGTTTTCTCTTAGTGGTAGTGTTGGTTGCCTTGTTCTAGGATCTCGACTTGTCGTTTGACTCAATTGAAAGGCGGAAACAATCAATTAAGCAATTGAAACGTAAACACAAACAAAACAATTCTATAATCTTTTCGTATATATTAATACTTGAATAATAAAGATTACAATTCACACACTTTCCTCTGCTCTCACTCTCTGCCGTTTCTCTATCTCTTTCTAGGGTTTGATCCACCTAAAAACGAAATTCTAACTCGATATATATATTAACCCTACTGGACCCTGCGACACAAGCCCTATGTCGCAGGCCCAGCCCATTGCGACACTAACTTTGTGTCGCTATAGCGACACAGGCTCTGTGTCGCATGACCGGTATACTGTGTATATTCTATACTTACATTTCATTTACAGACTCAAACATACAAACTCAACACTTCACATACTTAGACTAATTAACTTTGATAGGCACAAACGTTGACCAACTGACTGACACACATTTATGCACCAACAAACTCCCCCATGTCAGCAGCTTGGTCAAATAAGTCTTCAATTAGTCTTCACCAACAAACTCCCCCATTGAGATAGCTCGGTCTTCAGAAATCTTGATGTTCAGTTTCATGGGACTGACATCCAATTAGATCTTCAACTTCAGTGACCATCATCTCTTTCATCAAATAACTTCTCCAATAGTATTTATGTTCAAAGTCTTTGGAGAACTCTAATCAATTCTTATCTTTTGAAAATGAGCATGATATGTAACTTGAATAAAACAACTCAGAAATAAAAAATTTTGTAATTTTCTTTGTAAGACAGAATTAAAGCAATAAATAAATAAACAATCTTTTTGGGGACATAATTGTTTTGGTCTGGTTAGGGATCATATCAGGATAACATGCAATTATTAGGAAATAGTAAGTGTTATTTCGATTATTAGTATATTTGTCCACTTGAAATTTACGTGACATATTTAAAGCAGTTTTTCCAAAAAATAGTTCAAAATGATTATCGATATTGTTGTCCACCTAAACATTTCATACTTTAGTTAAGGAACTTTTAACGGTCCTTTTATCTTATTATGAGTATGCATATTATTCGATATAAAACTTATTTAATATATACATTTGAAATTAAAACATGTTAGTATTTTTCATGTAAAAAGTAGTAACATAGTAATATCTTTAGAATCAAGCCTAGAGGTGACAGATATGTACAACGCACAACAGAGTCACATAAACATTGATTCGGGTGGATCAAACACCAGTCTGAACAATTAAACTAGAGGGTACAGGTCTGTACTTTCGTACAACAGAGTACCATAGTTTAACACAAACCAGTACGAGGTAATCTATTTATAGATTTTCTTGCATATTTATACAATACTATAAGTTTGCAAGATTACCACGGGTGCGTAATATTTGTCCGCAACTTCACAGACTACGTACCTATGTCCTTTTAAGAAATATATCAGTTGAAATCAGGTCTGTATTTTCATACAACAAAGGAGACAACTAATATATTTCCCCAGATAAGACCACATCAATATTTTAAACATAGATCATAACATGTTAAGCATCCAAATATTAAGACTACGTGTCAAAAGTTCAGACTTAAAGTCTTATTTCAACTTAATGTCATACATAATAATATCTTTTATATAAAATAATATGCAAGTTTGACATTATGCTTCTTAAAAATTGTTGGGAAAAACAATGATCAAACCTAAGTTATAAATCTGAAGAGTCAAAATCTATCTCAGTTGTATTCAGGAAAAACTTAGTGAATTCCTGAGTTTGTATTTCTGAGTCTGTGCTTCACAGACTAAAGAAGTTTCTGAGTCTATGCTTCACAGACTGAAGAATTCTCACAGACTGAAAGCCGTGCTCTACTTGAAGACTTATGGATTCATCATCTGAAGAATGAAGATTGAAGACAAAAGACTTCACAGACTGAAGATCACAGACTGATGATCACAGACTGAGAGCACAGACTGAAGAGCACAGATTGAAGAATGAAAGTACAATCGTACAAAAGAAGTTCTTCTTTTCCAAGGCTATGGTACAACTGAAGAGATGTTTGAGTAAAGTCAAACATTGGATAAAGGTTTACTTTTTCAGCAAAGAAACCTTTTACCTTTTGCTTTTCCTATTTCCAAGAAAAGCAAAAATGGTAGAGTGCAAAGTTGCCCAAGATGAATGTGTTATCCCTTGGACAACTGACTGAGCTGGTTAATAGAAGTTGATACTCAACTCTATAAATAGCAGCTCAAAAGCACTCTTCAAAACATCCAAGTAATCCAAGCACTCAAAGCAAAATAGTATACAAGACCTTTAAGCTTAGGCTCAAAGCATTACCACACTAACTGTTAAAGTTTGTAGTGATAATTGTATCTTAATATACTAATACTTGGATCGTATTCAAACCATCTGTGTGGGTTTGAATACTTTGTCATCTGTGTGAGACAAACACTTTATTGTGAATAATACTTTGATTCATAATAAACTCTGTGTCAAAATTAATCTTGTTTTCCGCCTAGATTAATTTAAACTTGTTTGATATAAAACTTGGATATAAACTAACACGTTAAGAGAACTGTTATTTAATCTGTATCTAAGTTTTGGGAACCTTGTGACCCAACAACTGGTATCAGAGCAAATAAAGATTTAATCTTTAACGATCAAAGGAACCCAGTTTATCAAACAATCATCTAAATCCATTTTCTCTACATTTTCTTCCTTGAAAAATGACTTCTTCTATTGCTATGGCTGGGAAGGGAATTCCAATCTTCAATGGTGTAAATTTTACCCACTGGAAATTGAAAGCTGAATGGTTTCTTGCTAGCATTCATGATGAAATGCTTAGAGTCATTCAGGAAGGACCCATTATTCCTGGCAGAATAGTTCCTGCAACTTTAGATGCAAATGGTATTATTTTGACACCTGAAAATTTGTTGAGGCTGCCAAAAATACCTGGACTGATCTAGACAGACAACTATATGCATTAGATTTTAAGGCCAAATCCATTCTGGGCAATGTAGTTACTGAGCCTATCTTTGCTAAGATATCTGGCTGTAAAACTGCTAAAGCCATATGGGATATGCTAACTGACCAATATGATGGTGTAAGTTTAGTACAATCCCAAAAGAAGAAGAATCTCATAAGAAATTATGAGAACTTCTCTGCTGACCAAAATGAGTCATTAACTGATATTCATACTAGATTTCAGATCTTAATCAATGATCTTGAAAATTATAATATCATCAAGGGACAGTTTGAAATCTGTGCAAAATTTGTTGATGTCATTCCAAACACTTTTTCTGAAGTTATCACTTCATTAATTGTAAGTGAAAAATTAGAGACATATGATCTCTCTGGCTTGTTTGGACTTCTACTAAATTTTGAAGAAACCAAAGCCAGAAAGGATCTAAATGCCAAAAGGATTGCAAAAGATCCATCTGCTGCCCTTGTTGCAACAACAAGGAAAAATAGAGAACTTTTCTCTAGAGCAGATTACCATCTTACTCTTACAGACTCAGAATCAGATGATGAAACTAAGTCTGTAGAAGCTGAAATGGCGTTGCTAGCCCAAAGGTTAGAAAAAGCAAGATTCAAGGGTTTAAAAGGAAGGCCAACTTTTGATCCTAAGAAAGCTACTTGCTATAAATGTGGGCAAGTTGGTCATATTTCTTCTGTAGATTGCAGAATCTTCAAGTTCTGATAAGTGGAAAGAAAAGGCCAAGAAGTACAAGAGAAAGTACTTCAACTCCAAGAAAATTGGAGAGAAACAACAACCAAAGAAACTAGAGAAAGCTTTGGTTGTTGAACAATGGATAGATGAAGAATCTTCATCATCTGAGGATGATGAAGATATGTGCTTAATGGCTATCACAGAGAGCCAGTTTGAAAAGATGTCAAATTTGCAGAAAAGGCATGTGTTCATCCAGACTGGGACAGAGGATCTGCTTACAATGTAAATCATTTTAAACTTTACTATATTGATGCAGAAAAACAGAAAATGTTTGAACACATCTATGTAGATTTTTTGAAAAGACTGGAGGAAATACAAGATTTAAAAATCAAACTCAGTCAAGTTCAAAAACATCTACAATCAAAAGTGAATGAAATAAACCAAAATAAACAGTACAAACTTGAGCTTGATGCTCAATATGACCTTCTCAAAAAGATCAAGCTGGAAAAAGAAGCTTATAAAAACAAAGCTGATCATTGTGAAAGGATCTTTAAATCTTGATGTATTTCATCACTTAAAAATGTGAACTGTTTATCCAAACAGATTCCAGCTCAGATACAAGCGGTCATAGGTGATGAGTTTGATCTTAAAAGTCACATAAATTCAGAAATAAACTCAAAACCTACTATATTTGTACCTGAGATTTTACCTCATACTTTTAGTCATACTGTAGGAGACAAAGTTATATTGACAAATGCCTTTGTTAGACCAAAAATAGTTGCTAAAGAACTAGTATATGATACAGAGCCAGACTCTGAAGACACAGACTCAGAAATCTCAGTCTGTGAAACTTCTCAATCTGAACAGCCTGAACTTATAATCACTAATGAATCTTTAGAAACTATAGAACTTGAAAAGAAAAGATTTATAAAAGGCAAAGTTAATATTCCCACAGTACCATCTTTAAAAAGACAAAAAGAGGTAAGAGGAATTAAGAATAAACAGAAAGGTTACAATGTGTTTGAACCTTCCACATCTTAGTCTGTAACTGGTCCAGACAATAATATGCCAAATGACAAATCTAAAGGCATAAAACCAGTAACAAGGGAGTTAAAAAGATCTCAGTCTGTGAGATCTAACTCTCAGTCTGGAAAAATCAATTTTCAGTCTGGAAAAATCAATTTTCAGTCTGGCAAACTTAACTCCAAATCTGTTTGTGTTAACACTCAGTCTGACTCTAAAAAGTCAAATCTTAACAACCAGACTAAGACCATTAAGCTGCTTAGTGAAAACTTAATGAAGTTAACCATAGATTTTAAAACATTTGTTAAGTCAAAACAAGAGTTTAACAGAGGATCTAGTGCAAATAATAACCCAAAATCCAAAAGGACCATTATGTTGAACAGAAAATGTTACAACTGTGGAAATCTGGGACATGAAGGTATTAAATGCACAAAGTCTATTCTTAAACAGCCAAAGGCTGCTTTGATCAAACAAATGTTATCTACAAACAACAAAATCAAAAATAGAGAGGTTAAAAGTCAACTTCACAGACTTAGCACCAAAACTGCTAAAGAATTGACTCCAACCAACTCTAAAGAACCCATCAAAAGATGGGTTCCCAAAAGTAACTAATCGATTTTGTTTGTCTTGTGCAGGGTAACAGCAAATGGTACCTAGACAGTGGATGCTCAAGACACATGACAAGTTCTTTGAAGAATCTGTCAGAGTTTGTAGAAGAAGAAGGACCTTCTGTCAAATATGGTGACAATTCTGTTGCCAAGATAAAAGGTTATGGTGTGGTGAAGGCTGGCAACATCAGAATAACAAAGTTGGCCTATGTTGAGGGATTAAAGCATAACCTGCTTAGTGCAAGCCAGATTTGTGATGATGATGGTGAGATCAGAATCAGAAAGAAGGCTGCTGTTATCTATAATTCCAAAGGCAAACCTATATTAGTTGCCAAAAGAGAAAGAGATATCTATCTCTTGGATCTTTCTTCTGCAGACAGTAATGTATAGACTTGTCTCTATACTCAGTCTGTGTCAGAACTAAGTTGGCTATGGCATAGGAGGTTATCCCACCTTTGAACCTGTCAAAGAAGAAATTGGTTAGAGGTCTGCCTGATGTTACATTTGGAAAAGACAAACTTTGTCCTGCATGTACACTAGGGAAACAGACCAAGAACCATTTTCCATCCAAATTGTTAGCTACAATTGATCAACCACTGCATATGCTCCATATGGATCTGTTTGGACCCATGAGCATTAGCAGTTTGGGTGGAAAGAAGTATACACTTGTGGTTGTGGATGAATACACAAGGTATACTTGGGTCATCTTTCTTAAGGCAAAAAGTGATGCTCCTAAAGAGATTATTAATCTAATCAAGAGGGAAGAATTGCAGAAAGATGCACCTGTCAAGCAACTAAGGAGTGATCATGGTAAAGAATTTAAAAACTCTACTCTCATTGAATTCTGTACTGACAAAGGCATTACTCAAAACTTTGCCTCTGTCAGAACTCCTCAACAAAATGGTGTTGCTGAGAGAAGAAATCATACACTCATAGAAGCTACAAGAACCATGTTATGCCATGGTCAAATGAAGATTTATTTTTAGGCAGAAGCAGTTAACACTGCTTGTTATACCCAAAATAGATCTATTTTGGTCAAAAGACATGACAAAACTGCATATGAGCTGTATCACAAGAAGGTTCCAACCATCCATTACTTCCAGACCTTTGGAAGTAAATGCTACATTCTCAATCAAAGAGATCAATTAGCAAAGATGGAACCTAAGTCTGATGAAGGAATTTTTGTTGGCTATTCATCTATTTCAAAGGCCTACAGAGTCTACAACAACAGAAGGAACAAAATCGAAGAAACCATCAATGTCACCTTTGATGCTTCCTCTGTTAATGATGAACATGTTTCTCAGTCTGATGTTCATTTATTAGAAGATTTATCTGTTGTGGGATCTGAATCTCAAAACCCAGTTGTTGCTAACCGACAACAGGACTCTGAAAGTGATAATGAAAATGCTCAACCTGCTCATTCTATGACAGTACCTTCATCAACAGAAGATGAATCTGTGTCCAGAGATTCAAATTCTTCTGATACATGTGTTCAATCTAGTAGTTTTCAGTCTGTGAACTCTATAGACTCAGACTTGCCCTATGTAGAAGATGATGCAGAACTCAGTCCTGCTATTCTTTCACCAAATGAGAATGATTTACCATCCAATGATGAATCATTTCTAGGAGTCAAAGAACACAAGTATCATCCAATTACAGAAATAATTGGAAATTATGTTTCTGGTGTACAAACAAGAGCTCAAGTATCAAGCTCACCTACTGCAAATTTTTGTTACTACACAAACTTCCTGTCAATCATTGAACCAAAGAAAGCTGAAGAAGCTTTGAAAGATGATGATTGGGTTGAAGCAATGCAGGAAGAGTTAACAGAATTTGACAGAAACAATGTTTGGACCCTAGTTCCTGCTCCAAAAGGGAAAACCATTATTGGAACTAAATGGGTTTACAGAAACTAGATGGACAAGGATGGAGTGATAATAAGGAACAAAGCAAGGCTAGTTGCTCAAAGCTACAAGCAGGAAGAAGGCATTGATTATGATGAAACCTTTGCCCCTGTAGCCAGAATTGAAGCAATACGGTTATTCTTGGCATATGCTGCATTCAAGGACTTCAAAGTCTATCAAATGGATGTCAAGAGTGCATTTCTGAATGGCAACTTACAGGAGGAAGTCTATGTGAAACAACCTCCAGGTTTTGTAAGTTCCACTTTTCCAAATCATGTCTATAAATTGCAGAAAGCACTATATGGACTAAAACAAGCTCCAAGAGCTTGGTATGACACCTTATCATCCTATCTTCTTAGTAATGACTTTACTAGAGGATCAATTGATAAAACTTTGTTCTTCAAAAGGAACAAGGCAGATGTCATACTAGTCCAAATCTATGTTGATGATATTATATTTGGGTCTACTGATGAAAAATTATGTAAATGGTTTTCAAACTTAATGTCAAAACAGTATCAAATGAGTATGATGGGTGAATTAACATACTTTCTTGGTCTACAAGTACATCAGAAACCTTATGGTATCTTCATTAACCAAGGTAAATATGTCAATGACCTACTTACTAAATATTCTTTAAAGGACTGTTCAATTATGAAAACACCAATGAGCACTGCAGATAAGTTGGATAAAGATCAGTCTGGCAAGTCAGTCTGTCAAACCACTTATAGAGGTATGATAGGATCTCTACTATACCTCACTGCAAGTAGACCAGATATCATGTTCTCAACATGTTTGTGTGCTAGATATCAATCTGAACCTAAAGAATCGCATCTAAAAGCTGTAAAAAGGATTTTTAGGTACCTAAAAGGTACTCCTAACATGGGTCTTTGGTATCCCAAAGACTCTGGTTTTGATCTAATTGGATATACAGATGCAGATTATGCAGGTTGTAAATTAGACAGGAAAAGCACTTCTGGTGGATGTCAACTGCTAGGTGGCAAACTAGTCAGTTGGTCAAGCAACAAACAGAATTCTGTTGCTACATCCACTGCAGAAGCAGAATATGTGGCTGCTGGTAGTTGTTGTGCTCAATTGCTATGGATGCAACATCAACTAGCAGACTATGATTTGGTGTTTAGAAAAACTCCAATCATGTGTGATAACCAAAGTGCCATTGCCATCACTGAGAATCCTGTGTTTCACTCCAGGACAAAGCTTATTGAGATCAGACATCACTTTATCAGAGATTGTGCTGAGAAAGGTAAAGTGATTCTCAAATATGTGCCAACAAATGACCAACTAGCAGATATCTTTACTAAACCTCTTAATGAAGATAGATTCTTATATCTGCTTGGTCAACTAGGAATGCTCAACCTCTAGTAAAACCTTGAATCTGTATGATTCAATTCTCAGTCTGTGTCTGCTTTTCAATCTGTATAACTGTATTCTCAGCTACATACAATCAAAAAGCACAGACTAAGAGATATCTTTGTACATACTTTATAAGAAAATACCAAAAAGATTTTACAACTTATGTTATTTTCTCTCGGTCTGACTAATTATATGTTTCAGTCTGTGTGACTTCTTCCAGATTAGCTATACAGACTAACCATATTCATTCAGACTAGACCCTATATTTTTGTGCCTTATTAATTCATAAGGTTAGTATTTAATATCACTGCTAGTTACTTTTAGTACTGCTGGGTTAATACTGAGATGTTTTTTTTTTTTGCTGCTGGTAAAGATTGGTACAATTAACACTGTTAATGTAGCAAGTTACTAATGTTAGTTAATTTTAGTACTGCTTTCGCAAGTTACTACTGTTAGTTAATTTTAGTACTGCTTTCGCAAGTTACTACTGTTAGTTAATTTTAGTACTGCTTTCCCAAGTTACCACTGTTAGTTAATTTTAGTACTGCTTTCACAAGTTACCACTGTTAGTTAATTTTAGTACTGCTTTCCCAAGTTAGTACTGTTAGCTATATAAATCTGTTACCACTGCCGGCACAACTTTCTTTTTATTTTTTTTTAATTTTTTATTTTTATTTTTATTTTTTTAATAAAAATAAATAAACAACAATATCTTTGCATTTAATGCTAATACCATTTTTATGGTAATAATCATTAAAAGTTTTGGCGCTTGTTGTCTATTTATCTGCTCAATACAAAAAGTGCACGTGCCTCAGCGTTACTGTTGCAGAGAAAGGGATAAACCGTCAAGTGGGTCCCATTTAACGGAAATTTAATTTCTTCAAATACCCACTTCTGTTTTCCCCCTTTTTTCTTCACTTGTACTTGCACACCAAAAATACGCAGAGTTTGTAAGCCCTAACCTAAATTGCTCAACCATTTTCGAAATCAATCTCAAATATTCTTCATTTACAATGGTTGATCAATGGGTTTACACTACACCTGCCAACATCGCTGCGGCTAAACCCTTTAAACAGGGTAAACAGGTAAAACTCTGCATAAATAACCAAGTTGCTACCATTTCCATCCCTGATTCTAAAAAGAACCAAGGATCTGAAGAATTGACAAACTTTATGTCTCCTCATCCTTTAAGGGGAGCATTTTTTAACACAATTCCTCAAATATATCCTGATTTTCTTATGGAATGGTGGTATACTTGCTCTTCAAATAGTACCAATACTGCAATTACTGGTACTATTGATCATGGTAAAAGGGCAGTTACCATTGATCAAGAGTTAATTAGGAATGTCTTAGACTTGCCTTTGGAAAATAATTTTGAATCCATTCCAACCAAAGAAGCAGCAAGGGCTTCTCTTACTTTGGTTGGGTATACCAAAGAAAAAGGCACAATTTTGATGTCAGGATTCACCCCCAAATGGAAATTTTTAATTTCTGGCATCATTAGAAGTCTAGGAGGTAAATCTGGTAGCACAGGGGAGCTAAATGAGTTTGAAACTCAAATGTTGAGCTCATTCATCACTGGTTTAAACATCAACTTTGCCGAGTTGTATTTTCATGAATTATTAAAACTGGTGAATGAGTCAAACAAAATTTTTAATGTACCTTTTATAAGGCTACTCTTCTTGTGCATCCAATCCAGGTTAACTGGGTCTGTATATATGTCCTTTAATAATAAAGTGGCAGATATACCTGTTCTCGTGCTCACCTATAAAGTGTTTAACCATCCGGTTCCACTTTCTGGAGCACCTATCACTGCTGCTATGCAGCAATGGATTAATCACCCATATGTTGCTTCTGCATCTATGGAGGGTGATAATTCAAGTGATAGTATGGGTAATAAGACCCAGACTGTTGAAGATAGTGTGGCTGCTGCAGAGCACACAGACTCCATGAACACAAACTCAACTCAGTCTGTGCACTTGGAGTCAGACTCAAACATTCCTGAGTCTGTTCCATCTTCAACAGAAGATGCAGGTAGTACTTCTTCTTCATCTGAGGACATGGATATAGATAAATCTTCTTATCCTAGCCTATCCTCACCCACAAAAGAGAGTCACAAACAAACCAACCCAGATGAGTCACCACTCACTCTGGAGGAATCACCAGACTCAACCCCAAAAAGTATAGCACAAGTGGAATCATCATCCATGGAATTGGATGTCAATAGAACACCTTCCAGTGCTGTAGTCCATTCCACTACAGCTCTGCTAGAGTCTGTGGTGCCAATGGCTACCCAACTGACCCAACCTACACCTAGTTTAGTCAGCTTGGATACACATATTACTGCTACTACACTGACCCATGTAGTATGCATTGAAGAAGATGCTCCAATCCTGAGCACTACCACCCCCCTCTTTACCCCACTCACAATGGCTGAACCCATAATGACCACTAGTCCTGTACTAGTTCATATTCCAGTGAGTCTTTCCTTACACCCCTCTACACAGATCGCCAATGCCCCAGTCATGTCACAGACTGAGGTACAAATCTCACCTTCTTTGCTCCATGATCTACCATCTTATCACCAGATGGTTAGTGAGGGCATACAAACTTCAACATCAATTCCCAGTGATACTGTTCCTTTACACCAGGGACTATTTGAGGCAACAGGTGCAACACAATCATTTCCCAGTGATATTTTATCCTATCACCGGATTAGATCTGAGGGAACACCTACACCACTCAATGCCTATGATCGCTTTTCCATGCACAGGACACAGAGTGAGGCAAAGAGTGCAACCCCAAAAGATTCCAGTGATCTTGCTCAGTTTCAACATGAGTCAAGTGAGGAACATATACCATCACCCAACTCTAACCCTTCCAACCAGACTCAGTCTGTGCCTTCTAGTACACTTAATGATGTGCTTTCTGCCATCAACAGGTTGTCTGAATGTGTACAGACTGAGTTCAATAATAATAAGAAAGAGCTAGAGAAGATGAAACATCTAGTCTCTACTATGGTGGAAAAGGTGGATATGCTGGCAGAAAAGGTATCCAATAGGTTAGATGAAATGCAGACCACCCTCTCAAGCTTAGCTGCTGATGTCAAAAAGGGGGAGAAGATAAAGTATGGGTCTGCAGAAGCTAAAACCTCAAAAGATAAAGATTTAAATAATAAATCCTTAGATTTAGGGGGAGATAGCAGTGAGGGAGATGATGGACCCGAAGGTGCTAGGGTGAAGTCTCAGACTGAAGCTCAGTTTGTGCCACAGACTGAAAATATGAGTGCACAGACTGAGGGGGAGCAAGAAGGATTGCAGGCAGGTGAACATACTGAGATGGTTGCACAGACTCAGGGGGAGTCATCCATTGTCTTACACATAGACCCAATTGCAACTATCTCAGCCCAAGGTCCGATGGAGTTGAAAAGACCAAGGGAAGAAGAAGAAGAAGATGTTCAACCTCTGCTAATCAAGAGAGCCAGGAAGATGAAAAGAATGGCCAGGAGGATTCCTGAAAGGGATATCTTTGATTCCCAACCAAAAATGAAGGGGATCAAAACCTGGGACCAATTTATGAAGCTGGCAAAAGAACAGGACAATGATGGTGATGATGATGATGCCATCAATCCTGACTGCAGTTCTGAGTCTGAAGTTTTCAGAAGATCAGATGATGATGAAGATGATGCTACTTTTGGAGGTGTAGGTGTAGGAGCCTCAAAAGTCAAGACTGGAGAGTCTCAGTCTGTGCCTTCTGAACCTGCACAGACTGAGACACAGCATCAATCACAGACTCAGAGCTCAGAGCAACCAACAGCAAGCACTGATGCTCTAATTATCAGTGCTGAAGCCATTCAAGCTGAAGCCAATCCTGCTAGACCAACCACAACAACCAGAACACTACCTCCAGGTAGAAGTGAAATTGAAGACAGAATGCAATGGAGAAGTGCTCATCTGATAAGCACTTATCCTGGGTCAAGTTCTACACTGGAAGAGGTAGATAGGGCTAAGGGTAAGGGCAAGGAGATTGCCTTATCCAAGCAGGAAAGGTTAAGCAAGATCAAGAAGATGGTGGATGATCATGCTGCTGGAACAAGAAGTCCTGAACTGAAAGATCTACAGGACGAACTCTTGCAACAAGAGGCTACTGCTCAAGGTATGACCTTAACCGAATACTTAAATGTATTAACACTTGAAGAGCAGAAGCTGAAGGAAGCAAGATTTGTTGACATGCTCACTCAAGAACTACAAGAAGAAAGTCGCTCACTGACCCAAATCAGAAGGAGTCAAGTTGAGCAACAAATCAAAGAAGATGAGGAGCTGTCAACAAGGTTACAGAAGATAGAGAGCCTGAAACCAAAGCTACAAGCCACTTTCCAAAAGTAGAAGCTCAAGCAGAAGATTAAAGAATGTCATCTGAACAAGATTGGACAGAAATTGAAGCTGGAGCTGACTTTGACCAAGAGCAAGAAGACGGTATGGGTGGATGAACTGTACATTCTAGGGCTTAAGGAATGGCAATCCATTGCCAATCTTTTGAAGAGTGCAGCTGACAAGGATCTGAAGAAAGAAGTTCTGGATGAGCTATCTTACCTGATTGAGCTGGTTCTCAGTCTAGGGCTCATCTCAGAAGAAGAATACAAGTTGTTTTGCATAGCAAACAACTTTGTAATAAAGAAAAAGTCAACTGGGTTATCCACAGAGAATGAGCAGAGAAGGGAGCATCCTCTACCCAAAGGTATCATTTTCATTGATAGATCATATGTACAGACTGACAGCATTGAAAGTCTGTGCTATAGAGATATCAATGGGATAGAGTGCTTCCAGGATCAGAATAGGTTATATGGAGAGTCTCTGCTGCACTGCATTGCCCTGCTGAAGGAATGCAAACATTCTCAAGTCAGACCATTCAGAAAAAGACTGATTAGCTGGTTATTCAACAACCTTTCCCAAATCAGGATGATAATTGGACTTGAAGATATCTGCAAGAAGATCATCCTAGAGTATCAAGAATTTGAAGACAAATCTGATAAGGAAATGGAAGAACTGTTGAAGAGGAAAGTGGAAAAGATGAAAGAGATCAAGGCTCATAGAAAGAAGTGAAGATTGTTAAATTTTTGATTTACAATTTCATGTAATAATTGTAATATTCTTGTAAACTGACTATGACTTTGACTTTATGTATATAAGTCTAAATTCATAAGTTATGCTTTACTTTAGTATTTATTATTTCTCTATTATCTTTTGTAAATAGATTTTGACATAATCAGATAGGGGGAGATTGTTGGGAAAAATAATGATCAAACCTAAATTATAAATCTGAGGAGTCAAAATCTCTCTCAGTTGTATTCAGGAAAAACTTAGTGAATTCCTGAGTCTATGTTTATGAGTCTGTGCTTCACAGACTAAAGAAGTTTCTGAGTCTATGCTTCACAGACTGAAGAATTCTCACAGACTGAAAGCCGTGCTCTACTTGAAGACTTATGGATTCATCATCTGAAGAATGAAGATTGAAGACAAAAGACTTCACAGACTGAAGATCACATACTGATGATCACAGATTGAAGATCACAGACTGAGAGCACAGACTGAAGAGCACAGATTGAAGAATGAAAGTACAATCGTACAAAAGAAGTTCTTCTTTCCCAAGGCTATGGTACAACTGAAGAGATGTTTGAGTAAAGTCAAACATTGGATAAAGGTTTACTTTTTCAGCAAAGAAACCTTTTACCTTTTGCTTTTTCTATTTCCAAGAAAAGCAAAAAGGGTAGAGTGCAAAGTTGCCCAAGATGAATGTGTTATCCCTTGGACAACTGACTGACCTGGTTAATAGAAGTTGATACTCAACTCTATAAATAGCAGCTCAAAAGCACTCTTCAAAACATCCAAGTAATCCAAGCACTCAAAGCCGGCTAAGAGGACTAGGAGCTTAGCTTGCTGGCGAGAAAGGGTAAAATAGTATACAAGACCTTTAAGCTTAGGCTCAAAGCATTACCACACTAACTGTTAAAGTTTGTAGTGATAATTGTATCTTAATATACTAATACTTGGATCGTATTCAAACCATCTGTGTGGGTTTGAATACTTTGTCATCTGTGTGAGACAAACACTTTATTGTGAATAATACTTTGATTCATAATAAACTCTGTGTCAAAATTAATCTTGTTTTCCGCCTAGATTAATTTAAACTTGTTTGATATAAAACTTGGATATAAACTAACACGTTATGATAACTGTTATTTAATCTGTATCTAAGTTTTGGGAACCTTGTGACCCAACAAAAATTTAAGTGTGAATGTCTACCGATACATCATTAAGGAAGCTAATGTTTACAAAAACTGTTTTAACTATGCTAGATAAATCTACTGACACATCAAACATAAAACTTAAAGTTTCCATTTTGTACATGTTCCCTGATGTACTATCATTTCCCAAATTGTTTACAGACACAATTCAACGTCCATTTTTAGAAATGTAGCAACTTTGCTTTTCTTTAATACTAATAAGTATAAAGAGTGGCTATTGCATTTTTCAAGAATTTGCCTGTTAATATTTTGCTGACTTTTTAAATCAGAATTTTAAAATTACTCCCTCTGAACAGCAAATTCTTTACTCAAAAACAAACAAATAGATAATCATTAAAGAAAAACAGATGTGACAACTTGGCTTATCTTAATGTGCATTAATTAGAACACAAGAATTTGTCGTTGCCATTTTAAACAAATAATGTTTAAAGAAAAATTTCAAGTTACATATCAAATCAAATTCAAAGTCTTTTAGCACTTTTAACCATATCGTGTCATTTCAGAAATTTCATCCATTCACTCAAACATCATCACCACACATGACCACCTTGAAATCAACCTACTTCGTCACATCCTTGCAGTCACTAAAAGGATTAGCTATAAAAAAACCTGACTGCATCACCACAAACAAACATTAGTATTTTTGAGAAACCCAAGCCTTGATAGACTTGGGTTGTCCACTATCATCCATAACCATCACATCAGTGAGTTTATAATATTTTAGAAACTCAGTTGATTTCGTTGATGTGTCGTTTGTGGATTTAGGTTTCCAAACCTAGTTAGGTTAAGATGATTTGTTTTCAACAATGTTGTGCTTTTGGACTTTAGGTATACTGGGCACACCTTTGTTTATTCTAACCATAGGTTTTGGAGAGTTGGATGCACAACTAGATACAGGTGAATACGAACCACGCCTTGAAAAGGATTTTTGATAAAAATTCCTAAATAAGGAAGTTCTTGGCATCCCTCTACCAAACCTATATAGGGATAATAACCTACAATCCCTAATGATGTGGCCCTGTTGACCACACCGAAAACATAACCGCCGTTCCACATACGGCCTTTTCCAGTGGCTACTTTCAAATTGTTTCAATGGAGGATTTACCGAAGGGGGCTTAGAGGTTGAGGCATTTACAGAACATGAACACTTATCCGTACATGTTGATGTAGAAGCCTCTAAAGTTGAACAAGTAGATGTTGAAGGTTGTTCTTTAACAATTTTATTAATTATTTTCTCTTTCTTCAGATTACTCACAGATGATTGTGAATTATGTAAAGATTTTCCTTTTGAATCCTTCTTTGAGATTTTAACAGATTCGGATTCATTTACAACCTTATTTTTGCCCTTATTATTTAAAACTTGTTCAATTTCATTAGTTAGTATATGATTTTCGGGCTTAACATTAACCTTTTCAACTTTGACCTCAGACTCTTTAGTTAAGTCCTCCATTTCAACAATCTCCTTAACACACACAGGAGATACAAATTTAGTCTTAACAAACTCAGGCTTTGTAACAGTAGTTGTTGTATCAAAAACTGACTCAGCAACAGATGTTGTATCTACCTTTGAAAAGGTAGGTACAAAGTCTTTGGCTGCATCCTTTGAAGGCATTGGCAGATAGTCAGAAGGAGGTGGTACATAGTGGTAACCAAGACCAGCCTTACTCTTCGTATCTGTCCTTTGCGATTGGAGGATCTCGTCAAAGACCAGTAAGGATGTTGAAAAATTAGACAGCTTTCTTTTTAATTCAATTACTTCGGCCTGTGAGTCAGCAAGTTCCTTTTTCATAATCTTGTTCATATTCATATGACTGTCCATTGCATCTTGCTGACTAAAAATTTTGGCCTTAAGTGCTTTTCTTTCTTCGAAAGCAGCATTTAATTTTTTATCAAAAGCCATCTCATTTTCTTTTAAAATTTTATTTGCCTTATTAAGTTGTTTTAACTCAGAATTAAGGCGTTCAATATCCTCACTGTATCTGTTAACTTTGTTAGTTAATTTGATACATGACACACAAGATAATGGCTCTTCAATAGGTACCTCAGGTTTACTCGTGATGTGAGCCATGAGAGCTTTATTATCGCCCAACTCATACTGTTTCTTCACAAACTCCAGCTTACTTTGTTTATATTTTTCGTTTCCCCCACAAAAGTTTTCAATGGCTTGCCAAAGATCGTAAGCATTGTTATTGTGCTTAAACAATCTCATGACATCTGATGATAAACTCATAGTTAAAGCCGAGTGAGTTTTTCTTCCCAAATCTCATGACTTCTTCTCTTCCGGAGTCATAGATCTAACGAATTTGGGTGGAGCAACACCTGGGAAGTTTCCATCAGCCGGAGGATGAACATATCGTTCAAGTAATGAAATCTTCGTATCGGGATCATTGTAGGAGATGAAAGCCTCAAATTGTATTCTCCATTCAACATAATGAGTATTGGCAGTGAATAATGGAGGTTTATTAGTGCTACCGATCTCATTGTTATGTTTTAGTAATTGAGAAAAGCTTTGAAGAGACATTTTTTTAAGCCAGAAATTTACCAAATCACAAAGACCCAGATGTTGAATGTCGAGTTTTCAAACTTAGCCTTTTTGACTTTTCCCTCCAAATTTTTATTCGAAAAATATCGAAAACTGCCCGAGTAAAACGAAACTTTTTCAAAACCAAATCTAAGAACTTTTAAGCTGAAAAACAAAATTTGGTAATGCGAAAAATTTCCCGCCAAAAGACACTAAGTTAGTATCGCAAAGGCTGTGTCGCACACTAGTGTCACACGCTATTGTCGTAGGCTGGTGTCGCAGTTCAAATTTAAAATCAAGAAACCCTAGTAGCGACATAAAAGTTAGTGTCGCACCTAGTGTCGTAGTGTCGCGGCCAACAGCTCCAAAAACACTGAAAATCAAAAATTTTCGAAACCCTAACGAATTTCGAATGATAGTCGACGAACACACCCAGAAATATACTTCCAGAAGCCAAACATTCAACTGATTTGACCCAAAACCTTGATCAAACCACCCCACGAATCAAACCGAAAACATTTCAATTAACGATCAAATCTTCAAACAAACGCCCGAAAGCTCTGATACCACTTGTTGGTTCCCTTGTTCTAGGATCTCGACTTGTCGTTTGGCTCAATTGAAAGGCGGAAACAATCAATCAAGCAATTGAAACGTAAACACAAACAAAACAATTCTATAATCTTTTAGTGTATATTAATACTTGAATAATAAAGATTACAATTCACACACTTTCCTTTGCTCTCACTCTCTGTCATTTCTCTATCTCTCTCTAGGGTTTGATCCACCTAAAAACGAAATTCTAACTCGATATATATAGTGTGTATATTCTATACTTACATTTCATTTACAGACTCAAACATACAAACTCAACACTTTACATACTTAGACTAATTAACTTTGACAGGCACAAACGTTGACCAACTGACTGACACACATTTATGCACCAACAGGTAGGGTATTATCTATACGAAGAACAAGACTCGCACCAGCCTCATTAGAGATGTGTATTTGCTTGAAGGATCACTTAGACACCGCGGAACGTATACAACACATTTCAAGTCTTGAAGATGAAATGGAATACAAAGAAGATATACACAATGTCGAGGTGGAAGCGGGTATGGTAATATCACTTTCCGACGAGGAAATTTCTCTCGATGAAGCGTCACGCGAGGCTACCTCTGAAGATTTCGACTTTTGAAGATTACGCATTTGAAGATGTTAGAAGATTTGAAGATTAATAAAAGTTGAAGATTTTGAAGATTATGAAGAATTATGAAGACTTATTGGTTTCGATAATATTTTTATGAAGATTTAGAAGACTTTTTTTTAAGTTATTGTTATGTTATGTTTCCATTCCCAATATACTAATATTCTATCGTAAAAAATTTGAAGATTACGTTGTTTTTCCCTAAAACGCTCGATGCTCAAAAATTACTTAATTATATAGAATTATTGGTTTCAATAATATTTTTATGAAGATTTAGAAAACTTAGTTTTAAGTTATTGTTAAGTTATATTTCCGTTTCTAATGTACTAATATTCTATGGGAAAAAAATTGAAGATTACATTGTTTTTCACTAAAACGCTTAACGCTAAAAAAAACATAATTATATAGAAAAACCGGTTCCAAACCGGTTTTTGAACCCGAACCGGTTCCAAACCGGTTAGGGTCGATTTGGGTTTTTTACCCTTCGAAATAGGTTTCGTTCCAAACCGATTTTTGACAAAACCGGTTCTTTACCGTTGCCTAAAAACCGGTTTGGTTTTTGAACCCAAACCAGTTTTCCAAAAAAACCGAACATGTTCATCTCTAATATGTAATGGTGGAGGTGGTGTTTGGGTCTAGTGATGGTTGTGAGGAATGTGAAGCTAGGGTTTAGTGGAGAAGAAAGGTAAAATAATGATATTTTTGACACTGTAGACTAGTTAACGGTATATATGTTAATTTTAACGAACAAGGATAAAAGTTACAAAAATGATAACAACAGGGATAAAAAATGCGTGAAAAAAAAAGTAAAAGGATAAAAGACAAGAAGACCACGGGGAAAATTTTTGCAGTTTACCCTATTAAATTTCTTTTTGTTTCGGTTTTTGACTATTAAAATAATTCACCTGGTCCCACTATCGCCACTTTTCACTTTGTCTTTGTCCAGACGCGTTACATCAAGAATGGAGAATGTCAGACCCGTCATAGTTCCTCTTTTCGTCCTTAAATGAACCCACGAAATGATGCCATAGGTACTTGTCTTGCAAAACACAAATCGGTGTATACACAATTAATCACGATAAATAATTGCATTTGAGGGTCTTGATCTTCCCCCTAGACTACTCACATTCACAACTAAAACCAACCCAACTATCAATTAAAAAACTAATTTCTCTCTCTTGCATCTACAAACCCAACTTTACTCACCCATTAGCAATCCAACTTAAACCAATTTTTTATTAAAAAAATAAGCTTTTTGATTATTTTTTATTCAATTAAAATTTATTAAAAAAATTAAAAATAATTAATTAACTTTAAAAAATTATATATTTTAAATATAAAACTAAATAAAGATTCTACACTCATCAAACAAACTTAAAAAAATTGTTAAACCAAGTTACCATTGAAACATGAAATACAAACTTACAAATATGAAAGATGCGAACTACATAATTATTAAATCAAATCGTTTTTTAGAGTGTTGTGAGCTTCTCTATTGCGAAGTTGTGCCTTATTGATCATATAACTGGTTAGGTCATAAATTCGTTGAGTAGAGTATTGAAAAGTTTGCTCATCATCTTCAGTAGAGGTTCTTTGTTGTCTATTTCTAGGCCTGTCATTTAGAAATTCTGATGGATCATAATAATGAAGGTATGTATGGCGTTCATCCTCAACGATCATAATATGCATGATTATACACGCAGTCATAACTTTCCCCATCATATCTTTGTCCCATAAAAGACACGAGTGTCGAAGAAATGCAAAACGAGCTTGTAGAACTCCAAATGCTCGTTCAACATCTTTTCTGGCAGCCTCTTGACGTTCGGCAAACAACTTGTGTTTCCGAAGTTGAGGAGAAGTTGATGACTTGACAAAAGCAGCCCATGAAGGATATATGCCATCAGTGAGATAATATGCCATATTATTTTCCCTACCATTCACAACGTAACTCACATTTGGTGCTCGACCTGCCAAGACATCATCAAAAAACGGAGACCGGTGGAGGACGTTAATGTCGTTGCACGTACCTGGTGTTCCAAAGAATGCATGCCATATCCATAAGTCATACGATGCAACAGCTTCCAAAATGATTGTTGGTTTGCCGCTTCTACCTACATATTGTCCAGCCCAAGCAGTGGGGCAATTTTTCCATGTCCAGTGCATACAATCAATACTTCCTATCATACCTGAAAATCCACGTTCTTCCCCAACACGAAGTAGCCTTGCCAAATCGGCTTCATTGGGCCTTCTAAGATACTCTTCACCGAAACATGAAGTGACACCTTCTACGAACTTTATAAGAGCAGCCCTTGTTACGGTTTCACTCATTCTCAAATATTCATCTTGTGCATCTGCTCCAGTCCCATATGCCAACACCCGCATAGCTCCAGTACATTTTTGCAATGGTGAAAGATCTTGTCTACCTGTGGCGTCATGTCTTTGTTGAATATATATGTCATTGTTTGTAACAGCTGTCACTATACGTAGAAATAGTGGTCTTTGCATACGAAATCTACGCCGGAAGGTTGCTTGATCATACGTTGGGTTGTCAACGAAGTAGTCTTCCATTAAACGTGCCTCACCTCGCTCACGTTCTCGATCGCAATACCTCCTTCTTGTTCTAGGAGGATGATCGCCTATGAATAATTCACTGATGATTTCATCAAGTTGTCGATTATGTTGAACAACCCGTTCTTCCATTCATCATATGCATTCGAACACGATGAGTTTTCATTATGAGACATTTTTAAAGAGATTAGAAATGAAGAGTTAGTGTCGGATATCAAAGTATGCCAATCCTATACTCCATTTATACTAGAAACAAATGATTTACATATTTATTATATTTATAGAAAAAGGTAATGTTGAAATTAGCTTTCTAATGTCGAAGTATTATGGAAACTAATTACATTCCACTATGTACTTTTTCTTCACGTATCTTTTTTGCACATGGAGTTGTCAGTTTCATCTTATCTCTAGAAAATCTCAATTATCTTCAGTTCCATGTGTCAACTTGGTATAGTATCCTTAGATTTCACTTAGATAAAGTAATTTCAACATTACCTTTTCTATAATTATAATAAATATGTAAATCATTTGTTTCTAGTATAAATGGAGTATAGGATTGGCATACTTTGATATCCGACACTAACTCTTCATTTCTAATCTCTTTAAAAATGTCTCATAATGAAAACTCATCGAGTTCGAATGCATATGATGAATGGGAAGAGCGGGTTGTTCAACATAATCGACAACTTGATGAAATCATCAGTGAATTATTCATAGGCGATCATCCTCCTAGAACAAGAAGGAGGTATTGCGATCGAGAACGTGAGCGAGGTGAGGCACGTTTAATGGAAGACTACTTCGTTGACAACCCAACGTATGATCAAGCAACCTTCCGGCGTAGATTTCGTATGCAAAGACCACTATTTCTACGTATAGTGACAGCTGTTACAAACAATGACATATATATTCAACAAAGACGTGACGCCACAGGTAGACAAGGTCTTTCACCATTGCAAAAATGTACTGGAGCTATGCGGGTGTTGGCATATGGGACTGGAGCAGATGCACAAGATGAATATTTGAGAATGAGTGAAACCGTAACAAGGGCTGCTCTTATAAAGTTCGTAGAAGGTGTCACGACGCTTGTATTGCTCATTGAATGAGCAATTCAATAAGAGAGCTCGGATAGCAATACCGATTCGATCCGAGCTCTCTTGGAATAAGTTCGGCAGCGGATCACGGAATCTTGGTCATCTTCTCTATCTAATATCTAATGAATGGGGAGTCTGCTTTAAAAATTTAAATCGTCCGCCCTGCACCCACCCCCGAGCATATGCTTCAACAGAAATCACACAAGGGTAGATTATAAACCTCTAGTAAAATGACCGCCCGTAACCCAGCGGATAAAGTACATTACATAGCATTACATAGTCCGTTTTAGGGATTGGCGACTTACCCATTCAGTGACTTTGGCACTGGACGTTCCCCAAACGGGTACTGTCGGGTCGGGTGAATTCAATAATAGACGCCTGTTGGCATTCCAGCCTTCCTTCGCCTTTCATGGCCACATATCTTTCCGGCTAAGGAATGGGAAATCCTTCAAAGGCTTTCATAAAAATTCTCGTAGAATCGAGAATGAAGTTTTCATTCTGTACATGCCAGATCATGAATTAGTAACTGCATCCAATTTCGAAAAAAATCTTCATGTTTCGGTGAAGAGTATCTTAGAAGGCCCAATGAAGCCGATTTGGCAAGGCTACTTCGTGTTGGGGAAGAACGTGGATTTCCAGATATGATAGGAAGTATTGATTGTATGCACTAGACATGGAAAAATTGCCCCACTGCTTGGGCTGGACAATATGTAGGTAGAAGCGGCAAACCAACAATCATTTTGGAAGCTGTTGCATCGTATGACTTATGGATATGGCATGCATTCTTTGGAACACCAGGTACGTGCAACGACATTAACGTCCTCCACCGGTCTCCTGTTTTTGATGATGTCTTGGCAGGTCGAGCACCAAATGTGAGTTACGTTGTGAATGGTAGGGAAAATAATATGGCATATTATCTCACTGATGGCATATATCCTTCATGGGCTGCTTTTGTCAAGTCAACAACTTCTCCTCAACTTCGGAAACACAAGTTGTTTGCCGAACATCAAGAGGCTGCCAGAAAAGATGTTGAACGAGCATTTGGAGTTCTACAAGCTCGTTTTGCATTTCTTCGACACCCGTGTCTTTTATGGGACAAGGATATGATGGGGAAAGTTATGATTGCGTGTATAATCATGCATAATATGATCGTTGAGGATGAACGCCATACATACCTTCATTATTATGATCCATCAGAATTTACAAAGAACCTCTACTGAAGATGATGAGCAAACTTTTCAATACTCTACTCAACGAATTTATGACTTATCCAGTTATATGATCAATAGGGCACAACTTCGCAATAGAGAAGCTCACAACACTCTAAAAAACGATTTGATTGAGCATATATGGCAAAAGTTTGGCATTGATTAATAATTATGTAGTTCGCATCTTTCATATTTGTAAGTTTGTATTTCATGTTTCAATGGTAACTTGGTTTAACAATTTTTTTAAGTTTGTTTGATGAGTGTAGAATATTTTTATCTATCTTGATTTAGTTTTATATTTAAAATATATAATTTTTTAAAGTTAATTAATTATTTTTAATTTTTTTAATAAATTTTAATTGAATAAATAATCAAAAAGCTTATTTTTTTAATAAAAAATTGGTTTAAGTTGGATTGCTAATGGGTGAGTAAAGTTGGGTTTAGTTGAGTTTTGTAGATGCAAGAGAGAGAAATTAGTTTTTTAATTGATAGTTGGGTTGGTTTTAGTTGTGAATATGAGTAATCTTGACATCTTTTTAATATTTCAAAGTGCAAGTATTTGTTGTGTATGAATCAACTTGTATTTTGTCAATATCAGTAGTTGATCGAAGGACGCATTATAACCAAAAATCATCTAAACAAAAACCTCATCTAGTTTGTAAACTTTGAAACCAAACTTATACCATGGAAACTTTAGATATGTATGTGGATCTAAGAACTACCAAAGAATGAACCACCAATTCATGATGATATCCTTAATCAATCGACAGTGTAGTGCCAACGAATCTCGGCTGCCTGGTTGAGCTTCTAATGTCAACGATATATTCATCCTAAAAGCATCAATCTTAATTAAAATAAGAATCGATGTTCTGAAGCTTACAATCTCTCTGCATTAACGAGCCATGGTAAATGACACTACTTTTTAGCATATATCAGAACATAAACACATTCTGTCAACTATGTACTTTGCATGTTGAAAATCAACCTTAAGATTACTCTATACGGATTAGGGCAAAAAAAAAAAAGAAAAGAACACATACTCTAAGATTTAATTCTAAGGTAAGGGGGATGTAATCTGGTCCTTGACAACATCTTGCAAGAGAGGTGCCCCTTCATTATCAAACTTCGAAACCAGCACAATCTTTTCTTCTGCAGCCTTTCCCCATATCACCATGTAAAACCCAATAACAACAACAATCGATCCCAACAAACTGCATGACAATTTAGATACAGCATATGTGTAAAATAACATAGGCGTAAATATTAACTGTACAAAGAACTCGGTTGACGAAATCATATTCACCTTCCCACATAGAAGCCATCGCCTAAGAAGATGACACCAATCAAAGTTGAGATCACGATTCCCACTGGCTGAAACACAGCAACAAAAAGTGGTCCTCTCCTTTGTAGACACCAACTCATAACCGTGACTTGAAAACTAGACCCAAAAATCCCCTATTTATTTCCAAACGCAAGACAATAATAATAATATAGAAATGTCAAAGCTCAGAAGTGCTAATATTAACAGCATAAAGCATATCTATTTACCGAATAAAAGATGTAAAGCAGCCTCTTCTTAGGCTGTAAACTAAAACTACTGAGGTCGTCCTCCACAATCAAAGACGCTACACCTGATAATACGGTGCAGATAACGCAGTAAGAGAAGATCACAATCATCACTGCAGGGTATTTCTTAAGCACGAACACCTAAAAATATTTAAATTAATAAGTAGTTGGCAAGCATATGTTAATGTGAAAATAATTAAACTATTTTTGTACTAACATTTTACCTGTGAAATGACAAACATAGAAGCAAAGACACAGTAAATAACCAGAAAGATTCCTCCAAGTATCCAGTTTGATGGTTGAAAACGTTTAGATATTTCTGATTTTATAGTTGGTGATAGGATCAGGAGGCCTTTGTATAGAGTCATGACGATAGCCCCTGAAATTGTCACTATAGTGCCGATGAACTTCGCCTGTGTGCTTAAACTTCCAATGTTGACGGTTTCCATCCTAAAACCACCAATCTAAACCAACTCAGACTCTTTTATACATTTCGGGGGTGTTTGAGATTGCTTATTTAAGTTTTTATCTGCTTATTGGCTTATTGCTTCTATTAGAAGCAATACGCATTTTATTTTTAAACATATAAGCACTTTAAAATAAGCAAAATCACAAACCCCCCTTTCAACTTTAAGGTGACAATCATAGTGTTTTAAATCTTTACCTACATATGATGGCAAGTAGGAATGTAAAACCTGGAGTAAGGTTGAACAAAATTGTTGCCAGAGTAGTAGAGGAATATGAGATACCAGAATAACCGAATAACTGTGCAAACAAACTTCCAACAGTAACCGGTGAGTGAGTGTGTTGCCAGATATTATATACTGAGTAATTTCGAAATATGATACGAATTTTAATTCTAGACCTATTTCTAGTTACACGTGTTTTTTGAATTTGCTATTGAAAACAAATTGAATACATAAGGTAATATTGCATTTTAAGGTAACATAGTAGGTGCGTTTTCTCACTATATATGGTAATTTCTTTCTGTTTACCAGTTTTGACAATATATTTTAAGATCTTAAGTGCACTGAAATATAATTATTTATTCTCTGACATTTATAGTGTGTATCGAACTATCCGACAACCCTTGTGTATAATGAACTTGTTATTCATTGTATTGTATGTAATATTTGGTACCTTTACCTGCGTGCCAGCTTTATGAGGTGACATGCATGCTGCATAATTACAAGTTACCACTTCATCAAAATACATGCAATACCAATAAATTAAATGTTCATTACACACAATGTAACTCCGAATACATTGTTGCATACTTTGAATGTCATAACATAGATAATTATGTTTTTGTGGACTTAAGTCTATAATTAATACCTGTATTTCTTCAATCAGTGTAGGATATGACTAGATAATATGCAAGTGCTGACTAGGATCTAGTTAGGCTGATATAGTGACGTGTAATGTGACTTGGTAGTAAAAGAAGTTACACAGCTTGGGGAAATGTGTATAGTTTTTATTTTCTTTTCCGAAATGCATGTTTTTGTACTCTGAGAAAACAAAATTTTAATATGTTACCAAAATAATAGTTAAAAATGACACATAAACAAGAAGATGACAGGATACCTAAACCAGTAACAAATTAATCCTACTGAAGGAATTTGGGTTTTATATAGTGACTCGATTACAGTCGTTTACTATGTTTATTCTTCACAGACGGATTACGTGAATTGATAACGGTAGCTTACATATAATGTATGGACTCTACATAGTTTAGAAAAATCATTAAACTCCCCATGTTTATCGATATTTTTTAAATAAAAAATAATTTATCAAGGAAAATTATTCTGGGACGGAGAGAGTAACAAACTTGGTCTCAAATATGACATATAATTAGAGATTACAGAGCATACCCTAGAAGGCCAAGAATCCAAAATCCACATATGACAGTGAAGCTAAGTGGAGGACGATCTGGCGATCTGCTAAAACATATGCAAGCAATTAAACACACAGCAATGAGAGATTAATTAGTTAAATGAAAATTAATTAAACCTGTGGAAGATGAGAGAAAGAGGAAGAAGGATGAGTGCAGCAACAGCGTTTGAGTAAAAAATGAAAGAGTAATTTGACATGCCATCTGCAATGGCGGATTTGCTTACGATCATAACCAACACCTGTGCAATCTGTGCTGCCACCATGCCTATGTATTCCATCATATGAAAAGCTCCGAAAGCTATTGAACAGAACTACTACCATCTATTAAAAAAAAAAACTCAGAAAATAATTACAGTAATATTTAAGATCTGCAACTTTCAATAAGTGGCGCATTTTACTTACGTGGCACGATGTAGAAGAATGTGAATATTGACGGTGAAAACCATTGTCACATATTTTATTTAGTTATTATCAGAATCCTCTAAACGGCAGACGAAACAGACGGGTCACGTCAGCGTCATATCAGCTTTTCTAACAAAACTGACAAGCCTCTGCCATTAGTGCTCTGTCAGTTTTTCTTCTACGGACCCACAACTAATAAATTAAATAATTAAAACACAATAATTAAAATAAAACACATTTCAATTAAATAAAAAACATTACAATTAAATAAAGGAACATTACAATAATTAAATAAAAGAAAATATTACAATAATTAAATAAAAACACTAGAATTAAAATAAAGTAGGTTAATCCGAGCTCGATTCGTCGGCTTCGTTCGTGTCTTCGGCCTAGTCTTCATCTTCGTCCGAGTCTTGTCCTCCATACATGTCTTGATATTGTTTCACCACTTCTTTCCGAGCCGTTTTGATTATTTTGAGTTCTTTTTTTAGGCAAACTTTGGAATTTTTTTACAAAGAAAGCTTAATGCCTTGTAAGCTGCTTTTTTCATATTATTCTGGGTAATTATTGTTATTGCTTTTTGTAACATTAAGGCGGTATTCTTAACCGCGGAAAAAGTTTCAAATTTTTCGGAATGTATACTACTTCTTGAAGAGGAACCGGCGTCCGATGAAGCCGAACTTTTAGCCGACTTTCGACCCGGTGGACGGCGTATTGGGTCGTCTCAGAACAACATTCACATATTTACTCCAAGAGCCGAAGGCGTTGGGAAGCCTTTCGCGTGAAGATGGTGGCTTCGGTTTCGGTTTGGAATGGACGTTTGTTGCCCACTACGCCTGGCCCAGTAAAAAAAATTGGGTAATGTTTTAGTACATCCCAACATGACTTGTAAATGAAATTACTGTTGCCCATTTGTTGCTTAAAATCTTTTCGGGCCGCATTCAAAACGTCTTCGTCTCCGGCACCGTTTTGAGGGCAAATCTCGGCAAATTTTTTGTATATGCCTTGGAATACTTTTGTGTCGTGGGAAATTTTATTCCATTTGCCCGTGTGTGAATTAAGGTTACGTCTAACCCTTGCAACGGAATTGTAACCCGAGTGGACTTTATTCCAAAAACTCTCGTTTGATTGAGAGTTTCCTTGAACGCCATTTTCGGAACAATGTATCCAATGTTCCGCCAATATTCTTGCCTCCTCGTCGCTCCACCTAATTTGAACGTTTACCCTTTTTGTCGGTTTGGGTCTCGGGTTCGGGTTCGGCCTAGTCCGAACTTTCTACTATAAACGTTTAACTTGAAAAATAGTCTTATTATATTTGATATATTTTATTTGCGTATACCCAACTGAATAAATAAAATGTAATTGCTTTATAAATTAATTGTTTTTTAAGAAAAATGAAATTTAAATTAAATAGTGGGTCCCAGGTTGTAGTCGTGAGCAGTCGTGATAATTACAACTACGAGCGGTCATCCCACAATATGTAGTCATGGCTGACATGGCTCGCAATGGTGCCACGACTATACATCACAACTGCAATTGATCTTAGAATTGAAATATTTTTGTCGCGTATTGACTTTCAGCGACGACACGTGTTGTCGCTAAACGTGTTGTTTTTCTATGTATCTTGTAGTGATGATTCTCTTCAGTTTATTTGTTGTAAAGGGTAAAATGGGGATTTATTTGACAAAGCAAATTAGTTTTAATTTATTTAAATGTGAAATGGGTAAATATGAAGATTAGGGTATTTAAATTGGGTATATATATGATATATTATATATTATGGAGAATAGTTGGGTAAATATGATTTAGAAACTTAAATTAGGTATATACCAAATTAACCATAAATTTTATTATCATATCAGTCAGTCATGTTACATAACTAATTTCATTTATACAAATGTGATTCATCATTTTTATTATTCATTTGATTGATTTATCATTTATATGTTGATACATAAAAAGGAAGCTATACCATCCCTAAACCCTAAGTTTAGTTTGTTAAATTAATTTCAGAAGAAGGGAAATACATGTTTTCTTTAAGTTAAATAAAAAGAAAGTGATTTAATTAAGTTTAGTTTAATAATATAAAAATATTTCGTTTGAGATCGACATACGAATGTAAATACCACAACTATATTATAATTGCATTTTTCAGTTTTATATCATATGAAATCGTGACAAATTGTAATTGGTAAAGTTACTATTCATCGCGTTCGTAAATGTTATTATTTATTATAATGAAGATACACTACATACTTTAATTATAATTTTAGTTTTTATATATATAAACTTAAAACCCAATGCAAATAAAACACATAAAGGTTACAAAATAATTTTATTTAAAAAATGTGGTTCTCCCGAAACCTCAAATTCATGTGTGAGTTGTATAATTTTATACATTAAAATATATTTTTTTTCCTTTGAGATGCATATACTTGAATGTAATCAACACCACTATACCATAAATGATCGATATATGAATTGCCTATGCGTTAATTTTATTGTTTAGTAAATGATTATTTTTGCAAATTATAAGCATGTAACCTGATGCAATTGAAATACATCAACAATTAATGTTGAGAATATTCATGTAAAGTTTACATAACAACCCGTTCCACGCCGGTATAGAATAAAAAGTTTGAATCTCTTATAAATTTAAAGTTGTGCCTAACAAACACCTTCCACCATGATTTTTAATGTAACCTGAAAGTATTCGATTAGTCTATTGCTTTAGTTTTCGGGGCGTTATTTGAGTGATAATATTCACGAAAAATGAATATCATCATCTTCTATTGATGCATAAAAATTGTATCAAGTTGCGTTTTTTTTTTAAGTGACACAGTTGTTTCTTTTTGAATTATTTGTTAAAGCGGACTTTTTACATATATAACGTTTTTTAAATTTAAAGGTTTTACACACCATTTATAACTTGATGTAATTAATATGAATTTAATACTTTTTGTTGTTATGCAATTATAATTATAAGATGACGTAATATTTATTTTATTTATAATATCATCATCTTCTATATACAATGTGAACCCTACTTTTGAATTTCAAAGCTTTAAATTATGATATACAGTGAGAATGGCTTTTTTGTTATTTTTGTTTTCGTTAGTTATTTTGTTATGTCTAGCTCTTGTTGTCCCTTTCTAATACCAAAGTGGGCCATTTCTATCCATAACGAAGTTAATGATGATTTTGTGGTTCATATAGAGTCGACGGACCATGATCTTGGAAATCATACGATTACTTCCGGTGGGGATTACCGGTGGTCATTTTGTGAGAAAGTTTTTTCGACTTCTCATTTTCACGGTTACTTCTGGTGGGATGAAAAAGTTTCAATCTTTAGCTTTGGTCGATGGAAAAATCATGGACTTTTGTCGAAGTGACTCTAGCATTAGTAGCGTTTGTTATTGGGTAGTCATGCCTGATGGATTTTATCTTTCAGCAACTAATGGACCGTTTCCGGATGGTTGGGAGAAAATGAAATCGTGGGAATAAACTTCATATTTTTTTTTCTTGTTTCAACTTTTATGTCAATGTACTAATGCCTAGTTTATAAATATAACAAACCTACATTGGTATATCTTCTAATTGTAATTTAGTTATCTGCATACTTTTCCAAAACATAAAAACCCAAGCAACTAAAATTTAATGGTTGAACGTGGATGTATCGCGAGTCGATCGTAAATATCATCCAACAATTCCTTCACGACTATAATTTTCCGCAAAGGCTTAAGCGAAGATCGAAAAGTTGACATATCTTATTATGAAATATTCACAATAAATTTCAATCTTACGACAAATAGGTAAGTTTATCGCTTAAGGTTTAGATACAATACATTTAATGAATTCTTAACTAACTGCTTTTGTTTTTTTCTTTGACTCGTTATTTAATATCTATCTATCTATATCTATAAATATATTAAAAGGAGTATAATAAGTAGCTCTACAGTTTACCACACATGTAAAAATGTCACTTGAGTCGTAGCAACGCGACCGTGTATTATCAATTTGAATTATTTATGTGCCGATACATAAAAAAAATTGTAATAGTCGCAAAACCTCAAATTCATGTGAGTTGTATAATGATTTATATGTTTAATTAGAAATGTTGTCTAGTATAAATGTTAATAAATTTTAAATTAGAAGTAAATAATTAAAGTGTTATTTTGATAACACATTAAAATACTTAAATGTAATTAGCACCACTATAGTATAAATGATAGATAGATTAAACTAATTAAAACACATCAACAATGTTGGGAACAGAGAGAGAAATATTCATGAAAAATGAATATCATATCTTCTCTAAGGACCTTTTTTGGTTATTAGTTTAAGCGGGCTTTTTCTATAAAATTATTTTTTAATTTATAACTAATTGATATGAATTTAATACTTTTTGTTGTTATGCAATTATAAGATTATGTAATATTTATTTATCGAATTTGATATTTACACAATTGTTACTCTCGACAATTAATTATATAATATTAATACTACATACAATATGAAGGCAACTTTTAAATTCCAAAGTTTTAAATCATGATACATAGTGAAAATTGCTTCTTTGTTCTTTTTGTTTTGGCTGGTAATTTTGTTACGCATAGCTCTAGTTGTCCTTTGTTAAAAACAAAGTGGACCGTTAATATACATAACGAAGTTAATGGTGATGTTGTGGTTCAAATAGAGTCGACGGACCATGATCTTGGAAAGCATTTAATTATTTCTGGTGAGGATTATCAGTGGACATTTTGCGAGAAAATTTTTGGAGATCTCGTTTTCATGGTTACTTTCGATGGGGTGACAAGTTTCAGTCTTTAGCTTTGGTTGATCGACAAATCATGGAGTTTTGTCAAAGTGAGCATAGCATTAGTAGTGTTTGTTATTGGATAGTCATGCCTGATGGATTTTATGTTTCAGCAACTAATGATCCGTTTCTGAATGGTTGAGAGAAAAACAGATCGTGGGAATAAACTATGTGTATTTTTTTTTTTAATTTCAAGTTTCCAATGTCAATGTACTCAAGACGTGCTAGTTTATAAATATAACGAAGATATATTGGTATGTCTTTGAATTGTAATTTAGTTATCTACATTTTTTTTACAAATTTTAAATTTTATAAAATTTCCAAAATATAAAAACTCAACAAACTAAAATTTAATGGTCAACCACGGATTTATCGCGGGTCGGTGGTAAACATCACCCCCCACACTTCCCTCACGACTTTGCTTTTCCACAAAGGACTAAAACGAATGACATGTTAACTAATGTTTTTGTTTTTGTTTTTGTTTTTGTTTTTGTTTTTGTTTTGTGACGTGTTCTTTAATAAATAACAAAAGTAAGTTTTTACTTTGTATAGTATACTTTATATTTATGTTTTAACAAAGTAGTAGATATTTGGAATTTGTCAACTGAAAATCATAAATTTGTATCATGATGTAACAATTTGTTTGTCAAACAAGTTGTAATTGTAATGAATATATATGCCTATGTGGGTAAATTGAATGAAACTTTTGTAAATATATATATATATATATATATATATATATATATATATATATATATATATATATATATATATATATGGGAATGTTCAAATAAGAACCAACTAAAAAGTTAAAAACTTATAAGAACTACTAATTTACGTATTTGTTCACATGTGATTAACTTTATTCATATGTGAACATTGATATAGGTTTTATTGATAAATAAAAAAGTCAAAAAAATTCTAAAATTATATCGAAAAACACAAAAATACAATATGTGTTCACATGTGAACAAATAGGTTCAAATGTGTTTTACGACGTAATTTTTAGAGTTTTTACTATTTTTTCTTTCTAAATCTATTACATATCAATGTTCACATATGAATTGAGCGAATCACATGTGAACAAATACGTTATCTAGTAGTTCTCACAAGTTCTCAACTTTTATGTGGTTCTCATTTTAACCTCCCAATATATATATATATATATATATATATATATATATATATATATATATATATATATAGGAGTGGGATAATGGGAGAAGGAGTTTTAGGAAGAGAAGCGGGAGAAGAATATTTTGTTACTATGATTCAGTATTTTTATTCTGAGATTCAATTTTTTATTACTATAAACTTTTGAATCACATCAAGAAAAGACTAAATCTTATTAATAAAATAATGAACCAAAGCAATAAAATATTTAATTATATTAATAAAAATTTGAATAATATTAATAAAATATTGAATCATGGTAACAAAAAAGTTTTCTCCCTCTTCTCTCTCTAAATTTTCTTATTTTTTGATCACGTTACTATATATATATCCTATATATAGGAGTTAGATCTAGAGAGAAGAAAATTAGATGAGGAAAATGAGAGAAGAGTTTTGAACTATCAGATTTGATAATCAATGGTTAGATGCATTTGATGGCAATTATGTAATTTTTATTAAATTTATGATACACGTCTTTTATTTTAGAGGGGCAAACAAGTAAATTTAGAATGATTCAATCTAAAAAAACTACTCCGGTTCCTGAAAATGGAGAATTCTCTCCGATAAATTGTGGAGGTTCTTTTTTTGATAATTGTTTTTATTCTTTTTTAAAATTTTATCTTTTAACTAATAAAGAATTGTGATTAAAGTTGCCAGGAAGAAAGGGATATCACCCGATGTAACAGATTCAAAAAGTTTATTATTAGTTTTTTGTAAATAATGGATCTGATGAAGTTTAGTTTCTTTTAATAAGTGTATCAACTTACTAATCTTAATTACCTCAATTAAAAATATAAGTGTTACAATTACAACCTCGGTCTCACTAGTAATGTGTATTTGTGAATCAATGGTCCATTTTGTAAATCATGATAATAAGTATACGAATCACAAATAACATATTTGTGAACCAATTTATATAAACTTTTTTGAATCACAATTACATAATAGTGAATCACAATTTTGAGAATGTTTAGTATAAAAAAGTGAATCTACTATAGAAAGTTTATTGAATCATTACATATATTTTGTGAATCAAAGTTACTTTATAGTGAATCAAAGTTATTTAATAGTGAATCATAATAACTATATATTTTTTTTTGAATCATTCTTAAGTGTTGGTCAATCGTTGTGATTAAAATAGTGAACCTTGACAAAATACTAAAATAATGAATAAATGTGATAGAAGGATTGCAATATAATAGTGAATCAACATGATTTCAATCTTTATATATATAATAGTATATAAATAAATCGATTTATAAGAAAGCTATGCAGAACACATACAAAAACAATACCGATGTCGAATGGAACATGAAAAATACTTTTGTCGAATGATGATTATAAAGCAAAGAAAGATTTAAGAGTCTGACATACATCTTCATTGTGTGTATTGAATTGATTTTATTTTAGATACTAAAAAAACTTTGCGTCCATATATATGTTGAGATTTGAGAAGATTGAATCTCAAACAAATGTTGCAGATTTCACGATGTTACCTTTCTCATTTAGTAGTCATATAAATATTAATCAAATAACTAGATATATGGTAAATACCAATTATGCCCTTCCATGTGATTTTTAAATAAGTGGTCCAGATTGCTTCTCTCTCTTCTCTTCTTAATTTTTCTTCTTTTTTGATCCCCTTACTATAGTAGGAGGATCAAAAAAGAAGAAAATTTAGGGAGAGGAGAGGAAGAAACAATATGATTCAGTATTTTATTACTATGATTCAACTTTTTATTATTATAATTCTACATTTTATTGTTTTAGTTCAATATTTTATTAATAAGGTTTAGTCCTTTGTTTCTATGATTAAAAAGTTATAGGTAATAAAAATATGAATCATAGTATTAAAATACTGAATCAGATTCATTCTTTCTCTTTTCTTCCTAAATTTCCTTCTCCCTGGAACCGAGTCATATAAATATATATATAGGAGTGGGATAAAGAGAGAAGGATTTTTAAAGAGAGAAGAGGGAGAATGATTTTTTGTTACTATAGTTCAATATTTTTATTCTAAGATTCGATTTTTTATTACTATAAACTTTTGAATCATAGCAACAAAAGACTAAATCTTATTAATAAAATATTGAACCAATGCAATAAAATGTAGAATTATATTAATAAAAATTTGAATCATATCAATAAATTATTGAATCATAGTAACAAAAATTTCTTCACCCCGTTCTCTCCCTAAATTTTCTTCTTTTTTTGATCATGTTAATATATATATATATATATATATATATATATATATATATATATATATATATATATATATATATATGTTGAAGTGGGATCTAACAGAAAAGGAAAATTTGGTAGAGAAAAGATAGAAGAGTTTTCAACTACTAAATTTTTCTGGATCAATAGATGATATTATTCATGGCAAAATCGTAATACTTATTATCTTGTTTTAAACTTTCAAGGGTAAAAATGTACATTTTGTTAATTAAAAAAGGGAAAATAATCAGTTTTAGTTCGAAACCAAAAACCGGCCCATAAAAGTAGGAAATCAAATCGTTATGGCATGCATTAAATTGTGGCAGTTTTTTTTTGGTAATTATCTTTTGTTTATTTATATAATTTTATTTGTTAAGTAATAAAAAAAAGTGATTAACATTTCCAGGAAGAAAAAATGTGCCAAAATCACGTGTAACCAACTCAAAATCACGTGTAACGTTTTCGACGGTTGGATGCTAACGGGCCATGAGGCGGTAGAACGCACCTATTTCTTGGGCAACAAGCAGGCCCAACCGCCGATTGGAAGGTTTTGAAAAACTATAAATAGAGGCTTAGCCTCAGCCTTAAAGAAGACGAAATACTTTAACGTAATTCGACTTTAGGGTTTAAAGAGCAACTTTTGGGCACAAATTTGGGGGAAGGAAGGCTAGGGTTTGAAGGTTTTCAACCCTCACGAAGATTGTTCGGTTTCGGTTTGGATTTCGATAATCTTAACAATGTTCTTTTGTTTAAATTTAGATCTGATTTCTTGTATCGTAGCTATGAGCTAATACTCTATTGTGTTTACTTAGACAATAAAACTTAGATGAAAGTTTGAATGTTTGTTTACATTGGAATATTGATTTTATGAAATTTATTGTGTTTACCCGAAAGATCCATCTTACTTAATTGATCTTTAATTGTTACTTAACGTGATTAATCAACCTTTTCTATAACGTAGGCTTGTCTAGGTTTATTAAATATTTGCAATTGTTTAACTTGTTAAATAGTTGTTGCTTGAAGCTTTAATCGGAGATAGGTTAAGAGTAATAATGATTGTTGAACTTTATTTAATGTGATAGTCGTCAAAACGACGATTATTAGACTTTTGATGATTCAAAGTCGCTAGGGTAAATCACAATAAACGGTTGAAGTGCGTAATTAAATAAGGATTAGGTGGACAACACATAGAAAGGATTTCTTGTGTATTCATAACGAGTCTCGTGTCTCATCTAGACTTTATAGGAATTGTTAACCGGATAAATTGACTTTCCACAAAAGAATTATTCACAATAAAATTATCCAACGGTTTAAACATACATGATAACTGGAATCTAGGGAATAAAAGTCAAAGTAAATACATTCCTTTATCCATACTTGTCTTAATCTACTTTAAATTGCTTTGTTTAGATTAAGTTTTTATTAGTTTCTTAAAAACGTTCGTTCGGAACTAAAACGCCTCCCTTTTACTTATTATTTACTTTCTAATTAATTATTTCAATTTAATAACATCGTTCACTGTATTCGATACTCGAATTTACCAAAACTATATTATTATTCGATCGGGTATTCTTGCTTGTATTGTGTGATAGTATTGATATTTCCAAATTATAACTTATAACTTTTTAAACGTTATCTAGCACACATCATTACGTCATAAAAATCAGTTTTGTTTACTAACATCTTTTCAATTGATATAATATCTAATCCATTTAACTTTTCTTGTGACATTGTCAATTTTAAATAGTTTTTTACAATTCTAAGGTTCGGAAAACTTCTTTCGGCTGAATCAACTGGTACGATAATGGTTAACATAATTCTATATATAAAATATAAGCATTTGAAAAATAATCATGTTTTTTAATATAATTAAGTAAATCAATTGGTTTGTCATTTTCTACATTTATGATTTCTCTTAGCATCTTTAACTCCGAAAATAAATTTATACGGTGAGTATCAAAACAATCATTGTTCTTAATTTGTTTTTAAGGTTAAGTCAACTCTCTTTTAAATCTTCTTCATTAAGACGCTTCAATTTTGCTATGCTAAATAGAAAATCAAAACTAAGTTCATATAGTTTAAATTGATCAAATCTACTTTAGAGATGAAATAACTTTATCTATAATATCTAAGAAATAATCGATTTTGAAAACTCTTAGAAGAGTTTTTATGATTTCATTGTTAAAAAAAAGGTTGCAATGTATTTGAAAAATTAAATAGGCAATGAAATTTGAAAGCAAAAGAAAATAATAAAAATGAGGCCTTATTATTGAGTTGTATAATTTAGTTTTAAGAAAAAAAAATAAGTTCACCCAATATATAATATTATAAAGACTAGGTTATAAACCCGTGATTACACGGGCTTTCTAAGAGGATTTTGTACTTTAAATATAAGTAAGTTAATATGTAGTCATTAGTTACTTAAGCATTAATAATGTTAAGTATTAAACTGTGTAATTCAATGGTTCTTGGGATAGATATATAAACATACGGTTATAATAACTAAATTAAATTCTGCATTTCACATAAAAAAAATTTGTTTATTTGAATATTGAACTCGTGAACACACATGCATTTCACATAAAACTATCTTTCATTTATTTGAATGTTAAGCATGTGAATACATAGTGATATTGAATAAAAGTATTTTTTATAAACCCGTATATACACATAAATTGTTAAATGTGACTTTTAGTTATATTAGTGTGAACAAATCAGTCATGCATTAAATTATTCTATCTAATGAGGGATTATTATTATGATGGTATTATGTTAGTTAATAAAAGTATTTTTTATAAATCCGTATATACACACATATTATTAAATGTGACTTTTAGTTGTATTAGTGTCAACAAATCAGTCACACATTAAACTATTATATCTAATGAGAGATTATTATTATAATGGTATTATGTTAATTAATTAATTAATTAAATTAATTAAAAGTTAGAGTAATTTAATAAGAATCTTGGAAACTACCTCCTCAATATTTGATAATTCAACTTCTCAAAAAACATATTTATTTATTTATTTTATTTAGATAAATTATTTATTTATTTATTTAAAAAGAGAAATCTTAGGTGAATAAATGCATTTGATTGGTTAATTGAAAGTGTAATGAAATCAAAGCATTTGATTGATCAATAGAGCTTAATTTTAAACAAAATTAAAGGTACCAAGTTTTCTTTTATTCATATTTAAATTAGATACATTTAAATAATAATAACTTTTTCTATATATATAGATACACGTAGATATATACGGGGTCTTAAAAATTACAGGGCCTAAAGCCGCCCCTGACCGATTTACTAGCTAGCGGCTCTAAACATTAACGTATGTGGCTTTATCAATCTGACACTCATGATACTCTTTAGATCATTGGTACTACACTACACTAATAAGTCAAGATGATCGAATAAAACAAAATGATAAACAAGCTAGCGCGCATAGACCATCCACAATGCTCCCGGTGGATGAGGAAGTGTAAAACTTGTTTATTTCTTTCTTCTCGGAAATTGAAATAGGGCTGTGAAGACTAATACGCTCAAGAGGAGTTCAAAGCGGTTTTGAACATAAGGAGCTCGGTCGATTCGTGAATCGTTTGTGGTTTTTCTGTTTCTACTTCACTACGGTTTTGCGTTGTTTGTTGATTGTTTATCAATTATTTAAAAAATCATCAGATGATCGTTGAGCACTTACTCATGCCTTTAACAAATCACTACTCTTTTGAAACTTCCATGAGTTATACCAAGAGAATCATCAAGTTTTTCTTTTGTGCAAACATTTCATTTTTAAAGCGCCATTGTTATCAATCACATTTGTTTAATAATATTGCACAATTTCTTGTGGCGAATGACTAACTCATCACAATTGTTATGCGGTTTATTCTACTATAAAGAGAAGTTGGAACATAAAAAATACTACTCGATTAGTTTTACGAGTGGAGTTTAAAAAATTGGTAATCAACCTGGGTTGTTCGAAAATGCGTTTAACATCTCAAACAAGGTATTCGAGATCAGTGAATAAACTTAATTTATATAAGAATTTTGCATATTTAAAACATTAAATAAGTGTAACTAGTAGATTTGAACTTCAGACTGCGAGCTCGAGTTCGAGCTATGAAACAAGCAATTTGAACTTGAAAAATTAGTTCATTAAATTATCCCATCAAATAAATGAATCAAATTCAAGTTCGAACACAATTTTAAAACTTGTTCAAGTCGGGCTCGAAACGAGTCATTAAGAAACAAGTTGACAGCCCTAGGTGTGGTGTTTGCCACTCCTCATTATACACCAACTAAACATCAATTTCACAAAAAGGCGCCATTTCCATTAGTGATAAGCCGTTGACTTCCATTGTTTCCGTTGAAGAACGATGAAAGAATTCATTGGTATGGTGGCAACACAGGTAGCACAAGTGTTACTTATGATCGTAAGCAAGGCAGCCCTTGCAGATGGCATGTCAAATTACTCTTTCATTTTTTACTCAAACGCATTCGCTTCACTCATCCTTTTTCCCCTTTCCCTCATCTTCCACAGGTATAATTTTATCAACTTACTGTCATATACGCATCTAATTATATTATCTTATCTGATGATTGTTGTTTGGTTAATCAATTTATTGCAGATCTGCTAATCGTCCTCCACTTACCTCCATTGTAATATTTGGATTTTTCACTATTGGTCTTCTAGGGTATGCTCTCTAATCTCTATCCATATGTTTTCTGTTTCAATCTTCAATAATTGCATTTCCAAATTGGGTTTATTGTTTATATGTTTCAAAAGTTGATGTTTAATTAATAGTTTGAAATTGATTTAGGAAATTTTAACTAATATACTCCGTACTAGTAATCTTATTTAATTAGTGTTAATTTTAAGATGCAAGTTAGGGATTATGTTTATGTATATGTGTTGCTTTATGGTTGTAATTCTATTATGCTGAATATTGATTAATGATTTTAATATCATATTATCATTGGAGAGTTGTTTTACCTTTCGAAAGTCGTTTATTCCATCTGATTTATCGTTTTATTCGTTTTTATCACGATACGTTTGGGTTTGTAAATACTTAACTAACCAGTTGCATCCATGTATATCTTTGACCATTCAGTTGAGCTTTCTAAGTCCATGTATAATAAGAAAGTAAGGAAGGATCTGCTTTTTTATAAGGTTGTGTTGGTAAAGGACTAAAATAGAGGGAAAACGTTTGTTTATATGGTTAGCAATTATGTTAGTGCACTCTTATACACTTTTTTCGTAAGATAGTAAGGTTATTGGTGACATCATATCTACTATACACAAACTGAAACACTCTGACAGGTTAATGTTTGAAGTTTTTTGGCACAGATATTTGGTTATTCGGGTATCTCATATTCCTCTGCTACTCTTGCAACAACTTTGCTCAACCTCATCCCTGGTTTTACGTTCATTCTTGCCATCGTATGTAGGTAAAGCCTCTTTCATGATGCTGGCATACAGTTAACGTTATATAGTTACCGAACTATCTATGCAACTGTCTTAAACTTTTTGAGATTCCTCATGTAGATGTGAACGTTTAAAAATCTAGTATGAAAATCGATTTGGATTGGTGTCTTTAGGATGGAAGCAATCAACATTGGAAGCTCTACCACGCAAGCGAAATTCATCGGTACGGTAGTGTCAATTGCAGGTGCTATCATTGTGACTATTTACAAAGGCCCCACACTCCTATTATCTCCTCTAAAATCAGAAGTCTTGAATCATGTTCCCATGCAACCATCAAACTGGGCACTTGGAGGAATCTTTCTAGCTATTGACGCCGTATTTTCTTCTATGTATATCATTGCACAGGTATGTTGGTACCGCAATAGCTGATAATCATTTGGGTATTCATATATTCTTGCTAACTAGTTAAATTTCTAATCTTTCAGGCATTTGTCCTTAAGAAATACCCTGCAGTGATGATTGTGATGTTCTCTTACTGCTTTGTCTGCACTGTTTTATCAGGTCTAGTTTCTTTGATTGTGGAAGATGACCTCAGTAGTTTTAGTTTACAGCCTAGGAAGAGGTTGCTTTCCATCCTCTACTCGGTAAGTAGATATTATTAATGTTATTGTTAATCTTAGTGTTGTGAGATCTTTATACTATTCATGTATTAGTATTGTTACTTTTATAATTTAGTTTGGTGTCTACTTTCCTGAAATTTATAGGGGATTTTTGGGTCTGCTTTTCAAGTCACGGTTCAAGCATGGTGTGTACGAAGGAAAGGACCACTTTTTGTTGCAATGTTTCATCCGTTGGGAATTGTTATATCAACTTTCATTGGTATCATTTTTTTAGGCGATGGTTTCTATCTTGGAAGGTGATTATATATATGCCTATTCACTACTATTTATGTTTATGGCATATTTGATGTCACAATTTGCACACATCACACATTTTGTGTTTCTAGATTGTATTGATACACGTAAAGTTATGTAAAACCCTCAAATTTTTGTGCAGCTTGTTGGGATCGATTATTGTTGTAGTTGGATTTTATACTGTGATGTGGGGAAAAGCCAAAGAAGAAAAGATTGTGGTATCTTCAAAATTGGACTATCAAAGGGCCCCTCTCTTACAAGACGGTGCTGGGGAGCAGGTCACATCATCCTCACCATAAAACTCTTGTCTATGAAAACAAACCTCATACCTCAATCTTTTCAATGTTTACTTCTATAGTTCTATATCAAATTGTAGATATGGGTCGATATACGGCCAATTAGGTCATGTATAGGTAGTTCTTCTTTTTGGAGAAGGGTATATTCTTCATGTAAGCAGCAGGGAAAAACATCATCTGGAGTATTCTTTTTTTCTGCTGTTTGTGTCCATTGTTCAAACTATAAAGTCATATATAAAGCAGTTGAATAATGTAAATCGTATTGAGCACTTTTGTGCTTGAAGTTATATATGAAGATCACAGACACATTTTCACATGTAAACACTTATTATATCACGTTCCAGGTTATTTTCAGCCAAGTACGGTAGGATAACAGAGACGCAACTATTTTTGTTTTTTTGGGTACTGAAATATGAACAAGGCGAGTCAAGGATTAATGTCATCTTGTGAAAAATTTCAATCAAAGTAAGTGATGGGAAAGGATAATGTGTGTAGTACTCGGCTACCCGTTCCATTTATATGAGGAAATTTTAGATGGGACTTGTAAAGTGAAGAACAGAGCATGTGGTTGACTGATACGATCATGTAAATACGGTTTAGATTGTCGGCTGGATGTGCCGAGTGAAATTCTCATTTTTTAGGAGGTGATTTGTAAACCATCAAAATTACTTCATTCAAAAATATAAAATTTTAGTAACAAAGGATAAGTGGCGTGTTTCAAGTTGTGGTATGTAACCATGTGTGTATGTGACATCAACAATTTTGTAAGTAATCAGCTAGGTACTTATATGTGAGGTGTAATTTAAATAGGGATTTGAATGTGTGCCCGATAAATGTTAAGTATCAATTAACTTTAAAATTTACTTTTCAAAAAAAAAATCACCTTTAGGGGATGTTTGGCCTGGCTTTTAAATTTGAGTTTCTAGCTTTTTAACTAAAAAGCTAAAAGTCTCATTTTCTTGGCTTCACAAAAAAAATCTTTTTTGTTGTAAAAAGCTAAAAGTTTAAAAAGGTATTTGGGAGGAGCTTAAAAGTTTTTTTGTTGTAAAAAGCTTAAAAAGCTTTTTTGAAAAGCTAATCCAAACACCGCCTTAATACATCTTATATTTTAGCAAAATCATGTTCATTAAATGCATTTTTATTTATTTATGAAAATATTGACTTTGATAAATAATTGTTAACACGTATCATAGGGCATATTCTAGCAAAATCCTTTAAAATATAATATCCATTTTAACTTAAATATATGGAATGGTTTGTTACGATTTCACATCGGTCAAGTATGAGATTGGTTGGTGGCTTATAAGTTTTGGTGTCACTTTCTCCTACAACAAGCTAACTTTTGAGAGTGAATTCTACACTTAAACATATGGCTTGATGTGGGCCTAGTATGGACTAAGTTCGTTCGTATCATGGTTGTAACAAACCAATCATTTATTTATTATTATTACTTTACTTCGTACTACGTAAATATATAGGATCCACCGATTCGTATTAAACTATTAATCAATGGTTACGAAATGGACCAATCCTGTTACCGAGTCACAAATGCGTTGCAACTCGAGGCTGACGAAGAAGCGTTAGATTACATGAAAAGAAACATTCCTGTTTCCAACGAGTCCAAACACCAATCATTGTTGTCAACCCAAACACGATGTTATCCTTCCCCACTCTCCCCAATACCATCACATGTGACAACAAAACTACCCCACACACACCCATGACCCATCTCTATATCTATCGGGAAGAGCTTTCTATACCATTTAACTTTCTCAAACTACCACGAATCATTAGATCTTATTAGACAATGATTATGTTCTCTTTTAATTTAATCTATTAATAAGTATTATAGTTATTATTATTCAGTAATCGTTATGTTTTTTTTTTTTTTAACAAAGCAAACTTAAAAAATATTATTAGATTATTTGCTAAATCAATAGCATGATTTTTTGTTATTTTCTGTAACATTATTTATTTATTATTAAATGGTAAAATGATTGTTGTGAGTTGTAATATTATATTATTATGGAGTATTTATTAAAATGAAAAAAATTAGCAGATTTCTTTAAATTCTATTAAATTCTCTACTTTTATAAATTTTGTGAAGTTTGTATCAGTTATTTATTTTCTACCTTATCTTATTACATTTTAGTATTGTATTCTTCATAGTATAGTCAAGTTCTTGATCCTTCATGTAGAACAATCATACATCACCAATGTTCACTACATTCAACAACCATAAACCATCACCAGCAACTGTAAACCACCACCATCCACCAATATAATATAAACCCATTATACAAATCAAAACACACAAAGTAAATCTTTAAACTCTAGCTGTAAAGAAATCTTATAAAAAAATAAATCTTCATGAACCTTAACTAGAAACAAATCATTAAGCACCTAAACAAACCTTTATAAATCCCAACTATTAAAATAATTTCAGATCGGAAAAGGAGATCTGAAAAATAGGAAAAAAAAAATAATTTCAGATTTGAAAGAAAAAGGTAAAAGAACAAAGAATAGAAAAGAAATAGATATGATATAGAAAGATCTAATATCCGCCATGGTGGTGGACGGTTCGTGACGGCGGCGGTGGTGATGGTGGTGGTGATGGACAGGTCGTGACGGCAATGGTGGTGGTGGACGGTACGTGACGGCAATGGAACCGGCGATGGTGGTGGTGAACCGACGGTGGTGTTCATGTCCCGCGCCGGAGTGTTTTCTTGAAAGGAGATAGTCTTGGTAGAAATATAATTGTGGAAAAAATGTTAGAGAAAATGAAAAATAGATTAGGTGGGATTTGGGAGAATATCTTTTTAAATTATTCTCTTACCTAATTTAATATTAGAAATAAAAATGTATATTTATTTATGTAGGTATATTAGGTAGAAATGACACAAAGTACTTCCCTGTTATTTGTCTACTCGATATTGACTTTATATGTCCGGCCATTAATTTGATAGCGCAGTTTTCTAGGTTAAAAAGAAAATAAAAAATAAAAATAAATGGTATAGAAAGCAACACCCTATCTATCATATACCATACATACAACACAACACATATGTCTCTCTCACCCTTAGCTTCATTTATTCTTCTCCTATGTAACTTCCAATTATTCAAGACTTCCCTTTTCAAATAAGCTGTTTCAAGATTTTCTTTAGATTGATTGTTTTAAGTTTATGGTGTCTTAATGAATTGTTTCAAGTTATTAAAGGTTGATATTTGAACAAAGCTTGGTGCTTTAGTTTATATATATGATTTCAAGAATCTAAAAGTGAGGTGCTTTGTTTTATGGGTGTTAAGTGAATTAACTTCAAGATTCCAAAGTTGTTTCTTTGGTTTTAAGTGAAAACGGTTATTTCGTTAATAAGGGGATGAGTCAATAGTTTCAATATCATCGAAGTTTGGTGCTTTATCCTTATATAGGCTCAAGTTGGTTTTCTGAGTGAATTGGGTGCCTTATTTATACATGGGTTGAGTTTATAAGATAACTATTTCAAGATTTATATAATAAAGTGAGACTTTTGGATTGTTTTGAAGAAAGTAGTGATGGAAGAGGATGGGATAGAAGAGATTAGTAGTAGTAGCATTAGTGCTAGGTTATTGAGAAGAAGAAGTACTAGTGGTGGTGATTCAGGCTCAAGGTGGGTTGATGGTAGTGAAGTGGATTCTGAATCACCACCATGGTCATTGATCAATGATAATGATGGTGAAAATACAAGTGAAGGCTATGGATCTGTTAGAAGAAGGTTGACAAAGAAGGCCAAAAGAGTTGATTCTTTTGATGTTGAAGCCATGGCCATCTCTGGCTCCCATAGCCACCACAACAAGGTTAGCTCATTGGTCAGCACAATTTTTAGTTATAAATTTTATTGCTAATCAAAATCTGAGGGTAAATGGAAATTGCTGAATTGGTAACTATTTGTATGTGCTTGCATTTGTTGGTTTTCAAATATGAACAGTTTTTGGTTGCTAACAAGATATTCCGGTTTATGATAACGTCTGTTTGTAAAATTGATAACAAAATAATTAAAATGCATTTAGCAAGATCCTCTGCTCATCTATAATCTTAAACACTATCATTTAAGTTGATTATCCAATGGTAAAATTTTTTTTTTGCCTATATCCTAAGTGGCTAAGTAGATTAACTTTTACTTCATAAAACTGTCCTTTTTTCCCCTCAAAATAATGTCTCTGTTGGTCATTTTATATATTAGCTGCTTAAATAATCAGACCAGCCAAACAGTCAAACATTTGCTTATCCGACTGTTGGAACGTCTAACGGCAATGCACATCCAAACACAATCTTCTACAGCCGGTTTTAGGTGTCATTGTGATTATTATCAGATCCTTGTATTCAGTTTCCTTTAAATTCCGTTTTATGTTAAATATGTTTTTCTTGATTGTTTCAAAAAATCAGGAAGTCTCGATATGGCAGACTCTTGGATTGGCTTTTCAGACACTGGGTGTTGTTTATGGAGATATGGGGACAAGTCCGTTGTATGTATTTACAGACGTTTTCAGCAAGGTCCAAGTTGAGTCAAATATTGACGTCTTGGGAGCTTTATCACTTGTTATATACACGATTGCTCTCGTGCCTTTAGCAAAGTATGTTTTTATAGTGCTAAAAGCAAACGACAATGGTGAAGGTGAGAATTATGCAATATTCGTTCTTTTTCCAAATAATATATGGGTTACTGCTCAAACATACTGCCTTTGGACTTCAGAACTTGTGTTAGCTCATTAACTTTTCAAAATTGATGTGATGAATAGCATTATGTTTCTAATAAATTCTTCCCATAAATGTGTAAGTTAAAATTTACAGCAAGAAGATCAAGGTTTGAACATAAAAACTCAAGGCTATATGCCTACATCACTTTTACCGACATTGCAGCAGTTACATTTACGGGTCAAACATGCTACATTTTTTACTTCCGGAAAATTCATGTTACTTCATTCGCCTTTCAAGAACAGCATGATAACTGCATTGAACTTCTAACGAATTCTTGCTGTAAATTTGCAAGTTAAATACACTAGAAGAAATACACATTTACCATGAATCGGGAAGAACTTGGTTTGACCTAAAAAGTCAAAAGTTTGTTCATTCATTGCTGATACATAACTAATCTTGCAGGAGGAACTTTTGCACTGTATTCATTGATTAGCAGATATGCAAAAATTAATCTTCTACCAAATCGTCAACAAGCTGACGAACGTATCTCAAGTTACAGGCTGAAGTTACCTACTCCAGAACTGGAAAGGGCTCTGAAAATAAAAGAGAAATTAGAACACAATTCCTTTTATAAAACTCTTCTATTGCTACTAGTTCTAATGGGAACTTCTATGATCATTGGAGATGGTATTCTGACCCCGGCTATATCAGGTACGCATTTGGCTAAACAGATTCTGCGTCCAATTACTTGATTATTCAGAGGTCAAACAATCCATTATTACTTATTGTTATTGCAGTCATGTCTGCTGTGAGTGGTCTAGAAGGTAAAATACAAGGATTCGGTACAGGTATGTGAACGTGAACGGCTAGCAACACGCTGATTCTTGTTTGTGACAATGTTAGTTGACTGTTTGACTCTGGGACTTCTTTTTACAGGAGCCTTAGTCAGTGTATCAGTTGTCATTCTTGTGGGATTGTTTGGCATACAAAGGTTTGGGACGAGTAAAGTGGGATTGACGTTTGCTCCTTGTCTTGCTTTGTGGTTCTTTAGCCTTGGGTCTATTGGATTATACAATCTTATCAAATATGATGCATCTGTCGTGAAGGCGATCAATCCTCTTTATATATATTTGTTCTTCAAAAAGAATTCTTTCAAGGCATGGTCGTCACTTGGTGGTTGTGTTTTATGCATTACAGGTACCTTAATTTGTCTAATATTGTGATAAAACTTTCTTGTTCTTTTAAAAATTATTTATGTGGTTATATGTTCCATTCATTTAGGAGCGGAAGCTATGTTTGCTGATTTAGGCCATTTCTCTGTACCATCCATACAGGTTCGTCTTTGTTTTCAAAAACAGTAAAGGTGGTAAAATGGGCCAATCGGGTGGACTGGGTAAAAAATCAAAGGGGGTAAACTACTAGAGCATGTGAAAACAGGTCGGGTGGACCCGACTTTTTTATACGTTGCTTGTCCCTTTTCCAGAGTTTACAAATAATTAATGCTGTAAATATGGTAAAAATGATATAACTTAAATGCTAATTTGGTTTTTAAAATAAACGATTCATGATTTATATGCATTTTGAATACACCCATTTACATTTCAAACACTTTATTTGAGTTTTATTCATTTGATTCCGTTAGAGGCAAAGTCTAAACCAAAACGACCCGTTTACTGTAACTGGGTCAAAGTTGCCACCTCTAATAACTAGTAACCCGTATCAGAGATTGAAACTATTTTCACTTTTTACCATACCTAGTTATGACCATATCTTCATGTTCTAGATTGCTTTCTCGTTCGTGGTTTTTCCATGTCTTCTGTTGGCTTACATGGGTCAAGCTGCTTATCTTTTGCAACACCCGGATTCCGCAAGTAGAATATTCTATGATTCCATTCCAGGTAATGCTTATTTATAACAATGGATTTAAAAAGAACCTTCCTTTAATGTTCTAATGACTATTAAATCTAGATATATCAAACAGATGGACTTTTTTGGCCCGTTTTTGTAATAGCCACAATCGCTGCTGTTATTGCAAGTCAAGCTATGATATCTGCTTCATTTTCGTGCATTAAACAATCCATGGCTCTCGGATGCTTCCCAAGGCTGAAAGTTATTCATACGTCAAGAAAATTCATGGGTCAAATCTACATTCCAGTCATCAACTGGTTTTTAATGATCATGTGTGTTCTCGTCGTAGCCACCTTTCAAAGCACAACAGACATAGCCAATGCATACGGTTCGCGTTCTTCTCAATATTCATTGTAACTAATTTTCATGACATATAAAAAAAGTGGCCTAGTGGTAAGGCGTCTTGATATCCTCACAAGAGGTCTCAGATTTAAACATCACTAGGTAAACATCTTTTGTGGTGCCCGGAAAGGGTCGGCATGGTCATGGGGATACCTGAAAAGGGAAAAGCTTATCCGTTTACCCATTTATGTTTAAAAAGATTTGTGGTGTGTGCAGGCATAGCTGAAGTCGGGGTGATGATGGTTAGCACAGCGTTAGTAACTCTCGTTATGCTACTGATATGGCAAACAAACATATTTTTAGCATTATCTTTCCTTATCGTTTTTGGATCAATCGAGCTTCTATACATGTCGGCGGTTCTGTCTAAAATCACTGAGGGTGGTTGGCTTCCTCTTGCATTCGCTTCATTCTTTCTTTGTGTCATGTACATTTGGAACTATGGTAGTGTACTAAAATATCAAAGTGAAGTCCGAGGTAAAATCTCAATGGACTTCATGAACGACCTCGGGTCAACCCTTGGAACAGTACGGGTCCCTGGAATTGGGCTTCTTTACAGCGAACTAGTGCATGGTGTACCCTCAGTTCTCGGTCAGTTCCTACTAGACCTGCCGGCCATCCACTCAACGCTCGTTTTCGTCTGCATAAAGTACGTTCCAGTCCCTGTAGTCTCACAAGAAGAACGTTTTCTTTTCAGACGAATTTGCCCAAAAGACTACCATATGTTTCAATGTGTAGCAAGATATGGGTATAAGGACGTTCGTAAGGAAGATCACCATGCTTTTGAGCAACTTCTCGTTGAAAGCCTCGAGAAGTTCATGAGAAAAGAAGCTCAAGAACTTGCATTAGAAACTGAAATAAATGATGCTGATTTTGACAGTGTTTCAGTCGGTCAAAGAAGCTATTCTGGTGAACTTAGTGTGCCATTGATACAACCTGATAGTGATCCAGTGCTTCCATCGAGTATCATGGGCCCCATTGATGATGATCCCAGTTTAGAATACGAGCTTTCGGCTCTTAGAGAAGCTACAGAATCTGGGTTTACTTATTTACTTGGACATGGTGATGTTAAAGCCAAAAAGGACTCATTTTTCCTAAAGAAACTTGTGATCAATTACTTTTATTCATTTCTTAGGAACAACTGCAGGGGTGGTGCAGCAACAATGAGGGTTCCGCATATGAACATCATACAAGTTGGGATGACTTACATGGTATAATAATGTGAACCATATTCGTTTATTTTTGTAAGTTTATTCGTTATGTTATTGTTTTGATGCTAAACTGAAAGATCAATGACTTCTTTAGAAGTCATTATATGGTTCTTTTGTTGTAAATGAATAATAAATAAATAAATAGATATGCACAAGCTCTTGTTTTAATGTTGTTTATGTTTGGAGCTTTGAAGATGTATGGTGAAATAGATAGCAAGTCAAAATATGTTAGAAATATTTTTTTTTTTTTAGTTTTGTTAATGAAAGCCTTTACGGCTTTCATCGATAAAACTGTACATACATAAATTATTGTATATTCAATTGAAATTTAGAGGGTCAACATCTACTAAGGAGGAAACACAAAATTTATTACGATCTTAATACAACTATTAATGTATGTATAAAACTAACAACTCTTAATAAAAACTCTAAGGGCTTTTGTTAACATTTTTCTTTTTTATTTATTTTTTATTAGTTTTAGTTGTTACGTTATTTTACGTCTTTTCATATTCATCATCTCATAATCATTTGAAATGTTTATTCTCAAATTTTTTCAGTCATAAACTCATAATTCGATTTATTGTCATTCTTATACCTCCATACTACTCCGGAATAATCACCGTCGGTGACCCAAAAGGGACGTTTCTTTATGGATTGGATTAATAATATAATAATAACTACATGTGAATTATATAACTTTATTTCATTGATATGATTATCGAATGACAAGATAATACAAATTATATAACGGATCAAAATACATTCAAACAAAAACTAGTAATTTTTAAAACATAGATAATAAATAGGTTGGATCGCTTGCTAGAACTAGTTATGGGTTAACATTTTTTTTCTTTTAATCCTGTAATAATTAAATTATTGATAATTAACCAAAGAGCCATTGAGACAGGGCCGTTTAGGGTTTGAGAGAGAGTTTTATGTGGTGCTTAAACGTTTTGTTTTCTGTAATCGTGATTGATCAATAAACGAAAATATTATTTACGATTGCTTGTTCGTATTCGATTTTACAATCATATATATTTCACGTTTTTATTCGTAATTTCGGATTCCGCACGAATAACGAATCGATTCAAATCAGATCCGTGCACGAGGACTTTCAAAGTAGTATTTTGCTTAGTTACAACTTAGGGAAGAGTAAAGGGGACCAATGTACATTATGGGGAAGAGGGAGGGCATTGAGCCATCGGTTAGGGGTGAGTTTTGAGGGATTAAGTGGCTTTGTGAAAAGGTTCAGAGGTTTTAAGGTTTAACCAAAGGTAGAAGAAAATATGGGGGAACAATGCTGTTATGAGTAAACGTTAACTTGAAATTGTCAGTTGTCACAAAAACCATCTCCGACATATTTGCCACCATCTCTGGTTGATTTTCAACTACCGCCGACTCTTGTAGGTCTACCACCGCCACCTCCGATTAACGCTTTACCATCGCTATGGTTCATTCGTTGTAAATGAATAAGTAAATAGATATGCACAAGCTCTTGTTTTAATGTTGTTTATGTTTGGAGCTTTAAAGATGTATGGTTAAAGAGATAGCAAGTATTGATATGTCAAAAATATATATATATACTAGTTTTGTTAACGAAAGTCATTATGGCTTTCATTAATAAAATTGTGCATACACAAATTATTGTATATTTAATTGAAATTTAGGGGTCAACATCTATCAAGGAGGAGACACAAAGTTTGTTATAATCTTAATACAAGTATTAATGCATGTATAAAAATCTTAATAAAAATTTTAAGGGTTTTTGTTAACATTTTCCTTTTTCATTTATCTTTGATTAGTTTTAGTTGTTACGTCATCATTTTACGTCTCTTTCATATTCAGCATCTCATAATCATTTGAAATGTTTATTCTCAATTTTTTTCAGTCATAAACTCACAATTCAATTTATTGCCATTCTTATACCTCCATACTAATAATCACCACCGGTGACCGGTGAATCAGAGGCTTCCCAACGAGCAACGTCGCTTCTCGTCGGTTGGAACTGACGGAGCCGATACCAATGGTACGGTCCGTCGGTTTGGTATAGTCGGTTCAATCCGTCGGATTTCCGACGCTCAATCGGTTTTTTGCGTGAGGCCAGCTTAATATTTAATTTTGTTTGTTTTTGTTTAATGTATAGAAATAAATGTAAATTGGTAAATATGAAACCCAAAAATTAAATGACGGTGTCATTGATGGCAAGGGTCCCTCAGTTTCAGTCAGTTTTGGAAAAAGTTGATGTGGCGCTGATGTGGTGCGTCGGTTTCAGTTTACCATTGGGAGGAGTATTATCTTCAGTATCTCGAGTATCCTCAGGATCCCGAATATATTCAGTATTCTGGAATCATATGTTACTAACTTTCCGTTGTATGTTTTGACCAAGTCTTACAGGATTAAATAAAGACTAATTTTACCTTGTACGAGGGATCGAAATTAACTCAAATTAAGAAGAAGTCAAGTCAACGACTGGAATAATAAGTCTTTGTGGAAGACCAAAGGATCCCGGATATTTCGGAAGGATCCCGGATATTTCGGATATTTGGTTATTTGTATTTATCTATAAATAAAGAAGCAAATGATCGTAGGATTCATTCATACTCACTTATTCTACTGCACATTCACTACTTCATCGTTTTTACAAACACTTTCATTCATTTCACCACATTCATTATTTTAGATCGATCATTTTGTGCTCAAGAATTGTATTATCCTTATTTTAAGTTGATAGACCTAACTAACATTATTAAATCCAATTTTTCTAATTTTACACCTAAGTGTTAGACATCTTCATCATATGATGTATTGATAGGCTTTTTATACAAAAGTTTTTGAATTTTAAGAAATAATAATCGAACATGAATATAACTTTATGAGAAACACAATTCGATATATGACTGTATAGTCTTAATTATTGTTTGACCTTGTGGCATATTATGTAATTCTGGGGTTTAAATTGATATCATTTGGGAATACACTGACTGATTCCTCTGTTGTACTAAGTACAGACCTGATCTCATCAGAATATCTAAAAAATGAAGAAAAGCAAAAATGCTTAAATAAATATAAATATTAGTCAAATTATGTTGCTCTGTTGTACTAAGGTACATACCTGTCACCGCTGATTTGACTGAAAACTGTAAGAATGGTTATACTTACAACCGAGTTAAGTTATGTCGCTTTGTTGTACTAAGGTACAGACCTGTCAACAATGTCTTAATTATCTTCGAGATCACAAAAGTACTCTACCTCACTAAACTGGTTTGATCACTAAATTGTTCTAAGTAATTTTTGGTCAAAACAATTACCATAACGAAAAAAACACTATAATTCTAAAATACGAATCTAGTCACTGTCGGAGAACCCACTTTGCCGCGAACTTGTACCGAACATCGTTTGAAAATCTTCTTGATACTTCTTTACCACATTTTCCCTAGCTTCTTGAAGCATTGCAACTTCGTGTTCCGTTAAGTGCGACGGTATCGGCCTTTGGATAAATTTTCACTGTTTCATTACCATTTTTTGCTTATCAAAACTCTATTTTCTGTTGTTCCGCCTCTTATATATTTTTCAAACTTTGTTGTTGGATTATTGCAGATTGCAAAATGGCCTCACAGGTCGCGTCGCTGATAACATCAAATAATGTCATATTTATATAATAATATTCCCTTATTTTTAAGCATTTTTATTGCAATTTATTTATATATATTACTGATTTCGTTTATATTTGCAAAAATGTGTTTAAATTAAGGAAATAAATAAAAGGAACGAAAACGGGCTCAAAACTGAAGAAAATCAAGATTCAAGAAGATTGGGCTTAAAGAGAAGATGAAACCCAAAAGATTAAGATATTGGGCCAAGGAAGTAAAGTAAAATCGGATTTGTAAAGAGTGAAGCCCAAAGGAAAAAGCCCAGCCCATCTGTAGAATATTCTGGAACCACGGTTCAGCCGGCGGTTGAAATATTCAACCGGCGGTTGAACTCAAATATGGAAGGCGGTTGGAGCGCGCGTGTCAAAACCGGGTTTCGTGGGTAAAAAGCCAACCCAACCGGCGGCTGAAATATTCAACCGGCGGTTGAATTTGCGATTTGAAATCTATAAATAGAGCCCATAATCAATCAATAAACCATACAATTTCATATACGAATTAAGTAAACCTTAATTCATTTCTAGGGTTTAGAAGTCGACTGAAGATGCTATTTGGAGGCTAGGAAGCTAGAGTTTGAAGGTTTTCAACCCTAACGAAGATTTAGTTCGGTTCTTGGGTTTGATTCTTATTCTTTTCTATTTACAATGTGTAATTACATGTTTTTAGATCAGGTTTTGATTACTTTGAACATGAGCTAATTCTTTAATTGTATTTGTTTAGATGAATGATTATTAGATGAAGGTTTTATGATATGTATATGTTGATTTGAGTTTGTTTAAAAGATCTATATTAATTGTGTGTTGATTAATTGTTACTTAACGTGGTCAAAAGACTTATGCTATAACTATGGTTTGTATGAGTTGATTGATTATCTGCAATTAAGTAATTTATTAGTTAATTGTGGCTTGTGTGACACCCGACACTTTAGGTTAATTGTTAAACCTAGCTAGAAACCCTAATTACTTGTATTTAGTTGGTATTAGGCTAAATATCTGTAATTACTTGTATATTTGAATATACACTTACGTGATTATGTGTTTATCTGTAATTACGCGAAACAACCGGACGAGGTCCGACAATCTATACGGCGTTGGTGATAACTTTTCATAAATAATGTAAACCTATTTTATAAATTAAATACTAATTATTTACCCTATATTATTGTTATTAAATAATAATACGCGAAAAAATAGACGTTATGAATAAAACGTAACAAACAAAATGAAAACGCGCGAATCGAATTCGGCAACCAAACAAAGGTCGATAAATATTTTACTAACTCAAAATAAAGTATTTTAATTATACTTCAATCGAAAATAACCCAATCCAAATCATTAGTTAAAAACAACTCAAAGAAACGTTAGGCGATTTAAAACGAATAACGTAAAACGGGCTTGAGAAACTATTGTACAAGCCCAAGTCTCCAATTGGGCTGCCCCAATTGAGCCCAAGGCCGGCCCATGAGGCCCAAAAATCGGCCCAAAAACCAGCCCAAAGCCATGGGCTTAGCCCATGCATATATACCCCAACCTCCTCCATTTCTCTCATTTTACACTAAACAAAACACACACTAAACCCCATTTTCTCTCTACTCTCTCTCTCTCTCTCAAGAAAAATCTGCCATTTTAACATCACCACCACCAAAAATCCGGCCACCATCACCACCATCATCATTCACCATACTTTCAAGAAGAAATCAAGCCGAAAACACAAGAAAACGAGCTCTCAACGGCCATCTCTTTGTGCTTTCATCCTCCTTTTTGTAAGAACTTAAAAACCCTTCTAAAACACTTCCATGAACATGTTATAAAGTTCACTTAACAAGAAAATGTCCAAAATATAACATAAAAACGTTTTTCATGGCTTAAAATGTTCAAGATCAACACATGCATTTCCGGGCAGAAAAGTAGCTCGACTTTGAGAGGCTGTTTCTCCCTCAAAACTTGACCAAAATGGACGATTCAAAAGGCAAAAATTAAGTTTAAGAAGTTAACTTTCATTTCCAAGTGGTTTCATAATTTTTGGAGCCCGTTTGATACCCGAAATGATTTTTATAAAAACATGTGTCCGGGCTGTCGGAAAAGACAGAAATTTCACCTACCTTGTTTTAATCATAACTCGAGATATAAACCTCCAAATGACTTGAAACCACCCCCAAAAGTTCACAAAATCTGTTAGGTACAAATGTCGTTTAGATGACTTTTTCTGAAAATGTGTAGATTTGGCCCAGAAATCCGATCTTGTTGCATGTGTCCGGATTGGTCACTTTCTGACCTTAGGGAACAAACGGAATTTTTAAAAATACTTAGGAATACCCAAAAATTCTGGAAAAATTATTTTAAGGAGCTAACATACTAAGGAACAACATAGATTTTTCTTGAATTTTTATTCGAACATTTGGAACCCGAAATAAAATGCACAAAACCGATCTGTTTCAGACCTCTGTGTCGCAGAAGCCCAGTAGTCTGCGACACAAGCCTTAGTGTCGCTATAGCACATGAATCGTCACATTAGCGACACAAGCTTTTGTGTCGCTATAGCACATGAATCGTCACATTAGCGACACAAGCTTTTGTGTCGCTATAGCACCCAAACCGTCACATTAGCGACACAAGCCTTTGTGTCGCTATAGCACCCGAATCGACATATTAGCGACACAAGCCCTTGTGTCGCCATAACACCCGAATCGTCACATTAGCGACACAAGCTTTTGTGTCGCTATACACCCGAAACGTCACATTATTGACACAAGACTTTGTGTCGCATAAACCCTTAGTGTCGCATATAGCGACACTAACCCAGTGTCGCTAAAAACACATAATCCGTACGTTTTTGGTTAAAGCAATATAAGCATAAATAAAAATTTTCCAAGCTGACTTGGCAGCTCGACCCCAGCCAGGGGCTCTGCCCCTTGTACCCCGCCAGGGGTTGCCACCCCATGGACCCCGCTACCAGGGGCGCTGCCCCCGGACCCCCGTCATTAATGGGCTTCGCCCTTGCCACACTGATTAATTACCCATAACTGGAAAGTAGAAATACGCGTAACATAATTAATCAAAAGATGTGTTTTCACAAAATATCACCAACGGCCTGTACATGTTTTTCTAAGCACAAACGATAACTGAACAATTGGACATTTCTAATCGTGTGAACTAACTTAGGTGGACATTAACCCTCCACCTACATGATTGGCTTAAGTGGACATTAAACCCCACTTATACAATCACTATAGATGGTCTCTTAAGACATCCACTTACACCACTTTACGCGTTTAGGGCGCTAGAAGGTTTCCTTACGGGACACAGACACCCGCTATTTGTTATCTACTTGCTAATTGCTATATTTGCTTGCTAAACCCCAGGTGAGTCTTACAGCCCCACTTTTACTTTTACTGTTTTATATACTTTGGGGTGAGATACAAATGCTTAACTATTTTTCATGAACAAATGTACTCGATTATTTTTACAAGATTGTATGAGTTGTTTTTAATCCATTAAAAGTCCTCAACACACATGGTTCGTTAACTGCGAAGTCGCGAGTGCTAGAGAATAGATCTATTATGGAAATGACACCCCCGTCCGGGTTACTAGCTATAACCAAGTTAAAAACGGGCACTCTAGTATTTGTCATAAAGGTGTTTCGGATTAGACACCTCCGGGAGGCACAAAACGGGTTAGGCTTCGAACCGTGGGCTCATGGCAATTTCGGAAACATTAATTTTGTTTACTTCATTTGCTTGATTGCAAATCACGGATACATCTTGTGTTACATAACTATGTTTTTACTGTTAAACCTGTGAGATTCACCAACCTTTTGGTTGACCCTTTTAGCTTTGTATTCTCAGGTACTCAGCAACAGTAGGATTGCCCACAGGATTGCTAGCTACATCGAGTCGCATGCATTATACGTATATGAAGATGTTCATATATATTATTTTTGAAATATTTCGTTATGTACTAGAATCTCCAGGATATTATTTCGCGAACTCGAGGCTAATGTAAACTTTTAAAGTATTTCAATGTAACTACTTTTGTACTATTTTATAAGCGTCTCATATAGAGTCGTTCGCTTTTACCTTTGTGTTGTGATTACTTGATTAGTCACGCCCCGACCCGAACCGCTTCGGTTGTACAAAATTCGGGGGTGTGACAGCTTGAGACTGTAACCGGTAATAGGTTAAGAGAATAGCAATTAATAAAACATAATTAATGTGATAATTATTTAACCAATAATTATAAACTTGCGTTAACACGAGGTTGCTGAATGAATCTCAATGATCTGTTGATAGTATTAATTGAATAAAGTTTAGGTTAATAACACATAGAAGAAATTCTAGTGTATTCAAGAGAATCTAGTATTAAGCTAAGGTTTATTAAGATTAGTTAACCTTAACAAGGGACTATCTATATTTGTTAAAATCACCATAATAAATAATCAACAATTCAATAAACATATCTGAAACCTGAATCGAAGAATCACAAATCTAAGTAAATACACGCTTCTCTATCTGATTATCTTTAAGTTACTTTTTATCTTTTTAATTGTTTAAAGTTTAAATCGTTTTTAATTAAAATCATTCGTACGGAACTAAAACGCACCCCTTATTTATTTGTAATTTGTAATTTAAAGGTCTAATTAATTATTTTAATTTACACCGTTTCCCTGTGGTTCGACTCGGTCTTACCTAAGCTATACTATAATACGAACATGTATTCTTGTCTGGTTGTGTTAAAGTTAACTTTAATATTTCCATTTAATTAAAACTTGTTATTTTTAATCACTACTTAACACATATCAGTCGCTCAAATTTCTTGAAGAAGTTGCGTCAGATGAACCTCGAACTTCGTTGACTTTTACGACTTGTGTCACGACCAGGTGGACAACGAATCACGTCGTTTTGGAATAACCGTTGCATATTATTAGCAAGGTCGGCGGTGGGGTTCGGATTCGTGTCGGTATGGTCCTCGGCTAGATTAATTGGTACGTCTTCTTCTTTTTGTTGTACATAATACCGTGATCGGCATATAACTTCGGGATATCTTTGACTACGTTCCACGCTTGCTCGTAAATAAAGTTCCTTTTCACTTGTTGTTTGAAGTGTTCTTTTGGCACCCTCACAACGTCCTCGTCTTGGAACCCGTTTTGCCGAGGCTCATTATACTTTTTGTAGATGCTGATGAATTTCTTGACGTCACTTTTAATTTTATTCCATTTACCGGTTAGTTGACTTTTTGAACGTTTTCACGTCAACTAACCGATTGTAGTTATCTCGTATTTTGTTTTAAAAAACGGAATCGGATTGTGAATTTCCTTCGACATGGTTTTGGGATTGGTCGACTCATCGCTCGGCCAATGCTTTGACTTCATAGTCCGTCCATCTAATTTGTGTTCCTTTTTGTTTACCGTTGACATTAGCCTCATTCCCCCCTTCGGATTTTACGTCATCTTGAATTTCGGGTTGTGTTTGTAAAGGATTTTCGGGTTATGTTTGGAAAGGAGTTTCGGGTTGTGCTTTGAAAGGAGTTTCGGGTTGTGAGTGTGAGTGTTGGTCGGATTGTGGCTGTGAGTATGGTTGGAAGCCGTATTGTGGTTGTAGTTGTGGTTGGTAGTCGTACTGTGGTTGTTGTTGGAAGCCGTATTGTGGTTGTAGGTATGTTTGGTAGCCGTATTGTGGTTGTAGTTGTTGGGGTTGAGATTGATATGATGCGAAATCGGTTGGTGAATTGTTGAAGGTTATTTCCGAAGATGAATTAGCCGGTGAATTGGCGTAAGGCATGGGAGTGTTGAGTAAATTTTGAAAGAAATCGTTGTTGTTGGGGTTAGACATTTTTCATGAATTGGAAGTGAGAAAAGGTTAATTTGTATGAGATAAAGGTTGAAGTAGGGTTAAAAATAGGGTGAAGTATATATTCATATAGGATTTAGGATTGGAAAAAGTGAGTAAAAAAATTAAAAAAATATTTTTTAGAAAAAAACGGGTATATATCCGTTATAAAACCGGATATATATATATATATATATATATTTAATTTTTTTGTTTCAAACGACTATTTTTTATTTAAAAAATATGTTATTTGCATAAGGAACCCACCCCAACCCCCTCTCTTGTCTCTAAACCGACGAGCTCCAACCGAGGAAAGAACTGACGAAACCGTGCTAATGACGTCGGTTCGCCGATGCCCAATCGATGAATGACATTGAGAGTGGTCTTATATACCAATCAGTGGCACATGTATAATTTTAGTTATGCCCTAATAGTGTTGTTGTATTGATGAAATATCAAAAAGGCATGATTAAGGATATCTACCCAATGAGAATCGAATTAGCACTATCTCAAATTACTTTGTTCTTGGTGCCATGATATCTGTTTGTGTGATTTCGAAATAATCAATTGTGTAATGACGTAATGGTTTTAATGATTTTTTCATGCGAGATTGGACATTAGGTTGTTCATTTTGTTTTATCTGCGGTGTAGTTTTTTCGGTTTCGTGTTGACGTGGTTGTTTAGATGTTTTTGGTTTAGGTGGTTGTTGCAGGCTTTGATTGTTGTTTTTATTCGGCTAAACTTTTTAACAATATACGTCTACATAAATTTTTGTTAGCATAAAAAGTTGTAAAAAATAAAAAGAAAACTGATTACGTGCTAAGCAGGTTATTTTGTAAACTAGAATGCATTCAATAATAACTTTTAAAGTTCTTTCGTATGGTATGTAAAATTTAACACATTTTCAAACAATAAGCTCTTAACAAAATTATCTATCTAACAAAATTTATTTGGGAAATGGAAAAATATAATTAGAGACGAGTGCAATTTTTCTATATTTTTTCTTTAACTTTTCTAAAAGAAAAACAATAAAAACATTTTATGCCTACCCGAAGCCTGAGTGGAAGAGAAAAATAAAGATTTGTAATCATCATTCTCATTCTCATTCTCATCATCGATATTATTCATCACAGATCTCAAATTCATCCTCAGATCCTCGTAATTGACCTTCACCAGATCTCGATTCCATCACACATATATATACACGCACGCACTTATATATATATACGTATATACAATTGCGTTAACCTGTTTGTATACTTCAATTTCATCTTTGTACTAATCACCTGTGGATCTGATCGAGCTTCTCAATCATGAATCCTTTTTCTTCTGGAACGCGTTTAACGTGAGTTGCTTCTTCACAACTGATCTTGTATTTCCTTTTTCCAATTAATTCATTTATTTTTTGATCAGTTTTGAACTAGGTGCTGTTCATTTTGACCTAGATTGTGCTAATGTGGTATCGAACTATCTAAATTGAACATTATTAGTTTGCAGGTAATCTAGTTGGAATGTATAATTTGTGTATATTGTGCCTAGTGATGAAAAATCTAGATAGAGTAACTTGTTAGAGCTTTGGCAATGTATTGTAGTTCAGTTGGTGGTCAGAGCATGATAGTTATGATGACAAATGACTTTTTTTTTTTATTGTTTATATGTATTTTATGCTCTGATATCGATAATATTGAGGATCAACCTTGAAAATCAGGACATTCATGATGGGTTACACGCCCTTTATGATATATGATTGTTGATCATGGTAAATGATCCGGATATATTAAAAGTTATGGAGATGAGGAGAGGGAGGAAGGAAGCACAAATGTCTGTTTAGTATGAATGTTAGTCATCTTCCATCACACACATTTTACTTGGTGGTGCAAGACTCATTAACCAAGGAGATAGCCAAGCAAGATTAGTAATGGGCGTCTCCTTTATCAGAAGAATTTTTTTTGATTTTGTTGACATTATTGGGTGAGATATTTAGAAGTTGCCCACTTGCCCTGTGGTGATGATTATGACATGTATAGCCTTTTTACTTAGAGCATCTCCAATAGTAAACCTATTAGAGGTTTCTTGTGTAAGAGGTTTTTTATAAAAACCTTTTGCTCCAATGGTTAAATTCATCTTAAAGCTCTAGAACCATTTAAATGCATTTCATTAATAGCAAAATAGGTTTGAGAATTAACGTATAGATTTGGAAGGATTAGCTTTTGCCACTCTCATTCATTATAGTGGGCTCTGGTGCGTCTGCCTACCATATCAGTTAGTTGGTCCATGATATTAATTTTAAATGGTTCTTCATTGTCTTGGAGATACTGTTGGAGCTTCACAACTCTAAGATCTGTTAGGTTCCTTTTTTTTTTATTAAAGGGGCTGTGATCTTACCGGGTTTCTTGCACATCTCTTTAATCTTTGGCTCTGTATGTGCAATGTGGTTGATAACTTTTTGGTTATACTATGCACATTCACACATCAATTCACTAATAGTGACTTTTGTTTTCATGATAATGTAGCTACTGAAGTCTGTCTACTTCAGTTTTTTTCACCACCTATTGTATGGTTATTTGGTTCAGTTTTATATGTAGTTGTATTTAGATGAGGGAAATCTCCATATCTACACTATTTTATATGTAGATATGTAGAAGATTCTTTGAGATAGGTTTAGTTTTGGGATAAAGTTGGTGCTATAGGACACAGCCATTTATTCATAATCTTGTCCGCACCGCCAGTTTCATCTGAAACTTGAGCCAGCTTTCAGAAGTGGAAGACATGGAGTATTCTAGGATGTCTATGGCTCTGTTATGTGTGAACTTTTATTTTTCTTTTGTTTGGCCCATGAAGATTGTCAAAGACCTTCATAGTTATACTTTCATTGTTGCGATACTTGTTTTATCTTTCTTTCTAACTTCCTATGAATCAAAAGCTCCATTTCATTTGTGTTCCTTTATAGTTTTATCACTTTATGTGCAGCTTGTCTATAACATGCTGTTATATAGTTCGGTCTGAATGATGATTGTCCTCCACTGCAGGGACATGATACGGGCAATACGTGCTTGCAAAACTGCTGCAGAAGAGCGTGCTGTTGTTAGAAAAGAATGTGCTTCTATTCGTGCAGCAGTTAGTGATAATGATAATGATTATAAACATCGTAACTTGGCAAAGCTCATGTTCATTCACATGCTAGGATATCCCACACATTTTGGCCAAATGGAATGCCTCAAATTAATAGCAGCTCCGGGGTTCCCCGAGAAGAGAATAGGATATCTTGGACTTATGCTGCTTCTTGATGAAAGACAAGAAGTTTTGATGCTCGTCACCAATTCACTGAAACAGTACGCTCCAACATTTCCTTCTCTCTTTCTATATATCTTGCGTTATTGTAATATTTTTAGTGTCTTTAGTGCTTAGTAGTGTGTATATGCATGAAGAAATTTATATTCACTAGGAACATGTTGTTGTCATCAGAGATCTTAACCATACCAACCAATATATTGTGGGGCTAGCTCTTTGTGCTTTGGGAAACATATCTTCTGCAGAAATGGCTCGTGATCTTGCACCTGAAGTCGAAAGGTTGCTGCAATTTCGAGATCCAAATATCCGGAAGAAAGTAAGTTCTCTAAAATATAGCAGTTCAAGTCATTGCGGGTCCCTATGGAGTCATGAACTAAATATGTGTTTATAAGGCACCTCTCTGTTTTATACATGTACTATCGTATTTCTGATATTTGGTAAGTATTAAAATAGTTGACTTGTGGTTATAATTTTGATCACATTAACTAACAATTCAGCTGTACGACAAGATAAACTCATATATCACAATCAACTTTTTGCTTATGTTTGAACTTATAGAAGTGATATTCTCTCCATGAAAGTGATATTACCTATAGAAATAAGTTGTAACTTATGTATATGAAAACCTTACATGCTGAATGTGCCTTGCTTTGAAAGCAGATGAAGTTGTTAGTTTTGCTAGCTGAGTGCTCCTCAAATGGTTACTAAATCTTCCTTAAAATGACGAATGATGATCCACATATGATGTATATTTTATTTAAATAAAAAATGGAAGTATAGCTATGCTGTTGATAAAACCCCGTGTTTAATTGATACAACAACAATTACATGAATAATAAATATTATGAGTGTAAGGCCTGGGGATCTCTATACTACGATGTACTTCCATGATCTCTTGAAAAATTCCATTTTGTCTCTCATGATTCCATATTCATAGCATTGTAGTAACATAAGCGTTTACATTGTCCAGGCTGCATTATGCTCAACAAGGATTGTAAAGAAGGTCCCGGACCTTGCAGAAAATTTTGTGAATCCTGTTGTTTCCTTACTAAAAGAAAAACATCATGGAGTTCTTTTAACTGCAATCCAGCTCTGTACAGATCTCTGTAATCTTAATGAAGAGGCTCTTGAATATTTTAGGAAGGTAATTGACCTTGCTCGAGTCTTTTATCTTATTTTTCTCTTTCTGTTGCTTTTCTAATATACATGTGGGCTAAGAATAACTTCAGGTATAATTATAAATTGACAATCTTGAAATTCTAGTCTTGTTAAAATTTGATAGGGCCTTCTATTTGTTGGATTTTGTGATGAGGCATTTTTTTCCCTGTTGTCTAGAAATGCACGGAGGGGTTGGTAAAAGTTCTGAAGGATGTTGTAAACAGCCCATATGCTCCTGAATACGACGTTTCAGGGATCGCAGACCCTTTTCTCCATATAAGATTGCTCCGTCTTTTGCGTGTCTTGGGCCATGGGGATGCTGATGCTAGCGATTCTATGAATGACATTCTTGCTCAGGTCATCTTCTGTCCTCAATTTTCAAGTTTATCATGATATCTAATTCAGTATTTGTAATTAATGACCAAGTAAAGGTATTTTGTCTGGTATCTGATCTTCTTGAAGTGTGAATCACATGGTTATGTTACTCCTTGTAGCTTTTTGTTAGTCTTTGCTAAATCAGTGTCATCAAGACTTTTATAGTTTCTATGTTTAGCACGTATAATGGAAGACTAGTAAATGATAATGTCTTTTGATGATTTTGCAATGAAGTCTGCTTATGCTGCTCGTGCTGAATTCCCTGTCTAGGTGGCAACAAAAACTGAGTCAAACAAGAATGCAGGGAATGCAATACTTTATGAATGTGTAGAAACCATTATGAGCATTGAAGATAGCAGTGGCTTGCGTGCTCTTGCAATCAATATTTTGGGGCGGTTCTTGTCTAACCGTGACAACAATATTAGGTTGGTGTTCGTTTGTTTATGGTCTAAAATATTTTTAGTTAATGCAAAACATACTTTGCATGACTTGTGTTGAACTGCGATTAAATGTTAGTGAAGATCTTATTGTGTATTACGAATTACAAAGTTATGTTTCGTACAATGATGTGTCAGTTAACTCATGCAGTGGGTTTCAATTATGTTTAGATTGCACGTCCTACGAAAACACGACGATACATAAACTCTTTTGTTTTTCACTTGGCAGATATGTCGCATTGAACATGCTGATGAGATCAGTTTCAATAGATGATCAAGCGGTGCAGAGACATCGTGTAACAATCTTAGAATGTGTAAAGGTATATTTATCACTTACAGGAAGGTTCATAAAATTCTAAAGCTGTATAATTGCATATAAGGGAGAGGCCCCCCCATGCGTTGATTTGATATAAAGCTTTAGAGTTTAGATGAAGTAGGCTACGTGTTTCCTTATCGATCTTTCTTAATTGTTAATATCCGTTTTTTCGGTTATGAACAAAAAATATATTAATTGGGTTGTAACTTTTCGCGCTTACCAAATGTACTTCTACGGCGATTGGGGTGGAATTTTTTGCAAGATTGGATCTAATACCACATGCAAATTTCATATGGGGTTCCTTTATTATTCAGGATTCAGATGCTTCAATTCGTAAAAGAGCTCTTGAACTTGTATACCTTCTGGTGAATGAGAGCAATGTGAAACCTTTGACCAAGGAGTTAATTGATTATCTAGAAGTAAGTGATCAGGACTTTAAGGGAGATCTTACTGCAAAAATCTGCTCTATTGTGGAAAAGTAAGTTCATAGTTATTTGATTAAATGTAAATGCAATTGATATCTATGGGTTCAACATTCCTTCCAGTATTTCGATCTGATGATATGGATTTGTGTGTGACTAACCATATAATGTAGTGCATCAAATAACACATTTTTATAACTTCAGCTTATCATCTGTGCACTAATATTCATTTTTTGGTGTTCTAGGCTTTCCCCAGACAAGATTTGGTACATTGATCAGATGCTTAAAGTTCTCTCTGAGGTATGCATAATGGTAGTAGGTTTCCGAACCATGACTCATTTTCCATTCATTGCTTGTCGCAACTCATGCCCAAAGTACTACTCTAGTATGATAACCTCAAAAATCAACTATAAAACCACGGAGAAGCTTGAAATTTATTAGTACCCTACTAAACGCTTATAAGGGACTCTTAATTTGATTCTTAATGTTCTGCTAGTCTCATGTTCTATTGTTAGTAGGCTGGAAATCATGTGAAGGATGAAGTATGGCATGCACTTATTGTTGTGATAACCAATGCCCCTGACCTCCACGGATATACAGTACGTTCACTCTACAGGGAAATTCAAACATCAGCTGACCAGGTACAATAGTTTTAGCACATAATACACCTTGGTCAATTTGGTTCAGTCTGATTTTTTACTGGTATTTTCTTTCCGTTCGTATTATATAAATTTCAGTATTGATGTATATTTCTAATACTTCCATAAACAGGAAACACTTGTTCGGGTGGCTGTATGGTGTGTTGGAGAATACGGTGACATGTTGGTAAACAATATTGGAATGCTCGATCTGGAGGAACCCATAACTGTGAGTTTGCTTCTTCCTAACTGTATGAATTTCAGTTCCCGTCTCAAACTGGGTCCCATTTCTCAAAATGCTTTGTTATGACAAGTTATAACTTCAATTGGAGTATACTTTAGCATCTCTCGTTCTTTGTAGAATATTTGTTAATTTGATTTCTTGTGAACAGGTAACTGAAAATGATGCTGTGGATGTTGTTGAAATTGCAATCAAGCGCCACACATCTGATCTTACTACCAGGGCTATGTGTCTAACTGCTTTGTTGAAGCTGTCTTCTCGTTTTCCTTCTTGCTCGCAGTAAGTTATGCATCGATTATTAAAAAACAGATTCTGGCACTCTATTTTATGCAACTTTACAGGATGGATGTATGAAATTTCTGACTTGTTAGCTGTTATTTTTAGGAGAATAAAGGAAATTGTTACTCAATCTAAAGGAAGCCTTCTGCTTGAACTGCAGCAGAGATCCATTGAATTTGATTCTATAATTGAAAAGCATCAGAATATAAGGTAGGGCTTGTCTTAAATTAATAATAGATGTATGCTCTATGCATGCTATGAACTTGTAAGTTCTTTAATGCCATTAAAACAGAAACCTTCAAGTTGTTTGTTGAACATGTGAAGGTCTGCACTAGTTGAAAGGATGCCAGTTCTTGATGAAGCTACTTACAGTGGAAGGAGGGCTGGCTCTATTCCAGCAGCTACTTCAACTTCACAGGGAACCGCACTAAATCTTCCCAATGGAGTTGCCAAAACAGCTGCTGCTCCTCTATTAGACTTGCTTGATTTAGGAGCAGATGAACCTGCAGCACCTACCTCTTCAGGTGCCAACTTTCTTCAGGATCTTCTTGATGTTGGTGCATCACCCTCTTCATCACAATCAGGTTAGCTTGAAACACCTAGCACGCTGCTTCTCTCTTGTTTAATTAGATTTTTGGAAGGGTGTTCGTGGTACCTAACTATTTCCTACGAAGTATAGATAAATTTCACCAGACCTGTCTTTTTCTGCTCTCTACCTCTTTATCCTGCTGTACTTGCTTACTGAGCATTCTCACATCGCTTAAACCCTAGTATTCCCTTCTAACATCCGCACCTTATACTCTCAGAGTTGCTAAATGGAAAATATTGGATTATATAGTTTGAAAAAATGTCTCTTTGAGTTAATTCTCTTCTCTTCTATCATTCGGAAAATATTGTGATTCGGCTTTATCACTGTCATGTGTGGAAATAACATATGGTCTTTTTACATGTAATTGATCAGGTACAACCCAGGCTCAAAAGAGTGGCACAGATGTTCTGTTGGATCTACTGTCAATCGGGTCACCTCCCCCCCAAAATGGTTCATCTGCACCTACTGACATGTTATCGTTAAGTCAAGATAATAAAACTTCAGTTAGTCCATTAGATAGTCTTTCATCAACTATAGGGCCATCTGTACAAACCTCTTCATCATCAAGAAACTTCCCAATGATGGATTTGTTGGACGGATTTGCTTCTAGCCCTACAACGCCTAGTAAGTATTTGCTAACTACTTGCTCAATCTGGGTAATTAACTGCTTTTTCCTCAAGCTTTTTGTAATAAAGACTTTTTCATAACAGAAGACAATGGTCCTGCATATCCGCCAGTAGTTGCTTTTGAAAGTAGCTCTTTGAAGTTGATGTTCAACTTCAGCAAACAACCGGCAAGTCCAAAAACAACCGAAGTTGAGGCAAATTTTATAAACAAGTCTTCTGATGTCTATACAGACTTCATTTTCCAGGCAGCAGTCCCAAAGGTAAACAACCATCTCATTTTAAGTGATACTTTGCGCATCAGATTCATAAACAATACCTATATCCATCTCAAGTTGAATACTGCAATATTTTGATCATATTTTATAAACAATAACTTGTCTCCATCTCAACTTGAATATATCATCTGAAATGCTTATTTTACAATCCACAGTTTCTTCAATTGCATTTAGAACCTGCTAGTAGTAATACTCTTCCTGGAAATGGTAACGGGTCAATTACTCAAAAGTTACGAGTTACCAACAGTCAACATGGAAAGGTATACATTTTCGTAATGCATGTATATCTGTTGTTTCTTCTTTATTTTGTTTTCATTGTTCACCATGTAAATGATAAATATTGTTTACACCAGAAATCAATCGTTATGCGCATAAGAATAAGTTACAAGTTGAACAACAAAGATATGTTGGAGGAAGGACAAGTCAGTAACTTCCCGCGTGACCTATGAGACTGAACCTCTAACAGATTATTTATCACAGAAACGACCGTCTTCTCTCAGTGTTTATTGCTTTAATGATATTCTTTTTTCTTCTTCTGTTACGCTGAGAGAGGCGGGTGGGTGGGCCTGTTGCAATCGGCATGTTTAGTTGAAGACTTGGAGCTTGGATTTGTACATTAAACAGAAAAAAATGTTTCTGTAATCAAATTGTCATAATAGGCGCAAATAGGAGGAGCTCTGAGTGGTTTGAAATGGTTTTTGGTGAAAGTCTTTGATTGTCAGTTTGGAAGCCTTTTTGTTGAAAACGAATTCCAGCTGTGTAAAATAGGTATTGTTTTTAACCATGGGACTTTCAAGTCTTTTCACTCTTCGTGGATATGAAATTATCCAAGGTTAAAGACAAAGGTGTAGCTTGTTTGTAACTTTTATTTCACTTTAGTTAAAATTTAAAATCTATGCTTTTGTTTTTCCTTTCCTTTGATGTGTTGTTTTCAGGAATCGGGTATATATGAGCGTACATTCGTATCTCTATGTTTTTTCATGGATACACAAATTGTTTGCTATTTTTAATGTATTAATATTAATGATAAATATGTTGTGTACAATGAATGTATGTAACCAACTGAGTATAGTTCAAGTGGTCCGTCACTGTAAACGCCTAGACTCTACAAATGTGACCTATAGATCAGGTATTCGAATCCGTTTCTTAGTATACGTGGTTGTCCATTCTAAATTCAACCGTTCATAAAGTAGACGGTAAAAATATAATTTTATTGCTGACACAGTATAATTAATGATTGTAAAATTTTTAAACTGTTTCTGTAGACAAAAAGTTTGTGACGGTGAGCAAATTTAAACACTCTTTAATTCATTTTTATTCGTTCCATCGTATTCATTTGTTTCTGCATAACATATTAAAAAAACTCAATCATGAATAAGAGAAAGATATGAGCCCCTACTCAAGATCTTGTTGAAAATGAAAACAAATATATAAAATACATTGAAACCATGGAACAAAAAGGTGTCACATGCCATGGCCTTGTTCACGTTTTATTATTTGGATTTTGCATCTCTTTTACCAATTGATTCTATGTTTTTATTCTTGTTTTTCTCTTTAATATCATTTCCATTTCCATATACGGTTTTAAACAAGAAACGATACTAAAAAGAATACGAAATTTTGGATAAGGTTTCGAGGAGAAGGTTTCATTTGAGGAGAAGGATGAGAATGTCATTTTTATTGCATTTTAGGACAAAATTGTAAGAATTAAAATGCAGTAATGTTAAAATGCAGTGATGTTAAAATGCAATGAAATTTATAGGTATAGAATGAAGTATTATTAAAATGCAATAGTTGTCGTAAATTACAAAAAATTTAAATGCAATAAAAAATTCTCATCATTCCCCTCAAACGAGGTCTTCTCCTCGGATCCTCCACCAATCTAAATAATAATAAAAGAAAACTTTTGCTATCGAAATTTTTGATAAAATTGGGACCTATTAACCAATCATATGCTTTGATTTAATCAAACTTTTAATTAGCCAATCAAAAACATTAATTTACCTAAAAATCTAATTAAAAATCTAATTAAAAATCCAAAAAATTCCTTCGTCAAAAAAATCATCCCCTTAGTTCAAAATTGAGGATTTTTCAATCTATTTATAAATTTAATTCTGTGTATTAATTAATTCGAAATCAATATATAAATAATATAATATTCAAGTGGGTGAAAATAAAATTTAACATTTTAACATTGAGTTTAGTGCAGAGTAATGTACTTAACTTTAGTCCGATCTCTATTGTGTGTACCCAACTTCGTTTTGGTCTATTATGTGTATCAACTTTTCAATTTGGTCTATTGTATGTATCCAATATCTAATATGATAACGTGACAACCATACAATGTGCCACGTCATATGACACATCATCAAAAACGGGTGTCACGTCAGTCGGATACACACAATAGACCAAAAGGAAAGGTTGATACACACAATAGACCAAAAGGAAGTTGGGAGATCGGACTTAGTTAAGTGCATTTCCCTGCATTAATCCCTTTAACATTCATATAAATGAAAGATAGTTTTATTCGATATCTATATTTATTCATGGTAACATTCAAATAAACAATGATAGTTTTATTTGACATCGATGTGTATTTACGGGTTTGATTTAACATTCAAATAAACGAAGATATGTTTATTTGACATCCGTGTGTATTCAAGGGTTTAACATTAATGTAAATAATTTTTTTATTATTATAATGTTATGTTTATTTGAATCCCGTGTGTATATACGGGTTTATATTAAATTAATAAAACGTTTGCTATTGAAATCTTTTGAAAAACGCGTGTTTAAAATAAAATTATAATGAAAACGTTATTGAATATTTTGAAATACACAAGTTTAAAATAAAACCTTTGGTACACGAAAAAGGGACTGAAGCGGGTGCTTATTTTTTACGAACATGACAAGACTACAATACTACGACAATTGTAGCATACTATACTACATAAAATATGATGCTTTACGATCAATTATTATGACTACTATATTGAAATTCTTACGCTTAACGTACTCTGAATATTATTATTTCCTTATACAATTTCAAATGCTTCATTATTACTCTATATCTTACATTTTAAGTATTTTCAATAAAAATACATGCGTACATTTGTTACACAAAAATATTACAATTACACATACGTATATGATGATTCCATATTAACAATGTTAAATTATCTTATAATTCTCGTGTATACACGGGTTTTAAACCTAGTATAATATAATAAGATATAAGTTGATTTTGTCGAAAATTTTCAATATATATGAAAGTGATGTCCAATGAAAAATGACAAAACGTATTGAGGCCAAAATTAAAGCCACTTGATCATAGGGACCCCTTTTATTAAATAAGATAGAAACTATAATCATCATTATTAGCATTATGGAGATACTTAATACCATTTAACTTACCATATTTATACCAATTTTATCTATGACTTTAAACTATTTTTGAGCTCTTTTTCTAAGTTAAAGAGGTTGCTGACGTGTATAACTGTATAAGTTGGCTAACATAGGTATCACATACACAAATTTATTAGACTTTCATAAGTAGTAGAAGTGATAAAATAAAAAATAAAAAATTCAAAATCCCTCATCACTTGACTTATTTCCTGAACTTTACATGGGTTTCTATAGAAAAATCGACATGTAAAAAAAAACAAAAGGAAAAAATATCTGAAAACGTCGAATTAAGAAGAAATCAACGGTTTATTTTATGATATCTCAATCGCTTAGCAGGCTTGAAATCTCCTATAATCCCCCGCATCAAACACAACCCTAGATAAAATCCTTATAATAATTAGTTATTAGGAATTATGATCCTTTAAAAAATATTTATCATTTTCTTTTGGGCAAATTGCCGTAAAGGAAAAACCAATTCACTTTTATGCATTTTAGAATACCGACTAAATTTTTCTAGTTTACAAGAGATCACTAACTAAAAATCACACATTAATTGCTTCAAATAATTACACTTAAACATTAAAAAATTATATTTAGCCTTTACATTATCAGTTTTTTGTATATTAAAGAGGTATTTAGTCTTACTTGACCATTCATAATTGGTAACATATAACCTTTAATGTGTATTTTTGTAATAGTTATCCATTTTAACAGAAAAAACTAGACGATATCCAAAAATACGAAAAAGTGAATTAGTTATCAATTTTTTCCGATAATCAACCCTAGTCTTTTTTATCTCCATCTCAATCCCTCATATCCTTTTGTCTGGATTTTACCAATTTATCATCTAGTTCATGGAATCTCTTTCTCCCGTCCTCTAAATAATTTAATTAAACCACCAACTCAACTGATATTAAAGAGTTGCATATAATTTATACAAAACTTACTACAAGTCAAAACTGGACACTAAAGAAAACTCATTCACCCTGTTTTTGTATATACATGTTTAGAAATTTAATCGAACTGAACGTTCAGCGAACAATTCGCGAGCCGTTCGCGAGCCGTTTGGCTGGAAGTTCGTTTATATTCGCTCGTTTCGTTATATGAACGAACATGAACAAAAATTTACGTCCGTTTAATTATACGAACGAATATGAACTTCGGTCTCGTTCGTTCATTTACGTTCGTGAACGTTCGATAAGATGTTCGTGAACGTTCGATAAAATGTACGTTTGTTTATGTTTGTTTACTAATAGTTTAATTACATTGATAAATATTTGTAGACGGGGTATCTTATTTTAATATAAGTTAAGTTATAAATATAATAATAGTAAATATTTAGATATCTTCAAGATCATTTAAAATATATCAATATTACATTTCAGATACTATATATATGTAAGTATTATATATTATACGGAGTATATATTAATATATATGTTTGTTTATGTTTGTTTAGGTTTGTTTAACGTATTAACGGATGCATTAAATTATCTATCCGTTCGTTATGTTCATGAACAAACAAATTTTCTTATTGAACGAACATGAACAACAAAATCCGTTCGATTATCCGTTCGTATGTTCGTTAAAACCTTAATAAACGGACACGAACATGCTTCGTTCGGTTCGTTTACAGGCCTATATACTATACACGTTCTTTATGATATTTTGACAACACTTTGTAATCAGAATTATACGGAGTACTAGTTAAAATTTTGGACACTTCCATGTATCTACTTAAACCCTTTTGGAAGGTAAAATGTACACCACCTCTTTTGATCTGTACCAATTCTTGATGTAGGGACAAAAATAGTCAAAAATCAATGGAACAGGGATGCACAAAGCAATAAACAAATGATGTGCAAATCACCTCATTATCAGTTTTACATAAATAGGAAAAAGTAAAAAAGCTGCAAAGGATAAGATAACATTACTCCAGGTCATATTCATAAGGTCTTGGAGGGAAAAAAAAACCAAATTCCAATAATAAGAACATAAAGGTGTGGAATACATTTTGTCATCTTCAGTAAAGCAAGTTACACATAGAAACAGAAAACTCATTCACCCCAACTAACCAAATCACAAGAAAAAAGAAAAGAAAAAAGACCTTTGAAAGATTCATCAACAATTGAATGGTTAAACCTTATCTAAGCTCATGTTTCATACTCAAACATTGTACAACTCTCTTTGCCTGATGTACATACAAGTTACTTTAAGCAGTGACCAAAACTACTGCTGAACTTTACTACCATATGCTAAACTAAACTTACATAAACAGATTAATTAATCATATGGAGCTGATGAATCTTGAAACTTATGTTGATCTTTCTTTGACCAAAGCCAAATCTTGGAAACAGAAAAGCTTTCACCTTTGCTTCTGTTACTTAATTTCTTTCCATCATTACCACCATCAACTGAACTATTTCCCTTATCTTTCTCAATACAATATTTTTTCCCAATGTTGCCCTTATTATTAGGACAAAATGTCACTTGTAACTCTGAGTTTCCAACCACATATTCATAGGATCCCATTGAAAAACACCTTCTTGCATCAAGATTACTATTGCTAGTCTCACCTACTTCCTTTTCTTCTTTTTTTCCACCATTATTTGTGGCTCTAAACTTACCAAGTCTAACTGATAACACCCTCTTTTCAATCCCTGAATTTGACAGCACATGATCATTTTCTTCTATTAAATCATCAAAATGGAAGTCAAAAACTGGACTCTCAACAGAAAAACCAGGGGTAAAAATGGTTCCTCTACATAAAGGACATGTTGAATTTGAAAGCAACCATGTATCTATACAATGAATATGAAAAGCATGACTGCATAAAGGAAGCAGCCTAAGCTTATCATTTTGAGAAAATTCACAAAGGCAAACAGCACAATCAAAAGGCTCTTTTAAGCCCATTAATTCTTTGTAAAGAAACACTGGGAGAGCATCAATGAAAGCTTGATCTAAACCAGAATCATGTAAATTGAAAAGCTGTTGTAACTGTCTCTCATAAGTAACATTAGCATCATCAGTTTCTTGAAATCTTGAAGATTGTTGATGGGAATTTGATAATCTTTTTTTCTTGATGAAACAGCTCACAAGAAAGTGAAGTAAAACAAAGATGAATAACATAACTCCCAACACAATTACTATGTTTCTAGCTAAAATTACATTTGGGTTAGGTTTATGATTACTAGGTGAAGAAGAAGAATTTTTTTGTTTAATGAGGGGTTTGATTTTGATCCAGCGCATGTTAGCAGATATGAAATGCTTCAAAAAATCATTAATTTTTGAAGGGTTTTGTTGGAGAAAACTTTTGTGTCTGTTTTTCAAGGGTGTGAACTGTCAAGAAATAGAGTGTTCTTGGATCAATACCCAATTCAAATTCAAATAACTCAATAAACAAGCAATTCAAATTATGATTAGATGAAATTACAAGAAACCCACTTGAAAAATTAAAATTAAAATTAATACAATTAAACCCAGATCTTGAATTTAATAGCAAAGTTTGGGAATTGTAGAGATCAAGTTTAAGTTTTTTAGCTTACCCAAATGACACTACTACTCCTTTAGCTTCAATTTGACACTTTCTTCATAAGCAGAATAAATTATAAATTACAGCTGTTGCTTCAACAGTCTCTTGAAAGGGTTTTTGATTTTTAATATTTTTTTTGGGGTTTAAAGTGTGAAATTGAAACGGGATTTTAGTATTTAGACACATATTGTGGAGTTTGTGTCCGTGTGTGTGTGATTAGTACCTGGAACCTTCCAAAAAGAAATCTTATTTAGGCCTGTGAGGTGGCAACAGGAAGGTAATTTGACAATGATGGTAAGGTTTGGGCCATTGAGCAATCATTATTTGGGCTCTAGAAAAAGTGTAAGCTATTTGTTGATTGTGTAGCAAAAGCCTATATAAGGCGCAAAGAACAATGAGGGTGCCCAAGATAGATTTTGGGCTTTTTGAGGCCCAATTGAGTTCAAAGAATGAAACAAGTAATGTAATTATCAAGAGGGAATTGTTTTTTTTAAAGGAAGGAAAAAAGGTTCATCTTCATCACGGATAATATTACACTTATCAATTAAAATGTCAATAAAAAATTATTTTTACCAATAAATAATAATCAAAATCGATGCTATAAACAATATATTAACGAAAAAATTTCATTTTTAAATCATAACCTTAGTTGATGAATATTTATTTAATAAATTGTTAACATTCACCATAATAAATGTTAACTAACATTCATTATAAAGATGTTAAAACATCACATATTTGAAAAATATTTTTAATTTTAACATTCATCACCATAAATGTTAACTAATATTCACTACGATGAATATTAACAATTTTGGGTCTAATATAAATAAATTGATCTTATAACCCGCAAAAAGAATTTATCAAGGAAACTTAATATTCATAGCATCGATTCTAATTAACATTTATTAAATTTCATTTCGTTTTTTGTGACACCTGACAAATTAGGCCATCATTTATACCTAAGGTAGGTAATTACTACTTGCAATTAGTGTGAAATAGGACTAATTACGGTAACACTTTGTATATTGCACTATACGCACGTACGTAATTAATTTTAAGTACGCGAATTCGATCGGATGGAATCCGACACAATAAATATGGACGTTGGTGAAAAACATTTTATTAAATAACATAATTATGAAAAATAATTGGTATTTAACTTATATTATTACGATAATATCTAAAAAGTTTTACGATTCATATAAAACGTATCGTACGCGACAAAAACGCGCAAATCGAAACCAACACCGAAAGAAACCCGTCAAATGTTTTGAAAAAGTCCAATAAAACATTTAAAAATGTTTGATCAGTTTAAAATAGCAAGTATGTACCGAAAACAACACGCGAAAGGTAAACGTTAACAATTAAATTTTAAAACACGCGATCTACGTTTAACCGACCAAATAACGTAACACGAAATCGAGGAGCAAGACGCGAGCCCGAGAACCAACGTTGGGCCAGGCCCAAGTTGGCCCAGCCAGGCCCAAGACCGGCCTCCCCCTTTCTTTGGCCCACCATTTTCTTAAAACACCACATAACCTTGCAAGAATTCTCAATCACTATACACACACTCACTTGTTTCTTGTTTCCCTCACTCTCTCTCAATTCTCAGCCCCAAACCACCACCACCACCACCACCACCATCATTCTCAGCCTCTTCCAAGGCCCCTGGACACTACCATTATCATCTACATCGCTCAAGGAAGAAGGAGAAACAAGAGAAGCAAAAACCGAACAGCAGCAGCCCCCCTTTTCATTTCGGCTTTAGATCGAGTTTTCTTTGTAAGAATTCCTTCAAATCTTTTTACCTTCCTTGGATAATGTTAATATACATGTTAGATGTTCGTTTATGCTAATTATGTTCAAGATCTAAATCGAAAACCAAAGGATAATGCTAAAAACTTTCGGACAAAGCTGTTAACCACCGGATAAAAACTTAACCTGACTTTGACACACGATATCTAACTCATTTCTTAACCAAATCGAGCGATTCTTGAGTCTAAAATCAAGTTCAAGGAGTCTACTTTCGAACCCAAGTGGTTTGGTATTTTTCTAAGGTCATTTGATATACGAAAACGATTTTACAAAAAGAAGTGTCCGGTCTGTCCTTTTGGACAGAAAATTTAACCAACTTTGAGAAAGCATATCTCGAGATCTACAAATCCAAATCGACTGAAACCACTTGGAAAAGTTCACATTTTCTGTTACCTTTCAAAGTTGTACTTGCAATTTTTCTGGACCTCCGTCTAATTCTTGGACGATTTCGTGAGTTACACTTGACGAAAAATTATGAAAAATTTATTGGAAGTAGCTAAGACATGTATGAACAACTGTGATTTTTCTTGGATTTTATTTCGAAGCCTTGGTTTGTCGAAACGAGCCACGAAAACGACTCAAAATTGATGAAACTTTACCCATGGACTGTTTTTGCAATAAAGATAAAACGACACTTTCGGGTCAGCCACGGAACGTAACGATAATTTTCCTAAGCTCTAAAAACATATTCAAGATTTCCCTAAAAGTTTCGAGTCAAACCGAGCACATTTGACCAAGTTCCCGAACAAGGAAAACACATCAGCCCGTCTGTGTCGCGGAAGGCCCGAAGCTATTGCGACACAAATCTTGTGTCGCAAAATAGCCTATGTGTCGCCAAAACTAGCAATACAAAACCACGTGTCGCCAACTACTTTCTATGTCGCCAAAACTAGCGACATCATATCTTGTGTCGCCAACTATTTTCGATGTCGCTGAGACTAGCGACACAATGACTTGTGTCGCATACTTATTTAAATTCACGACATGCGACACAAATCCCTATGTCGCACAATTATCTTAAATTCACATTCAGCGACACTACCCTTATGTCGCAACACCATACAACAACACAACCATTGTGTCGCATAACACAGACTTATTCAAAACATGTTTTCACAAAGTACTGAACACCCGTAATCACAAATCGCAACGAGTAGTTATATACGACATTACACGCAATACATATACTATGATAAGTATACAAAGAAATAAACATAATAATAGTGTCTTCGGGAATTATTATTACAAGACATCACCAACGGGCCATACGTATATTTCTAAACGCAAACGATAAACAAACACTTGGACATAACTAGTTGAGTGGACAACTAGCATGAATGATCTTTTGAGACATTCACTCATACATAACCTTGTGCGTTTAGGGCGCCAAAAGGTTACATTTTGGATAAACGTTTATTAACTTAAACGCTCGCTTTCAAGACTCAGGTGAGTCTCATAGCCCCACTTTTACTGTTTTAACTATTGGGGTGAGAATACGTGCACTATTTTCATGAACACGAGTACAGAAAACACATATACGGATTGCATGAGTTTCACTTTCATAATCCACACAAAAGTCCTCTACACATCATAGTTTCGTTAGTATGGATCTTAGCGCGAGTTTTAAAGAATAGATCTATTTGTGATTGACCATCCCCGTCCGGGTTAGTAGCTCTAACTGGTCAAACGGGCGCTTTATTATTTCGTTCATATGGATGTTCTGGATTAGGCATCTGCAGGAGGCAAACTCATATTGGTTAAGCTTCGGACTATGAGCTCATGGCAGTAGTATACATTTATTTATCGTAGTTTTGCGATACAAACAAACATGGAAATCTCGTGGTTCACATTTATATTTTGATATCTAAACCTATGAACTCACCAACATTATTGTTGACCATTTTAGTATGTATTCTCAGGTTCACAACAGGAGTAGGATTACTCCAGGATACAATAGCTCGAGTCGCATGATTTACAACCATCGGAGATTTTCCTTGCATTACTATTTTGTAATTATTAGTTATGTATTAGAATCTCTAGAACTATTCGCGAACACAGAAATTGGTGTAACATTTGGCTTATCAATGAAATACATTTGTACGGTTTTCAAAACGACGCATATAGTGGTCGTTCGTTGTGACTTTGTGTAATGATTTCTGATTAGTCGTGCCCCGACCCGACCTCCGCTGCTCATCAAATTTGGGGGTGCGACATTTTTTTGTGAGGTTTGTATTTTCGAAGTTAAAATGCTCCGTAATGAATAATAACGATTCCCCTTCCTTAAAAAAAGTGTTTCCCCCTTAGATCATCCCAATATATATATATATATATATATATATATATATATATATATATATACAGGGGAATGATCAATAGGGAAGCTCTAAATTTGAGAAATGAGGGAAGCAAACCTCAACCATATATTTTCTTGTATCTTCTCCAACTCATATACAATACCTATTTCATCAATTTTTATTTAAAATTCAAAATTAAAGCATGTAAATCAATCAAAACATCATAAATTTCAAATTCATCAAAGGCATTCATACATATCTTCAATTCGTCATAATTCATATTCATCAAATATTAAGAATTTTGGGTATAACTTTTGGGTTTTTGTAAAAATTTTGATTCACCAATGAATACAATAAAATTAAACGAATTTCAACATACAAAACTTATAAACAACTAATTAATTTAATTATAGTCGTCATTAACCATCGAATTTCACAAAAAAAAATTAGAACATTAACATTCATTTAGAATGAAAGTTGATTAAAATTACAGTGAATATTCATAAACAATAATTTATAATGAATATTAACTTATATATGTATTATACATTGTTGAACGAGATAACTTAACATTCATCAGTGTATAATAATGTATATGAGTTAACATTCATCGTAAAAGAATGTTTAAAAATATTATGTTGTAATTTTGATTAACATTATTTCCAAATGAATATTAATATTCTGAAATTTTTTTGAGTTATTTACAATTTTACCACCCGTTAACTTTTGAGCTGACCAGAATGTATGGCTAGTAATAGCTTCCCTCATTCCCCCAATTTTTTACTTCCCTCTTGATCCCCACCCTATATATATATATATATATATATATATATATATATATATATATATATATATATATATATATATAGAGAGTTCATTCGAGCACTATACAAAAATAGAGAACTATGAAAACTATCTTTGGACCATTAGATTTTTGATCAATAGTTTAAAATGAGCAGGGCACTTTTGTAATTAAATGGAATGTTATGTAGAATTGAGAAGGGTATTAAAGACATTTCAATATGAAGCACTAGAAAACTTCCACACTTTTCGTATGTCACGTTTGCAACTCTCTCTCACAATAAAATTGGTATTTAATTATTTTCTCTAACATGTTAAATCAACGTTTTTTTTTTCTCTCTCTCTCTCATTATTATTATCTTTTTGACTTCTTCTACAAAAACTACCATGTTGCCTGTGATTGGATTCATCAATACTGATGAAGATGTTCGATGACGGTTTGATATGAAGATGATTAGTAAATTCATCCATTCTATCTTAAGTAATATTTCTCTGATTTTTTTTATTTGTTTCGATCTTCAAGAAACAATTTCTCATCTTGATATGATTACAGTTCATGGGATTTATAGAGTTTCAAGAAGAATATGAAATAATTTTTTCATGACCAGATGAAGATGATGAAATCTCATGAGAAAAAGGAAGCTGATCGATGATATGAAGATCGGGAATAAAAATTTGGTTGTTTACTTGTGCACATCACCATCTTCTTGATATCAAAGACAAAGATGATTATATGGCGAATATCGTCAAAAAAACCTCTAATGTTCATTTGTGCACATGAGTCTGTTTATAAATATCACAACGAAGGCTTTTAGGCAAACTAGACCATGAGAAAGCTGGTTCGTTCATATGTGCACATGGGCCGTTCACATGCGCACACGGGTTGTACATGATTGTTTGGTTTGTAAATATACGCTGTGTTCGTATGTGCACATAAATACGGTATTGTACGAACTATGAAGAATCATGGTGAATAATGAATAAGAACCTAGGAGTTTAAATGATAAGATTGGCTTTTGCAATATGTGCACATAGGTTGTTTACATGATTGTTTGTAAATTTGTAACGTGTTCATATGTGCACGTAGTAAAAGATGCTATACGATTATTGAAATGTAAGAGCCGTACAAGCTTAAAATGTAATTGTCTTTGGTTTTTATATTTATTGCACTGTGGTTCATCATGACTTAAAATGTAATTGTCTTTGGTTGTTATATTTATTGCACTGTGGTTCATCATGACTTAAAATGTAATTGTCTTTGGTTTTTATATTTATTGCACGTAGTAATATGTGAATTGAAAATTGCAAATGAAAAGATGAGATAAGAGAGAACGTAACATAAATTAAAATTTCAAAAATAATGGATCTTCCTGAAATAGTGGTTATAGTTCAATCGGTTTATCAAAGTCAACATACAATTATACCCTTTTGAATTAAAAATATTCTCTTAAAATTAAAATTTTTTAATTGGTTAATATTTAGTTCTCATGGTTCTTAAATTTAAGTGATTCTCATTTCAATCTTTCCATATATATATATATATATATATATATATATATATATAGGAGTGAGATAAAGGGAGAAAGATTTTTAGAGAGAGAAGAGGAGAATTAGTCTCCCAATAAACCCATTCACAGAAATAATTCGCTGCAATCCCAAAGAATAGCATTTCACAAATTGATAAACACAATTCTCATTCATTTATTTGACCAATTAACGCATTGATGAAATCATGAAAGCAACTTAAAAATTTTGCAGGTAAAAGAGTAGTTACGATTTTATGTATATCAAATTTTCAAAAGAGTGTATTTAATAGAATTTTTTATATGAAGCGATACTATTTTATCGTTATCGTTGTCGAGTTAAAAAGTTTTTGGATTTTTGTACAATGTAATGTAAGTTTTTATCTCTATTTTTGTTTATTTCCATTTGATTTCACAACCTATAATCCATTGGTTATTGTTGTGGCCATAATATTAAATGTGTATTTATGCTTTATGAGCCCGATTATAAATGAATATCTAGAGCTGTAAAATCATTTTCCTTTCATCAAAATTGATTCTTTCTTTAATGTTAATTTATCAAATCATAATTAATCAAAGTCAAATATTTTGTAAAGTTGATTCAAAACTTTTTATAACATCGATTCAAAAATTTGTAAAGTTGATTCACAAGGCTTATGACATTGATTCATCTAATAGTTGAATTCAACTTTTTTTTTTTCGTTTGTGTACCTGATAAGTGTGTCTGAATTAGTTGTTTCAAACGTTGAGACATCTTATTATTTTAATTAACAGTTTTGAAGAATGTTGTATACTTGTCTGTATCTTTGTTTGAATCAGACTTTGTTACGGAGTATATGGAAATTTTGTAAGTAATACTTATAAATTTTTCTTTGCAATAAATTGTTGATTTGTAGCTTAGATTATCTCGATGTGTATATGTGTTAATCACAACTCCAAACTGAATAATTGTGAATTACAACTCCAAACTGAATAATTGTGAATCACACTAACTTTTGCCAATATTTTGTTTCAATACAATTTAGAATTAATGAGTATATTATACTTCCTTCAACATAATGATTCATCATGTTGGTAAATGATTCACAAAATCATACTATGATTCAGTTATTCGTATTAATGATTTTCCATTTTGATTTACTTGTTCTTCAATCGTTCGTATAATGATTCACCATTTTGCTATGCGTGGCTGATTCAATTAGATATAAAAATGATTTAATAATCAACTATATATTTTTTATATTGCATTCAAATGAAAATGAACTTTGATTATGTATTGATTCATCAAATCGTAACTATGATTCAGTTGTTCATATTACTATATTTTTTCATTGATTCAAAAAATTATACTTTGATTCAGTTGTTCGTAATAATGATTCACCATTTATGTTTACCACAGTTCTTAAACTATTCATATAATGATTCAGTTGAATATGCAAATTTATTTTTTAATTATTGGTAAATTTAACATTGACTTATTGACTAACAAGTGTGATTTACCATTTCAAAAATATTTATAAATATTGTGTTAAACTAAATTATTTATTGTTTAAATGTAAAAAAAAAAAAACTGGGATGCCATTTTTAGAAAAATAAGTATAGTATTTATGAATTATTGTTTGTTTAAGATATATTTGATTCAAATTTGGTAGATGTGATGTTAAAGGAAAAAAAACAACATATGAAGTTTAACGACAATAATATAATTTAAAAATGAGAAAAAGATCTCATGATTTAACATGAAAAATATGGGTTATAACATTTATCAATCAGATGATACAATTAAAGGTAAATAAATGATTCATAAAACTTGAGGCATTGATGCCGAATTATTCATAAATGGATAATTAAGAATTGTTAAATAAAATAATTTAAAATTTCCTATTTTGATGCCAGTAGCGTCGAATTATACGGGAAGCTCACAAATCTTTAACATATTTTGAATTGATTTCTATAATTGTAGTTGTAATTGGACATTTTTACCCTCTTTGAGTTAAATAATTCCTTCAAAAATTACAATCATGCCATCAAATAATTTGAACCATTAATAAAGATTTTGATGATCCAAATCATTTCCTCCTCTTCTCTCCCTAAAAATCCTTCTCCTTGGATTCAACTCATATATATATATATATATATTAGAAAGATCAAGTGAGAACTATCCAAACTATGAGAACCGTGAGAATCATATTCATCTCTTAAAATTGTAAACTAATTCACCCACCCCTCTTAAAATCCTCAAATCAGATCCGCTATTTACAAATCCAAATAACTTTCTCTCTTCAGAATTCCAATTTATTCATCTCTCTAAATTACATGATCTTTCCTCTACTTTTGCGCATCTTAACTCACCTTCGTCACCGTTGAGTTCGCCGGATTTTTACGAATCGAGCGCACTTTATTTCATCATGATTTGTCACAGTCTCGGCCACTTTCCGATCGCCGGTCGGAAACTGCGAGACTTCTACACAAAAATTAATATTATTTCATTAAATTGAATAAACTTTATTTGTTATAAAGAAGATAAATAAGTGTATACTTACACTATTTGTGGTTATATTATTCGTGAAGCAAAAACACGGAAGCTAACATAATATTGTTTTTACGTTTCGTCTTGCACTTTTGTGGTTACAGCACTTTATTGAACATTCGATTTAAATTTGTTGAGTTCTTTGTTATGCACCTGGTTTTATAGGTGTAAATCAGATTATGCACCCGGTTCATGAGTGCAAATTTGATTCTGCAACCGATTTACGTTTTGCACCTAGTTGCGTTATGTACCCGGTTTGCGTTCTGCACCTAATTGTTCATGCTTTCTTTACAGATGCAAAGCTAAATTTTAGATTCAACTGTGTATCAATCGTATGTATCTATCTTAAATAAAATCAGTTTATAGTTAATTCCATATGCTTATTCATCTTCTTTTTTGTTTGATTTTTAATTTAATAGATGCAAATAAAGTTCTGCAACTAAGTTTTTTTAAAAAAAGATAAAAGATCAATCATGTAGCTATATAAAGAGTATAAGCAAATTAATTCAATGATATAATTTGTTTTGATTAAAGTGTTATTATTTTTAATTAATTTTGAATCAAAAGATTTGAGGGTTTATTTTTTAAAACATAGAGCGGAGAAGCAGGAGGCGCGTATATGTGGTTCTCACAGTTCTCACTATTCCTTGATTCTCACGGAATCTTCACCCTATATATATATATATATATATATATATATATATATATATATATATATATATATATATATAATATGATCACATTTGAGTTTTATCTCATTATTTCTTTCAAGTCAACTTCAAATAACTGAAAATTGTTTGTTTATGAATGACATACATATATGATGAAAGTCGTTTTCAAGTTACTTGCTATGTCTTGAATGTTTGAAATTATGCTCTTGTATATTTATCTAACTTGGATTAATAGATGAACTGAATTTTGCGCACAATTTAAATTTTGTTAAAAAAATGTCATTTTTCCCCCTAACTAGGCAATGCTTTTGGAAGTTACATGATAATTAGAATGCCAAAACCAAAAGGGTAGCGACCAAGAACACGTACGAATGATGAATTAAGAGATAAATGAAATGCACAATCAAATATTGTGAACAACAATGGACGTTCCATGCATGATAACTGTATTTAGTTGTGATGATGGTATGTTCAAGTTAATATCAATGAGACATTTTCCTTTGTAACCACTGTGAATACCACATTCATCGTATAGTTTTCGCCTATTGCAAACTGTAAATTTTAAGGGTAAGCGTCTTGAAATGTAATAAACTATGATCAAAATGCTATTGTCTATATGAACTTCAAATAATATCTATTAGATGTATTAAACTTTCGATAATTCATATTTGTATGTAATTTAGTTAGTGTGTCATCTATATTAATTAGCTACCCACGTGTCATTGTCACATCAAAATATTATATACATATTAACAATAACTCAGAGTTGGATATACATAACAATATATCTTATTTTAAGCCACTTTGATCATGTGTCAAAATGTGTTCTATAGAAAATGGAAAATGTGGAATATAATGTTCATATTTGAAGAAGTTCTTTCATCTATCTTATTTGAAAGAAGTAAAAAATTTATTATAAATTGTTATTCAGCAATTAGGTAGATCTAAATTTACAAGCTTAAATCTACATTTAAAAATATTAAAATATGATTGGTATATGTAAAGTATTAATTTGATGAGATTACGAGAGATAAAAAATTCGAGAAATTCAAAAAATATCTGATTGATTTATGCATGAACATATATAGGTGATTTATGTCAATGATTTAGTTTATTTATTGGAAAAAGAAATTGATTTTTCGTATTAATTCTGGGAATTAATAGGGAAAATAAAATAGGAGTAGAATACATATGCAAGCTAGAAAGGGTTGCCACCCTAGCCATGTGCAAAATTTCATGAATCACCTCACCAATAATAATAACAATAATGGAATTCACATGCATGTATAACTTGATGTGATACTATCATTTATGTTAACATTGATTTTACATAGTACAATAAAATCTTTCAAACCGTTAACAAGTACTACCTACAAATATAAATATAAATATAGTTAACAAAAAAATTAATTTTATTGTCAAAAATATAAATTAATTTGCTTTAATTATGAACTAACTTAAGTTCCATTCCATTTACCAAACGTTTATGATGTTATGGTTTACATAATTCGCCGGTGTAATTAGTTACTTACTGTATAAAATAAAAACGATGATTACGAATTTAGGATCTTACAGTTACGCCTATATCGACATGATCAGTAATTGCATGTATGTTTTTGGTTATAAACAGAAATTGAGCATGAGAAGTTTCAATTATATCAATCATATATAAGAAATTTATGAAACTTTAACACAATATATATAATCTTGACAAAAAATAACTGTATACGGCTTTAAAAGATGAGATTGTTTACTATATATAGCAATTTGATCTTATGATTGATAAACATCAGACAGGGCTTGAAGCACATCAACCTGTAACTTGAGATGAGTAATGTAATTCGCCGCGTGAACAAAAAGTCGATCTGCATTCAACCCTTTTCCTCCTGGTATAATCTTTTGTAATTTCTGTACCTTCCTAAGTACCGTCGTGTTCATTCTTCTTGTTCTTCTTCCTTTTCTTCCCGTTCTCAAGCTAGATTTCACTTTCATCTTAATTAATGTCTAGCTAGCTAGCGCACAATAGTTGAATTATTGAAAGCTAAACAAGCTTGAGTACGATAAATTGTAACAAAAGATTAATTCTTTCAAGGTTGTGAGAGAGATTTAGGGTTAAGTTGTTGTGTGTATAGATTTGAAAGAGGTAAAGAGGGTTTATATATGACAGAATGGGTAGGGGCCAAAAGAGAACATGTGACCCAAGTCAAATATATATATGAGTTACTAGAAAACGGATTTGATTTTAATAATGCATGTCTCTAGATTTTCAGAGTACTATAATAATTATTTATATTATTTTATACTACATATTTGGTGTGTTAATCTATGATACTCGGATGAACAATGAAATATATAAGCATAAAATACAGGGTTAATAGTATCATAATGTATGAAAGTTTATAATTTTACTTTACTATTATATTTATTTATTCGTGTTTTCGAGGTTCTATTGTGTATATTGAACTTTTTAATAAGTTTGTTTACAGAGTCACAAATTAACTAGTTGAATACATATTTAACACTCACTGACTCTACATAACACGCTCTAGGCTGTTTATACAGTAGAAGGGAGTAATTGAGTGATAATATATTTTGCATCAACCCAACAATAAGGAGCATTTACGAATTTCATTCTTATTGAAGAATTATTTGCATGCTTTCTATCTGTACGTACTGCTAGACAGGATATCCGAGTTGTACGTCTTGTCGGCAGTGAGTTACATGCGCTTGTGTGATTAGCTAGCATATTTAGTGGAAGCACTTAGAACGGTCATCTTTACAATACGGATGAATGCCTCAAAGTGTTGGTTTATAATCATGATCGAATCTGCAACAAGTGATGTTTAGAACTTCTTTGAGCTAATTATACATACAATCGAATCCCACCGGAGAGTCTTCATTCTCTATTTTCAACTTCTTCTTCAACTTGTTGAATGGAATTGTTACTTAGACCACTCAAAACAAGGGTTTCATCACTTATGTCATCTCAGTGTCATATCAGCACACCTAAAACTAACACACAACTGACACACATCTGCCAATAGTCCTTTCGTCACTTGATTTTCTGGGACCCACACATTATTTACTTAGTTTTTAATACACAAGTTTAATTAAAACTATTTCATTAAAATTAAAAATATTACATTAATTAAAATTAAACATTACCATAATTTCTGTAAAAAAACTATTACATGTATTGAAAACAAATATGATAAAATAAACTAAGCATGTGTTTGATAAAAGTATTGCGAAGTTCGATAAGAGCATTGCCAAATGTGTTCGATAAGAGCATTGCGAGGTGCCAAATGCGTAATTCCTATTCCTTGTCCACGCGCATTTGTGTTTCTACCCTCTCATCTCACAACGTCTTGGTCTGTTGCTCGAGTCTGACAGATAGTTTTCCTCAAGTTGACATATATTGCGTATGTTGTCCTCGGTGATCATGTTGTGTAAAATAACACAAGTGTACATGACTCGTTTAATTTTGTTGATATTAAATGTACTTGCATGGTTTTTAATAATAGCTCAATGTCCTTGAAGCACTCCAAATGCGTGCTCTACATCTCTTGGGACCTCTTGAACTTCATATTCTTTTCCTCAATCAGACAATAATATCGACAATATCGACCATCGTAACCGAATCAAAATATTGCGTGACCGCTAAATAATCTTCATAATAATCGCCCTCGGACGAGCTCGAAGAGGAGCTTGAATCCATTTTTACGAATTGATAATGAAAGGGGTGAATTAATTAGAATAATTGGGTAAAATAATGTATTTGAATGTAAAATGATAGAGAAAAGTATGTGTGAATTGAAGTTTAGTTGTGTGTTTATTTATAATGTGTTTGGGGTAGGATAAAATGGTTAACATTAAAAACATATATATATATATATATATATATATATATATATATATTAAAAAACGGCTATATTATCGTTTGATGTTTTTAAATTTTTTATTTCAATTGGCAACGGTTAGATTTAAAAAAACATTAAATATTTCCGGCGGGCCCCACTTGAGCTTCTCCCTTTCGTCGCCAAACAGACTTTTAGCATTAGACCAAACCGTGTCAACAACGTCTGTTGGCCAACATTTTGTCGGTGCCAAACCGATGAAACCGTTGGCACCGGTCTTAGTCATTTTTAGGAAATAACTTTTATTGTATGACTTAAAATTTGTTAGATAATCTCTGAGCTGAGTGAACGTATAGTCAGTTCTCATGATTCCTTTAGTCCTAGTTCAGACAACATAAGTTGTGAGCTGTATACACTATCTTAGTCTCTAAGTTGGCTATGCATGAACTCTCTTTTAATGTAATTATCAAATTATTGTCATCATAGAATGGTCATGCCTCAACGATGTCTCCCTATTTTACGATGATAAAATTAAACAACTTTCAAGACTTGTGAAATATAACATATATAGTTCATTACCTTTTTACCATACTAAATACATATAGTTAATAAATCAGTTCTGTATAAATACACTATATGCTTGTTTTCATGTACATTAGTAACAAATTATACATACCAAATACTATAGTATAATTAGTGTATAAATGCACCTAGTAATGAACTCTTGGTTAGTCATTAAATTTCTAAACCATTAGATCATTAGAAGTACATCACGAATTTGATCCAAGTGACAAGATTTTAACAGTACACTACACCTCCACTGTGAACTAATCTACGAACTAAAAGGATTTGTGAGTGTAAACAATTAGTTATAAAATGAACTCTTCCTTTCACTTCTTTTACACATCAAAAATCACTTGAAAACATAGTTTAAAATATGTAGAGAGTGAGAGATAGATACGTAATAAGAGGAAGCAAAAATTGTTTAACAGAAGTAAATGAAGGTACTTATCTATTTTTACAAAAATACTTTAATATAATGATAAAATAAAACAACTTTAAATGCAAATTTACTTGATAGTTAGAGGTTGACTCTTATGACTCAACATTGTTTGAGATTTAGGATCCTTAATATGTTGTTGTTATTGTCATTGTTGTTTATTTCCAATTACTTACTAAGCAATTTGTTTATAATTATGTCGTTGATTCTGTAGGTGAACAAAGTGGTAAAATGGGTGATTTTGGCAAGAAATACATGAGAAGCTAGTGGTAGACTTTCTACTCTCGTGGTAGTAAGTAATCCTTGATACCATGTTCTAACCTTGTTGGAAGCCCTTTTGAAAATAAACACTTATGTGTCAAGTTACATTTGGGGTTGTTATGGTCAAGTTACATTGGCGGTTGTTATGGTTGTACGACTTTGACTTGAAGCCGAATTCTGATGTTGAACAACTGGTATTTTCGTTGTATGTAAACCTATTTAAAAGTGGTCAAGATGTAGCATCTTGAGTATGTTGGGCATAATTGATGCTTTGGTTGAATTTGATGTTTAACATATAAAGTTTAATTTTATATGGTTTTGGATCAATTAGTGAGAAAAGTGTAATGTTTGTAAATGGAATTAAGTTTCAAAGGTGTGTTATATAAACTAGTTGAAAGGTTTAAAGATGTTTGATTGTTTGAAAGTTCAAAAAAGAAAAAAAAAAAAAAATAGGTTCAAAACCGAGCAAAGTGATCATTTGGTTAAAGTGTTGAAACTTGAAAATGATGTTTGTAAGAACTGAGTTTTTGGTGAATCTGGGTGACACCAGGTGGGTAGTCATACTATCCGGTGGGTACTTTTGGATTTTTGGTAAAAGAAAATTAGCTTAAACTGACTACTCGGTGGGTACTCATGTTACACGACGGGTACCTTGCTAAAACTGAACATTTTCATATTAAAGTTTAAAAATGATTTTTAATGCTAAGTGGTCTTATCGTAAGCACTTCACTTGAGTCGATGGTCGATGTATGAGTCAAATTGTAAAAAAAAAAAAAAAAAAAAGTTCCGAGGCATTTCACCTTTGAAGCTCAAAACTGAAACTTCAAGAAACCTTTTATAAATAATCGATCAACTAGAAACCCTATGATATTAAATCGCTTTTGGGAACCTAGCTTCAACTTCGACAAACCTTGTATCCCAAGAAATTTCGAAAGAAAACTGGAGAATCTAGACAGCAACTTCAAAAATCGATATCTCTCTCCTGGAACCTATGATCCAAAATCCCTATGATTAGATCATAGATCAATGTGTCTAAAACATCCAATTAAAATTTCACAAAGATCCAACGGTTAACGAACCCATAGCGTCATATCGCCCACTGCTCCGCAGTGATCGATGAACCAAAAGGAGATGATATTAATCTTTAGGTTTGTTTACCTTTGAGCCGATCTCGCTTCAAGACACCAACGTAACCTAGCTTGGTTCTGATATCAATTTTTTGAAGAAAACTAACAAACTTTGAAATCTAGTGTGAAATAATGACTCAAAGAAAACCACACAAGAATGTTCAAATGTAACATTTTATTATCAAGAGCAAAGAAAAAGAACGAATGTACAACTACCCTCACCCCTTTTATAGAATTGTGGGGTAAAGAATCATACTCCTATTATGATAATGATAACGTACATATCATAATCTTAATCATATTCAATTAAACTTTAAGCTAACCTACTCTTAACCCTCAAACTATGTAAAGTATTAATACTAAATACTAACGCTCATTGTGTGAAAGAAAAACAAATTTACATGATCTCAGAATTCTTGACTTGTTTCTTCTTGTTTTTGCAATTAATACCACTATACCTCTCCATTTCTCTTGTCATGTGGAGATTGTCAACAATGGCAGTGGTGTTTCTTTTCAACTTGCTGCATAGTGGAAGCACACTTGGTAACAACTCTTTCACTTTTATTCTCTTTCAAAGCCTTCATGTTTCAATCCATCTTTCCATCTTTTACTTTAGCAACCCGGTTTTGCTCAATACATTAACAAGTTTGTTTTTAGGCGCCATTCTGTACTTTAAAAGTAGGGTAATTTGCAAACCTCTAAAGGTATACGATTAGTAATCAACTTTTGTTGTAATTTCATATACATTGTGAAATTGGTTTTGTTATCGAACGTACATATAGTTTGTGCAACATTTAATGATTAAAATTTCCTATTGAAAATGGCTTGTATTAAATCAGATATTCAAATTTTAGGAGTTTAGCCTAAAGAATGTTAGGAATTAAAACACGTTGTCCACCAAAAACGTGTAACCCTAGTTACACTCCATGATAACAAACTGATTAACATATAAAGCAAACAATGAATAATAATGCGAGAATGTAAAAGAACACGCGAATATAACATGGTTATATCCAACCAACTAGATTGGTTTAAGTCACTGCCAACTAGAAATATCTTATTAATTTTCGTAGGTGTTATGGTTTACAAGAGAAGGGGTTACAATATATATAGGGTACACAAACTTAGGTAACAAAAAAATTACAGATATGCTATAATTGCCATAATACCTGCCGGGTACACACAGGCTATCCGCTAGTTAGACCACCTTACCCACCGGCTATTCTTCAAGCTTAAACCTCTGTAATACTCCCAGTTTTCATTTTCTTCCTTTCTTCTTCCATTGCTTTTGTTTAATCTTCACCCTAAGAATCTCTCACTTGAAGATTCAACAACACCAAACTCTTAATCCTTCAACAACATCAACGCCACTTTAAAAGAACCCGTTCTAACCTATACCGCCGAAACCATAGGGACACGCCGTGCGACCACACTGAGTCGGAAGACTTTCGATACCAGCTACAGAACTCTACTATTAAATGGTGACCAAAACCTCTCTCTAGTTCAACGCCCTCTCATTAGTTCATGAGAAGATCGATTGAAGCCCGACACGACTCCAACACCCTCATTGCACGTGCAACCCATCCATACAGGTTTTTGCCTACTCCATCTTTCTTTCCAACAAAGAGAAGACCACCCGGCAGAACAAACACATGAATATAACCATCAAGACAGCCGTGTGAAAATACCATCACACCCTTGATCATCCACTCCATCACTCTCACTTTCACCATTGGATCACCGACCACAAACATGCACATTAATTTTGGATCACCATTGTACGGAATAATTATCAAATGTGACTCTCAGAAAACTATCTTGCTCACCACCCTCGGTCATTTGCAACCTAGTTGTAATTGTTCCTAAACTCGAAAGAACACGAGCTCTGATACCACTTGTTAGAAATTAAAACACGCAGCCTAACAAGAACGTGTAACCTTAGTTACACCCCACGACAACAAACGGATCAAACATACAAGCAAACAATAATTAATAATGCGAGAATGTAAAAGAACACGCAAATATAACGTGGTTATATCCAATCAACTCTATTGGTTTAGTCCACGGCCAACTAGAGAGAAATCTTATTAATTTTCGTAGGTGTTAAGGTTTACAAGAGAAGATGTTACAATATATATAGGGTACACAAACTTAGGCAACAAGAAAACTGTAGATCTGCTGGAACCGCCATAGTACCCGCCGGGTACACCCATGCTACCAGCCGAGTAGACCACCTTACTCGCTGGGTACACCACTTACCCGCCCGGTATTCCTCCAGCTCAAACCTCTGTTCGCTTTTTCACTATGCTTATCCGATTAGGAGAGTAGTACTATAACAACCCGTCACACATTGGTATGAGATAAGAAAGTTGAGTTCCTTATAAGTCTAAAGTGACGGGCTACTAGTATCCTTCACCATGGTTTTTAGTTGAACCTGAAGGATACCCAAGTAGTCCATTGCTTTCGGCTTTGAGGGGCTTTACAAATGGTATCAGAGCCATAACCTCTCGGGGTGTGACGGCCACGCGGCTCGTGCATCTCCCGAGGTATGGATCCTGGTAATTGGTTATGTTTCGGCCTGAACAGGACATCAGGTGTTTAAGTGGGGGAGTTTGTAATAACCCGTCCCACAATGGTATGAGATAAGAAAGTTGAGTTCCTTATAAGTCTAAAGTGGCGGCCTACTAGTATTTTTCACCATGGTTTTTAGTTGAACCTGAAGGATACCCAAGTAGTCCATTGCTTTCGGCTTTAAGGGGCTTTACAAATGGTATCAGAGTCATAACCTCTCGGGGTGTGACGGGCACGCGGCTCGTGCATCTCATAGGGTATGGATCCTTGGTTGTGTTTCGGCCTGACAAGGACGTCAGGTGTTTAAGTGGGAGATAAGAAATTGGAGTCCCTTATAAGTCTAAAGTTGTGGCTAACAGATACCTTCCACCATGATTTTAGTTGAAACCTGAAGATATCCGGTTAGTCATGGTTTTCGACTTTGCGGGGGCGTTACAAGTACTTTCCGGGTACTACTCCCAATTTTCATTTTCTTCTTTTCTTCTTTTCTTCTTCCATTGCTTTAGTTTAATCTTCACCCAAACAAAGAATTCGAGCAAAGCTAGCTCGTACCTTCTTAAATTCAAACTCGACTCAATTAGCATAATATAAGCTCTAGCTGATGATATACTTTTCAATATATACTCCATATCAAATGTGTAACAGTTGTTTCAAAAAGAGGCCCCCTCCTAGCTACTTTTTCCAAGGTTATTAGTCCAACATCCCATGTGAACCTAATTAGATTACCTTGAGCATGAACATACCATCATTTTTGTAGAAACCATACATGTGTACGACACTTTAATAGATACATGACAGCTTATTCAAGTTTATTCTCCATGGTTTGATGTGTACGTCTCAAAATATACATTATCTGTGTAAAAATGTAAACAAAAGGTGGTTATAACCTTTATGGAAGGAACATTTTTTACAAATTATATAGAATTCAAGTTAAACACTATTCCTTTGTTTTGTCGAAATCATTTTTGTTTGATCTGTACGTGTTGAATTAATCAGGGTATATCGCTTAAAAATCACTAAGGGTGTATTTGTATTTGACAACCTGCTTCTTGGAACTTAACTTATTTTTTTTTATATGCTTAAGTTTTTGACATAGTTTGGTAAACAAACATTAAGAGTTTTTTGAGAAGATATAGTTGTAGAAAAAAAGCTATTTGAAGTAACTGAAGAAAATTGTAACTTATGAAATTGGCCCGAGTTTATGAAACGAGAAGTTACCTGAATACCCCTTATTTTATAATTTATCTTGTATCTTCTTTTGTCTTTTTTTTTTTTTTTTTGTCATTATATGTAAACTCAAATTTTTAAGATATAGTTTTAACTATTTTGTAAAAACTTATAAAAAAGTATAAACTTTAACTTGCAACTTTTAATATAAGCTTAGCTATCAGCTATAATCTTAAACTCCAGTTATTTATCTATAATCTTACAACTTTAACTACTATCTACTTCTGCCACACACATGTACCCTAGCTAAGTATTTTTCATTTTATATCTCTTAAAATCAACTAATGTTGTTATCTTCCACATAACCAATAACTTTGAACAATTGTATAACCGAAAACTGAATTTATTGTTGGACTTTAATTGACATAAGAAATGTTCCAATTGATCCATCAACTAAAAGGTTTTAGGCCTCCTGGCTAGTAGATCAAAAAGGAGATGTTTCGAGGGCACAAATTTCTAGCCTAGGGAGACGTTTCTAGTTATGACTTGAAGCCATGGATTCGCTTCGGGTTACATAAAAACCGAGAAATAAAGTAAAATTTCATTGGATTTAGAGAAGATGTAAAAGTAATGGTGCATTTAGTTACGGAAAAATATTTTTATTTTTTCTTTTTTATTTTCTTGAGTTTTTAATTTGTCCCTTGAAAACTATAAAGGATTTAGAAAACGCGTTCAAATGTAAGAGATGGACTTTTCATTTTCTAAGATAGAAAAAGTAGATTAGCTTAAGATTTATATAGGAAACTCCAACTTGAACAATGAACACGTTTTCTAGTTTTCCAGTTTTCTTATAAAATTTTCCGAAGAAATGAAGGAATTTCCGTAATTAAACGTGCCCTAAATTGATTTAAAAGTGACAAAATGAAAAGTATAGAGTGATTTTAAGACGATTAACCCTTACGTTTAAATTGATCAAGATAACATTAAAGCTCACACGTACTGATCATATATAATTACGGGTGCCTTCTTGTGTTAGCAGAAAGAAAGAAAAATTATCAATTCGATCTTGGCATTACTCTAAACAAGTCTTTTCAATTATTTGTTGCTTTAAAATCGAGGTCGGCAAGCAGATAAACCATGACAAGTGGAGTCATCAGCGTACGTTATTTATTGGCGCGTCCATAATTTTTAGTATGTAACATCATCATCATATATATATTATATATATATTATATAATAATATTAAAACGTATGTTTAATATATGGTCGTTAAGTTGGTCAACACGATCGACGTTGAATCCCTTTTTCGACGAAATTGATGTCTAGATACATCCGTAGAAATGAGAAAGAGTATTATTTTTCTAAGATTTGCATAACCTAACCAAATTTTACTATGTGCATGTAATGTGAGAGTTGTGTACAAATTTATAACCATCATCAAGGAAGCCTAGTGGCGGTTTGATATTCTCGTAAGGAGTTTCAGGTTCAAACCCCACTAACTGCACATTTTGAGATAACCATAAAAAAGATCAAAATCAGTCACGGGATATCCTGATGAGACCGCATACATCTGAGTAAAAGTACTCGTCTTTTTCGAATAACAAATAGAAAAAACTTCATCTATTATTCGCTTAGTTGTCTACAAATCTATCAAAAGGTCCATTTTGTAAACTTGATGAATGCGCCATTGAGCTAACCCATGTTTGCATGTGAACTGGCAACTCATATTGATCTTGACTTGTCACATAAGTTAAAATAGCTTGGTGTCCGAAAAATTTAAATTTGGAATCACCTTAAGACAACTACTATACACATCAAATTTATTATTTCTATTTATACTAATCATCCTAACTGAAAAATCATGATATACTAATTTCTATTTTTACGTATTAACTAGTGATATCAAGATGGAATTAATTCTTCAACAGCACACCCCAACTCTCTATCTACGGGAGTCAATTATCATGATATATGTAAGTGAAATGATATTTACATCATAAATTTTTAATTCGTATACTTAAATTTCACACAATTTTTGATATATGAAGTAAAATGATAGGTGTAAATATCACATTCCTAGCTAGCATGTGATGTTTATGATCATGTATTATATATGTTCAACACACAAATATATATGGAACTTTGGGTCGGAATCTCCCCTTACCAATGTGTGTTTTAGCCGATTAATTGATCTGAGAGTGTTTGCCGGCCAAGACAAACATCGTCAAGTGGAGATATATAATGGCTTCGGTGTTCCGTATACCTCAAGTAGTCTTCTTGTAATGTCAGTTTCAAGGTCCACGTTAGTGTCTCAAGAAACGGAAACATGATGTTAAACCCCAAGTCCGAAAACATGAAGTCTAGATGTATCTTTGAAAGAAAAAATGTCACTGTTCACAATTCTAACTAGGGTTTGCATAGCCATATGACATGCATGATCTTGAATACGTGCATGCAATGTAAAAGGAGTTGTACAAATCAATTGGGCCACAAGAAGACATCCTGGCTAGCTATTGTGCCCTAGAGCCCATGTTTCCATGTGAATTGGCAACTCACATTGATCTTGACTTGCACATAAGTTTAAACAACTTGGTAATAACAAACAAAATGCATCCGAACTCTAACAATTATTGAAACACGTGAAGACAAAACGGGATTCTTGATCAATATTGACATGCATAAATGAGTTAAAAGGTAGCATGCATGTACGTAGGACCGTTTTGTCTTAATTAGTCTTCAATAAAGTTTAACAAAAGTATATATATATATATATATATATATATATATATATATATATATATTTAAGATTTATGTATTAACCGGTTGGCAAAGTCTGAGCTGATAATGATTAAAAAACTGCAACATTTGGCCGACTTAATTATATTAACCATGTGAAAAACCATTACATTTTTTGTTCACTAATGTTATAATGAATTGAAAAACCAGTTTTTGTACGTACATATATATTTCCAACATTCAAGCATAATATTGTACGGTCCCAAACCACGCAAAAGTGGCAATCTTTTATTTGTCATCAAAGATACGACTTTAAGTTACATTTGAATATAGGATGAGTGTTTGAGACTACATTCAATTTGTACTTTATGTCTATTGTATGTACTTAACTTGAATTTATTATTTTTAATTCATTCAACATTCAGAAACGTGTGTTTTAATGAATTTAGCCGATTTGTCATCTGTTTAAGGTGTCACATGACATCCATTGAAACTGACACATAATCAAAAGCACTACATAATATATTAAAATGTATGTTTTGAAAGTTGAATTCATTAAAAATAGCAAATCTAAGTTGGGTAAAAAACACAATAGATATCGAGTATAAGTTGGATACATTAACAGACACCAAGCCCTTTGAATATACATGTGTACATGTGCTGATGTGTATGGAAATTAAACACCTACCAATCGATAGTAGTTCCACCACCATTTTTGATAACTCCACCAATGATGTGCGTTATAGAGTTGTATTATACAAATAAATAATGCATATTGATATATTTATTATGAATCTGAATGGTTATCTTGAAACATCTCTTAGAACTCTTTTAACCGGTGAATATTAATGTAAAAGGAGAATCAATAGAAAAATATGTTATGCTAAAAATAGTTGCTTCAATATCTCACTTAACTAAACCATTTTTAATTACTTTACAATACATAATTCAACAATATAATTTAATATTTTAATTTAGCTTAATACTTGTATTAGTTCGAGACTTATCTTTTATAAAGAATATTATTATATTTAAATAATTAGGTAAACATATTAATCGCAAGTTTACAAAAGGAAAATACATTATATAGATATATGTTTCAATTGTTATATTATCATCATTATCATTATCATTATTATTATATGAGTATAGTGTTTAGTATCAAATTTAGTGATACACCAAATTTTGAAATAATTTGGTATTGACTTTTGATTGCAATATTTATTGAAATGCATTTTCTAGAATATTTATTACAAAAATGTACAAATAGTGTTAATATTGAAGATGCTCATAATCTTTTATTAATATTGATAATTAATAATGTATGTGTTGGAAAAAATAATGAATCAAACTTATCTTATAAATCTGATGAGTCAAAATGTTTAATTCTAAGAAAAATTAGTTAAGTGTTAATTTTCAGTCTGAAATGATATTTCGCGACTGATTGTGAAACATTAAACTCTGACATGTTTAAGACTCTAATAAGCTTCAACACAGGATTTTAGACTAAAGCGCTACAGATTTAGATTTTGAAATTCATATTTCGTAGTAAAAGACTAAAAGACTAAAGAGATCTTTACAAGCTAGCATATGCAGGATTCGAAGTTATAACATAAATTTAGAAGATATATTTGTTCTTTGTAATTATCTAGTTTCCATACATATCAATTAGTTTGTTACAAACTGATATATTTGAGATAAGGTAGAATTGTATGTTCTATCTCAAATATGTGTATAAATAGGAATCATTAGGTTACGAAAAACCGAACTCTGCAATTGTAATCCCTATATTCTATGATTCAATAATATACATATTTATTAAGTTCATTCGTTGTTGATTATATTCTGCAAATCAGCTTATACTTTATATTGTTAATCAAATTAGTATTAAACGTTTGAATAGTTGTTAGTATGTGATGTAGTGACAAACTAGTAACACGAATTAAATATGTTGATTCCCCGAATACCAGAAATAATCCCTTCTAATTCATGTTGATTCAAAAGAATACCGCGATTAGGTCAAATTCAACTCAAATATTCAACAGAATTTGAGAGAAAAATCGAACTTCATAAAAATCAAAAACTAACTTCTATTCCATCACAAACAAACCCTAAAAGGGAAGCAGAAAATTCAGATGAACCAAAAAACATAACGGACCAAACATAAAATCTCAAAATAAAAGTCCAAAATAAAAATAAAAACATAAAATGGTCCATAACTTCACCAAGAGATCCAAGCTTCAATTCGCCAGCTCATGAGCCTAAAACGGAGCCCCGTAGCCCAAGTTACACATGTTTTTGTGAAGCCCTTTTTCTAACCCGATCATGGGCCTTCTTAAACGCCAATGTCCGATCATCAACACTTGAGTCCGCATCAGTATGACATTATTTAGGTTGGTAATATACATTTTGCAACTATCTTGACACAAATTATATACAATCACATATTATATATATATATATATATATCCGCAAATACATATATACAGAGTTACCTAATACGAGTCTTAAATCAACTAGCTCTTATTGATGAGTTTATCACATACATCTAGACCGAAGATATACTCTTTAGGGAATAATCTTATATACCAAATAAATTGTATTATTATTCTGTTAATTATATATCTTATACTAAAACATAAATGACTCTTTATTAATATAAACTTATATTACTTTTATGACGTGTTCTAGAAGATATAGTGCTAGCAAACACCTAATTGGTTGCTCTAAAGGCCATTTATATAGTAGTTCTTCTTTCTCAATTTATATGTATATCTTTCATTTTTGTATTGTTCAAAATTAATATTGTCCACTAAATGTAAATAGGAAAATTTGATCTTCCATATTACTTCTATTTAAAATTATTATTACAAATATACAATAAAAATATTAATTAATTAGTCAAGGATAACAACAACAATATTAACATAAATATTAACATGTATCTATTTTTCTATAATAAGACCAATTGCAGAGTGATGACTAGTAGTCGCGGCACGACTGCGAGCCACGTCAGTCACGACTATATATTGTTGGACGGCTATCTGCAATGATAAATGTCACGGCTACTCACAACTATAAAGTGAGACCACTATTTTATTTAATTTTCATATTTCTTAAGAGAAACAATTCTTTTCAAGCAATTTAAATAAAACATTTACAATGATTAAAAATAATATTTCATTAATTAAAAAAGATATTACAATAAAAAAGTTACAATAAATAATTTGAAATACATTCAATCACTTGTACGTCTACAAATACATGAAAGTTGAGTGGAAACGTCCAAATGTGCTCGGTAACAAGGCTTTGAAGTCTATCGTTCACGGTTTTATCGCGTAGTTCTTTTATTCTTGCTTCATGGGCCATGACTCTTTCCCTAAATTCACTACGGACCAAGTTAGCTGGATCAACGAGAAACTCTTCCTCAAGCGGACTTATTGCGAATTCGTTATCTTCTTTAATTATATTGTGCAATATCACCCAAATGTACATTGTTCTCCTAATCTTGTTCACGCTCATTGCTCTTGCCAGACACTTTATTATTTCTCATCTACCTTGAAGCGCACACCGAAGGTCCTCTCTAAATCCTTCCGTGCACTTTTTTGGAATTTTTTCAGTTTGTGTCGTGGCTCATCAGTAGGATACGAATACGCTTTTATGAGTGTAATCTAATCTGGATAAATACCGCCGGCTAGATAATACCCTTTTTTATAGTGATTCCCATCAACTTCAAACGGTGCGGGTGTACCTGTGTCGTTTTTGATGTCATCGAACAACGAAAAATTGTTTAAAATGTTGATGTCATTGTTCGAATTCGTTGCACCAAAATATGCATGCCATATCCACATATCATATGAAGCCACTTCTTCAAGCATGATTGTCGAGTGTTCATGATCATCTCTAGTATACTGCCCCTTCCATGCATTTGGGCAATTCTTCCGCGCCCAGTACATACAGTCAATGTTGCCAAGCATTCCAAAGAAGCCATGTTTATGTTCTTGTGCTTGGTATAGCCGAGCAATATCATTAGCAGTCGGCTTTATCTAGTATTCTTCCTAATACAGATCGAATACTCACATACAAAAGTTGTTAAGACAACTGGCTGACGTCCTTTCACCCATTTGTAATATTCATCGAACAAATTCAGAAATGTCCCATACGCCAATTGTCGTATGGCGGACGTGCACTTTTGTAAAAGAGTAAAACCTAGTCGTCCAGGTGCATCCGGACGTTGTTTAAAATACAAAAAATGGTCGGAAATAGGTTCAATAGAGTAATTGGAAATATCTTGTACTATTGGGATAAACAACTCCCTACGCATTCGAAAATATCTTTAAAAGTGTTAGGCGGATACTTCGGATTGTCAGAAAAGTAGTCCTCCACTAAACATTTCCCGACACCATCATGATCCCGTCGTATATAGTTTCGGGCTAGTTTTTCTTGCGAACATGAACTTTCGGCCCCCTAATATTCTTTATCGTCTAAGACTCATTGTTACAGTATAATATAAGTTCGTCATATTCCGAAGAAGGAACAAAAGTACGATTCAATGCTTCCATTTTTTTTTATAGTATTTGTGATTGTGTCTGTATGAATTGTATAGATTTGAAGTGAACTGTATCAATTGTTGTTGTGTATCTATAGGTATAAAATAGATTTTTAAAAATATCTTTTTCTTTACCGTTGCCAATCGTTCACTTTTTTTTTTACAATGGTAATATAACCGTTAATTGTTTTTTCAAGAAATTTTTTTCCTTTTAAACCGAAGAAAAAGTAGAAAGGAATAAAAAAATTAAGTGGGGCTTACATTTTTTCTGTGCTGAACCCGTTGCTCCGGTGACGATGACACGTGAGAACAACTTGGACGGAACTCCGGTGACGATGACACGTGAGAACAACTTGCACTCCGTCCGTGCTCACTCCACGGGACCGAGGACTGAGCCACTGTAGGTGATCTAACTATTTGATCTAACTATATGATTCTATGGAGTAAACGATTAGTTTGTCCTATCAACTTTTTTATGTAAATAAACACCTTTTGTTTTAAAACCGTCATACTTATTAAATTAATGAGATGAAAATACAAGTGAAAATGAGTTGTATTTATGAATGGAATGAGGATACGATACAAAGAAACCCATATTGAAAGATTGAATGGTACTTCTTCCGTCTTATTGTAAGTGCCCACTTTAAAAAAAATAAAATTTTAGGAAACTTCACTAACATCACTCTCAACCAATAAAATATCAACTCTACACACTAAAATTTATTTTAATTGATTGAGATACAAATTGTACACTTAATTTCGGATAATCCAAAGTAAAAATGTGACATTTATTATGGGACTTAGGTTGTATTTTTTTTTAAATGCATATATATAATTAAATAAAACCAGCAAGATGCTAGGGAAATACAATGATACTTCCGACCGACATGACCCTAAAATATAACAATGTCCCTACCCCACTCCTATTGGAAAACTAAGAATTGAAGAACTGAATAAAGACTAAACATTAGTTGATCGAAGAACTGAACTTTGATGGATCCCACTCTTTATTTTTATTTTTTTCAATTAATACAATTACAATTATAATACTAAAACATAAATTTAAATAAAACGCATTCATTAAAAATAAAACATTACATTAATTAAATTAAAAAGAACATTACATTACATGAATAATAATAATAACTAAAAGTGTACGTAATTGATATAATTTGTATATACGTAACAGAGGTGATGAGAATTGTAGTTATAGTTGTTTCAAAAAGATGATTAAGTTATATGTATATATACAGAATGTTTGAGACTAGAAAAAGATTTTAAAAATTTGAAAAAACTGCTACGCAACTGTTATCGTTTAAAATTTTCTTTTTTTATTCAACTTTGTTACCGTTGAAAAGGAAAAAAAAAGAAAATTTTTTTACTTACGTTGCAAGTGGGCCCGCATGTTCTGTCTTTCCCGTCTTCACCCGAAGCAACCACAACGACTCCACAGACGCTCCGCTGCCAATGGCGTCTTTGGTAAGACGCATCGGAAGACTGCTTCCGATTCCGATGCGGTCTTAACCGTAGTATTTTGATTGCAATATATATTGAAACGGTGTTTCCTTTTTGGTGGTGGGAACGGAACGCACATGCTTCCACATGTCTTCTTCTTGTTTCCAAATTTGATGTCCTTCACGCTCTCTTTTAGTTAACTGGTGGTCCCATTCTCTATTCATTTACCGTTTCTTGTAATGTACTTGCATATATTACAAATCTCGTGTTAGTTGGTATTAAATATTGATTCAAACAGTTATATTTCATTATTGAAAATAATGGACTTAAGTGGCTTAATTAACCGTTTGTATTTACATATGCTTTTCTCTTTAATACTACTACTACTATACGTTTGAACTAGGCTACTCTTAATTTCGTTAACGATATGATTGACATAATCATGTTGTCATCTTATCGGTGCACCTTTTTATTGATTCGAAAAACAACATGTCAATATGAAATGTAAACTCAAGTGACACAAATAACTGAATAAGTGCCGGTTATTGGCAACATGTACGAAGAAACTGTCAAAATCTACGCGTAAAAGCATTGTGAAATATAAAAAACTATCCCGAAGAGAATTAGTTTACAATGAACTAATGTTCATTTTTATGCTGGTTCACAATCGAGTATTCACGCAGATACGTTGTGGGTTCATTTCCATTGATTATTGTTACTTTGTTAGTCACTTAGTCATATGCACGGTATTCGCTTCGTTGGGCTTTTAATGGCCCAGATACAAAATGACCTTGAACTAAAATACTAATTAATTGGGCCGAATTTAAAAACATGGTTCATTATTGGGCTAAAGATATACATATAGACATATGGTTAACTATTTCGGTCAGACCAACAATCATACATCTACATCATCTGTCTATATTATTATTATTATTATTTATTATTTATTATTTTTTATATATAGGTTTTTTCTAAGGATTGTCCAGGGCTGTGTTTAAAATATTTGAACATGTACTATTTTGTTGTACTATCGAGATAACCACCTCAGTTACTTTTTAATAACTACTCAACTAATCTTAATGTACCTCATTATTACACAAAATATTTTTTAAAAAATCATTATATATATACATATAAATTAAGAAGGTTTTAAGCATCTGATTTGGCTACCTTATTTCCTTTGCATTTGCTCCAAAATCTTACATGTCACTAAACAACAACATAATCACCATTTAAAAGAATTTTAGCTGTGCCAAGTAAGTCGCTAATTTAATCAACATGATGAAACGTATGATTTCCATTTTAAAGTTTCTTAATTTTAGTTAATATATATCTTTCTTTAAATATTACTTAAATTAAATTAAATTAAACCTAAATGTAGATTCATATTCAAAATTTTGAATTCAGTCCTAAATATTTATTTTTTAAACTTAAACGGACTTAAACCCTAGTAGTATCATACAATAAAACTCAAAAAACTTTTTCAGAACTAATCCTAAGTGCATTTTTTGTTCGTACGTATGCAATCTATAGTACAAAACACATACGAATCGAACAAAATAGACAATTTGATTATATTGAAGTTTCAAGTCTTGGGTATGTCTTGATGACGTGACGAACATTAAACTACAATGTAAGTAGAGCGAATTGGATGATCGGGCCGAGGGCTGCCCCCTCTTTGTTGTCGAGCTTTCTTTTTTTCGTGGGTCTCGGGCTCCATTTTAATATCCTAATTCGGCTACCTCTCCCGCTCATCAAGGCAGAACCATTCGAATTTCATTTTTTTTTCTCTTTTTAGTCAACCATTAGGGGAAAAAATATATAGCTAACATGATAATTAAACTACTCGAATTTCATTTGATTCTCATTTGGTTAGTATTGTTTGATTGCAAGAAGAAATAATGGAGTATTACAACAATAAAAAATAAAAAATAAAAATTTTAAAATATATAATCTCAAATGAATTTTGATGTTTTATATCAAGGGTTACAAATTTGGCAGATTCTATCTAAAAATTGTTGTTAATGTGCCAATACAAAGGCCCTAATTAACCTTCGGTTTGTTCGCTCAAAAATGCATCCTCTCAATATCTTGAACTGAAAAAAATAAAAAATTATTGAGCATTGCACTCTGCTGGCATCACCTTATATCTCGCGGTATCTTTACAATACGAGTAATACATATGTTTACCCCTAACCCAATTCAAACCATCCATTTGTTGTTTCGATAGCTTTGCATACTCTTGTCCATCCACAGGATCCAAGCTCGAAACTGTTGCATTCTTGATACATCCAACAGTATTTGTTGACGAGTTTGTTTTCTGCATTGAGCATCCAACAATTTCTAGTTCTCCCAAAGATGCTACAAATGGCGCATACTTATAGTTCACAGGGTACTTTCCTCCATTAGTTGCCCACTCTGAAGCATCCCATATGGTCGCGTATAATGACATTGGCTTTGATGGGTACACAGATGAAATGGCTTGATTGTGGATTACCTCTCTTATAGGTATGTTGTCTACTAGAAACCTGATCACATGAATAATTATGAAAAATTTCATTAGATACAACATGAACACCCGAGGGTACGGTAGAGATACTTCTTTAAAAAAGACCTCCGGCAAGAGTGTATGCATGTGTGTGTGTATACGTGTGTGTGTGTGTTTGGATACTATTTCGCACATAAAGTGTAGACTTTAGGAATTAAAAATTAATTTGGTTAGAAGTAATTGAGTAGGGTAGACTATTATATTTCTTCACATTTAGAGGTGTGAACATCTTTCTTTATATGTGTGTGTGTGTGAACTTTCTTGGCATGCAATGTTTACAAATTTTAGGAGTGTGAATGATACGCCAGATCCAAGAGGATGAACAAGCCCAAGTTGAAGTTCAATCTGTTGATGCGGTCCAGGCCCAGGAGGAAATTGCAGTCAGATCAACGTCCAAGAGAGAAATAAAACTGCCAGAGAGATTTCGGGAGTGAGCCACAAGTGGATTACCAAGTCTTCCTTATTTTATGCTTGCATTTAGGAGAAAGAAGTGGTCGTGTACCACATGCATTTAGAAGCCACGTTTATTTCAGTTTGTTTATTCCATGATTGCAGTAGTTGCTTAATTGTAGGGTAGTGGTATTTTTATTTCCAATTCTTTAAATTGTACTTGCATTGGCAGTTGGAATTAAGCAGAAAATTGTCCCCTTTCTTGTGTTATTTACTTTACGTAATTGGGAGGTTGATCACCTCGAATCGATCGTATCATTTGGTGCTTTCATTGACGTTCTCACAATGCCACCCCGCAAAGAAACTACATCCCTCGATGAATCCATGGCAGCCATGTTGGATGCCATCCATAACCTTATCGAAACCACAAACGCTAACACCGATAAAATTCTGGCAAGCCAAAAATCTCAACTCGATGTTGTTGTTCACCAACTGGCCGCACAGTATGAACAAAATTCCAACCTCATCACTACAATCTCGAACGCCAGCTCCTCAAAACAACGCACACCACCACCTCCACCACCGCCACCACCGCCACCCCCACCACCACACCCAACCACCATTCGTCCCCCGAAAATTCTACTTCCTACCTTTGATGGAACGAACCCACTTGATTGGATTTTTCAAGCGGACAACTACTTTACATACTACGCTATTCCCCCTCCACAACGTCTCGCCATTACCGTGTTTTACTTTACGGGAGACGCTCTTAGTTGGTATAAACATCTAGCTCAAAACAATCTGCTGGGCACTTGGCCGGAATTTGTCCGAGCTTTAGAGTTACGTTTTGGTCCATCCACCTTTGAAAATCACCAAGCGGCTTTGTTCAAACTTCGCCAAACTTCGTCCACCACGGCTTACCAAACCGAGTTTGAGAAGTTAAGCAACCGTGTCAATGGCCTTTCACAAGAAACCTTGCGCAATTGTTTTATCTCGGGATTGCGATCCGATATTCAATTGGAAATGGCGTTACATAACCCACAAACACTACGTGATGCATGCAACTTGGCAAAGTTGATAGAAGATAAGTTGTCCTTCAACAAACCACGTTTCAATCAATACCCTAAAACCACCTTAAATCTCACTAACCCTACGACCAAACCAACCACGACACCTACTACTACCACATCCACACCGTCCACAACACCCTGTGCCTCCAACCCTTCTACACTACCATTTACTCGGCTATCCCAAGAAGCTCTCCAAAAACGTCGTGCCGCTGGATTATGTTTCCGATGTCCTGAAAAATACCATCCCGGCCACAAATGCAACCCGCCGCAATTTCTCTTAATCGTAGACAATGACGATTTTGATGATACGGAGCCCGTACCTCTTGACGCTGGTGGTATACCCGAAGATTTGCCCGACACAAATACGTTGGACGCCAACACCAATACACCACCACAATTCTTAGCTCTTTCCCATGCCGCATACTATGGCCTCCAATCACCAAGGGCACTTCGACTCACTGCTTACATATCTGGGCAACCAGTCACAGCCCTCATTGATTGTGGGAGCACCCACAACATTATACAACCTCGTATCACCCCTCTCCTTCGTACTTCACCAACACCCATTTCTCCTTTTCCGGTTATGATTGGAAACGGGCAGTTTTTGCAATGTGATGGATTATATCCAAACGCTAGCCTTCAACTCAATAAAACATCCTTTTCTGTTCCGTTATTCGTTCTACCGGTGGCCGGTGCGGACATCATACTAGGCATGGCTTGGCTTAGCTCCCTCGGTCCACTTAGTGCGGATTTCTCCATTCCAGAGATCTCTTTTCAAGTTAATGGGGTTACATGCACCTTACGTGGGGAACCAAATGCATTACCAGCTTCAGCTAGTACCATCCATAGTTCACTACGTCGTAATTCAGTCGCTTCACTCCACACCATGATTTTTAATAATATCTCACCAATACCACCTCAGATTATACAACCACCCACACACCATGCTCCCTCCATTAATAGCATCTTGCAACATTTTTGCCACCTCTTTGACAAACCTACGACACTACCACCACCACGTACTCAAGACCATCACATACCCCTTCTTCCAAATTCCAAACCCGTGAACGTAAAACCCTATCGCTATCCCCATTACCAAAAACAGATCATGACCGAGTTGATTACGGAAATGCTTCAGGATGGTGTTATTCAACCTAGCCACAGCCCATTTTCCTCTCCGGTTCTACTTGTTCGAAAAAAAGATGGGACGTGGCGTTTTTGTGTGGACTACCGGGCTCTAAATTCAGTGACCGTGCGTGATCGATTCCCTATACCAACAATCGATGAACTTCTCGATGAATTACATGGTGCCACGGTTTTTTCAAAAATTGATTTGCGTTCCGGGTATCACCAAATCCGGGTTGCCACGGATGACATACCAAAAACCGCTTTTCGGACCATTGACGGTCACTACGAATTTCTCGTTATGCCTTTTGGACTTACCAACGCTCCATCGACGTTTCAAGCTACCATGAATGATATCTTTCGTAAGTATCTTCGTCATTTTGTACTCGTATTTTTTGACGACATACTTATATATAGCCCGTCTCTTACAACCCATTATGAGCATCTTGAAATTGTGTTTCAAACGTTGCATGATAATCAATTGAAAGCAAAAGCTTCTAAGTGCACATTTGCTACAGACAATATTTTATTCTTGGGTCACTTTATTTCGGCTAAGGGTGTGACAGCGGATCCAGAGAAATTGGAAACAATTCAGAAATGGGCATCTCCAAAGACTATTACCAATCTTCGTGCCTTCCTTGGATTAACGGGTTTTTACAGGAGATTTGTTCGTAATTATGCTCATATTGCGGCACCACTAACTGATTTACTAAAACAAACAAAGTTTGTTTGGTCTGCTCGAGCAGAAAATGCTTTCTCGCAATTAAAGGAAGCAATGGCATCTCTAATTGCACTTGCATTGCCGGATTTTTCGAAGCCATTTGATATTACAACGGATGCTTCCAACCATGCGATTGGAGCTGTTTTGTCTCAAAATGACAAACCAATTGCTTTCTTTAGCAAAAAGTTAGGCACTCGTATGCATGCCGATTCAACTTATGTTCGTGAACTCTTTGCTATTACGGAAGCAATAAAGAAATGGCGCCAATATGTACTAGGTCAACGATTTCGAGTTTTCACGGATCATCATAGTCTCAAGACTCTCTTAACGCAAACGATCCAAACACCGGACCAACACAAGTGGGTGTCAAAGCTTTTAGGCTATGATTTCGAGATCCATTACAAACCCGGTCGAGAAAATAAAGTTGCGGATGCATTGAGCCGCCCTGAAAATCCGGAAGTCATGGCTTTCTCAACTGTTACGGCCACTTGGCTACAGGATGTTCGCTCATTTTTTTCGTCAACTGAAGAAGGCAAACGAATTTTGAGTGACATTCAGTCCAAGCCAGAGATATACCCGAATCATGTTGTACGGGACAATTTGGTTTATGTCAATGGCAGATTGTTAATTCCTAAATTGCCTACTTTGCGCTTATCTCTTTTACAGGAATTTCATAGCTCTACCCTTGGGGGACATTCGGGTATTGATGCAACAGTAAAGCGCATAGCTTCAAGCTTTGTTTGGTCGGATTTACGCAGCGAAGTTACTGAGTTTGTACGACGTTGTTCCGTTTGTCAAACCACTAAATATCCGACACATAAACCGTATGGCCTTCTACAACCGTTACCAATTCCATCGCAAGCTTGGGAGGATATTTCTATGGATTTCATTACCCACCTTCCCCCTTCCAACGGTAAAACGGCAATATGGGTTATCGTTGATAGGCTTACGAAGTTTGCACATTTCATTGCTTTGCCAACAAAGTATACGGCTGTTTCATTGGCCACTATTTTTCTTCATGACATTTATCGCATTCATGGGTTGCCAAAAACAATTGTGTCAGATCGTGACCCTCTTTTTCTTAGCCATTTCTGGAAACAACTCTTTAAACAGCTTGGTACCAAATTGCATCACTCGAGTGCGTATCACCCTCAGTCCGATGGACAAACGGAAGTTGTTAATCGTTGTCTGGAATCTTATCTACGGGCGTTTGTGAGTGAGGAACCAACAACGTGGGTACGTTATCTATACCTGGCAGAATTTTCCTATAATACAGCCTTTCATTCGTCCATTAAAATGTCCCCATTCAAGGCTCTTTTTGGGAAAGATGCAACCGCTATTCATGATTATCAAGCAGGTTCAAATGCTATGGCCACAATAGATAATTCGTTGCTTGAACATCAAAGAATTATGAGCCATTTACAGGAAGCTTTAAAACAGTCAAGAGAGCGTATGATTCGAAAGGCCAACAAGAAACGCATGGACAAACAATTTAGCGTGGGTGATCTCGTTTATCTCAGACTTCAAGCGTACAGGCAACAATCTGTTCAGAACCGTAAGAATCAAAAGCTATCTCGACGATATTATGGGCCTTACAAAATCTTGGAACGCATTGGCTCAGTTGCTTATCGTTTGGACTTACCAGAATCTTCGAAAATCCACCCAGTGTTCCACGTCTCACTTCTAAAACCCAGCTACGATGCTCAGGTCTCGTCAGAAATACCATCAACATGGGAAGCGGTGGAGCAGTTCAACACTAATGAGCCAGATTTTGTTTTGGATCAACGCAAAGGTATGTCTGGAAGGATTCAAGTTTTGGTTAAATGGACCAACGGTGAAGAATCGGAAGCTACATGGGAAGATTTATTGGATTTACGAAGACGATATCCTAATTTTCTTATCCCCCTCGAGGACGAGGTTATTTCTAATGGGGGGAGTATTGATACGCCAGTGATCCAAGAGGATGAACAAGCCCAAGTTGAAGTTCAATCTGTTGATGCGGTCCAGGCCCAGGAGGAAATTGCAGTCAGATCAAGGCCCAAGAGAGAAATAAAACTGCCAGAGAGATTTCGGGAGTGAGCCACAAGTGGATTACCAAGTCTTCCTTATTTTATGCTTGCATTTAGGAGAAAGAAGTGGTCGTGTACCACATGCATTTAGAAGCCACGTTTATTTCAGTTTGTTTATTCCATGATTGCAATAGTTGCTTAATTGTAGGGTAGTGGTATTTTTATTTCCAATTCTTTAAATTGTACTTGCATTGGCAGTTGGAATTAAGCAGAAAATTGTCCCCTTTCTTGTGTTATTTACTTTACGTAATTGGGAGGTTGATCACCTCGAATCGATCGTATCAGTGAATGGTAAAAACACTAGCCATTTGGTCAAGTGGCCCGGTTAACCAGGGTGAATCAAGTTAAAGTTTAAGAAGAACTTACACAATGTGGTGGTTGTTCCAAAGGATGGTGTATTGATGAAAATCTTGGGTGGGATCAAACCACAAGTAAACCTTTTCTTCTCTTCCAGTATGAACACTTCCATTTCCATACATATTTGTTTGAAGAACCCATTGTCTTCTTTTCGAATAGCCGAGCAACTCAAAGTCAACCTCATCATGGTTTTTTGGATATACATCAGCATTAGACATCTGAACATTATATGCATGCATGCCACAAAATCAAATGATGCCATCTTCTTAATCAGAAAAAAAATATTAAACGTACATTTATGGGTAAAAAAGACTCCAATTTAGAAACCAATGTTTGCTAGTGAAATAAAAAAAAATGGGACTTACATAGAAAGCAAGCACTACTCCTGAAGTAAACCCTGCTGGCAACTTTATGGCAGCACTAAAGAATCCATGGTAGTATTTGTTCTTTGAAATCAATCCAGACCCTGAATATAAGTATAACAAAAATATTAAGAATCAAGAAATCAAGCATATATGAACACACACAAACAACTTGTGTATGTATATACTTTGAATAGTACTTTTATATTTACCTGTGTTTTTGTCTAGAATGATATCAGCATATGATCCATTGCTTTTAAGATGAACATTTGATGCTCCAAACAATGTAGACATCCCTTGAGTAAACGGAATACGAGGGAAACGGTCGGTTAACCGCTCAACGGTTGGTGGCCGATAAACCGCACCTCGAGATGAAACAGAAAACAGTAAACTGCTAAAGATCACAAGACAGGATAGGAGAAACTTTTGTTGTAGAAAAGCCATAAGAACTTATTAGGGGAATAGATATAAGGAGACAAGTGAAAAATTAGAGTGTGATTGTGTATTTTTGTAGGCCATTGAATTAGGTTTATATATAGCTAGTGGAATTATGGAAGTGCTTGTTAGTTGATTGGTTGTTGTAAAGCTGGATGTATCTTTTTAAAGATGGTGCCAAAACATAGATGATCCCTGATTGATTCATGTCGGATGATTGGCGGTTGTTTTAGTTGTCATTTTTAATAATTTATTTTAATTAATTAATATGATATGATTATGATTAGAAATTAACTCAGCCTATAAACCAGGTTATAAGTATTAAATTTACCATATGAGTTTATTTGGAATGTACAAACCTTTCTTAATAATTTGATTAAGAAAATAAGGTTTAATATTTTTGAGAATGTATTCAAGTTTACATATTTTTCAATTGTACGTACGTACTAGAAAAATGGAATTTTGTGACACACAAAAGTCACCCCAAATGTCGTCGCTAAATCCTAGTATGTGTTTCTCAATTGCGACAAATTTCTGTGATGACAACACGGGCCCACACTTAATTTCTTGACCGAAAAAATAATTGAAAACTAGTTTTTTTTAGTGACGACAATGTATGATTGATCATGTTTTAGTAGTAATTATATATTGTATATATAAGAGTTTCACAATTTGTTGAATATACGTTGTTACATTAGTTTACGTATTTACATTAGTTTTTGATACAGACAATAGAAGTTTTTAGAAACTTTAATACATATATGACATACATTAATTAATACATAGATTAGACATTATAGAAACTTTTATACGGACAACAACGAAAAAAGTGTAAACTTTAATACATTTTTAAAACGTTGACTAAAAGACGAACAGTATATTCACACAAGAGTCGAGACCCTTTTTGATGCACCATGTGTGAATAGATATATTGTTCCTGTACATATGTAAGTATGTAACAAAAAGAACGTATTTTCAAAGTTGTGGGTAGGCGCATGGATACAAAATAATGAAATATAATCATGTTGATTGGGAATAAATCATTTAAAATAACACATCGATCACAAGTTTGATAGTCTAAGTGTCTTTCTCATATATATATATATATATATATATATATATATATATATATATATATATATATATATATATATATATATATATATATATATATATATGAGAAAGACTATCAACTTGCGATGCGTTTGAGTTTCAAGTTGCATAAATAATGTATTTAAATTTTTTGGCAATTGACCTATAGAATACGGATATATTATGATTACGAGGAAGGTTTAAATAGGAACATTTTTTATGGTGGGAACGGTAAAAACACATATTTTTATTTTAAATTTAAGATTATTTAATTTTTATGATAAGAAAATTATATCAAAATTATTAGAATCTTATCATATATATATTTTTTAGTATTTAAGTTGTATATCATATATATTCTTTTTATGTATAAATCAATTTCATATTTAAGAGAATAAAATTATAATAATATTGGTATTATTTATTTTGCAAAAAGTGTATATATGATGAAATTAAAAATGAAAAAGTTCGTTCCTACAGATCCTACCATAAGGAATGATTCTACGATAAGAAATTATTTTATAATAACTCTCCCGTACGATCATGACACTTTAATGACATCCTATTTAAGCTTAATATAGCATCTATATAAGATCTATCCATTATAGCAAACAATGGGTGTGGTATCATATTCTTTTCAAAATAATCTCCAAATAGTACTTACTTCTCTTATTAATTTTTTAAGACAACTTCCCATTAGTGATTGAAATTGAATGGTCAGTTTCTATCAACACAGGGCCACATCAGCACTTCCGTAAATTAACTTTCAACTGATTAAACACTGCCAACCCTGATTAGTTACTTTAATTTTCTAGTCCCCATACATTATTTAGTTTACATATTTAAATCATGAATTTAAATTAAATAACTCAGTAAAATCAATGAAAATATTACATTGATTAAAAAAAATATATTACAATAATTTTAGCACAAATTCATATTTTGTATTTGATTTTATTCGTTGCGCTACCTTATATTAAAGGAAGAAAAAGACCCAGGAGCAAACTCAAACAAAAAAGGAAGCCCATTAGGCAACTCTCAACCACTACTGCAAACTTGTTTGATGCATCAGTTAGTGTTAAATCAGCATCACGCTAGTACTATTCAAACCTAACTAACAAATGACTGAATACTGTCAACCTTGACGCATCACTCGGTTTTTCGAACCCACATTTATCAATATACCTTTATTTCTATACGTTAAACAAAAAATAAATAGCAAAAATAATATTTTTTATTCGAGCTGACCCACATCAACACTTCACTTTATCGTCGGTTTGGAGAAGTGGAAGTGACTGATGCTCAAGTGAAGTGTTGGTGCCAATGGCATCACTAAGACCACTGCCAACGAACCGTCTGTCCGGTCGTCGATTTTTGACGACGGAAACAACGCCGTTGGCACCCCGACGTCAGTTTCTGGCATCAGTTTTTGTTTTCGGTTTTTCGACAGGAACAGACAGGGTGCGTGTGGGGCCCATATGCATTTTTAATTTTTATTTATTTTATTCCCATATAACCGTTACAAAATAAAAATAATAATAATAATAAAAATAAAAACGGTAACATAACCGTTGGGATTTTTTTTTTAACACCTTCTTCCTATTGCAAGAACATTATAAATACACATACACATTAACACAAATAACCACCAACTTTCATCTTCTTTCTACAATTTTCATATATTTTCAACACTTTTATTACTACATTCAAATGTCGTCCGATTCCAATAAGGAAGATTTTTATGCCGTCACTCAAATTTTCAATGCGATCGCTACGCTCAATAAGCTTGACACGGATTCGGACGATGATGTCGAACCATCAGTCCGTATAACTCAAGCACCAAGACGATATTTACCTAGCGATCAAGAAGGTGCCGATCAACGTTTGTTTTAAAACTACTTTGCCGAGCGCCCAACATTCCCTCTAGATTACTTTCGGCGACGTTTTCGGATGAGCCGACCCTTGTATATCCGTATACGTCAAGGTATATTGTCGTACTCTCATCTTTCATTACCAAACTACTTTTCTTATTTTCTTCAAATTCAGGATACGACCGGAAGATTTAGTTTTAATGTTTACCAAAAGGTCATTTCCGTCGTACGTCAAATGGCACTCAGTTGTGCACCGGACGCGTTTGATGAATATTTACATATGGGTCAACAAACATCAAACGATTGTTTGAACAACTTTTGTAAGTATATTTTTCATCTATTTTCGACCGAGTACTTAAGAAGACCAACACTCCAAGATTGCAACGGTTACATCAACGTCATGCGGAGTTGCATGATTTTCCGGGTATGTTCGGAAGTATCGATTGTATGCACTGACCTTGGAAAAATTGCCTAGTGGCATGGCAAGGTCAATACACCCGAGGTGATCATGGCCATCCAACAATCATGCTCGAAGCGGTTTCCTCTCACGACTTATAGATTTGGAACGCTTACTTTGGCCCTGAGGGATCGAGCAACGACCTCAACGTCCTTAATGAATCCGATTTATTCAAAGACTTACTACAAAGCAGAGCTCTAGAAGTAGTGTACAATATTTCAAGGACTCAAATCAATAGAGGATATTATCTCGCTGACGATATTTATCCAGAATGGGCGATGCTTGTGAAGACGTTTAAGCATCCGATAACAGAAAGCGAGATGAGGTTCAAGAGATACCAAGAATCTGTCAGAAAAGATGTGGAACAAGCTTTCGAAGTGCTTCAAGGCCGTTGGGAAATCATCAAAACCCCTGCTAGACAATATAGCACCAACAAAATACGTCGAATCATGTATTGTTGTGTGATTTTACACAACATGATAACTGAGGACAATGGACGAAACATGTGTCGACTTGAGGAAGAGTATACGACGAACTCGGAAAACATGCCACAACGCTCGTGGCAAGAAAGGGTTGCAATACAAATGCATATGAATAAGGAATTACGCGACCGTGAGGTGCATCATCAACTTCACGAAACTCTTATCAAACATATTGCGACCCTCCCAACAAATTTCTATCAAAGACTTAATTAGTCGTATTTAATTTTCCATAAATGTACTTTTCTTTTTAATTATTGTAATATTTTATTTTGAATTAATGTAATGTTTTTAATTGTAATGAAAATGTTTTATTTAATTTTGTTGTTTAAATAATTAAAGTAAATAATGTGTGGGGTCCATAAAAAACTGAAGTGATGTTACTATTGGCAGTGTAGTGTCAGTTTACTGTCAGTTTTGAAAAGTGCTGACGTGATGCTGAGTTGGCATAAACTGACGCGTCAGTTTGTGTTCACGGTTGGTTAAGTGATGCTCAAGTGAAGTTAAACCGAAACTTGCGTTGGCATATGTCTTAGGTCACTTTGCTTTATCTTCCTCGCAAAAACTTACAGCCGCTCGTTTCTTCTTCCATTTCACAGCAACACACACACACATATATTATTTTTTTTTCGTTTAAATCCTAAATCAACGGGAGAACAATAAAATAATCTGGCCGGGCCCCACTCCTCGTCGGTTCACACGTCGCCAAACGACCAACCTAAATCGATGGCTTGGTGCCAACGGCGTTGGTTGGACAGCCCCGCGTCGATTCCAAACCGACCGGCCCGTTGAGAGTGGTCTAACTTCCATTCTTAGAAAAATTAGCTTATTAATTATTGTTAGGGATAAGTGTCTTCGAATGCATTCAACTTGACCCAAATATCTATTGCGTCTTCATCTTCATCATACCAAGTTCAAAAAAATCATCAAACAATCATCAAGTTCTAAAAAACCTAATTACCACTTACACCATCTCGTTATTTCTCTACTCTCTCTTTATACAATCTCGATCCAAAGGTAAAAATAAAATCAATGACTAAACTTGAAAGAGTACGAGTTTAATAAACACGTTAACATACAATTTGAACCCCAATTCGACATCCAAAAGCTCAAGGCACCTGCAACTTCGCTGGCATAACTGCCAGCAACAGTAGTGACAACGAAGAAGTTCGAATTGCAAATAGTAGAGCAGATGTGGTGGGTTGTGGTCGCCGGTGGTTTTTGTACTGTCAAACTCGAGCAGATACATTTTCTTTACATAAAATTGTCGACTCGTCTTTTCCGGTGCTATGATGATGCTTGGTGGTCTTGCGACTCCGGCTGCTGCTTGAAGGTGGTGGTGGTCGGAATTTAAAGTGATGGTGGTGGCAGAATTTAAGTTGACGGTGGTTGCCAGATTTTGTGGTATTGGGGTGGTGGTGATTTTGTGGTGATAAAGATGTTGGAGAAGAAAAGAAACAAAAGGTTTGGATTTTGTGGTGGTAACTGAGATTGTGAACCACTGTTGTCGCCGCCGACTTGCAGAATCGTCAGGATCATTCTTCAGAGATGGCATCGATTTGGTGGTTTCCGTTGAAATCTACAAGTTCGCAGCTTGGTGATGTTGGTGGTTATATGAAGGAACGATGGTGGTGGTGGTTATATGAAGAAATGGTGGTGGTGGTGTTTGGGGTTAGTGGTGTTTGGTGTTTTGGTGGGAAAATATTGGAGGGAAAAAGGTGCGAGTGAAATGAGAGGGAAATGGGTTCTGCACACATCTCTCAATTTCATTGTTGACGTGACAGTTGATTTGGCATCCAACGTGGCGATGATTCACTCAAAAATATTGCAACCGGTGCCACATAAACTTTTTGTAGGTAAAGTGCATCAATACATATAGATTAACAGGTTTTATGTATTAAAAATCATACCCATAAGTAAGATACACACAATAAATATTTGGGTTAAGATGAATGCATTGCAAAACACTTATTCCTTACTGTTAATATACTTTGACTAACGTTTTTACGGGATTAAAAGTCCATCGGTTCTGCATCACATAAATTGATGTGTATAGTACATCATAAAGTTATTATGTTAATTCACATAGTACATCACTCATCGTTTATGTACACATCAAATTTTGTAAATGGAGGTGTAAAATGAATCCGTTTCGTAATTCATGTTTTTATCGTCCATAACTAATTAATACTACTAGGGTACTCGCGCAATGCAACGGTACTTTACGTGAAAGTCAACATATTGTATTCGTATTAAAATGGCGAGCGTTGAAATATATGTTCGAGTTACAATAAATATGGACACTTAAAAGAACATAACTTGTCAATATAATGTGTTCGTATATTGACGTTAAAGCATGGTTTGTATACATAGTTAGGGGATTTAAAAACATATGTTTTTCCTTTTTAAAACGAACATCAAGTGGATTTAAAGTTATATATATATACAAAGAAACAAGTATGAAATTTTGAGAATGCATGTTGTACATAGTTTCATTTTATAGTGTGAGTAGGTAGTGATTAATTAATTAAAATGTTTATTTATAATTATAGTCGGTAAAGAGTTTTTAAAGTTACCAAAATAAATTATTATTTTCAAATTTATTCAAGTCTGGTGATTTTGGTATGTTGTATCTTCCTTTATGTAAGATATATAATATAGAATAGGTTGTATAAATTCAGTTTGAAATGGGCGAAAAACATAAAAAGCTACCTAGGATTCTGAAACGTGTTTTAGGTCAACTTCTATGTTGACTATGAAACGATGTCTACCTGGATTTTCCTTATTCTACTGGTTAACCGAATCCACTTAAAAATCAATATCAATAAAGATATCCGTTTATGATTTTGAATACGTTTGAATAGAATAATAGATTTGGAATCTAATTAATAGGGTTACTGTGAATCCATTTGTGTTTGAATTCTATTGTGTGTACAATACTTATTTTTGTTATTTTTAATCCATTTAAATTTCAAAAAGTGTGTTTTAATGATTTTTTGTTGATGTGTCATTTGTTTAAGGCATTCGTAAAGATTGACACATCATCAAAAGTACTACAAAATATATTAAAACACACTTTTTAAAAGTTTGATGCATTAAAAATAGTAAATATAAGTATGATACATACAATAGATATCGAGCACAAGTTAAATGTAATTCGTTTATGTTTCGGTTAAAACTGAAAACAAAAAAAAAATCTAAATTTAACCAAATAATCATAAAAAATCAGTTTCGGCTTGTAATTGTTCGTGTATTAGGGTTTCATTAGTGTGAAAAGTGAAAAACGTAAAGTTAATTTAGGATTAAAATGTGAATATAATTGTTTAGAAAATTTAAATATCACATATATACTAAATATATTCATAATTTAATATATTATTGATTTGAATTCGGTTTTAAATTTGATTTTCGGTTTAACCGAGTTCAAAAATTCAAAATCGAAAACCGAATTCAAAATTGTAAATCGAATTTGAATTCGATTCGGGATTTTTTCAATTTTAATTCAGTTCGATTTTCGAATTAAACTATTTCAAATCAAATATTGAGCACCCCTACCTATGAACATTCACTCTTTCCTATAAACCAGATGTTATGGACTTTGAAAGAATAATGGGTAGTCCATAGAATCACCATCCACATAGCCATGCACTTCACCTATGGACCACCATTAGAAATGGTCTTATACTGATGAGAAACTTTACCAAAACTTTGCCTAGCCTTCAATCTCAGTAAACCGATAATTAGAGGAGATGGTGAGTATATTAGTACAAATCTCCCTTTAACAAGTGAACACGTTTTGGTTTGGTGTATGGTTCTAACTGTGACACCCGGCGAATTAGGCCGTCGTTAGTAATTAATCATAGATCATTATTACATGTAATTAGTGTGAAATAGGACTAATTACGATAGCACCTTGTATATTGTATGATACGCACGTACGTAATTAACTGTAAATTACGCAAATTCGATCGGATGGAATCCGACACAATAAATATGGACGTTGGTGAAAAACATCTGTATTAAATAACATAATTATGACAATTAACTGTTATTTAACTTATATTATTACAATAATATCTAAAAACGTTACACGTTTCCTACAAAACACATCGTACGCGACGAAAACGCACGAATCGAATCCGACACCGAAAGAAACCCATCAAATGTTTTGAAGAGGGTCCAATAAAAGATTTAGGAATGTTTGATCAATCTAAAATAGCAACTAGGTATTGAAGACAACACGCGAAAAGTAAACGTTAATAATTAAATTTTAAAACACGCGATTAACGTTTAACCGAACGAGTAATGTAACACGAAACCAAGAAGCAAATCATGAGCCCAAGAACCACCATGGGCCCAGGCCCAATGAGGACCCGATCCAGCCCAAGAAGCAAGCCCAACCAGCCCCCCCTTAACCCTTTTGACCCACCTCTTTACTCCCTTCATTTCTCACACAAATCACTCACTCTCTCTTTCCATCTCTCCCTCCCTCTCCCTCATTCTCTGCCCAAAACACCACCACCACCTCTCTCAGCCCCTCCCAAGTAGTCTAGCCACCATCTCCCTCATTACAACACCACGAAGAAGAAGATCGAGCAAAGGAACAAGGATCGGTTCACAGCAGCCCTCCCCCTCTTCATTTCGACTTTAGAGCGACTTTTTCTTGTAAGAATCTCTCCAAATCTTGTTCATTTTCCTTGGATGATGTTAATAAACATGTTAGGAGTTCGTTTAAGCTAATTATGTCCAAGATCTAAACCGAAAACCAAAAGATAATGCTAAAAACTTTCGGGTAAAGCTATTAACCTTCGGACAAAAACTTAACCCGACTTTGACACATTATATCTAACTCATTTCTTAACCAAATCGAATGATTCTTGAGTCTAAAATCAAGTTCAAGGAGTCTACTTTCGAACCCAAGTGGTTTGACGATTTTCTGAGGTCATTTGATATACGAAAACGATTTTACAAAAAGATGTGTCTGGACTGTTGTTTTGGACAGAAAAATCGACCAACTTTGGGAAAGCATATCTCGATATCTACAAATCCAAATCGACTGAAACCACTTGGAAAAGTTTGATTTTTCTGTTACCTTTCAAAGTTGTACTTGCACTTTTTCTGAAGTTTTGTAAATCGTGAGATATAGACCAAACACTGAGCAAAGGTCCAAAAACCGACCTGCTGGACTCTTGTCTAATCCTTGGACGATTTCGTGAGCTATACTTGACCAAAAGTTATGAAATTTTTACTGGAAGTAGCTAAGACATGTATGAACAACTGTGATTTTTCTTGGAGCTCATTTCGGAACTTTGATTAGTCAAAACGAACCCCAAAAACGACTCAAAAACTAAGAAGCAAACCAAAGGGACTGATTTTGTGACAAAGATGAAACGACACTTTCGGGTTAACTATAAAACGTAACGACAATTTTCCTAAGCACTAATAACATATTTAAGACTTCCCTAAAAGTTTCGGGTCAAACCGAGCACATTTGACCAAGTTCCCGAACAAAGAAAACACAACAGCCCGTCTGTGTCGCAGCTGGCCCAAGGCTATTGCGACACAAAGCTTGTGTCGCTAAAACATAAGACAGCAGTACTAATCTGCGACACAAAGCTTGTGTCGCTAAATCATAAAACAGTACTAACCTGCGACACTAAGCTAGTGTCGCAGCAAATTGAACTAACAGTAGTAACCCTTGTGTCGCAGTAATTCAACCAACAGTGTTAACTGGTGTCGCAATTCCCTGCGACACTAACACTTGTGTCGCTAAAACAAAATCGAAATCACAACTTGCGACACTAATCCTGGTGTCGCATAATAACTTTGTGTCGCATAATACCCTAGTGTCGCACATAGCGACACAAGCCCTTGTATCGCTAAGAACATAAAAATCGATACGTTTTCCTCAAAGCAATATAAGCATAAATAAAAATTTTCCAAGCTGTGTCGCTCGACCCCAGCCAGGGGCTCTGCCCCTTGGACCCCGCCAGGGGTTGCCACCCCTTGGACCCCGCTACCAGGGGCTCTGCCCCCGGACCCCCGTCATTCAGGGGCTTCGCCCCTTCCCCTTGTCGCACTAATCAAATAACCAAAACCGGAAAGTAGAAAATGCGTAACATAATTTATCAAATCTGTGTTTCCACAAAATATCACCAACGGGCCATACATATTTATTTTTCTAAACGCAAACGATAAACAAACACTTGGACATAACTAGTTGAGTGGACAACTAGCATGAATGATCTTTTGAGACATTCACTCATACATAACCTTGTGCGTTTAGGGCGCCAGCAGGTTACATTTTGGATAAACGTTTATTTACTTAAACGCTCGCTTTCAAGACTCAGGTGAGTCTCATAGCCCCACTTTTACTGTTTTATACTATGGGGTGAGATTACATACACTGTTTATTATAATCACAAGTAACTGAAACAACTCTTATACGGATTGCATGAGACCTTTAATCCACTGAAAGTCCTCACCTTATCATGGTTCGTTAATTGTATAAGCGCGAGTATTATTGGATAGATCTATCGGGGATTGACATCCCCGTTCGGGCTAGTCGCTCTAGCCGACCCACGGACGCATTAATATTTGACTGTTACAGGTGTATTGGATTATGCATCTGCCCGAGGCACAAACTAGGTTAAGCGTCGAACTGTGAGACTCATGGCAATAGTATACACTTATTTTGCATTCGTGCAACACTGATTAAATCTTGTGATTATTACCAACTTTTGATAACTGTTTCAAACCTATGAACTCACCAACATTATGTTGACCGTTTTAGTATGTATTCTCAGGTTCACAACAGGAGTAGGGCTACCCCAGGATATGATAGCTCGAGTCGCATGTTTACAAACATCAGAGATTTTCTTGCATTACTATTTTGTAACATTGGCCATGTATTAGAATCTCTTGAACTATTCGCGAACTCAAATCTTAATGTAAACAGTTGAATTACTAATGTAATTACTTTGTATTATTTTCAAAACGTCTCATATAGAGTCGTTTGCCTTAACTTTGTGTAATGATCCATGATTAGTCGCGCCCCGACCCGACTTCCGCTGCATCATAATTTGGGGGTGCGACACTAACCCCAAAAATAAATGCGTGAGGTAAAGGTATCAAAACGGACAATATTCATTACGATGGTTGGTTTGTATCAAATGTACTCCGTAATAATTAATTGCTAATACTATAGACTATAGTTGTTATTAAAATATAAATCTAAATTATTGTATTTACCTTAAAAAGGACTATACAACTTAGATTTTAAAATATAAATCTATTCGTACTTAAACTTAAAACCTACCAATAAATTAATTAAATTTCTAATATAATTTGATTTGCAAATATAATTACGTGTCTCGGGATGATCAAGAAAAGAAGTGATCATATGAGTTAATATATTTAATTCTGTAAATTATTCTTTATACAATATAATTATTAGACTCAAAGAAACAAAATCAATATGTGATTACATAACCAAACTCAATTATGAGTTGATTATTTTAATAATAGGCATCACCATGCATGTTTACTATATACCAATTTTACTTTTATAAGATTTCATTAATTAATTTCTTTATATTATTTTATTCCATTCATTTATTTGTTAAATAATTTACATGTATAAGTATTGAAAAATGCTATATGAGCCTAAAATGAAATACCTAAAACTAGACTTAAAAATTTAACCGGTAAATATGTTAAAATGATTGATAAAATAAAGAGACAGAATAACTAGAATTAATGTGTTAAAAACTATAAGTTAGGCCTATACTTTTAAACATGTATATCATTACTCATAAGTATTTACTTTACCAAAATTTCAACGTTATCTCCTCAATTACGCATATTCTAATATATGCTCTAGCAAATGGGTGTTTATTAGAACAAATTTTTTACTAAAATCAGTTCAATTTATAGCATCATCCTAATATTAATTACAAAAATATAAGTTACTTCATTTCTTTTTACATCATGTGTAAGGCCTAATGGTTTCGATGAGCTCTTAAAGAAGAATGGTTGGTAGCTACAATTTTAAGACCTTCAGGGTGTGTTTGGATTGTGAATTTTGGTAGGTGTAATGTGAATGAGAATAAATAGAAATGATGTAAGATGTTTGGGTAATGAGTTTAGAATTGATACTCATTCCTATTCCATTACACTATCACTCTTATATCCGCAGTACTTTCTTCTAACAAACCACACACACTCTTAAACTTTAGTACGATAATACTATTCTAGTAATTCTTTTTAAGAATATTACTTCCAATAATGTAGGATTATATCTCGACACTAAGTGCTTAATTGCTCGAGAAAGTGTAAGATAAATCATAATCGTAGAGTACATCGATACTAGTGATTTATTAGTTGATCCACTTATGATAGGATTATCGCCGAAGTTGAATGAACGGGCATAAAGATAGTTTTGCATGATGTCACATTGTAACCAACCTTAATGTTCGTCCACTTATTTTAAAATAATTAACTACTAACTACTAATATAATTGTAGAAGAGGGGTCGAATACAATTTTGTTTCAAGTTTAAAGCTTTTATTGTTTAAATCAAAGAATCAATTTACACCAAATAATAACTTGATTTGCATTTGTATTGATGAACGGCTTGAAGATATATTCAAAGATTTGAAATTGACGTTTCAAGCTAAGAATAGTAATGTTTTGAACTTTATTCTTAGGTTCAGAAAAAACAATATATTTTTTCTGCAAAAGAGACATAAGTGGTTGTACATATCTTTACACAAGATATATATACGGCCCTTATCCACCTTTACATGTGAACCTTCTCCGGTATACTAGGTCTTTGTCAGACCCATGTGCTTAGATAATAGCATGAACCGCTGGTTAATTAGATGAGAACGTTGAGTTCCACTTCAGCATTAACTTCTCTCTATTTGTCTTCAGTCTTTGACTTGAACAAATGCTTCAGGTAGTCTTTATCAGCTTCAAACTCTTGTAACTTGTTTCTTGATATTTGTTTCATCAGCAAGTGATGATCAGAAAGGTCGATGTTAACATATGCAACGAATAACTATCTGGAGGTTGTTGCCAACATATGCAGCGGCTTATAAACTATTTAAGTTTAATTGTTATATATAAATTATGTAAGTAGCGTCAGAGACCCAACACTTAACTTCACTGATCATTGTTGAGATTAAGCGCTTATATTGCCTAACATATGCAGCGGATTATAAATTATTTAAGTTTAATTATTATATACGTCAGAGATCCAACACTTAACTTTACTGATCATTATTGAGATTTAAATGCTTATATCTCCATCTTTCACATTGTGTTATTTACGTTTTGTGTACACTAGTTACTTTAACGAGCAAACATAATAACCATTTAGAATTATAGTAATTGATTTTGTAGAAGTGTTGAACGTATGATCGACTCCGATGTTGTTGGTGACATGTAAGGTTGTATCTTTTTACTTCAATGCTTTTACATAATTATGATGTATGAATTGGATTACACCCTGACGAAACTTATATTTTGATGTAAATAATCGTACGGTCATGGGAGAATGTTAGAAAATATTCACATCAAGTGACCTAGACTATTTATTAATATTGTGTTAATCGTTTACATTAGGGTAATAGTGTTATTTCTAAATTCTAAATTATTACTTAAAAACATAAAAGTCATCTAACTATCTTGATGGACGATAACGGTACATGTGACTAACTATTTATATGATGGTTACAACGGTTTTTTCTATTAATGTCATTCCAAAACTCCTTCAACATATTTTTTTTAATTTTATAAAGTTAGAGAGATTAATACCTAGTCATTTACACCACTCTCAATAAGAGACTGAAACTGACTGTTCAGTTTGTGTCAATTCAGCGTCACATTATCTTTTTTCAAAACTGACTAACAACTAACTAACCACTACCAACAATGACTGATCACTTAATTTTTCTAGGCTCAACACATTATTTACTTTATATATTTAAACTACAATATTAAAATAAAACAATTTCATTAAAGAAAATTACATTGATTAGAAAAGATATTACAATAATTAAAAAAACATCACATTTATTGAAAAAAAACAATTACAATAGTTAACGCTGACGAAAATTTAGTGGGAGCTGCAAAATGTGTTCGATGAGAGCATTGAGAAGTTGATGATGCACATTTCGATCGCGTAATTCCTTGTCCATATGTATTTGTGTTACAACCCTCTCCTCCCATGAACGTCGCGACCTATTTGTCGGGTTTTCCGTATACTCTTCCTCTAGTTGACACATGTTGCGTCTGTTGTCCTCTGTTATCATATTGTATAAAATTACATAACAATATATGGTATTTTGTTGATGTTATATGGTTTTGCCCGATTTTTGATGATGCCAAACGTCCTTGAAGCTCACTGAATGTTCGTTCCACATCTTTTCTTACAGATTCTTGATATCTCTTGAACCATTTCCTATTCCATTAGCAGAAACTTAAACAACTTAACAAGAGTCGCTCACTCCGAATAAATTACGTCAACGAGATAATATCATTTGTTGATTTGAGTCCCCCCAACATTGAAACTTACAGCAGGAGCTCTATCTTGTAGTAAATCTTTGAATAAATCCGATTCATTAAGGATGATATCGTTGCTCGAACCCGCAGGACCAAAGTAAGCGTGCCAAATCCACATATCGTAAGAGGCAACTGTTTCGAGTATGATCGTTGGACATACTTGATCACCTCATGTGTATTGACCTTGTCATGCCACTGGAAATTCTTCCATGGCAAGTGCATACTATCGATGCTTCCGAGCATACCCTAAAAACCATGTAACTCGGCATGTCTAGTATGTAACCGTTACACATCTCGGAGTGTTGATTTTCTTAGGTACTCGGTCGTGAAAAGATGAAATACACATTTGGTGAAGTTGTACAAACAATCATATGATGTTTGTTGATCCATGTGTAACTATTCATCAAACACATCGGCGGCACAACCGTATGTCAATTCGCGACGAAAATGCACTTTTGAAAAACGTTAAAACCAAGTTTACCGGCAATGTCTCGGCCTTGATGAAAATAAGCAAAATATGGAGGTAGTGGAAGTTGGGAGTACGATGTTATACCTTGACATATACGGAGAAACAAAACCTTGCTCATCAGAAAACGTCGATCAAAGTAATCCGACATGAATGTTAGATGTTCGGGAAAATAGTTTTGAAACAAATGTTCGTTGGCACCGAGAAAATCTCTAGTTAAGTATCGTCTTGATGCACTTGGCGGCTGATTTTAACTTTCGGCTTTATCTTCCAAATCCGTGTCTATCGAATTAACAATATTGAGCATAGCCGCCGGATCGAAACAAGCTTTGATCGCCATAAACTCTTCCGTATCGAAGCTGGAATCCATTTACGATTTGATAAAATATGGGTGGTATTATATAGATAATAGTTTTATAGAATGTAGTATAAAGCTGATGAAAATTGTGTGGATTTGAGTTTAGTTATTTGTGTATTTATAGTGTGTTTAAGATATGAAAAAGGAATTAAAAATAATTTTTTAATTAAAAACGATAATATTACCGTTTTTAACGTTTATTTATTCATTTTAATTAATCAACAGTCAAATTGAAAAATTGACAGTTCCATTGAAAAATTGACAGTTCCAAAAGACGACGTTGTGTCCATGATGTTGGTTGTAACTGACAGCGTCGGTGATCAAACCAACGGGGCATTTGCAACAGTTTTACTATATGTTTGTTGACTTGTTCAATCCAATAATAACCATCGAACATAAATCAATCTTAGCCTTTTTGAAATTCCTTCTAGATTTCATGTTAACGATGATGGGTTAGCCATGTCAGTTATTATTATTATTATTATTATTATTATTATATATATTATTATATGATAATGATAATAATAGTGATGTCGTAGTGAATTTTTTTAGCAAATGCTATATATTAAATTAAACTAGGGAAAGGTACGAATTTTTTAAATGCAATTGATGGAAACTAAAAAAATCTTAAATGCCTTATTGCATTTTTCTTAAGCTATAACTTGGGTGGTGTTTTGTGGTTTATTAGAGGACTAGGATGCGTTTGCCATGCTTACTCATGATAATTCACATTTAATTTAAAGTATAATACATGAAAGTTATTGTTTATTTTTAAGTACGACTTTTAATAATTCATGAAAGTAGTATACATGTAAATGTGTACGATAATCGGTTAGTTAAACAGAGTATTTATTATACAAGTCAACCATTTTATCAATGCATAGTGGTTTAAAGCTCTTCTAAAAGAAATCACATTTGAAAATTTTGAATTCAATTTCATGGTTGGAGTTTCCTTGCCACTTGTGTAAGTTTCCTCTTCAGAGTTGAAGTGTTCATATTCGTTGTTAGTACTATAATGGCTATGATAACTTTCTTCGCTCGATCAGTAGTCTGACTCATCTTCACAATGTGGTTCATCAGTAACATGTGGCAAAAAAAAAAAAATGGATTAGTTAGATAAAAAATTTCGCGTACGCAAATATATAAAATTATTGTCTATACCTCTGTTGTGTTTTACTTGTGCCAATATTCTTATCTGTCGTCACATAAATGGTTACTTGTTTCTCATTCTCATACATGCTAAGCATCAGCATGAAGTTTTCATCAGAGTTAAGCTCAATAAAACATTGCTCTTCATCACACTTGTCAATAAAAACAACTGAGTAGTCTATGTCGCTCTTTTGTGGATAATGTGTTTTGACCTCATCAATAAGTTGTTTTAACTCGTAAGAGCATGTGTCCATGTAGATAGTTTTTTGATGGCCAAGACAATATCTTTTTCGAGATGAGTCTGTGACAACCCGAAAGAAGCCTCCATATCTTAATTTTAACTTGTATTTGGATGGTATTAGCCTGAAAATAAAAGTAAGTAAACAAGCATTGTTATAGATCATTAAGAGAATCAAATCTTGTACTAAAAAATTACACAATCGTTGTACGATTGTTGGTGATTCCACCGTATTCTCCCATCTTGGTCTTGAGTCATATATATTAATATTTTGAGTAGCATCCATCTTTGGAGATATTTAGTAATGATAGTAATAAAACAAAAAGAATTACTAACAGTTTTTTTTATGATCAAATAATAATCCATATCCTTCTAGTTTTTACACAGTTTGGCAATTCCAAAATCAAACTAACAACATAAAAATATAAAATAAAAATAGGGATTTTTTGAATCATTTTATATCAAAAAGATCTTTTAAGACAAGCTACTACTCAAATGTAAAAAAGTCATTCAAGAGATTTTTTGAATCAAAATTGAGTAAAAAAGTCATTCAAGAGATTTTTTAATCAAAATAAGGAGTTAAATGATACGGAGTAATATTTAGAAAAGTCATACACCAAAAACTCGAAAAATCTCAATTCGATAACAAAGTTTTTCCTCCGATGACGATATAAAGATAATTTTTTTTTCATAATTTTTTTTTGTTGAAGATGCTCTTAGAAAATTTTTTATTTGAAGTTATTCCAATCACCAGTTCATCTTCCTTATTCACTGTTCATGTCTACTTTCAAGTTTAACCATGTATAATATATGTTAAAAAAGAAAAAATGTACGTTTAAAATATTAGTATAGTAGATGTTTAGTGATTTGTTATAAGTTGTAAAGAGGATTTTTTTTTATCCCAATAAATAGTACAGTATATATCTAGAAAACATGGATATAAATTAGAGAAAATTACGTAAATGAACGGCCAAAATGAGGCTTTTCACTAAATAAAGAGTGTCAGGAAATATTTTAAAGTGTCAGGAAATATTTTCAAAAGAAGATAAAAACAAAAACTCATTCGACCATTCAACGTTTTTCAAAAATGCTCACCACTTATCTCCAACTTATACATATTATGTGTCAGAATTTTTTTTTAGCAAACATAGTCATAAATTTCGCCTAAACATAAAAGCTAATCCGGCGAAATCAATTGACCACTACTAAAACGCCACGTGTATATAATACTTCGACGGTCAACAAAAATTAAGTCGGTCAACATTTTTCTCGCCTAAATGCATATTTGAAGCCAAGACGAACTTTAAAATATAGAAGAGCGTGTCACACATATTACCTTTGACTTTTAAGCATCAATTTATTTGTGGGTTACAGGAAAGCAATGTAGCATATACCACTTGTACTCTCTGACTTAAAGGTTGTACATTCAAGTTGGTCAAAAAGTCTTTTCAGCTAAGAGTTCATTTGCTTGAAAGTAGGAGAGACTATGGATATGAGATCGATAGAAGGTTAGCATGAGAATTGAGATGGATTACCTCCCATGATAGGCATGGATCTATGAGATTGATTTCCAATTTTTGATACCTAACCTAATAACCAAAAAACTCAATGATATCAATTCATTCATATTCCCCTCAAACCCTCAAAACAAACAAATCCTAAAACAAAATATGCACATTATTTTTGTAAAATTTTTGCAACTATTATGTACTCCTTGTTAACCTTTTAAAATTAAGCATTTTCTTTTTGATATATTTCTCTTAAACTGATGAAGCATGAACACTTTCAATCAAGCTCGTAATATATATCGAGCCGTGCTCGAGCTTTTAAGAGCTCGACTCGAGTTGTTATTGAATTTTTCGAGTTTACTATTATGTGTATATATATATATATATATATATATATTGGTGTGTGTGGAATTTTGGATATGTAAATGATACTATTATTATATTTTAAAATTGTTAGACTATTTTGCAATGTTTTGACTTGCTTTAACAATTATGAATGATTTTATATATTGATTTATACTTTTTAGATAAATATAAAATAAGTTTGAGTATTAAAAATTATTTTTGTATAACATTTTGAGCCTTTTGAGCCGTTCTACAACATTTTTGAGTCGAACTCGAGCTTACCCTAAATGAGTCGAGCCGAGCTCGAACCCTGTCGAACTCAAACTCGACTTGATTACAACCCTACTCTCATGTCTTGCCATACGGCCCCTCTTATTACCCTTGGTCCTCGACCACACCTTACCTCGGTTTTGGTAAATGTCCTTCTAATACTAAATTGAATACTTAGTGTTTATATATATGTGGGAAAAAAAAAAATTTAATACTAAATCAATACTTTCGTTTTCTATATATGGGCAAATAGTTTTAATTCATGTATAGTAGATACGATACTATAATCTTATACTTTCATCAGGTATTTACATAAAGTACAGTATTATACTCGGTACTCTTTCTTAATTCCTAGTGTAGTACACTTACATTATTCACTCATGCATATCCGGACCCCATACCCCCATTAGTTGGAACTACACCATACCCCCATTAAGTTAATACACTAAACCGGTTGAACCGACAGTCTAACCGGAACCGAAAGCCCTTCCGGTTCAACAAAAAAAACCGATTTTCAAAACGCTGTCATTATTAACTGGAGTTAGTGACCAAACATTTCATACTCCATTTTCTATTTCACATTTTTGAATGAAGTACAGAGTACTGAAGAAAGAAAAAAAAATTCTTCTACCCAATCATCTAATGTAATGTAAGGTTTATTTTAGACTTACAATGATGATTATGATTATATTACCGTGTTTAGAACAATGTTGAAGTGTTAGAAATTTGTAAAAACACTACAATTTTTCTACTACCGACTATTATGTGAATGAAACTCTTATTCACTATGTATTTGGGTTGTTGATATACTGATTTAACAAATAAAAACCATGATGAACTAATAAACACAGTAAAAAAAAAGTAAGACACGTAAATACCAAGAAAGACAATAAATAAGAAGAACATTTAATTACTTTTGTAGCTTACAAATGTGTGATACATACAACACTAATATGGTACAAATCAATAACACAATGATTTTAGAGATTTTCTTAATTATAAGTATCAACTTAGACCACTATAACACTCTACCAACACCAAACTGATCTCATCATCTTCACCCTCAATATGTACCCATTCTTCATATCTTGTCCCATGCCTACACTTGAATCATCATGAATATATAATTTCAAAATTATTTTTAATAGACAATAAACTCTTGTTGTTTAACTAACAGAACCAATATGTACGATTATGAGTTGGAAATAGGTGATGTAAACTAATAACTAAACCAAAAACAAACACGTATAGTAGATGCAGAGTTTACTTCGAAGGAGAATCAAAACAGATCAAGCACGGTGTTTACGGGTTCGATCAGTTATAGTTCTAAGATGTATGTGGTGTTAACTATACCTCATTAGATACAACCACATATCAAGGAAAGATCACAACAAACGTTATTTAGATTAGTACTTATCATTCTGTTGTATAATCCCTACTTTCTCTCAATTACTTGTATTTAAACTCTAACATATCAATGATATAAGCATCTTTTACCTGCTCAATATTTGTTATATGGTATCAAAACTGGTCATTTCACAACAAGTCATCCAATCAAAACTGGTTGGTTGATTATGGAGCTTCGCATCATGTTACCGGTGACTTGAACAATCTGCAACAATTTTCAACCTATGGTGGGCCAGACGAAATAAATATCAGTGATGGTACAAGTTTGAAAATATCTCACATCGGTAAAAGTACACTTGTTCGTGATAAGAACTCGTTTATCCTTGATAAAATAACAAAGTATATTAACAATCTTGTTTGTGAAGTTATCTAATTTGGTTTGTTTGTAAGTGCATAAATTAACAAGTTATGAGTTTGTGTTGATTGTGCTAAAGATAGAAAGTTAAAGGACTGCAGATGTCAAAAATAGAAGGAGGTCTCATGTACAAATTCTGGAAGATACATGCCGTTTATGTGAAGTTCAAGACTCAAAGGACTAAAGATGCATATATATTTTCCAAAAATATAAAAGGAATAATATTGGTTTAATTGTTTAATTTTTGTCATTATTTTCATATTTTTTCTTTTCTGCTCTCTCTTTGTCTCTCGTACGAATTAGGTTTTTTGATCTGGATCTATATTTGTTCATCCGTTTGATGAATATTTTTGTTATTGTAATCAATCAACTATTCTGGTTCTAGTGTTCGCTTTGTAAGTCTTTAACAATTTATTCAATATATTGTTTGATTTGATTCGGTTTAGTGTTGGTTTATACAATTTTACATGGTATCAAAGCTAATCGCTTTGATATTGTTGTGGTTTTATCATTCTGAATCGATTTATCGATCGATTTAAAGGTTTCACGGTTAAAAATGGTTTGTTCACAAAATAATCAGGGTTTTAATAAATTAGGGTTTCGGGTGTTTCAAAATTGGGGGGTTTTCTCTAATTCGTATGAGATTAATATAATCAGGGTAGATTATGTGGCTATTTGTGATTATATCGTTCTTTTCTTGGTAATTTTGATTTTAGGGTTTTGAAACCCTAATTTCTAGATCTGGTGGTTATATTAGGCTTTTTTGTTGTAGGCATCAATTCTTTGAGATCTACAACAACTCTGTTTGTTATTCCGCTGCGTACTTGGGTATAGATTTGTATATTCTTGATTTCAAAGTTTGTTGCTGACTGGAGAACCCTCTGTAAGAAATTTCATCCTACCCTTCACTGTAGCAATTAACCTTAACACTAGAGGGCTCTGGTGTTGAGGAGATTGGACTATAGGTTGGGATCCTAATTGTTTTTGTGTGAAATTGTTAGTTGACTTGTGGTGATACATTTTGTGGTATTGTTGATTTCTTTTCTGTGTGAATTATTATATTGTTATATACTGACCTTTTCTTGGTAGAAGAGAACTCATTGTGCCCAACTCTTGAATCTTGGCCCTATTGAGGCTTCAAGAAAATCTGATCAAGCACAATTGAGTTATAGGATTTGATGTGATATTTGTCTTCTATTTTGCTAATTGATTGAGATTAATTGCATTGTTGTTTTTTATACTTTGTTACCATGTCTGAAACAAGTGATGATACTTTGATAAGTAAGTTGGATTTTGGAGACCCTTTATATTTACATCCTAGTGACATATCTAGTACACCATTGGTTACTCAAAAATTAGTCGGGACTGAAAACTACAGGGTTTGGTGTCAGGCAATGACTTTGGCTCTTAAAACAAAAAATAAATATGGCTTTATTGATAAATCTTGTGAAAAATCTACACTTTGGCTAAACAGTGGGATAGGTGTAATTCTGTGGTTTTATCTTGGATTCTTGGATCAATATCAGAAGATTTATACAACGGTCAAATATATTCTGAAATTGCTTCTGATGTATGGGAGGAATTAAAAGAAACATATGATAAGGTTGATGGTTCTGTTGTATTTATCTGCAAATTAAAATCAATACATTAACTCAAAATGGATCTTCATTGTCTGACTACTATCATAAACTGAATGCATACTGGAAAGAATATGATGCTATGGTCAAATTACTTGAATGTACTTGTTAAGCTGCTAAAGAAATACAAAACCATAGACATTTGATGAAGTTAATGCAGTTCTTAATGGGGTTAGATGACATTTATCAACCAATCAGGAGTCAATTGCTTACTAATGATCCTCTCCCTACAATCAAAAATGCTTTTGCAACTCTTTCAAGGGAAGAGTCACATAGAAACTCTTCCACTTCTGTTTCTTCAAAAACACAAGCTTATGCTTTTGTGTCTAAAACTTCTTCTTCCTCTTCTAATAATTCTTCTTCTTCTCAACCCTCTTTGAATAATTCTTCTAATGCTAGCAGTTCAAGTAATGGTTTTAATAACAGTTCAAGATTCAATAGAGGTCCTAACCCCAATATGAAGTGCACTAAGTGTAATAAATTGGGTCATCCTATTGATAGATGTTATGAAATTATTGGTTTTCCTCCAAAAAGGAATTCAAACAATTTTAATAACATAAATAATTCTACTGGTTCTTCATGGTCTAATAATTCTGGGAACAAATCTTTTTCTAGCAATAACTGTGTTTCAGATAAACAGTCTTCTCTCTCAATTTCTGAAGAGCAGGTTGCTCAACTTCTCAATTTTTTGAACAAAAGATCTTTAAATGATGATCCTAAAGCCAACATGGCAGGTATTGGTTCAAGTATTTCTAAAACTAATTGGATTATTGATTCAGGAGCAAATCAACACTACATTACCAAGAAAAATGGTCTCAAAAATCTTGTTGATATTTCAAGTTTAAACTTAATGGTGGAACATCCCAATGGTTCTAAAACTAAAATTGAAAAAATTGGTGATTGTGTGTTAACTCCTGAATTAACATTATTTGATGTTTTAGTTGTTCCTGAATATTTTGTCAATATAATGTTTGCTTATAAACTTGCTAAGGATAGCAAGAAATTTATTGGTTTTGATGAATCAACCTGCTATATTCAGGACTTACCCCAAAAGGGAATCATGGGAAAGACTGTGGGGACTGGTAGTATGCAAGGAGGTTTATATTTTTTTTTATCACTGTCATGAAAATGGTAATACATTGAATTTTAATTCTGTGACTTGTTGTTTGTCTACATATACTTGGCATAGTAGACTTGGGAATCCTGCAGAACCTGTTTTGCAGGTTCTTAAGTCTAAGTTAAGTTTGGGTAATGAGTCTGTTCTACCTTGTGATATATGTCACAAGGCTAAGCAGACTAGAGAACCCTTTCCTCTCAGTGAGCACAAAACCACAAATATAGGTGATGTTATTCATTTAGATCTTTGGGGTCCCTACAAGGTTCCTAGTAGGGATGGGTATAAATATTTCTTAACAATTGTTGATGATTATTCTAGGGCAGTTTGGGTGTACTTACTTAAAGCAAAAACTGAGACTTATTTTAACATTCTTAATTTCATTAATATGATTGAAACACAATTTGATAAGAAAGTTAAAATAATTAGAAGTGACAATGGGACAGAATTTGTAAACACTACTCTCTCTCAATTCTTTCTTTCTAAGGGTATTGTGCATCAAACCTCTTGTGCTTACACCCCACAACAAAATGGGGTAGTTGAGAGGAAAAATAAACATTTATTAAAATGTAGCTAGGGCACTTTTGTTTCGGGGGGGGGGGGGGGGGGGGGGGGGGGGAGGGGGTACCTCTCTATATGTGGACTGAATGCATTCTTACTGCTACTTATTTAATAAACAGAACCCCTTCTTCTATCTTGAATGGTAAGACTCCATATGAATTGGTCTATGGAGTTGAACCATCTCTTCAACACTTAAGAGAATTCTTCAACACTTAAGAGAATTTGACTGTCTTTGCTTTGCTACTAAACTTAACAATCATGATAAGTTCAGTCCAAGGTCTGAAAAATGTGTTTTTATTGGTTATTCTAATTCACAGAAAGGGTATAAGTTGTATGGTCTTGAGTCCAAATTGAGTATATTTTCAAGAGATGTTAAATTCTATGAAAATGTCTTTCCTTTTAAGATAGTTTCTGAATCTAAAGATCATGTGTTTAATGAACAGGAACATTTGACTTTTTTCAATCACAATTTTTATAATGGATTTGAAGGTCCCAATGATGATAATTTTAATTCTGATTTAAATGTTAGTAATGGCCCTTCCAGTCCTGGCAGTAATATGAATGATACTACCAGTAGTATGTCTGATAATACTGATAAACCAGACAATTCTGTTAGTGTTCAAAGTGGTAATGAGACACTTAGCAGTATCCATATGGCTACCAATCTAGATGAGGCTGATGCCACATATGTTGAAATACCTAGTGTTCCTAACTCTAGTATTGATGAATCTGAGGGAGGTGGTATTCATATACCACCCAATTCAAATCTAAGGAGGTCAACTAGAGAATCTTTTTTACCTACAAAGTTTGAAGATTATGATTTGAAACATAATAAAGTAAAGTATGGTATTGACAGAGTAGTTGGTTATTCTAAACTTAATTCTGAAAACTTGTGTTTTACTTCTGCTCTAAATAAGTCTTTTGAACAAAGTACTTATGCTGAAGCTTCTAAGCATCAAGAATGGATTGATGCTATGAATGCCGAAATTGAAGCTTTATATAGTAATAAAACTTGGGTTCTTATAGACTTACCACCCAATAGGAAACCTATAGGGTGTAAATGGGTATATAAAATCAAGTATAAATCAACTGGTGAGATTGAGAGGTATAAAGCTAGACTTGTAGCTAAAGGGTATAGTAAAAAAGAAGGTGTTGACTATGATGAAACTTTTTCACCTGTTGTTAGAATGGTCACTGTGAGAAGTGTAATTGCTATTGTTGTTCATAATAAATGGCCTCTATTTCAACTGGATATTGATAATGCATTTTTATATGGCGAACTTGATGAGAAAGTCTATGTGACTTTACCTCAAGGATATTTTGATAAAGATGAAACAAAAGTGTGTAAATTGGTTAAATCTTTGTATGGGCTTAAACAAGCTCCAAGAAAATGGAATGAGAAATTGTCTAACTGTTTGATTGAGAATGGCTTTGTGCAAAGTAAATGTGACTATTCTTTGTATACTAAGTGTAATAATGATGTGTTTGTCATTGTGCTTGTTGTCGCACCCCCATGACACGTGGCAGCGGAATGTAAGGTGTTGCGTTGGGGGCGCCGACCAAATCAAATATCACAACACAAGATTACGGCAAACGACTTCTAAATGAGACGTTTGAAAAATAATTATATTCACTAAACATAATTGTTTGCAATAGTTTTACAATTTCCATGGAGTTCGCATCCGATAAGTAGAGATACATATGTAATTGATAATACAAAATATATTAAATGCAATGTAATCTCTTGTTGTTCGAAAATATATGCGACTCGAGCTACGCTATCCAAAGGCGTCCTACTGCTGCGGATTACCTGAGAAATACATACTAAAAGGTCAACATAAAGTTGGTGAGTTCATAGGTTTGTAAACAGTTGATATAACATCGTATGGAACACAAGATTTCCGTTTGTATCATTCAACAACGATATGTAATATATTACAAAAAAATGTAAAGATAGTGTATATTGTTGCCATGAGCTCATAGTTCGAGCTTAACTGTGGTGTCGGGTCACAATCAAGTGCCACGATCGGGGTGCCTCCCAGCGAGTGCCTAATCCAACACTCGTAAGAACAAATGATAATGCGTCCGTTTGACAAGTTAGCGCTACTAACCCGGACGGGGGGAGTCAATCCCAAATAGTACTATTCATTAACATTCACGCTATAACGATACTAACAAACTATGATGTGGGGGACTTCAGGATTAGTAAAATAACTCATGCAACCAATATATCGAGTTTTGTACTTGTGTTCACATGAAAATAGCAGTGTAAAAACAGTTGTATGTATTCTCACCCGAGTTAGAAATAGTAAAAAGGGGCTATGAAACTCACCTGATATTAGCAAGCAAGTAGCAAATTGTAAGCAAAGCGTGTTTTCTGAATGCAACCTTCTAACGTCCTAAACGTATAAGGCTGTGTAAGTAGATGTCTCAAAAGACCATCTATAGTGATTGTATAAGTGGGGGTTAATGTCCACTTAAGCCAATCATGTAGGTGGAGGGTTAATGTCCACCTAAGTTAATCATGTAGGTGGAGGGTTAATGTCCACCTAAAATAAGTTCACACAATTAGAAATGTCCAATTGTTCAGTTATCGTTTGTGCTTAGAAAAACATGTACAGGCCGTTGGTGATATTTTGTGAAAATACAGCTTTTGATTAATTATGTTATGCGTATTTCTACTTTCCAGTTATGGGTAATTAATCAGTGTGGCAAGGGCGAAGCCCATTAATGACGGGGGTCCGGGGGCAGCGCCCCTGGTAGCGGGGTCCAAGGGGTGGCAACCCCTGGCGGGGTCCAAGGGGCAGAGCCCCTGGCTGGGGTCGAGCTTATAAGCCAATTTATGCTTATATTGCTTTAAGGAAAACGTGTCGATTTTTGTGTTTTTAGCGACACTGGGCTAGTGTCGCTACATGCGACACTAAGGTATTATGCGACACTAAGGTATTATGCGACACAAAGGCTTGTGTCGCTAATGTGACGATTCGGGTGTTGTAGCGACACAAAGGCTTGTGTCGCTAATGTGACGATTCGGGTGCTGTAGAGACACAAAGGCTTGTGTCGCTAATGTGACGATTCGGGTGCTCTAGCGACACAAAGGCTTGTGTCGCAGACTACTGGGCTTTTGCGACACAGAGGCCTGAAACAGGTCGGTTTTGTACAATTTATTTCGTGTTTCAAATGTTCAAATGAAAATTCAAGAAAAATCCCTGTTGTTCCCTAGTATGTTAGCTCTCTAAATTAATTTTTCCAGGATTTTTAGGTACTTCTAAGTATTTTTAAAAATTTCGTTTGTTCCCTAAGGTCAGAAGGTGACCAATCCGGATACATGCAACAAGATCGGATTTCTGGGCAAAATCTACACATTTTCAGAAAAAGTTATCTAAACGACATTTGTACCTAACAAAATTTGTGAACTTTTGGCGTTGTTTCAGGTCATTTGGATGGGTATATCTCGAGTTATGATTAAAACAAGGAAGGTGAAATTTCTGTCCTTTTTGACAGCCCGGATACATGTTTTTGTAAAAATCATTTCGGGTAGCAAACGAACTCCAAAAATCATGAAACCACTTGGAAATGAAAGCTAACTTCTTAAAATTAATTTTTGCCTTTTGAATCGTCCATTTTGGTCAAGTTTTGAGGGAGAAACAGCCTCTCAAAGTCGGGCTATTTTTCTGCCCGAAAATGCATGTTTTGTTCTTCAACATTTTAAGCCTTGAAAAACGTTTTTATGTTATATTTTGGACATTTCTTTGTTATATGAACCTTTTAACATGTTTATAGAAGTATTTTGGAAGAGTTTTGAAGTTCTTACAAAGAGGAGGATGAAAGCACAAAGAGATGGACGTTGAGGGCTCGTTTTCTTGTGTTTTCGGCTTGATTTCTTCTTGAAAGTGTGGTGAATGATGAGGGTGGTGATGGTGGCCGGATTTTGGTGGTTGTAGGGTGGTGGTGGTGGTGTTCTTGGGCAGATTATAGAGAGAGTGTAGAGAGGTAGGAGGAGTGTGTGTGTAAAATGTGAATGGAAATGAGGAAAAGAAAGAAAAGGAAGAATAAATAGGGTGGGCTTGGGCTAAGGGCATGGGCTGGCTTTTGGGGCCGATTTGGGCCTCTTGGGCCGACCTCGGGCTCAGTTGGGACAGCCCAATTGGGTCCTTGGGCTTGCCCAATTGGGTCCTTGGGCTTGCACAATTGCTTTCTCAAGCCCGTGTTACGTTATTCGATTGGTAAAACGTTATTCGTGCGCGTAAACATTAAATCTTTTGTGTTTTATTTTTGATACAAAATCACTATTTTAATTTGACCAATATATTTAAAAATACATTATTGACATCCTTAAAATATTTGTCAGTTTCGTTCGGGTGTCGGGCGCGATTCGCGCGTTTTTGTTGCACTTGTTACGTTCTAAGCAAAACGTTTAGGTTTTTCGTATATTATTATTTAACAACAATAATATAGGGTAAATAATTACTATTTAATTTATAAAATAGATTTACATTATTTATGAAAGTGTATCACCAACGCCGTATAGATTGTCGGACCTCGTCCGGTTGTTTCGCGTAATTACAGATAAACACATAATCACGTAAGTGTATATTCAAATATACAGGTAATTACACATATTTAGCCTAATACCAACTAAATACAAGTAATTAGGGTTTCCAGCTAGGTTTAACAATTAACCTAAAGTGTCGGGTGTCACACTTGTATATGTTGATGATATTGTTGTCACTGGTAATGATATCAATGAGATTAACTCTGTTAAGCATTTTTTGAGTACTAGGTTTAGAATCAAAGATTTGGGTAAACTTAAGTATTTTCTTGGCATTGAAGTTGTTGACACTAATAGTGGTTTATGTCTCTCCCAAAGAAAATATTGTATGGAACTTTTAGATGAGTTTGATATGTTGGGATGTAAACCTTTGAGTACTCCAATTGAATTGAATGTTTCTGCATATAAGGAGGTCAATAATGAATCTGTGTTGAATAATATGACTGTTTATCATAAATTAGTAGGCAAATTGATTTATATTACTGTGACCAGACCTGATATTAGTTTTGCAGTGCATGTTTTAAGTCAATTCATGCATGCTCCTACTAGTTCTCATATGAGGTTGGCTTTCAGAGTTCTTAGATACTTAAAAAAGTGCCAAGGTAAGGGTATACATTTCACAAGAGGTATGGATCCAAAACTTTCTGCATTTGTTGATTCAGATTGGGCAAAAAATCTTATTGGCAGGAAATCTATAACTAGTTTCTGTATTTATTTGGGAAACAGTTTGATTTCTTGGAAAAGTAAAAAACAACCCACTATTGCTAGATCCTCTGCTGAGGCAGAGTATAGAGCAATGGCCTCTATTACTTGTGAACTCTTGTGGATTATAAATTTGCTAAATGATTTGAAGCTTAAAAACCTGATTCCTGTGAGCATGTTTTGTGACAATGTTCCAGCAATGCAAATTGCTGAGAATCCTGTTCATCATGAAAGATCAAAACACTTTGATCTTGATTGGCATATTGTTAGAGAAAAAGTATCTAGTGGTGTTTTAAAACCTGTTAAGGTTGGTTCAAGTTTTAATGTTGTTGATATTTTTACTAAAGGTCTAACTGTTGGTCAACTTGATTATTTTTGTGAGAAATTACAAATGGTTGATATGTTCACAAGTCAAGATTGTGGGGGTGTGATAAAATAACAAAGTATATTAACAATCTTGTTTGTGAAGTTATCTAATTTGGTTTGTTTGTAAGTGCGGAAATTAATAAGTTATGAGTTTGTGCTGATTGTGCTAAAGATAGAAAAGTTAAAGGACTGTAGATGTCAAGAATAGAAGAAGGAGGTCTCATGTACAAGTTCTGGAAGATACATGCCGTTTATGTGAAGTTCAAGACTCAAAGGACTAAAGATGCATATATATTTTTCCAAAAATATAAAAGGAATAATATTGGTTTAATTGTTTAATTTTTGTCAATATTTTCATATTTTTTCTTTTATGCTATCTCTTTGTCTCTCGTACGAATTAGGTTTTTTGGTCTGGATCTATATTTGTTCATCCGTTTGATGAATATTTTTGTTATTGTAATCAATCAACTATTCTGGTTCTAGTGTTCAGTTTGTAAGTCTTTAACAATTTATTCAAAATATTGTTTGATTTGATTCGGTTTAGTGTTGGTTTATACAATTTTACAATCCTTGATGATGTTCTGTGTGCACCATCGATAAAAAACAATCTACTTTCTGTTTCTAAGTTTATCAAATCCAATAATGTCTCACTTGAATTTTTTTTCCTATGCATTTTCTTGTGAAGGATCTACGCACGGGGCTCCAATGCTTCGTGGGAAGTACATCAATGATGTCTATTATCTCCCTCGCTCAATAAATCCTCAAGTCAGTTATACTACAATGTCTCGACTTGACGAATGGCATCAACGTTTGGGTCATCCAACAACATCAATTATTCGCTTAATTTCTAGGTCTAGTGATTTGAATATTTCTGAATTATCATTTTCAAAGTTTTATTGTAACTCTTGCAATTCTAATAAATGTCACAAGCGTCCATTTGCTGAAAATTCTCTTATTAGTTCTAAACCTCTCGAATTATGTTTGGGGGCTACTGATGGATCTATTGATGGGTTTAGATATTATTTAATATTTATTGATCATTTTACAAAATATGTATGGCTCTATCCCATGAAAAAGAAGTTTAAGGTTGGTGTCTTGTTTCCAAAATTTAAACTACTAGTTAAAAAGTTTTTTTAGTATCCTATCATAGGTGTCTACACAGATAATGGAGGAGAATATACATCCTTGTCATATATTCTTACATCTAATGGTATCTCTTATTTTAAAACACCTCCACATACACTTGAGCATAATGGCACCTCTGAATGCAAACATCGACATGTTGTGGAAACATGTCTGGCCCTTCTTCAAACAACCTCTCTTCCCACATCTTATTGGTCTTTCGCATTTCAAACATCAATTTATTTAATCAATCGTCTCCCAACGCTGGTTCTACAACATCAATCACCTTATGAGAAATTATTCCATCGAGTCCCAACTTACTCTCGTTTAAAATTTTTTGGTTGTTTATGTTATCCATGGTTACGTCCCTATTCAACTCCCAAATTATATCAAGACATGTCAAATTCGTTGAGCACGTTTTTTCCAATGCAGGGATCTAATAGACATCAAATTACTTCACCATCGACATTAGCGACTCCCATTATGGATCATCATGTAAGTACGTGTGAAGATAATTCTGTTTCACAAATGCCTCATATGCCTTCTTCTGCTCTTCCAATCTCGAACAACTATCGAACTAACAATTCGAATGACACTTCTGAACAATCACCTACACCGCCATCATCATCTGGTTCTCTAACTGATCCAATTGAAAGCACACCCTTGGAACAATCATCTCAGAATCCACCACAATCCTTACAATATTCGAGACATGAACCAATAGAAACCGTACATGTATAACAACCTGACCCTCCATCATTTGCTCCATACAATCTTCGACCCACCAAGAAACCAAACTCAAAATACTACAACTCTAAATTTGTCAATCAGGTAACTGCTCATCCCATACCATCCACCCTTAAACCGCGAACTTGTTCTTAAGCCATGAAACATGAAAAGTGGCGAGCTGCAATGTCATAAGAGTTTGATGCTCTTATGCGGAATGGAACTTGCGATCTTGTTCCTCGTGGTAATCAAAATTTGGTAGTTTGTCGATGGGTCTACCGTGTTAAGCGACACCCTGATGGTACAATTGCGAAATACAAAGCACAGCTTGTCACTAAGGGATACCATCAGTGCTCTGGCTTAGACTATTCGGAGACCTTCAGGCCTGTTTCTAAGTCAACAACTATACGTGTGGTGCTTAGTCTTGCACTTGCTTCTCGTTGGCCGCTACGACAATTAGACATTAATAACGCCTTTTTACAAGGTACACTTTCTGATGATGTATACATGATTCAACCTCCATGTTTCGTTCATGTCTCAGTGCCTAATCATGTATGCAAGCTAAAGAAATCCCTTTACGGTTTAAAATAAGCTCCACGAGCTTGGTACTAAGAACTTAAAGGCTTTCTTCTTCAATCTAGATTTACAAACTCCATAACCGATACTTCGCTCTTTTTTTATAACAAGAATGGTGTTTGTCTCTACTTCTTAGTCTATGTCAACGACATTGTTATAACCGGCAACAACAACCAGTTCCTAGAATCTTTCATTCACTACTTGGCAGTAGATTTTCATTGAAGGATTTTGGAAACTTACATCAATTTTTGGGTATCGAAGTCATACAAACAGCACATGGTCTAATTTTATCTTAAACATAGGTATATTTCTGATCTTCTTAAAAGCTTCTCAATGGTTGGAGCTAAAGATGTAAACACTCTCATGTGTCATAAGACTCCTTTGGCTCTCAAAGATGGGTATGCTCCTATTGACCCAACCCCTTACAGAAAACTTATTGGTGGTCTTCAATACTTATCTTTAACACGTCCCGATGTCTAATTCACTGTAAATCGCATCTCCCAGTTTATGCATTCACCCACTCAATTGCATTATAAATCATTAAAACGTTCCGCTATTTAAAAAGAATTATTTATCATGGTTTCTTTATTATAAGGGTTGTCCGTTGAAACTGTCGGCATTTAGTGACTCAGATTGGGCCAGAAATCGTGATGATGGTCGTTCCACCACTGCATATATCATATATTTGGGTTCTAGTCCCATCTCTTGGAAGTCTTCTCGTCAAAAATCAGTTTCTCGATCGTCCACAGAAGCTGAATACAGAGCTGTTGCCAACACCACTGCAGACCTTATGTGGATTCAGAATCTGCTCAAGGAAATTGGAATCAAGCTGCCTCAACCACCACTGTTATTTTGTGACAACATAAGTGCTACTTACGTCTGTGCAAATCCCGTTTTTCACTCGCGCATGAAGCATATCTCGTTGGATTATCATTTTGTACGTGAATGTGTTGCTAATGGTACTCTTAAAGTTCATCATATATCTACTAAAGACCAGTTGGCAGACATTCTTACCAAACCTTTGAGTCGTCATCAATTCACTAGTCTTCGATCCAAGATCGGAGTCTCCAATGGAGCCTCGATCTTGCGGGGGCGTGTAAACTATACCGTATTAGATACAACCACATATAAAGGAAAGATCACAACAAACGTTAGTTAGATTCATACTTATCATTCTGTTGTATAATCCCTACATTCTCTCTCAATTGCTTGTATTTAAACTCCAACATATCAATGATATACACATCTCTTCACCTGCTCAATATTTGTTATATGTGGCGTCCAAAATGGTGGTGTAGGGTCGCAATTTCTTTCTTCGATTTCATCATTTCTGGACTGAGTTTTCATTATCATCTCCTATAGTACAACACATCACTTCATTATTTTGTCAACTTTTCTCACAAACAAACACACACACTAAGATGAAACAAGGTACGAAGTATATGATACGTAATTACATGCATGCAATCATTCAAAAGAATATGAGGAGCACATAAAAAAAACCTACAACAAATAAATCAATAATGATACATGGAACCCTTACATATGAAAATGAAAGTAGAAATGACAAATTGAGAGAAAATCACCTTGTTTATTCATTAGGGCAGAAGTAGTAAGAGAGAGAATAGAAGAATGCAAGGTGCAAGAGTTAGCTTACTATTTAAATGAGAAGGGATGAACATTTTCAGACTGTTTGAGAGCTGATTTGGCAATTTTTAAAGAAGATAACATGATTTATCATTTACTTTTATAATATAGGTAGATATATAATAGGAAGATAAAAATGATATCAACGTTTTGTATAAAGTTTTGGTTTATATTCCAAATGGGTGAGTTTTGGTAAACCCTCCTATATTGATGGATTAAAAACTAGGCATGTAAATGAATACGAGCGAAGTCTATTTGTGTTCGTTTCATTATGATTTTATCGAACAAACGAACGAACACGAACGGATAAGTGAAAAAATTTTGTTGTTCATGTTCGTTCACTGAGAAAGTTCGTTTGTTCACGAACATAAAAGAACGCAAACGAACGAATATTGGAGAAAAATGTGATTGACCAGAAGTAGTGGATAGAGAGAGGTCCAAATGGAGGTGTGTGGGAGTGGAGGGAAAATTTGAGAGGGAAATCTGAGAGGAAAATGTGAAAGGTAAAAATATTGAAATGATTAATACAATTATATTTAAATTGAAAATATCTAAATGTTTAATACTATTATAGGGTGAGGTTCAAATGAGAATGTTAAAAATGTTGACAATAGAGGAATCAATAGGAATGTGCCACGTGTCACAAAACCCATTACCCCTCACGTTTTTAAAAATTAAATATCTCAAGAATGGCTAATTGAAAAATTATAAAAATTGCATCATGAATCAACATTTTTTTCTCTTCGATTAGACATCTCACATGATATACTTTCGACGACTTTTTTTTATTTTTTATAATTGTACAATATTAGTAACACATGTGGTACTCGTTGCTAACACATGTGTTACCTGCTGGTAACACATGTGTTACTCGTTTACAAAACCCAACGAAAACGAAATTTTTTTTTGTCGAAAGTATACATTGTGAGATCTCTAATCGAAGAGAAAAAAATGCTTATTTTTTATGGTGCAATTTTATGATTTTTCGACTTACTGTCTGGGAGATATTTAATTTTTAAAAACGGGGGGAAAGTGAATTTTGTGACACATGTCGCGTTCTTATTGGTTCCTCTATTTTCATCTAAAGTTGCTGTACTCATTTGAACCTTACTCTACTATTGTAATAGAATTTAGATGAGATTAAAATAAGACATATAAATATCTATTAATTTAATCTAACTATTAGTTAACAGACGAACATGTTAATGAACATTTACGAACATGTTATCGAACGTTTATCAATGTAAATAAATGAACGAGACATATGTTCATGTTGTTCATATAAATAAACGAACGTAATTTCTTTTTTCATGTTCATTCATATGACAAAATAAACGAAAATTAACGAATTTTTGTCGTTCGCTGAACGTTCAGTTAGCTTACCGGCCTAATTAAAACCCTACCTAATACCCGAAGCCAAACACCTCTAAATCTTTATACTCGATTTAAGTAGCATGTTAGGCTTTTTAGCCTCCTCCCTCTTCCTCCTACAACCAACACCGTCAATTTCAGACAGAAAAAAAAAAGAGATGGAAAACTCAATCGTACAGGATAACTTCGACCTCCTGTCCGAACCTACAATTATCTTCGTTGAAAAAGGGGATCATGACCTATTGAACATATCTGACCTTGAAATGAACAAGTTTATCGCCGATCAAAAGAAATGGCAAAGATTGTACCCTCGGTTGCCTGATGGAGGTGACCGTCTCAAAGAAACTGTCCGAAGATACGAGGCCGAACTCGAACGAAGAAAGAAACGTAAATTACGCCAGGTTTGTGCTTTGTTTGCCCTAATTTATCTCAATGTAATGTAGGTACCTTTAGATGTTTTATTATGCTAATCGGATATATACATATATAGGACATATATTCGTTAATTGATTGATTTATTATTATTATTATTTATATTCAATGTTTGAAAATTAGGGTTTGATTTTTCTGCATTTTGAGGTTTCATGTTTATATGATGTAAATTGTCACTGAGAATGTGTACTTGACTGACATTCATGTAAATATGTAATGATTGGTATATACTTGTATCGATTATGTGAGTTGGTATTTGATCGTTGGTTTGTTTATCATTCAGTATTTGATCATTCAGTATTCTAGGTCTGTCAATCCACTCGAAAAGTATTTGATCATTGATTAGATTGTTTTTAAACCTGTATTTTCGTTTGTAGGAGGGGTTTAAGGCTGATCGATACCATGATGACCGCGAGGAAACGCAGTCGCCGGTAGCTGGTGATGTAGAGGTAAACGTGCTTAACTTTTTTATCTTGATGATGATGTTGATAATAAGATATATTTTAGAAAACTGGTTTGTAAATAGACAAAAATTACGTGTTTTGGTTGATTGTGAATAACTGAAAGCTTGGTAACCATTTTAAATATTAAAAGCAGCTGCACGTTGTAGCAGTGTTTCGAATCAATACATTTCTTTTTTTAAACTAGAATATGATACAAAAGCAGCTCAAATAATTGAATAAAAACAAACAAAACGTTGAATAAAGTGAAAAGATAGACTAGTTGACGTTCGAGAGGTATTTTGCTCTCCCAATGATATGCAATTACTTCTATGAGCATTTTTGATAACCTAATCACAACCCTAGAGCACTATTTATACTAAAAAGTATCGTAAACTTGCCATAATATGATATCTTAAGATTACCATAACACTAACACTAATAATTGTAACTAAATATAATGAACATTAGTTTCTAATACTATTCTTAGTCGTATCATTTCTCCGGTCCCCAAGAAATACCTTGTCCTCGAGTTGTTTCTGCAAACATCCATGATTCCGTTATCTTCTTGTAAGCATCATAATGTGGCTAGAAAACAGGTCCAAATACATCCCACAACTGGTAATACGAAAAATAAATGACATGCCCTTCTCACTTCTCGAAAAGTGGACCAACAGTATCCCCATATAGTAGATTTGATTTAGCCCCACAATTAGGCCCTTGATGTAGCATGTTTCTAAGATTAGAAGTGACTTCCTCGTTGTTCACTATTCTTGGTCCCGACCTTGGTCATTTAAATGGACCAAATCATTTTTATTAAATCCCCAGCTGGGGTGTAACCCAAAAGAGTTGTTGGGGATGAGGGCACCGATTCCCCTTTCCTTGTCACCATCAAAGAACAACTCACCTGCATTGTGCCGCCTCCCTGCTACACCCAACCGTCGTCCCTGCTGACATGTTGATTTGGAGGCTTGGAGCTACTCTGTTTGGTATTAACAGTGGCCACTACAGATATCTTCATCAATGTCGACTGCATCATCTTTCTTTACTTCCTTGATCTGCCTCCACTAATTTGAGAATATCGGGTTGCGAGCTAAGGTGAGAATCAGCCTAAGCCCTACTAACATTAATAATGGTAACTAAATGTTATTATTATTTATATTATTTCCTAATCTCAGTCATATCAGAGTACTAGGTTTTTCTTAGGCTGTGGATACGCGCAACCTATGACCAATGCCAAATCTTTATTAAGATACAAGAATGACCAGCGGTCTGTAATAGAAAAAGTTTACTTACAGATATCGAATTCCAAGAGAAATAGAAAATAATGATCAAGTTTATAGATATCACTAACAACAATATTTTTACCTATCATCATCATCCATTCATCAATTAAATATCAAATGTACACCGGAAAAGCGCATCACACACAGTAATCAAGCTCTTACATAATGTTCATGCATTTATGCATGGAAAGCGAAAGAAAAAAGGATTTGGACCAATCAATCATTTCCTCAAATATTCAATCATTGCAAATCGATAGTTGGGGTCACCAAAGCAAATGCTTTAGACCATGCAAATTGGTGTTCAGTACAAGAAACATATACATAATTATAGAGATTATTGTTGAATTTACCTTGCAATATTGGGCAATTTCGTGAAGAAACCCGTATAAATGTAGCTTCCTGACCAAAACTTGAAAAAAAAAATCTTGTTCCATCACCCTCCGATCCGACCATAACACAAAGAAAATTCAAGCATCTATCCCAAATAATAAAATAAGATAATAGGCTCCTAATGTAAATTCTCCACATCATCACTCTTTCCTGCCAAAATTTCCCACCGCTTTTTACTCCCTGTTCCACAAATATGGATATGGATGTACGTATATATTGATAATTAATAATAGTGATTAATTGCAATAATAGTCCTTATATCACAATCCCCATTTTGCCAACAACTTCCACTCCTATAAATGGGGATAATATCATTAGGATTAAAAAAGGTAACCCGTCATGCCTGCACAATTTAATTACAAACTGCTTGAATCCATCATTTATACATCACCGAACGTTATTGGTATCTTTCTCATTCATCATATATCCTCCTTGAAGTATTCGTAAAAAATGAATGATTTTTAAATGATCTCTCAATAAACTTAACTATAATATAACCCCTTTGTCCAAATTCTTCATCTTCTTCATCATCTCCTTTTTTAATGTAGATGTGTAGTTGCGAATTCGTATACTAAAAGGAAAATTAGACAAAAGTAGTCAAAGTGAAATACATTTTTTCTAATGTGTAGTTTCGGATTACTATAATTAAATGTTAAAAGAATTAGACAAACTTGGTGAAAGTAAAACACAATTTTCTAATGGCATGTGTTTCCCTGGAAGCTTTTGATAATATTATATGTTGTTTACATTTAAAAAAAACCTGATATGCTTACTGTTTGATTATCAAGATTTGTATTTACAGATTAGCATAGTAACATTTTTTTTAGAAAACCTTAATGAAGTAAAATACGGAGTGCAATTTTTTTAAAAATCGGGTATTTCGTTGGGAGTTTTCATTTATATTATACGTTGATGTCTACATTTAGAAAATATATGAAATTGATACTATTTTCTATATGGATATGTACTTGCGATTTGGTATACTAATTTTTTTTAGAGAAACTTGTTCAAAATAAAATACAACTTATATTATATGTTGATTTTTAGATTGTAGGAAAACATATGAAAATTGATATTATTTAACATGACATAGATGTATTTGCAATATGTAGAACTCATATTAGAACTCATATTACTAAATGTGAAGACACATTTGCTTATTACAATTATATTATTACAAGCAACCAAATGAATATTATTGTCAACTATAACAAATTTTTAAGACTTACTGTTAATATGCAATATTGAATAACACTATTTTGCACTATGTTTGACCCATTAGTGCATCACACGGGTAATGATCTATATTTAACAAAAAGATAAGGAGTGATAATGATCTAAGCAAAGTTATAACAACAGATATTTAGAATAAAAAGATGTACCATCTTTTCCCAAAACCACTCTTCAAAATATAAACCAAGCAACATCGTCTAAACTTTATACATGTTCAATAAATTGATTATAAATCATTGCAAAGTGGTTAAGATTTTTTATTCTTCATAGATATTTGCAATTGGGTTTTTTAGACAAGTAGAGCATGTTCTCTTTCCAGAATATTCTTAGTGTTAAGCTACTTTCTGGCGCCCTTTCTCATCCCAAAGGTTCACCTGACTTTAAAACAGGTATCCCAAATAATCATATAACAGTTAACAATGAATAAATTAAGCTTAAATAGCACCAAGGTTGTAAAAATTGCTAGGCAGGGACTAGTCGGCCAAGACCTTGTAGGGACTAATCGGTCAAGTCGGGACTAATCGGATTGGCCTTTTTTTACATTTAAATAATAAATTTCAAAATTATATGTATAATTGTAGAATAGAACCATAAACATAAACAGAAATATAATTGTCTAAAAACATAAATATAATCATTCAATTGTTCAAATACTTCAACTTTCACCAAGTTTAAAATGTGGACCAAGTGTGGCGTTGACCGACTTTTATGTCGGATTAAGGTTAGTCTAGTCAGAGTAGCCCTAAATCCCGACTAACTGGGACTAGTCGGGACTTTTACAACACTGAATAGCACCAGTAAGAATATTGGATAAATTTTTTAATGTGCAATACTTTGTAGATGAAGATCAATATTCAATACAGTAATATCGATCTTCTCTTGAGCTAAGTTATTGGTTAGTCATAGTAGCATGTCCTACCATGTTTAGCTGATCAGTTACAAGAGAGCTCATACTCATGTGTAACAATCGTAGTGCTTCAATACATTTCTTTTAATCTGGAATATGATACAAAGCAGCTCAAATAATTGAAAAAAACAAACAAAACATTGAATAAAGTAAAAAGATAGACTAGTTGATGCTCGAGAGGTTCTACCGTCTCTCTTTGTTGGCTTACTTTCAAGAGGCATGCCGCTCTCCTAATGATATAGAATCACTTTTATTAACATTTATTGTAATTAAATCACAACCCTAGAGACCTACGGAGTATTTTATACTAAAAACTAAAAAGTATCCTACACTTTCCATAATATGATATCTTAATTACCATAATACTAACACTACTAATAGTAACATAATAATTTGATCATTAGTTTCTAATACTAAACTTAGCCGTATCATTTCTCCGGTCCCCAAGAAACACCTCGTGCTCAAGGTGTTTTTTCAAACATTCTTGATTCCGTTATCCCATATTTTACTCTTGCAAGCATTATCATGTGGCTTGAAAACGTGTCCAAAGATATCCAATAGCTGGTTATACGACAAATATAGGACATGCCCTTCTCACTTCTCGAAATGTGGATCAACAGTATGCCCGTATAGTAGGTTTGATATAGCCCTAGAAGTTGGCCCCTGATGTAGTATGTTTCTAAGATTATAATTAACTCCCTCGTTGTTCACTATTCCCGGCCCCAAAATTGGTCCTTTAAATGGACCAGATCACCAGAATGATGATATCTAAATCCCAGCTGGGTCCTAACCCAATGGAGTTTTTTCTGCCGCATTGAGGATGAGAGCACTGATTCCCCTTTCCTTGTCATTATCTAAAACAACTCACCTGCATTGTGCCACTTCCCTGCTGCACCTAACCGCTGTCCCTGCTGACAGGTTGATTTGTAGTATGCTCATATCACCTATTTGATTCAGCTTGTTGCTTAACCGCATCTGCCTTCCAATCAGCCAACACAGAAGTAAACTTTCCCTCCAAGTCTTGAAACCAAGCTCCACATCAGTTTGAAATTTATCAAGTCTTCACTCTTCAATATTATTTCCTAATACTAATCTCAGTCATATCAGAATACTAGGTAATTCTTAGGCTGTGAATACGCACAACCTATGACCAATGTCAAATGTTTTTTTAAGATACATGAATTAATAGTGCTTTGTAATAAAAAAAATTAATAACAGATGTCAAATACGAAGAGACCAAGAAATTAATGATCTAGTTTATAGATGTAAATAACAACAATATTTACCTATCGTCATCCATCTGTCAAATAGATATTAAATGTACACCACAAAAGCGCATCACATATTGTAATCAAGCATCTTTATGATGGACTCTCCTAGCCAGATGAATGGACACCACAAAAGACCAATCAATCATTTCCCCAAATAATCGATCATCGCAAACCGATAGTTCTGTCACCAAAGCAAATGCTTTAGAGCATGCAAATTGGTGTTTAGTACTAAAAACTTATACATAATTATGGAGATGACTGCTGAATTTACCTTGCCGTCTTGGACATTTTCGTGAAGAAACCTCTATAACTGTAGCTTCCTGATCAAAACTTGAAATAAAATCTCGTTCCAGCACCCTCCGATCTGCCCATAACACAAACAAAATCCAAGCATATATCACAGAGAAGGAGTAATAATGATCTAAGCAAAGTTATGACGACAAATATTTAAAATAAAAAGACGGACCATCTTTTCGCTAATAGCCACTCAAAATATAAACCAACCAAGATCCTCTGAAGATTACACATATTCAATAAATTGATTGTTAATCATTGTAATATGGTACCAGAATTTTTATTCTTCATAGATATTGCAATTGGTTTTCATGAGACAAGTAGACCATGTTCTGTTTCCGAAATATCCTAAGTGTTAAGCTGCTTGCTGGCGCCTTTTCTCATCCCAAATGTTCACCTGACTTTAAAGCTTGTATCACAAATAACCATATAACAGTTGGCTCATATGATAAAGATAAGTTTAAGTAGCACCAGTAAAATATTGGATAGAAATTTAATGTGCAATACTTGTAGATGAAGATCATCTCTTGAGCTACGTTATTGGATAGAAATTTAATGTGCATGTCTTACTGTAGTTTAACTGATCATCAGTTACAAGAGAGCTTATGGTCATGTATAACAATCGTAGTGCTTCATTCATCCTGAATTCCTGACATTGACTCAAGAAATAGAAAATGTTCAGAACTGCCTGCAATCAAAATTTCATTAAGGAAACAACAAGCACATAGGTAATCGGTAAAAGTTGAATGAAGAAATACAACCATTAACTTCAAATTTAGAATTTAGAAATGAGTATTACAAAAGAATTTTTAAGGAAAAAGGTGTGCAACATGCAGGAAAAACAATATATCATCGGAAAATTGACTAAATCGTAACATTGACAGCGTGCTCCACCGCCCCACTTACTCACAAACGCCAATTACAGATTTGCTTGCCTTTTTGGCACCAATAAAAATATTTTGCATGAAAAAGGAAGCAAATCCTCCACACAGTTTAGAGCGAGTCATATCTACGTGCAATGATCAGTAATAAAAGTAATTGTGAATGTATACAAGAGTAATACGAAAAGGATATCTCCAATAAAAAAGTTTCTTTAACTTAATTTTATCATTTTTGCAGGCACCTTTAGCGAAGCGACTACGTTCAGACCGAAAAACTGGTCCTTGTGATTGTTTGCCGGATGAGAAGATGATAAAAATAGTTAATGAACTTGTTCGTATTGGCCTATCTGGAATTGATGTTGGCAAGGCTGCTGAAAATTGCTACAATGATCCAGTGAGATTCAAAATCTTGTTTACTCTACCAAGTCATATGAGAAAATCTTATGCGTCGCAGGTTCTTTTGTATCCACCTAATTAATGTGGGTTAGCATGTCACCTTTTGTTTCGTAACTTGATGTTAACTTAAAGCACCGTCCAACAAAATTACAGTATTGATCTTTTGGGGTGTTGATATATAGATATTAAATACTGTCCTTTTTATGTACCCATCTGGTGCTAGACCGTATACTGGTAAAGCGGTAATGTGGAGTCAAAAGATGCCAATAAGATGTGTTGGGTTCTCTTACATTTGCCATTACTGATTCGTTGTGTCCAGTATAATTTTGAAATCATGCTTTGTTTCCACCATTGCAAAACAGATTACCTAATGGCTAATAGTAACAAACCTTGTAAATCGTCTTAAAATTATTCATGTATATAGTATTCTTATTCCATAAGTAATGAATGGCTTGAATATATCATCTTCTCAAGCTGTGAATATAGGTTCTGAAAGCAAAACCACACATTTTAAATGGGTTACCGTCAAGATAATAATCTGTATTATTTGTATAGAATTTCTATAGAATTTCTCAAATTACCCATTTAAAATTTCTCAAATTACCCACATTTTGCTGATTTACCACCTGGCCGGATTGTATCGCTTAGACCGTCTCAGGTGTTTGTGGCTCTCGGTTTCGATTCCCTTGTTGTCCTCTTCTTTTGTCGATTTGAATCCTCTCAATTTGGTTCCACACGATTCATGAACGAGGTTCCATCTCGGCTGTTAGGGGTTAGGGATACAACTTCAACGTTTTGTATTCGTGCCATTTCAATGTCTTCTACCAGGTGTTTGTCTTTATTTTGGTGTTATGTGTTTGGTGGGTTCGTGTGCGGAGTATGTGAATTTCGGGAAGTTTGGAGATGCTTCATGTTTCAATTTCAGTTTTTAAGTTTCTGTCATCAAAGGTCAAAACTGGATGCCGACAATCACGTTTTCTGGTTCAAGTTGAGTTTTATGGTCTTGGGTATGAAAGTAAATTTTGCTTCAATGTTTTTATCAAGTTTTCAATGTATTTTATCAATCAGTCACAATGTATGTTTTAAGGTTGGAGCGATTCTTGTGAGGATATCAGGACAACAAACACTAGAATCCTTGGTGATGGTTACTTATTAGCTTTTGCAAGTGTAATTTTGGTGATACCCTTCTACATAGTGTTGGTATTTTTTCACTACTATCTATCAGACGGGACGGTTTATCAATGGGTTAAGTTTATATTAATTTCAATGGTTAAAACCTAATTATTTTTAACAACTTAGGTTAATAACGTGGTAATAACAAGAAAATTGAGCATGGTGCCTTGAATTAGAGATGTCATGAGCTACAGTTTGCAGTTTGCACAGCATTTGCTTTGATTAGTGATGCATTGGTATTTTTGAAATTTTCGATAAGTTGTATCCTAGTTTTATTCCCACTGGCGCAAAGAACTGAAGGAGTGCCAAATTTATTAGTTAAATTCGTTTTGGATCGGTTGTTTAAACAACCATCTAAGTAGATCGCTAGGTAAGTCTGATTTATACTCTCATGTGATGGACTTAAGCACGCTGAAATGAGCCTGTTGGGGTTGCCAGTATTTCAAGCTGCATTTCCTCAATGAATCATGATAATCTCAACAAAAACAAGAAACCAAATTGCATATCGTTTTGCCAACCTATATAATCGACGTATAGATTCATTCCCTTTTTGCCCATAATATAGATTATGAAGTTTTAATTGTAGTTGATCAAGCATATTTGTTAATGGGATTGCTCTATGTTTGTTAACAGGAAACAAAGGGCATATTTGTTATAACACTTTTGGCTCAAAATGAGCCTCCGGGTTCATCAATGAGCTCAGCTCGGCATTGAGCTCCTCCGGGTTCATCAAACGTGAACATCGGGAAACATGTTGGAAGAAGGCAACTGCAAAAACATAAATCGTACACAAAACGGATAACTTTCTATTATATCACTCGCCTGACTCCGAACAAGTTTATAAACATCACTATCAAAAATAATGAAACACACCCTTTCCATAATCATCACTGACACTTACCTGAATCTTGAACCTGAGATGATAAAAAAGAAATAAATTTGAACTCACAAATCAAAAAACTTGAAAATATATAAACCACAAAGAAATACTCTTTCCGTTGCTTTTTGTTGACATTCAATACAGTAAGATTACACTTCAGATACACGATCACAATCATAAACACGCTCTAAATCAATAATATTTGATTTATTAATCAATACTTTCTCTGACCACACAAACTAAGTCTTGGAAATTTATAAACAATCTAATCGTAATTTAAAAAAAAAAAAATACGAATTACAAACAAAAATTAATTAAGAAACCACTAACCTGAGATTCACTCAAAATTTCCTTTACAATCTTCCTGTCTTATTTTGAAAGAAACTCTACGCTCTCATAATAAAGAATCTGACGAGAAATACGGCAACCACACTTGGAATATACTTCCGCCACATTCTTTCGAAACATCCTACACAAACAAACTCATTAGAACTGAAAAAACATATAACACTTACTTAAAAAATTCAACAGAATGAATTACTGAAAAAATGAAAAACCTCGTTCGAAAATCACGAATCTCTTCGACGTCATCATTTACGAACATTTTAGTGTAGGAAAAAATTGAGTTTCAAGTGCAATTTTCTGAGTTTCAAATGCAATTTTCTCAAACTTTGGACCTAAATATGTATATCTATATATAATATTTACTAGTAACGTTTTATATAGTTACGTAGCTTTTAACAGGGGCTTCATAACGGTATACTATATATCCAAAGTTAAGTTGTGGTGAATGAGATATCAAGATCTAAAGAGAGGTGGTTGATGTGGAGCTAAAGGTTAAGGTGGACATGTTTTGACCCATGATTCATTAGCTTTAGTTGGTCTGTTTTATGGGTCTGTTTTTGCCCATCAGGTCTGACCCAAAAAGGCCCATCATGTGTGACCCACACGTGTGACCTTCAAGCTCACATCAGTTAGAGCAGGTGGAGATCAAGAGATAATAACTGATCATAATTAACTTTAAAGTTTAATGAACTTAAAGATTATTGATTAAAGCTTCAGTTTTACTTTGCTGTATAAAAAGATCACCACTTCCACCATTCTTGATACCACTGCAACCAAAATACACAGCAAATCAAACACTCAATACTGCAATTTTCAGGCAAGTTTTCGACTCCGGCTGTACGCAACTTTAGGTCGTCGTACTCTGGGAAACAGACTCGAATATGTTTTAAGGGAATTACGTTCAACGCAAGCTCCGGTCAATCTTGTTACTGTCATTAGTTTACTGTTTATTTAGCATGTACTTTTAACCTTATGTTTATTGTTATTGGGTTTAGTAATCAAAATCAGTTTGTTCGTTTAAATTCTGTTTCGTTTTGTTACCATATCTTACAGCTTAAAACGGATGCAAATATAAAAAGATACAGAATTAAATCATTCGTTTTAAATTGCTTATTTGAGAAACATTCTTCAAAATATATTTTTGAGTATAGCAACGTGTTGTTAAGATTCTATTTTGGTCAATACAATTTGTCTGATATTTGGTTAAACTTATCATATTATCAAATTAAATTGATTAATATTGATATGTGTCCAGTAAATGATCAGCAATTACGCATTTTTAAATGAGGAAATTAACACAATGGTCAAATTTGACCTTCAATGTCTAAAAATAGACAAAATTTTGAAAAATATCCAAAATGGTCGAGACACAATTCGCTCCAATTTCTAAGAAGTACACATGAATTCGCTCAAATACGCAACAATTCGCTTCAATTAAATGCCCTACAATTCGCTCCAATTATTAAAAATACATATGAATTCGCTCAAATGCCTAACAATTCGCTCCAATTAAAAAAAAACACTACATTTCGCTCAAATGCAAAATATTTCGCTCAAATGCAAAACATTTCGCTCAAATGCAAAACATTTCGCTCCAAATAAAACAAAACGCTTAGGAATTCGCTCCAGATGCTTTTGTTGACTTTGTTTGGAGCGATTTTGTGGAGCGAATTATTTGGTATTTGAGCTAATTCATGTATATTTTTGATAATTGGAGCGAACTACTTGATGTGATGGAGCGAGATCTTTGACCAAATTGGATAATTTCATAGATTTTGTCTATTTTTAGATATTGTAGGTTAAATCCGACCATCTAGGTAATTTTCTCTTTTTAAATTGCATTCAGATCTACCTTTTTATATTTCCTATGTTCAATAAATTAAATAATCCCTATATTGTTTGCTTTGGGGCTGAACTAGGTATTCTGTTTACTTTTTGTTATGGTTATATCAATTAAATACTAACAAGTACATGTTTTTTTTTCTTTTTGTTTTTTTTGTTTTTCTTTTTGTTTTTGCCAAAAATAAATTATATATTAATTCAACAACTGTTGAAAATAATTACAAGATAATGACTAGATCCAACATCAAATGACATGTCCATTTGACATTAGATCTTAGCCCAAAAAGAACAAAACACTTGAGATTGGAAGCTAACAAACTACACTAATTCCTATGGTTGTGAACTCCATATATGAAATTCATAGGATTTGCACAATTTTGCTTCAACCGCCCAAGTGAATGCTTTTGATCTTACAGTATCCACAACGTGTTTCCAACAACTTACCGAATCATTGAAAATTGCATCATTCCTCGATATCCAAATTGACCACATAGCGCATGGACCAATTATTGCCCAGGATTTTCGGACTCTACCATGAAAGCCTTCGTACCAATCATGCATAAACTGATTCAGAGAATTAGGAATTATCCATGTAATGTTCCACCAAGATAGCAAGCATCTCCAAATATTTGTTGATCTTGGACAATGTAAGAATAGGTGGTCTATGGATTACGGATGACCAACGCACCAAAAACAAGATACATCTTGTGTGTGTGCGATTATTTTCCTATCTTTAAGTATTACCTTAACTTGAATGCTCTCCTTCAAAGCCAACCATTGTAAACAAGATACTTTTGCGGGAATGTGTTTCTTTCATATATGAGAAGCCAAGGATGGTAATTCATCAGGATGACTTTGAATCAATTGATAAGCTTGAGCCGTTGAATACATTTCACACGATCCAGGAGTCTAAATCACCTTGTCTTCTTTGCTAACTCTAACAGAATCTTCTATTTTGAAGTACTCATTCACTTTCGCATTGTCATTTGTAGCCAAGAAATACAACTCAGGGAACAAATCTCTTAATGTATTATTGCCTAGCCAACGATCTTTCCAGAAAGAAACTTTGTCTCCCTTTCCACATTCCCATTGTCAATTGTGAGAAGCTAAAATAACAGACATCGGATGATCGATCTGTAGTTGAATGATACTTTTCCACACGAACGACAAAGAAGAACCATTTGAATACATAATGACACCGAGCCCTTATTGCAGCCCATGCTACTGAATCAGCTTCTTTATTTTTAGTGCCAACAATTAAGAATTGTTTTCCCCTACTTGCTGCATCAAAAACCAAAACACAAGCTTCTGATAAAAAATGAGCAGTTCTAGTGGGATTATTTAGCTACTATGTTCATTAAAGCAATAACTGTAAATGCGCCAGAGCAATTAGGCAATATTCAAGTCCCTAAAAGGGCCAGTTATATCAGAGTCATTATGTTGGAGTTAAGTCGTATAGCTTCGCATTTGTTATGGCTTGGTCCTTTTATGGCAGATATTGGGGCACAGACTCCTTTCTTCTATATTTTTCGAGAAAGAGAATTGATATATGACCTATTCGAAGCTGCCCTATCCTTCCTTTTCACTCGCTTCCTCTCGTCTTTGAGTCGAGTAGCTCTTCTCGATTGCTCTCAACCGCTTCTCCTTGAAAAGTAAAGGTAGGAGCACTAAGTCTTCTGTTAAGTAAAGGGGCATTGTGCCTTTGTATCGAGATTGAATAACAGCCTTCCATTACGAGGTTTTGTTAGCATTGTAGCGACTCCACCGTGATCCTAGTAGAATTAAGTTCTTAGTTTTAAGAGGTATGACACCCAACCCACCTAAATCTGTCGGTTGACACACATGTTTCCAAGCCACCAACAAGACTTTCTTTCTTGACGAAGCCCCGCATTAATCATCACTAATCTGCCACCAAAAGACATGCTTCTTCCTTTCCAAGAAGCTAGTCTTGACTTGAATTTATTAAGAATTGGCAGCCATGTTTGCATCTTGTGAGGCGAAACACCAATTGGAATGCCTAAATACGTAAACGGTAGTTGTCCCACTTTGCAATTCAGAACAAGAGCCATCTGACGAACAAAAGACTCTGGGAGACCACGACAATACAATGCACTTTTGTCAAAATTAATCTTCAGCCCCGAGACTTCCTATTATTGCTATCCAATTAAAAGTCGCCCAGTGTGCTATTACTTGAAACGAATCTTTCTTCCATGTTGTAAGTAGCCCTCCCGAACGGCGTCGAGAGGAAGCCTGAACTCCATCATAGTGAAAATTGGGCCACAATGTTGATAAAACTGGTTTACTCACCTTAGGAACTTGAGTTTCTTGAATCACAATGAAATCAATCTTGTGTAGGTTTGCGATTTCTGCAACCATTCTGCCTTTCTGTTTATTTCCCAGCCCACGCGTATTCCAAGTAAGGATACGCATATCTGAGATCTATGATCACTCTTCGTTGTTTTTCATGTGTTTAAATGAAAGAGGACCAAGATTTATTATCGTCTTTTTTAGCACCTCCTTCGTGAAGAGTTATACCAATGGATTCTCCTAACTTTTCTATGTCAAAATGAGGAACTTCACCTTCTTCATCTCCTGGCCAGTCACTAATTGATAAATATTTTACCTTTTTTTTTGCTTTCCTTACCTTTTGCTTTGTTTTTGTTACCAGCTTTGACTTTTAAATCGTCATCAACACCTTTCCTTTTTAGCTTATTTTCCTTTGACTTTTTTGCTTTTTCTTGTGCATGAAAACAAAGAATGTGCTCTGTCTCTCTTTCACATAAATTATTCTGTTTCAATTGTACTTGTTTTGTGTTGTCTTGCTGCAACAGAGAAGTAGTGATTTCCAATGTTGATTGTGACATGTTGACTGGCTGGTTTGGACATTTTGAAGGTGTTATAGCAGGCTGTTTGTCTTGTTGATCTTCATTGCATTGTGCTGGCTGGGTTTACCAGCCCCATTAGATTTTGTATTTCTTTTATGTGAATTTTTAAGAATCCCTCGTCATGTACCAAAAGACTTTGTATCGAACGATTATAGCTAGATTCATCTTTGCAACACACAATGGCTCCATGAGTTCCCCATTTCGAGCATTTAGTAATTTCAATATCATGATTTGTCAGCCATGACTACAACTTCAGATACGACATACTTTTCTTGTCATTTACTAAAATAGACAACTTCAAGTTTTCTAACACCTCATTATTTGGTAGCAAATTGAATAGTTTGACCTTGTCATTGGTAGTAGTATTCATGAAACCTTTTTGAGATGATGACCCACTTAAATTAGATCACATGTCTACTCTTGCAAAGCCAACCTTAATCTTTTTATTTTGCAAAGTCCTTCCGTTCATCGAGTATACAGCCTCAGAGGCTTGAGCATAAGATTGAAATTTAATGAAAGCGAATTTTTTTTGCTTTCTCCATGAAATTCCTTGAATCCATCCAAATCGTCTAAAACAATTTGAGATTATCTGAGGGGATGATGATAGTGCTAGATTCCCTAAAAATTTTTTTGAAATTAGGGAATTTTGATGTGTGTTGTTATGGGAGAAATGGTTCACAGGAGGCAAAATATTCTTTAGTGCTTGAAAATATTCCTTGGTACATGTTTAGTTTAATATACACAGAAACTGTTTACACTTTACAGAAACTGAATTTATATCATTACATTTTCTATTCAAAAGTTTAAATCAGTTTGTTTTCAAATGACATGTAGTATAAATACAGGAAAGGTAAAGTGGTTTGGTTCAAACCAGTTTTGTATCCGAACGTTATCTTTCTTTTCAAAACAGATTGTGTGTTGCTTCAAACTTGTTTTGTGGTTAACGCACCATCTTGTTCAACCCAGTTTGGTAATTATCGACTGAAACTTACTGTTGTAATTAAAACAGTTTAGTTTAGTTTACAACTTTTAAAGTCTGTTTGTGTAACAGATTTAGCATTCGTTGCTTGATTAAATGTATTGTTTAACTTGGGGTTTTTTTTACTGCAATTTTCAGTGAAATGGCTGATTCGAGTACTCCTCCCGTGAACCCAACACCCGTGCGTGCCATTAGCTAACACCGTGTCTAATCACGCTGAAAATCCGCAGAAGTTTTCTGGGTTGCATTTCAAAATATGGCAACATAAAATGTTCTTTTATCTCACTACTTTGAACTTGGTTCGGTTCCTAATTGAAGTTGCTCCTCAAATTGCTGAAGGAGATGCCGACAATCAAGCTGTTAGTGCCATGGATGCATGGAAACATTCTGATTTTCTATGCCGTAACTATGTGTTGAATGGGCTAGTTGATCCTCTCTATAATGTTTATTACAAGGCAACAACGGCTAAGGAACTTTGGGAATCATTAGAGCGAAAGTATAAAAGCGAGGATGCCGGGTCAAAGAAACATGTGATTGCCCGATTCTTGGAGTATAAGATGATTGATACAAAGACCGTTATGAGCCAAGTGCAAGATCTTCAAGTGGTTTTGCATGATATTTATTCCGAGGGAATGCATTTGAGTGAGACGTTTCAAGTGGCATCCATGATTGAGAAGTTACCTCCTAGTTGGGTGGACTTTAAAAACTACCTTAAGCATAAGATGGAGGAGATGACTTTGGAAGATTTGATTGTTCGTCTTAGGTTTGAAGAAGACAACAAGTTAGCGTTGAAAAATACTTATTCTAACGATTCTTCCAAGGCTAATGTGGTTGAAATGGGACAATCTTCCAAAAATAAGAAAGGTAATGGGAAAGGTAAGGGTAAAAGTAAAATCTTGGTGCTTAAAGTGAAACTTTCAAGAAGAAGTTCAAGTGCTATAATTGTGGCCAGCCGGGTCACAAAGGTGCTAAATGCAAACAGCCTAAACAAGAGGCATCACGTCGAGCAAATATGATTGATGATGACATGGATCTTGTGGCTATGGTTTCCGATATTACTTCCATGATTTCGGAAGTTAATCTTGTTGGATCGGATGTTAAAGGGTGGTGGGTTGATACGGAAGCTACCCGTAATGTTTCTTCCGATAGGAACCTTTTTAACACGTTTAAAGAGGTGAATAATCCGGAGAAATTGTTCATTGGTAACTCCGCTACTTCCGAGATCAAGGGAGAAGGAGATGTTGTGCTGAAGATGACATCGGAAAAGGAGCTTAAGCTCAAAAGTGTCTTATTTGTTCCCGAGATTCGTAAGAATCTTGTATCGGGTTGGTTGCTCAACAAGTTTGGTTTTAGACGATCATATTTTTCAGGCGACATCACCACAACCAACTACACCATCTTAATCACAAAATCGATGCCAATTGTTGTTGAACGACTCGAGAAGATGACGAAGGCATTTCACCCTTTCATGGGGCTGAAAAATGACGATATTTGAAAATTATACGAGTTAGGGAAATAATTAAGTTCAAGATATTATTACATCTGACGTGTCTCCTATGTGAAAGCTTACACGGAAAAAAATGATTACTATTAATGAATACATACAACAACAAATAACAATGACGAGGTTTTGTTTGCCCCTCGCAACCACGAGGGGAAAGATTTTAAAATTAACATTTCGATAATTAATACATCATTTTAGAGTTTATAGATGTATATGGTGGTGTTTCATTAATGCATCTATTATCTTATTACGGAATCTCAGGTGCCAAAGTGTGGATTTCATATAGTCAAAAAGAAAGGGGATGTGCTATATCTGAAGCGTACGGAATATAACAAATATCGTAAATGCAGATGTCTTAGGGGTTTTATGTTGTTTAGCTATGTAATTTATGTGTGTATATGTATATCTTTTTGAGTGATGAAAAATAATATATTAAATGTATTAAAAAGTTAGAGATTATTACTTTATGTAATTTAAAGCTCACCTTTATCAACTTGTTGATGGTTACGAACTAAATTTTATTTTACATTAGCGTTAATTTTTATTCGAAATTTTTATAACTTAACGATTTTTCCTTGTACTTATTTAAGTGGAGAGAGAGGTTATTTTACTTGATATCAAAAGATGGTCGAAATTGTTATTATTATTATTATTATTATTAATATTAAATATTAATTATTAATATTATTATTATTATTATTATTATATTTTACTTGTAGTATTAATAAATACTCAAATTAAAGTAATTGTACTATCTTTAGAAATTTACAAACATTTTCATATAATAACAATAACAACAACAATAGTTATAATGAAAAATAAAAGGATTTGCAAAATTAACTAAAAGAAAAAAGGAGACAAGTGAGAATTAAAATCAATGTTAAACATACTTTTCAATATCTCATAAAAATTTAGAAAATTTTTTTGTATGATAATATCGTGATAATATCATTAAAATATTATGATAACGATAACGATAATTAGTTCGACAAATACCATATCACTTTTAAAAAATGGTTGTAACATAAGCATTTTCTAGAGTTCTATACATCTTTGACTACAGGGGGTGTTTGACATTGTTTATTTCAATGTTTTGAAACCCGGTTCGACCGATCGAACTAGAAAAATTGAGATTTCCGACCCAAAATGAACTGGTTTTTTTATCTTGTTTGACCAGTCAACGAGCCGCCCGGTTCACCGGTCGGATCCGATTGGACCGAGAACCGGAACCAGAATTGAACCGGGTTTTTCTTTTTCTTTTTTTTTTTTTAAGAAAAAACTAAAAAACTTAAAATTAAAACAAGAAAATTCTCAAGTAGTAAATTTGTTTAAGTTACAAGATATTGAGGATGAACTTGTTGGAGAGGTTGAAAGCATGGAAAGAGGTAAAATTAAATTAATTTAAATTTACAAGACATTGGAAATATAGTTTTATTAATTAAGTATTAAGTTTAATAATTACTTAATTATTTAGTTAATTGATTAATTAATTAATTAATTAATTATAATAACTCCTTGCTAAATGTTATAAGGTATATTTTGTATAATATATGTAATTGGTAGCTTTAATGACAAAACGGTCCGACCAGCCGGTTCAACCGATCCAGCCGGTTCGAATGGAAAATAGTATTTGTCCGGCTCGAATAAAAAATCGATTTTCAAAACATTAGTTTATTTGTAAACATTTTTTCTTTAAATAATAATAATGTGACTCCATATTTATTACTCCTATTAAATGCTTATTCACTTCTAACGAGTGTTTGTTTCTGTTTACGTAGAAAAGCACCTAAACACCCTCTGTTTGCCCTCCGTTTCGTTCTGCAACTACCACCGTCACTTCCACACTCACAAGTTATGTAGAACACAATAGAACTAAAAATGGAAATCAAAATCGAAATGGAAGAAGAAAATAATGGTTGCAACCGAATCAAAATAAATTACGATCAATGTAGGATAAAAGCTGATACACACTAAAATCAAAAAGAGGATTTGGTACTAATGACGAAAACTGACGGTGAAATTAACGGCTTTATTACCCGACAACTAAAATTCCGATCAATGGATGATAAGTTTCCTGATAGAGGCAAAAAGCTCCAAGCAGCTCTCCAGCGACACAAAACTGAACTCGAGCGAAGAACTAAAGTTAAATTGCAGAAGGTTGTGCTTTGTTTGCCCAAATTTATATCGATGTAATGTAGGTGCTTTTAGATGTATTAAATGTTAATTGGATATACATATAGGATAGGATGAATATGCATTGATTGATTGATTGATGATTAGATATATTTAGTGTTTGAAAATTAGGGTTTGATTTTTCTGCATTTTGATTTTAATGTTTATATGATGGAAATTGTCAGTGGGAATACGTTCATGTACTGATGATATATTATGTGAGTTGGTACTTGATTGTTGTTTGTTTTTTTAAATTGCTATTAAATAATTTCGTTTTGTAGAAGGGGTATGAGGCTGATCGATCCCATGAAGACCGCACGGAGATGCAGAACCTGGTAGCTAGTGATGTAGAGGTAAACACGCTTAACTTATTATCCTGTTGATGTTGATAATAAGATATATTCAGAAACTGTTTTATAAATAGACCTAAAAATATGTGTTTAGGTTGATTGTGAAAAGTTGAAACCTTGGAAATGTGTTTAACTAGTAAAAGTAGCCGCACGTTGTAGCCATGTTTGAATAATGTATTTTTTAGAACTGGAATATGATATGGGCCAACTCAAATAATAATAAAAAAAACAAACGAGAGATTGAATCATGCGAAAGTATTGGACGTTCGAGTGGTTCTATTAACTTTCTCTGTTTACTACTGAGAACGAACATAAGTACATAACTATAGAACTTATTATTGAATTTACTTTATAGTCTTGGAAATCTTGTGAAGAAAAACCTATAAAGGTAGCTTCCTGAACAAAACTTTAAAATGTCTTGTTCCAGCAGCCTCCTATCTAACCAAATCACATACAAAATCCAAACATATATAAAACATAATGGTCTAAGCGAAGTTATACATCATATATTCAGAATAAAAATACTGACCATCTTTTCCCAGAAAGCCGCACTTCAATATAAACCAACCAACATCCTTTGAAAGTTATACTTATTCAATAAATCGATTATAAATCATTGCAAAGTGGTTCAAGAATTTCTATTCTTCATAGATATTTGCAGTTGGTTTTTTTAGACGAATAGATCATATTCTCTTTCTGGAATAACCTTATGAACATGCGAACAGAATAGAAGGGATATATACCTTTGTGGTAAGCTGCTTGCTAGCGCCTTTTCTCATCCCAAAGGTTCTCCTGAGTCCTGACATTGAAAGCTTTATCAGAAATCACAAATAACCATTTAACAGTTAGCACTAGTTAGAAGATTAAGCTTAAATAGCACCATTATAATTCTTTGCTAGCTACCGTATCAGATAGAACTATAGAAGTCTAATGTGCAATACTCTGTGCATGGCAATCAATAAATGATAACATCTTTATGGAGTAATATTGGTTATCTCTTAAGCTAAGTTATTGGTTAGTTACAAGAGAGCTTATGCTTGTGTGTAATAGTCGTAGTGCTTCAATCACCCTTACATTGACTCATGACATAGAGAACACTCATAATAGCTAACAGTAAAATGTATATCCATCTTATAAAAGCTTTACAGCAAAAACATTGTTTTTATACAGATATAATATAATATATATTTGGTTTTTATATCAATTAATGTATAATTTTTATTGCATAAGGTTAAGAAACAAACTTTTATGGACATCTATCTAACATAAGCTCAAAGGAAAAATAGTTTACAGAGATTTAGTAGTAGACATACCATGTTCAGAACCTCCTGCATTCAAAATGTAGCTGTAGAGACTCGAAGCCCAACTTAACAGAATGAAACTACCAAAACATCAATTAACTATGACATACTGACATGGTAAATTATATTATTGGAAAAGTGAGTAAATCACAACAATGATGGCACCCTACACTGCCCACTTACTCTCATACATCAATCACAGACTTGTTTGCATTTTCGGCACCAAGTAAAAGTATTTAGCAAACAAGTCTTCACTGCAATGAAAAGGAAGCAAATCCTCCACAAAATCTAGAGTGAGACAGCTCTACGCGCAATGAACAGTGATACAAGTTTCTGTGAATGTATAATAAGAGTAATACGAAAATGACATTTTCAAAATATCTTCTTAAACTTATTTTATTATTTTTGCAGGCACCTTTGGCGAAGCGACTTAGTCCAAGAAAAACTACTAAAGGGCCCTTACTCTATCCACCTTGGACGGACCCAAAATCTACTCCTTGTGATCCGTTGACCGATGAGAAGATGCAAAGAATAGTTAATGAACTTGTTCATGTTGGCCTATCTGAAATTCATATTGGCAGGGCTGCTGAAGTTTGCTACAATGATCCTGTCAAAGTCAAAGTCTTGTTTGCTTTACCAAGTCATATGAGAAAATCTTATGTGTGTGGGTTCTTGAGTCCACCTAGTTGATGTATAAATCATGTATTCTGGAGCATACTTTCTCTAGTATCACGACTTTCCAAGTGATTTTAGCCAAATGTTACGTTGGTATGTTAGTATGCTATAGCCTTTTGTTCGGTAAAACCTGATGAAAACTCAAAGCACCCTCTATCATTATTACGGTATTATGCAAGTAAAATATTTTGTGGTGTGTATATGTGTTTACTATCATCTTTATGCACTCATCTGGTGCTAGACCATATTCTGTAATGTGAAGTCACAAGATGTCGATAAGCTTGACATGGCTTCGAGGGTTGTCTTGATCACATGAGCACTCTTACTTTTTGCGTTGCTGAGTCTTTGGGTCCAGGTTATTGATTTCCGGCGTTGTTTTCCTTTGTTGATTTTTCCTTCGTTTTCCATTCGGAATCAGATTACTTATGGTTACAAATTTGGTCAATTTTGTCCTTAAATTGTTTATGTACGTGTATAGAGGAAAAAATGAGAAAACAAGAGTGAATTAGAGAAATTAGCAATGTAGAATGCCTTAGAAAATGGATTAGAAAAGAAACAAATATAAGAAAAGGTTGTGTTATGTTGTGTTTCAAATAAGAAGTATCAAAACAAAATAAAAAGGTGTGTTTTCTCGTGATCGTCCAAGTACTCTTGTGTCTAAAAGCGTTATAAAATCCTTGGTGTTCAACTGTTCTTGTCCTCGAGCACTTGGTGATATTCATTTCCATTTGAGTTTACAGTGATCAAGAAAATATCACTATCCTTTTCGTGTATCAAGTCTTATCGGTATGTTTTCATTCATTCGTGTCTTATTATCCCATCAAGCGTCTCCTTCGTGTTCAAGATGATTGGATGAGAGATCCTCCTCGGACTCCTCTGTTAGCTAAATAACGTTTTCATAATTCGAACTCTAACCAATACTTAAACCTAAAAATTCTCCATATCCCTTTAACCCTCACTAAATGGTATAATTAGGGGTATTTATTTGGTCGGATCAGTTTAAACCGAACCAAATAGATAAAACCAATTGATTTTCAGTTTCGAAAAATTTGAACCAAATCGTCCAAACAAAATAAAGAACCGAATTGAACCGAACCAAATTACTATTTGTTTTACGCCTTTAAATATATTATTAAAGACATTTGATCAGAATTCTAAAAATGAGTACCAAAAAAAGGTAATTGTCATGCTACAACAACAACAAAGGATAAGTGACATCTGATAAGTGTGTCATTGATCCATAACTTCTCTCTAGACATGATTCACTAAATATATGAAAAATATCTAAATCGAATTTGAACAAAATTTTGTTAAAAATAAAAGTACGGCAAGACACTTTCTTCAACAAGGTATAAAAGGATGTCCGCAAATGTATGAACAATTGATTTAACTATTCATACTTTTGTATTTTGATATAAAATAATGTATGTAGCATTTAAGATTGACACAATTGGATAATCGAGTGGATGACACTATTGACATTAAATCCTCAATTTTTCGTTTAATCATAGCTTTTTATTTATAACGTGTATGATAATACGATTAATTTAAGATTGAACTCGACAAAAAAAATCATATTTAAGACTTTTGTTCTCATGAGAAGTATAACAGAATCGATAGTACAACAAATACAAATTTTTAATTCAAAATAATAGTATAAACTTATGTAAATAATTTCATTACAACAATTTATTTTATCATCAATATATAATTGTTTTGACAAAAATAATATTTACTAAATACAATAACATATCCAATTATCATGAGAGAATGATTTATGTAATAATGTATTTTACCTTATTTTTGTATAATATAAAGTAACTAATACCAAAACACTGCCTTTGGAATTTGGATCATGATTCCAATTTAGCCCCCTTCCTCAGACCCGAATCACATTAGCCGTCTCCGGCCCCCTCTTCCTTCTGCAACCACCGCCGTCGATTTCACATTCTCATTTTATATATAAATATAAATAAAAAGTAAAATGGAAATGGAAATCGATGGAGAGAAAAACGGTTGCAACGGAATCGAAAGTAAGAAACCCTTGACTCTTGACTGGGACCACCTGTTAGACTCCGGCGATGACGATCGTCCACCGGAAATTATCGTTACATCAATTCTGGATGACGGCGGCGGTAGTACTGAAGCTGACACACACGAAAATCAAGAACAGGACATTGAACTAATGACGAAAACTGACCGTGAAATCAACGAGTTTATTTCGAGACAAAAAAATTTGGATAAATTGTCTGATAAGTTGCCGGATAGAGGCGAAAAGCTTAAAGCAACTCTCAAGCGATACGTAACCGAACTCGAACGAAGAAATAAAGCTAAATTGCAGAAGGTTGTGCATTGTTTTGCCCTAATTTATATGAATGTAATGTAGGTGCTTTTTAGATGTTATAAGTGGATATGCATTCAGGACTAACATGCATTGCTTGATTGATCGATGATCATTGCTTAAATTAGGGTTTGTTTTTTGTGCATTTTGGTTTTTCATGTTTATGTGATTGAAATTGAGCTATGATATGATTAAGTTCATAATTCTCACTAGTGAAATTAATACATTGATGTACTGATGATGTATGTGTGTCCGTGTTTGATTGGTTTTGTTATCGTGTTATTTTAACAGGTGGAGAATGGAAGTAAGGAGACAATACAACTTTCTGATCATAGCGATGACGGTAAAATCAATTGCCAGCTGTTTATCAAAGTTTATATGTATTTACATATATCATATTGCTTGTATGGACTGTTGAAAGTATCTTGAAAAGAAAAAGTATAGGATACGAAAGTGCAATGTTTTGCTATTTGTTTTGTTGGATTGCATTTTGAAGAATTGCGTCATCTATAACTATTTGCATACAATTATCTAAATTGTTTTTCTGTAGGTGCTTCGTGTGGTAAAAAGAAAAGTGTTCAGAAATCAGCATCAAAATTCACCAAAAGTTTTTTAAATAAGCTGGCGGAAGACGTATGATCCTCTACCATACCTAAATTATCTGTTTTCCCTTTTTCTTGTGGTACTTAGTGAAGGAGAGAGTACACACACTTGTATTTGTTTATTTATTAACAGAAAGATTCTAGGACTGTCAATGCATTCGAAAAAGAGTTGTGTGTTATCAATCCCTGTCAAGGGAGAAAAGTGAAGCTAAAGACCCAGCCTTTGGGTAAGGGAAGATCCAAAGCAGGATCATTTGCAGATCTCTCGAAGACTAATCCAGAAGATAGTATGAAACAGATAATCTCAGATGATGATAAAAAAGATGATGATTCTACTATCTGTGTCTCAGAGTAAGAAAAGTTTATCTCAATCTAACTGTTGTTATGATGTCGTCATCATTTTCTTTGAATGGTCTTGCCATAATTCTTGAAGTTGTTTTTCATTATCAACATACTTGTTTTATAATTCATTGTCAGAGTAGAAGCAATTCTTTTTTCTTTACAGACTAGCAATATGATCTTGTTGTTCATCTTAAAATTGTTCTTACCTTTTGCAGGCCAAAATCTCCAAAAGATCCACCTTCAAGAAATTTAAGGCCTAGACAAGTAAGTTGTTTTCATATTCTTTTATTGTTTCTTTCGTTTCTCTTTCTTGCTTTTATCGCTTATGTACAAAGTCTTTCCTTTATTTTACCCTCCCTTGGCTGCCTATATGCTCTGATATTCATAATCATCTTGCTTAAAGTATTTGGCTATGAGCTACGTGCTCATAGTTAGATGATCTTTTCTTTCATATCTATTTGGACAAAGAAATTAACCATGAGAGAAACAATCTTAAGAGTTAGGATTGCATCTAGCTTTCAAAAAGGAAGTTAGCCTTTGGAACCAAACCTATAAATTGGGCATATTATCAGTTTAGTTCATTCTTCTTCACTGTATGTACATCAGACTATACACTGTAACTTATTTGAAGGCCATACAGTGTGGGGCTAAAATGCCTTTAATGGCTCATTGAGTAGTCATACAGTTTCTATGTTAGATGTCCTTGGGAATTATCATCATTATCAGGAAGTTTTAAAATTTGAATGTTCCTCAGAAGAGCTACTGCTATAAAATGCCATGAAACGAAGCATCTCATATATTGTTCCTCATTTAGTTCTAATAGAACACTCCAAGGATTAGATCATCCACAAAAACTCAATTGAACTAAGCAGGGCCTGTCTGTGATTTTTTGTGGCCCTGTGCGATAATCTCAACTTAGCCTTATATATAAAAATCTATATACATGTAAATTGCAAAAAAAAGATGTTATAACTATACACTCTTTAGAACTATGTGTGCCAAATGCATTTATGTTAAGTATAGAAATGGGTAGTAAGTTATTTTTCAATTAAGGTTTTATTATTTTACATCAACTCTTAACATATGACGTTGTTTTTAATTGAATGAATTTGCTATAGAGTCTCATGCTATTTATCCTGTTTGTAAAACTAAATCAATCATTTCAAAATTAAATATATTAATTATGGTAATGAAGATACAGGGCAAAAAAAATTAGAAAAGAGAAAAAGTAATGAAAAGAAAATCATTGTAAAACAAAGAGGCCATTAACAAATTATTTATGGCTATACAAAAATGAATTAAAAGTCACAGGTGGCAGGGTGGGAATCGAACCCTCACTTCGTATATACATTATGAATACGTTAACCAACTGAGCTACAACAGACATAATTCTTAGTTTCCAACTATCTAATACATATATATAGCTTTCGAGTTGGGGGCCCTCCAAAATTGGAGGCCCTGTGCCGTCGCCTAGGCCACAGGTGCTTATCAACCGGCCTGGAACCAAGGCACCACATATAAAAGTTGAAATTAATGTAGTTGCGGTCATCACACTCTTGCTAAGAACCTGGCAAAGATTAACCAGACATCAATTGGCGGTTAAGCTTTTGGTTCACTTTGTATTTAATGTCTATCGGAAAAATAAAAATGATCAATGAATGTATTGGTTCCGTAACTGTAACACATATTCTTTAATCAACTCCCTCTTCCAAGAAAATGATAGTATGCTTATACCATCTAAAAGAACATGAAAGAAAAAATAGTGAAGCTTCATGATTTAAATGTTATTTTGGTGTCTATTTGCTTGTCAAGTTACTTTCACAGTGTTATGCTTCTGCTCTTTTAATAGCACTGGACATTAATTGTATTAATATTGTTGTTGAGCTTTAAATTATGCTGTAGCTGTTGTATATAAAAAATAGTTGCAAGCGTCACTCAGTGTTTATCATGCTCTTTGTATGCAAATAAGATGGCCACTGTTCGTTATGTAAACAGTGACTAACTTACATGTACTAGTCCAATATGAGGTCATGTTGAGGGTATTTTGATGATTTCTGCTTGTAAGTTCTAGTACTGTCCTTAATTTAACAGAAACGGACTTATCATTTAGTGGATGAGGATGTTGAGACTACATTACAGTATGTGGAAAAATTGGATCCAAGGTAACCAATGCCTACTCATATCTTCCATCTATTTTTCTTATGCTTAATGACCTGAACAATTGGAAAAATGATTTAATATATGATGTCAAATTGCAGCATGAAAGATGTTAAAGTCTACTACCCATCGAGGTATGAGTGTATGACACAATTGTCTTCAGATATATATTTGATGATTTATCACTCCTGGAATTCTTCATGCCCTACAGATTTAGTTTTACTTTGGTCTCCTTCCCTGCTTTTGATTGTGAGTTTACAGGGATGACCCTGATTCAGTTGAAGTTAATTCTGATGACATGGAATGCCTTTTGCCTGAAGCATGTCTTTCGTCCACTATAATGAATTTTTATATACGGTAAGTGTTATTTGTGCAAGAGTTCCATAGGCTTTTACCATTGTTTGAGACCCCAAATGAATTTATTTGATGGTTACGTTTTTCTTTATTTTTTGAACAGATACCTTCAGCAGCCCACATCTTCGTCTGAGAGTGCCACAAGCAATTATCATTTCTTCAACACATACTTTTATAACAAGTTGGCGAAGGTATGTGAATTTCCAATTTTGTATGACTTCAACTTTCCTTTCAATGGCAAATAACTTTTAATTTTTAATAGCTGAGCTACAAGGAAGATTCGTTTCTTAAGTTCAGAAAGTGGTGGAAAGGTGTCAACATATTTGAGAAAGCCTTCATAGTTCTCCCAGTACATGAAAAGTAATAATCTCACTCATACTTAAGATGTTAAATGCGTTAAGATCATCCATGATCTTTTGTTTAATTGTGCAGTGCTCATTGGAGTTTGGTGATAATATGTGTACCTACGAAAGCAGATGAACTAGGGCCGATTTTGCTTCATTTCGACTCACTTGGGCTACATGACAGTATATCACTTTTTGATAACATTAAAAGGTATAGTGTATAGCCTTCAACTGAATTGCATCATTTATATATACAAGAAATGGAAAATACATGACACGAGTAATAGGTATCCGATGATGTGATGTCAATGGAACATGTGTTGACAACAACTTGGAACCATGAGATCTGCCTTTCATGCAATATCTAGTTCTGACATACACGTTTTCCGAGATTTATAAATTAAACTGGATTGTAGATTTCTGAAAGAAGAGTGGAGCTACCTAAGAAAATCAGAAGCTCATTTGGATCTTCCCATTGCAGATGAAATTTGGGAGAATCTTGACCGTAGAATGGATCACAAAAGGGTTATGGTAATAGTTCGTGCTTTTACATCATTATAAGTTTATTAGTTTTTCTTATGAATAACTTATAATTTTGAGATGATGATGTCATTTTCTTATTAATCAGGTTCCACAGCAGAAGAATGAATATGACTGTGGGCTGTTTGTTTTGTTCTATTTGGAACGTTTCATCAAAGGAGCTCCTGAGAGGCTTAGGAAAAAAGATTTATCAATGGTACATATCTTTACATTCTCCTTTTATGTCTGATTTTGAATTTATGTGTTATTGTTGAGTTATGTCAATAGTTACAACTCACTTGCCAATTGTTGTATTTTGATTATCAGTTTGGTAAACAATGGTTTCGCGCTCAAGAAGCATCCAACTTAAGAGTAAAAATATATGATCTACTTGTACAAGAGTTCAAGAAAGCTAAAAAAGCGAATGAATCCGCCTCATCTCCCGAGTGTTAGGCACGGTTCAAGTGCTAGGGGCAATGTTTAGGAGGTTATGGTAAATCATGATCGATTTAGTTTTAGGAAGCACTTTGTTAAAAGTTGCTTCTGTAGATGTAAATCCATTATCAAAAAGCTATCATTAGGTGTATATACATTTGTATAGGAAGGATTAAAAGTAGAAAAACTGAAAAAGTAGTAATGGATTAAGGTAGAGTTGGCCCATGTTTTGACAACTTGCTTGATTCCCCAGAAAAGATATAATCCATGGAATTCAAACAATGTTTAATGTAACATGGCACAAAATTTGGCCAAGTAGTAGTTTCATCTTGATGCTTGCCAACCAAGGAGTTCTCACCTTTACAAAATAAGTGTGCTAGTACTGCTAGAGTTCCAAGTATATTTTTTGACCACGGTGATGGTTGGGTTATGGATTTTCAGTTCTTTACGCGAGTATTATTTAGAAATATATTTGCGCCTTTGCGTGGTCACATTTTTTGTTTTGCTCGAGCTACTCGTGCCGACTCGTTAAAAGTTTCGATTTGAGCCAAGCTTAAACGAGCTCAAGCTTGAACAAAATTTGGAGCTTGTTTAATAAACGAGCTCGTGTCGAAGCTAGATCTGCTCGCGAGCCTAATCATGCCTGTCATTTAATACATTAATATTCTTTTATATAATAATATAATATAATACATTACAAAAATGATTATACATAATACTTAAAATAATAGTAGTAAATCATACGATATATAATTAAAAATCACATAAAATGAAATAAAATTTATATACGAACAAAAATGATAATAAACAAATATTAGTCTGTAGTAAACGAGTCGAGTTCGAGCCGAGTTTGAGTTTGTAAAATATTAAACGAGCCGAGGTCGAGCTCAAGCGCTTTCAATTATAAACCGGTTGGACTCGAGTTTAACCTGCTCGAACTCAGCTCGGATCGTTTACACCCGATTTTAGGTGGAACCAAGATAAAAATTGGCTTTTCTTTTTATTTAGCAATTTAACTTTTTATTCTGGTCGATGCAAATTTGTTGCTCTGTTGCGGAATAAATCTTTTAATTTTTTTATATTAGCATTGTGGTCTGATATTGGGCTTTATAAAAAATGATAAGAAAATGTTTAAATCCAGCCTAGTATAATTTTTATAAAATATGATAAAGGGCAACACTTAATTCATATTACAAAAAGTGATATATATATATATATATATATATATATATATATATATATATATATATATATATATATATACACACACACACACTCACACACATATATATAGGGGAAGGATCAAGAGGGAAACATCAAATTTGAGAGAAGGATGGAAGCAAATCTCATCCACTCATTTACTCATATCTTCAATAATACATTCACAATACTCATTTCATCAATTTTTATCCAAATTCAAAATTAAATCATGTAATTCAACGATTCATCAATCAAAAACATTATAAATCTTCGAATCCATCAAACGCATTAATACATATCTTCAAGTTGTCATAATTCGGATTCATCCAAAATTATAAATTTTGGTGTAATTTTGGGTTTTAGAGAAAATTTTGATTCGGTAATGAAAACAATAAAATTAAACGAATTTCATCTTACAAAACTTATAAATAAGTACTTAATCGAATTATGGTCATTATTCCCATCGAATTTTACAAAATTTTTCATGAATGTTAACATTCATTTGAAAAGCATGATTCATAAACAATAATTTATGATGAATATTAACTTATATATGTTTTTATACATTGTTGAACGAGATAACTTAACATTTATTAGTGTATAATAATGTATATGAGTTAACATTCATCGTAAATGAATGTTTAAAAATATTAAATTGTAATTTTGATTAACATGCTTTCCAAATGAATGTTAATATTCTGGGAATTGATTTCAATTTATTTACAATTTTGCCACCGCGTTGACTTTTGAGTTGATCAGAATGTATGGCTAGAAATAGCTTCCCTCCTTCCCCCATTTTTTTACTTCCCTCTTGATCCCCACCCTATATATATATATATATATATATATATATATATATATATATATATATATATATATATATACTAGCATATAGTCCGCGCGATGCTGCGGAAACATATTTAAAATCAATAAAAAAAATAATGAATAACCGTTATAGAGTTGATTCGAAATATGCGTATTAGATCAAATATATAATAATAATATGAAGTTATATGATGAACGACACTAGAAACCAAAAATCATAGGCAATTAATAACACGTAGTGTGTCATATATATGGGTAGATTACAAATACCGTATTCATATGGTGAAGTGAAGAAAAGGTGAACATTCAATATTTAAAAAGAACATAAAAAGGTAGCTGAAAACAAAGTGAACATTTAATTGATTTTTTTATGAGTTTCCTTATATGAAATAAGATGAAAGACAACTACAATGAGTTTAAGGTAAGGGTCAATTTGGGATTTTTCTATCTTTCTATATTAAGTATTAAGAAAGAGAGTGTGACACCAATTATAAGGGTTATATATATATATATATATATATATATATATATATATATATATATATATATATATATATATATATATATGGGAACGTTCAAGAGGGAACTGCTCTTTTTGGGGGAAGGATAAAGTGTTAATATTCATCACGAACAATATTATACTTAACAATCAAAATGTCAACAAAAAAAAAATATTTTTACCAACAAATAATAATCAAAATCTATGGTATAAAAAATGTATTAACAAAAGAATTTCATTTTTAAGTCATAACATTAGTTAATGAATATTTATTTAATAAATTATTAACATTCACCATGATGAATGTTAAAATATCACACTATTTGAAGAATATTTTAAATTTTAACATTCATCACCATGAATGTTAACTAACATTCACCGCGATAAATATTAACAATTTTGGGTCTAATATTCATAAATTTATGTTATAACCCGTAAAAAGAATTTATCAAGGAAGCTTAACATTCATAACATCGATTCTAATTAATATTTTACTAAATTTCACTTTGTTGTTTGTAAGATTTGTATTTTCAAAGTTAAGATGCTCCGTGACGAATAATAACGCTTCCCCCTTCTCTAAAAAAAATGCTTCCCCCTGGATCATCACACTATATATATATATATATATATATATATATATATATATATATATATATATATATATATAGGGTTAGGATCTCATGAAAATCAAGGAATGGTGAGAACTGTGAGAACCACCATACACACACCTCCTGCTTCTCTACTGGACCGCTCTCTTTTTAAAATAAACCCCCTCTTTTATATCAAAATTAGTTTAAGACTAATAACAATTTTATCAAACAAATTATATTAATTGAATTATTTGAATCTAGATCTGATTTTGGCGTGCTCAAATAAATGTGAAGAAAAAATGAATCTGCGGGTCTTTTGCTTCAAAAGAGGAAGAAGATAAAATAGATAAGAATCTTTTGTTTTTTCCTTTTTATTGCGTAATCGAGAAGAACGTAATTGTAATACGTAGCAGTTGATGAACTGGTGGAGAATCAAATTTGCACCTATGAACCAGGTGCAAAATCAAATTTGCACCCATGAACGAAGTGCATAATCCATTTTGCACCCATGAACCGGGTGCAAAATCCGATTTGCACCCATGAACGAAGTGCATAATCCGTTTTGCACTCATGATTTAGGTGCTGAACAAAGAACCCAACTAATTTAAAATTTAACGTTTAAGTACTTATATGTTCTTAATTCCACAATTAAACCAAATGAAGATTCTCTTGTTTGATTCCACGGTTGAAAAAATAGAAGCAAAGTGATGTGGATCGATAAACAATGGCCCAAAAATAACAATAATCAAGCAAGAACTAACTGAAATGGAAGAGAAAATCTCTTATTCAATCAATAATAAAATTCTGTCAAAACCTAATGAAAAACAAACCCTAAAAACGTATTTAATGATTTTAAGAAATCCCACCACAAATATAATTACGAAATAAAAGGAAACAAAATATAAATGTTCAAAATAAATCCCGAAAAATATTAAATTGACATTTCGGCCCCTTAACGACCCCGGAACGCCGAAAACTAACCATACGAATTTCAGCCCAATCCGCCATCAAAATCTATTTCGGCCAAATATGCTCCAAGTGTATATGTCGCGTTGACTTTTCCGTTGACTGCCGCGTTGACTGAAGTATTAACCATATCTGTATCACAAAGCCTCTACGTAGTGTATCCTTGCCGAGTGCTGCCCACAGCCGTCGTGGTCTTTCGCCATCATCACCAATGGACATATGAATCAACACCACCACAACTTATGAATCGAGATAGCGCCATCAAACAATCACTGAAATTGCGAAGCTAAATTGTCGTCGATTTCTATTAGATGGTTGAATATGTGGGTAACTGCTCAATCACTCCACCATCACGTCCATCGTTGGCTATTGCGATCGAGAATCCTGATTTATCATCATCACCTCAGAATTCTCACGCTAAATGGAGTAGTTAATTTTTGTGCAGGTTGTTTCCATTTCGTGGAGAGAAAAATTAGGGATTGAATGAGAAAATTGAGCGTATGTGATTGTGCAACTCGTGTGGGTTTTTTTTTTCAGCATACATGTGTGGCCGTGTGGGTTTTCAATGGCCCATTTAATTATTGATCCGGTCCATAGAACAAACTAATTAAGGTTCAAATGAGTTCTCGTAGTTCTCACCCTTTAGTTACTTCTCACGGGATCCCTTATATATATATATATATATATATATATATATATATGATGAAAACCCGTACGATGCACGGCAATCTAAATAATGTGATATTTTATAAATGCAACGATAATTATCATTCATTCGTTTGATAACAAAGAGGATATCTAAGTAACGAAAATATCAAAATGTCATTCGTTAGCCTAGCTTATATAAATGTAAGAAAAAAACACACCCTTTAATACAATCATCAATTCAAGTTACTACTACCATCTACGTTAAATCATTTAAAAAAATAAAAATTTCACTACATAAGACATGTATATATATATATATATATATATATATATATATATATATATATATATATATTATATAAGGGTGTACAACGATCAATTGATCATAAAGACATCACAATAGCTAACAAAGAAGCATGAAGCATTCGATGAAACAAAGAATCGTAATTTCAAAAAGGTAAATATAAAAAGTACCTTTTGCGCGCTCTTAAATGTCATTATAACTTTCTTTATCCCCATAATTCTGTAAAATCGAACATGATAGTAGCAAAAGTCAAAGTTAGTTAGTATTACTATTAAACCAAACCATAAAACATGAAATTAATATGTTTACGATTGATAGAAAATTCAAATAACAATAATAACAACTAAAATTCTAACAATATACTATAACTTTTGTAACAGTAAATACGGAACAACATAATAGTTAATTGGCGTAAATAACACATATAATTTTTCCCCACCAAGTTGGTGACTGCCGGTTATTTAATTTATATATAGGATTGACTCAAATGTGTAGTTATACTTCTGATCAAATTCAAACTTCAATTGAATAATTGTTGTAAGATGGAGACCGAAGTTTTATGGTTACAAATATCTTTCTTGAATTTTTTTCATCTTTTAAATTCTTAAAATATGTATCTTCTTAAATTTAGCAAGTATATTTGCCGATTACAGTTTGATAAGGATTCTTCCTTTGAGATTAAATATATATTTAATTTGATATTTAAATATTATCTATTTATATTTATATATATTTATATTATTAGTATTAATTGAGTTATTTTGTAAAATAATCAATAATTATAATTTTGGCACGTGTCAAATTGTGAAGAAACTTTTTACAGTATATTTGCATACGTGGTAAATTCTGGAGCAACTATTTATACTCCTTTAGTATATAGATAGATATAGTGGAGGGTTCAAATAAGAACCATTAAAAAATTGAGAACTTGTGAGAACCACTCGAATATGTGATTATTCACATGTGATATAGTCAAAATATTTATAAAATGTTACTAAAAATCAATAAAACCTTTAAAATCGAAAAATAATGTGTTAAAACTTATTTTAACTAACTTTAACCGATTTTTTCATATTTGAACTGTTCAGTTGTGAACATATGTGTTTTTACGTGTTTTTATACGCAATTTTCCATTTTTAAATTTTTTTTTTGTTTCTTATTTGAACAAATATTAATGTTCACATGTGTATAAACTTAATCACATATGAACATTTACGTATTCTTTATAGTTCTCAACTTTATAGTGGTTCTCATTTGAACCATCATATATATATATATATATATATATATATATATATATATATATATATATTGATAACATCAAATACTATCACTTTTATTTAATAATATTTCCCCATTTATATTCATTTTTATTGCATTTATATGATTTTAGATACTCATTTTGATTATATTTGCAAATAGTATTTAAATATGGAGTTTGGAGTAAAAAGAACAGACTTTGGATCGAAAACGGAAGAAAATGATAAAAGCTGAGTTTTCTGTTAGGCGTTCGTATTTTGGCCATAACTTCCTCATACGGAGTCCAAATGAGTTGATTCAAAAGCCCAAATTTAGAGAACACATAGATCTACAACATATAAAAAATTCAGATTTTTCTGAAACAAATTCAGCCGGCGGTTGAATCTAAAAATGGAAGGCGGTTGGATACGCGGGTCAAAATCGGGTTTTTGGGTAAAAATCCAACCCAACCGGCGGTTGAAAAATCCAACCGGCAGTTGGATGCACGATCAAAAGTTTATAAATAGTGGCCATTACCAAACCTTATACCATACAATTAATATACGAATTAAGTAATTCTTAATTCGGTTTTAGTGTTTAAAGGTCGACTTTAAGGGCGATCAGGAGGCTAGGAGGCTAGGAAGCTAGGGTTTGAAGATTTTCAACCCTAACGAAGATTCGGTTCAGTTATTAGGATTTGATTCTTATTCTTTTCTATTTGCAATGTGTAATAACTTGTTTTTAGATTTGATTTATCTTACTTTAAGTATGAACTAATTCTTTATTGTATTTACTTAGATGAATGATTTTTAGATAAAGGTTTCATTATATGTTTATGTTGATTTTAGTTATAAACGGTTATTGAGTTTGTTTGAAAGATCCATATTGATTGTGTGTTTATTAATTGTTACTTAACGTGGTCAAGAGACTTATGCTAGAACTAACGTTTGTATGAGTTGATTGATTATCTGCAATTAAGTATTTTATTAGTTAATTGTTGTTTGAGACTGTAACCGGTAATAGGTTAAGACCAATATCAATTAATACAACCTAATTGGTGTGATAATTAGAAAATCAATAATCATAGACTTACGTTAACACAAAGTCACTGAATGAATCTCAATGATCTGTTGATAATTTTAATAGCATAAATCTTATGTTGATAACACGCCTCAGTGTATTCAAGAGAATCTAGTATTAAGGTAAAGTTTATTAGGGATCAGTTAACCTTAATATATAAAAAATTCAGATTTTTCTGAAACAAATTCAGTCGGCGGTTGAATTATTCAACCGACGGTTGATTCTAAAAACGGAAGGCGGTTGGATACGCGGGCCAAAACCGGGATTTTGGGTAAAAATTCAACCCAACCGGCGGTTGAAAAATCCAACCGGCAGTTGGATGCACGATTAGAAGTTTATAAATAGTGGCCATTACCAAACCTTATACCATACAATTAATATACGAATTAAGTACTTCTTAATTCGGTTTTGGGGTTTAAAGGTCGACTTGAAGGGCGATCAGGAGGCTAGGAGGCTAGGGTTTGAAGTTTTTCAACCCTAACGAAGATTCGGTTCGGTTATTAGGGTTTGATTCTTATTCTTTTCTATTTGCAATGTGTAATAACTTGTTTTTAGATTTGATTTATCTTACTTTAAGTATGAACTAATTCTTTATTGTATTTACTTAGATGAATGATTTTTAGATAAAGGTTTCATTATATGTTTATGTTGATCTTAGTTATGAATGGTTATTGAGTTTGTTTGAAAGATCCGTATTGATTGTGTGTTTATTAATTGTTACTTAACATGGTCAAGAGACTTATGCTAGAACTAACGTTTGTATGAGTTGATTGATTATCTGCAATTAAGTAATTTATTAGTTAATTGTGGCTTGAGATTGTAACCGGTAATAGGTTAAGACCAATAGCAATTAATACAACCTAATTGGTGTGATAATTAGAAAATCAATAATTATAGACTTACGTTAACACAAAGTCACAGAATGAATCTCAATGATCTGTTGATAATTTTAATAGTATAAATCTTATGTTGATAACACGCCTCAGTGTATTCAAGAGAATCTAGTATTAAGGTAAGGTTTATTAGGGATCAGTTAACCTTAACAGAAGGCTATCCATTTTAGTTGAAATCACCATAATAAATGATTAACAATCCATAAACAAATCTGAAACCTTAATCGAGAAATCAGTAATCTAAGTAAATGCATGCTTGCCTATCTGATTATCCCTAGTTATCTTTTCTATCTTATAATTGTTTTTAATTGTTTTTATTAGTTTTCTTATTAAATAACGTTCGTACGGAACTAAAACGCACCCCTTATCTATTTGTAATTTGTAATTTTAGGTTTAATTAATTATTTTAATTTACACCGATTCCCTGTGATTCAACTCGGTCTTACTAAAGCTATACTATAATACGAACAGGTATTATTGCCTTGTTGTGTTTAAGTTTACTTTAGTATTTCCAATCAATTAAAACTTGTATTTTTAACGACAACTTAAACAGCATATCATATATATATATACATATATATATATATATATACATATATATATATATATACATATATATATATATATACATATATATATATATACATATATATATATATATATATATATATACAAATCCTTTTAAAAATGACACTTGAATTTATTATTTAATATTTATCTAACTTCCTTCCCAATTCCTTCCCAATTTCTTATGTTTCCTAGATATATATTATATGTGATATAACTAATTTTATACATATTTTTAGTGGAAATATTGGACCCAATTATACATCATCTAATTTAATTTCATGAACTTTCAATACTTATATAGTTTGAAATTGATTTTAGGTGTTGATATGGAAGAAATGGTGAGAAGATGCAAAAATATGTGAAACCGAGCAAAAGTAAGAAGTCATGCCTATGTTATATGTGGTCATGGCCATTGTGTTGTTACTTGGTCACTACGACCATGTCCTTGTAGAGGTCATGGCCATGGTGCTGGTACCTGATTGTTCTTGCTTCCTAAGAGAGGCCACGATCATGTCCTCAAAAATGACATGGCCTTGTCGTCTACCGACCTGAATGGGTATAATGTCGCACCCCCAAATTATGATGCAGCGGAAGTTAACGCGGGGCGCGACGAAATCAGGAATCATCACACAAGGATATAACGAACGACCTCTAAATGAGTCGTTTGAAAAATAGTACATTCCATTTATATAAAATGTTGGAATGTATTGTTTACATGTCACAAAAATATTGTTTCCTTAGAGTCCACGTTTAAGACGGGAGATTCTATTACATAACAGTTTACAAAAAGTAATGCGAAGGAATCTCCAATAATGCAATTGTGAAGTCATGCGACTCTAGTGTGCGGTCCCCCCTGAAGGAATCCTACTGTTGCTGTGAACCTGAGAAATACATAATAAAATGTCAACAATAATATTGGTGAGTTCATAGGTTTAGTTATCAAAGTATCAAGGTGAACCACGAGATTTCCATGTTGTTTGTATCGCAAAACTACGATAAATAAATGTATACTCTTGCCATGAGCTCATAGTCCGAAGCTTAACCGATGTGAGTTTGCCTCCTGCAAGTGTCTAATCCAGAACACCCATATGTACGAATAATAAAACGCCCGTTTGACCAGTTAAAGCTACTAACCCGGACGGGGATGGTCAATCCCAAATAGATCTATTCTTCAAAACTCGCGCTAAGATCCATACTAACGAAACTATGATGTGTAGAGGACTTTTGTGTGGATTATGAAAGTAAAACACTCATGCAATCCGTATATGTGTCAATCTGTACTCGTGTTCATGAAAACAGTGTATGTATTCTCACCCCAATAGTTAAAACAGTAAAAGCGGGGCTATGAGACTCACCTGAGTCTTGAAAGCGTGCGTTTAAATCAATAAACGAATATCCAAAGTATAACCCTCTAGCGCCCTAAACGCATAAGGTTATGTATGAGTGAATGTCTCAAAAGATCATTCATGCTAGTTGTCCACTCAACTAGTTATGTCCAAGTGTTTGTTTATCGTTTGTATTTAATAAATATGTACGGCCCGTTGGTGATGTTTTGTAATAATAATTCCCGAAGACATTATTATTATGTTTTGTTTCATTGTATACTTATAAGGGTATATGTATTGCGTGTACGAATGGTGTCGTATATAGTATAGTTGTTGTCTCGCGAAATCGATACTTTGTGAAAACATGTTTTTAAATCAGACTGGGTTATGCGACACAATGGTTGTGTCGATGTGAATTGTTGCGACACGGATGTAGTGTCGCGGCGTGTACATTTCAGATAATTGTGCGACATAAGGATTTGTGTCGCAGGTCGTGAATTTAAATAAATGTGCGACATAGTGGTTAGTGTCGCAGGTTAACACTGCTTGTTACAATAGTTGCGACCCAAGGGTTGTGTCGCAGGTTAGTACTGCGGATTTTAGGGGTTGCGTTACAGGGTTTGGGTCGCAATGGTTTTGGACCATCTACGACACAGACGACCTGATGTGTTTTCGTTGTTCGGGAACTCGGTCAAAGGTTTGACCCGAAATTTTTAGGGAAGTCTTAAATATGTTTTTAGAGCTTAGGAAAATTATCTTTATGTTTTGTGGTTAACTAGAAAGCGTCGTTTCAAAGTTTATACAAAATCAGTCCCTTCGATTTATTTCATCAGTTTTGGGTCGTTTTCGTGACTCGTTTTGACAAATCAAAGCTTCCAAATAAAATCCAAGAAAATTTCACGATATTCCCCTAAGTTTTACCTTTCCAAAACATATTTTTCCATAATTTTTGGTCAAGTAGAAGTCACGAAATCGTCCAAGAATCAAACATGTGTCTAGTGGGTCGATTTTCTGACCTTTGCTCAGTGTTTAGTCTATATCTAACGATTTACAAAACTTCAGAAAGCGAAATAGTACTACTTTTAAAGGTAACAGAAAATGTGAACTTTTCCAAGTGGTTTCAGTCAATTTGGGTTTGTAGATCTCGAGATATGTCTTCCCAAAGTTGGTCAAATTTTCTGTCCAAAAGGACAGTCCGGATACTTACTTTTGTAAATTCGTTTTCCCCTACCAAACGACCTCAGAAAATACAAAACCACATGGGTTCGAAAGCTAACATCCTAAACTTGATTTTAGGCTCAAGAATCACTCGATTTGGTTGAGAAATGAGTTAGATATCATAGATCAAAGTCGGGTTAAGTTTTGTCTAGGGATTTACAGCATTATCCGACGGGTTTTTCGTATTATCCAATGGTTTTCGGTTTAGATCTTGGACATAATTAGCAAAAACGAATATCTAACATGTATATTAGCATTATCCAAGGAAAACTAACAAGGTTTGGAGGGGTTCTTACCACAAAAACGTGATCTAGAGTCGAAACGAGAAAGAAAGGGGTTGATGCGGTTCGGTTCTTGTTCCTTCGCTTGTTCTCCTTCTTTGTAACGATGTAGATGGTGTTGGTGGTGGCTAGAGCACTTGGAAGAGGCTGAGGAGTGTGGTGGTGGTGGTGGTTTAGGGCTGGAAGTGAGAGAGAGAGCAAGGAACAAGAGTTTAAGAGGTGTTAAGTGTGTGTGGAAATAAAGTTTTGTGAGTGTGGGAAAGGTTTAAAGGGGAGGGCCTATGGGGCCAGTTTCTTGGGCCTGGGCTGGACGGATTGGGCCTGGACCATCGTGGTCTTGGGCCCGTGACTTGCTCCTCGATTTCGTGTTACGTTATTTGGTTGGTTAAACGTTAATCGCGCGTGTTAAAGTTTAATCGTTGACGTTTAGTTTTTTCGCGTTTTGTTTTTGATACGTAATTGCTATTTTAAATTGGCCAAATATTTATAAATACATTATTGAACCTTTTCAAAATATTTGTCGGGTTTCGTTCGGTCGTTGGGCGCGATTCGCGCGTTTTCGTCGCGTACGGTACGTTTTATACAAAATGTAAAACGTTTAATATATTATCATAATATTATATGTTAAATAACGATTATTTAATATAGTCGCGTTATTTAATAAAATGATTTTCACCAACGTCCGTATTTATTGTGTCGGATTCCATCCGATCGAACTCGCGTAATTAAAAATAATTACGTACGTGTGTATATATAACAATATACACAATGTTACTGTACTTAGTCCTATTTCAAACTAAATACGCGTAATAATGACCTAGCTTAGGTACAAATGATGTCCTAAAATGTCGGGTGTCACATATAAATACGAAATTAAACCCCAAAATTAGGGCAGCTTTTCTCTAGGACGAATTAAGACGACTTTGGGCGACTTTTGGAGATATCTTAAATCAAGTTTGAAGGTTTTCATCCGTTCTAAGCGAGAAGATCAATCATACATGTTGATATATATCTGTGTGACAAAAGCTTGTATTGACAACTTAGCTTGAATGTGTTTAGATTAACGACACTTTGTGTACTAGCGAAACTTGCTAGTGTCGCCTCTAGCGACACTATAAGTGTCGCGTAGCCACCTGTGTGTATATATATAGGTGTAGTGTCGTTAGTTTTGGTTAAAGTTTTTGGTGCTGCAATTGAGACTGAGTTTGAGAGAGATTGAGTAGTTTGAGAGCTTAATTGTGTTTCTGTAATTGATTAATATCAATAAAACATAAACTTATTTACGTCGCTCGCGGATTTCAATTTCACATATCACGTATCAAATTAACGATTTCGAATTCCGCACGATTCATTAATTCGATTCAAAGACAAGATCAAACGGATTGACAAGTGATATCAGAGCCATCTGTTCTTGAAAGAGAGGTGACTTGAATCGGATTTGAGGTGAAATTGAAGCTACAGTTTTCAAGAAACCAACGAGATAAATTCGACGTTAAAAGTTGCAATTAAATGTAAATTGAGACCGTAATTCATTTCAATTATTAATTGCGCATCAAACGAACCTAAATTTCTGAGAATTCAACGGTGAATTTGGATTTTCAAAGTTTCTGGGTTTTCTACGTCTTTAGCGACACTAGTGTTCATCAGGCGATACTCGTTGAAGTTAGGCGACACTAGTTGAAGACGGTTATCAGGCGACACTATGAAAGCGACGCTACCTTAGTGTCGCTATATACAGAAATTTGATTCCTGCGATACACTTTTAGCGACACTTAAAAAAAAGTATTTTGGAGGGGAAATTTCCGAATTACCAAATTTTGTTTTTAGGTTTAAATTTGCTTAATTCAAGTTTGGGAAAAGTTTCGTTTTACCCGAGCATTTTTTGACGTTTTTGAACGAAATTTTGGTGGGAAAACTCGGAAATGGCTTTTTCAAACATTGAAGATAGGATTAAACTTGACAATGAAATAAGAAGCAAAAAGGTTGGAAATGAGGAGCTGAGGCGAAGCCGAAAAGAATTACTCAAGAAACAGTTTGAAGTTTTCAATCACATTAAAAACGAATCATTTAATGATTTGATCTCACGGTTCTCTCAGTTGATTAGTGAGTTGGAAATTTGTTAAAACATATACATTCACTAAGGTGAATACTAAACTATTAAATTCTTTACCATCAACATAGGAGTTTCACGTAATGCTTCTCAAACAGGATAAGAAACTTCCCTAGTGGACGTTGGATGAACTTATTGTTAAACTTCAGGCTTATGACTCAACGAGATTTGGGGAAAACACTCAATTGAGATAAAAAAGTTCAGATGAAGAGATTAATGAGAAGTTATTACGGAAGGAAGATGAGGTTAAAACTCTTCAATCCCAAATACTAACCATGGAGAATGAACATGAAGAGATGCGATCAATGATTGACCAACTGAAAAAGAGAATATCAGAACTTGATGGTCAACAAACAGTGATGACCAAACTTCAAGAAGATCATAATCTTGCTTTGAAAACTATTCAGGATCTTCGTGAGAATGTTACTCAAGTCTCTTACTCAACCAAATAACCAGTCAAGGTTGTGCAGGAGATTTACCCGGCTAAATCTTCCAAACCATGTTCAAACATGGTTCGTGCGAAAAAGATTTCACAGTTTACCAATTATTCTATGCACAAGAATAAGAGGTATTCTAAGAAATCGCAATCAACCAAAATATTAGATCATCAAAAGGTTGATTGTTATGATTCCAAAAACTTTAAACGCGCCAAAAGATCGGTTTCGAGACCTCAAAAGCCAAAAAGAGCTTCGAAACCGATACAATTATCGGAATCTGGACAAACAAAATCTTTCGTATATTCGAGACAACAAATGTTTGCTCTTGCACCACCATGTTCTTTTCATATGGTGCAGAAATGAAAAGATTTTGTTCCTTTCTCCCTAAGGAGAACTCCTTCACCATTGATTCCATGAAAACTTTTCAGAAATGAAACACCGCGTTTCAATTTCGGATGGAATTCAATGTCCTTGGATTATATCGACACAACTTATAGATGTTGTTCGAAACTTTCAAAGCCTATTGGAACCGTGCTCAAATGAGTTTCAAAAGTTGTAGTTTAGATTGTACATAAAAAAATATAAAAAAGAAGAAGAAAAACAGCACGGTTCTAGTAATATTATTAGAAGTCCAAGGGAAGAAAAGGAGAATCGAAGGAAGAAAGAAGAAAGAAAATCAACGACATTTCTTAATATCACTTCTCTATCAATCAGTGTGTATGATGATTGATGATCAACAACAAATGCTTGAATCTAAAGATTCTTCAAGGGTTAAAGAAGAAATCTGCTGTTTCGGAGGAGAATTCTGAAATACTGATATTGATGATTATTCGGGAGCTTATGGGAACTTATTCGGGAGATTCCGAGAATGAATGATTATCAAAATGATGAACAATCAAATTCTTAAAGGTTTCTGTGAAGTTGTTGCTACGGGAGAGTTGATATTGTTTTACGACCATAACCTTACGAGAATGCAAAGTTAACAGAACTTTCAAAAGGGTCGTGCAAAGAAATGGATATGCGCTGGAAGTCAACTCAAATCTCTCTCATCAAGCTAAGGTTGAAGACTGGAGATTTATATACAAGTTGTTGTCACGAGGGAGTTTGTTGATACATATATGTGTGACAAAAGCTTGTATTGAAAACTTAGCTTGAATGTGTTCAGATTAGCGACACTTTGTGTACTAGCGACACTTGCTAGTGTCGCCTCTAGCGACACTATAAGTGTCGCCTAGCCACCTGTGTGTATATATATAGGTTTAGTGTCGTTAGTTTCGGTTAAAGTTTTTGGTGCTGCAATTGCGACTGAGTTTGAGAGAGATTGAGTAGTTTGTGAGTTTAATTGTGTTTATGTAATTGATTAATATCAATAAAACATAAACATATTTACGTCGCTCACGGTTAACATGGGATTTCAGTGATTACATGATTCATAGTTAAGAGGTTTTAAATTTCATGGATGGATTGTATAATCTTGATTAGGTGATTGTTAAGTGACAACTTATAGTTCGAATTGTGTTTTCTAGGTGGACTAAATTTAATCTAGTGCTTAATCCAAATATCAAAAAACTAGATGTTAAACGGTCTAAACAAGTATATTTTCTCTATTTGAGTAAAACTATCTTTTTATCGTTTTACTTTAGTTAAATATTAGTTTAACTAAATTCTTTTTGACTGTTTATCGTTAAAAGACACAAATTTCCCAATCTTTAATTGCTTTTATTAGTTTAACTATTAGATAAATTGTTTGTTTAAAATACACATATTTAATTACCAATCCCATGTTTACTAAAAATATAATAAATTAGGGATAATATTTAATTTTAGAACGCATGAATTTATTAATTTGTCTTCTACATATACATGATTAATTTAGTCAAAAACTTAAATTTAATCTCATTTTATTATCAGTAGTAATAGTAAACTTATAATAAAAAGAAAATGTTGGGACGTACATTTGATTTAATTTAACATTTTACAGTGTCCCTATTAAACCTCAAGTTTTATGGTGTGTAGGCCACGTGTCAAAGATACTAATATCAAATTTGGAAGTTTTGTATTTGTTTGTTCAAGTTTCATATCTAAATTATTATTATATTATTATATTATCGTGTAATGTTTATCTTATGCGTGATAAAGCTAATTAAATTGAATCATAGTCGATTAATATATTAAAATTATAATTGTAATTATTATAATATTAATAAAAAATCCACATATCAATAATCATGGTAAACACTTGTCAAATCAGAAACTACATTCAACCTCTTAAAACCTTCATGCACGTACGTACGTAATCTTGAAGCAATTAACCCCAAAAGGTAATCGATCAACGTAATATAAACCTTCGAAAGCCTTTGTTTCGTTCGATACATTAACATCAAATTAACTGTCTACAACAATCTCGTAATCGCGTCGTTGATTAACAAAAAAACAAGAAGAAAAATAATGGAAGATTGGCATGATAGTATCGATCCTCTTAACCTAGTTCTTGGTAAAGTTATCGGTCGTGGGACTTTCGGTATTGTTCATAAGGGATCGTACCAGGGTCAAACTGTTGCAGGTACGTAATTAATGTTTTGTGTAAAACTTGTTTTTGTGTTTTTGATTATTAATAGGTTTTTGTTCTTGTGTTTTAGTGAAAGTTCTTGATATAAGCGATGAGGAGATTAAGGAAGATGATAAGGAAATTCTGAAGAATGATTTTAAAAAAGAAGCTTGTTTATGGCAAAATCTTGATCACCCCAATATAACCAAGGTATGTATACTAATACGTTTAATTAAGGTTTATTGAAATTGTACAAGATATATATTTAACAAAAAATATATATATTCGAATTTAACTTATGAAAAATAATATATATTCATATCGTTGCAACTAAATTGATAATCTCAAATTTGTTGGTAAATTTTTATTTTCTTTGTAAAAATAAAAATTAGCCAAGGTGAATATATAAGAATCATAAAAATTATCAACAACCTCAAAATCTGTTGATAATTTGTATGTTCTGTAATTAAACAACATTAATTAACTAGCTACATGCATATAAAAGCTAAGAATAGAAGTCTTTTAGTAGCTAGTCCAACCTCCATGCATACAAAATTACAAATAAATATATGTATATATATGTATGAATCTTTCGACTGATTATTGGTGATCGAAAATTTCAGATGATCGGAGCAACCATCTCCATGAAAACAGATTCCAGGGACGAGGACAAGAAAACGATAGCCGAAAGCAACTTTTGCATTGTCTCTGAATATGTAAAACAAGGCTCGCTAAGATCTTACTTAAACAGGCACCAAAACAGGAAGCTTCCTATGAAAATCGTCATTCGATTTGCACTTGATATCGCCAAAGGGTAAGCGACACCATCTTCACACTCAGTCTCTAGATTATACATTATATATACTTTTTAAATTAAACACTCATTCAATCATTGATTTTATTTCTAGGTTGAGTTACCTACATTCCAAGAAAATAATTCACCGTGATGTGAAGCCGGGGAACATGCTTATCGACAAGCATCATACGATCAAACTTGTTGATTTTGGAGAATCGATTTTTCATCCATCAAACACAGAGCTGGTGAGCCGTCAAATAGGGACTTTTGGTTATATGGCTCCTGAGGTATATATTATTTTCCTCATGATCACTTGTTAATTTGTAGGTACTCGTGATCTCGTTTAGATTTCAAACTTACTAAATAATTTGGGTATTAAATGTAGGTTATGAGCAAGAGACCGTACGGGCCAAAATGCGATGTGTATTCTTTTGGAATATGCTTGTGGGAGATATATTGTTGTGATAGGGTGTCAATTGCATTAGATTTAGACAACAAAATTACACCAGAGAAATATCAGGTATATATATAATCTTGATATATATATATTCATGTTTTGGGTATTATATATATAATCTTTTTCTGGATGTTGATATGTTAATTGTGTTTATCTATCACAGAAACTGAAACCAAGCGTACCAGTGGATTGTCCAAAATGGCTATTGCAATTAATGGAACGATGCTGGGCCACAGACCCGAGGAAGAGGCCAAACATGGAGGAGGTGGTTGTCAAATTGGAAGAGATTCGAGAAAGTGTTACTGATTTTTGTTGCTTTGGCTCATGATAACATCGATCGATGACGGGCAGCTCAATTACTGTAATCTATCGTTACAAATACGAAAATACAAATTAGAATCTTTCAAAGTGTATGAATCAATTTTTTGGATGATGAGGGGCGGCTCAATTACTGTAATCTATCGTTAAGAGCGGAATGAGGTTAAAGAGTGTCTAGAGTTGAGCGTCTCCAACTTGTAATAGCTATCATATAGTGGAATTTAAGCGGCTTACGAGTCCCGTGGTTTTTACTCTCCATTGAGAGGTTTTCCACGAAAAATCTAATGTGTTATGTTTTTCTGTTTCGTGTGTTTAATATTGGTTTATACATATGATTGTATCATTTCTTGTTATGGTGGTGATCGATTTCATCGGATCAAAATGTAACCATGTATCATATACAAAAGTTGAAATAGAAATGTAGGTCTGTGATAAGTGTTATTATAGGTAATGAGTTCAAATGTTGGTTTATCTATGTACCGTTTTAAGTAATAAACATCTAAGTACGTAATATTGCACTTACTAAATAATCATTTACAAAAAGCATCAAATAATCATCAATGGTACAAAAGGTTTGCAATACTAAAGTGTACGAAGTGTCGTGTGATGTGACGCAAGCTAGTCAACCTGCATCATATGTCAAGCGTAGTGTAGACGTACATTTTTAGAAATTTGGTTTTACATCGGTGGAACTAATATTAACTTGATCGATCAAGGTGCAACAAGTCATAAAAATTAATAGAGCCGGTTTAACTTGTTAATCAATTTATTTAAAAAAATTATCATATGATGGTTAATCAAATGAGATTCCTTTGCTAGATCTTGGTGTACGAGTTCCAAATAGCCCAACTATTGTGGCTTATGAAATCGGTATGCGAATAAGACTCGGAGCATGTCACCTCTTTGATCCGATCACGACACATCGCTAAATGGCCAGAACATTTGAACATGATGTGGCAAAAATGCTTCTAATCGAAGAATAGTTGAACGAAAACAATTGTATCGGAAAATATAGTTACACTTCTTGTCCTCTATTTTGAAAAATTGTTCAGAAAACAAAGATCACATCGTGCAAAAGGAAAGCATATAAAAAATTATGCATCCCACCGAAAGAAAAAAGGGCTATAGCGACGACATTTTTGTCACTAATCACAAAACTTTGTCGCTAAACTTTTGCGACAACTTGTCGCAAAAGGTTCATTGCAAGGTTGTGGTACCAGTGCTCCTTTTGCGACGACATACTGGGCCCACATTGTTTATGACAGAAACTTTGTGACAATATGTGTTGTTGAAAAAGGTATATAAAAAATAATAGTATAGTTAAATAGCTTTAGCGACGACACTAGTCATCGCTACATGTATTTAATATAAAAATAATAATAATGATTTCGTAGCTAAACGTGAGCCTTAACTTTTGGATGGGACTTTTACCGACGACAATAGTCGTGGTAAAGCTACTATTATTTTGACGGAATTTTACTGTTTTCATAAAATTTCTAAGTTTTTTCATGTTTCAGTTCTGCAAATTTCTTGCTATTTTTTAGTATTATCTATAACTATATTTCTGCAGTTTTCGCATTCAAAACATAATCGAAATAATATACCAATTATCCATGGTTTAAACAAACATACAAATCACCCTAATGTTCAACAAACTTTAAACGTAAAGGTACTAATTTTCACAAACCTTACAAATACGACTAACATAACACAAATGAACTTCATCCTCATCTTCGTCTTCTTCTTCTTTTTCATCTTCTTGTATATTGCTAAAGGTAGGGGGTGCAATTGGGCGAAATAGGGGAACAAGAATGTTCGCTTTCTGTAAGGCGGTAAATTGAGATGTTATTTAATCATTTTGAGACTCAACAACTTTAGTTTTAGACACGAACATTTGATTGAATTTCCATTGTGTATACATCTTTGGTTATTGTGATTAGACACTTGAGCTTGAAGTTGACGTGACACCCGGTAATTTGCTACGCCGTCCAGGATTTTACCCGCGACTTTCACCCAAGACTTGAGATAATATTGTCTCGTCCCTCAAAGGTGTGGAAGTCCCCGTTTGGTTATCCCGCAATTCCACCATTCATTCTAGATGTTATAAAATAAGAATAATTAGTAGTGTTTAGGTTTGGTTACTAAAATATGACCCACTTGACCCATTTCACTCATATTACCCATACGACCCACTTAACACATTTCACTCATATTAATCATATGACCCATTTGACCCATATAACTTATGATGTATTTGACCTATAACCATTTAAATCAATTCACAAATAACTAATTATATACATGACTCGTTTGACCCATATGGACCCATATTACACATAACACTTATATACATACATTCAAGACTTCAATCTGACTCATTTGACTCATATAACTTAGATAATTCTAACATACATTCAAAACTGCAATTCAAATACATGATTTAAAACACAAAATAAACAATTATATACTTACATGTCGAGGTTGGGCAACTGGGTTGACCGATTCTTCATTCTGGACATGTATATTATTGTATTGGTCAATGAGACTGGGATATTGACCCATTTTAGAGTGTCGCTATAAACACATAAAATGAATATATAGTAACAACAATTAAATTAATCACGACACTGTAGAACTACTATTAAAATTAACAATTATAAAGCTACTTATACTTGCATGTCGTAGAACAACATACGAGCGGGTTCCATGCATAAGAACAACACACGAAGTAAAAACGCTAAATATATCATAAGAACTTTTTTATTTAGAGAGTGTTAGGGATTTTTACAATTAGAAAACTTATTCCTATTTGAAAATAATTCCTCTATTATTCAAAGTCGATCTTGTATATTTTTATTTATCTTTAACCTATCTTGAACTTATATGACTTATCTTTTAGCTAACCTTGAATTAATCTTGAACTTCAACCTTCTTGAACTGCAACCTCCTTGAACTCACTACTCAGCTGGAGTATGCAACTTCATACTTAGACTATTTAAATATACTAAACTAATCTAATTTTAGTTTCACACTTTCTCATCAAAATGTGAAAAATTCCGACTACATAATTTTTTCAACATTGTACATGCTTATATCACTCTTCAATTCTCACGTTGGGTAGCAGAAATTGTCTTGATTTCTACGGGATGCTCCAACCCCCACCCCCTGCCCCACATCAGTAAACAACTGACCCTTAAATCACAAATTTGTTCTAACACCTTTTCTGATCTTATCTGCATGGTTTCAACTCCAGTAATGTGTCGTGTCAAAATAAGTCTGCAATTTTAAGAAATAGTTAGGGAGTGTACATTTTTATAAATTTACAATAACATATTAAACAAGCTCAACCTCAGTATTGAGTCAAATTTGAGTTTTTACGGTTCCAGGTGCTTTTTTCCACGATTTATAATATTTGGGGACTGTCTCACCCACAATTGAACCCACTAAATTTGAGAAGTGGAACGATTCTCGTCAATGGGTCGGCATGTACCCTGTTCGCTAGTATTAAACTCGACCGAAAATGGTATTCCGTTCGCTTTCCACAACTTCCATAGCACATGGTTTGTGCAAATTCAAGTGTAAAAAATGAAAAAGAAAAGTAATGACATTAAAGTGAAAAAATTACCAAAATACATGTAATCAAATTCAAGTAAACAAAATATTCTACAATTTCTTACTTTGGCACTCGGTAGGTGGCTACAAGGTATCACGATCACCACATGCATCTCTTGCATCTCTGATGTGCCTTTTCTGTACCTATTTATATATAGGAAGACTGGTATATTGTCAGTAAACCAGAAACATTCAAATTATAAATTACATGACTAAAAATATCTATTAAAATTGACTAACACATATCAAACAAGAGAACCTACCATTATGTATAGTATAACAATGTCTCAACGATTACAAAACAGTGACAAGAATGGACATAAAATAATTAATAAAGTGGTAACAAAGATGGGAACTACCAACAAAATAACATATAAAACAATTAAAGTATATGTATATAATTCATTAATTTAATGAAACAGTTTATCGATAACTAGGTTTAATTATCATTATATATTAAACAAGTGAAATGATCCAAGGATGCCAAGAGTACAAATCAAGATATCAATACAATATATAATTAACTTATATGCGATTAAAAATACATTTTACAGTAAATATAATTAAGTCTTATTTACTAGTAATTAATTAACAACAAATGCACAATTAAAACCAATATTAATTTGTATGTGAACTCGGCGAGTTTATAACAGAACTCGACGAGTTATTTAAGAAAATCATGGTTCATTAATTTAAACAACAAATAAATAATCTTCCAAATCACTAATTTATCTCCTACCAGTGGATCTTTTGCTGATCAAAAACGTTACCATGTGTCATCATAATATAATAACAATTCTAAAGTAATATTGAGAAATTTCATAATAAAATCATTTACAAACTATAGTTAGTTGTTTCAAAACATTAACTTCAAATATACATATTGTTATAACTAATTTATAGACAAATCAATTGCACATACAATAAGTAATTAAAAGAATCATAAATAGAGTACAAGAAACTTTCAACCTATAATGTTACTCCTTCAATTTCTAAAGAGAGTTCTCCTTATTTGATTAAAATGCTTGTGTACGCTATATTGATAATTGTGGTTATTTCATTCTTTGAGAGTAAAACAGAGAAAACTAATTTATATTAAATAAATTAACATCTTCTCTTCTATGACAACTAGACTTCTATTTATAATTAAAATATTAGTTGGCTTCAACTCGGCGAGCATGTGTATTTGTGACTCGGCGAGTAGTAAATCTAGGTGAAATCCGCTTTCTTGTTATGAATCTATACTTCTTTTGGCGTAATGTTTAAGAAAGTGCTTGTTGGGCTTTAGTTGTCATATTTATCTCTTATCTTACGGGTTTATGAGTTAGTTTGATAAAGTTAGACAATCCCTTCATTTTAAATATTTAGTTATCTTTAATTAAACAAATATCTTCACATCTACTTGGCGCGTACAATTTTCCATACTCGGCGAGTAATCCAACTGGATCTTCTATAGTTTATTCTTTAGACCTTGAACTTCCCCATTTTCAGATATATGCTTCCTAAATACAAAATTACAAATATGAACATATTAAGTACAAATTCATACCAATCTAATACAAAATTAACTACTTTTAATGGCTAAAAACATATACAATTATACACTTATCAATCTCCATCATCAGCTCGTGCAACATATGTTATTTTTACAAGTATACGAAATAACATAATAACACCAAAAACTCAATAACATATAACCAACATAATTGAACTAACAACTCAATAACTTCATTCAAATTAGTGAATTGTTAATATAACAATTAGAAATCAATTAGACGCATCACCGGAATAATAATGTGCTTCACATTCATTATCAGAATCCAAATCTTCGGAATCTTCAATATCATGAGCATCATCGAGGGGAGAAGTATGATTAATATGAACTTTCGTTGATTGATCATCTATGTTCAAGCTCGTATAAGTCAAACTATTTAAATTAGCATCTAATCCAAGATTAGATGAATTGATATCATGTATAACGTCTTCTTCATTCTCTTCCATGATGGTTTCTTGGTCCCAGATCTTTCGATGATTCACCTCTTGGATGCCCCTCCAATGTTGGCTTCTAAACGGGTCTTCAAGGTAAAAGACTTGATTTTCTTGTGTTGCAACAATGTTTGGTTCATCTTTATACCATTCATGACTTTGAGAAATATTTCTTTTATTATTTGTAGTGATACAATGTTGGGTACGAGCAGTGTTATTGGTGTTGAACTATTTACATATGAACAACACAACGTTGCAGTCACTCGAATAATTTACCTCCAACATATATTCCAGCTGCCCATAAAACGTACATCCATCAACCCCAGTTGTTTAAACTTCACTGTTTTGAGTTGTAGAATGTGTATCGCGACTATGAACCACAAACCTCACACCATTAACTATGCAAGTAGTGATAGATTTTCGTGGATCAATCGTCCATTTGCTAAAGCAAATAATTCATAATTTAGCTGGGGTTCATCTACTCGCAGACAATGCACTATGAAAAAGACAAATATAGATAAGGTTGAATAATAATCGTTATATTTACGAGGTAATATATAGAATGAGTTTACATTATTCTTAAACCAGCCTGGAAATTCTCTTTGTAAATCCTTCCTAAGCTCATCAGTAGTAAATTCACTGTAAATGTTCATGTTATAAGTATGATTATAAAAAAGATAACTTACAAAGATAATTCATAGCAAAAACACTTACTTCTTGTATTCGTCGATGTTAGGACTCTTGTTAAGTACATACCATTCTACTTTCTTCTGAAGTTGTTTATTCTACATTGTAGTACACATTTACTAATTGGTGTACATACTTATTGGGATATACGTAACTTACCTGTTAGAATTAGAGTGTCCTCCTTCATGTCAAGATGATTAAATATCGTCTATACACCCCGAAGACACATTGAACGGAAATTTAAGGCTTCGTCCGCAATGTACCCCTTCGCTTTAACACCTTCAGGCCTAGCTTTGTTTATCACACCCCGTCTAAGGCGGAAACAACGAGGTGCAACAGACGAATAATTACAACACATTGATGACAAGAGAAATACACTAAATGCAATCCAACAACATGTTAAGATATTGCCAAGCACAAAAGGTGACTTGTGTCGTGGTCAATCATTTCCACGGTAACATAGTGATAAATAAAATGGGAATCCAAGAATCACATAAAATAAATAAGTCTAGGCAAAACACGCCCTTAAATAACAAAACGTAAATTGTCCAATACTGAATCGATCAAGTCTCAATGCAGCCTAGTAGTCTCGCTAAGCCACTAAGCCTCAAGTTCCTTAAGCATTGCTATTATTACATGAAAAGAGATGCTCGAAAAGGTCAACACATCGTTAGTGAGTTCGTAGGTTTAGCATCGTAAAAGCATCATGTGTTGTGAAAAGTTTAAGTAGGACACATGAGTGAAATGGTGCATATACGTGTAGAAAATGTAAAACGGTCAAATCACCACGTATAACATCGACATATACACAAAGTACGTGTCTCCTCGGTATAAAACAGTTCATATTCACCGAAGGTCAAGCAACAATGACAACGGTAGGATCGCAACCCAATAGTACTATCAATATATCAAATCATTAATGCTCACACAATAAATCACCAAAGCGTACCAACCAGTACAGTATCTCATATAAACTACACATGCAACACTTAACAGCTCATGTCCAAAAAGATAAAATCGTGAAATCACAGCATGGAAAACATTTCAAAAACAGTTGGGCATCTTTTTCCCCCAAGGAAAAATGTAAGAAAATGGGGCCACAAAGACTCACCTTAGCTTAGCAATTCGAGCACTAACAATTCCACAAGCTTACTACCCAAGTATCACGTATCTACACAAGTATGCGTTTTCTAAGTTATAATATGAAATCGACGTACAAACTTTCCCATCATAACCCATCATAACCCATTGACGAGTTTCATATGACCATGCCAAATATAAACTTATTAAATAATTTTCTCAAATGTCAATACTTATTACTCATCAAGGTGATTTTTTGTACTTAATTCGTCCAAAATATTTTATGTTTCATTTCCTGAAATTATAGGTCACTTTGCGTATTTTTAAATACACTCAAACGAATCAATTAATACCCCAAATTTTTATTACAAAACTTTTAACATGTTAGTACTTTATGGAAAGTTTTCTATATTTTATTTTATTACTTTACTATTTCATAAAAATTCTTTAAACCGAACTACCCATAAATGTTACTGTTCACGCACCATAAAATTTTATAAAAGTTTATACCCATAAAGACCTTCAAAAATTCTCATCTTTTTAAACTGAAAACTTAATACCTTAAACTCATTCCAGAAAAAGTTTCATGCTCTAACTCGAAATATTACGTGAGTTATATCCATTCAAAGTTGACCTAAGTTTTCTGCCGAATTCTCAATCTTGACCACATGACTTGTAACAACTGTTTGACCAATCAAAACTTGTCATTTTCACTCGAAACCACTTGGAAAAGAAAGTAGAATTTTTGAACTTAATTTTTGACTCAAGATTCGTAACCAAACCATATTTTATGACCAGTTTATACCCTTCCATAGTCGGACCAATAAATCTATCCTGATTCTGAAATAACAAAAACAGTTTTCAATTAAAACAAATACAACAATAATTATATAAATAATTAAAATTTATCAAAACTTATTTTAACATGTTAGTTTGATATTTCTATTGTAATTTTCAGATTTCTCATTTATTTCATCAATTGATCACAATAGGAGTTATAAAAAAAACGTTAAGAAAAACTCACCATGGACGATCAAAACTATCACTTAGGATCTTCGAAACGATGATCAAAACGTTTAATATTGATGATTTTTGTGTGAAAGTAGGCAGAGAAATAAGGAGAATCGGCTGAGAGAGAGAGAGAGAGAGATAATAGTTATTAGGGTTTTGAAAGTGTTTTAATGAGAAAAGATTGTGAACATATCTGATTTATTTTGAGAAAACGCTTCCTTGCTCCCACTCCAAGCCTTGGCCGCCTTTTCCATGGAGTTATGGGTTGAAATCTGAACATGTTGCAGCCCAAGGAGTTTAGAGATCATGGGCTTTGGATTCAAGTCATTTGGAGCCTGGATAAGAGAGTTATGGCTCAAACAATGAAACCTCGCAGAAAACTCAACTTTTATTTTTTTAACGTGTTATACGTTTTCACTTAGCTTATTATAAATTTATTATAATTGTTAATATTCTTATTATTTATAAATTACTTATTATTATTTATTTTTTTTATCATACTTTGCACATTCTTCCAAGTTTCTAATTATGAAAATTAAGTGTCATAGAAATGGCACGAAGCCTTAACGAGTCTAAGCACAACGTTTCGACTAGCACACCAAGTATAGCACATAAGTTCACATAATTCACATAACTTTGAGTCCTAGATCATAGGTTTAGACTACCGGTTAAAGGTGAAAGTCAACGACGGTCAACTAATTTGATTTGGTGATGGTTGTCACATTGTTCCTAGCATAATTTTGTAACTTTTATATGAGTCTTTCAAATGAATACATCCACCTCATGTAACAAGGACCACCTTGAATAGCCTCCTAGGTTAAATGCATAACAAATGAACTATTATGTCAAAGATATTCGGAAATTTTTTTTCTCTTAAAATATTGATCAACTGCTGTTCAGCTTTCAACATGTCGAACTCCATCAAATTTCATGCACAAATTTGCTTATAAAATGCACAGAACTCGACTATTGGTGTTGAAATAGGTTGGTACCAGTACATTTGAACTCCAACTAGAATCAATCATTGCATCAATATGTGATAATAATGAGACTTCATGCCCATTATGTTCCTATCTTTACCGGTAACTTTCCGCTTAAAGTTTAATTCAAATCCACCGGGTAATTTAACTCCTTTACAAAATTTACAAATACATCGTATGTTATCAATTGTGAACGAGTAATGGGGATGAGGCTTTAATTTTTCAATTGTGACAAAAACTTCTCGTTTCCTTTATCTTGGAGCCATAACTCATTTTGAATGTTAAATTTTTTCATGGCATTTCTTGCATTGTTAGCGTCTTTTGATTTATCGTTCATTAATAAGGTACCCAATAAACACTCACACACATTCTTTTCGAAATAAATGATATGCAAATTGTGTTTTAGTTGAAAAGAAAACCAATAATTAAGCTCGGAGAAGTCTAAAACTTCGACAATGTAAAGCATCGAGTAAATAATGTTTGATCAACATCTCACCGCTACTATTAACATTTCTTTTTCCAATATCAAATAAGTACTCAATGTTACATGTTCTAATTTCAACTTACGTATCTTCTGGAAGTTCTACAATAAGCTCGAAAACACCTTCGTCAACACAAAGTCATCTTTTTTTATCCTCACCTTTTAAAATCTTATGACATATATAGTGTAAAAGCCTTGTGGTTTCTCGAATGTTATAGATTTTTTGTGTGTTTTAACTAAACTAAACCAAAAATTAATAAATGAAATGATCTTCGAACAATTAAGCTCCATCCTTCCTTCAACAGTTCTAGACCTCTACGAGGTCAATTTTATTGATGATGAAATGCAATGATTCCTCTCAATTGAATACTAAGATACATGCATCATAGGACTCACTTGAATAGTCTCGGGCGTGATAATGATTTGATTTTAGGTTATGATATACGTCGCAGATTATGATGATGGTGACGATGATTAGTCCGTGTAAAATGTTGATTTGCAAATCTTAACTTGAAAGTGCGTAAGGAGACGAAACAATGTCGATGTTGTTACTTGAGTCGTCTTGCAACTAACCCATTCTTTTAACATGTAAAAATATTATGTGAATGAATTCGATTGAAGTTACATGTAAGAATTAAAGTTAGTTTTAAAGTTAACATGTACCTAACGTGCAAATTAAAGTTAACTTGTAATTAAATCGTAATTACTATTTTAAATAATTTATACTTTCATTATATCTATTTAAAAATATGATAAAATATCTTTTTTTATTAATTAGACCTGTAGCGACGACATCGTCGTTAAATATGTTAATGATCTTTATCGAGTTTTTTAATATTTATAAGAACCATTTGTCGACACTAAAGGTTATCCAGGTTATTTTCGTTTTAGACGAGAAAATAAAAACAAATTAGCGACACCATGGCCGTCGCTAAAAGTTATGCAGGATTTTCTCATTTTTGTTGTTGGAGTGCGAAGATAACTTGCCTAAACTAGTGAGACGAATCCAGATGTGTTCTAGCAATAGATGAAAATGATGTAGAATCTCGCATCCATCATCCTACAACTTTGAATGATTTGTTTCGTAATAATGATACTTCTACCTAACCGGTAATCATTCAGAGAAAAGTAGCACAAAAACTTGTCAATATGGAGAATAAAGAAAGCGAGATGGCAATGTTTGAAGATTTCATCTATGGTATGAATGATTTTTCAACATAGGTGTTTCATAAGGTTGTGTTTAGTTTGTTATCAATTAGTTAACCGTTGTTTGCTTGGTCGTATGTGACAAATTGGTTTTGCTTAGGCCGCTCCCAACCATGCCCATCGGATGCCGTCGGTTTCAACCGACGGAACCGACACCGATGGCACAGAGCCGTCGGTTCGGTCCGTCGGTTGACTCCTTCGAAATTTCGACGCTCCATCGCTTGATTTGTGGATCCGTAGCCGTTTGAGAAATAAAAAATAATAATAATAAAATTTAAAAATTAACTGTTACATTGTCCGTTTTTTTGTTTTCTACTTTTTACTAAATAATATTTTTCACTATAAATAAACACTATCTTTTACCCATTATTCACACTACAATTCAGTACAATTTTTATATCTTTTACACATTCCACATACCACAATTCTCACTACTTTCAACATTTTCATACACTACAATTTACACAACTTTTACACATTTCATACATCTCCATTTCAAACACAAAAACACTACAATTCATACACTACACTATATCTAAAAACAACAAATCCAAATTCAAATCCAAATACAAATCCAAAAAAAATGAACAACAAAGGTAGTATACATTCCGAAAATAGTTTATTACTGATAACAACATGAAAAAAGCGGCTTACACGATGTTGAGCTTTCTTTGTAAAAAAATTCCAAAGTCTGTCTCAAAAAAAGAACTCAAAATAATCAAAACGGCCCGAAAAGAAGTGGTGGAACAATATCAAAACATGTATGGAGGACAAGACTCAGACGGTGATGAAGACGAGGCCGAAGACACGAACGAAACTGACGAATCGAGCTAGGATTAGACTACTTTATTTTAGTTCTAGTGTTTTTATCTAATTATTGTAATGTTCTTTTTTTTATTTAATTATTGTAATATTTTTTTATTTAATTGTAATATTTTTTATTATTATGGAATGTGTTTATTTTAATTATTGTGTATTAAATATTTAATTTATTAGTTGTAGGTCCCTGAAAAAAAACTGATGGAGTACTGATGACAGGAGCCTGTCAGTTTCTTTCAGTTTTGTGAAAAAACAGACATGGCGCTGATGTGCCCCGACGATTTCTGTCAGTTTCAGTCTACGATTGGGAGGAGTCTTAGGTATATATTTTAAATTTTCGTTACCCATCAAAGGTTATTGAAAAGGTTATTATATAAATTTTACTAGAGAAAATTATCTAAATGGTCAAATTTGACCTCCTATGTCTAAATATGGACAAAATCTTGAAAAATATTCATTTTGGTCAAAAATCTCGCTCCATCACATCAACTTGGAGCGAAATGTAGTGTTTTTTTAATTGGAGCGAAATATAGTGTGTGTTTTTCAATTTGAGCGAAATTCTAGACATTTGAGCGAATTTCTAGGCATTTGAGCGAACTCCTAGGCATTTGAGCGAATTCCTAGGCATTTGAGCGAATTCTTGTGCATTTGAGCGAATTCTTGTGCATTTGAGCGAATTGTTATGCATTTGAGCAAATTGTTGTGCATTTGAGTGAATTGTTGTGCATTTGAGCGAATTATTGGGCATTTGAGCGAATTGTTGAGCATTTTAGCGAATTCATGTGTATTTTGAAATGATCGGAGCGAATTGTTGGTCATTTGAGCGAAATGTGTATTTTTTAATAAAAGGTATTTGAGCGAATTGTTGGGAATTTGAGCGAATTCATGTGTAATTTTTACCAAATGGAGCGAATTGTTGGGCATTTAGTTGGAGCGAACTTATAAAGATTTTTTTATACTACAATTCACTCCAAATTGATGTGATGGAGTGAAATCTTTGACCAAAATGGATATTGTTGTAGATTTTGACCATTTCAAAATATTAGAGAGCAAATTAGACCAAATAGGTAATTTACTCATTTTACTATCATATTATTATCTAAAATTATCCTTGCATATATGGAAGTCAATTAATATATTCAAATCGTTTAACTATTAATTAATTTAAACTTTATCTTTTTTTAGAATTAATAGAAGTTATTATATGAATATAACTAAATAGTTAATTAGATCATCAGATATCAGACATATATATATATATATATATATATATATATATATATATATATATATATAAAATCTCAGGTGTCCAAGATTTTACTTGGATTCAAAGTTTCTGACTTTACATACACGCATTTAGGAAAATGAAGTAAGTTGAAGATATAGATTAAATAGTTTTTTTAAAGTTTAAAGTTATGATGATAAGCATAAATAAATAAAAAAACTAAATAAGCCGACGCAAACCTAAATAACTGCTTAAACTTTTGATATGCATATAAATAACATAGTAAACACACGTTCATAAATTACGTACATTAAACCCTCTTGATCAAACCTTCATGCAAGTAATCATGGAGAATCCCCTGAAACCAGTCGACGTCATCAAGGTTCGCAACCATTATTTGTTACGTTCATGTAATAGTCAGCAACATTACGTTGTTCAACACCAACAAGATCAACAGAAACAACAACAAAAACAAGTAAAACAACAACAAGAATGGGGGGATACGATCGATCCACTTAAGATTGTTCTTGGCGAAGTTATCGGCCGTGGGACTTTTGGCGTTGTTCGTAAGGGATCGTACAACGGCCAAACAGTTGCAGGTAATGTTCTTGACTGACGTTTGTATAACAATATGTTTGATTTTATATATGTTTGCTGATTTTCTTATAACAATATGATGATTAATAGGGTTTTAATTTGTTTGTTTAGTGAAAGTTCTTGATTTAAGCGACAAGAAGATTACAGAAGTGCAAAAGGGTATCATGAAAGATGATTTCAAAAAAGAAGCTGGTTTATGGCAAAATCTTGATCATCCAAATATAACTAAGGTATGTATAATTATATGTTTGAGGTTTATTTGTTACAAAGCATCAATTCAATATTAACAAAACAACATCTAGCAACAAATATAGTTAATAATTTCTCTTTAAATAATATTGATTTGTTTTTAACTAATAAAAAGGCAAGATAACAAGAATGAATACCAAGAAAACAAATATCACAAATTTACCAACTTATCCATGGCTCGTCTTGAATGCATAAAATTAAAACTATCAATGTATGAATCTTACGAGTAATTCTTCTGTGAACTCAGATGATCGGAGCAACCATGTCGTTGAAGACAGATTCCAGGCACAAGAACAAGAAAACGATAGCCGAAAGCAACTTTTGTATTGTCTCCGAATATTTAAAAGGAGGCTCGCTAAGATCTTACTTGACGAAGAACCAAAGCAAGAAGCTTCCTATGAAAAGCGTCGTTCACTTTGCACTTGATATCGCTAAAGGGTAAGCAATCAACACCTTAATACTTAATCATGGATTAGGATTCTTGCAAGTTAAATTTCTCTTGAGTTTAAGTTGTGGGAGGAAACAAAAGAGTGGACTCTTAGGTCCATATTATGTTTTAACATGTTTTTACTACATCAACTTGACCTACTGGACGGATAATAACTTCATAAATTAAACACTCATTAATTAAATAATTTATTTTATTTTATTTATTTGTAGGTTGAGTTATCTTCATTCCAAGAAAATAATTCATTGTGACGTGAAGCCGGAGAACATGCTTGTCGACAAGCATCATACGATCAAACTTGCTGATTTTGGAGAATCGGTTTTCATGAGGCCAACACAGTTTATCTTAATTGGTAGTCAAAGTGGGACTCTTGGATATATGGCGCCTGAGGTATATACAATTTCAATTGTAACTTGTTAATTTTTAGAGTATTCATGTAGTTTCGATTTCAGAACTAATTAATACTTCCTGTTTTGATTGATTGTAGGTTATGAGCAAGAAACCATACGGGCCAAAGTGTGATGTCTATGCCTTTGGAATATGCTTGTGGGAGATATACTGTTGCGATATGGCGTATACTTATGATTTGGAAAACATCCCATCAGAGATATACAACGTATGTGATTATTTGAATGTATATAATTTTAGTATATATTTATGAGTTGCATATGTATATACTGATTGTGTTGTGTTTATTACGTACAGAATATGAGACCAAGCATACCGGTGAATTGTCCAGAATGGTTGGCTCGACTAATGGAACGATGTTGGAACACAGACCCGAGGAAGAGGCCGGATATGAAGGATGTGGTGGTTGAATTGGAAGAAATTCAGAAATCTCAAGAGCCGCAAACGATGTCAGTAAATCGGCAGGGTGTTTTTGGTTTCAGTTGCTTTGGGGGCATGAAAGATAGCATCGATCAACTATCAAGAGCCAAGTGTAAATGAACATAGAGATGAAATATCTGAAAGAAGAAAATATGTGCATACAATTAAGACGAAATTTTAGAACATTGTAAACTACGTATTGAATTCGTTTATTAGGATGATGAAACGAAACCATGTACATCGTACAGAGGAAGAAGGTTGCAATTAAAAGATGCATGTTTTTTGAAACATTGCTTCGATCTTCTAGTTATTTAGAAGGTAACCGCGCTATGTAAGAAAGCTGTAGATGTTGTATGAGTCAAGCAGCTAAACTAATGATATTTGAATATCGAGTTAATATACAAAACAATTTAACTTGAATAATAGTTGTTTGCCTATATAAATATATATAAGAGGTGTTTTAGGATTTTAGGTTGAGAAAAAAAGAGTTAGATATGTGTTTCCCTTTGTCCCGTACTTGAGCCTTTGGTGATTCAGTAGTGTTGAAGGCAGCTCCGTTATAGTAACCTTTGAGAGAAGTGTGAAAGTATTTAAAACATCGTTTTGCGTCTCCAACCTGTAATAACGTTCATAATAGTGGGATTTAAGTGGCCTACGGGTCTCATGGTTTTTACTTCCCTTTTAGAAGTTTTTCAAGTAAAATCTTGTGCGTTATTGTACGTTTTTCAATTTTGTGTGTTTATATATTGACTAATACATTATTGTGGTGATTGATCCCGACACGACTTGAAATATGAGTTTAATAACCTCTTCTAAAAAAACTCAAAAGACCAACTCCATTTAGAATTAAACAAAACAAGAAGTTACAATTGGTCAAATGATATGACCAAGTCCTTTACAATTAATCATCCTACGTATGAGTCTTTAAATATCGTTGATGAATGTATTTTTTTCAAGTTTTAAAACTTGTTATATTATTGTATGTATGGAATGGCTTGAAATCGATCTTTGAGTTATAATAAAATCAAAGTCGTTAAACTTACTTGAAAATGTTGTGTTAGTAGTTTTTATTATTTTTAAGCATTATAATAAATTTAGTACTCCTATTGAACTGGAACCACACAAATTTAGTACTCCTATTGAACTGGAACGGGACTTCGAGTCGGTCAATGATAGAAACGGTTTCTAAGAAATTGATTAATCAAAGTAAAAGTTAAGTGCAAACAATATATATATATATATTATTTTTGGGTTTTGCTAACGTGTGCCTCATGGTACACGTTAAGAAGCATTTAATGAATTCATAATTTCCTTAAATATTAGAATTTGTAATTAATATATGCATAAAAAAGGTAATTATTAGATTGAATTAATGAGTATTAAATGCAAATTATAATATTTATGGAAGTTTCAACTTCATTAAACACACATTATCGTGTGTCACATAGGCACACGTTAGAAAAACCCATTTCATCATAAAGAATTCTCATGAATATTTGTGGTGTTAGTTACATTGAAGGGTGTTAATTCTAAAGTCGGTTTGGAGCAGTTTGGCCTAAAACCAAACTCAAATCGATTTGTGATTCTTGTAACCATTCCGTTTCGGTTAAATAGCGGTTTGATTGTTACAAGCCTGTTTTAGAGTTTTAGATCGGTTATGGTTCCAGTTTGGGTTTGGGTTGTTTCTTGTCCGTGTTTCAACTCTTCAACTTTCCCAACTTTACAATATGCATTAATAATTTAACGACAATTTGATTCTCCATTTGCTAGCCACCCGTCAAATAAACAACCAAATTTTCAAGTTTTTAGTTTTTGGGTTGTTTTACGATTCATATATATCAGCAAATTTTAATGTAAAACGGTAGAAACTAACATTTTAACGACTAAATGTAACATAGTTTTAGCTAAAGAGCTACAGAAAACTTTCAAAACTAAAACCCAAATTGCAGAAATTATACATGAAACCTAGTAGGTAGTTTTAACAAAATATATATTCCAGAACTAATGGTTGACCTGTATTATATATTTACGATTTGTTTCGGTTATACGGTCAAATTAATAAATATTTCAAAACTAAAACCTTAAAGGTACACCACTTTGAAATAGGACCGCAAATAGTCAAGTTTTTATCGAGCAACTCGAATGCTGAGCTTTTATCGAGTTCGAACTCGAGCTTAAAAGTCAAGCTCGAAATATATATCGAGTCGAGCTCGAGCTTTTAAAAGCTCAGCTCAAGCTGTTATCGAACTTTTCGACCTTTAATTAATATGTATAAGTTTTTATAAATATATATGTAATTTTGAATTTATAAATGATATTGTTATTATATTTTAAAGCTGCGAGCCTACCCTTCTCGAGCCTACAACAATAGCTTACGCTTACCATGTTCTTCTGTCCTTGTTTCTTATCCTTGTGTACTTGTTCTTGCTTACGGCTCTATACCCCAACCCGACTTGCTCTGATCGCGATCTACAAACTGACGCATGGGACTCACCCTTTACTTGGGAATAGAGAGGGGAACGAGATGGGGTTTTTTTTTCCTTCTTAGTAACGGTCTTACTATATATTTTGTTGTTAGGTTGTTTTACAAAGTTTTTGACTAATCTTCACGATTTACTTTAATTTTAAATATATTTGATATAATTTTGGGTATTAATGTTTATTTTTAAATTCATAACAAATAATTTTGAGTATTGAATATTATTTTTACATACAAATTCGAGCAATTTGAGCCGAGCTCAAGCTGTCCTGACTCATTTTCGAGTCAAGCTCGAGCTTGGATCTTAAAATCTTGTCGAGTTATCTAGCTCGGCTCGGTTTGATTACAGCCTTAATTTGGAACAATAATGAGGTAGCAACATTAAGTAAATATATGTATTTCCTCTCAACAATGTCATTTTATTGAGGGGTATGAACACAAGAAGTTTGATGATACTCTTATTTTGACAAAAAAAAAAGATTAATTTTATGATTAACAAACTCGGTATTATTATCACTCGTGATAACTTTAATTGACTTTCCAAATTGATTTTGAATAATGTTAGAAAATACTTCAAAATTTTCAAACAATCTTCTTTATTCTTAAGATGATATACCCAAACAGCCATAGAATAATCATCCACAATGATCAAAAAAATATTTGTAACCATCTCTATTAGTGATTCTATATGACCCCATAAATCCAGATATATTAGTTCTTCTAAAACACTTTATTTATGATCACTCAAAGAAAATGATTTCCTTGTTTGTTTAACTCTGTGAAGAACTTCACACACATCAATAGCAGACTTACCTCCACCACCGAGCTTATTAAGAACTTGATTAGCAAGGTGGTCAAGCCTGATATGCCAAATATTAGCAGATAAAGAACAATTAGCACTTAAGTTAGTACCTTGACAATCATTAAACAAATAAAGACCATCATGCGGTTTACCAATTCTCACATTCTTCATAAGATTCAGTCATATTCAAAGCAGATACATCAATAGAATTTAACAAAGCCTTTACCCGAAACAGTCGTATATTGAGTTGCTCCAATCCATATTTTCATTTGGAAACTCTTTTGTTATATTTGAGTTTAAAAAAACTCTTTCAAAATTTGAGTTAAAAAATGCATTATAGTATACCTACCATCTTGGCAGGAGCACTACTACCAACATACTTGTCATTTATCAAACTCGTGATCTTAGTTATCTGTTCACTAAAGGCAATTGACTAGAAATATGACATTATTATTGGAAATATTTCTATTAAAATTCCCACCATGGTTAGGTGTCCTCTTAACCCATCCAAGAGAAAAACCAACAATTTCATAACACCTATCGATAGTGTGACCTAGTCTGTTGCACTTAGTACATTTTAAGTTTGGATTTAGACCAATCTCAAATTTTCTTTTATTGTAAAAAGTTTTAGACACAAGAAAAGAAGACTTTTGACCTTTTGAAGAAGTAGTGGTAACAGTTGTAAAAGCACTTGTTACGGTTGGTAAAGGGTCATTAAGTAAAATGTTACTTCGAATAGAAGCATAAGAATCATCTAAACCCATGAGAAATTGCATTAACTTGATTAAATCATGATGTGCTTTAAAATTCTTATTAGCATGACAAGTGCAAGCAGCCAATTTAACTAAAGCATCAAATTGTTTCTATAAAGCATTAAGCTTATGATAATAATCAGATAATAAAGAACCATTAAAGAGTTTAATCTTTTATGAAAGTTAAAAGTAATTGAACTATCTATTTTATCATAAGTTTTCTGTAACTCTTTCCAAACAACTTGTACAAATTCAGAAAATACTTGTTGAGAAAATAACTCCTCATTAGATAGATTCTCAAGAGGAATCCACCTTAGATCTTTCTTGAGTTCTCTCTTCTACCAAAGAAAGTTAGTACATCCTAGATAAACTCACACAGAATAAACAGTAAATTAAATAAATACGGGATCACTTAATCAATTAAGAAATAACAAGAAAATCACGAATCCTCGGGTAGAGACTTGCCACAACACACGTGTTTATATAGATCTTACTTAGTACTTCACGTTCAGTTAGCCGAGCAGCAAGTAATAAGCAGCGGAAGACTTTGTTTATTCTCTGGAACAACCAAGAGAATCCAAGAATTAGGGTTTCAAGAGAAATCCTAAATTAGCATGATGAACCCTAACCCTAATTTTGTGCAAAATTAGGATTTCAAGAATATGATCACTCGAATCAACGATCTATGTCAAAACAGTCCTCAAATGAACACACTAGATCAGAAACCACCACTGAATCGCTCAGATTCACAAAGAACAGACGAAGAATTTAAAAGAAAAAAAGAAACCCAAATTTTAGAATTTCGAAGATGAATGAATTCACACAAGAGATTAGTCGATCTTGGTGCTCTGACACCATGAACAAAATACTAATAGAATTATATATCAATCTTAGAAACAATGTCCAAATTATACAATCAAAAGCTCTCAAATTTAGCCAAATGATTTGACTATAATACTCTCAGAAGCAACAAGAACAATACACAAAATGGAAACACAAGATTAATGATGAATTAATCATCTACAGACCACAACCCTAATTTTGGGTGAACAAGATGAAGGATGGTGAGAAGAGAAGCCATGAGAATGAGGGAGTGAGACCGCCCGATATTGAAATTGGGGAGGAGGAAATTAATTATTTAATAAAAATTTTATTTTCATTTAAAATTTTAAAGGTAGCTTATTGGAGTAATACTTATAATAATAACAATAATTAATAATCTTAAAATTTGCGACATAATTAGCATCTTGATCCTTGACGTCTGAAATTAGTGTTATCATTTTAGACGTAATTTTCAAATTGCAAAAATAGTGACGTTATAGTTTACGATGTACTAATTACTGACAGATTTTGCGACAATCTTGTTTATAATTGAAGATTTGCGTCATAATTCCCGACATTAATGACGTGGATGTCGATATAGGTGACTGTATTTGTGTCGCAATATGGCGACGTTGTATAGCAGGTTGCTAAATATGTCTCTAAGGAGCTTATTTCTAGTAGTGAACAAAGCGACTGGAGATATATAGAATAATATTTCACACACACGTTATGTGAAAATAAACCCTAAACTAAGAGATTTATGCATGCAGCTTTTATAGAAAGACAGAAAAGGCCCCCCAACTTCAATATCTTCATAAAACAGCCATACAGGAACAACAATCCTAACAGCACCCTTTAACTTCCAGAATTTACACAATAAGCCCATCAAGATTCATCAATTAATAAACTGAAACTAAAACATTTCAAGTTAAATTTAAAAAAAGAAATAATTCAGGATTAGATTGACTAAATATTATTATTTCAACAAAGTTAAATAGGTTATTTAGATTAATTTCGATTGGTGGTTCAATTAATCGACACCCTATTTGCATATGAAATTTCGAATGTGAATTGAAACTTAAACCCTCTGGTGTCACATAATTAAACAATAGTATCTGACAAGAAATAAGCCTATAATTAATCATTAATTATTCTTAATTACCATTTTATTATAAATCGACGTATATTTCCCATCAAAGCATTTTTTATAGTTACTAATTATATATCTATTTGAATTTTCCTTTAGCAACTTGGGACATTATTTGATTTAGTTTAATACTCGTTTAAAGTTGATGACTTATTCAGAAATATAGTATAATATATGACATTATTTATTAATTAAAAACAACAGAAGCGCCAGATATAACCCAAATAATAACTGTTTAAACAATAAATCAACCTATAAAACTTGTCAACTCTATACATTAAACTTCTTGCAATGTTCGTGCACGCAATCATGGATGAACCCCAGATAGTATTCGACGACATCAACCGTAACAATGAACAGCAATCTCTGAATCTCATCGTTCAACAAGAAGATCAACAACAATGGGAGGATACTATTGATCCGCTTAAAATTTATCTTGACGAGGTTATCGGTCATGGTGCTTTTGGTGCTGTTCATAAGGGGTGGTATGCCGGTCAAAGAGTTGCAGGCAATGTTCTTGACTGTTTATTAGTAATGTATTTTGTTGATTCATAAGATGTTATATGCATGTCTTGTTTTTGTGTTTATTTATGATTAACTAATGGTGATTTATTTAGTTTTTTAGTGAAAGTTCTTGATTTACGCGACAAGAAGATTACCAAAGCGCAAAAAGAAATCTTGAAGGCTGATTTCAAAAATGAAGCTACTTTATGGCATAATCTTGATCACCCAAATATAACTAAGGTACGTGTACATGTGATATGCTTGAGGTTACATTGTGTGAGTTATAAACAGCACCTTATGTTAGGTGTTGTGACTAATAAGGAGAACTGAATATATAAATATGAGAAAATGGATCGAGTACTAATGATCACAAAAGCCGTTGATGATTTCTTATTTTCTTTAAACAATGCTGGTTTTGTATTTTAAGAATGAACAGACATTAAGCTAAGGAAATGATTATCAGCAAATTACCAACAACCTGAAAATATGTTGGGAATTTGTTAAGTTTGCATATAAGCATGTGTGTATGAATCTTGTGATTAATTCTTGTGCTATTTCAGATGATTGGGGCATCCATGTCCATGAAGACAGATTCGGGACATAAAAACAAGAAAATGATAGCCGAAAGCAACTTTTGTATAGTCTCCGAATATGTAAAAGGAGGCAACCTAAGATCTTACTTAAAAAAGAACCAAAACAAGAAGCTTCCTATGAAAATCACTATTCAATTTGCTCTTGATATCGCTAAGGGGTAAGCAAACGACACCTTGATACTTAATCTTTCTAATTAAACTTTATTAAATCAAACACTCATGAAGCCACTGATTTTGTTTCTAGGTTGAGTTATCTTCATTCCATGAATATAATTCACTGTGATGTGAAGCCGGAGAATATGCTTATTGATGAGCATCACATGATCAAACTTGCTGATTTTGGAGAATCGCTTTTGCAGAGATCAGAAAAGGAGTTGATGAGTATTCATAGTGGGACTCTTGGGTATATGGCTCCTGAGGTATGTAAAAATTTCAATAATAACTTGTTAAATTTTACCTAATCAAGTCGTTTAGATTTAATAAGAATTTGGGTGATTAGATTGTAAGCAGAGAACCATATGGGCGTAAATGCGATGTCTATTCCTTTGGGATATGCTTGTGGGAGATATATTGTTGCGATATGGCATATACATATGATTTAGAGAACATCCCAGCAGGGATATACAAGGTGTGTGTTGCTAGTTTCAAAACAAAAGTTAACGTAAAACAAATACTAACACAATATGAAATCGCACCAGGCAATTTATGTATCAATGTCATATGGACAGCAATGCACGAATTGTCATGTGTCATTTCCATTTTCTGTCTTATTTGTGTAAGTTCATGTTTTTTTTTAAATTAACCGGTCCCTGTATGTATTATAGTCTTGGCATTCATGTTGTAGGTGTATATGTAGGCTTTTTTGACATATTGATTGTGTTTTTTTTATTACAGCATATGAGACCAAACATACCGGTGGATTGTCCAAAATGGCTGGCTCTATTAATGGAACGATGTTGGGACACAGAACCGATGAATAGGCCGGAGATGAAGGAATTGGTTGTTGAATTGGAAGAAATTCGTGAATCTGAAGAGCGGCAAATGAAGTTAGAAAATCAGGCAGGGTGTCTTTGTTTTCAGTTTTTTGGGGTCATTCGGGCAAGAAAGATAGCATCACGAGTGTCGTGACTGTTGACAAGAACATACCTACACACGAGACAGAATGTTAGAATCTTATACAGTATACAATTCGTTAAAAGAATGATTAAATAAAACCATGTACCCCTGTCATCGGGGGGTCCGAATAGCTCATTTTCGTCCCCTATGTCTTCTCTTTAGGTCAAGCTTATCAAATGAACATCCTCATTTTTTTCTGGAAACCATATATGTGTCTCATGCGAGTTCATTTCAGTGTTGTTCTTCTCAAGCAATGGCCGTTTTCAAGTGTCATCTTAGTCTTCAACTTGTATAACATGAATCTGCACTCTGGCACTCACTTTGTCATTCTCATCTTCAGTTACATAGGAGAAAATATGTTAGTCGCGTTTTTATTGTGTTTCGGATATGTTCATCCAAAAGAGTCACTTGAGTGTCTATTTTAATGCTCACTTAAGTATTCGGTAATCGGTACTGCTCAGTACAAGTTCACATCTTGGCTAGCTGATCCAGATTCTAGTATTCCTATCATCCTACTGAACTAGGTGTTTTGTTCAAAGCACAGAATCAAGGACGTTTATTGTCCATTTCGGTAAGGCCACAATATCTCATTGTATAGATGGAGTTGTTGACTTGTTGCCTTTCTGAATTCTCGTCTGTATTTGTTTGCAAGCCAGATTCGGGTACTGATGTTAAAAAAGTAATCAGTCAAGTTCACTGTATGTATGTGTTTAAGGTTCAAGAGTTGGTTTGGTGATAAGTCTTAAGGTTCAAGACTTGGTGTGATGGACAAGATTCAAGGTTCAAGAATTTGGCCATGTTTTCAAGATTCACGAGTTGGTCAAGTCTTCGAGGTACAGGAGTTGTTATGTGTGATGATTAAGCTTCAAGGTTAAAAATTTGATCAAGTTTTCAAGATTCAAGAGTTGGTCATGTATTCAAGGTACTTGGGTTTAAGTTTGCAAAGTTTTCAGGGTGTGTTTGGTTTGGACTTGAATTTTACTATAAGAATTTTGTAGTGGGAATGGGATTGGGTTTCCAAACTCACCGTACCAGTTGGATTTGAGATATGCCCAAATTTATGAGTTTAATTTTCAATTTTCAAAATCAAACCCATTAACCAAACACCTTGTATCATACTCATTGTCATACCCTTCTTTCAAAATCCACAATCCAAATACACCCTCAATTTTTCATGAGTGTTGAAGGTTCAAAACTTGCTTGAATTGAATGGAAATATACATATTACTAATTTTTCCCTATTTATATCTCAAAATTTTACTTTTTGTTTGCCTTTAAGAAAAAGCAACCATGTATCGTAACTACAAAAGTTATGATCGAACACTATTAGGTTAGAACCAATAATAAGAAAGTTCAATTACTATGTTCTCTACAGGCTACAGTATATGATATGGTCGTCTTTTGGCGAAAAGCAACTAAGCACGTATGAAAACAGTGATTCGTTTGATTACGCATCCTAAATATGGTCCAAAAACCAGCAATTTAAACGTACTCCCTCTAAAATTTATGAAGAATAATTAGATGTCATACTTATTCTCCAAAGATCAGTGTGGCCAGAGTTCAGGATGTGACATTGGCAGCCTGGCAGGTGAGGTTACAGAAAATTAAAGATATCATATGCTGCAACATTATTAGAAATTATGTCAAACTCAACCCTTTTAATTTGCAAAAAACATACAGGAGATGATGGAAGTTCAAATACAATACAAGTTGTTATCTATTCCTATAACATGCCTCAGCTATACTAAAGATACAGGTCATAGCATACCACTTTGATATTTAAGACCATCACTGTTCTGCAACAAAAACATCAGTGTGCCTGAAGAAAACTCTGGATTTCCTTTTACAGCTTGTGCGTCAATAAGCTCAAACCATTCTGCACTGCAGTTTTACTTGTACAGCAAGTGAAAATGAAAAGACAATTGCTAGTAGTACATCGACCAAACGAACTAGTCCCTGCAAGCCACAAATAACTTGAGTTAGATTCTTGTTTAGTTAAACTCTCTGCATAGTCACCGAGTTTCTTTGAGATAGATAGTCACAAGTTTCTTTGAGGTTACTTTCACATCTTGAGAGTAAGGCACTTGGTATAAACATTTTGAGGATTCTGAACTATGTCGATGAAAATTTCTACACCATCTGATAAATTACTCATTTTCCTCTTGAAAATTGTTGAGCCTTAAAATAGCTAAGCTAACCACAATAGCCTAAATAAATTTAACTAAGGAATGAAGGGATCGTCTAAAATCATACGAACACCTCATACTGTAAACCAGATTAAAGCTGGAATAGAGTTACATTAAACCACGGTATCTAGATAGTGATGATCGACGATAAGTAACTTAGATATCAACTCACACTAAAAGACCCCCTAGAAACACCCTAACAAGATTTATCATGGGAAATGAGATATGTTTCTTACACCTATTGCACTTTTACATGACCAAAGAATTAATAATCAGGTCTCACTGATACACACACCATCATCCAGAAAAAGCAAATAGTATGACATTAAGTCCTGTATGCCATAGGCTTACAAGATAACAGCCTAAGGTAGCTCATTGGTCCAACATAGATTGGGCTTTTACTTCTCATACCATTATGACACAATTAATCAATCTAAAGTATGTTTGCATCATGTAATTTAATGTTTACAATTTTCTGTCATGATCCTAGCAATACAGCATATATTGGGAGGTTTCTGCTGCATAAAACCAAATGCCTAGAGACTTGCATTCAGAGATTAACGTTACAATTATACAACTATACATGTACTAGCCTTTTTAAGTTTTTATTCCAGGTTGTAAGTAAGAATCAAAACTTCTATTAAAGAAATGTCAGTCCTATATACCATCTCTAATGATCTCCCCTAGTATAGCTTTTATAGCCAAACTCCAAAGAAGCTCGTAGCCATAAAGATGTCAATTTTTAATAATCCACTTATGTAAGTTATATAATAATTATTACTGTAGTAAGCAAGAATAAAGATTCTTACCAGTACTTAATTAAACCATCCCATCCACACGTAGCAACTTTACTTTGTTCCAAAGGATGCCACTCAGCACCAATACACACTCCATCATGACACTTGAGTGTTTTAAAGACTTTGCAAGTCTTCCAATCCCAAAACCAGCATTTACCTTCACCATCCCCAGACATAACAAACCGACCATCTGGTGAGAAATTCACTTGACACGCATACCCAGCTGCAATATGCCCAGCAAACCTCTTTTTCTTATTAAGTTGAAACCTCTCCCTGGTGCTATAGATTAAAATCTGATTATCCAAACTCTGTGCTGCCAACCAATTCCCATTAGGATGAAGCGAAATTGCAGGCATTGAGTGCATATGGGGTTCACTTATATACTTTATAACAACAGGAATACCAAACTCCCATACACGAAGAGATTTATCATCACTAGAAGTGACAAACCTTCTATTATTATCAACAAACGTTATCGTATTCACTGCACCCAAATGTTGATCATACTCCTGAGTTATTTGCCCCGTATTAATATCCCACTGTACAATCTTCTTATCACTCATACCCGCCAAAAGAATGTTCTGCTTATCATCATCCGGATTCAACTTAACCACATACGGTACCTTCCCTGTCGAAAAAGTCGATATCACCTGACCCGTTTCAGTATCCCAATACTTAATATTCTTATCATACCCAGCAGTTAAAAACTTAGACCCATCATTACAAAACGATATATCACGAACCGCTTTCGAATGCCCCATATAAGTCCTCATACATTTCCCAGAATTAACCACATCCCAAATCTTCACCTTACAATCCATCCCAGCAGACAAAATCAAATGCCCATGCTTAGGGAAAAACCTAATCGCAGAAACACCCTTCGTATGCCCACTCCATGTATGCACCAATCTTTTCGGTATATAACAATGATCATTCGTCGCTTTTGCATCTTTAGGTGGCGCAATCCACGACCTACCTTGATAATCCTTTTCTTCTTTCCCATGAAACGTACTTTTATCCGATAAAACCTCACCTTTATCTTTATTCCCATCTCGTTCTTCACCTTTCTTTTTCGCATACTCTTCAGCATACTTTTTCTGTTCTTCACTCAATTCACCCTGCAAACCCTCCTTCTTTCCGGCCCATGGACTCTTTCGATTCTTAATCAACCATGCGTCACTCGCCGGATTTTCGACCTCTTCTGTGTTAACATCTTCACCATCACCTCCTTCTTTCTCCAAAGCCTCCTTCTTTTTCTCAAGCTTCCGTTTTTTCTGTTCGTGTTGCGGTATATTATACACCGAAATCGCATCGTGTTGCTTCAAAGCATCCAAATCCCCAACGTAATTATATCCAGCCGAAGCAGACGGATCAGCAGCATAACCGTATTTATAAAAAGTATTATATTGTTCATCAAACACAAACGTATCAATTGAAGCGTTTTCTACAAACCCTAATTTATGATTACGCATACCTTGAGCGATGCCGTCTTTAGCGTACGGATGTGCAGGGCCTTGAATTGGTGCCCAGAGCTGATCGTAGGTCGGATTGAAGGAAACAATGTGTTGTGTGGGATCGAGAGGTTTGTTTAGGGTTTTGTTGGCGATTGCATCGGCGACGGTGAGGGAAAGCATGGTGTCGTCGACTTTAGGGGCGGCGGATTTTGGGACAATTGAGAGACGTGGTGGTGATGAGTCGGGTGATGAGTCCGGTGAGGAGTTGTCGGACATGCGGTGATCGGAACCGTCGTCGGCATCTTTGTCTTTGTATGCTTGTAATAGATCCATGGTTTTGTGTGAAAGTGAACGATAGAAACCCTAGAAATTTAAATGTGATAAATCTTCACAAACACCGCGATGTTTGTTTTTTCTTTTTTTTCTTCTTGTTTTGTATCCTTTAAAAATGAAAATCACAAAATAATAATAATAATTACAATTACAATTAAGGAATAATTTAAAATCTATTATGTATCTATTATTATTTTATATATACATATAAATATATATATATATATAATTAATAATAATAATAATATTAATCTTCTCTATATTCTAATTGAGTATCTCTAACATTAGTTGTTAATTTCTCAAGTCATAATCTCATAGTTAATCCTATGTGTAATTATTAGAAATTTTATGTGTAAAAAGAAAAAAATAGAGTCCTCCATATTAAATTTCTTGATGTCAAAACTATGTGCAATTAATTCAATTTCAATTCATTTTCTCTAATCTGTTTGCTAACCATGGGTATACGTCAGTTATCAATTCTACATTTAACATTTCTTTGACTATAGCTAATGTGACACCCGGCGAATTAGGACGCCATTAGTGATTAATCATAGATCATTATTACTTGTATTTAGTATGAAATAGGACTAAGTGCAGTAACAGTTCGTATGTATGTAAATATATATACACGTATGCAATTAAATTTTTAATTACACAAATTCGATCGGATGGAATCCGACACAATAATACGGACGTTGGTGAAAAATATTTTATTAAATAACGTAATTATAATAAATAATTGTTATTTAACGTATGTCGTGGTAATAATATCGAAAACGTTTTATATTTCGTATAAAACACACCGTACACGACAAAAACGCACGAATCACGCCCGACAACCGAATGAAGCCCGAAATTTATTTCAATAACTTAAAATGAAGTAGTTAAAATAAAACTCCAATCAAAATATACACGAATAAATCATTAACGAAAAACTTGAATAACAAACGTTTAACGTTTAAACGAACGGCGAAACGAACGGGTAAACGGGCACCGCGCGTAACGTAAACTTGGGGAACAAAAATTTAACACTCCCCCACCCCTAATGGGCCCCCCTGGCCGCCCCCCCCCCCCCCCCCCCCCCCACACCCAACATCACCACCATACCAAGACACCCCTCCCATGCCTCCCTCACTCTTACATTCACTCAAACACACAAACATATTCACACTCAAACTCTCTCAACTCTCTCCTCTCTTTTTCTCTGCAATTCCAGCCCCAAAACACCTCCCAAATCACCACCACAAGCATCACCATAAACCACCATAGCATCATCTCTTTCGGTTTGCAAGAAAAAGCAAGAAAACAAGCTTTCGACCTTCATTCTTCGTGCTTTCATCAACTTCTTTGTAAGAAACTCTATCCCCCCTTTAATTTTACTTGGAACACACTTATATCCATGTTATAATGTCCATATAACAAGATTATGTCCAAAAACAAAGTCGAAAATCATTTTTGAAAACATGAAGACCTTAACAGTTTCTGGGCAGAAACTTGGCCCGACTTCAAGGGAAAGTTTCGTGCTCAAAACTCAACCAAAATGGACGAATCAAAAGGCAAAAGTTAATTTTAAAGAGTTAGCTTTCATCTCCAAGTGGATTCATAATTTTTCGACACCGTTTGATACCCGAAAATGATTTTACAAAAATGTGTCGCCAAACTGTCTCGGGTGACAGATTTTTGACTCAACTTCTCGAGTCCATAACTCGAGCTACACGACTCCAAATGACTTGAAACACCGCCAAAATCTCACAAATTTTGTTAGGTACAAATGTCGTTTAGATAACTTTCTTTAAAAATGTGTAGATTTTGCTCAGTAATTCGATCTTTGAGCATGTGTCCAGATTGGTCGACTTTGGACCTCAGAGGACAAATGGAATTATTAAAAATACTTAGACTCATCCAAAAATTCTAGAAAAATTATTGAAAGTAGTTAAGACACATATGAGCAACTGGTAATTTTCTCGGATTTTTATCTCGACACTTGGCTAGTCAAAACGAACCACGAAAACGACTCAAAATCTGAAAAATCAACCACGGGGACTGTTTTTGCAAAAGTGTTAAAACGACACTTTCGGGTCGACCACAAGACGTAACGATAATTTTCCTAAGCTCCAAAAACATATTTAAGACTTCCCTAAAAGTTTCGGGTCAAACCGAGCACGTTTGGCCACAATCCCGAACCCGAAATCACAACAGGTCCTCTGTGTCGCAGATGGCCCAAAACCATTGCGACACAAGCCCTGTGTCGCACTACTGATTTTCGAAATACTCCTGCGACACCAATCCCTGTGTCGCAACATTTATAAACCAGCAGTACTAACTTGTGTCGCAACCTGCGACACAAGCCTAATGTCGCTAGACAAGCACTGTTAACTCGTGTGGCAACATTTTATATCGAACAGTACTAACCTGCGACACAAACCACTGTGTCGCAAACCTATTTAAAATCTCGACTTGCGACACCAACTCTTGTGTCGCACAACTATTTGATTTTCATACTTTGCGACACTACCTTTGTGTCGCAACACCTCATAGCGACAGTCTGATTGAAAACATATTTTACTAAAGAACGTTTTCGCGAAACAACAACTATATCATACACGACACTACTTGTACACACAACACATATACTATTACAAGTATACAACGAAACAAAACATAATAATAATATCTGTGAGAATTATTATTACAAAACGTCACCAACGGGCTGTACATGTTTTCTAAACACATATGATAAACACGCTTTGGAGATAACTAGTTGAGTGGACGACTAGCACAAGTGGACATTAACCCTCCACTTGCATACATAAGTGGACATTAACCCACCACTTACATACAATCTTATGCGTTTAGGGCGCTAGAAGATTGCGCTTTGGGACACGAACACCCACTCTTTGTTATAACTGCTTTCAAGACTCAGATGAGTCTCATAGCCCCACTTTTACTGTTTTATACTATGGGGTGAGATTACATACACTGTTTATTATAATCACAAGTAACTGAAACAAATCTTATACGGATTGCATGAGACCTTTAATCCACTAAAAGTCCTCACTTTATCATAGTTCGTTAATTGTATAAGCGCGAGTATTATTGGATAGATCTATCGGGGATTGACATCCCCGTCCGGGCTAGTCGCTCTAGCCGACCCACGGACGCATTAATATTTGACTGTTACAGGTGTATTGGATTATGCATCTGCCCGAGGCACAAACTAGGTTAAGCGTCGAACTGTGAGACTCATGGCAATAGTATACTCTTATTTTGCATTCGTGCAACACTGATTAAATCTTGTGATTATTACCAACTTTTGATAACTGTTTCAAACCTATGAACTCACCAACATTATGTTGATCGTTTTAGTATGCAATCTCAGGTTCGCAGACACAGTAGGATGGCCTACAGGGAACTCTAGCTCGAGTCGCATGCTTTACAAACAAACAGAGAGATTTTCCTGCATTGCTATTTTTGTATTAGTAGTTATGTACTAAGATCTCTAGGCTTTTATGCGAACTCGCTGATAGAACAAACGTGTATTTTTGGTGAACAATGTATTTTTATGGAATGTAATTCTAAACGTCTCATTTAGAGATCATTTGTTATAACTTGTGTAATGATCCATGATTAGTCGCGCCCCGACCCGACTTCCGCTGCACATCAAATTTGGGGGTGCGACAGCTAATAACTTTGGACTCTTGATGTGGCTATTATTTAACACCGGATAATTATCACCTCTTCATCATCCACCACATTTATTAATCTTGATTTTACTAAATTAACATTAACATTTGGTTCAATAAAAGAAGGTTGTTGATCCATCAAAATCTTCACATTTGGAAAAGTGCAGATTTCTTTCTGAAATATGTATGAACAAGGTAAGATATTTCTTCCCAATAATAATAATAATTAGTATACAGGGGATAAGCATGTGAGTGAGAAATGAAAATTTTCATATTAATGTATGAAGTATGAACTGTGATTATTCGAGGTGTTATTTACCATTGCTTTTTAACTTTCTAACACCATTTCTATTTGTTCGTGAATTTACCATCATGATTGAATTTTGCACGAGCTAGCATCGTACAAAGGTAATTACTAATATTTTGATCTTGCTCAATAGTAGTTCGCGTATTAAAATTTACTTTACATTTTTTTTGTCTTCTATTTGCTGTTTCCAAATCATATTAGAACTAAATTGGATTGGAACAAGAATATACGTAAGTATGATAACTATCTTTGGATTTGGTAGTCTTAAATATTCGAAATAATGATATATAATCATTGAACGACATTCTCATACTTACAAGTTACAATTTAGTGTCTCTAATCATGAGAACAATCAAAAGAGTTTATATAGATCAACTTGCATAGGTTCTCGATCATGTACTTGAAAAAATCATGCACATATAGATCAAAAATTCATTTTTTGTATTCTTGTTGTGACTAGATGTTTTGTATATTTTTGTATGCCCTGTAGGGACTAGAAGAAGGGGAAGATTTATAAAAATTTAGTGAAAGATGTTTCTACGTATTGAGATAAACTAGATATTATTTGCCCATCGCAAATGCGATGGGATGTTTACAAAACACGTACCTTTGGACATGATGAATCAATATTGTTAGATTCATTACTTGATCATATGTGGTAGTCAAAGACACTCAAAAAAGTATTTGTTTTAGTAGGAATTTTTGTCCTTTTTAAATCAGTACTTGTAATTGAAATCTATCAAAACTCTTATCTTTGGAAATATATAGTTAAACTATACTTAAAGTTTGAAAATTTAAAAGTCTACGTCAAAAATTCTTTTAAGAAGAAATACTTTAAGAGATTTTGTTATGATATTAAGTTAAATAGAAAATTAATTGCTATTTACTTATTTGACCCGCGTGTCTCATTACTCAGTAAGCAAATACGTATATGACTAAATTAATATTTTTTTTTCATTCAGACCCTTATAACTATTTAGAACCACAAGTCAATTTAGATCCTTATGTTTAATCAGCCACACCCTTCCTCATTTATTATTTCTTAGCATAATACTCGCGCAATGTATCAGAATATGATAATCTTTTATAAAAGATCTAGATAAATAGATGATGGTCTCATAAGTCGGTACGGGGTGTTCTACTGTGGTTGAGGAGAAGCAACACATTAACAACTTTTAATATTTATGTTTTCAAGATAAAGAATTTGAAAATTTAATTACTAAAACATAACATCGCGGTATTTGTTTTAACTATCACATTTGTTTATATTTATCGCATATTATTAATAGTTAATTTAATTTGTTTTAATATTTTTTTCTTGAACATTATTGAGTTGTCTAATTAACAACTAACATAAATATGTTTGACTTATAATTAATGGGTAAAGTAAATATTTTGTGTAAAAATATTATATATACTTTCCAGTTTACATTAATTGAGTAATCGATTTTCTAGAGTTGTCATATCACTAATGAATGGTAGAATAGACATTTTCGATAGGACATGGACTAAGTTTTAAGCCTGTATTGCAAATGTAGTTTTAGATTTTAGATTAGATTTTAGATATAAAATATAATTAAATTTTAAACATATTTGTTTTTGATGATATTACCTTTGATTTTGTCATTTATCCGATCAATTACTTCTACCTACATTTTAAGCATTTCATTTATTCTTTTGAGTACGTATGTCTAGTTAACAGAATTATTCTGCAACATATTATAAAATATACTCTATCCGGTATATAAAATTTCCATGCAGTTTTTTTATTAATTATTTACATTTGGTATAACTCTTTCAAGTGGAATTGCTGAAAATTAGAATTGAATATGTCAATGTGTTACTGAAATGTAAAATCCCATTTCTAGTCATGCTTGCATTATTTATTTTATTTTTATTTTTTCTAGTCATATAGGCATGGACCATTTAAGCCACATAAGCCTATTACTTGGTGTATTACGGATAGAAGGATGCATTTTTTTAATCTTATATAAATAGTTCATTTAATTTAATGAAATCAATGTATGTATTTAGATAATAATACCTTGGTTTTGGTGATGGTTTATGGCCACTATCTTATGATTATATCATACATCTCATGATCAAGTTATATCTCCAATTTCAATGAGAAAATGGTGATAATTTACTTAAATTCTCAAGGTAATATGGTGATATAGTTTGTGGATTGAATATAAGGTATAATCATATTACATGTCTTGTAATTCCTTCACATTTGTTGCACATTACATTTCATGACGTGAGTACTTTGAGGATTATATTTCCATTTCAAGCTAATGTTGAAGCCACCCTTGATAACAATTTAACATGCATGCTCATTATGCAGTTTGCATACTGTCCATCTGTTACTTTGTGTGCAAAGGATAAATCGTGAAATATAAATTATTCGTGGTGCAATATTGATCCGTGACAATCTTTGACACAGTCTAAAAATGACCGTAAAGACGTACGAGAAGAAAAAGGCATTCTAAGTAAAAAGAAGTAGAACTTGAATATGGTTGTTGCAACCATGACCAAGTCCTCCAACAAATACAAGCAAAAAACAAAAGAAATGTGCAACATAGATTACTGATTCAATGGTATGGTCATGCATGATCATGCGTGAGAAAGTGAATCAACAATCCCACGTTTACATAATCATGCCTTTCATTTATTTATTTGTTGGCTATATAAGTAAAGAAATGCAAGAGAATTTTGAAGCCTCTAGAAAAACAAACAAAACCATTGTAATTACAAAAGAAAAAGGAAGGCAGTTAGTGGTTCTTGTAATTTAAGAAAGAGAAAGAGATATCAATGTATACAAATTTCTTCAAAATCATCTTTCACTGTTAGTTACTTTTTCATGTTCAAAATATTCTTGTATGTATTCTGTTATTTTATAACGGATCAATAAATAACAAAACAAAAGAGTGTCATGGAGCAATGGTTTAACATCTATAAGTGTGTTTTGATTTCTTATTATGCATAGCAATTAGCATGTAACCACTTTTTGTTATATATACACTTTCTTCTCTTACAATATACTCTACTACGTAAAATATTTTCATTTCTTTTATATACTGCCTGTTTTGATGTAAGCACAATAGAATATGCTTTGAATTATAGACATTTTCGTTTTATATTTATTTAAAACAAATTATTATTTAGATCATCAATGATATAATATGTCGTAATATATATACTTTGTCGTGCATCATACAGAAATTCACACTAGTAATAATAATTAAAGGAAGAGACCCTCAAGTTCTTATTCTTGCCACATAGGATGTATCTTATGTTTCATCATCTACATCAACTTTAATGAGGTGGCAATTTCTCACACACATAAAGAGTAAAGGTAACATTTCATTTTAAAAAATAAAATTATAACTAATTTAATGTAGTTTAATGTGTCATTATTTTTAGACCGTATATAGGATAACACATAAAATTTAATTTATAACCAATTTAATTTAAATTAATACGTCATGAAATAACACTTATAATATAATTTTGGCTTTATATTGGCTATAGCCCAAAATTAATGCATTTCGTTATGATGTGATTCCCGGAGTCGTCGGTTCGGGAGAACATCTGGGTTTTATATTTTTATTTGCTGGGGACCTTAGTTTTACTAAAGCAGTAGCAGTAGTATGACATAGGATCGTTCTTTGAAGCTAATCGTATTGTGAAGCAAAGGTATCAAGAAGAGCGATTTGATTTAGTGATGGGTTTTAAAATGGTTTGAGTGGGAGGTTTTTGTTCTTAGGTCCGAAATTAAAGTTAAGTAAATGAATAGAAAATAAAGAAAGTAGATTTAAATCAGTATGGAGAGGTGTGCTTGTTGTGACTTCATTAGCTTATACGCGGGGTGATGTTCTTAGGGTTGAAGCATGGAAACGCCCTTAAGTGTTTGTATCTTACTTGACTTAGATGTTCGTAGTGTAAACACTAGCACCCTACTGTTCGGATAACCGAATAGTATGTCACTGAGTACTAGGCTATCGTGAGTCTGATCGGATGAGGATGCTCAACTCTCAACACTCTCCGGTGACGGAGAATTGACCCTTCTTGGAATGTTTAAATTCTTGGGCGCATGAATGAGTAGCATATCCACTAAGGTTCTGACCGTTCTTAACACTACAGGGTCATCTAAGCTAAGTAGGACATTTAAGATTAAGACAAGGTTTTGGTAACTGCTAACTTTTCATTAATGGCAATGGTTTAGTCTAGAGCTGGTAGATAATCACGATGTGATACAGTCTTCAACCTTCGACTTTTCTTTGATTTCCAAGTGTTTGTACTACACCAGAGGGTGATTCCAACTCTATACCAAGTATTCAGCCGCTTTACGATCTTTCCGATACCACATACTTTATGGTCACTCAAGAATAAATTTACCCTGCGTTTGTAATACCGTTCAACCATCTATGCTAATTAAACCACACGTTCACTTTATATTTATAAATCCCTGATTGATTCACAGTGTACTATACGATAAGTTTGGATAATATTTCCACAGTTGCAAAATCAGACCATGTTTTTAAGAAACTATAGATAGGTAATGATTGTTTTATCAAGGTTCGCGACTCCTTGTCATAAAGGTTTTAACCACATTTATTGGAGAAAATGCGATAGTTTAAAAAATGTAAACAGCATACCGAGTTTTTGTCACACCTTGCTAAAGCGGAAACACGAGGTGCGACAACACTGGGTAACAACGCATAAGATATAGAAATAACACCATACATGAAAATTAGTGAAATCATCAAAAGTTTACATTAACTTCATACATCAATTATCAAAAGACATTTTTTTAAATGAAATGTCACCAAATTTCCAAAAGTAGTTCATTGTTTCATAAAACGGAAAAACGCAATTGATAATGCATCCATGCAAGTGCCATCCTAGAATCCATCTTACCGACGCTCTCCTGAAAAGCACGATAAATAAAAAGGGTCAACTATGGCCATAGTTAGTGAGTTCACAGTTTAATGTTACGAATAATCCAAGTAAAAGTTTCGTTCACAAACGAACAAATGAGAATATTTGATTGCCTAAAATCTTGTTGCGAAGAGGTTGGTTGTATATCTATATGGGTGTTAATGCACTTGGGGCCACTACTAAACCGATTTCCGACCGAGGCTTGCCCCATATGCTCCATGTTCTATCGGTAACATGAGTACTGGTGATATTTTGTACTCACGTTGAAGTGTAAATGAGGGATGGTCTACCCTAAATAGCGCTATCCATAAATATCCACGGCTCGTAACAACGAGTTAATAAGTAGTGTGAGGGAAATTCCGGGGACTTTTGCACGATAGTACCCAAGCATAACAATAGTATATACACCAATTCGCATGTGTAGCATAATAAAAGTTTAATGAGTTTATAAAACATGCAACCAAATTAGCTAAATCATAAGATCACGCGTTTCACCCCAAAACAATAAATGGTAAAAAGGGGGCTGTGAAAACTCACCTTTGTGAGTTAGAGTTCGGTTATAACCGAGATCAAGGCTATCCTCAAACAAGAATCCTCCTAACCGCGACCTAGTTCAAGTACAATATATATTAATGTCATTGTGATATGCTTAAACATATAGAAGGTTAACAAGTTTGGTCACCCACTAGGCAAAAACGAAAGCTGTCCAGATTTTAAAGGTCACTTCGTGAGACTTTTTCATCAAGTTCAAAAATGAATTCTGAGCAAATCCTTAATACACCTCTAAATACTATGTCATTGGTGCATTCTCAAAATTTATTGTGATTTTTGGAGGTACTTAACTGAAGTAAAGTAAAAAGTCATGTTTTTACGTACATTATTCCTCGCTAATTGAGCTATTATTTAGTGAAAACATATTAAATTAATGTTTATTTACTGAAAAACACTAAAGTAGTTCTAAAACAGACGTTGCAACAAAAATCACTAAAAACCGTCTAAATAGCATGCGAAACAAAGCAAATAAACTTCACCGGATTCCTCCACTTTTATTTACCTTATGATATATACCCCCTAACTACTATTTTATGATTCATAGGTAATTACAAGCTTGAAGAATCAAGAATCAAGAATCAAGGAAAACGGATGGAGAACGAAGAAGACACAACACCTAGAGATCAACCGAACGCATTCCGAGCATGTATGAGCTACACATATCCAAAATCTATGATTTTGGTGTCATTAGAAGCGTAACGAGATTTCGAAAACATAGGCAAAAGAATCAAGTCAAACGGACAAGAAACGAAGAAGATACGCGCAAAACAAGCAACGAACAAATAACCAAACAACAGGGAAAAAAGCCAAACAGCCTAGGGATACCGTATACGGCCCCCTAGGTACCCTATACGGCCTCCTTGGGCTTCCGGTGATGCCATTTTTCAGTATTTTGTGCTTTTTGTGCTTTCTATGCTTCGGGACTTGTATGGGGTTCCTTGGTGATTTGTCTATAAATATGGGGCCTCCATTCATCATTTCAACAACCTCTCACTCTCCATTTCATACTCACTCTTCATTCTCTCTCACACACACTCTCTCTCTCTACTTTCTCTCTCTAGAGTTAAGTTGTGAGAGATTTAGGTTAGAAATAGTTAGTTCTTGGTTAATATTTAACCGAGACTGACGGTAGAGGTAGCGTTGTAATATTGTTGGAATACTTGGGGGAGCATTTGTTATATTGTAAAAGATATTTCGGAGTTCCGTTCGTGTAATCTTCAGCATCTATTCAATCTACGCATTAATCACGGTTATATTTTTCCTTATCTTTTATAATGATGCATGCTATTGTTATAATGCTAGATTTAGGATTTATTGTCATGCTTAGTGAGTAGTTCGCTTATGTGCTTGTTATGATGTAGTTAGCTAGTTAATATTTGGGGTGATGCGAATAAACCGTTGAAAACTCGGTGTGTTGTTCAACTTTACAATTATGATTATAAATTAAACTATCGTCTTTCCTCCAGTAAACGTGGTTAAAACCTTTATGACAAGGAGTCGCGAACCTTGATCAAACGGTAATTACCTATCTGTGTTTTTTTTAAAGCATGGTCTGATTTTGTAACTGTGAAAATACTGTTTAAACCTTTCGTATAGTACACAGTGAATCAATCAGGGATTTACTTGGGTTTTAGATATATAAAGTGAACGGGTTGTTTAATTATCATAGATGGTTGAACTGTAATACAAACATAAGAATATTTATTTGAGAGTGACCAAAAAGTATGTGACACCGGAAAGACCGTAATGCGGCTGAATACTTGATATAGCGTTGGAACAACCTCTTGGTGTAGTACAAATACGTGGAAGCCACACAAAGGTCAAAGGTTGAAGACTGTGTCGCATCCTGGTTATTTCCCAGCTCTAGAATAAATTACTACCATTAGTGTAAAGTTAACAGCCACCAAAATCCTATTTTGCTCTTAAATGTCTTGCCTAGCTTAGATGAGCCTGTAGTATTAAGAAAGATCAGAGAATAAATTGCGGTCTGTTGCCTCATTCCTGCACCCCGGATACATATATCCCAAGAGGGTCACTTGGTCTCTTAAGAGACGATGAGGGGGGTTTCAAAACAGCCCGATCTGATCAGTATTCATGATAACCTAGTACTCAGTGACATACTGTTCGGGTATCCGAATAGTAGGGTGCTAGTGTTTATACTACAAACATTTAAGTTAGGAAAGATACAAATACTTAGATAAGTTTTCATACCATTTTCCTTGAAAAGCATCATCCCACGTATAAGCTAACGAAATCATAACAAGCACTCATATCCATATCTGATTTAAACCTATCATCTTTATTTACTGCTTATTTAATTTAGTTTAATTTCGGACCTAAGAAAAACCTCCAATCGAAACCATTTTAAAACTCATCACTAAATTGAACTATTCTTCACGACATCGCTGTTTCACAATACGATTAGCCCTTAAGAACGACCCTAGGTCATACTACTGCTATTGCTTTAGTAAAACTTAGGTCCCCAGCACTTATAAATTTAAAACTCACCCACGACGCGGCCGTCTGACGATCGCGGTTCCCTCACGACAGGAATCGACAAAACGACCGTTAAGGCGGCTCAAGGTCATTAACCCATGCAATTAGTTTCCCACATAAAATCTCATCAGTCCTAAAAAACTGACGGACCAAGCTGTGATCATCAACCATTTGGGAGTCGAATCCTTTGAGTTAGACCATGCAATTTTACACAATGAAGTTAACATATCAAACTACTTTCAAAATAAAAATCAAGACTTTTCATAAAGAATACAAAGAGATATGGTTGTCCAAAGTTGAGTAAATAAATCTGTCTCTGCATGACAGATTCACCCCTTTGTCATCCAACCAATGTTTGAAGACCCAAATCTTAATATTTTTGCATGAAATCAGTTGGGTTTGAAAGGTAACTCAAAAATGTAAATTTTAGAAGAAAACTCATCACTTTTGATGGAGTAATCATGGAGATAGAGCCTTCCAAAGTCGGCCAAAAATCCTGACAGAAAGCTGTCCAAGTCTTATACTTTACCAAAAAGCACTTATTTTTCCCATAAACATAAATATTGGTAAAAATCCAAAAATAAATCATTTGAACAGATTTTTAAGAGTGTTTTCATGAGTAAAATAACAAGAATCAAAATAAACTAAAACCCTTTTGCATGCATGTAAGGAAAACTTGGAATTTATAACAAAAATCGAAGTGTTGGTGCAAGATGCAACATAAACTATCTTGCACTCTTATTTACCTCTTTGATCTGAGATGATGGGATGGTGAGATGAGCTGTTCCAGAGAGTTTGAAGTCGATTACAAGGTTCTTGAATGGATGAAAAATGGAGAAAAGTGGTGAAAGAGGTGGAAATATGAAAGGAATCGTGTGTGTGTGTGTGTGTTCTTGGGGAGTAATCTACAGAAAGTGAAGGAGAAGAAAAAAATAAAGTGTATAGAAATGATAGAGGGAGGTGAATGGTTGAGTGTTTGAATGGAGGATTGTGCATGTGGTTTATGGGGAGTGTAAGATATTTGATTTGTTTTATGGGAAAGGGTGTTGCTGGCAGGTTTTTGAGAGAAAAGATGGGGGGGTTTATTTAAATTTTTTCTTCATTTGTAAAAACGTTTAACTTAAAAAAATTTATGCCTAGTTTACAGTATGCATACAACTGGTGCGTCTGTTTTTTATATTTAGAAGAGTTGATACTGGCAAAGTGGCCAATTTTTCTTTTCTTCTTCTTTTTTTTTTTTTTGAGTGTGGGTAACACTTAAATAAATTTTAAATGATTTAAGCATATCACTCACAGTTAATTGACATTAAATAAATTATGGGTTCAAAGTTTGGTGACATTGAACTAGCATCACTAACTGGTGACAAATTGAACAAACAACACTAACTGGTGACAGTAGTAAAAATTGAACTAGCAGCACTAACTGGTGACAGTAGTAAAAATTGAACTAGCAGCACAAACTGGTGATATTGAACTAGCAGCACTAACTTCTACTAGCAGTAGAAACTTAACATAAATCGTGCTCACAATTTTAATTGTAGAAATTCAAGCTAAATAATAACCTGAGATTTTGATGGTTGTCATAGTTTTCAATATAACATCACCCCAAATATTAATAAGCTAACTACATCACAACAAGCACATAAGCTAACTACTCACTAAGCATGACAATAAATCCCAGATCTAGCATGATAACAATAACATTCATCATTATTAAAGATAAGGAAATATATAACTGTGATTAATGGTAAATTGATTATATGTTGAAAGAATACACGAACATAACTCCGAAATATCTTGACACTATTACAAATAAGCCCTCCAAGTATTCCAACACTATTACAAAGTTACCCCTCCGTTAGTCTTGGTTAAATATTAACCAAGAACTAACTAAATACTAACCTAAATCTAAAGAAAGAAAGATTGTGTGAGAGAGAGTAAGATGAGAGGTGTGAATGAGATATGTGGTGTGTGAGGGTGTTTTTGAAATGGTTGAGGAGGCCAACTATATATAGAAAAGCCTCAAAGTCTCATGTACAAGCTCCCAAGCACAAGTTACAAGCGAAATCAACACAAGAAAAACGAAAGCTACCTGCAGGAACCATAAATAGGTCGTGCAGGTGCCGTATACGGCCCCTATAGGCCCCGTATACAGTATCAAGAGGCCGTATAAGGCCCTATATGGTTCCGTATACGCTATCTAGGGGGTAGCATTTGTTTTACCCGTTGTTTGATGCTCCTTTCGTTGCTTGTGTTGGTCGTATCTTCTTCGTACTTGTCCGTTTGACTTAATTCTTTTGCCCATGATCTCGTAATTATGTTACACTTCTAATGATACCAATTTGAGGTATTTTGGATGTCTCTAGCTCGTACGTATCCGTAATACAATCGATTGGTCTCTAGATGTCGTATATTCTCTGTTACTTGCCCGTTTTGCTTGATTTTTGATTCTAAGATCTCGTAATTAACTATTGAATCATATAATGATAGTTAGGAGGTGTTTCTCATAAGGTAAATAAAATTTGAAGAATCGGGTTATATTTATTTGCCTCGTTTTGCGTGTTATTTGGACGTTTTTAGTGATTTTTGCTGCAACGTTTATATTTGAACCATTTTGGTGAATTTTAGAAAATAAACATTGATTTGAGATGTTTTCACCAAATATTAGCTCAATTTGTGAGAAATAATGTACGTAAAAACATGACTTTTTACGTTAAATCACGTTATCAAATTTTTTTCTTTGATTTTGAGTTAAGATCGTCTATTAATCAGTAGAATTTTTAATTTTCACCTTTATTTATTTAGCTCTCTAACTTTTTTTACTGTAGTGGATTATGATAGCATACAATTCTTTATGCAACCGGTAAAATGCGTATTTTTATTATTTTTATATTACTTTTCAAACCTATATATGATTGTTAAATTTAACTCGTATTTTCTTTTTTTATGTAAAGTGTGGATAGCATTAAGTTGACTATCATTAGAATATTATTCAATACAGTTTTACCTTACGATTATTTTTACCTTAGGATCTGTGTATTACGATATTATATTTTTTTAGTCGTGCATGCCACAGGTTTAACGCTAGTTAAGAATAGCAAAAGATTAAAAAGTGAGTAGGATGAGTAGGGGTTTGTAGCAAATGGTTATTTTATGTTATGTTATCTTATCTTACTAGATGTCAAACCCGTGTATACACAAGAGCCGCTAAAATTATACAGAGTATTTATTTTGATAAGTACGAAAATAATCTATGTGATAAATTTTAACGTTTTATATGACTTAAAAGATATGTAATGAAGTTAAAAATTTAGATTATTTAAGGTAGTTTACGTATTCAACATTTAGTATATAAGTAAAAAAATAACAGAAAGCATTTAAGATAAGTCAAATAACATCAAATTATAAAAAAATTTATACATAAGCAAATCAAAAGTGTAAGGAAATCATTGAAGCTACCAATCATAATCAACAAAAGTTAAAATAAGGTGCAACAATTATATTTTTTGTAAGAATTTTTCATAAAATGGTTAAAAATAATTAATATAAAATAACCATTAAGTACCATTCCATAATTAAATACATGCAAAATTGATTGAGTCATTCGAGTGTGAGCAGTACCAAAATAGTAAAGAAAATTATAATAATCAGTTTTTGAAAGAGATCATATATAAACAACTTAACAACATTACACAAATAGAAAAATTCATTCTTGATAAAATTCTTGTTGAGTATGAAAAAAAGAAGTTAAGATTTGAGGAATAAGGTTGTATGTACCATAAAGATTTAATAACAAACATATCAAAACTCATACGGCTAATTGTTGATTAAAAGTAGATGACTAAGATTGAAGGCTGCAATCGGAGATGATCGGGAGAAAACACAAACATGTTTGATGAGATAACATTGGTGATTATTTAGTCGTTTCAGCATAAACAAATATGGATTTTGTATTTTAGTTTTTACTATATTTTTTTTAAATTAAATATATAGTTTAATATATTTAATATTTAATTAATAATATTTAAAAAGTTAATTTGTTGATAGAAGTTTAAATTTGAAACGTGTGATTGATTAATATGGATTGTATTTTTATTTTTAAAGGATTTAATTAATTACTAATTAAAATTAAGAGTTCTAATTGATTAATCTTTTAATGATGATGTCATCAATAAAAATTTAAAAGTTTTAATTGACTAATTGATAAATGGTGATGTTATCAATAGGTTTCCTATATATAATTTAAGATTTATTATATTAATTAATTAATATGTTATAATTAATTAATAAAAAATTACACATTTATTAATATTAATGAATGTTCCGATAAAAAAATGTCATATTAACCACTAAAATCTATTTATTTCATTCAAGTTTTCAATTATCGGTAACTATAAATCATATCTTTTTTACCTTAGAACATTACTTTTCTCAACAATTAAATGTACTAATTGACCCCTAATTAATAAAGTTGAATCTACTTTGATTTACTTACCAATTGCAAAAGTCACATATCTTTTTTCTACATATATTAATTAATTTATTAATTTAAGCAATATTCAAATATTCATTTTTAAATCAAACATTCTATCATTTCACCAATAGAATATATACTTACGACAACAATTACGAAATTGTATTGAACGTAACCTGAGTCAATGTTGCAAAAACAATACAACTGATTGACATGCAAATCTACGCGTATATTCCGGTACATATAGAATATAGAGGGCATTGTGTGTACTAGTTCATTCTAAAAGCTAACAAGCAATTTGAAATAAGTGTATTTAAAAAAAAAAAAAATAGTCGTAAGAAAATACTATACCAAGTTATTTACATTTTGCACTCTCATAGTCTTGTAATTTACATTCTTGACACCAAACTATATAATATTCTACATCCCCCTCAAGTTGGAGGAGTTGAAAGACCCAACTTGTAAGAGAGTGTAGAATATTGTACTTTGCCCAGGGATTTGGTCATCAAGTCTTCCAGTTGTAATAATGAAGGAATAAATGCAGTCTGCAAGATACCATCTTAGATTTTATCTCTTGTGAAATGGGTATCGATTATCATATATTAGTTCGATCATGAAAACAAGGATTGACAGCTATTTGCTGTGCAGATTTGTTATCACAAAACAAATTAACAGGAAAGAAAACTGGGACATGTAGATCCTTAAGAAGAATACTGAGCTACAGTAACTCACATGTTATAGCAGCCATGTTCCTATATTCTGCTTCAGTTGAGGATCTTGAAACATTTAGTTGTTTATTAGTTTTCCGACAAACCAAATAGTGATCCAAAAATATGCAATAGCCAGTGAGTGATCTTCTTGTCATTCGACATGATCCCCAATCTACATCAGTGAAATCAGTGAGTTTCAAATTTGGTTATACATGATAATACAAACCCTTTGAAACTATTCCTTTAAGATACTTTAATAGGTGCAGGGCAGCTTGCATATGAGGTAATTTGGGAGCAGAGACGAATTGACCCAAATGTTGGACTGCATATGAGATGTCTGCCCTGGTCATGGTGAGATATAGCAATCTACCAACTAACCTTCTATACATATCAGGTACAAGTAGTACCCATATCCAAAGAAAGTTTCAAATTTTATGGTAAAGGAAAATCTATTGGTTTAGATCCAGTAAGGCCAATATCAAGTAACAGATCAACAATATACTTTTTTTTATTTAAGTAAGTACCATGAGCTGTTCTACAAACTTATATGCCCGAAAAATACTCTGTCAAGCCAAGATCCTTAATAGTAAACTTTTTATCAAGAGCATTCTTAGTAGCTTTTATTTCCTTAATTGAATTGCCAGTGATGAGTACATCATCAACGTAGACTAAGACAGCAGTGAAACCATCTTTATGACCCTTTACAAATAAAAAGTAATCATTCTGGGATTGTACAAAACCAAGACTGATTATATATTTAGAAAACTCCTAGTTCCACTGTCTTGAAGCTTGCTTAAGACCATAAAGAGACCTCTTGAGTTTATATACCTAGCCATCTGTTGCTTTTGTATAACTCTCTAGTGGAAGCATATAAATGTCTTCATCAATGTAACCATGTAGAAAGACATTGTTGATATCCATTTGGTGTAGTGGCCAACCATGAGCAGTAGCTAATGCAACCAAAATTCTAACAGTAGCAATCAAAACTCTGCCTTCCTTTTGATTAAAACCCCTAACAAGCAATCTAGCTTTCAACCTTTCTATAGTGACATCTGAGTTATATTTGGTCTTGTAGACCTATGTGGAATTAATTGCTTTATGATCACGTGGTCTTGTAGACCTATTTGTTCATATCATCAATCCACCCTATATCTTTATAAGCTTCTTCATAAGAATTTGACACAGAATGAGTCAATACATTAGCTAAAAAGGCTACATAAATCCTCTGGTAAAGACTCAACAACAGAGTTAGTAAACAGTGGATAAGCAGATTTACTTGTTTTATTCTTAGATACAGTAAAAAAGTCTTTTAGCCATGCTAGTCTAGTAATAGTTCTTTCTGACCTTCCAGTGGGAACATTTGAACAGTGTGATGGTTATCAGGTAGTGGTGAATTAGGTTCAGTATTTGAATGTTCAATTGACCCATCAGGATCAAAAGGTGCATCATTTGAAGGTGTTTGGACAGGAATATCAGTAACAAGTTCAATATAGTCATCTTGAAGGATAGGAGTACAATTAATCGAATGATTAACAGGAATTGTAGAATCGGTAGCTTCAAAAGAAAAAACATGTTCCTGAAAAGTAACATCCCTACTAGTAAACACTATTTTATCAATCAAATTAAAAAGCTTATATCATTTTAGATTGGATGGATAACCCAACAAGACATACTGCACAGTTTTAGGATCAAATTTGTCTTTGTGAGGCTTAGTATCGGTAGCACCAAATCATAGATTTTTTTGTGTATTTACAAAGACAAATTTACTCCTAAAACTGTGTAGTGTGTCTTGTTGGGTTAGTAAAATTGAATACACAATTTGATTCTAATGAATACAATTTGATTTTAATGAATACACAATTAGAAATAAAATTGAATCTCGGATAAAGAATTTATAGTCATTAGAATCAAATTGTACAAATGAAAATGAAATATTACATCGACTTATATACAGCCACTAACTAACACTAACTAACTGCTAATTACGACTGATGACTAACTCAACAACCTTTAACAACTTCTTAACTACTTCTTATGTTATTTACATTTTGCACCCTTATAGTCTTGTAATCTACATTCTTGACACCTCTATACTTGAAGTTTTAAGGGCTTGCATTTCTAGTTTTCGGTTAGTTTTTAGAACCTCTAGTTTTTAGAATCAAATTTGGTGGGATTTCTTGTAAAAATAAGCCCCTTGGAAGCCCTTGTAATAGAAGCTATTTCAAGTGGCTTATAGAAGCCCCTAAGGGCTTCTCCAGCTCCAGTCAAAAGTTTTAGCCATCAGACCTAGCTCTAGTTATAAGTTCCAGCTCCAACCAGTTGTTACCAAATATACCGTAATTATTATCGAAAGAAAAAAAAATGTCAAAAAAGATTCAATCTCTTTGAGAACATATTATTTAGCAAAACTCGAAGAAGAACAAAAAACTTTTAATTTCAAATCTAAAGGTTCTTGTGATGATATCAGGATGTCTTTACCACTACGTCATTTTCTCACTAAATGTTACTGTATTCCTTTGAACCTAAATTCTATTTTCAATATATGATGGTAGACTACATTACATTTTTTCATGTGTGCAACAAACACGGGATCCGTGTTGCGTTCTGAAAACCAAAACTCTAGTCTAAATCATCAAACACAATTTTACAACAATAAATTCCTCATTCTCATTAAAATCAAAACTATTTACACTTTTAAACAAAAAATTAACACAACACATTACCCCTATCACTAAACTCAAAATAATAATCAGTTTCATCATCATGATCACTATCACATTCACATGCAAATTCAATAGCTAGCCCTAACTGATCATCAAGATATCTCTCTAACAAACTCACTTCCACCACCACCGCCACTACCTCTCCGCCGCCATCTTCTGCATCCGGCGGACAACCGGATTCCGACCGCCTGCGGCCACGACGACCAAAATAAAAACAAACTTCAACGGCACAAAGAACCGGAATACTAACGCATACAATTGGAATCAGTAATGGCAAACATAGAGCTAGAATCAAGTAGTGTAATCGACGGCCTTGCAGCCATGATGTGACTACCAGAGCGATTGAAGCAGTCGGATACTGTAATTCGATTTCATGATCATCGTCTTTGATGGTTAACAAAGTTTCTTGATGATCGTTTTCGCATTTTAATTTCGATTTAGAGGAGAAACAGGAGAAGATACAATCGCACATGATTTGATCACATGAAATGTGCAGTTGATGATCTAAGCATATCGTGAAATAAAGAGAGAGGTTGTTGGGTTTTGGGGAAGAGGTTAAATATTGGAATCTTCTATATTCTTAAATTAAAGGGTCGTATTTATGAGTTGCTATACACATGATGCTCACATGGGATCCTCATATGCCAACTATGTTTCCATACGACCATACTTACGATTGAAAATTAATTATAACAAAGTTTTGTGGTTTAAATAAATTTTTTTTAATCAAATTATATAAAATTAGTATTATTATATTTCAGAGTTGTCCTATAAATCTAAATCAAGTTCAAATTATAATGATTTTTGAGTTTAAATCAATCCTGCGTGTTAATATGTTATTTTCATCCATTGAGATCATCTTGATACCATTGTTGTATATACATACAACAGATGATTTATAAGATAACTAGTAGGTTACCCGCACAATGTAGCGGTACCTAACACATAAAAGACGGCGTTAGATGGTTCATGGTGTTGGCTACCAAAGCTTGTTTGTTAGTTACGCTTGAAAGGTAAGATACCCTATTTGCATTGAATTTGTGAGTGTTGAAACAAGAGTTAGAGTTACAAAGAATTCAGAGGGGTTAATATACACGTAGGGCATTAAACTTTGCAAAAATTTTCAACTTGGGTAATTATCTCTGTTTGTTAACAAAACCATAATCTAACTACACGGAAAAGACTCCATGGATACTAAAGTTAAAAAACTTATTCATTCCAGGCATTTTGGTGACTTGTTACCTGTTGCTATTAAAATTTTCAATCTATGTGTGTATTACCCTAATCGAACATTTTCAAAAAGTTTAATGCCCTACGTGAATATTTTTTAAAAGTTTAATGCCCTACATGTGTATTAACCCCATGTACATATATGAAAATCAAAACCACGTCAGATAATAACCGGTAGAACTGGAAAGACCTAACTTTTTAACCGGTTTTCATAGTTAAGTTATGACTTTGCTAACAAATAAAGATAATTACCCCAATCGAACATTTTGGCAAAGTTTAATGCCCTACGTACGTGTGTATTAACCTAATTTAGAGTCAGTATAGTTTTGTGGCAATAAGTTTGATAACAGACAACCCAAACCGGCTCACAATCAGCTGCATATCCATAATGTGGAGACATACCTGACTCACTCAGTAGTTGTAACTATGGGGGTGCTAGGGCTTTAATCCCCGACCTTGTGTTTTTGTGACAAAGATGCCCTAACATTACCAACTGAACTACATGTCATTGGCTTACTGATATTGTTGCGAGTATTTTGATTTTAATATTCAAGTGGTGAGTGTTTGTTATAAGTATTTTTATATTGTAACTAACGAAGGTATACGATTAGTATTTACAGTTAGTATTATGTTCCAATTAATAGTCTTTTGTTTGATTTGGTGAATCTTGATACGATATCTTGTTTTATGGTGAGTAATGATTTATAGCTGATTGATGTCGTTCTTACTTAATTTTCTGTAGTATTATGAATAGGCTAGTTTAATTGATTAGTTGACTTATTATTATGGGTTAAGTACTCCGAAATGTAATTATTTATGGTATGACATTCATAGTATGCAAGAAAGTACTTAGACCTCCATCGTGTGTAACAAAATTTCAATTTGTTCCAATTGTATGTATTTTGGTGACGTGACAACTTGTAATGATGTCACGTGGTAACTCATATAGCTGACACGTATTTAAAACTACCGAAAGTTACATACAATAACATTGAATAACAAGTTTCTTACACACAACAGAACTCTGAATACTTTGTTGCATACTATGAATGTCATACCATAAATAAGTACATTTTAAAGTACTTAACCCTTTTATTATTTCCAAAGATATATGGTTATAGAGTGAAGTTCAAATGAGTACAACAATTTTCTGTCACAAAATTCACTTTCCCTCACATTTTTAAAAATTAAATATCTCCCAAACGGTAAGTCGAAAAATCATAAAAATTGCACGAACAAAATCAGCGTTTTTTTCTTTTCAATTAGAGATCTCACAAGGTATACTTTCGACAAATTTTTTTTCGTTTCCGTTGGGTTTTGTAAACGAGTATCACATGTGTTACCATCAGGTAACACATGTGATACCATCAGGTAACACATGTGATACCAGCAGGTAACACATGTGATACCAACGAGTACCACATGTGTTACTAATATTGTAAATCTAAAAAAAAGTCGTCGAAAGTATATCATGTGAGATGTCTAATCGAAGAGAAAAAAATGTTGAGTATTATGGTGCAATTTTTATAATTTTTCAATGAGTCATTCTTGATATATTTAATTTTTAAAAACGTGGGGAAGTGGGTTCTGTGACACATAGCGTATTCATACTAGTTCCTCTATTCTCACACAAAATTTCATTCTCATTTGAACCTCACCCTATGGTTATAATCTCAACTTTTATAATGTCAAATTTACATGCATATAATTACTAAAGTAATTGTTTGTATTATAACTTATTCAAATTCACTTATAATATATCAACTCAATAGTATGATTATTATATCTATTGTTTCACCTATTATTTTTTATTTCATGATCTTTTATTTATTTAGAAAGAACAAAAAATAAAAGAAAAGATTTCATATTCTAAAGATAAAATCATACTAAATAATCAATAAAATTTATATTTTTCTATTAATTCTATCTTATTAGTTGTATATGTTATTGTTGGTGCATATTGTGTGTCAGTCATTTGGTCAAACTTTTATAATTGTCAAAGTCAATTAGTCTAAATATATGTGAAGTGTTGAGTTTGTATGTTCGAGTCTGTAATCGAAATGTAAATATAGAATATACAAAATATATTGTTCATGCGACACAGAGCATGTGTCGCTATAGCGACACAAAGGCTGTGTCGCAATGGGCTGGGCCTGCGACATAGGGTTTGTGTCGCAGGGTCCAGTATGGTTAGTATATATATCGAATTAGGGTTTCGTTTTTGGTGGTTGGTCGTTGGTGAGCTGATCAGACGAGTCAGAGAGAGAGAGACAGAGAGTGAAAGTGATTGTAACGTTTATACTTCGATTGTTAATACAAAGAAAACGTTATAGAGAATTGTGTGATTCGGTTAAACGTTCAATACTCGTTTGTTTGTATTCCGCGCTTACATTCGAGGTCAACGATCTGATTTAGGTCCTGTATTGGGAACCTACAGTTATTAAACAAATATAATTAAAAGTTTGTATAAAATCTACTGAGAAAAATATTAAACATATCATAAATACTTTTTTAAAGTAAAAATCATAAATACTTGATATATAGATTTTAAATAATTAAACAGTTAGAGTTTGAAAATCATCATTAGATGTTAAAGTAGATTGTTAATGGATATATATATTTAAAAAGTAACAAAGATTATATAAATAATGTTATAAATGAAAGAAAATAATTGAATACATGTGAGATACAAAAAAATCATAAAATATATGGATTATGCAAGTAAATATGGGCAAAGGAAGTGATGAATTGGTGTTAACATGTTTTCTAATATAGTTACTCAAATAAATATAATGAGACATGATCCGCTCATAAAACCTAAAAGAATTATAACTCAATTGTATTATTAGTTTATTATTTTATTGTTATGTAGTGAAATGACATTACTTTTGAGTTTCACTTAAGAATCCAAAACTATCTAACTCAAAGTTGAAATAACACATAACCTAATCAATCGATCATAGAGTTCAAAACAGTTGTAAATTTAGTATTGATAGTTTATTTTACTATTGTTGTATAATGTAAGAAGATTAAATTTGCCTTTTATTAATATTGAAAAAAACAATCTAACACAAAGTTGAATCAATTAAAAAATATAGAAAAAATAAAAGGAAAGACAAGAAAAAAATATTTTGTAAGCTATCCATGTATCCTTTACTCGAGTAAAATATATTTTTAACATAGAAACTTAGATTATATGAATTCAATGAGTTAATTTTAGTGATTATTCAAGTTGTGCGATGTTAATAAAAATTACACAATATTATACACTTTAAATCAAGTATAGCTAAGATCGACCGGCCTAGAGAAATATTACACTCGCGCATTTAAAATGTATATTTTTTAGAACCCCACCGCAACGCGGGGGTAAAAAAAATACTCGTATTAATACAAATTTGTAATGAATAAGAGGAATAAAGTAGTCAATTCGGATCTTCAAGATATAAGTTATTAAGGAAGAAATGGAAATGCTTTATAAGGGTTTACGAGAAATGAAAATGCTTTTTACCAGTTTATGATTATGATTATGATTATAATTGTAGTATTTTGGATTTTATACATCAAGAACAACAGACTTGTAATTTCATGTACGGAAAAAGTTTATCATTTTACAATAATCTCAAATTTGATGAGCAACACAATCATAGATGCATATATAAATAATTTGTCTTCATATCGGTGGCACGAGGGTATCAATTTGATGTTCCGAGTTATCATTAAATATGATTTACTCGGGATATCTAAACATTACGGTACTTTTGTGTAAAGGGGTTATCTAAACATATCCATTAAAATTACTCAGTATACCGGTTTGACCAATAATTAATTAGTGCACTGAATTACATTGAGTTTTTACTTTGAAAGCCTACATCATAATTATTAGTGAATTACGTTGACTTTTCAATATTTCTCTTTGTTTAATTATACTCAAATCTAAATTTAAAATAATACCTTATTTTTTTTAACATGATAGTATCATACTTATTACATAAAATGAATATATTTACTTTTATTTATCCAAGCATTTCTATCTTTTTCTTTTTCTATCATATTTGTTATATAACATAATTATATAGTTATGCTTGCATGAAATATGTGGTAGAAAGAATTAAAATGTTTGACCTGCAACTGTTATTATTATTATTATTATATGATTATGATTATTATTTCGTTAATACTCTAACAATTGTATTCTGGAAGGCAACTATTTAACATGATAGTATCATACTTAAGAAGTCTGATTTTTCATTAATGCAAAATTTTTTGAAGTTGACATGTGATGATTGATGACTTTAAATATGGGTCCATTGCAGTCAATAGTTACTTTTTTATCTCTCAAAGTTCATTTCCTCTAAATAATTATATTTAGAGGGTATTTAATAGTGTAATCACCATTTCTAATATTTTGACAATTCATTTTTACGGGTAAATTTAGCAAGACCCTCGTGTAAAATGACAGCTTTACTTTTACTATTTACCCACATTTATTATGACATACTATATATGTTTCATTTTTATTGTCCAGATTACTATTTTTGTTTGTCCTATAAAAAATTATTGAACTCTTATATTTATCCTCATTTATTACTTTCAATAACTCATTTTTTATATTTCAAGTTAAGCTTTCCTTCAATATCGTTATAAAATGGACATTTTATCAGTCTATCATAAATCACATTTTTTTTATTGATGGACAATATAAATGGGACAGATGGAGTCAGGGGCGGAGACAAGATGGGGGCAGCGTAGGCAACCGCCCCTCCCTTCAAAATTTATACAGTGTAAACAAAAATTATAATTGTAGGTATTTTTGATATTCGCCCCCAGATGAAAAAAAAAAACTGCCCCTTGAAGAAAAAAAACTAGTTAAAGAGTAATGATGTTTTGCACCTTAAAAAGAAAATATAATTAAAGATAAATGGTACCTTTCGATTTTTCATGTGTCTCTTAAAAAAAGAACTAATTAAATGTTATGAACTACTTAACAGTAATTACATATTTGGACCTTAAAAAAATAAAATAATTAATTAATGGTTACTAAGGTTTGGTATTGTTGATTTTTTTACCTTAAAAGTTAGGGTTTAATGTACATGACCTTTCAGTAGATCCTAAGGAAATACCAAGTAATGAGAAAAGTTCAAAGAGGACTCGCGAAGAGATTAATGTATATGACCTTTCAGCAGATCCTAAGGAAACACCAAGTAATGAGAAAAGTTCAAAGAGGACTCGCGAAGAGATTAATGTAATGACCTTTCAGCAGATCCTAAGGAAACACCAAGTATTGAGAAAAGTTCAAAGAGGACTGGCGAAGAGATTAATGTAATGACCTTTCAGCAGATCCTAAGAAAACACCAAGTATTGAGAAAAGTTCAAAGAGGACTCGCGAAGAGATTAATGTACATGACCTTTCAGCAGATCCTAAGGAAACACCAAGTAATGATAAAAGTTCAAAGAAGACTCATGAAGAAATTAATGTACATGATCTTCCGGCAGATCCTAAGGATCGAAGAAGAATTTCAAACTATAATCCTAGTGAGAAATCATGTTGGAGGTCCATATAGTTCTCATAATCAATGTCGGCGTAAAATGTTAAGATCTGATGAATCCAAATCAACATGTTGGTTATTGTTTTACTAAGCAAACCGCGCAAAACAAAATTGATTATGAAATTCGGTTGATCGCTTCTATTGATTTTGTCCGTTTCCTTCTAATTCGAGGTATAGCATTTCGGGGCCATGACGAGTTAGAAGATTCAAGTAACGTCGGTAACTTTAAAGATTAGCTACAGTTTTTGGCCAACCATTGTGAAGAAATAAGAAAGGTCATACTGCAAAATGCAACCGAAAATAATAAGTTAACTTGCCATCAAATTCAATTAGATATTACATCAGCTTGTGCATTTGAAACTAGTAAGGAAATAATTGAGGATATCGGAGGTGATTATTATTCCATTCTAGTTGACGAATGTCGTGATGCCTCTATAAAAGAACAAATGATGGTTATTCCAAAGAAGTTTTTTCCTTATGTCAAAAGTATAACATTGTTATTCCAAAGATGGATGATGTATATGAACTTCCAGGTACGATAAAGAACTATTATATCAATTTATTTTTGCATTAGGAATCTATCAGCTATTAACATTTACATTTTTATTCAGGTCGACCTCGTCGTGTAACTCATAAAGTAACAATTCGTCATCATTACGAGATCGAAAATTTCAAGGCTGTCATAGATTGGGTGCTTCAGGAGCTTAATAACAGATTTAACGAGGTCACCACAGAATTGCTATCCTATATGGCTTGCTTAAGCCCATCTGATTCTTTTGCATCTTTTGAGAAGGATAATTGGTTCGTTTAGCTGAGCTATATCCTTCTGACTTTTCTAAGACCGAGCATGAAGATCTTGATGAGCAACTTGAAACGTATCTGTTTGACATGCAATCTGATATTCGCTTTAATGATCTTATGGCCGGGAGTTGGATGTCTTGCTGCAAAGATGGTCAAAACGAAGAGACATGAAGTGTTTCCCTTGGTTTATCGGTTGATCAAATTGGTTTTGGTATTACCTGTATCAACAGCTACAGTTGAAAGGTCCTTTTCAGCAATGAAGATTGTGAAGACTCGTTTACGCAACAAATGGGAGATGACTGGTTAAATGATTGCTTAGTTACCTACATCGAGAGAGAGAGGTATTTGAAAGTGTTGACAATGAGTCAATAATGAAAAAGTTTCAATCTTAGACCACTTGTCGTGGTCAATTGCCGAAAAAGATGCTAGGTACGGTTTATTGCATTTAATTGGTTAAGTTGGATATTAAAGATTCAATAATGTATACTGAAACTGAAGTTGTTTTTGGTTGCACAATGAACTACAGGTCGTACTCGGGAGAACGGATGCTGAAGTGCTGATGGAATATTAAATAGTTGTACATGTCGGTTTTTGTGTCAGTGGTTCACAATGTAAGCATTATGGCCAGTTTATGGGTGGGTTTTTGTGTTAGTGATTCACAATGTAAGCATTGTGGTCGGTTTTTGGTCTACAACATGGTGTAATTGTTAGTGATTCACAATAATTAGATACGTATTATAGTCGGTTTTTGGGTCCACAACTTTAATGTATTTGGATCGTTATATTAATGCTATATTGAATCGTTTTGATCCGCCCCTGGATGGAGTACATATGAAGCATAGGTAATGTAAAAAATTTAGTTAATTATACCCGTTTACCTTTGAATTGGTTAATTAATTTGAAACGTTCGAAAAGAGAAAATGTGAGCTAAAAATATGGGACGAGTTTTTCGATTAAAGTAAAGAATTACAAGGATAAATGTTTTTTCAGTTAAAATACAGTAATTAATTATGATCGATATGTACGTAGACCTTAACCGAACTAACCCATTCATTTATTAACCGAAACCATTGATTTGATTTAAGCAATAAAAACAAAAAGATAAAAATCGAATTTTCTAGTACCTAGAAAGAAAATAATAACAAAACTGAAATAAAACCAACACCATACAAAATCAGGAGAAGAGTTAACCAACACTATCATGAATCCACCCATTTATTTGCACCAATACCAAAATCAACAACCAAAACCACAGCGAGTGACTATAATGGAAGCTCTGCTGAGCTCCTCCGCAACTCTCCGTCTCCGGCCACCACTTTCTCGCTCCTCCTCATCCTCAAACAAACCCTCAATTTCTCTCTCTACATTCACACCACCATCTTCCATCAACACCAAACAAAACTCTCATTTCTATCACAAAACCTCAAAATTCAACCAGAAGAGCTTAAGTTTAAGAATCTCTGCAAGTTCATCTTCGAGTTCTGCAACTGAAACGGCGGTAGATTCTGCAACTGTTCCGTCTGAGATGAAAGCGTGGGTGTACGATGAATATGGTGGTGTGGATGTATTGAAGTTTTCTGCGAATGTAACGGTGCCTGATGTTAATGAGGATCAGGTTTTGGTTAAAGTTGTTGCTGCTGCTCTTAATCCTGTTGATTTTAAAAGAAGATATGGTAAATTTCAGGCCACAGATTCCGCTCTACCGGTAATTAATCTTATATAAACATCCGTCTATTTGATAAATATATATACTTTTTGTTTTAGTAGGTTTTGGTAATTTTAATAGTAGCTTTTAGATTGGATTAATTTGGGAATTTGGAAGAAAACTTGAATTAACAAAAAGAGTTCTTCCAAAAGGTATAATTAAGACATATGTGTTTTAAAATAAGCAATCCCAAAAGCTCTGTTGCAGAAACATGTTGGAAAAAGTATATTGTTATTCGACTTTTTCCTTTATGCTTAACTGCATAAGTTGTATATGAGTGTTTGTTGTTTGTGGTTTTGCTTGGATGATTAAACATATGTTCTGAATGAGTGATTTTTTATCGGTAACAGACAGTTCCAGGATATGATGTGGCGGGGGTGGTGGTTAAGGTTGGAAAGCAAGTAAAAGGTTTGAAAGTGGGAGATGAGGTATATGGAGATGTACATGAGAAAGCGTTGGATGGGCCTAAACAGTCGGGTTCTTTGGCCGAGTATGTTGCTGTTGAGGAAAAACTATTGGGTTTGAAACCAAAGAACTTAGATTTTATTCAGGCTGCTAGTCTACCGCTTGCAATCGAGACCGCATATGAAGGTCTAGAGAAGGCTGGTTTCTCAGAAGGTAAATCAATCCTTGTTTTGAATGGTGCTGGTGGAGTTGGATCGCTTGTGATTCAGGTATAACACATTGAAGATGTTAAATAGCTAAAACAGATAATGCTTATGTTTATTTATTGATAATATTTATTGATTCAGCTCGCGAAACAAGTATTTGGGGCTTCAAAAGTAGCAGCCACATCTAGTACACCAAAACTCGAGCTGCTGAAAAGTTTAGGTGCTGATTTAGCGATTGATTACACCAAAGAGAACTTTGAAGAACTGCCTGATAAATATGATGTTGTCTATGATGCCATTGGTAAGTGACTAAGTGGTTGATTGAAGTTTGATATAATCAAGAATCATACAGAAAGTTAAATTATTATGCCATTATATATCCTAGAGTTATTTTTTGTTTATTTATTTTTTATTTTTTTATGTTTGAAAAGGAGATTATCATTGTTTTTGGGTGCAGGGCAAGGGGAGAAAGCAGCGAAGGTGGTGAAAGAAGGTGGCAGTGTGGTGGTTCTAACGGGTGCTGTGACACCACCAGGGTTCAGGTTTGTTGTGACCTCAAATGGTTCAGTTTTGACAAAGCTGAACCCGTACCTGGAGAGTGGGAAGGTGAAGGCAGTAATTGACCAAAACGGCCCGTTTCCATTCGACAGGTTGAAAGAAGCTTTTGCTTACCTTGAAACTAATAGAGCTACTGGAAAGGTTGTTGTATATCCTATATCTGAAGAATACATTTTGGACAAGCTGGCAAAATAAATGTAAGCAAACGTGCGGTGAGTGTGCAATATTAATGATATTTTTAGGTTAGTTATGTTGAGCTCTTTGTTGATGCTTTATCTTATGCATACCGGTTATTACATTTTTTTCATGGATCCCAATTTCATCATACATAGAGTATTCAATCAAACCATCAACAAGGTGGCCTAGTGGCAAGTCCATGTCCTCACAAGAGTTTTCAGGTTCAAACCTCCCTAGGTAAAACATCTTGGGGGTGGTCACGGAAAGAGTTCGCAAAAGGTCACGGGGATACCCTAGTTAAATCGCGTACAACTCAATAAAAAAGACTCGCCGTGCTGGTGTAACCTAAACAGGGAAAAACCTCATCCGTTATAGAGTATTCAATGAACATGTAATCTTGCAAAACAAATAGCATCGCAATACTAAATGTCACTAAAGACAACCACAGCCTCTGATTTTCATACATTTCATGGCTTATTTCATATAAATGATGAAACAGACAAAACATTTACTAATGTGTTCCAACTTACAAAGCAAAGAAATTTTATATTTCTCCGGTATGGGTTATTAAAACATAGAACATGTAGCTTGTACGGTTCCTAGTCTGTCTCTTAGACATAAATACTTCAAGGGTCATGGACTAAGGTTTCCTTATCTTTCCCCATGAGTTATTATTGGAAACATGTATATAATACCATGTGAATAATGAAAAAGAACTCATACGCCGACAGTTAGCGAGGGCGAAATACTATGATCAAGAAACCACATGTCAAAAGTACCACTGACAAAGTTGTAGTATCCTCCTTTCACAGAAAGTTGTTTTTTCAACACTGCTTCTTTAACATAAGGGTAAGTCAATAGGTTCCCCAGTGATACATTCACAGCTTCCTGCATTGTTAAAAGTTTTGCACAATTTATAAACTGAAAGAGATACAGATTGTAACTTGATGTTAATTTACCTTCTCACACTTGGTGCATTGTTCTGCAAAATCCAAGTCGCTGAATTCGGCTTTGACTTTACTTTTAGCAGTGGAACATATTTTGACCCAATCCTCGACGAAGTCACTGATCATATACAGAGAGCATATGCTCAAAAGATTATGCAAGGACATATGCTTGAAGTTTCCGTACTACATTGACTTGAAGTTACTAAAACATATGCTCAAAGATGTCTCGGGTCAATAACAATTGATATTCACATTATCACATACAGAAAAGGCTTCATCGCAATTAACTGATTCCGTATTCAAATAAAAGAACTTGGATATGCTTCAAATTGTCTGATAAAATTGTGAAATTTTAAATGGTGAAAGGTAGTACTACTTACGAAGCAGTAGTCCCGTCGTCCGGGATAGACATGAGTCCTTTAATCCCACCACAGCAGCTGTGTCCAATTACCAAAATATTCTCCACCTGAAAACCACATTTTTATTACTTATTAAGACCATGTTTGTCACTATCCAAGAAGCTGTAGCACTACTGAATGTCTGTACTTCTACCAACTTTTCACTTTTCAGGAAATGGGCTGTGGGAAAATAACAGTAAAGCGTAAATAGTTATTGTAGATTATCGATAAGACAACTATCAAACCAAGTAAAAATGAAGAAATGGTCTATGACTTAACGGTATCAGAATAACCCAACAAACAAGTTACTCAACAAACGATATCGAGTTCAAGTATGGTTCTAGAAAACATATGAAATAACATGTGACATGGTTAAAGATGTGTATTTTCACCCTTCTAGAAAACAAATCAAAATGGTTGTATAATGTTACATTGGTGTATGTATTGTATGAAATTGAAGAATTTATTGAGTGAGGTGACAGAGAGCATGGAACATGGGGGTGTACTCCACCACCCCCACCAAGAAATTTTCTTTATTAAAGAAGAAACTCAGTCCACTAGATATAATAAAGTTAGGTATACTATGAATGGTTAATTATAATAAAAGGGTTGTCTAATATCACCTTCAGATGCAACACTGCATATTCAATAGCTGCCCCCACACTGGAGTACCTTGTCTGCACAAGGGAACAATTGTTCAACTAAATATTGACCGTTGACTAACTAAACTTGATCGACAGGCACCACAAATACAATGTCTCTTTTGTGAGTTATGTTCACTTTGTTAAATGGTTGCAAAAAAGTAAAATAGATCACCTTATCAAATGGAGGGACCATGCTAGCGATGTTTCGGACCATAAAAGCCTCACCTGGCTGAAAATCTAGTATGTGTGATGGACAAACCCGAGAATCCGAGCAGGCAAATACCATGAACTGCAAAAACCCAAAAGAACCATAGTTATAGTTAGTTATATTATAACGGGTGTAAATATAACACAGATGAGTCAATGACCTTGGGGCTTTGGCCTCTTGCAAGCTCTTCAAATAAACCTGGATTTTTTCTGCAGGAAGAATACCAACCACAATTCATGAACATCGTCAAAGTTTAAAACTAGGTCCTAATACCTTTCTGCTTACGATATTTGCATCTCGTTTTATTCTTAAAAATTGAGAAGTACCAAATTGTTGCAAAATAAATAACATTAAATCGACAGACAATATCACATAAATATACAAGAACATATTAACTTGTGTGATAACAAAATAGGACAAAATATAAGAGGTCAATATATCAAAATTATAGTATCATAGAAATGAAGATGCATGTGATGGATTTATGATAGAAAAACACACTCATATTTCTCGGTCTTGAAACGATCAAACCCATTTTTGATCCTCTCGACCGGGTTAACCTCCTTGACAGATGCGGCTTCCAAATCCGCGGTTAGTTGCTTGATCTTTGCTGCAGTAGCAGCCGCAACCACAGACTCAAGGTCTCCTTTCTCACTGCAAAACATAAACTTATATAAATGAATACAGTGAAATAACGGACTGAGTGCAGCAACAGTTAACATGTGGGTCCTAAACACACAAATAGTACGGACAAAAACAAGCATAAGTCAAGTCTAGTGGCAATCAATAAGACTGATCAATTTAATAATAAGACCATAATAACTATTTTAATTATTATCATATTAAAATGATGATTTTTATGAGATGATTAACGGTTTCACGAATTGATGATCATGGTAATCAGAAAAAGAAATATTTTCAGAATAGATACATGCCTGATAAGCTTCTTGAGTCCTTCAATGGCGTTGTCGCATAAATCTTTAGCCATGTCTGATTATATATTATCAACAAGATATTACATACGACGTCAGATCATATTCACATATACGTATATATATCTATATATCTATAAATGATGAAATAACAGGAAACAATATGATGAAAGAAATGAAGAATTAATATCGTTATGGATCATTTGAAGTAGTGGTGTTACATCAAAACCTTGTTTGTGAATGCCTTAAATTCAGATGGATCAGCTAGTGATGAAGACGATCGAGGAGGATTGAAGTGAAGAATGGGTCAGGCCACACACGTTAGCACTTGTGTAACCACCCTATTTATAGCTACCAACACCACTCTACAAATAAATATCTCAAATCTAAATACAGTACGTATATATTAATTTTGGAAGTTATTTTTCTTGCATAACAGTTAACTTTTAGCAAAGATAAACTTGTCAAAATGGAATTATAAATTTATTGTACAAAGCAAATTACTTTTTTTTAATTATTACTAGTTTAAAACTCGCAAAATTTGTAAAAGACTTCAATGGTTATCTCTTTTTATGGATACAATAAAAGCTTTTATGTTTGTGGGATGACACATTGTAAGTGTCTCAAGCAATATCAATTTTCTTCATCAAAAGCACATCTTTTGTGCATCAATATATTATTCACTTAAACTCTATTATAGAGATACCAAGAACACAAACAAATCCCTTCGCAGACATATGCATCCTTACAAAAAATGATTTATAATAGTTATTTACACATATAATTATATATGTCAAAAGTTGGTGAAATCACATTTTTCAGTTATTTCCATCACAAACACCTCGCTTTGAGCATACATCTGTTATTCACCGAAACTCTATTATACACATACAACAAATACTAACGAATCTCTACCCATAGACTACGAATCCATCGAAAATATCTTGAACCATATTTATATGCACACAAAATTATTTAGGTCCAAAGTTAGTTGAAAAATATTTTTAAACGTATAAAAAATATATATAACTTCTATTGCACACATATCAACAATAATATTAAATCACTTGTCCAGACCTAGGCATCCATACAAAATGTGAGTCATAATAGTGATATACCAATATAATTATATAGGTCCAAATTTAGTGAAATCACATTTGTTCACTTCTTTCCATCACAAAGACATCCCTTTGAGCAATCATATCCGATTAACTAAAAATCTATTCTACACATACAATAAAGACTTCCGAATCTCTTGCCAAGGACTATGAATCCATCAAAATTTTTGATGAACCATATTTATATACACATAAGCATAAATGTTGCATAAAAATTTCTGGTATTTAATCGCTTTTCCGGTGGGTACATGTACAAAAGTGGTGATGACAAATGAATCGATTCATTATCTGAAGCTAGAAAACAATAGAAATGGCAAACAAAACTGAAAAACAAATCGCTTACGAAATCAAGTTTTCAAGAACAGCAGACCAAGCATAGCAGAATCCAAAGACACACTACATCAAACTCTACACTTAGACCTCAGAATTTGTGACATTGACACAATTCTGCTATCATACCAAAAATGGGCATGATCTTGACACCATTGGTAGCCTAACAAACCTAATATTTAGTGTAAATATATAGGAGGTTTTATACATTAAAAATGCACTGTGGGCAACTTTCAAGTTTGACCCATTACCTCATAAGTTTTCTCCTTCTGATCTCATATATAAGGCATAACTTAAAATCAAATATAAATAAGTAAATGGGTAGTAGTTGACTATGTAGGTTACCAGAGACTTGCCACTCCAATTGAGCATATGTTTCTTGCTGCTTTGATACACACAATTTCACATTGGAGCGTTGATACCACTTCATGCCAAACCTCAGCGATACTGGTATTCAGAAGATCTTTTCCTAAGTGATTTGTATATACAGATGAGTATATTACACTGACACTTTGGGTCACAAACTATTAGAAACGGCAAACTACTGTATAAGGTAAAAGCTTGAACACCTAACGAAACAAAAGTAATAACAAAATAAATAGTGAATTTCATTTACAAGGATTAATAAGGTTACGTACAACAGTTGCTTTTGATTCATAAACTTCATTCACAAGGTTTTCTTAAGGACCTTTGCGATGACATTTTGAAACATTAAAAACGATGTAGCACCTGTAGAATCTTGCACACGAATGACAGTGTGCACCCTGCATATTGCACCTTAAGCGTAGACTCAAATTAGCAAAAGAGATGTAAAGTGCTATGGCATGCAAGAGTGGAAAGAATATACGACAAGATATTAAAGGCTTGGTGTATTAATCCTATGCAAATTTAAGATGGTTACACAATAGATTTAAAAGTTTATAGTTTCAATTGTTATGTAGATCATGCAAACATGTTTTTCACCTTTTTAACCCCTTTTACATTAGATTTGTGAGGCAACCTTGAAAGGGTATAGTTAAGCTAAACACTTATATTTTGAACCATTTAATTAATAATGGGAATTTGTTCTGAAAACATGTCTCATGTAACCCCCTTTTTAGCATTCTATAGAAGTTATTGGTCTTGCAAACAATATTTGGCAGGCTTTGACTGTTTAGTGGGGCTAAATCCTTTTGAGAAGCCAATTAAATTGTTCTAAGTATCAATTTCATAGCAGCTTTAAGAGTTTGAACCAAAAAGTTTTTTATGTTCCAGTACCTTCCAAATCATTTTTACACTGATTTTGGCGTGCCCTAGTATAGCTGAACAATTGTTCATTCGGTTGCAAAGAATATGTCTACTATTGTATGCTACTATTTAGTTTATTTGCATGTAAAGGTTGACAAGAGTATGATATTTAAGCATACCAAATATATGTCTCGTTGCGGTCTTCTCACAATCCTTGTACATATAATAAAATCACTCATCTTCTGCCAAAACACTTTCAAGGATGGCAACAACAACACAATGCGTAGTCTGCAAAATATTGAGCAAGTCCAAGTTAATTTAGCACGGTAAATGTGAAATATACATTGATCGTGAAGGTTAAAACTTTCATATGTTGGTACCTTTTTTATTCCTCGAAGGTCATTAATTGTTCTTTTAGGAACGCCATTGTAAATATCCCAGGTCTTCTCAACAATAGTTTTAACGGGCAAAACGGGAGGAGGCGTCGTCATAGAAGATACTTCACCATTTGTTAGCATTCTGCCTAAGATTAATCTGTCAATACTATATCAAAAATGTACAACGACAAAACAACCAGATTGAGACCATGAGTAATATGTAATATCACAAGAATGATAGTTTGATGTTTATATATTTAATCTTGTAATATACGACAATCAAAGCATATAAACAGTTATTGAAATTCGAAATTGAGAAGATGTGAGGGAAAAATTGAATCTTGAAAAATGCACCGAAATATTTGAGATTGATTTTGTGATGGAATGGTCGGATTTTCTTGTTGATGTCAACCAGACTATGATCAACCCATATGGAAGTTATAATGCTATTAATTCCAATTATGTTATCATTGATTGTTGCCAAATTATCTCCTTGATATCTCCTTAAATTGAGGGACCATTATTGTGATTTTGTATATATAACCTCCATATAATTATTATAGTTAGTTGTAATTAGTCACACATGTCATAACATCTTGTTTATATTTGACAACCTTTAATTGTACAATCAATGTAATTTCTGAACTTAAATTTGAATAAATTGGTATTAACTATATTTTAATATCTTCAGCTATTAGGGGAATAAATTAAGGGGTCATTTTAAAATATTTTAATAACAATTACAAATAATGTAAATGTTTAAGGTTAGATTAGTCATTTAGGCACATAAAAAAATAGAATTAATTATGTCATTATTTAGATTAAGGGTTAGATCATTTCTTTGCTTGCGATTTGGTTGGGGCTATTCTTAAACGATTGTGTTCGAACGTGGTGTACCTTTACACAAATAACCCAGTCTTGCCTGTCGACCGTAAGGGTTTTATCGATTCTTTAAGATTATTATTAAACGATTCTTTAAGGGTTTTTCTTATATATATTAAAATAGATTATTATTATTATTAACGATTAACGATTAACGATGGGTGCTTGAGAATGTATCCAATTATGACACGATATCTAATGTGTGTAACTGACTTAATTTTGGTCTATTGTGTGTATCAATTTTGTAGTTATTGTTGTATGTATTCGATGACTTATATCTTCATTCGGTAGCCAGTATTATTGATGACGTGACAACCGTATAAGTCGTCACGTTACCTAACATGTCATCGCTACATCATAGATTACAAGTAATAGAATATCATATTGATGTGCTAAAATCAGGTTATAAAAATAAAATAGAAAATACCAAAGATCTAGACTAAAACACAACTAGGCAAGTGTACCTAATCGCACAATAGTATAGCTATGATAAGTTCCGAGTATCGTCCGCAAGAACAGTATGTATTTTAAGTTATTAATCAACTACTAATTAAACTAAAGAAAACAATTAAAGTTTGGGAGTTTTGTATCTTTTAACTACAGACAGTCAAGAAGGATTATTAAACTAATAATTAACTAAAGTAAAGCGATTAAAAAGATAGTTATACTCAAATAGAGAAGATATACTTGTTTAGACCGTTTAACATCTAGCTTTTGGATATTTGGATTAAGCACTAGATCAGATTTAGTCCACCTAGAAAACACAATTCGGATTACAAGTTGTCACTTAATAATCACCTAGTCAAGATTATACAATCCAAGTGTCCTTGAAATTTAAAACCTCTTAACTATGAATCATGTAATCAATGAAATCACAATATAACTAATGGTTATACTTTCATAAAAACCAATAACCATACAAGATATCTCTAAATTATGGTCCACCAATACTAACGATCAACTAACCAATTCAAGTCTTCTAATTACGTCTAACTAGAATTCACAATCAAAGATTCAACTGACAAAGTAACAATATCACGCAAAAGTTATCACTAATTGCAAAGCAATAAAGTTTACTACTTGAATTAAATAATCAATCAAAAATATCAATCGTTCGTTCGTTAACGTGAAATCAAAGTATATAAATTCAATCACTAGATGTCAATTAAGCCTAAACAAGCATTAAAGACTTAGCCCATAATGGTGGGTGTAGTCAAACAAGAAATCATAGACAAAATCATGTTCATAATCGAATAATTAATAAACAAATCAATGTTAATGACGTATGGAATTAATCTTCTCGCTTAGAATGGATGAAAACCTTCAAATTTGACTTAGGATATCTCCAAAAGTCACCCAAAGTCGTCTGACTTCGTCAAGAGAAAAGCTTAACCTAATTTTTGGGTTTAAATGCGTATTTATAATGTATTCTGGCCGACATAACTTTGGCGGCGCGATTGTAAAGGATAGCGACGCGATCAGTAGGTAATCGCTGCTCGATTTGTATAGATCGCTGCTCTATTGTCTGGGAATCGAGGCTCCATCTATAACAAATCGCTGCGCTATTTGGGTAGAATCGCTCCTCTATTTGGGTACAATCGCGTCGCTAACATCAAGGATCGCGTCGCTATCCTCTCTCTGTCCAAATAATCTCATTTTCTGATATGTTGTAGCCCTCCGTGTTCTCTAAATTTGGGCTTTTGAATCAACTTAATCGGACTCCGTATGAGAAAGTTATGACCAAAATACTAACGCCTCGCCAAAACAGCAATTTTTAGCAAGAACTTCATTTCCTTTACAATACTTTTCTGATTTGAACCTGAAAGCATATTTTAAATGATTAAGTAGCGAAAGTTCATAAAGTTAACAAATTTTATAACAAATATGAACCAATATGGCTATAGAAAATATGTATAAAACGAGCCATATTACATATGCATACAATAGTCATTATTGAAAGTTCTATACACACAATAGATCAAAATGAAGTTGAGTGCATTTCACAGTTGAATACATTCTTGTGCGCTAATCTTTTATTATTGCTATCAATCAATGTTAAAATTTGTTTCTATTTAAACAGTACTTGTTAATTGTTATAGTTATGGAGGTTATATGTATATGTATTACGAAAATGACTATGTAATAATAATATTGAATAATCGTGTCTTGTGAATAAAACGTGATGAATGTCTTTTTACCTTTTTAGTTATGTTTGAGAATATTATGAGATACATCATCGTTTGTAAAAGCTACTCCATTTACTTAATCAATTTGATATAGCAGCAACCCCAACCGATCCACGTCAGACGGCCTCAAACTGATGTGGGCTCAAGTATTGATGATCGAGCCTTGACGTTTATGGAGGTCCATGATTGAGTTAGAAAAAGGGTTTCACAAAAGTATGTGTAACTTGGGCTCCGGGCCTCCGTTTCAAGCCATGAGCTGGCGAATCGAAGCTTGGGATGATGTTCATCTCTTGGTCTACTGCCGCCCAATTTCCAGGCCCAAAAATGACTTCTAGAAGAAGTTATGGACTATTTTACGTTTTTATTTTTATTTTGGGCTTTTGTTTTGGGCTTTTGTTTTGGGCTTTTATGTTTGGCCCTATTTTTATTTTGGGCTTTTGTATTTCGGCTCATCTGAATTTTCTGCTTCCATTTTAGAGTTTGTTGGTGATGGAACAAAACTTAGTTTTGATTTTTCTCTCAAATTGTGTTGAATATTTGAGTTGAATTTGATCTAATTGCAACATTCTGTTGAATCAACGTGAATTAGAAAGAATTATTCTGGTATTCAGAGAATCAACATAATTAAGTCGTGTTACTAATTTATCACTTAATCACAAACTCATCTTGCAAGAGGTAAATCGAGCTATATAGCGGTTTACTCAAAGGCTGCACTAAGATTTTTTTATAAAATAAATCAGATTCCTCACTGACGCTTGTGAGAATTGAGAACAAGAGATACTCCGTACATGTCAATCCTTCCTTCGCATTTTAGCTTAAAACTAAAAATCTAACATTGCAAACTAAGTATAGTTCCTTCATTAGGAAAGAATTTCTGTAAGTTTTGATTTATACGTGATCACTTTTGGTAAATATAGAATTCTAAAAGAACTGACAGCCTATGCAAAATCCCCCACTAAAATTGGAACTCTTTTTAATGACCAAATATATCAAAGGAAACTATGACTCTATGATCAGTACATGCATTGACCTGATTAGTAACGGTGCACATTTTTGCTTAATCCACCATTAACATTAGTGAAGAACCCCATGATTTCAGGCCGGTAAGGTAAGTAAGATCGTGGGCGTTCATCTTGCAGCTGTTCTTTCTTCTTCAAATAAACCTCATGTGCCGATAAGTTGTTTCCATTTTGTACCTTCTTTCCTTTCTTGAAAGCTTTTGTTTTTCCTCCACCAACAACGTTATTGCTTTTCACAACCGGCTTAGCTGACATCATCGTTTTCCTATCTGAACGCTTTAAAAACACAAATGCATCACGACCATCGCTATTACTCCGACCTACTTTACCTCTAAGTCTCCATAGTTTAGAGAAACCAGTTGAGTTGCTCTTTTTATTCAGCTCATGATTGTCCTTTGCAGGATGTTTTAACCACGGGCGGCATGGTCCTACCGCTATATCTGTTGAATAAAAAAACCCATGCAGTTGAGTTACGTGGTTAAATATTAGTTATCAATTGTCTTGTACAATGGGAACAAAGTTTGAAAGTTCAACGAGAACAAGGACAAGACTGAAAATTCGTTGTGTTTATAGACGATTAACCCTTTTATTAATGAACGCCCTTCGTTTAAGAGTCTCCAACATGCTTAAATATTGGTATTTTAACCACAAACTATCAACCACGGAAAACCATTGACTATAACGTCCCAGACATTTTTAACGTTACGGTTGTCGTTATCAAAACTCTTTAACTGATTATATTTTCGTTAATTCATAGTATTAACTTAACATACCTTCAATCTCATCATATTCCGACGCAGAAGATGATGGTGCTCGGTGAGATGATTCAACAAACACCTTTTCTACAGGAGGTAGTTGATTTTTTATTTCGGTTGACAACAAATTTTGATCAAACAACGGGAATACGGGTTGAATTTTGTTGTTTTCAGATGCTTTATCAGCAGGAATAGGTGAATTATTATCATCTATATACATAAATGTAAAATTGTCGTCATTTTCGTGATTATGATCATCTTCGTAATCCTCACAATCTAAAAATTCTTCTTCGTCTTCCTCATTGTCCTCATGATTATCGTTTTCGTTAAGATGAAGAGATTGGTTGAATTTGAAGGTAATTGTAGCTGCTAGTTGATCAAAATAATTATCAGGATGCGATTGTTGGTTAATGTAATCGGAAGCGGAAGATGAACACGTTGGTTTATTTATTTGCATTGTGAATGCAATCAAATTGAAATTTTGTGTTGCCAATCTAAAAGTGTAATATTATTGAAATGGATTCAAGTGTTCTGTTTCTGTTTGAATTTTGTGGACAGATGGAAACGATGATTAGTGTAAATGTAAATATTATCTTTTTTTTTTTTAAATATAGAAATTCTTATTTTTTATTATTTTACATTTTATTTTATTACGGTTAAAAAGGCAAAATTTGGTAGAAAGATGAGAAAAAGGCAATTTGTTATTGATTTTCAGAATGCTATTATCTCTATCTCTTATCTTATTCATACTAAGCATCCTAGTAATTGTTACAAAATTAAATTCAAACCAAGAACACACCGGATACATTAATCAGGTGGATGCAAGAACCCATAACATATAAGATTTTGTCATACGATTTGGCAAAAAAATAAAACTTTTACTTTCCAAGCGATTTGTGCATCTCGTACTTATGCAGGAGTCATGCTAATCTTCTATGTATCGTTCCAATTGAGAAGAGGAAGCGAATCCTCCGCATAGTGAGATCTTAATTGTTCTTTCGATCATACGTTCATAACCATGTGCTTTTGAGTTGTTTGAATTGTTGTCATCTTTAGTGTTTTGTTCGATTCAGTTGTTTGACATTATTGGTTCATAAGAAAGAACAGAGAATAAACTTTACTCAAAATCTTAACCAAAAGTTTGACTCATTAAACTTGGAAGGAAGTTATATAGACATCACGACTAGATAAAATATTTAACTTATGAAAGGTTAAATGACATATAGAGTGGCGGGTTTCAACACTTGGAGGGAAAGTTAGGTCCAGTTACGGCTGATCATAAGGCAGAATTGAAGGTAGGTGTGGCTAATGAACAAGGTGAATCACATAGGCGACATGAGGACTTGAATAAGTTGATTATCAACTTAGCTTCAAATCTGCCTCTCAAATCAGTGTAGGCGAAAATAACGAAAGTTGAGAAAGTTGATACAATGGAGAGTGATGAAGAGGTCAAATACGCCGGGCATGAATCATATCAAACAGTGTAGCTATAAACTAACATGTCGACGAGGACATTGGGCGCAGCACAGAGGCTGTGAGCACAAAACGGTGAGTAGTTTTTTAAAATGAAATGCAATAGGAAATCGATGCCCAAATCCTCAATCCGACATAAACAACTTCTTCTAGCTTGCGATTTATGAAGCCCATGCCAATTTTGGGGATGTGAATAGTGTTCTACAAGGGAGTCAATTCCAATCTTAGAAACATACTACATCAAGAGCGTAAGAGTAAAACTTTTTAGTCAAGATTTTGAAATTTTTGGTTAAATTAGTTTTGTTTTTGACGACCAACATGGAATACTATCTCATACAATCTTTTAATATCCCACAACTATACATCTATTTTGTTAAACTACGAATAATAATATATTGATTGTGTTAGCATTACGATTACCTAGGATGACTATTTATAATAGATTATAACTTTGTGAACAAACTACATAATGTTAACCCTAAAAACCTAATGGACCATAAACTCACAATCGAGTTTTGGCCAACTAACCTACTCCTCTAGTACTATTTATCATTTATTACCCCTTATTCCCATTTTTGATTTATTGCTTTGAAGTTCAAAAACTAACAATAACTTTCAGAATTTCAAAAGGCATGATCAGACGTCTTCATAACCTCCTCCGAGATTTTCTTAGTCAAGAATTTGGGTTAACATTTTGAGTCAAGTTTGTTTTTTTAGACCAGCAATATCAACCAACAAAATCTACAACAACACGGAAGATGACAACAATTCCAACAACTCAGAATTGCCAAATGACGACAGTACGATTGGAAGAACGAAGAGGAAGTGACGTAGCCAGAAATTTAGTCTTAGGGTGGCCGAATTCCTTTTGCTAGATGTTTGGAATTGCACATTTTCAACATACAATTATTTAAGTGATTGGAAATTAGGCCCTTAGATAAATATAAAGGGTTAATGATGCGAATAGACAACAAACTTTCACTTTTATACTAAGTTAGAAAACACAATAATCTAGTAAGGTGTTTTAAATGCATAATCTAAAACATCCTCTAAGAAAGTAATAAAAAACTCAAAATGATAACATATGACTTTGTGATACGGTGATAAAATATAACGTTTCTTATGATCAGTTCATAAAATTTTATTTAAAGTATGACGTTAACTATTAATCTCAAAAATCATCTACTATAAATTTATTATACATGTTTCGTCAAATTTAATACTATGTTTTTGAATTTGTTTGTGGGTGGAAAAGAAAGGAAGAGAAATAATTTGAAACAAAATTTTGTAGTTTTTTTTTGTTAAGGAAAAGAAAAAGAAGAGAAAGGAAGATGAGGGGAAGTTTCGATGTATTTTTTCTTTATCATCTTCTTTCCATATTTGAGATAATTGGGAAGGAACATTTAATTTCCTTTCTTTTTCTTCCAACTTGAGAAAACAACACTATGATTTAACTTCCCTCATTTTCTCTTCCTTTATTTTCTTCTTTATTTCTTTCTCTTCTTTTCCCTTTAGTTTTAAACTCGAAAACGGAGTGTAAAATCTATATGAACTGCCAAGTAGTTACGACTTAGGTAATATACATTTCTAAATGGGCCTATTGTGAACTAATGTGGAAATCATATGAGCCATTGATTAATTTGTTTATATCGGTGGGCTAAATTTCATCCGTATGAGCCAATTGGGTGATAATTGATAGTGTAAATGCATGAAGTTGTGGGTGGGCCATGGCCACCTGTCGCCCACACATGGCTCCGGGGGCAAACGCCTAGGGTCCCTTATGGGTATGAAAGTTCCCTGAGAGGAACACACTTTAGAAGATACCGAGGGCGTTGAAGTTGTTGCACCCATAATTCGATCTAACGTTTTTTCTTTCTCTCTACAAATCAACATAATACTAGTAACTAATAAGTCTAACATCATAATCTTCCTAAGAGTTACATATCATATTGAAATAATGCTATTATTCATCATAATCAATTATTTCATTATTATTTTTTAAAACTCATTAATATTCATGATAATCATTTTGTTTTCTACAATATTTTTTTATATTATATAGCTAAAAATCCACTAAAATGATATAGTTATTTAGTGTATACACTAAAGATGTTCTTGAGTATAAGTTTAAACAGCTAACATTGAAAGTTTATAAAGAATATATCAATATCAATTATTTATTATTTATTATTGGATTTTTCTAAACATAACAAGTAGGGCTGTCGTTAATTTGCTTAAAAGTGTTGTATCTGACAGTTAAATATTAATTATAAGGAGTGGTTATTTTATTGTACAAGACTTTTAAACGTGTTAAAAATAGTAAGAGCATTTATTATTTATAAAATTTAGTAGAAACCGGTTAAGTTTAACGGCGTAAATGACCACCAGTGTGGCAACGTAAATCTTAACTAATGATTTTGAATTTTTTTAAAAATAAAGAGTGAAATGTGTAATTTTGTAAAACCACATTGAGGATCGGTGTAATTTCTAATTTGTTCTTTTTAACAACTTTGGGTGTCCGTTTTGTTCAATCCTCAGCAAATAAACCCGGCTATTTTTTGATTTTGAGAGGGAGACAACCAATAGAAACGCTGCACAATTTTTCTAGGGTTTGCAGTAGGGGATAACAGACGCAATACAAATATCATACCTAATTCTGTATCTCACATCCTCACCCAAAACAAAACCCTAATTACTGCTACTGACGAAATGGTTCTTGAAGATGACCAAGATAACCCTAGCGATAACGAATTCAAATCAACCGTCAACGACAGCACCTCACCGAACTCAGTTCCTGTAGAAAACGGCGAACGACATCATTTTCCGAACAAAATAGAGGCGGAGTTGGAAGAAGATGATGACGTGGCCACGGAAGAGGATGACGTGGCAGTGGAGCGGCGACAGCTGGCTTTGTCTGAGGTACACGAGGATGATGATGCGGATGGAATTAAGACGGTGCAAAACGTGAAGTCATTTCTGTTGGACCCGAATTCGAGCATTGAAGATGAATCTGGAAGTGAGGAAGAACAAGCTGCATTTATGAAAGAACTTGAGGTTTTTCACAAAGAAAGATGTTTGGAGTTTAAACCTCCTAAATTTTATGGAGAGCCATTGAATTGCCTCAAGTGAGATACCACTATCTTAATCTTGTCTGATATTTTAATGATCTGGTATTGTAGCTGGATTTTGTTTGATAACTTTTGTTTTCGTTTATGTTAGGTTATGGAGATCGGTGATCCGGAACGGTGGCTATGAACATGTATTGCTTCGGTTTTACATATCTCTTGTGTTTCTTGTTTTATTTGAAGTTATACATGATTATCAGATAATCAGATTAGTTTATAGGAATGCCCTTTTCTTGCATTGATCTAAACATGATAAAAGTTGTGGAAGTTGGTTTGGTTTATTTGTTGTTCACTTGCTTTTTATATTTCCTTATGTTCAAGAGGCTTTTTTTTAATAATGTTCAAGGGCTTTTGAAGCATAACTATACGAGGAAATCTTCATTCTGCAGTATATATAAGGGTGGCCATGGGAAATAAGCTGCATGGGCACGTGTTTGTATATATTGTTTAATGGTTAAGTCTATGCTTTGAATGAAGGGGATTTCTGTATGTAATATGTATATTTTGTAAACTCACATAGTTAACGAGCATGTGGAATCTGTCAACAAGTAGAACTTGGGTAATAGTTGCATGATATCCACTTTTTTGTTACTCTATATATCTATTCAGACATGTTGCTTGCCATCTTACCTACCCCTGTTCTTGTTGAATGTGTGAAAGCTATCAACTATGTCACTACATACTGCAGAAGCCGTGCTTTTCGATGGTTGTAATTGTAGTCATTTGATTAACTGAGTAGTCTAGCCTAGTCAAAGAGAAATGATCCAATGAAGTAAATTATATCGAGCCACTTTTATGCTAATTCTGCAGCTTCTGGTATATGTTTCTTCTAGCTTATCCATAATGAGTTGACTTTTAGTTATGCTCATCTTGGATCTTACCAATACCAAAAAATTAATTATAATGATATGTGGATGCTCCCTGTAGTAATCGAAAGAGACATTGAAATTTATTTGTTATATGAATTTTCATCATTATAAGGCCATTCGCATATTTGCTTAGAGTTAGACTTCATTTCTTATGATTTTGTTTAAGCATTATATAAAACTTTCAATCACATCTCTATTCGTTCACACTTATAGGTGACAGCAGGCAAAGTGTGGCGAACAGTGGGAGAATCTTTTAAACCCCCAAAGTAAGCATCAAAAGCTTTTATCTGGTTTTTGTTTATTCCCTTCATATGGTTTTAACAGTTTTATAAATATACCTTGTTTTGCATGTCTAAGTCATAATCTTGGTGTTATGAAATCCAGAAGCAAGTACACGAGGAACTTGGATGTTACTTATGTTGTTTGTTCTTTGACGCTAATGTGGTTTATGGCAAATTTTAATTATTAGGCATTCGCCATACTTGGTCCATTTTCATTTTATCTTCTTATCTCTTCTTGTTACCTACTATATTCATGTAACTTCCACCGGTTATTCGTTTAGTGACTCATCATATTGAAGTTTGATCCATGAGTATTGAGAATTTGAGAGAAGTATTTGCCCTAGTCATAAATGGTTATTTGACATTACCATCAACATATAACAATGCAAGTTGTTCAGCTTGATACCAAGGTGCTGTTGTTATTATTATTATTATTATTATTTTTAAACGACAGAGATGATTAATATACAATTGCTGCATCCGTTTACACAAGAAGCTCAATGGGTTTCATTTTGCTTCTGAAAGGATATGGCATAAAGCATAACCATTAGACCATATGTCCACCCATTCTCTTTACTTTCAATTGATGTCACTTAATCAAGGAAAAGATTGTAGCATGATAAAATAACGACAACTTCCTATTGCCATTTTTCCTTTTCTGGCCATGCTAATGGTAGTGTCTGATTACTTCCATAAGACTTTTGCTTGGAGACCAATCTCACAGTCTAACACTTATGTTTCATTTTGGACAGGACCTGTACTACTGTCTCATGGACATTCCGGTGTTTTTATGAGAAGGTGCTTACTTAATTACCCGAGTCTTCTTACATTTGCACTCTATGATGAAAATATACTGCTTCCCTTGTCTTTGCATAGCAATTTCAATCTGAAGTTATCTTTTGAGTTCATAATTGTAGAGATAGGCAGTTTTTTTTCACGAACATCGTTGTGTTTTCGTTTCTTACTTCAATTTTCTCAGTTGAGTGTCTTTGACCGCATCACTAGGAAGTTGAGATGTTTAAAAATTTACTCTTTTTAACATAACTGACAGTGAGCATAATCTAAAATATATTTGACATGTCACATAACATCTTTTAATCAAAATGTACCGGTGCACAATATGATATAGACGGATAACTACCAATGTACAGTTTAAATTAGTATGCTTGTTGTTCTTGCAGTTGTCATGATGGAAAGCCTCTTTGAAAGGAACCTTATGTTCTTTAAGCCTAAGTCTTGCTAGACCGTTTGAGTTGCGTGAAAAAACACATCATGATCATGCACTTTTTTGAGGCAACTAAGATTTGGTGGTGAACCCTTAGTGATGTTGTTTGGTGTTAATCTGATGTTCACTGTAATATCATAATGTGATTTGTAGAAACCTGAACATAACATAATATGTGAATTCCGCATTCCAAAACTTTGAAATTTAGTATCACAAAGGAGTTTGTCTGAATATGCTTGCTTAAGTGAGGCTTTGTGCCTACTCAATACAGATACTTATAGGAGTAACGTATGTCGTTAGTTTATTTTTGTTACTTCTATGCCATTGTGTTTTTATTGTTTTGTTTGTTTTCTCCAACAATGAGAAGGTAAGGTGTCTTGTCAAACTTTACGATAACTACAAAATAAACTGCTGAAATTACCAATGAGAAACTATCGAACCTAGACAAGCTATAACACTTGTAAACCATTAAAGATCACATACAACCTATTGAAGTTGATACTTGAACAAAGTATTATTCTAACCTTTAAAACTTGAACCTTTGAGATGAACTATACTTGACTTCAACTTGGACACTGTGAGAACTTGCGTGAATCGACAAACGCTACTTTTTGAAAGAAAAGGATGACTTGAACTTCACCTGTAAGAACTTGCATGAACCGGCAAACACTTGAACACATCTTCGAAACAAGCTTGCCTGAGAACCAACCGAACCCGTGTGATCTCTAAGAAAGGACTTAAAGATTATAGGGTCATTTACAGAATCCTAAGGCTATGTACATTTATCAAAACAGTACTTGAAAGCTACAAGTGACAATAAAGTCAGAATAATATCGACAATAATAGATTTTTCTAGAACAGTGATCCATAGGATTCCGCATCACCCTTGCTGACTTTCTGCAGTATGTGGCTCTAACTCTTATAGTGTTTATACTTAGAACCACAATGATATTTATTCTTTCTGGTAAACTGATTATTCTCTGATACTTGATTTTGTGTGATTATTCTTTTTGTAATTACACTTTTATCATGTATTTAAGGTGGTCATCATATTTCCTTACTTTTTTTTTTTGTTGGTACTCAATGTGTAAATGTACTCCATGTCCCTCAGTTCGTATAGATTTATTAATTGCTGGTCAAAGTTGTTAGGAATGTAAAATTAGTAGTTACTCAATTATTTTTCTTTGAGTTTCTTCGTTATCAAGTTATATACACATTTTTTTTGCAGGCATTGCTTGAGTATGAGAAATATAAGATGAGCTTAGGAGAGTTGCCATTTGCCGATGCTTCTCCAGCAGAACCTACATCTGTTGTAAAACAGGTACCTCTGATTTTAATAGTTTTGTTCCTTACATACGAGTGTTTCTTAATTAAATTGAAAATTTTGGTGTTCCTCTTGAACATTTGAAATACTTCCCTTCTGTATGTATTTGGATAAATACAAATTCAGCCTCACAAGCTAGATGGTAATTGATATAAAATTGATGTTACATTGGCTAACTCATTGTTAAGACCGAGTAGGGAGATGTGGTATTTTGTTGTAAGCTCTGAATAGTGTATATATTCTTTGCCATTAGAAAGTCATTAATACTCGTAATAAACATACTTCATGAATGCAAAGATTTCTATCTACTGCCTTATGTTTACTCAGTCTAAGTCAATGTATCTACTATAGCAATATCAATCTTGAGGTGTCTCCTATTTGACTTTTTGTATGGTCTTCAACTTTATGAGCTTCATGTTTTGTAGACCAGTCAAATTCAAACACCTGGATCAGGAAGGGCCAGGCGGGATGCAGCAGCTCGAGCCATGCAGGGTTGGCATTCCCAGCGTAATCTTGGTAATGGTGAGGTTGGGGATCCAATCATTAAGGTATGTTATATTTTTTTATCTGTCACACCGATTAGTATTTTTATTATATTCATATCTTTACTGGTAGAACTTGGAATGCATCTATTAATGTTTACAGATCTAGAAGTTTGTGGGCAGCTATTGTAATACTTTTACTGACATCATTGCCTTTGTTTTGTAGGATAAAACTTCAAGTATGACGGTGAAGCGAGAAAAGCAAGGCATTGGTACGTTTGCACTGAGTTATACGACAAACATTTTTAAATGTCTGTACTTCTCTTTGACTTTTTTCCCTTGGCTAATGTGTTGCTGATTAGGTTTGTTGAAGCGTAAAAAGCCATCTCCAGTTGAACAAGCTGTCAAAGTTGCACGCATGAAAGTGTCAAGACCACAGTTGAGATATCTTGTTACTCTCTTGGCTTTTTTTATTGGGTATCTTGTTTCCTGGTACAGTGATACCTGACACCTGTCATCTGGGCATATTAAAATATGCCACATAAAGTCATAATGGCACGTCAATGGTTACAATGTTGTTTGCAAGTCTTGAAATTTCTTTGAAATAGAAAACTGTCAGTGTTGAAGAGAATGACCATGTTAAGAATATAAGATTGGGTGAGGTGACTGGATTTGTTGCATTCACTTACACATACTCTGCTGTGATGAATTTCTCAGATTGGACTCGGTGGTTGTGGATCTTGGTCCCCCTGCAGATTGGGTGAAAATCAATGTGCAGAGAACTGTAAGTTAGTTTGTATGTATTCTTATTTTTTTTTATAATTTCTGCGACTGATGAAACTGCCGTGGTTGATTAAATCTTTGACAACATTAAAGGGATTTTTATCGTATTGTTTAATGCATTTGACTGGTTTTACATATTGACTCTACAGAAGGATTGCTTTGAGGTGTATGCATTGGTTCCTGGGCTTTTGCGTGAAGAGGTAAAAGATATGTTAAAATACTCCCTGTTCACAATCTTATTTAATGGTTGCTAAGGTTGCTCTCTTTTATTTTTTTAATGCTTTTTCCCCTTATGAAGCATGTTATAATCGGTGTATCACAATTTGAATTATTCTGAAATGTCTTTGTTTTGTTTTTGTCATTTTTATTCATTTATTAATTTTAATTTTTTGTGAATGGAACTAGGTGCGGGTACAGTCTGATCCAGCTGGTCGCTTGGTTATAACTGGTCAACCAGAACAGCTTGACAATCCTTGGGGTGTTTCTCCTTTTAAAAAGGTGTGCCTACTGTTTTCAAAGTTTGATACAAATAGCTTGAATGGTAGATGAGTATGCATGCTAGAACATCATAGAGTATATGCAATTGAGATTGAGTTTTGGATTTGTTTTATGATCCAGGTTGTGAACTTGCCATCCAGAATTGATCCTCACCAAACCTCAGCCGTTGTAACCCTTCATGGTCAGTTGTTCGTGAGAGTGCCATTTGAGCAGTCAGGCCTGTAGAATGGTGTTGCTTTTTCTTGATACCTTAACAAATGCAGATAGTGTCCAGAAGGTTTTTAGTAATAGAAGTTGTAGTTGTGTAGTTTATGCTGTCCGTACTATATTTAGTAAGATGTAATGTATCAAAACTTGTGTAGCTATATTTCATACTTTTGTTGTATCTGTGGCTTTCAATGTGATGCAGAAACTTGGTAGAGGCCAAGCTCAAGCCATCCGGCCACAAACGATCTAACATAGATAGACGTCTTAATCAAAAGAATGTTTTTGAAACTATCTTTTTTGTGCCCCACGCTAAGCCGAGCATAACTGGAATCATTATTTGGGTTGGGGTGCCACATTTTTCAGATGATAATTGTAGTGCTGGTTAACTAAGATAAGATTATACTGGTAGAAATGTCATTAGGGTAAAAGCTCGTTTGCTCGCATCACTGTCAAGTTGTGTGCTCTCAAGTTTTGTAAATATGTTTAGGCTATGCTTGTGAAGCTTTTTATTATTATAGCAGACGATATTTCAATTTCTTCATGATTCATCTCTAACGTCTAAGTTATTAATTAAAGTAGGACACGACATGAGCGCTTGTTCGCGGCTTCAAGTTCTTACTTAATAATAAGTTGAGATTTTCCTAAACTCTTGTTAATCCTTCTTTAGTGCCATTAGTTGGCTCATAGGCCTGTACGAAATTGGAGACAGCCATTGTTTGGTACATGTGCGGTGTGGTTCGTTCGAGTATGAAACTGGTAGTATATGCTCCATGTATCCGGTAATAAGAGCACTTGTAATGTATCGTTGTTCGTTGACAGAGGATCACGGTTCGGTTGTGAGCCTCACATATTTTTAAAAAAATTTCCCCTTTCCTTTTGTGTTTAAAACTTTGAATGGAACACAATGGGATTTGAGGGGGACGAACCAGGTGAATTGAGAAAGACTAAAGACTAGGATGCTTCACGTGAGAAATAAAATGGGCTTCTAGAGCTACGGATTCTTTTTCTGAATTAAGCCAAGCCCAACTACCTAAAATAATTTTTCTGTAATTTACTATGAAAATGGGCTAAACTTTGTCAAATTAAGGAAAAAACATGTATTCTTGTAATATACTTTTCAATAAATGATCGGTTAAATTTAAGTAGTGTAATGTTTTTATTATAATTTTCATGTATTGTAAAAGAGTAATGAAAACTAAAAAAAGTGGGGGGTCACTTGTATTAGTTGTGGTCAGTTATGAATACAATGAGTTTGGTTTGTTGCAGTAGACGTGATCAGTCGTGTTGACGTGGCAGTCAGTCTTACATGACTTTTAGTTATGATTACAAATCCTGTCTTACATGACTTTTAGTTATGATTACTAGTACGGTCCAGTTTAATTATCATGCAACCTGAACCCTGAGACCACATGTTAGTGTTCTTTCATCAAAACTTTTCTTATTAATTTGTAAAAAAGTTTGAGCTTAGTACAAAAATTGTGTTCACAACGTTTCACCGTAGACACTTTCGTGCCAAGAACATTAAATCATTTTGGTGATCGGTGACAATTCTTCTAAATATATTGTCAAACGAAATTATATAGCTTATATGATGAGTTTGATCCATTTTGTAAACATTAATATTATCTCTAAGGTTATCAAATATCAATTTTATTTTTAATAAAAAGGTCTACAATATAAAATTAAACTATAGGGACAAAAAAAAACCTAGCATTGGCAACATACTTCTTTTTACATATTGAAAAATCATGATTAGTTGGTGATAACAACTTGAGAGAGTAAACACAGACTGCAGCACTTTTTAAGCAAAAATGATCCATTAATCCAACAAGAACTTATATATTCAGAATACTTGTTGGGCATATATTCATCTACAAAAGGTCATGAATTGTATACTTACAGTAGTACTATTACAATATCCTCTCAATGATGTTATCCCACGGAACAATGCGCAAAACTTGCTTATGATCCTTGTTGGCATTCTTGCATGTGGCTGATAAGTCCAGGGTTCCATCTCTGTACACAAAAAACAAGTCATTCTCCATCATTCGCAACCACTTTTGGCTCCTGTCATGAGCATTGTGCAATGGCATTCCCCTGAAACAACCATAATATGCATATTTGAACATCAATATTATTATATTACCATCTAATTTTGATAAAGAGTTCTATAAAGATATTTAGTAGTTAGTACTATTGTTTATGTCGGTGAACAAAGAAGCAAAAAAATGATCAAATATCCTTCGATATACGAATGCTGCAGTATAGTAATACACTCATGCGAATATCTATAATACTCTAAAAGTAAGCTATGATGATGTAAGAGAAGGTTACACCAATGTGTTTCGTATATCATCTCTTGCGTATTGACAATTGAATACAATCATTTTTTACATGTAAATGAAAAGTGATTCCAACTTTACGGATGCCCAATATAAAGTATGAGGAATGGCAGTCGGTACATTAAAGGAGGCTATCAAATAAAATCTCCAGTTGTCCCAAAAGCTCATCTAAAACTATCAAATATGACTTCACATACAAAATATTTCATTATTTTTTATTGGAGGAATAGACACAAACACAAGTAATCAAACACTGCAGCTATTGACAAAAGAACAGGTATAACCATCTTGATTACTTAACAGCCTAACAGGGCCTACACTTTAAGTCAACGCAATCATCTTTCGAAGTCAAGATTAAAGAGTGGTAACTGGTTTTTCAGCTCAAATTTAACAGCAAATAACAAGTAGCAACTGTAACAGAGTTTACTTTAGTTACCATTCTCAAAAAGGTTTAGCTCAATGTCAAGTGAAACTTAAGAAAAATCTTACAAAAATATATTGGAAGATTATCGAAAGTTTAGCTTTCTTTTCAAAGGTACACAACTTTTTTTCCCGATTAAAGGTGCTAAATTTTTATTTATATTTTACACAAAGAAAGACCCTTTTGACTTGTTGAGCTGGTAGTCAGCCACCACATTGGATAATGATATCTTTGATGAATTTATTGACTATAAAAAACATATATCATTAATCGATACGTCAAAAGTCATTTATATGATGACCAAGAAAGTTCAGTACCTTAAATTGGGGGTAAAAATATGTTAATTTTCTATGCGATTTGCCCTAATTTACATAAGCACTAACTACAAAATTGGAAGTCCAAATAAAACTCAACTACATTATATATATACAAATAAAATCAAGAAAAACACTTAAGAGCTCTTGATCAATCCTAATTACACATGGGTATCTCATGCATTTCAATGATTTCATATACTCAAAGAAAAATAAAAAATAAAAACTTACCGAATGTGAAAAAGATCAGAAATATTGTGCATCTGTAGGTAATAATTGAGGGATTCCAAAAATGTACGATAAGTATTAACATGTAATCCATCAATTTTTGGATACGGAAGACGAAGTTGAGGAGGTGGCGATTCCGAATCCACAAGAAAAGCTCCGACGCCGGAAAATGAGTATTCTTTCCACACGACGGCAGAATCGGCGGCGTTGACCGGTGGTTTTGGATAGAACCCATGAGTAGATAAAATGTGATCAAGTTCATCGTGAGAAGTAATGGGCTTGAAATTGGGGGTGTACCAAATTGCAAGTTTTTTCATGCAAGTTCTCATACATTCTATTTCCATCATTGATCGAAATCGAAATTGGAATTGAAATCCAGGGTTTTTTTGATTGATTTGAATTGGGTTTAATCGAATTTGAAAGAGGGAGAACGTCGTCAACTTAGTTTCAACTTGAAATGGTGTAATTTGGTGTTTACTTGTGAGCATGCATGTCAACAATCAAGAATCAAGAATCAAGAATCTTGACTTTGGGTGGGTGGCTGGATGGTAATTGTATTTGTTTTTTTTTTTTTGTTGGGCCTAAGTTGAGAAATGGGCTTAATTGGATCAAGAATAATTTTAAGAGTGCCAGACTGTCCGTGACTATTAACTTAATTGTCTGTGCTAAAATTATTGTAATATGAAATTAATTTTGTATAATATTAAAATAATTTTAATGTAATTCTATATAAGATGAAAATATTAAAGTGTATAATACAATATAATAAAAATAGTATACATAGTAGTATAATTATATAATTTAATATTAATATAAATAATTTAATATAGGTTATAATAATATTACCTTTACTAGGTTTTAAACTCGCGAATACACACGTTCTGTGTAAGAAAAACTAATTATTCAAATATAAGTAATATTTTCCATCGTTAAATTGTTTATTTATATAATATTTGATTGTAAACCTGTGTATATACACAAAATATGCAAGAAGAATCAATTATTCAAATATAAGTAACATTTGTTACTGTTAATTTGCTTAATTGTATAATATTTGATTGTAAACCCGTGACTATTTGTAGATAATTATAAAGTAAGACTATATAAGATTTTGCTATTTTTATTTATTTAAGCTAATACTCGTATTTTAAGGTTGTATGTTTGCCTATTGCTAAATCAAAACGATATGAAATATGTACTTGTTATTTAATCTTTATTTAATAAAAATAATTAAAAGATAATTTTTAGGAAATATATTGATTTATTTTATTATGTTTATTTAAAGGAAGGAAAAAAGGTTAGTTTGTATCGAGTCATCACAATATCCCATATTAAATCAATTTTGAGGTAAGGGACATATATATTTAATTAAATTAAGGTGAGAATCTTTAGGTAAATTATTGTATATATTTAATTAAATTAAGGTGAGAATCTTTAGGTAAATTATTGTATTTGAATGGTCGATTAGAATTATAATAAAATCAAAACATTTGATTGGTTAATAAGGTCTGAACAAAAAGTGTTTATATTTCGTAAATTCCGATGAAAATGTACACATATAACTCAAAATGTTAATAAATATGAATTTTTTAATGTGATGAGATTCAAGATATCCCAATTCTTTATATGAATCTTATGTCAATCAAATATGATTAGAAATGACATTCATATTCTAGTTCTGTTAAATTTCATTAAATTCTACTAAGCGTGATGGTTTTTTATGTTCCCTATTAACGTTAATTATTAATTACTTAAGTTAATCAAGTTTAATCAACTGAACACTCGTTTACAAGCAAATTTAAATAGTATAAATAGAAACTAAATAAACACAATTTATACTTTTCAATGATATAACTATTTATATAATCTAAGAGCTATAAGGTGTATTGCGGAATATAATTAAACACGATTTAATTTAAACACACTTATTAAAACGACAAATTGTTTCCTTTATAATCTATCTTATAGAAACACTTGTCCAAGACAAAGTGTTTGTGTATGAATACTGGGACTCGCTGGTTGTATTCTATGATAGTGTTGAATGATAGTAAATGCACTTGATAAATATTACAATAAATATGAGTGCGAAAAAGATAACATTTAATTTACTTTGAATCAATATATATATATAAAATATATATATATATATATATATATATATGTGTGTGTGTGTGTGTGTGTGTGTGTGTGTGTGTGTGTATTGGTGCATTTTGTGTGGCAACATCCTTCTAGATAGTTAGATAGTTAAATAGTCGTTAAAGTTCAATTGTAATCGTTTTAATATGTACCTAGCGAACTTATGAACTAGCGAACATAGAAGGAACGAACTTAGTGTCTAGCGAACTTAGAGTTAGGAGTTCGTGGGCCAACGAACTTGGCTAAGTTCGCCCAAGCCCAAACCCAAGCCCAGCGAACTTGTCACATTATATATGTATATGTTCGGCTAGGTTTGAGGCATCAGTTTTTCAGTTAACGATTTTGAAGATTTGTGAGTTGAGAGAAAAACGAAATTGAGAGAGTTACAGAGGATACAAAAGTGTATAATCTGTCTTAGTCTTAGTTTTGATTGTAATTCGTTGTTTTAATCAATATAAGAAAGTTAGAAGTGATTCGTATGTTTTACATACTCATTTGTGTTTGATTAATCTATTCAGGGATTCCGCACCTGATTAGGTTTGTTAACCTCGTTGTCGTTCCAGATTATTGTGGACTTACAATATATATATATATATATATATATATATATATATATATATATATATATATCTGGAAAGACAAGTATCCTACCACTACTACCATAAGAATATATACAATAACCACGAATATTTACAATATGTTCCGCCACATGACTTGAACCCTCAACCTCAAGGTTTGATGGTTACCTCAATACCGCTAGACCAATAACCATTTGGTGAATGTTCATAAAGTTGTTTTCATATTTTTGACGTGCCACATTCTTATCGGGAATAAAATCTTTCCTTGAATTTTACACCTGTAAATTTACACAAAATAAAAATAAAATAAGTGTGAATAGAGAAAATAATCTTTTATACTTTTGAAGTTGTCTTTTTATACTTTGATGTAGAAAGTATTTTGTTGCATTCTTGTTTTGCGATTAGTATTTGGGAATTTACCTAACTTTAGCCGGATTTTAATTGTATATACCAAACTAATTTTTTTTTCTGTTGTGTGTACGTAACTTGTTAAAACCCATTTTTCGTGTATTTGGTGACCTGGAAACTTGTTGAACCGGTAATTTTTATTTCTTTTAATCCGTTTTGCTAACGTAACATTCAACTAATCTGCCAACTCAGTTTCTGTTGCTTACATGGAAATTTGTATGTTATATGTTAATAACGACAATTTTTAACCCCCATATTGTGGCGAGACTCTTTTGTTATATAATTTTAAATTATTAAATTAATAAAAGGGTCAAAATATAAAAGTCATGCAATATATTACTCGTTAAAAATTATTATTAAGTTTTAAACTACCATGATGATATAATGCATATCCATCCTAATGACACATATAATATACGTAGTATAACATAACACATTAAGGTTGATATTTGAGATGAAAATTTATGCAAGTTCGATATGACACTGAAAATTACATATTTAAATTAGACACTCGAATTGAAGTTTGGTAAGATCATAAAAAAAATATAATTGAAAAAAAGTATGTTACGAGGTTTGAGATTTTTAAATTATCTTAAATCTGATCCATTAAAAACGATGGATCATTTTGCAAAAATGTGTAAAACAAAATTTATCACGGAGTATTAAGATAATTTTATAACAATCTTATTTATATCAACCACAAAACTATTATAAGTATAACACCTATAATAGTAATTAGTAAGTTTAATATTGATAGTTTTTAGAGGTAACAACTACAACTTATATGTAAAATAGTAATATAAAAGAGTAATAGTAAAAATTATTTGTTTCGTTGATTACTATCTTCAATTCTTATGTAATATATTATACAACAACAACTGATTAATAAATACAAATAATGTGTGTTATTTAATATAACACCTTATTTATTTATGGATAAATGACAATGAAATATATTTTCTTTAAGATTTGTATTAGTTATTTTAACACTTAAAAAAAAAAAATTATGTAGCTTGTATGATTTAAACTTCATAATTATTTTAAATTTTGATCAATTTATAAAATTATATTTTTTTTATGGGATGAAAAAAGATGTGAACTAATATACAAAATGTAAGATTTGTTATGTTGTTAAAATATGAAACATGAAATTAGATTTGAAGTGAATAAATGGTTAAGAATTAAAAAAAATGAAGGTGTAAGTTATTTATTTTTTATTAATGAGTTGATATAGTGTATTTGTGAGTTTGAATAGGTTAGAAATACTATTATTTACGATAAATTACGAGCTTAAATTAATATTAATAATAATAATAATTAATATTAATAATTAGTATTAATATTAATTAATAATTAATAATAATAAAAAACCCCAAACCCCCATCCCTGATGGCCTGATTCTGAACCTTCCATCGTGAAGAAACCCTACCCACCTATTCCCTATGCTTCTCTGGCCGTCTGATTTTCCGGCCACCTCCGTCCTCTTATTTTCCAGCCACCTCCACACGCCACCACCGTTATCACGTGCAACGTGAAATCAGTCAATTTGTTAGGAATTAGAACCCTAATAAGTGCAATTTGGTGAAAGGTGTTTAACATCATGGAAATGACGAATTCGATGGGGAATTCGAGTCCTAATGACTTCAATTTGGTGAAACAAAAGCCAATTGAATAATTAACAAAGCCGAAGGAGCTAGAGAAGAAGGTTTGTAATAATTATCACTTATTATTGTTTTTAGTTGTGAATGATGAGATAATACTGAATGTTTACTGAAATAATTGTGTTAATCTGATCTTTAATTTTGTGAATGATAACAGAGATGTCGAATGTTGAGAATTATTTTTTTGGATCGATCGGGGATGGGGATGATGATGATGATGGATTCTAATGGTGATTCTTCTGATTCAACGTTTAGTGGAAATGTTCATAGCGTTTGATTGATTATATTAGTTTGATGAATTAAGTTGGTTAAAATCAACATACAACACATGTGACGCCTACTTAAACTACATTAAAAATCTATTTTAACAAGTTACATACACACGATAGAACAAAATTAATTGGGCATATACAATTGAGATCGGGTCAAAGTTAACTACATTCTCAAACGTTAATCCATTTTAGTTTTAACTAAGTTTCATATAAATTCAACTTATATATTTTAAAATACCTATGAAATGTTCTCCAAATAGATGTCATTAATAGTGACACATTTGTCAAATATTATTGATACTTTGTCGTTTTAAACTGGTCTTGTATCTTGATCGATGTTCCATGCAACTATAAACAAGATGTATCTTCATTTCGATCAAATTTGTCTTCGACTCACTTAAAGTGTTCATGCTAAACTAGAACTATTGATGACATGTCTTGGTCACTAGTTGTGATATTTTTCCAATAAGCGAGTGAAAAATATTTAGAGGAGATAATATTTTTATCCTCATTACTCGTACAAATCAGTCGAGTGTTAAAATAAATTTCAACTATGATTATTGAGCCCAACAATTTTAATTTATTAAATCGACCCAAAATAAGGATAAAACTGTCATAATACATAAAAATATAGGTTAATAATTATATTTTTTTAAACAATAATAGATTTGAGAGTAATAGAGTATAAGAGAAAGGTATGTATTCCATAAATCACATGCAAATAAACACTTATTGGTATATATGTATACGATTATAATTGTGTAATGTATAATAATCATAATGTTTGGTAAGTGAATGTGATATATATGGATCCCACAACCTTCCTCTACTTCAATTCCCCTTCACCTCAATTCACCTCTCTTGTTCCAACTTCATTCTCATCTCCAACTCTCTCTAAAAAAAGAAAAAAAATAAAGGCACCACCATGACATCCATATTCCAAACCTTCAACAAAAACAATTCTCTTCCTGTTTCTCAAACCACCAAAGATCCATCTCCGCCCGAAACGGCGGGGATACGACGTAGGAATTCATTCACTTCATCATTTGATTCATTTCCGATCCAACGGCCAACAATCTCCAGCACGACCGCATGGGCGTTACGCAGTTCCAAATCTGTGTCTTCAATGGGTGAGTCAGCATCCACATCAGTTAAAAGCTGGTGGGACCGTGGTTGGGCTTGGATTCTTTCTAGAAAACCAGTTTTTGCACAAGATCTTGAAATGAACCATGAAGAAACTTGTGTTCTTGGTTCTCAGAATAAAGGAAGTTGGCGACACATTCTTTATAAGTTCAGATCCGAGATCCGGAAGCTTGTCAAGTCGGATCAACCCGGACTCCCTCAAACTATCCGTTCCAATTCATTAAAGTCATCTGCCATTTGAGCATTATTCATTTCCAAGGGTATTATATATACTTGATAATTTGAATTCATGTAATAGTTGATTTGATCTGAATTTGTTATATTTCTGTTATTTTTTTATTATTTTGTTTTTTTGTTACATGTAAGAATTGAAGAAATCTTTATTTCTTGTTTGCATTTATAGGAATATGTTGTAAAAAAGTTCACAATTATTAATTCTTTCTTGAGAGTAATTTCATTGGAAGAACAGATTGTATTATGTTTCTTGAAATTTATTTATTTATTATTTTATTTACTTTATTATGATTGGATGTATAAAATAAAATGGTACAGAGAGAATTTAGCATGACATGGAAGGAGGAATAGAAGCAAACCCATGTTACTTTCTAGCTGGTATCTAGTTCAATGATTCAAGATTCTTACTTTAATTTTAAATATATAATTAATTAAAGTGTTTAATAGTTAATAAATGTTTTTTTTTAATATGAAAAATGTATTTTCTTTGAAAATTTGAAAGTGTCGGTGGAATGTAGCAATGCCATACATTAAAGTGCTGTTTGGCTTGCTGTCATAATTCAACCCACATGAGCATGTGTTATGGGTCTAACCAAGTTTATGTCATTATATAAACGACCTATTTTTATCCGGGCGTTGAGACTGAACGCAAAAATAAATAAATTTTAGATGAATATACTATACGCGTGTGGTGAATACGAAAACTAACATATGAAAATACATATACTTAAATACCAATTATCATATGTGAATCTTACACTTAATTACGATAATGTTAACATCAATCTTATATTGAAATTGATAGATTTATCAAACTAAATCAGCGCACAAACATTAAAATATAAACGTCTAACATATTTATTTAGAAACTTAAATTTTTTTTATCAGTATAACTTATACATATTCATATATCGTATTGACTTGTTAAGGGATTGAACATAGTTTTTAGTAATATAATTTGGTAGTAGTACTCATCATTACAATTTTCATGGCTCACTCCACACACCTCTCACTCTATGACAACTTATAGTCTTGTACTACAGACTTTCAGAGTCACCTACCATCTACTATTGACCATACGACCATACCTCATGAACCATCCATTGTTCATATGTATAATAATATAATTAGATTTTGAGACGCAAAGTAAAACTCATACATGCATGAAAGTCACATTAATCATTTAATATTTAAGAGGGTATAGTTCTTGTTAACATATGAAGCTAATTCCTTTGATATGAAGCTAAACATGTATAAAAGTTTTATGTTTTATACTGTGTATATCTCAAGATGCAACTATCAATACCCGTTGTTTTCACTTTCTCATTTGATTAAAATATGTCTTAATCATATATGTTAGCCACCTTCAAATATAAGAACATGTTTTTAAAATTGTACTTAATTATTTTTGCTAATTTGTCCAATGACATTAGAGTTGTTGTTTTAAATTGAAATGGTTGTCAAATTAATCATTATATAAGTTTCCTTATAAAACAAAATCCAGACTTAATGACTCATTTACACCAAGCTAATGGTGTAACTTGTGATCAACTGAGTTGTCATTTTATTTAAAAAGTTGCAAATAATTATCAAACAAAAATAAAACTTGTCGTTAAATAAAATACATCTAAACTCTTCTTTTTGTCATATCGAGTTAACTGATTAAATTAAAGACAATACTTTGATCAAATGAGTGTTTGGAATTATATTTAGGTAAAGTATAAACAATTTACAAAATACATAATTAGAACTATAAATAAAATATAGTAATCTTTATTTTTTATTTTTTAAAGTTTTAAGCTAAAACAATTTTTGTAATTACCTGTATAAGTTTGTTGTAAAAAAAATAAATAAATGACAAATAAAAAATTACTATTCATTTAATAGTAACTTCCCATTCATCTCCGGGTGAATATAGGAGCTTTCAATAGTAATCTTCCATTAGCTTGTAAAGTTATAATAATAACCCAAAGTTTTCTGAATATTATCTAGGGAAATTATTTTTTTTACCCATTTCTTTAGTTAAACATTAGATCTTGTCATAAATAACTTTGTTAAAATTATACTCTACCCGGATGCAAAGCGCAAATTGTGTTTTGCGTCTGCCTTATGATTTTTGCGCATGATGTCATGTGACACGTGTTTAAAATATTTATAATCAAATGGATATTACTACAATTATAATTATCACACAAGCCAGACAAGAATACCCGTTCGTATAATAATATAGTTACAGTAAGTCCGAGTCGAACTCAGGGAACGGTGTTTATTTAATTAAAATGGAATTTATAGTTAACCTAATAAAAAGTAAATAACAAAGGGAGGCGTTTTAGTTCCGTACGAACGTATTTAAGAAACTAATAAAAGTTAAATTAAACAAAGTAATTTATAAGACAAGTATGGATAAATGAATGTATTACTTAGACTTTTATTCCCTAGATTCCAGTTATCATGTATGTTTACACCATTGGATAATTTTATTGTGAATAAATCTTTTGTGAAAAGTTACCTTATCTGGTTAACAATTCCTATAAAGTCTAGATAAGACACAAAACTCGTTATGAATACACAAGAAATCCTTTCTATGTGTTGTCTACCTATTCTTTATTTAATTAAGCACTTCAACCCTTTATTGCGATTTATCCTAGCGACCTTGAATCAACAAGAATTTAATAATCGCCGTTTGACAATCATCACATTAAATAAAGTTCAATAATCGTTATTACTCTTAACCTATCGCCGATTAAAGCTTCAAGCCACAACTATTTAACAAGTTAAACAATTGCAAATAATTAATAAACCTAGACAAGACTACGTTATAGAAAAGGTTGATTAATCATGTTAAGTAACAATTAAATATCAATTAAATAAGATGGATCTTTCGGATAAACACAATAAACTTCATAAAATCAATATCCAAAGTAAACAACATTCAAACTATCATCTAGGTATTATTATCTAAGCAAATACACAATAAATTAGTTAATGATTAAGTTATAAAAAATCAGAAACAATATCCAAAGAAACGACATGTTAAATTGAATACGAAACTAGATTAACAAAAACCGAATCGCGAAGCGCGTCGAAAGCTTGATCGTAGACAAATCCTTGCAATCCGGCGTCTCTAATTCGTTCCTAAAACCCTCAGAAAATAGCCTTTGTCGAATTAGGGTTAAAGAAGTTCTCTTCAATTCTGGGGTTAAGGGCTCTATTTATAGATTTCAAAACCCTAAATCCAACCGGCGGTTGGGCCGTGCGTTCCACCCCCTCTTGGCCCGTTAGCCTCCAACCGACGGTTGGGCCTTCCAATCGGCGGTTGGGCTCGGGTTCCAGAGTATTCTTCCGCGATCCAGCCTCAATCTTATTCTCTTTTTACACTTTTATCCTTTTCTTCGGTTTTTCTTCGTTTTTAGTCCTTTTTCCATTCTTTTTCATATTCAAGACATAATTACACCTAATTGCAAATATGAACGAAATAAGTATCTAAAATCACATAAATGCAATATAAATGTATTAAAAATAGGAAAATATTATTAATTAAATATGTACTTATTTGATGTTATCAGCGCAAGTTTGGGAACGCGAGTCTATACAAAGAGCACAAATGGCTTTTGCGCTTCGCGTCCCAACGTTTGCGCTTTGCGTCCCAACGTTTGCGCTTTGCGTCCACCCATTTTCGCTTTGCGTATACCCTTACAGGTAATACAAAAGGTATATGCAAAGCGCAAATGGGTGGACGTAGGCCTGTAAACGAACCGAACGATTACAAACGAAGCCAGTTTGTGTTCGTTCATTAAGTTTTTATCGAACAACCAAACGAACACTGATTTAACGTAAAAAGTCATGTTTTTACGTATATTATTCATCACTATTTGAGCTAATATTTGGTGGAAACATCTCAAATTAATGTTTATCTACTAAAATTCACCAAAGTGCTTCAAATAAAGGCGTTACAGCCAAAATCACTAAAAATGTTCAATTAACATGCAAAACAAGGCAAATGACTCTAACCCGATTCCTCCGCTTTTATTTACCCTATGAGATACACCTCCTAACTAATCTTATATGACTCCATAGGTAAGTACGAAGACGGTGAATCAAGAATCATGAGAAACGGACGAGAAACAGGGAAGATACGGCATCTAAGACCAACTAATCACATTCCAAGTACGTATGAGATATAGACATCCAAAATACTTAAAATTGGTATCATTAGAAGCGTAACAGAATTACAAGATGTTAGGTGAAAGAATCAAGTCACACAGACAAGTAACGAAGAAGATACGACCGAAACACGCAACGAACGAAGGACCTGGCAACTGGTAAAAACCAAACGTCACCCCATAGTGCCGTATACGGCCCCATAAGGTACCGTATACAGTATATGAATGCCGTATACGGCCCCTATAGGTGTCGTATACAGTATCAACATGCTCCTTTGATGCCATTTTTCAGTCCCCATTTGGTTTGGTGCTGATTCGTGCTTGTATTGTGTGCTTTGGGGCTTGTACATGAAGTTTAAGGCTTTGCCTATAAATAGAGCCTCCCCATTCCTCATTCAACACACCTCTCCACACTTGTCATCATCACACCTTTCTCTCTCTCTCACACACACACTCTCTCTACTTTTTCTCTCTAAGTTTCTTTCTCTAGAATTATTTCTAGATTATTGACTAGTGAGTAGATTTGTTAGTAGATTAGCGTAGTATTTGTACGGAGTCACTCCGAGGTTTTCAGATTAGTGAAGATTTGTCTGTATTTATTCAGGTTCTAATATAATCTAACGTATTTATTTCTTAAACATGTTATGATGTTGTTATGCTTGTTTAAAAATAAATGTTAGATTTAATATGTTAGGCTAGATATTTTTCCGTTTGCTATGATGTAAGCTATGTGTTGATGCAAAATCAACACTTTGTGACAACATCTTGTATAGATTACCTAGCTTCGATTGATTGCGAATTGCGACATTCTGTGAATTGCGAAACTTAGTTTTAGTGCGAAACTTAGTTCAAGTTTCGCATGCTGCAAAACTCATTCAGTAGTAAAGTTTCGCAGGACTATATATATATATAGAGTGTTGTGTTTAGTTTTTAGTAAGTCGGTTGTTCTCCATTGTGATTATTATCCTTGATTAAATGATTAAGTTTTCAGAAATGAATTGAATTGATTATATGATGATTTATATGAATAATGATGAGCAATTTAGTCAAACTGTCCCAACTTATTCTGTGAGGTAATTCCTGTTCATGTTAATGTTTACTCAACAATTAATGCCATGATATAGATATATCAGATGTCTGAGATTGGGGAATAAGATTCAAGGATAGTTGTCAGCTGAATTGGTCAGTACATTCGGGAGAACTTCTGATGTATCTGCCACTCTATATCTACTATCCTCGTGACATATTATCTATCTAATTGCGGACAACTCTACGTTAGATATTTAATAGGATAGGAGTTGTAGCTCATTAGCAAATATAGTAATAATCAGGAGAGTAATATGGAACCCCAAAATGATACAACGAAAACACCTTAAAACGTCTGAGTACTCAGTATACCGCTGGAAAGATCGACGGGTTTAGTACAAACGCGTGGAAGGTGAGAAAAGGCCGTAGGTTCAATACTTTGTATCATTCAAGTTTTCGAGTTACTCGATCCCACTGGATTGGTCATCATATCCAGAGGCTTTTCCCAATCATAACTACCCATCAATAGCATTTGCCGAAGTTATAGTAAACGCTCACGTTATTCTGACTCTTAGTCTCCGTACACCCCCTTTATCTTTATTTACTTTTCATTTTGATTACCTAAAATACAACAACAAAAAAACACAAAACAAAACCCTTCAAAAGTTTAAAACTCCCGCTAAATTACAACAGATAATTAATCATCCTAAAATTCCATGCCCGTTGTAGTTTAAAGAACGACACCTGAGTCATACGTACTACTTACTGCCCTAATAAACCTTAGGATTTTAAGTAGTACCGAACACTTAGGCTTCCTAGCAATATAAATATAAAACTTTCACACCAGACGTACCTTCCGATGATCGCGGTTCCCTCACCACAAGAATCGATATTACCGACCGTCAGGTGGCATCACATCAAACACGAATGGATAAGCGAACGGATTTTGTTGTTCATGACTAAGAAAATTCATTTTTTCATGAACAAAAACGAACGCAAACGAAAGAATATTGGAGGAAAATGCGGGTGACCTGAAGTAGTGGATAGAGAGAGGTCCAAATGGAGGTGTTTGGGAGTGAGGAGAAAATCTGAGAGAGAAATGTGAAAGGTAAAGATATTGAAATGGTTAATACAATTATATTTAAAATGAAAATATATAAATGTTTAATACTAGTATAATAGAGTTTAGCTGAGATTAAAATAAGATATACAAATATCTATTAATTTAATTAAACTATTAGTTAACAAACGAACATGTTAACGAACGTTAACGAACAAGTTATCGAACGTTCACGAACGTAAATAAACGAACGAGATGTATGTTCATGTTCGTTCTTATAAATAAACTAACATTAAATTTTGTTCATGTTTGTTCATTAAACGAAACGAACGAACACAAATGAACTTCCCGCCGAACGGTTCACGAATTGTTCAATGAATGTTCGGTTCGCTTACAGGCCTAGGTGGACGCAAAGCGCAAAAGTCGGGACGCAAAGCGCAAAAGACTTTTGCGCTCCATGTATGTATTTGCGTTCCAGGGCAGGCGCAAAAATCATAAGGCAGACGCAAAGCGCAATTTGCGCTTTGCATCCGGGTAAGGTTATGTTTTTTGACAAATTTTTAAGTGCGGTAAAAAGTGGGTAAAAAGATTAATTTTCCTATTATCTTATCAAAATGTATTTTAGATATGGATCATGATAATGCCACATGTTGTTTTTATCTATCTACAGGTTACAAATACATGTTGACATTTATACCCCTATAGTACCAGACTTAGCTTTGTCATATTGCTCATATATCTTCTCCAAATGCAAACCGAAATACATTGGATAAAAGATTTCTAAAAATAGGCTTATTGCAGTTATCAGGGATTTGAAGTCTCTCACTTGCGAGTCTCACTTTTATCTCGTTAAATTTATGCTCAGTTGCAAGACACATTTTTCGTTTCACTTCCTGGAAGTTACCCTTCGAATTTTGTAGATACAATTTCAGTTTGGCATGAGCACCTTCAGCTCTCGAGGACGTACGATACCATAATATATAGGTATTTCTCATTCCATGCACTAACGAACTTTTCTTTCCAAGGCAACCAAACCTTCTTTATGTACTCTATTGCATCTTTTTTCTTTTTATAAAGTAACTCAAATTCGCTCCAATTGTTAATAAATATGTCTTTTGTAGTCCAATATAGAACACCATTTCATCTTAACAGAAATATGTCAAACTCTTCGGTACTCCTGAAATACTTCTTGCAATGCGCCAAAATATTCTTTTCAATATGCCAAATACACAAAAGACTTGTTGCCCTTGAAAATATATTCTTGATGGCCTTCATCAGTGCCAACTCTCTATCCGACATAATTACAAAAGGTTGATTCCCTTATCCAAAAATCTTCTTAAATGCACTTAATGCCCAAATATAACCTTGTTCGTCATCCCTTTCCAAAAATGCAAAACCAGATTGAAGCATGAAACCCCAATGATATCAAGAAGAGGATTCTTATATCTGTTAGTTTTGTAGGTGCAATCCATTACAAATGTATTGGAGAAGAGTTTAGTCAATCTAATTGATAATGGGTGTGCAATGAACAAATTGGTTATACGTCCTTGCTAATCATGTATAACATCGCATAAAAAGTCACCTTTTTCAAACTCCTCGAATAAGGCACCAATTATCGATCGATCTCCTAAATCATCCTTTTTTAGTTTTGCCTTCAAGTTGTATATAGTTTTAAAGGTTGTTGACAGATTTGGTGTTTGTTGACGTAATGAAGAAATAATTTGTCTCGGGGGTATTCCGGATAACGTCATGTCTTTGAGTCTTTGTACATCATCGGGTTTAAACGACGATAAGATGGATGCCCAGACATATTAGTAGATGGGTCATGATTATGTGCCAACTTTCTTGATGTAAATATCCATGCACCATCACTTCCTTTTTTTACATGAAATACGAAAAGGGCAATCTATTAAACGAGAGCCGGGTTTTTTCTTCCTTTTATCTCCATTATGCACCCTTTCATCATCTCTATTACACTTCCTTTTATCTTGATAGGAACCGCCGCGATTGCATTGCAAAGTAACATACTTATCCTTTTCTGAATCACGAACAGACAACGCTTATCTTTTATTGTAATAGAACTTTCAGACACTATTAAGTGAATCATTACATGATTCGAATCTAGAGCTACTGAGATAGATTTCTTCATTCTGACTCATTGAACTTGTTGGGTCACTTGAGCTCATCTATCAACTTATATCAAAATGATTAACATAAAATTGGTCATAACTACAACAAAATTCCACCGGTTAAACTAACTATTAATAACATAACCAGGAAACCCACGATCTCAAAACTTATCAATTAACAATGATAAAATACAAATAATGAATAACATATAATATATTATGATTAATCAGTAAATAGTAATATGATGATATAAAAAATAAAGAGCGTGAAGATTGCATTTCATCCAAACACTACGGAAAAAAAATCGATCAAATACTGTAGACAAATGAATGTTATTTATATTTTCACTCACCGTTTGAATCGATCGTATGCTAATAGATGTAGAAGGCACGACAAGGAGCGGTAGCAGTTTTTGTGGGGGTTTATAATACGTGAGATATAGGGTTGTGAATTTGAGATCTGTGTAAAACAATAACAGGGGTATAAATGTCAACATGTATTTGTAACATGTGGATGGATAAAAACAGCCTGTAGAATTATCATGAGCCTTTAGATATCTCGTCATTAAAAAGGCGTTGTATCAAATTAAGGGGTAAAACCAACCTTCTGACAGCTTCCGACCGACAATGTATCGAATAGGGTGTATACTTGAACATTTTTTACAAGTGTAACATACCTTAAGAAATTACTCAGTAAATCAAGATACATTATGCATTGAAAGGAACTTTCAACAGCAATTTGTTCATAAATAAATCTGTATTCTACTTCAACCACACAAATAAAAAAAATCATCCCAAAAGATACAGTTACAACAACAACAACAATAACGGCAAGAAACATTACATCATTTGCACATGTTCTAAGGACAAAAAACTAGACAGCGCGCGGTGAATCTCTCATGCTAATATTCACACTATTCCTCATCGTTCGTCGACCAACGCCTGCATTTCCTTTTGTCATCATAGCCACAAATTCCCCATAGTCAATCCTCCCATCCTGAAAATTAACCAAATAAACCCGTGTAAAAGAAACCCTGTTTTCAGATTATTATACATAATTAGATATATAAAACTATTCAATTTTCGACTCACATTATCTTGATCAACTTCTTTAATAATATCCTCCACAAGAAAATCAGTCATATGATGATCTGCACATGCCTGTTGAAGTTCGTCAACTGTTATATAACCACTTCCATCCTTATCAAAATACTGAAATGCAGCAACCAAATGTTCCTCTCTTTCCAATTTGTTTAAATGAATTGTTGCTGCAACAAATTCTCCATAATCGATTGTCCCACTGTTATCAACATCAGCCTGAAAAGTAATAGTACTATTTAGCTATTTCTCATTCATTTTGGGTACAGAAAAAGGCTTTTTAATACTGATAGTCTTACTGCATCCATAAGGTCTCTGATTTCAGTATCTTTTAATGTTGAACCGAACTTTCTTAAACCAGCTTTTAGTTCATCAAATGTAATTGCACCACTATTATCGGTATCCATTGCCTTAAACATTTCTCTCAAACCAGCAATCTCCTCTTCTGACAAGCTCTCAGCTATAACCTAATAACAAAAGATTGAATATATTCCTTTTAAGAAATGAAATATTCACATATGCCCTTTTCATGGTTTTTTCAGTTACATACTTAACTAAAGAGGTTTTAAAGAAGACAACTTTGTATATTAGTAATATTATGCCATGTACATACCCGTAAAGCCATCTTCTTTAACTTATTCATTGCTGAAAACTGCTTCAAACGAGAAAGAACTGCAGGATCCAGTTCTCTGTCAGGAGCAACGCCATTTTCACATATCCAAGGATGACCTGCACATTTTTACAAAAACAAATATTCTCAATATGATAATCATGATGGTAATAAGTACTAAAATATTTCCCAATTAACGAATATGTAAACACGAATAACATGTGTGTTCTTGTTGAACATGACATCCATTGCGACGTGAATGCTTGCTTGCAGTGGCATTTCAATATACAGACAAAACACTCCTTAGCTACACAAGCAAAATGATTTATAACCAGTAAGAAAGCGTACAGAGAACTTCATGAGCAGTTAAGCGATCTGAAGGCCGAGAACATATCATCCTCTTAATAAGATCTTTTGCACTGTCAGATATAAGGGGCCACGGATCTGACTCGAAGTCTAGATTTCCCTTCAGAACTGCATCAAATATTCCCTGTTGTGTTTCTACATAAACATAGTTGAATAAGCATCAACAAAAGTTCTTGGAATCAAATTTATAAGATCTTTGCATCATAGATAAAACATACCAGCCCAAAATGGTGGTACACCGCTTAAAAGAATGTAAAGTATCACCCCAGCTGTCCATACATCTGCTTCTGGCCCGTAATGTTTCAACAACACCTCAGGAGCAACATAATATGGGCTTCCAACCACATCTGTGAAAATTTGACCTAAAACGAAAACAATAAAATTTATACCAAAGAAAAAAAAAACGAAAAAGAAAAGAAAAGGATGAACTCTGGATACCAAATATCCTCTAAATCATTTTACCTGGTTTGAAAAAAATCGAGAGTCCAAAATCGATGGCCTTAAGTGAAAAATCATCATCCCTGTTAACCAGCAAGAAATTTTCAGGCTTTAAATCTCGATGCATAACTCCAAGCGAATGACACGCTTGGACAACACCAGCAATGATCTTTATCAATTCAGCTGCTTTCCTTTCACTATAATTTCCCTTCTGAATAATCCTATCAAACAATTCTCCTCCATTACAAAGCTCCATGACGATATGAACATACAAAGGATCCTCATATGCACCTTTAATGGTGACAATATTCGTGTGCCCGGCCAAATGGTGCATAATCTGAATTTCCCTCCTCACATCCTCCACATCCTCTTTCGAAATCAATTTCCGCTTTGAAATCGATTTACAAGCATAATCTATACCTGTGGAATTCTCGGTGCATAGATAGGTAGTACCAAATTGACCTTGGCCTAGTTTTTGACCCAAGGTGTAAAGATCACGAATATTTGGTGTTTTATGACCGATAACATAAAACGCTTGATTAGCACCTCCATGGCGGTTCATTGTGTCGTCGTCTTTTTTGGGAACAATTTGAGGCTTAGGTTTGGACTTGTTGTGTGGTTCTTCGGCTATAAATTGTTCTCGAGTATTCAAGTTGTTAACTTGGTTAGAAGAAGTGTGTTTCTTGAAACTTGATGATCGTTGTTCGGGTTCTTTAAAACTTTTAGTGTCTTTTCCTCCAAAAGATCCGCGGCATGTATTGCCCATAAAAGAATCAATCTTCCTTCAAAAGATATAAACCGAAACCTCGTTCTTTAGTCATTGAATTTACTGCAAACAAATATCATTTTCAACCAATTAGCCACACAATATCAACAATCATAAAACTCTCAGACATTATTTGTTTATTCAAATGTGAACCAAAACAAGGGGATATGATTTAAATAACAGGCACACAAATTAATTTACAAAAACAGAGAGTGCAGAAACACGTTACAGATCGGACCAATTATCTCGAATTCATCCATTATAACTGTATCATCAATTAAACATATCATATGTTTTTTACTTTTTTTTCCTGATTGAGACATGACCCATATGAACAATTATTGAAAAGGACAAAAAGAGAGTTGAATCTGTTATTTCAGACAAACCCCACATGGGAAATCTTAAAATGAGAATGAATTTAGTAAAATGTAGATACATGCATACATGTTGTGTTGGATTCATATGTCTGTTGATGATGATAAAAGAAAAATTGGAATATGATTTGAAGGGGATGATGATGACCAATATCCAATGCTTTTCTTTCTTTTTCGTTTTCTTTTTTTGTGTTTGTGATTATTTTGGATATGGAAACTGACTTCCCCTGTTGTTGTCGTTAATGAAATATTATTGGATTATGTTTCTGTCGTGCTGACCACTTGACAACCCACTTTCACTTATATATATATTATATATATAAAGAAGTACAGAAGAAAGCTTCAGAATTTGCCACGTACACGTTAATGTCACTTGTCAATCTCTTAAGTTCAGTTAACAAATTATTTAATTAATATTTTATAAAATATGTAATACAATTATCATTTAATCACGTAATATCTAAAATAATTCTAATAAATTACTGTGCGTTGCACGGGTCTTCCACCTAATATATATATATATATATATATATATATATATAATAAAGTAGTTAAAATTCGCCTTTCATCTGTTCACGACTTTTGCCTTTGGGGGTTTGAGTTTTTATTTTATTCATATTTTTAATTGTTTCCTTGCTATAAGACTGCGATTTATCATCTTATATTGTATCAAAAACACAATATAGCGTTACGGTTAAGTTGTGCCTGATATATTTAAGACTTTATATTCGAGAGAAAGAAATGAAGTGGAAAGAAAAAGAGAAAAAAAAAAAGGTACTCTGTCGTATTATATTAGTTTTTTTTAAAAGATCATATAGGAAAAAAAACCGATTTTTAATATTTTTTAAGCTTTCAGAGTTTTTAATAATCGTAGGATCACACGATCCTACGATTCTACCAATAAAAAATGTGTTCGGTCATACTAGAATCGCTCAGAATATAAGATCGCATTAGGATCGTAGGATCGATGTGCCATCCGATCTCACTCTTTATAGGATGAGTTGTAATTATTTTTTTTTTTTAAATAATTGCAAACGGTCTAAGCTTTTATATGATCCATAGTCCAAGTTTCAAGTTCAACTAAATTAAACGTACGCACAATAATCACCATACGATATTTGTTTTAAAATACAAATATCAAATTATCAATAACCTTAAACTTAATGTGACGTGTGTGCAATTGTACTATGTTTTGTTTTAACATGTTTATCCAAATAAAAAGTATGATTTGTTGACAAATTGCACCATATATATAAGAAAAATTGTTAAACATAGCCCTTAGTGTTATAGATAAAAAATTCAAACATGCATAAATTGTTTGTATATTGATAATAAAAACTCACCCCCTGAATATAACTGATCCTAACAAATTTAATGTACCACCAACTTTTACACAAATTTAAATTTTAAACATAACCCTTAGGGCTACAAATAGTAAAATCATATATATAAATAAGATATAATAGTTTCTATGTTACATTAATTTTTATAATTGTTATTTTCCTATACGAATTTGGATAAGTTAAATATATAATGACATTTTAGTAGAATCTTACGATTCCTACTAAGAATCCCGATCTTGAAAGCCTACTTTAATGTTATATTTCTCTCCCTGTTATATTTCTCTCCCTTCTTTTCAACCAGGGACGAATATCATTACTTTTCTTTCTCTTCCTTTTTCTCTATACATTTTGATTTATTTACTTATTTATTTTTATAAAAAGAGTTTGAAAATATAATACATAAAAATATTTCTCATTCTCTTCTACTTTATTCACATATTTTCTCTTCAATACAATAATACATTATTATTTTTCTAACAGCAAACTCACATTTATTCACATAATACTCATTTACTCATTAGATATCACAAGACTCTTTAGATATCATCTGAATATTAGAAGGCTGAATACAATTAACATATAGAAAGATGGACAATGCCTCAAATCAAGTGTTTCACACAAAAATCATCTCATAATAAATGGGAAAGAATACCAGTTTCTCTACAGTTATTATAGAAACAGAGCAGCACATGGAAGGAATACCATTTTCTTTCTTTATTGAATTACAATCTCTCTGTGGATAATGTAAACCCCTCTAGTTTCTTTAATCATCAACTCAACTATTTACTATACTACTGCAAATATCTAAACAAAAGAAAAACTCATCACCTATGTTCAATACATATCAAATTAGCGTAAGCCATAACCGTACACATCAAATTCGTGATTCAAAAGGAACTTTGATGTAGCATGGCTTCCTGAATGGAAATTTTGATGTAACATGGTTATGTCATATACCTCGTGTATGCTGCTATTGCTTAATAGCTATATATGGTATATATTTGCTTCATCCAGCACCTTCTATACTTATATTAAGCCCTCCACTAGTAGGCCTATAACATTAACAAAAATACAAAGTCTTAGTAGAAGATCAATTTTTAGGGGGTGCTTGAACGCTTCAAAAGTGATTATATGAATTTAAAATATCACAATCAGATAGTTGGCTATGAAACAGGTTTTACAAGATGGTGTTTGATTTTTTCTTTGGTTGAAGATGTAATGATCATATAATCAACTATTTGAGCATCTGACATTCAGATAGTTAAAACCCAAATACATATTATGACCAAAAAGGAAATTCCTTTTAAAAAAAGGGAGATACAACTTGTGAAATGGGAGTAAACATCTCTAAAATTAGACTAAAAGAAGTTGCAATTAGGTAACTTTATTTTACCCTGTAGTAATCCATTTTGTGAAATGGGAGTGCGCCCTTAACTATGGATGGTATTTGGTGGTTATCGACATTTTTTCTTAAGAAAGACTACGTAGTTTCACTAACAAATACAGCAATGAAAGGGGATAACACTTACAGTCCATTAAGCACTTTGATAGTATCATAGAAAAACCATTGAAGAGTCACAACAGGTCCCACAAGTGCAACCCGTATAGGAAGACTTCTAGTGAACAAATTCATCATGCCAATGTTCCTTGCAGCCTGAAAATTGTGAAAAGCATCAGCCCTATAAGAACTTATTACATCTAATAGCCCATGCCCATGTGTTTCATTAAGATAAACAAGGAACATACCTGCATAATTGTGTTGGCTTTTTTGTTATATAGAGAAGACACTATATTATCAGCTGGATTTGAAATTACAGTACCCACAGCTCCAGCAGTATATCCTGCCAAACACGTCACCCCTAGCTGTTGAGTCCTCGAGCATTCTTCCTTTCTCTTTTGAACAAATTTTCTATAAATAAGGTCCACTGAATGCTCAAACGTAGAAAACATGATCATCGAGACTGTCAAATGGAACATGTTAATCACAGAAATCAACCTGGATTGAATGGCGTTTGATTGTAAAATAAAGGATTAAGTGTATCAAAATGTATCAAACTAAAGTCTGACATTCATAGTGTGTATCGAACGTTCAAAACATCTATTGTATGTATACCACGTGGCATCCATAAAAATTATCGCATCAAAAAATTATGTACAATGTACACTCGATTAGTTTGATACACACTATGATTGTTATACCTTAGTTTGATAAATTTTAGTGCACTTAACCCTAAAATAAATTAAAAACATATCTTACATGGAAGATTGCGTCCCCAAAGTGGAAGAAGTCCCTTGTAAAAGCTGCAACCATTTACAAATAAATTGTTACTTTAAACAATTAACACATTAAAGTTCATAAATCCATCAACAGAATACAACATTATAGCATACCCAGAAATTCCTTCTCGGGCATATAGTTTAGGAAAGCCATCAGACAACCCTTTTGCAAAATTGGGTTGTGTTTGAACACGAACTTTTACGGCTTCAAATGGACAAAGAGCAATGTCAGCAAATACTTGAGCAGATGCACTACTCAGGAAAAATACAACACTTCGTCTTTCATCCGCCAGTACATCCGTGTAACGTCTTTTAAAAAATTCATATAGACCAAACTTGAATCCACCTTGAACACCGTACCCGAATAACTTCCCAGACCAACCTCTCCACAAAGAAGCTGGACCTTCTTCTTTCCACAAAATATTTAAACCAGAAGCAATACTATGAAACTTAATCGGATTCACCTGAATTAACAAAATTGAACCAAAAGGAAAAAAGTTTGGTTATTAAATCATCAAACGTTCAATACTATAAATGCTAATACGAGCAACACAGATATATAAAGCACATAGTGTAATTCTACAAATTCATTAAACTGTTTCCAAGTTGTAAACTTGAGGACAAGGGGTCACTTTATATAACACTATGATCCAATTTTGTTTATTAAATCATTACAAAAAACTAAAAAGAATGTTAAATCAAGAAAGGCATAAATGTCATAGTACATAGTGTCATCACACAAATTCATCAAATTGTTTCCAAGTTGAATACTTGATGACATGGGGTCATTTTATATTACATATATAAATAAATCTAGTATATAAGGAACCCTCATTTAAGAATTAATGCAAAATGGTATAATTAATTGACCTGCATATTGACTTTCAAGACATCAAGAGGTGTAACGGCGAGATGGGTGGCGCCGGCACTGAACATTCCACCGGCTGTACATATTCCATAGTAATGAATCCCACTTCCTTCCATCCTTAATTTTGCTCTAAAATCACTCATTTTTCTAATTTTAAAGAAAACCCATTTGGATCATAAACACAGGGTGTTATTATAACTGAACTTTATTTTTTTTTAGGGTTTTGTTGCAATTTTGGAAAGAAAAAAGAAAGGGTTTAAGGGGAAGAAAGAAGGGGAACAATTTCTTGATGGAAGTAGAGCCACGTTGGCAGTGACAAATGTTAGGTTAATAAAGAAAAAGAAATACGTGAAAGAAGGTGGTTAAAGTCAGAGTTTTGAATTAAATTCGCAGCTCCAAATTCGTGGGAATTGGATGCTAAATAAGTTTGATGTGGACCTTGACATCGTCATTTGATTCTAGAAAACTTTGAAACAAAAATTTGGCATTTGATTTGTCCACCTTTGGAACCGGACACTTTCAATGCAAACCAATGGTAAAATTAGCAATATATGCTATACAATTGCTCACTTTCAATTATCATGACGTTGTTAAGATTTATAAAAAGAGTACAAAATGGATTTTAAGTTGGTTGTATCGTACAAGTTTCATGATACAACTAACTTTTAGTTTCCAAAATAATTGTGAAGTAGATTAGCTAAAATTATAGATCTTCTTGAAAAGAATTTCAGGAGTATGGAAGACTGACTTGTCCAAATCATATTTTTCACACTGTGAATAAAAAACCAATTGGAAAAGTTAACTTTTTGTTACTATAGGTTAAAAGAGAATCATAATGATCGCTTTTTGGAATCAAAATTGTATTTGAAAATTAGAAATTAATTGGTCTCATGATACAATTAACTTTTAGTTCGCAAAATAATTGTGAACTAGATTTGCTAAAACCATAAATTCTCTTGAAAAGAATTTTAAGAATAGGGGGGATTTAATTATCCAAACTATGTTTTTGACATTACGTTTAAAAAATTCAATTGGAAAAGTTAAACTTTTTGTTACTATAGGTTAAAGGAGACCAATTTAAACTTTTTGTTACTATAGGTTAAAGAAGAATTATATGACTACATATTTTTATAGACGTCTTAACCGAAGCTATTAGGGCTCTTTCTATCATTATCCTATTAATATTCCTGGTGTTCCATTGCCTTCTCTCTATTTCTAGTTTCCATTCGTATCCTTAAATTACAACCGTTGATTTTTTTCTTCTTCATTTTCTGTTACACTAAATACCAACTCAATTGTATAAACGAGTCTAAGATTTCTAGTTAATATTCCCTCTATTCCATTTTTTTTCTCCATATCACTAGTTATGTTTGTATTAAAATTTTTTGTCAATTTACGAAAAGTAACTAATAATAAATACGAAACTTCATATTCTACTTTAATATATTACTCTTAATAATTTATTTTTTTAATATTTTAAGTCAAAGAAACTTGCATACATATAAGAGGTAAAAGAAAAGTAGGGTTGAAAGGGTTTCAATTGGGGAAAATTAGTAAAAAGTTGAGATGACGTTAATGTGTTAAGTGAGGTTGAAAGTGATTGTATTTACCAGATACTCTTAAGTGTCGACTCCAAAAACCTAACCTAATATACATGAAGAAGACAGTGAATGGAGTTGTAAAACAGAGTTGCAAATCTGAAATTGCTAAATCAAATGAGGAAGCTAATTGCATTTCAAAGTTCAGACAAAGTCATTTCGACGATGATTTGCATTGTCATTTCTTGTAATCCCACTAAATAACCTATTATTTGTTTCTGCCTTTTTTTATCTCACCAAATTACATTACATTACACTATTAATTATAATATTAAATGAATTTTGAAGTATAACAATTAAGTTTTAGAATGTGACAATCCTAAGTTAAAATATGACGTATAATTGGATTTTGATATAGATTAAAATGCATACATGATGAATATTTTTTACAATCTTGCGTTGATAAAATTGGATACTATCTGGATTCTTTGTATTATTATCTAGTACTTGTATCTCGGCCCACCTGACTGAGCCCAATCTGCTTAGTGGACTTGGATGGTTTTATTTCAGCCCAGAACCTGCTTCATGTCGATCAGTCGATGAATTCATGGCAATTTGTTTAGTTATTTCTATTTTGCCAATTATACAAACACTAAAACCTCTATCGCTTACAACTTATGTAAAAGTAAAACTAATTTGGCAATGGTGTTTTTAAGACAATTTACTATGAAAGATAATAATAATTATATATAAGTATTTTGATAAAAGCTATCTACTAATATTATATTCATTTTTGAAAAGTAAAAACTGTTTTCTTATAACAATATTTTTGTCTTTCTAATAGTTAAAAATTTACATCCCTGATCCATTAAAAAATTTCATTTTCTAAGATATGAAAATCGAAAGGATTGATTTTGATGATTTTGACATATTTATAATCTAAAATGCATGTTTATTGGATATATACTCCATTCGTCTTAAAATAAGTGTTCATCTTTCCATTTTTGTTTGTCTCAAAATAAGTGTCCACTATCAAAAGTAATATATTAACTTTACCATTTTACTTTCAATATACTTTTTCTCAAAACTGATACATGAAAGTCTGTGAAAAAAACTAAAGGTAATACTGTTATTTTCATGATCAAACAATGTAATTTCTTAAATTTTATAAAAACTCATTGTTAACCCTTATTATACGATTTATACGATTTATACGATGGAGGGGTAGTACTTGTACTTATAAATAATACAACTAGCAAGTATCACGTGTGTGGTTAACATGTTGTGCAAGTGCATACATAGTGCACTTTGGTCAAATAGTTGCATCGTGTATTATTTTTTATTTTTCTAGATAAAGCATATAGGCCTGTTCTCATGAATTACATCGACTAAATTTTAAAACGCCTAGTTCACTTGAATTATTGCAACCAATTTACATTAACCAATTTACATTTATCTTTTCGATATTCTTCAACAACACATACATATACATATTGATATAAGAAGAAAAACACAATATCTATAAATGAAACTCAAGTCTCTTGAAACATGTCGGGATTTGGGAGACGTTAGTCCGAGGTTAGTGCGAGTGGGACCGTAGTTAGATCATCCCTTCCACTTCTTTGCGATGAATGTGGAGAGGTGGTGGGAAACAATTGATCGATCAACTTGACTACTTTCTATACTTTTTTTTTTCCTCTAAATAAAAAAGGTAATTATTTCAAATTAAATGTATAAACCTTATTGTAAGTGTTCTGTTCCACACCAGTCCGTTCACCTTTTCAGTTAGGATATACGGAGCATTTAAAATTATTGTTTGCTTGTTGGTGCTACTTTTCTAATTTAGAAAGTCAAAAAATCTAACTTACTTTCGCGTTTCAAAATGAATGTCAACACTACTATCTATATATGTCCTAAAAAAATTGTCCGCTTACAAAAAAAAAAACTACTAAATATCATTAAACTTCATATTTACTCATATTTATTGCTCTAAATCATTTAATTCTTAACAATTTTAAGTCAAACTTACTTTAAATATAAGGGTAAAATTGACATTTAATCAATCTATCATAATTCAAAGAAAATTTATTTAGGAACATTATTTTGGTACGGAGGGAGTTCATTTTGTAAGTATGGTATGTGTGTAATGGGATCCGGTGCAACACAATATTAGAAAAAGAATGATAAAAAACTTTCGGTTTTCATTCAAAGTTTATTTTTATTTGTGAACCTTTAACTTTTCATCAATGTTTTGAAAACCGGTTCAACCGGTCCGGTTCAACCGATTGAACCCGAAAAATCAAAGTTGCCGGTCCATTGTAAATAGGTTTTAAGTCATTTTTGGAATTTGATCGAACTGCTTGGTTCACCGGTTGAACTGGGAACATGATCGGATTTTGAACCGGTTTATACATTTTTTTTCTTTCTTTCTTGGTTATTTTTTGGTTTTTTCTTATATTTTATTTATTTATTTATCATAAGAGTCTATCAATAATACACACTCTAAATTGCATATTTAACCAAAAAAGTCAAAATCGAACCAAAAACTAAACTTTTTATGTATAATTCATCAAACCGGTTGAACCGATGGTCCACCTGGTCTGACCGGAATCCGACCTCCCTCCGGTTCAACTTAAAAACCGGTTTTTAAACCATTGTTTTTTTTTATTTCATAGAAAGTTTTAGTTTTGAATCTTTATAATTTTTTTATTTTTTGAAAAAATTTAATAGTAAATCTACATTGTTTTTGGTCTTCACGGGGATTTACTAAGAGGTAAAACTTTATACTTTTTTTCTTCACATAAACTTTTAATTGTGAACCTTCATTTTATTTTGTTTCACAAAGTTTTTAGTTATGAATCTTTATTATTTTTTGCCTTCACAGAAATTTACAGAACAATAAAGCTTTATTGCTTTTGACTTCACATAATTTACAAAAGAAAGAGTGAAACTTTTATTTCGATCTCACTATTCTTTTTTTGACATTTTATGTTCTCATTTTAGATCCTACTCAAAGACCAGGTTAAAATAATTCTGAATTTCAGTATCATTTTTACTACACAGGGTTTTATTTTAAAATTTGTTTTATTTTTTGTTAAATTTTTATTTTTATCACATTACATGATTACATATTCAAGAGAAATCCACAACGCGATGACTAGATTCTGCATCAACTATCAACTAAAATCAAATTCTTACGGAAAATTAAATTTAAATTACGTATACAATATACGTTTTTGGCAGTTTGGCACATAGTCAGCTTCATATTATTTATCTTTTATTTTATATGAAATAATTGATAATTGATTAAATAAAATAATTTTTTAATTTATTTGATAAGTCAATTTTATGATTTTAATTCCTTATCGATACACAGTCATATCTAAAAATTATCCTTTCAAATCAAAACAAATAATAATAATAAATGGTTATATATATATATATATATATATATATATATATATATATATATATATATATATATATATATATATAATACTCATAATAATTCCTTGTTGACACACAATCAGATTCACACATTTATCCATTTTATTTAATATGTTTTGTACCTCCACAAGTCATAAAAGTCGATCAAGATCGATTACAAAACTTATTTCAATATACATTTTCTGCAAGATAAAAAATTTTAATTGTGTATTTAAGATATTATATATTTCTTAGCACAAAAATCAGCTTTCAACTTGTATGATTATTTAACTGATCGATAAAGGATCGAAATGATTGAATGAAGGTAAAATAAAAGAATAACATATAATGAAAGAACAACATGTGATGTTACAGTGTGCAGTTTTTAAAACTCACAAAATATGAAAAAAGTAATCGAAGTATATCGTGTGAAATATGTAATTGAAAAGAAAAAAATTATTGATTTTATGTTTTAATTTTTAATTTTTTGATTAACTGTTTGTGTTTGTGAGATATTAAAATTTTAAAAAGTTGTTGGAAATGAGTTTTCGTTCCTTAATCATTTATCATTTTTTAGAACTCACATAGTTGATTTTATGTTTTTATTTTCATTCCTTAGTCATTTATCATTTTTTAGACCATTTGCAATGGTAACAAAGACTATCGAGCATTGTGGGTGCTACATTACCACAACCCTTGCAATGGTAACACAAGGTTGTGAAGGGTATCACATTAAATTAATTTAATTTTCTTCCATTTAACAAAAACAATTTATTTAATTAATTAATTAAATACAATAAAATACAATAATTAAATAAAACACACTTTATAAATTAAAAGTACTTCAATAAAAAAATACAATATATTAGAAAAACATTACAACTAATAATTAAATAAAGTTGTGAAAGTTGTTCGGAAGCCTCCAAATGTGCTCGGCGAGATCATATCGTAGTTGGTCGTGCACATTTCATCACCTATTTCTTTTATTTTTGATTCATGGTCCTTGACTCGAATCCTAAAATCGCAATGGACCCGGTTAGACGGGTCGGCGATCATCTCTTTTCTTCGAGAGAAGTTATTGCGAATTCATTATCCTCTTGTATCATGTTATGCAATATCATCTTATTGACGCTCATAACTCTTTTCACAGTCTTTTTAAGAGCAAACCAACCTTGAAGTAAGTCAAACGTCCGCTCGACATCCTTTTGTGCATTTTATTGAAATCTCTTGAACTTGATTCTTTTCTCGTCAGCAGGACACGAAATGGTCTTGGCGAGTGTGGCCCAATCCAGATAAATACCGTCAACGAGGTGATACCCTTTCGTATAGTGATTACCATTTACATCAAATGGTGTCGGTGGACCGACGTTGTTTTCTATGGAATCAAACAATGGGGATTCTTTTAAAACGTTAATGTCATTGTTCGAACCCGCCATGCCAAAAAATGCATGTTTTATCCACATGTCACATGTCGTATGAAGCAACAGCTTCAAGCATGATGGTCGGGTATCCATGATAACCCCTAGTATACTGGCCTTTCCATGCATTCGGGCAATTCTTCCGTATACAGTAAATGCTCAAGCATTCCTTTAAAACCATGTTTCTCTTCGTATGATTTATATAGCCGAGCAATATCTTTACCTGTCGGATTTCTCAAATATTCTGCCGAATATGAATCGAATACACACTTACAAAAGTTGTTTAGACAGTCGGATGACATCCTTTCACCCATTTGTAAGTATTAATCGAACATAAACCTCAATATTTGTACTAAATTTCCAACCCAAATATTTTCTATCTGTATTTTTTTTTCACCCTTTTTCATTCATTTTTTTTTCAATCAAATAAAAAGGGTACTCAAGTGTTTCGGATTCAAATCATTGAAAATTGATTTTTTGATATCGAAATCTAAAAAAATATATGGAAAAAAATTGCGTCCAATAGGATTTGAACCTATACTAAAGGTTTAGAAGACCTCTCTCCTATTCATTAGACAATGGACGCTTTTCATTGCGATTTTTGGGTATTTTTACTTTCGGATCTTTTATTTGAAAAAAAAAATGTAAGAAATTATTTTGAATTGTATATTCAATTTTATTACAAATGATATAATATATTTATTAGAGTCTATTATCCGTCAATGTTCAGTATGCCAATTGATGTATGGCGGACGTGTACTTTTGTATCGGAGTAAAACAAAGCCGACCAAGTGCATCCGGACGTTGTTTAAAATACGTATAGTGGTCGGGAATAGGTTCATTAGAGGAGTCGTAGATACCTTGTACTATTCGAAGAAATAAAATACGACGCATATAAAAACGTCTTTTAAACAAGTTTGCAGGATACTTTGGCTCATCGGCAAAGTAGTCCTCCCACTAACGTTGTTGTGCACCATCACAATCCCTTGTAATGTAGATTCGATTTGATGGTTATCTTGAACTTGAACTTTCACCGATTCACCATCTTTTTCTTCGGCCTATTGTTGCATACTTTGCAAAAAAAGTTCATCTTCCGAAGAAGTATCAAAAATAAAATTGATTGAATTCATAGGGTGTATCTATACAGATAAATTGTATGATTTGTTGTGTTTTTTTAAGGTTAAATAGTGTGGTATTTATAGATAAGTTTTGAGGATAAAAATTAGAAAATATATATTTTTTCTTTACAACCATTGGCAACAGTCAAAATACTTTTTTATTGCAACGGTCGATTGTTTTTTATAAAAAGATTTTTTTTTCTGAATTACTTCTACAAAGAAAAAGAAAAAAAAAACTCGTGTGTGGCGCACATTTGGGCGTCCTCTTCTCCGTTCTCCCACTCACAACGTTCCGCTACCACAACCCCCACTGCGGGCGTTGTGGCTATGTGGTGGCACAACCTCATTCAAAACGAGAGCGTTACAAGTAGTCTTAAAGAACTCATCTCTAAACATCAATTATCTCTATATCTATCTCTACTATCTATAAAAAATTTCAACCATTATCTTAAAATTTGTCTCAACACAAGAAAATGTCTAAATTACCATTGAGTCAGTTATAATATTTTCATTAATAAAAAATATTGGCTATTAATAATCTCTTATTTTTACTATATATAAGTATACGAATACAATTTCTCTTTATTTTATATTAAATAAATAAAATAATACTGCATATATAACATATACAAAAAATTATTAGTTTTTCACTAGCACTGCCACCAGCATCATATCGTTACTTCTATTGTCGCATTGCACGGGTATTATTCTAGTGTATAAATAAAGTATCTTTTTATACAACTTATTTGTTAAATAGATTCAATACAACCGAAGGGCATTTATTCTACTGTTATGTAAGGAGTCGTCAATCAAGTGTTGGTGAGTTTAAATTTTGTAGGAGAATGTATAGATACATGTAATGTATATATCATGTGAGTTAGTTTAGTTTATATGATTGCCTAAAGCAATAAATTTTTTTTCAATACAATCTAAATTTTGCATATAACGTTTTTTATGGATAAAATAAGGTGACATAAGACGTGGGGGCAAGTGTCTATATCTCAACAGTCGTTACATAAGGATATTGCCATCTTACTTTTTTAAAAACCAGTCCTTCTACTTTTACTTAACTACATATGTGGTCCCTCAACTCAAAGAAAACAGCATGCTATGTTCCCCAAAACAGATATGTATATATATAACCATCCCTTTCTCTACTGTTGTCTTCATTGGTTTGATTAATAGTTGATGCCCAGTCCTCACTATTTGTATAAACTGATAGGAAATCATTATATTATTTTATCACTTGAATCAAATGTACCAAAATTAGTATTCAAACTGAAGCCAAATTCATCTAGATCATTGTTTATAAATTTGGTATTCTGTCCACTGCAATTCCATCCTCTTTGTGGTTATGTTATATATGCTTTTTTAATAGTTTATGAGTTATTTATTGTATTTTCAGGTAAAAGAAAATAAGCATGAAAATGAGGGGAGCTGTGGTGGTGGCAGCTGCTGCTGCACTTGGTAACATGATTCAAGGATGGGATAATGCTTGTATTGCTGGTAAAATGCTAAAAAATCAAATCTTTTTGGTGACCCATTTAGTGAAACTATGTTATTTTTTATTTAGAATATATACTTTAAGAGGATAATAGTTGTTGTAATGTGATTTAATTAGGTGCTGTTTTATACATAAAGAAAGAATTCAACTTGCAAAATGAACCAACTATTGAAGGTCTAATTGTTGCCATGTCACTCATTGGTGCCACTTTGGTTACAACTTGTTCTGGTGCGATATCAGATTCGCTTGGTCGACGTCCCATGCTCATAATCTCATCTGTCCTTTATTTCTTTGGTGGTCTAGTAATGTTATGGTCACCAAATGTTTATATTCTTTTGTTGGGTAGACTATTAGATGGTTTCGGAATCGGGTTAGCCGTTACTCTTGTTCCTGTTTATATATCAGAGACATCACCACCTGAAATTAGAGGTTCACTTAATACTTTACCACAATTCATGGGGTCTGGCGGGATGTTTCTTTCGTACTGCATGGTTTTTGGGATGTCATTAATGGAGTCACCAAGTTGGAGGTTGATGCTTGGTGTTCTTTCAATCCCTTCACTCGGTTATTTCGTTTTTAGCATCTTTTTCTTACCCGAGTCTCCAAGATGGCTGGTCAGCAAAGGAAGAATGCTTGAAGCCAAGCATGTTTTGCAGAGATTACGTGGTAAAGATGATGTTGCAGGCAAGTTCTTTCTACATCCATTGTCACTTTATATTTGTTGATTGAAAATCATATCAAAATTGCAGTTATTCTATTTTTTGTAACAAAATCTTGATGTAACATAATATGACCCGGATGGTACCTGTTGACTTTGCGCTTTTTTTGTTTGTTAATTCATTTATTTGTTTTTAAATTTCTGTTTTTTCTAATGATCTATAAAAAAATATATTACAATCGTCATATGGGTAACTTAAGTTTTTGTGTTTAATTAACAGGTGAAATGGCGTTACTGGTTGAAGGTCTTGGAGTAGGGGAACAGATAGCCATAGAAGAATTTATAATCGGTCCTGCAAATGACGTTGAAGTAGCTGATAGAATTAATTTGTATGGTCATGATGAAAGAATCCCTTTAATTTCTCGACCTATTGAATCCCGTCCAGGAAGCTTTATTGAGCAAAGTGTCCCTCTTATGGACCCGCTAGTGACCCTATTTGACAGTGTCCAAGATAAGCTTCCAGATGGTATTGGCAGCAAAGGAAGTACACTTTTCCCACATTTTGAAAGCATGCTTAGTGTTGGTGGAAATCAAATTAAACAAGATGATTGGGATGAAGAAAGTGTTGGTGGTAAAGAAGGCGATGATCATCATTCTGATCATGCTTCTGGAAAGGATTCAGATGATGATTTGCGTTCGCCTTTGATTTCTCGTCAAACTACAGGTTTAGTAAAAGATACAATTCAGTCCACTACCCATGAAAGTATTTTAAGCATTAAAAATGATGAACAAGTGAGTAGCACAGATATTGGAGGTGGTTGGCAGCTTGCTTGGAAATGGTCACAAAAAGATGGTCAAAATAAAGAAAATGAAGGAAGGTTTAAAAGAGTGTATTTGCACCAAGAGAAGGGTGCTGATATGCCTGCAGATGGTGAGTCCTTCCAGGCTGCAGCCCTGGTGAGTCAGCCCGCACTTTACTCGAAGAACCTTAGAGATCGGCATCCGGTTGGACCAGCTATGGTTCACCCAGCCGAAGCAATGAGAGGTCCAATCTGGTCTGATCTTTGTGAACCAGGAGTGAAGCATGCATTGTTTGTGGGAATTGGTCTTCAGATACTTCAACAGGTAAATAAAATTGAACCTTCTTAATCGAATCTACCTGTTGATAATATTTTCTTAATTTGTTATGCAGTTCTCTGGCATCAATGGAGTCCTTTACTACACACCTCAGATTCTTGAAGAAGCAGGTGTTGGTGTTCTTTTATCAAATTTGGGCATTAGTTCGACTTCTTCTTCTCTTCTCATTAGTAACCTCACAACTTTATTGATGCTCCCTTGTATTGTCGTGGCCATGAGACTCATGGATATCTCGGGAAGGAGGTAAAATACTTGCTCCAAAAATGAATAAACCAGAGGTGGCAATGTGGGCGGGCCGGGTGGTTTGGGTTAGGGCCTTGGGATTTCTTTCAGTTTTGGTTGAGTTGACCCACAAACATTCTTTACAACTTTTTTACAATCATAATACATAATATTACGCTTTTTGTCGGCTTTTAACCCATTCAACCCATTTGATCTGTTTCCTATCATTAGACTAATTTTTTTAATTGATTTATTTCACATGTTTGAGGTAAAACATAACCCGAAGTGACCCATTTTAAAGAAAACGGGTTACATTACTTTTGTCTAAATTTTATATTTTGGCCATCATATACAATTGGATTGACTGTTTTACCGTGATCGTCTTATTGCAGGACTCTGTTGCTGACTACAATCCCTGTGTTGATCTTGAGCCTCCTAGCTTTGGTGATAGGAGTTTTAGTAAACTTTGGCAGCGTTGCAAATGCAGCTATATCAACTGCCAGTGTTGTCATCTACATCTGCTCTTTCGTTATGGGATTTGGTCCAATTCCCAACATTCTATGTTCAGAGATTTTCCCAACTCGAGTTCGTGGGATCTGCATTGCCATTTGTGCCCTCACATTTTGGATTTGTGACATTATTGTGACATATTCTTTGCCACTGTTGCTTACTTCTATTGGTTTGCCAGGTGTCTTTGCTTTCTATGCCGTTGTATGCATCATATCGTGGGCATTTGTTTTCTTGAAAGTGCCAGAAACGAAAGGAATGCCATTAGAAGTCATTACAGAGTTCTTCTCAATTGGCGCCAAACATGTTGAGGCAACAAAGCACAATTGACGCGAAGATTTTGGAGTGTGTTAATGTTATTATTATTGTATTATGTTTTTGGTTTTGATTTAAATTTTGTTGTGCTTTCGAACATGAAATTTTTTTATTTTTTTTCTTCTTTGTTTGTTTATGTCTTTGGTTGTTTCAAGATCACTATATTACATACATCAAGTAAACACCGATAACCTGTTTAGAGCAAACGGTACAAAACAGTAATCAACATTCTCTATTTTTTTATTTTAAGAACCAAAGTTTGTATTTATCAGAACAAAATAAATAAGCTTTTTTTAGACCAAGTATAAAAACCAACCTGAATACATACCATGTACTTTTAGGTGTTACATATCGCGTATCTAACAGGCTGGTCTTTCGTGTTTGAATCTAAACCATTTTCTAAAAACTTCTACACTTTTGCAAGATATAGAAACAATAGACTGTTAAGTTCACAATTTTAGTCATAACCAGACTACATCAAACTACTTATAATCATCCGAGTACATGACAAATGAATCAAATAACAGTACGAGTAAACGACACCTATGTCTAAGAGAATTAGGCATTTTAATATCCAAAGACAAGTCTGCAACATAATTTAGTTTGTATTAACAAAAAATATGTATACATGGGTATGAGTTTAACTTACACAAGTATGATGCTCTAGATCATATCTAGAGCATTGGTGGGAAAATACGTGATACGGGAGAGATAACATTCTCTTGTATATATTTAATTTAACTGAGTTATTTGAATCCGCAACCCACGAAATCTCACTCATATTCGGTGACTCCACAAATGCCATTGCAAACTCTCCAACCTTTTCTACCTTGCCTCTTTTCCCGGCTCTCAATACCAAGAGATTGCTACGATTGTAAGAGTTTCTGCCTTTTGACAAATGCAAAATGTCTCCGGGTTGAATAAAACGCAGCCCAAACAAGAATGTATCTCTAGTTATACCCCACGACAACAAACGGATCAAAACACAAAGCAATATGCAATAAATATTACGATAAAAGTAAACGAACACGCAATAACGTGGTTATATCCAATTTACTCGATTGGTTTAATCCACGGCCAAACTACATAGAAATCTTATTAAATTCGTAGGTGTTCGGGTTACAAATACATAGGGTTAATATAAATAGGAAACAATTAACTTCGGGACCAAGAAAACGCGTTTTTTTTGTCGACTTAATTTTGCGTCGCGATTATCCAGTTTCACTGCGAGATCTACACCTTTCGATGCGCGATCTTCAGCTGCTCCAATTCGCGTCGCCATCTTCAGTCCCCGCGTCGCCATCTTCAGTCCCCGCGTCGCGATCTGTCTTCTGCCTAATTTAATCTCCATTCCCAACAATCTTCCACTTGAAGATTAAACCAACCCAAACTCCAGTAACCCGTAACTAAATGCAACTTTAATAAACTCGTTCCGACCTATACCGCCGAAACCATCCGGACACGCCGCATGACCAAATCGAATCGGAAGACTTTCAATACTAGTTAACTGAACTCCACTATTAAACTAGTGACCAAGACCTCTCTCTAGCTCGATCAACACCCTCTCATCAGTTCATGAGAAGACCGGTTAGAGCCCGACATGACTCCAACACCCTCGTTGCACGTGTAACCCATCCATACAACCTTTCGACTACCCGATCTTTCTTTCCAACAAAGAGAAGAACACATGGTAGAACAACCATGTGAATAGTACCATCAAGGCAGCCGGGTGAAAAAGACGTTGCACCCTTGATCATCCACTCCTTTACTCTCGCTTTCACCGTTGAATCACCGACCACAAATATGATCACGATTTCTAACAAACAGAACTTCTTCCAACGAGCCACCTCCCACTGTATGGATGTAGTACCAAACATGACTCTTAGAAAAGTATCTTGCTCACCCCACTCGATCAGTCGCAACTTAGTTGCCCTTGAAGATGATCTAACCCAAGACTTGAAAATGCCAGTGGCACCGAGATGACAAACTGAATATATAGAAACCCCAAAGCTCTCACTCAACGCTAAGTTCCCACTAGTTTCAACTCTTCCCGAACTTTCACTCATTTCAATACTCTCAACAATTTCGTGAAGCTCAAGTCAACTAGGATTTTCAACACCTACCACACCATCTGGCCATTCCTCATTCAAAATTTTGACCATATATAAATTCCCCCGTTTAACACCGCGAACAATTACCAAATTACCCTTGATAACCTTCCATTTTTATCACCAAATCTAACGTGGTATTGTTCATCATCCAACTACCCAATCGAAATCTACCGCTTTTTGAGCTTGGGAATGAATCTCACATAATTGAAGATCCAATATGTACCAAGGTTAGTTTTGAAGACGACATTCCCAATACCTGCAACTATAAGTAACTTAAAGTCTGCAATACAAACCCTACTGGAATGATACCTAAAATTCATCATCTCTTCCATGCACGGGATCACATGAAAAAATGCACCCAAATCCATTACCCAGGACTCCACAAGATTCTCCTTGCAACATATCAACGCATCTCTAGTCGTATCAACCGCTGTGTTCACACTCGACTTACCATTCGAACATTGTTACCTAAAGTGACCCAGTTGCTTACAGTTCCAACATATGATGTTCCTATTCTCCGACGGCTCTCTCCGCGATTTAAATCTACTACTACTATGCCCCTTGCCCGTCACACTCAAGCCGAACCTGAATGTTCACCAGAATCCTTCCTTTTAATTCCTTCACCGAGTACCAAATCACGGATCCCTTCAAATGTTAACTTAGCAGTTCCAGATGAACTACTAACAGCAGTAAATGTCAGACTAACTCTCGAGCAAAGAAGATAACAAGAAAGTGCCTCAAACTCATCTTCAAACTTAACCCCTACAGATCTCAACCTAGTCAAGATCGAGTTAAACTCGGTCAAATGATCCAGTGTCGATGTACCTTCAACCATATTTGCGTTCACCAACTGTCGAATTAAGAAAACCTTATTTAAGGCCGAGGGTTTCTTATACATGTTCGACAACACTGTTATTAAACTCGCAGTCTTGGTTTCCCCCGCAATGTTGTAGACGACATTCTTGGCCAAAGAAAATCGTACTACCCAAGTACCTAACGATCTAACAAAAGCAAATCCTCCTGCTTCATACCTTCAGGCTTAGTACCTGACAATGGTTGGTACAACTTCTTCTCATTCAAAACATCCTCGATTTGCATCTTCTAGAAACTAAAATCGCTGCCATCAAACTTATCAATCTTAATCTCGCTTTTATCCCCCATTTTTCCCAAACACTCGAACCACGGGCTCTGATACCACTTCTTAAGAATAAAATGCAAATCAATTTTGTAACAAACGTACTTATTGAATCTTCGTTGTTGATTATATTCTGATAATCAATCTATACTTAATATTGTTAATCAATTTAGTATTAAACATTTGAATGACTGTTTATTATTGATAACTAAAATCTGGGTTTAACAAACACGACTTAACAACTGATATCTGAGCAGAAAAATTTAAATTGTTAATATATAAATTATTAATATTTAAATTGTTAATATATCATACAATGACTACTCAAGTTATGCAACCTGTATTAATGGCTGGAAAAGGAATTCCAATCTTTAATGGAATAAATTTTGAACACTGAAACCTTAAAGCAGAGTGGTATCTTGTTGGAATTCATGACGAGATGCTTAGAGTAATCAGAGAAGGCTTCATAATTGCTAAGAAAGTTGTTGAAGTTATAAAGGATGCATAAGGCAAGAGTGTTTAACCTGAAAGATATGTTGGACTTCCCAAAAGTCAATGGACAGATCAAGACAAAATAATGTTTGCTCTTGATTCCAAAGCAAAAAGTATTTTAGGGAATGTTGTGTCTAAAACGATCTCTGCTAAGATAGCTGGATTTAAAACTGCTAAAAAGATATGGGATACTCTCATTGTGCAATATGAAGGAGTTACAGTGGTAAAAAGTCAAAAGAAGAAGAACTTGATAAGAAACTATGAAAACTTCTTTGCTACAAGCAAGGAATCTCTAACTGACATATACACCAGGTTTCAGATTCTGATTTATGATATGGAAAGAGTCGAAGTGTCAAAAGGACAAAATGAAATATGTCAAAAGTTTCTTGACATTCTTCCAGACTCATTCTCTAAAATGATCACATCATTGGTATTAAGTGAGAAGATAGATAACTATGATCTGCCTGGATTGTATGGTTAACTCATGATCTACAGTAGGAACTATCAAGTGAGTTTGGTTATCACTCATGGGTGTTGAAAGGGGAGACCATGTTTCTAGTCGGGTATTCCATATTTTTTTTTTTTTGGAATGAGTTGATAGGTTAGAGCTCACACAGTTGGGGATATCAGTTGGAGAAGATGTCGGATAGAACGCGTTTGGCAGGGCTCCTGTATTGGGTGATGGTATGGTTCAACGATCAAGCGAATCTTCTGGAGGAATTGATTGAAAATTTTCAAGTGATTTAGATGTGGATAATCTTGTAAGTCCTGATTAGCTTTCGGATATTGTTGAGAGTGTCAGGATCACTTGGGAGTTTGTTAATAGAGGGAAATATCGAAGCAAGTGAGAGTTTGGCAAATAGTGGGAACTTTGGAGACTGGTGTGCAACTGATAGTCTCAGTTTCTACGGATTTAGTGTGCGGATTCTGGATAATACTAAATCGTTCGGATCTTCCTTTTTTTACTATCTAGTGGCAAATTATTTTTGTGAGTGATCGTGTGTTTTGAATCAGAGTCTTCTCAAGAGAGCAACGATTATTATTTAGATCCATTGGAGCAGGTTCAGTGGGAGAACATGTGTTCATAGAATCCATACCTTTGTTTCGGGTCAGTGTACCAGCGGGAAAGCGAATGGTAAAAAAGTAGATTTTCTAGGTTGTGATTGTGTTCTCACGGGTAAACCTTGATGATGATATACGAGTTAGTTCTGTCGAAAATTTTTTGAGTGCTAGGAAGGAAAATCGGCTAGATGAAATTCTGTAAGGGTGGTCAATGACATGTTTGTTGTTCGTTATTGGCCACGTGGACTAAACCAATATCAAATTGAAGATTGGACATAACCACGTTATATCCGTGTACCGTGTTGTTCGTTATTTATCTTGTTTGTTTGTTTAATTGCTTAGTGAGCGATTAGTCTAACCGTTTATTGTTTGTGGATGTAACACGATTATTCAAGCGTTATTTGAGTTTGAATTTTGTTAACAACAGGTTGTTGTTAGTTGGATGTTTCCGTTAAAATTCCTAACAACTGGTATCGGAGCTCTAGGTTGATCGATTTGGGATCGATAACTTTTATAGATGGTTGAGTTTTAGTTTTTTGGAAGACAAAGATCTAGAATTATTTTGGCTAGATAATCACAGTTGATCTAGATTCGGTAGAAGATAACCATTGGGAGAACGATTCTAATGACATGGTTTTGGAGATTTTGCAACTGAAAAATCAAGGTTGGCGGCCGGTTTGTAGTTCGTGATGTGAAGGTTGCTAATCGAGATGCGATGGAAGAAGCAATTTTTGATCGGGTTTCTATAGATGTAATCGCGACGCGAGGTTGGTGTTTCACAACGCGTTCTGGGTTTCGCGGTGCAACCGATGGAAATCATGGCGCTATTTAAGGCTGTCCAATTAGATTTGGTTTTGTTGCGTCTAAGGTTTTGTGGAATCCGAGTTTTGGATTCAGGTTCATCATTTGCTATCCCTTGCAAGAAAAGATGATTGTTATTGGATTTTTTCTCTTGCGAGATGCCGATGAGAGGTTATTTGATGTAGCGAGTCTGAGGATGTGATTTATCGAAACTAATTGATACGGACTGGATTCCCAAATATGTGAGGTTTGTTACATAGCTCAAAACGATGGTTTTCACGGTTAGGTTGTTGGGTAATAAATGATACCACAACCGTTTGGTAATCGCCGGTAGGAGTTATCAAGGGAGTTTGGTTATCGCTTGTGGGTGTTGAAAGGGGAGGCCATGTTTTTGGTCGGGTATTCCATGTTTTTTGGAATGAATTGATAGGTTATAGCTCACACTAAGGGATATCGGTTGGAGAAGATGTCAGATAGAACGCGTTTGGCAGCGCTCCTGTATTGGGTGATGGTTTGGTTCAATGATCAAGCAAAAATCCTAAAGGCTTCAAATCGGCCGCCAAAAATCCTAAATGGCTTATGGCCATGAATGAAGAAATGACTGCACTACGCACTAATGATACTTAGGATCTAGTTCCTCAGTCAAAGACTTCAAATGTTGTTGGTTCAAAATGGGTGTTTCATACTAAATATCACTCTAATGGTTCGGTTGAACGATATAAAGCACGCTTAGTTGCTCAAGGTTTCACTCAAAGTCCCAGGCTGGATTACTCTCATACATTTAGTCCAGTTGTAAAAGCCTCTACGGTTCGCATTGTTCTATCTCTAGCTGTTATACATAAATGGCCTCTTCACCAACTCGATGTCAAAAACGCCTTCTTAAACGGGCATCTCAGTGAAACTGTATTTATGGAACAACCTCCGGGTTTTATTGATCCACATTTTCCTCATCATGTTTGTCGACTAAAAAAGGCGTTATACGGTCTCAAAGAAGCCCCGTGTACTTGGTTCCAACGGCTTAGTACATTTCTTATTCGTCTCGGTTTCTCATGTAGTCGAGCAGATACGTCTTTATTTATCTTCAAGCGAGACTCTAGTATTCTATATCTTTTAGTTTACGTTGATGATATTATCCTTACGGGTAATAACGCAGATATTATTCGTCAATTTATATCTCGCTTGAATAATGAATTTTCAATCAAGGATCTTGGTCAACTCAACTAATTCTTGGGACTCGAAGTTTCTTACACTGACACCGGACTCTTTTTAAGACAAGCTAAGTATGCTCACGATATTCTTGCTCGGGCTGGCTTGCTAGAATCAAAACCCGTGGGTACGCCTCTCACCACTACCGAGCAATTATCAAGTCTTGGCTCGCCTTTTGCAGATCCTACTTTATATAGATCTCTCGTTGGAGCATTACAGTATCTCACAATCACTCGCCCGGATCTATCTTACGCTGTGAACCAAATTAGTCAATTTCTTCATGCTCCAACTGAAGATCACTTTCAGGCAGTCAAAAGAATTATTCGGTATGTCAAAGGGACAATTTCATATGGTCTCTCCTTTCAACATCCTCCTACAACTTCTCTTATCGGATACTTGGATGTGGACTGGGCCCGTTGCATAGAAACTCGACACTCTACATACGACTACTCTATTTTTCTTGGTGGTAATCTCGTTTCATGGAGTGCCAAAAAGCAACCCACGGTGTCCCACTCAAGTTGTGAATCCAAATATCGTGCCATGGCAAACACGGCCGCTGAAATTGTGTGGATCACACATCTCCTTCGAGAGCTTCATGCTTTGCCTCCTGACCGACCAACGCTTCTTTGTGACAACCGAAGTGCCTTCTTCCTGAGTCAAAATCCAATCTCTCATAAAAGAGCGAAGCATATTGACATCGACTACCATTTCGTACGCGAACTTGTTTCCTCGGGTCGTTTATATACTCGCTTTGTTCCAACCAAGCTCCAATTGGTGGATATATTCACTAAAAGTCTTCCGCGCTCTCTGTTTGAACATTTTCACGCCAAGCTTCGTGTTGGTCCACCACCACTCTGCTTGAAGGGATGTATTAACGATAAAAATAAAAAATCACAAAAGGATTGTGTTAATCCCATAAAATAGGAATAGAAGTTATTTGTGCATATCATTTCCTTTATGTTGTACACATCTTGTATTATTTATAGTCATGAATATACGTATCACAAAGTGTGGTGGTTTTTAATCTCTTCTGTATTTCTCACACATTTTATTGTTAATATTTATTTCTTTGGTTCACCTAAAGTATTGAAGAGGTGAACTTTTTTATCTTTTTCTTTTCACATAGTTTGATTGAAACGTTTAAGATTTATAATATCTCGTATCGTTATGCTTTATTCAAGAAGACATACCATGAGAACTGCATACACGAGCATCTAACCTAAAAGCAAGATTTTTTGTTGGACCAAATTTCTTCCCAGCACTTCGGGATCCAAATATTAGAAAACTCTCAAGTTTTTGATGTTTATTCTATATTAACTATTAGAAGACTAATGACATTTTAATAAAACAGACTACTAAGGCATAGAAAGATGGCCTTGTGCAACAAGAGATGTGATACAATCATCAAACATCTCTTGAATCGTCTTGAACTTGAACCCTAAGCTCTCTATCTTTGTCGTGTTAAGCTCATAATAAGGTCGTTCAAGTTGCTCAAACCTGCAAAATAAACTTCAATTAGTCTTGAATAATTATGGTAACATTACCATTTACTTGGAACCGTAACGATATAGTTTTAGTACCTCTTGGGAATAGGTAATGTGGGATAACGTGCTGACAGAATTGACACGAGTTCATCATTATTGATCACAGTTGAGCTGCATAAATATCGCCCTTCAGCTTCTTCGTGCTCATAAACTAAGATGTGGCAAAGAGCAACATCGTCTATATGAACATATCCCATCCTTCCATGCCATTTAAACCTCTCTGTCTCCCCTGTTTCATTTAAAATGTCAACTTGTGTATTTAATTGTATAGATTTCAGAGAACTTACTGAGATAGCAAGATGGGTGGTTGGATGATAGGTCTAAATGTGTTGTTTCATTTAGCATGAGTGGAAAGTTGAAACGGGTCATTTTTGGTACGGGTCAGGTTGAGCCAGTCACCCACCACATACACGTTTTGTTCGTTAAGAAAAAAAAGGACATTTGAATAGATAAATATAAATTAATAACTAATGCTGTAGAACTGGTTTGACCCATTGAGATAATATAAAACGAAATTGACCCCTTCATAAACAAACGGGTCGACATTTCCACCTAGACAACTCACCTTGAAGCAAGCCGAGGATATCTGATGCCGTAGAACACAAAGTAGGAGATAGACTCGGTCCAACAACAAACGAGGGGATAACAGTTACCAAATTGATCCCATTTTCATTGCAAAACTCCCATGCTGCCTTTTCTGCCATGGTTTTTGACAATACATACCAAATCTGGAGTTTTTCACAAAGTTCAACCGAGCTCCAAGATGACTCATCCAAAGGTACTTTCGGGTCAAACTTTTCTCTGACCCTAACTGTGGAAGATGAAGAGGTGAGAACCACTCGTCTCAGTGACGGGTTCTTTCTACAAGAGCGTAGCACGTTCAGTGTTCCATTAACAGCCGGCTTTATGATCTCCTCCTGCAAAAACTGCATATTCAAGAAAAAGATGGCATCTTGATTAAACTTGAAAGAACTAACGTACCCTTGGGTCAGTAATATGTCCAAGAACTGGAGAAGCCATGTGAAAGACACCCGTACATCCCATAATTGCATTGTCAAAGCTTCCTTCTTCTGTTAATTCGGCTTTCACTAGGCGAAGTCTCTCCTTTGCCCCTTGCAGGTTCCACAAATGTGCTAGTTTTGTGTCGTTTCCTGTAAATGGAAATACAAAACAACGTTGTGGCGGTGATAATTTTTGAATGTGTCAAAATGAGTCCTTTTTCTCCAAAAACTCCAGATAATTAGTTACTACTAATTACTGTTTTAAATATGGTTATAGTTCAAAATTTATATAATATTTTAAATAAACACTCATTTGCATGTTTTAGACATTAAAAGGATACAGTTCAAATCAAAGAGCCATTAGCCTAACGATATGTGAGGAGCCCATTAACCAACAACTTGTGGATTCAAATATCGTTGGAAACAATATGTATATAATGTGTGAATTGTACATATATGTGAGATCTCTTGTAGGTTTGATGTGCTAAAAATAAGAGGTACTGTTTGAGCCATTTGTTACTCATTTGAACTGTTATTTTAATTGGACCTTTTGAGTTTATGTGCTTGACTCATTAGAGATGAACATGAATATGACTCATATATATGTAAATGTGTTAGAATGATATAAGTGTACAATTCCAACATGTTAATACATACCAGGGTCTCTAACGGTGCCAACAACATGATAACCAGATAGAAGGAGACGTTTGATGAGCCAAGAAGCCAGAAAACCGGATGCACCGGTTACACATACCATGCCATGATCCATCACTTTTTAGAGGTCTAATGGTGCAAATTTCCAAGATATATAAATATATATGCATGTAGGTGCTTATAACGTTTCCAAAGGTGGTATGGAGAAGGTAAGTCACAAAATACTTATGAGGTTTCTAGTTATTTTAAGAACAGAACAAATTTTGGTTTTAAACGGGGAAGTGATGGGAACTGTCAAATACAATCTGTTCTTTACTGGTGTATAATAAATACTACAATGCAAGTTTAGAATCTAATAAATAAGTGGGAAAAAATGGGCTAGTATAAACTCTCACTAGAGTTTCCAATTTCAAAAGTTTAAGAAAGTTACAACCTTATTTAGGTAGGATATGTTTGGTAAACGTAGGATATGTTTGGTAAACGTAGCTAAAAGTTGAAGCTTTTAGTCGTAGTTATTAGATCGACTTTACTTATAGATCAAATAACATATAGAGAGATGTAAGGGAGGAATTTATATAATTGTTCTTATGGTAGTAATGGTAGGAACAAACTTTTTTATTTTTAGTTTTAATATTAACTTATTTTTGAAAAAAAAAATTATATCAAAAAAATCGGATGCTCTTTTATATGAATTCATCTTTTAACTATCGGTAAATAAAAGTTTTAAAAAATAGACTATTAAAATGCTTTTTGAAAAGTCATGGATTATCGATGGACAAAGTGAAAAGCACGTAGATGATTTAAATAATTTACTCTTAAAATTTGTTACAACCGATAAAGATATATGTTAGGTAAAATTGACAGATGACCAATTGGTCCAACATGTTGCTCAAATTGTATTCACATGTGTGTGATCTTTAAATTGCGTTTTTCAGATTGGTTTTTTCACTTATAATTTGGAACAATAATGTTTACAAGAGTTTAAAAATTGGATACAAGTTTGATTATAGGCTGACCCATTCATAGACAATAATCAAAAGGGTTGTTTAATCAAAAGAGTTTTTTCACTTATGATTTGGTATTATTTTCTTGTAGTTAGCTAACAAGGGTTAGAGAACATATATCCGACAAAAAAACAGGCAAATAAAGTATTTAAAACAAAATTAAGGGTATGGATTTGTACAATATTAAAATTAAGGGGTGGAAACGACAATGACACTTAATTAATGCATATAGTACAAAGAATTTTTATTTATCATTGTGATTGTGCATGTTTCACCTGTCGTTTGACACATGAATTTTCCATTTACTATTTATCTATTCACACAAATTATTTTAACATATGTTCTAAAGCGTAAATTCCATAGATGATCCATGTGTTTACACCGATTTACAAAACCTGTTCCTGTACTTTTTTTTAGTGTTTTAGTCAAATAAGTTTACGTTTTACTTGAAAATGATCCCCTCCACCTGAAATGACTAAAATACCCTTAACTCTGTATTTTATTTTTTAATGGTTATTATATTTAATTTAAATATTACTATTAATTAATTATTATTGTAAGATACATTTACATTTACATTAACATAGAATATCAAGAAGCTGTAACCTACACCCTCAATCTCTCACCCACACCACTTCCTCTCCCCCATTATGTTTTCCGGCCACAAGCAGAATCCGGTGAACAACTTCCGACAAATATCAAAGTCTCCCTTAGCCATTATCTTGAATATATAAAATCATAACTTTTCTTTTCTCTTCTCTAACCTTAATCTGTAGCACACCACCACCATTAGGTCGCTGCCAGTCCGCCACATATCTGTATCGCCGCCATCACCAACCTCCCTGTCACTGACCAGCAACCGAAAGATCACTGGATTGTGGATTGTGAATTACGATGTAACCCCAAAATAAAATTCCAAATCAGAAAGCCTAGATCTATAGTTAGGAGGAAACCTTATTATGCCACCATCAGGTGCCAACCATCATCAAGTATTATGATTAATCGTTGTGATTTATAGCCGCCGGTCTGATTATTCGGTGTAGCGGCCGGATTTGCGCGGCGATCGCTTGAGTTGACAGAAATCGGGCCCGGTTCTCTTTAGTTAGGGATCGATGGGTGGTGATTGTGGTGAAGTCCGGCCAAAGTTTTCGTTAAATAGGATTTCGTTTTCGATCTACGGTTAATTGGGTTCTATTTTGTTTTTGAGAAACGATTCATAAGTAAACTTGAAAGAGGGAGACTTGTGTTGCCGGAAAGAGGTGACAGTTGTATATTGGGGGAGGGGGAGGGGTATTTAGTACTTTATATAGTATATATAATATAATATATATAATATATGTATATGTATTAATCTGCTTATATGTGAGTTATATAGTAATCAAGAAATGTATAAAAATGGAGTTAGTCCTTGCTAGAATTTGTTAGGTTGCTGAAAAATTATGGTTTTGTTGTTGCCGGAATTTTCAGCGGAGTTTACCCGAGAGGACAAACAAAGGGGGTTGATGGTTGCTGCTTTGAATGGGTTTATAACCCTATTTTTTTTTATTTCTTATATTGAATTTGAAATATAATAAATGAATAAAAAAAAGAATAAGGGTATTTTAGTCATTTTAGGTGGCGAAGGGACTACTTTCGAGCAAAACAGAAACTTATTGGACTGAAAATTCGAAAAAAGTACAGGGACGAATTTCGTAAATCAGTATAAACCACATGGACCATCTATGGAATTTACTTTGTTCTAAATTACATATCTCTACGCATACAAGTTATACAAATATATCAATTTTCGTAAAGGAGGGGTTTTGACAGGGCCGGCCCTGGCTACAGGCGCAATGGACGATGGCCTGGGGCATCAATATTATAGGGTTTCAAAACGAGAATAAATTGAGTTTTCGATTGATTTGATACAATTAACTGATGTTTTGTTATGAATAAAGTAAACCCCTTTGCTCTGGAACTAATTTTAAAAGTATAACAAAAAAGTAAACCTCAATTTTGTAGTTCAATGGTGGATGTTGTTTCAGGGGCTCATCATGTGGGGAAGACAAACAATTTTTTGTTATTTTACCTTATATTTCATTAGTACCTTTAAATATATTATAGAATTTTCATTTAACCCTTAAGTTTTATAGTTTACCATTTTCGCCCCAATTTAAACGCTCATCATGAGTATGTTTTAGCAAGATAGTCCATAACCCTTTGGTATACTATAAAGGAATTTTTTAACTTGTGGTAGTCCGTAATTCTTTTGAAAAATTTCAAATAGCAACTTATTGTAAAAACTATATATTTAATGATAGATATCATTCTAAAATTATTGTATAATGTTATAATAAATGGGATGACTCCTAAGTTCATAAAAGCCAATATTTAGATGTTAATATTTTTTAAGTTATATTATTATATATTATTATAAGAAATATTTTATATGAACGGGAAGAAGATGCATAATAGACCAGAGGGTCATTAACATAGCGATATCGAGATGACTTTTCAACTGTGAGGTTGAGGGTTTAAGTTTTGGGATTGGACAAATGTAAATATTCATGGATAAAAACGTACATATTTGTGGTAGTTGTGTGTGTGTGAATACTCGTCATTCTACAAAAAGTAAATAATAAGATGCGTAATAAGTTCCAAACCGTTAAAAATCATGTGTTATTTGTTTTAAAAAAAATCATAGGGGCATTTTTTGATCATTTCTGAAAAGCTCATGATCAACCATGGGTTTTGATGACATGGCTTCTATATGGATTACCATTAAAATTCTCACCTCAAATGAAGGGATTAAACCACATGCTTACATCATCATTTATTTCTTTCGTTGTTACCTGATTAACTGTCATCAATTTAGATTAACTGTCATCAATTTCCTTTAACGTCCCCAATCATAAAAGCATCCACGGCGCATTAAGGGTTCCATCACCATAAGATGACTTTGGAAGTATGTGAAGTTCGACGTGTTTGTGAATGACAAAGATTACAATGCCAAATTCGGGTATATCGGCATATATATGAAAGAATGTTAAAAACAAACTCATATTGAACACCAAAACTAACCATAAAATCTACTCGATGGCATGATTATCAAAAATCATAATCTCCATCTTCATCGTTCACAAACACCTCAATCTTGAATTACTTCTCTGAACACGACTCAAAATATTAGTCAAAAAAAGGATACAATCTAGCTAGTTATAGGTTCCAACGTTGTACTTTTTATTTTGTACTTAGTACTACACATGTACTTGGTTCTTTGTACATAGTACTACACATAAGACATGTGACAACGGGAGCATCAATACCAACTTCTCTTTGCTTTAGTTTGAGGAAGCCATTGGCACATAAGCTTTGACATCAGTCACTTGTGCTTCGGTTTGGTGATGTGCAAGTGACGGAAATGGGTGGGGCCGGGAGCATTAACAATTATTTTTTTTTGTTTTGTATTTGTTTAATGTATAGAAATAAAGGTATATTAGTAAGTGTGAGGTTCGGAAAAACTGAATGATGCATCACGGTTGGTAGTGTTCAGTCAGTTGTAACTTGTAAGTCATTTTTAAGAAGTGCTGACGTAAGGGTAATGTGACACTAACTGATGTATCAGTTTGCATCAGCTGTTGGGAGTGATCTAACTAGCGTGGATTGATCATAAGACAACAAAAGCGTTCACCATCTAGATGATTTATTTTCATTAAAATGATTTTGGGCAATCATTGTCCTCTGTTGTTTAAAAAGGAAAAATAAGCTCTCCTTTTTTTTCTATCTTTTTCTCACTTTAGCTTGATTTTATTGTGAACGATTATGATGTTTCTCCTTTTCATTTTACTGTCTCATACGTGTTTTGAAATTGTTATAGTTTATAAATCAAACACATATAGGTTATTCAAGTTATGTGCAACAAGAACTGACATAAGCATATAAAAACAGTAATATTTTAGCCTTTAATTTTTTTTGGTAATTATTTTAGCAACATAGTACATGAATTGTGAAATGCATCAATGTAAAAATGAGGGAGCAGTATGTATATTTTGAAAAGTTTAAAAACGGTAAACATTTTCTGGCCATATCATATATATAAGATTCGACGACATATATAATATCCCCTCTTTTAGACACCCAAATTGAATCGCTGTTAAATAATACAATCTTAGTGTGAAAATATATGTTTGATAGGTTTGAAAATATTTTGTGGTCAAAATTGTATTTTCAGAAGTTGTTTTATGCAAGTAAAGTTTTTGTAGCTTATTTGAGAAGATTTCAAGTTAAGAATTTGTTATGTAAAATTTGTAAATTGCCAAAAATATATAAGACTTCTTTATTTTTATTTGATATAATTTTAGTATCTCTCTAGGTTTATGAACTGGATGACCAACATACTTTCTTTCTTGTCCCAATCTCACCAACATACTCATTTTATTACCAAAGTCGACAACATACTTTCAAATTATGTGTTAATGTCACCAATGTCTATTTTCATAACCTGCTATAGTTTTTAAATGCTAACGCGTCATTGCCACGTCGGAACAATATAATCCACGTACTAACCATTTTTACACGTGGCTTCCAAGTCATCCACTTTCATTTTAAATACATGTACAACAATTAGTGACATTGAGATAGAATTTAAAAGTATGTTGTCAACTTTGGTAATAAAAATGGGTCCGTTGGTGACACTAAGACAAAAACGAAAGTATGATGTTGTTAATAAATTATTATACCTGTGTTGTTAAATTCCATGTGGCATTAAAAGAAATTGAAAATGTCGATTAAAACAAAAGTGACCGGCTCAACCGGTTACCGGTTAACAAATGGTGACATCAAGACAGAATTTGAAAGTATGTTGTTGACTTTGGTAATAAAATGGGTACGTTGGTGACATTAGGACAAAAATAAAAGTACGTTGATAATTCGGTCCAGAAACCCTATCTCTCCAATAAAATTACGGTTTTGGTTCATATGGTTCGGCTGATTTGTTTCATCTTGATACAGATCTTGTTATAGTAGTGAGTGAATAATCTACACCTGTTGGTGCTAGAATCATTGAGAGTTTTTTTTGTGTAAAAGTGAGATAGAGTCTTTGGTTTAATTTTTGGCATTAGCCGGTTTGGTTTGATTGATTAATTCAGTGAAGTTTGTTTGATCTCTGGTGTGATTTATCTTATAGTTTCGTTCATGGTATCAAAATGATAGGGCTCGATTCATCAGTTGGTTCTTGCTTGATTCTCATCCTGAAATTAGGGTTAAAGTTGCGGTACAAGATAAATTTGGGGTTTCTGCTCCAGATCTGGTTTAGTTGGTTTGTTTGGGTCACGATTGGGATCCCGTTGGTGAATACGGCCTTCGTTGGTAATCTGAAGATTATTCTCCAAAGTTTCATCTCAAAACCCTAAAGTTCAAATTAGGGTTTGGAGTTGTTTATTATTGGAGATTCTTCTCTGATGCTTGTGTGATTCTTGACTGATTCAGAATCATTGTTCTTCTTCCGCTGTTAATCACTCTCAGGCCTGTCGAGCGTGGATTCTGAGTATTTTCTTTACCTAGCTTGTTTTCTTACTGGTTCTTGGTTAGGGAGTCTTTCGTGCTTAAGAAAGAACCTCTGCTCCTTGATTCACACCCGGAACATAACTGAGTATCCTTGTTTGTTTACTTGGTTGTTGTGATTAAGTGTGATTATCTAATTACTAGTTGGTGTATTCTTGTGTGCTTACTTGGTATCTGTGTTACTGGTTATGTGTGCTTGTGTATCTTTATTTGTTTTGTGTTGAAAGTATTTTTTGTGTGAAATCATGACTAAAGTTGGCGATAAACCACCTAATCACGGTGATAAACCTAGTGGTTTTGGTATAACTGATATTAGCAAGCTAGATTTTGGTGATCCATTGTGTCTACATGCTAGTGATATTAGTAGTACACCATTGATAACTGAAATATTAATAGGTATTGAAAATTACAGATCATGGGCTTGTGCAATGGAACTTGCTTTTCAAATAAAAAATAAAACTGGTTTTATTGATGGATCACTAGAAAAATCAGATGATGATGATGATGCACTTGCTAGACAGTGGGATAGGTGTAATGTTGTGGTTCTTTTATGGATATTGGGATCTTTTTCTGATGAGTTGTGTAATGGACAATTTTTTTTCAAAAATTGCTTCTAATGTCTGGAATGAACTAAGAGAGACTTATGTTAAGGTGGATGGTTATGTAATTTTTAACTTGCATCAAAAGATCAATTCATTAACACATAGTGGATCTTCAGTTTCTGATTACTATCACAAATTGAATTCTCTCAGAAAATAATATGATGTGCTTTTAAAATGACCTACTTGTACTTGTACAGCAGCAAAAAACTTTCAAGAACACACAAGTGTACTAAAATTGATGCAGTTTTTAATAGGGTTAGATGATGTATATCAACCTATCATAAGCAATATTTTAACAAGAGATCCACTTCCTAATGTTAAAATTGATTTTTCAATAATATCAGAGAAGAATCACACAGAAACTCGAATTTGAAAGAAAAAAAGGTTAGTACAGAATCCTCTGCATTTTACGCTAATAATTTCAAGGGAAAGAAAACTGGGGTGACTAATGAACTTAAATGTACTAAATGTGGTAGAACTGATCACACAATTGAAAGATGCTTTGAAATTGTAGGATATCCACCTAGGAATCCTAATTTGAATGTATAAAGTGTAAGATGACAAATCATACTGTTGATAAGTGTTTTGAAATAGTTGGTTATCCACCAAATTTAAAGAAAAAGAGTTCTACTAAATCTGCAAATACTGGTAAAACTTTTTCAAGTAATGTTGAGTGAGAGTGCATGTACTAGCTGCACCTGTGAGTTTAACCTGTGATCACCTGTCTAGACTTTTGAGTCTTCTTGATGATAGAAATGAAACAAAACATGTTAATGCCAACATAACAGGTGATTTTTGAATCTAAACAATTTTTTTGATGAAAAATTTAGTAGGTTTTTTTGTTGCAAATCAAACAAATTACAGTAATAAGGTAAATTATGGGTGAATTATAGATTCTGGAGCTAATCAACACATGACTAATACTGATAAAGGTTTTGTAAATATTTTTATGTGTCTGAGTTAAAGTTAACTGTAGGTCATCCAGATGAAACAAGAGCAAAAATAGGTGACTTAATATTAACTGATAATATCACTTTGTACAAAGTGTTAGTAGTTTCAGAATATTGTGTAAGTTTACTTTCTGTGAATAGAGACAGTAAGTTGTTTTTTGGTTTTGATGAAAATGCATGCTATATTCAAGATTTGAAGTCTTTCGAAACTCTGGTGACTGGTAGACAGTGTGATGACTTATATGTGTTTAATAGTGATAAGAAATGTACTAAGTTAAATTTAAATAGAAATGGTTCATGTTATTTGTTTAAAACTGTTTGACATGATAGACTAGGTCATCCTGATGATCAACTTTTAAGTGTTCTAAAGAAGGATCTTAACTTACATACTTTTGAAAAACATGTTCATTGTGAAATTTGCCATAAGGCCAAACTAGAACACCTTTTCCACTAAGTGATCATAAATCATAGGATATAGGTGAGTTGGTTCATTTGGATATATGGGGTCCTTATAGGAATAGGATATAGGTGAGTTGGTTCATTTGGATATATGGGGTCCTTATAGGAGGGAGAGGGGGTTTTAGATTTTTTCTTTGTTGATGATTATTCAAGTGTTGTATGAGTTTTTTTGTTGACATCAAAAAAAGGTGTATTTGACTGTATAGAACATTTTTATAACCTAGTTAAAAATCAATTTTAAAAATCTGTTAAGATGTTTAGAAGTGATAATGACATGTTTTACACATCAACATGGTATTGTTCATCAAACTTCTTATGCTTATACTCCTCGGCAAGAATGGTATTACTGAAAGGAAACATACACATTTGCTTAATGTAGTAAGAGCTCTTATGTTTCAAGGGGGATTCTATTAAATATGTGAGATGAGTGTATTCTAACTGTAACTTACTTGATCAACAGGTTAGCTTCTTCCATTTTGTTTGGTACGTGTCCCTTTGAAATGATTTATAAAAGAAAACCCAGTCTTTCCCATATTAGAGTTTTTGGATGTTTATGTTTTGCTACAGTTTTAAATAACAATGACAAGTTTAAACAAAAAGCTGAAAAGTGTGCTTTGATTGGTTATTCTTCAGTTAGGAAAGGTTACAGGTAATATAGTTTTGATTCAAAAATAGTTATTTTTTCAAGAGATGTAAGATTTTATGAACATATTTTTCTTTTTAAAACAAGTATATTTGTTCAACCAGAATAGTTGAACATAATGAAATAAATCATTTAATTCTTTTTTAATTATGTTTTAGAAAATAGCCAAAATAACCAAGACATTAAAAGTTCCTATGATGAAGGAGAAGATGGTACAGAAGGTGATGGCATAGGAGATCATGTGATAGACAACTCATCTGAGCATACTATTGATGACCCTTCTTCTGCACACCAAATGCTGAAAATACTATCCCTGAGGGCACTTCTCAATCTTTAAATAAAACACCACAACTTGTGGTTTCTCAATTGAGAAGGTCACAAAGGGAATCTGTCTTACCAAAGAAAATGGGGGATTATGTTGTTGAGGGTAAAGTAAAGTTTGGTATTGAAAAAATTGTAAATTATTCAAATTTTTCTCCTTGGAATATGTGTTTTGTTTCTACATTAAATAAAAGTAGTGAACCTAGTACATATTGGGAGACTAGTAAAGAACAACATTGGGTGGATGCCATGAATTCTGAGATGGAAGCTCTTCTCATAAATGGCACTTGGATCATTACTGATCTTCCACCTGGAAGAAAGCCAATTGATTGTAAGTGGGTGTATAAAATTAAGTATAAGTCTAGTGGTGAGATAATAGATACAAGGCTAGACTTGTGGCAAAAGTGTATAGTCAAAGAGAAGGTATAGTGATGAAACCTTTTCACCCGTGGTTAAAATGGTAATTGTTAGATGCTTGATTAATATTGTTATTCAAAATAATTGGAACTTGTTTCAACTTGAAATTGAGAACTTCAACATGTTTTTAAAAATAAATTTTAAATCAAAGATTTGAGAAAGTTCAAGTATTTTTTAGGAATGGAAGTTCTTGATTCTAAAGATGGTGTTTGTTTATCACAAAGAAAATATTGTTCGGAGTTATTATCTGAATTTGGTTTGTTAGAGAGTAAGCCATGTGCTACTCCTGTTGATCCTGGTTTAATTGGTTGTGGTAACTCTGATAAGGACATTCCTTTGAAGAATATTACAGAATATCAAAAACTTGTTGGAAAGTTAATATAACTTTAACCAGACCTGACATTGCATATGCAGTACATTTGCTAAGTCGGTTTATGCATGCACCAATGCAATCACATTTGAAGTGTGCTCTCAAAGTGCTCAGGTATTTAAAGGGGGTCTCCAGATAAAGGGTTTCTAATTTCAAGAGGTAATAGTACATGTTTGAATGCTTATGTTGGTTCTGACTGGGGTAAAACTGTGATGGGTAGAAAATATGTAACTGGTTATTGTATTTTTCTAAATGGTTCCTTGATTGGTTGGAAAAGCTAGAAGCAAGCCACTATATCCAGATCATCAGTAGAGTCTGAATATAGAGATTTAGCTTCATTAACTTGTGAAATCATTTGGGTTTTTAAAATCTTAAATGATTTTAAAATAAAAGAGTTGTTACTAGTTAGGATATATATATATATATATATATATATATATATATATATATATATATATATATATATTTTGATAACAAAGTTGCTATTCAGATATCAGCTAACTCAGTTTTTAATGATAAAACTAAACATTTTGAAATTGACTTGCATTTTGTAAGAGAAAATATATATGTTGGTGTTGTTGAAACTGATAAAGTTGCTTCATTGGAAAATATAGCAGACCTATTCACAAATGGTTTGTCTTCTTCTCAACATAGCTATTTAAATGAAAAGTTAAACTTGTTAGATGTTTTCCACAATTAGATTGAGGAGGGGTGTTAAATAATACAAACTTATTGTGAAAATATACGTTTGATATGTTTGGAAATATTTTGTGGTAAAAGTTGTTTTTTGCGGGTAAAGTTTTTGTGACTTATTTGAGAAGATTTCAAGTTCACGGTTTATTATGTAAAATCTATTAATGGCCAAAAATATATAAGGCTTCTTTATTTTTTATATGATAAAATTTTAGTATCTCTCTCATAAAATTAGGATTTTGGTTCATATGGTTCGGCTGATTTGTATCATCTTGATACAGATCTTGTTATAGTAGTGAGTGAATGATCTACTCATTGAGAGTTTTTTTTTGTAAAAGTGAGATAGAGTCGTTTGTTTTGTTTTTGGTATTAACCGGTTTAATTTGATTGATTAATTCAATGAAATTTGTTTGATCTCTGGTGTGATTTGTTTTGTACTTTCGTTTAATCACCCGCAAATTGAATCGCCCTCATTTGTTTTTTATTGTACGTAATATGCTAACAATTTGTTAAACATAATATTGCCCATTATTTTCATGTATCTTTGTTTTGCTACTATCCGGTAAAAGATAAATGTTAGAGCAATGAGAATTCTCACTCAATCACACTAAAAAAAGTGTTACATTAGTACCACATTAAAAATTATTAAGTAACTTTCACTTGTTTATAATCACACTTAAACTTGAACCCGCCTCATTTTTTCAATATTTATTTTTTAATTGACAACATTACATTAAATTTCATTAACAGTAAAAATATTACATTTAAATTTCAGTTTTCAGGTTCAGCTAGTTATTCTCAAATTAACAAAATGTCCGCACGATACAGCGGGTATAAAATTTAAGCTTCCTGTGTATTCAATATGTATTGTGTAATTATAATTAAAATTTATACGTAAATACACTACGATATATCTATCTATACTTATAAAATAAAGTTTTAGATTGCTTATGTGACATATTTAGAAAAAAATATTGCTTATTGTCATGCTTAGCAACAATTATTACTAATTTGTCATGTTTAGGAAAAATGAATATTAATAACAACCAACTTTTCGACATTTTAGTTCAAATAAAAAGGACAACTATTTAATCTCAAAAAATTCCTCTTTCTGCTCCGATTATTTTTCCAAACTCTTTCTTCTTTTCTCATTTATACTACACTATTTGATAATCTATCCAACCTTATCATATCCTACGCTTTTTATTTTTTTTTCTTTCTCATATTCCACAATGCTTCATCGTTGTCGATGTTAGTTATTATAAATCTATCAATAATTATAAAATAAAGTTTTAGATTGCTTACGTGACATCTTTAGAAAAAAATATTGCTTAAGTGTCATGATTAGCAACAATTATTGCTTATGTGGCGTGTTTAGGTAAATGGATATTAATAACAACCAACTTTTCAACATTTTAATTCAAATAAAAAAGACAACTATTTAATCTCAAAAAATTCTTCGTCCTGCTCCAATTATTTTCCCAGACTCTTCATTCATTTTCTCCTTTTATACTATACTATTTGAACATCTATCCAACCTCATCATACTGTATACTTTTTATTTTATTTTTCTTTCTCATATTCCACAATGCTTCATCTTTGTCAGTGTTAGTTATTATGAATAACCTTATAAAATAAAATTTTGACAACATGATGTGGCAACTTATATCACTCCATTTACTAAAGAAAGTAATATGTCAATATATAATAAAATTCTCACTATTTAAAAAGAACTTTACATATGCCAACTCAAGTATTGCCTTATTTAACCTCATTATAAATATATTTTGTCAAATTTATACCATTGTTTATTGCATTTTCATTTTAATGTCTCTTTATTTTATTTTTTGACGTAATATTATACTAAATATTCGTTGCGTGAAACTTGAAATTTATTATTTTCTTTACAGTCCGGTATATTCTAACAATGAGTTTAAATAATAAATTTCCAAACTTCAACAATATTAATATAATTGAGGACTTAATATATATATATATATATATATATATATATATATATATATATATATATATATATATATATATATATATGGTAGAGTTCCAATGAGAACACTTCTAAAATAAGAACGGCTATGAAACACCTTAAATGCACACATATATATAATAAAATCATTAGATTCACACTCATACATTTCAAATATGCAAAGAAAAACTTATGCACATTTCTAAAAATGCACAAAAATCGAAAAAACGCTTGATGCACAATTATCTCTATAGATGTGCATCACATATATATATATATATATATATATATATATATATATATATATATATATTATATGATTAATCTTATCTTTTGAATTACCATCATCGTACGGGTTCACCAAATGTATTAAAACTTAACAAGAATTTTGCAAACCGATGGTTTTAACTTTTGTCATTCACACGGTGATAAAATTGGTGCTAACATGAAAGTGGGAAGAGGCCCAAATTTACTAATCATTGCTATTTTCATTTTCATTGATACTTACATATTTTAATTAACAACATTAATTCATTTGGGTACTTACAAATTAATATAACTGTATTTTATAAATGGTCGTGCATCGCACGGACTTAAGGTATTTTATAAAAGGAAAAGAATCACCTTTTTACCCTTTTAACAGAAAAATTAAAACAAAATACCCGAAAAAAAATATTAATAAGAAATTTGGGTCTGAAAAATCACTTTCTTTTATTGCATGTTTATAATGGTCAGGTGCAAGTTGCGATATCTGAATTCGTTGGATGGGCGGATAGTTTAACCATCAAAAATTTTCTTCTTCTTGAGAATTAGATACTATGCATTATGTACGTGAAGTTTGAATCGTAAAATTTGATCAAAGAAATTAGAAATCTCGAATATAGGAATTGAATGTATAAAAACGAAACTAAAAATATAAATCAATGCGTATATTTATAATTTAATAAAAAAACTATCGAGAGTTCGTTTTTAATTTTTTTAAAACACATAAAATGTGTGAAATTAGGAGAAAATTGATTTTGGAGTCTTTAGATATGAAATTTGACTACAAAAAGTGGACAAAACGCCTCTGAAAAAGCATACAATTTGCTAACATGATTGTCTCGTTTCGTGCTTTCCGTCCATAATTTCAAGTAGATTTTTTAAATATTATTAATAATGTTAGAGTTATATTGGTAATTTCTCTCTTAAAAAACATTCAAAATGTGTTATATATTAGTAATAGATAATAGACGTAGAAGGATAGATAATTTGATTTTACATTTAATTTTTTAAAACAAATAATATTAGTAATCTTATTATTATGTTTATGTTGATATTTATTATTTATTTAATAGAATAATATTGCAAGTTAAAAAATTTTGAGTGCAAATTATAAAAAAAAATAAAAAAGAAAAGAAAAGGAAGATGGTGTGTACGTTGACTAAAAGCCGACTCCATTAAACGTATATTGTGTAAAAAGTTTTCTTTTTGTGAACGGTATAAATATGACAGATGGAGTAATGTAAGAACGAGTCGAATAACTTTAAAAACATACAAAATACAATTTGCTAATATGATCGTCTCGTTTCGACTTTTCCGTCCATAATTGACAAGTCCCGTAACTCTTTACGGTTATAGGTTATGTCATTTATTTATTAGTTTAAGTTTTAATGATGGTAGTATAGATGATAGTTTAATATATATGTAATAATTTCAAGTATATTTTTCAAATATTAAAAATAATGTATGGTATAGAAAAGCTCTAATTAATTAGAATTAAATGTCACATATTTCTTATTTTAAAGTTTTATAATGATGATATTAATGAGATTATTATACATGTAAGGGTATGTTAGTATTATTAGTAATATTAGGGCATATTGGTAATTTTTCTTTTAAAAAACATCCAAAATGTGTTATATTTTAAATATCGCCGCAAGCACTGTGTGGCTTTTTCTATCTGTGTTTTTTTATTCATTATTCTCGCTCTCGTGAAAACCATTCCCTACGTCCCGAAAAAAATGTCTCTCACGGAAAATTGTTGGATTTACGATAGTTTGTTAAAATGTCAATTTTACTCTTATATAACAAGACAAGTTTGACCGAGAATATTTAAGAATTAAGTTATGGAGAGTAGTAAATGATAGGTAAATTTGAAAATCAATTATTTTTAATACTTCTTTTTTTAAGTAGACTATCTTTCTAAACAAATAAAAATAACTAGGTGGACATTAACATTATGAGGAAATGAGTATGAGATATAGGAGAAGAATTCTAAATATAAACGAGTCAAAGTTGATAGTATCTTTGTATGAATTAAAACCGTCCGATGAAGTTGCGATTTCAGTTAATCCAAAACTAGATCCGTCAATTAAATCCTTGAAATCGTTATGAGCTATTCATGGTTACATACAACACTTCAAAAACCAAAACTAGAAGCTACACAAAGTATCTGCTTGAACAAAAACAAGTTAACATAAGTTGAATTGTAACGATTTAAATCACTCTCTAAATTAAAACCAAAAGCTTTCATACCCTTCTATCAAGTAAATAACGATATAGCCTCCGATCTACTGAAAAAAACCGGATCTTCTGTCCCAATAACGAGATGAAAAGAGAGAATACGTAGATAACACATGGTATAACAGAATTAGTAGCATGAACATGTAAGATGATAAATCATTCCTCACGTTATTAATTTCTCTTTCTTTGATATATATGGCATCAATATATAATACGAGTATACAATTATTCGTGCTATGTCATTACCTGCTTGGTTTCATTAAACATGGTGATCATGCTTCCTGCAAGTTCAAGTAACCTTGGAAGTATGTGAAGATCGATGTGCTTGTCAATGACGAAGACAACAAACCAAACCGCTATCGGCCGATGTTTATCAAACAAATTAAATGCGTTTTTCAGCAATTGCACATTCAATTCATAAATATCCATAAAACATGGTAAACTGTTAAATAGTTGATCTTCGTCGTTCACAAGCACATCAATCTTCATTTACTTCGATGAACACAACTCCAAATATTAGTCCAAAGAGGCTGGAATTTAATTATAGGCCAACTCCAAGTGATTGCAAACTTGTACTTGCGGCTGTATGCCTTGTACTACACTTGTACTTGATAACAGTACGTACTACACAAAACTAACGTGGATTGATCACGAGTCAGCAAAGGCATTCGTATAATTACGTCAAGGAATATATGGATCATGGGCAATCGTGTCCTTTTTTGTTTTACTCCTATTATATTATATTTTTATATATCTATGGATTAATTATGAAAAAAATCACATTATTAGGTGAATAATTAATTAATTAATTGAAATAATAAAAAAAAATCAACAAGATTTAAATGAAACGTTACAAAAATCGAAAGTGGTTTTGGATTAATAAATCACCAAAACTTTTTATTAGATTTCTACAAAAACAATTATTATTATATTATATTATATAAATAAATAAATGAAAAATTATTTATAAAAATAATTTTTTGATCGGGTGAAATTAAGGCTTCTGATTGGTTGATAGATGTCAATTTTTCATTACTAAAGTTTTCTTTTTACTTATCATATATAAGATTCCATGATGTAATATGTGAACTTTTTACGTGTTTTCGTAGTAATGAACATTACTTTTCTTTTCTTTTTTTGAAAAAAATGAAGTATATATAAATACAACAACATTTACATCAAATCACGCCGTTAACAAGGTATTGAGAGGTAAGATATAGAGAATTATACTTCTACGAGGGACAGATATACTACTTTCAGAATAACTTTCTTATATATATAGATAACGAAGGCCAGTAGCGGAGGGAGTAGGGATACCAGAGGAGTTCTGCCTCCCCCAACTGGCCCAATTATTGTGAATTATTAGTAGTCCAAGAAATATTATCTATCCCCCCAATCCACTTGTGTAAATGTTGTAGTACTACTTTACTTTAAACAAATAGCCCAATTGCAATGATTTTTAAATAGCCCGGTTCACAATTAGTTAGATGAGAACCTTTATTCAATTAATAAATCTCATTCCGTCATTCGTACGAAAAGCGAAAAGAAAAAAACCATTGTGACAATAATAGATATTATGGTATTATGGTCCCTCACGTTATCAGATTCAGGTTCTATTATTTCTTTTTCTTTTTCTAATGATTTGAGATAATATATTTCGCTTCTAAGAAATGTAGACGTGTTCAATTCAAATGCCCAAGGTACAATTTTTTAAATAACTTACCTTTCGGTGTATGTTTTTATCAATATTTGACTTATGCTAATGCTTTAACAATTTCATTACTATTGATAGGTTACTCAATGCGAAAATGGAGCGGCATGGGCAAAAAATAGCTAATTTCTTGAAGTTTAGTTTTGACAAAACTTATGTTTTACAATAACTCGTACATTTTTTCTATATAAAACGGTTATCATTGTTTATATCTTTTCTTAATAATAATACATTGTTATTATATGCGGATGAAATTTTTATTGTCGATATTCAATTATCGAGTAAGCCCCTTGTCTCCGCTCTGGCGAAAGAGAAAATCAAATAGCACTTTTATGACATGACATAATAAACAACACTTTTATTAGGCCCGAACGTCTTTTCTTTAGATTGTAATATTGGGCCTTGGAGCCTTGAACTCTTGGAGCCTTGGAGCCTTGGAGCCTTGGAGGGTTTTTCACTATTTTAGACGGCCCAATTTCATTAACTCGTATAAACATAAATTCAATTCTACAACCAAACGAGTCTAAGCTCAATTTTAAAGAATACACTCCTTTCTCGAGTTTATTATAGGGTGAAAAGGAGAGGGAGTGAAAAGATGAAAATACTAAAATGTATTTTTGAAGTTTTCTTCATGAAAGGAAGGGAAAAGAAGGAGAAGGAAAGGTGAAGTACAATTTTGTCCGGGAAAGGTGAAGTACAATTTTATCCCAACACTTTCCTTCATATTTGAGATAAGAAGGAACTCTTTCCTTCTTTTCATTTCCTTTCAAACTTAAAACACAAATAAGTCATTTACCTTCATTCCTTTTCACTCAATTTTGAACTCGAGAACAAAGTGTAAAAGAGGCGAATTTTCAGCCGATCAAAATGTATTTAAGTAGGTAATTATGAAAATTGTATCAGTTGGCAATATAATCATAATACTTTTCTTAAGTTGTGTGCATTTATGTAGTGGGTAATTAAATTGGGACGGATGTAACCTACAGTAGAACCTCTATAATTTAATACTCGATAAATTAATAACCTCGATAAAATTAATAATTTGTCCGGTACCAACTTGGGACCAGTACAAAATTGGACCCCAATCGATAAAATAATAAAATAATAATTGTTTTGAAATCCCAATGTAAATATATTGGTCTCAGCGAAACTATAAATTAATAATTACTAAAATATTCCAATCTAGTTGATATAATAAATAATTTAACACCTTTTAGTTTAGAAGTCATAGTTGATGTGATTTTAAAATTTATCATTAGACATTTTATAGTGATCAATCTAGACCTATGTACATTGAACTAGACAAGTTCATTAATGTGTGAATCTACATGGGAATTTTGAAGGTCCTTGTTTCTATTTTATTCAAATAGGTAAAGTGAATGGACATAAAAATTTTGAAGGTCGATGCATTAATTTGAGAGTTGTTCACGAATATAAGCCAACTCTTTAAATTAATAATTTATTAATTTATCAATATAATAATATCTAGCTAAATTAATAAAATATCCTGATCCTAATATTATTAATTTATTGAGGTTCCAGCGTGTATCTCACGCTAAAGGGAAAAAAAACCAATTCCATATTAAAACTTACTTTTATTGGGCTAACGGAAATTGATTATTTTTGTTTCTACAACTTTTACTTTGGATCGTAATATTGGGCCTTCAAGTATTCTCAACGAGTTAGCCCAATCCCCATCTTCTAATTGTAAAACTAAATAACACCCTAAAACAAGCAACAAAATTCATTAAGAAAATAAAAATACATTTATCACTCACTAAAGAAAACAAAAAAGACACCACTCAATCAATTATCGTACTCAACTTATGCGGATACCACTTCCATCCGTACACTTGTCACATTAAACTTTATTGCATCAAACTCAACCATTTTACCAAATGAAACACCACCATTATCATCACTTTGATCCATTTCCCACAATTTTAATCACTTTTTCTAATTAATCACACCATGAACGAAAATGACACACAATCATCATCATCAACCACCGTCCGTACCGTACCAAGAGAAGACTCCCCTCTTCTCGGACACTCGGAACATTTATCATCAACACCTAAAACATTTGCCAACGTTTTCATCGCAATTGTGGGGGCCGGCGTGCTTGGTCTCCCGTACACATTCATGCGAACCGGTTGGATCACCGGTTTTGTCATGATATTCGTTGTAGCCGGTCTAGTTTACCGTGGCATGATGTTATTAATCCAAACAAGAAAAAAACTCGAATCACCACTTTCGTATTCTAAAATAAATTCATTTGGGGATCTTGGTTTCGCAGTTTGTGGGCCCTTTGGTCGTTTATCGGTCGATATAATGATCATTGCATCACAAGCCGGTTTTTGTGTTGGATATCTTATATTTATTAGTAATACTTTAGCAAATTTGTTTCATACAACAGGAAACGAATCACGAAACTATTTAAAAGCTAGTGGTTACATTATGGGAATGAAAGCGAAAACTTTTTACGTATGGAGTTGTTTTCCATTCCAGTTGGGATTAAATGCGATTCCAACATTAACTTTACTAGCACCTTTGAGTATTTTCGCGGATATTCTTGATCTTGGTGCAATGGGTGTTGTTATGGTGGAAGATATCGCGGTTATGATGAAAAACACGATAAATGTGCAAGCGTTTGGGAGCTTTTCGATGTTTTGTTATGGTCTTGGGGTTGCTTTGTTTTCTTTTGAAGGGATTGGAATGGCATTACCTTTGGAATCAGAAGCGAAAGATAAAAAGAAATTTGGTAGTGTGTTGTGTTGGGCCATGATGTTTATTGCAACAATGTATGGTCTTTTTGGAGTTTTGGGCTATTTTGCTTTTGGTGAAAATACAAGGGATATTGTGACAGCTAATATGGGTAGAGGTTTACTAAGTTCCTTAGTGCAATTAGGGTTATGTGTGAATTTATTTTTTACATTTCCATTAATGATGCATCCTGTTTATGAAGTTATGGAAAGAAGGTATTGGGAAGGAAGGTATTGTTTGTGGATGAGATGGGCTTTGGTTATGATGGTGAGTTTGGTGGCACTTTTCGTGCCGAATTTTACGGATTTTTTGTCATTAGTTGGGAGTAGTACTTGTTGTATTTTGGGGTTGGTGTTACCTGCTTTGTTTCATTATATTGCATTTAAGAATGATTTGAGTAAGGAGGAACTTATGTGGGATTTAGGGATGATTGTTTTGGGTGTTATTCTTGGTGTATTGGGGACTTGGTTTTCTTTGATAGAAATACTTTTTTGAAGGTATAGATCTGGGTTTGAAGTTTGAACATGAAGTGTATCATCACATCATAGTGTATTAGATGATTGTGGGATATTAGAGATCCATTAATCAAACAATATGTAGCTTGTTTTGGATTGTTGAAGGTTTTGAGTGCGTGTTGTTCTACATCAGTGCTCGAGAATGGTTGTTCGTCGTTAAGTTAGGGCTCGATGTTGATTGATTGGTTGTTGGTGTGTGTTGCGACGTTTATGGGATCAAACTTGTTTGAGTGTGAAAAAATGAAGAAATTTATTTAGATAGTGAAATGAAAAATGCAGTTTTTTTTACGTATGAGGTGGATTGCTATCAGTGTAAAACATGATTTCTTTTGCAACTCACATTTTAGCTTAAACCACGATAAATGCGTAATTGAACTCATAGTCTCTTGGCTAATAAGTTCATCTCATACTGTTAGGTCAAATGTTATTTGATGTTGTAAAAGCTAATGAAGGGAAGGTTCTAGATGTTGTCGTATCGTTTCGACTTACTATATATGTCCTTATTCATTTTCGAATTGCTATCTTATCATATGCTTTCGGTACACATTTTAGTTTGGTATAATAAAGTTTGGATTTGTTTCTTTTTCTTGTAACAAAATTTATTTCATATAGCTATTTGTTCTGTCAAAAAAATTACAGGAGTTTGAGTCTACCGCTAAGTGGATGTTTTGATATGGGTTCACTAATACGATTATGATATCATAATTAAAATAATCAAAATAAATTGGGTACATATGAATTGTTAGACACTTTAAATAACAAGATTACATATCTAAACACTCCTTTAAACTACTATTGAAATGTGAGAAGTAAAACTTTAATAAATAAAGAATTTGTCACTTGTGAGTAGGGATAGTAATGGTCACCTGATCGAGTTGATATCCACCCGATCCGTCTACTTAATAATAGATATACACGATCAAAATAAATGAATAGTGGATATGGATAGGATGTAGATGATTACTGGATCAAATGTAGATCGAATGTGGATGAAAATTTATCATCGATAGATTTATTCATTATCACCCGAAATACATATATACATACATAAATATATACAAATATACATACATGTATATACATTTATATATCCATATAAACATATACCATAAGTTATTTAGTGTTATTGAATATAAAGGCCGTGGAAACCTATGTTTAATTGTAACTGTAACAGATTATGCTCCATTGACGTTATTGGTTACCCGTTCTTATGACTGAAATCTATTATGTTACATTATATTTGTTTTTTGTTACAAATTTTTTTTTGGTTTTATTTCATATTAGGAAATATTTAAACGTTTTATAGAATATCCAATGGATATCATGTTGGGATTGTGAAGCTTATTTGTTTTGTTTTGATTGTTTAGTTAATAATTATTATCCGTTTATTGTTGTGGGTGTAGATATGGATGTGAGTATGACATCGTCTGATTCATATCCAATCTATTGACAATGATACTTTGTGAGTTTATCACATGTCATGCTTTGTGGTGAAAATGTTTCAAACGAATCATCATCATCATCATGATAATAAGATCCGTACGAGTTGTTGTCAATGAAAGGAACCAATTAATTAGTGAAAGATCGAAAACGTAGCCTAATTAATTAGAAACACCAAATGTTCATATCGCTAACGTGTCATGAGGAGTTAACGAATTTACAACTACCTCACAACATTTATTGTGTACGCCAAGTTCGACATGGCATATGAAGCAGTTATTAAAACGCCAGCTTCGTTACTAAATGAAGTTCACAAAAGATCAAGATGCGAATCTTGACTAAATGAATTAATGAATTAATGAAATAATATCAAACACGTGGCAAGAAAATATACCATAATGAAAATTTGATACATATAATATACGACTACTGGTCTATATCTATAATACTATATAATATATTTGAGCAAAAGTATTAAATGAGAGAAGTAGTAAATGACTAATTTACCCTTCATTAATTTAATATAATTAATTATAAAAGTTAATATATCATTAATACTATTATCATTAAGTTTTAAAAGTAACAAACATATGTCATACGCAGTTTGTTCACCGTCTGTAGTCAAATTCTATCTCTAAAGTAGAGATGAGCAAAACAGTCTAAAAACTGAAACCGGTCTTGAACTGAATTGAAACCAGTCCTAAAAAGACTGGACTGAAAAAAGACCGGTCTAGTCCTAGGACTGCCCGCCGGTCCTAATTCAGTCCTACTTTCATGCGAAAGACCGGTTAAAAACTGGACTGAAATCAGTCCGGACCGAAACCGATTTCGGTCCAAAACCGGTTAAGGACTGAAACTGGTCTTGAACCAGACTGAAACCAGTTTTAAACCGGTTAAAGACTGAAACCGGTCTTAAAAAAACTGAAATCAGTCCAAAACTGGTAAAAGACCGAAAACAATCCTAAATAATTTTGTAATTTTTTTTAAAGTTTTCCAATATAATTAATTCTATGCATTTATGTATTGGAAAATGATAAATAGACCTAATTAAACAAGCTTTTAATGGACCTAATAGAAAGGATATGACTTGCTTCGTACTCCACCAATTAGAAATTCAAAGAGAAAATATTCCACCAATATGGGAGTTATGCCTATTTTTAGGTGTACCTAATTAGGCTTATATATCGTTCACTCATTTGTATTTCTAGAGTTGAAAATAAGTTTAGCTCGTCGTGAGCTACTCGAGTTCGACTCGTTAAAAACTCGAGTTCTACTCGTTAAAATTCGAGTTGAGCTGAGTTAAATGAGTTTGAGATCGAGCTTCTTATATCGAACTTGAACAGGCTCGCAAGCCTAATCGATTCTATCGTGTATATAAATTAATATTCTTTTATATACTGTAATAATGTAATATATTACATTATAAAAATGTTTATTTATAATATGTAAAATAATAATACTATGATCTATTATATATATATATATATATATATATATATATATATATATATATATATATATTATATATATATATATTATAACTAAAAAGATAATAAAAAATAAATTATATTATTATAAACGAGCCGAACTCAAGCCGAGCTTGTAAATATTAAACGAGTCGAGTTCGAGCTTTATATATTTGACTCAAAATCATTCATATATTTTCATCATCATTGTCTTCATATTTACAAATAAGCATTAAAACACTTCATGTATTATATTGTAAAATATAGTTTACATGTTCAATTTAAAGTAGGTATATAAAAATTAAAATTATAATATCAATTTTAATACTAATGTGATTTGAATTTTAAACTTTTGACAATAGAGTAGATCTGGAAAGAAAAAGACTGGACTTAATTGAAACTGGTTTGAAACTGGACTGTCAGTCCTAAAAAAACTGGTCTAAAACCGGTCCAGTCTTTTTTGGGACCTGTTTTTTATTTTTAAAAAAGAAACTGAACTATTTTGAACTGGACTGAAAACTGGTTTTAACTGGTCCATGCTCATCTCTACTCTAAAGCCTCCAAAATCAAATTTTTCTCAATTTTAGATATTTTTTAAGTGTTGTATAAAATTAGAAACGATGTTTCTTTATTAAATTATAAATTTACGCGTTTATTTACATTTTTAATTTCGTATTTATACTGTCAATACCTATATTCCAGAGTTAATTTTTTTATCAAATTTTACGATTTCAATTTTGTATACATAATACTTCACATATCACAACTTACATCTGACCATATGAACATGCTATCTGACAGTTCGCAACCCGAACATCGAGTATGCAACCACATTTCTTATAAATTTTTTTGGGGGAATATTTTGTCTTATTTTATTAATTTTTCTTAAAGGAAAAAAGAGGTAATTTTTTACTTTTAAAAATGTGATATCGTATTATATTGTCATATAAATTTTATTTATGATTTACATACTATATATCAAATGAATATGAAACTTAGTTATTTTTACATGTTACATCACGCATAAATTTTACTACTCAATCATAATCATAATCATAGTTATGTATATTTACATACACTAATCCTTCTACTATGGGTAAGCCGATGAATGAAGCAGTGGTTAGTAAGAAACTTAGTCATGTAAAGAAAGTTAATTATTTGCCACGTGGGGTTAGAAGTCTTAATTAGCTAATTCAAATTTCGTCCAATTGGTATGTTTGGCAATAACTAGCTGAGTTTAGGGGTGTGCAAAATACGGTTCGAACCGTGAGAACCGATAAACCATATCAGAACCGTACCGTTCCGAACCGATTATTCATATTATGGTTCAGATCTCGGTTCTTACTTTTAGCCATTCACGGTTCGCGGTTCGATTTGGTTCTAAACCGAAAAAACCGTTGTAAACCGCATGAACCGTAAATAAGAAGGACTTAAGTTGCCTAAACAATTGAAGTTTAAGGCTTGGAGTGTAAAATTCAAGTTTAATCGTAGGTATTCAATATGTAACTCATTTGTAATATACAGTAATATTGATATTTGTTTTCTTAGATATTTTAGCAATCTCAATTTCAACCGTTGCTTCAGAATCTGCTTTTAGTACCGGTGATCGTGCATTGGATGAAACAAAAAGTTCTTTATCTCCTAGCATAGTAGAGACATTAGTTTGCACGCAAGATTGGATTCGCAAAGCTAAGAAAGAAGTCATATCGGAATGACCAATTGGTTGAGTTTGACACAATTGCAAAAGGTAAATTAATTTTATTACTAGTAGTCTTATATTCAATGATATAAAAATTATAAGGTATAATGTTAGGCCTTACCAGAAAGCACGTGAAGGTTTGCATCAAAATTTTCCTACAATTTTAGTTATTACAAATTGTTAATCTTCCTTAATATTATTGGAATATTTAAACATTTTAGATTGGGAAATCATCACGACTTTTGACGATGTGCTAAATTTGATATTCTTTTTTGTAGATATTTATGAGAGATATAAGGAAAATAATGCACCTGATGAGACAAATTAGAAGTGAATCGAACATGTGAATGGGATTGGGGGGGTTTACGTTGACAATCTTGAAACTTTTTTGTTAGTCTTGGTTAAATGATGTTTTAGACCTTTTTTGTTGATTGATGTTTAAGATTTTTATTTGGTTGAATGATGTTTTGGATATTTATTTGGTTGAATCATGTTTTGACTATTTGTTTGGTTAATGGATATTTAGATCATTATAATTTGTTTATAAAATGTATTTAACTAATAGAGTAATACAATTTGTTCACGTTTTCTAGAGTAACCAAACAAAAATATTACAACAAACCGGTTCTTCGGTACATCAAAGAACCGAACCGTGTAAAACCGGAACTGAACCGTACCGAACCGCTTCTCTACGGTACGGTACTCGATTTTAATATTTGCAGTTTTGTAGTTCGCGGTTCGGTTCGGGCCGATTTTAGCACTTTGCATAAGCCTAGCTGAGTTGAACACCCTAAGGATGTGTTTGACAGCTTCATTTTAGGAGATTATTGAGGATTTTAGGAGCTTGAAGTTCAAATTTTTAAAAATTTCATCCCTTATAAATTCACAATTCATGTTCGGCATAAAAAAATGAAATAAGGCTTCTTTAAAAAATAATTTCCTCAAATAGAAGCTCTTGAAATTAGTTTCTCCAAAAATTCTTCATCCCTTTATTATTGATTTACTACATTACCATTTTTATAATTATAATAAATTTGAAGTTATAACATATCATGTCCTATTGTGTTATTTTACATTAATAAGCTACAACTCTAGTTAGTTTGTCAAATACTCACTAAAAAATAAAGCTTCATTTCGAGCTTCTAACGTCCAACTACACCCCCATCTCTAATTAGTTTTGTCAAACACACCGTTGATAATTTCTTTGAAAATGAGTTTTTAGGGGATTATTTTTTCACAAAGCTCCGCTATCTTTTTATTGTTATAAAACATTGATTGTTAATTTGTACGATATTGATATTATTAAAACGAGAAGTACAAGCCCTTAAAATCCCCACTAATCCCGCCGCTAAACGTATAGAATGTAAGACTACATATCGAATAGTACTATTTTGTCCCAACCCAACATGCTTATGCTACAAGGATAAGATATGGTTGAAATTAGAGTCAAGTCATGGATGATGATGATGATGTCATGATGACGAGATTCAATTCTCCACATATAAACACATTGAACTAACTGCATGCAAATGACATTAAACATGTACATATGATAGCAGAAGTCAATAGTCAAGAAATTCAAGAAAGTCTCTACCACGAGATTTTGAACATAAATATTCACACCTCAAGACTCCATATGAAAAAAAGGAAGCTTGAGAGTGAACAAAAAAAGTTATTACATAAAACCGATGAGCATGTGCACGTCATTATCTTTCTGTTTATTTTATATTTATTTAATAATAATAATAATTAGATTTGATTTAAATAATTTAAAATGTAAGTCGCGTCTGTCTTGTTTTTTCACAACCCTCTACTTATAAAATCTTTTGATTTAAATAGTACTACAAGCGTACTAATCATCTTTACACACGTTCTAATCATTTTATTAGACACACATTTTTACATAATAGCAACAAGTAACCCACGTTATGTGACGGTAATTCATGAGAAGAAGATAATGTTGTCGACTTTGATAACTGAAATAATGTGAATGACAAATGTCTATTATTAGTTATTGGTTGTGGTCATTAACAATGTTAATCGGTATAGATGGTGAACCTTATTTTTTATATACAAAAAAATATGATAATTTAATTTATCATTATTTACTTTTTTGTTGTTGTTGATGTCAAATGCTTGAATATGTAACCAAAAAAATAAAAATCAAAAAACTTTAAATGTGTTTGGTACGGTACTTGTGAGAGCTTTTAGGGGTTTGAACTTATATTCTTTATAATTTTTAATCCATAAGTCTTGTTGGCAACACAACAAATATAAGGCTTCTTGAAAAAATAAGACACAAAAATTTTTAAATAAGAAGCTTTTTATTGTAGCTTATAATAAAATCTTCAGTCCTATCTCTAATCATAAACTTCAGCTTCAACACCGGGTTTAGTCCCTTATTGTTAAACACATCAGGAAAGCGACATTTCACCAACTAAGCATATCACTTGTTGCATCATTTATCGATAAAAATTTATTTGGTGTTTATGTGCATGTGTAGACAGACTACTCTACCAGACTTGACGTACGATAGTTGAAAAGTCAACATTTTTAATTTCCTTTTTGCCAACTAATTAAAATACTAGATACCAACCTCGGCTCATTTAATTTTCAGGCTCATGTAATCCACATATAATAATATATACTTTTGTGATTAAACAAATCACACAATGTTTAGCTACCCATTAATTAAGTACAAGTTAATCACGTTATTACACATACTTAATTGCGATTAAGTTGCGTATGGTTTCAAATTTACGCTAAACTCTATCGTACAAACTAGAATACCTAATATGGAAAGTTATCTTAAAGACATTTTTGGATTTACTTATTTTAAACACTACTTAGTACTGTAAAATTAAATCTTTTTAAATTCACTTATCAATTGCAAAAATCAACTATTTTTTCATTTACGTGTCATTTTCGTTCAACCAATATAAACTAGTAAATTATCCGTGCTAATGCGGCGATTACATAAAAGAAAAACGTACTGGTGATCGATATTGATAGCTGATAATAATGAAAATGAAAAAGATAATGATAGTTGTTGGCGGTGATCCAATTAGTCGATTGTGTAGATTAATTTTATAAATTTGATTCATTTAACATTTTATAATCTTATTTTTAAATATATATTGAATTTTTATATATAAAATTAATAAATATAATGCCTATCATTTTTATAAATTTAAGGTTTAAGAAAGATAGTGTTATAGATACTAATTTTAAAATACCGATTTTGATAGAACACCACAATATTCGTGTTTTTAGGCTTAAGTTCTCAATTGTGAATTGATCATTCGATATCAATTATCAAATTAAGATTAAAATGCATTTTTCGTTCCTATGATTGGCAATTTTTGCTCAACACATGACATATTAGTTTCTCGTTTATCATCTACTAGTTTTTAAATGTATGACACAATTAAATTATTAGATTGACTTTTTAACCTATCAATTTAAGTTATCTAATCATTTCTTTTTAAAATATTTATAGTTGACGTTGCTGATTATCAAATCAAATCAGATTATCAAATTACATTAATTACAAGAAAAAATAAAAAATTAAATTTAGGGCATATGACTTGGTCTTCTTCCTCTACCCATTATAATTGACCTTCCCTTTAATTCACTACATACAGAATTTCCCAAATTACTAGGATTCCACCACCCACATATGTAACACCATTATCATAAAATTCCAAAATTAAAGTAGACAGATCTTACAAAACCTTTTTCTTTAGATCAAAGTCATAGGTCAATTTAATCCATTAAATATAAAAAGCTTGTTGCTTTCCCATTTTCATATATTGAATTGAAAATATAATTAGTATATATCATCAAGACTTCAATTTTCAAGGTTTCAGCTTTCAACTATGCACTTCTTCTGATTTCCCAAAGAGAAATTGAGCAGAAAACTGGGGGGGTTTTCATCATGGGTATTTGCAGTTCTTCAACTAATATAGCTCCTAGTACCACTCAAAATTTCAGTTCAGGTAAAAAAGCATAGATCTTTATCATATATTTTGTGTGATTATTAATGGGTTTTGTGTTTTCTGTTTACTTACTGTTGAATCTTGTATGTTTTCATCCTCTTTGGTTGACTATGAAAAGTTTGCATCTTTTTTGTCTTTTCTTTATGAACTGTGTGCACTTGTTTGTGGGTCTTATGATTTCAGCTGACTTACCCTAAAAAGTTGTAAAATTTCATCTCAATTTGTTAATACATCACCATCTAATCTCAGCTCAGTTACACAATTACTGCTAAAAATTTATTTTTTCCGTTTAATTTTTCTCAATCCTGAATCACACATATTTGTGTCTTTTTCTTGATTTACAACCCCATTTTTATGAACATGATAATCTTGATGACCATATTCAGTTTTATGTTTCTGTAGTATATTTATGTGTTTTAGGTTTTAATTGAATCAAGATTATGGTGATATAGTTGTAGGGAGTTCACATACAACCACCACTACAGCCAGTATTACTACAAGCTCATCATCAATATCAATATCATCATCAGTAATTAGTGGCAATGTCTCCGGGAACAGCCTATTTTCGTCAGGCAGCGGTGATGATCGTGGGCCTGATGGCCAGATCTTGCCTCATCCAAATCTGAAAATATATACATTTTCTGAACTCAAATCTGCTACGAAAAACTTCAGAAACGATTCGATTTTAGGTGAAGGTGGTTTTGGGAAGGTTTATAAAGGATGGATTGAATCTAAAGTTAATGGCCCTGGTTCTGTAATTGCTGTCAAGAAGTTGAATTCCGAGAGTATGCAAGGAGTTGAAGAGTGGCAGGTAATTTACAACGGGTACAATCATTTATTGCATCTGTGTACAAGTTATTGTGTGATTTCTTGACATGTATAGTACTACATTTTAATGTTGGTGAAGATGTACTTTTTGAGAGGTTAGTGCAAGACCTTTTGAGTATTTTATTGCTGTATGGAATGATAATGGTTGTTAAAGCATCACCTCAATAATACAAGTTGGGATGCAATCATGCAAAATGATTAACACAAACATGTTTTTCGGTTATTCTTCTGCTTAAAATGGTTTCTTTTTGTTCCCTGCAAGGGTCCTTCTTGGGAATTCTTTATGTGTCCTTTTGTTACCAAGCATTAGGCACTATGTAGAAAGACATAATTATCCTTGCACTTGCTAATGATGGTTGATTTGATGATTTTTTGAGTAGGCTGAGGTGAACTTTCTCGGAAGGCTTTCACATCCGAATCTTGTAAAACTTTTGGGATACTGTTATGAGGGCAAAGAGCTTCTACTTGTCTATGAATTCATGCAAAGAGGCAGCTTGGAGAACCACCTTTTTGGAAGTAAGAATTATTTATTATGTATTAGTCATGATATCTGTTCATTATATGGGTCTAATTTATATGTTATGTTATGTCATCTTGATTCTCATTATGGAAATGAAAGAATGTAAAACAGAAGCTTATTCTGTGTGACCTGAAATTTACAGGAGGGTCGACTGTTCAGCCGCTTGCATGGGATATACGTCTTAAGATTGCGATAGGAGCAGCTAGGGGTCTGTCATTTTTGCATACTTCAGATAAATCAGTTATTTATAGAGACTTTAAGGCATCTAACATATTGCTTGATGGGGTAAGTTTAGCTTTCTTTTGTTTGTCTTTGGGTACTACTATTTTACAAGATCACGACTAATTCTCTTTTTTCTTTGTGATTTTGACAGTCGTTTAATGCTAAGCTTTCGGATTTTGGTCTGGCTAAAATGGCATCGGCTAGTCAATCACACGTGACAACACGAGTCATGGGTACATATGGTTATGCTGCTCCCGAGTATGTTACCACAGGTAATCTTTAGTTACTAAAAAAAGGCCCACAAAATATGACTAGGGGCATAAGTCCAAACACTACAAAACCAGATCAAACCAAACGGAAATCGATCAATTTGGTTCAGCTTTGAGATGACATGATTTTGTTTTAATCTGAAAAAAAACCCATCCGATCAGTTTAACTCCGTTCAAGTGTTGATCCAAACCGTCCATATTAAATTAAGTTTAAGTTGATTTCACTTGGATGTGTCTTGGTACTGAATCAGTTTTCAATGTTTTGATGAAGATATTCTGTATCTGAATATCTGAATGTTAAGGCGTCAAATAATTAGTTTCTAATGCTCTGTTTCGTTTTAGCGGAAACAACGCTGATTATCAATGGTCAAATGAACTTTTTTTTATTTATCAATTTGTGAGAGTTCTACTCCATCCCCAAACATGTTTCTTCATAAGATTGTCTTGCTCATACATACATACATACATATATATATATATATATATATATATATATATATATATATATATATATATATATATATAGTGGAGGGTTCAAATGAGAACCATTAAGAAATTGAGAACTTTTGAGAACCACTCGAATATGTGATTGTTCATGTGATTATGTCAAAATATTCATAAAATAATATATATATATATTTATATTACCTACATGAATGTTCACATATGAATGTAGTTAATCACATGTGAACAAATTCGGAAACTAGCAGTTCTCACAAGTTCTTAACTTTTAGTTGGTTCTCATTTGAACCTTCCCCTATATATATATATATATATATATATATATATATATATATATACATTATATAGTATACTTCCTTAAATAATAGTAGTAAAAAACTTCAACTTCCCTACAAGGAGTAAACTTCTATGTCGATTTTCAGGACATTTATATGTGAAAAGTGATGTCTATGGTTTCGGGGTTGTGTTAGTTGAAATACTAACAGGCATGCGGGCACTTGACAATGCTCGCTCAGCTGCCCAAAGAAATTTGGTGGACTGGGTCAAACCATATTTGGCCAACCGTAGAAAGATAAAGAATATAATGGACTCACGGCTTGAAGGAAGATACCCTTCGAAAGCTGCAGCCCAAATTGCACAACTAGCTCTGACGTGTATTGCATCCGAACAAAAATCCCGTCCCTCAATGAAAGAAGTGGTGGCAACGTTAGAACGACTAGAAGAGATCAAAGAAAAGCCAAAAGTACCTAGAATACACAATTCAAGTCCTCATGCGCCATATCAATATGGCCAAAAACCTTTGCATCATCGTTCACCGCTTCATGTTAAGCAAGTTATGAACAGAGACTCACCAAAAGGATCATGATACCTATTAGCATCAGTTTTGTTGTTATTGTTATAATTTGATTGTGGATTTAAGGTAGACAAGTCTTTATCTGTTGTGTACTTGTGTAATTTTGTGAAGGTTTAAATTAACATTCTGTTATAACACAAGTATTGTGGATAGATTGTATGTACATGATTAACCATACATCTCTAATTTTGCTATAAATAAGTACATTTTGTTGAAACATCTCTTGGATTCTGAAATGTTCGCTGGTATAAGATTGAAAATTCATATGCATATAAAAGAAAATATCATTACTATTATTATGTAACACCCTCATTTCCAAAATACGGGTTTTAAAAAAAATTCTTTCATTAAATGTAGTACGTCCAGTTCGTTAATAAATCTTAACCAACAAAGTTAATTAAAATGTTAACATAGTGTTATGTCACACCCCGTCAAAATGATAAAGTACGAGTAAGGCGGAAACACGGGGCGTGACATGATCAACAGGTAACAAAAAATCAAGAGCATATGATTATCACAGAACATTAGTATTAAGATGCCATGAGTTGTTTTTACAAAAGTTACGACTTATCAAGTCGTCAAATAGTAGTGCTATCAAAAATAACAATCGTTTTCCGAATACAACATACTTCGGAGATTTCATAAATATGACAAAAAAAGTTATAGTTATACGAAGGAAATCCCGTGTTTCAAAAAATATGGCATCCTAACTTCGTGGATAGGCATGGTCCCAACATGCATGCAATTCTTACATTGATGCTAATTCCCTGAAAAACATAGTTAAAACGTCAACAAAATTGTTGAGTGAATCCACAGGTTTAAGACTCTATCATTAAACCAGTTTGTAAATCAATCGTTGCAAATAACCTTTGCAATATCGTACAAAATCAGTTTGTATAAATCGTGTAGAAATCAAACAATGAGTTTCGTATAATTCTGGTGGGAAATACATGGACGGTGATCCCCCGAAGGTTAGCTATGTCTTACGAGTTAAAGTGCCGACACCTAGTCCTATAACCAAACCACGACCTGATGTGTATCGTTTTTATCTTGGACCGGTTAAATATACGCTCCTCGTTGTGACATAATGTCGGTGGTTAGCATGACTAACAAATGTGGGAGGGATGTCATCCCGACAGTACTAACCGTATATTTAGTGGCTAGAGTCACCTAGTTAATGGTTATAGTTTGCAAGCAAGAGGACTTCTATGCACTACAACTGTAAACGTAGGTTCGCACAAAGATTCGTTGTCATGTTTCCAAGTATAGTATGAAAGTCATTCATATGTTTTTCACCCCAGTTTTAAAGCAGTAAAACAGTAAAATAGGGGTTGTGAACTCACCTCGTGAGTTGCGTGAGTGCTAGCGTTTAAAAGCGAATGTGTTTGCCAAAATAGCCTCCTAGCGCCCTAAACTGGTCGTTCGTATAAGTAGACGGCTAACTGTCCATCTATGCTAGTTGTTCACTCAACTAGTAGGATTATGTGTATATCGTTCTCGTTTTGTCTAAAACGTGTCGTTAACAAGTTCATTTTTCTTAACAAGTTTCTGTCAGATTTTGACCTTCCGTGTGACATTATTTTGACCAGTCACTTGGCTGTATTTTGTTATGAAATTTATATCACATGTCCTTACATGTCTTAGGTTAAATTTAAGGTATTTTTGGATATGTGTAAGGGGTTCAAAATTATTTATTTGTACACAAAGGTACAACATCTATTTTTCTGGATTGTCCTTGGAAAAATGGTTTGTTGGCTAACTTAGCCTACACCTCACAAAATGTGCCTATAAAACTTTTAAACCTTAGACAAAATGTGACATTTAGAAAAAAGAATCAGGTCGTTTGGATTTGCGGAGAAAAAGTTATGGTCTCACAAAGTAAGACCAAATTCTGTCTCCTGAAGACAGTTTTGACACATGTTTTATCAAATCAGTTTGGGGTATCAAAACTTGTCCAAATTGCATGAGACCACTTGGAATGAAAACCTAACTTCTTAAACTTAACTTTTGACTTAAGAATCACTCAATTTGGTTATGTTATGTTCAAGTTATGATGTCTTAAATTTAGCCCAAAGAATCTGTCAACTTTTGTGTTTTTCGTTCATGAGTTTGTTTAGTTGGTTTTTAACTGTTCAAATCAACGTTTTAACATGTATTTAGTCTAGTTTTCAAGTGAGTGAACATCTAACATAAATATACATAAAATCTATAAAAATAGTGAGATCAAGTGGAGTTTTTCCTTACAATGCTATCGGTTGAAAAAGAAGAAAGAAAAGAGGGGAACTTGATCTTCGACCCGAATCTTCTAAAACTTGAGAGTATGAGGCTTCCAAAGATCAAATGATATGTTTATTAGTTCAATCAGTGTGTAATAATGGTGTAAGGGTAGTGTAAAAGTGGTGGTTCATGGTGGTAGTTTACGGTGGTTGTTTGAAGAAAAGTGAGAGGGTGATGATAATGAAATATAGTGATGAAAATGGAAGAAGAAAAAGAGAGAGTGTGCAGATTTTTAGAGTGTGGATGTGTGTGTGTTTGTTCCTATCTAACTACCATACTTTAACAATCTTTAAGGAAGATTCACAGTATGGTATACATAATATAAAATTAGAGATGGAGTGGTACCATGTTGAGTGTGTAAGTAAACAAAAGAAAATGGAGGTGTGATGTGGGTTGACAAACTGCCCAGGGCAAGGGAGGGAGTATGGCCTCATTGATTCTTGTCTAATTAATTAATTTGGTAGATATTTTATTAGTTAAGTTAGATTTTTGATTAATTGATTGTTAATTAATTATTTAGGATAAGTTAGAGATAATTAAAGTTAACTAAATGTGATTAGAATTAAAAATAATTGATTCAATAATATTCGTACGTTACTGTTAGTTCGTTTAGTTTAATTACAAAATCTCACGTAGTTAGTCATGTTAGACCACAGTTAGTGTTGTTAGACCACAGTTAGTGCTGCAAGACATAGTCAATCCTGACAGGATCCTTTCGATAGTTTCGCGAAATTCTTAGAAAATGATATATGTGTAATGCATCGTGCATTAAATTGTGTGCATCAGAAATATGCATCGTGGGCTCATGCTAGACTTACCTCAGTTTACATAGAGTTTTGTTTTGGTTAAGAGGGAATTAACGTAAGAATGCATGATTATGGTGTACAGAATTTCACCTGATTTCGAGGGGTGTCACATGTTACATAATCTATATCGTCACATTGTATAAGAAAACCCAACGAAAATATAAGCGGTTAACTACATAAATAGTCTTCTAGATGAGCTATGGAATAAATCTACAGTTCTTGAATCTTCTGCCCACCTTACTCATAAACATAATCTTTAGCTTCCTAACCTACACAGTGTACACAATCGGGCAAGTAGAAAACAAATGCCATCTTATAAAGCTGAATAAGGATAATAGATTATATATTATAAAACACCAATTAAAATCTTTATCAACAAATCAAATCTTTAATATTTATCATTCAACTCAGTCATGCAATATCAACAATACATATTATAGAATAACAACTAAATCAAGCCAAGAACTCATGTTAAAGTCCTAAAGTCGTGCCTAATATTTATCGGGTAATTTTAATCTTTATATCCTTCTTTTGATCTTTATCTTTTCTTTATCTTTCATCCTTTTCCATCAATTTATGGAGGGTTAGTCCACTAGTCAACCAAGTAGCTCTGAGGTGAACCCAAGAGTCTTGGAGGACTATTTGGGGGAAATCCTACTCTTTCCGACGAAGTAAGAGTATGGGAAATACAATCCACAAGTGTTGTTAGGGAATGAGTCCTCCCACATAATGGTTAGCTCATTCCGCGAGACGATACTATCAAGTGTGTGGCAGTGCAACGTATCGCTCAGGTATGTAACTAAGTCACTCTACTCACACATATTCTTATCTGGCGTGACATGAAGGGGTCTAGAGTATCATGTGCATGAAATCTTGGTGACACCCTCAAGGGTAATCACTATGAAACTCTTTCGGGTAACATTCGAGATATTTCTAATCTTTACTGTCTACTTGATCTTTCTTTCATTATCTTATTCTTTCTTTATCTTCATATTTCTTTAATCTTTATCTTTCACATGTATAGGACCCCTAGTTCGTGAGTGAATCCTAAGCATCATACAAAGGTTCTAGTGTACTAACAACATGACAAAGCACAATCATCATCATCATCATCATCATCATCATCATCATCATCATCATCATCATCATCATCATCATCATCATCATCATCATCACAATCATCACAATCACAATCATCACAATCATCATCATCATCATCATCATCATCATCATCATCATCATCACAATCACAATCATCACAATCCTCATCAATCATCGTCATCGTCATCGTCATTGTCATCGTCATCCTCATCCTCATCATCATCATCAACAGCAACATATCTTAATCATAAGAATGCTAGGATAATCAAAGGTGGTAATACAATTAATTACCCTTAAATGACCCGACCCACAAGCAATAATATCATATCCCAAATAACATAAGTATCATGACTAAGGTTGAATCTCTACTTTAAGTAGTTCAATCTTTAATTTAGAACACTTAAGCTTATCAAAAGTGTAATCATTTTAATTGTGAACTCGATTTTCACAAACATTATCTTACCTCAAAGCATGCAATCCAAAGTATTCCCATAACCTATACATTAGATTAGAGAAGTATATCATACAATTAGAGATTATCTACTTTAATTCGATCATTAATTCATGTAATGTGAATAAGTAAACTACCATTACTCCTTATTAGGGAGTATGGACAGTCATGTTTTATTGTTTAAGTAGTGGACTACTCTCATATGAATAACGATGTTTTTAATAGTTTGATCTCTCCTTGACTTGACAATTTAACCTAAATTTATTAGCTTTACGATTTCAGCAGCACACACCTTTAGAAATAAATACTTTTGAGACACTTCTACTTATTCTTATTTTATAATATGTTACAATTTACTCAACAAAATACTAAGCTAGAATCTTCCAGAAATTCAAAGTACTTAGATTTAAACTCTATCATTTATGAATTTTTTAAAAACATATTTCTGATTCGTCACCAATCTGCCCAGATTTATAGAACGACACGTTTGACCCATTTTGGAGTTCAATTTACGAAAAACTTAAAATTTAAAGTTATAGAAAACATCATGTTCTACTTATATACCAAATTTCATATTATAGGACATATTATAGATTTTATATGATTTTAAAAACACAACTGAATCATGCACATCACCAAATCGTCTAATCGACTAACAAGAACCCTACAAACGAATTTACATAAATTTATACCTTTGATTAATGATCTTAGAACCATCTTCTGATTCCTTTATTTTAGTATGTTTATCACCTCGCGCGCCATTTTTAACAACTTCCGTGTTACAATCGAACAACGGTTTCTTCTATGAAAGAAACCCTAGAAATCGCCCATTTTCTCCTTTTTTTTTAATCGACATTCTCCAGAAGATTTTAAGAGGATTAAGTATTAGTTAATTTTTTAATTAGTCTCTTAAAGTTTGTCAGTTTGTCACTTTAGTCCCCGTACTTTTCTATTTTCGCAGACTAGTCCCAATTTGACATTTTTTTATATTATTCATCCAAGGTAGACATAAACAAGCTCAAAGACTTACTTATTTATATTTCAATTTATTATTCAATAAATAATAATTACAATTAACTTATTATTAAATTTGGAAAATTTCTGATTATTATTATCATTAGAACTAGATTATGTCGACTCGTGACTCGTTTTTTTTTTTTTTTACCTATGAAACTACTCGAGACTTGAATTGTAAGAGTTATAATAATATATAAATATACTTATATACTTATATATATGTTTTATTAACAACATTACATTTAAATAGAAATTATAAATAAGTAAAATAAAACTGAGTTGTACTTTTTTTTTGTCACTCCAAAATTACTATTTTATTTTTCAGTTTGCCAGCTCCTAATACAAATTAATCCATTGGCCTATGAAAATTTTATTTGATTTTTACAATTTCATTTGCATGTTTCTAAGAAAATAAGGGTTCTTTTTAATTACTTTTGCTTTGTTTTTTCGTACCTTCACGGCTACACTCATGTAAATGATAAGTACCAAACGCAAAGGCAACAACGATTGCCATCAAAGTTAAGCAGCAAGGATGACGTATCTTCAAAATTACAAAGACAGAAAAAGAAAAAGGGTTCATCAAATTGTTCTAGTGTTATTTCAGATATTGACGAGGATGACGACGATTGCCGTCTTCCTTTAATTAAAGATCCAATTGCTTGTGTGGGAAAGTTTATTAATTAATTAATTCGAAGAAAATAGAATGCAAAATGATTGGGTGTGTTTAGTTGTAGAAATTTTTTTACAATTTTCTATCTCCAATTTTCTAAGAAATGAAAAGAATTTTTGTTTTCTAGAAAAGTGGTAAAAATTTGGAAAAGTGCTCAATAATTGATGATTTTTCAATTTGAAAAAATGATGTTAAGTGAAGGTTTTTGAAAATTTTTAGAAAAATGGAGGAAGTAATATAAGGGAAAAAGTGGAAAACTTGAAATTCATGTTTTCTAACTTCTAGTTATAATATAGAAAACGCGTTTTCAAATTTTCCACTTTTCTTAGAAAAAATTTTCTAGAAAACACCTCATTTTTCCTTCAACTAAACACACCCTTAGTTTTCATCGGTTCATGCAAAATATGAGAGATAATGATCAGTGGCGGATCCAGAAAAATTGTTTACTGGGGGCACTTGATACTAAGCCACTAAGGTAGCAATAATTAAAGGTTGACTAACCGGTCAAAACGGGTCGGGCCAAAACCATTCAGGTACAAAAAACATATATAAATATCAATCGTCACTTTTAAATAACAAAAGTAAAAAATACTAACAAGAAAATTCAATTTAGACTTCTTTCGAGTTCAAGTTATTCAAGTATTCAGTTTTTTAAATTTATGGGTTTGATTCAAAATTAGGATTCATACATAAGATTTCATAAAACACAAGAAAAAAGACATACAATTAGCTAAACATGGACGCATTTATATAACAGTAGATGCTTAATCGATTACTAAAGCTTGAAAATACCGTAGTATAATCTAAAATCGTATATGTAGAATATTAGAGTATTGTTTCACCTAACTAGTTAATTACCTTATTATAATTTATAATCTAAATAAAAAGGAGAAATACTTGGTTAGGTTGTGGTCCCTTTTGATTACGTCTTGTAAGATAAAGTGTAGTTTAGGTGCTTTGGTCTTTAACTTATTTTTTGGTCTTTGCAAGTCTATACATTGTTTTGGTATGTTTTTATGGTATTGATTTTTAGCTTGATTACTCTTGTGTTTTTCAAAATGCTATTTATCCTAGGAGGCCATTAAGTTATTTGATTGGGAGCTCAACTATTAGGCTTAATAGTATAGCACATAATGGGCCAAGATGACTGGGGGTCCTGAATCCGCCCCTGATGATGATAACTCTTCGGTCAACATCTGGTGCAATTGGTGTTGGAGCCTTATATCATTTCAAAGGATCATGTTATCGTATGTCACAACATAGTGAAAGTAGGTTGCATTTTCAAATTGAATTAGTCAGTTTTAGTGGTTTGTAGACTGTATATTTTTGGTTCACAATGCATAGTTAACAACAATGATTTTGCTCAATGTTGCCATCTTTCTCAATTTCAAATTCGGTTTAGTTCGGGTTCTTGTGCTTTTCATCACGCGTTCAAGCTGGTTGTATACTTGAATGTTTAGGTCAATCGATTTCAGTGTTTCTTTGTAATTATTTACTCTTTTCAACTTTTGTTGAAGTTGAGCTTTTATTAATATATATATTTCCGTTTTTCGAAGAAAAAAAAACACATCTAAGTCATCCTTGGGCAACAGATTTAAATTTGAACATTGTAATTTGCTCATGCAAAAGTATACATCAATTTCGAACCAGGGTGTGCATATTTTCTATATATAATGACTTTTTATAACAGTTTATTTCTTCATCTTCTTCGGCCTTCTTGAATTTCATCTTTTTTCTCATCTTTTTTTACTCGAACGATTTACGAGTTGACGTGACTAGTTCTGATTGGGTCTATGACTGCGAGTCAGGATACGAGTCATATCTATTTCCGAGTCAACTAGCGAGTCGGCTCGTTTTATGTGTTTTTGACTCGACTCGTACGAGTCTAATAACTATGGATACAGGGGTATTTGGTTTTTTTTTTTTTAAATTAAATTGTAAGTTCACTTTTGAGTTTTATTAAGTTGACAGCCGAAAGGATTTTAATACATTTGTTCGTTTAAAAAATATGTTTGTTAATGAACATAAATAAATGAATATATATATATATATATATATATATATATATATATATATATATATATATAGGGTGAGGATCAAGAGGAAAGTAAAAAAAATGGGAGAAGAGGGGAAGCTATTCCTAGCCATACATTCTGGTCAACTCAAAAGTCAACGCGGTGGTAAAATTGTAAATAACTCAAAAAAATTTCAGAATATTAAAATTCATTTGGAAAGAATGTTAATCAAAATTACAACTTAATATTTTTAAACATTCTTTTACGATGAATGTTAACTCATATACATTATTATACACTGATGAATGTTAAGTTATCTCGTTCAACAATGTATAAAAACATATATTAGTTAATATTCATATAAATTATTGTTTATGAATATTAATTGTAATTTTGATCAACATTCATTCCAAATGAGTGTTAATGTTCTAAATTTTTTTGTGTGAAATTCGATGGTTAATGACGACTATAATTAAATTAATTACTTGTTTATAAGTTTTGTATGTTGAAATTCGTTTAATTTTATTGTATTCATTGGTGAATCAAAATTTTTACAAAAACCCAAAACTTATACCCAAAATTCTTAATATTTGATGAATATGAATTATGACGAATTGAAGATATATATGAATGCCTTTGATGAATTTGAAATTTATAATGTTTTGATTGATTTACATGCTTTAATTTTGAATTTTAAACAAAAATTGATGAAATGGGTATTGTATATGAGTTTGAAAAAATACAAGGAAATGTGTGGTTGAAGTTTGCTCTCCTTCTTCTCTCAAATTTAGAACTTCCCTCTTGATCCTTCCCACATATATATGTATGTATATGCCATACATCTTAAAGTTGTATATCACAACTTTTATGTGTAATACTGTGATACACACTAAATTTTTTATCACATTATTTTAAATACTATCTAAAATCAAAGATCATAAAATTCTAATAATATCGATATAATTTTTTTTATCTATAATCAAGCGTTCCTATTTGAACATTCTCTGTATTGTTAGCTCAAAATTATCTTTTATCTTGAACGTTTATTTTTCATGTATTTACTACTCAAATATGAATATAATAATTAGAAGATATAGAATTGGGTTTTAAATTTAATATTACTATTTCTAAAAGATAATGACATTCTTATTTTAAAATTAAAATTTATAATATCATATTTTTCTTAATTGTAACTAATTTAAAAAATTAAATAATTTTATTGATCTAATTAGATGTTTAGTGACATCATCAACCAATTCTATATATTATTTAAAAAAAATTAAAACTAATGATGACTTTATGAGATTAGATTTATCAACTTAACCTTTAACTTGTTTTTAAATAATATATGATGAAGTTATTATTTCAAAGCTTCTTCTAAAAAATTGAACACTTCTTATAACCAGTGTTTCGATAACCGGTTTTCTTGTTGAACCGGAGAGGCTCTCCGTTCCGATCGGACTGGTTGGACCACTGATTCAACCGGTTCAATCGGTTTAGTGTATTATATACAAAAGAATTAGTTTTTTGGTTCGATTTTAACCTTTTTGATCGTATAAATTATTTATATTGTGTATTATTGTTAAAATATAATAATAAAAGAATATGAAATGAAAATAAAACTAAAAAACTAAAAAACTAAAAAAGAAAAAAAAAGTTGTGAACCGGTTCAAAACCGGTCCGGTTTCCGGTCGAACCAGATTGAACCGTGAACCGGCCGGTTCAATCAATTTCGAAAAGTGACCAAAAACCGGTTCCAAATGGACCGTTTTTCTTCCCGAACCTAGTTCGACCGGTTGAACCGATCCGGTCCAACCGATTTTCAAAACACTGCTTATAACTAGTAACATCATCATTTATTTATTTTTTTTCGTTTTACACGAAGCTAAACAACATCAAAACTAAAGTCTGGCTTTTTGGTCAAAGAGAAATTAGATTTAAGTCTGACTTTCTGGGTCAAATAACAAATATAATGAAGTTATTATTTCAAAGTTTCTTCTCAAAAATATTAAGTCAAATTTAAAAATGGAAAATTACAAAATAACAACCTCCGAAAAACATGGCCCAGTCCTACCATTTTCCTTTTAGTAGCTCTAAAAAAGATAAACATAAAACATCAAAAAAACATAACTGAAAAATAACTACCCTTGTCTTTCGCACACACTCACTGTGTGTAACCGCCACCACACCACCACCTTAAGTAACCACCATCCACCACATTCACAACTTTTTTCTTTCTCTCATTCAGTTTCTATAACCACATTATGAACAACAACAACAATGATATTATGATCATGGGTGATAACACTCCCACTGCCCCCACAACTTCATCGGATATGCAACTCTGTCCTGTTTCTCCGGACCCACATGAGATATTCCGGCCAAAGCTCGACACTTCTGACGTATCGGCCGGAAACATACAACCCATCACCACTATAAGACCTCACCACCAGAACCCGAAAAAGAAACGAACAAAGATGATCAGGATTCACAACAGTAAGGCCATTGTTAATGTTGGTGTTGGTTCCGGGCCATCTGGTAGTCATTCGGGCGTTATTATGAAAAAGAAACCAGACCCGAGTGCTCCCAAGATCACCCGCCCGTGTACTGAATGTGGAAAGCGGTTTTGGTCATGGAAGGCCCTTTTTGGACACATGCGGTGCCACCCAGAGAGACCGTGGCGTGGGATTAACCCGCCACCGAATCTCCACCACCCGCCGCCGGATCACCACCGTATGATGACTGAGGAAGACGAGTACGTTGCGGCATGCTTGCTGATGTTAGCAAATGCACCAACCTTTTCAGAAAATACTCACACTATCACTCATGCATCCACTACTTATCAAAACCATCATCAGTCGGGTTTATCGATTCAAATGAGTGATCCTGAAGGCCGGTTTGAGTGCTCGAGTTGCAAAAAAGTGTTTGGGTCACACCAAGCATTAGGTGGGCACAGGGCAAGTCACAAGAATGTGAAGGGATGTTTCGCGATAACAAGAATTAACGATGCAGGAACCGAAGAACTCGAAGAAGGGGAGTTTGTGAGTCATTACGATAACAGAAACATTGAAGTTTTCGGAAGTAATCAGCAACAACACAAATGTAGCATTTGTTTAAAAATATTTCCAAGTGGACAGGCACTTGGTGGTCATAAAAGGTGTCACTGGGAGAAAGAAGATAATAATGTGCCAACAGCATCAACATTTAGGTTTGATCTAAATCTCCCTGCATCTGCACAAGATCATGATTCCACTTGTTCAAGTTCAAGTTTGGATTTAAGGTTGACTCTGTGAAGTCATAGATAGTATTACTATACATTCATGGGTGTGTAATCTAATCTATATGTATACATATATATACTTACCATAATCTGTACTAGTTAACCTGTATGCTCTCCATCTTCATATATTTGTGTAATTCCTGAATAGTAGTTCGTATTTCGTTTGACAAAACATGAGAAGTATGCTCTCCTGCATTGAATCTACAACACTTGTTATTTACATGAACCATACTGTAACCAGCCACAACCTTAACATTATTATCTTTAACCAAGCCTCTAATCCTTGCGGCATCGTCCCACAAACCCCGTGCAGCATACATGCCTGATACAAGCATGTAACCACTCGAGTTATTAGGCTCCAATTTGAGGACACGTTCAATTACTTTTTCCTGAACCTTTTTGTTCTCATTGTGGCTTGTTCTGCAACCACTTAACAATGCCCCCCATGCACTCGCACCATCGTTTTGTTCTTTAGCCAATTTCTTGATCAGTTCCATTGCAAGATCGAGTTTCCCACCACGGCTTAATAAATCTACCAAGCAAGAGTAATGTTCTAGACTCGGTTTGACTTCTCGTGTGTTAATAACTCGTTGGAAAATCAATAACCCCTCATCGATTAAACCCCCATGGCTGCATGCTGATAACACAGAGAGTATTGTTATCGAATTTGGTTTCAAACCATGCGTCTCCATCTCGGTGAGTAAATGTATGGCATCACGAGGAAGCCCATTCATACCATATGCTGCAATCATCGCACTGAAAGATATAACATTCTTGTTAGAAATCCGATTGAACACATGTTTTGATTTGATTACATCTCCGTATCTCGAGTACATATCCAAAATGGCTGTCCCGACAATTGCATCTGATGCCAAGCCTCTTCTTATAGCGATCCCGTGTGCCCATTTTGGTCTTTTTAGTTCAGCCTCATACGAGCAGGCTTCAATGAGATTTAATATAGTAATGGCATTGGGTTCCTTTTGTGCACGTATCATCTCATGATAGACTTCAATGGCTTCATCAGTCAAGCCACAATGTGTGTAAGCTGCAATCATTGTGCTCCAAGAAATAGTATCTCGAATCTTGATACAATTAAAAAGTTTTCGTGCAACAGATATAAGATCACACTTTGCATAAACATCAATTAGAGTATTGATCACCAACTCATTTAACTCGTAATTTCGTCTAAGTATCACAGTATGAAGGCATTTGCAAATAAGTGGATCTGTAAAATGTTTGCATACTTGGAGGAGGTTCACCAATGTGACTGCATCAGGCTCGATTCCAGCAAGTTGCATTGAACTGAAAAGATTAACGGCTTCAATATGCTTCTCGTTACGTACTAATCCAGATAAGAAAGAATTCCATGAGACAATGTTTCTTAGAGGCATTTCGTTCCAGGCTCGTAATGCAGAATCGGGATCACTGCATTTAGAATACAAATCAACTAAAGTATTCCCTACAAACAAATCATAATCAAAACCTTTACGTAGGAAATATCCATGTAACATTCTTCCTCGAGTAAGATCCTTTAAATCGATGCACGCTTTGAGTACACTTACCATCATCTGACCATCAACTTCACTTCCGAAATGTGACAAAATTTGTTTAAATATTCCCAAAGCAACAAGAGGTTCATCACTTTTAACATACCCTGAAATCATGACACTCCAAGTAATAATATCTCTGTTAGACATTTCATCAAACAGCTTACGTGCAAACTCCATTGCCATTTCTGCATACATGAACAAAACAGAATTTTGAACCGATAAAACCGACAAAAAACCAGTCTTTATCATAAACCCATGCATTTTCTGTCCTTCACCTAAATCCCCAACCTCGCGAATTGCCCGAATCACAAGTACTAAAGTCGAAACATTCGGTTCAAACCCTACTGATCTAGCATCCGTAAACACACACATTCCTTTATCAAAATCGCCATAATTAATTGCCCCTGAAATCAATATATTCCATGAAACAGAATCCTTAATACTCATGGAATTGAAGAAACTATAAGTGGAATCAATAAGTCCAGCTTTTGTATAGAAATCCATTATTGAATTTCCTATAGATGTGCTGCCTGATTCAATTCCAACTTTAATTACAGATGCATGAAGTGATTTCGCTTGTGATACAGAACATGCTTTTAAAATTAGATGGAATAATGATGGTTCTGTTAATTGAAATCCTGTTTTGTTTAAATGATTGTATAATGATAGTACTTGTTGCCATCTTCCGTTAAGTGATGATTCTTTAATCTTTGAAACCCATATTGAAACTTTTGAACTTGATATAATTGTTGGATGATTCATTGCTCATAAAGGAACACACTCTTCGTATTTATGGCTTTATTATGTATACAGTTTTTATATCATGTTAAATAAATAAAAAATGTGCACTTGGTAGGAATTGATTAACATGAGTACAAGTAAATGTGCACAACTCTGAATTAATTGTAATGGATTTATCAACTTAGTGATAGAAATATCACCGCTGACCGATTAATTATGTGAATATGGTGATATTTATATTAGGGGCGTAGTTTAATAGTAGAGTGACTCTTACGAGAGTAAGTAAAGAAAGATAATTCAATAAAAATGCAGTCACATATCATAATATTTCATTTTTACCCCCTTTATATTTTAAATATTATATATCACCGTCTCTTACATTTTTTATTCACACTTTCTATACCAACCACCACCCACCACCCACCACCAATCGCTGTCGTCAATCACTGGCCAATCGTCGGGATTCCGACGACATGAATGTAAACGTGGATTTTTTTTATTTATTTTTCCTTTTTTGCTTTCAATTTTTTTTCTCAATATATGAATTTGAAATGCATCAAAATTCACATTACAGTAGAACCTCTATAAATTAATAATGTTGGGACTGACATATTTTATTAATTTAGCGAGATATTATTATATCGATAAATTAATAAATTATACTTATATTCGTGAGTGCAATGAGTTTTCACATATAACTTTTTGTTGCAATACGAGAATACAATGCCTCAACTCTTAAGTGCAATGATGAGAGTTAAAGATGAACTCAATATAGATTTGAAGTTAAAAAAAAACAAGTGACTATAGATTTATTTTTTACTAGACAATCCTAGAATTTTGAAATATTTTGGTAATTATTAATTTATAGTTTCGTTGGGACCAATATATTTTACATTGGGATTTCAAAAAAAATATTATTTTATTATTTTATCGATTGGGGTCCAATTTTGTACTGGTCCCAAGTTGGGACCGGACAAATTTATAATTTTATCGAGTATTAAATTATAGAGGTTCTACTGTAATTGCAAGTAAAATGCAGTAAAATTTTTTTATATTATTATTTTCAACATATGAATGTAAAATGTAGTATAGTTCACATGAATTGCAATTAAAATGCACTAGTTTAAAATGTAGTAGAATTCACTATAAAAATATTTGTTATAATGTGAAGAAATGTAATGAATTAACTAACTACATCTTACACTATTGCACTATGTAAAATGTAATAGATTTTTTCATATCTACTTTTTAAATCTACTTTTCAGATTTACTTTTTAGATCTAGATCTACATTTTCAGATCTACGTTTTTAGATTTATTTCCTCTTAGCTCAACATGATTTTCAAAGTGGTGATGGTGGTAGTCGAGATGATGACGTAAGTGATGATGGTGGTGGTGGTGGCGGCGGTGAGAGAAGAGAGAAACGGAATAGAGAGGAAGAAGACGTTCAATATATGAAATAAGTCATTATTGAAAAATTTAAATGTATAAATAAACATATGCGAAATACACAATAATATAATTAAAGATATAGTAGGAGCTTCGAGAATATCGCTGCCATACATACTATATTGAACTATTACTTGATAAAAAGTTTATTTCTAGTTTTATTGAACTTGTGGCAATGCTGAGATATCTTGATGGTTGAGTATGTAAAAATATAATACACAATGACATTCACATATTGATACTAAATCTTAAAGGTCACCGTTGTGACGCATTGTTAAAAGAGATCTACACTCATTAAGTCTACTTAGTGGATGCTGAGCTACGTATTTATTACCTAGATAATATAATATGAAGATCTGCATTAAGCCATTGATTTATATAATCTATCATAAATTCGTTGGACGCAATTGAACCCATCACGATTTCATTCACGTTTAGATAATCATTTTTTAACGTTATTTTTTGGGTGTAATTAAAATTAGACCATGTGTAGTTAAAACAATGTATCTTGATACATCACTTACCTGATGCTCTTGGAATATGTGTATGAATGTATGATGACATAATTTATAATAATATATTTATTTGCTCTTTCGTAATTAATATTAAATATTAATTAGATTATAACTCGCGAATTCACAACCACGTGATTTTAATAGAAATACACATACAACAAAATAAAACTTATTGAGTATCAAATATTACCCATATGAGACTTGCATCACCTAATAGACCCACTCAAATAAAAACCACTATCAAATGTGGAGATACCTACATATCACAAACTTGATCAAATGTAGTAATATACACATACAAGACAATACAATGACCTCATTCCTGGTACTAAAATGTCCAACCCAATCCACTGCTTCCACTTCACATTTGTACCATCATACCCATGATCTTCTTGTTACTTGCATAGCTAACTGATTTACGTACTGCAACTCCACACAGACCACACATTTATCTACTGGTTGTCTAAATATAAAGAAAGTGAAAATGCTAATGACTTGACATGTTCAATAACAAATTACATAAGAAATGCGCAGTTGCATTCATGTAGAATAAACATGCTGATTGGTTTGATGGTGGGTAGGGCTCTTGTAGTCAATCTCCGTTAAACGGTGATTGGTTTGAAATGACCAATTTGATATCAAAGTCCAACTTCACTGTAGACATCATACTATATACTTGATGTCAAAAAAATTTAGCGTCCATTATAGAATATACACACACATGTACCTTGGTGATCACAAACTCCATTCTTGCAGTCTCAATAATGTCTGGTACATTTTACATCCATTTTTGCAACTATTTATAAATTTCAACAAACTCCATTTATGGATATCATTACAAGCAGAGCATTCCAGTCCCATAAATATGAAGGTGTTACTCCTCACATGTCTGGTTTGAAAACTCCCTGCAAGAAATTAAAAATCTATAGCGTAAAAGCATCAACACAGTTCCAATGATCATTCATGCCTTATAAGATCCGTATAAAGCAAGTGTAGATGACAAAATCCGAATGTCGGGTAACAGTTACCATGGGTAAGTATTCAGGGGTTGGCCCAGAAAAGTTATACATACACAAACACACAACAATAATCTAATATTTCAATAAGAGGTTTAATGCATTATAAATACAAGTGGAGCAGTTTTCACACATGTGACACCTCTTTCTTTCTTGGACATTTTGTATTTCAACCGTACAACCCGTTAGAGATCTTAATCAATCCATCTATAAGTAGATGGATCGAAAGTAGTGTTAAGCCTAAAAATAAGATTTGAATATAAAAAATGCTATAATTAACGGGTCAAGAACAACATCTCCAAATTAATAAAATTTAAATACTAAAACTTCACCTTAGTCTATATTCTCATTACATTCATATATAATGATGCTACCTTACACACTTTTTCTTTTGAATTAAAAAGTGCACACAAATCAGAAAGAAAATACAGGTCCCCTTTCGACCAATATACTACATCAATTGAGCACAAGCTACTGCAGCAACCATAGTACCCAAATTCGAGAGATTCGAAGGATGAAAATTGAAATACAATACTGGAACTGAACTTATTGATCCCTAATCTATGATCAAATTCCTAACTAATAATTAAACAGACTCAAAGATGACATGCGATGACAATAAAAAGTTAATTATCTTGAATCAATCAATATCGAGGATCAATATATATATAAACTGAACATCAGATAGTGACATGAAGTACCTAGATGAAATTCTCAAATATAATTGTAAAAATCATGGTGACAGTAACTAAAACACGGAGATATCAAATATGTTTTACGTGGTAACAGGAATAATAGTCACCTCAAACTCCAAGCGGTTTAATTTGACCATATGCTTTTAAAGCACCAAAAACTACAGCTGAGCCTCCCAGATCACATGTCATAACCTCTACAAACGTACTAACCAACCTACATTAGTCTTGATATTGTATCGACCACTGCACTTATAAAACATCTGTCACACACCAAAAAGGCACAACAATGACAACTCTCATTTACTTTTACTTAACATATATAAAATTTCTACCAAAGCCAACTTCTCTTTTGATATAAAATGGGTAGATTTAGGAGGATTGGTAGAAACAGCAGCCACACCGACATAAGAATCCATCATAATCAAAGCTACACGAAAATAGCCAACTGATGCTAGTGGTTACTATATAGGCTACCTTGGTAGCATATTTTTTTGTCCCTTTGCCAATTATGCCAGCTGATGTTATTAGAAAATAGAAGTGTACAAAAAAGAAGTAGATAAAAGGGAATTAAAAAAGAGCAAAAAGAAGTAAAAATCATGAACCACAAATCGAATTCTGATGAAATTAATTACCTCTAAAGCTAACTGAATGAAGAACAAATGTTCAATCATGATCCATGGCTTACTGTACATGTTATCAGCACCAAAAGAAAGTATACATGAAAACAAATGATACACTCTAAAAGATATTTTCATTAATACAAAGAAGAAATACAACTAAACAAAATCCCTATTGTCTGTTAGACAGGTTGGTACTTATGGTGAGTTTCCCATTTCGGTATATCCATGATATGATGAACCTTCCTCCTTATTTTGCAACTGAAAATAAATAAACACAAAAACTCATATAGCATGTCAAAAGGATAATGGGAGAGACTGATTAAACAAATGAACCTAAATATAACAATACCAGTTTCATAAGATTTAAAAGTATGGTCTCTTCTCGCAATTCTAGATGCTCGGCGCAAACACAAAAAACTTTAGTATTGAACTTACTCATTCAGTAAGGCATCCAGGTTCTTTTATCTTCTGTTATAAACCACATGTAGGAACCAGAAGCATAAATAAAACCGAAGTTAGTAAATAGTACGAAAAATGGACAACAAATAACGCAACGATAATTTTTTAAGACCGGAGTTTGTGTTGAACACAATTCCCTTAAAACGAATTCGAGTCCGTTTCCCAGGGTACGGCGACCACAAGCAGCGTACTGCCGGAGCCAACAACTTGCCTGAAAATCACAGCGATGAAGGTGTGTTTATCGAATAGCAGAGAGCGGAGAACGAGAAGAATATGTTCATTTGTTTTCGGTGTGTCTAAACGAGAATGATAACACCCTTTACATAGGGCCATGCAAATCAACAGTCATTTAGAAACCAAATCATTGCCTTTGAATCGTAATTAAATTCGAATCAATATGCAAAATAAACGAAATCAAAAGCTACTAAATCGTATGGTGTATAGTTGTAATGATATTGTAAATCATTTCCATAACAGAAACCATAATGGGTCAAACCGGGTCAAATTGCGGGTCATGGGTCGGGTCTAAAAAGAACAGGTTACAGCAAAAACCGGCGTTCGCAGGTCGCGCGGGCGCACCATGAATCAGGAGCCCCGACCCGTTTTGGCCAAGGATTTGCGCACCCCCCGCCCCTAGGAGTTGGAGTGTGTAATGGTGATAAGCTAATTGAACTTGTTTCAACACTAAGGCTTATAAACACCTCCTTTTTTTTCCCATTTTCGATGTGGGACAACCCACAACACCCATCAATTTCAAGTTTCATACACCTCACTTTGAGCTTCGATATCTCATTCATCTCTTATCAACTTTGGACGTATAATATATCGTTACGAAGCACAACCATATAAAATACTACATATAATTACTGCATTTACATATAGATAATTAGGTCCAAAGTTTGGGAAAAATACATGTATTTATCCCAATTTTTCCAACAATCCCCCACATGAATGGAGATCGAAAGAATAACACACATATTCTATTCGTACTGAAAATTTCAACAGTTGAGTCTTGCATAGGATAGGTAGGTATTACCCTTTGAACCTTCCCTTGTGAAATGTACTTAGTCTACTAGCTGTCAGTAGACGACGATGTCTTTGAACTGATATGTTGTTTATGTAGATGACAATACATGTTCACACATGACTCTTCCTGACACTGTCAACTCCTCATAGTCGTGTCCTTTATGGTCCTGAACACTAGTCTGATTCTGCAAGAGCTTTTAGGAAATGCGCCCTCCACATTTCCCTTCGAAGCGACCCCACTTCTCTCTCACACAGGTGATTCTTGAAATCATTAAAAGTACTAAGCTTAACCTAACTATCATTGTTAATATAAGAATGGACTAGGAAGTTTAACAAACTCCCTTTTAAATGGTTTGGTTAATTAAATAACTTCCCCCACAGTGACCTCCCTTTGTTCATACAATTAGGTTGTCCTTTTGAACCTAGATCTTGGGATTTCAAGTCAACTAGGTAATGTTTTTCTTTGTACAAACTTATTCATTCAAGGTGTCGCACCCCCAGATTTACTGTGCAGCGGAAGTCGGGTCGGGGCGCGACTAATCCAGTAATCATTGCGGAAAGGAAAAGCAAACGACTCTATATGAGACGTTTTGAAAAATAGTACAAAAGTAGTTACATTAATATAATTAAAGTTTACATCAGTCTCGAGTTCGCGAGATGAAATCCTGAAGATTCTAGTACATAGCGATTTTACGAAATAATGCAAGCAAATCTTCATAAACGTATGATGCATGCGACTCGAGCTAGCAGGCAGTCCTGTGGGCAACCCTACGGTTGTTGAGTACCTGAGAAATACACGCTAAAAGATCGACAATAATGTTGGTGAGCTCATAGGTTTACGTAGTTAAAATCATAGTATGAACCACAAGATTTCAGAGTTATCGTAGTAGCACGAATGCCAAAGTAAATCATAGTATACTATTGCCATGGGCTCATAGTTCCGAAGCTTAACCGTAGTTGGTGTCTCCAGTTAAGTGTATAAACCAGTACACTCGGATTACGAATTATTATGCGTCCGTATAGTAGTTAGAGCGACTAACCCCGGACGGCGGACTGTCAGTTCCCGATAGATCTATCCATAATGTTCGCGCTTAGTATTAACGGAATATGATATTTGTTGGAGACCATCGTAGTTTGGTTTAGTTACCCATGCAATCGTATAATTTTTCATAGTACTTGTGTTCATAAAAACAGAGCAATGTATTCTCACCCCAAAGTAAGTAAAACAGTAAAAGTAAAAGTGGGGCTATGAGACTCACCTGAGTCTTGAGAGCTAGCGTTTAAGTTAATAAACGTTTATCTGAGATGTAACCTTTTGGCGCCCTAAACGCACAAGGTTATGTATGAGTGAATGTCTCAAAAGATCATTCATGCTAGTTGTCCACTCAACTAGTTATGTCCAAAGTTTGTTTATCACGTGTGTTTAGAAAACGTGTACGGCTCGTTGGTGACGTTTTGTAATAATAATTCCCGAAGACATTATTATTATATTATGTTTCGTTGTGTACTTATAAGAGTATATGTATCACGTGTACGAGTAGTGTCGTATATGATATAGTTGTTGTTTCACGAAAACGTTCCTTAGTAAAATATGTTTTCAATCAGACTGTTTTATGCGACACAGATGTTATGTCGCTATGAGGTGTTGCGACACAAAGGTAGTGTCGCAAAGTATGAAATTTAAATAGTTGTGCGACACAAGAGTTGGTGTCGCAAGTCGAGATTTTAAATAGGCGTGCGACACAGTGGTTTGTGTCGCAGGTTAGTACTGTTCGGTATAAAATGTTGCGACACGAGTTAACACTGCTTGTCTAGCGACACTAGGCTTGTGTCGCAGGTTGCGACACAAGTTAGTATTGCTGGTTTTAAAGAGTTGCGACACAAAGGCTATTTTGCGACACAAGGTTTGTGTCGCAATAGCTCAGGGCCTTCTGCGACATAGAGGACCTGATATGTTTTCGTGTTCGGGATTTTGGTCAAACGTGCTCGGTTTGACTCGGAACTTTTAGGGAAGTCTTAAATATGTTTTTAGAGCTTAGGAAAATTATCGTTACGTTTTGTGGTCAACCCGAAAGTGTCGTTTTAAAATAATGTCAAAACAGTCCCTGTGGTCATTTTTCCAGAAATTTGGGTCGTTTTTGTGGCTCGTTTTGACTAGTCAAAGTGTCGAGATAAGATCCGAGAAAATTAGCAGTTGTTCATATATGTCTTAACTACTTTCAGTAATTTTTCTAGAATTTTTAGATAAGTCTAAGTATTTTTAATAATTCCGTTTGTTCCCTGAGGTCAGAAAGTGACCAATCCGGATACATGCAACAAGATCGGATTTCTGGGCAAAATCTACACATTTTTAGAAGAAGTTATCTAAACGACATTTGTACCTAACAAAATTTCTGAGATTTTGGTGGTAGTTTCAAGTCATTTGGTGCCGTGTAGCTCGAGTTATGCTTTTTCCAAATCGGTCAAATTTTCTGTCCAACAGGACAGTCCGGACACTTCTTTTTGTAAAATCATTTTCGTATATCAAATGACCTCAGAAAAATACCAAACCACTTGGGTTCGAAAGTAGACTCCTTGAACTTGATTTTAGACCCAAGAATCGCTCGATTTGGTTAACAAATGAGTTAGATATCGTGTGTCAAAGTCGGGTTGAATTTTCATCCGGAAACTGTTACTGTTTTAGTGTTTTCAAAAACGATTTTCGACTTTATTTTTGGACATAATCTTGTTATATGGACATTATAACATGTTTATATGTATGTTTCAAGTAACATAAAAGGAAGGTGGAGTTTCTTACAAAGAGGATGATGAAAGCACAAAGAAATAGACGTCGAGAGCTCGTTTTCTTGCTTTTTCTTGCAAACCGAAGAGGGGTGTTATGGTGGTTTGTGGTGATGATCTTGGTGGTTTGTGGTGGAGATTTGGGGGGTTTCTTGGGGCTGGGAAATTCAGAGAAATAAGAGGGGAGGTAGAGAGAGAGTTGAGAGGAAAGGTTGAGTGAAAGAATTGGGTTGAGTGTGAAAGTGAGAAGGAGAGTAAGATGATGATTTTGTGTATGGGGAAGAGGCAAGGGGAGGGGGGGCTGCAGATTTTTGTGGGTCCCACCCACATGTGAGTGTCTTGAATTAATTCCCCAATTTGCGTTACGCGCGGTGCTCGTTTACCTATTCGTTTCGTCGTTCGTTTAAACGTTAAACGTTTATTATTCAAGTTTTTCGTTAATGATTTATTCGCGTACATTTTGATCGAAGCTTTATTTAAAATATTTCATTTTAAGTTATTAAAATAATAATCGAGTTTCGTTCGGTTGTCGGGCGCGCTTCGCGCGTTTTCGTCGCGTACGGTACGTTTTGCATAAAACGTAAAGTGTTCGTATATTATTGTACTATAATAATATAATATAAATAACTACTATTTAATTATAAAATAGATTTATGTTATTTATGAAAAAGTTTTCACCAACGTCTGTATTATCGTGTCAGATCCCATCCGATCGAATTTGCGAAGTTAAAATTTAATTACGTACGCGTATATATATTTACATACATACGAACTGTTACTGCACTTAGTCCTATTTCATACTAAATACAAGTAATAATGATCTATGATTAGTCACTAATGACGGCCTAATTCGCCGGGTGTCACACAAGGGCTTTAGTCCCATTCCTCTCGACTACCTATAAACTACCTCTCTACTTAAGACTTTAGTAAGCGGATCCGCTATATTATCAGTTGACTTCACGTAGTCATTTGTGATAATTCGTGTTGAGAGTAGTTGTCGTATAGTGTTATGTCTACGTCGAATATGTCGAGACTTGCCATTATACATTATGCTATGAGCTCTGCCAATTGTCGATTGGCTATCACAATGTATACTATGGCCGTTACCGGCTTAGGCCACATAGGTATATCCTCGGTAAATTGACGTAACCACTCTGTCTCTTCTCCACATTTGTTCAAAGCGATAAACTAAGATTCCATCGTAGATCTAGCTATAACCGTTTGCTTGGACGATTTCCAAGATACAGTTGCACCTCCTAGTGTGAAAACATACCCACTAATTGCTCTTGAATCCTTGATGTCAGAGATCCAATTTGCATCGGTGTATCCTTCGATTACAGCTGGATATCTTGTATAATGTAGTCCATATTCACGAGTGTATCTCAGATATCTTAGTAATCTCGTTATACTTTTCCAATGTTCAGCACTTGGATTACTAGTATATCTACTTAGCCTGCTTACTGCATATGCTATATCAGGTCTTGTACAACTCATCAGATACATGAGACTACTAATGATTCTTGAATACTCTAGTTGAAAAACACCTTGACCTCTATTTTTAGAAAGGTGTTGACTTATATCAATTGGAGTTCTAGCTACACTAGAATCACCCGAATTAGAGTTCTCAAGAATCTTATCCACATAACGCGTTTGGTGTAGCATAAGACCATCTTTGGTCCTTGTGATCTTGATTCCAAGAATCACATCGGCCAAACCCATATCTTTCATGTCAAATCTTGTTTTCAACATTTCCTTGGTTGATCTTATCATCTTATCATTACTACCTATGATTAACATATCATCCATATAGAGACATAAGATGATGTATCCATTAGTTGTGTCTTTCACGTAGATACACTTGTCACATTCATTGATCTTAAAACCATTTTCTATCATGACATGATCAAACTTTTGATGCCATTGTTTTGGAGCTTGTTTTAGTCCATACAATGACTTAACAAGCTTGCATACTTTGTTCTCTTGTCTTTTGGCAACAAAACCCTCAGGTTGTTCCATGTAAATCTCCTCTTCTAATTCCCCGTTTAGAAAGGCCGTCTTTACATCCAGTTGGTGAACTTCTAAATTTCGAATGGTGGCTATTGCAAGTACCATTCTTATAGAAGTTATTCGGGTCACCGGCGAGTAGGTATCAAAATAATCTAGGCCTTCTCGTTGCCTATAACCCTTGATCACCAATCTTGCTTTGTATTTATCAATTGAGCCATCTGTATTCATCTTCTTCTTAAAGATCCATCTGTAACCTAGTGGTTTACATCCTGGAGGAAGATCCACTAGTTCCCAAGTATGGTTTTGTAAAATAGAATCTATTTCACTTTTTATGGCTTCTTTCCACCGAGGTCCTTCGGAAGAAGTTACGGCTTCTCGATAGGTTTTAGGTTCACTTTCAACCATGAAAGATACAAAATCGGGACCAAACGATTTATCAACCCTCGCCCTTTTACTTCTTCTTGGTTCAACATCCTCTTCCTCAGATTGTTCATGTCTAACTTGACTATCTAGTCTTTCATCATGATTAACCTTGTTAGGTTGTTCATCATGATCAGCCTCATTAGGTACGAAGAGATCCATATGCAACAGTTCTAATAGTGCAGCATTAGAATTTACTAACTTAGATTTATGGGACTTTTTGTGTTGTTTTCCTTTTAAGCAGGAAACACAGTTGTCATTCAGAACAAAAGATTGCTTCGGAACTCCAACCACAAGATCATTTTTCACTAGATAATTCATTTTTCGGAAATGAATGTCCCATACGTCGGTGCCATAATAGAGAATCCTTTACTGAAGCCCTGGACAAGAGACAAGTATATTCATTGGTTGTCTCAACAGTTCGCATGTCCAGTACGTAGGTATCTTTCTTTCTTGGTGCTCTCATCAACACCCATTCCTTAGGAATAACAAACCGAGGCTTCAGTATCAAATATTCTACATCCGTGAAAACTGTGGTGTACTTTTTATCGCAGACTTGTGAAACACTCAACAGACTGTGATGAAGCTGTTCCACGTAGTTCACCTTCTCAAAGCTAATATTTCAGTTGGTAAGTGTTCCTTGTCCAAAATTATCTCACCGGTAAGCAAATGCAACATATCCCCCATTAATTTGCTTCACATCAGTAAGTAGGGACACATTACCAGTCATGTGTCGCGAGCAGCCACTATCCATATACCATATGCTTTCTTTTACAAGTTCTGACTGCTGCAACACAACACAAGAAAATTATTAAACAGTAATGGAGACCCAAGCCTTTGCAGACTTAGGTTGTCCGTAGTCATCAACAATAAGCACATCAGTAAGAATTTTATTTTTAAACAAATCATGATTGTTTTCTGATGTGTTATTGTTGGTGATAGAAGAATCAAGCTTAGATTCTTTCACTTTCCAAACCTTGGAAGGTTTAGAAGATGGTTTGACAGTAATGTTGGACTTTGGTTTGGCAGATGTATCTGGCACAACATTACTTTGCTTCACAACGGGCTTGGGAGATAATGAGTTACGCCTTGAACCATTATTTGAAAATGAACTTCTATAAAATGAAGTTCTAGGCATATTTCTCCCAAATCTTTGTCGTGAAAGCAATGGACAATCACGAATAATATGTACGTCTCTCAACAAATGGTTGAGAAATAGGAATGTCTCTCAACTTTAGAGACTTAGAGGATGAGGCATTCATCGAGCAAGCACACTGATGCATGCAGGCTGAATTGGATGCCTTTAAGGTTGAGTGAGTTGATGTTGAAGGTTTATCTGATTTAGATTTATCAACTGAATTTTCTCTCTTCAGAATTTTCACTGGTGGAGACAAGTTATTAATTTTAACTTTCTTAGATTCAGCTTTTAAAACTTTAGATTCAGATTCAACCTTAGTTTTATCATTTTTGAAAAACTCAGCAAACTCAGTGGTGATTATATGATTTTCAGGTTTGACACCAACTTTCTCAACCGGTTTTGTAAGCTTTTCAGTTACATCCTCTATTTCAACTACTTCTTCAATATTGACTTGTGCAACATTGTCAGCTTTTTAACCAATTCATTAACAGATTTTGTGTCTATTTTTGATGCTGAAATAGGCACAAAGTCTTTGATTTCATCTTTCATAGGCATTTGCAGATAATCTTTTGGAGGAGGTACTTTGTGATATCCAAGTCCAGCTTTGCTTTTAGTATCTGACCTTTGCGAGTTTAAGATTTCGTCAAAGACAATTGAGGATGTTGAAAAATTTGAGAGCTTTCTTTTTAAATCTACAACCTCATACTGAGACTCAGCAAGTTCCTTATTAAGCAAGGAGATTTCCTTCAAGTAGCTATCAATAGCGTCTTGCTGACTAAATTTTTTTGCTTTTAAACCTTTAGTCTCAGACTGAGAGGCTTCTAATTTCTTATCAAAAAGTTTTTCATTAGATTTTAAAACTTTATTTGCCTCTCCAAGTTTTTCAAGATTAGTTCTCAAATTTTCATTATCCTATTTGTATCTGTTAACAGAACCAGTTAATTTAATACATGATATACAAGAGAATGGTTCAGCATCAACCTCATGATCATTTGTAATGTGGGCCATTAGAGCAAGTTGTTGATGATCTGCTTGCTCTGTCCAGTCAATGTTGTGGAAGTATCGATGCACTTTTCTTTCTCCTGCATCTTTGGATAAGAGACTTTGGGGCAGAAGGCTTTGTCAACCTAGAAGATGGCTGCTTGGCCTTTTCGCATTCTTTTGCAAAGAGCCCGTAATTTTGACAGTTATAGCACTTTACTTTACTTTTATCAAACCCAAAGCCTGATTTTCCATCTCCTTCCAAATTCTTGCGACCAGTTCTCTGCAAGAACTTCTTTGCTCTCCTTGTCAGCATAGCCATGTTCCATCGCAGATCCATCTGTTCCAGATCATCCTCATCAATCTGTTCATAATCTTCCTGCGTTAACTCAAGCGTACTGGTCTTTTGTGACAGAAAACTTTCATATGAGCTAAGAAATGCTGTAAAAATTGCAGCATGTTCCTCAATTAATGGAGAAGCAGTAGTCTGAGTTCGTTGAGATTCTTGAGAATTATATGCAGAAAAACCAGAATTTCCAAATCCTGATGTAGTAGGCCCGAACTTTGATGTTGAAGAACTACCAGCAAGAAATGCCATTCCTCCATATGATTCACCAGAAGATGTCTTGGCTCCATACACACTTGAATTCTGAACGAATCCACCCATCTTGGTCTCCTTCTTTTGCATATCTAGAGCATATGCCTGCAATCTTCCAATTAAATCGTCAAAAGCCATAGTTTCTAGCGCAGGATCATCCTTCATGATTGTAACTCTAGTGTCCCAACTCAAAGGCAACGCATCTAGAAGTTTCTTGTTTACCTCTAACTCTGTAACAATTGAGCGTCTTCGTATACATGATTCTAGAAAATATGAAAGAATACAGCGTAGGATACGACTTGGGAAAGTTAGGGCTTCTACTCATGGCAAGCGCCCTATTACTGCTGCTGCTGAAGATCCCGAGTATATTCCGGAGGAGCCTCCTATTCGTCGCCAACGTTCTTCTATTCAACAGGTTTTGGATCAGGCTCCTCCATCATCATCAAACGCACAAGCATCCTCTGCTCAAACTGCAACTGGTCCATCTGAAACCAATGCAGAGGTGCTTGCCCAAGTGCTCTCCACCCTCACCAACCTTCAGGCCTCTTTTGATCATCAATCTGCTTTGCTACTTTCTCAACAACACCAAATATCCTCGCAAGCAGAGATGATCACTGATCAAGCTGAAAGAATAGAAACTTTAGAGCGTGAGGTAGCTGAATTAAAGACAAGGTCTGCGGTTCGGGGGGAACTTCTGGTAATGACGACGATAAGAATGATGGTGCTGATAATGATCAAGCTCATTAACCAGAAGATAATGATGCAAATGATGATCTTCCCTCCAGCAATAATGACCACCAGAATGATGAACCGGCAGACTTGTCAAGAGTTATGATTGTATATGAACCACCTGTCGAGGGAAATACAGCTCCTAATATAGAAGACCTAACAAGCATGCAACATCTACTCTACATGGGTGTTTCTGATATAGAAGATGAAGCATATGAAATGAATGAAAGCATGGTTTACGAAGAAGAAGGAAATGAAGAAAATGATGAAGATGTAGAGGTTGAGGAGGAGCAGATGAATGATGAAGATGATTTAGTTGATGAAGTTGAAAGGCAAGTTAATGATAGTGAAAATGTGACAGAATCCGAAAGTGAAATAGAGACAGAGGAATCGGAATCATCCAATCAAAGAATTGATAAATCAAGTTGGTTCAGACCTTTAAGTGCATCTCTTAAGAGTGCAAAATTCTACAAGGTAGATGATAATTGCAAAGGCCCGATCATTAGCTGGAAGTTCGATGCTGACAATGAACTGATCGTAGAAAAAGAATGGATGGAATCAGTATTTCAAGCCAAGATTCAAGGATATCAGTACCCTACCAAAATGTGAAATCAACAGGTTGGCGCAGCTTGACTTAATTAATCACTCAAATGATGATAAATCAAAATTCATTGAGTCGACGATTAGAAAGGAGGTGCGAAGTGGAATCTACAACTTGCTGAAGCCAACTATGGGAAAGAGGTACACATACAAGAAAAGGATCAACAGGATAACTAATAAACCGCATGTGAAACTAGTTTATCCTCCAGCCAGGACGTTGAAAAGGATTCCTTTAGAAAAATTGCCACTGGACTTTCTTGGAAGATTCAAGTACTGGTACTACAATCCTGCGACTGGAGAGGCGGTGATTGAAGTTAAGTCTGAGGAGGAGGCAGAAGGGGATCATGCATGGCAAGTGGTGGAGACAGTGAAAACATATGTCTACGATCCAATCAGCTTAATTAATCTTTCTAGACAAGATCTTCAAATTCTTCATGCAAATAGGATTTTGTTCGATATTGAAAACGAGCCAGAAGTAGAAAAGTTTGAGAAAGTTGTGGCTATCTGTATAGAAAAAGGAATACATGTTGGTGGTAACTTCCCAACGAATTGGAGCTGAACTGAAGACATCTAAAGACTAAGTTGATGACAAGGAGGAGTTTGTTGATGCATATATATGTGTCAGTCAGTGGTATCAGAGCAAGTGTCGCAATTGTGACACTAAGCAAGTGTCGCAGGTCTACACTTGTATACTCTAATGTTCATTTTTACAAAATTAACGATTACAGACTCTGTCCAACTGACTGACACATATATATGCATCAACAAACTTTGTAGGTCCTATAGGTCGGATCTATCAGATCGTTACTCAATTGCAAGTGCGAAATCCAAACAATTAAGTATTGAACGTTAAACAAAACACACAAACGCAAATATATCAAAAGCTTCTGATTTCTATTGATTATAACGTGTGAAAGTTACAGAAGAACACTCACAAATTGCTCACTACTCTTGGGGTTTCGTCAACCTTCAAACTGAAACCCTAAAACTCTATTTATACACAACTGCCCTGTTACTTGCGACACTTTCCCTAGCCGACCCTTGCGACACTAGGCTAGTGTCGCAATTGCGACACTAAGCAAGTGTCGCAGGTCTACACTTGTATACTCTAATGTTCATTTTTACAAAATTAACGATTACAGACTCTGACTTACTCTGACTAACTAATTGACACATATATATGCATCAACATAAGTTCCTTCCCTTATATTATGTAGACATCTGCAATGAGCTCCCAGAGGACTGTACCGGTTTAACAGACTTGGTTACTAACTTACTATAGCAATGCCACCTATTCACACGTATAAATAGCGTTCAAGTCCATCTATCTGCAATTTAAGCGCTGACAAGTCACTCACTGGGCCCTCATCCATTTACTTTTATTTAATTCTTTTTTAAAAAGTTGGTGTCTATAAATTGATATATTTGTTAGTAGATTCCAAATAACCAAATTCATTCGCACGCGCTTTATTATGATCATGGGAAGTAACATTCCTACTTCCTCTGATTTGCAACTCTGTCTTGCACGAAACGTGCAGCCCATCACCACTCTAAGCCCTAACTACCAAAACCCCAAAAAGAAACGCACAAAACTTAACAGAGTTCACAACAGTAAGCCCATTGTTAACCTTGGTGTTGCTTCTGGGCCATCCAGTAGTGATTCAAGCATTATCCTGAGGAAGAAACCCGACCTGAGTGCTCCCAAGATCACCCGTCCATGTACTGAATGTGGAAAGCGGTTTTGGTCATGGAAGGCACTTTTTGGACACATGCGGTGCCACCCTGAGAGACCATGGCGTGGGATGAACCCTACGCCGAATCTCCACTATTCACGGCTGGGTCACAACCATCATGAGGAAGACAAGTACATGGCAGGATGCTTGCTGATGCTGGGAAATACACCAAACAGAGATCAGTTTGAGTGCTCAAGTTGCAAAAAGGTCTTTGGGTCATACCAAGCATTAGGTGGGCACAGGGCAAGTCACAAGAAGGTAAGAGGATGCTTCGCAATAACAAGAATTAGCGATGCAGGATCAACCAAACAAGGAGAGTTTGTGAGTCATTATGATTACAGTAATCAGCAACAACACAAGTGCAGTATTTGTTTAAAAATATTTTCAAGTGGACAGGCACTTGGTGGGCATAAAAGATGTCATTTGGAGAAAGAAGATAGTGTTGCAACAACTTCATCAGTGTCACAAGCACATCCACCACTTGGGTTTGATTTAAACCTGCCTGCATCTGCACAAGATGATCATGATTCCTATGCACTAATGGGATGTTCATTCATTAAGAATTGACTACAAATATAGAAATAATGATGGGTCATGCAGTAACATTAAGCAAATTAGAGTTGTTCAACCTTGATGTTCTATAGTTTTGTCGAGACCACTTATGTTAATGAACCGTATCATATTGATTTAGTGATGTCACAGTCCAAAGGCCATGAAGTTCACACACACACATATAATGTTGGGTTACGGTGAAAAGAAGTTAAAATAAAAACGGTGAAAACGATCTCAATTTGTATTCACAATTTTTTTTAGTTGTAATCTTTTATTTTTTTCGCTTCACGTACATTTTTTATTGTGAATCCTTATTTTTTTTTTGTTTTTCAAAAAGTTTTCATTGTGAACCTTTGTGTTTTATTTGCTTCATAGAAATTTAGAAATTTTTTAACTGTGAAATTTATAAACGTGTGAATCTTACTTTTCAACCTTCACAATTTATAAATTTTATGTTTCAAAATAAATAAGCTTCACATTTAAAAATTAAGTGTAAAGTAAAAAAAATCAACTTCACACTTTATAAAATTGTGAAGGTCAACTGTTTTCACCATTTTTATTTTATCTCCACCCCTTTTTATATATATATATTTTGATCCAAGGGTTAAGATTTATTTTCACCATTTTTATTTTAACCACTTGTTTTCACAGGTGAAAACAATTCTTAACTTTTGGATCAAAATATATATATAAAAAGGGTTAGAGATAAAATAAAAATGGTGAAAACAGTTGACCTTTAGAATTTTATGAAGCGTGAAGTTAAATTTTTTTTTTGTTTCACACTTAATTTAATGTGAAGTTTATTTTTTTGGCTTCACATAAAATTTATAAATTGTGAAGGTTGAAAATTAAACTTTACACATTAATAAATTTATGTGAAGCCAAAAAAATTAAGCTTCACATTCATTTCTGTGAAGCAAAAAAAAAAGTTTTTCATTGTACAAAAAATAAAAAAAATATATAAGGGCTCAGAATTAAAAAATATACGTGAAGCGAAAAAAAATAAAAGTTCACAACTAAAAACAATCGGGAATACAAATTGAGATCGTTTTCACCGTTTTTATTTTAACTCCTTGTTTTCACCAGAACTCAACCGTATATTATATATACATTTATATAAATGTATATATAATTGACCCCAACAAGTTAACTAACTGGCCCACCAAATGACCAAATTAAGGTGATCTTGAATTTGATCTTAACCACGTACTGAACCATCTAATAACTGAAAACGACATGCCTATATACCCATGCATGCACTCAGGTGACGAACTGTCTTCCGACCTATCTTTAGATGTTGACTTCTCACGACAAATGATTGACCAACAGTCTTATCACTCACCATATCCATTTTGTGTCGTCTTTCAACTTGCAACACTCATTTTCATCCCATCGTATGCTCGTTCTGACATGTCTTTAAGTATATAAAACAAAACATTTACCCTTTCATTTTTTTTTCTTCGTATAATCATGCTTGTAATACAATCGAAAGTCGGACCATCTTTTAGGGGATCAGAGGCAATCAGTTGTATCAAATTTCATATGGAAGGAATTATTCAATCAAGATTGATGCAAAGCATTACATCAAAAGAGCGTTATATGAGGTATGATAATACAAAACTATTAATGTTACAAAGTTGAAGATATGAATTATCAAACATCACATACCTTGACCAGTATGATCTGTACTTGCCAATCGCAAGGTCTAACCAAGGTTTGTAGTTGCCGTTGTAATGTACAACGGCTGCATTCTCTATTTCAGTTTGGTTAAGGGCTGGATCATATCCAAGCCCCAACACGTGCCAGCTCCGTTCCAGTGGATGGGTCAAGTTATAAAACGTTATTAGTCCGGGAGGCAATGTCCCAAGTTTCCATAGAGTTCTTTCCTCATTCTGCCAAAAAAAAACATAGCAATTATGCAGGAAACCATTAGTTAAAATTTTAGAAAAGCAGGATCATCATGATAAGTGTGATGAACTATTTAGAAATATCAAGTAGCATTGGTTATCAAGATGGTAAAAAATGACAATTTGGCCTGTTTACCCAAAAAATGTGTCAATTAGGGTTGTGTGTTATCTCAGACGGGTTAAAACAAAGTAATTAGGTGAAACGGGAATGGGTCAAAGGTGTCTAACTAGTTAAAAGATTCTGAAAGTTCAATATTTGTAATGCATACAACCTCATCTATTATTTTTCAATAAGAGATTTAGTTTACAACTGTAATACCATCGTTTTTGTATTCATAATTAGCATTTAGCACATTGATAAGGTACAAAAAAATGAAAAAGAATCTCTGACCCAACTCAGAGCAATTCAACCACTAATAAAATGACCCGTTTCAACCCGAACTATTTAAACCCGTTACTTACCCACCCAACCTGCCCATGTTGCCACCTTTAGTAAAAAATCACCATTAAAGAAAGGTAGAAGTGTAGAACAGTTAAACGTCCTTACCATATTTTGCCAGCCATGATAAATTCCAGTAATGTCACGTTTCTTCCACTCCTTCAAATCAAACATGTTCATGCCAAATGCCCAACCACATGCATCTGGATCGAAGTTATCAGAGATCTTAGGGTTAGAAAAGTTCAAGTACTTATCAAACCGATGGAAACTCTCCTTGCAGGTCTCTACAGCACCATTTACCATCCCTTGCAGATCAACATCCCATAGAGGTGTCAAATCCTTTTGAACTACAATATCATCATCCAAAAACAATATTTTATCCAACTTCGGGTACACTTCAGGAAGATAAAATCTCAAATGATTCAGCATTGATAAGTATTTTGGGTTCCTATATTTAAGATTATCCGATCCAGCTGTTAAAGACGACGCTTGATGTGCCTTGAAATAATATTCCTTCATTCGAGATGACTCAAGCTGACGAAGAACAGGACAATAAGAAGAATTTAACCACGTGAAATCGTCCACATTTTGGACTTGGATTGTAGAACCTTCTGGAGGGTTGACTAGAAACCACATCTTCATGGCTGCAAAGTTCAATTTATCTGTAACTATATGGAACACATGCTTTTCAGGCTCTTTTGCATGTAGAACTGTCGAATTCACTACTACAGAAGTTGCTAGAACATTATCAGAAAATATAGCATAGTGGTATAAAGAAGGATTTTCAAGATTCCCGCTATTCGGAAACATTTTCTTTTCATCACTTAGTAAGAAATAATCAGTGGTGAGCACCAGAGGAAGACAGTGCAAAGGTCTAGGTACAGTTTTGGCAGCCAGTTGAGTTAAGGATGCACTCTTTTTCTTCACTTCCTCAACGTTTGCTTCTGTGGACTGAAGCATAACCCTTAACTTTCTTGCCATCACGATACAATCATAGAATTGGTCCTTTGCCAAGGACAATATATGACCCATTTCTTTAGCTCGATCAAGTGCACTGGTGGAGAGGTTAAACAAAAACTAAATAAGATATAAGACCCAATTTACCAGTTAGAGGTGGCAATCACGACCCATTTACTTGTGAATGGGTCGATTTACGTTGTGTTTAATTTAAAACTGGTCAAATAATTTGAAAGTCACATGAACTCTATTTAAAACGCATGTAACATCCTGAATCATTTTTATTCAAAGATTTATATTCTTATCATAATAATATTGTTTTTGTAGATCAGAATAATCACACTAATCAGTTATAGAAAGAAAATAAATAAATGGACAAAGAAGTGTTTGTGGGTAAACCCAACCCCTTCAACCTGGACATGTTTTGACCCATTATCCAACCCGCCCATCTTGCCACCTCTAGTACAACTGTACAAGTGTACAAGAGACATTTTATTGAAAGTTATTTTTAGAAGGGAGTTCAATGAGCAATACCTCGGCCCAAGATCACTATCATAAGTTGCTTTTTCAATTACTTGCTGACTTCTTTTGTAATGCTTAATTAGAGAATCGTAGACACCGGTTTCATTTTTGGCTTTTGCGATACTTGCATAGGCTTTTGCCATTATGATTTGGTCACGCATAAGCTTCACAGTAGAATCCGAATTTGGACTTTCATATTCTTTTCTCCAAATACTGTATCTAGACTTGACACTGGTATCAAAAGTTTTAGCACGCTCAATGGCAGCTTCTTGCATCTGAGTCTCCCTCTTTTGACCTACTTGGATCAGTTCAGCCGTTCGACGATCCCTCCTTTCCTGGCGTAAGGCCTAAATGGGAAACAAAAATGACTAGTGATCAGTAACAGATAAAATAAATCATCAGAAATAAAACCATTTGACAATTACCCGGCGCCTGAGCTTTGCTGGATGCACTGGAAATGATGTTTTGTATGGCTGCTCATTTATATCCGCATGTTCATTGGCAGAATGTTCGTCGTTCTCCTCAACTCTCATTTTTGCAGGATCTTCTAATAACTGGTTTAATCATAGAAGAAAGACAACAATGGGAAATGTATAAATTAATCAAGATTGTATCCTACTTCTTCCAAAAAAGGGAAGACAATTAATGGGCAAGTATCAATATTACTCAAAGGTAGAGGTGACAATTTCCGACCCATTTAGCTATGGATGGGTCAAATTTGGGTTGATTTTATCTTAAATGGGTCTAAAAAGGGGGGGAACTAAATCGAACAGGTCAAAAAAGTTGGAACTCGCCCAATGTCTTTGGGGGGAACTAAATCGAACAGGTCAAAAGAGTTGGAACTCGTCCAATGTCTTTGGTTGATACTTACAAACTCCTTAACGGTTTAAATCAAATGATTATACTACTATTGTAACAATATTAACAATAATCAACACACTAATTACATTTTTAAAACATCGACAAAAATATTGTGGGTCAACCCAACACAGCCCATCTCAATCTGTACTAGATAATGACCTATCTCCCAACCACCCTTCTTTACACCTCTACTCAACAGTATAACATACTTCCTCCATATTTCACGCAATGTGTGCCTGAGCACAACGTTAATCTGTCAGACGTGTCTAAAGTAATTGTCTATATTATTATATTTATAACATCGATGAAGGGAGTATTAAAGAAATTCTAAACTGGAAAATTGACAGACAAAATGTTGCAATATTCTAGGGACATCCCAACATGGAAATTGTTGGAATTGTCATGAGATGGAACATGTACTTTGATAAGAAGACTAGTGTACATACCTCTAAACCTTCCTGTTTGCCTTGATTGTCATTGATAGGGTTTTTCCAGACCCATGAAGCAGACAAATCTTTGGAATTGACAGTCCTGATTCGTATTGCACCAGAAGTGTCTGTGTATGTCACTATTATGTCAATAGCCTGCATTACATTACAAAGACAGTGGCATCATCATTGATGAGCACCATTAAGATAACTAAAAATGGAAGATTACCTTCTCAACTCGATTGTTTCCAACTGCCATAAATTTTGTGTTATTTTGTTCCTGCACGTACAACTTCTTATTCAGTAATTGCAAGAACTTCAGCTCAAGTAAGATAGGACTCTTAGGTTGCGCTTGGTTAGCAGAATTCCATAGAATTCGATAGAATTGGAATCTCAATTCCATTCCATAAGCATGTTTGGTTCAATAATGAATTGAATTGAGATTCACCATATTCCTTCACTCAAAGGAATTTACATTCCTTGAAATTCCCATTTCATCAAAAACATTCCATCAACCAAACACACCCTTAGGTTTTGGAATGGTGAGATAATAGATGAATAACGTATACTTTCACAAATCCATTAGCTGATTGACTGAATAAATAAGAAACTACAGTCTGCAACAGTTATAACATATCACATTTCCTTTTCTAATAAGATTTAATCTAAATCTACCAATTTGCCCACTGGCAACTATTATAGGACACTGGTTGAATTGATTATGGCACAAATGAAATTCTAGATCTTCTCTTCGGAAATTTGGTATTTGTTTATTAGTAAAATTGTTTTATTAGACTAACTACCACATGCCAAGTGCTAAACACAATGCACAATTAAAAATTAAATGTGTAATGTTTGATGAATATCTTTGTTCTTTATTTCCTGGAGAGGATGATGGTACCTTTTTATCCATACACTGTGGACAGTCAAACAAGGGCCAACGTCGATTACTCTCTGTGTGACTGAAAGAACAGAAAAGGAAGCATGATCAAGGTCTAAGTATCCCCAATCACTTCAAAGTGATACAATATCATAATTTCAAGCATAATAAGTGAAGTCTAAAAATACAGTAGTTCGTCTTTTTTGTAATAAAAAAGCACGATGATGGTCATCTTACACCGTTAATGAATCAAATCCATCAGCTCCAACAAAAGCAATGTGGACCTGTTTGTACACGTGTAAAATGTAAGTATACAATATAAAAACACAATTAAACCTTAACATTTTTCAGCCAATCACAAATCGTTAAAACACGTAAAGTTAAAGGGCACAAAAAGTAACAGGAACAGGCTTAACTAATTGTGTTTATTCAAATCACTAACATACAAAAACAGTAGGTGCTAGATATACGAGGGTAACTAGTAGCAATTTTAAATATTAAAATCATTATTAGTACTAAATTGAGATAAAATTTCGGGATGTAAAAGATCCGAAGCATCAACAAATGTTAGTGTTGAGATTGTATGAAGAACTTCAATTAGAAACCCTAATGCACAAAATACTATGATGCAAGTATATGGATGTCTACAATTTTTAAGTTTAGAAGTGGATAAATGATTACCTGCAGGACGATGAATAGAATGAGATGAGGAGATAAACAATTTCGAAATGGAGGTTTCATTGCCGGAGAAATGAATGAAAACGTTTACGTTTTGTGATCGGAGTATAATGTTGGCATCAGAGATCGTGAGTAGCCGGCAGTGACTAGTGTCGGTCTCCGATTCACTTGAAATTATATGCTCTCCAAAAGGGAAAAAGGGAAATCAGAAAGGGCTTGTTTTTGGAGGGCTGTTTAATACACTTTTAATTTGAACGCGTTTTTATAATATGTTTTGTTATTGTAGATTTGAGCAGCGTTTTTATAAAATATATATATATATATATATCTATATATATAAAGGAGTATAAAAGAAAGCTTTAACATTTGTCACGTAAGCATGAATGTCACGTATCAATTTCTTAACTTCAGTTAACAAATTATTTAATTAATATTATTTTATAATAATTAATAAATAATAAATATAAATGCAACATAGATAAAAATAATATGGAAAGAGTAGTCACATACGAAAATAAAGTTCTATAAATTATTTAATTAATATTATTTTATAAAATATGTACTACAATTATCATTTAATCACGTAATATTTAAAATAATTCTAATAAATTACCGTGCATTGCACGGGTCTTCCATCTAGTATATATATATATATATATATATATATATATATATATATATATATATATATATATATATATAATTTTTATTCCTATTAATTTAATCAAATCAATTAATTATTAAGTGATTTGTTAAATATAATTGTGTTTAGTACATAGTATTATTACATTGTGAGATGTTCATCGTAATATTATATATATTATATACAAAGTCCATGTTATTACACTAAATATAAGATCGTAACTAAATATATGTCAAATCGTTTGATGTTTTTTAATTAATTATTATTATTAATAAAATAATAATATTAATTAAATAATTTCTAGGAGTTTGTTTTCATATAGGACTCTTTTTTTCAATATTATTAATTATAAAAATAATAATAATAATAATATAATATTGATTAAATAATTTGTTAATTAAAATTAAGATGTTGACACGTAGCATTCGTGCTTACGTGGCAAATTCTGAAACTTTCTTTTATACTCCTTTAGTATATATATATATATATATATATATATATATATAGATATATACTAGTTTTCAGGCCCGTGTAATGCACAGTTAATAATAATTTAGATTATATGTTCTACAACATATTTTATAATTTATGTCAAAAACTTAAAATTATAACCTAAATAGAAAATTAATAGCTTACACTAAAAATAAAAAATAGAGAATTTATAAGTAAAACATCGATCAAGTATTAAGTTACATGCACCACTTTAACTTTCACATAGAGAGATAAATAATTTACTTACTCGAACATATATAATTAAATAGAATTCTTCCCAAAGACAATAAACATTTTGACTTACCCGTACTCATCATAAGTTACCCGTTACATAACTTGCTAGACTCGTACATTTTGTCGCTTTACAATCTAGTTTGACCTCATTTACATATTCCGCCTAATTTAGATTCAAATAATGATGAGTGATGGACTAATTGAGACTATCGAATATATCAAAATGAGTATTCAAACCACTTACAATTCAACTAAAATTTAAAACTATTGAGTGTCATATTAGTTGGTCTTTAAAAAATTGTGCATGATCATGATCCAAATATATATTTTTCATTAGTTGATAATAGGATCTTTAATTCTTGTACATGGATAAAGATTAATTTAAATATTTTCAATTATATATATATATATATTGTGATGTTTTGTGAAACCGTGAAGTGATTTAGAAAATCTTATTAAACAAACAAATAATGGATAAATACAATACTTTTTGATTTAGTTTATTTTCGTAGAAACTTAAGGATTTACATGTTCAAATATTTGTCTGCATACGTTTAAATAAATGATAATTAAATAAATTATCTACCATGACTATTTTGTAGGAGAGATAATAGGTAGTCACTATGGTTGCAATTCGAGTGACACGTAGGATTTTTTGAGAAAATATGGTAATGACAAGTAGGATTTTTGTTTATTTGTCAAAGAGATAGAACTTCCACATAGGAAAGAGACTATCCTCTATTAGTTATATAGATATATATATATATATATATATATATATATATATATATATATATACCGGATCCAGAGGGAAGCACTATTTTCTGGAGAAGATGGAAGCTACACATTCATTAACGATAAATTTAGAGAATTCTCCTAATAATCATCATATGACATTATAAGTTATAAAAAATAGTTTATTGATTAATATTAGTAGTTATATTATCTGTTTTGATTAATATTTATTGGTAAAAATATGATTTTATACGTTTTGATTATCATTCATCGTTAAATGATAATATCCACTCCGGTTAACATTCATTAATGATGAATATTAGAAAATTCGCCTAATAATCATCATATGACATTATAAGTTATAAAAAATAGTTTATTGATTAATATTAGTAGTTATATTATCTGTTTTGATTAATATTTATTGGTAAAAATATGATTTTATACGTTTTGATTATCATTCATCGTTAAATGATAATATCCACTCCGGTTAACATTCATTAATGATGAATATTAGAAAATTCGCTTAATAATCATCATATGATATTATATTATAAAAAATAGTTTATATATGAATATTAGTAGTTATAACATCGGTTTTGATTAATACTTCTTGGTAAAAATATTTTTTTTTACGTTTGATTATCATTCATCGCGAATAAATGGTTAACTTCCCTCCTTCTCTAAAAAAATTACTTCCCTCTTGACCCTATATATATATATATATAAATTTTTAATCAATCTTGTGATATAAACCTTTAAGATGTATGTCATATTTATATATATATTTTTAATCAATCTCATATTAAAGAGAATAAATTTTTAATAATTTTGATATTATTTTTTCTGGAAAAAAGTGTATATATATTAAAATAAAAAAAATAAAAAACGTTCATACGGTTTTTACCATAAGAAATGATTCTATAATAACACTTCTCCAACAATATGATTGTTGGAAAATTAAGCGGTATGAATTTTCTCACATTATAAATTTGATGAGACAAAGGGTAAAACTGAAATTATAAGATTAACTAAATATATTCAAGATAAACTTGAATATTAAGAGATTTAATTTCTTAATAGGATTATGTTTCATATTTGTAACATATCACAAGACTTTATAAATAAAGAGTTTTTAGGAGATATTCGTTATCTTTACTTTGTGTAAAGCACAATTTCATAATTTGAGATCTCCCTCATGTATCCTCGAGGCTGTTCTTAACGATCATTGACAAATCTTCTTTGTATTATTCATATTATATTTACTTTTTTTTTTTTTTGCTAGGACGATAAACGGGTCATACAATGATATATACCATCTAAAAGCTTATTATTATTATTATAGTTTTTAAAAATATGCAAACAGACTTTAACGAATGTATGAGAACATTTGATAGTAATGACTAAATGAAAACCACATCATGTGGTCGGTGGTAATACATAACCCAAACTCAATTGCAACTTTTATAGGTGATAACGTGACTAACCCGATAACACTACAACTAAGGGTGCTAAGACGACTATACTACTTAATAATATTTGTTTTAAATAGATCTAATAAAAGAATATGTAGCGTAATCATGGATTAGGGAAACTAAGTTAATGCAAAATATTTTTATGAAAATACATGTGTATACATGAATTTAAAAATATATTAAAAAATATAGACGTCAATCTTTTTCCTATTCAACATTTTTTTATGGACATTATGGATGTCAAGTCAGCATAGTATAGTTTATCACACGACCCTTACAATGGTGATATTATGTTGTAAATGGTAGACCTCACTAAATTAATTTAGTTTTATTTTATTTAACAAAAGTAAATACATAATTAAATAAAAAAGCTCAATTATACAAATATTATTATACATTAAAATTTTTATACAAATTCATCTTCCATCCCACAAAAATTATCCCCCAATAATTTGTGTGAGATTTAAGATAGGTCGGGTAAATATCATTTTTGTCCTTATATTCAAGGGAAGTTTGACTGAATTTATTTAAAAATTAAATGATTGAAAGTAATAAATTATAGGGAGTTTAATAATTTTTAATAATTTTTTTTTTCAAATTAATAATTATTTTGAAACATATATATATATATATAATAATGTGGATATTTAGTTTGAGAAAAATGCAGTAGGTATTTAAAATAGTTTTTCTTAAATTGTTATTTGTTGAATTTAATGTTGAATTTTAAAAGATAAGTCTAGTCAAAGTGGAGCATTAGATTCAAAGATGGAGTACTTAAGTCAAACTATTCTGAGATTGTGGTTAAATGATGAAATATAAAACTAAAAGGGCTGAAACTATAAATTCGTGACTGCGGAAAACTCTATCTTTTTAGTAATTTTTCACTTAAAGTCTAGGTGTTAGTGTGTTTTAGGGAGAGAAAGCTTAAGAACTCCAAAAAGAGGGCTGAATTTGAGAAGATTTGGAAGCAATTAAGAAGTATAAAACTCACCATTAGTTTCATCTTCAAGACAAAAATCAAGGTAAGTATCTCAACTCTATCTTTATTAAGCTTAGGGTTTACATAATTTGGGGAAAATTGTTAAAAGTGATGGAATATGTTAGATGATATGAAACATTGATTATAAATGAAATTTAGACCTAATGAAAACAATAATTTGTAGTTTTGAAGATTGATTATATCATATATGTAATGCATGTTGGAGAAATTGAATTCACACAAGTCAATGTTTAGTTATATTGTATAATTGATTTTAAAAGGAGATGAAATAAAGCACATGGAACTAGATGATGTTAAATGGTCAACTATTAGTTAAATATGTATATTTTATTGCTGAGTTGTGGTACAAAAATCTGGAAATGGAGAAATGGACAAATGGGGCGAAATTGCCATTCGTAGTCGCAAACGGATAGATTTTTAGTCTATTTTCCTAAAATTACTAAAGTTGGATTAAGGCGCGCCATGTATCATATTAAATCTTGAAGAGTCTACTGTTCTGAAAATTTTTCAGAATGTAATTAAAAGTTTCAGGTGGTCAGATTGTGAAATGCTACAGGGTGTCAATGCTGAACATAGAGTGATTATGCAATTAGGAGACTACATGAATGATAACATGGGATGTTTTTAAGTATGTTAGGGACACGTTAAGGTCTCTAGGTATTATAGTGCTCATGTATATTAGTTGTGCTCAGATTATATCAATAAAAATATATTTGCTTGAATTCGCCATAGGTGGGCACGACTATTGGATGAAAGTTTGATGGCTAACATTGTTTAATTGTTTATTATTGCTTATTCACTTGATCGTGTGAAAGAGATTAGTATATAATTGTAGCAAAGGACCAAGTTGAGTACATTGTTTTTTTCTAAAACTAGGGGCACACACAAAATAGTTGCTTTTATTTTATTCCTTGAACTACTAATGTGCTACAACTAGTAAGGTGTTAAACCCTTTTTGGCAAGGGAGTTAAATGGGTCATTGACCCATAATATAGCTTGGATCCAATGCTAACAATAGTGCAGGTAGCACAAGGGTGTTAAAAAGGGGTTGTATGTACTTAGTAGGAAAAGAAGTGGTAAAGTATTAAGTTGCATACTTAAGTGTCGATTTCTTATTCTTGTATGAAGTTGTTTTAATTTAGTTGTTTATTTCAAGGTGTCCAAACCTTGTACTCACTAAGCTTTAAGCTTATGTGTTTGTTGTGTTGTGTGTATGTCCTTAGGTGATCAAGGTAAGGTGGCAAATCAAAAGCTCAAAGGTCAGCTCATGGATAGATGGACGTGGCAAATCAAAAGCTCAAAGGTCTGCTCATGGATAGATGGACGTGGGTTCGACGGTGTTTGTGGACCAAACTGGGCATAATCTAACTTGTTACTTATTTTGTAAATCTTTTGATTAGTTGGTCTAATTATGTAAACATTTGAAACTTATCCTTTTTAAAACGTTAGTTGACTCGTCTTTTGGATCAATATTGACTCTTTTGTAACTTTGACCCACAACATTATATAAAACTTTTGAAGTAATGTAACTTTTATGTAAGACTTTTCAAATTGTTTGACTTTCGAATCCTATTGGGTTGAAAATGAAAACAGGTGTAACATCTTTGTAATCAACATTACTTGTAAACTACTAGATAATCTGTTTCTCAAGTTAACTACTGGGAAATTTCTCAAGTTAACACACACACACCGAGGAAGCTGGGGGAGAGAAAGAGAGAGATCAATTCAATAGATGCGTACATATATAAGTGATCTTTCTCAAAACAGCAATGAACTATGAAATCTGTTTGTACAGTAAACAAAAAAAGGTTTTCCTTAAGAGAGGTTTGTTTTCCACAAGTGCAACAAAAGTAATCTTTCCATTATTCACACTCACATGCATCCCCCTCAAACCGACTCATATTACACGCCCGGCTGTCTCGAGATAGAACAAAACAACACATCATCACGGTCCAAAGTTTCCCAAAATTAAAGTCTCTCCACAGCAGCATTAACATTACCCCGAGTAGCACATAGGGCCCTGATATTCTCTTGGGTATCAAAGAACCCCATCTCTTGGAGCTGTGATAGTTGAGTTGCATAAAGTTCTTCTGGCAGCACTGCATGAAGAAAAAAACAGAAAACAACAATCATTGTAACAAAATGATTGGAGGAGGAAAGTTTATTCTAATGGACACACAAACCATTTTTTAAAATGGATTATGATTTATACTCTTCAATATATTGCATAGACTTTGGGTTGGTGCGCTGCACGGACCTCCAGACATCACTCATTCCAGTCATAGTCGCTCACAAGCGGCAGTCTAGTCGTTCACTAGCGGCATCCGCACTTTGCATGGTTAGTTGTATTACTCGAGCATGTACTGGTCAGCCGGCAAGTTCCGCCAACGTTCCATTACACCTTTGATCTTGGAACATGAGCTTGTTACTGATGGAGTAAACGCCTAGATACTGGCCATCTTTTTGATCCTTATGGTTCATGGACGTTGATTATTTTTCCTTTCTCCATTTAAGTTTTTCAGAAGTGCCAGACCCAGTCCAGCCGCATGCTCCATAACGTATAATGGTGAAGGGAAAAAAAATCTACGACTATGTAATGTACTAATGCATTCTTTTTGACATGAGAGTGATAATAAAAATGAATCAGTGAAGAAGACGATGAAGACGACAATGAACAAACACCTTCACCTATATCATTAACCAATGAACAAACACCTTCATCTACTCCATCATTTTCAGATGTAGACCATGAAACGGGTTTACCCGGGTTCAAACCGGTCTAACCGGATAACCCGTGAACCGGTGCTCCAACTGGTCCGATAAAAAAACCGGGTGTAAAATAAATGCTTTGGATACGCCTAAAGAACCATTGGACAATATGTCATCATGCATCAAGTTTAAGAAAAATGCAAAGATTATAAAGATTATACTGTTAACTAATAAGATTTCAACTTTTTCAACTTTAACATGACTAGTTGAAATAGAAAGTGAAAAGTTGCACCATATTTTAAAAAGTTACATTTCATTTGATTGCAGAGTTTTGTTTTGGACTGTAATGTTTTTTGTGTTTTCGTATAGAAAATTTCTTTAGCTCAAGAGACTCCCTGTATGCGAAACTAGAATAGAAAAAAGATGGTGGTTTGTGTATTATTTTTCATCCTGAAACTTGTTTGTTCATTGTTGTTTTGCAATTGGCTCGAGTAAACACCAGTCCAGCCTCTACTTATGTTATTCTTGGAATTAAGAAAGAAAGGGTACATTCATTTGATTTTCTTGACCATTTTAAAGATGCACAACTTAAAGCTTGAATATGTAGACATACATTCATGCTGATGCATACATAGGTCATCTTTCAAGGAACATCTTAAAACAGCAATTAACTATCAAATCTGTTTGTACAGTAAACAACAAAAGGTTTGCTCAAGGGAGGTTGGTTTTCCATCAGTGCAACAAAAGTAATCTTTCCATTATTCACACTAAAATCCCCCTCAAACAAAAATCCACATGCCTCCCTTTGTCTACAAAGAATACTTAAAAAAACCGACTCATATTACATGCCCGGCTGTCTCCAGATAGAACAAAACAACACCGCATCTCAAGGACCAAAGTTTCCCAAAAGTCTCTCCACAGCAGCATTAACATTACCCCGAGTAGCACGTAGTGCCCTGATATTCTCTTGGGTATCAAAGAACCCCATCTCTTGAAGTTGTGATAGTTGAGTTGCATAAAGTTCTTCTGGCGGCACTGCATAAAGAAAAAAACAGAAAACAAATAATCATTGTAACAAAATACTAGGAGGATACTTCTGTTAATTACGTTGTTACATCTAATGGAAGGTAGTTAAAGATGAAGGCGTGCATCAAGTGACCTGCCCTGTTTACGGATTGAGGCGAGACGCCCAAAACTGCCAGGGCCCGAGTGAAATAATCAGGTAAACATTTTGCAGGTTATGTAAACGAACACACAATTTGATGTAGAAGCTAAGAATAAATCCTAACAGTGAAATAGCTTATATACGTAGAAGAAGACATCACAATGTGAGCACACTGTTGCAGTTTTAATAGGATGATCAAGCTGTCAGAACATAGAAATTGACTATGCAGTATACAACCAGTTTTTAGGTTTTTTTTATAAGATATTAGATTGTTTATTAGTTTTGGATTTTATATTGGACCTATGTAGTATTTTTTTAGTAAACTTAGCCCAAAACACGTAGTGCAGGTAAGTATACATGAGGACTCTGTAGCTTACTCTCTAAAGGGCATATAAATATAATAATGAAAAACCTAAAAAGAAAACAGAAGGAACACTTATGTATATCAAACATTAAATAGAATACGAAAAACTCATTTATCATGAGTAGATGCGCATCCGTCCTCACAACTTGCAGCCTTAGAGACTATTCAGCCCAGTCCACCTCCTTGGATATTTCATGGCCCTTTGGCAGACAACATCTCGCCGCAGCCACTAGTTCCGAACCTTTCTCGCATTTGACTACATCCGTCTAATAAAAATTACATCATCCGACTTCGCACATAAGTGAAAATAGACTTGCTTCATTCATTAAACATCTTAAGCATTCTCTATGATAAGAATAATGATAATCCTGTGAACTAGAACTAATACCATCTATTTATATGTCATCAGGGTAACATGAAAACGGAAAAAATTGAGATAATTTGCTTGAAAACAGAAGGTATAGACCCCTCCCGAAAGATAACTGTTGGAACTTTCATGGGGTGTAAGAGCACATAAAATCACCTCCATCATGGAATTACCACTTAGGGGGTTTCGGATGTGTTAATTAAAAGTAATTAAACGATATTTAATTATTTGAATCAGTCAGATTCTAGTTATAATCGGTTTTATTGCAGCTCCTACGAAACTGATTATCTAATCCCAACATAATCAAATACGAACACTAAAAACAGGTCAGACAACAGTTTGAAACGCAATCCAAGCTCCCCTTTCGTTTCTTTAGCTACTTAAAGGCAAAGCTTGGCAATCTAAAGTTGTCTGCAAATCATACTATAATCTACTTTGTCACTGTGTTTTGAAGGTAAAGAAAGAAGTATATGGATCAAAGGTGAAGCATACTACCATCAGGCACATTTGGAGCAGGCATGCCACCGGCTCCAAGTCCACCAAACATATTCATCAGCATATCCAGACCCATATTGTTTTGCATCCCTGAAGATTGCAAACATGGAACAATATTAATCTGAAATATGATTGGGACTTTGATAACATATGACAATGGGGAGGTTTGTACCTGTATTAGCACCGGTCTGGGTAGGATCCCTGAAACAGAGATGTGACTGTTTTAAGCTAGCTAAACAAGCAATTTCATGGCTTAATTCATATTATATTCCACTTACAAAGTTGATTGCTGCTGGTTAAGCTGAGGTAGAAGCTGCTGTAGGGACATCATTTGCTGTGTAAAATTATATAACAACAATAAAAGGTCAAGATCAAACTTTGTGAATAAATACATAAATTGCTCCACAAGTTGTATACCTGCATCATTTGAGGATTAGCTAACTGACGAAGTATTTCTGGATTTTGCATCATTTCTCTTAACTGAGGGTTAGCATCGAACATACTGCGAAGTTGAGGGTTTTGGTTCACAATCTACACTTGCATACACGAAAGCATTAATGTTTACACTTTTTAATCTAGAATGGAACCTTTAATCTAAAGAATTGTAGTAGTGAATATTAGTTATTAAAAATTCAATGAGCATCTTTTTTTCATAAAAAAATGGGAGCGATATAATCCTTACGTAAAGGCCATCCAACTTTCAGGCATTAAGATATGTTTCAACGTTGATGATTATCATAAGTGGCTGAAGTAGTTAAGATATTTCAAACATAGCGTAGCCTGTTTAGCATACCTGATCCATATACTGGGGATTAGAAAGCAAGCTTTGCATCATCTGCGAAACAGCTGGGTTTTGCATCAGCTGACTCATGTCCGGCATGCCAGCTGGGCGGTCTAACCCTGGTAGACCAACACCACCTAGCCCCGATACATTTGGTGCTCGGGTACCAGCATTTGGTTGGGCAGAACCTAATAATTTGCAACATAGAAAAATCAACACACTAAGGCTTTTAAAGTTAAAAAATAATAATACTACAAAACTAGGGACTGTTTGGTTTGCAGAATGTTTCGGAAGGAACAGAGTCGGTCAAAAGGAGTGGTCTGGAGGAATTGAAAGCAGTAGTGCACTTAGTTGGCAAGAAAGGGAATGGAATTCATTATCTTTCCTTGTATACTCTGTTTGGTTTGTAAATCCGGAATAAAAATCCAAAGGTAGATAATGAAAAATGACAGAATTACTCTATATTGAAAACTTTTCTAATTCTTTCTTGTTTTGCATAAGAAAATGTAAACAAATAACTGCATTGTACTATATATACATAATATGGAATAAAACCCCAAGTTATTATTAACATTATTATTATTATTATATTATATGACTATAAGTAAACTAAATAAAAAGATCAATCAGAAAACGAAGCAAACCATGAAGTGATATAACAGAAAAGAACTGGTTAAAAAAAAGTACAAATTGAAAAAGGAAAAAAAAAAAAGGTTATGTATAAATTCCAATGGGTTGGACAAGCAATGATAAATTACTTTAATGGATTGAACTTGTGGTTTTTTGAAATTTGATTATGTCTAATTTACAACCAAACAGACCATGTAATGGAATCTGTAATTCCAATTCCACCAAAAAAAAAAAACAAAAAAAAAAAAGAAAGGACTTGGATCATTACCGGCTGTACCACCCCAAGGGTTGGGAAGTGGGTTAGAATTGGGAGCTGCAGACCCTGGAGTTGTTTCTGTGCCTGTTGCTGAAGGATTGTTAGGAGCAGCACCCTGGTTCCCGAGTAAAGCTGCAAACGGGTTAGCTCCAGAATCATTTGGAGTGTTTCCACCTGTTGTTGTGGCATTAAGAAAAGGTTCTTGCACATTTTCATACATGCGTCTAAGCATATTGAAACCCTCTGGAGACGATTCAATATTACTCATTGCCCTGTCAGTGTTGCGCATCATCTCACGCATAAGTTCAGGATTCCTGGCTGCTTCCAGTGTTTGCCTAAGAATTGCAGGGTCATTTAGAATATGAGCAAGTTCAGGGTTACGATCAATGATATCACGCATCTGAGGGTTGCTCATAATCATTCCACGCATGATCTCTGGGTTATTCAGTATGTTTTGAATTGCTGGCATGTTCATCATGTCTCTCATCATATTGGGATTCTGAGTTAGTTGCTGCTGGACTTGCTCAAATTCAGGAAGTCCAGAACCAAAAGAGCCCCCGAGTCCACCCAAACCAAGGCCAGGAAATAAGGGTGCACCAGCTCCAGCACCTCCTAACCCTAGTCCTTCATTGGAACCAACACCTTGAGAACCAACTGACGGAGTATTAGCATTTCCTGCAGCAGGTGCTGCAGTAGTTGGTGCAGGAGCAGAACCACGCACCATGTGAATTGTATGATCAGCCTGCAGGCCTACAGCACATCAAAGAATTTAGCCAACATGCAGTTTAAAATACAATCAATGATTCCTACTACACGAAAGAATAAAAAAACAGTCACAATAAACTAGATAAGAAGCTGCACTATCAAGATTCAAGAACTACCATATAACAATGTTAAAAATCATTACCCCTTGATGCAAGTACCACCATAACTCCCATACATGTACACCAACCACTTCACTAACCAATTATAAAGACATAGAGAAGTAATACTAACCACATGATTTGTCAGCAAACTCTAAGCAAAAATATTACAATATGAGAACGTCTTCAATATTGAATCCATTTTAAAAACCACTTACAGAAACACTAAATTTTAAAATAGATAACATTCACTTTCTGATACATACATGCATGTAAGTATGTATACTAGGCATATCAGATCTAAATCTGCAACCGATAAAACTTTAACTCGCATAATGCTTTTTCGTTATAAATCCTCAATACTTTACTTTATCTTTTACATAGAACCAGATTCGACAATCTACACAAATCAAATATACCTCCAGTATTACTCGTATAAACATTAAGCTCGAAAACCAAATGAGTCAATCCTAACAACAATATACTGCTTACTTGGTCAAAAAGCAATGCTCACTGGAATAGTATCAGTGTTGCAAAAGTTGGCCTAGTCGGCCGACTAGGAGCCGACTAGGAGGGTTTGCAGGGGATACCGACTCGACTAGGTCCAAATCGCTACAAAAAGCGGTCAACGCCAACTAGGCGGGTTTGGGCGGTCCCCGACTTGGCCGACTAGTCCTTACGAGGTCCCGACCGACTAGGCCGCGACTAGCGACTTTTACAACCTTGAATAGTATAATACCAAAACTAAAGCAAAATACTAGAAACTTGAAGCTAGTATCTTTACAATTAATAAAGGTATATTGTTAGGGCAAAATACTAGCTCTATTGTAATGATTGTTCATTAGGTTAGCAATGCACAAATAAACAAAACATTATAAATTATATTATAACAATAACAATTATCATAACAATCAACAAAAGTACAAACCGAAAATATATATTGGTTACCATAGCTATCTAGGGTTTGATCATCTTTTAAGATTCTTCCTTTATAAATCAAGCGCTGTTGATTTGCGGGAACGTCACAGTTTTGTGCAATAAGATCTTTGAAAGCAACGACGGTTGATTGGAGGGTGGATCGGACGGAAAACTTATTGCCGTTAGAGCAGCGGATGTTGAGGGCGATCCCTGTCGTATCACCACCGTCAACGGCCGTTTGAGTTGACTCTCCTTCGACACCCATTAATTAATAAACCCTAAAATATATAAATAAACTAAATATAATATATGATCAGTCAATTAACATATAAATAAAACAAAACCAGGATTGTAACGAAAAGGTTTTAGGAATTGAGATGATGAAGATGATATAGATGGAGAGTTGCCGAATTGGAAGATATATGTGTATTATATAATTATTTATATAATATAATAAAAAAAAATGGAAGGGAAAATAAAAAATAGGTCATGAGCGCCCGTTCTGAGATTTTGGGAAAATAAGAGAAAAAATAATTTTTCTTTCGGTATCTTCTTCGTACGAGCAAATTTCATAAATTACTGATTTGGTTTATATCGATTTATTATAAAAATTATTTCTATATTCTTTTCGAATGAGTAAATTACATAGGGAGACCGTTTATATAATTTACTCTTTTCGTATTAAAAATTAGGAGTTAGTATGGGTCGATTAAGACTAAAATTAATCATAAAATTGTCGTGTCTAAGAAATTAAAATTACCGATTATCGATTAATTCGTTGATTGTGCATATAACTTATAGTCCTTATGCATCATTTTTTTCATCACACGGAGTATATTGATGATGGAGATCCTTCTTTTAAATGTTCAATGTGTGGTGCTATGATGTGGTATGCGGAGACACTACGAGGTAAGAATCTTGCAAGAAACAATGCGTACTCACTATGTTGCATGCATGGAAAGGCTCAGCTTCCAAATGTTTCAAAACCTCCTCCACGGTTGATGAACGAACTTCTTTTTGGGAATTACCCGTTGAGTAAAAACTACATACATAACATCCGAAGATATAACATGATGTTCTCCTTTACATCAATGGGTGGCAAAGTTGATTCATCCATTAACAAGGGTAATGGACCATATATCTTTAGAATACAAGGTCAGAATTTTCACAGAGTTGGCGGCTTAGTTCCGACTCGTGGTTCAGTCCCAGTATACTGTCAGCTATACTTTTACGACACTGCCAATGAGGTTACAAACAGACTAAATATTTTTAGGTATGTCACATGTGTAAATTCATAACCTGCTTTTGTTATACCGAAATAAATAATCTATTAACCTAATTGTCATAATGTTAATTTCAGCTCCCTTTGATCGTGGCCTTACTGCTGAACTCAAGGATATGTTGGATGAGCACAACCCTTTGGTTAAAAAATTTAGGATGGCCAGTCAAATGTTCTCTAACAGCCAACAAGAGAATGTGAATTTGAAGATAAAACTCATTGGAACAAGAGACAAGGATGGCAGGAACTACAATCTTCCAACTTCAGATGAGGTTGCTGCACTTATTGTGGGTGATATTGGACTATCATCCGATCATAGGGATATTTTGATAGAAAGTCAGTTAGGTCGATTGAAAAGGATAAGCTAGCTACATCCATTGTATCTTGCACTGCAATATCCATTATTATTTGTGTATGCAGAGGATGGATATCGGCCTGGCATTCCTCATAGAGATATTCCTGGTTCAAGGACTAAGAAAAAAAAACACTATCAATGAGGGAATTTTTTGCTTATAAGATTCAAGATAGAGGGGGAACAACACTCACTGTTACTTAATGGTCGGAAACTATTTCAACAGTATTTGGTTGATGCATATGCTATGATTGAGTCTGAAAGACTTAATTACATACGAAAGCAACAGATAAACCTCAGAAGTGAATCATATGATAAATTGCGTGCAGCAGTTCAGGGTGGAAATATTGATCCTTCCATGATTGGAAAACGTGTGATACTTCCATCTTCTTTTACAGGAGGTTCGAGGTATATGGTACAAAACTACTTAGATGCCATGTCATTGTGTAAGACGTATGGCAACCCTAATCTTTTTCTAACATTCACATGTAATCCGAAATGACCTGAAATAAGGAGATATTTGAAAGATACACTCCTTAATCCTGAAGACAAGGTTGACATGGTTGCGAGATCTTTTCAAATAAAGCTAAATCGATTGGTAAAGGATCTAAAGAAAAAAAAATTATTTGGACGTGTAAATGCAGGTAACATTTTACATTATACTAATTGTTTTACGGTCAGCTGTCATATTTAATGTTTTTCTTCTATGCTCATTATATACGGCCTAAATAATGTTCATTTCTTTTACATATTACAGTTGTTTACACCGTAGAGTTCCAGAAGCGCGGCCTACCTCATAGTCACATTTGTATCTTTTTGCACCCCAAAGACAGACTTCCAGGTCCGGAACATATTGATCGACTTATATCAGTAGAGATTCCCGACAAAGAAAAGGATCCTAAATTACACCAGTTTGTACGGGATTTCATGATTCATGGCCCATGTGGTCTTGCAAATCCTTCTTGCCCATGTATGGTAAACATGAAGTGCTCTAAAAAATTCCCTAAAAATTTTTGTAGCTCAACTTCAATTGATGATGACGGATTTCTAGTTTATAGAAGGCGTGATAATGGAATCATAGTTACAAAGATAGAGACTAATTTAGACAATCGATATGTTGTTCCATACAACAGTCAATTGCTAAAACAACATGAAGCTCATTTGAATGTTGAGTGGTGTAACCAGGTTGGATCTATAAAGTACCTTTTCAAGTATATCAATGAGGGACTCGATAGAGTTACTGCTGCTCTAATTGATGAAGAGGCTGATGAAATTAAAAATTACTATGACTGTCAGTATGTTTCTGCTTGTGAGTCTATCTAGCGGATTTTTTCATTTGATATTCAATATAGGAGTCCATCGGTTAAGAGGTTACCATTTCATTTGCCTGGCCAACATAATGTTGTATTTAACGAAAATAATAACCTTGAAGACATTGTTAGCAATCCATCTGTCAACTATTCAAAATTCATTGGTTGGATGGAATGCAACAAGGTTAACTCTGAAGCTCGCACTTTGACATACGCCGAATTCCCTAATAAGTTTGTCTGGAAGCATGATCGAAAGAGATGGACTCGACGAAAACAAGGTTTTAGTGTTTGTCGAATTCACCATGCTTCACCTTCATCGGGTGAATTGTATTATCTCAGAATTTTGTTGAACAAAGTGAAAGGACCAACATCGTATGAAGATATTCATACGGTTAACCATTTAGTTTGTTCTTCTTTCAAGGAAGCTTGCTTTCAACGTGGTTTGTTAGACGATGACAAAGAATATATTGAAGGAATTAAAGAGGCGAACGGCTGGGCATCAGCACCCTTTTTACGTTCAATGTTCATGATGTTAATAACATCGAATACTTTGAGTAGGCCAGAGGTTGTTGGGGAAAAAACATGGCAAGAGTTGTCTGATGATACAGTTCACAGCATAGTTGTTAACTTGTGACTCGACTCGTGACTCGGAATCTCGATTTTTAACTCGTGACTCGTGACTCGGCTTGACTCGTAAGAGTCACTATTTTACAATATATATATATATATATATATATATATATATATATTTATATGTATATGTATATAATTGTTTAAGATTTTTGTTCTTAGGTGAAATAAAACATGCTAAAATTCGATAATTAAGTCTTTGACCGTCAATCCACACAAACACTTATTATTTTCTTTTCTATTTTATCTTTTTATTTGTTGTATTATATTACACTAAAAGTTTTCAGATTTTCTGACTCGCAAGAGTCGCACAAGACTCGGAAGAGTCAATAAATGACTCGTAAGAGTCAAAGTCATTTAAGAGTCGGGGTCCGAGTCACCTCATTTTTTGGATTTTTGACTCGACTCGTAAGAATCGACTCGTGAATCGTAAAAGTTTAACAACTATGGTTCACAGACACAGAAAAGCAAGTGACAGACCAGGTTACATTTTAGTCACATTTTATTATGGAATTCCGTTTTTTTAAATAAGATGTCAAATTAGTTACTACATGGAATCCATTTAACACAATTACTCCATCTACTGTTTACTATTTTTTTTAGATAAAGCAAGAGTAATTAAACCAAATTATTTACAGCAAACTGCATACAAACTCATTCATGCCTACAGTCTCGAACACCCCTGTTGATCTACTATTTCCATCACTATAATAAACCTATTTACATTACACATAAGCACACACAATATACCATATACACTGCCCACAAGGTATCCAGTCGTCACAAATACTTCTAGATACCCATGTTGCCTGTATGACCCACCTTTCCTGCCTTCATGCTATTCAACCTACATACATTCCTTACATCGTTTCTAGCTGACCCGTATCTACCCGTTTTGACACCAACGAGAAAACCCACCTCAAGCAATCAATTACCCATCTACTTTTAATATTAGAAATATAAAGAAAAACTAATGTGTTACAAACTCACATAAATTCTACTTTAAATATAATCATTTTTTAACTTAAATACAGGTTTTCATATTAGCCTATAATTGTCATTTACTTAATATCTTCATATTGGCATTTATTTTTTCGTATCATTTTTTTTGTTGATCAAATACTGAGTTTGTTTACTGTTATATCGTTAACATTATCAGGCTTACACGTTTCTCCGGACCAAATGAAAAACATGGCTTTATGTGATATCGAGAAATTGTTGCAGCAGAATGGCAGCACATTAAGGAATTATGAAAACATGCCTTATCCAAATATGGATGATCAGTCGGTCAATAGGTTAATCGAAGATGAGCTTTCATTTTACAAAAGCTCATTTAAGCACATACAATCACCAAAGGTGATTTTAACTATTCATAATCTATTCAAACTCAATATGCTATTGCAAACTCATTAATAGTAGTTATATTATTTTCTATTATAAAATAGATATTTCATGTAATCATTATTCACATTAAATTGTATTTATATCACTTATGTATTCAACCTAACTTTTATATCAAAGAACAATCTAAGAATATATATATATATATATATATATATATATATATATATATATATATATATGTCTGTGTGCGTGTGTGTGTACATTATGGTTATATGTATATATGTATTAAGCTCATGATGTTTCTACACGAAGAAAAAAAAATGAAAAAACGTTATATTTTTAAATTTAAAATGCTAAAATCGATAATTCTTTTTAATTACACTTAAATGAATTATACGTATCATATAACCATAATAACATCAACTATGGCGAATTAGTAGGGTGTCACAACTTGGATTAACGAGATATTATCGTAAATATGTGCTGATAAAGGAAAAAGGTAAATGTATTTCATTTGAAGTTACAAGTATATTGAATATAAAACATATTTGATTTTTTTAATTTCACTATGTTATATGTGCTATCGGAATGTTTGCATTGTCGAACTTTGGATCTCTGATTGATATTGAAATAAATTAATTTTCAGCTTTGTATATTAATACGTTCGATTTTTTATATCCTGAAACTTAATTATTAGTTTAGTCATCCAAAATTATTGTCACATTTAAATGAGTGGCTTTTTTTAAACAAGTTAACTATAAGCATTAAAATATTATAAAATAAAAGTTCAATATAAAAACTGTAGTTATAAGGTATGTTAAAAGTACTAAATTAACAATATATAATAGATTATGCTTATTATTTTAACCCAAAATATAGAGTTTTTATATTTTTGAAATTCAGTTCTTAAAGCTTTATAATTACGATATGTAAAATGTCTTTCATTCAAGTTTATTAAATCAACCTAATCAGTTAAAGTAATTTTAGATTAAAGAAGGGAAAAAATCGCTTAAAAATATGATACAAATTTAAATTGGCCACGTAATTGGATACAAAAACCTTTAACAAATAGAAAAACTGAATTTTAACAATTTGAGAAAACTAAAAGTTACTTCAATAAACTCTCCCTATTAAGGTACCTAGAAAATGAAGTTGTTCTACGTTTAAAGTTACGTAAAATAACTAAATAACCTAAAGAAGAATTAAATCCGTGCATCTAAAATTATACATTTTTTACGTCCCGCCGCAACGCACGGGTTTAAAAAAACTCGTTACATAACGATCATGATACGCTGCTTGGTAGTTTGACAGATGAACAAAGAAGTGTGTATACCAAGGTCATAACTGCAATGGATAAAAAGGCTGGGGGCGTGTTTTTTTTTATGGTTATGGGGGAACTGGCAAAACGTACGTGTGGAAAACCCTATCAGCTGCAATTCGTTGTAAAGGTGATATTGTGTTGAACATTGCATCAAGCGGTATTGCTGCCCTGTTATTGGAAGGTGGTCGAACAACACATTCTCGATTTGCTATTCCAATAAACCCCACCGAGGATTCAATTTGTGCTATTAGTCCTGATAGTGATCTTGCTGGGTTAATAAGGAAAACAAAATTGATCATTTGGGATGAAGCTCCAATGACGCACAAGCACTGTTTTGAAGCTTTAGATAACACATTGCGCGACATCCTTAGACCAAATAATCCCAATAGCTCACATCAGCCTTTTGGAGGTATTGTCATTGTATTTGGAGGTGATTTTCGACAGATCCTTCCAGTTGTTACTAAAGGCGTCAGGCAAGACACGGTCAATGCTTCACTCAACTCTTCATATCTTTGGCATTATTGTGAGGTCCTAAAGCTAACAGTTAATATGAGACTAAGCGTAGGATCTAACTCTTCGGATTTGGTTGAAATGAAGGAATTTGTTGATTGGATATTAAGTACTGGTAATGGTCATGTTGGTGAACCTAATGACGGAGAAGCTATGTTGAAATTCATGATGATCTTCTCATAAAAGACACAAGTGATCCTATCCGCGCTCTGGTTGATTTCGTGTATCCCGATCTTCTTGCTCAGTTATAAAACTCTGATTATCTTCAAGAAAGAGCAATACTGGCGCCAAAACATGATATAGTGAAGCTAATCAATGATTACATGATGAGTCTTATTCCCGGAGATGAAAAAGTGTACCTCAGTTCTGACACCGTCGTTGAATGTGACCGTACACTAAACTTCAATTCAGATTTATATAGCCCGGATTTCTTAAACGAACAAGATGAACCTGGTCTACCTAAACATAAGCTGACATTAAAGAAGGGACTTCCAATCATGTTGCTAAGAAATTACAACCAACCAGCAAGCTTGTGTAACGGTACAAGACTGAAGGTGCGTCAATTGTTGGTACATACCATTGAGGGAGAAATTATCACCGGGTCTAAAGTAGGAGACATAGTTTTCATTCCAAGAATGAAGCTTACAAGTTCAGGTACCAAACTGCCACTTACTTTTAAACGAACTATGTTCCCAGTTTCAGTATGCTTTGCCATGACATTAAACAAAAGTCAAGGTCAATCTTTGTCGAGTGTTGGGCTCTAATTGCAGAAACCTGTTTTTTCTCATGACCAATTATATGTGGCCCTTTCAAGAGTTACAAGTAGAAATGGGCTAAAACTGTTAATTCATTTTCTTAAGCACTTGAGTTCTTCTACAACTAATGTTGTTTATAAGGAAGTGCTTTCAAGTCTGTGATACAACAAATATTGTCTACAATGCCCCAACTAAAAGTGTCTTGTAGCTTTGGTGTTGTCATCATCTTGCTGTGATGATATCAGAAGAGTTGTGCTACTACATTGCTTGTTAGAAGTGCAACAGAAAAGTCAATTCTCCAATTGACGACGATGGTGATGATTCAATTGTTAGTAAGGAACCAAGGAATACTTATGTATGTCCAGATTGTGGTCCTGGCATTACTGCTGTCATTCCAAGGTTTTTAATGCACACATTCGACTTTTCTTTTCCTTATGGCAAACATATAACAAATTCAAGTTATCCTTCATTTTTATATTTTAGAACTAACACATTAATATGTTTTGTTTTCAATTTTTAAACAGTTTCAAGATCCACATAGTTGTTACTGACCACACATATTCTGCTTGCTTAGTCCTTTTCGATCATGATGTTGTTAAACTGATTTCACAGAGTGCTTATACTCTGCAACAGAACTGTGGTGATGTGGCTGATTATCCGGACATTTTAAACGTAATGATTGGCAAGAAAGTGTTGTTTAGGGTTCAGGTTACGGATTATAACCTTAGAACAAATCTCAGCTCTATACGGTCTCTAAGCTGTCGGAGGATAATATCTTTATGGAGGCTTTCAACAAGCTTGTTGCTAATGAATTGGTTAGTTATCATTCTTTTTTCTACACTTTGTTTTATCTTTAAATTTGTAAATATTTTAAAATGTTGTATTCTTGTAGGCTCACACCCCTAAAGAAGAAAGACAGATCGTTCCGTATGTGCATAGACTATAGAGAGCTAAACAAGTTAACCATAAAGAACCGATACCCTCTACCCCGAATCGACAATTTATTTGACCAATTGCAAGGCGCATCGTACTTTTCAAAAATCGATCTTCGTTTAGGATACCACCAATTGAGAGTCCGTGAAGAGGACATCTCAAAGACAGCCTTTAGGACACGGTATGGGCATTATGAGTTCTTGGTAATGCCGTTTGGGCTAACCAACGCACCCGCGGTATTCATGGATTTGATGAATAGGGTGTGTCGCCCATATCTAGACAAGTTCGTAATTGTGTTCATCGACGATATACTGATTTACTCCAAAAGCAAGGAGGACCATGAGCGACACTTGGAGATAATATTAAAATTACTAAAGGAGCAGAAGCTGTACGCCAAGTTTTCAAAATGCGAATTTTGGCTCCGAGAAGTGCACTTCCTTGGTCACGTAGTCAACAAGGAGGGAATACATGTTGACCCAGCCAAAGTCGAGGCTATCAAGAAATGGGAAGCTCCGAGAACCCCTACAGAGATACGTCAATTTTTAGGATTAGCCGATTACTAACGAAGGTTTATTAAGAATTTCTCAAGGATCGCTAAGCCATTGACCGAGCTGACCCAGAAAGTCAAGGAGTTTGTTTGGGGAAAGGAACAAGAGGAAGCGTTTCAAACTCTGAAGAGTAGGCTGTGTAACGCGCCCATCTTGGCTTTACCGGAAGGAACGGAAGATTTTGTCGTATAGTGTGACGCATACCACCAAGGAATGGGCTGCGTGCTGATGCAAAGGAATAAGGTGATTGCCTACGCATCGAGACAACTAAAGGAGCATGAGAAGAATTATACGACGCATGACTTAGAGCTAGGAGTGGTGGTGTTCGCTCTGAAGATCTGGAGGCACTACCTGTATGGCACAAAGTGCACCATCTTCACTGATCATAAGAGTCTTCAGCATATCCTCGATCAGAAGATGCTCAACATGAGACAGAGAAGGTGGGTAGAACTGCTAGGTGATTACGATTGCGACATCAAGTATCATCCAGGCAAGGCTAACGTCGTAGCGGATGCATTAAGTAGGAAGGAAAGGTTAAGACCCTCGCGAGTGCGAGCATTGGGAATACAAGTTCAGACGAGTCTGAAAACTCGAATCTTGGAAGCTTAAGATGAAGCTATGAGACCTTGCATAACCTGGATCAAAGATTTGAAATCAAGTCCGATGGAGTTCGGTATTTCAAGGAAGGAGTTTGGATTCCGAATATCAATGAACTGAGAAAAATCATTCTTGAAGAAGCCCATAGATCCAAGTATTAAATTCACCCCGGAGCTGATAAAATGTACAAAGACTTAAGGGAATACTATTGGTGGCCAGGAATGAAAAAGGATATTGCGGTATACGTGGGAAGATGCTTGACTTGCTCCAAAGTCAAGGCAGAGTACCAGAAGCCATCAGGATTGTTGCAACAACCGGAAATCCCACAATGGAAATGGGAACAAATATCAATGGATTTCGTCACGAAATTGCCACGAACGGCAAGAGGACATGACTCTATATGGGTCAAAGTGGACAGATTAACAAAATCAGCACACTTTATTCCCATCCGAGAAGATTACAAGATGGACAAACTCGCTCAAATCTATATCGACGAAATCGTTGTACGTCATGGAATCCCACTCTCCATCATTTCTGATAGGGATAGCCGATTCACGTCACGCTTATGGCAACAACTTCAAAAGGCTCTAGGCACTCAACTAAATTTGAGCACCGCCTACCATCTACAAACCGATGGTCAAAGTGAGCGAACCATCCAAACATTGAAAGACATGTTAAGAGCATGTGCCATAGATTTTAAAGGTAGCTGGGATACTCACTTGCCATTAGTGGAGTTTTCCTAAAACAACAGTCACCACATGAGCATAGGCTGTGCACCCTTTGAGGCGCTATATGGTCGTAAGTGTCGATCACCACTTTGTTGGTTAGAAACCGGTGATAGACAGCTAATCACACCCGATGTTATTCAAGAGACAACTGATAAAATCACTATCATCAGGGAAAAATTGAGGACTTCCAGGAGTAGGCAGAAAAGCTACGCTGATAACCGTAGGAAACCTTTAGAATTTCAAGTCGGCGACAAAGTACTTTTGAAAGTGTCACCCTGGAAGGGCATGATCCGCTTTGGAAAGCGAGGCAAACTTAACCTAAAGGATTGGTCCGGTCGCGTACCGATTCTGATACGCAAACTGAAGCTCCAAAGGTTTTAATGTCATAAATTAATGTGTTTAGCTTATTAAGTTGCTTCAAACCTTATCTCAGCTATTTTGTTATTGTAGGTGACTGTTTCATCACCTTCTGCTAATCACTCTAAAATTGACAACAACACTCCAACAACACCAACTCGTAAGCGTACTGACCTTTCTGACAACGAAAAAGATGTTCTGCCAGCAACTTACAAGGCAAAGAGAAGGGTGGTCCAACTTAAGAAAGATAAGATTCAAGTGCTGAATGTTGAAAAAAGCATCGATTGTCATCCGTTTGAGCTTTGTTTGCACCTACTGTTTTAGTTAATTTTTTATGTTGTTTACCAGTGCTTTTAGCATTAGTCTTCTACCAGACTTTCTGTCATTTCTGTTTGTTTGCAAACTATCTATGTTTTCAATGCAACCTTGATTTGGATTATCCTTTTTCACTGTTATGGATTATTTTAACATCACATGTATTACATTTATATTTCAAAGTTTATCAAATTTTGCATCTGTAACATTTATTGATGCTTGGAAGATGTTGTTGTGTCTTGCTAATTATTATGCAAATCTAAACCTAATCACTATGTGTAAGGTGTATCATAACTTATCACTAATGTTATTCTTTTGCAAAGAATTTTGTCTTATACCATGTTCAAGTTACATTGGTCATCACTCACAACAATAGAGCTTTCACTCATCTACCTTACTAGATGATTCTTTCATGTTTTCAATTGTACCTTCAATGCTCTGTGTAAACAAAAAAAATTAATTTATTTTTCTTTCAGAGTGTTAATTAGCTCAATGTTTACATATCAAAAGGAACATTGCATCACTTTAGATTGGCCCGGGTCAACTTGACAGGTCGTATTCTATCTGAGCCTACCATAACTATCGATAAATGAGTTTGAGAATAGAAAGTACCCAACCCGTACACGCTCTTCATAGCCCGTTTACTTAAACGTGTCCACTTGGTTACTCACTATGCAGGTTTATTAGGGGGTTAATGGGTCAACTTTTAGGAATTACTTTATTGATTTCTGGTCGCCCCATTCAAAAGTTAATAGACTCGAGCCCGATAACACAAAAATAAATGGCTTCACAACTATCGGGTTAGGTTGTTTCGAGTTCACAAGTACATAACATGGACACGATCTTCAATTCTTTATAAACCGTCCGTGTGACCATTAAATGTTTTGTATCTTACCAAACAAAGATGATATGTGACCCATTAAATGTGTGTTTTAAAGATGATATACTGGACTCATGTCCCTTGTGACCTCTCAAAGTACACTCTTCATATAAATAACTAGTGTTAAATCCCGTGCGATGCACGAAAGTTTGAAATATGACATTTTTTTTTGTATGTACATATATATAAGCTTATCGACATAACAAATATGAATGCTACCCTTTTTTGATAAAGGCGTTAGGACTCATATAGAATTTTATTAGCAACTTTTTTTAATATGTACAATTCACAAAGAGTCATATATTAATTTAATATGTTAAATCCCGTGCGATGCACGAAAGTTTGAAAAAGCTCAGACGTATATGTTAATGTTGTTTTTTGCATTATGGTGCTAACAACTTATCATCATACAATATCAGTAATATCAACCATACACAAATAACAAAAAAGAGATATATTAAAATTGAAAATATTACAAATGATCATTTCCATTTTGAAACTTAAAATCCTTATAATACAAATTTCTTTGAATGTTTGAAATTTGAACTACTATTTCTAATCCAAAAGATTATAATACCTCACTACTTGATTTTCTCTTCATTTGTTGTTTAAACATATTTTAATCTTCGGTCTTTTGACAAAAAAAAACATATAAATTGTTACATAAATCATCATGTGAAATGTATCATTATTTTATGAGCCACTAAAGGTGACTTCTACAATAATTGAACATAAAAAGAAGAAAATTCACCTTTGTACAATATTTTTTCGCCTTTCATAAAAACTGTGATGCATACTCACGTTTCACCCACAAAAGAATACAAATAATAAACATGAATATTATTCATGTTTTAGCATCACACCAAACGATGTAAGTGGAATAACTAACATGAACGTAAATTTGATTTTAGTTTTATACCGTCTAACGTGTATGATGATAACTATTAGAACGTATGAATTAATTGCTGAAATAAGAAAGGTTAACTATTAGCACACTCATGTTAAAACATATTCTTCTATTAATTACTCCATTAAATAAAATTTAATACATGAAAGTTGCTTAGTTGGCACAACCAAATAACAAAACTTAACATGATATTGTCAAATCACATTTTGATTTATAAGTTTAAAGGAGAAGTTATCAAGTAAGCTGGGGATACTCTATTAGTATATAGGAAAGAAGCAATAATTCATAATTGTGGTCATGTTATTACTGCTGTCATTTCAAAGTTTTTAATGCACATATTCTACTTTTCTTTTCCATATTGCAAACATATTACAAATTATTTTTATATTTTAGAGCTAACACACTAATATGTTTTGTTTTTCAAAATTTAAACAGGTTCACAATCCACATAGTTTTTACTGACCATACATCTTTTGCTTGCTTTATCCTTTTCGATATTGATGTTGTGAAACTAATATCATTTAGGTATACTTAGTTACTAACAGGTAACGGGTAACACTTTAGAAATATGAAAAAGAACTATAGCTGCATCCAACTGACAGGATAATGAAATTACATACCAATTTCTTCAACACACCAATGCCACTTGAAAGGACATAAACAATACATCAACATGAATGGAACAATACTTGTCGAGTTGTCATGAGAGATACATAATGCAATGTTAATGACGACATTTAGCCCAAGTAAGATACATCAAGTAAATATAACAGAAGAACACAACACCCTAAAATTTGCTGAAGAAAATAAATTTGCACACAAAATTTTCCTCATCCTTTATATCCCCCAATAAAACCTACAAATACTACCTCCTTGGCTCCTTTATCTCAATAATATTTCGCCAGCAAACTACCCAACCAAAGTAAAACATTCATTGGGTAACAGACCTTCACCATTAAATTAAAATCCTATTATCAAACAAACGACTGTCTGATAGCTATAGGCTAGAGAAAATACTGTGTGACCATACTATCAAAGTTCTTTCATTCCACATGTTTTCTTAAATCCTAAAGCAAACAGACATCTCTTCTGAGCTATCAATAAAAACCTTCTACAACGATTGAATCATAGTGTTATTAAAGATCCACATGTTTAAATCTAAATAATGTTAGTACCTCCAAGCATCTAGGAAATAACATTCCATACATATTATTGAATACAAAAAATTGCTCTCTGTGTATCATATGAAATAATAACCTTTGTTTCAGCTCACAAAACATTGTATGAGGTTTGGTCCTTGAAAAATGATCGCATCAAATCCAAAGGATCACGAATTAGAGTTATTCGTCAAAATAACTTTTTCATAAAATAAAATAGAGCGACAAGTGAAAGATATAATATATATATATATATATATATATGTGAATTATTATTACTGTTATTATTATGAAATTGGCTATATGTGATGAATCGTAACACTATGCATTTGAATGATACTGAAAAACAAGAGAACATACTCAATTTGCTTGACATAATTTTGCCATCTTCATTTGCATTCATTTGCAAATGTAGATAATGACTCTGCAGTACAAATGTCAAGTGAATAAATCATGGACACACGCATTATAAGCACAAACAACTAAGCATAAGATATATAACATCTTTTTAATTTAATAACCGTATTCATAAGATGTATGACCCATTCCAATGGTAAGTTTCTGTGGGGTTTCCACAGTCCCAAATATAGATTTTTGTGATGAGTGATGACTAATAAGTATAATGAATGAAACTGTTCTATTCTTGTAGTTAGTGATGACTAATGTGACTGCGTGTGTCAAAATGGGTAACTCGAGTTACATGCAAACATGTCACTGGTCAAAGGGGTCATGGGTCCAATAGATCAGATTTTACCACATTGCCTAACACGCCCATTTTGTCACCTCTCCATCTCCCTTATGGAATCATCATGAATCCATAGATTCACCATTATATTCATTTATCTAGCATTACTCTTACTTTTCAAGAAGTTTCATATCTCAATGACATGAAACATTTAAGTATGATTATTGAATGTAGTTCCGGTGGTTCGATTATGCAGTTGTTCTGTAATCAATGCGGTTAGACCTTGCAGGTCTATGTGAATGTTCTACCAAAATTATTACTACTCAGAATCTTGAATTCCTCATATGTTAGATTTATACAAAAATATTTTCTCCATCTATCTAATTAAGTTAGTATATATAATGAATTTACGAACTTGTGCATCGCACAGGTATTTACCTAGTTATATAATATAATTAAAAAAATGAAAGGGAAAATAAAAAATAGGTCAAAATGGGTGAGCGCACATTCTAAGATTTTGGGAAAATAGGAGGAAAAATAATTTGTTTCTTTCAGTATCTTCTTAGTACGAGTAAATTTCATAAATTATTGTTGTGGTTTATATCGATTTATTATAAAAATTATTTCTATATTCTTTTCGAATGAGTAAATTACATAGAGAGACCGTTTATGTAATTTACTCTTTTCGTATTTAAAATTAGTGCTTAGTATGGGTCGATTAAGACTAAAATTAATCATAAAATTGTCCGTGTCTAAGAAATTAAAATTACCGATTATCAATTAATTCGTTGATTGTGGATTAGTCTGCAGATAATTATCAATTTTCATGAAATTAAAATTTATAAAGACAAAGTATAACACAACGTTGAAACAAACAAACAAAATATGAAATGTAATAAATAGCTCAGTTTTGATTGTAAAAATCTTATTCTTATAAGTGATAACTAGCCTATAACCCGCGAATTCGCGGAATAAAATATGTTTGCTAAACTAAATTGATGAAAAATAGTAAGAAAGAGAAAATTATGAATCTAAATTATATGTTTGTTCGATGAAACATTTGTCAGGGTCTCTTACACAAGGTGTTAATTCAACAACCAAAATATACGAACAAAATCTTAATGTCATAAGGCACGCTTGACCCTTAAAAAAATCCAACACTCTATCAAATAGTGATGGCGTAATGTTAATTATAGACTTGTCACTTATCTTGCTTTTAGGGTCACAGTTTTGAAAGAATGACATGTTATAAACAAAGATGGCCGCCAGTCACTTGTTCATTTCTGCCTCCACAAGTTCAGCAAGAAGCTTTTTTGTTCATAATCTGAGACACGATAACACACTTTAGCAACGGACTCCTAAAGTAGTGACCATATCAACATACTGTTACGAATTATAGTAGATGCTACCAACATACTTCACACATAATAGGCAATAATAGGCAACGACTCAAAGAAAGAAGTGGTAGACATATCTGCAACTCAACAAATCATACATCAAAACTTATGGCTGACCAATGTAATAAGTTAACATCCACTTTGTGATTTCTGTATCTTAATAGCATATGCCATTAAGAAGTCATATAGTTGTATTATAATAAAAATCTACTTTCTAAAAGTTACTTCTAAAGTAACATAATATAATAATTTATAAGAATGTATAGTACAGATACATGTAACCATAATACTTGGTACTTTGGGATATCTTAAACGGTCATAATGTGAATTAAGAATCAAATACATTTCTAATTATAAATATCATAAGAAGTCCTATCAAAACCCCAAAGTTAACTATAAACTCATTATATAATAGAAAGAGCATAATAATTAAAAAAGATGAGGCTTGTTTTGAACTTTTAAAAAACTGGGACAAAAAGTTTCCAATTACTAACTCGAAATTTCCTATACATGAATGTTTTGATAAGTTCTCAACCCGTAGAATATGTTACCTCAACATATTAGCAAATGATGATAATTAATAAACTTACAAGAATCGTGGAAGTTCATCTTACTTAAGTTCTCTATGTTTTGGGCCAGAAGAAAGTACTTCACGTACCCATATCAAAGAACCATCTTAGGAACTGCACGAATGGAGATGATATGGCTAACATGCAATTGAGTACAGACGAAATGGTAAAAAAATAAAATATACAAAGTATGGTCATAATGGTATTGTATCCACACATTACAAAATAAGAGGAAGTTGTCAAAACAGTCTGCAAATTCGTTGGTTGAAATTTTTTTTATTCGCATTGACGATATAATATTAACTTCCCAAAATAGAGATAAAAATGCAATGGTTATAAATGTAGATTTAATTTGGGTTTAATGAGGAGTGATGTTTTACATTTATAAATTGAGATTTGAAAATAATTAAGTGTTAGATATAAATTGAAAATACATTTAACTTATCAATCATCATTCTTTGACTTTTGTGATGTAAATCTCCTTTTACATTGGAAATATATTTAACGAGTAAGCTCGAATGAAAATGAAAATTTTTGTAAGAATGAAGGAACTAAGACTCCTCCCAATCGTGACAGAAACTGACAGAAATCGACGGGCCACGTCAGTTTGTTCACAAAACTGACATAAACTGACAGGCCCTGCCATCAGTGCTCCGTCAGTTTTTTTTCAGGGACCCAAAAGTAATAAATTAGATATTTAAAACACAATAATTTAAATAAAATACATTTTATTAAAATAAAAAACATTACATTAAAAATAAAAAACATTACAATTAAATAAAAAAAACATTACAAATAAATAAAAAACATTACAAATAAATAAAAAGTAGTCTAATTGGAGCTCGATTTGTCAACTTCGTTCGTGTTTTCGACCTCGTCTTCGTCCGAGTCTTGTCCCCCGTATATGTATTGATATTATTCAACCACTTGTTTTCGAGCGGTTTTGACTATTTTAAGTTCCTTTTTAGAGGCAAACTTTGGAATTTTCTTACAAAGAAAACTCAATACCTTGTATGCCGCTTTTTTCATGTTATTCTTGGTAATTGTTTTTATTGCTTTTTGCGACATTAAGACGTTATTCTTGACGGTGAAAAGGGTTTCAAGTTTTTTGGAATGTATAATACTTCTTGAAGAGGAACCGGCGTCCGATGAAACCGAACTTTTGGCCGACTTTCGGCCCGCTGGACGGCGTAGTGGGTCGTCTCGGAACAACGTTCTCATATTTTCTTCAAGAGACGAAGGCATCGGAAAGTCGTTCGCGTGAAGATCGGTGGCTTCGGGTTCTGGTTGGAATAGACATTTGTTGCCCATTACCCCCGGTTCGGCGAAAAATTTTGGGTAATGTTTTATACATCCCAACATGACTCGTATATGAACTTGCGGTTGTCATTTTTTGCTTAAAACATTTTCGGGCCGCATTTAAGACGTCTTCGTCTCTGACACCGCTTTGAGGGCAAATCTCGGCAATTTTTTTGTAGATGCCTTGGAATACTTTTGTGTCGGGAGAAATTTTATTCCATTTTCCCATGAGTGAATTAAGGTTACGTTTAACCTTGGCAACGGAATTGTAACCTGAGTGGACTTTATTCCAAAAACTCTCGTTTGATTGAGAGTTTCCTTGCTCGCCATTTTCGGAACAATGTATCCACCGTTCCGCCTATATTCTTGCCTCCTCGTCGGTCCACCTGATTTGAACCCTCTTACCCTTTTTGTCGGTTTGGGTCTTGGGTTCGGCTTCGGCTTCGGCCTCGTCCGAACTTTCTATTAAATGTTGGGTTTTGGGTACGGAGAAGTTAGTGGGTTGAAAGTTCGGGTTTTGTGTGTTTGGTGAAAATTGTGAAATTCCAAAGTTCGAGTTCGGGTTGGATGTGGATGGTGTAAATTATGAGTTTGATGCCCATTGTTGGTTTTGCGAAAATTGCGGGCTTTGGTTTCCCTCTTGATATTGGTAGTTGTTCCAAAGGTCGTCGGGTGACAGTTGGTAAGGATTTGCAATGGGTGCAAATCTTGCAAATCGTGTAGGTTGAGACGGGGATGCGTAGTTTGATTGAGCGGAGAACGATCCCGTAGGCGAAGATTGGTTTGTTATCGGATTGTTTAACAAATTTTGCCACATATCTTTTTCAAGATTTTGATGTTCATTTTTTTTGGATTTGGATTTGTTGTTCTTAGACATAGTGTAGTACATGAATTGTAGTGAGAATTGTGGTGTGTGTAATGTGTAAAAGATATAAGAATTGTAGTGAATTGTAGTGTGAATAATGGGTAAATGATAGTGTTTATTTATAGTAAAAAGTAGTATTTGAAAAAAAAAAGAAAAAAAAAAAAAACGCTCATCAAACCGTTGTATTTTAAATTTATTTTGTTCTTCTTTCCAATGGATCTTTCCTTTTTTTTCTTTTCTTCTGCGAACAGGACAGCCCGAGCCCACGTGAACCAACCGAGCCCACGGGATCGTGCCATCGGTGTCAGTTTCGTCGGTTGGAACCGACGGGGAGCCGTCTAATAGGAATGCGTCACGTGTCACATAACTCACCTTCCCGTATGTTTTTCAAAATTATATATCTCAAGAATGACTCATTGAAAAATTATAAAAATTGCATCATAAAAAGTCAACATTTTTTTCCTCTTCGATTAGAGATCTCATAAGGTAAACTTTTCATGACTTTTTTTTCGGGGTTTTACAAATTGTACTATTAGTATCACATGAGTTACTTGCTAGTATCACGTGTGTTACTCGTTGGTATCATATGTGTTAATCGCTAGTATCACATGTGGTAGTTATTTTTAAAACCCACTAAAAAACGAAAAAAGAAAGTTCGTCGAAAGTATACCTTGTGAGATCTCTAATCGAAGAGAAAGAAAAACTGATTTTTATGGTGTAATTCTTATGATTTTTAGACTTACCGTTTGGGAGATATTTAATTTTTTAAAACGTAAGAAAAGTGGGTTTTGTGATACGTGACATTTTCTTATCGATTTCTTTATTCTCACGAAAAGTTGTTATACCAATTTGAACCTCACTCTATAATTAATAATAATATCGGGATATGCCGATAAGAAAGGTTCGCATTGTAATCATCATTTTACATAGTTTGTTTATTCAAAAGTAAATAATATATTTTGCTTAAAACTATTAAAATGCAAAGAATTTTTTTTACTAAGTTATATCATTGTAAAAAAGTAAATTAGTAGTGAAAATCAGAAAAAAAAGAGAAAACTTTTATATAGATATTGTAGTACTACGTGAAATATTTTGTATAAAATCGTGGTTGAGTTCTTGGGTTAATTAATTTATGCTTTAAGATATTAATTATGTTAATATTATTTTAGTTATGAATTAATAATATTATTAATTTAGTTAAATTTGAAGCACATAGTCAAACATTGGTTTAGTTATGAATCAATATTATGTTAATTTTGTTTAATTGAAACCTTCGATTTTCTTTAAGCAAATAGTTGTACGTTGGTTTTTAAATTTGAATCTGCTTTATTAAGTTTCGATTTTTGTGTGTGAATAAGTCAATGGCTAGATTTGGTAATTAAATGGATAATGAATAATTAGGTGGTTTTGAACCAGAAATAATTAGGGGTAATGAGGTAATTTAATCAAGTCTAATGATACTTATTGCATGGACAATTTAGGATTTTAGATCAATGGTAATTAATTAGGGAGGTTAATTTATTGAAGGAATGAGATTAACTTTGGGAGAATTACTTTTATATTGTCTACCTAATTAACTCTTTCTTATAATAGTAAAATAGGGAGAAGGAGATAGGAGATACGAGATACGAGATAGGAGATAAGAGATTAATATTTAAATCAGTATATATTTACGACTCCTCTCGAAGTATAAGAATAAGAATACGAATAAGAAATACAATTATTAGAAACACATAAGTGACCTTTATATAAATAATACTATTAATACGTAAATTCAACTGATAGTACAATAAATAATTTTATGTAATGATTATTATCGAAACAGTAAATATATTGTTAATTAAATAAATAAAGAGTAAATACTTGGAACTTTAATTAAAATGAGGCATGTATATGATCTTTTTCAAATGAAACTCATTATTTATGCTGTTATTAAATAATCGGAAAGTTATATGAAAAAGACACTATAATTACTAGTAATAAATAATTAATATTGCTTATTAGAAATAAATATAACATTATATATTTTCATTGAAACTGAGCAATTGATTAATTTAATTTAAAAATGATAACATCATAATCCCGTTTATTATATTACTAGCCTTAAAACCCGTGTATATACACGGCTTGATGAATTTGTAATTATTTTTCAAAAATATTAAAAAAAATTCCTTATATGCTATGTGATATATTAGAACGTTTTTATGAGTTAAGAGATATTCAATATTGTTTGGAATTAAAATATTTTTAGGTGGTCTATTTTGAAATTGAGAGTGTAGATCGTAAATTTTCAACGGCGGTAAGCATTTTATATAAGTCATAATACATTTAATTGTAAAGGTATATAATTATACATAAGCAAATGAATAGTTTGAAGTAATAATGGTAGGTTACAATTATAAACGATTACATTGAATACGGACCATAAATTATATCATTTATAAAACCTCTTTATACACCACATTTGTTGTCTTATTTGTTTAGTGGTTATCCTTGTCACAAGGAAATTATTTACTGGCTTTGAAATTATGTATTTTAATTTTCACTCTAAGAAAGGAATCTCCTTTGTAAAAAACTAAATTCCTTGTGTATGTTATGAACCTAAAACGATATGGTGTTATTTGATTGGATTGCCAAATAATTAACATTTTCAAGAAAAGAATTTAAGATTATATCGAGTTTAGTTCTATAATAGAGTTAAGGAAAAAACACAATTTATCAAGTAAATTTCTTAGCAAAGAGTGAATCAGTCGGTTATTTTTGTATTCGAGTACAAGTCTTATTAAGATGTTTAATAAGGTGAATAATCCAATTATATAATAAAAGATTTTGGTCAAACTATATAGGTGTCCTTAGTTTAATGTTAAAATTACTTATTTCCTATTTTACCAAGTTAAGATGTCGACAGGAAAACATAGTAGATCATCAGTTTTACTTTATATTTAAAATCAAATGTATATAGTGTCGACATATGTTATTATATTTTTTTTATTTTAAATTTAAATTCTTATATTAAAAATTGATAATTTTAAAGGGTTTTATTTATAAAATTAGGAGTTTAATGATTTTAGTAGTTTTTGCAATTGAAGAATTAATTTAGGACAAATATAAATAGTAATGTGGACATTTATTTTAACACGGAGAAAGTATTAAATACCATAATTCATATTTCATTAATTACATTTCATTAATTACGATAGTTCAATAATTTTATAAAAATAAAAAAAATATATTTCAAGATATTTTTGATCTTAACTGCATGTTAACTATATAATGTTAGGACCACAGAACGTGATATAGTAATATCAATTTATGTAAATTTATGTCAATGTCAATTAGATCATGCAATTACCTTTTAAAAAAATAATTTTTAAATTTGTGAAGTCTGTTTGTATAATCTAAAATTGTAATCAAACCATAAATTAGTTAGTAAATTCACTGAAAATAAAATAAAATAAATAATTATGAATGAAAAAGGAAAACAAAAAAATAAATAAAAAGAGTAATAAAATTTTGAGATATAAATGGAGATAAAAACTCAAATTCATTAGCCTCATTTTAATTTTATTAAATTATTAACAATTATTCATGATGTCACCATGTACTAAATTTTAATCAATTTGGTAAAATCAAACAATTTTGATAACATTATCAAGGGATGAAAAGATAAAATACTCATGGGGATGAAAGAAATACAATCTATAGGAACAATAAATATTGTTATGTATTTTAGTTAGGTTTGTTTAGTGTAAGAATTTTAACACACAAATAGGTAACAAAAAGTTCTAAATTTTTTAGAAATGACCCGTAGTATTGTTATTTATATTCTATCATTAAATTTGAGATATTTTAGGAGTTTTATTTTTAAATTAAGTAAATTGGAGGGACTAAATTGATTTATTAAAAATTAGATAATTGATGATATTATAAAGGTGTTTCTTATATATATTATATTATAATTATATATTTATATATTTATTTATAAGATACGATAAGATATTTTGTGAAACGATTAGGACTAGAACTAGAAAATACTAAAAAATTATGGATCTAGGCATTTGTGGTGTTGGGCCGTCTGGGTTACAAATACGTTAAGTAGCACAAATTTGTCATAGGCCCATCTTTTAAAGTAACATATCAAGGCCTAAGCCCTAAAATATGAAAAGAAAAGCTTTTTACGTACGAAGTACGGGTAATTTATTTTCTAATACTATGATTTGTACTCATGTTTTTTTTTTTACCTTTTATAAGTATTATTTTGTCATTTGGGAAAAAATATAGAATTCTCGTAAAGAACAGTTGAATAAACACATGTGAGGTCGGTACTTCGTCAAGTTGAGAAATTCATCGTCGTGAGACCCCTACATGCTTTAAATTGAAACAAATAAAATAATTATGTTCTTAAATCACCGTCAGTCTTATCGACAATAAGGGCACAAGGAGTTGTTGCCCTTGTACTCGGTGTTCAACTAGATGTTCAATTGAACACTAAAGTTTAACTAGGATACAATTTTAAGAGAGTTGCTCAATGAGCAATTCAAAGTTAAAATGGTTCCACAAAAATGGTTTTAAACCAATAAAAAAGAAGAAAATAATAACAGAACTATTGAACGCAACGTTCAAGAGTGAACATTGAAAGTGAACGTCGACCTTAAATGTTGGCGGGGAGTGGTGAACGGCGACTCCCGACGTTCAAGGTGTTGAACGTTGATGACTTGCACTTTCCACTCCATGTGCTCTAACATACATGATTGATAATTATAAACAAATACTTTAAATGAAACATTATATGGAATGTATAAAATAAAAGGTATTGTTTAATTTTTATTTTAATTGGAAAGTTAGTGATAGATCATTTGCTTACAAACACGTAATCATGATATGAGTGTGTAGGTAGTACATGAAGTATCCTTCGATTACAAAGAACTACTGCATAAAAGTATTTATTTTAAAATGTATTTGAACAATGCCATAAAAGATACAAAAATTTAATGAAACCCATTAAAAATTTATTTAAATACCTAAGAGACTTCGTGAAAACTTAAAATATTTATACAACATTGCATATATAATGAAACCGGAACTTCGTATCACTGTATTTTCAAACATGCATATTCCGAAAATATTACAATTAACCAAACTTATACTTCAAATCCAAATTTAAGATCTCATGACACCGAATTCTTAAATCATACATCAAATACCAAATCTAAATAATTCTACTGTATAAATAATAAATAATAAACAATAGAGATTAAACATAATATAAAGCAAATTCAAAAAGTAATTACTACTTTACTATACAAATAGTTTGACTATATCAAGAAAAGAAAAAATTAGAGAGGCATGGATATAAAACCCCTTCATAATTTAAAGAAAAATTTCATCTCTTTCAATTTTCAATCCGTATAAATATGGAACATTAGAGCCCATTATTGCGGATAAAAAATAAACATTTCGTATGTGTTATGAATGAGTTAAAAACAACATATTTACTATAATAATAATTGTCATAACAATGATAGTAATCCCTTTCTTTGTGTCTTCGGGTAAGTGTCGAGGAGAAGACGGAGAAAGAGTGGAGTCCGCGTGCAAGTTTGATGTTTTAACACCGGAGATCATTGTTGTCTTCGAAAATGCTTGATCAAAAAATTGTCTCTCCTGCCTAAGGCAAAGCAAGTCATGACGTGAAAAAAAAAACGTTACAGAAAGGAAAAAGTAGTCAAGAAGTATACAACTTTGCCTCCGAATACAACTTTATTGTCGTGCCAAGAATAAAAATAAGGAAGCAAACAAAATCAAAATAAGAAAAAAAGAAAGAAGACGTAATCAACATTTGCTCCAGTTTGTTCATCCGGAAGCCTCATGTTCAAACTGTCGGGGAGAGTTAGATGACTAGGTTAGTTGGCTCAAACCCAAGTGTGGGTTTAAGGTCCATTATATTTTTAGAGTTAAAACTATCTAGCTTTTTTCCTAAGTTGTGTTTTAGTATAAATAGAGATGTAATGTAATCATAATGATAATAAGACTCAATATCAATAATACGTTACTCTACAATAAAAACAAAAAGGAAATAGTTTTCAAAGAGAAAAAAATGTTGTCACACTTCTTCAAACTTGTGAGGTTGAGTGTAGGACACTAGCTAGATCTTAAGACCATAGCCAACGGCTTCTTCGGTTGGCAAGCCGACGAAGACCGGCAAATCGATGCCAGTGGCACGACTTCATCAGTTGCTCCCCTTCGGTTTAACGATGAAAGGCGACGGGGTCCAGTGGGGCCCACATGCTATTTTTTTTCCTTTCTAGCCGTTGACCTTTATAAAAAATTAAATTATTTTTTTTAAATATAACGGTAATATATCTGTTTTTTTGAAAAAAAAAAAATATTTTTTTAAATTTTTTTACCCCCTTTAACCAACCTCAAACACACTATAAATAATCACACAACTTAACTTCAATTCACACACAATTTTCTCTTCCATTATCTCAATAAAATACATTATTCCACCCAATTATTCTATATAATTCAACACTTTTCTTTAAATCGTAACAATGGATTCAAGCTCCTCTTCGAGCTAGTTCGAAGACGATTATATGCAACAATATTTAGCGGTCACGCAATGTTTCGATCCGGTTGTGATGCTCGATATTGTTGATACGTTGGATCAACAAGATGAAGAAGATGTTGCCGAAACTTCTAGTCGGCCGCCAAGAGCACCAAGAAGATACTTAGAAAGAAATCGTCACGCAACCGGCGAACGTTTGTGGCAAGATTACTTTGCCTCAAACCCTACATTCTCTCCTGATTACTTTCGAAGATGATTTCGGATGAGTTGGCCATTGTTTCTCCATTTATGTCAAGGTATAACATCTTACGCTCAACTACCAATACCTCCTTATTTTACTTATTTTCGTCAAGGCCATGACGCTACCAGTAAACTTGGTTTCAACATTTACCAAAAGGTAAGGTCCGCCGTACGCCAATTGGCGTACGGTATCGCGGCTGATACTTTTGATGAATATTTACACATGGGTCAACAAACATGATACGATTGTTTGGATAACTTTTGCAAGTGTATACTTTATCTATTCTCGAGTAAATACCTTAGAAAACCAACACTCTAAGATGTTGAGCATTTACAAGCCAAACATCAAGAGTTGCATGGTTTTCCGGGTATTGCTCGGAAGCATCAATTGTATGCATTGGCCGTGGAAAAATTGTCCGGTAGCTTAGAAAGGTCAATACACGCGAGGTAATCATGGGCATCCAACCGTCATGCTCGAAGCGGTTGCCTCTTATGATTTGTAGATTTGGCACTCTTATTTTGGTTCGGCCGGTTCAAACAACGACATCAATGTCCATAATGAATCGGATTTGTTTAATGATCTACTACAAGATCGAGCACCCGCAAAACCGTTTACTATTGCGGGCCAAACCTTTACGAAAGGATATTACCTCGCCGACGGAATTTATCCAGATTGGGCGACTGTTGTTAAGTCGTTTAAATGCCTGATAGAGGAAAAGAATATGAAGTTCAAGAGGTACCAAGAATCGGCACGAAAAGATGTAGAACGCGCATTCGGAGTGCTTCAAGGACGTTGGACAATTATTAAAAATCCTGCAAGGCCATATAGCGTCAACAAAATTAAACGAATCATGTACACTTGTGCTGTCTTACACAACATGATCACCAAGGACAACAGACGCAATATATGTCAACTTGAGGAAGATTATCCGTCGGACCCGATAAACAGACCAAGACGTACGTGGGATGAGAGGGTTGCAACACAAATGCGCATGGACAAGGAACTACGGTACCAAAGGGTTCATCATCAACTTCGCAATGCTCTTATCGAACACATTTGGCACCTCCCACGTGGCTTCCGTCGTCAAAACCGTGCTTAGTTTATCTAATTTTTTTCAATAAATGTATTTTTTTTAATTATTGTTGTTGATACATGTTTTGTATGTCTGTCAGTTGGTCTAGGTCTAAGTAGTTTGTAATATTTTGATTATGATATAAACGTTATTTGTTTTGGAAATCAAAATTAATGTTACTGTTTAGGCGACACAGAGCTTGTGTCGCATAGGTTTGTTTGGCGATACAGAGCTTGTGTCACAGAGAGTTTGCGACATTATCTTTGTGTCGCATTCTTCTTAGGTGTACAAGTTGAGCAATCTGATAAAGGTATTTACATTCATCAATCTAAGTATGTCAATGACATCTTAACAAAATATCAGTTGCTCGACTGTAAGACCTTTGGAACTCCCATTGACATAAATCACAAACTTGGTTTGGCTGAAGACGAAGAAGATGTAAATCAGCGAGACTATCGGTCAATGATAGGATCACTGATGTATCTCACAACATCAAGACCCGACATAATGTTTGCTGTGGCTATCTGCTCAAGATTTCAAGCAAATCCGAAGGTTTCTCATATGAAGGCGGTTAAGCGAATCTTTAGTTACCTCAAATTTAGACCATTGCTGGGTCTCTGGTATTCTAATGAGGATAACTTCGCTTTAACTGCCTACTCCGATTCAGATTTTGGTGGTTGCAATGTGGACAAAAATTCTACGACTGGAGGATGTCAGTTCTTTGGTAGTCGCTTAGTCTCGTGGCAGTGTAAAAAACAAACCACAGTCTCTACATCATCTGCTGAGGCTGAATACATTGCTGCTGCAAGCTGCTGTTCTCACGTTCTCTGGATTCAGCATCAAATGCGCGATTACGGGTTACTCTTAACTTTAACTCTTCTCCATATTGATAATACTGCTGCTATCTCTATCATACGCAATCCTGTACAACACTCAAAAACTAAACATATTGAACTTCGTTTTCATTTCATACGGGATTGCTATGAGAAACACCTGATAGACCTTGTCCAAATCGACACATCTAAGCAAAACACTGATCTTTTTACAAAGGCTTTTTCACGATCTCGATTTGATGAACTTGTCTCTATGATAGGGATGAGGTTCTTTGTTAAAAATTAATTTATAACTTGGAGTGTGTTAAAAAAAAAAAAAGAAAAAGAAAAAAAGGCAACTGCCACTCTTTATACTTGTTAGTATTAAAGAAACGCAATAGTTGCAACATTGTTAAAATAGACGTTGAATTGTGTCTGTAAACAATTAGGGAAATGATAGTACATCAGGAGACATGCATAAAATGGAATTTTAAGGTTTATGTTTGATGTGTCAGTAGATTTATCTAGCATACTTGAAATATCTTTTATAAATATTAGATTCATCAAATGATGAATTGATAGGCATTTGTTCTAAGTTTCTAAGAAGCTTAACTTTCAAAAATGCATATTATTTTATATAAAGACATATTAATATGTATGACTTTAAGTTGAAATAAGGGCCACAATGTCCGAAATATTTTGACACTTCGTCTTAATATTTGGATGATAAACATGTTATGCTCTACAATATAGGGTCTTTGTATGGTGTTATCTGGGGGAATATATTAGTTGTCTCCTCTGTTGTATTTTTATACAGACCTGGTTTCATCTAATATATTCTTGAAAAGAACTTAGGTGCGTAGTCTATGTTAAGTAATAGACAACTATGACGTACCCGTGGCATTCTTACAATTCCCAAATAAAATGTACAAATGTACAGAATAGTCATAAAAAGTTTGCCTCGTACTGGTTTGTGTTAAACTATGGTACTCTGTTGTACGAAAGTACAGACCTATACCCTCTAGTTTAATTGTTTAGACTGGTGTTTGTTCAACCCGAACTATTGCTTATGTGACTCTGTTGTACGAAAGTACAGACCTGTCACCGCTAACTTAGTTCTAAAAATAAGTTCATACACTCACCTTCTATAAAGAAAACACTTACATGTTTTGATTTCAAATGTATATTTTAATGTGAATATATAATATAATATGCATGCTAATAATAACACAAGTGGTTTTTCTCATTATGAGTTGAAATCATATGCTTAAGTACAAATGTTTAGATGGATAAAATATCAATAATCGTCTTGAACTAATCTTTATAACAGGTAATTTAAATATGCTACGTAAATTTAAAGTGGACACATATACTGATAATCGAAATAACACTTACTATTTCTAATAATGGCATGTTATCCTGATATGATCCCTAACCAGACTTAAACATTTCCGTCACCAAAAATATGTTACGAAGTTTCCGTTGATTGTAAAACTGATTCAACGTTTTGTTTTTGCATTATTTATTAATTTAGTTCTTTTCTCCAAGTGTACAAGTTAATATCGAATCGAGTATCGAACTTTGAAAATCGAAATCGAATTGAAAATTCACCAAGTATCACCATGCGACACAACCTTTGTGTCGCTCCCTGTGTCGCTGTCGGCGTCGCTTCTTGTGTCGCTGGCTATGTCGCAATTTCGGGCTTGGGTATAAAAGCAAACCTTATGCGACCTTAGAATGTTCACTGTTTTTAATTACCTGCGACATCACGCTTAATCACTGCGACACAAGCACTCGATATTGCGACACAAGCAAACCGTGTGATTTTTCGATTTGATCTTCATTTTCTAAGCTTTCTGTTCAAATTAATCCATTCAATCTCATTCTCCTTACCTTCCTCGATCTACTGGTATATATCTTTCCCTTTTTCACCGGGTATTTTGCGTTGAATTGTCAATTAAAGTCACGAGTTTAAAGGGTTTCGGTTTGGAATTAAATTGAGGTGTTTGTGTGCACTTAACTGGATAAAACGGATACTTTATTGTTCCTGATGATGCTACGCAGCTAGTGGGTGCTTTGTTTTGCAAAAACCCCAAATTTTGGATCATCGGGATCTGGGTACGGTTTGGTGTTCATCTTTGCGACACAACCTGCGACACAAGCCTTTGTGTCGCAGGATTTTTCAAATTAATTTAATACCAAACTTTGGGTGCGACACTAAGGTTTGTGTCGGTATTCAATGCGACACAAGCTCTTGTGTCGCTGGTCTATCAAAATTAATTTTCATGCTAGTGTTGGGTTGCGACACTAAGATTTGTGTCGCTACTTCTCTGCGACACAAGTCCTTCTGTTGCTTGATTTAATTCATTTCAAAATAACTGCCAAATGCGACACAACCCTCTTCTGTCGCATCTTACAGTTGCGACACAAATGCTTGTGTCGCTTGCATGATTTGAATTAATTCACTTCAACTTTTGCGACACAAAGGTCTGTGTCGCTACAGCTGCGCGACACAAGCCTTGTGTCGCCACTACAGATTGTTTAAATTAACTAATTATTGCTAACGTTTCTGTAGTGTTTTTTCTTTGTGCTTTCTTTTAGAAATGGCAGGACAAGACGCTTTTCTGAGGATGCTCGAACCTCGTCACAATACCGTCGCCTTTCTTGATGCCGACAGGGAGTCAGCAAACCCTTTTCGCCCCATGATCCAGTTCCTGAGGCGTTCCAGGATTTTTTACGCTATCACTGCTGCTCCCACTATCTATAGAGACCATGTTGGTCCATTTTGGAGAAATGCGGTTTTCAACACCGAACTGGAGGAGACCAGGATTATATCTACAGTTTTTGATCGGGAAATTATCATAACCGAGCAGCTGCTACGTGAAGTTCTTCAGTTTCATGATTCTCCGGACATGCCCACCCAATTTTCCAATGTTTTCATTGCTGGTGGCATGACACGTATGGGTTATCCTGGTGTGCCCTCTGATCAGTATCGCAAGGGGCACCTCACCCGAGTCTGGAGATTTTTGATGCACGTGATAATCGTGTGTTTATCTGCCAGGAAGGCAGGTTTCGATGGTGCCAGTCATCGTACTGTCTCTGCTATGCTGGCCCTGGTCTATAATAAGCCATACAACTTCTCTGGCTATCTGTTTCGCGAGATGGTAGATAACGCGAAAGCCGAGAATGACAAATGGGTTATGTACCCAAGGTTTATTCAGCTGCTGCTGAATCACTTATTACTGGATCTTCCGGTTAATCCTGATGCAACCTTCCGTCAAACGCCAATGAACTTGCGGATTTTTGCAATCTGCAACTTCTACGGCAAAGGAGTTGCCACTCCACCAGATGTGCCGCTTTTCGGCCATATTATAAATGAGGGCTATGTCCCTCCGGCTAACGAAGGCTTTTTGGATGATGCTGCTGCTCCTCTTCCCTCTGAGGATACTTTGTCAACATACCGGTTCAAACCGAGTGTGAAAATATTAATGAAATTTTTCTGGACATTGAAAACTTTCAAGCAGTAGACGAGACTGCTGCTGATGCGGCCTCGGATGATACTGTCTCAGTGGATCCCAATGACACCCCAACGGATTCGGATGGTGATGTCCCTTCACCGAAAACCATTGAAAGCCTCCGAATCCACAATACTCTTCGCTACGAGCGGGTTTGTCGCCGAATTAGGGCAGGACGGGTGCGTGTACCGTCTAACCGGGGGAAACGGCCTCGGAAAGTACAAGTCTCAGATGATGACATCTACGAGCCTCGTCCTCGTCCTCGCACTCAAGCTCATCAAGTCTCTACCTCTGCTGATCCCCAACTACAACCAGCTGTTCTCCAAAAGATCTTAGATGATCTAGCTAAGATACAAGCGCTGATTCAAGTTCAAGCCTCGAGGATTACGGACTTAGAAGCGACAGCGGCTCGGGTTCCTCAGCTGGAGAGTAGACTTTTAGAGCTAGAAGCCATCGCTGTTGTTCCGGGGGAGTTAGGCTTAGATGAAACAACATCAATGGCCTCTGGTTCAACTAAAATTGTAAATACTAATGATGTAACCGAAGAAGCTATGAATGAATATATTAATTTGGATTATTTTGCGTACTCTGCACCGATTCCAGGACAACAAATTCCCTTAAATGTAGATTACTCTGAAGCAAACCTAGAGTATCTACAGAGTCTGATAAATGAGGAAGGGCAAAGTACAGAAAATGATAATGAAGATTTTGTTTATGATAAGGAAGAGGTTGATGTTGAAGAAGAAAACGTTCAAGAAGAGTTTGTGAATGTTGATGAAATGAATTTAGGAGAGGAGATAGAGGTCTCTGATGCAGAGGAGATTACTGAGGAAGAACAACCTACAAATTCCACTCCTGCTCCGGCTACAACCGAACCATCTACTTCTACTGCTGCTGAGCCTATTATGTCAAAGACCTGTAAATTCTATAAAATTAGCAGTAAGCGCTACAAAGGTCAAATCATTTCCTGGAAGTATGATGAGATGAATAAAGTGATTATTATTAAAAGGAAAGATGGGATGCAGTATTTCACTATGAGCTTCAAAGTATTAAGCACACTACCTTATTGTGAGATACTGCACTTAGTACAATTGAATATCATAAATCCCACGAACAACGAATTAGCCAACCAACTGCAGAGAATTTTGAGGAAAGAGGTCAACACGAAAATGTTTTATCTGTTGAGACCAAATCTGGGGACGAGGTACATTTACCGCAACAAGATGCATCCTGTTACTAACAAGCCCTGGATTAAGATTTTATACAAATCTCCGAAGACCCTAAAGTCTATTCCTCTGGAGAAGCTCCCAGTTGATTTCTTGAGAAGGTTACAACTGTGGACATATGATGGATATACAGGCGAAGCTGAAATTATCTATATTCAAGAGTCAGAGCCTGAAGACCTATGGAAAGCCAAACTATCGAGAATTAGAGTGTATGATCCTTTGAGCTTGATTAACCTTACCAAGAAAGACATTGAAGCTCTTCATGTTAAGAAGATTGATTATTTTCAAGAGTTCAAGACTGAGGCGATGCGTTTTCAAAAGGTTGTCAATGTCTGTATAGCTCAAGGAGTACATGCTGGAGGAAACTTTCCTGCCAGCTGGAAGTGTTAGAAGACCGAGGCTGAACGAAGAAATTTTGAAGACCAAGCTGAAGACACGGGGGAGTTTGTTGATACATGTTTTGTATGTCTGTCAGTTGGTCTAGGTCTAAGTAGTTTGTAATATTTTGATTATGATATAAACGTTATTTGTTTTGGAAATCTAAATTAATGTTACTGTTTAGGCGACACAAATCTTGTGTCGCAATAGCGACACAAGACTTGTGTCGCATAGGTTTGTTTGGCGACACAGAGCTTGTGTCGCAGAGAGTTTAGTGTTTGGCTATAAATAGAGGCTTACGGGTTCAGTTCTAAGGTTGACGAACCTAGAGAGTTTTCAAGCTATTTGTGAGGCAATTATTGTATTCGGTTGATTCATTATTCTTGATATATATAAAAGCTAATCGACTAGTTTTGTGTTATTGTTAACGTGCTTTGTTCAATTGATTGTATTCCGCGCTTTCAATTGTTAAAATTGATTCGATTTAGATCCAGTACAAAGGGTCCAACAATTGTAATGTTTTTTTTATTATTGTAATGTTTTTATTTTAATTAATGTAATATTTATATTTTAATGATAAAGTTTTTATTTAATTTGTGTTTAAAAATTAAATTAATAGTCAGTGGGTCCCAGAAATGAAACTGAAGAAATGACTGTTGGCAGTGTTTAGTCAGTTTTTCAACAATTTTGATTGTGCTGACGTGACGCTGAACTGACAAAGCTAAAGAAGCAACGATTGAAAGTGATCTAATAGAGTAAATTACAGAAAATGGTCTATGCGTTGTAACGCTTACTAATTTTTATTACGTGGGTAAGAATTTTTGCATTTTAGTCCCTAGAATACACGTTGTTACTTAATAGTCATTGATCGTTGTAAAATGACAAAAATACTTTTAACTTAAGCTTATTATCCTCGTACAGGTGTAAGGGTATTTTAGTATTTTAAAAAAATATAATACATGGAACACGCCCTATACAAACAAAGTCTATTTTAAAATTTATTGCAAAACAAAAAATATTTACTAGGATGTCTTTTATGGCTTTTTATCTTTAAAAATGTAATGCTACAGAGAAGTACATAGATATACGTAAAAGTAGGACTAATGTATACATTGATTGAAACAGTTTTTCTCTTTTAATCTTATCAGTTGAATTTGACACGTATCAGTCTCACATCTTTTAACCTACTTTATTAGGTCTATATATGTAAGCATATCTATATGTGTTTTCACCTAAAAATTGTGTTCTTACTAGATCTCATGCCTATATATATATATATATATATATATATATATATATATAAAAGCAAAGATCAGTGCTATGCAACGAATTGAATTTTTTAAAGGAGATAAAAAATGTTGTGATTAATCGTCGCACAGTTGATGCGAATAATATTTAAGGCATTACGTTGAGCTCACGAATACATTATAATGATTAAAGATTAAAGATAAAATATAAAAAATTTAGATGTATACGCATCTTTATCTTCTTATTCGAATTAGTCTGTATATTTTATCATTGCATAATCGATGTCAAACCATTGCATAATCGATGTCAAACCAATATAGTTTGTCATACAAGTATTCTTTAATGAAATATTTAATAGAAAATTATATTATTATTATTAAATTTATAATATATAGTGTATAATTAAATATTTTATTTGATTATAGGTTATTTCTAAATTTATATATGTTCATTTATGAATCACATCGTCATATTGTTTAGTATTGTATAAATAGTTTTAAATATTATATATATTAGGTTTAAAACCCGTGTATACACGAGAATTGTAAGATGATTTAATAATAAGATGAAACATGTTAATAGATGAATATTTATATAAAGTATATTGATGCTTATATATTGAAAACCCATTTATAAATACAGGGTAGTTTAGTAAAAACGTAAATAGACTGTTCATTATTGAATACATTGTTAGAATAGTTAGATAAGCAATTAAAAAGTTAAATTTAAATTGATTAGTTGTATATTTGTTAAAGAATATATATAGATATTAATTTATTAATATTCCAAAGAAATGAAGTACATTATTAATGAAAGATCTCCTTATGCAAAGAAGTCAAAATATTTAGAGTTGATATATATTAAAGAATAAAGTTTTAAAGTTAGAATATTTTTGGCGAATATAAATCCCGTTCAAATGTGTCAATTATAGTATATTTGGAGAGTATAAAACCCATTCAAATGTATCAGTTATCTCAATTTCATAAATTGTATCCGAATTATGATATCTTTGTTCTTCTCCTTATGTTTCAGTGTATTGATAGTAACAATACTTTAGATGTAATTTTTGGAGCTCATCAATTACTTACAGTTTTTAGGTTGCATTTGCTTTGTAGAATTCTAATGAATTAAATGTTTGGTTAACAAAGAATTGAATTTTCAAAGCCATGTATATACATAAGAAGATATTTAAGGAAAAGGGATAGATTCAATATATAAATAATGTATGTGATTATTAAAATGAAAACGTATATTATTATTGATACATTATAATACATGAGATATTATTGATTTTTTCAAAACGCATTGAGTAGATACGTATTCAAATACGTTAAGCAGAATTTTTAGGGAATTTAACATTATATATTACATTGGGAATCTGTAGGTCAAAAGAAACATATATTCCGGTTGTTATAATTAAATTGATGTTGATTTGTTTATGTACAATTTTAAAGGATAAATGAATTTGATCATATTTTTCAAATGAGATTTTTTAGCAAAAATAATGCATTTGATTGATTAATTGAGAGTGAGATGAAATTAAAGCATTTGATTGGTTAATAGGGGTTGATTTTAAGCAAAATTGAAGGTAGCAAAGTTTTCTTTTATTAATATTTAGATTAGATTTGGATTAGATTTTTCAAAGTTAAAAATGTTATTTAATTTAGTAATGAATAATTTTTTCTTTTTCATTGCAAGTAGGGTAGTTTTGTCCTTTATAATCTTTAAAGATGTAAGTTTCTATAGAAAAAACCTACACATTTTATAAGGGAGAATGATATATATTTCAAAAACTCTAAGCATTTACAAACATAGAGTGAGGTTCAAACGAGTACAGTTTTTTTCGTGAGAATGAAGAAACCAATAAGAACGTGCCATGTATCATAAAAATCCACTTTCCTCCACGTGTTTAAAAATTAAATATCTTCCAAACGGTAAGTCGAAAAATCATAAAAATTGCCCATAAAAATCGGCGTTTTTTTCTCTTCGATTAGAGATTCACAAGGTATATTTTTGACAACTTTTTTTTTGTTTCGTTTTCATTAGGTTTCGTAAACATGTATCACATGTGCTACCAACGAGTAACACATGTGATACCAGCAGGTAACACATGTGATACCAGCGCGTAACACATGTGATACCAGCGAGTAACACATGTGTTACTAATATTGTACAATCATAAAAAAATGTCGTCGAAAGTATATCATGTGACATGTCTAGTCGAAGAGAAAAAAAATACTGATTTTTATGATGCAATTTTTATAATTTTTCATTGAACAATTCTTGAGATATTTAATTTTTTAAAATGTGAGGAAAAATGAGTTTTGTGACACGTGACATATTTCTATTGGTTTTTTCATTCTCACAAAAATTTACATTATCATTTGAACCTCACTCTACGAATATAATAAGATCCATTGTAAACATGAGAGTTGAAAAAACTTGAAAATGATTTTAAAATACAACCAAGTGATAATTGATTTTTATTTATTTTTTAATACAAAGATAAAGTAAAAGATATTGGAGCCCATTAATCGCCCATACATGCCAACTCCTTATTTGTCAATCAATCACTCAAGTATATCATTGACTATTCACCATTTTTTAAATCAAAACAAAAATCCTTGTTAAACACATGTAATCTAGAATATAATTAAATGAACTATCATCACTTAAAAAAACACTTCTTGCTTAACGTGGGACAACTCCATAAGATTTCAAATCTCTTTCTCTTTTAAGAATAAAAAACAAACAATATAGTACAAATAGTGAAGTCACTATCTAAACGATTGCACAATTGTAAACAAACAATGGATAACAAGCAAGTGGCTATCATCGGTGCCGGAATCAGTGGCCTTCTTGCCTGTAAATACTGTCTTTCGAAAGGTTTTAATCCTATTGTTTTCGATTTAGAATCCGATATTGGTGGTGTATGGGCTAAAACCATTAAAACCACAAGGCTTCAAGCACCTAAAGCTTTGTATCAGTTTTCTGATTTTCCATGGCCTGATTCTGTCACCGATCACTTCCCTACTCAACAACAAATGCTAGATTACTTTCGCTCGTACGCCACTCACTTTGATCTCATGCCTCATATAAAGTTGAATTCTCGAGTTAAGGGAATTAGTTATGATGGACCATTTTCGGAGAAATGGTCGCTTTGGAATGGTACGGGTGAAACGTTTCCAACTCAAGGCAATTGGAATGTTACCGTTGAGGACACTCAACCCGCGACAACCAAGGTACTTAACTTATCGTGTTTGCAAAATTTTGTAGTATAAGAAGTCACGTAAAAAGTATGTTCCTAAGTTTAAAAGTAAAAAATTGTAACGAAATGTATGGTTAAATTTAACTAGACATCTAAAGGTCGTAAAATTTTGTAAACTAAAAAGTATTATTTTAAAATATTTAATCGATCTATACGTTTCATGTACGTGTTATGTTTTTTAAATCTTGATATAATTATTTGTAGACTTCAAATATTTATTAATTCGTTACATTATCAAGAGTAAATTTAATTGGTGGTCAATGTCATTTAAACAGATTTATGAGAACTGTGTACAATAACTTTACTTTTAGTTACAAGTGGTTCCTCCGGCACTTGAAATGATCAAAATACCATTATTTACAACGGATAGAAAAAAAGGGTATTTTAGTCATTTCAAATGACGCATGAACCATTACGAGATAAAAGTAAATTTATTAGACTGATAAGGCAAAAGATAATTGAGGGAATATTGTCATATATTCGGTAAATTACAGAGATTACTCTACTATTAATTATGAATGTTAACAAGTCTACTTTATTAATTTCCATGGCAGTTAAAACATGTCTACTTTAAAATTTGTTATGTTAGTGCATTAAAAGTAGTTGCTGTAGGGATCGATGTTCTTGATTTAGTTAACAAAACAGTATGTTAAATCACCACCAGGTTTATACTGTGGATTTTGTGATTCTCTGTTTGGGAAGATTCAAAGATGTTCCAAACATGCCCGAATTCCCAGCCGAAAAAGGCCCAGAAGTTTTTCAAGGCCAAGCAATACACTCCATGAAATACGCGTCCATGGATCACGACAAAGCTGCAGAATTCGTCAAAGGGAAGAAAGTTGTCGTTGTGGGGTTTGGGAAAACAGGAGTTGACATTGCAAGGGAATGCTCATCAGTAAACGGTTAGTCAGCGTAACATATATAGATCCTTCTATAATTGATTTGTTCTAATTGCGAACCTAACTTTCTTGATGCTAATATAATTCAGGGCCAGAAATTCCTACTACGATATTGTACAGACGTGATCATTGGAAGCTACCCGACTGGGCTCCATGGGGATACCCGATGACATATTTCTACTTCAATCGATTTTCACAGCTTTTGGTTCATAAGCCCGGAGAAGGCTTTCTTCTAAGTCTCCTGGCTACATTACTTTCACCTTTAGTAAGTCTTTCAAACGTATATTATTTATGTAAGTTTTAGGTCAAATTTGCATTGAATATAATGGGTGAAAGTGACATCTATCTAGACTATCTTAAATTATTAATAAGTTATTAACAAAACACATACTTAATTAGTTAATGCATATTTGATCACAAAATGTAAAACAGCGTTGGGGAGTTTCGAAGCTTATCGAAAACTATGTAAAAAAGAAGCTTCCTCTAGCCAAGTTCGACATGGTGCCACAACATAGCCTCTCAAAAGACATGCGCTCGTGTTTGATCACTTACATGCCAGATTCAGACGACTTTTTTGATACACTTGAGAAAGGAAGCATCAAGCTAAAGAAATCACAAAGTTATAGCTTTTACGAGAAAGGGATTTCGACGGATGCGGACAACACGAATATAGAAGCAGATATTGTCATCTTTGCTACCGGATTTAGAGGTGAAGAAAAGCTCAAAAATATTTTCGAATCGTCAACATTTGGTCAATTCATCGCAGGCTCACCACGAGTCCCTCTTTACAGGTGAATACATTAGTCGTAATCTTTGCTCTGGATAATTCTATATTTAAACATATTGTGATCAACTAAAGTTAAAATATTGATTAATGATATTATTAGGGAATGCATTCATCCACGAATACCGCAACTAGCAGTAATTGGATTTTCTGAAAGTCTTTCGAATATTTATATGTCGGAAATGAGGGCTAAATGGGTGGCGGCGCTTCTAGAAGGTGCGTTCAAGGTGCCGAGTGTTGACGCGATGGAGAAAGATATCGCGAGATGGGACGAATATATGAAACAATCAAGTGAAGAATACCATTATCGATCATCGGTTGGTACATTAGAAATTTGGTACAATGATCAACTTTGCAAAGACATGGGCATGAACATAATGAGAAAAAATGGGCCATGGGCCAATCTTTTTGAACCCTATGGTCCCGTGGACTACGTTGAAAGTTGAGCCCACAAATTATACATGGTTTATTATTCAATTCCTAACATCATTAAGGATTAAGGAATATTGTGGTTTAACAAGGTTCAAGCGTGTGATACTTTTCTTTTTCTTTTTTTTTTTTAAATCTGCAAATGAATGATATATTTTACCTTCAATGGTCATATAATTGTTTGTATTGTGTTAGTAATGCTAAATGTGTGTTAAACATATGTTGGACTAAACATGTGTAATTCATACACTTGCATTTCAACATTATCTAATGTGTGAAGAGCTAATTGAGCTAATTTCTAATGTGCGAAGAGCTAGTAACATTTATGCTAACCAACATTATCTTTAAATAGGTACAAATGTTTGTGAAGTCAATGTCTTACTTTTGACGTGCCACAATTTTGGTGGAGAAGCACGTTGTTCTTTAACGTGTTGGTATGACTTTACGTTAAAGGACAAGATAATGTACAGTAAAAACAACTGTACATTACTTTTGCAGGTGTCCTTTATGTACTTTGTTGCAGAAGTCTTCAGGGACACTTCCGATTTTAATAAAGTCTCGCCCGTATTCATGCTATATATATTTAGATAAGTATATAAACTTTGTTTCCTATCAGAGAGTAGACTGGATTATTGACACATTTGCCAGATGTCGTGATTCCTTAAAATTGTCTCAAGATCTTACCGTCTTGTATGTTGCTTGTTGATTTCAAATCAGCGAATTACAAGATATCTTGAAGTGTTGATAAAACATAGACCTAGAACAACTTGTATAACTGGTTGTTGTGAACAATCTCTGCCATCTGCGAGATAATACTTTGATGTATTTAGTTATTATCATATATTATCAGTTTTTGGAGTGTTATGAGTAGTATGAATATTGTCCTTTTATGATTTATAAATATAAATATGTATATATTTATGATGTTGTAACGATTGCATATCACCCTAGATGGTAAGCAACGGGGCATATATGAAGTATGTATTTGTTAACAAAAGAAAAACTCTCAAATAGAAATATATGCTACATGCATATAGGTTCAAAATTTTATATTATATATGTACTGGATTATAAAAGCGTGTATACATACGGACTGTGTTAAAAAAATTAGTTAGTTAAATATAAGTAAAATTTATTGTTGTTTATTTGTAATTGTCAGTACTTAAATAAACATTAATAATTTTAGGAGTTAAATTATTTAACTTTATAATATTTGATTGTAAACCCGTGCATATAATATGTAATCGTAATCATAAAATATAAATCTTATGTTATTAAAATTAAAATGAGAATAGTAAAATACTTAATGTTAGTTCGGGTCAAACATTATGCTATAATGTATTGAGATTTGTTAAAAGAATTTGCAAATTTATTTCGCAAACATAATTGAAATAGTTAAAATAACATAGAAAATTAAAATATTAAACCTGTATATACACACCGACTATGTAAACTAACAGTTTATATCGTGTTCCAAAGAGCTTATTAAAGGAGAATATGATAAAAACGTTTGAAACAAATTAAAGTTAAAAGGCATTTTAATAGTGTATATAATTCGATGCAAAGCGAAGAACCTTACCATGAATATATATATATATATATATATATATATATATATATATATACTAAAGGAGTATAAAAGAAAGCTCTAAATTTGTCACGTAAGTATATATGCCACGTGTCAACATCTTAATTTTAATTAACAAATTATTTAATTAATATTATTTTATTATTTTTTAATATTTAATAATTAATAAATATAATATAATATAAATACTAATATGTAAAGAAGGAGCCCTATATGAAAACAAACTCCTACAATTTATTTAATTAATATTATTATTTTAATAATAATAATAAGTAATTAAAAAATAAAATACCATTAAACAATTTGACATATATGGTATAAAATATTAAATATTTATCATATTACGATGAACATTTCAAAATGTAATAATAGTATGTACTAAAAATAATTATATTTAACAAATCGCTTAATAATTAATTAATTTGATTAAATTAATAGTAATAAAAATTATATGTTTTAAATTGTCGTGCATCGCACGGGCTTAAAACTATATATATATATATATATATATATATATATATATATATATATATATATATATATATATATATATATATATATGGTAGAGCTCCAATGAAAACATCTTAAAAAGAAGAACGGCTAAGAACGCTTCATAATTACACAACTAACCAACAAAATTATTAGAATCACACTTATACATCTCAAATATGTGTAGAAAAATATATGCTCACTTTCATAAATGCATAAAAATTGAAAAAAAAAACGATTGATGCACATTAATAGAGATAATTGTGCATCAATCGTTTTTTCAATTTCTGTGCATTTTTATAAATTTATATTTATTTTCTTTGCATATTTGGAAAGTACGAATGTGTATCTAATGATTTTATCCAGAGTAATTGTGAATTTGAGGCGTTTTTAACCATTTTTATTTTTAAAGCGTTCTCATTTGATCCAAATGAGTATAAAAGAAAGCTTTAGAATTTGTCATATAAGCACGAATGTTACGTGTCAACCTCTTAATTTCAGTTAACAAATTATTTAATTAATATTATATTCAATTTTAACAAAAAATTTCATAGGAAACATTTTCTTTTATTAATATTTAGATTAGATTAGATTATAACTATTAAGTTACATATTTGCTAATGTTATTTATTTGAATTATTTAACATTTAAAATCTTGAAGTTAAACCATCACAGTGAAAAAAATAATGATCAGCTTATTAAGTCACGGCAATTGATTTTCAGAAAAATTCCTCTAGATACTTCAAATTTTTATACTATCAAGTGGGCGTGGAAATTCGTGTTGGATCGAGTTGACTCGCTCAGATTATCGGGTTGACGGGTCAGAACAAGTCGATCCAAATCTGATCTGATTTTCTAATCGGGTTGAATATTTCAACCTAACTCAAAATCTAATAACTCAGATCCGACCCAGGTAACCCGTTTATTTAATCAAATCAACAAATTTTCGAGTCAATTTTTCAACTAATAGGTCAATTTCGGATCAGATGGGTCACATGTGTCAATCTATAAGTCTATAATTCATATCAATAAGCATAAAATTGTTTATAAAATCCTAAAAGAAAATCATATTAGCTAGTTCATCCAAATTTAATATTAAAACATCATTACACACTTTGGTGTATTAAATTAAAAACTACATTTGAAATTTATTCGGCCTTTCCGGTCAACCCTCACTGGATGACGCAAAACCGACCCAATAAAATAGCAAGTTGGCGGGTTTCAGGTTGACAGGTTCGTGAGTCAAAAATCCCCGGACCTACCCTGCTTATTTCCGTATCGGTTTTGTGTCGAGTTTCAGGTCATGTCGAAATTTCCGGCCCTACTATCAACCATTGCTAAAATTAAGAAACGTCAAAAACATGTTGCAATGTGAGAAACACAATAGTAAACGAATTCAACTTAAATCAAAGCTAAATTCTGTATATTTAGTCCCGTCGTAACGCGTGGGCAAAAACATTTCTTACTATTAAGCTAGTCATGTATGCTGATTTTAGAACCGACATGTCATTTAACCCAAATAATTATATTCAAATTTTGATGTGAGGAATGCATGAGTGTGCAGAAAGAGTTCTTTTTAAAATTGGAATAGAGCTTAAACTTGTAATCTGTAGTGATGGTTTGGTCTGCAGTTGGTTAGCTACTAGCTGAGCAGAATTCAATGTGAATGTTGATGATGGTTTGGTGATATTGATGTGTAATTTGGTGGAGTAATAAATTTTGCAGTTTCTAATAAAACGAATTGTAGGCTAAATTTTTTTTATATTGATACTTTGGATACAAAGAATTTACAAAAAAATAGATATAAAATGATGTGTTTTCAACAGAACGAAGGAAGAGAAAGTAGAGTGAGAAAAAAGTAACCAATCTGATAATTACAAACATGTTTGTAACTTATTTTTGTATATTGTGTTTGTAACCATAACATTTATTTCTTTTTAAAAGAAGCCCTGAAGATGGGATATAAAATGGGGTGGCAACAATTGGTAATTGAAATGTAGTTTTCACAACCCATGAAGTGTTTAGTAACTAGATTTTGTATGCCAGTCGCTTGTGACAGGTTTACTATTACAATAGCAAATAGCTATATTACTTAATAATACATTTTACATTTGATTCAAAGTCTTAAAAGGAGAAGTAGTAATTTACCATTTTACCTTCACATTCTTTAAGATATCATAAATTCATAATCAGTTTAATATTTAATACTTAAATCAATACAATTAATTATTATATTTAATATATCATAATTAATAATTAATTCCGGTTTCAAAACTACGTAGCCCTAAACATATTTAGTTTTCTAATAGATTATGTAACTGACGTAATTTATTTAAATCTATCTATACTACTTAATAATGCATTTGGCCCTAAGTCTTAAAAGAAGAAGTAACCATTTTACCGTCACCTTCTTTAATATATCATTATAAATTTAATATTTAACACTTAAATCTATATCTATCTATACTACTTAATAATACATTTGACACAAAGTCATAAAAGGAGAAGTAGCCATTTTACCCTCACCCAATGCTTTGAAAACCGGTTTTTTAGTTGAATCAGAAAGGGGGTCCGATTCCGGTCGAACCGGTTGGATCGCCGGTTCAAATGGTTCAACCGGTTTAGTGTATTAAATATAAAAAAAAATGTTTCAGTTTTAACCTTTTTAGTCGCATATATGATTTATGGTGTGTATTATTGCTAGACTATTATAATAAATAAACAACAAGAAAGAAAGAAAAACACCAAAAAAATAAAACTAAAAAAAGGGTATGAACTGGTTCAAACCCGGTCCAGTTCCCAGTTGAACCGGGTTGAACTAGTGAACTGGACGGTTCGACCAATTTTCAAAAGCAACCCATAACTTCTTTTAAATGAGCCGGTAATGTTGATTTTTCTGGTTCAACCTGTCGGACCGAACCGATTGAACCAGTTTTCAAAACACTTCCCTCACCTTCTTTAATATATCATTATAAATTAAATATTTAACACTTAAATCTATGCAATTAAGTATTATATTTAATATATCATAATTAATTTCGATTTCAAAACTATGTAACTCTTAAGATATTTAATTTTTTTTATAGATTATGTAACTTACGTAATATAATGATACATATTAATATGCCAGTTACAATTATTTTGAGATAATTACAATATTTTTTACATAGTATAATTATCATTATACTAACACATAAGAATGTTGAAAATTTATACCCTATTAAAATTTGAATAAGGAGATACTACAAAAGATCATCCTTTTTTTTTGTGGGTAAAGGGGATAAACTCTGGCAAATTATTAAAAAAAAAGATAAGTGTTACAATTACAAGATTTGTGAAAAGTCCACCTAAAACTTAATCTAACAGATTTGAAAGACTAAGTGCATATACAAGACAGACCCTGTGTTTAACAGCCAGCTATAAGCACATCCTCTAAGTATGTTATTTACCAATTTAACACTTAAAAGCGATTACATTCAAGATAATAATAAAATTTAATTTATTACTATGCAAATAGTTTGGTCATTTTATTATCTTTTAAACAATTGAGATAAGTTACTATTATACAATCTTAGTTAGTACAAAATCTAATGCAAATCATATTTGAAGCAACGATTTATTATTTGTTTCATTTACTTAGTTATCAAATTAGATTTTAAATTTGTAGCTCAATCTTTCTTATAAACTTGTAACTATTATAAATTGAGGTCGCAATTCGAGTCGAGTCAAGTTAGCGGGTTAAAATTTTAGGTCAAAGTTCAAAACTTAAACTCGAATTGATTTTATAAACGGGCTGACGAATCAAAAGTATTCAACCCGAACACGATTTGTATATAATGTATCTTTGTTTCAGGATTTTTCAAAAATTATCACTTTTAATTATGATAATTTAAAATTTAATGTACATAACAAAGTTTTAAAATGATATAACATTATTTCTTTTTTTACTTTTTATTAAAGAACGACGTATAATTTGATAAAAATACAAGTAAATTTTTTTTAATGTCGTTACATTGCGCGGGTATCATGCTAGTACTACGTAATATACTTTTGTTTTTCGTCGAAAGTAAAACAAATTGAATGTAAAAGGTTATCACTTTTTACCATTTTAGTTTCATGTAAACATAGACAGCAATATAAAGAGATGAGATGAACGCTAGGTATATTATTGTAAAGGAAAAATATTGTATTTAATTTATACTATCATGGATTTAAAAGCGTTTATTGTTTCCTTATGTATTAAACTTTACACATTTTACTATTGTATAAGTCGATCTTTAAAAACTTATATTGTATGTATCGAACTTGTGTAACTTTTCTTTTTTGGTAAGACTAAAATAGAAAAGTTTTTTTTGCGTTACCCAAAAAGGAATATTTTCATACAATACACGATATTTACAAATTCAATATATACAATAGAACTAATGAAAATATGTATAATACAATAGTAAAAGTATAAAGTTTAATAGATAACGAAACAAATAGAATTTTTGTCAAAATTATTCCATCATCTAAAATCTAATTTTTTAATAAAAATTATTTATCTAAATCACAAAACTTTAATCATTTTTGTCATCTTGTCATCCACTTTTTTTTAAGTAACTACGAGTTGAGTTGAGTTCAAATGAGGATGAAAATTTTGATAAAAATGGAAAAATCAATCTTAGCCGTTCATTTTTATCAAAACGCACTTTCTTTTATGTTTTTATAAAATAAAAATCTCAAAAATGACTAATAGAAAATTATAAAAATTGCACCATAAAAATCAGCATTTTTTTCTCTTCGATTAGACATCTCACATGATATACTTTCGACGAGTTTATTTTTTAATGAGTTTTACAAATTATACAATATACTGTCACATGTGATACTCGTTGGTATCACATACGATAGTCGTTGGTATGAAGTGTGATAATCTTTGGTATTACATGTGATAGTAGTTGGTATCAAATACGATAGTTGTACAAAACCCACCAAAAATGAAAAAATAATCGTCAAAAATGTACTTCGTGGGATGTCTAATCATAGAGAAAAAACGTTGACTTTTATGGTGCAATTTCTATAATTTTTCGACTTACCGCTTTTGAGATATTTAATTTTTAAAAACATGGAGGAAAATAGATTTTGTTACATGTGACACATTCTTATTGGTTATTTTATTTTCACTAAATTTTGTTGTACTCACTTGAACTTTACTCATGTAATATATATACTTCTTTGTTTAGAATAATCATCATCTTAAAGATGTGTTTTAACACTTTCAAAATTGGATGAATTATATATATATATATTGTCAATTATATATAAAAATTATGAATGATTTTTTTAGTAAACAGTTGTGCTGTCAGAAATTTAAGTGAATATTACTCCATTTAATTAGAAATTTTTTAAGTTTTTCTTGTTTCAAAAGGTGTTCTATGCTTATCCACAATATATATTGTTTAAAAGTGATGACAAAATGTGTTAAGAAATTTAGAAAAGTTTATATGTTTATAGTATATAGATCTAGTTGGGGAAATAAAGGTAAGTAAGAGGCAATGATAATGCTCTTAAATATATTAAGATATCTTATTTATCTCATATCATATTATAAATCATGATAAAAAGTATAGAATGTCATGAAAATCCTGCTAGTCGCTATGCCATTTGTATATTAGGGTTAATAAGCATATACGTTTATCTTCTTAACTAGTGCAAAATTATAAAAAATTCACATTCAATGTTAGCGCTAAAATCATCTCCAATGTATGCACAATTGCACTAAATTTGGTGTTTTGGAGTAAAGTTACTTCGCCAACCTACTTACCAAGTTTGGTGCAAGTTTTAGTGTACACAAAATATTTGAGTATTTTGCACTAAATTTGGTGCAACATTAAACTTTTCACCAAATTTATAATGTTTCATTTGAGTCCATATGTTTGAAATATTTTTATTATTTAAGTATAAAACTTGAAAAAATTTATTTATTTGTACGATTCTTTTAAATACCTTATACTTTAGATTACATAATATGATTATTGAAACAATATAATATAATTTTTAAACAAATTATGATAATTAAAACATTGATTTATGCAAAGAACTTATGTAATTGAAACGTTAAGAAAGTAAATAAATAAGATTTACATTTAAGTTAATAGTTTGGAATGTTAATTGATCATAAAAATAATGAATTGAAATAAAGTATAATGTAATAATAGTTTAGAGGGCAATGTGTAAATACTGAAAGTCGTTGTTAGTGTAGAAATTTAGTATAGACGTTGGAGGTGAAATACATCTGGTGCAAACATATTCCTGAAAGATTCATTTATTACATTAAATTTTGTGTACTTTTTAGTGCGTGTATTGAAGATGCTGTAAACACTACACTATAGTATTTAGTGATGCACCAAATTTGTATTAAAAGATTATTCAAATCGATTAACACTCTATTTATCTAAAATTTTTTTAAAATGTGGAACCAATAAAAGGTATCCAAAACCAATAAAATGTCAAACCTTTGGTCCTTACAACTCTAATTGATTTGATATATAACTTTTCTTTTTTCGTAAAACGATAATAATCAACGTTATAAACTTTTGATTACAAATTAATTAATATCAATTTTTTATAATTTATCTATTTTTAGCTATGACATACGGAGTATTTGACAATTGCAACATTATTAGTATCTATTGTTCATCAGTAAGAAAACTAGGTAGATGCCTAGGTGTTCTATTAAAGTTGAATATCACACTCAATAAAAATTATTTTAATTAATAACAAATCTTATCTTATCTTAAATCTATAATATATTTATGTAATCGTTTGTACCTTATTAATAAAAAGAAGGTACATTCCTTCACCTATCATACCATAGAAGTTATAATAGGTATCTTACCATAGAGTTTATAATAGGCTTCAGGTTCGGGTTGTAGGACTATTGCTTTTATTGATACTCTATGATCGTGTAATATGAGTGCGAAAAATCTCAGAGTTTTCAATGTTATATTAAAGGACATTCTCATAATCGTTAAACCAACTACTAAAGTTACTAAAGCAAAATCGTATACTTGCAATGTCCTAATAGTATATCGTTTTTTAAATACGTTATTTGCTAAATAACAAACTAAACAATCAAGTAAATAATCAATGACTCGTGTGTATACACGGGTTTTAAATCTAGTAAATCAATATACAAAAAGTGATCATTCAATTAATAATAAGGATAAAGGAAGAAAATTAAATCAATCTCTCATTTTTTAAGCCATACTAGTAATATTGGCCCGTACGATGCACGGGTCTTGTTAACTTAACATATTGTTGGGTCTAAAGATGGCTAGAGAATTTGTTTGAAGATTAATACTGCTGGTTAGACTACAACTGCTAATTACTACTGGTAAAGAGGAGTTTCTACTGTTAGATCAAAAGTTAATACTGCTACCGGATTTTACACTACCAGTAGAAACAGTTACTACTGGTAGAAAAGATGAAGTTAGTACTGGTAGAACAAAGTTAGTGCTGCCGGGTAAAGTTTCTACTGCCAGTACAAAGTTTCTACGGGTGGGTAAGTTAATACTGTTTATAACTTACTACTGCTTTAGTTAGTACTGTTACTTGGAGTTACTACTGTTCTTCAGAAGTTAGTACTGCCCGTGTATTCTCAAGAAGTTTCTACTGTTTATGATTAGAGCATCTTTCTAATCAAGTGGGCCAATCAAAAGTCTTCTCTGCAAAAGCAAAAAGCGCTCAGTAAAACAGAGCATGGCTCAAGACGATAGGAAGATTAGATAGAAAGGTTCTTTTCATTAATTACTGTAGCGTGTAATTGGAGCTCTATACTTCTATAAATAGAGCTCCTTACCTTCAATAGAAAATAGATCTTGTAGAGTGCAGAAGTGCAAAAATCATAAGTGTATTCATTAGCTTGTATAATTGTCATTTGTAAGCTTCAAGGTTAATCATAACCCTGATACTTAAGTGTATTCGTATTATTCAAAGAAATAATATTAAAGCTTTTGATAATTACATTGTTTTTACTTGTTATTGATTTATGCTTTAAAACAGATTTAATCTTACTTCTAAAATTATAGATTACTATTCCGCGGTATTTCTATAAATATTCAATTGCTATAATTATTGACCCAAAAGGTTCAATTCGATCCTGTCAATTGGTATCAGAGCTTTGTTAATTGATATCAACTTATAAATTGATATCAGAACGCTGTCTTAAAAGCATTGAATTTTAAAGAAGTTGAAAAATCACTGTTTCATTAATTTTTTTGATTAATCTCTGTTTTTTTTAAAAGATTCACTGTTCCATTGAAGTCTCTTAATTTCTGAAACATTCTTTATAAAAATGACTTCTAAAACTAGTGATGGAGTCCAGGCCACAAGAATTCCCATGCTCAAACCAAATGAGTATGAAAAATGGAAAACCAGGATTAAGCAATACATGCTTCTTACTGATTATTCCTTATGGGAAGTCATAGAATGTGGATCTAAATATGCATTAAATACTGATGGTTCTAGAATTTCTAGATCACCACCAACAAATGATGCAGAAAGAAAAATAAGATCCACAGAATTAAAATCTCTAAGTACTCTGTTAATGTCCATACCATATGAGTACCAAAGACGATTTGAAAAGTGTGATGATGCCCAAGACCTTTGGAAAGCAATTGCAAAACGTTTTGGTGGCAATGAAAGCACTAAGAAAACTCAAAGATCGATTTTAAAACAAGAATTTGAAAACTTTATGGGTATAAAAACTGAAACTCTAACTTAAACTTTTGACAGATTTTCAAAATTAGTTGGAGACTTAGAAAATCATAATGTCAATATTGACAAAGATGATTTAAATAGAAAGTTTTTAAGGTCCTTAGGAGAAGAATGGACCATGTACACTGTATATTTGAGACAAGGGAAAAACCTTGATGAGAAGGATTTAGATGACTTATATAATGATTTAAGATCATTTGAATCAGAGGTTGAAGGAAAGAAACAAACCTTTACTTCTTCAAATAATGCTGCTTTTCTGTCCATAAATAAACAAACATCTGAAAATCTAAACCAATATGGAACTACTTCTATGAGTTATGGAACATCTTCCAATGAAAAACCAAATGACTCAGTTCTAGAAGCCTTTTTTGCTAGTCATGTGAACTCTTCACTAACTAATAGAGAACTAGAACAAGTAAATCCTGATGATTTAGAAGAAATGGACTTAAAATGGCAAATGGTCATGTTACCCTTAAGAGCAAAAAGATTCATACAAAGAACTAGTATAAACAACTTTGCATACAAAAGAGATGATGGTGCAGGTTTTGATAAAAGCAAAGTTGAATGTTTTAACTGTCATAAACTAGGTCACTTTGCTAGAGAATGCAGAAACACAGAAGGAAACAATCAAAGAACTGGAAGTTTCAGTGGAGCTCAAAACAGAAGTATTCAAATTCAAAACTCAACTGCATTAGTATCACAAGATGGACTAGGTTTTGACTGGAGTGACCATGCAGAACAAGAACTGCACAATCAGGCACTTATGGCAAACATTGAATCAGAACCTTCTTCTGAAATTCCTTATGAGGTACAAAGCAAATTATGTTCTTCTATTTGTAAGAAAACTGTTACACATTATAGAGATCATAATGCTAGAATACTTAAGGAATTTGACAAAAGTGAAATCATGAACAAAGCATACATCAACACCATTGAAAAATTTGAAAAAGAGATCAAATCATATCAAGAAAATGAAACACAGTATGATTATGATCTTAAATATGCTAGATGGGAAAGTGATTGCTTACAAGATAAAATAGACGAGCTCAATAAAAAGTTAATAAAAGTCAAAGTTGAAAAAGATAGCATTAAGCTAAAAGCAAGTGATTTAGATAATGCTTCCACTAAACTTCAAAATCTTCTAAATGTTCAAATTCATGATAAGCTTAAAACAGGATTAGGTTACTCTAGTGTTCCACCATCTTATAACAATAATTATTTTTAAAAGACTAAAATAGATGCAAGTGACTTAACACAAGAAGTCCAAACTGAAGTTATTGAGGCAAAAACAGTTAAAAGTCTAGAAAAACATGATAAGGTTGGAGAAAAGAAAGAAGTGGTTGAGAAAACTGGAAATAATGAGAATACTGATCTTACTAAGCTAGCAGAGGGTAAGAAAATGTTAGAAGAAAAGGCAAAAATGAATCAAAAATCTAGAAATAGATTAGGATCTGAGAAAAAGGAAACAAAAACAATGAATAAAAGGCAAACTGTTAATAATAACTGTGTTCATTGCAAATGTAAAGCAAGCTTCTCTTCACAAAACCTTTTGAGCCCAATAGGAAATCAAAGAAACTGGAACCAAATGGTTTCACAAAAATTGGGACAAAACTTTTCAATTATAAAAATGAAGAACTGCTTTATATGTGGAAGATCTAATCCTCTTCAACATGACTGTTTTTATAATCCTAAGAATACTCAAAGGATTGTACATTCAGCATGGAAATCAACTAACAGAGTCAAGGATACAAGTTTTAAAAGAAACTCTGTTAGTACTGGTAAAGAAATGAAAGCAAAGAAAGCAAACAGTAGTAAAACAAAGAAGACAGTACTAAAAACAAATATGCATGTTAATACTGCTAAACCAGTTAATACTGCTAGGCATATTAATACTGCTAAACTTTTTAATACTGTTAATCATACTACTGCTGCTTTAAAGAAGATCATTTCAAAAACCAGTTGGTGTTGGAAACCAATGGCAACAGAAACTTCAAACACCAAAAGTGCATCAAAATCAATGACCTTCAACAGAGTTGATTTCATTGATACACTTGGGAAGCCCAGAACCTCTCTGGTTTGGGTTCCCAAAAGAAATTAATTTTCCTTTCTTTTAATGTGCAGAGCAAAAGAAACTTATGGCATTTTGACAGTTGATGCTCTAGACACATGACAGGAGACAAGTCCAAGCTACAGAATTTCAAATCAATCAATGGTGGACATGTAACATTTGGAGGTAATTCAAAAGGAGGAAAAATTAAAGGAAAAGGTATGGTAAAAGGTGAAAGACTGAACTTTAATGATGTTTACTTTGTTGAGGAACTCAAATACAATTTGTTAAGTGTCAGCCAAATCACAGATAAAAGGAACCCAGTTCTTTTTACAAACACAGAATGCTTTATTCTTTCTGAAGATTTTAAACTTGATGAAAGTAAAATTTTGCTCAGAACTCCCAGAAAAGATAATGTCTATTGCTGTGATTTGACAAAATTGAATCCTCAACAAAATATACACTGTCTTTTATCAAAGGCACCAGTTGATGAATCTGATCTTTGGCATAGAAGGATGTGTCACATGAATTACAAAACAATCAATAAACTTGTTAAAGGAAAACTTGTCAGGGGATTACCTGAGAAGACATATTCATGTGAAAATCATTGTATTGCATGTCAAAAGGGCAAGCAACACAAAACTTCTTTTAAGACCAAAATTTTGAATTCTAATTGCTCTCCGTTACATCTACTTCATATGGATTTATTTGGACCAACAAATGTAAGGAGCATAGGACATAAAGTATATTGTTTAGTGATCATTGATGACTTTAGCAGATTTTGTTGGGTCTTCTTTCTTAGAACTAAAGATGAGACAGGTGAAATACTTAGATCATTTATTACTAAGATAGAAAATCAAACCAATAAAAAGGTTAAAATCATTAGAAGTGATAATGGTACAAAGTTTAAAAATCTTGAGATGGATAAATTCTGTAAATTCAAGGGAATAGAAAGACAATTTAGTGCTCCCAGAACTCCACAACAAAATGGAGTTGCAGAAAGAAGAAATAGGACACTAATTGAGGCTGCTAGAACTATGTTAGCAGATGCTAAGCTACCCATGACCTTCAGGGCAGAAGCAGTTAGTACTGCTTGCTATGTTCAGAACAGAGTGTTAGTTGTCAAGCCTCACAATAGGACACCATATGAGTTATTCTTTGATAGAATACCATTAGTCAGCTTCCTTAAACCATTTGGATGTCCTGTCATTATTCTGAATACCAAAGATTACTTAGGCAAGTTTGAGAGCAAAGTAGATGAAGGAGTCTTTGTTGGATATTCTACTCAAAGTAAAGCTTACATAGTATTCAATCATAAGACCAGAATTGTTGAAGAGACCTTAAATGTGACCTTTAATGAACAATCTGTTAATACTGTAGGAAAAGGTCTAGAATGGTTGTTTGATATTAATACACTAACAGAATCTTTTAGATACATGTATGGATCATCAAATGCAGGAATAACTGAACCAGAAGTTGCAGAGAAGAAAGAGAATAAATCAGAATATATTAACTTTCCTATCTGGTCTGTTGATCCACCAGAAATATCTCAACCATCTCAACAGGATGATGAAGAAACAAAAGAAGTATCTGAAACATCTGATACTGCAGAAGATCAGGGAAGCAATACCAAAACCACAGAAGATATTGCAGGTGAAGAAATGATTTCTGAACCTTTCATTCCTTTTAATGAAGCAAACAGTGAAAAAACTGGAAGTCCAGACATGAATTTCACAAATTTGGAAGTAGAAATTCCTATAACTTTCCAACCATCTGCAAGGGTTCAACTCAATCATCCTCTAGAGAATGTTATTGGGGATATAGGGTCTGCAATACAAACAAGAGGGAAAGCTGTTGTTCACCAAGATTCAGAAAGTGAAAGTTTTATAAGTGAATGTTTATTTGCAGCTTTTCTTTCACAAACAGAGCCTAAGAAAGTGGTAGAGGCTCTAAAAGATCCAAGCTGGGTTGAAGCCATGCAGGAGGAGTTGTTTCAATTCAAGATTCAGGAAGTCTGGTCATTAATAGATCTTCCCATAGGAAAAAGAACTATTGGCACTAAATGGCTCTTTAGAAACAAAAAGGATGAGAGAGGCATAGTGATCAAGAATAAAGCCAGATTGGTGGCTCAGGGGTACACTCAAGAAGAAGGAATTTGTTGGGTCACAAGGTTCCCAAAACTTAGATACAGATTAAATAACAGTTATCTTAACGTGTTAGTTTATATCTAAGTTTTATATCAAACAAGTTTAAATTAATCTAGGCGGAAAACAAGATTAATTTTGACACAAAATTTATTATGAATCAAAGTATTATTCACAATAAAGTGTTTGTCTCACACAGATGACAAAGTATTCAAACCTAGACAGATGGTTTGAATACGATCCAAGTATTAGTATATTAAGATACAATTATCACTACAAACTTTAACAGTTAGTGTGGTAATGCTTTGAGCCTAAGCTTAAAGGTCTTGTATACTATTTTGCTTTGAGTACTTGGATTACTTGGATGCATACCAGTGCTTTTTGAACTGCTATTTATAGAGCTGGGTGTAACTCTATATTATCCAGTTCATGCAGTTGTCCAAGGGATAACAGATTCACCTTGGCCAACTTTGCATGCTCCCTTTTTGCTTTTCTTGGAAACAGAAAAAGCAAAAGGTAAAAGGTTTCTATGCTGAGAAGAAAACCTTTGCTCGATGTTTGACCTTTCTCAAACATCTTATCAGTTGTATCTAGCCTAAGGAAAGAAGAATATCTTCTGTACATTTGTACTTTCATTCTTCAATCTGTGCTCTTCAGTCTGTGCTCATCAGTCTGTGATCTTCAGTCTGTGAACTTCAGTCTGTGAAGCCTTCTGTATTCAATCTTCATTCTTCAGATGATGAATTCATAAGTCTTCAGAAAGAGCATGGCTTTCAGTCTGTGAGATTCTTCAGTCTGTGCAGCACAGACTCAGAAACAATTCTTCAGTCTGTGTAGCACAGACTCAGAAACATAGACTCAGGAATTTCACTAAGTTTCCTGAATACAACTAAGTTAGATTTTGACTCCTCAGATTTATAATTTTAGGTTTGATCATTGTTTTTCCCAACAATCTCCCCCTATATGATGATGTCAAAATCTATTTACAAAAGATAATAGAGAAATAATAAATACTAAAGTAAAGCATAACTTATGAATTTAGACTTATATACATAAAGTCAAAGTCATAGTCAGTTTACAAGAATATTACAATTATTACATGAAATTGTAAATCAAAAATTTAACAATCTTCACTTCTTTCTCTGAGCCTTGATCTCTTTCATCTTTTCCACTTTCCTCTTCAACAGTTCTTCCATTTCCTTATCAGATTTGTCTTCAAATTCTTGATACTCTAGGATGATCTTTTTGCAGATATCTTCAAGTCCAATCATCATCCTGATTTGGGAAAGGTTGTTGAATAACCAGCTAATCAGTCTTCTTCTGAATGGTCTGGCTTGAAAATGTTTGCATTCCTTCAGCAGGGCAATGCAGTGCAGCAGAGACTCTCCATATAACCTATTCTGATCTTGGAAGCACTCTATCCCATTGATATCTCTATAGCACAGACCTTCAATGCTGTCAGTCTGTACATATGATCTATCAATGAAAATGATACCTTTGGGTAGAGGATGCTCCCTTCTCTGCTCATTCTCTGTGGATAACTCAGCTGACTTCTTCTTGATTACAAAGTTGTTTGCTATGCAAAAAAACTTGTATTCTTCTTCTGAGATGAGCCCCAGACTGAGAACTAGCTCAATCAGGTAAGATAGCTCATCCAGAACTTCTTTCTTCAATTCCTTGTCAGCTGCACTCTTCAAAAGATTGGCAATGGATTGCCATTCCTTAATCTCTAGAGTGTATAGGTTATCCACCCATACCATCTTCTTGCTCTTGGTCAAAGTCAGCTCCAGCTTCAATTTCTGTCCAATCTTGTTCAGATGACATTCTCTAATCTTCTACTTGAGCTTTGACTTTTGGAAAGTGGCTTGTAGCTTTGGTTTCAGGCTCTCTATCTTCTGTAACCTTGTTGACAGCTCCTCATCTTCTTTGATTTGTTGCTCAACTTGACTCCTTCTGATTTGGGTCAGTGAGCGACTTTCTTCTTGTAGTTCTTGAGTGAGCATGTCAACAAATCTTGCTTCCTTCAGCTTCTTCTCTTCAAGTGTTAATACATCTAAGTATTCGGTTAAGGTCATACCTTGAGCAGTAGCCTCTTGTTGCAAGAGTTCGTCCTGTAGATCTTTCAGTTCAGGACTTCTTGTTCCAGCAGCATGATCATCCACCATCTTCTTGATCTTGCTTAACCTTTCCTGCTTGGATAAGGCAATCTCCTTGCCCTTACCCTTAGCCGTATCTACCTCTTCCAGTGTAGAACTTGACCCAGGATAAGTGCTTATCAGATGAGCACTTCTCCATTGCATTCTGTCTTCAATTTCACTCCTACCTGGAGGCAGTGTTCTGGTTGTTGTGGTTGGTCTAGCAGGATTGGTTTCAGCTTGAATGGCTTCAGCACTGATAATTAGAGCATCAGTGCTTGCTGCTGGTTGCTCTGAGCTCTGAGTCTGTGATTGATGCTGTGTCTCAGTCTGTGCAGGTTCAGAAGGCACAGACTGAGACTCTCCAGTCTTGACTTTTGAGGCTCCTTCACCTACACCTCCAAAAGTAGCATCATCTTCATCATCATCTGATCTTTTGAAAACTTCAGACTCAGAACTGCAGTCAGGATTGATGGCATCATCATCATCACCATCATTGTCCTGTTCTTCTGCCAGCTTCATAAATTGGTCCGAGGTTTTGATCCCCTTCATTTTTGGTTGGGAATCAAAGATATCCCTTTCAGAAATCCTCCTGGCCATTCTTTTGGATTGTAGCTTTGCTTTTAGGCTCTCTATCTTCTGTAATCTCATTGACAGCTCTTCATCTTCTTTGATCTGCTGCTCAACTTGACCCTTTCTGGTTTGAGTCTGTGAAGAGTCTTCATCTTCTAATTCTTTGGAGAGCATATCAACAAATCTTGCTTCCTTCAGCTTCTGCTCTTCTTCAGTTAGTACATTTAGGTACTCAGTTAAAGACATACCTTGAGCAGTAGCTTCTTGTTGCAAGAGTTTATCCTGTAGATTTGTCAGTTCAGGATTTCTTATGCCAGCAGCATGATCATCCACCATCTTCTTGATCTTGCTTAACCTTTCCTGCTTGGATAAGGCAATCTCCTTGCCCTTACCCTTATCCATAACTTCTTCCATGGTAGAGCTTGACCCAGGATAAGTGCTAATCAGGTGAGCACTTCTCCATTGCATTCTATCTTCAAGTTCACTTCTACCTGGAGGCAGTATTCTGGTTGTTGTGGTTGATCTAGCAGGATTCGCTTCAGCTTGGATGGCTTCAGCACTGATGATTAGATCATCAATGCTTGCTGCTTGTTGTTCAGAGCTCTGAGTCTGTGTCTGATGCTGTGTCTCAGTCTGTGCAGGTTCAGAGGGCACAGACTTAGACTCTCCAGTCTTGACTTTTGAGGCACCTTCATCTACACCTCCAAAAGTAGCATCATCTTCATCATCATCTAATCTTCTAAATACCTCAGACTCAGAACTACAATCAGGATTAATGGCATCATCATCTTCACCATCAGTGTCCTGTTCTTCAGCCAGCTTCACAAACTGATCCCAGGTCTTGATCCCCTTCATCTTTGGTTGGGAATCAAAGATATCCCTTTCAGGAATCCTCCTGGCCATTCTTTTTGTCTTCCTGGCTCTTTTGATCTGCAGTGGTTGAACATCTTCCTCTTCTTCCCTTGGTCTCTTCAACTCCATCTGACCTTGGGCTGAGATAGTTGCAATTGGGTCTATGTGTAAGACAATGGATGACTTCCCTTGAGTCTGTGCAACCATCTCAGTATGTTCACTTGCATGCAATCCTTCTTGCTCCCCCTCAGTCTGTGCACTCATATTTTCAGTCTGTGGCACAAACTGAGCTTCAGTCTGAGACTTCACCCTAGCACCTTCGGGTCCATCATCTCCATCATCTCCCTCACTGCTATCTCCCCCTAAATCTAAGAATTTATTATTTAAATCTTTATCTTTTGAGATTTTAGCTTCTGCAGACCCATACTTCATCTTCTCCCCCTTTTTGACATCATCTACTAAGTTTGAGAGGGTGGTCTGCATTTCATCTAACCTATTGGATACCTTCTCCTCCAGCATATCCACTTTATCCACCATAGTAGAGACTAGATGCTTCATCTTCTCTAGCTCTTTCTTATTATTATTGAACTCAGTCTGTACCCATTCAGACAACTTGTTGATGGCAGAAAGCACATCATTAAGTGTACTAGAAGGCACAGACTGAGTCTGGTTGGATGGGTTAGAATTGGGGAATGGTATGTGTTCCTCACTTGACTCATGTTGTAACTGAGCAAGATCACTGGAATCTTTTGGGGTTGCACTCTTTGCCTCACTCTGTGTCCTGTGCATGGAAAAGCGATCATAGGCATTGAGTGGTGTAGTTGTTCCCTCAGATCTAATCCGGTGATAGGATAAGATATCACTGGGAAATGATTGTGTTGCACCTGTTGCCTCAAACAGTCCCTGGTGTAAAGGAACAGTATCACGGGCAACTGATGTGGAAGTTGGTATGCCTTCACTAACCATCTGGTGATAAGATGGTAGTTCATCAGGCAAAGAAGAGGAGATCTGTACCTCAGTCTGTGACATGACTGGGGCATTGGCGATCTGTGCAGAGGAGTGTAAGAAAGGACTCACTGTAATGTGAACTAGTACAGGACTAGTGGTCATTATGGGCTCAGCCATTGTGAGTGGGGTAAAGAGGGGGGTGGTAGTGCTCAGGATTGGAGCATCTTCTTCAATGCATACTACAGGGGTCAGTGTAGTAGCAGTAATGTGGGTATCCAAGCTGACTAAACTAGTTGTAGGTTGGGTCAGTTGGGTAGCCATTAGCACCACAGACTCTAGCAGAGCTGTAGTGGAATTGACTACAGCACTGGAAGGTGTTCTATTGACATCCAATTCCATGGATGATGATTCCACTTGTGCTATACTTTTTGGGGTTGAGTCTGGTGATTCATCCAGAGTGAGTGGTGACTCATCTGGGTTGGTTTGTTTGTGACTCTCTTTTGTGGGTGAGGATGGGCTAGGATAAGAAGGTTGATTTATATCCATGTCCTCAGATGAAGAAGAAGTACTACCTGCATCTTCTGTTGAAGATGGAACAGACTCAGGAATGTTTGAGTCTGACTCCAAGTGCACAGACTGAGTTGAGTCTGTGTCCCTGGAGTCTGTGTGTTCTGCTTCAGCCACACGATCTTCAACAGCATGGGTCTCAATACCCTCACTATCACCTGAATTATCACCCTCCATATATGCAGAAGCAACATATGGGTGATCTATCCATTGCTGCATAGCAGCAGTGATAGATGCTCCAGAAAGTGGAACCGGATGGTTAAACACTTTATAGGTGAGCACTGGTACTGGTATATCTGCAGATTTGTTTGTGAAAGACATATACACAGACCCAGATAATCTGGATTGGATGCACAGGGAGAGTAACCTTATAAAAGGTACATTAAAAATTCTCTGTGACTCATTCACTAGTTTTAAAAGTTCTTTAAAATACAACTCTGCAAAGTTGATGTTTAAACCTGTGATGAATGAGCTCAACAGTTGAGTTTCAAACTCATTTAACTCCCCTGTGCTACCAGATTTTCCTCCTAGACTTCTAATGATGCCAGAGATTAAAAATTTCCATCTGGGGGTGAATCCTGACATCAAGATGGTGCCTTTTTCTTTGGTATATCCAACCAAAGTAAGAGAAGCCCTTGCTGCTTCTTTGGTTGGAATGGGTTCAAAATTGTTTCCCAAGGGCAAGTCTAAGACATTCCTTATTAGCTCCTGATCAATGGTAACTGCCCGTTTACCATGATCAATAGTACCAGTAATTGCAGTATTGGTACTATTTGAGGAGCAAGTATACCACCATTCCATTAAAAAATGTGGGTATATTTGAGGAACTGTGTTAAAGAATGCTCCCCTTAATGGATGAGCAGACATAAAAGCAGTTAGTTCCTCAAAACCTTTATTCTTTTAAGAATCAGGAATAGAAATGGTAGCTACTTGATTATTTATACAGAGTTTTACCTGTTTCCCTTGTTTGAAGGGTTTAGCCGCAACGATGTTGGCAGGTGCCGTATAAGCCCATTGATCAGCCATTTTGTAAAGATGAGTTCTTGAAATTGATTTTGAAAATGGTTGATCGATTTAGGGTTTACAAACTCTGTTTATTTTTGGTGTGCAAGTACGAATGAAGAAAAAGGGAAAAACAGAAATGGGTATTTAATAGAAATTGAAATTTCCGTTAAATGGGACCCATTGGACGGTTTACCCCTGTTTCTGTAACAGGATCGCTAAGGCACGTGCATTTTTTGTATTGAGCAGATAAATAGATAACAAGCGCCAAAACTTTTGATGATTATTACCATAAAAATGGTATTAGCATTAAATGCAAGGATATTGTTGTTTATTTATTTTTATAAATAAAATAAAATTTAAAAAAAATAAGATAAGATAAAAAAAATTAAAATTAAAAAGCATTTAGTCTGAGTGTATATGATCAGTCTGTGCAGAGAGTCTGGGTGACGTCACACAGACTGAGCCATATATCATACAGACCGAAGGAGAGAATAAAAAGAAAAATAAAAGGAGCTCAGTCTGAGTGTATATTGTGAGTCTGTATAGTGAGTCTGGATGACGTCACACAGACTGAACTACAAAACAGACAGACTGAGAGAAAATAACAGAATTTTAAAATCTTTTTGGTATTTTCTTTAATATATTTACAAAAATATCTCTTAGTCTGTGTTTTTTGATTGTATGTAGCTGAGAATACAGTTATACAGATTGAAAAGCAGACACAGACTGAGAATTGAATTATACAGATTCAAGGTTTTACTTGGGGTTAAGCATTCCTAGTTGACCAAGCAGATACAAAAATATATCTTCATTTAAAGGTTTAGTAAAGATATCTGCTAATTGGTCGTTTGTGGGCACATATTTGAGAATCACTTTACCTTTCTCAGCACAATCTCTGATAAAGTGATGTCTGATCTCAATATGCTTTGTCCTGGAGTGAAATACAGGATTCTCGGTGATGGCAATGGCACTTTGGTTACCACACACGATTGGAGTTTTTGTAAACACCAAATCATAGTCTGCTAGTTGATGTTGCATCCATAGCAATTGAGCACAGCAACTACCAGCAGCCACATATTCTGCTTCTGCAGTGGATGTAGCAACAGAATTCTGTTTCTTGCTTGACCAACTGACTAGTTTGCCACCTAGCAGTTGACATCCACCAGAAGTGCTTTTCCTGTCTAATTTACATCCAGCATAATCTGCATCTGTATATCCAATTAGATCAAAACCAGAGTCTTTGGGATACCAAAGACCCAGGTTAGGAGTACCTTTTAGGTACCTAAAAATCCTTTTTACAGCTTTTAGATGCGATTCTTTAGGTTCAGATTGATATCTAGCACACAAACATGTTGAGAACATGATATCTAGTCTACTTGCAGTGAGGTATAGTAGAGATTCTATCATACCTCTATAAGTGGTTTGACAGACTGACTTGCCAGATTGATCTTTATCCAACTTATCTGCAGTGCTCATTGGTGTTTTCATAATTGAACAGTCCTTTAAAGAATATTTAGTAAGTAGGTCATTGACATATTTACCTTCGTTGATGAAGATATCATCAGGTTTCTGATGTACTTGTAGACCAAGAAAGTATGTTAATTCACCCATCATACTCATTTGATACTGTTTTGACATTAAGTTTGAAAACCATTTACACAATTTTTCATCAGTAGACCCAAATATAATATCATCAACATATATTTGGAGTAGTATGACATCTGCCTTGTTCCTTTTGAAGAACAAAGTCTTATCAATTGATCCTCTAGTAAAGTCATTACTAAGAAGATAGGATGATAAGGTGTCATACCAAGCTCTTGGAGCTTGTTTTAGTCCATATAGTGCTTTCTGCAATTTATAGACATGGTTTTGAAAAGTGGAACTTACAAAACCTGGAGGTTGTTTCACATAGACTTCCTCCTGTAAGTTGCCATTCAGAAATGCACTCTTGACATCCATTTGATAGACTTTGAAGTCCTTGAATGCAGCATATGCCAAGAATAACCGTATTGCTTCAATTCTGGCTACAGGGGCAAAGGTTTCATCATAATCAATGCCTTCTTCCTGCTTATAGCCTTGAGCAACTAGCCTTGCTTTGTTCCTTATTATCACTCCATCCTTGTCCATCTTGTTTCTGTAAACCCATTTAGTTCCAATAATGGTTTTCCCTTTTGGAGCAGGAACTAGGGTCCAAACATTGTTTCTGTCAAATTCTGTTAACTCTTCCTGCATTGCTTCAACCCAATCATCATCTTGCAAAGCTTCTTCAGCTTTCTTTGGTTCAATGATTGACAGGAAGTTTGTGTAGTAGCAGAAATTTGCAGTAGGTGAGCTTGATACTTGAGCTCTTGTTTGTACACCAGAAACATAATCTCCAATTATTTCTGTAATTGGATGATACTTGTGTTCTTTGACTCCTAGAAATGATTCATCATTGGATGGTAAATCATTCTCATTTGGTGGAAGAATAGCAGGACTATGTTCTGCATCATCTTCTACATAGGGCAAGTCTGAGTCTGTAGAGTTCACAGACTGAAAACTACCAGACTGAACACATGTATCAGAAGAATTTGAATCTCTGGACACAGATTCATCTTCTGTTGATGAAGGTACTGTCATTGAATGAGCAGGTTGAGCATCTTCATTATCACTTTCAGAGTCCTCTTGTCGGTTAGCAACAACTGGGATTTGAGAATCAGATCCCACAACAGATAAATCTTCTAATAAATGAACATCAGACTAAGAAACATGTTCATCATTAGCAGAGGAAGCATCAAAGGTGACATTGATGGTTTCTTCAATTTTGTTCCTTCTGTTGTTGTAGACTCTGTAGGCCTTTGAAATAGATGAATAGCCAACAAAAATTCCTTCATCAGACTTAGGTTCCATCTTTGCTAATTGATCTCTTTGATTGAGAATGTAGCATTTACTTCCAAAGGTCTGGAAGTAATGGATGGTTGGAACCTTCTTGTGATACAGCTCATATGCAGCTTTGTCATGCCTTTTGACCAAAATAGATCTATTTTGGGTATAACAGGCAGTGTTAACTGCTTCTGCCCAAAAATAAATCTTCATTTGACCATGGCATAACATCGTTCTTGCAGCTTCTATGAGTGTACGATTTCTTCTCTCAGCAACACCATTTTGTTGAGGAGTTCTGACAGAGGCAAAGTTTTGAGTAATGCCTTTGTCAGTACAGAATTCAATGAGAGTAGCATTTTTAAATTCTGTACCATGATCACTCCTTAGTTGCTTGACAGGTGCATCTTTCTGCAATTCTTCCCTCTTGATTAGTTTAATAATCTCTTCAGGAGCATCACTTTTTGAATTAAGAAAGATGACCCAAGTATACCTTGTGTATTCATCCACAACCACAAGTGTATACTTCTTTCCACCCAAACTGCTAATGCTCATGGGTCCAAACAGATCCATATGGAGCATATGCAGTGGTTGATCAATTGTAGCTAACAATTTGGATGGAAAATGGTTTTTGGTCTTTTTCCCTAGTGTACAAGCAGGACAGAGTTTGTCCTTTGCAAATGTAACATTAGGCAGACCTCTAACCAGTTTCTTCTTTGATAGGAGGTTAATATTTTTGAAGTTCAGGTGGGATAACCTCCTATGCCATAGCCAGCTTAGTTCTGGCACAGACTGAGTATAGAGACAAGTCTCTACATTGTTGTCTGCAGAAGAAAGATCCAAGAGATAGATATCTCTTTCTCTTTTGGCAACTAATATAGGTTTGCCTTTGGAATTATAGATAACAACAGCCTTCTTTCTGATTCTGATTTCACCATCATCATCACAAATCTGGCTTGCACTAAGCAGGTTATGCTTTAATCCCTCAACATAGGCCACCTTTGTTATTCTGATGTTGCCAGCCTTCACCACACCATAACCTTTTATCTTGGCAACAGAATTGTCACCATAATTGACAGAAGGTCCTTCTTCTTCTACAAACTCTGTCAGATTCTCCAAAGAACCTGTCATGTGTCTTGAGCATCCACTGTCTAGGTACCATTTGCTGTTACCCTGCACAAGACAAACAAAATCGATTAGTTACTTTTGGGAACCCATCTTTTGATGGGTTCTTTAGAGTTGGTTGGAGTCAATTCTTTAGCAGTTTTGGTGCTAAGTCTGTGAAGTTGACGTTTAACCTCTCTATTTTTGATTTTGTTGTTTGTAGATGACATTTGTTTGATCAAAGCAGCCTTTGGCTGTTTAAGAATGGACTTTGTGCATTTAATACCTTCATGTCCCAAATTTTCACAGTTGTAACATTTTCTGTCCAACATAATGGTCCTTTTGGATTTTGTGTTATTATTTGCACTAGATCCTCTATTAAACTCTTGTTTTGACTCGACAAATGTTTTAAAATCTGTGGTTAACTTCATTAAGTTTTCACTAAGCAGCTTAATGGTCTCAGTCTGGTTGTTAAGATTTGACTTTTGAGAGTCAGACTGAGTGTTAACACAAACAGATTTGGAGTTAAGTTTGCGAGACTGAAAATTGATTTTTCCAGACTGACAGTTAGATCTCACAGACTGAGATATTTTTAACTCCCTTGTTACTGGTTTTATGCCTTTAGATTTGTCATTTGGCATATTATTGTCTAGACCAGTTATAGACAGAGATGTGGAAGGTTCAAACACATTGTAACCTTTTTGTTTATTCTTGATTCCTTTTACCTCTTTTTGTCTTTTTAAAGATGGTACTTTGAGAATACTAACTTTGCCTTTTATAAATCTTTTCTTTTCAAGTTCTATAGTTTCTAAAGATTCATTAGTGATTATAAGTTCAGGCTGTTCAGATTGAGAAGTTTCACAGACTGAGATTTCTGAGTCTGTGTCTTCAGAGTCTGTGTCTTCAGAGTCTGGCTCTGTCTCATATACTAGTTCTTTAGCAACTATTTTTGGTCTTACAAAGGCATTTGTCAATATAACTTTATCTCCCACAGTATGACTAAAAGTATGAGGTAAAATTTCAGGTACAAATATAGTAGGTTTTGAGTTTATTTCTGAAAGTAAATGGCTTTTAAGATCAAACTCATCACCTATGACCGCTTGTATCTGAGCTGGAATCTGTTTGGATAAACAGTCACAAATTCTTAAGTGACGAAATACACCAAGATCTACAGATCTTCTCATAATGATTAGCTTTGTTTTTATAAGCTTCTTTTTCCAGATTGATCCTTTTGAGAATATCATATTGAGCATCAAGCTCATGTTTATACTGTTTATTTTGGCTTATTTCATTCACTTTTGACTGTAGATCTTTTTGAACTTGACTGAGTTTAGTTTTTAAATCTTGTATTTCCTCAAGTCTTTTCAAAAAGTCCACATAGATGTGTTCAAACATTTTTTGTTTTTCTGCGTCACAATAGTAAAGTTTGAAATGATTTACATTGTAAGCAGATCCTCTGTCCCAATCTGAATGAACACATGCTCTTTCTGCAAATTTGACATCTTTGTCAAACTCGCTCTCTGTGATAGCCATTAAGCACATATCCTCATCATCCTCAGATGATGAAGATTCTTCATCAACCCATTGTTTAACAACCAAAGCTTTCTCTAGTTTCTTTGGTAGCTGTTTCTCTCCAACTTTCTTGGAGTTGAAGTACTTTCTTTTGTACTTCTTGGCCTTTTCTGCCCACTTATCAGAACTTGAAGATTCTGCAATCTTCACTCTGCAGTCAGCAGAAATATGACCAATTTGCCCACATTTATAGCAAGTAGCTTTCTTAGGATCAAAAGTTGGCCTTCCTTTTGAACCCTTAAATCTTGCTTTTTCTAACCTTTGGGCTAGCAATGCCATTTCAGCTTCTAGAGACTCTGTTTCATCATCTGATTCTGAGTCTGTAAGAGTAAGATGGTAATCTGCTCTAGAGAAAAGTTCTCTATTTTTCCTTGTTGTTGCAACAAGGGCAGCAGATGGATCTTTTGCAATCCTTTTGGCATTTAGATCCTTTCTGGCTTTGGTTTCTTCAAAATTTAGTAGAAGTCCAAACAAGCCAGAGAGATCATATGTCTCCAATTTTTCACTTACATTTAATGAAGTGATAACTTCAGAAAAAGTGTTTGGAATGACATCAACAAATTTTGCACAGATTTCAAACTGTCCCTTGATGATATTATACCTTTCAAGATCATTGATTAAGATCTGAAATCTAGTATGAATATCAGTTAATGACTCATTTTGGCCAGCAGAGAAGTTCTCATACTTTCTTATGAGATTCTTCTTCTTTTGGGATTGTACTAAACTTACACCATCATATTGGTCAGTTAGCATATCCCATATGGCTTTAGCAGTCTGGCAGCCAGATATCTTAGCAAAGATAGGCTCAGTAACTGCATTGCACAGTATGGATTTGGCCTTAAAGTCTAAAGCATATAGTTGCCTGTCTAGATCAGTCCAGGTATTTTTGGCAGCCTCAACAAATTTTTCAGGTGTCACAATAATACCATTTGCATCTATAATTGCAGGAACTATTCTGCCAGGAATAATGGGTCCTTCCTGAATGACTCTAAGCATTTCATCATGAATGCTAGCAAGAAACCATTCAGCTTTCAATTTCCAGTGGGTAAAGTTTACACCACTGAAGATTGGAATTCCCTTCCCAGCCATAGCAATAAAAGAATTCATTTTTTCAAGGAAGAAAATGTAGAGAAAATGGATTTAGATGATTGTTTGATAAACTGGGTTCCTTTGATCGTTAAAGATTAAATCTTTATTTGCTCTGATACCAGTTGTTGGGTCACAAGGTTCCCAAAACTTAGATACAGATTAAATAACAGTTATCTTAACGTGTTAGTTTATATCCAAGTTTTATATCAAACAAGTTTAAATTAATCTAGGCGGAAAACAAGATTAATTTTGACACAGAGTTTATTATGAATCAAAGTATTATTCACAATAAAGTGTTTGTCTCACACAGATGACAAAGTATTCAAACCCACACAGATGGTTTGAATACGATCCAAGTATTAGTATATTAAGATACAATTTTCACTACAAACTTTAACAGTTAGTGTGGTAATGCTTTGAGCCTAGCTGGGTGTAACTCTATATTATCCAGTTCATGCAGTTGTCCAAGGGATAACAGATTCACCTTGGCCAACTTTGCATGCTCCCTTTTTGCTTTTCTTGGAAACAGAAAAAGCAAAAGGTAAAAGGTTTCTTTGCTGAGAAGAAAACCTTTGTTCGATGTTTGACCTTTCTCAAACATCTTATCAGTTGTATCTAGCCTAAGGAAAGAAGAATATCTTCTGTACATTTGTACTTTCATTCTTCAATCTGTGCTCTTCAGTCTGTGCTCATCAGTCTGTGATCTTCAGTCTGTGAACTTCAGTCTGTGAAGCCTTCTGTATTCAATCTTCATTTTTCAGATGATGAATTCATAAGTCTTCAGGAAGAGCATGGCTTTCAGTCTGTGCAGCACAGACTCAGAAACAATTCTTCAGTCTGTGTAGCACAGACTCAGAAACACAGACTCAGGAATTTCACTAAGTTTCCTGAATACAACTAAATTAGATTTTGACTCCTCAGACTTATAATTTTAGGTTTGATCATTGTTTTTCCCAACAGAATTGATTATGATGACGTTTTTGCTCCTGTTGCCAGAATTGAAGCTATAAGTTTATTCTTAGCTTATGCTTCTTTCAAAGATTTCAGAGTTTACCAGATGGATGTTAAAAGTGCATTTTTATATGGCACAAATGAAGAAGAAGTGTATGTTTGTCAACCTCCAAGGTTTGAAGATTCAAAACATCCAGACAAAGTTTATAGGCTTGACAAAGCCTTATATGGTCTACATCAAGCTCCTAGAGCTTGGTATAACACTTTGTCAATATACCTGCTGCAGAATGAGTTCAATAGGGGAGCTGTTGATAAAACCTTATTTACAAAGAAAATCAATAATGATATTCTACTTGTTCAAATCTATGTGGATGATATCATTTTTGGATCCACAAAGGATTCTCTTTGTAAAGAATTTGAAAAACTCATGCATCAAAAGTTCCAGATGAGTTCCATGGGAGAATTAACATTCTTTCTTGGACTACAAGTTAAACAACAGCAGGATGGTATCTTTATAAGTCAAGGAAAGTATGTAAATGATATTCTGGAAAAATTTGGGTTCAAAGACTCAAAGGTTGCAACCACTCCAATGGAAAAACAGAAGCACTTACATGCAGATCTTGAGGGGGAGGATGTGGATATTCATCTATACAGATCTATGATAGGTTCTTTATTATATCTAACATCTTCAAGACCATATATTATGTTTGGTGTATGTGTTTGTGCCAGGTTTCAAGCAAATCCTAAGTTATCTCATCTACATGCAGTCAAAAGAATCTTCAGATATTTAAAGGGTCAACCAAAATTGGGCCTTTGGTATCCAAAGATGTCATCTTTTGATCTATGGAGGATCAAATATGGACAGAAAATCAACATCTGGTGGTTATCAATTTCTAGGGAGTAGATTGGTTTCATGGCAATGTAAAAAGCAAACCACTGTCTCAACATCAACAGCAGAAGCAGAGTATGTAGCAGCATCAAGTTGCTGTGCACAGGTACTCTGGATTCAAAATCAATTGATAGATTATGGTTTGATTCTTTTAAATACTCCTATGTTTATCGACAATAACAATGCAATCAGTATTATTAATAATCCTGTTAAACACTCAAAAACCAAGCACATTGAAATCATATATCATTTTATTAGAGATTGTAATGAGAAAAAGTTAATTCAAATTTTTAAAGTTCATACTAATAATCAATTTGCAGATCTATTCACTAAAGCATTTGATGTTGGTAGATTTACATTTTGGTTACAAGTATAGGAATGATTAATCTTTTGTAAATGATTTTTCTCATAAAACTCTATGGTGCTTGTACAAGGATTAATACTGATACACTAGTTAGTGCTGCTTATAGTAATTTTAATACTGTCAATATTAGTTACTACTGCTGCTTATCAAGTACTGGTAGACCAATTAATACTGTTATGTATTATTACTACTGTCTTCACTAATTAGTACTCTATCCTATTTATATATACTTTTTGAAAAAAAAAATTGATTAATACTGTTTATGTCATTAGTACTGCAATTTGAGTTAGTACTGGTAACACAAATTAGTATTTTTCATTGCTAGTACTGCTAAACCACTTAGTACTGCTTGTAATAAGCTTCTACTGCCTTAGTCGGTTAGTGCTACTTATAACCAGCTAGTACTATTAGCAATATTAGTACTGTTCTTTAACTCAGTGTGAGAGTTAATACTGTTGGTTGTTAATACTGCTTATACACTTTCTACTGTCAAAATAAATCTATGAGTATTACTACTGTCTTCATACTTTCTACTGTTTTTAAAATACTACTGGCATCAAGTTACTACTGGTTATCAATTACTACTGCTAGTGTGTATCTTTCTACTGGTTGAAAGTTACTACTGTTTTTAATAGATGTAATACTTTACTACTGTTAGCATAGTTAATACTGCTTTCAAAGTTCTACGGATTGCAAAATTCTAGGGCTTGGCAGTACTACTTATACAACAGTATCAAGGTATCAAAAACACTTTCATTCTTTCAACAGCAGAAACCTAAAACAGCAGAAACCTCAACCACCTTCAAACTCAACCTCTTTCAAATCAATCTTTCAAAAGCTATGGCGTCTTCATCCTCCTCATCTACAACTCTTCCGATTGTAGATAACCATAATATGCTCGCATATTTGGTTAAAACCCAGGATACGACGGACTTTCATGAAATCATCGATTTCTTGAAGGAAAGTCACATCCACTATGCCTTGACTGTAAACCCAACAGTCTACTTTAGGCATATTAACTCCTTCTGGAACCACGCCAAAATCGAATCTATCGACGACACAAAACTCAGTATGTCGAAGGTAGAAGGCAAACGGGTGGTGGTCACAGAGGATTCCATCCGCAACCATCTCCATCTAGGAGATAATACAGATATTTCTATACTTCCAGGCACTGTAATTTTTGAAAATTTAAAAAATATAGGTTATGAAGAGGATCTTACAAAATTTACTTTTTATAAAAGGCTTTTTTCTCCCGAATGGAAATTCTTAATTCGTACAATACAACAGTGCCTGTCCACTAAAAGAACAGGTTGGAATGAGTTTGGGAGTGCGATTGCTTCTGCAATTGTATGCCTAGCCACAGACCAACTGTTCAATTTTTCTTAAATGATTTTTAATGGGATGCTCAGAAATATTGAGCAATCCTCCAAAATATTTTTTAATGTATCCAAGGTTTGTGCAAATCTTCTTAAATGAAGAAATAAATGATTTAAATGCACATTCCAAAATTTTGAAAGTTCTGTCTCATACTCCTAAAGTTTTTTCTAATATGAGGAGACATAACATCGGATTTTCAAATAATGTCACTGCATTATTTCCCACAATACTTAGTGTACCTGCTACTAGGGATGAGGGAACAGAAAACCCATCTGTATCCCAACCCACATCCACTAGTAAGGCTCCAAAAAGAAAACAAGGGACCCCCAAGCCAACCAAAGCTAAGAAGCAAAAACAGGCTCAACCTGAGGATCCTCCCCTCAATGAGTCTCAGCCAAATGTAGCAGAGGAGGTGGTCCATGAGGAGTGGGGTGACCATTCTGGAAGGGCTGACCCTACTGCTTTTAGCCCACTGGCAGAGCAGGACAGGGTCAACATCAATAAGACCCAACCAGAGGCAACTGCAAATGATGAATCTCCTTTAGGAGATGATTCTGCTGCAGGTCCCAGTACCAAGAACCAAGGGGCCTCTGCTGATCAGGCTAGGCCTGAGGCAGCAGGTAACACTTCCAATGATTCACCAAGGGAGTCACATCCTGAAGGTAATGAGGATAGAATGTACCAAAAATTGACGGATATGTTAGAATTCATGTGGGAAGAGGTGAAGAGTCACAGGCAAAAAATCAAGAAGCAAAACAGGGATATCATGAAGCTGTCTGAGTTTGTTGGGCAACAGCAGCAACAAATAGAGGATCTGAAGATCTTAATGATCAAATGCCTGGATGAGAAGAAGAAGTACATCTGGGTACAAGATGAGGATATCCCTGAGCCTGTGACTCATGAAGATGTAGAAGAGCCCAGGGGTGAAGAGGAAGAGCCCAGGGGTGCAGAGGAAATGGGTGAAGAGGCAGAGCCCAAGGGTGCAGAGGAAGAGCCCAAAATGTACAAAAGGAAGGAGAAAGGGGTCTCATTCTCTGAACCTACAGAAATATTTTCTGGAGGTGAGATGCCCACAATAGACCCTAAGGATAAGGGAAAGGGTCTATTAATTGAAGAAGAGCCTGCTAAGAAATCCAAAGGAAAGTTTGGGGGATTCACTACCAGGGAGGAGCAGGAGGCTCATGATCATGAGGTAGCCCTCATACTACAAGCAGAAGAGCAGGCTCAATTCAATGAGGAAGAGAGGGAGCAGGCCCTGAAAGATCTGCTGGAGAAGAAGAAGAGGGCAGAGGCAGAGAAGAGGGCAGCTGCCAAGAGAAGCAGGAAAACAACCAAAGACCAGTTAAGAAAGACCTATATTAGGAGATTGGGGGGTTTAATTCTAGATAGGGAGCTTAAAAGCATGAATTTTGATAGACTGGAGTTCTTGTATAAGAAGGAGGTAGAAAGAGAAAGGTTAGAAAGGAGTAAAAAGGAGGGTGAGTCAGAGGAGAAAGGAGAGGAAGAAGAAAATGAAGAAGAGTTAGAAAGAGATGAAGCACAGCTGCTCAGTCTACTGATCTTGAGGGATGATGGGGTGAAGGTAGATCCATTAGCTACCAAGCCTCCAAAGATAGTAGATTGGGATCATGTACAGCTGATGCATAAAGGACCTGAATTGACCAAAATTTCAAGAGTAGATGGAGCTACAGAGTTTTATAGGTCATTTCAGGAGATTTTAAGAAAATTGGGGAGGGAAGATATAGAGAGAATGTATGAGGTTGGTAAAATGAAGTATGAGGGAAAAGAGGTTGAGAACATTCTGAACTAAATATTCTGGGGATACTTCCTCATGATGTTTGAACCTGAAAGAGTACCTGATATCTTCAGTAGATTTTCGGTAGTCAAGTTTTGGATGTACTTTCCAAGATCTGGTATCCATCAAGTTGCGTTAGAGAATGAAGATCTTCTTTTCATGCTCACTGAGAGGAATTACAACTTGAATCTGGGGTTGATGAGATGCATGATTCAAGTAAAACTGATTACCCCAGAGGACTCAGAGACAGCAAGAGTTCTTTTTCACATGATCCTAAATCAGATACATCAGAAGTCTGAAGCTTCAAAAAGAAGAAGGTAGTGTATTAGCATCCCTGAATTTATTTGAAGATTTTTGTAGAAACTTGAATCTGTAGGAGACAGATTAAGTTTAGGGGGAGATTGTTGGGTCTAAAGATGGCTAGAGAATTTGTTTGAAGATTAATACTGCTGGTTAGACTACAACTGCTAATTACTACTGGTAAAGAGGAGTTTCTACTGTTAGATCAAAAGTTAATACTGCTACCGGATTTTACGCTACCAGTAGAAACAGTTACTACTGGTAGAAAAGATGAAGTTAGTACTGGTAGAACAAAGTTAGTGCTGCCGGGTAAAGTTTCTACTGCCAGTACAAAGTTTCTACGGGTGGGTAAGTTAATACTGTTTATAACTTACTACTGCTTTAGTTAGTACTGTTACTTGGAGTTACTACTGTTCTTCAGAAGTTAGTATTGCCCGTGTATTCTCAAGAAGTTTCTACTGTTTATGATTAGAGCATCTTTCTAACCAAGTGAGCCAATCAAAAGTCTTCTCTGCAAAAGCAAAAAGCGCTCAGTAAAACAGAGCATGGCTCAAGACGATAGGAGGATTAGATAGAAAAATTATTTTCATTAATTACTGTAGCGTGTAATCTATACTTCTATAAATAGAGCTCCTTACCTTCAATAGAAAATAGATCTTGTAGAGTGCAGAAGTGCAAAAATCATAAGTGTATTCATTAGCTTGTATAATTGTCATTTGTAAGCTTCAAGGTTAATCATAACCCTGATACTTAAGTGTATTCGTATTATTCAAAGAAATAATATTGAAGCTTTTGATAATTACATTGTTTTTACATGTTATTGATTTATGCTTTAAAACAGATTTAATCTTACTTCTAAAATTATAGATTACTATTCCGCGGTATTTCTATAAATATTCAATTGCTATAATTATTGACCCAAAAGGTTCAATTCGATCCTGTCACATTTGTCTTATGTTGTAGCTAAACATCTTTTTGTATGGTCGTAACTTTATATTATCTTTATAATTTATGCATGTAGACATAGTTAATAAAACTTATAACAAAGTAACACCAAGTTAAATATCATATTTATCCAACCAAAAATAATAATTTCAAATATACACGTTTAAGACAAATGTAGTTTGATACTTATCCATTTTTATCAATTTCATTAAGACAATCTGAAATTGATTTAGTGTTATTAAATTATGATTATCAAACACCCACCAGTATAAAAAATCATTGATCAAATAGATTTGTTTAATCTACAAAACTTAATCATCAGCTCCACTAAAAATCTGTCACAATACTACAATGATTCACTGGATTGTTCAAAATACGATTAAAATTTTTTGACGCACATGAATTTATATTTCTTAAAATTGAAAAGCATGTGAAAAAATTGGTGTTAGGTTGTAAGTTTTTTGGTGTTATGTGTTCCAATATTTGTGTTGCTGTTTCTCGATATTAATTATTCAATATATTGGTTTCTCTTGCTGAAAAATCATGTTCAATCATTTTGTGTTTGAATTATCTTCTCTTCTGGGTTTATATATATATATACATATATATATATATATATATATATATATATATATGTGTGTGTGTGTGTGTGTAGGGGAACATTTAAGAGGGAAGTGTTTTTTTTAAGCGGAAAACGTTAATGTTTATCACGAATAGTATTATACTTACCAATCAAAATGTTAACAAAAAAATTATTTTTACCAATAAATAGTAATCAAAATCGATGCTATAAAAAAATATATTAACAGAATAATTTCATTTTTAAGTCATAACATTAGTTGATGAATATTTATTTAATAAATTATTAACATTCACCGTGATGAATGTTAACTAACATTCATTACGATGAATGTTAAAATATCACATATTTGAAGAATATTTTTAATTTTAACATTTATTTGAAGAATATTTTTAATTTTAACATTCATCACCATGAATGTTAATTAACATTTATCACGATGAATATTAACAGTTTTCGGTCTAATATTCATAAATTGATGTTATAACCCGCACAAAAAATTTATCAAGAAAACTTAACATTCATAGCATCGATTCTAATTAACATTTATTAAATTTCACTTTATTTTTTGTGAGATTTGTATTTTTAAAGTTAAGATGCTCCGTGATAAATAATAACGTTTTCCCATTCTATCAAAAATACATTTCCCCTGAATCATTCCAATATATATATATATATATATATATATATATATATATATATATATATATATATATATACACACACACACACACTAGGTGGAAGACCCGTGCAATGCACGGTAATTTATTAGAATTATTTTAGATATTACGTGATTAAATGATAATTATAATACGTATTTTATAAAATAATTTATAAAATAATATTAATTAAATAATTTATAGGACTTTATTTTCGTATTTGACTCCTCTTTCCATATTATTATAATATATGTAACATTTATATTTATTATTTATTACTTATTATAAAATAATAAAATAATAATTAAATAATTTGTTAACTGAAGTTAAGAGATTGACACGTGACATTCATTTTTATGTGACAAATTCTGAAACTTTCTTTTATAGTCCTTTAATATATATATATATATATATATATATATATATATATATATATATATATATATATATATATATATATATATAGTTGAGTTTAAACTACTTTATTACAAAAAGTTTATGTGTTATGAAACTAAACTCGTATACATGTAATAAAATAAAATAATTAATAAATCAATATTTTAATTTAGTTGTTAAGTTATATTAAGTAGCAATTATATAATGCATGTAACTAAAAAAATAAATATATTATATATTTAATCTATTTACTAAAATTAATTAAATAATTTATGCATTTACAATAATATGTTAATTAGCGATCATATGTTACATGAAATGATGAAAATCACTTGTACGTAAAAGTTAAAAATAATTGATTACATATTAAATCTATTTACTATGTTATATGAAATACCACCATTTGTTGCATTAAATTCAGATTTAACAAAAAAAATAATATGAAAATTTACTTTATAAATAAATTTACGATCTATTGTTAAAAATATTTTTCAATCATTAATAATTATTAAAATATTAAATAATTTACTATTTTTTATATTAAATAATTTGCATTAAATTCAATTACATTTATTAATAGGTATTTAATCTATTAGTTAAATATATTAACTAATCATCGTGGACATGAGATGATTAATTATATTATTTTCTTGATATTTTTTTATTTTTTTATATTCATTTGGAATTAGTTAATTGAAAATTATTATTTATACACGAAACTCAAGTTACATATATTTAGGCATAAATACTTTTTAGAGGTGAGTCAAATATAGAATGTTAAAAAAATAAAGAATGAGAGAACCAATAGGATTGCTCTATTTCTTTAAAACTCAATTTCCACTCGTATCTTTAAAATCAAATATCTTACAAACAGTATGACAAAAAATTATAAAAATTACATATTCGAAATCAGCGTCCTTTTCTCTTCGATTAGAGATCTCACAAGCTATATTTTCGACAAACTTTTTTTTCCATTTTTGTTGGGTCGTAGAAAATGTGACTTATATGATCATATGTGATTTTATGTATAATCACATGTGATTTATGAGTAAATAAATTATTTCTATGTGATTTTAAACTTATAATTGTAAATTTGATTATTCACATGTGATTATAGATAGTGATTTAAAACTTATAATTTGATTGTAAATATATTCACATGTGAGTGTTAAATCACATGCGATTTATTATTACGAACTTTACATACCCATTAGAAAATGGAAAAAAAAAGTTCGTCGAAAGTATGTCATGTGAAATCTCTAATTAAAAATAAAAAGACGCTGATTCTAACGGTGTAATTTTTATAATTTATGGATATACGGTTTGTGAGATATTTAGCTTTAAAAAAAAGTGGAAATAGATAATTGAAATGGAGCAATCCTATTGGTTACTTAATTCTACATTTCTTTAGCATTTTACATCGAACTTTTCTCATAATTTTTAAACTCAATTATTCACAAGTCACCATTATTTACGTGAAACTCAACTTTTATAATAAGAAAATATATTAACTTGGATGTTAATTTGTATTAACTCTATATTATTTTTTCTTATATTCATTTGGTACTTAATGATTATAAATTAAAAATAATTATCTTATCTTAATCTTAATCTTAATATATATAAAAGTTGAGTTTCATGTCATAAATGTTTGGTAAAAACATTTACCCCTTAAGTTTCATGTCATAAATGTGGGCAAAAAAATTCAATTTACACCTTCAGTTTCATGTCATAAATGTGGGCAAAAAAATTTAATTTACACCTCCAGGTTTTATATCATAAATGTTGATAGAAAAATCTTATATTACCTTAATCTTAATCTTAATATATATAAAAGTTGAGTTTCATGTCATAAATGTTTGGTAAAAAAATTTACACCTTAAGTTTCATATCATAAATGTGGGCAATAAAATTCAATTTACACCTTCAGTTTTATATCATAAATGTTGGTAGAAAAATGTTGGTATTAAATTTTTTATGCTTATACATATAACTTGAGTTTATATATATTTTACACATTGAGTTTCTTGTCTTAAATGTTGGTATTAAATTTTTTATGCTTATACATATAACTTGAGTTTATTTTTCTACCAATATAAAAGTTGAGTTTCATGTCATAAATGTTTGGTAAAAAAATTTACACCTTAAGTTTCATGTCATAAATGTGGACAAAAAAATTCAATTTACACCTTCAGTTTTATATATAAATGTTGGTAGAAAAATGTTGGTATTAAATTTTCTATGCTTATACATATAATTTGAGTTTATATATATTTTACACATTGAGTTTCTTGTCTTAAATGTTGGTATTAAATTTTTTATGCTTATACATATAACTTGAGTTTATTTTTCTACCAACATTTATGATATAAAACTGAAAGTGTAAATTGAATTTTTTTGCCCACATTTATGACATGAAACTTAAGGTGTAAACTTTTTTACCAAACATTTATGACATGAAACTCAACTTTTATATATATTAAGACTAGAAGAATACCCACGCATTGCAGCGGACATTATATGGGTGGCAATTTTCGGCACCACCCGAAATCTGATAAAAAACCGACTTGAAAATAAGTAGGTTGGGTTCAGGTTTTTTAACTAGCGAACTTTCTCAGCTCGAAACCCGCCAACATGCTACTTTTTAGGGTCGGATTTGGGTCACCCGATGAGTTTTTAGGGTTGACCGATATACTTTCATTTGACGATGTGTTGTATCATACATCATTTAAGTTTGAAAATCGAAAGCTAGAACATGATAAACGGTAAAGATGAAAAATGCAGTTTTATTTCAAACGTTTGATTTTTCACAACTCTAGTTCCACATTCATCTTTTTAATTTGTGAGTCAAACGTACTTTTAGTGTTGTTTATATTATATGTAATATGTTACAAAGTATAAGTGTAACCAACTACACAACTTGTTTCATTTAAGTTTTTGTCGGTTATATAATTAAATATATCTTTTAGTAATTGACATTTTAATATTCATAATAAGGCTAAATTAGTTACATAAGTTATAAAAAAAATATGATGTTAAATGTCTTGTAACTTTAATGATTTATTTAATTGTATTGAATTCAGTTATTTAAAAACTATTTAATATATTAAAATGGTACATTTGTCATTTGTATTGTTCCTTTTTTAAGGGATTAAAATAGATGGTTCAATTGCTTTATCAAGTAGTATTGATAATTAAAAAATAAATAAAATAAACAAAATCCTCGTTTTAAATGTTTTAGTAGTTTATTATGTTAATCATGTTAATATGGTAAAAGTATTTAATATTTATTAAATGGATTTGATGGAAACGTATGGTGGGTGAAACGGCTATTTAAGAAGTGATGGAAAGCAAGTCGAAAAAACCGGTATCCAAAATAATGGAAAAGAAACAAATAGCGATCGTGGGAGCCGGAATCAGCGGTCTTCTTGCATGTAAATATTGTGTGTCCAAAGGCTTCAATCCCATTGTATTCGAGTCGGAATCTGAAATTGGTGGTGTATGGATAAAAACCATCGAAACCACCAGGCTCCAACTACCCAAACCTTTTTTTCAGTTTTCCGACTTCCCGTGGCCAAACAGCGTCACCGATGACTTCCCTACACAACAACAAACTCTAGACTACATTCGCTCTTATGCTACCCACTTTGATCTTATACCCCACATCAAAATTCGTTCTCGAGTCAAGGGGATCAGCTATGATGGACCGTTGTTAGATACATACACGCTTTGGAACGGCACTGGTGAACCATTTCCGCCCCAAGGCAAGTGGAATGTCACCGTCGAAAACACTCAAACCGCCGCCACCCAAGTATGTATACTTGCTATAAACTATCATAATGAGTTTCTTTGAAGAAAATTTTTTTATATATTGTTAACCACATGTTTGATTGAGTTTGTACAAGAATGGTCACGATCCCCGTAAAACCCGTGGAAGGAATTTATGCGTTATTGTTGACTACTTGACCGTATGCATACAATGTGAATATTGTGTCGTACTCCCTCCGTCATATAACACGTGTTCTGTTTTGACCTTAAATATTGTTGTTTGTATTATATAATACATGATATTATACCAATGAAAAAACATTTAAAACTCACTCCATTCATATATTTTGTATAAAGTATTATTTAACACAAATAAAAATATTTAAGGTCAAAATTAAAAAAGAAAGACTTTATTAAGTCAAAATATGACACTTTTAATGGGACGGAGGGAGTACTATGGTAAGGAAGGTTTTGACCGACAATTCCAATAATTTTCTTTTTTCTTTAAACATTGAGACCACTTTCAACTGTTGATGTGGCTTCACATCAAAATTTCCTAAACTGACACACTAACGATATAATGGTATTGTGTCACCTTAATTTTTGAGCCGTAAACGAAAAATAAAAGTACCATAAAAAATAATCACGCATACATTTCTCTTGTCGGTAAGGTATACCGATGAAAACCCAAATGACATACCAACTGACACGACAGTACAACCGTGTCAATTTTATGACACATGTCGCTTTAAAGTGACGAGCAAATGGAGTATCCTAAATAGTCATATGCTTACTCTGTTATGGTTTGTGGGCCACCTTTATATACACTATTACACACACCTGCAATGAATTTTAGATGGGATTCATTAATTAAAAGTTTAGAATTTATGAATTGGACTGATCCGGCCCTTTAAAATTTTAGGAGTGGCCAGGCTCACCATGATTTGGCCCAGTAGTAGACAAATAAACATGTTTTTAATGGACTGTCAATGCAAATAAAATCAGGCCCCATGATTTTAAATGGCCTTTCAATGTGAATAACACCCAGCCCCCATGTTGAATGTTGACTATTGTCTATTACTCGCTCCATTCTAATTATATTGTGCCTCAAATAAAAATTATTAAATTTAAGATAGAGGATTAAATGTTATTTTTATATTTATATTCAAGATAAGTTTGACATGAAATATTTAATAAATAAATTATTAAAAGTAATACTTAAAGAGTATAATCGAGAGTTTGACAAATTAGAACTAATTTTTCAAATGTAGCCTCATATGTTATATATTTGTCAATTATTAAAAAAATTTCAAATCCACTTTCTAAAGAGCCTTGCGATATTCCATATATTCCTTGCGATTTTCCCCACTTTTTTTTGCGAATTTCGATGTGCGTTATGTCTTTGCGATGTCTCCAACAGTCACCACATTTGCAACTTCTTGCGAAACTATATTTACGTATTACAAAACTGATATTGCCAAATGTATCTTACAAAGTGATATTTAACCTTTGCATATATTGCGATTTTCTTCATCTTTGAGTGATATTTTGTGGGGAAAAAAATTGAGCTGCCAATATATAAAATACTAAGCTCATTGTATTTTTTGGAATTGTAAGAAATTTATTGCTTATTTGCTTTTAAAAAATTATTGAAACGGTAACTTTAAAGGTTTTAACGATTGTTTCTTGTTAAAAATTAACTCTTACAGACTAATTGTACTAGTTATATAAATAATTTTTAAGCTATTTATTTGCTAATTGGATGTCTATTGTTATTAGTTACTAGATTTCAAACTCATATATTTACACGGAGTCGCTAAATGTGTATTTGATTATTTTTTTAATTATTCAAATTATATATATGATAAAGTTCTAACATTTTATATGAGTCGAATGATAAACATGAAATTTAAAACTAAAATTATATATAGTAGTATGTGTACTAAACATCTAGCTAAATACAATCCTTACCTATTCAGTTTTTTTGTATTTTTTTTTTAAAAAAAAGAGAGTTATGAGTTGTATATTGTAAGAATCTCTAGCACACAGATGGTTCTAATTTTTTTGCAAATGACCCGTAGTATTGTTATTTATATTCTATCATCAAATTTCAGGTATTTTAGGAGTTTTATTTATAAATTAAGTGAAAATGAGAGATTAAATTAATTTATTAAAATTTAAATAATTAATGACATCACAAATGTATTTCTTATATTATATTTAAGATAAGATTAAGATTAAGATTTCTGATAAACTATTTTTAAGGCACTTTAGGTCAATTAATGATGTATTGTGATATTTAATGTTTCGTTTAATTGTTGGTAATGTTGTTTATTTAGGTTGTTTTGGCGCTACTTGAATTGTTTTATGGTGTTTTGATGTTTAAGTTATTTTGTCCCCCCACCTATGAAGACTTAATATCATGTCTTAGTTCCTGAAAATATGATAACATTTTTTGTATGTTGGCTACTTCTTGATCTGACATAATGAAAAATCCATCTAGATTTACACGGTGGACTTTGTGATTCTATGTTTGGGAAGATTTAAAGATGTTCCAAACATGCCGAAATTTCCTGCTGGAAAAGGCCCTGAAGTTTTCCAAGGCAAGGCAATACACTCCCTGGAATACGCTGCCATGGATAACGACAAAGCTGTCGAGTTCGTGAAAGGGAAGAAAGTCGTCATCGTGGGGTTTGGAAAATCAGGAGTCGATATATCAAGGGAGTGTTTGTCCATCAACGGTTAGTATTTAGTTCGTTGCAACTGCAATAAATTTAACTCTTTTCATTTTTTCACTAAAGTGTCATTCTCCAAGCATTTTTCTCATCCGATCTAGGAACGGATCAGAGGGGTAGCTGCGCCTCAAAAATATTTCAAATCATGTAAAAAAAAAAAAATTTTAAAGGTATTTATGATATTTTTATAAGTTTTACCCTCCAAAAAAACTAAGGGTGACTGTCTTTGTTCGGTTCGGTTTCAAGACCCGATTTGTAGCAGATTCTTGGACCAAGGACCGGACCATATGTCATTGGTTTGGTTCGGTTCGGTTCCAAAACGGGTATGCTCGGTTCGGTCCAAAAGACCGACCCGATTGGTTATGCGTGATTTCATTGTCATTTTGTGTCTAGCCGATGTTTAGTGGCTGTTGACGTGAGAAATATTTAATTACCAGTTTACATGGGAATTATTTGTTGGATTCATGTATTTAGGTCTTTTTTTGGGGGCTACTTTAAAGCCATATATCATGTGTATGATTGTAATTTGTGAATGAGGTTCAAGGGGTAAAAAGCTACATAAGCATTTTCATATCTCATTTTTTCAGTTGTGAGACATTTTAAATCGATGGCACTCTAAGGATTGAAGCTTGAAAAATAATTATTAAATAAAGGAGCTATATATTTTGGAGTAAGTGCATAAACAAATTCAAGTATAAAGGTTTTAAGAAATTAAACAATAGGCCACCTTGGTTAAATAAACAATCAAACGCTTTTAATAGCCACTCCAAGATGTATTGCTATAAAGGTCTGAACTCGAGACCTCTTGTAATCGAGTATCAGGATGTCATCCAATAGACCACCTTGGTGATGGTTATGTTGACCATTATATAATATAGATATAAAATTTATAGGGAACAGAATATGAAGCAGTGAAGGTGTATAAACATATATACACATGATTTAAAATAACCAACCGAGTCCTACATAGGTAAAAAGGAATTTGGATGAACAATTATTTTTTTGACGATACATAAGGAAGTTATATGAAGTTATATGTTATATTTAATGAATGTATACGGATATTCGGTTCGGTCCATTTTTTGTTTTTCTCGGGTTTGGTCCAGGACCGGACCGAGTCCCGAATATCTAAAAAGCTATGGACCATGGACCGTACCATATATCATCGGGTATTTCGGATACGGTCCGGTTCCTCCTCGATCCTCGGGTATTTTCGGTTCTTCCCATTCAATGCACAGTCCTAAAAAAAACTGAACAAATAATCCAAATACTCCCCCCCCCCCCCCCCCCCCCCCCCCCCCCCAACTAGTAAATCCTAGTTTCGACCCTAATCCGATCCATGCCATTTAATTCCTTACAACTACAGGCCTCGAACATCCATGTACCATACTTTTCAAACGTAACCACTGGCCACTGCTGGACTGGAACGCATGGTGAATCCCGATTATGCTATTATATTTCAATCGCGTCTCCCAGCTTATGTTTCATAAGCCCAGTGAAGGTTTTGTTCTAAGTCTTGTAGCCACGTTTCTTTCACCTCTAGTAAGTCCCCACTTGATCTGCTAAATATATACACATCAAATTCATTTGATATTCGATTAATTAGACAAGAAAAAACAACTGTAAATGACGGAGTAGTACATATATACCTCGAATATATTGGGCTAAGAAACTCAATTTGCTCCAAAAGCTATCTATATATTTGTTTTGTAACACTGAACAACTTATCTAATGTGCTCGTTTCATCACGAATCATAAAAGCCTTGGAGTGTCTCAAAACTTGTCGAAAGCCAGATGAAATAGAAGTTTCCGCTAGCCAAGTTTGACATGGTGCCACAACAAAGCTTCTCAAAAGACCTCCGCTCGAGCTTAGCATTTTATATTCCAGATCCGCAAGACTTCTTTGACTCCCTGGAGAAAGGAAGCATCAAGCTGAAGAAGTCTCCGAGTTATAGCTTTTACGACAAAGGGATTTTGATGGATAACGACAAAACACAAATTGAAGCGGAAGTGGTTATTTTTGCAACCGGATTCAAAGGTGAAGAAAAGCTCAAAGATATTTTTGAGTCGAAAACTTTTGCTCAATTAATTGGGGGTTCTCCGCGACTCCAACTTTACAGGTTAGCTAGTTATAGCCGTGTGTTTATTTTCAGTAAACTTATCGAGATTAAGAATGCACGAAATGCTAATTAATTGTTGTTGATGAATAATGTTATCAGGGAATGCATTCATCCACAAATACCGCAACTAGCAATAATTGGATTTTCTGACTGTATATCAAACCTTTTCATCTCGGAGATGAGGTCTCGGTGGTTGGCCACACTTCTTGAAGGTGCGTTCAAGCTACCGAGTGTAAACGAGATGCAAAAGGATGTCGCAAGATGGGACAAATATATGAGAGAATCAACTGGGGAATACCAACATCGATCATCCATTACTACTTTAGAAATTTGGTACAACGATCAGCTGTGCAAAGACATGGGCATGAAGCGAATGAGAAAAAAAGGACTTTTGGCTAACTTATTTGAACCATATGGACCAATGGACTACGCCTAAAAATGAGCCCAAAAGGCTCATCAAACGTAGTATTTAATTCCCAATACTTAAAAATCAAAATAAAGAAGTCTAGGCAAGAGTTACGCTTGGTCCATGTCATGTAATATAACTTATTACTCTATTAGGGTAAGTTCAAATTCAAATAAAGATGATGCTCCGTAATACAAAAGATGGGGTGATCACTGATACTATGATTGTTCCGTTTAAAAATCTCACTTCCAAATATTTTTAAAAATTAAATATGTTACAAAAACTGTATGCCTATAAATTATATAAATTTCCAATATTTTTCTCATTAATTGAAAATCACACAAGAAATACTTTTGGTACAATTTTGTATGAGTGATTTGAAATTCGAAATATAAAATCACGTGTGATTTGATGCTCATTAGCAATTACACGTGATTATATTCACAATCAAATCAATAGTTACAATCACATGTAAATAATCGCGTAGTCCATTTACACGTCATTTATGAATCATAAGTTTAAAATAAAATCAATGGAAAAAATCTTATTTAATAATTTAAAATTGCAATCGTATGTACAACTTAATTCACATGTGATTAAACAACAAAGTAGTATTGAGATTGCAAAATTGGTTAGATACTTGGTTCCTATTATTTCTTCCCACCTTCTGAAATAGGATTGCAAAATATTGGTGAAGAAGATCAGGAATAGGATTGGTGTTAAATTTATGTGTTGTTTCTACAATCTTATCCTATGATTTATTTTCTTCTACATTCTTTAATTCTAATTTAGTATGTTTCTAGTTGCAGTGTATTCAAGTTGATAGTTGAGGGGTTGTCTGGTCTATCTGCTCAAGTTCAAGGTTGTAGCTGCATCTTTGGAGTTGATGTGCTGTTTTTGTGAAGTCTAGAAGTTCAAGGGTGTTTTGTGTCTTTTTAAAATACTTCTTGTATTTAGTCTTAGTTAGGGTTAGGGTAGTATTGATTAGATTATCTTATGTGTGTATAACAGCTGTATTATTCTTCTCCCTGTAATCTTTGAAACCCTAACTCTGGGTTGCATATTGTCTGTGTATTATCATTTACAATCTAGTGAATGATCTAAAGTTCATCCTGCTATTATATAGTTTTTCTTCATGGTATCAGAGCACAAGATTGTTTGACTCTTATGCAATTTATTCTTTCATCGAAGCACCAATATGAAGGGTTTCTCGTTCTTTCAACTGTTCTTGGAGATTACTGATCTTTTGGGTTCGATTAAGGATTGTGGTGGTGATAATCGTTGATTTGAACGATTCGACACTTGAAACCCTAATTTTTATAAGAAAATTAGGGTTAGGGTTCATCTGTCTATTTAGGGTTTTCTCTTGAAACCCTAATTCTTGGTTTCTCTTGGCTGTTGCAGAGAAGTATTGGTTTCTTCCGCTACGTATTGTTTGCTACTTCAGGCTTGCCGAGCGTGGCTGTAAACTCTAAAACCTTCTTGTGATTGTGGCAAGTCCCTACCCAAGGAGTCACTCTTGCTTAAGAGTGATACTCTGCCCCTTGGTGTCTAAACTTGGCCCATAGCCAAGGCTTCTGTGTTTGCTTTTGTGATTTTTTGTTTTTAAACATGGTGTTTTGCATGTTATGTGATCTGTGTTTATCTGGTTTATCTAACTCTCGTGGTTTATCCTATTGATTTTATTATTATATGTAGGCATCTGTGTGTATTTGAGCATTCTCTGTGTATTACTGTGTGATTTGTGCTTTGTCTGAAATTAATTGCTATCTGCTTAAGTTGTATTATTAAGTTTTCTTAATGGCTCCTGAACAGCCTAGTGGCTCTAAGATTACTCAAGTGAGTGATCTTGATTTTGGAGATCCTTTGTATCTTCATGCTAGTGATATAAGTACTACTACACTTGTATCAATAAAGCTTAAAGGTACAGAGAATTATAATGTGTGGAGTAGATCTATGCTTCTTGCATTGCAAACTAAGAATAAAATTGGTTTTATCAATGGTACTTGTATCAAAAATAAAATTGATCCTGTTCTTGGTATGCAATTGGATAGATGCAACTCTGTTGTGTTATCTTGGATATTAAATTCTATTTCTAAGGAATTATTTTCTAGACAAGTGTTTTATGAATCAGCACAAACTGTTTGGGAAGAATTAAAAGAAACTTATGATAAAATATGTCAATAACTTTTAATCTACATCAAAAGTTAAATTCATTAACTCATAATGGATCTTCAGTATCTGATTGCTATCATAAATTGAATGCTTTGTGGAAACAGTTTGATACTTTGGTGAAATCGCCTGTGTGTACTTATCATGCCAATAAAGATTTCAATGAACATAATGACTTGATAAAACTTATGCAATTTTTGATGGCGTTAGATGATTCTTATGCTTCTATAAGAAGTAACATTTTACTCAGTGAACCTCTTCCAAGTGTTAAAAGTGCTTTTGCAACAGTTTCAAGGGAAGAATCTCATAGAGGTTCTTCTCATTCTACTTCTTCTTCTAAAACTCATGATTCTGATTTGCTTGTGTCTAAGACTTTTGATAATAAAAAGGTTATTGGAAGAGGTCCTAACCCCAATTTGAAGTGTACTAAATGCAATAGACTTGGGCACACAATGGATAGATGTTATGAAATTGTGGTTATCCACCTGGGTGGGTAAAAAGAAGTAATAATGCAAATAATAAGAATATTCAAAGTCATAATGCTACTTCTGATCCTAGTACTAATAACTCTAGTACTGGAAGTCTACCTTTTTCTAGTGAACAGATATCTCAATTGATGAATTTAATCAATGGAAAAATCAACTGCTGGAAGTGCCCATGCTAATATGGGAGGTAATTTTATGAATTATAACATATTTTTTAACACACATTTTAATGAATTTTTCTGTTCTAAAGTTTCAAAAGGTGTTGAAAATATTAATACGGGTTGGATTTTAGATTCTGGAGCTACACAATATATGACTGTTTCTAGTAAAGATATGTTTAACATTGTTGATGTTTCTGATTTAAACATGACTATTGGTCATCCAAATGGTACTCTTGCTAAAATTAACCAAATTGAAAATTTAAATTTGTCAAAAAATATTACTTTGCTTGATGTTCTTGTAGTTTCAGAGTATTGTGTTAGTCTACTCTCTGTGCATAAGTTGTCCAGGGATAGTATATTGTTTGTTGGTTTTGATGAATCTAATTGCTACATTCAGGATTTCTATCTTATGAAGAATGTGGGGATTGGTAGGCAATGTAGTGGTTTATATTTGTTTGATGATGGCAAAGGTATTAAGTCTAATGTGTGTCCGGATTACAAGTCTTATTTGTCTAATAATGTGTGGCATTGTAGGCTTGGCCATTCTGCTGATCAGGTTCTTAAAATCATTAAGAACAGGATTGGTGGAAATGTGAAGCCACAATTGGTGTTTGTGAAACTTGTCACGGGGCTAAGCATACAAGGGAACCATTCCCTTTAAGTGATCACAAGTCCACTACCTTAGGTGAATTAATTCATATTGATTTGTGGGGCCCTTACAGAGTGATAAGTAGAGAATGGTATAAGTATTTTTTTAACAATTGTTGATGATTATGCCAGAGCTGTATGAGTTTATTTGTTAAAATCTAAAGAGGAATTGTATTCAATTGTTGAGGGAGGGTGTTAAATTTATGTGTTGTTTCTACAATCTTATCCTATGATTTATTTTCTTCTACATTCTTTAATTCTAATTTAGTATGTTTCTAGTTGCGGTGTATTCAAGTTGATAGTTGAGGGGTTGTCTGGTCTATCTGCTCAAGTTCAAGGTTGTAGCTGCATCTTTGGAGTTGATGTGCTGTTTTTGTGAAGTCTAGAAGTTCAAGGGTGTTTTGTGTCTTTTTAAAATACTTCTTGTATTTAGTCTTAGTTAGGGTTAGGGTAGTATTGATTAGATTATCTTATGTGTGTATAACAGCTGTATTATTCTTCTCCCTGTAATCTTTGAAACCCTAACTCTGGGTTGCATATTGTCTGTGTATTATCATTTACAATCTAGTGAATGATCTAAAGTTCATCCTGCTATTATATAGTTTTTCTTCAATTGGAGATTGGAAGAATAAGTCGTTATCATTTGTAGGATCAGGTGCTTGAGTGAGTGGAATGTCGCCCTTATGACTTCTCATGTTAGGACGATCATTAATTGGAAGGAGTCTCTATGAGTTCATTGGGTTCATGCACATAAGTTGAGTAATCATAACTTCTGGGATGTTTATGTCGAACATGACACGTTGGGGTAGATTTTAGAGATCACATATATTATTCAGCCTTTGGGATTTTTTTATAATATAAAAACTGATTCAGTTTCTTATATTATAATGTATAACGGTATTGATATTATACTCTACTTGAATATTTTTAATTCTAATCTACTTGAATATTTAATACCATAAAACTTTATGAATGTTGTATTAATGAACGCGGAGATACCTAATCTATATCGGCGCGTTCTCGCCTCGTTTATTGCCCTATTGTGCTCATCTTGGGTTGACATATAGTGCGACTTGTCAGATATATTGGGCCATATGGGATTTTCCCGTTTTCTCCCCAATCGAGATATCCTCTGTTTCGCCCACGAAAGATTCATTGAATCATCAAAAATTTGGAGCGTGAAGTGCAATTAGATCCATTTTTGGGGGGGATTCGAATTTTTATTACTATTATAAATATAAATTAGAAGAATTTATGGTTGGCTTAGTTGGACTACTACATTGAAGTATCCAGGCTCCGTTTAAAAAAAACCAAGTAGTCTATTTTATATCATAAAGGAATTCTTGACTGGGGGGACACCAAAGGACTCTGCCCTTCCATCCCTTGGATAGATAGAGAGGGAGGGCAGAGCTTTTGGTTTTTCATGTTGTGGTCGTATTTCTTCTTATATGTTCTTTTATTTTTCTTATGTATCCATTTTTTTAATAATCTATTATTTTTTCAATCTTTAAGTCTTTAAGATAAGATCTTTAAGAAAAATCCATTTCATGAATAAAATGTGACCAATTATCCAACCAACAAAACTACTTGTTACAAATAGCATCTTGCTGTTGCATCGAAACATAAAAATGTTTACTAATCTCGCTAACATTGAACTTGGTAAAATGAAATGATTTAATAATTGAAAAATTAGATTATTCAGGAATACGCATTGAATGTTGAGATTACGCATTGAATTTCTGGTAGTAGATCCATAATCAAAGAAGTTTTTATTATTATTGCAGAAGAAATGAAACAAAAGATACGGTAGAGCTAGGACAGTTATTGTATGAGGTCTACCCAGTGCTAGATGCAGAGGCGCATAATAGATCGATATGAACATTATGAGCTGTCCCGTAATAAAACCAGTTGTAGTTCACGTTCTCATCATCTTTAGTTCACGTTCTCATAAACAGCTCTACCGTAGTTTTTAGCGGATAACCCCAATTTCGGTTTAATAGTACATCCCAACGGAGGACGACCAAAAAGTGGATCCCGCTCTAATAGCTCCGAATAAATTAAATACGTGCATTAAGATACGAAGGCTTCTTATTCCACAACAACGAAAGCACTTTTTCACTCTTTCATATACTAGGGGATTTCACTTGGAAAAGAAAATGTTCCATACTAATGGATTCGGGTCCATAACCATGGGTTCCAATGCACGAGATCTTGTAGCACTTACCAATGAGGCCCTATCGATTAGTATTACACAGAAGAAATCAATTATAGATACTAATACAATTAGATCCGCTCTTCATAGATGGATTCACTACACTATTGATTGCATAAATCCTTTTTCTACTTATTTTTTATTTTTATTTATTCTCTATCTAAACTAAAAATTTTAGTAGATATGCAGTGCCAATCCAACACAAGTCAGCAAGTATCGGTTCAGAGTAGTAAGCTACATTTTGGCCTTTGTAAAACCATATGTTATGAAATCTCTGAACGAAGAGAAAAAGATGTTCAGTGTTTATAGACATATTATTTTTGAGATAATTTATTTTAAAGATGCAACTGGAATTAAAATTCATTGTAAAATGAAGTAACCCTATCAGTTCTCCTGTTACTAACTCTTTTATTGGTTTTGAAAAACCCTACCCTATTGCGTTTCGGCCATATCTAATAAGGTCACGGTTAGGGGTGATCGATCAATATTCGAACTAAATTGGAAAAACTCAAAATTCAGTTTGCGTAAAATTTGACCATGTTAAATAGTTAATAAGATTTGAGAATCAAATATGCTCTGATATAATGAAATTACCCGTGAGATATTATTTACAGACTTGAGTCGAGCTAACCTACTCTATCATCTAATCATATACTCTATTGTTAAAAATAGTTTCATTTTTCTAAATATTGCATGGTTTTGTAAGACAATTATTCCACTGAACATAAAAACGAAAACATATACTTTCAAACTTAAATATTTACAGCGCACAAACAACAACACAACACAACTCAATAGAAAGAGGGGCCAATTTACTCATAAGACAACTGCATATGGCTTGATCCGTCCTCTGTCTTCAATGCTTCCCCAGAACGACTCCATAGACACGGCGCCGTCTTGGGCTCCGTCCTGGTGGTGTCCGTGCTTGGCGAGACAGAAGAAGAATGGTGGTAGGTGGTCTAAATAGGTTATCCGGGGAATTACTATTCGGCTGGGATGTTAAAAAAGTTACATATGATTTTCAGTACCCAGACCACTTGGATGGGCCTTGCCACCCCTCTTGTGAAGCTATATACTCCCTTGCAACTCAATACAATTTAGAAAAAGAAAATGAAAATAGAATAAAATTACATATTAGATTCAACTAAAACAAACGTAACTACAAACATGTATCATGTATGATATTGGATATTTGTTTCTATGTTTTTAAACATGATATTGGATATTCTGAGAGTCCATCAAACATTTACATATCGGAAATGAGGTCAAAATGGGTGGTGGCGCTTCTTGGAGGCGCATTCAAGCTAAAAATTGTTAACGAGATGCTAAAATATGTCGCAATATGGGAGGAATATATGAAACGATCACCACGGGAATCAATCAGCAATTGGTGCTTGAATATATAGTACAATGATCAATTATGCAAATACACGGGTAGGAATCTTTTATGAGAAAATATGGACCCTTGACTACGCTTTTTGAACCTTATGGCCCCATGGACTATGCACGAGTAAGCCAACATTCAGGCTGCTCCAACCATTTGTTCATATGACGCGAAGCTACTATTAAAAACTAATACGTATCATAATCATAATAATTATATGAAACTAAGCTATTACATCGCACAATATATCATTTGATGAATACAAATACGCTTTGTGAATGCTAATTATATCCGATCACTTGATTGAAAATCGATTCATAATAATGTCTCAATTTGTTTTTCTATAATGGAAGTCCTTTTCGAGTGGCCCATTTATTGTTGATAAAATAGATATCATGATTGATGGGTAAAATAAATTAACTTCGTGCACCATATAAATAAAGATTTAGTATATGCTCCACAAAGTTATAGAGTAATAAGTAGTTTAAAATAATATAAAAATTACTAGTTACTTCCGTCGTCTCAAAATAAAAATGTCCACGTTACTATTTGTCTCAAAATAATTATTAATCCACAAAAAATAACTATTAAAAATTATTCAACTATTAATTCTATCATCATTTATTACTTTCAGTCGTTTATTTCTTAAATAAATTCAGTCAAATTAACTTTTAATATAAAGACAAATTAACTGTTATTACACCTGTCTTAATTCTTAAAAAAATTATTGGACGACAATTTTTGTGGGACGGATAGATTACTTTTTTGGGCAACCTGCTAACTTGGGCTTAGACTTTTGGCTTCTCGCCCACAATTTTCCATGCGTAGACCCAAAGAAACAGTACGTTTGTGTTGTTGTACTTGTGCATCTAGTAAAATGAATTTTGTTACTCAACATGTCTTTTTTAAGGATTATTATTATTATTATTATTATTATTATTATTATTATATTATGTAACCAAGAAGATCCCCGTTTTAACTTTTATTTCAAACATTAGTGGTAAGCCTGTAAGCAAACTGAACGTTCATCGAACAATTCACGAATCATTCGGAGGAAAATTCATTTATGTTCGTTCGTTTCGTTATATGAAGGTACATGAATAAAATTTTACGTTCGTTTATTTATATCAACGAACATGAACATATGCCTCATTCGTTTATTTACGTTCGTGAACGTTCGATAACATGTTCGTGAACGTTCTTTAATTTGTTCATTTGTTAACTAATACTTTAATTAAATTAATAGATATTTGTATATCTTATTTTGATCTCATCTAAATTCTATTATATTAGTATTAAACATTTAGATATTTTCATTCCAAGAGTGAGGTTCAAATGAGTACAATAACATTTGGTGAGAATGAAGAAACCAATAAGAACGCGTCACGTATTACAAAACTCATTTTACTCCACGTTTTTAAAAATTAAATATCTCACAAAAGGTAAGTAAAAAAAATATAAAACTTGCACCATAAAATTCAGCGTTTTTTAAAATCAAATATCTCACACATTTTTTTCGTTTTTTGGTGGGTAATATAAACGACTATCACACGTGATACCAACGAGTATCATATGTGATACAAACAATTATCAAATGTGATACTAATATTGTATAATTCATAAAAACCCATAAAAAAGTTGTCGAAAGTATATCATCTGAGATGTTTAATCGAAAATAAAAAAATGTTGATTTTTATGGTGCAATTTTTATAATTTTTCAATTGGTCATTCTTGAGATATTTAATTTTTAAAAACGTAATGAAAAGTAAGTTTTTGTGACACGTGGCACATTTCTATTGGTTCTTCCATTCTTATAAAAAATCTCATTCTCATTTGAATTTCACTCTTCATTCTAAATATAATTGTATTAACCATTTCTATAGTTTTACCTTTCACATTTTCCTCTCACATTTTCCTCCCACATTTCCCTCTCAAATTTTATCTCCACTCCAACACACCTCCACTTGGAGTCTTGGACCTCTCTTCATCTACTACTTCCGATCACCCACATTTTCCTCCCATATTTGTTCGTTTGCGTTCGTATATGTTTGTGAACAAACGGATTTTTTTAGTGAACAAACATGAACAACAAAATTCGTTCGCTTATCCGTTCGTGTTCGTTCGTTTGTTCGATAAAACCTTAATGAACGAACACAAACAGGCTTTGTTCGTGTTCGTTCGGTTCATTTACAGACTTAAATTTAGTAATATGATATTAGTCTCAAATATCTTTTGTTTATTTATTATAGACACATCCATGAATACGTATGTATATATATATATATATATATATATATATATTATAAAACAAATCTTGAATTATCAATAATCTATAATATAATATTTATAAAGCATCTCTAGGATTAAATCTTTAAAATTCTTAAAACAAATTAAACTTACAAACTTGTCCCCCTTACATCTATCAATTACCATCTACTGCTACTTATTTTTTTAAAATAGCATACGTTCTTTAATCAAGGATAAATCATTAATAAGTATCTATATCTATACATATCGGTACTTCATTCATATCGGTACTTCATTTAAAGAAAACTTTAACCGGTCTAATTTTCATTTTACATTATAACTTTATTAATTTGACATTTCACTTTTTATCAACTGTATCTCGAATTTCGAACACTACATACAAACAAATTACCCTATCAACTCATTATCATGATAATCATACGACCATCGTTAAATCATTATTTGACTATAAACTACTATACTCCACTACAAAACGCTGATATTATGCTAGTCATTAGTAGTAAATGTTCAACAGGTAATATGTTTTTATTTTCATATACTTAGTAATAAGACTTTTCATGAAAATGAAACCCGACATGTTGTAGTCATATCTTTTAGTGGGAGACTGTTTTTTTCTGTTTTCCGTGGAAGTTGTATCCAATACGGAGACTACTAATCCCGTGAACAGTCTTCAAAAAGCCAAATTAAGAAAATAAAAATATATAAAAATAAAAAAGTGTCAAATTAATCAAAGTCCAATGGCATCTCTATTGTCCACTTTTATTACTTTTGGTGCTAAAAGTTGTATTTATCACAAGTTTGGTGCGCCAAACCGGCAAACCACAACAAAATTTCAAATGCGTTTTCGATTAGACCAGTCCCCTCTTTGGAAAGTTTTTTCCTTTCTACTTTTCTTCTTTAACCAAAATAATTGTTCATTTATGAAGACTAGTCGACTAAGGCTGTGCGATCAGTTTTTGAGTGTTATTTGGTACTACCATGTTCAATGAGTTACTTAGACTGCTTCTTTGATAAATTGTTACAGGATGCGATTGCATCGGACACTTGTTGAGCCGAATACTATAATATCGGTGTGTGTGTGTGTAACGGCAATAATTAAGTTATATTAAACGTAATATATATATACATGTTTATAATTTAGAGTATCCAAAATCCTAAAAAAACTTAAAACCTTTTCAGTTGACAAATAAAGAACTCCAACAATCCATTTTGACGATAAAGTTGGTAGCTTCCGGTGGGAAACACAGAAAGTAATATATACATTATAACAGGACCCCCACAAGGGAAAAAGAAATCAATAATAAAGTTTGATACGTAATTCTTACGGTATAAACCCAAAGTTATATAATTTATGAAACTAAAAATCAACCATGCATGTCAATATACATATAAGAGTACGTGTGGTGGTTCAATGTTAACATCGGTGATAAGTTTAACACTGAGTTAGATTTTGAGAGGATTGGTTTCAAAATTTAAAGGGTTAATGCACTGAAGAGTCATTGTACTCTTCAAAAAAGTTCATTTGGGTCATTGTACTAAAAATTATACCCCCGAGTGCATTTATTTCATTATACTATTTTTTTTCCCTTTTAGATAACTAAACTTTTGAAACGTGATATTTTCAAATCATTAAAAATTTTCAAAACAGCTATTCAAAAATATCATTATAAGGTTCAGAAATATATGTGTTAATTAAGATTGTGTATAAATATTTTTCAACTTTAAATTAAATATTTTAATTAATGGTGATGGCTAAATATTTGAACATTATGCGTTTGTAAAGTAATAAACGAACCAAACAAGCTCAAATGATGTTTATTTGCTTACGTTTGTTCATTTATGTTGGTTTTTGTTTGTTAACTTAATAAACGAACATCAACGAATTCATCTTTTTAAGAACGAACAATAACAAAAAAAATTATTCGTTTTAAACATTCATGGTCATTTATTTGTTTACAAACATCATTTGAGTTTGTTTACAACTTTACACGCGCATAATATTCAAATATTTATCCACCACCATTAATTAAAATACTTGATATAAAGTTGAAAAACATTTATACACAACCACAATTAACCTATATATGCATGAAATGTATAATAATATTTTTGAAATGCTATTTTAAAAAAGTTGAATGATTTGAATAATATATTCTAAAAGTTCAGTTGTTAAAATGAACCAAAAAATAATATAATGAAATAAATGAATAATTTATATACTAGAATAACTTAAACGTATAAAATTTTTAGTACAATGATCTGAATAGACGCAAAAATAGTACAATAAACAAAATGAACTTTTTTGAAGAGTACAGTGACCCTCCAATGCATTAACCAAAATTTAAACTTGGATTTAATGGGAATTTTGAACCAATAAAATAAAATGAAAAAAAAATGTTCAGTTTTGAAAAAATCAAAGTTGAAAGCTTAACTTCACTAAAAAAATACCGGAGAAATACGCGATCGGGAATCGATGACCTCGACCTCCCGGCGTTTGTGGTGAAAAATGCCAAAAAAAAAAAAAAAAAAAAAAAAAAAAAATATCCGGCCCACTCAATGCTTTGATTGATTTTATATTTTATAATCATCATATTCGATTGTCTTTAATTTGTTTCGAAAAAAAGGTTTTATAAATGCAAGTGAGTGTAGTAAAAATCACTAAATCGGGACAAAACGTTGGAATATGCGTTTGGTTATCAAATCTGACCATCAACATCGTCAATAAAAACACGCCAATATATACCATATATATTGGGTAGAGATCGTGTGAGAACTAACAATTGGTGAGAATAATGAGAACTAAATACAAAATATAAAATGTATCTAATTTCAAACAAAATAATTAGAGATTATTAGATGTAATTTGCATATAGTTCTCACGGTTCTGACCAATAATTATTTCTCTATGTGCTGTTTAATATATTGGTCAAAGGTTAACAACTATTTCAATAAAATAAAAGGGGGGCTAACGACTAAAAATCAGGTTTTAGTTTTCTATTATTTAACTACGTTTTCCTTGACTTAAAAATAATTTTCTGTTATTTAAAATTCGAATAACTAATTTTAGGGTATGTTTGGCAAAATGAGTTGTAAGCTGTAGCTGGAGCTGTAGCTGTAAATTGTAGATATATATTTCTAAATGTGTTTGGTAAAATAGTTGTAGCTGTAATTGAAGTGCGTAAAATGACAATAAAGAACAATGATAAATAAAATAAAATTAAATGGTATATATATTTAACATAAAAATTCATAATATAAATAACTAAATTATTCATATTTTTGGTTAATATATTCATTTTCTTATAATTAGGGTAACATTATAAAAAAATATTATAGTTAATAGTTATAATATTAAACTACTATATTATAATAATATGAGATAATATGTATAGTATATGTGTATATCAGTATATGTATTATATTATAAATCAAGAGTTAAATAGAAGACAAACTAAATGAAATAAACTCCGAACTCTAGTGGCTAGACTTGTGTTGTTTAGTTTCTTGATTAACGCATAATATATAAATTGATTAAAAAGAAATTAAATAACTTTAGAGATCACGAGTAGTTTATCATTTTGTTGGAGGGTATATAAGTAAATTATATAACAAAAGTTTGTAACATTTTTAAAAGTTACTCATATAAGCTTGTTAAATTGAAGCTTTTCATCTACTGTACAGAGGTATTCATTACTTTTTGAACTTCTATTTTTAAAAAAGCTATTAAAATCACCTCACCAAACATACTTCAATCAAAATTGTGTAATATTAGTTGCAGACATCCCCAAATATTGCTTCGATTTCAAGAATTTGTGGGTGGCTCTGTTCTATGCCCCACCTACTGTTTTGAAAGAGTTCGTAGCATATATACCTAACCTTAAAACCATATTTAAAAGATTTTAAATATTAATGAAGGTCACATTCGCCATTGAGGTCACGTGGTATGCTTAATAAAGTATAAAATTTTGGAAATTCAAATGAACCCTTATAATAACTATTAATTTAATTTTAATTATATTATTAACTATTAACTAATAGTGTTTATTCTAATGTCTTATTTTATTTATATAGGCCACATTAGGGTTGTCATTGATCCGGATTATTAGATTTTCAGGTTATTTGAATTTTTAAGTTTATTATTTTATTTATAATTCGATTCAAATAAGGGTGGATTATTGGGGTTTTAGTTATTTGGGTACGAAAGTCGAATAAGATGATATTTTAAATTTTCACATCCTAAGCAAAACTTTAACTTTACAAAATAACACTAATAGTTTATATAAATCATCGTAAGTAATTTATATGTATATTATATATAGATGGATATATTCATATAAATCACAAGTAACTTACATAATATATATATATATATATATATATATATATAGTATTATAGTTATATTTGTATATTAAATAAAATTTGTGGTTATTCGGGTTACCCAAATTCTAAAATATTTATCAGTTATCCAATTCAAATAAGACTCGTGTTATTCGAATTCGGGTGACCGAATAAGCTTTGAATTTGGGTTATTCGAATTCAAGTTCGGATTAGTTATTTGGGTTCGGTTATTTGTGACACCCCGAGGCCACATTGATGAGCTTTGGATTTTTGCCGTCTTTAAGTCATTTTATTAAGTTGTTCAAGTTAACCATTAAAATATGGGAGCGTACTTTTTGATTCGGTGTTAAAGTTTAATACTGAATTCAACACCAAGTTTCATTTTCAAAAATAGTGATTAAGTACGTAAGAAAAATCAAAAGTGAATGAATATACATATCTATATATAAGTTGTGTATATATCAACTTCAACATGCAAGAAGTATATATTTATATATATTAGCAATTTAGACATAAATACCAACAAATATATTATGTGACAATTATATTAAGACATAGTTGATGCTCCTATTTATCTTATTGTACTTGTATAATCAAGCAAACATAAAAATGGCAAAAAGTTATGTAGCAATTCCATAGCAATTCTAGATATTTTGTGACGGATTGGCTACGACTTCGATATTTTTGTTTATTTTATTATTAAACAATTAACTTTTGCAACCGGTTTGCGGCGATTTTCCTTTATTATTATTTAGTATATTCTTATTTTAGTTTAATTATGCGGCTGATCTGCTACGAGTATTATTATTATTATAGATTTAGAAATTTTTATTTTAACTAATCTGTCAAAAATTATCACTAATCTATGTCATAAATTAGTCAAATGTTTGACTTTTTTTCTTCCAATACGTCGTCACAAAGCGGTGGAAAATGCTTCGCAAATGCAATAAATGTGCTACGATTTTATTTTAGTCGCAAAAATCTGTTGTTGTTGCCTGTTTCTATAGTAGTCATGAACTCGATATAAAAAAAACTCGTAAACTTATTTTGAACTAATGACATTGAAGAGAAAGAAAAAATAGTGAGACTCACTTGCACCCTCTAATGCCGATGGGGAGTGATATTTTCGGCGTTGAAAGGTGCATTACGTGTGATTAAACAATAAATGTATAGCCGAGTAAAGAAACTAGCAAAGCTTTTTAAATAGTAATACACGTACGACTACTTGTAAAAGTGGAATTATATATAGCGGATGTCTTTATTTAATCCGATCAATTGATGAATCATACTTTGACATGAAATATTTTCTAATATGGTGTACGAATTGAATAATCCACCCATGTCACCACCCATTAACGCATGCGACAAACTTAACACTCCCAATAAAACCAAGCTCACAAAGCATGCCAGTCAATAGTAGATCTAAAGACTTTAACAATGAGGTTGAATTCATAAACAACTTTAGATTTAAACTATTGAATAAATTTACTATTATTATTTATTTTGTTTTGTTGCGTATTATTATTAAGTTAAGATCCTTTAGATTTAGTTTCCTTCATGCCCTAGATTAATTGTTATTTCTGCGTTGTTGTTAATCTAATAAGGGAATAGAAAACCTATCAATATATATATATATATATATATATATATATATATATATATATATATATATATATATATATATATATGGTTAGATTTAAACGAGAATCACAAAAAGGTACAGAACTGCGAGAACTTTTAAATTATATTGTTTTTATACATGTAAACGCAACAAATTACATATAAATGTTATTTAATGTTCATATTATTGACAAAATAAAGTTAAAAATCACTAAAAATAGATAAAATTATTGAATATATTAAATGTTCACATGTACATAGGTCAAATGTAAAAGAAAAATATAAATTGATTTTAAAGGTGATTTTGAGGTTTTGTCAAAGTATTTTCTTTTTAACATCAACTGATGAATATTATATCAAAAATCATTAATATTTATCGTGATGAATGTTAGTTAACATTCGTTACGATGAATGTCAAAATTAAAAATATTTGTCAAAATGTTATGTTTTAACATTCATCGTGAAGAATGTTAGTTAACATTCATTATGATGAATGTTAACAATTTATTAAATAAATATTCATCAACTAATATTATGACTTAAAAGTAAAATTCATCCATGAATACATTCTTTGGAGCATCAATTTTCATTACTATTTATCGGTAAAAATAATTTTTTGTTGTCATTTTGATTGTTAAAGGTAAAATGCATTTTGACGAATAGTAAGACTTCACTCCAAAAAAGTGTTTCATTCTTGAACACTCCCCTGTATATAGTTATTTTTATAATGTAACTATATATCAAGTATATCAAATATATTATATAAAAAATATTATTGTATATAAATGATAGGCTCGATTAGGCTCGCGAGCCTGTTCGAACTTAACATGAGAAGCTCGGGCTCGGGCTCCTTTGTTAAACGAGCTCCAAAATATGTTCAAGTTCGAGCTCGAGCTTGTTTAAGCTTGGCTCGAATCAAGCTTTTAACGAGTTGAACTCGAGTAGCTCGCTAGTTAGCTCACCTCAGTTATAGCCCTATATGCAACGAGTTAAATTGATAGTCACAATGCCAGTTCTAACATCAAAGTCCATACGTTAAAGAGCACGAGTAGTGTCACGAGAACACCAGGTACAATTTTGAAGAGAGGGTTCAGTGTTATTATCGTAGTTAAAATGAGTCCACAAAAATATTTTCAACCAATCAAATAAAAGGGAGAATAACAAACTTTAATTTCAACGTCCTAGGTGAGATGGTGAATGAGATTACAAGAACATCGAACGACAACACTGAAGGGTAGTAGAGGACACCGAAGTCCCGTGTTATCAATTGAAAACCGTGATACCACGTAAGCTCACCCCTCGTGCTGCTCTTAAAATTCAAAGGTTTAGAAAACCATATTATCATTATCATAACTTAATATATGATTACATTACATTACAATAACATATATTATTGATCAATATTTATATTTATTTTATAACTATCACTTTGATTATGTATGTATTAAGTCCACTCATTGATATAAAGCTTGCATTATTTTTGTAGGCAAAATAGTTAAAATAATAAGTTGGTTAACGATCAATCCTTTTCATATAATTAAATATAATATTACTTTTAATAAGTTATATTTGTGTTGAATTAAATAAGTTGGAATCAGTTAGCGTCGTTGGTTATGATATGCGTTTGATAAGAAATTAAATAAATTGAAAGAAAACAAAAAAAAAGTGTCAATGTGATACGTTATCCATTTTTACAACGACTCATTATGTAACGCCAGACATAAAATACAATACCCCAATTGTGCGTCAGTTGCATATTCGGTTCCAACCGACGGAACTGAAATCATTGACATGGTCCGTTGGTTTGGAGACGTTGGTTGGAGAGGTCGGATATCCGACGAAGAAACGGAAGCGTCAGTTTTTTTTTTCTTTTTTTTTTTGTTTAGTCGATAGAAATAAATGAGCATTGAAAAATGTAGAACTCAAAAATTGAAGTGACAGTGTTATTATTGGCAGCGTTCAATAAGTTCTTAGTCAGTTTCAGTTAACTTTGGAAAAATTGATGTGGCCCGGAGTTGACACCAACTAATCAGTAGATTTTCGTCAGGTGTTGAGAGTGATTTTATGATATTAAAAACATAAAAGGTAAAAGAAAAAACAGTTAGGTACAACTATCAATAGAGATGGTAGCAAGACGTCGATGAATACTTGATATCTTCATCACCAATTTCGACATCATATCCCTATCACCATCCCGTCTCCGTTCGTATCCCTGTTCAACATCTCTATTTTCAAACGGGGATCAAGCATCACATCTTGGACTCAAAGATTTTTCTATATATACTTTTCTTTCTTTAAATTTTCCTTATATGTAAACTTCTAATAATTAAATAAGCTCTTCGATATTAAAAACGTGAACCATGATCATTTAATACATTTATATGATTTATGGTTTATATGATATATGATTTATTCAAGGGAACATGATTTATTCAAGGGAACCTATCTCACATCAATAACTCGACCCCTACCGCCTATAGGTAGCTTTAGACAAGTTTCTTTTGAGGGGTTCTAAATAACATTCAGATGGATATGTATGATGCTAGGTATATATATATATATATATATATATATATATATATATATATAGCATTATATATATACAGGGTGAGGATCCCTTGAGAACTCCAAATTGGTGAGAACCGTAAGACCATTTACGCGCTTCTTCTTCTTCTTCCCCGTAATCTGAGTGCTTCTTCTTCCTCAAATACCTACTGCCCTTTTAATTTAAAATTAGATTAATATGAAAATAATTGGACATAATCATACGCATATACAATCATTTTGCAAATCAAACTTTTAATTTTCCATTTATAAATTAGGTGCAGAACGCAGTTGCAGGTAGGTGCAGAACACATGCGGAACGCAGTTGCAGCTAGGTGCAGAACGAAGTTAGGTGCAGAACGCAGTTGCAGATAGGTGCAGAACCCAGTTGCAGGTAGGTGCAGAACGAAGTTAGGTGCAGAATGCAGGTAGGTGCAAAACAAAGGTAGGTGCAGAACGAAGTTAGGTACTTACTAATTGTACCTCCAGTCGCTGCTATTTGTATCACTGGCGAATGCAATTTGAATCTCCGATGTACGTAACTATAAATACTAGATCGGTACGTAAAATGAAATGTAAATCTGAAGCAACAATTACAAATCGAGATCTGATCAGTGTTAGTCACGAAAAAAAGAAAAGATGTTCACATTGATTCTGTTACAAACGGTAATTAAAAGCGGCGATTGTACGATCATGTACGCCGAAGAAAAAGATGTTGGCGGGGGTTGATTCTTATGTCACATGATTTTGTAAAGATAATCTGGTGGTGTTTGGATTGAAATTAAGAATGTTTGAGAATGAAATTGGGAATGAAATTACCAGTTAGGGATATTAACGATTATGGAAATAAAAAAGGTAAGGGTAGAGTAAGAGTTTTATTTGTGCCCTTTATGTATTTCTATTTTCACTAACACGCCCTTTTTGTAAGTTCTCACAGTTCTCATCTAAGTTTAGTTCTCACATGATCTTTTCAATATATATATATATATATATATATATATACACTTAGTTTGATTATATATTTTATATTTATATAGTATATATATTTTTTTATTTATATTATCTATATCTATATCTATCATCTATTTATATCTCTATTATTTATATTATTTTTATTACTGTTTGTATCTTACTACTATTATTAATACTAAATACTAATATCTATATTACTAAAATTATTATTAGTATTATATTATTATTGTTACCATTTTTTCATTATTATGATTAATATTATTATTATTATTATTATTATTACTTCATTCCGTGCTTCTTTATGTATACGGATTTGTCGGAGATCTTTTTGAAAGCGGTTTCTTTACCTTCGAGTAGAGTTATGACTGTCCACATCTTACTTCCCCCATACCTTGCTCTCGGCGGGATTGGTCACTGTTGTTGCTGTTGGTGGTTTAGCCAGTGAAGAAGATTAACAATTGCTTTACGTGTCAGCATACAAGACCATCGATTTTTTAGGACCTCCAAATTGAATTAATTTTCGATAACTATAAGTTCAATGTTGACTATTTGTGTAATTGAAGAAATTAGCAGAAAAAAATTTAGAATATTTATGATTCAGGCGTTTAGCTAATTACGACGCCAACCTAATAATATACAAAGTAAAAATAATAACGACGTACGAGTATCTTTATATTTTTAGTTTCTTATTTGATTTGATTTTGTAGTTGCATTTGCTACATGTAATTTTTTGTAATACAAATAACACTAATACCTTTTATGTGTTAAGATTTACACAAAATTAACGTTAACATTACACGTAAGAGCTATCTAAATCAATTGTTAGTTTTACTATAATTCTAAAATCTAAAATTATATACTCCCTCCGTCTTAGTCAAAGTGTCCTATATGACTGGGCACAAAATTTTAGGATTCTCCATTAACTACAATTTTCACCAATTATATAACATATCTACCCATTAAAATCTATTTTGATTGGATGAAATATATAATAGACATTTGTGTTGGGACAACTGTAAATCAGAAAGGAAGACATTTGAGATAGGATATATGGAGTATTAAATAACGAATACAAATATTCCATAAATGGAAATGGAAATATTAATATTCATTAAACACTTCATTTTTATACATCTTAATTAATTAAAGTTTATAATTAAATATTTTACTTAACAACGATAGTTACCAAATTCCAATATCGTGTTGAAGATTCTGTTACCTATTTTTCTTTTCCTAAACAACAATATCGATTGTTCGCACAAAAAGTAACCGAACGGTAACAGTAACTCCAACTTTCAGTTACAGTTTTCTAGGGACCAAATCAGCAAAACACCGAAAACTACAAGGATTAAATCGTAAATAACAATAGTTGTACCAGCATCCGTCCATCGAAACATACACACGCACTTTCACTCTCCAAAAAAAAAGTACACTCGTTTCTCTCTCTCTTACACACCGACGATGCATTCTGTTTCTCTCTCTATATCTCTATCATCTGTATCTATATCTCTATTATCTCTTATGTCCGCTACTACAAACCGACGAGATATTCCCCGCTGTCAAAGATTCCCCCTTTCATACCCCCCAACTTTTTCACTTTTAAATTCCTATTTTACCCCTATCCCCAATTTGTTCTCCCCTTTTTATTTTTCTTTTTTTAATTTTAATTTTACGAATTAATTAGTTTGTTAGTTATGGGTTGTGTAGGTTCTAAACCGGAAGAGTCACCGGCGGTTGCGTTATGCCGTCAACGATGTACGTTTCTCGACGATGCGATTCATCAACGGTATGCTTTGGCCGAAGCTCATTTAGCTTACTGTCACTCTCTTAAAAACGTCGGTGTTTCGTTACATCGTTTTTTTGATGTGCACTCGGCTGCCGCCGTACACGGCGGCGGCGGTGACAGTCCTCCGTCGCCGGTGCTTAATTTGCCGCCTCAAAGGAAAGGCGAGTCGTCTAAACCGCCGGTGCAGACTGTTGTACATGATCATCATCATTCGCATTCGAATTCCGGTGATTCTCATCTTCACTTTCATTCTGATTCCGATGAAGAGTCCGACGAAGATGACGGTGACGGTTCTATTCATTTACACTCCGTTAATGACGGTCATGGTAACGGTTTTTCACCGCCACATCAGCATCAACGGTATGGTAATTTAATGTATAATGATCCTCCTGAAACCCTAGGTTCTTCTTATCCCCCTGCCGGTTATCCGCCGGTTAATTACCCTCCCGCCGGTTATCCACCGGTTAATTATCCACCTGCTGATTATCCTCCGGTTAATTATCCACCTGGTGGCTATCCTCCTTCAGGTTACGGTTTTCCTCCGGCAGGTTATCCGCCGGCGGGTTATCCTCCACCGGAATATGGTTCTAATCGTTATACAATGAATTATATGAGAAAACAGCCTACGCCGTCGGTAGTGTACCAGCAACGGCCAATGAATCCGGAAACTATACATTATGGTGAAGCTTCAACTTCATCATCATCTTATTATAACAATAATAATGGTTATGATTATCAAAACTCTAGTAATGAACAACCTAGCTCTTCTTACTCCTATAGCAATAATTATTCTAATTATGGAGAGTTTTTCGGTTCGTCGGGTGATCCACCGTACAGTGGTGGTGTGTCATTGCCTCCACGGAATATACAGAATGAGGCCTCAACTTCAAAACAACCGCCACCTCCACCGCCACCACCCCCGAGCTCCACGTGGGATTTCTTGAATCCGTTTGTGACGTTTGAGAGTAATTATCCTTCGTATACACCAAGTAGGGATTCTAGAGAAGTGAGGGAGGAAGAGGGGATTCCTGATTTGGAAGATGAAGATTATCAGGAAGAAGTTGTTAAGGAAATAAATTCTTCGAATAAGACTTTTGTTGATGGTGGTGGTAGTGGTGGGGGCGGTGGTGGTGGTGGTGTGGGTGGGGGTAATGTAGATTCGAAGAAAACAGCAGTGGTTGATGATGAGAGTGAGAGCAGTTCGATTAGTGACTTGCATTACAGAAGTGTACCGACTGTACAGGAAGAAGGACCTGTTGAGTTTGAGGTTCATGTGGTGGAGAAAGGGGAGACATCTAGAGGAGGAAAACCTCTTAATGAGTTTAATAGTGATTCAGAAGTTGTAAAAGAAATTCAAATTCAATTCGATCGTGCTTCAGAGTCTGGGAATGAGCTAGCTAAGATGCTTGAAGTTGGAAAAGTTCCACACAACCGAAAGCATGCCGCCTATCAAGGTCCAATTTTTATTGAGAATTTCGTTATCTGTTTATGCTAATCAAGTGTACATTCATATATCTCGTAGTTTTTTACTTCAAATTGTCGAAAGTAGCTGACTTTTGTTATGAAAAATATCAATGAATCAGTTCCCTCGAAGATGTTAAATGTGTTTTCACCGTCGTTAGCAGTGGCAGCTTTAAAAAACAATGATCCTGCCAACTTAGATGACAATGTAGATTTAAGGACGAAGTCTAATAATCTTTCATCTACTTTGCATAAACTCTATCTATGGGAGAAGAAATTATATGAGGAAGTTAAGGTATGTTAACTTCATTCCTGTTCATGGAATAATAACTTATGTCTATAGAGTTGTTATATTTATTAAATTGGTAAAACGAACAATGCTTATGTAATGTGTAGGATGAGGAGAAAATGAGATTACTGCATGAGGAGAAGGATAGGAAACTAAAACGTTTAGATGAGAAGGGTGCCGAACACAACAAAGTTGATGCCACACGAACTTTAGTTAGACGTCTTTCAACCAAAATTAGAATTGCAATTCAGGTTGTCGATAAAATCTCTGAGCAAATTAACAAACTAAGAGATGAAGAGTTGTGGCCACAACTTAATGACTTCATTCAAGGGTATGTGCTACTTTAGCTGTATAATATTATTATTCGGGATAATGTATTGATAGGCCATACAAGTATTGAAAGTGTTACATCAATAATGCAATCCAAGTCAATATGTATCCCTTCATTTATAATAAAAAAATAAACCATATCTTATTCATCAATATTTGGTAGGATAATTTTGATTCAATTTAAATTATAAGGGCTTTTCTGTCATCCGGTAAGTTTATGGTTTAAATTGGCATAGACAAGACCAAGTTGATACTTCGGTGGCCTAGAAGGCTTCTCTGTTACCTGGCTACTTTCGTGTAACCTTCTTAATCATATGTTATCCTTAATAATTAATAAAAATGATTGCTTTTCGATGGGTGAAAATGTTGGAAACTGGTTTTGATTTGTGAGAATTCCGTGTTTCCAGATTAACAAGGATGTGGAGGTCAATGCTCGAGTGTCATCATAGTCAATGTCAAGCGATTGCAGCTGCTAAACGGTTAGACGCCATTGCTTCCCACAAACACTTTTCTGATGACAGTCTAGAAGCCACATTACAATTAGAACATGAACTTCTAAATTGGACTCTTCGGTTCTCATGTTGGTTTGGAGCACAAAAGGGTTTTGTGACATCATTAAACAACTGGCTTCTAAAATGTCTTTTGTACATACCTGAAGAAACCGCTGATGGGCCGGTTCCATTTTCACCCAGCCGAATAGGTGCACCAACTGTGTTTATAATTTGTAACCAGTGGGCTCAAGCCATAGACCGAATATCCGATAAGGAAGTGGTAGAATCGATGCGGGATTTTGTGAAAGTTGTTCTTCAGTTATGGGAACGGGATAAGCAAGAAATGAGACGGAGGTTGGAAATGCATAAAAACATGGAGAGAAAAGTTAAGGATCTAGAAAGGGAAGATCAAAAGATTCATAAAGAGTTGCAGGTACTTGATAAACGAATCGTTCTTTCTGTGGGTGAAAATAATGGTCTTTCAGCAGTTTATCAGAGCGAGACCAGTAAGAGTGTTAGTGCTCAAACGAATTTAAGACTCGTTTTTGAAGCCATGGAAAGATTCACTGCTGCATCTTTGAAAGCTTGTGAAGAGCTATTGCAACGTATAGAAGAAGACAAAATCTCTCGGCAGCAAGAGAGAGTTTCATGACGAACCATGAAAAGAAACGAGTAAAACAGAAGTATTGAACTGAGCTATAAGAGTCAAGTTATTGTTTGGTTACGGTCAAACTAGACCATCTAGACAATGTTGGGTTCAATCGAGTACATCAGGGGTCTTGTTTGCATACACTTGACATGATTCAGTCAAGTTCACAACAACACATGGGTTCCTTTTCATACTGATGCATTTTGGCACACAATTCAGTTTCGGGTGAAAGCTAGATGGCCTTCAGATGGCCTCAATTTTGTAAGTGGATGTAGTTTATTTTTCCTTCATGTATTAACATAGATACAGTAGATAGTAGGATGGTCTATATCCAATTTTGGATTCATTTGTTTCGTTTAGTTTTCTCGTTGTCATTTTGCGGGTCCATTTTATTGGACCTGCAAAATGATGACGAGAATGGGATTAAATGGAATCCCTTTTATTAGTATGATTAGTGTAAATATCCAGTTTATTAGTTGTCTATTCTTTGAACAGCTTAGCAAATATGCAGCTTTCTAACAATTTTAATGTAATTCCGCGTACGTTAATAGTAACATTCTCTTGTTTTACATAAATAAGAATATGAATTATCATTATTATTACCATATTTAGCAGTTGCACAACTATTTTTAGAAATTAAGTACATTCGCGTACGGAGAAGGGGTGAAAATGAGATCATGTAGCCATGGGCTACGAATCTGAGAATCTTGACTCCAAACCATGTCACTTTTTGGTAACCGGAGCTCTGATAACTTTTCTGCTCCCAGCGGTAACTTCAGGCTCGGTTTTGTACCGACGTTGTTCTTCAAGTCGCATGCCACATGGCTTAATCTGATCGGTTGTTGTTTAAACATGTCAATATGTGGACTATGAATCAGGCTTGGAGATGGTGAAGGCTGTGCTTCTTCCATAGCGGCTCTTTGCTCCAACACCTTGATGGATGTTGCCTTTCTGTATATTTTACACAACACCATTTCCTGCCCAAACACACCAATAATTATAAACTGAACACCAGACGATTTTGACTCTTTTATGTAAAATTTCATCCGATTTGGCTTATAATTTGATTTTAACACAAACAGGAAACCTAGTCGAACTGTATATGATTGCTAAATGGATACTTTAATAATGTGTACCTTTGATAGTGGGGAAGAATCAGGCAACCTATACTCGCTCATGACCCAATCCGTTTTGCTACCCCCGGGCGCCCTGCCCTTATAGAACACCAATGTCTTCTTCAACCCAAGGTGCTTATTCGTGTCAGATAATGAGAATATCTTACGATCCGACCCAGTTGCCTTCCAAAACCCATTTTTGGTGGTTCTATTCGGTCTCCCTCCATTACCGTGCTTTTTGTTCCTTGGCACAAAAAAGTACCACTCTCTCTCCCCAATCTTTGATAGTTCTACAATTAACACATTAACAAGATATACTTCATTTCATTCTCTTAACATATAAACTTACAAAACCCCACTTGGTTTTGAAACAAAACAAAACTCAATGTAATTCAGCTTCAAAGTTATAAAAGGTTACCTGGGAGAATCCAAGGATCGTAGAGGTAAATGTTAAGAAAGCCGATGATTTTAAAACATGTATCATTCCCCAAAATCATCTTTTTGAGATAAGATTCAAGCAACTCTTCCTCAGTCGGGTGAAATCGAAAACCCGGCAGTTCTAGCTCTAACTGAGTCTCCTCCATGTAGAAATTTATTGTACAACGATAAATCTTGTTAATTTATATATAAATGGATAATGATGTAATGAAGGAAAATGGGGGCACGATTGACTCGAGTCTTTGTGGAATATCAGGGACTAAAGACTTGTAATGGAGTGGGGCAATTTTGTGGAATTTTCTTTACATGGACCCATGATGTTACGGGCTATATTCTTTATTGAAAATGATTTATTCTTCGACTGATAACAAATATGGTTTTGTTATTCTTACCCCATGATTTATGAAGACACTTTCTATTCGACAATAATATCAGTTTTTTTTTAAGGCTAAATGATCTTCAGGAACACCTTTCTCAGTGTGCATCTTCGAATGACTTCTTGTGGGATGACGGTTCTTGGTAGGGATGGCAAAAAGCCACGAACCTAACCGGTTTTTCGGATCTATGCAACTTTGAGGTCAAGTTTCGGGAAGGCTTATTGAGCTTGGTGCGGGTTTGGAGGTACAAATGGGAATTTTTATTTGGCATAAGGTGGGGCACGGAGACTATCATCCCCGCCCCGTCCTGCCCCAATTCATATATATATAATATATATTTTAATATTACTTTATATTTAATATTAATGTATATGTAATATTTCATATATTAATTAATTAACCATTTTTATCTTTTAAGGAAGTTTGTGTATACATTTATCATTCGTGTTAGTTCAATAGAAAACGATTTTATATATTTTCATATATAATTACCTTATCATCATATCAATTAAGAGGTTATTGAAATAAGAAATATCAACATTAACAATATTAAAAAATTAAATCGGATCGTGGGGATTACCTATAAAATGGGGATTGAGTCAGGTTCGGAGGAACTTTCAACCCCAGATCTCCGATGAAATATCTGGTGGGAATTGGGGCGGGTTTGGAGATTGATTTGATGAATAGTTTTGGGTATGGGGACCATACTCTCCACCCCAAATTCGTCACATTTCGGTTCCTAGTTCTTGGTTACACTTAAGCCTACCAAAGCAATAGGTAAACAAATATCACGAAGACGTCTAGAAATGAGATGGAAAGTTTTGAAACTTTCATTTTAATTTACAATTTTAAGCGACAAACCATCTTCAGATAAAATGATTGTATTTAAGGTTCAAATATGTAGTTTATCTACCGATGGAAGCATTACTAGCAAACAAAGGAAGTTTGAAGTTGTTTTACATTATGCCAAAGGTTGTTAAGTTTTAGTCGTTTGGTATTTTGGCCCTTAGGTCCAATGGGTGAACACAAAATTAAAAATGAATGAAAAGTAAAATTGTATCGTTATACAATCCTACAATTCTACCTTTGATCCTACGATTATATCTAAGACAATCGTTTTACGATACGACAATATTCTAGTTGTTAAAATCGTAAGATCTTATGATAAGATATGTAAGGTGCGGATCAAGAGGAAAGCAAAAAATTGAGGAAAGTAGGGAAGCTACAGATTCATTTACGATGAAAGATAATTAAACTTAAAAAAAAACATATTTTTATCAATAAATATTAATCAAAACTGATGTTATAACTACTAATACTTATCGATAAACTATTTTTTACAACTTATATTATCATATGATGAATATTAAAGAGATTCGCTAATTGATAAATGTTAATCAAAGTGGATATTATAAAATTATAATTATTTCTTTGAAAAATTATTCGTTAACATTCATTCACGATGAATGATAATTAAAATGTAAAAAATATATTTTTACCAATAAATATTAATTAAAACCGATGTAATAACTAATAATATTTGTTGTGGGCTAATTTTTATGTCTAGAATGCATTTGTTTACCTATTTGACCCTTAACCGGTTATCCTTTGACATTTTTAAATCTTAATGCACACGTGACTTATGACGTGACATTCCACATCAGAATTTTTATCTAAACACTCACGTGACATCTGACGTGGCATGTCACTCAACATTCAAAAAAGATGTAGGATGGATGCATTAAATGTAATTTTTAACAACTTATTAAATCAACTACTCGTAAGTTGAATACACAATAAATATTGAGTGTAAGTTAATTGTATTCGCAGACACGGCTAATATGTGATTCGGATGAAAGGGACAATGGTAATTTTAATTTTGAAATTTTATGGAGAAATCACATTGTGTTTTCTTGAATTTCAACGAGTCATAAGTGGACCTCGTAATTAAGCTAAAAGATTTTCCTCTCGACTTCGCTACATCAGACCAGGATCATTGACTCGTGGAGTCGTGTAGATTGAATTATTATTGAATATACACGATTAAACGTTTGTTCTTTTTTAGATTTTTTTTTTTTTTTAATTCAAGCATTTGATATTTACTCATTTTATAGTCGTTATTAAAAATACAAGTTCGATACTTTTTGGTTTTCTATTTTCTATTCAATAAGTAACAAGTGTAAAGCATTGTCATCTCTGATTTATATTAGTATTTCATTAACAATTTGTTAATGAAACTTGCGTTGACTTTGACTCCAAGTATACAAGTCATGATCTTGACTCCATATTCATTCATATTCTTTATTATACTTTTCTCTCTTACAAATCATCATTCACTTTGAATATTCGTCTATTAATCAAATGAAACAAATTTTTATACAAACTTTTTCAAACAATATATACTTTCTTGCCTAAATCAATCATCATTTAATTTAATAAACTTATTTTCTCCAATATTTTTTTTTCTTTTTGAGGGTGTGTTTAGAGGTGAACAAAACCGGTTTTTCGGTCAAACCGGTTCGGGTTGGAAAACCGAATCGGTTTTTGGTCAATGGTCAAGAACCGGTTTTTCCAAAAACCGGGTTGGAACCGAACCGGTTTGGGGGGAGAAAAAACCCTAACCGGTTGTAACCGGTTTGGAACCGGTTCGGGTTCAAAAACCGGTTTCAAACCGGTTTTCCTATAAAATTCGGTTTTTTTTCGAGCGTTGAGCGTTTTAGGGAAAATCAACGTATTCTTCAAATTTTTTCCGATAGAATGCTAGTACATTAGGTATGGAAACATAACTTAACAATAACTTAAAACAAAGTCTTCTAAATCTTCATAAAAATATTATTGAAACCAATAATTCTATATAATTCAATCTTATTCGAGCGTTAAGCGTTTTAGGGAAAACCAACGTATTCTTCAAATTTTTTCCGATAGAATGCTAGTATATTATGAATGGAAACATAACCAAACAATAACTTAAAAGAAAGTCTTCTAAATCTTCATAAAAATATTATTGAAACCAATAATTCTATATAATTCAATCTTATTCGAGCGTTAAGCGTTTTAGGGAAAACCAACGTATTCTTCAAATTTTTTCCGATAGAATGCTAGTACATTATGAATGGAAACATTACCAAACAATAACTTAAAAGAAAGTCTTCTAAATCTTCATAAAAATATTATTGAAACCAATAATTCTATATAATTCAATTTTATTCGAACGTTAAGCGTTTTAGGGAAAACCAACGTATTCTTCAAATTTTTTCCGATAGAATGCTAGTACATTATGAATGGAAACATAACCAAACAATAACTTAAAATAAAGTCTTCTAAATCTTCATAAAAATATTATTGAAACCAATAATTCTATATAATTCAATCTTATTCGAACGTTAAGCGTTTTAGGGAAAACCAACGTATTCTTCAAAATTTTTCCGATAGAATGCTAGTACATTATGAATGGAAACATAAGTAAACAATAACTTAAAACAAAGTCTTCTAAATCTTCATAAAAATATTATTGAAACCAATAATTCTATATAATTCTTCAAAAATCTTCAACCTTTATAAATCTTTAATTCTTCTAACATCTTCAACTTGGGTAGTCTTCAAAAGTCGAAATCTTCTTCGGAGGAAGCCTCTCACGAAGCTTGATCGAGAGCAATTTCTTCATCGGAAAGTGATATTGCCATACCCGCTTCCACCTCGATATCGTGTATATCTCCTTCGTATTCCAATTCACCTTCGAGACTTGAAACGTTTTGTATACGTTCTGTGGCGTCTAAGTGATCCTTCAAGCATATACACATCTCTAATGAGGCCGGTGTGAGTCTTGTTCTTCGTATGGATAGTACCCTGCCACTAAGAGAAAAGGCGGATTCCGAAGCTACCGTAGAAGCTTGGACGGTTAGTAAATCTCGGGCCATGATGGTTAGGATGGGAAATTGAGATTCCCTCCCTTTCCACCAAGCCAAAATATCAAAATGTGCGAATTCTTCGGGTCCCATTGAGGCTAAAAAATCCGTTCCGGTATATCTCCCAAATTCGCTAGTGGCCCTTTGGTCACCATCACCCCTTGCCCGTTTATGGTTTTCTTGTCTTAAACTATTATATAAATTAATCATTGGATCTCGGGAAGAAGATGATGAAGCAAACATTGTGGAAGCCGAACTAGAAGAAACCATTGTTATTGAACTATATTTTTGAAAATAATGACCAAATAAATCTTTAAAAGATTTGTTAAAATAGTCTTTTGTATTTTGTGAAAAAAATGGATCCTCATCATTCAAATACAAATCGTTACAAATGTTATCGATAAGTAATTCCACCCCGGAAATGTTCAAACATGGGTTTAACGCGGCGGCACAACTAATTACCGGTGGCATTTCTTTAAAATATTTTCTTAGTTTTGCTTTCATGGGAGCCACCATTATTGCATATACATTACCACAAAATTCGTATTCGCTTAGTTTTGAACTCATTAAAAATATTTGATTAAGTACCAAATGACTTGTGGGATAATAAACACCCGATAATAAAGTAGTTGCGGTTTTAAAAACTTTGAGCAATTCGGTTATCTTTTGAATAACCTCCCAATAGTCGGAGGAAAATGATGTTGCAAGACCTTTTTGAACAAGTTGATCATGAAAAACGTATAAAGTGTCGCGTTGCCGTAAACCACACACAAACATGTTGTAAGTCGAATTCCATCTTACGGGCATGTCCCAATTAGGGGTTAAAAAGATGGAATCCGTTTCCTTACATAATCTCATATAATGTTTGTATCTAGCCTTACCGAACAAAATATATCTTGTAACATAATTTTATACGCGTTTTTTACTACGCTTATTTCTTAAACCGCTAGTCCGTCTTGCACAACCAAGTTAATGATGTGTGCAACACATCTACTATGGTAGAAAATGCCTTTCAAAGGTGGTTCGTATTTTAGTATTAACCTTTGAACGGCGTTTGTATTATTAGTCGCGTTATCAAACGAGATTGAAAAAACCTTTTGTTCTATTTTAAACATTTTCATTACATCTCGTAACATGTAAAATAAGTTTTTACCCGTGTGAGGATAGTCAAAGTTTTCAAAAGCAATGGTACGTTTCATCATTTGCCAAGTTGCGGGATCAACCCAATGTGCGGTAACACAAAGGTACGAACCGGGCAAACCATGAGGAGCCGACCAAACATCGGTTGTTAAAGATACATTTGTATTTAAGTTTTCAAAACCGATTATTAGTTGACTTTTAGCATTTTTCCACAATTTAAGAGCATCACGTCTAAGAGTAAGACGACTTACATGATTATATCGCGGTTGAAGAGTATTTTGAATGACCCTAGTAAGCCGAGGGTTGTCGAAGTGGTTGAACGGCAAAGCTTCTTGGATCACAAAGCCGACAAATGCTTCTCGACACCGCTCCGTTTCGTATGCAAAAATATCCCCATCCCGTGACATTGTTGCTTGACTCGACTCGGGATTACTTTTGACTCCATCACAATACTTTGTAGCACGTGCTTTCAAAGTAGAGATGGAGTTGGCTTTCAAAAATTTCCCGCAACGTTTACAAAATGCCTTAGTGGAACCATCCGACAATAACACTTTGTCGTAATTACACCAAATCTCGGGATTTCGTTTGGTTACCAAAACTTAAACAATAGTTGGTACATTTGAAGAACCAACACCGGCGGAAGTTGAAGAAGATTGAGTGGCCATTTTGATAGCGTTTCGAGAGCGTTTTGAGAGGAGTAGAGAATTTTTTGAGAGTTTCGTACGTAAATCGTAAGCGTTTTGAGTGTTTAAAGACTAGAATTAGCAAGATTGAGTGTTGTGACTAAACCAAACCCAAGGTATCTATTTATACTAGTTTTAGGATGGCAAAATGGTAAAAAAAACACAAAAAAACGCTCCAAAATGGATACAAAACGGCTAGTTTTCGAAATCCACAAAAACCGGTTCCAAACCGGTTTTTAAAACCGGTTTCCCAAACCGGTTCGGGTAAAACCGGTTACAAACCGGTTCGCCAACGGATATATCCCAAACCGGTTCCCAAACCGTCGGTTTTTACAAAAACTAAACCGGTTTTGGTCAAAACCAGTTTTGACCGGTTTCGGGTTTCGGTTTTTTTTCCGGTTTCGGGCTCCGACCCGGTTTTTTTAGTCATCTTTAGGTGTGTTTGGTAAAAATAGTTAGTTGCTTGAAAGCTTATAACTGGAGTTGGTAGCTGGAACTCATATTTAAAACGGCATGCTAGAGATTATTTAGAGTTAATGATACGGATCGATAACGAACTTTCACTTTCATACGGAGTTAGCAGTTAGGTAACGAGCCCAATTTATTACCAATGTAGGTAATAAACTTGTTGGTTTTGTCGAGTTAGGTAATTATCTTTTTTTTACCAAGTACATTTTAAAAAAGCTGATGTGGCATCGGTACAAATTGTTGTTGATGACATATTACATAATTTGTAATTTTGAAAAAAAATGCTTATACTTTGAAAATGATCGGTTGTACGGTACCGGTCATCTGATGACGTATTACTTAACTAGATACAAAATCAACAAGTTCGTTACCTGCATTAGTAATAAATCGGGTTCATTACAAAACTGGGTACAAAAGTAAAAGTTCGTTGTCGATCCGTACCATTAACTCGCTTATTTATTATAACTGTTTGACAAAAGTAGATGGAGTTTAAGATGTTAATTGACATAAATGATAGATAGGCCGGATGCATTAAACCCTATTAGGTCCATCTTAGTAGACCTAAAAATATGAAACTGACATTGTGAAGTTCAACTAAGAAGATTATGAAAGAGAAACTATACCAGAAATGGATGCATTAGGCCTACTTTTAAGTCCATATAAATAGGCCTATATAGTATTACTCTAAATAATTATATAAGGTGTCCTTTTGTGATTTTTCCTTTCCGAAGTTTCAATCTTTTTTTAAAAACTACTTCATGAAGCTTATTTTTTCTAGAACTAATTTTTTTCTTCTAATAAACTCCTAAAATGTTGTCTCCCATAAACTTTCATAATCTTGCATGTCAAACACACCCTAAGAAATTAGGCTATTCAGTTCATGAAGTACTTTTAAGACCACTCCCAATAGGGTTTCGTTAGTTCTTTCGTCACTTGTATCATCTTACCGCTACATCAGCACACACAAAAATGACAAGCAACTTACACGCCACTGACAACAGTCATTTCATCACTTGATTAATAGGGACCCACACATTATTTATTTAATTTTTAAAACACAAATTTAATTTAAACTATTTCATTAAATTAAAAAAACATTACATTAATTAAAAAAAACATTACAATAATTTAAATAAAACATTACAATAATTAAAAAAAAAAAACATTACATGTATTGAAAACAAGTACGATATAATAAACTAAGCACAGTTTTGGCGACGGAAGCCGTGCCAAATGTGTTCGATAAGAGCATTGCGAAGTTGTTGATGAACCCTCGCGTCGTGTAATTCCTTGTTCCATGCACATTTGTTTTTGTACCCTCTCATCCCATGGACGTCTTGAACTGTTTCTCAGGTCCGACGGATAGTCTTCCTCAAGTTGACATATATTGCGTCCGTTGTCCTCGGTGATCATGTTGTATAAAATAATACAAGTGTACATGACTCATTTAATTTTGTTGATACTATGTGACCTTGCATGGTTTTTAATAATTATCCAACGTCCTTGAAGCACTACGAATGCGGGCTCTACATCTTTTCGTGCAGATTCTTGGTACCACTTGAACTTCATATTCTTTTCCTGAATCAGACATTTAAATGACTTCACAAGAGTCGCCCATTCCAGATAAATTTCTTCAGCGACGTAATATCCTTTCGTAAAACTTTGGCTCGCAATAGAAAACGGTTGTGCGGGCGCTCCATCTTGTAGTAGATCAATAAAAAAATCCGATTCATTAAGGACGCGTGCCATATTCATAAATCGTAAGAGGCAACCGCTTTGAGCATGATCATTGGACCCCCTTGATCACCTCGCGTCTGTTGACCTTTCCATGCTACCGGAAAATTTTTCCGCCGGCCAATGTGAAACGTCCCAGATTTTTTTTTAAATGTACACTCAATTTAAATTCTCAAAAACACTTTATATATTAATATAAAGTAATAACAACATGGTTCAACACGAAATATATATCATTTTTACAAAACATCACATGTTAATATTGAGCATGATCTATGAGTCCGTCTTCTTACTATCTTGCCATAGTAAGTCCATCGCTAGTAGCTCTCGGGTCGTTTGCCCTGATCCCCACCCTTCCTCCCTTTAGGCGTACCTATCAATACAACATCCAACAATACATAAGCACATCGCTTAGTAAGTAAAGGAAAAATGCATTCACAATAATACAATAAACTAGACATCTCATGTCTTTATCATTCAATCATACATTTACTACATTCAACATATATTCAATCGACACAATTGATCACTCAGCAATTGGCCACTCAACTCATACAGCTAGACACAATTGATCACTCAGCAATTGGCCACTCAACTCATACAACTAGACACAATTGATCACTCAGCAATTGGTCACTTAACTCACATATACATGGGTACAATTGATCACTCAGCAATTGACCACTCAACTCATTCTCATGGACACAATTGTTCACTCAGCAATTGACCACTCAACTCATTATCATGGGCACAATTGTTCACTCAGCAATTGACCACTCAACTCATTCTCATGGGCACAATTGTTCACTCAGCAATTGGTCACTCAACTCATTGATTGGTCACTTAACTCACATATACATGGGTACAATTGATCACTCAACAATTGGCCACTTAACTCATTGAGATACTCAGTTATTCAATGCAACCTTGTAATACAATCATTATTAACAAAATCAGCCAATTAAATTCTTTACTTTCCTACTACTTACCTCGAGAGTGACGTTCAGATATTTATGAATTGCTACCCGAAATACCTATCGAGGCGACCGTATTCAATTAACTCTGATAATAATCAATATTATTTAAAATATCAATTAATCCTGCGACACTACCCCCTAGTGTCGCTACACCTCCCGGTGACACTAACTTAGTGTCGCACAACACACTATTGCGACACAGCCTGCGACACTAGCTCTTAGTGTCGCTATGGCAACAGTTGTAACTAACAGTAGAAACTTAGCGACACAAGCTGCGACATTAACTTTTTGTGTCGCTAAAGCAACAGTTTTAACTTGTGACACCATCACCGCGACACAAGCTGCGACACAAGCCTTGTGTCGCAATGACGAACAGGACAGCAGTTCATTTCGAATTTTTGCAGGTTTCTGGGTAACTTTTGAATCTCTAATTCACCTTATCTCCATTTATGACTTATAACACATAAATTGATCAAAACTCAACCAAAATTCACTTCTTAAAACACAAACCCTTTTTACCCACACACTTTATAAATTTAATACTCATCAACTCTTTCAATTATCATTTTCAAAATTAACAATATGATTAGCTTCTTACCTGAGATGATTTTTGAAATACAAAGAGATACTTTCAAGGATTAATCTTTAGCAAATCTTGATTTTCTTTTACTTTTCTCTCTCTAAAAACTCCAAGAGAACACACACTATCTCCTTTGAATATTTCTGGAAAGTTTTTGGAATGGATAGTGGGGTTTAACCCCTCTGTTTTACACTTTTAACCCTTAAAAACCGACTTTCTGCCCGACACTGCGACACAAGCCTTGTGTCTCTCTGGGCTCTGTGTCGCTACCTGCGACACTAGCCCTTGTGTCGCATAACAGTACACAACTTTTTAAATTTAACAAATTTCGGGGTGTTACACAATGCATACAATCGATGCTTCCGAACAAATCGAGAAAACCATGCAACTCTTGATGTTTGTCTTGCAAACGCTGAACATCTTGGAGTGTTGATTTTTTAAGGAATTCGATTGAGAATAGATGAAATATACACTTGGTAAAGTTATCCAAACAATTGTATAATGTTTGTTGACCCATGTGTAAATATTCATCAAAAGCATCAGACGCAATACCGTACGCCAATTGGCGTATGACGGAAGTTACCTTCCGGTAAATGTTGAAACCAAGTTTACCGTTATCGTCAACGCCTTGATGGAAATAAGAAAAATAAGGAGGTAGTGGTAATTGAGCGTAAGATGTTACACTTTGACATATACGAAGAAACAATGGCTGACTTATCCGAAATCATCTTCGAAAGTAATCCGGTGGGAATGTGGGTTTCTCGAAAAACTAATCTTGCCACTAATGTTCGCCGGCACCGAGACGATCTCTAGGTAAGTATCTTTTTGGTGTTCCTGGCGGCCGACTAGAAATTTTAGCAACGTCTTCTTCATCTTCTTGATCCAACGAATCAACAATATCGAGCATCGCTACCGGATCAAAACATTGCTTGACCGCTAAATAATCGCCCTCGGACGAGCTCGAAGAGGAGCTTGAATCCATTTCTACAATTTGATAATGAAAAGTGGTGAATTATACATAATAATTTGGTGAAATAATGTATTTGAATGTAAAAAGATAGAGAAAAGTGTGCGAGTTTAAGTTTTGTTGTATGTTAATTTATAGTGTGATTGTGTTAGAATAAAAGGGTTGAAAAAATTTAAGAAATATTTTTTTAACAAAAAAGGGGCTATATTACCGTTTGATATATAGATATATATGTATGTACATATATATATATATATATATATATATATATATATATATATATACATATATAGGGTGTGAATCCCATGAGAACCCCCAACCTGTGAGAACCGTGAGAAGCACACCATCGCGCTAAAACTAATTATAACCGGTCAGGGTAAAATAGTAATTGATCAAACAAATTAATAAATTACATATATCTCATTTACACACTCCATTCATTTAATTAGAAACAAAATATAACTTCCCCAATTTCGAACGTGAACCGCCGATTCACTGTTCATCCCCAAATTATTTTCAATAATCGCGATTAAATCCAAAATTGTTATCTGAAATCACTTCGCAAACTCATTCAGATCTGTAACGAAGTTAAAAATAGACGAAGAATGGAAACTCATTCAGATCCTGAAGTAATCTCTATTAATTCGGAAGATTCTCGAGAAATTCAAGGAGCAGTTTGCTATGAAGTTGAATCGCAAGGTTATTGCGTTTACTAATTTGAATACTACACTTTTAATTTTTAATTTGCATCCTACACCTGTTATATGTATATGCCACTGTTGTTTTATTGATCTTAGATATGAACATATGATATTAACAAAATAGATCATTATATGATTTTTGCACCTTGCATATATCAATTATTGATTGTTTAAACTTCATGTATCATTATGGATCAGTTTTGTGTTGGATTATGCACATGTAGTTTTTATGCACCTGTTTAGTGTGGTTTAATGATACACTTGTATTTGAGTTGCACATGAAATTTAATTTGCACCCATATACCTAGTATTGTGATTTTTTGAGTTATAATGACCTTAGATTTTGAATTGCACCTTTTTGTTAAAACTGAATTGCATCTGTAGTCATAAAACTATACTTCATAGCTATTGCACCTTGCACCTGTGTTAAGTAATCTATGTACCTAGTTGCACCTGTGTTATAACCTTAATATAGCTATTGCACCCTGCACCTGTATAGTGTTTTGTGTATTGCATTATGCACCTGGGTTTGCACCTGCAATTTTATGACTGTAATGTGTGCACCTAGTTTGCACCAATAATTTTGTGTATTGCACTATGAACCTAAACAAATTGTGAAAATATTTAAGTTTAGTTATAATTATGCACCTATTTTAAAATGGATTATGCACATGTAGTTGTTTTATAAGACTTCGTTTACTTAGAGAGAGTAAGAAACTGGATTATGACCTTAGATTTTAAATTGCATTTTATATATGTTAATGTCATGGATTAGGTGCATATCATTTAACAAACACACTAGGTGTACACTAACACACTAGGTGCATATCATCAAAATTCATATATCATGGACTAGGTGCATCTCATTACATTAACACTAAAACTCATTAGGTGTGTAATGCTGCTACACTAGGTGCAATATGCGTTGACTCTATACACAGTAATTAAGTCGTCAACTTATTTAATATATATGATTTAAAATACTTTTATTACAGTATGTGCATTCTATACCCAATTATTTATTTATGTATAAAGTTGTCTGATGTTTTATGAGGTGATTGTTCAACCTGACTCAAGACCCGTTTGACCAGGATCCGTTTAGACACATCCTATTAAATGAATGAAAGTAAAATGATATTTCATTATGCACCTGTGTAATATGATTCTGCACCTGTGTGATTATGCACATATTCTTTTGATTTAGGTGTATATTGAATTATATTTGCATAATAACATTAGATACATTAACAAATTAGGTGCAAAAGAATTTCCATGATAGATAAGAACAATCCATTTTTTAGGATTTAATGATCCCTAAGGAATGCCTCAACACTCAGATATTCGTCTATATATGTAGATTACAGTATAGAAAGCACGGATAATATAAGTTGTATAGGTACCTGATCATATTAGGTGCGAAACTTGTAATTGGTGCATAATGAAAACTAACAAAAAGACAATGAAAAAAAACAAGCTTTACTGAAAACAACTACTTACTATCTCCAACTTTATCAATAACTTCGAAAATCACTTCGTCATCAGCTTCAGAAATAGTGAAATCACAACTCTGTTTGTCATCACCAATTGAGATTGTTTCAGTTAAATTCTACTCATCAATATCTCTAATTGTTATCGTATTACGTAAATTCAGTTCATCATTATCATCAATATCATCAATATCATCAATTGACATTGAATTATGTAAAATCTGTTCGTACGTATCTTCAATCAACGTCATATTGCGTAATTGAGTAATAATCAATGAAAAGAACAGATGATCACGATAATGATCAATTAAAAATCGAAAATTGATAACGAAATTGTAACGTAATCGAATTGTTAATTTGTTGCATAATAATGGTATGAGTTATCTCGAAGGATAATCGCTTATATAAACCCTGATTAATTGTTATATAATCTTGCGACGTAATTGTATGATTTGGGTTTACAATTAGTTGAAAGTTTATGACGAAAATACCCTTGACCGTTGTTATCTGCCCGCGCCAAAAAAATAGTTTGAAACGAAGGTTCCCACAGTTCTCATTAGAAAAAAGTTCTCACCGGATCCTTTTACTATATATATATATATATATATATATATATATATATATATATATATATATATATATATATATATATATATATATGGAAATGATCAAGAGGGAAACTCTAAATTTGAGGGAATGATGGAAGCAAACCTCAACCACATATTTTCTTGTATCTTCTCCAACTCATATACAATAGCCATTTCATCAATTTTTATATAAAATTCAAAATTAAAGCATGTAAATCAATCAAAACATTATAAATTTCAAATTCATCAAATGCATTCATACATATCTTCAATTCGTCATAATTCATATTCATCAAATATTAAGAATTTTGGGTATAACTTTTGGGTTTTTGTGAAAATTTTGATTCACTAATGAATACAATAAAATTAAACGAATTTCAACATACAAAACTTATAAACAAGTAATTAATTTAATTATAGTCGTCATTACCATCGAATTTCACAAAAAAAAAAAAAAATTAGAACATTAACATTCATTTGAAATGAATGTTGATCAAAATTACAATTAATATTCATAAACAATAATTTATGATGAGTATTAACTTATATATGTTTTTATACATTGTTGAACGAGATAACATTCATCAGCAGGCCTGACAAACTCGTCTCCTTTTCGTCTCTCCAAATCGACGCTAGCCCACCGACGAGGCCGTGTCAACGGTGTTGGTTGACCGACGCTCGTCCGTGCCAAACCGACGCAAGTCGTTGGGACCGGTCTAACAAAAAGAGTACTTAACTAAAAACTAGCTTACTTCTTTCTTTCAATATTATTTTTAATATATATAATTCGTAACGATAATAAATACATTAGATAGAAAACATCAACATGTTTTTCCTAAACATCAATTCACTTCACAACCTCATAACATTTTCGAGTTTAATCACATTGACCACAACCTTCTTCAGCAATATCATCAATTTGTACACCCGAGTCATACACAACTCCCTCATTCCAATCAGCCGGAAGCACAGTTTTAGCCCAAATCGATTTTCTATCATATCCAGATGTCACCACTAAACGAAATTGCAATGCACCAGCCGGAACTCGACTTGTCTCCCAAATAGCACCAGACTTTCTACTCAGAAAACTCCAATTTGTCGAACCAACCTTAATAAATAACACTTAACAAGTTGGTTATGTTAATTTTCAATGAATATAATGTTGCATAACAACAAAGACTTACCTTAGCAACATCGACCGCCACGATCTCGGTTTGTCCACCTTGATACAAGAACTTGATGGCAAGATATTGGAGCTTGTGGCTTGATTCTTCCACTCTTACTGCAAGATTTTTTCCTTTGTAATCACAAGGTACTCTATACACAAATTAACTTGAAATCAGTACTATTAAATATGATAATTTGTCATTGTACATCTGAGTTTTTTTAGTTTTTGTAACCTAACCAAAATGATCAGTTTTTCAATAAATGGTGCACAGTAATTCATTACACATTAACTGATATATAACTGGAGTGTGAACACTAGTAACTAGGGGACCAATTTTTAAGTTCATCAAAACAAAATCTGAAAAATCTATAACTTTGGAGCCTAGTGGTTGATTAAAAACTGGAAATTTTTATTTTTTTTTTGTTCGAGGCCCAGTAGTAGAGCCCACCACCACTAGGCCAGCACTATAGCAGAATAGCATAATTAGAGATTTATTAAATCAAAACAAAATCTCTACACAATTTATAATCAGTACTTTTATTAAATCAAGTCAGATTATTTGAATATTTTATACACAACACAATTTAATATGTAACTAATAAATAAATATATTTGAATATAATTATTCTTAACAATTTATGTCCATTTCAAAAGTGTTGGGCACTTAAGCTATGTTTATCAAAATATAATTACTTATTTAAACCAATTTTGTTTTGTACAAACTGTTGTTCGGCTAATAAATTATTACGAACTTATAATTTATCGGTAAAATATTTTCAGAATATTTATTGAAGCACCAAGTTATTGGTTAATAGATTATATAATCTAATCCCTTCGTCCCGAAATAATTGTCACCCGATTAAAAACACATAGTTTAATAAAAACATAATAATTCTCTTTCCTACTTTCTACAGAATTATAGTTTTACCCTTAACTAATTAATTACTTCTTTCTTTAAAGTTTGTAATCACAATTCAAGTAAGATTTGTACTGGTGGACAATTAATTTGAGACAACACGAAAAGGAAATATGAACAATTATACAGGGACAGAGGGAGTATTCGTTTCTATATGAAATTTGTACCTTTTATATTCCACATTGGCAGCACCAAGTTTCAATATATTTTGTTCCATACCCTTAATAGCCATACCCATCAAAGCTCTGCTACTCAACACCAACTCTGTCTTTGTGTTCTTATTCAAATCAGTCACTATTACTTGTGTTCCAGATTTTGAACACATTTTTCCATCCATGCATCTGACCTACAAATTAATGACATTTTCATGAGCACACATGAATCAACATTAAAAACCAATGTCAAATATGTAAACTTGTACCTGGAAACAAGCACCACAACCCGACCCGAGTTTGAATATGCTAGGAATAGCAGCAGCTAGATGGCCATTATAGAAGCTTGTCGCAGATGAACCATACCCACATGCTCCATCTACATTATTTCACAAAAATAATTGATACCCATTATTTTAATTCAAAAGATATATCATGGTCAGTCTCAAAATTCAAATTTATAAAAATAAATAAATAAATGGTACATGAAAGAGCAGTAGCATTGGTGAAAAGAACAGCTTTAGTTTGATGCAGACATCTGTCACAACCACTTGTAGCAGATACAATTATTGGAAGGGTAAAGAGAAAGTAGATGAAAATTGCCATTGTGTTTGCAGTGTGTTTTTGTGTTTGTAGATGTGATGTATGCGTATGTAAATATGATCGAGTTTATATAGATATTAGACAAAGTACGTTAATGTTTTTTTAATAATTTATGGACGAGGTCGGTGAACATGGATTTGTCTTGGGAATGTATCAAAAGATTATTGGTGTTTTCATTTCATTCTATCAAGAAGAGTTATTTATTTTTATATAATAATTTAATTCTAAATACTTTTTAAAGTACAAAAACTAAAATGGAACTGATATATTTCTGGTTTTATCTGTTATGGGAGTTTGCAAATAGAGAACCCCCAAATAAACTCTCTTGCTTGTGATAACATGTTAGGAGAAATTATACTTTCAAAATCCATCAATATAATCAACCAAATAACCAAATAAATCAATACTCAAGACATCAAGATTTTTAATGTGGAAAACCTCCTAAAAGCGTAAAAATCAGGGGACCAAGTTCAGGAACACTATCACCAAATCAGAGAATACACGAGAGTTTTTTCTAGCACCAACTAGATACAAATCACCAACAATAATCAAGGATAAAACAACTCTTGCATCAACAATCAACAAACAAAGATTGTTGATGCATGTTTTGTATGTCTGTCAGTTGGTCTAGGTCTGAATCATTTGTAATGTTTTGATTAGTGATATAAACGTAATTTGTTTTGAAATTGAATTAGATATCACTGTTTAGGACACACAGAGCTTGTGTCGCAGTAGCGACACAAGGCTAGTGTCGCATATGATGGGCCTTGCGACACAAGGCTTGTGTCGCAGGTCAGTTAGGTTTTGCCTATAAATAGAGGCATTCGGGCTCTATGTCAGGGTTGACGAACTTTGAGAGACTTAGAGCTTATTAAGAGGTCCGGTAATAGGAACCAACAAGTGGTATCAGAGCCAAAATCGTGAGATTTTGTGGTATTGAATCGATTTTGTACGTTTTTCGGATTAAATCACATACTTTTTGACAATTACTCTTGATTAGAAGTTGTAAAAGCTTGAAGTCTGGATTTTCTGAAAGATCTTTGAAGGTTCGTTCGATTGTTGATCGTAAAGTTTCCGTGGGGTTTCGAAAACATTCGAATTTTAGGGTTTATTTGCGGCTGACTTCGCAACATAGCGACACAACCTCTGTGTCGCCTATAGGGATTCAACGACACCAGCATTTTGTGCGACATAGTCACTCTGTGTCGCGTTTAGGTTATCTGCGACATTACTATTGCGACATTGGGTGCGACATAAACTTGTGACATTGGACAGCGATACTGGATAGCGATATCACCTTTATGTCGCATTTGAATTTATTTAATTATTTGTTGTTAGCGACACAACCCTTGTGTCGCCATTTGCTTTTATTGCGACACAACGCTTGTGTCGCCATTTGATTCTGATTGCGACATAACTATTGTCGCATCTATTATAACTTGTTTTTGCGACACAACCTCTGTGTCGCAATTTTATAATTGAAAAACAATTTTGTGTGTTTTTGTCTAGTGTGCAGGTATCATAATGTCTCTCCAAAGCTTTACTCAACTTTTAAAACACAGCAATGAAGTTGGAAGCACCAACAAACCTCCGTTATTCACCGCTAATACTGATTACGTGGAATGGAGGTAACAGTTTGAAGCCTTTATTTCATACAATGATCCTGACATGTTGATTCCTATGCTTGAGCGTTATGTACATCCACCATCTGATGGGGAATATAATTCCATCAACCCTCCGCCAAAACCTATCAGATCTTTGACTCCGGATGAGAAAAAGGCTTGGGATTTGGAGAGAAAAGTTCACTCCGCAATCACAATGAGCATGTCAGCTGATGTCCTGAAAATGTTTAAACACAATGAGATTGCTTATGATTTGTGGAAGTCCATTGAACAACGGTGTGGTGGTAATGAGAGATACAAAAAGAGTAAACTTGCGCTCATTAAAAAGCAATATGAATTGTTTGACACATTGCCAAATGAATCTCTTAATGCATTGTTTATTCGCTACTCACATCTGGTAAGTGAGTTGACTGATGGAGGGGTAGTGTTAGCTACTGAGGATGTAAACAAGAAACTCTTATGCACTTTGCCTAAGAAATGGAATCATCGTGTTATGATGATGGAGGAAGATGAAAGAGTGATGAATCTTTCGCTAGATGATCTTGTTGGAAGGTTACAAGCTTATGCACTAGATATGCAGAGAAAAGAAACGAAGTCGAGTGCATAGGTTCAAGATCCAAGCTTGTATGGTAGTTCTTCTCCCACTACTGGTGTGGCATTGTTATCCAGTAGTTCTTCTGCATCCTCTGCCAAATAAGTTATTCCTTTAGTTGGAAGAGCATCCTACTCTTCCAATACTCCAGTTTCACCTGATACTGAAGAGAATGCTGCGGTTTTTCAAGCCTTTCTAAGTTCTTATGATAGTTTTCTTTCAAAGAAAAGAAAGAAAACTAGCACGATTGATCTTACTGAAAAGGACTTTGAACAAATAGACCCCGATGATCTAGAGAGGATGGATCTGCGTTGGAACTTTGCTATGTTAATCAGGAGAGCAAAGAAATACTTGAAGAAAACAGGGAGAAAGAATCTGGATGATGATAGTGATTCAGGTCTGGGTTTCGATTAGAGTAAGGTGAAATGCTACAATTGCCAAAACCTTGGGCACTTCGCTAGGGAATGCGAGAAGGCGAAGCATCCTGCTTCTGGCTTTTCGAAACCATCTGCTTACACAAGACCATCTACAAGGACTCCAAAGAAAACTCCTGTATCAAACGCTCTTCTTCTTCAAAATGAAGAAGCTTATGTTTGGAGTGAAGACGCAGGTGATGACCGGAACAGTGCTCTTATGGCTGAAATCTCCAGTGTGCATGAGGTAACCATTGAAGAACCATTTTCTTGTATATCATGCATTAAATTTACTGGTAAACTTAACAGGTACTCTGAGGATAATCAACGTCTGAATACTGAATTAGAAAAACTTGCTAAGGCTAATAAGATTTTAAGAGATAATGAAAAAGTTTTTGATAAGAAACTAGATGCTGCATTTTCTGACCGAAAAGAATTAAAAGCTAAGATTTTCAGTCAACAAGATGCAATTGATAGTTATCTTAAATTACTTGTTGATCTAAGAAAGGAACTTGCTGACTCACAGTCAGAAATAATTAACCTTAAAAGAAAACTTTCTAATTTTTCAACATCCTCAATTGTCTTTGAAGAAATTCTTCAAGGGCAAAGGTATGATACAAAAAGCAAGGCAGGTCTTGGATATCACCAAGTACCACCTCCTATGAACTATCTACCTATGCCTTCAAAGGATGAAGCCAAAGAATTTGTGCCTTCCTTTTTAAAGGAAGTCATGAAATCTGTCAATAAGCTAGTTGATGATTCTAAGCAAACTGTCGAGCCTGAATCAGTACAATCTACTGAATCTGTGAAACCTGCTAAAAATAAGCCTGTGCATGTTAAGAAACCTGACTTTGTTAAGATCAAGATTACACCTCCAGTTAGTGAAAAGGAGGTAGTTGAAGTTGAGGATTTAACCGATGAAGTTAATGTGAGGATTAAAAAAGAAAATGTTAAGCCTGAAAATCATATAATAACCACTGAATTAAATGATATGGCTTTTCAAAGAAAAGACAAAGCTAAGGCATAACCTCAAAAGAAGATTTTAAAAATTGATAAAAATGACAAATCAAATGAAAAATCTTCTAAACCAGTTGATGTTTCTGATAAACCATCAACATCTTCACAAGCATCTAACTCATCGTGTACACACAAATGTGCATGTTCTGTTAATGCTTCATTTAAACAACCTCCGGTGTTTTATCCTCAACCTCAACCATTGATTGAAAGACGATCTTGTTTCTATTGTAGGAAACAAGGTCATCTTATTAATGACTGTCCGTTGCTTTCTAGACAACGATTTGGGAGATCTATGCCACGAAGTTCTTTATATAGAAACTCTTTTAATAAATCTCAATCGAGGCATAGCTCTTCATCTCCCTTACCAGTCAAGAAAGTCAATAAGAGTGTGCCTAGTAAACCTATAGTCAAACAACACAATTCTATTGATAAGCAACCACCCAAACCTAAACAGGTTTGGCGGATTAAAAGGTCAACTGATGACCTGTCACACATCAGGAAACACAACTGATTTGTTAAAAGATAAAATTTTAACTGATGTTGTTACTGTAGATGACTTTGGAAGACTCAAGTCTGTCAAGGCTTGGGTCTCCACTTCTAATTAATCCCTTCTTGTATTTTGTGCTTGCATCAGTCCGAGGAAGTTAAAAATAGTAAATGGTATATTGATAGCGGCTGCTCACGGCACATGACTGGCAACTTAGCCCTACTTTCTGATTTGAAGCCATATAATGGGGGTTATGTTGCATTTGCGGGTGATAAGGGTGAAGAAATTACAGGTCAAGGAACACTTACCAATGGGAAAGTGAGTTTTGAAAAAGTAAACTCTGTTGAACAACTGAATCACAACTTGCTCAGTGTCTCTCAAGTTTGTGACAAGAAGTATACAACATCATTTACTGATGTGGAATGCTTGATTCTAAAGTCAGGATTTGTCATTCCCGAGGAATGGGTGCTGATGAGAGCTCCAAGGACAAAGGACACGTATGTACTTGATATGCGTAATGTTACATCAACAGAGCATACATGTCTATTGTCTAAAGTTGCTGAAAAGGATTCACTACTGTGGCACAGACAAATGGGACATCTTCATTTCCGCAAGATGAACTATCTTGTGAAACATGATCTTGTGTTAGGCGTACCAAAGCAATCTTTCGGATTAAACGATAATTGTGTTTCCTGTCTCAAAGGGAAACAACACAAGAAATTCCATAAGTCTAAGTTAGTGAATTCAAATGAAACACCTCTTGAGTTATTGCATATGGATCTCTTCGGTCCAGTGAGCAAACGAAGTATAGGCGGAAGTTATTACTGCTTGGTAGTGACTGACGACTATTCGCAATTTTCTTGGGTTACTTCATTTCTTCTAAAGACGAGGTGCCTGAAATTTTAATTTATCTGTTTGACAAACTGGAAAATTTTTGCAATCTGAAGATAAAGAAACTGCGGAGTGACAACGGAACTGAGTTTAAGAACAAAACATTAGAGATGTATTGTTTGAAGAAAGGAATATATCATCAATTCAGTGCCGCAAGAACTCCACAACAAAATGGAGTCGCCGAAAGGAAGAATAGGACTCTCATAAAGGCTGCACGAACCATGCTCTCGGACTCCAAGTTGCCTATTACTTTTTGGGCAGAGGCGGTTAATACAGCCTGTTATGTTCTAAACAGGGTTTTGACGGTGAAGAAACGAAATAAAACTTGTTATGAGTTATTTAACAACCATAAACCCAACTTGCAGTTTCTTGAACCTTTTGGGTGTCCCTATATCATCATGAACACACGGGAAAGAGTAGCCAAGTTTGGTGAAAAATCTAGTGATGGTTTCTTCCTGGGTTATTCAGTTGACGCTCCTAATAAGCGAGTTTATAATAAATCTACGAAGAGGATTGAGGAGCACTATGAAGTTAAATGATTAAGATATACTGAATCTCCTCAAAGCACGGGACCCGACTCATTGTTTCAGTATGAGGCTTTGTTTGAATCATTTAATCTTTCTGAAGATGAGACTGATGACCAGGTGGTGACCCTACTGCATGGAATTGATATGTTTTAAGATGTATCTAGTCCTTCTCCTAAAGCCTCACCACCTTCAAACAAAGATACTTCTTCCACTTCAGGAACAGCTCCTAGTGCATCTGTTCCACAAGCTAATACTGAGATGCCTGGCTTATCCGATGATGAAACTAAGGATAAATCTGATGAATCAGTCAAATCGCCTGAAATTAATGAAGATGAGGGAGATTTAAACAACTTGGATTCTGTGTGTGTGCCACCACAGATTCCACAGCAAAGAGTACATACATCTCACCCGACTGAAAATATCATTGGTGATTTGTCTAAAGGTGTACTAACAAGACATCAAGCTAAAGCATCTACATCCGACTCTACTTCTTGCCTTGTAGCTGAGATAAAATCATGCTTTCTCTCTCAAATTGAACCGAAAAATGTGAAGGAAGCATTAGTCGACTCTCATTGGGTCGAAGCTATGCAGGATGAACTTCATCAATTTCAAAAGCTACAAGTGTGGAATTTGGTTCCGCTACCGAAAAGACAACATCCTATAGGTACGCGATGGGTGTTTCGAGTGAAAAAGGATGATCGTGGTATTGTGATACGCAACAAGGCCAGGCTAGTGGTACAAGGTTTTTCTCAAATAGAAGGTCTTGATTATGATGAGGTGTTTGCTCCGGTTGCGAGGCTAGAATCGATTAGAATATTTCTTGCATACGCCTCATACAAGAAATTCAGAGTGTACCAACTAGATGTAAAAAGTGCGTTTCTTTATGGGAAGGTCAGGTGAAGAAGTGTATGTCAAGCAACCTCCTGGATTTGAAGACTCAGTGCATTCGAATTATGTCTACAAATTAGACAAAGCACTGTATGGACTTCATCAAGCTCCAAGGGCATGGTACGAGACGCTGTCAAAACATCTGCTTGCCAATGGATTCACACGAGGGCAGATTGACAGCACACTTTTCATTAAAAAGGTTGGAAATGATTTGTTTCTTATGCAGGTTTATGTGGATGACATTATCTTTGGATCTACAAATGACGAGCTGTGTAAGGACTTCGAAAAAATCATGAAGGACAAGTTTGAAATGAGTGCCATGGGAGAACTTACATTCTTCTTAGGTGTACAAGTTGAGCAATCTGATAAAGGTATTTATATTCATCAATCCATGTATGTCAATGACATCTTGACAAAATATCAGTTGCTCGACTGTAAGACCTTTGGGACTCCCATTGACATAAATCACAAACTCGGTCCGGCTGAAGAAGAAGACGATATGAATCAGCGAGACTATCGGTCAATGATAGGATCCCTGATGTATCTCACAGCATCTAGACCCGACATAATGTTTGCCGTGTCCATCTGCTCAAGATTTCAAGCAAATCTGAAAGTTTCTCATATGAAGGCGGTTAAGCGAATATTCAGTTATCTCAAATTTAGACCATTTCTGGGTCTCTGGTATTCCAATGAGGATAACTTCGCTTTAACTGCCAACTCCGATTCAGACTACGGTGGTTGTAATATGGACAAAAAGTCTACGACTGGAGGATGTCAGTTCTTTGGTAGCCGTTTGGTCTCGTGGCATTGTAAAAACCAAACTACGGTCTCAACTTCATCTGCTGAGGCTGAATACATTGCTGCTGCAAGTTGTTGTTCTCAGGTTCTCTGGATTCAAGATCAAATGCGCGATTACGGGTTACTCTTAACTTTAACTCCTATCCACATTGATAATACTGCTGTTATTTCTATCATACGCAATCCCGTACAACACTCGAAAACTAAACATATTGAAATTCGGTTTCATTTCATAAGGGATTGCTATGAGAAACACTTGATAGACCTTGTCCAAATCGATACTACTAAACAAAACACTGATCTTTTTACAAAGGCTTTTTCACGATCTCGATTTGTTGAACTTGTTTCTATGATAGGGATGCGATTCTTTGTTAAAAATTAATTTATGACTTGGAGTGTTTTTTGTGTAATTAAAAAAAAAGAACGCAATTTCCACTCTTTATACTTGTTAGTATGAAAGAAACGCAATAGTTGCAAGATTGCTAAAATAGATGTTGAATTGTGTCTGTAAACAATTTGGGAAATGATAGTACATCAGGAGACATGCACAAAATGGAAATTTTAAGGTTTTTGTTTGATGTGTCAGTTGATTTATCTAGCATACTTGAAATACCTTTTATAAATATTAGCTTCATCAAATGATGTATTGGTAGGTATTTGTGCTAAAGTTACTAAGAAGCTTAACTTTCAAATGTGCATATTATTTTATATAAAGATATATTAATATGTATGACATTAAGTTGAAATAAGGGCATCAATGTCCGAAATATTTTGACACTTAGTCTTAATATTTGGATGAAAAACATGTTATGATCTAAAATATACGGTCTTTGTATGGTGTTATCTGGGGGGAATATATTCGTTGTCTCCTCTGTTGTATGTCAATATAGACCTGGTTTCATCTAATATATTCTTGAAAAGAACTTAGGTACGTAGTCTATGTTAAGTTATGGACAACTATTACGTACCCGTGGCATTCTTAATTTTAAAATATAATGTACAAATGTACAAGAAAAGTTATACAAAGATTGCCTAGTACTGATTTGTGTTAAACTATGGTACTCTGTTGTACGACAGTACAAACCTGTACCCTCTAGTTTAATTGTTCAGACCTGTCACCACTAACTTGGTTCTAAAGATACGTCCATACCTTCACCCTCTATATAGAAAATACTAACATGTTTTGATTTCAAATGTATATTTTAATGTGAGTTATATAATATAATATGCATGCTCATAATAATAAAAGTGATTCATCTCAATCATGAGTTGAAATCATTCACTTAAGTACAAATGTTTAGATGGTTAAAAATACCAATAATCGTCTTGAAATAATCTTTATAACAAGTGATTTAAATATGCTAAGTAAATTTAAAGTGGACAAATATACTGATAATTGAAATAACACTTACTATTTCCTAATAATTGCATGATATCCTGATATGATCCCTAATCAGACTAACTCAACTGCGTCACCACTAATAGTTAGTGTTTTCGTTGATTGTAAAATAGAATCAACGCTTTTACATTTCTTATAATTTCTTAATTTAACTGTATTTTCTTTCATTCCTACAAGTCTATAACTTAATATCAACTCGAGTATCGACCTTTGAAAATCGAAATCGAATTGAAAATTCACCAAGTGTCAATCTGCGACACAAGCTTTGTGACGCGGCCTGTGTCGCTGGCTATGTCGCTATTTAGGGTTCGGGTATAAAAGCCAAACTCCTACGACCTTAAATCGTTTACTGTTATTAATTACCTGCGACATCACACTTAATCACTGCGACACAAGCTTTCAAATTTGCGACACAAGCAAACCGAGTGATTTTTCGATTTGATCTTACTTTTCTGAGCTTTCTATTCTAATCAATCCACACACTCTCAGTCTCCTTACTTTTCTTGATCTAGATGTATAATTTTTTCCCTTTTTTACCGACTAATTTTTGTTTAATTGCGATTTATATATTACGGGTTTTAGGGTTCGGGTGTAAGTGATAAATTGATGTGTTTGGGTGTTATTAACTTGATAAATATGCTACTTTCTTGCTCCTGATGTTGCTCTGCACCTCGTAGTAGCATTGATTACGAAAAACCCCAATTTTTTTACCATTGGGATCTGGGCAGGTTTGGTGTTCGTCATTGCGACACAACCTGCGACACAAGCCTTTGTGTCGCAGATATGTTTAAATCAATTAATGCAACATTTTGGGTGCGACACTAATGTATGTGTCGCTATTCTATGCGACACAAGCCTTTGTGTCGCAGGTCTGCCAAAATCAATTTTACTGCAAGTGTTTGGTTGCGACACTAAGGCCTGTGTCGCTACTCCATTGTCACACAAGTCCTTCTGTCGCTTAAGTTAATTATTTTCAACATAACTGACAAATGCGACACAATCCTTTTCTGTCGCACCTCTGATTTGCGATACAAGAGCTTGTGTCGCTAAACTGTTTACAATTAATTAAATTCATACTTTGCAACACAAATGTCTATGTCGCTCCCTGTGTGCGACACAAGCCTTGTGTCGCCTCTATAGATTGTTTAAATTGAAATATTATTGTTAACGTTTCTGTAGTGTTCTTTTCTTGTGTATTTTTTAGATATGGCAGGGCAGGATGCTTTCTTACGACTACTGGAACCCCGACACAATACCGTTGCATTTTTGGAAGATGATCGGGACTCGGCCATCCCGTTTCGCCCAATGATCCAGTTTCTCAGGCGCTCTCGGATCTTTCATGCAACTACTGTTGTACCAACAATTTATCGAGATCATGTTGGCCCCTTCTGGAGGAATGCGGTGGTAAATACAGAATTAGAGCATACACGGATAGTTTCTCGCGTTTTTGATCTCGATATTATCATCACAGAACAGCTGATTCGTGATGTTCTCCGGTTTAATGATCATCCAGACATGCCCACCCAATTCTCAAATGTATTTAATGCTGGTGGCATGGCACGTATGGGTTACCCTGGTGTACCCTCCGACCAGTATCGCAAAGGGCACCTGACAAGGGTCAGGAGGTTTTTGATGCACGTCATAATCGTGTGCTTATCAGCCAGGAAGGCGGGGTTTGACGGGGCGAGTCACCGCACAATTTCTGCCATGTTGGCCCTGGTATACAACAAGCCCTATAACTTCTCGGGGTATTTGTTTCGTGAAATGGTTGACAACGCCAACTCTGAAAACGACAAATGGGTCATTTACCCGCGTTTCATCCAGCTTCTTTTGAACAATCAACTGCCGGATCTTCCAACCAATCCCTACGTAACTTTCCGCCAAACGCCTATGAATTTGCGGATTTTTGCCATCTGCAGCTCCTATGGCAAAGGAGTTGCAGCTCCGCCAGATGTGCCGTTGTTTGGCCATATAATTAATGAGGGTTATGTCCCTCCGGCTGCTGATGATTTTGAAGATCCCGTCGTTCCTGTGCAGCCGCAGGATAATCCGGTCAATTTTGTAAATGTTCCGGTCTTAATGGACATCGACAATCTTGCTGATGTTCCAGTATAGGCGGAACATATCCCTGCTGTCCAAGATTCTTCTAATACGGACTCGGACAATTTTGAAGACCCTAATGATACTCCAACGGACTCGGACGGCGATGTCCCGTCTCCGTCAACTATAGAGAGCCTCCGAGTTCATAATACACACCGGTATGAAAGTGTTCAACGCCGGATTAGACAAGGATGGGTGCATGTGCCGTCTAACCGGGGAAAAAGGCCCCGGGACGTGCCATATTCTGATGACGATACTTATGAGCCCCGTCCCCATCCTTGCTCTCCTCGTGCACCGCTTTCTGCGTCTGCTGATCCTCGGCCTCAAACGGCCGTTCTGCAACAAATTTTGGAAGATATGACAAGGATGCGTGCTATGCTTGCTGATCAGGCTGCTGTCATTCAAGTCCAGGCCTCTCGGATTACCGAGTTAGAGCAGACGGCGGCTAGGGTTCCTAAGTTGGAGAGCCGGGTGCTAGAATTAGAGGCCTTGGTTGTTGTTCCGGGGGAGTTAGGCCAAGTAGAAACAACATCAAGGGCCCCCGGTTCAACTGAGGATGAAAATGTAAATCCGGATAATGTAAATGATGATATTATTAATGAAAATATTGCTTTAGATTATTTTGCGTCTTCTGCTCCAATCACGGGACAACCAATTGCGCTAAACGTAGATTACTCCGAAGCAAATCTTGAGTATCTACAAAGTCTGTTGAACGAAGAAGAGCAAAATACAGAAACGGTTGATGAGGAGGTTGTGACTGATGAACTAGATGTTGAAGTTGAAGAGGAAACCGTGAACGAAGATTATGTAAATGCTGATGAAGTGTACTTGGGAGAGGAGATGGAAGTATCTGATACTGAAGAGGTTGTTGAGCCTGAACCGTCTAAAGATTCCACTCCTGCTCCAGATACTGCTGGACCGTCTACTTCCACTGCTGCTGAATCGAATATGTCTAAGACTTGCAAGTTTTAAAAAATCACCAGCAAGCGCTACAAAGGTCAAATCATTAGCTGGAAGTATGACGAAGTAAATAAAGTGATAGTGATAAAAAGAAAAGATGGGTTGTAGTATTTCACTACGAATTTCAAGGTGTTGAGCACCCTACCATACTGTGAAATACTGCACTTGGCTCAATTGAACATCATAAATCCCACGTACAGCGAGTTGGCGAATCAATTACAGAGAATACTAAGGAAAGAGGTCAACAGCAAAATTTACTATCTTTTGAGACCGAATCTGGGGATGACGTACATTTATAGGAACAAGATACTCTCACCAACAGGCCCTGGATCAAAGTTGTATATAAATCTCCAAAGACTTTAAAGTTCATTCCTCTGGAGAAGCTTCCAATCGACTTTTTGAGAAGGCTACAACTTTGGACGTATGATGGCTACACAGACGAAGTTGAAATTGTATATATTCCGGATACAGAGCCTGAAGATTTGTAGAAAGCCAAGATTGCCAAGATAAGAGTGTATGATCCGTTGAGTTTGATTAACCTAACAAAGAAAGATCTTGAAGCTCTTCATGCCAAGAAGATTGATTATCATCAAGAGTTTAAGACTGAGGCGATGAAATTTCAAAAGGTTGTCAACATTTGTATAGCTCAAGGAGTACACGCTGGAGGAAACTTCCCAGCTAATTGGAAGTGTTGAGAGACTAGAGCTGAATGAAGAAATTTTTGAAGACCAAGCTGAAGACACGGGGGAGTTTGTTGATGCATGTTTTATGTGTCTGTCAGTTGGTATAGGTTTGAGTCGTTTGTAATGGTTTGGCTAGTGATATAAACATAATTTGTTTTGAAATTGAATTTGATGTCACTGTTTAGGCGACACAGAGCTTGTGTCGCGATAACGACACAAGGCTATTGTCGTATATGATGGGCCTTGCGACACAGGGCTTGTGTTGCAGGTCAGTTAGGTTTTGCCTATAAATAGAGGCACTCGGGCTCAATTTTAGGGTTGACGAACCTAGATAGACTGAGTGCATATTGTGAGATATTATTTGTAATTGTTTGATTCATTGATCATATTGATATGCAAAGCTAATCGGTTTGATTTGTGGGATTGTTAATGTGCAAAGTTTAATTGATTGTATTCCGCGCTTTCAATTGAATTGATTGATTCGATTTAGGTCCGGTAACAGGAACCAACAGAGACATAACTTGGTCAATACTTTATGTTTTTAAACGTTTCTTGAGTCTAAAATTAAGTTCAAGATGTCTACTTTCACATGCAATTCTTTTTCGTGTCAAAGTATTGAGTTTTGGTAGGTCAAAAGTTAATTGCAAGTTAAGTGGTCAGAACTGAGTTTTCGGTTTGTAATTTGAGTCAGTTTTAAAGTGTCTTAATGTATTTTATTTATTGAGTTAGGTCTTGAAACTTTTTCTGGAACAACTTTAATGTGTCAATTGATTTGTATAAAAGATTGAAATTTTTAGAGGTCAGTAAGTTTGGTAATTTTTATAAACCGTTTAATGAGTCAAAAATTGTATCTTTTGTGTACAAGCTATTTTGGGAAATTCTTAAAAATAGAAAGTCAGTGAGATTAATTAAAAAATAAATATTATAAGTTCTAAACACTTTAAAGAGTCTGTGGTTAAAGTTAGGAGATCAAATAAAATCATTTGAACATGGTTCAAGGTAGTCAAAGTGTTTTTAAAATTTAGTCGGGTAAAATTTCGTCGCATCTCGTCGTTTCCGCTTTAGACGGGGTGTGACAAAAGGTGAGGGGTGCAAAACTCAGAAAGCTCAGAATGAAAATGATAAAGATGATGATCTGATTTCCACAATTTTTAAAAGAACAAAGGCTTCAGGATCATGGTCAGAAAAACAGAATGAGCAGTCAACACAAGAACCTGCACAGACTTACACTGGGCTTAGTGCCTAGAAATGCAATTAACTAAGGCTGAACATCTATTGTGTGTACCCAACTTAGGGTTGCTATTTTTAGTGAATCAAACTTTTAAAAAGTGTGTTTTAGTGTATTTTGGTGATGTTTTGATGATGTGTGAAACTCTCCGGATGCAACGTGGCATCTCAACGAATGAACATCAGCAAAATTTATTAAAACACCCTTTTTGAAAGTTTGATGCATTAAAAATAACAAATCTAAGTTGGATACACACAATAGATATCAGACACAAGTTAGTTGCATTCCTAGGCACTATGCCCAGTGTAAGTATGTGCATGTTCTTGTGTGGACTGCTCTTTCAGTTTTTCTGACCATGATCTTGAAGCCTTTGTTCTTTTAAAAATTGTGGAAATCAGATGTATAAGATGTAAAGAAATTCATGACAATTATATTCAAGGTCAAAGTTGAAAAAGAAATACTTCAAAAGTCAAAACATGACAATTAAATTGGGACGGAGGGAGTATTAAACACACATGCATCATTCTTCTAAACTAAGCACACATGATGTTATTAAATTAAACATACTGCATCTTGCTTCTAAATTAAGTGCACTCTATGATGCTACTAAAGTAAACACAATACATCTTGCTTCTAAGTTAAATGCACTACATGATGTATTAAATTAAACACAGTGCATCTTACTTCTAAATTAAATGCACTGCATGATGCTATTAAATTACACACACTCCATCTTGCTTCAAAACTAAATTCATTGCATGATGCTATTAAATTTAACACACTGCACCATTGGCCAATCAAAAAATATTGCATAATACTTTAAAGTAAAACATACTACATATTACTTATAAATTAAAAACACTGCATTATGATTCTAAACTAAGCACGCTACATCATGTTATAAAATTAAACACACTACATCATCGGTTAATAAACACTGCATGTCGCTTCTAAATTAAATGCATTGCTTTTTTATATTAAATTAAACACAATCCAGGCCAATAAAAAAAAACACTTCATAATGCTTTTAATTAAAAACACAATGCATCATCGGTCAATAAAAACTGCATCTTGTTTTTAAATTAAACAAGGGGAAATTAAACAAAATATCGTGCCCGCGTTTAAAAAAAATGTGTTTTGCCCCACTCGGGCTCATATCCGGGTTGCAATTTGTGCATGACCGAAATTTCAAGTCGGTGACCGAGATCGCAAGTTGCATACCTGGGGTGCAAAACCTGGGCCGCAAATTGCGATCGCGAAAAATATATAAAATGATGGTAAATAACAAGTTTGTTGTATACAATCTACATCCGAGGCTCGTGTCATTTGTACTTATTTTATAGTAAATTTCATAAACTTTTGGTATTTAATATGCTTTGAATGTATTTAATATTGTTAGGAATGGATACCAAGAAGAAAATGTAGGAAAACAATGAAGAAATGATGAAGAAAGAAGATTTGTTGAAGATTCGGCGAGACTCCACAGTTTTGGTCATAACTCCTTCATACGGACTCGGATTGCGTTGATTCAAAAGCCCAAACGACCGGAACTCAGAGGGCTACAAATTTGCAAAGGAAAGCCTTGTACCCGCCGGGTGGGAACTACGCAGGTGCGTACTGAATGCCCAATTGCGTAGCCTACAAAGAAACTTGATCAGGGATTTCGCAAGGCAAAGTACCTGCCGGGTACTCTTGTTTGGCGGCCAAAAAGTGTATTTTCATTATATAAATGAATTTTAAAACGGGATCTTTCACACACATTATTTCATCCCTTCTAATCATTAGGTTACGAGGATCATTCATAATCACGATTTAATCATTCGGTTTACAATCTTTTCATTATTGATTGCGTTTGTTCCACTTTACTTATGAGCTAATTCTCTTAAACACTTGCTTGGATGATGTAAACTAGTGATTAGGGGTGTTAATCCTTTGAGCTTATTGTTGAATAATTTATATTTAATCGAAACTCTTCCATATTTAAGTTTAACTCCAATTGATTTAGCTTATTGGTGAATTATTGTATGATCAATTTAACGAGAGCTTTTTTATATTAGTAATTTATTACAATTATTTTTCTGTAAATGATTGTTGATTGATTGCAGACGAAGATATTAAATAGGATAATTATTTAGTCTTGAAAGTGTGAGATAGTAAAGTTGACGGAAGTTATTTACTAGTGTCGCACCCCCAAATTTGATGTGCAGCGGAAGTCGGGTCGGGGCGCGATTAATCATGGATCATTACACAAGTTATAACAAACGACCTCTATATGAGACGTTTAGAATTACATTCCATAAAACTACATTGTTCACCAAAAATACACGTTTGTTCTATCAGCGAGTTCGCATAAAAGCCTAGAGATCTTAGTACATAACTACTAATACAAAAATAGTAATGCAGGAAAATCTCTCTGTTTGTTTGTAAAGCATGCGACTCGAGCTAGAGTTCCCTGTAGGCCATCCTACTGTGTCTGCGAACCTGAGATTTCATACTAAAACGGTCAACATAATGTTGGTGAGTTCATAGGTTTGAAACAGTTATCAAAATTTGGTAATAATCACAAGATTTAATCAGGGTTGCACAAATGCAAAATAAGTGTATACTATTGCCATGAGTCTCACAGTTCGACGCTTAACCTAGTTTGTGCCTCGGGCAGATAAATAATCCAATACACCTGTAATAGTCAAATATTAATGCGTCCGTGGGTCGGCTAGAGCGACTAGCCCGGACGGGGATGTCAATCCCCGATAGATCTATCCAATAATACTCGCGCTTATACAATTGAAGAACTATGATAAAGTGAGGACTTTTAGTGGATTAAAGGTCTAATGCAATCCGTATAAGAGTTGTTTCAGTTACTTGTGATTATAATAAACAGTGTATGTAATCTCACCCCATAGTATAAAACAGGAAAAGTGGGGCTATGAGACTCACCTGAGTCTTGAAAGCAGTTATAACAAAGAGTGGGTGCTCGTATCCCAAAGCGCAATCTTCTAGCGCCCTAAACGCATAAGATTGTATGTAAGTGGTGGGTTAATGTCCACTTATGTATGCAAGTGGAGGGTCAATGTCCACTTGTGCTAGTCGTCCACTCAACTAGTTATGTCCAAAGCGTGTTTATCATATGTGTTTAGAAAACATGTACGGCCCGTTGGTGACGTTTTGTAATAATAATTCTCACACACATTATTATTATGTTTTGTTTCGTTGTATACTTGTAATAGTATATGTGTTGCGTGTACAAGTAGTGTCGCATATGATATAGTTGTTGTTTCACGAAAACGTTCTTTAGTAAAATATGCTTTCAATCAGACCGTTTTATGCGACACAGATGTTGTGTCGCTATGAGGTGTTGCGACACAAAGGTAGTGTCGCAAAGTATAAAATTCAAATAGTTGTGCGACACAAGAGTTGGTGTCGCAAGTCGAGATTTTAAATAGGTGTGCGACACAGTGGTTTGTGTCGCAGGTTAGTACTGTTCGATATAAAATGTTGCGACACGAGTTAACACTGCTTGTCTAGAGACACTAGGCTTGTGTCGCAGGTTGCGACACAAGTTAGTACTGCTGGTTTATAAATGTTGCGACACAGGGATTGGTGTCGCAGGAGTATTTCGAAAATCAGTAGTGCGACACAGGGCTTGTGTCGCAATAGTTTTGGGCCATCTGCGACACAGAGGACCTGTTGTGATTTCGGGTTCGGGATTGTGGCCAAACGTGCTCGGTTTGACCCGAAATTTTTAGGGAAGTCTTAAATATGTTTTTGGAGCTTAGGAAAATTATCGTTACGTCTTGTGGTCGACCCGAAAGTGGCGTTTTAAAACTTTTGCAAAAACAGTCCCCGTGGTTGATTTTTCAGATTTTGAGTCGTTTTTGTGGTTCGTTTTGACTAGTCAAGTGTCGAGATAAAAATCCGAGAAAATTACCAGTTATTCATATGTGTCTTAACTACTTTCAATAATTTTTCTAGAATTTTTGGATAAGTCTAAGTATTTTTAATAATTCCATTTGTCCTCTGAGGTCCAAAGTCGACCAATCTGGACACATGTTCAAAGATCGAATTACTGAGCAAAATCTACACATTTTTAAAGAAAGTTTTATAAAAGACATTTGTACCTAACAAAATTTGTGAGATTTTGGCGGTGGTTTCAAGTCATTTGGAGTCGTGTAGCTCGAGTTGTGGACTCGAGAAGTTGAGTCAAAAATCTGTCACCCGAGACAGTTTGGCGACACATTTTTGTAAAATCATTTTCAGGTATCAAACGGTGTCGAAAAATTATGAAACCACTTGGAGATGAAAGCTAACTCTTTAAACTTAATTTTTGCCATTTGATTCTTCCATTTTGGTTGAGTTTTGAGCACGAAACTTTCCCTTGAAGTCGGGCCAAGTTCCTGCCCAGAAACTGTTACGGTTTTTATGTTTTCAAAAACGATTTTCGACTTTGTTTTTGGACATAATCTTGTTATATGGACCTTTTAACATGTTTATATGTATGTTTCAAGTATTATAAAGGAAGGATGGAATTTCTTACAAAGAGGATGACGAAAGCACAAAGAATGAAGATCGAAAGCTCGTTTTCTTGCTTTTTCTTGCAAACCGAAAGAGATGATGCTATGGTGGTTTATGGTGATGCTTGTGGTGGTTTGTGGTGGTAATTTGGGGCTTCTTGGGGCTGGAAAAACGCAGAAGAGAAGGAGAGAAAGAGTGTGGAAGTTGAGAGAAAAAGAATGGGTGTGGTTGAGTGTGTAGGTGTTTGTGTGTTGAACTGAATGAGTATGGGAGGCATGGGAGGGGTGTCTTGGCATGGTGGTGATGTTGGGTGTAGGGGGGCCGGCCAGGGGGGCCCACTAGGGGTGGGGGAGTGTTAAATTTTTGTTCCCCAAGTTTACGTTACGCGCGGTGCCCGTTTACCCGTTCGTTTCGCCGTTCGTTTAAACGTTAAACGTTTATTATTCAAGTTTTTCGTTAATGATTTATTCGTGTATATTTTGATTGAAGTTTTATTTAAAATACTTCATTTTAATTTATTAAAATATAATTCGAGTTTCGTTCGGTTGTCGGGCGCGATTTGCGCGTTTTTGTCGCGTACGGTGCGTTTTCTACGAAACGTAAAACGTTTTCGATATTATTACCACGATATAAGTTAAATAACAATTATTTATTATCATTACGTTATTTAATAAAATATTTTTCACCAACGTCCGTATTATTGTGTCGGATTCCATCCGATTGAATTTGCGTGATTAAAAATTTAATTACGTACATGTATATATATTTACATACATACGAACTGTTACTGCACTTAGTCCTATTTCATACTAAATACAAGTAATAATGATCTATGATTAATAACTAATGACGGCCTAATTCGCCGGGTGTCACAACTAGATTGAATAATAAGTTAGTGAATCAAACTTAAGGTGTAGAAAAAGTGGACGCTAATCCTGGCTCAACTAGATTTGCAATCAAAACATAGATAAACTCGTTTTAATAAACACCCCAAAGTCATTAGTGAGCTAGTCAAAGTAAGTGCCGTTTTTAATATAAGATCAACTTTAATCAAATCGATTCTTCAAAATCCACTTTCTTTACATTTTCAGTAGTTTAATACGCAAAGCGACAATTCGGTTGCCAAACTCCCACATTTATTTACTTGTTTAGATTAATTGCATTATACTTAACTCTTTGATACATAATCCTTGTGGATCGACCTGGACTTAATGTAGCTATACTACACACGATAGGGTATACTTACCTGGTTGTGTAATAGTTAATTGCAGTATTTCTTTGTTTATATTTATAACTAGATTCTACACATCAGGGACCCACTGATTATTTAATTACATATTTAAAACACAATAATTAAAATAAAACACATTTTATTAAGAAAAAACATTACAATTAAATTAAAAAAAACATTACAATAATGAAAAAAAATATTACAATAATTAAATAAAAACGATTACACTAATTAACGTGTACGAAAATTTGGTGGGACTTGCGCAATGTGTTCGATTAGAGCATTTCGAAGTTGATGATGAACCTCCCGATTGCATAATTCCTTGTCCATAAGCAATTGAGTTTCAACCCTTTCTTGCGACGAACGTCTTGGTCTATCTGTCGGATATTCCTCTTCCAGTCGACACATATTTCGTCCGTTGTCCTCGGTTATTATGTTGTGTAGAATCACATAACAATACATGATTCTTTTTATTTTGCTGGTACTACATGGTCGTGTTGGGTTCTTGATGATTTGCCAACGGCCTTGAAGCACACCGAATGCTCGTTCCACATCTTTTCTTTCAGATTCTTGATATCTCTTGAAGCGCATCTCTTGTTGCGTTAGTCGATGCTTAAACGACTTTATAATAGTGGACCATTCAGGATAAATCTTGTCGCCTAGATAATTGCCTTTAGTGAATTCAGTGCCAGCAATGTTGAAACTTACTCGGGGAACTCTATCTTGTAGTAAATCATAGAACAAATCTGGTTGATTAAGGTTGATGTCGTTTTTTCCGTTCAGTTACCCATTTATAAACCGTTCGTAAAACGAATAAAACTTAACGAACAAACATGAACAATAGTAGTTTGTGTTCATGCGATTCGTTTACCGGCCTAGAAATGATGCTCTAAAACTTTTCTTTTCTCCAAGTACGTGTTTTTGTTTCAAACCTCCTCTCTTCAACACGAACACGTAACCACTCTTAAGACACATGGATGAATCAAGAACCATGTTTCCATATCTTTAATTTGAAGCCTAACGAGTATGAAAACATTTTAACCAACAAAATGGTCCCAAACTCTATTCAAATGGAAAAAGGTGCTTTTAAATTATGTGGTTTGCGTACACCATGCAACGACGCCCTCGTATTTGGTGGTAGGAGGAACATTAGTTTTTTTTTCCCCGTAACTAATCACATGATTGTGTTGACTAATGACATTCCAAACCTATGTAAGTAGACCTCGGTCGTTCAACTCAATTCGTAGTATAAATACCCGATTAGCGACATTTGCCCATTTATATAAACAACTATACGTGTCCTGCATAGATTGGGAGAACTTAAGAGAAGTATATATATATTGATATTATGATGCCTAAGAAAATTGTGAAGATTGTAAAGAAATGGCGAAACGAGGCTACAAAAAGTGGTTTCAAAAAAAGAAATGATTGTGTACCACACAAGGGTCATTTCGTCGTTTATGCTGCTGACGAGAGTCGTTTTGTGATGCCATTACATTATCTTAACAACAATATTTTCTTGGAGCTTTTAAAGATCTCGGAAGAAGAATTCGGGTTGTCAAGAAATGGGCCAATTACTCTACCTTGCGACTCTATCGTTATGAAGTATTTGGTAGATGTTTTTGAACGAGGTTCCTCAGACGACGTAGAAAAGGCTTTATTAGCTTCAGTCGTTGGTGATCAATCACGAGTTCGTTAATCAGGTTTATGTAAAATTTGATAGAATTTACTAGTTTAGACCATTTATTTGATACATTCATGTCTTGTTAATCTTATTGTAGAAGAATGAAAATGTGATTATTGTCTTATTAACTTGAAAAGAAATGTAAATGTAGTTGAAGAAAACAACAAATAAAACTGTGTTACTTAGATTTTTATGCAGCTGCTTTTTAATGTGTTTCTCTACTTTTGAAAGATTTCTTTCTTTTCAACAATTATTTCATCCCTATATTGTGATTTCGATACCATTTTGTATTAAACGTACATTTAATTTAAAGTACCCACATTTCAGTTCTTTCTTAATCAAGTCACAAATAACTCAGTTTACATCCATGTGTAGTACCGATTTTTACAGCTTCAGTCCCTTCATCGGGTTTTTTCATGTTCAATCCCTAAAATAACTTTTCATTACATTAATAGCTACTAATTCTCTTAAAATGACTAAAATACCTTAACATCTGGACGATGGACATAGACTAATGTTAAACGTATTTTAGTCACATATATAGAAACACACATATACATAATCAAGCAAATTTTGAGGTCTTATAAGTTGGAGGTCCTGGACGATCGACCACCTTGTCTACCCTCAAAAATGGCCCTAGTAGTGTGAATAACAAAACTCTTTACACTTGACTTTATCTGTGTATTCTTAAATGACAGTTATCTATTACCCATAATCATCTAAAAACGTAGTATATTATCATGGTTCTTTAACATAACACATAGCTACCGTACAAGCTCTTGAACAAACACATCGCCGCGTATATATAGTTCGTACTTTCATCCCATGGGTGTCGCTTTCGGCACATGCACGTGTTATTGATAGTTGGTGTCTCTCGTATCTGATCATGAACTCGGCCACAAGTAAGGACTAACGGAAGACAACTGGAATGAGTTACTAGCCATGTTCCGATAACATGTAACAAATTAATCCCAACCATTTATCTCAACAAAATGGTCCTTAAAATTGTTTCACAAGGAAAAAAGGATCCTACGAATCTATGTGGCTTGTGTATAAACACAGCGCTCTCTTTGTGTCCAACGGTACTAGACATTTAGATTTGCTGCCATAACCAATCACATGATATTGCTAGCAAACAGTCCAAATGTTCACCAAATCTGCCACAACTAGACCTCTATTGACCCCTTTTTTTCAATACAATTACTAAAGTTTCTCTTCGCTACATTCCACATTGACATAGGGATATGGATTATGTGATATAAAAAATGAAAAATAATTTATGCAGCTAACAACACCTAAAATTCGGAGCAGTTAGCTTTAAAGAAGCGATTGATTATGGTTGAAGGTTACTTTTTTAAAATAGTAAGGTTTTATTTGTATGATGATTGGTCAACAACACATAATGTTTTTTGTTGCCAAAAGTACACACATACTGTCCACAATAAAAAAAATCATTAAATTTGTAGTTTTTCTTATCATCTCATTACAGCATTTACTCATTAATATGCTAATTCCCATTTTTTTCAAACCTACCCCACATAATAATATGTATAATCACATCGATGTGCAAATTATCTCCGAACATGGCTTAACTAGTTGATCACATACCGCTAAGTCAAAGTCAAAGCCCTTTGATATCAAAGGCAATACTAATAAAATACTAATCTTTAGCTCACAGTCTACAAACAAGAGGTCTTTAATCTTTATGCTGCAGCAGCAGTGCCATCTCTTTTTAATCATCAAAATGAAATTACTGTAACATGATTAGTATGTGCTAATCCAAATGACGGCGTTCTGATATTAAACATGTAGTAGTTGTGCAACTTCAACCAAAAATAATTATCTCAATAAATGGCTCTTACAAAGTATCTAAACTATGTGCCTAACTTCAAAAGTTAGTTATTAGGCCCGTATAAATATGTAAAACATTTAACCAAGAAGATCAGTGAGAAATGAATACGAAAGCTACAAAATGAAGAACACTCTTTTTTTCATGCAAAAAGACAGTTGACGAATTACAGTTACTGACATTTTACCAAGTAGCACCGATCCATATAACTTGACATTTCAATTATGTACTTGTATTACCTACCAAAAGAAAAACTTTCAACTATTTCCAGAAATCAATCACGATAGATGCAAGAATCGGTCAAGTTGACATGCTTTCCAATTTGGTTACCATGTAAGATGACCTGGCACAGAACATTTTTATAGAACTTGGGTTTCACCAGCCTCCCTAAGATGTATGCTCTGGACCTCATCACGAATGTCATATTAACAGGAACTATTACATTCTTGAGGTGGCCAATGGCAGCATTGAAAGGCGACACTCCACCATATAGTGGCATTTGATAACCTAAAACTTGCGCTGTTATCACCCTTTGGCTCTTTCTTGATTGGTAAAACTTCGGCACCTGTTTTAATCAATCAAACAAGCAAAAAAAAAACACCTTAAAATTGATTAAAATGAACTCAAGATGAATCTACTGCAACACTTCATTAATTGAAGTTATAATGTTACCAATTATTTCATAAGAAACCAAAAATAACAACAAAAATTCATCCAACTTTTAAAAGTCGAGACTTGACTTCTGGAGAACAAAGGGCATATGCATCATAGTACTACCATGCCAAAAGATGTATTCTTGATTATTCAAGAATTTCAAGTGAGAAAAGACCAAATTTCTAGTGAGAAAAGACCATGTGAGAAAGAAATAATGTAATGTCCTTTTAGGACCTAAGCACACTGGTGCAATAACTTTCAAATATCAAAACTATAATAGCTCACAACCTAGGATTTATAAGAGGCTAGGCACGATGAGGATGTCATATATTACAAGAGATTTTATATTTGTTTCTTAGGCAGTGAAAGTATATATAAACACACATCTATATTTGTAGAAAATATATGATTAAGTCCAACTGAATCAACCAAATAATAAGCTTAGGAAGAGACTGGTACACATAAGTGAATGAATTAATTCTATTTTGATCTTAATATTTTAGGCCTGTTATCATTAATTTTGTTTGCTGTAAGATTGAAAATAAATGTACTGGATTTCAATATTGCTGCAGAATCTCTCAAAGGGAAAAAGACTACATTGCCCATTCAAAAAGTTCATGTTACAGTAGGATTTTACAGGGGCTTTCACATTTCACTTTCAGCATGGGGCCCATTAGATACAGTGTAATAAACTATAGTGTCTTGGAAGTTGTATACATATCCTGATATGAACCAAAATTTGCACCAACTTGGAATAAATGGACCACCTTGCTAATATATCAATCACTCCAAAGAGTGGTGGTATTTTAAATTCTTTGGTTGTATTGCCTAGGAATTGTGATGACACTTTCTTGAGTCCATAATCAGTAGTACTACACACTCCAAAACATATATTCTTATTAAATCCAACAATGTTGACCACAGGATGCCCATCATATTTGGATATCATTAAAAATAAATACTTTATGTGCTTTTTGATGCAACACTAATATTATATAGATCTAAGCATAACTTTGATTTATTATGTTTACTTTTAATCCCATTTTCAACTAGTCCTAGAAAAAAAGTTTAAAGTTACGTCGGATGTTATCGATAACATGAAAGCACGACGTGCTACTAATAATGCAAAAGTTACAAAAGTCTACACAATCAAGATTCTAGTTATGGGTCAAAGATAAAGTTCTCATTAGGGTCATTAAGAACACATTTCATAATGTACTACCAAACTTACACACATAACAAGTGCATAGTGCACGCAATCAAGCTTCTATTGTTAAGTAACGTTGAATCAAAAACATAATATACAAAAGTTGCACAAATAACAACGGGCAATCAAGTCTCCAATGCAAGTCAGAAGCTTAATATGCACTTACTAACAAAGAATGAATAACGTGTATTTTAATAAACGCAAATTAACAAGTGTCTATATATGCAAGATTCTTGAGGCGTGATGTGAGATAAGGGTATAATTTGATACTAATAAACTATCCTTAAATGGGGTATGTGATGTGCACTTCATATAGTTAAATAGGTAAGTGGTGATGTGCACGTATATTTCGTCATTTGTCGCCTTAAACTGCAAAAATACTACTATATAAAACAACTTTATAACATTATGCTAGCCATCACTCATATCTATATACAACAACCCTATCAAATTAACTAAACGTAACAACCTAATTGGCTATCTTAGAAAGCCACAAAATCAGTCATTTTTATCGGTCTATCATACTAAGCGAACGCTAAGACATAATATAACGAACGTCCTGTGTTGGCGTTATAATATTCTCAAATTGTACTAATCTTCAACCTTTCCCTACTTCTTTTTCCTTTTTCTCAACTTTCATAACACTTTGAATACTTTAAGATATAGCAAAAAAGTTCATATATCCTATCTTTTGACATCATACTAGATCAACCTGTATCTAAAGTGTCCAATAAAGTAACATAACAAAAAATAATAACAAACCCATTAAAACTTACAAAGCCAGAAGCAAGCTTGAGTTGAAAATAATGAATTTCGATAGGCGTAAAGGTGACATGAACACCGAAAAATGTAGCCGGATTTCGGTAAAAAATCTTGACCGTTGTATTCAAAGTTAACATATCCGTTGGTACTCCTGTTGCATCCATTCCAGATTGTACATTAAAGTTGTCAAACACCATACTCTGCCCAAAAGCAAAATAAAGCACCCAAATCATTAACAATACATTTTAAAAAAAATAAACATCCTGTTTAAAGCCTGCAAATTTACAGATAATAATAAATACTAAACGAGTCACATACTCATCACACTGAGTCAGCTAAGTCATTATCCAATTTCACAATTTTTTCGCCTTATGTGTTTATTGAAATTTTATAAATCGGTAAGCCCTCCAAATCAAGCTTATCGAATCGAATTTATATAATATGACCAAAAATAATACCTTTCTCTTTATTTATTTTTTTATTTTTATTGATAAAAGCAACAAACTTTATCACCAAAACATTACCAAAAATAAAAAATGAAAAATTCTGAGACTAACCTTAACGAGAATTTTGGGTTTGTAGGGAACACTAGCAGCCCACAAGATCAAGGAAAAAATGGTAAACAAGAGAACAAATGACACAACAAACCACAAGACATAAAACCTAAACGGAACCCTATCATCAAAATCATCATCATCCACGTCATCATCAACATCAGCATCCTCAATTCTCTTCCAAGGAGAAAGAGGTCTGTTAGGTTTAACGATAGTGTTCTTAATAGAAGCAGAGAAGGTTCTAGAAGTAGAAGATTCACGAGAATGATGAATGGGAGAACAATGGTAATGAGTCGGGTGACCCGGGGACCCGAATGGGCTAGACCCGTATGACATTTTGTCGTTACCATCGTGATTAGATGGACTTTGAACGTAGTAAAGTGGACGGCGAGGTGATCGGGGTGGAGTTAGAGCTTCCACGCTGGTCAAATCGGAGTCAGATTTCACATGCATTGTTACACCCATTTTTTTCAAACAACTGTGTTTGAAGTGAAGGGGTTGGGTTTGTTTTGTTTGAAAACAGCGAGACAGAGGTTTTGTTTTTGGGTGATTGTGCCAAACGTTTTTAGGAGATGAAAAATGGGGTTTTTGTGTTTGTGTTTTTTTGTTTTTTTGTTTTTTGTTGCAACTTATATTAGAAGCTCGGAAGCTCCTCGGCTAGGATTCCGGACAAAATGTTAGGTGATAGAAATGTAATGTAATTTGTCTCAAATATATATATATATATATATATATATATATATATATATATATATATATATATATATATATATATATATATATATATATATATATATATATATAGCATGTTACTCGCGTTATGCAGCGGCATCAAAAAATTGTACTTGTGGTATTATATTAGTTATTTACATGTCATCCTTTAATCAAATTCGAAAAACAAATAGTGGTATATTATATTCTTACTTTATTGTATACATCATATATTTCAAATTATAACAATTAACGGTGACAATTATTGACAATACCTTAAACCTGACCCAAAACAAAATGAAATACATTAAAGTTGGATTTTCAACCCGTCAACCATTTTAGTTTTTGGGGTCCAAATTGAGTTAAGGTTTGGATTAAGGGTTGATCGACCAAGCCGAAAAGTAATTTGATTTTTTAATAAAAAGATTCAACCCATCAGTTTGTTTGACTCGTTTACTTAAAAGATTATACTATCTGTGTTCATGTTAATACTTTTGTCTCATCAACCTCTGTATGAAATCAGTTCGAGTTTAGGTTTTGACCTTTGGATATGAATTTTTAAACCCGCTAACTTGATTTGACTCGAATTGCAATCCCAAATTATAATAATCGAAAGTTTGTATGTTTGCACTATTTGCAAAAAAAAAAAAAAATGTAGCTAATAACTTTGATAAAAAAATACCTGATCTTTAAATAATAATAAAAAAATCATTGTTGTATGTATTATCTACATAGATGTTGTACTAACTAAGACGGTAAAATAGTAACTTTTATTATTTTACCTAAGAATAATACAAAATGGTCAAACTATTTGTATAGTAGTAGAAAATTAATTTTTTATAACTACTTGATTGTAATTGACTTTAAGTGTTTAAATGCTAAATAGCATACTTAAGTGGGTGGTAAATAAATTTATACTATCTCTTTATTAAAAGTTTATTAAAAAAAAATTCAGTTTCTTATATATTAGTATAAAATTAGAAATATATAAGTATATAGATGGTTATATATTTCTATAAAACAGTTGTAATTGGCATTTTAATATCCGTCAATATGTCATGTCAGTTACATCGCTTATTAAAAAACTCAAATAAATTTAGGTTAGATATTTTTGACATTATAATTATAATTAATAATTATAATATATAAGTTTTATATTTAATTGCATTGATTTAAGTGTTTAATTGTGCATTGATTATAAGTATATTATAAAAGTGAGGGTAAAATTGTAAATTACTATTTCTCATTTCTAACATATTTTAAGACTTTAACTCAAATGTTTTATTAAGTAGTATAGATATGTTACATATTTTTGACATTATAATTAATAATTAAAATATATAAGTTTTATATTTAATTGCATTGATTTAAGTGTTTTACATTGATTATAGGTATATTATAAAAGTGAGGGTGAAATTGTAAATTACTATTTCTTCTTTCTAACACATTTTAAGACTTTAGCTCAAATGCTTTATTAAGTAGTATATATATATATATATATATATATATATATATATATATATATATATATATATATATATATATATATATATCGAGAGAGAGAGAAAGAGAAATTTACCTAAATAAACGGTCAACCCTTGTCTTTTCATTAAATAGACGGTGTCAGAAACATTTTACGAAATTAGACCGAAATTTCGCCGAAATTAAAAATACCTTCTGGTTGTTAGGCGAAAATATTTTTATCCAATTATTTATCGCCACGTGTCCAAAATTATCGCTTACGTTTTTGTTTGTCGCCAAAAATGATATCACCTAAATGCTTAATTGTTTCGGCGACTAGGCGAATAAACTTAAACTTCTCGTTATTTCGCCTAGGTTTTGTTTGAAATTTTTGCCAACATTAAATCGCCTAAATGCAAATAATTTAGGCGATTAGGCGAATTTTTTGAATCTCGAATTCTGTGCCCTTGTTCGGTTTAGAGAAGTCGCTTAAGTCTTTTTTTCTTCTTTTATTCTAGGCGAAACTTTCGGGCTACTACTGGCGATTCTGCGATTGCGACTAACTCCGGCTAACTCCGACTATTTACATGTAAAACCTTCCTTTCTGGTAACTGTTTTGGTTTTTTTGGTTATTATTTATTTGTGTTACGGTTTTGGGCTACCGGAACAGTTTTTAGTTTCGGTTTCAATTTTGCTTCGCTTTTTTCGTGGCAGTGGTGTTGGTGGTGGCAGTGGTGTTTGTGGTGGCAATGGTGTTGGTGGCGTTGTGTTGGTGATGGCGTGGTGTTGGTGGTTGCGTGGTGTTGGTGGTGGCAGTGGTGTTGGTGGTGGCAGTGTGTTGGTGGTGGCCATGGTTGTTTGTGGTGGTAGTGGTGGTGGTACATTTTCTGGTTTTTCATTGGATCGTTGGCGGCAACGGGTAAATCAAATGGGGATGAAGTTCCGTCGAGATGAGGTATTTGATTTTTTTTTTTTAAGATACTCGTATTTTTTTTAAGATACTCGTATTAATTCCGTTTGAATGATCTCTTGAATGATTATGTTTGAATGATCCCTTGAATGATTTTTTTAGATACTCATATTACTTACTCATATTATCCGGAGTTTTTGTCCCTTAAGTTGAATATCTCTCTTTATATTCTTGAATTTTGTTTTTGTGCGGCTTTTGTATGCAATGAGAATATATCATTTGCGTTTCAATAAATTAAAGATAGATTAAGTTAAATTACAAAATTGGAAGAAATGTGTGATGGGCCACCGGCAGTCGGTTTAGGAATTATCCCGTCGTTGGATCTAAATGTATAAAATAAATAACTGAAAGTAAGATAGATGTTTAAGCAGACATGTAGAGAGTGATTGTTGAAACTTCGATAATTAGGGTTTCGGGATGATGTTCATTATAAAGTTGATTGGAGATTTACTTTGATAAGCATTAAATAGGAATTCGGTGTAAACACTAGGACCCTACATATAATAATCCAAAATTTATTTAATGACTTATCATGTGTTATAGTAATAGTATGAGTTAAGATTAAATAAAATTAATTACATATTGTAATCTTAAGGATAACTATATATATGTACCTAATATCAAATAAATTTCATTGCTAATTATTCAAATAGAAGAAAACAGTAGAGAAAATATAAAGAAAATAAAGTTTATACTTAGCAATTCAGTTTGGTCAATATAGTTGGTAAAAAAAAATGAGAAACGCAAATGCCGACATTTTTGGCACGTATCAAGTTCGTTTATATATAACTTATAAAACTAAAATCATTTATTCAATCACCAAAAACAACAAAAAAATAGAGATTTAGAACAGAGAGCAATCGCAGAGAGAGGCCATAAATTGAGACGGAACAAGAAGCCTTTACGTGTTACTTTCGGTTCTATACTCGATTTCATACGGAGGTAATTCCCAACTCAAATCGTATGTTAAACATATATAATTAATCTTTAAGTCGTTCTTTATTGATTAGTAGTTTCCTCCGACTTTTAAACCAACGAAAATCTACTGTTACACCATTGCTAATGGTGACGGGAACGGAAAGTTTCGGGCTTAAAACATCAAGTTTATTGACGAATCGGAATCTGAAATTTATAGTAACACATTGTAATATGATAGGCGTAGTCTTTTAATCGATTACGTGAACTTGATCGAACCGAATTGAAGAATTAAAAATAGAACATGGTTCTGTGCGTACGTATACGAAGAAGAAGACTTCATATAATGGTATTTTTAATATTGACATTTTCATTTAGGCCCCTGAATTATCTTACATGTTACCAAATATAATTACAGAATACTATAATTGCAGTTCTGCCCCTAATGTCTTGGCTAAAATAATAAACAACTTTTCTTAAATTACAATAAGAACCTCATGATATAAAAGTTCTTTCAAAGCAGGTCCTCTAATATTTAAGAAACGTTATTTATTAATTAAATAATAAGAATTTCTATTCATAAATACAAAAGAACATAAACAATCACTTAGATATGGTTCATGGGCATTGGTAGAGCAATAAATAATATATGTAAATATTCTAAGATAGTTAAATCGTTATATGTAGACTTTGTGGTGGATTGTGAAGCATTCTTTCGACCTTGAGTTGTTTAGACACTTATTCAGGTACGGATGTCTGTACTCTTCTTTCAGCGTTATCTTGATATGTTTTTGTTGATATCCTTGCGGTCCCTTGATATCCTTGTGGTTCTTTTGATATTCTTGATATACTTCTGTGACTTGATTTCCCTATTTGAGCTAAACTGTTTTGAGCTAAACTGTTATATGAGATTTTATATATTGTGGAAACTTTTGAGAAAACTTTGCTTGAAAATGATTTTGAAAAACCTTGTGAATTCATTTGTTGCGAGCTATATGTCTTGATTCATTTGATTTAGGTTCCATATGCATGGTGGACATAATCTGGTGTGTGGTTGGTTTATATGTTCACAGTGTGACCATAGAACCCTAGATGTTGTAGACAGGAGATAGGTATACCGAGTCAACTACCTGTGGAGTTACCACAGGGGCGTCATTGCGGCACCAATGGCGTCGCACTAACCGTGGCGGTGGGATTAGTCCACGGCGTCTCCCCTTTGTTGATATTATGTGATTTGTGTGTTTATGCTCGTGGGAGAGCTTTTGATTTGTGCTCGCGGGAGAGCTTTTGGATTATTTGGGAGGCGTATGGATGCATCCTAGGATATGTTATGATATGTTATGGTTTGTGTAGAGCGGTCGTGTGGTGTAGTGCCATACACACCCTCCGATTAGGGGTACACCTGGAGTCGCGACCAGTGTGTTATTGCGAGATATGATTTGATATGATATATTACGAGATATGATATTTGGCACAAGTGTTGTGCAGTTTGGATATTTTGTTCTGTAGGGTACTCGGTATAAAATAATCCAACCCCTCGTTGCTTCAGCCTTTATTTCATTTGTTTACTCTGGTGTAAGGGTGGTATTACTCGAAGGGTGATTTTGGAAAATTAAAGATTTTGGAAAAGTTAAAATTTATTATTTCGTTTCATTATTCCTTTTGAGATATTATTATTGTTATTATTTATATGTGTCTACATCCGCGCACTGAGCAATTAGCTCAGTCGCATTTTCTTTTCCTGCGGCAGGTACTCTAAGTAATATGGGATGAGTGCGAGAGCTTCGTGACTTGGACTTGCCATATAGACCACCATTTATTTTAGTTGCACTTTTATTTAGGTTATCATTTAATAGGCATTGTCATTGTTATTATAAGAATTTATTAGTAACTTAATTATTTAACAATAAATGTGACCTCCCATTTCGTTATCGGAACGGGGGTGTTACACGACATTTTTAGTCTAGTCTCTAAAAGCGTATGTCACTGAATCCTAGGCTATTGTGATTCTGATCAGACCAGACTGTTTTGTAACCTCTCCCTCACTGTCTTTAAGAGACCAAGTGACCCTCTCTGTGGATAATTATATTCGAGGTGCAGGAATGAGGCAACAGACCGTAATTTGTCTTCTGATCTTTCTTAACACCTACGTCTAATTGATTTTATCAAAGCTAATACTAATTTCATTCTATGTATGTTGAACTATCGGTTAAGTGGAGTTAAGCTGTTTAAGCATCTGAGACTACAGCCGAGTCTTTGCTCGTATTTCAGCACTCCATATTAAATTATTGTAAGCACAAATACTTCCGTCCTAAATTAAACCCTCCTTTGCCATCAATTGTTCATCCCTAGATCTAATCACAGTGTACAATGCGATAAGCATTTCCACAGCTTTATGTTTCGTAGGCCATGTTCTAGAAGGGTAACTTCTAGGTAATTCACGATGAGATGGACCTACGACATTTTCTTAGCTTCCATGTATTTGTACTTTACCAGAGGTATTTCCAACGCTATACTAAGTACAAGGCCGTTTTTTGGAGATATCATAGCTTCATACTGTAACAGAGATAACTTATGTGTTCGTAGCTAGGATTGATCAGATTCTAACTAAGGCAATAGTCACGTGAAAAACTGGAAAGGGTATATGGGAAATTAGGTTTAAATTCAGGATAAGTTAACCGGATACATAGAATAACAACTTCCAACTATATATGATTAAAATATTAATTTAACATCATCCCTACTCCTAATATATACATCTCAACAATCACATTACTAAGCTCAGTAATTACCATGGCAATAATCAAAACATATACTGAAATAACATGCAAAACAAACATTATAACAGTAAATAGAGAAATACATATCACTGGAATTAAGCAGCGTAATACTGAGGATTACAATAGTCTGAACTTGACAAGTCGTTACAACGTAATTACCAAGCTAAAACTTTCCTCAAGACTCTAATCGTCTAACTAAATCTCTATAGTTCTCTAAAGAGAGAAACTAGAGAGAAAAACTAAAGAGAAATGTGAAGTGTGAGTGTTTTTTGAGAGTGGGAGAATGAATGATGATTTGAAATGAGGAGGATATGTTTGGTATTTATAGGCAAAGGTCCAAGTCCCCCGTACAAGCTCCAAAGCACAAAATACAAGCCCGGAACAGCATAAAACCTCAAAATAACTGAAAAACGACATCATCGGAGGGTAAGGGAGGCCATATACGGCACCCTAGAAGCTGTATATGGCATCATAAGGGCCGTATACAGTAGTCTATGGGCCGAATGCGGTATCCTTGATGCCGTTTGGTCTTTACTCGTTGTTCGGTACTTCGTTCGTTGCTTGTTTCGCGCGTATCTTCTTCGTTTCTTGTCCATTTAGCTTGATTCTTTCGCCTATGATCTCGTAATTCTGTTACGCTTCTAATGATACCAAAATCATGAATTTTGGATGTGTGTAGCACATACGTGCTCGGAATGCGTTTGGTTGATCTTCGGTTGCCGTATCTTCTCCGTTCCTTATCTGTTTGCTTGATTCTTGATTCCTCGACTTTGTAATTACCTATGGATCATATAAGATAAGTTAGGATGTTGATATCAGATGGTAAATACTAGTGGACGAATCAGGTGAAGTTTATTCTCTTCGTTTTGCCTGTTAATTGAACGTTTTTAATGATTTTTGTTACAACGTCTATATTTGAATTACTTTAGTGAATTTTAGTAAATAACTAGTGTTTTAAGATGTTTTTACTAAGTATTGGCTCAAATAACGAGGAATAATGTGCGTAAAAATATGACTTTTTACGTTACATCAATGTGCTATTTGACCGTGTATGAGATCTCTAACTTATTATGTAGTTTTGATTTTGCTTTCTTATGCTTCTAATTGGAATCCATAATTTGCATGTTGTTGTTATATAATATTTGAAATATAAAATGGCCTAGTTATGACATAAGAAGAGTGAATAAACATAAAAGTAAAAGTAGTTCATGTTGACATAGTATTTGTCGTGTATATGTATATATATATATATATGTATGTATATGTACATATACATATATATATATATATATACATATATATATATATATATATACACACACACACACATTATATATACATGTATGTACATGTATACATATATATACATATACATGTATATGTATATATATATACATGTATATAGTATATATATATATATATACTATATATATACATGTATGCAGTGAAAACAGATCACAACTATTGGATCAATATATATACATACATATATATATATATATATATATATATATATATATATAGGGGTGGAGATAAAATAAAAACGGTGAAAACAATTGACCTTCACAATTTTATAAAGTGTGAAGTTGATTTTTTTTTTTTGCTTCACACTTAATTTTTAAATGTGAATCTTATTTTTTTGGCTTCACATAAAATTTACGAATTATGAAGGTTGAAAAGTAAGCTTCACACATTCATAATTTATGTGAAACTAAAAAAATTAAGCTTCATAGTTAAAAAATTTCTAAATTTTTGTGAAGCATAAAAAACTAAGGGTTCACAACGAAAATTTTTTGGAAAATAAAAAAAAAGGTAAGGGTTCACAATAAAAAAAACGTATGTGAAGCGAAAAAAAATAAAAGTTCACAACTAAACAAATTGTGAATATAAATTGAGATCGTTTTATTCCCTTGTTTTCACCAGAAGTTTCCCCCAAAAATTTTTATCCAAGTCGTCGGGGAAATCTTTGACACGCAAATAACACCCGCGCTCATAGAACTCTAGTGTTGTGGCCTCGAAAACTCTCTCTCGAACTATCATTGCAGATGGTGAAGTAATATCCTCGTCCATCATTGACTACGAATAAAATAATAAATCATATTAAAACAGTTGTTACATAATAATGATGGTAGATATTTTTCGCACAACAAACTTACCGGTTTTCTTTAGATACGCGTTCAATAAGTTGATCAAGTTTTTCCCAATCTTCTTCGATAAAGTCATCATCAATTATATCATCACCATGTATCTCTTCATCCAGATACGCTTTCTTCCACAAAACCTATTATATATAAGAATATCAAAATGACATCAATGTCTCATTATATTATAAATATATTAGACGTAAAGTAGCTAAATAACATACGTCAACTAGTTGCTCGATGTTACTAAATCGCGTCTCTTCTTGCCCACCCTCCTTAAGATTTTGAAACACCTTTAAAATTTAGCCAATAATGAATCTACATCTTCCTTCGGGCCATCGAGGAATCGCATGGTATCTTGCTACCATGGCCGTTCCTTTTTAAGAGCTGTAGACTGAATATCTTTCGGTCTATACTTCGCCTAAAATTTCAACAACAATTGTCATTAAAATAACAAGATTAAACATATTTATGTGTAGTTTAAGCGTTGTTAAAATATACCTGTCTAAACATCTTATCGAACTCTACACACGCCAACCATCCAAAATCTTTTTCTTGGCTCCATGCAATACCTCTAGGCAAACGAATAACTCCATCCTTCTTAGCAAGCACTCTCGAGTACGGTAGCATTTCAAAGATCCATATCTATTAAAAGGCCAGTAAAATGGCCATTATAATTAAATTTTATTCACTCATATGAATATTTAAGTATATAACGATAAATTGAATAATAGTGCAAATAAAATTTACCTTAAAAGCAAACATGAAACCTTACTATCCAGTCGACTTTCATACAGTGACTCGAACGTAGGACGCCAAATATAGGACCCTCATGGAAAATTATTCCACGCATCCAAATCTTCAACTAATTGTAGTAACTCGTCTTCAACAACAAAATCGTCATAACGATTAAGAAGTCCAAAATGCAAAAGCTCTAATAAAAAAATTCGCACAATATTCAAATTCGTGTAGCCTAAAAGGTAACTTGTAAAAATGTGATGCATATCATCCGCACTCACGTATCTATTTCGTCTCAGACTACAACCCTTACTGAATGGTCCAACAGCTTTCACAAATAAACGCTTTTTAAACGAACTACCACCACGTCCCGGTATTCACGGTAAAACACCAAACTTCATCCGAGTAATTAAACAAAATTGTTGTGGTCCAAAATGTAGTTTTGTATCAGCAACATCAAAAACCAATTCCTCTTTATCCTTATCAACTTCAACCAAGTTCGAAAGCATAAAGTGTAACAAGCAAGGTTCTTGCCTACAATCCGCCGTATAAAACCAATTTCCAAAGCATGATTTTCCTAATAGTGACAAGCTATCTTTCCTTTCCTGCAACTTCTCATTTATTTTAATGATGATATCGCAAGTCGCCAATAGTCTCACATCAGCATAATAATACTTGCCCTACACAAAAAAACAATAATATTACGAACTAATAATGTGGAATATAATGTTATTGTTTCGAGTACGATATTAAAAATTTAATTTATAAAACTTACAATATTCATTGTTGATGCCATTGAAATACTCACGTCACAGTGATCTTACAACAATTAATCAGAAGATCACAAACACAACAAGAACAAGATCACATCATATACCTAATTCAAACAAAAATGATAACGTATTATAACGTAAAACATTTCATGCACTATGTTATCGAAATAAATTAATATAGCATTACAACAATGTTATCAAAAATTAACATACAACTAACAACTAACAACTCATATAATATCATCTAATTATAAATTTTCGAATAAGCATTACAAGCTTATAGTAATAGATGATACTTGTTTTATCGCGGAACAACTTAATATCGGAGATAAAATATTGTTTTACTGCGACACTAAAACAAGTAATTAAACACTACCACTACGGATAACTCATATACGATAATCCACTACCAATAATCCACGAGATCTCATAATCCACCTACACACTACCACGAGTAACTACTTACACACCACAAAAACTTCACTTAGACCCTACAAAAACTACAAATAAAAAAAAGATAGAGATCTCAAAAAGATAACCCACTTACAAACTAACAAAAATCACAACAATGCAAAATCAACTATTATACAAGGAAAATCTAACAAAAATCGAATTGACTTACAAATAACATGGTTAATCAAACTCTCTTTTGCTTAAACAAGATAAAAAATAAATGGCCGGAATGTGGCCGGAGATAAGAAGAGAAAGGGAGAAACGAAAATGAAAAAGAGAGAATGAAAAGAGTACCAGTCGAACAAAAGCAAGAACAAAACCATGGCACGGAAAACGAGAATACAAAAAAATCGTTGAATCGTCTAAAAGATTAGCATTTAGGCGATAAAAAATTGGCGAACGTCATATTAAACTTAGGCGAACATCTTCTACACGTGGCGATTTATGAAATAATTCGCCTAATCGCCTAAATGATTAAACATTTTGGCTATTTTCATTTTGGCGAGAAACGACGACAATCCATAAACACGTGGCGAGCGTTAATTGGTTTAAATATTATTCGCCTAGTCACCGAGTCTTTTATTGCTTTTCGGCGATTAGCACCAATTAACGACATGCTATCTAAAACGCATGCTATATGAAAAACGGCACCAAGGAAGCATCTAGGTGCCGTATACGGCACCTATAGGGCCGTATACGGCCTCTCGAGTACCGTATACGGTATCCTAAGGGCCGTATACGGCACCTAGGTTGCAGTTTGGTTTTTCCCCGTTGTCCAGTTCTTCGTTTGTTGCTTGTTTTGGTTGTATCTTCTTCGTTACTTGTCCGTTTTACTTGATTTTTCGCCCACGATTTCGTAATTCCATTACGTTTCTATTGACACCAATTTGAGGTATTTTGGATGTCTCTAGCTTATACCTGTCAAGAATGTGATCTGTTGGCCTCTAGATGCCGTATTTTCTTCGTTCCTTATCTGTTTCTCATGATTCTTGATTTAAGATGTTTTCACCAAATAATAGCTCAAATAGTGAGGAATAATGTACGTTAAAACATGACTTTTTACGTTACATCAAAATCATTGATCCTATTTATACAAGAGATTAGTTGGTTTAGGAATAAAATTCCTATTCAATCTCTAAGATATCAGTTTTTGTTGAGTTTGAGTCATTACTGATGTCAACTATGTTAGTACTGCTGGTTAGAGTTTCTACTCTTATTCAAGATTAGTGATGCTACAACAAAGTTACTACTGCTCTACAAAGTTAGTGCTGCTAGGGTAGTTAGTGCTGCTTGTGAAGAATTTACTACTACTTATACTGTTTTATCAATATTAATGTTGCTCTTGTAATAGAATAAGAAATTCATATATTTCGGTTATAGATAGAGTTGTAAAAGGAATTGATTTGTAATTCCTTATTTGTAGGAAATTTTGTTAAAGACTCTATAAGATATAAATAGAGATCCTAGAAAGATAAGAACGAATGTAGCTTCAAGGTGTAAACCCTAATACATGACGTTTTAAATATATTGTTCATGCATTATTGGGACCGTACTTCCCATAATAATTAGGATGCCATCTTTTGAAAAATGTATCATTTGTAAAACAATGTATTCGATAACATTACCATTTTGACGGCTTGATAAGCCGTAACTTTGTAAAATTTTATTTGGCATCTTAATATATTAGATGTTCTGCGATAATCATATGCTCTCGATTTAATGTCGATTGATCGAGTCGCGCCCCGAGCTTCCGCCTTAATTATGATTATTCAAATTTTGGAAGTGTGGCAGATAGGTATCAGAGCCATTGGTTATAGCGAACTAGGAGTCTTAGAGACCTAGACTATAACCCTAGACACGATCATTAATTTTATACATTTGCATCACTTATACCTTATTGCACGGAACACTATTGTTATAGTATATCTAGAGAGCACCCTTACCTAGTGATCGACTCCGATGAGGAGGAACCGACTGAGTGCGATTATGATAGCGACGACACGTCGATTTACGAGAACCTGCCGACTGACCCGAGAGTGACCTCAGACGATGACAACAGCGTCACACCACCGACATCACCCTTGGCTATGCCCGTCGCGGCATACGACGTTGTTAAGTCTTGGAGCACGTACGCTGAAGTTGCACACGGACCACGCACGAGGACCACAGCTAGGAAGACGACCGGACGTCTGCCCTTCAGACCATTAGCACCTCGGCATGAGACATCAGACAGTTCCCAGGACTTACCTACAGAGCCATAACCGAAGAGGCAGAAGACAGAGCACTTAGCCTGGATGCCGGACGTACTGAGGCACTGGAAAGCTCTTGAGGGTATTCCCTCTATCTGTGAGACCGGCGAGTCTTCCCGATCACCGCCATCTCATCCATTTACCGGCGAGCCTGTTAAGCAGACTCTCCCTACCTTAGTCGCCATGGCCAACTTACATGTCGGGAGCCTTACTGAGATATGAGCGTATGTCTTGGAGCTACAGAGTGATACCTCTCGACTGGATGGAGACATGATCTCTATGTATGAGCACATCGATACTTTAGAGGGTCGTATCATGACCGACCAAGAGACAGCTCACGCCACTATGACTCGTGTAGAGACACTGGAGGGACGCACCCGAGCAGCAGAGGTCGTAGCAGGAGCTAGCTTGATGATGACGGCGCTGATGGCTGTCATGGGGATGTATCTATCTTACTTTCATTAGACCTACGTATGGCGGGTTGTGCCTACGCTATATTATACTGAAAACTTCTATTTGATGGGTATATAAAAACCCCATCACATTTTGTATCAAACTTATGTATGAATGTTTTCACCTTATGTATAATATAGTGTATGGTTGTTTATATTTCGCTTTCTATTTATTGGCATTGATTATTATATCTTATCCGTCTTTTATTTTGTGTTAGAACGAAACCATGCCACCCAAACGTTGAAATTCTATAAACAGCCAAAGGAGCACAGGACCCGCCAACGCTGAAACTGTCGAAGAACTCGTTGCTCGACGAGTGGCCGATGCCATTGCCCAGTATGAGGCAAGTCGCACTCGCGACAATGGCGGGAATGGTAGCGGTACTACGGGAAATATTGCTGGAGGAGACCGAACTGAGGGACGAACCAACGAGACTGGAGAACCTGATAACGTCCAACGAGGGTGTTCATACAAATCATTCCTGGCATGTAAACCAAACAACTTTCTCGGAAATGAGGGTGCTATAGGAATCGTCCATTGGATTGAGAAAATGGAATCTGTGCTGGATATCAGCAACTGCTCACCCGACTGTATGGTTAAGTATGCTACCTGCACACTAGCTGGCAAGGCATTGACCTGGTGGAACGCCCAAGTCCAAACCCTTGGACGCGAAGCCGCCAACTCCATTTCTTGGGGAGAACAGAAAACGATGATACTAGGAGAATTCTGTCCCCGAAGTGAACTCTAGAAAATTGAAACTGAACTTTGGAAAATAATGATGAGCGGATCTGATATCACTGCTTTTACCACCAAATTTCAAGAACTAGCTCACTTGGTCCCACACATGGTTACCCCTGAGTACAAGCGAATAGAAAGGTACATTTGGGGATTGGTACCCCAGATCAGGAGCTTAGTGACATCCTCCAAGCCGTCCACTTTCAAGAGTGCCGTGAGTCTTGCTCAAAGTTTAACTGACGAGGCGATAAGGTTGGGGTCACTGACTAAGAAAGCTAGTTCGAATAGGGGAGAGACAGACAAAGCTGGAGGAGGAAATGGCTAGAATGATAAGCGAGGGTGGAACGATGGGGGATTTGATCGACAAGGTCAACAGTACAAGCAACAGAGAACCACCAAGGCATATGTTACTAATACATCAGGGTCGAAGGCTTATGCTGGGAATAAGCCAAAGTGTGTAAAGTGTGAAAGACATCATGATGGCATGTGCATGCGTTTTGACAATTGTAAAAGATGGGGTCACCAAGCAAAATTTTGTGGAATCAATCCGCCCAACTGTGACAATAACGAGCGAAGAGTGAACAAGTGTTTTGAATGTGGAAACTCTAACCATTACCGAAACAACTGCCCTAAGCTCAACAACAACAACAACAACAACAACAACCGCAACAACAACAACAACCGAGCCAACAACAATAACCAACCGGCTCGTGGGCGAGCATTCATTATTGGGGCACAAGAAGCGCGCCAGGACCCCAACACTGTCACTGGTACGTTTCTTGTAAACAATCAATATGCTTCAGTACTATTTGATTGGGGTGCCGATTTAAGCTTTATGTCTGCCGAATTTAGACCACTACTGGAAATAGAGTCTCGTAAGTTAGACACTAAGTACACGATAGAACTAGCGGACGGTAAACTAATAGAACCTGAAGAAGTTGTACCGGGATGTATCCTATCTCTCGAGGGTCATCCTTTCGAAATAAACTTATTGCCAATAGAACTAGGAAGCTTTGATATCATAATCAGAATGGATTGGCTATCCACTAATCGAGCTGAACTTCTATGTTTCGAGAAGATAGTACGAATACCATTGCCATCTGGCGAGACCCTAATAATCCAAGGAGAAAAGAAAAGGAGTGCCCTGAAGATGGTCAATTGCACAAGCTTTCCTGGAACATGTTGTGGAGAAGAAACCCGAGGAGCGACGCATAGACAACATACCCATCGTACGTGATCATTCAGGGGTGTTTCCGGAAGATTTGCCCGAACTATCGCCTCCAAGACAAGTTGAATTTCGGATTGATCTAGTACCTGGAGCCGGACCAATCACGCGCTCTCCCTATCGTCTAGCTCCATCGGAAATGCAAGAGTTGTCCAAGCAATTACAAGAACTTTTAGACTAAGTATTCATCCGACCGAGCTTTTCACCATGGGGAGCTCCGGTTTTGTTTGTGAAGAAGAAGGATGGATCCATGAGAATGTGTATCGACTACCGAGAACTAAACAGAGTAACGATAAAAAAACCGATACCCTTACCGCGCATCGACGACTTATTCGATCAACATCAAGGTTCTAGTTTCTATTCAAAAATTGACTTACGATCTGGATACCACCAAATGAAGGTACGAGAAGAAGATGTGCCGAAAACCGCATTTAGGACTCGCTATGGTCATTACGAGTTCCTAGTCATGCCTTTCGGATTGACAAAACGCGCCAACTGTGTTTATGGATCTCATGAACAGAGTCTGCAAACCCTACCTCGATAAAATCGTCATCGTATTCATTGACGATATCCTCATTTACTCACAAATGAAGGAAGATCATGAACAACACTTGAGATTGATCCTCGAACTACCGGAGAAAGAGAAGTTATACGTGAAATTCTCTAAGTGTGAATTTTGGATACGAGAAGTTCAGTTCTTAGGTCATGTCATTAACAGTGAAGGAATTCACGTTGACCCAGGGAAAATCGAGGCGATCAAAAATTGGGAAGCACCAAAAATCCCAACCGAATTGCACCAATTTCTTGGTCTGGTTGGCTATTATCGTTGATTCATCGAAAACTTTTCCAAAATAGCTCAGTCTCTCACCTCGTTAAATCAAAAGGACAAGAAATTTGATTGGGGCGAAAAACAAGAATCCGCTTTCCAACTATTAAAGCAAAAGCTATGCACCGCGCCTATCTTGTCATTACCCGAAAGAGTGGACAACTTTATTGTCTACTGTGATGCTTCGCATTAGGGTTTAGGCTGCATACTAATGCAAAACGACATGGTCATTGCTTATGCATCTCGTCAATTGAAGATTCACGAGAAGAACTATACAACTCATGACTTAGAGTTGGGAGCAGTCGTGTTTGCACTCAAAATCTAGAGACATTACCTGTACGGTACAAGGTGTACGATTTTCACCGACCACAAAAGCCTCCAACACATATTCGATCAAAAGGAACTCAACATGAGGCAACGACGTTGGGTTGAACTGTTGAACGATTACGATTGTGAAATTAAGTATCACCCGGGCAAGGCCAACGTAGTAGCTGATGCCCTGAGTCGTAAGGAAAGAGTTAAGGCCCCTAAAGTTCGTGCACATGGAATGACCTTCCACACGAACCTCACTACTCAGATTCGTGATGCACAGCGAGTAGCCTTAACCGATGAACGTCTTAAAGGGGAATCCCTAAGGGGAATGGAGAAACAACTGGTATACAAGAACGATGAAACCTTATACTTCATGAACCGAATTTGAGTTCCATGCGTGGAGGAATTGTGCAAGCTCATATTGGACGAAGCCTATAAGTCCAACTATTCAATACATCCAGGAGCTGACAAGATGTACCATGACCTAATGGAATTCTACTGGTGGCCGAACATGAAAGGTGACATCGCTACCTATGTTAGCAAGTATCTGACTTGTTCGAAGGTCAAAGCCGAGTATCAAAAGCCGTCTGGACTTTTGCAGCAACCCGAAAAGCCACAATGGAAATGGGAGCAGATAACGATGGACTTCATCACTAAATTGCCCAAGACATCATCTGGACATGATACGATATGGGTAATTGTCGATCGTTTGACAAAATCACCCCATTTTCTAGCTATTAAAGAAACCGAAAAGATGGAGAAACTGATTAGGATTTATCTAAAAGAGATCGTTTCTAGACATGGTGTACCGGTATCCATCATCTCTGATAGGGATAGCCAATTTACATCTCGCTTCTGGCAATCGCTACAAAAGGCATTAGGTACTCGACTCGACATGAGTACTGCCTACCCCCCTCAAACCGACGGTCAGAGCGAGCGAACAATACAAACGATCGAGGACTTGTTGCGAGCATGTGTGATTGATTTTGGAGGAAACTGGGATGCTCACTTACCTCTCGCCTGAAACCTCTTGAGTTTCAAGTAGGAGATAAAGTCCTACTCAACCTATAAACGTTCAAATGGCACTTAAAGATAACTCATGGGTGGAAGCAATGCAGGAGGAACTAACTCAGTTTAAAAAGCTACAAGTTTGGGAGTTAGTAGATTTACCGGCTGGTGAGTTTGCAATTGGGACAAAATGGGCCTACAAATGCAAAAGGGACGATCGAGGTGTAGTGACACGGAATAAAGCTAGATTAGTGGTAAAGGGATTTAATCAACAGGAAGGTATTGACTACAACGAAGTTTTTGCACCGGTAGCCAGGTTAGAAGCTATAGGGTTATTCTTGGCATTTGCTGCATCTAAAAACATAAAGGTTTATCAGCTGGATGTCAAGAGTGCCTTTCTATATGGCAAAGTGAAGGAACTAGTGTATGTGGAGCAACCGCCAGGGTTTACTGATCCAGAGTATCCAGATAGAGTTTATAAACTGGATAAGGCTTTATATGGACTGCATCAGGCACCTAGGGCGTGGTATGAATCACTGTCTACACATCTCTTGACAATGGGTTTGAGAGAGGACATATTGACAGTACTTTGTTTGTCAAGTGGAAGAAGAAGGATTTTCTGCTAGTGCAAGTATATGTTGATGACATCATCTTTGGGTCTTCTGACGAAAAGATGTGCATCGAATTTGAGAAGGTTATGAAGAGCAAGTTTAAGATGAGTGCAATGGGAGGGTTAACATTTTTCTTAGGATTGCAGGTTGATCAAAAGAAAGATGGGTTCTTTATTCATCAAACAAAGTATGTCCGTGATCTGTTGGAACGCTTTAAGATGGAAGATACCAAGACCTTTAGCACTCCTATTCCTGAAAATCATAAACTTAGAGCAGATTCTGAAAGTGAAGAAGACGTGGATCCTACTCTATATAAGGCCATGATTGGGTCACTTATGTATTTAACTGCTTCTAGACCTGTTATTATGTTTGCTGTTTGTGTTTGTGCTAGGTACCAGGCTAATCCAAAAGAATCTCACTTGAAAGCGGTAAAAAGGATCCTAAGATACCTTAAGGGGAAACCGAAGTTGGGTCTTTGGTATCCCAATGATGGTAACTTAGACTTAGTTGCTTATACAGACTCTGACTATGGAGGATGTAATCAGAATTGGAAATCTACTACAGGTGGATGTCAGTTCTTAGGGGGAAGACTCGTGTCCTGGCAATGCAAGTAACAAACGTCTGTTGCCATCTCCACTTGCGAAGCTGAGTATGTGGCAGCGGGCAGTTGTTGCTCACAGGTTTTATGGATACAACAACAATTGCGGGATTATGGTTTGAATTTCTCTAACACCCCTATAATGATAGACAATCAATACACTATGTCCATCACCAACAATCCGGTTAAGCACAGTAAAACTAAGCACGTAGAGATAAGACATCACTTTATATGAGACTGTGCCGAGAAAAAGCTTATAAGATTAGTCAAAGTTCCTAGTGAGAATAATTTATCCGACCTTTACACTAAAGCTTTTGACAGAGCGCGATTTGAAATGTTAGTCCAACTTAACGGGATGAGAAATCCGGAATAACTAGACTTCCTTAAGTATATTTTTTTATTTTCTTTAGGTCTCTATTATTTATATGTTTTATCATTACTTTAAAAAAAAAAAAAAAAGCAGTTGTTTAAGTCTTCATGGGAAATTAAAGATAAGATGACGATATCTTAGCTAATGAAGACCTATGCATACTTATGAAATTAACTAAGTTAAAGTGATCAACAGCGTCATCATATGATGTATTGATAGGCAATTCACATCTGTGTTTCTGAGCTTGCAAGAAGAAATCTAAAAATTATGGGTTTTATTTTGGGAGGATCACCTTATGCCATATGATATTATAGTCTTAATTTCTGCACTATAGCATGTATTAATCTTTGGTTATGAGTCTTTATTTAAAATCACTAGGGGATATGCTAACGGTTTCCTTTGTTGTACGAAAGTACAGGACCTGGTCTCAGATAGTATATCTATTTCACAATAAAAATATTAATACCTCAAACATTAAGATAAGAGGAGAAACTGTTAGTCAAATTATGTCACTCTGTTGTACGAAAGTACAGACCTGTCACCGCTGATTTGACTAGAAAAGGTTAAACTACCCAAGTCAAGTTATGTCGCTCTGTTGTACGAAAGTACAAACTTGTCACCAATGTCTTGACTATTCAAATGATAATTTATATACTCACTCAAATTAATGGTTAAATACATGTCTGGAATTCAGGAGTATGTCATAGGTGGGAGACTCAAAATAAAATGCATAACCACAATAATAAAATGTTGCTCAGAAACTCGCGTGAAATTGTTTAAGAGGACAAATATATCAATAATCATTTTGGACTGTTTGGGCACACGAATAATAATTACGGACTTTAAAATCCGTGTATGCATATAAGACTTCAAAAGCTATCTGATTGTCTCTCCTGATGACTTCTACAAATATTATAGATACTTATGTTACTTTGATTATACAGTCTTTATTTTACTTTTATCTTTCTATTTTTAGCAAGTTTTACGTATTACGTTTTTAATAAGTATACTATTAAGGAAGCTAGTTTTCAAGTATTCGTTGTCCCGATTGGAGAAACAATTTTTATAAAATCTTGTTTGAGTCCAAAAACAGCTAAATGAAAGTTTCATGACTAAAAATTATTTCTACGGTGTAACATGTTTTTCAAAAATGGCTAAGTACAAAGCTCCGACCGAACATTTATATTTAGGCAAACATGAATAAGGTTCTGGCGAACATGGGGTGTCCAAAATGTTCGAGCGAACTTTCGGTTTGGGAATATAAATAGTCATCGTTCCCGAACACAATTCTCACGCGATCTTTTATACTCATGCGAACATTAGCGAACATTTCCAATCTCTAGCAAACGAACTTTCTGTGCGAACTCCGTGATTAATCTCGAGTTTACGGCTTCCTATTTGCACCCAATCCGTTTACTAAACAACAGTAAGTAAAAATATCGATATATCACCGCTAAACTCGGCCGGATTTATCCTTTTCCATCGGAAAACCCTAACGGCCGGACTTCGATCGTTTCGGGTTACTTGCTTAATGATAGACCTGATTGAGGGTTCATACATGTATAATGGACAAGTATGAACATCAATCAACCGGTTAATTAGGTTTAAAGGGGAGTATTTTGTGTTTGGCAAATTTTCAATTCGCCGAGCGAACATCCAGTTTGTCCGGCGAACTTTCTGGGTTTGGGCGAACTTCAAACTCAAGTTCGGCCGAACCCTAAACCAAAGTTCTGGCGAACTTCTTTCTATAACTTCGGACGAACATCTTTTTGCGAAGCCCTGACATGTTCGGACGAACATTAGGCATCCGGATGTTCTGACGAACATTTCATGTTCGGTCGAACATTATTGTCTTCCAGCGAACATTTTTGTCTATGTTTAATTTTTCTATTAATTGTATAATGCTTTCGAAAGCTAATTCTTGTGTCTTGTTCTTTTATTTTATTTCTGTTTTGCAGGAATGGCAATCAGACCGTTTGTGGCGAAGCACAATATGGTGATTAATTTGGATCCCGAAGCAGCAGGAGCTGAGCAATTTCAGCAAATTTTAAATTTTCTCATGAGGTCAAGGATTTTCGGGATTTTGACGTCATCTCCCTCCCTGCAGCTTAATCATTTATGGGAATTTTGGGAATCAATGAGATTTGACATGTCGATGGAACCTCACGTTATTCGAGCGAGGGTTCACCAGTTTGATTTTTCATTCTCTGCTGCTGATCTTCGAGAGATTCTTATCTTGGGGACAGTAGGCCAGGAGGCAGGCCCTACTGAGTTCCCTGCTGCATTTAGAGAGGGCGCTCTGGCCCGTATGGGATATGTTGGGGACCGAACTTCGACTCAGTTTGTGAAGAGTCTAGTTTATGGGCAGTGGCGCTATCTTATGCATGTGATGGTCACTGCCCTTGGCGCGAAAAAGGGAGGATTTGATGAGCTGAACATCTCCCTTCTGTCGGCTTTGCTGTCGCTAGTATAGAACAAGTCGTACAGTTTTTCAAACCTGATCTTTGGTGGGTTTGTTAAGCATGTGACGAAGCCTCCGCGATCTCCATTCATGTTATATCCGCGGTTCTCGATGGCTATTATTCGTCACTTCATTCCGCATCTGCCGGTTTCTGCCCAGGTCGGGCATGTGGCGATCGTGGATCGGCGCATTTTTGGTGCATGCCTTAAGCATGATCCTCCTAATGACGGCACTTTTTGGTTTTTTGGTGGACGAGCAGTACGCTGCTCCACCTAATGACGGCTGGGAGGATGTCATTAGAGCAGCTGGCCCAGTTGGGGATCAGCCGGTTGAAGCTGTCAACCCTCAGGAAATTTTAGAGGATGTACTAGGTCAAATAGAACAACAACCACAAGCGGCAGTTAATTTTGAGACGGTAGCAGCTGAAGTGATACAAGAGATGTTACAGTATCGTGAGGATGCAAATGATTAGCTGCTTCAAGAGATTGATAATTATACTGCTGAGCCTACCGATGATGCGAAAGATGCTGATGCAGCAACTGAAGAGGGGAATGCTTCCGATGATACTACTGATGATGATCACTTCCCTCCGGGTTTTCATCAGAGCCAGGCTCGGGTTACGTTATTGGGTTCCAAGGTCGTCTGTGTCGGTGGAGCCTCTTCAAGTAAACGACCATATGTTGCTCCCGACACTAACTACATTCCTGACGAAGACGAAGAGTCCGAGGAGGAGGAAACGAGGCTGGTTCGCAGAAGCACGAAAAGGTCACGATTAATCTCTGGGACCATGCCATGTGATCAACCTCCGCAGGTCGATGTTCAAGATTCTACTGCTCAACCCGCGCCTGCAGAAGAAGCCAGGGTTGATCCTCTTCCAACATCTGTTCCTCATGAACTCCGGACTGCCATGCTGGAGGATCAAGTCAAGTACTTGGTGGAAAAGATGATGGAGATGGCGGAGGTGGTGAAGACCCTGGTCAATCAAAATAAGGGGATAAATTTAGTTCTAAATGAACAGCAGAGAGCCATTGATAGGTTGGAGTGGCTGGTGCATAGGCACATGAAGAACCCAGCTGCTCAGGGGGAAGCAGGCACTTCTAGCTGCAGGGAGGACATATTGAGGTTCTAGAGCTGATGACGAGGATGATGATCCCAGTACAGCTAAGGAAGGTGAGCAGCCAAGTCCTTCAAAGACTGGTGTGCAAACTACAGTTCAGGGGGAATCAAATCAGGCAGTTGAAGAGACGCAAGGAAAATCTGCAGAACCAACTCAACCGGAGGAACAGATTGAAGCTTTAATAGTCATAGATGAAGAGCTGGGGTTCTCAGATGAAGGATCAGAAGAAGAAATGGATAAAGGAGTAGAGGAAGAAGAAATGGGGCCAGTAGTTGAAGAATGGAGATCTGACGATGAAGTGTTGGAAGATACTGACGCCGATATTGACGAGCATATAGTTTTAAATTAGTCAGAGACGAATGTGGTTGTTGGGGCTGAAACTGGAATAGACTTAACAGAAATAAGGGCAGCAGTAAACACTGAGTCAGTCGAAGAACGGTTGGAAGATAAGAGTGAGGAGCTAACAAGAGAAGAGATGAAAAGGCTATGGTTTAAGAAGATAGAGAAAAAGGAAGAGATTGTATATAAGAAAGAGTATAATATCAAGAGCACAGTGGGCTTAGAAAAGGGTATTATTAGTTGGATCTATGACAGTGATTTAAAATTGTTTGTGATTAAAAGATATGACGGTCTACAATACTTAGAGAGTAGATTGAAGATATTTAATTCATTCCCAAAATGTGAAATAAGAGATCTAGCGAGACTGGACTTAATTAACTTAGGAGACGATACGTATGCTGCATACGTAGTAAGAATCATTTGGAAAGAAGGACGGTCGAATAAGTTTGAAAGGCTGAGTCCAAGAGTTGGGAAGAGAGTGGCTGATAAAACAAGAATAGATCCAAGAACCGATAAATATTGGATGAGGATGATTTATAAGCCGGTTAAGTGTTTGAAGCAAGTACCTTTGAAAATGATGCCACAGGACATACTGGAAAAATTAAAATGGTGGTATGTAGATAATAAGACGGGTGAAGCTGTTATGGAAGAAAAAGATGAAGAAATGCCTAGAGAAGTGAAGGAAGTACTTAGAGTGTATGATTATTTGCATTTAGTGAATTTATCCAAAAATGACATTCTAAAGCAGTACGAGAATAAGATCTTGAGTCGAGATAATTGGAAGAAAGAGGCTAGGAAGTATCAGAATGTTATAAATTTATGTGTAAGAAAAGAGCTACATGCAGGAAGTGAAGTGTACAAGTAACAGAAGACCTGAAGACAACTAGAAGACCAGAAGAAGTTATCTAGAAGCAATTGTCAAGGGGAATCTGTTGGTACATGTTTGGTGACAATATGATTCTAGACTCGAGTTAGGAATAATATTGTAAATGTTTGTATATAGCGAACTATGAGCCTGCGAACCTTAGACAAGCGAACTTAGTAAAACTGGCGAACTATTGTATTAGTTAGTGGGCCAGCGAACTTTAGTAAGTTCACCCGGCCCAGTCCAGCGAACTTGTCATTTGATATAATACGTAGGTTCGGTTTAGGGTTAGAAGTTTTTTTTGGCAGTTTAAGTTTGTGGCAGACAAATTGTTCAAGTCAGGCGAACATTGTGATTGTGTTTGAGCTTTGGATTAATTGTAATCGTTTTATAATTAATAATAAGCTTCGTTTATTGATTTATTCGTTTGTGTTATTGTTGCGATTGGTTGTTTGTGTTGATTGATCGTTGATAGGGATTCCGCACCTGTTGACGTATTGTAATCTCGTTATCGATCAAGATTAGTGGACTTACAATCTAGATTCAACATATTCTTGTTAGTTAAATCGATCCAAACATGTTTAACAAACTAAACCAATATACATGGAAACTATATAACTATTTTATTCAATACAAATATTTTAATATTTGAAGTTATATTTGTATACTTCAGAACCCCAATTGTAAACTTGATCGTCAATTTTCAATCTCTATTCTGGATCTGAAACTCTAAGTCTATCTTTACTTGAGTCTGATCCCTGACAAACACGTCAGAGTCTATAAGCTTCCATTAGTCAGAATTTGATAATCTTTCAGACTCAACTCATTATTTCATAATCAAATATAAAACTTTACTTAATTCTAAAATATAAACTTTTGACTTATCGGATTTATAATTTGGGATTCAACAATTATTTTTCCCTAATACCCAGAAATGGAATTTAAATTTCATCATTTTTTTTTAGGTTGATTGGACAACCTAATGGAATTGGAGTTGGAATTGTTTGAATTCCATCGAATTCCTTTAAGGAATTCAAATTTTCATCACTTTATGGATGAAAGTTCTCCTATGGTATCCCATTTTACCAAAAATAATCCATCCCGTTCCAATCACCATCCATCCTCCTTCACCATCTTTCAAACAACCACATCGCGTCGCACCACCATTGCCATCGCATGACTATCTCCATCGGACGACCATCACCACCGCACACAGTCACCACCACACGCCGTTACCGCCGCACAATCGTCTGTTACACAATCTTATGCTCCTTCTTTGATTTAAGGATTTTGCGTTTGATTTGCTTCAAGATTGTCTTTCTTTGAGTTTCAATTTTTTTTAAGAAAATAGGGCTATTTTGTAAGGCTTAGTGTCTGGGAATGCAACTAACTTGTGCCCGATATCTATTGTGTGTACTCAACTTAGGTATGCTATTTTTAATGCATGAAACTTTCAAAAAGGGTGTTTTAATGTATTTTAGTGATGTGTCGCTCGTTTAAGGTGCCACATGGCATCTGGAGAGTTTGACACATCATCAAAATATCACCAAAATACACTTAAACACACTTTTTGAAAATTTGATTCATTAAAAATAGCAAATCTAAGTTGGGTACACACAATAGATATTGGACATAAGTTAGTTGCATTCCCAGGTACTAAACCCTATTTTATAATGTTTTTATAGTACTAGTATGTTCTCTTTGAGTGTTGTAAAACTAGCTCTCACGCAATATCATTTTGTGTACCATAGTTCTCAATGTTTGCTAAATGGTTTTGCAAACCATCTATTCACACGATGAGATTTTGCTCTTGCAAAATGAATTTGCAAACCATGATGTCTAATACAAATCGCAATCAAGCAGTATCATCTTAAATTTTGTTTATTTATCCCATTCCAAACGTGAAGAATGTAGTTGTGTTATAATGAATAATGTAACTGATATAATAGATAGAAGAGCATAGATGAGATGTATAGATCGAAAAAATTATATAATGTTATTCAAAAGCTGAATTATTTATAGGTGGAGCATTCGATTATTATTCCGTAAATTATTGAAAGTTATTTGATTATTAATTATTCGGAGCCCTTATGGGTGTTGCATACATGATGGGAGTATGATAGGGTTTGCAATACGATAATGGAGACGCAATATATTTCCGAACCCTAACTCTGACACATGAAAAAAATTTGCAATTTCGTTTTGTGGACCTTGACTTTGAAGTTAGTGACGTCAGTGACATTTTGAAAATGGATGGTTTTACAAAATGATATATGTATATGTATATGTATATACAAAATAATATATGCATTAATTAATTATTTATTTGAACCTCTATATGATATATGTATATGTATATTTTTATTTTTAGTTAAATAAAACGAGTTTGTAAACAAGGTTTGTAAAAATTAAAAAGGTAAGGTCATGAGAGAAATGTCACAGATAAAGAGAAGTTTAACACCAACGAAAAAAGCATTTTAAATTTCTTTTAGAAATTGTTTTCTTAAACTTTTTTTTTCTCAATTTTTTATTTAACCTTTTTATTTATTATTTCTTTTGTTTTTTAGACCTTTATTTAAACCCTTTTTAATAACTTTTTGTTTTTATTTTTTTAATTACAAACTTAAGCTTTTTAACACTTTAAAAAAAATCTTTTATTTAAACTACGATCACTATTCCATCTCAAATTCTAATTTTATATATTTCATTTTTTCTTTTTTTTTATCTATATAAGAAATTACAACATAAAAATGCCATTAAAAGTACATAAAAATACAAAAATGCAGTACCAAAAAGATAATATGTATATAAAAAGGAATATTCAATACAAAAATATCAATATAGAGAAAACATATATATAAGATGCAGTAAAGAAAGATTAACACGTATACAAAAAAAGAATGAAGCAGTAACACTATATACAAGATGTGGTACAAAATTTCAGATGTAGTAACTATATATACATGATGCGGTACAAAATGACTAAGAAGTATACAAAAAAGAATGATGTAGTACAATAAAATCAATATGAAGTAAAATATATATACAAGATGATATAAAAAAGGATAACACGTACACAAAAAGAATGATACAATACAAAACATCACTATGCAGTAAAAACTATATACAAGATGCAGTACAAGATGTAGTACAAGATGCAATACAAAATATCAATATGCAGTAAGTATGTATAGAAGATGCGGTACAAAAAGACTAATATGTATACAAAAAAATATGTTGTAGCACAAAATGCAGTCAAAAATATCAATATGCAGTAAAACATATTTACAAAATGCAGTAAAGAAAGGCTAACACGTATAAAAAGAGTGATGCAATTAAAAATATATACAAAATACAATACAAAAGTGATGACATGTATACAAATAAAAGTAACAATGAATAAATAAACATACACGATGCAACACAAAAACTACAATATGCAGTAAGAAATACATACAAGATGCTCTACAAAATGGATAACACGTATATGCAAAAAAATATGATTCGGTAAAAATGAATGCATAAACATATAAGATGTAGTAAACAAACATCAATATGAGTGCTGAAAATATATATAATATATTGTACAGTTAAAAAAATACAAGATGCAGCAAATAAAATAACAAAAAAGGAAGAAAAATGATTTTTGTGCAATTAAAAAATAACAAAAAAAAGAGAAAAATATTTAAAAATATATAAGATGCAGTTAAAAAATAAAAGATGGAGTTAAATACTTGGGGTTGAAAATAATAGAAAATTAACACAAAAATAATTAAAAATAAAAAAAAAATACATTTATGGGATATAATATGTGATGTATACTGCATATTTATTTTATGTTTTTGACCAATCATGTGTATTATAAATATTTTATTTTATATTTTTTACTGCTAAACTTTTCAAGATTTATACTTTCAGTCCTTTCTTTTAGCTTAACAACATCAAAGGTTAAGTGCTGTTAACAGCACAAAACATTTTCCATACAAGTTTATAAAAATAAAAAGTAAGAAAAATGAGAAGGTAGGAGGATGAAGATAAGAAAATCGAGGGGTTGAAAAAGAAAAAGTGAAGTAGTAGATGGGGTGAATATGAAAATTAATTCTATTTTTGTCCCTTACCTTTTGTCCTAGCTTTTCCAACTAATTACCAAAATATCACCTTACTTCCTAGCCATTGATATTCCATCTTTTTTTGAAACCATTGGCCTTTATTTTTCTCCTCATTCCCCTTATATACTCCATTCCCCTGTGATCCCCTACCAATGACCTTTATTTTTTTGAATATTGTAACATTCTACTTCATCTAGTGTTTTCTACATTTATAGATTTTATTTGTTTTATTTTATTAAAACTCAATGTATTAAATAAGATTATATATTGTTAAATGAATCTATTTTATAAAGAGCATTAAAAATGTTTTGTTTGATACATATATGAATTAATTTTGCATACGATACATTTGTATGTAAGAAATGTTTATAGTTAGCTCTTTTACTTTAGATGAAATATGAAAAAGATGGCAATTTGTGGATTTTCTAACATAATTTGAGTTCTCAAATATTTCGTAAGAACAACGCTACATTTTCTTAAAATCATCACGAAATGACGAAAATAATGAACGAATGTGTTTCTTAGACTATTGTATTGAGTTGCATCAACTCCATAGTCTTCGAGAAAATAACATGTGCCTGACAACCACCATATTTTGTATTTATTTCGGTTACATAGCACATGTATAATTAATACTTAATGTATTTCACTTGGAATTTGTGTAATGTATAATTAATGTTTGACTTGAATATTGTGTAATTATAAGGGATTAGTGTATAGAAATGTATCCAATTTGTACTTGATATCTATTGTGTGTACTCAACTTAGTTCTGCTATTTATAATATATTTGTTGGGTCACAAGGTTCCCAAAACTTAGATACAGATTAAATAACAGTTATCTTAACGTGTTAGTTTATATCCAAGTTTTATATCAAACAAGTTTAAATTAATCTAGGCGGAAAACAAGATTAATTTTGACACAGAGTTTATTATGAATCAAAGTATTATTCACAATAAAGTGTTTGTCTCACACAGATGACAAAGTATTCAAACCCACACAGATGGTTTGAATACGATCCAAGTATTAGTATATTAAGATACAATTATCACTACAAACTTTAACAGTTAGTGTGGTAATGCTTTGAGCCTAAGCTTAAAGGTCTTGTATACTATTTTGCTTTGAGTGCTTGGTTTTCTTGGATACTTGGATATCTTGAAGAGTGCTATTGAGCTGCTATTTATAGAGTTGAGTATCAACTTCTATTAACCAGCTCAGTCAGTTGTCCAAGGGATAACACATTCATCTTGGGCAACTTTGCACTCTACCCTTTTTGCTTTTCATGGAAATAGAAAAAGCAAAAGGTAAAAGGTTTCTTTGCTGAGAAGAAAACCTTTGTTCGATGTTTGACCTTTCTCAAACATCTTATCAGTTGTATCTAGCCTAAGGAGAGAAGAATATCTTCTGTACACTTGTACTTTCATTCTTCAATCTGTGCTCTTCAGTCTGTGCTCTCAGTCTGTGATCTTCAATCTGTGATCATCAGTCTGTGATCTTCAGTCTGTGAAGTCTTTTGTCTTCAATCTTCATTCTTCAGATGATGAATCCATAAGTCTTCAAGTAGAGCATGGCTTTCAGTATGTGAGATTCTTCAGTCTGTGCAGCACAGACTCAGAAACAATTCTTCAGTCTGTGAAACACAGACTCAGAAACACAGACTCAGGAATTCACTACGTTTTTCCTGAATACAACTGAGATAGATTTTGACTCTTCAGATTTATAACTTAGGTTTGATCATTGTTTTTCCCAACAATCTCCCCCTATCTGATGATGTCAAAATCTATTTACAAAAGATAATGGAGAAATAATAAATACTAAAGTACAACATAACTTATGAATCTTAGACTTATATATATAAAGTCAAAGTCATAGTTAGTATACAAAAATATTACAATTATTACATAAGATTGTAAATAATATAAATATAACAATCTTCAGTCCTTTCTCCGAGCCTTGATCTCTTTCATCTTTTCCACTTTCCTCTTCAACAGTGTTTCCATTTCCTTATCAGATTTGTCTTCAAATTCTTGATACTCTAGGATGATCTTCTTGCAGATATCTTCAAGTCCAATCATCATCCTAATTTGGGAAAGGTTGTTGAATAACCAGCTAATCAGTCTTCTTCTGAATGGTCTGGCTTGAGAATGTTTGCATTCCTTCAGCAGGGCAATGCAGTGCAGCAGAGACTCTCCATATAACCTATTCTGATCCTGGAAGCATTCTATCCCATTGATATCTCTATAGCACAGACCTTCAATGCTGTCAGTCTGTACATATGATCTATCAATGAAAATGATACCTTTGGGTAGAGGATGCTCTCTTCTCTGCTCATTCTCTGTGGATAACCCAGTTGACTTCTTCTTAATTACAAAGTTGTTTGCTATGCAAAACAACTTGTATTCTTCTTCTGAGATGAGCCCCAGATTGAGAACTAGCTCGATCAGGTAAGATAGCTCATCCAAAACTTCTTTCTTCAATTCCTTGTCAGCTGCACTCTTCAAAAGATTGGCAATGGATTGCCATTCCTTAAGCCCTAGAGTGTACAGTTCATCCACCCATACCATCTTCTTGCTCTTGGTCAAAGTCAGCTCCAGCTTCAATTTCTGTCCAATCTTGTTCAGATGACATTCTTTAATCTTCTGCTTGAGCTTTGACTTTTGGAAAGTGGCTTGTAGCTTTGGCTTCAGGCTCTCTATCTTCTGTAACTTTGTTGACAGCTCTTCATCTTCCTTGATTTGTTGCTCAACTTGACTCTTTCTAGTTTGAGTCTGTGAACAGTCTTCATCTTCTAATTCTTTGGAGAGCATGTCAATAAATCTTGCTTCCTTCAGCTTCTGCTCTTCTTCAGTTAGTACATTTAAGTACTCAGTTAAAGACATGCCTTGAGCAGTAGCTTCTTGTTGCAAGAGTTTATCCTGTAGATTTGTCATATCAGGATTTCTTGTGCCAGCAGCATGATCATCCACCATCTTCTTGATCTTGCTTAACCTTTCCTGCTTGGATAAAGCAATCTCCTTGCCCTTACCTTATCTATAACTTCTTCCATGGTAGAGCATGACCCAGGATAAGTGCTAATCAGGTGAGCACTTCTCCATTGCATTCTATCTTCAATTTCACTTCTACCTGGAGGCAGTGTTCTGGTTGTTGTGGTTGGTTTAGCAGGATTGGCTTCAGCTTGAATGGCTTCAGTACTGATAATTAGAGCATCAGTGCTTGCTGCTTGTTGTTCAGAGCTCTGAGTCTATGTCTGATGCTGTGTCTCAGTCTGTGCAGGTTCAGAGGGCACAGACTTCGACTCTCCAGTCTTGACTTTTGAGGCACTTTCATCTACACCTCCAAAAGTAGCATCATCTTCATCATCATCTGATCTTCTAAATACCTCAGACTCAGAACTACAATCAGGATTAATGGCATCATCATCTTTACCATCAGTGTCATGTTCTTCAGCCAGCTTCACAAACTGATCCCAGGTCTTGATCCCCTTCATCTTTGGTTGGGAATCAAAGATATCCCTTTCTGGAATCCTCCTGGCCATCCTTTTTGTCTTCCTGGCTCTTTTGATCTGCAGTGGTTGAACATCTTCATCTTCTTCCCTTGGTCTCTTCAACTCCATCTGACCTTGGGCTGAGATAGTTGCAATTGGGTCTATGTGTAAGACAATGGATGACTCCCCCCGAGTCTGTGCAACCATCTCAGTATGTTCACCTGCCTGCAATCCTTCTTGCTCCCCCTCAGTCTGTGCACTCATATTTTCAGCCTGTGGCACAGACTGAGCTTCAGTCTGAGACTTCACCCTAGCACCTTCGAGTCCATCATCTCCATCACCTCCCTCACTGCTATCTCCCCCTAAATCTAAGGATTTATTATTTAAATTTTTATCTTTTGAGGTTTTAGCTTCTGCAGACCCATACTTCATCTTCTCCCCCTTTTTGACATCATCTACTAAGTTTGAGAGGGTGGTCTGCATTTCATCTAACCTAATGGATACCTTCTCCTCCAGCATATCCACTTTATCCACCATAGTAGAGACTAGATGCTTCATCTTCTCTAGCTCTTTCTTATTATTATTGAACTCAGTCTGTACCCATTCAGACAACTTGTTGATGGCAGAAAGCACATCATTAAGTGTACTAGAAGGCACAGACTGGGTCTGGTTGGAAGGGTTAGAATTGGGTGACGGTATGTGTTCCTCACTTGACTCATGTTGAGACTGAGCAAGATCACTGGAATCTTTTGGGGTTGCACTCTTTGCCTCACTCTGTGTCCTGTGCATGGAAAAGCGATCATAGGCATTGAGTGGTGTAGTTATTCCCTCAGATCTAATCCGGTGATAGGATAGGATATCACTGGGAAATGATTGTGTTGCACCTGTTGCCTCAAACAGTCCCTGGTGTAATGGAACAATATCACTGGCAACTGATGTGGAAGTTGGTATGCCTTCACTAACCATCTGGTGATAAGATGGTAGTTCATCAGGCAAAGAAGAGGAGATCTGTACCTCAGTCTGTGACATGACTGGGGCATTGGCGATCTGTGTAGAGGGGTGTAAGAAAGGACTCACTGGAATGTGAACTAGTACAGAACTAGTGGTCATTATGGGCTCAGCCATTGCGAGTGGGGTATAGAGGGGGGTGGTAGTGCTCAGGATTGGAGCATCTTCTTCAATGCATACTACAGGGGTTAGTGTAGTAGTAGTAATGTGGGTATCCAAGCTGACTAAACTAGGTGTAGGTTGGGTCAGTTGGGTAGCCATTGGCACCACAGACTCTAGCAGAGCTGCAGTGGAATGGACTACAACACTGGAAGGTGTTCTATTGACATCCAATTCCATGGATGATGATTCCACTTGTGTTATACTTTTTGGGGTTGAGTCTGGTGATTCCTCCAGAGTGAGTGGTGACTCATCTGGGTTGGTTTGTTTGTGACTCTCTTTTGTGGGTGAGGATGGGCTAGGATAAGAAGGTTGATCTATATCCATGTCCTCAAATGAAGAAGAAGTACTACCTGCATCTTCTGTTGAAGATGGAACAGACTCAGGAATGTTTGAGTCTGACTCCAAGTGCACAGACTGAGTTGAGTCTATATCCCTGGAGTCTGTGTGCTCTGCTTCAGCCACACGATCTTCAACAGCCTGGGTCTCAGTACCCTCACTATCACCTGAACTATCACCCTCCATAGATGCAGAAGCAACATATGGGTGATCAATCCATTGCTGCATAGCAGCAGTGATAGGCGCTCCAGAAAGTGGAACCGGATGGTTGAACACTTTATATGTGAGCACAGGTACGGGTATATCTACAGTTTTGTTATTAAAAGACATATACACAGACCCATTTAATCTGGATTGGATGCACAGGGAGAGTAACCTTATAAAAGGTACATTAAAAATTCTCTGTGATTCATTCACTAGTTTTAAAATTTCTTTAAAATACAACTCTGCAAAGTTGATGTTTAAACCTGTGATGAATGAGCTCAACAGTTGAGTTTCAAACTCGTTTAACTCCCCTGTGCTACCAGATTTTCCTCCTAGACTTCTAATGATGTCAGAGATTAAAAATTTCCATCTGGGGTGAATCCTGACATCAAGATGGTGCCTTTTTCTTTGGTATATCCAACCAAAGTAAGAGAAGCCCTTGCTGCTTCTTTGGTTGGAATGGGTTCAAAATTATTTCCCAAAGGCAAGTCTAAGACATTCCTAATTAGCTCCTGATCAATGGTAACTGCCCGTTTACCATGATTAATAGTACCAGTAATTGCAGTATTGGTACTATTTGAGGAGCAAGTATACCACCATTCCATTAAAAAATGTGGGTATATTTGAGGAACTGTATTAAAGAATGCTCCCCTTAATGGATGAGCAGACATAAAAACAGTTAGTTCCTCAAACCCTTTATTCTTTTTAGAGTCAGGAATGGAAATGGTAGCTACTTGATTATTTATACAGAGTTTTACCTGTTTACCCTGTTTGAAGGGTTTAGCCGCAGCGATGTTGGCAGGTGCCGTGTAAGCCCATTGATCAGCCATTTTAAATGAAGAATTTGTGAGATTGATTTCGAAAACGGTTGAGCGATTTAGGTTAGGGCTTACAAACTCTGTGTAATTTTGGATGTGCAAGTACAGGTGAAGAAGAAAAGGGGAAAACAGAAGTGGGTATTTGAAGAAATTAAATTTCCGTTAAATGGGACCCACTTGACGGTTTATCCCTTTCTCTGCAACAGAAACACTGAAGCACATGCACTTTTTTGTATTGAGCAGATAAATAGACAACAAGCGCCAAAACTTTCAATAATTATTACCATAAAAATGGTTTTAGCATTAAATGCAAAGATATTGTTGTTTATTTATTTAAAAAAAATAAAAAATAAAACAAAAAAAATATATATAAAAAAATTGTGCCGGCAGTGGTAACAGACTTATATAGCTAACAGTACTAACTTGTGAAAGCAGTACTGAAATTAACTAACAGTAGTAACTTGCGAAAGCAGTATTAAAATTAACTAACAGTAGTAACTTGCGAAAGCAGTACTAAAATTAACTAACAGTAGTAATTTGCGAGAGCAGTACTAAAATTAACTAATAGTAGTAACTTGCTACATTAACAGTGTTAATTGTACCAATCTTTACCAGCAGCATTAAAAAATATCAGTATTAACCCAGCAGTACTAAAAGTAACTAGCAGTATTAATACTAACAGTGCTAAAATACGAATTCATGAGGGTAGTATTAAAAGGCTTATCAGTATTAACCAGCAGTACTAAGAGTAACTAGCAGTATTAATACTAACAGTATTAAAATACTAACCTTATGAATTAATAAAGCACAAAAAAAGAGGGTCTAGTCTGAATGAATATGGTTAGTCTGTGTAGCTTAATCTGGAAGAAGTCACACAGACTGAAACATATAATCAGTCAGACTTAGAGAAAATAACATAAGTTGTAAAATCTTTTTGGTATTTTCTTATAAAGTATGTACAAATTTATCTCTTAGTCTGTGCTTTTTGATTGTATGTAGCTGAGAATACAGTTATACAGATTGAAAAGCAGACACAGACTGAGAATTGAATCATATAGATTCAAGGTTTTACTAGGGGTTGAGCATTCCTAGTTGACCAAGCAGATATAAGAATCTATCTTCATTAAGAGGTTTAGTAAAGATATCTGCTAATTGGTCATTTGTTGGCACATATTTGAGAATCACTTTACCTTTCTCAGCACAATCTCTGATAAAGTGATGTCTGATCTCAATATGCTTTGTCCTGGAGTGGAATACAGGATTCTCAGTGATGGCAATGGCACTTTGGTTATCACACATGATTGGAGTTTTTGTAAACACCAAATCATAGTCTGCTAGTTGATGTTGCATCCATAGCAATTGAGCACAACAACTACCAGCAACCACATATTCTGCTTCTGCAGTGGATGTAGCAACAGAATTCTGTTTCTTGCTTGACCAACTGACTAGTTTGCCACCTAGCAGTTGACATCCACCAGAAGTGCTTTTCCTGTCTAATTTACAACCTGCATAATCTGCATCTGTATATCCAATTAGATCAAAACCAGAGTCTTTGGGATACCAAAGACCCAGGTTAGGAGTACCTTTTAGGTACCTAAAAATCCTTTTTACAGCTTTTAGATGCGATTCTTTAGGTTCAGATTGATATCTAGCACACAAACATGTTGAGAACATGATATCCGGTCTACTTGCAGTGAGGTATAGAAGAGATCCTATCATACCTCTATAAGTGGTTTGACAGACTGACTTGCCAGACTGATCTTTATCCAACTTATCTGCAGTGCTCATTGGTGTTTTCATAATTGAACAGTCCTTTAAAGAATATTTAGTAAGTAGGTCATTGACATATTTACCTTGGTTGATGAAGATACCATCAGGTTTCTGATGTACTTGTAGACCATGAAAGTATGTTAATTCACCCATCATACTCATTTGATACTGTTTTGACATTAAGTTTGAAAACCATTTACATAATTTTTCATCAGTAGACCCAAATATAATATCATCAACATAGATTTGGACTAGTATGACATCTGCCTTGTTCCTTTTGAAGAACAAAGTTTTATCAATTGATCCTCTAGTAAAGTCATTACTAAGAAGATAGGATGATAAGGTGTCATACCAAGCTCTTGGAGCTTGTTTTAGTCCATATAGCGCTTTCTGCAATTTATAGACATGATTTGGAAAAGTGGAACTCACAAAACCTGGAGGTTGTTTCACATAGACTTCCTCCTGTAAGTTGCCATTCAGAAATGCACTCTTGACATCCATTTGATAGACTTTGAAGTCCTTGAATGCAGCATATGCCAAGAATAACCGAATTGCTTCAATTATGGCTACAGGGGCAAAGGTTTCATCATAATCAATGCCTTCTTCCTGCTTGTAGCCTTGAGCAACTAGCCTTGCTTTATTCCTTATTATCACTCCATCCTTGTCCATCTTGTTTCTGTAAACCCATTTAGTTCCAATAATGGTTTTCCCTTTTGGAGCAGGAACTAGGGTCCAAACATTGTTTCTGTCAAATTCTGTTAACTCTTCCTGCATTGCTTCAACCCAATCATCATCTTTCAATGCTTCTTCAGCTTTCTTTGGTTCAATGATTGACAGGAAGTTTGTGTAGAAACAGAAATTTGCAGTAGGTGAGCTTGATACTTGAGCTCTTGTTTGTACACCAGAAACATAATCTCCAATTATTTCTGTAATTGGATGATACTTGTGTTCTTTGACTCCTAGAAATGATTCATCATTGAATGGTAAATCATTCTCATTTGGTGGAAGAATAGCAGGACTGAGTTCTGCATCATCTTCTACACAGGGCAAGTCTGAGTCTGTAGAGTTCACAGACTGAAAACTACCAGACTGAACACATGTATCAGAAGAATTTGAATCTCTGGACACAGATTCATCTTCTGTTGATGAAGGTACTGTCATTGAATGAGCAGGTTGAGCATCTTCATTATCACTTTCAGAGTCCTGTTGTTGGTTAACAACAACTGGGATTTGAGATTCAAATCCCACAACAGATAAATCTTCCAACAAATGAACATCAGACTGAGAAACATGTTCATCATTAGCAAAGGAAGCATCAAAGGTGACATTGATGATTTCTTCAATTTTATTCCTTCTGTTGTTGTAGACTCTGTAGGCCTTTGAGATAGATGAATAGCCGACAAAAATTCCTTCATCAGATTTAGGTTCCATCTTTGCTAATTGATCTCTTTGATTGAGAATGTAGCATTTACTTCCAAAGGTCTGGAAGTAATGGATGGCTGGAAACTTCTTGTGATACAGCTCATATGCAGTTTTGCCATGCCTTTTGACCAAAATAGATCTATTTTGGGTATAACAGGCAGTGTTAACTGCTTCTGCCTAAAAATAAATCTTCATTTGACCATGGCATAACATGGTTCTTGCAGCTTCTATGAGTGTACGATTTCTTCTCTCAGCAACACCATTTTGTTGAGGAGTTCTGACAGAGGCAAAGTTTTGAATAATGCCTTTGTCAGTACAGAATTCAATGAGAGTAGAATTCTTAAATTCTGTACCATGGTCACTCCTGAGTTGCTTGACAGATGCATCTTTTTGCAATTCTTCCCTCTTGATTAGATTAATAATCTCTTCAGGAGCATCACTTTTAGCCTTAAGAAAGATGACCCAAGTATACCTTGTGTATTCATCCACAATCACAAGTGTATACTTCTTTCCACCCAAACTGCTAATGCTCATGGGTCCAAACAGATCCATATGGAGCATATGCAGTGGTTGATCAATTGTAGCTAACAATTTGGATGGAAAATGGTTCTTGGTCTGTTTCCCTAGTGTACATGCAGGACAAAGTTTGTCTTTTGCAAATGTAACATCAGGCAGACCTCTAACCAGTTTCTTCTTTGACAGGAGATTAATATTTTTGAAGTTCAGGTGAGATAACCTCCTATGCCATAGCCAGCTTAGTTCTGGCACAGACTGAGTATAGAGACAAGTCTCTACATTGTTGTCTGCAGAAGAAAGATCCAAGAGATGGATATCTCTTTCTCTTTTGGCAACTAATATAGGTTTGCCTTTGGAACTATAGATAACAGCAGCCTTCTTTCTGATTCTGATTTCACCATCATCATCACAAATCTGGCTTGCACTAAGCAGGTTATGCTTTAATCCCTCAACATAGGCCACCTTTGTTATTCTGATGTTGCCAGCCTTCACCACACCATAACCTTTTATCTTGGCAACAGAATTGTCACCATATTTGACAGAAGGTCCTTCTTCTTCTACAAACTCTGACAGATTCTTCAAGGAACCTGTCATGTGTCTTGAGCATCCACTGTCTAGGTACCATTTGCTGTTACCCTGCACAAGACAAACAAAATCGATTAGTTACTTTTGGGAACACATCTTTTGATGGGTTCTTTAGAGTTGGTTGGAGTCAATTCTTTAGTAGTTTTGGTGCTAAGTCTGTGAAGTTGACTTATAACCTCTCTATTTTTGATTTTGTTGTTTGTAGATGACATTTGTTTGATCAAAGCAGCCTTTGGCTGTTTAAGAAAGGACTTTGTGCATTTAATACCTTCATGTCCCAGATTTCCACAGTTGTAACATTTTCTGTTCAACATAATGGTCCTTTTGGATTTTGGGTTATTATTTGCACTAGATCCTCTGTTAAACTCTTGTTTTGACGCAACAAATGTTTTAAAATCTGTGGTTAACTTCATTAAGTTTTCACTAAGCAGCTTAATGGTCTCAGTCTGGTTGTTAAGATTTGACTTTTTAGAGTCAGACTGAGTGTTAACACAAACAGATTTGGAGTTAAGTTTGCCAGACTGAAAATTTATTTTTCCAGACTGACAGATAGATCTCACAGACTGAGATCTTTTTAACTCCTTTGTTACTGGTCTTATGCCTTTAGATTTGTCATTTGGCATATTTTTGTCTGGATCAGATACAGACTGAGATGTGGAAGGTTCAAACACATTGTAACCTTTCTGTTTATTCTTGATTCCTTTTACCTCTTTTTGTCTTTTTAAAGATGGTACTGTGGGAATATTAACTTTGCCTTTTATAAATCTTTTCTTTTCAAGTTCTATAGTTTCTAAAGATTCATTAGTGATTATAAGTTCAGGCTGTTCAGATTGAGAAGTTTCACAGACTGAGATTTCTGAGTCTGTGTCTTCAGAGTCTGGCTCTGTCTCATATACTAGTTCTTTAGCAACTATTTTTGGTCTAACAAAAGCATTTGTCAATATAACTTTGTCTCCCACAGTATGACTAAAAGTATGAGGTAAAATCTCAGGTACAAATATAGTGGGTTTTGAGTTTATTTCTGAATTTATGTGACTTTTAAGATCAAACTCATCACCTATGACCGCTTGTATCTGAGCTGGAATCTGTTTGGATAAACAGTCCACATTTTTAAGTGATGAAATACACCAAGATTTACAGATCCTTTCATAATGATCAGCTTTGTTTTTATAAGCTTCTTTTTCCAGCTTGATCTTTTTGAGAAGGTCATATTGAGCATCAAGCTCAAGTTTGTACTGTTTATTTTGGTTTATTTCATTCACTTTTGATTGTAGATCTTTTTGAACTTGACTGAGTTTGGTTTTTAAATCTTGTATTTCCTCCAGTCTTTTCAAAAAATCTACATAGATGTGTTCAAACATTTTCTGTTTTTCTGCATCACTATAGTAAAGTTTAAAATGATTTACATTGTAAGCAGATCCTCTGTCCCAGTCTGGATGAACACATGCCTTTTCTGCAAATTTGACATCTTTGTCAAACTGGCTCTCTGTGATAGCCATTAAGCACATATCTTCATCATCCTCAGATGATGAAGATTCTTCATCTATCCATTGTTCAACAACCAAAGCTTTCTCTAGTTTCTTTGGTTATTGTTTCTCTCCAATTTTCTTGGAGTTGAAGTACTTTTTCTTGTACTTCTTGGCCTTTTCTTCCCACTTATCAGAACTTGAAGATTCTGCAATCTTCACTCTGCAATCTTCCTTTTGAACCTTTGAATCTTGCTTTTTCTAACCTTTGAGCTAGCAATGCCATTTCAGCTTCTAGAGACTCAGTTTCATCATCTGATTCTGAGTCTGTAAGAGTAAGATGGTAATCTGCTCTAGAGAAAAGTTCTCTATTTTTTCTTGTTGTTGCAACAAGGGCAGCAGATGGATCTTTTGCAATCCTTTTGGCATTTAGATCCTTTCTGGCTTTGGTTTCTTCAAAATTTAGTAGAAGTCCAAACAAGCCAGAGAGATCATATGTCTCCAATTTTTCACTTACAATTAATGAAGTGATAACTTCAGAAAAAGTGTTTGGAATGACATCAACAAATTTTGCACAGATTTCAAACTGTCCCATGATGATATTATACCTTTCAAGATCATTGATTAAGATTTGAAATCTGGTATGAATATCAGTTAATGACTCATTTTGGCCAGCAGAGAAGTTCTCATAATTTCTTATGAGATTCTTCTTCTTTTGGGATTGTACTAAACTTACACCATCATATTGGTCAGTTAGCATATCCCATATGGCTTTAGCAGTTTTACAGCCAGATATCTTAGCAAAGATAGGCTCAGTAACTGCATTGCCCAGAATGGATTTGGCCTTAAAATCTAATGCATATAGTTGCCTGTCTAGATCAGTCCAGGTATTTTTGGCAGCCTCAACAAATTTTTCCAGTGTCAAAATAATTCCATTTGCATCTAAAGTTGCAGGAACTATTCTGCCACGAATAATGGGTCCTTCCTGAATGACTCTAAGCATTTCATCATGAATGCTAGCAAGAAACCATTCAGCTTTCAATTTCCAGTGGGTAAAATTTACACCATTGAAGATTGGAATTCCCTTCCCAGCCATAGCAATAGAAGAAGTCATTTTTCAAGGAAGAAAATGTAGAGAAAATGGATTTAGATGATTGTTTGATAAACTGGGTTCCTTTGATCGTTAAAGATTAAATCTTTATTTGCTCTGATACCAGTTGTTGGGTCACAAGGTTCCCAAAACTTAGATACAGATTAAATAACAGTTATCTTAACGTGTTAGTGGGCAACAAACGTCCATTCCAAACCGAAACCGAAGCTACAATCTTCACGCCAAAGGCATTTGTTTCTAGTATAAATGGAGTATAGGATTGGCATACTTTGATATCCGACACTAACTCTTCATTTCTAATCTCTTTAAAAATGTCTCATAATGAAAACTCATCGAGTTCGAATGCATATGATAAATGGAAGAACGGGTTGTTCAACATAATCGACAACTTGATGAAATCATCAGTGAATTATTCATAGGCGATCATCCTCCTAGAACAAGAAGGAGGTATTGCGATCGAGAACGTGAGCGAGGTGAGGCACGTTTAATGGAAGACTACTTCGTTGACAACCCAACGTATGATCAAGCAACCTTCCGGCGTAGATTTCGTATGCAAAGACCACTATTTCTACGTATAGTGACAGCTGTTACAAACAATGACATATATATTCAACAAAGACGTGACGCCACAGGTAGACAAGGTCTTTCACCATTGCAAAAATGTACTGGAGCTATGCGGGTGTTGGCATATGGGACTGGAGCAGATGCACAAGATGAATATTTGAGAATGAGTGAAACCGTAACAAGGGCTGCTCTTATAAAGTTCGTAGAAGGTGTCACTTCATGTTTCGGTGAAGAGTATCTTAGAAGGCCCAATGAAGCCGATTTGGCAAGGCTACTTCGTGTTGGGGAAGAACGTGGATTTTCAGGTATGATAGGAAGTATTGATTGTATGCACTGGACATGGAAAAATTGCCCCACTGCTTGGGCTGGACAATATGTAGGTAGAAGCGGCAAACCAACAATCATTTTGGAAGCTGTTGCATCGTATGACTTATGGATATGGCATGCATTCTTTGGAACACCAGGTACGTGCAACGACATTAACGTCCTCCACCGGTCTCCGTTTTTTGATGATGTCTTGGCAGGTCGAGCACCAAATGTGAGTTACGTTGTGAATGGTAGGGAAAATAATATGGCATATTATCTCACTGATGGCATATATCCTTCATGGGCTGCTTTTGTCAAGTCATCAACTTCTCCTCAACTTCGGAAACACAAGTTGTTTGCCGAACGTCAAGAGGCTGCCAGAAAGATGTTGAACGAGCATTTGGAGTTCTACAAGCTCGTTTTGCATTTCTTCGACACTCGTGTCTTTTATGGGACAAGGATATGATGGGGAAAGTTATGATTGCGTGTATAATCATGCATAATATGATAGTTGAGGATGAACGCCATACATACCTTCATTATTATGATCCATCAGAATTTCTAAATGACAGGCCTAGAAATAGACAACAAAGAACCTCTACTGAAGATGATGAGCAAACTTTTCAATACTCTACTCAACGAATTTATGACCTATCCAGTTATATGATCAATAAGGCACAACTTCGCAATAGAGAAGCTCACAACACTCTAAAAAACGATTTGATTTAATGAATATGTAGTTCGCATCTTTCATATTTGTAAGTTTGTATTTCATGTTTCAATGGTAACTTGGTTTAACAATTTTTTTAAGTTTGTTTGATGAGTGTAGAATCTTTATTTAGTTTTATATTTAAAATATATAATTTTTTAAAGTTAATTAATTATTTTTAATTTTTTTACTAAATTTTAATTGAATAAAAAATAATCAAAAAGCTTATTTTTTTAATAAAAAATTGGTTTAAGTTGGATTGCTAATGGGTGAGTAAAGTTGGGTTTAGTTGGGTTTGTAGATGCAAGAGAGAGAAATTAGTTTTTTAATTGATAGTTGGGTTGGTTTTAGTTGTGAATGTGAGTAGTCTAAGGGGGAAGATCAAGACCCTCAAATGCAATTATTTATCGTGATTAATTGTGTATACACCGATTTGTGTTTTGCAAGACAAGTACCTATGGCATCATTTCGTGGGTTCATTTAAGGACGAAAAGAGGAACTATGATGGGTCTGACATTCTCCATTCTTGATGTAACGCGTCTGGACAAAGACAAAGTGAAAAGTGGCGATAGTGGGACCAGGTGAATTATTTAATGATTCTTTTTTTAATAGTCAAAAACCGAAACAAAAAGAAATTTAATAGGGTAAACTGCAAAAATTTTCCCCGTGGTCTTCTTGTCTTTTATCCTTTTACTTTTTTTTCACGCATTTTTTATCCCTGTTGTTATCATTTTTGTAACTTTTATCCTTGTTCGTTAAAATTAACATATATACCGTTAACTAGTCTACAGTGTCAAAAATATCATTATTTTACCTTTCTTCTCCACTAAACCCTAGCTTCACATTCCTCACAACCATCACTAGACCCAAACACCACCTCCACCATTACATATTAGAGATGAACATGTTCGGTTTTTTTGAAAAACCGGTTTGGGTTCAAAAACCAAACCGGTTTTTAGGCAACGGTTAAGAACCGGTTTTGTCAAAAACCGGTTTGGAACGGAACCTATTTCGGTAGGTAAAAAAACCAAACCGACCCTAACCGATTTGGAACCGGTTCGGGTTCAAAAATCGGTTTGGAACCGGTTTTTCTATATAATTATGTTTTTTTTAGCGTTAAGCGTTTTAGTGAAAAACAACTTAATCTTCAATTTTTTTACGATAGAATATTAGTACATTAGAAACGGAAACATAACTCAACAATAACTTAAAACAAAGTCTTCTAAATCTTCATAAAAATATTATTGAAACCAATAATTCTATATAATTAAGTAATTTTTGAGCATTGAGCGTTTTAGGGAAAAACAACGTAATCTTCAAATTTTTACGATAGAATATTAGTATATTGGGAATGGAAACATAACATAACAATAACTTAAAACAAAGTCTTCTAAATCTTGATAAAAATATTATCGAAACCAATAAGTCTTCATAATTCTTCATAATCTTCAAAATCTTCAACTTTTATTAATCTTCAAATCTTCTAACATCTTCAAATGCGTAATCTTCAAAAGTCGAAATCTTAAGAGGTAGCCTCACGTGACGCTTCATCGAGAGAAATTTCCTCGTCGGAAAGTGATATTACCATACCCGCTTCCACCTCGACATTGTGTATATCTTCTTCGTATTCCATTTCATCTTCAAGACTTGAAATGTGTTGTATACGTTCCGCGGTGTCTAAGTGATCCTTCAAGCAAATACACATCTCTAATGAGGCTGGTGCGAGTCTTGTTCTTCGTATAGATAATACCCTACCTGTTGGTGCATAAATGTGTGTCAGTCAGTTGGTCAACGTTTGTGCCTGTCAAAGTTAATTAGTCTAAGTATGTGAAGTGTTGAGTTTGTATGTTTGAGTCTGTAAACGAAATGTAAGTATAGATTATACACAATATACTGTTCGTGCGACACAGAGCCTGTGTCGCTATAGCGACACAAAGTTAGTGTCGCAATGGGCTGGGCCTGCGACATAGGGCTTGTGTCGCAGGGTCCAGTAGGGTTACTATATATATCGAGTTAGAATTTCATTTTTAGGTGGATCAAACCCTAGAGAGAGATAGAGAAACGACAGAGAGTGAGAGCAAAGGAAAGTGTGTGAATTGTAATCTTTATTATTCAAGTATTAATATACACGAAAAGATTATAGAATTGTTTTGTTTGTGTTTACGTTTCAATTGCTTGATTGATTGTTTCCGCCTTTCAATTGAGTCAAACGACAAGTCGAGATCCTAGAACAAGGGAACCAACAAGTGGTATCAGAGCTTTCGGGCGTTTGTTTGAAGATTTGATCGTTAATTGAAACGTTTTCGGTTTGATTCGTGGGGTGGTTTGATTAAGGTTTTGGGTCAAATCAGTTGAATGTTTGGCTTCTGGAAGTATATTTCTGGGTGTGTTCGTCGACTATCATTCGAAATTCGTTAGGGTTTCGAAAATTTTCGATTTTCAGTGTTTTTGGAGCTGTTGGCCGCGACACTACGACACTAGGTGCGACACTAACTTTTATGTCGCTACTAGGGTTTCTTGATTTTAAATTTGAACTGCGACACCAGCCTACGACAATAGCGTGTGACACTAGTGTGCGACACAGCCTTTGCGATACTAACTTAGTGTCTTTTGGCGGGAAATTTTTCGCATTACCAAATTTTGTTTTTCAGCTTAAAAGTTCTTAGTTTTGGTTTTGAAAAAGTTTCGTTTTACTCGGGCAGTTTTCGATATTTTTCGAATAAAAATTTGGAGGGAAAAGTCAAAAAGGCTAAATTTGAAAACTCGACATTCAACATCTGGGTCTTTGTGATTTGGTAAATTTCTGGCTTAAAAAAATGTCTCTTCAAAGCTTTTCTCAATTACTAAAACATAACAATGAGATCGGTAGCACTAATAAACCTCCATTATTCACTGCCAATACTCATTATGTTGAATGGAGAATACAATTTGAGGCTTTCATCTCCTACAATGATCCCGATACGAAGATTCCATTACTTGAACGATATGTTCATCCTCCGGCTGATGGAAACTTCCCAGGTGTTGCTCCACCCAAATCCGTTAGATCTATGACTCCGGAAGAGAAGAAGTCATGAGATTTGGAAAGAAAAACTCACTCGGCTTTAACTATGAGTTTATCATCAGATGTCATGAGATTGTTTAAGCACAATAACAATGCTTACGATCTTTGGCAAGCCATTGAAAAGCGTTGTGGGGGAAACGAAAAATATAAACAAAGTAAGCTGGAGTTTGTGAAGAAACAGTATGAGTTGGGCGATAATAAAGCTCTCATGGCTCACATCACGAGTAAACCTGAGGTACCTATTGAAGAGCCATTATCTTGTGTGTCATGTATCAAATTAACTAACAAAGTTAACAGATACAGTGAGGATATTGAACGCCTTAATTCTGAGTTAAAACAACTTAATAAGGCAAATAAAATTTTAAAAGAAAATGAGATGGCTTTTGATAAAAAATTAAATACTGCTTTCGAAGAAAGAAAAGCACTTAAGGCCAAAATTTTTAGTCAGCAAGATGCAATGGACAGTTATATGAATATGAACAAGATTATGAAAAAGGAACTTGCTGACTCACAGGCCGAAGTAATTGAATTAAAAAGAAAGCTGTCTAATTTTTCAACATCCTTACTGGTCTTTGACGAGATCCTCCAATCGCAAAGGACAGATACGAAAAGTAAGGCTGGTCTTGGTTACCACTATGTACCACCTCCTTCTGACTATCTGCCAATGCTTTCAAAGGATGCAGCCAAAGACTTTGTACCTACCTTTTCAAAGGTAGATACAACATCTGTTGCTGAGTCAGTTTTTGATACAACAACTACTGTTACAAAGCCTGAGTTTGTTAAGGCTAAATTTGTATCTCCTGTGTGTGTTAAGGAGATTGTTGAAATGGAGGACTTAACTAAAGAGTCTGAGGTCAAAGTTGAAAAGGTTAATGTTAAGCCCGAAAATCATATACTAACTAATGAAATTGAACAAGTTTTAAATAATAAGGGCAAAAATAAGATTGTAAATGAATCCGAATCTGTTAAAATCTCAAAGAAGGATTCAAAAGGAAAATCTTTACATAATTCACAATCATCTGTGAGTAATCTGAAGAAAGAGAAAATAATTAATAAAATTGTTAAAGAACAACCTTCAACATCTACTTGTTCAACTTTAGAGGCTTCTACATCAACATGTACGGATAAGTGTTCATGTTCTGTAAATGCCTCAACCTCTAAGCCCCCTTCGGTAAATCCTCCATTGAAACAATTTGAATGTAGTCACTGGAAAAGGCCGTATGTGGAACGGCGGTTATGTTTTCGGTGTGGTCAACAGGGCCACATCATTAGGGATTGTAGGTTATTATCCCTATATAGGTTTGGCAGAGGGATGCCAAGAACTTCCTTATTTAGGAATTTTTATCAAAAATCCTTTTCAAGGCGTGGTTCGTATTCACCTGTATCTAGTTGTGCATCCAACTCTCCAAAACCTATGGTTAGAGTAAACAAAGGTGTGCCCAGTAGACCTCAAGTCCAAAAGCACAACATTGTTGAAAACAAATCATCTTAACCTAACTAGGTTTGGAAACCTAAATCCACAAACGACACATCAACGAAATCAACTGAGTTTTTAAAATATTATAAACTCACTGATGTGATGGTTATGGATGATAGTGGACAACCCAAGTCTATCAAGGCTTGGGTGTCTCAAAAATACTAATGTTTGTTTGTGGTGATGCAGTCAGGTTTTTTATAGCTAATCCTTTTAGTGACTGCAAGGATATGACGAAGTAGGTTGATTTCAAAGTGGTCATGTGTGGTGATGATGTTTGAGTGAATGGATGAAATTTATGAAATGACACGGTATGGTTAAAAGTGCTAAAAGACTTTGAATTTGATTTGATATGTAACTTGAAATTTTTCTTTAAACATTATTTGTTTAAAATGGCAACGACAAATTCTTGTGTTCTAATTAATGCACATTAAGATAAGCCAAGTTGCCACATCTGTTTTTCTTTAATGATTATCTATTTGTTTGTTTTTGAGTAAAGAATTTACTGTTCAGAGGGAGTAATTTTAAAATTCTGATTTAAAAAGTCAGCAAAATATTAACAGGCAAATTCTTGAAAAATGCAATAGCCACTCTTTATACTTTTTAGTATTAAAGAAAAGCAAAGTTGCTACATTTCTAAAAATGGACGTTGAATTGTGTCTGTAAACAATTTGGGAAATGATAGTACATCAGGGAACATGTACAAAATGGAAACTTTAAGTTTTATTTTTGATGTGTCAGTAGATTTATCTGGCATAGTTAAAACAGTTTTTGTAAACATTAGCTTCCTTAATGATGTATCGGTAGACATTCACACTTAAATTTTTGTTGGGTCACAAGGTTCCCAAAACTTAGATACAGATTAAATAACAGTTATCTTAACGTGTTAGTTTATATCCAAGTTTTATATCAAACAAGTTTAAATTAATCTAGGCAGAAAACAAGATTAATTTTGACACAGAGTTTATTATGAATCAAAGTATTATTCACAATAAAGTGTTTGTCTCACACAGATGACAAAGTATTCAAACCCACACAGATGGTTTGAATACAATCCAAGTATTAGTATATTAAGATACAATTATCACTACAAACTTTAACAGTTAGTGTGGTAATGCTTTGAGCCTAAGCTTAAAGGTCTTGTATACTATTTTGCTTTGAGTGCTTGGTTTTCTTGGATACTTGGATATCTTGAAGTGTGCTATTGAGCTGCTATTTATAGAGTTGAGTATCAACTTCTATTAACCAGCTCAGTCAGTTGTCCAAGGGATAACACATTCATCTTGGGCAACTTTGCACTCTACCCTTTTTGCTTTTCTTGAAAATAGAAAAAGCAAAAGGTAAAAGGTTTCTTTGCTGAGAAGAAAACCTTTGTTCGATGTTTGACCTTTCTCAAACATCTTATCAGTTGTATCTAGCCTAAGGAGAGAAGAATATCTTCTGTACACTTGTACTTTCATTCTTCAATCTGTGCTCTTCAGTCTGTGCTCTCAGTCTGTGATCTTCAATCTGTGATCATCAGTCTGTGATCTTCAGTCTGTGAAGTCTTTTGTCTTCAATCTTCATTCTTCAGATGATGAATCCATAAGTCTTCAAGTAGAGCATGGCTTTCAGTATGTGAGATTCTTCAGTCTGTGCAGCACAGACTCAGAAACAATTCTTCAGTCTGTGAAGCACAGACTCAGGAATTCACTACGTTTTTCCTGAATACAACTGAGATAGATTTTGACTCTTCAGATTTATAACTTAGGTTTGATCATTGTTTTTCCCAACAATATTGAACTTTCAAAAAGTGTGTTTTAATGTATTTTGTTGATGCTTTGATGATGTGTCAACCTCTAAGGATGCTAAGTGGCACCTTAAACGTGTGACACATCAGCAAAATACATTAAAACACACTTCTTGAAAGTTGGATATGTTAAAATAAGCAAACGTAAGTATGGTACATACAATAAATATCAGACACAAGTTAAATGTATTCCCAGTTGCTAACTCCTATTTAAAAATCAAAGTTTGATTGGTAAGAGCGAGAAAGAGATGGAGAAAGAGAGAGACAATATTAAATATTGTGTAAACTCTAACAAGAACATACTAACAGGGTCAGCTACCCAGCCAACTTTCATGAAACGGTTTTTCTTTATCCATGGGCAATGAGTTTCGCATTTTTGGGAGATTTTTGGCGGAAGCCACTTATACCAAATTTTGCTAAATGGATATCTGTGTTATGATACAAGCGTCAGTTTTGAAAAAAAAAGTAGATGAGATTTTGTGCCCTCGCCTCTAAACAATTTTGTGTTTTTCATAGCAGTCCAAGGGGTTGGTTTACTTTTGGACATGCTTCATTTGCTTTGCTCTTCTTCTTCGGACACATTTGGCATGGTGCTCGATTTAAGTAAAATGTAATAATGGTCGGTGCATTTAATAGCCCCCTTTATATATGCATATAAAATTTCTTTTACTTTAGTCATATCATTAAGAATTTAAAACTCACAAGTCATTTTCAATAAAAAGGACTTATAAAGAGTTCAATAATGAAGAATATCTCCATTGTTGAGTTGTTTCTTCTAGCAAACATGATGGTTTCTTTTGGTATATCTTTACTTTGTTTATATTATTATTCCGTTTTATCTTTTTTTATTTAAAAATAAGAGGTTATGTGTATAGCTTAATATGTTGAAAATGTAACTAATTCTTATATGATTACGGGAAATGAGATATCCAGTGAAGGAAATGGATTTTGTAAAAAGAAATTCGGTACGATTTGCTAGACACTTAAAGGTTGTGTAGAAAAGTGTCACTGGTATTGGGGTCCTGAGGCTACTGGAAAGTGCCTAGAAGGTTGTGTAGAAAAGTGTCACTGGTATTGGGGTCCTGAGGCTACTAGAAAGGGCCTAGGTATCTTTATATGTCAATGTAAAAAACCTTGTGAGAATAAAGATTATTAATATCGTGGTTCACTTTTAAATACCCACTCTCTATCTCTACACACACAAATATACCTACTCTCAATCGAACGTATATCACTGTTCTCATATGAATGAAACTAATCACATGTTAACTAATACGTAATATAGCAATTCTTACAAGTTCTCAACTTTTATATAGTTCTCATGTGAACCTCTACCGTATTTTATATATATATATCAGGAGGTTCAAATGAGAATAATAAAAAACTAAAGAATGGAAAAATCAATGAGATTGCACCATTTCAAATACTCATTTCAAAATTTTTCTTTGAAATTAAATATCTCACAAATAATACGTCAATAAATTATAAAAATTAACCGATAGAATTAGCGTCATTTTATCTTTAAGCAAAGATCTCACATGATATACTTTTGATAAATATTTTTTTTTTTTGGGTTTTAAAAATTTGTAATGTTAACACTGAATAATAATCACACCCGCTTATATGTCCAATCAAACATTAAATTCATTATTGATGATTTAAAAAGATTTAAACATAATAAACTAAGTTGTAATCAAATGTGATTGAACATTAAAGTATCAATCACATGTGATTAAAGAAAGTAATCAAATACGAATTTTAAATTATTGACAATAATTATACTATTAAAAAAATAAGTTGAAATCATACATGAAAACAATGTAATTTTAAATATAAGCTGTAATTACGTGTTAATTAACATATACCGTGAATAAATAATCGTGAACAAATTTATACTTTTTCATAAATCACATGTGATTATATTGTAAAACCCGACAAAAAAAAGAAAAAAAAAAGTTTGTCAAAAGTATAATTTGTAGGATCTCTAATTAAAGATACAAAAAATCCGATTCCAAATATGTACATTTTATAATTTATTGACATACCGTTGGTGAGATATTTAATTTTAAAAGTGAAAGTGCAAGTGAGTTTGGTAATGAAACGGAGCAATCCTATTGGTGATTCATGTTGGTGCATTTTGTGACTGTCGCTATGCAATTCAAAACAGGCCTAGAACCCACGAACATAAGTATGTTCCTAGGCCAGCAAACATGCCAGCGAACATGTATATGTTTGCTAGGCCCAAGCCCAGCAAACATATACATGTATAAATAGATGTGTTCGGATAGGGTTTCAATGAGGGAACTTAAAGTGAAAAGAGTGCTGCAGCTATCCATCCAAGCGAGAGAAGCAATAGATGTGAAATAGGCATGTCTTAGGCTAGTCTCGTGTGTTGATAGAGGTTAGATTAATCTCGAGTCAGATAAGATGTATACTTCTTTGGTACTATAATCTGTATGATTAATGTATAAATGATTGTTTGCATCTTTTTATTTCCCATTCCATGTTTGTTTATTTTTCATGTATTCGCTGGTTAGTTTGTTAATATAATAATCTAGTATAGGAAGATTCCGTATTCATAGACTAGAGATGGATCTCGTATATGATCAGGATAAACAAGCGGCTTAGCAACCAGACTCTGTTCACTTTTGCACAAATCAAGCAGAGCAAACAAATGATAATACGCTGAGCCTTGACTGAAAACACTTAACACCATTACAATCTTTGTACATGAAACCTTCATAGTCTTCAGTTTTGATGTAAATATTTTCCAAAAATTGTATGCCTTCAAACACTGGATGAACTCTGTTATTTAATTCTTCTTCCCAAAGTCCCATACATTTCTTACTTTTTTTAATGTTGTAGGCCACACAAAAATATTTGTAGTCTTCATCATTCTAATCGCCCATTTCATGTGATACTTCTACCAAACATATCACTTCTGCAATTACCTCTTCTCTCAGAACTCCGTCTTCTTGATATTTAATGTAAGTGCAAATGACCTTTCAATCATCAAATCCAAACATATATAACCTATCCAACTAAATGCTAGATTTGCCTCCAGATGATAACTTCATATCAAAGATGACTCTTCCACTTTGATCTATGTATGATTCCAACTAAATGCTAGATTTGCCTCCAGATGATAACTTCATATCAAAGATGACTCTTCCACTTTGATCTATGTATGATGCACTGCTAGCAATTGTTGAAGGTAACTTTTTATTTACATATCTATCTTTCAGTTTGCACGATAGAATGTATTGCCTATTAGTTCATTCAGCCAAATTTATGTCTTGCTCTAATCTTTTCTCCTTTCCTTGAGCAATGGCTAAATATTATTCTGTAGATATACCCAATTCTGTAGCTTGCTTATCAATAGCAAATTGGAATACATGATCATTCATCACATCACTGTGTGAGGTTCATGTGTCCACTGCTTATTTTTCTATTTTTCAGACCGACTGAATCTTCTAGTGTAAGTCAGGCTTAGTGCCTAGGAATGCAACTAACTTGTGTCTGATATCTATTGTGTGTATCCAACTTAGGTTTGTTATTTTTAATGCATCAAACTTTCAAAAAGGGTGTTTTAATAAATTTTGCTGATGTGTCATTCGTTGAGGTGCCATGTTGCATCCGGAATACACTAAAACACACTTTTTGAAAGTTTGATTCACTAAAAATAGCAACCCTAAGTTGGGTACACACAATAGATGTTCATCCTTAGTAAGTTGTATTTCTAGGCACTAAGTCCAGTGTAAGTCTGTGCAGGTTCTTGTGTTGACTGCTCTTTCTGTTTTTCTTACCATGATCCTGAAGCCTTTGTTCTTTTAAAAATTGTGGAAATCAGATCATCATCTTAATCATCATCTTTATCATTTTCAGTCTGAGCTTTCTGAGTTTTGCACCCCTCACCTTTTGTCACACCCCATCTAAAACGGAAAGGACGAGGTGCGACGAAATTTTACCCGACTAAATTGTAAAGACACTTTGACTACCTTGAACCATGTTCAAAAGATTTTATTTGACCTCCAAACTTTAACCACATAATCTTTAAAGTGTTTAGAACTTATAATATTTATTTTTTAATTAATCTCATTGACTTTCTATTTTTAAGAATTTCCCAAAATAGCTTGTACACAAAAGATACAATTTTTGACTCATTAAACGATTTATAAAAATTACCAAACTTACTGACCTCTAAAAATTTCAATCTTTTATACAAATCAGTTGACACATTAAAGTTGTTCCAGAAAAAGTTTCAAGACCTAACTCAATAAATAACATACGTTAAGACACTTTAAAACTGACTCAAATTACAAACCGAAAACTCAGTTCTGACCACTTAACTTGCAATTAACTTTTGACCTACCAAAACTCAATATTTTGACACGAAAATGAATTGCATGTGAAAGTAGACATCTTGAACTTAATTTTAGACTCAACAAACATTTAAAAACATAAAGTATTGACCAAGTTATGTCTCTGTTGGTTCCTGTTACCGGACCTAAATCGAATCAATCAACTCAATTGAAAGCGCGGAATACAATCAATTAAACTTTGCACGTTAACAATCACACAAATCAAACTGATTAGCTTTGTATATCAATATGATCAATGAATCAAACAATTACACAGGATATCTCACAAAATGCACTCAGTCTATCTAGGTTCGTCAACCCTAACATTGAGCCCGAGTGCCTCTATTTATAGGCAAAACCTAACTGACCTGCAACACAAGCCCTGTGTCGCAAGGCCCATCATATGCGACAATAGCCTTGTGTCGCTATCACGACACAAGCTCTGTGTCGCCTAAACAGTGACATCAAATTCAATTTCAAAACAAATTATGTGTATATCACTAGCCAAACCATTACAAACGACTCAAACCTAGACCAACTAACAGACACTTAAAACATGCATCAACAAACTCCCCCGTGTCTTCAGCTTGGTCTTCAAAAACTTCTTCATTCAGCTCTAATATCTCAACACTTCCAATTAGCTGGGAAGTTTCCTCCAGCGTGTACTCCTTGAGCTATACAAATGTTGACAACCTTTTGAAATTTCATCGCCTCAGTCTTAAACTCTTGATGATAATAAATCTTCTTGGCATGAAGAGCTTCAAGATCTTTCTTTGTTAGGTTAATCAAACTCAACGGATCGTACACTCTTATCTTGGCAATCTTGGCTTTCCACAAATCTTCAGGCTCTGTATCCGGAATATATACAATTTCAGCTTCGCCTATGTAGCCATCATACGTCCAAAGTTGTAGCCTTCTCAAAAAGTCGATTGGAAGCTTCTCTAGAGGAATGAACTTTAAAGTCTTTGGAGATTTATATACAACTTTGATCCAGGGCCTGTTGGTAAGAGGATTTATCTTGTTCCTATAAATGTACCTCATCCCCAGATTCGGTCTCAAAAGATAGTAAATTTTGTTGTTGACCTCTTTCCTTAGTATTCTCTGTAATTGATTCGCCAACTCGCTGTTTGTGAGATTTATGATGTTCAATTGAGCTAAGTGCAGTATTTCACAGTATGGTAGGGTGCTCAACACCTTGAAATTCGTAGTGAAATATTGCATCCCATCTTTTCTTTTTATCACTATCACTTTATTTACTTCGTCATACTTCCAGCTAATGATTTGACCTTTGTAGCGCTTGCTGCTGATTTTGTAAAACTTGCAAGTCTTAGACATATTCGATTCAGCAGCAGTGGAAGTAGACGGTCCAGCAGTATTTGGAGCAGGAGTGGAATCTTTAGATGGTTCAGGCTCAACAACCTCTTCAGTATCAGATACTTCCATCTCCTCTCCCAAGTTCACTTCATCAGCATTTACATAATCTTCGTTCACGGTTTCCTCTTCAACTTCAACATCTTGTTCATCAGTCACAACCTCCTCATCAACCGTTTCTGTATTTTGCTCTTCTTCGTTCAACAGACTTTGTAGATACTCAAGATTTGCTTCTGAGTAATCTACGTTTAGCGCAATTGGTTGTCCCGTGATTGGAGCAGAAGACGCAAAATAATCTAAAGCAATATTTTCATTAATATCCTCATTATTTACATTCTCCTCTTCAATTGAACCAGGGGCCCTAAATGTTGTTTCTAATTGACCTAACTCCCCTGGAACAACAGCAAGGGCCTCTAACTCTAGTACCCTGCTCTCTAACTGAGGAACCCTAGCCGCCGTCTACTCTAACTCCGTTATCCTAGAGGCCTAAAGTTGGATGACGGTAGCCTAATCGGCAAGCATAGCGCGCATACTAGTCATATCCTCCAAGATTTGTTGCAGCACAGCCGGTTGAGGTGAAGGATCAACAGGAGCAGAAACCGGTGCAGCCCGAGAGCGAGGATGAGGACGGGGCTCATAAGTATCATCATCAGAATGTTGCACGTCCCGGGGCCTTTTCTTCGGTTAGACAGCACATGCACCCGTTTTTGCCTGATGCGGCGCTGAACGCGCTCATAACGGTGAGTGTGATGGAATCGGAGGCGCTCGATAGTTGACGGAGAGGGTACATCGCCGTCCGAGTCCGTTGGTGTGTCATTGGGGTTTACAAAAGTGTCCGAGTCCGTATCGGAAGATTCTTGGACGACAGGAACAGGTTCTTCCTGTATTGGAACATCAGCAAGATTGTCGATGTCCATTAAGACCGGAACAGTTACAAAATTTGCCGGATTATCTTGCGGCTTCACAGGAACGACTGGATCTTCAAAATCATCAGCAACCGGAGGGACATATCCCTCATTAGTAATATGGCCGAACAACGGAACATCTAGAGGAGCTGCAACTCCTTTGCTATAGGAGCTGCAGATGGCAAAAATCCTCAGGTTCATAGGCGTTTGGCGGAAAGTAGCGTCTGGGTTTGTTGGAAGATCTGGCAGTTGATTATTCAAAAGAAGCCGGATGAAACGCGGATACATGACCCATTTGTCGTTCTCAACATTGGCATTATCAACCATTTCTCAGAACAGATATCCGAAAAAATTATAGGGCTTGTTGTAGACAAGGGCCAACATAGCAAATATCGTTCGATGACAGGCCCCGTCAAACCCCGCCTTCCTGGCCGATAAACACACGATTATAACGTGCATCAAAAATCGCAAGACCCTTGTGAGGTGCCCCTTGCAGTACTAATCAGAGGGTACACCCGGGTAACCCATTCGTGTCATGCCTCCCGCGATAAATACATTTGAAAATTGGGTGGGCATGTCCGGCTTATCATTAAAACGCAGATCATCGCGAAGCAGCTGCTCAGTAATAATAATTTCGTGACCAAAAACGCTAGAGATGATCTGTGTATGCTCTAGTTCGGTATTGACTACCACATTTGTTGGGAAAAACAATGATCAAACCTAAGTTATAAATCTGAAGAGTCAAAATCTAACTTAGTTGTATTCAGGAAACTTAGTGAAATTCCTGAGTCTGTGTTTCTGAGTCTGTGCTACACAGACTGAAGAATTGCTTCTGAGTCTGTGCTGCACAGACTGAAGATTCTCACAGACTGAAAGCCATGCTCTTCCTGAAGACTTATGAATTCATCATCTGAAGAATGAAGATTGAATACAGAAGGCTTCACAACTGAAGTTCACAGACTAAAGATGACAGACTGATGAGCACAGACTGAAGAGCACAGATTGAAGAATGAAAGTACAAATGTACAGGAGATATTCTTCTTTCCTTAGGCTAGATACAACTGATAAGATGTTTGAAAAAGGTCAAATATCATATAAAGGTTCTCTTCTCAGCAAAGAAACCTTTTACCTTTTTGCTTTTTCTATTTCCAAGAAAAGCAAAGAGGAAGGCGTGCAAAGTTGCCCAAGATGCATCTGTTATCCCTTGGACAACTATGTAAGCTGGATAATATAGAGTTACATCCAACTCTATAAATAGCAGTTCAAAAAGCACTGCTATTATCCAAGAAATTCAAGAGAATTAGTATATTAGACCTTTGAGCTTAGGCTAAAGCATTACCACACTTACTGTGAAGTTTGTAGTGATAACTGTATCTTTGTATACTACTTGGATCGTATTCAAACCATCTGTGTGAGTTTGAATATTTTGTCATCTTTGTGAGACAAACACTTTATTGTGAATAATACTTTGATTCATAATAAACTCTGTGTCAAAATTAATCTTGTTTTCCGCCAAAATTAATTTAAACTTGTTTGATATAAAACTTGGATATAAACTAACACGTTGAGATAACTGTTATTTAATCTGTATCTAACTTTTGGGAACCTTGTGACCCAACAACTGGTATCAGAGCTAATAAAGATTTAATTTTTAACGATCAAAGGAACCCAGTTTATCAAACAATCATCTAAATTCATTTTCTCTACATTTTTCTTCCTTAAAAAATGACTTCTTCTATTGCTATGGCTGGGAAGGGAATTCCAATCTTCAATGGTGTAAATTTTACCCACTGGAAATTGAAAGCTGAATGGTTTCTTGCTAGGATTCATGATGAAATGCTTAGAGTCATTCAGGAAGGACCCATTATTCCTGGCAGAATAGTTCCTGCAACTTTAGATGCAAATGGTATTATTTTGACACCTGAAAAATTTGTTGAGGCTGCCAAAAATACCTGGACTGATCTAGACAGACAACTATATGCTTTAGACTTTAAGGCCAAGTCCATACTGGGCAATGCAGTTACTGAGCCTATCTTTGCTAAGATATCTGGCTGCAAAACTGCTAAAGCCATATGGGATATGCTAACTGACCAATATGATGGTGTAAGAAAGAGCTAGAGAAGATGAAGCATCTAGTTTCTACTATGGTGGATAAAGTGGATATGCTGGAGGAGAAGGTATCCAATAGGTTAGATGAAATGCAGACCACCCTCTCAAACTTAGTAGATGATGTCAAAAAGGGGGAGAAGATGAAGTATGGGTCTGCAGAAGCTAAAACCTCAAAAGATAAAGATTTAAATAATAAATCCTTAGATTTAGGGAGAGATAGCAGTGAGGGAGATGATGGACCCGAAGGTGCTAGGGTGAAGTCTCAGTCTGAAGCTCAGTCTGTGCCACAGACTGAAGATATAAGTGCACAGACTGAGGGGGAGCAAGAGAAATTGCAGTTAGGTGAACATACTGAGATGGTTGCACAGACTCAGGGGGAGTCATCCATTGTCTTACACATAGACCCAATTGCAACTATCTCAACCCAAGGTCAGATGGAGTTGAAGAGACCAAGGGAAGAAGAAGAAGAAGAAGATGTTCAACCTCTGCAAATCAAGAGAGCCAGAAAGATAAAAAGAATGGCCAGGAGGATTCCTGAAAGGGATGTCTTTGATTCCCAACCAAAAATGAAGGAGATCAAAACCTGGGACCAGTTCTTAAAGCTGGCAGAAGAACAGGACAATGATGGTGATGATGATGATGCCATCAATCCTGACTGCAGTTCTGAGTCTGAAGTTTTCAAAAGATCAGATGATGATGAAGATGATGCTACTTTTGGAGGTGTAGGTGAAGGAGCCTCAAAAGTCAAGACTGGAGAGTCTCAGTCTGTGCCTTCTGAACCTGCACAGACTGCAATGGAGAAGTGCCCATCTGATAAGCACTTATCCTGGGTCAAGCTCTACCATGGAAGAAGTTATGGATAAGGGTAAGGGCAAGGAGATTGCCTTATCCAAGCAGGAAAGGTTAAGCAAGATCAAGAAGATGGTGGATGATCATGCTGCTGGAACAAGAAATCCTGAACTGTCAAATCTACAGGATGAGCTCTTGCAACAAGAAGCTACTGCTCAAGGTATGACCTTAACCGAATACTTAGATGTATTAACTCTTGAAGAGCAGAAGCTGAAGGAAGCAAGATTTGTTGACATGCTCACTCAAGAACTACAAGAAGAAAGCTGTTCACTGACCCAAATCAGAAGGAGTCAAGTTGAGCAACAAATCAAAGAAGATGAGGAGATGTCAACAAGGTTACAGAAGATAGAGAGCCTGAAACCAAAGCTACAAGCCACTTTCCAAAAGTCAAAGCTCAAGCAGATGATCAGAGAATGTCATCTGAACAAGATTGGACAGAAATTAAAGCTGGAGCTGACTTTGACCAAGAGCAAGAAGATGGTATGGGTGGATGAACTGTACACTCTAGGGCTTAAGGAATGGCAATCCATTGCCAATCTTTTGAAGAGTGCAGCTGACAAGGATCTGAAGAAAGAAGTTCTGGATGAGCTATCTTACCTCATTGAGCTAGTTCTCAGTCTGGGACTCATCTCAGAAGAAGAATACAAGTTGTTTTGCATAGCAAACAACTTTGTAATCAAGAAGAAGTCAGCTGGGTTATCCACAGAGAATGAGCAGAGAAGGGAGCATCCTCTACCCAAAGGTATCATTTTCATTGATAGATCATATGTACAGACTGACAGCATTGAAGGTCTGTGCTATAGAGATATCAACGGGATAGAGTGCTTCCAGGATCAGAATAGGTTATATGGAGAGTCTCTGCTGCACTGCATTGCCCTGCTGAAGGAATGCAAACATTCTCAAGCCAGACCATTCAGAAGAAGACTGATCAGCTGGTTATTCAACAACCTTTCCCAACTCAGGATGATGACTGGACTTGAAGATATCTGCAAGAAGATCATCCTAGAGTATCAAGAATTTGAAGACAAATCTGATAAGGAAATGGAAGAACTGTTGAAGAGGAAAGTGGAAAAGATGAAAGAGATCAGGGCTCAGAGAAAGGATTGAAGATTGTTAGATTTTTGATTTACAATCTTATGTAATAATTGTAATATTTTTGTGAACTAACTGTGATTCTGACTTTATATATATAAGTCTTGATCCATATGTTATGATTCACCTTAGTATTTATTATTTCTCTATTATCTTTTGTAAATAGATTTTGACATCATCAGATAGGGGGAGATTGTTGGGAAAAACAATGATCAAACCTAAGTTATAAATCTGAAGAGTCAAAATCTAACTCAGTTGTATTCAGGAAACTTAGTGAAATTCCTGAGTCTGTGTTTCTGAGTCTGTGCTACACAGACTGAAGAATTGTTTCTGAGCTGTGCTGCACAGACTGAAGATCCTCACAGACTGAAAGCCATGCTCTTTCTGAAGACTTATGAATTCATCATCTGAAGAATGAAGATTGAATACAGAAGGCTTCACAGACTGAAGTTCACAGACTGAAGATCACAGACTGTAAAGCACAGACTGAAGAGCACAGATTGAAGAATGAAAGTACAAATGTACAGGAGATATTCTTCTTTCCTTAGGCTAGATACAACTGATAAGATGTTTGAGAAAGGTCAAACATCATATAAAGGTTCTCTTCTCAGCAAACAAACCTTTTACCTTTTTGCTTTTTCTATTTCCAAGAAAAGCAAAGAGGAAGGCGTGCAAAGTTGCCCAAGATGCATCTGTTATCCCTTGGACAACTATGTAAGCTGGATAATATAGAGTTACATCCAACTCTATAAATAGCAGTTCAAAAAGCACTGCTATTATCCAAGAAATTCAAGAGAATTAGTATACTAGACCTTTGAGCTTAGGCTAAAGCATTACCACACTTACTGTGAAGTTTGTAGTGATAACTATATCTTTGTATACTACTTGGATCGTATTCAAACCATCTGTGTGGGTTTGAATATTTTGTCATCTTTGTGAGACAAACACTTTATTGTGAATAATACTTTGATTCATAATAAACTCTGTGTCAAAATTAATCTTGTTTTCCGCCTAGATTAATTTAAACTTGTTTGATATAAAACTTGGATATAAACTAACACGTTGAGATAACTGTTATTTAATCTGTATCTAAGTTTTGGGAACCTTGTGACCCAATAACATTCCTCCAAAAGGGGCCCACGTGATCTCTGTAAATAGTTGGGGCTGCGGTGATGGCATACGAGATCCGGGAGCGCCTAAGGAACTGGATCATTGGGCGAAAAGGGACGGCCGAATCCCTATCGTCTTCTAGAAAGGCGATGGTGTTGTGATGAGGTTCGAGCAACCTTAGGAATGCGTCTTGTCCTGCCATTTCTAAAAGAAAACACAAGAAAATGCACTACAGAAGCGTTAAATTTAATTTTAAAAATAAACAAGCTGTAGGGGCGACACAAGGCTTGTGTCGTTCACAAGGTGCTACATAGACCTTTGTGTCGCAAAGTGTGAAGTTAATTAATTGAAATCAGTTAAGCGACAGAAGGACTTGTGTCGCAGAAGAGTAGCGACACAAACCTTAGTGTCGCAACCAAAAGCTGACATTAAATTGATTTGAACATACCTGCGACACAAAGACTTGTGTTGCAGGTAGTGTCGCAACGACGAACACCAAACCTGCCCAGATCCTAATGGTCAAAAATTTGGGGGTATTTCGCAATCAATGCTACTACAAGGTGCGTAGCAACATCAGGAACAAGAAAGTGGCTTTTTATCATGTAAAACACAACCAAAAATATCAATTTAACTCATAACCGTAACCCTAAAACCGTCAACATTAATTCGCAATTAAACAAAAATTACGCGGTGAAAAAGGTTAAAAAATATACCAAGTAATTAAGGAAAGTAACTTGAAGAAGATTAAGTGGAATAATCGGAACAGAAACCCCAGAAAAGTGAGATCGAATCGAAAATATACTCGGTTTGCTTGTGTCGCTAAAACGAGTGCTTGTGTCGCAGTGATTAAGTGGGATGTCGCAGGTAATTAAAAACAGTGAACGCTTTAAGGTCGCATGAGGTTGGCTTTTATACCCAAACCCTAAATAGCGACATAGCCTGCGACACAAGAAGCGACACCGGCAGCGACACAGGAAGCGACGCAAAGCTTGTGTCGCATGATGACACTTGGTGAATTTCCAATTCAATTTCGATTTTCAAAGTTCGATACTCGATTCGATATTAACTTATAGACTTGGAGGAACGAAAGAAAATATAGTTAAATTAAGAAATTATACGAAATGTAAAAGCGTTGATTCTATTTTACATCAACGAAAGCACTAACTATTAGTGGTGACGCAGTTGAGTTAGTCTGGTTATGGATCATATCAGGATAATATGCAATTATTAAGAAATAGTAAGTGTTATTTCGATTATCAGTATATTTGTCCACTTTAAATTTACTTAGCATATTAAAATCACCTGTTATAAAGATTATTTCAAGACGAGTATTGGTATTTTTAACCATCTAAACATTTGTACTTAAGTGTATGATTTCAACTCATGATGTGATGAATCACTTTTATTATTATTAGTATGCATATTATATTATATAACTCACATTAAAATATACATTTGAAATCAAAACATGTTAGTATTTTCTATATAGAGGGTGAAGGTATGGACGTATCTTTAGAACCAAGTTAGCGGTGACAGGTCTGTACTTTCGTACAACAGAGTCACATAAACAATAATTCGGGTTGAGCAAACACCAGTCTGAACAATTAAACTAGAGCGTACAGGTCTGTACTGTCGTACAACAGAGTACCATAGTTTAACAGAAACCAGTACTAGGCAATCTTTGTATAACTTTTCTTGTACATTTGTACATTATATTTTAGTATTAAGAATGTCACGGGTACGTAATAGTTGTCCATAACTTAACATAAACTACGTACCTAAGTTATTTTCAAGAATATATTAGATGAAACCAGGTCTGTATTGACATACAACAGAGGTGACAACTAATATATTCCCTCAGATAACACTATACAAAGACCCTAAATTTTAGATCATAACGTGTTTATCATCCAAATATTAAGACCAAGTGTCAAAATATTTCGGACATTGATGCCCTGATTTCAACTTAATGTCATATATATTAATATGTCTTTATATAAAATAATATGCACATTTGAAAGTTAAGCTTCTTAGTAACTTTAGCACAAATGCCTACAAATACATCATTTGATGAATCTAATATTTATAAAAGGTATTTCAACTATGCTGGATAAATCTACTGACACATCAAACATAAACCTTAAAATTTCCATTTTGTGCATGTCTCTTGATGTATTATCATTTCCCAAATTGTTTACAAACACAATTCCATGTCTATTTTAGCAATGTTGCAACTATTGCGTTTCTTTAATACTAACAAGTATAAAGAGTGGAAGTTGCGTTTTTTTTTTTTTTTTTTTTTTTTTTTTTTTTTTTTTAATAAAAACACTCCAAGTCTTTAAATTAATTTTTGACAAAGAAACCTCATCCCTATCATAGAGACAAGTTCATCAAATTGACATCGTAAAAAAGTTTTGGTAAAAAGATCAGCGTTTTGTTTAGACGTATCAAATTGGACAAGGTCTATTAAATACTTATCATAGCAATCCCGTATGAAATGAAACCGAATTTCAATATGTTTAGTTTTTTAGTGTTGTACGGGATTGCGTATGATGGAGATAGCAGTATTATCAATATGGATAGGAGTTAAAGTTAAGAGTAACCCGTAATCGCGCATTTGATGCTGAATCCAGAGAACCTGAGAACAGCAACTTGCAGCAGCAATGTATTCAGCCTCAGCAGATGAAGTGGAGACCGTAGTTTGCTTTTTACACTGCCACGAGACTAAACGGCTACCAAAGAACTGACATCCTCCAGTCGTAGACTTTTTATCCACATTGCAACCACCGTAGTCTGAATCGGAGTAGGCAGTTAAAGCGAAGTTATGCTCATTGGAATATCAGAGACCCAGAAGAGGTCTAAATTTGAGATAACTGAATATCCACTTAACCACCTTCATATGAGAAACCTTCGGATTTGCTTCAAATCTTGAGCATATGGACACAACAAACATTATATCTGGTCGAGATGTTGTGAGATACATCATTGATCCTATCATTGACTGATAGTCTCTCTGATGTACCTCGTCTTCGTCTTCAGCCAGACTGAGTTTGTGATTTATGTCAATGGGAGTCCCAAAGGTCTTACAGTCGAGCAACTAATATTTTGTCAAGATGTCATTGACATACTTGGATTGATGAATATAAATACTTTTATCAGATTGCTCAACTTGTACACCTAAGAAGAATGTAAGTTCTGTTGGGAAAAACAATGATCAAACCTAAGTTATAAATCTGAAGAGTCAAAATCTAACTCAGTTGTATTCAGGAAACTTAGTGAAATTCCTGAGTCTGTGTTTCTGAGTCTGTGCTACACAGACTGAAGAATTGTTTCTGAGTCTGTGCTGCACAGACTGAAGATCCTCACAGACTGAAAGCCATGCTCTTTCTGAAGACTTATGAATTCATCATCTGAAGAATGAAGATTGAATACAGAAGGCTTCACAGACTGAAGTTCACAGACTGAAGATCACAGACTGTAAAGCACAGACTGAAGAGCACAGATTGAAGAATGAAAGTACAAATGTACAGGAGATATTCTTCTTTCCTTAGGCTAGATACAACTGATAAGATGTTTTGAGAAAGGTCAAACATCATATAAAGGTTCTCTTCTCAGCAAAGAAACCTTTTACCTTTTTGCTTTTTCTATTTCCAAGAAAAGCAAAAAGGAAGGCGTGCAAAGTTGCCCAAGATGCATCTGTTATCCCTTGGACAACTATGTAAGCTGGATAATATAGAGTTACATCCAACTCTATAAATAGCAGTCCAAAAAGCACTGCTATTATCCAAGAAATTCAAGAGAATTAGTATACTAGACCTTTGAGCTTAGGCTAAAGCATTACCACACTTACTGTGAAGTTTGTAGTGATAACTGTATCTTTGTATACTACTTGGATCGTATTCAAACCATCTGTGTGGGTTTGAATACCTTGTCATCTTTGTGAGACAAACACTTTATTGTGAATAATACTTTGATTCATAATAAACTCTGTGTTAAAATTAATCTTGTTTTCCGCCTAGATTAATTTAAACTTGTTTGATATAAAACTTGGATATAAACTAACACGTTGAGATAACTGTTATTTAATCTGTATCTAAGTTTTGGGAACCTTGTGACCCAACAACTGGTATCAGAACAAATAAAGATTTAATCTTTAACGATCAAAGGAACCCAGTTTATCAAACAATCATCTAAACCCATTTTTCTCTACATTTTCTACTTTGAAAAATGACTTCCTCTATTGCTATGGCTGGAAAGGGAATTCCAATCTTCAATGGTGTAAATTTTACCCACTGGAAATTGAAAGCTGAATGGTTTCTTGCTAGCATTCATGATGAAATGCTTAGAGTCATTCAGGAAGGACCCATTATTCCTGGCAGAATAGTTCCTGCTACTTTAGATGCAAATGGTACTATTTTGACACCTGAAAAATTTGTTGAGGCTGCCAAAAGTACCTGGACTGATCTAGACAGGCAACTATATGCATTAGATTTTAAGGCCAAGTCCATACTGGGCAATGCAGTTACTGAGCCTATCTTTGCTAAGATATCTGGCTGCAAAACTGCTAAAGCCATATGGGATATGCTAACTGACCAATATGATGGTGTAAGTTTAGTACAATCCCAAAAGAAGAAGAATCTCATAAGAAATTATGAGAACTTCTCTGCTGATCAAGGAGAGTCATTAACTGATATTCATACCAGATTTCAGATCTTAATCAATGATCTTGAAAGGTATAATATCATCAAAGGACAGTTTGAAATCTGTGCAAAATTTGTTGATGTCATTCCAAACACTTTTTCTGAAGTTATCACTTCATTAATTGTAAGTGAAAAATTGGAGACATATGATCTCTCTGGCTTGTTTGGACTTCTACTAAATTTTGAAGAAACCAAAGCGAGAAAGGATCTAAATGCCAAAAGGATTGCAAAAGATCCATCTGCTGCCCTTGTTGCAACAACAAGGAAAAATAGAGAACTTTTCTCTAGAGCAGATTACCATCTTACTCTTACAGACTCAGAATCAGATGATGAAACTGAGTCTCTAGAAGCTGAAATGGCATTGCTAGCCCAAAGGTTAGAAAAAGCAAGATTCAAAGGTTCAAAAGGAAGGCCAACTTTTGATCCTAAGAAAGCTACTTGCTATAAATGTGGGCAAGTTGGTCATATTTCTTCTGACTGCAGAGTGAAGATTGCAGAATCTTCAAGTTCTGATAAGTGGGAAGAAAAGGCCAAGAAGTACAAGAAAAAGTACTTCAACTCCAAGAAAATTGGAGAGAAACAACAACCAAAGAAACTAGAGAAAGCTTTGGTTGTTGAACAATGGATAGATGAAGAATCTTCATCATCTGAGGATGATGAAGATATGTGCTTAATGGCTATCACAGAGAGCCAGTTTAACAAAGATGTCAAATTTGCAGAAAAGGCATGTGTTCATCCAGAATGGGACAGAGGATCTGCTTACAATGTAAATCATTTTAAACTTTACTATAGTAATGCAGAAAAACAGAAAATGTTTGAACACATCTATGTAGATTTTTTGAAAAGACTGGAGGAAATACAAGATTTAAAAACCAAACTCAGTCAAGTTCAAAAAGATCTACAATCAAAAGTGAATGAAATAAACCAAAATAAACAGTACAAACTTGAGCTTGATGCTCAATATGACCTTCTCAAAAAGATCAAGCTGGAAAAAGAAGCTTATAAAAACAAAGCTGATCATTATGAAAGGATCTGTAAATCTTGGTGTATTTCATCACTTAAAAATGTGGACTGTTTATCCAAACAGATTCCAGCTCAGATACAAGCGGTCATAGGTGATGAGTTTGATCTTAAAAGTCACATAAATTCAGAAATAAACTCAAAACCTACTATATTTGTACCTGAGATTTTACCTCATACTTTTAGTCATACTGTGGGAGACAAAGTTATATTGACAAATGCTTTTGTTAGACCAAAAATAGTTACTAAAGAACTAGTATATGAGACAGAGCCAGACTCTGAAGACACAGACTCAGAAATCTCAGTCTGTGAAACTTCTCAATCTGAACAGCCTGAACTTTTAATCACTAATGAATCTTTAGAAACTATAGAACTTGAAAAGAAAAGATTTATAAAAGGCAAAGTTAATATTTCCACAGTACCATCTTTAAAAAGACAAAAAGAGGTAAAAGGAATCAAGAATAAACAGAAAGGTTACAATGTGTTTGAACCTTCCACATCTCAGTCTGTAACTGGTCCAGACAATAATATGCCAAATGATAAATATAAAGGCATAAAACCAGTAACAAAGGAGTTAAAAAGATCTCAGTCTGTGAGATCTAACTGTCAGTCTGGAAAAATAAATTTTCAGTCTGGCAAACTTAACTCCAAATCTGTTTGTGTTAACACTCAGTCTGACTCTCAAAAGTCAAATCTTAAAAACCAGACTGAGACCATTAAGCTGCTTAGTGAAAACTTAATGAAGTTAACCACAGATTTTAAAACATTTGTTGAGTCAAAACAAGAGTTTAACAGAGGATCTAGTGCAAATAATAACCCAAAATCCAAAAGGACCATTATGTTGAACAGAAAATGTTACAACTGTGGAAATCTGGGACATGAAGGTATTAAATGCACAAAGTCCATTTTTAAACAGCCAAAGGCTGCTTTGATCAAACAAATGTCTTCTACAAACAACAAAATCAAAAATAGAGAGGTTAAAAGTCAACTTCACAGACTTAGCACCAAAACTGCTAAAGAATTGACTTCAACCAACTCTAAAGAACCCATCAAAAGATGGGTTCCCAAAAGTAACTAATTGATTTTGTTTGTCCTGTGCAGGGTAACAGCAAATGGTACCTAGACAGTGGATGCTCAAGACACATGACAGGTTCCTTGAAGAATCTGTCAAAGTTTGTAGAAGAAGAAGGATCTTCTGTCAAATATGGTGACAACTCTGTTGCCAAGATAAAAGGTTATGGTGTGGTGAAGGCTGGCAACATCAGAATAACAAAGGTGGCCTATGTTGAGGGATTAAAGCATAACCTGCTTAGTGCTAGCCAGATTTGTGATGATGATGGTGAAATCAGAATCAGAAAGAAGGCTGCTCTTATCTATAATTCCAAAGGCAAACCTATATTAGTTGCCAAAAGAGAAAGAGATATCTATCTCTTGGATCTTTCTTCTACAGACAACAATGTAGAGACCTGTCTCTATACTCAGTCTGTGCCAGAACTAAGATGGCTATGGCATAGGAGGTTATCCCACCTGAACTTCAAAAATATTAACCTCCTGTCAAAGAAGAAACTGGTTAGAGGTCTGCCTGATGTTACATTTGCAAAAGACAAACTTTGTCCTGCATGTACACTAGGGAAATAGACCAAGAACCATTTTCCATCCAAATTGTTAGCTACAATTGAACAACCACTGCATATGCTCCATATGGATCTGTTTGGACCCATGAGCATTAGCAGTTTGGGTGGAAAGAAGTATACACTTGTGGTTGTGGATGAATACACAAGGTACACTTGGGTCATCTTTCTTAAAGCTAAAAATGATGCTCCTGAAGAGATTATCAATCTAATCAAGAGAGAAGAATTGCAAAAAGATGCACCTGTCAACCAACTCAGGAATGACCATGGTACAGAATTTAAGAATTCTACTCTCATTGAATTCTGTACTGACAAAGGCATTATTCAAAACTTTGTCTCTGTCAGAACTCCTCAACAAAATGGTGTTGCTGAGAGAAGAAATCGTACACTCATAGAAGCTGCAAGAACCATGTTATGCCATGGTCAAATGAAGGTTTATTTTTGGGCAGAAGCAGTTAACACTGCCTGTTATACCCAAAATAGATCTATTTTGGTCAAAAGGCATGGCAAAACTGCATATGAGTTGTATCATAAGAAGGTTCCAACCATCCATTACTTCCAGACCTTTGGTAGTAAATGCTATATTCTCAATCAAAGAGATCAATTAGCTAAGATGAAACCTAAATCTGATGAAGGAATTTTTGTTGGCTATTCATCTATCTCAAAGGCCTACAGAGTCTACAACAACAGAAGGAATAAAATTGAAGAAACCATCAATGTCACCTTTGATGCTTCCTCTGCTAATGATGAACATGTTTCTCAGTCTGATGTTCATTTATTGGAAGATTTATCTGTTGTGGGATCTGAATCTCAAATCCCAGTTGTTGCTAACCAACAACACGACTCTGAAAGTGATAATGAAGATGCTCAACCTGCTCATTCAATGACAGTACCTTCATCAACAGAAGATGAATCTGTGTCCAGAGATTCAAACTCTTCTGATACATGTGTTCAGTCTGATAGTTTTCAGTCTGTGAACTCTACAGACTCAGACTTGCCCTGTGTAGAAGATGATGCAGAACTCAGTCCTGCTATTCTTCCACCAAATGAGAATGATTTACCAATCAATGATGAATCATTTCTAGGAGTCAAAGAACACAAGTATCATCCAATTACAGAAATAATTGGAGATTATGTTTCTGGTGTACAAACACGAGCTAAAGTGTCAAACTTATCTACTACAAACTTCTGTTTCTACACAAACTTCCTGTCAATCATTGAACCAAAGAAAGCTGAAGAAGCCTTGAAAGATGATGATTGGGTTGAAGCAATGCAGGAAGAGTTAACAGAATTTGACAGAAACAATGTTTGGACCCTAGTTCCTGCTCCAAAAGGGAAAACCATTATTGGAACAAAATGGGTTTACAGAAACAAAATGGACAAGGATGGAGTGATAATCAGAAACAAGGCAAGGCTAGTTGCTCAAGGCTACAAGCAGGAAGAAGACATTGATTATGATGAAACATTTGCCCCAGTAGCCAGAATTGAAGCAATAAGGTTATTCTTGGCATATGCTGCATTCAAGGACTTCAAAGTCTATCAAATGGATGTCAAGAGTGCATTTCTGAGTGGCAACTTACAGGAGGAAGTCTATGTGAAACAACCTCCAGGTTTTGTAAGTTCCACTTTTCCAAATCATGTCTATAAATTGCAGAAAGCACTATATGGGCTAAAACAAGCTCCAAGAGCTTGGTATGACACCTTATCATCCTATCTTCTTAGTAATGACTTTACTAGAGGATCAATTGATAAAACTTTGTTCTTCAAAAAGAACAAGGCAGATGTCATACTAGTCCAAATCGATGTTGATGATATTATATTTGGGTCTACTGATGAAAAATTGTGTAAATGGTTTTCAAACTTAATGTCAAAACAGTATCAAATGAGTATGATGGGTGAATTAACATACTTTCTTGGTCTACAAGTACATCAGAAACCTGATGGTATCTTCATCAACCAAGGTAAATATGTCAATGACCTACTTACTAAATATTCTTTAAAGGACTGTTCAATTATGAAAACACCAATGAGCACTGCAGATAAGTTGGATAAGGATCAGTCTGGCAAGTCAGTCTGTCAAACCACTTATAGAGGTATGATAGGATCTCTACTATACCTCACTGCAAGTAGACCAGATATCATGTTCTCAACATGTTTGTGTGCTAGATATCAATCTGAACCTAAAGAATCGCATCTAAAAGCTGTAAAAAAGGATTTTTAGGTACCTAAAAGGTACTCCTAACCTGGGTCTTTGGTATCCCAAAGACTCTGGTTTTGATCTAATTGGATATACAGATGCAGATTATGCAGGTTGTAAATTAGGCAGGAAAAGCACTTCTGGTGGATGTCAACTGCTAGGTGGCAAACTAGTCAGTTGGTCAAGCAAGAAATAGAATTCTGATGCTACATCCACTGCAGAAGCAGAATATGTGGCTGCTGGTAGTTGCTGTGCTCAATTGCTATGGATGCAACATCAACTAGCAGACTATGATTTGGTGTTTACAAAAACTCCAATCATGTGTGATAACCAAAGTGCCATTGCCATCACTGAGAATCCTGTGTTTCACTCCAGGACAAAGCATATTGAGATCAGACATCACTTTATCAGAGATTGTGCTGAGAAAGGTAAAGTGATTCTCAAATATGTGCCCACAAATGACCAATTAGCAGATATCTTTACTAAACCTTTAAATGAAGATAGATTTTTGTATCTGCTTGGTCAACTAGGAATGCTCAACCCCTAGTAAAACCTTGAATCTATATGATTCAATTCTTAGTCTGTGTCTGCTTTTCAATCTGTATAACTGTATTCTCAGCTACATACAATCAAAAAGCACAGACAAAGAGATGTTTGTGTACATACTTTCTAAGAAAATACCAAAAAGATTTTATACCTTATGTTATTTTCTCTCAGTCTGACTGATTATATGTTTCAGTCTGTGTGACTTCTTCCAGATTAGCTACACAGACTGACCATATTCATTCAGACTAGACCCTCTATTTTTGTGCTTTATTAATTCATAAGGTTAGTATTTTAGTACTATTAGTATTAATACTGCTAGTTACTTTTAGTACTGCTGGTTAATACTGATAAGACTTTTTAACACTGCCCCCATGAATTCGTATTTTAGCACTGCTGGTAAAGATTGGTACAATTAACACTGTTAATGTAGCAAGTTACTACTGTTAGTTAACTTTAGTATTGCTCACACCAGTTACCACTGTTAGTTAACTTTAGTACTGCTTTCGCAGTTACCACTGTTAGTTAACTTTAGTACTGCTTTCGCAGTTACCACTGTTAGTTGATTTTAGTACTGCTTTGGCAAGTTACCACTGTTAGTTAACTTTAGTACTGCCTTCGCAAGTTACTACTGTTAGTTAATTTTCGTACTGCTTTCACAAGTTAGTACTGTTAGCGATATCAATCTGTTACCACTGCTGGCACAAAAGTTTTTTTTTTTAATTCTGTTATTTTCTCTTAGTCTGTCTGTTATATGGCTCAGTCTGTGTGACGTCACCCAGACTCATTGCATAGACTGGTTTTATACACTCAGACTAATTTTTTTTTAATTTTAATATATTTATTTATTTATTATATTTTTTTTATAAATAAACAACAATATCCTTGCATTTAATGCTTTAACCATTTTTATGGTAATAATCATTAAAAGTTTTGGCGCTTGTTGTCTATTTATCTGCTCAATATAAAAAGTGCACGTGCCTCAGCGCTACTGTTGCAGAAACAGGGATAAACCGTCCAAGTGGGTCCCATTTAACGGAAATTTAATTTCTACAAATACCCATTTATGTTTTCTCCCTTTCTTCTTCATTCGCACTTGCACATCAAAAACAAACAGAGTTTCTAAACCCTAAATCGCTCAACCATTTTCAAAATCAATTTCTAAAATTTCTTCAATGGCTGATCAATGGGTTTACACGGCACCTGCCAACATCGCTGCGGCTAAACCCTTCAAACAAGGGAAACAGGTAAAACTCTGTATCAACAATCAAGTAGCTACCATTTCCATCCCTGATTCGAAAAAGAATAAAGGTTTTGAGGAACTAACTGCTTTTATGTCTGCTCATCCATTAAGGAGAGCATTCTTTAACACAGTTCCTCAAATATACCCACATTTTTTAATGGAATGGTGGTATACTTGCTCCTCAAATAGTACCAATACTGCAATTACTGGTACTATTGATCATGGTAAACGGGCAGTTACCATTGATCAGGAGTTAATTAGAATGTCTTAGACCTGCCTTTGGGAAATAATTTTGAACCTATTCCAACCAAAGAAGCAGCAAGGGCTTCTCTTACTTTGGTTGGATATACCAAAGAAAAAGGCACAATTTTGATGTCAGGATTCACCCCCAAATGGAAATTTTTAATTTCTGGCATCATTAGAAGTCTAGGAGGTAAATCTGGTAGCACAGGGGAGCTAAATGAGTTTGAAACTCAACTGTTGAGCTCATTCATCACTGGTTTAAACATCAACTTTGCAGAGTTGTATTTTCAAGAAATTTTAAAACTGGTGAATGAGTCAAACAGAATTTTTAATGTACCTTTTATAAGGCTACTCTCCCTGTGCATCCAATCCAGGTTAACTGGGTCTGTATATATGTCCTTTAATAATAAAGTGGCAGATATACCTGTTCCTGTGCTCACATATAAAGTGTTTAACCATCCGGTTCCACTTTCTGGAGCACCTATCACTGCTGCTATGCAGCACTGGATTGATCACCCATATGTTGCTTCTGCATCCATGGAGGGTGATGATTCAAGTGATAGTATGGGTAATAAGACCCAGGATGTTGAAGATCGTGTGGCTGAAGCAGAGCACACAGACTCCGGGGATACAGACTCAACTCAGTCTGTGCAATTGGAGTCAGACTCAAACATTCCTGAGTCTGTTCCATCTTCAACAGAAGATGCAGGTAGTACTTCTTCTTCATCTGAGGACATGGATATAGATCAACCTTCTTATCCTAGCCCATCCTCACCCACAAAAGAGAGTCCCAAACAAACCAACCCAGATGAGTCACCACTCACTCTGGAGGAATCACCAGACTCAACCCCCAAAAGTATAGCACAAATGGAATCATCATCCATGGAACTGGATGTCAACAGAACACCTTCCAGTGCTGTAGACCATTCCATTACAGCTCTGCTAGAGTCTGTGGTGCCAATGGCTACCCAACTGACCCAACCTACACCTAGTTTAGTCAGCTTGGATACCCACATTGCTGCTGCTACACTGACCCCTGTAGTAAGCATTGAAGAAGATGCTCCAATCCTGAGCACTACCAACCCCCTCTTTACCCCACTCACAATGGCTGGACCCATATTGACCACTAGTCCTGCACTAGTTCACACTCCGGTGAGTCTTTTATTACACCCCTCTGCACAGATTGCCAATGCCCCAGTCATGTCACAGACTGAGGTACAGATCTCCTCTTCTTTGCTCCATGATCTACCATCTTATCACCAGATGGTTAGTGAGGGCATACAAACTTCAACATCAGTTGCCAGTGATACTGCTCCATTACACCAGGAACTGTTTGAGGCAACAGGTGCAACACAATCATTTCCCCGTGATATCTTATCCTATCACCGGATTAGATCTGAGGGAACAACTACACCACTCAATGCCTATGATCGCTTTTCCATGCACAGGACACAGAGTGAGGCAAAGAGTGCAACCCCAAAAGATTCCAGTGATCTTGCTCAGTCTCAACATGAGTCAAGTGAGGAACACATACCGTCACCCAATTCTAACCCTTCCAACCAGACCCAGTCTGTGCCTTCTAGTACACTTAATGATGTGCTTTCTGCCATCAACAAGTTGTCTGAATGGGTACAGACTGAGTTCAATAATAATAAGAAAGAGCTAGAGAAGATGAAGCATCTAGTCTCTACTATGGTGGATAAAGTGGATATGCTGGAGGAGAAGGTATCCATTAGGTTAGATGAAATGCAGACCACCCTCTCAAACTTAGTAGATGATGTCAAAAAGGGGGAGAAGATGAAGTATGGGTCTGCAGAAGCTAAAACCTCAAAAGATAAAAATTTAAATAATAAATCCTTAGATTTAGGGGGAGATAGCAGTGAGGGAGGTGATGGAGATGATGGACTCGAAGGTGCTAGGGTGAAGTCTCAGACTGAAGCTCAGTCTGTGCCACAGGCTGAAAATATGAGTGCACAGACTGAGGGGGAGCAAGAAGGATTGCAGGCAGGTGAACATACTGAGATGGTTGCACAGACTCGGGGGGAGTCATCCATTGTCTTACACATAGACCCAATTGCAACTATCTCAGCCCAAGGTCAGATGGAGTTGAAGAGACCAAGGGAAGAAGATGAAGATGTTCAACCACTGCAGATCAAAAGAGCCAGGAAGACAAAAAGGATGGCCAGGAGGATTCCAGAAAGGGATATCTTTGATTCCCAACCAAAGATGAAGGGGATCAAGACCTGGGATCAGTTTGTGAAGCTGGCTGAAGAACATGACACTGATGGTAAAGATGATGATGCCATTAATCCTGATTGTAGTTCTGAGTCTGAGGTATTTAGAAGATCAGATGATGATGAAGATGATGCTACTTTTGGAGGTGTAGATGAAAGTGCCTCAAAAGTCAAGACTGGAGAGTCGAAGTCTGTGCCCTCTGAACCTGCACAGACTGAGACACAGCATCAGACATAGACTCAGAGCTCTGAACAACAAGCAGCAAGCACTGATGCTCTAATTATCAGTACTGAAGCCATTCAAGCTGAAGCCAATCCTGCTAAACCAACCACAACAACCAGAACACTGCCTCCAGGTAGAAGTGAAATTGAAGATAGAATGCAATGGAGAAGTGCTCACCTGATTAGCACTTATCCTGGGTCATGCTCTACCATGGAAGAAGTTATAGATAAGGTAAGGGCAAGGAGATTGCTTTATCCAAGCAGGAAAGGTTAAGCAAGATCAAGAAGATGGTGGATGATCATGCTGCTGGCACAAGAAATCCTGATATGACAAATCTACAGGATAAACTCTTGCAACAAGAAGCTACTGCTCAAGGCATGTCTTTAACTGAGTACTTAAATGTACTAACTGAAGAAGAGCAGAAGCTGAAGGAAGCAAGATTTATTGACATGCTCTCCAAAGAATTAGAAGATGAAGACTGTTCACAGACTCAAACTAGAAAGAGTCAAGTTGAGCAACAAATCAAGGAAGATGAAGAGCTGTCAACAAAGTTACAGAAGATAGAGAGCCTGAAGCCAAAGCTACAAGCCACTTTCCAAAAGTCAAAGCTCAAGCAGAAGATTAAAGAATGTCATCTGAACAAGATTGGACAGAAATTGAAGCTGGAGCTGACTTTGACCAAGAGCAAGAAGATGGTATGGGTGGATGAACTGTACACTCTAGGGCTTAAGGAATGGCAATCCATTGCCAATCTTTTGAAGAGTGCAGCTGACAAGGAATTGAAGAAAGAAGTTTTGGATGAGCTATCTTACCTGATCGAGCTAGTTCTCAATCTGGGGCTCATCTCAGAAGAAGAATACAAGTTGTTTTGCATAGCAAACAACTTTGTAATTAAGAAGAAGTCAACTGGGTTATCCACAGAGAATGAGCAGAGAAGAGAGCATCCTCTACCCAAAGGTATCATTTTCATTGATAGATCATATGTACAGACTGACAGCATTGAAGGTCTGTGCTATAGAGATATCAATGGGATAGAATGCTTCCAGATCGCCAATGCCCCAGTCATGTCACAGACTGAGGTACAGATCTCCTCTTCTTTGCCTGATGAACTACCATCTTATCACCAGATGGTTAGTGAAGGCATACCAACTTCCACATCAGTTGCCAGTGATATTGTTCCATTACACCAGGGACTGTTTGAGGCAACAGGTGCAACACAATCATTTCCCAGTGATATCCTATCCTATCACCGGATTAGATCTGAGGGAATAACTACACCACTCAATGCTTATGATCGCTTTTCCATGCACAGGACACAGAGTGAGGCAAAGAGTGCAACACCAAAAGATTCCAGTGATCTTGCTCAGTTTCAACATGAGTCAAGTGAGGAACACATACCATCACCCAATTCTAACCCATCCAACCAGACCCAGTCTGTGCCTTCTAGTACACTTAATGATGTGCTTTCTGCCATCAACAAGTTGTCTGAATGGGTAAAGACTGAGTTCACTAATAATAAGAAAGAGCTAGAGAAGATGCAGCATCTAGTCTCTACTATGGTGGATAAAGTGGATATGCTGGAGGAAAAGGTATCCAATAGGTTAGATGAAATGCAGACCACCCTCTCAAACTTGTTAGATGATGTCAAAAAGGGGGAGAAGATGAAGCATGGGTCTGCAGAAGCTAAAACCTCAAAAGATAAAGATTTAAATAATAAATCCTTAGATTTAGGGGGAGATAGCAGTGAGGGAGATGATGGAGATGATGGACCCGAAGGTGCTAGGGTGAAGTCTCAGACTGAAGCTCAGTCTATGCCACAGACTGAGGGGGAGCAAGAGAGATTGCAGTTAGGTGAACATGCTGAGATGGTTGCACAGACTCAGGGGGAGTCATCCATTGTCTTACACATAGACCCAATTGCAACTATCTTAACCCAAGGTCAGCTGGAGTTGAAAAGACCAAGGGAAGAAGAAGAAGAAGATGTTCAACCTCTGTTAATCAAGAAAGCCAGAAAAATGAAAAGAATGGCCAGGAGGATTCCTGAAAGGGATATCTTTGATTCCCAACCAAAAATGAAGGGGATCAAAACCTGGGACCAGTTCTTAAAGCTGGCAGAAGAACAGGACAATGACGGTGATGATGATGATGCCATCAATCCTGACTGCAGTTCTGAGTCTGAAGTTTTCAGAAGATCAGATGACGATGAATATGATGCTACTTTTGGAGGTGTAGGTGAAGGAGCCTCAAAAGTCAAGACTGGAGAGTCTCAGTCTGTGCCTTCTGAACCTGCACAAACTGAGACACAGCATCAATCACAGACTCAGAGCTCAGAGTAACCAGCAGCAAGCACTGATGTTCTAATTATCAGTGCTGAAGCCATTCAAGCTGAAGCCTATCCTGCTAGACCAACCACATCAACCAGAACACTGCCTCCAGGTAGAAGTGAGATTGAAGACATAATGCAATGGAGAAGTGCTCATCTGATAAGCACTTATCCTGGGTCAAGCTCTACCATGGAAGAAGTAATGGATAAGGGTAAGGGCAAGGAGATTGCCTTATCCGAGCAGGAAAGATTAAGCAAGATCAAGAAGATGGTAGATGATCATGCTGCTGGAACAAGAAATCCTGAACTGTCAAATCTACAGGATGAGCTCTTGCAACAAGAAGCTACTGCTCAAGGTATGACCTTAACCGAATACTTAAATGTATTATCAATTGAAGAGCAGAAGCTGAAGGAAGCAAGATTTGTTGACATGCTCACTCAAGAACTACAAGAAGAAAGCTGTTCACTGACCCAAATCAGAAGGAGTCAAGTTGAGCAACAAATCAAAGAAGATGAGGAGCTGTCAACAAGGTTACAGAAGATAGAGAGCCTGAAACCAAAGCTACAAGCCACTTTCCAAAAGACAAAGCTCAAGCAGAAGATCAGAGAATGTCATCTGAACAAGATTGGACAGAAATTAAAGCTGGAGCTGACTTTGACCAAGAGCAAGAAGATGGTATGGGTGGATGAACTGTACACTCTAGGGCTTAAGGAATGGCAATCCATTGCCAATCTTTTGAAGAGTGCAGCTGACAAGGATCTGAAGAAAGAAGTTCTGGATGAGCTATCTTACCTGATTGAGCTAGTTCTCAGTCTGGGGCTCATCTCAGAAGAAGAGTACAAGTTGTTTTGTATAGCAAACAATTTTGTAATCAAGAAGAAGTCAGCTGGATTATCCACAGAGAATGAGCAGAGAAGGGAGCATCCTCTACCCAAAGGTATTGTTTTCATAGATAGATCTTATGTACAGACTGACAACATTGAAGGTCTGTGCTATAGAGATATCAATGGGATAGAGTGCTTCCAGGATCAAAATGGACTATATAGAGAGTCTCTGCTACACTGCATTGCCCTGCTGAAGGAATGCAAACATTCTCAAGCCAGACCATTCAGAAGAAGACTGATCAGCTGGTTATTCAACAACCTTTCCCAACTCAGGATGATGACTGGACTTGAAGATATCTGCAAGAAGATCATCCTAGAGTATCAAGAATTTGAAGACAAATCTGATAAGGAAATGGAAGAACTGTTGAAGAGGAAAGTGGAAAAGATGAAAGAGATCAGGGCTCAGAGAAAGGATTGAAGATTGTTAGATTTTTGATTTACAATCTTATGTAATAATTGTAATATTTTTGTGAACTAACTGTGATTCTGACTTTATATATATAAGTCTTGATCCATATGTTATGATTCACCTTAGTATTTATTATTTCTCTATTATCTTTTGTAAATAGATTTTGACATCATCAGATAGGGGGAGATTGTTGGGAAAAACAATGATCAAACCTAAGTTATAAATCTGAAGAGTCAAAATCTAACTCAGTTGTATTCAGGAAACTTAGTGAAATTCCTGAGTCTGTGTTTCTGAGTCTGTGCTACACAGACTGAAGAATTGTTTCTGAGCTGTGCTGCACAGACTGAAGATCCTCACAGACTGAAAGCCATGCTCTTTCTGAAGACTTATGAATTCATCATCTGAAGAATGAAGATTGAATACAGAAGGCTTCACAGACTGAAGTTCACAGACTGAAGATCACAGACTGTAAAGCACAGACTGAAGAGCACAGATTGAAGAATGAAAGTACAAATGTACAGGAGATATTCTTCTTTCCTTAGGCTAGATACAACTGATAAGATGTTTTGAGAAAGGTCAAACATCATATAAAGGTTCTCTTCTCAGCAAAGAAACCTTTTACCTTTTTGCTTTTTCTATTTCCAAGAAAAGCAAAAAGGAAGGCGTGCAAAGTTGCCCAAGATGCATCTGTTATCCCTTGGACAACTATGTAAGCTGGATAATATAGAGTTACATCCAACTCTATAAATAGCAGTCCAAAAAGCACTGCTATTATCCAAGAAATTCAAGAGAATTAGTATACTAGACCTTTGAGCTTAGGCTAAAGCATTACCACACTTACTGTGAAGTTTGTAGTGATAACTGTATCTTTGTATACTACTTGGATCGTATTCAAACCATCTGTGTGGGTTTGAATACCTTGTCATCTTTGTGAGACAAACACTTTATTGTGAATAATACTTTGATTCATAATAAACTCTGTGTTAAAATTAATCTTGTTTTCCGCCTAGATTAATTTAAACTTGTTTGATATAAAACTTGGATATAAACTAACACGTTGAGATAACTGTTATTTAATCTGTATCTAAGTTTTGGGAACCTTGTGACCCAACAAGTTCTCCCATGGCACTCATCTCAAACTTGTCCTTCATGATTTTTTCGAAGTCCTTACACAACTCGTCATTTGTAGAACCAAAGATAATGTCATCTACATATACCTGCACAAGTAACAAATCATTTCCAACCTTTTTAATGAAGAGTGTGCTGTCAATCTGCCCTCGTGTGAATTCGTTTGCGAGCAAATGTTTGGACAGCGTCTCGTACCACGCCCTTGAAGCTTGATGAAGTCCATACATTGCTTTGTCTAAGATATAAACATAATCAGAATGTACTGAGTCTTCAAATCCAGGAGGTTGCTTGACATACACTTCTTCACTGACCTTCCCATAAAGAAACGCACTTTTTACATCTAGTTGGTAAACTCGGAATTTCTTGTATGAGGCGTAGGCAAGAAATATTCTGATCGATTCTAGCCTCGCAACCGGAGCAAACACCTCATCATAATCAAGACCTTCTATTTGAGAAAAAACTTGTACCACTAGTCTAGCCTTGTTTCTTATCACAATACCACGATCGTCTTTCTTTACTCGAAACACCCAGCGTGTACCTATAGGATGTTGTCCCTTCGGTAGCGGAACCAAATTCCACACTTGTAGCTTTTGAAATTGATGAAGTTCATCCTGCATAGCCTCGACCCAATGAGAGTCGACTAATGCTTCCTTCACATTTTTCGGTTCAATTTGAGATAGAAAGCAGGATTCAATCTCAGCTACAAGGCAAGACGTAGAGTCAGATGTAGACGCTTTAGCCTGATTCCTTGTTTGTACACCTTTAGACAAATCACCAATGATATTTTTAGTCGGGTGAGATGTGTGTACTCTTTGCTGTGGAATTTGCGCTGGCACAACCACAGAATCCAAATTGTTTAAATCTCCTCCATCTTCATTAATTTCTTTCGATTGTTCAGCTTCATCATATTTATCCTCAGTTAAAGAAAGGTGATGTGGTGTATGAGCTTCTTCTTCTTCATCAGATAAACCAGGCATCTCAGTATAAGCTTGTGGAATAGACACAATAGGAGTTGTTACAGAAGTGGAAGGAGTATCTTTGTTTGAAGGTGGTGTGACTTTAGTAGAAGGACTTGATACATCTTGAAACATATCAATTCCATGCAGTAGGGTCACCACCGGATCATCAGTCTCATCTTCAGAAAGATTAAATGATTCAAACAAAGCATCATACTGAAACAATGAGTCGGGTCCCGTGCTTTGAGGAGATTCAGTATATCTTAAGCATTAAACTTCATAGTGCTCCTCAATCTTCTTCGTAGATTTGTTATAAACTCTCTTATTAGGAGAGTTAACAGAATAACCCAGAAAGAAACCATCACTAGATTTTTCACCGAACTTGGCTACTCTTTCCCATGTGTTCATGATGATACAGGGACACCCAAAAGGTTCAAGAAACTGCAAGTTGGGTTTATGGTTGTTAAATAACTCATAACAAGTTTTATTTCATTTCTTCACCGTCAAAACCCTATTTAGAACATAACAGGCTGTATTAACCGCCTCTGCCCAAAAAGTAATAGGCAACTTGGAGTCCGAGAGCATGGTTCGTGCAACCTCTATGAGAGTCCTATTCGTCCTTTCAGCGACTCCATTTTGTTGTGAAGTTCTTGCGGCACTGAATTGATGATATATTCCTTTCTTCAAACAATACATCTCTAATGTTTTGTTCTTAAACTCAGTTCCGTTGTCACTTCGCAGTTTTTTTATCTTCAGATTGCAAAAATTTTCCAGTTTGTCAAATAGATAAATTAAAATTTCAGGCACCTCGTCTTTAGAAGAAATGAAGTAAACCCAAGAAAATTGCGAATAGTCGTCAGTCACTACCAAGCAGTAATAACTTCCGCCTATACTCCGTTTGCTTACTGGACCGAAGAGATCCATATGCAATAACTCAAGAGGTGTTTCATTTGAATTCACTAACTTGGACTTATGGAATTTCTTGTGCTGTTTCCCTTTGAGACATGAAACACAATTATCGTTAATCCGAAATATTGCTTTGGTACGCCTAACACAAGATCATGTTTCACAAGATAGTTCATCTTGCGGAAATGAAGATGTCCCATTCGTCTGTGCCACAGTAGTGAATCCTTTTCAGCAACTTTAGACAATAGACATGTATGCTCTGTTGATGTAACAGTACGCATATCAAGTACATATGTGTCCTTTGTCCATGGAGCTCTCATCAGCACCCATTCCTCGGGAATGATAAATCCCGGCTTTAGAATCAAGCATTCCACATCAGTAAATGTTGTTGTATACTTCTTGTCACAAACTTGAGAGACACTGAGCAAGTTTTGATTCAGTTGTTCAACAAAGTTTACTTTTTCAAAACTCACTTTCTCATTGGTAAATGTTCCTTGACCTGTAATTTCTTCACCCTTATCACTCGCAAATGCAACATAACCCCCATTATATGGCTTCAAATCAGAAAGTAGGGCTAAGTTGCCAGTCATGTACCGTGAGCAGCCGCTATCAATATACCATTTACTATTTTTAACTTCCTCGGACTGCTGCAAGCACAAAGAACAAGAAGGGATTAATTAGAAGTGGACACCCAAGCCTTGACAGACTTGAGTCTACCAAAGTCATCTACAATAACAACATCAGTTAAAATTTTATCTTTTAACAAATCAGTTGTGTTTCCTGATGTGTTATTGTAGGATGACAGGTCATCTATTGACCTTTTAATCTGCCAAACCTGTTTAGGTTTGGGTGGTTGCTTATCAATAGAATTGTGTTGTTTGACTGTAGGTTTACTATGCACAATCTTATTGACTTTCTTGACCGGTAAGGGAGATGAAGAGCTATGCCTCGATTGAGATTTATTTAAAGAGTTTTTATATAAAGAACTTCGTGGCATAGATCTCCCAAATCGTTGTCTAGAAAGCAACGGACAGTCATTAATAAGATGACCTTGTTTCCTACAATAGAAACAAGATCGTCTTTCAATCAATGGTTGAGGTTGAGGATAAAACACCGGAGGTTGTTTAAATGAAGCATTAACCCGAAAAACTTCTAATCAAGATTAATCTCACAGCAAACATTCAAGCTATTAGAACCTCTAATCAAGATTAATCATTAAAAAGTATGCGATTTAACCCGAAAAACGTACAAAGTTGATCCAATACCACAAAATCTTACGATTTCAGCTCTGATACCACTTGTTGGTTCCTGTTACCGGACCTAAATTGAATCAATTATTTCAATTGAAAGCGCATAACACAATCAATTAAACTTTGCACGTTAACAATCACACAAATCAAACCGATTAGCTTTGTATGTCAATATGATCAATGAATCAAACAATTACACAGAATATCTCACAATATGCACTCAGTCTATCTAGGTTCGTCAACCCTAACATTGAGCCTGAGTGCTTCTACTTATAGGCAAAACTTAACTGACCTACGACACAAGCCCTGTGTCGCAAGGCCCATCATATGCGACACTAGCCTTGTGTCGCTATCGCGACACAAGCTCTGTGTCGCCTAAACAGTGACATCAAATTCAATTTCAAAACAAATTATGTTTATATCACTAGCTAAACCATTACAAACGACTCAAACCTAGACCAACTGACAGACACATAAAATATGCATCAACAGTCTCCACAAAAACTGACCATCGAATCTGTCCAAACCGCAATTTACTTGTAATGACTATTCTTTGATTTTGACAAATTACACTTAATTGTATGATTACATATAAATCTAATCAATTCTATCATATAGATCCTCATATGATCACATCAAAATCAAAAAAACAATGGATAGGGATTTAAAAGATGTGGTAGGTCGAAAACTTACCAATGAATTCGTATAACAATGATCTCGATTACTAGAAGTGATTAGGGGATTAAAACCCTTTAGATTGAAGTGATTTGGAGAGAAATTCGACTGAGAATGGGGTTAGGTGCGGCTGGAATTCATTTGGGGTTTGTAAAAGTTGATTAGGGTTAAAAACTTGCAAATTTATAGTTGCAGATCTCCAACTGGCAGTTGGATTAACTCAACCGGCGGTTGGGCTGATCCGATTTCGGCCCACGCCTTTCCAACCGGCGGTTGGGCTTAAAAATTCCAAACCCTCTGAATTTTGGATATGTCGTAGCCCTCTGAGTTCCGGTCGTCTGGGCAGTTGAATCGACTCAATCATAGTCTGGATGAGAGAGTTATGGCCCAAACGGTGCAGTCTCGCAGAAAACTCACCTTTTATCTTTTTAACCTATTATACTTTTGTTAATTATATGTTATAGATTTTTACTTAGCTTATTGTATGTGCTAATATTCTTATTACTTAACGTAACTTTCTTACGAATTTAACTAAATTATTTGATTCCACTTGAACTATGAATTTCTCAAAATGAGTATGACATTTAACGCGAAACAACAAACAATAGATTTGTCTTATGTATTCGAAATTTTAATTACACGGGATGAGTCACTATGGTTAAAATACTATCGCGTTTTGGTGACGGTTGTCACACCTTTCTTACCTCTTATAATCTTTTATCTCTTATGTTTATAGGTGAGTTCTTTTTCAGCCTTAGTCTGAGCAATCGCATCAGTCTCAGACTCCCCTTGAACTGTTTCCTCCCCCTGAGTCTGATGATCATCCTTTGGTTCAGACTCATCAAAGAAGTACTTTGATCTTGATCTTTTCTTCTGCTTCTCTTCTTTACCATTTTCAGACTCCCTCTTTCTCTTCTTCTCTCCCTTTTTGACATCATCATTATTAGTAGGAGAAGACACAAACTTCAGTTCATCGAAGATTGCCTCTTGCCAGACTTTAACCATGTGAAAATCAATCTGCATGCCATTTATGCATGATTGTAGATCATCAATCTATTCATCCCAACCTCTACACCTGCAAATATATCTTCCAGACTCTTCAGTTGAACATTTGATCTGAAGGTATCCTGAGTCTGAAAGATTCTGTTACTCCATATTTCTCCTAGCAGTGTAGTCATCAACCCCCTAACATCCAGCAGCTCATTCCTGGTAACCATATTATTCTTTACATTATTTAACTCAGCCTACACACTACCAAGCTTGTCATCAAGCTTGTTGTTCCTCTGTATCATTGCATCATGAATGCTCAACAAAGTAACAGGTACCTCAGACTGAGGTGGAATGCCATAACTGTTCACTCACATCTTTCCTCGTGACAAGGAAAGAGATCTTTGGGAACAGAAGGGTTATAGGCCTGTATGTCATCTTGTGATCTGGATTACACATTGACAGCCTATGCAAGATTGTGTGAGAAGATATTTAGGTGGGGAATGTGAACCATATTTCTGCTGGTGGTAAATATGGGTGTAGGCGTTTTTGCAGTAGTGTAGAGGGAGTAGTTGTGCTCAGGATTGGAGCATCTTCTTCAATGCATATTGTATGTGTCTGTACAGTAGCAGCAATGTGGTGATCCAAGCTACCTACTCTAAAGATTGAAGGCTGAGTTTGAGTGGTAGTGACATCTGTGTCAGACTCTAGCAGAGTAGAAGAAGTGTCATCTACAGCATTTGAGGGTGCCACTAGGACATAAAGCCTTTGCAGAAATATAGATGTTTGTATCTGCATATGCTTCATATATTGGGGTAGATATGAGAGTGTTCTCCAAATTGACTGGTGAGTCAATTGGGTTGGTTTCGGAAAGATCTAGAATCTATGTGTCTGTAGGTGAAGGTGGGTTAGAATGAGTTAGGGATACCACATTCATACCTTCAGAGTTAAAAGAATTCATACCTAGGACTCCGTGGGGAGTTAATCTTTCAGAGGTCATTACATGTGAGTTTTCATATTCAACATCATTTGTAATGCCTTTCATGCTCTGCATCTTGATGTACTTCCACCACTTGCTCAGCTTCCACATTACTAGATTTCAACACTTCAGTTGTAGAGTCTGAGTTATCAGACTTTCTGTTGTTATCAGACTGAGGTTGGGCATGTAGGTTTTCTAGTGCCTCTACATCTAATAAATTTGCTTGGCCAAGGACCACCTAATGTAACATTGGAGCAGTTAGACCAACCTCAAAGGGGTTTATAAAATCAAGAAACATCATTGCTGATAACTCAGGAACTGGGTTATCAACAAAGTGATCATTTAAAGCCAAATAGTTTTCAGCCCTCAAAAAGACTTCAAAAATAAGTGATAAAACCCTTATGAATGGTACATTAAAATCTCTTATAAGTTTGTATATCAAGTGAAAAATTTCATTAAAATATATTTTAACAAAATCAATGTATCGCCTACGTCAAAAACCTTTACCTCTAGATCATTCATCTGATCTAGACTACCAGACTTGCTACCAAAACTTCGTAAGATATTTATGAACTTCCATCAGGTAGAGAAGAAGTTCACATTTATTGTACTTGTAACCCGTTGTTGGTTCACCAACATGAAAGATTGCCCCGCCTCTTCTCGAGATGGAGGTTAAAAAAAACTGTTGTCGAACGGGATCTCAAACACCTGTCGTAAACTCTCTTTAGTAAGAGTAATTACCTCCTAACCTCTCATGTACCTCCCTATAATAGTACGGTTAGACATGTCCGATGTACAAGTATACCAAAATTCTGCAAGCATCTTCCGGTATATTTGTCCAGGGAACTTAAATAAAACATGATTAAGGGGATGATTTTCCAAAAACAACACAAATTCTTCATACCCATGATTTTTAAATATTTCAGGAATAATCGCATAGGCAATTTTATTATTATCAGAAACTTGTACATTCTTGCCTTTCTTAATCAGTTTAGCACGCACCATATTGTCCACTTGTGTAAGTATGAAAGGTGCCATCGTGATTAGATTTTGAAAAATTTAAGTCAGATTGAACTATTAAAACAAAGTATGAAAGCGAAGAGTTAGGGTAATTGAAAATTTCAGATTGTAAAAGCGAATGAGTTTGATGAACAAGTGATTTAGGTCAAACTCACTTTATGTTAAATACTTTAGGGATTTAATCAAAAGCCCATTTATCAATGGTAAAAATTATATATTTGGTGAATTATACCATTAGGCCCTTTTGTCCCATCTGCTATTTGTAGAGTCTAATGAAGATTTAGACAATTTTAAATTTTTTAGACTCTTATGAAAGTCACATATCATGATAAAAATATAAATTATAAAAACTTGATAATGATTTCATACTGACAAAGAAAAAAAGAGAAAAAAAAATTAACTAATTGTCGACAGGTAAAAAGTGACGTCACTTCATACTCAAATAAAAATAACTTAAAACCTTTATAAAATAAAGAAAAAGGAAAAAATCTATTTGTATTTTTGATTATATAGACTCTAAATTAGACGAAGTTACATAAATGTACAAAATCATAAATCTAAAATTTATATAGACTAAGTCTAATTCAAAATTATATAGACTCTAATTTTATATAAACGACATTTAAGTCAATTTACTTATATCTCGAATTCAGTGTTTCATTTCTTATGATTTGCTATAGGCAAAACTTTTACTTTTTCTTAAAATTTATTAGATGCAAAACAATTTTGTATTATGCGTCTGCTAAATTAAATGATAACGAGAAGAAGCTAAAGAAGGATCAGATGCACAGGAAGATGTAGAAAAATCGGATGCATATATAAAAGCACAAACCTTGAAAATTAGAGTTAATTAGATGCATATATAAAAGCACAAATCAAAATGGCGGTTGTAATCTAAATTAAACCCAATTTTATAACCTTAGGGTCTTTTGTTTGAACTTATAATGTCTTAAAATCAGAGTTTGTATTATTCGGTAAGATATATGCTTATTAAGCTGTTTTGATTTTATTTTCTAATTAGATCTTATAACACCTTAAAAACCCCTTATTGGGTAAGCTATTTCAAAGAGCTTAAAACTGCTAATCGAGAGAAAAGTCTCAGCTGAAAACATCTAGAGCTGAAAATATATTTTAATATATATGTTAATTTAATGATTCAATAATAATAATAATATTTTCATGGTATTTTTTATTTGATTAATAACAAAAAAATCATTGAAGTTATTATTACTAATAGAAACATCATCTAGAGAGGAGATTCTTGTAAAATTTTAAATGATTTTTTTTCTAGTGTCGAATCATTAATAAATCCATGTTTCATTCGTGCAATTGGGATAACTATGTCACATTAAAAAATGGTGAAATATATGTCTTCAGGTGTTAGTATTATTTATTTATCAAACAATCTTAATAATTCTTTATTCAGATTTCAGATGTCACATCTTATTATTCAGAACTGGTTTCAGATTTCAGATTTCAATAATCAGATAAAACAAAAGTGAAAAAATAACACAGAAGGTCGGTAATTAAAATTGGGGTAGATGAAGTTTCATAATTAGATGCATAACTTTATCTCACTTATATAATAACATAAAATTGATTAATAGCAGCCTCTTTCGATCAAAATTCAAGAAACATGGATCTTCGTATCACTTAAATATTTTGCATTTGTAAAAAAAATGTTAATAAGAAAAAACTAGCATCGAAGCTTCCATTACTACTATAAAACTGATTTAAAAATCACAATTGATTCACCGGGAGTCTTTGTCGCAACCTCCAGCGGCCTTCTTAACTATGTCCATGTTTACCAACGGAATAATTTGGCCGGAGTCTTCTTCAATTGCCACGGACCTACACAGCGCATAAGTATGATCGGAGATCGTAAACGTCGGTCACCACTAGATAGAATCATTGACGGTCACAATAATTATGATCGGAAATTCAATTTTGCCGAGATGGAGCTGCGTACAAATTCGATCGGAGATAGAGAGAGGTCATATTTAAGAGAGGAGAGTATACGGTTGAGGAAATTATGCAGAGATGGAATATATTGTGTTGTTATCTAAAGCCCAATTGATTTTGGTCAGGTCCATAATAAAAGATCAAAGACCCATGATTGTTTTAAAATAGGATGGTTTCCGGTCATTAGTCATCTATTAATTCTCCCTGATCTCTTCACTATATATAATAACCGAATTGAAGAAGTATTAATGACTAGTCATTTCAAATTGTGATGGAGGCTATTATTGAGAATTCACATTTAGTTTCGTGAATAATTTTAGATTTATGATCAACATAACAAGTTTCTAATAGAGAGCAAAAAGAGCAACAAATCTCAACCTTTTAATTTCAAGATCAATGGTCTCAAATGTTCCAGAATTTTGAAGGGTGTATTTTAACGAAACTCGAAACTTTAAAAACTAAATAATATCATATTTTCACCTACAACCCTCCACTACTTCTATTTTTTTCTTTTTACCCCCTCCACTTTCTTCATATCTTCTTTTTCCTTTTTTCTTCCCCACCCCGACTCCCACCCACCCTATCCTTTACTACCAGCACCGGCCGCCGCCACCAACCGTCGCCGAGAACAGCCTCCGAATTCTGACTGTCGAAATTATTTATTATTATTTTTTTAAAAAAATAATTTTTCAAAAAGACTTCTTATAATTACGTGATTATCAAGTTATAAAATGTGATTATGTCGAACACATGATAATCATATTATATTAAAGAATAATCACATGTCTCAACAGTAACAACAGTAAAAAAAGTTCGAAAAAAATTAATTTGTTTTATTTATATTTATATCATAGCTTCAAATCGTTATTTTAATAATAATTATTGAAATTTTTTTGAAGAAAAATGTGTTTCAGATAGTTAAAAAGTGAGTTTTAAGTGTTTCCTACCTTCTCACGAAAAATAACATTTTTATTTGAACTCACTTCTCTCTCTCTCTCTCTCTCTCTCTATATATATATATATATATATAATATATATATATATATATATATATATATATATATATATATATATAGTCAAATGTTCAAATGAGAACCGGAAAAAGTACAGAGCTGCAAGAACTTTTAAATTATTGGAATTTTCACATGTTTAATAATTCAATCACATGTAATTATTGATATAGATTAATGTCAAAAGCAAAATAGTTTGATAAAATCTCAAAATAATATTTAAAATCAAATTTATATTTTTCATTCATATGTGCACATTTGACCTGTCCACATGTGAACATATGTTTATTGTTTCGTTATGTATTAAACTTTAAACGTTTACTATTGTATGAGTTGAACTTTAAAAACTTATATTTTATGTATTGAGCTTATAAATATCGTCTATTGTATGTAAACTTTCCTTTTTGGGTAAGTCCAAAATATGAAAGTTTTCTTTTTTGGACTTACACAAAAAGGAAAATTTACATATAATAGACGATATTTACAAGTTCAATACATACAATAGAACAAATGAAAGCATGTCTCATACAATAGTAAAATGTATAAAGTTTAATACATAATGAAACAATAAACCCTTTCATATATTCAATAATTTAACATATTTTCAGTGATTTTTAACTTTATTTTGTCAATAATATGAACGTTAAATAACATTTATATGTAATTTGTTGCGTTTACATGTAAAAAAACAATGTAATTTAAAATTTTTCACAGTTATGTACCTTTTTGTGGTTTTCGTTTGAACCTTATATATATGTGTGTGTGTGTGTGTATATATATATATATATATATATATATATATATATACTAGTTTTAAGCCCGTGCGATACACGACAATTTAAAACATACAATTTTATTCCTATTAATTTAATCAAATATATTAAATATTAAGCGATTTGTTAAATATAATTGTTTTTAGTACATACTATTATTACATTGTGAGATGTTCATTGTAATATGATAAATATTATATACAAAATCCATGTCATTACACTAAATATAAGATCGTAACTAAATATATGTCAAATTGTTTAATGGTATTTTATTTTTTAATTAATTATTATTATTAATAAAATAATATTATTAATTAAATAACTTGCAGGAGTTAGTTTTCATATAGGACTCCTTCTTTGCATATTAGTATTTATATTTATTAATTATTAAATATTAAAAAATAATAAAATAATAATACAATATTAATTAAATAATTTGTTAACTAAAATTAAAATGTTGACACGTGGCATTTGTGCTTTCTTTTATACTCATTTAGTATATACTAGTTTTTATACCCGTCCCATAGACGGCTAGATATTTATATATATATATATATATATATATATATATATATATATATATATATATATATATATACATTAGTGTTTTAGATGATATATGAAACGATGTAGTTAAGATTATTATTTTGTCAATGCATATATCAAAAGTTATCTAAATTTTTTTTTATTAAAATGTAATAGTGTCCCAGTCAAAATGACTCGTAATGGGACAACCTGAAATAATAACCCGCCACCCCTGCGATGCACGGTGACAACTTAAAGGAAAATATAGTTTTTTTAGTATAGTATTATAAAGAAAAAAAATGACTATCGATTTATATCGTTTTTAAGTGAAGAATATGTGCATACCTTTTTAAATACATATTTATTTTATATTTATGAAAGCTTTAAGAAATTTAATGATAACATAATCTAGATACTATATGCTTCTAGTATACATTTAAATGATTATTTTTATATATTTCGGATTGATGTTCAATGACATTAAAAATACATAAGAAATTAAGACCTGTTAAAATTGAAAAAAAAATAACACATGTGATTGTACCATAGCATTTTCTCAATAATTGATCTTTACAACTTTCTCAATCTCATCTTATATAAATCACAAAATAAATAGTTAATTATTGATAAATTATTTGGACCAAACAATGAATAGGAGGGTGTAAAGTGAAAATACATTTAAAAATAGAGTTTGTAATCTAAAAAATAGGTGGATTTAAACTTTTTTACAATTTGAATGACACGTTGGATTTTTTAGAAAGCTAGGGTAATGACACCTATGATTTTTAATTAGTTGTCAAAAGAATAAAACTGCCATGTAGAGAAGATAGTTATCATCTATTAGTTTTATATATATATATATATATATATATATATATATATATATATATATATATATATATATATATGAACTTCTGAGTCAATATTTAAATTTGGTGAATCAATGTGGCACTCACGAAACGGTTACGTAGTATCATTTTAATTAAATTAGCTTTTTTAAATAAAATTTGTATATTGTGAATTAGCATTCAACATCTATAGTATTTACGAAGTACTTAATTATATGAGGTACCTTTAGCGTTACATTAAATTATTTGAATAAAAGTATGTCTTTTTGTGAATCATCATAGTTACATAATATGTTAATTCTTTTGAATTAAAGAATGTATTATGTGAATCATAGTTATATAATTTTTTGTGAATCATAGTTATTTTGAATCATAATATTGTTTGTTGCTAATTCGGGTTTTCATTGTAACAAAACCGGTATCATATTTAATGACGTTACGAATTTTATATGTATATTTGTGAATATATATAGTAAACTAGTGTAATACCCGTATGATGCACGACAACTTAAATATCACAATATTTTACGTAGTTGATTGATAATCATGTAAAACGATAAAGATAAACCTTGATTAACAATTAAACCGGTTAAATAGATTAGAACTTGCACAAGACAATGTCAATGCATAAAACCAACTAAGAGATAATTCAATTTGATGAATTAGAGTTTGACATGCATGAATGAGATAATTGATGAGAAGCACTCCATCAACGCTACAAACTTTAAAGTTCATCGTGATCTCGATAATTTTTTGTCTCTAAAATCACCTTGAAGCAATCATCTTACCAAGATTATGAGAAAAGACATGAGATGGTGTTGCACATTTTCAATAATCCAAAACAGTGACTAAGACTTGCATGCTGCAGGAAGAACTTTAAGACCATTGCCACAACTTATAAATTCCTTTGACAAGCCTAACCATCACCACTTGTTACTACCATCATCAATAATCTTTATATCCTCTAAAATGTTGTCGCCATTATCGATTGAAGGATAAGTAACTGCAACATATGATGTAAAAATAACCAAAATAGTCACATGTCATACCTCCAAAAGACTATAGTTCTTGTAAAAGAAAACAAAAAAGTTAAATATACAATAATAATTAACAATTTTTAAGGTAATGTTACATGTGACCAAATTAAAATTTAATTTCTAAGGTCGTCCTAAACTAATATTACCTCAACTAACAAAAAAAATAATTTTTTTTTAGCAATTTTAAACATTTAATTAACATATATCGATAAAATTGAATAATACAATATACATATTGACTGTTAGTTTTAAACTATTAAGAAACACACATAAAGGTCATATATTTTAGTAAAATACAGGTTGTGGAACTACCTGTGACTTGACAATCTCTTGTGAGTTTAGTTATCACAATCCCATGATGTACCCCCTTAGAGTCATGTTAGCATTCATTTGCTCCCATAAAAACACACAAATAAATAAATTATCAATATCCAACAAATCAGGAAAAAAATTAAAAGAAAAGGATACGTATACAACTATACATTATCGATACCATAACTTTAATATAAGTTATACCGTACACGAAAGTATGTGTCTCTTGGTAATTAAGTTCCTTGATGAGCAAAATATTAGTGACCTTTGAGATTGCACATGCATAAGTTGCATTGTAATGACTTAAATTAAAATTGAATCGAGTAATTGATAAAATATCATTGAAGTAAAATTCCTACGATGTCATATACAAAGTTTGAGAATTTTATTTGACACTTGGTTTGCATACGATACACCTAACGGACTAAACTTATCTTCGGCTCACTCCGCTATACTTCAAGAAATCAAAGACTTTACGGTGTGGAGGAGTAAAACATGACCCGGATAGTTGTTGGTTTGAGATACTACATTGTACCTCACCTTAAATTTTCTAGCTATAGTAGATAAATAGTGGAATCAAGAAGAAAATCGAAATAACGTTAGGAGATGTTAAATCATGTTCTATAAAAAAATTGAAGGTATAATCCCATTATATAATTCTTACTTTGATTTGAATCTACACGTTATGATCCATCATTTCTTCCTTTCATGTTGATGTGTCTTCTTTCCTAACAAAGAAGCACATGTTAGTATACTAAAATCATGAAATCACAATTGTCATAATAAAAGAAAGAGTTGTAGAGCCGCAATTATCAAAGGTTACTTTGTGTAACCAAAGGAGATGAAATATGTCTATCGAGAAGATAAGAAGATAAGAAGATGCAGATGAAATATGTCTATCGAGAAGATAAGAAGATGCAGGTGAAACATAAAACTCATTTAAGCTACTTGTCATGTTTGGAATTCAGAGTAGGGTTTAAATAAGTACAATAACTTTGTGTGAGAATAGAAGAATCAATCTCAACCACTCATTTTCATCAAATACCCATTTCCTCCATCTTTTTAAAAACTGAATATCTCACAAACGACAAGTCGAAAAATTATAAAAATTACACCATAAAATTCAGCGTTTTCTCCTCTTCGATTTAAGATCTCACAAGCTATACTTTCTACGAGTTTTTTTTTTCATTTATTGGTGGATTTTACAAATTAGTAACACATGTGTTACTGATTAGTTGTACATTTAATTTGCGGTTAGGGTTAGGGTTAGGGTTTAGGGTTTAGCATGGTTTAGGGTTTAGAGTTTAGGTTTTAGTAGGGTTTAGTATGATTTAGGGTTTAGAGTTTTGTATTGCGTTTAGGGTTTAGGGTTTAGGGTTTAGGGGTTAAGGTTTAGGGTCCTAAACCCTAACCCCTAAACCCTAACCCCTAAACCCTAAACCCTAAATGCAACACTAACACATGTGTTATTAATTTGTTAACCTACCAAAAAATGAAAAAAAAAAAACTCGTCGAAAGTATAATTTGTGAGATTTTAAATCGAAGAGGAGAAAACGCTGAATTTTATAGTGCAATTTTCATAATTTTTCAACTTGTCGTTTGTGAAATATTTAGTTTTAGAAAAGATGGGAGAAAGTTGATTTTGTAACACGTGACGCATTTCTATTGGTTCTCCTATTCTCAACACTTTTGTCATTCTCATTTGAACTCACCTGGACTTCAATCGACAATAGTATTTATTGATTGATGATTCATTTGTCCGATATTAAGTATTAATTAAAGTATATTTTCATCAAATCAAGATGAAACCGTTTGGATTTGAATGGTGCGATATTGCATCAATTGATTAACAAATTAAAAGAACACAAAAAGCAACTCGATTAACAAATCAAAAGGTTGTTTGTTGATTTGGAACATTTAAGCTTAAATTTAATATCACAATGCCAAATCATATTTTTACATACTTGTCAAGTTATGATGATGCCAATTCAGATTTAAACTATTGTGATTAATGGAGAGAACCCCAAGTAAGCAGGGGATACTCAGTTAATAGGGTAGAATCTATATTAAATGTCATGAATACAATTCATACTTATATAATCATGAATAGTAGCTACAAATATATGAATCAAATTAACATATTATATTGTTACATATACATTGTTTATGATATATATATTGTGAATCATACTTGTTTATGCGTCATTCATATAGATATATGAATCATAGTTGTAAAACTAGGAATCATAGTTATAAATTTATGAATTACAATACTAATAATGAAATTGTATGTTACAAGTGGAAACCTTTGAATTAAACAAATAGAAAACAAATCACTTACAAAGCTTTATGATAATCGTTTGAAAATTTTATGACTTACTTACTAATTAATAAATGATCACTATGAATCGGAATAATCAAAAAAACAAATTGAAAGTGATACGTGAAGGATTTGTATAATTGCCTTGAGAATTGCACGTGAGATGAATTGTGAGAACTCTTAGAGAGAATTTCTTTTGTAATTGATAATGAAATTATTTATGATATTAAAAAGTCTTCCATATCGTATTTGATAGAATGATAGGGATAAAGATGAATTTACTAAAAAAAATGTTTTCATAAATCAAGGATGCAATAAATTATAATATGTATTTAATAAATACTTATCATACCCTTCCACCGTTACCGTTATATCATTTCTATCCATTTTTGGAATTATAAATAGATGCAAAAGTATATATTTTCATTTGCTGTTATAAAAAAACAAAATAAAAGAATGAAGCATGAATATTTTATGTTTATTTATCTTTGGATCCGATTGTACAAGTTTAATGGGATTAAGGGCTTGTCAAGTGCCACATGTGCCAAGTCACAACCCCAATGGAACATCATCACTACTGGATCTCTACGACGATATATGTCATTGCCCAATAATATTTCTATCATATTTTTTAATATGTCCATCGTAAGTAATAATTTATTAAAATTAAATGAGTACTTTTCGTTTGGTGAAATCCAGTACAAGAATGAAATAAACAATATTTTTTATGCTAAGAATTATAGTATAGCTATTTATACGTATAGTACAACTATTTATTATAGATTTTGATAAATTTATTAAATTTTATGATAAAAATATCATTGACTTATATCATTACGTTAAGTACATTCCTCCGTTAACACCATTTTCACCTCACCTTTTTCACATGCCCACAATTTTGTTGAATCATGACGTATGGAGATATATTTAATAGACTGGAATTGAATCAAGAGTATCAATGTCTTACCGAAGAGAAAATTATAGGATCGTTCCATGTGGTTTTCACTAGTAGAGGATATTGACAGGCCGTTCTATATGTTATCACACATGATCACATATCTTTGAGTGACCTCGCTTTTTGAATGTTAATTATTTTTAAATAGTTTCAAAGTTAAAAAAACTTACTTTACATTTTAAGAAATAAAGTTTTTAAAACATTGGGCCTTAAATTTCATTATATTATTAAGATATGATCGACAAATCTACTTCTAAAAATACTCGAATAATGATACTTTTTAGTGAATAATGATAAGTGTTATCATTTCGATCCGTAACAAAATGATGTCATTATACTTTTATATTGATTTAAATAATTACAAAAATACCGAAATCTCTACATATATTTGAGCTATTTAACTCATGGGGCCTAATATGTGATATTGCACGGAGGCTCTCAAATTTATTTGTCGCCCTAGTTTCATGAAATTATATCGATCATCCTTATCTTTTATCTTTTATAAATTATACTAAACGTTTCTAACTGACAAATGATACATAGGGTTTGTCCCTCCTATTAACAACTATTAAATAATTCAATTAAAACATGACAAGTGAGATACACATAGTTAAAAGACACAATAATAAATTCATCAAACTTTTCAATAAATTCATTAAAATTAAATATCATTTATATGTAAAGTACAAATTTTTAGTGTACAGATGTATTTTCATTTTATCACGGAAAGAATATTTCTTCAACACATTTTTGTCGCTAATTCGTTATAAAATTGGGATTTTCTTTTTTCTTTTTAACTTTATTTTCATTTCATTTTCATTTTCATTTTCATTTTCATTTTCATTTTCATTTTCATATTATGGAGCATAACCTACACGTGAAACAATTTACTGCTGTAATTCTGTCATTTAACGTGTAGCGTCTGCATTACTACCACCACACAATCGTTACTTTCACAGCTTTACATCATCTTCTGTCTCCCTTTCACCACCATCATCACCATCACCACCACCACCACCACCACCACCACCACCACCGATCCCTAATTTCAAAACCTAATCGCCGTACTAAATTCAAAAATCTCAAATCAACATCTCTATTTAATTTTCCGTTATAAATTAAGTACATTTATTCCACTTAAAAATCACCGATCGATTAAACAATTACAATCATTTATCAAATTTAAACGTATGTTATGGCTGCTACGATTGATTCATCGTCAAAAGAAGAAACCGCCAGCAACAAATCGATAACTAGCAACAACAGTGAACGATGCTGTGATGAGAGTTACAGTCTCAGTGCTGACGTCAGCGAGTCTGAAACTTCCAGTAGTTCCTCCGGTGGCCGTTACATTCACGGAGCTCCTTCCACTTCCTTAACGTCTTCTCCTTTCCGTACAGTTTCCGTTACCAATTCTATTTTTCCGTCAACTCCGTTTACCTTCCCGTTGTTTGGCGGGAATGCTGACGTCATGGTTTGGGAAAATGAGAAGCAACCTAGAAAACAACAACCTAATAATCATTTATCCGGTTAGTTTGTCTCTGTATATTTTATTTTTTCTGTATGTATAGATTACTAAATTTGTCTGTTGTATGTATACATTGGCTTGAAATGAATTTCTATATTAGGGCACAATTATACTCAATATCAAATTTGTGGTTTTGGCTGCACGCCTGCACTTATTTTATTAGGTTGTATTAGTTTTTTCTAAGACTTTATCCATACTGAGTTACTGATGTTTGTTGTTTTGTTGTAAACATCATCTCGATTTTTCGCGGAATGTAGAGATCGACATGATGAAAGAACGGTTTGCGAAGCTTCTTCTTGGAGAAGATATGTCTGGAGGGGGTAAAGGAGTTTGTACAGCCCTAGCAATCTCAAATGCCATTACAAATTTATCTGGTTAGTTAATATTCGGTTTTACGTTGCTAGGGTTCATCTTTAGCTCTGTGTATGCATGTAGCTAAATGTACGTGTTTGTGATTAAAATTAATAGCATCTGTATTTGGAGAATTGTGGAGGTTGGAGCCATTGGCTCAGCAGAAAAAGGTAATGTGGCAAAGAGAAATGGAATGGCTTTTATCGGTAAGTGATTCTATTGTAGAGCTTGTGCCTTCCATACAACACTTTCCTGGTGGAGGGACGTATGATGTAATGGTTCCACATCCACGAGCTGATATGCACATGAATCTACCTGCTTTGAAGAAGCTTGATGCTCTGTTGATTGGTATGCTTGACGGATTTTGCGATAGGGAGTTTTGTTATGTTGATCGTGGGATAGTTTTAGCTCAAGGTGATAGTTGTAATGCGTATGCGTCTAGTGTTTCAGCACCAAGGCCTTCAATTAGGCAGGAAGAGAAGTGGTGGTTACCGTATCCAAAAGTTCCTTCTAAGGGGTTGTCAGAGGATGCTAGAAAGAAATTGCAGCAGTCTAGGGACTGCACAAACCAGATACTTAAGGCGGCTTTGGCAATAAACAACAATGTACTAGCTGAAATGGAGATCCCAAGTGCTTACATGGAAACATTGCCCAAGGTACGCTTTCATTTTTTCCAAAATTTTTGCTTCCAATGAAATCTTAGGAATGTTGACTTAGTTACTAGCTAGATTCGAAGTAATTGATCGTGCTAATGTTATGGATGAATTATTTTTCTATTGTTGGGATCCGGTCAAACATTTCTACCCATGTAACGTTCTATACACTTCAGTCAATAAAAGTTCTCTCCCCTTCTTTTGACTTGTATTACTTCATTTCCTCTTTTACCTGATGGGGTTAAATGCTAATATATAATCCCGCGTATATACTATTCAGCTACACATCATAGTCATTCTGCTTTAGTGATCACCACACTTTCCCGGTTCCTCCCTTAGTTATGATGATGTATCGGAGTTTTCGTAGCATTTCAGCACTAACACTCTTGGTTGCATGTGCTTTTATAAATTTGATAAATTTATATATTGTTTAGGAGATTTTACTCAAAAAGGGCAAGCAGCGATTGATGAACTGTAGGAGGTTGATTTAAATGTAGACAGGCTAGGTTATAGTCTGCGTGTTACACGGCAGAGATATTTCAGGTTTTGAATATGGTATATTTGTAATATGAGAAGTGGCTACGAAATTAGTTGATTGTTACGTTATTACATAATTTAAAAGGATTCTAAAAGGATGATAGAATGTTCAGAAGAACAAAACAAATGATATTGCTAAAGGTATTTCGTTTTTCTTTTCCTCTCTTTTGGACAATGAAGACCTTATTATCAACTTCTAGAAAAAAATTACCACATATACTTTGAACATCATAGCACATTTACAAAGCTTCAAACCTCCAACATATATCCAAAGCACAAAAATCTCTACTGACATGGAATAGAGAAAGAAATGTATTAGAAACCGAATACTACTTAGTTAACGGTAGCAATTTCGACCCATTTATTTATGAACATGCCGGTTGGGTCATGTTTTTACATCAATCTATCCAAGCGGGTTTAAAAAAAAGTTAGCTGAAAAAGGAAAGGGTCAATTGGGTTTGGAAGTTTTCAAGAGTCGGTTTTAAATCCATTCAACATACAAAATAGTTTTAAAATTAGATTATAATGAATTTATATTAAAATCATAATAACAAAATCAACTATTAATTAACAAAAAAAAAAAGTTTGGCCTTAACGTGCCCAGACCAGGCCCATTTCGAACCATACCTAAGATGACCTTTTACATAACCTGCCCATCTTGTCACCTTAAATGTTAGTAAATACATTTCTATAACCTGACATATTGATCTTACAATCGATTTTACAATGGCCATAGTTGGAGTTTGCGATTTATTGGAAAACAGGAATCTTGTATTTCTTGGGACATCAATAGAGAATGGTTATGCTCCCACCCCACTTGTTGGCACGTGCACAATAGCACAAGTGATATAGAATTGTTATTTGGCCATCCTGCTCTAGATATTAATACTTCTAATTCATTTTATATGTTGTAAGGACCTCAAACAGATATTAAAAATTAACTAAATATCTCAGGTATCCTCCTAGTCCTTGGACTTTCATTTCTTTATCACACCATCCATAATAGTTGCCCATTGGCTGTTCCAGAACTGACATTAATTGATATAGTTACCCCGTTAAAGAGTGTATGTGTCTATCCAAGCACTATCATGACACAGAAAGTGATTAATTTTATTCACTACTTAATAATGAGAATAAGTGAATATGTAACTGTAAATTATCGTGAATGCATGTCCTCTTTATCAAGGTTTGTAGGAGGAAGATGTTATGCACATATGGTTCAACCCCTCCACGTGTCTAAATTTGTCCCTCGATAATCTGTAAGCCTGGTATGACATAATGCAAATCAGTTCTTATCTGACTGCATAGACCGCTGCAGCAGCAAGAAGCCAAGAACATTACTCAATCGAGCCCTTTGATCCAGCTACTGACTCAGGATAAAGCCTCTCTCACGTGGTCTCACTTTACGCAGTAGATAGACAATGAAAACTTAACTGTAGACTTGAATCTTGGTATATGGGCATAACATCAGTACGATACCATACCACAATAGATCCCTTACCCTATACAACTCTGCAAAAGTTTATTATAATATAACAACATTTTGACAAACATGACAATCAACAACATTAACGGGATACAAAAAAAAGAAAAGCAAAAATGGTGAATCTCACTTGTAAGCTTTGAAACAATGATCTCGATTTTATTATTTTTTTGTATCGTAACTTGGTATAGCCTCTCATGCAATAGAAAGATGTCTCTTCATTTGCTAATAGATGTGACTATGTGAGGCTAGGTAGCTACAGTGACAATGATTGTTGGAAGGGTATATATATGTGTGTTGTATTGTTTCTCCCAGGCTGATATTCAGCACTGTATCTTATATCTGTTCCAGATGCACATGCTTGTTGTGGGTAAAGTCCTTGTGTACTGTCACACTCATTATTCTTGGCTACTCAGATTCGGGGTAAACGGGATTCTCCCCGGCAAATATAAATAAAGAATAAGCATTACAATACAATGGATTGCCTACTCAGATTCAATATGCCTGTTCTGGTTCTTTTAACTGAGATAGCTAGTCTGCGACATTGGCATGATCTAGTGATATGCATGGGTTATTATAGTGCAAGTTCACTTCGAATTGTGACGTATTTCATTCTCTGATATATCGTCACAGCTGAACAATAGTTATGTCTTCTATCTTCTCTACACGTCATTCAATTTGATACGAATCCTATTCCAAGCAAATGACCATTCGGTTAAACTTTTGAGAATAATATAGAATAGCTTCATCCTCTATTATCTCTATCTCAACGCACCATGCATATATGATGTCTACTTGGGATATTGTGAACTGTGAAGTTCTTTCTTGAAATATGTTAGTTTTTTGATGAACATGTAAAAACGAGTAGCAAAAATGCAATAGCTAGACATGTTATTAGACCAAAATATCAATTTAAGAAACACATGGTTATGTTATCTCAAGATTAGAAGTGTTGTATGTTTATGGTTTGACATCCACCACGTGAAATGTTTTCATGTCTAAGTTCACCTTCTCATCTAATCTGGAGCCAAGAAATTAATGGTAGTAGTCTATGTGTTGGACTACGTGTTATGAAATTGTATAGACAATTTTAGTTTTATATTTGAGAATGTATCTGCTAAACACTTGTGTAGGGTTTTTTGTTCAGTCTAGTGGATACAAAATTAGAAGTGAAATTCAAATCAGATCTGCAAAACAACTGTCGACATTTCTTGTTGAAAGAAGCTTCAAATTTATAAGCAGCTTAGAGACAGTTGTTGCGTTTTTTTTTTTTTGCCAACTATTTTCAGTAAATCTTTTTTCCATATAGTTCTCTAGGTGTATGTTGTTCAAGAATTGATCTTTTTTCATGGTTCAATATTGATGCAGAACGGAAAAGACTGCTTAGGTGAAATCATCTATCGCTACATAACTGCAGACAAGTTCTCTCCAGACTGCCTTCTTGATTGCCTAGATTTGTCATCAGAGCATCATACTCTGGAAGTAGCAAACCGGGTTGAGGCAGCCATCCATGCGTGGAAGCTAAAAGAGTTTAAAAAGCATACAAATCAACCAAAAGGAAAGCGTTCATCATGGAGTGCAAGGGTTAAGGGCCTAGTTGCTGATAATGATAAGAATAGTTCACTGGCACAAAGAGCAGAGACCCTGCTACGTAGCTTGAGACTTCGTTTTCCAGGCCTTCCACAAACTTCACTGGATATGAGCAAAATTCAGTATAACAAGGTATGATTATAAAACCTTCCTAATACATCTTCTATGCAACCCTTCTTCAGATTTTTGTTGCAAATGTTTGTATGTTAGATCCTTGTATGGATATAGATAGCTGTTAGATGAGGCAATTTTTATCCATTTAGTTTCGACCGGGTTGATATGGGCTTGTGTTCTATACAAAATAAGTCACACAGGTAATAGAGTTTTATAGCTAATAGGCTAATAGCACAAATAACTTTTGCTAGATTAAAAATGGTTTTAGTTATTTGAAACGTAACCGCAAAATTGGAATACCGTTTTTCCTTTATTTCTATTTTTATTTATTTATTTATTTACCTATATCTATACGATTTTTTTATCCAATATTCTTATCAAGGCTTCAAAACATGCAATTCTAAATATAAAACAATTATATTTGCTCGATTAAAAATGGTTTTAGGTATTTGAAACGTAACTGCAAAGTTGAAATACCGTTTTTTTCTTTCTTTCTATTTTTATTTATTTATTTATTTACCTATACCTATACGATTTTTTTATCCAATATTCTTATTCAAGGCTTCAAAACATGAAATTTCTAGATATAACGGTTAAATTGGTCAAACGGGTGAAAGTCACACAAAACGAATTTTTAACGCATACAACCTCCTAAATTTATTATTTCAAAGATTTAGATTTTTCATTGTAATAATATTATATAGTTATAATTAAAATTAACACTTTTATAATATAAATCTTTCTTGAAATACGTAAAAAAATTGTTTGTGGGTCAACAAAAAGACTTATTCACCTATGACGAAATAGTTAAAATGAGTCGTCTCAGCCCAAACCCCTTTGACCCGTTACCACCTCGACATTTCCCAATGTCATTTCTCTATCTCTGATGCATGTTTGTTGTTGCAGGATGTTGGGCAGTCGATTCTTGAAAGCTACTCAAGGGTGACGGAGAGCTTGGCATTTAACATAATGGCAAGAATCGATGATGTCATCTTTGTAGACGATACTACCAAGCGTTGTGTTGCTTCAGAATCTTCTTCAATTTTCAACAGAGGAGGTTTCGGAGACCATCCTGTCCAAAAGAGAATATCCCCTAGTCCATTCTCAATCCAACCCTCACCTTATTCCTCTCCATTTGCCACTCCAACATTCTGTTCATCTCCACCGATCCCCATAAACACTGACAATCTTCTTAAGGTTGCTGATCTGGACAGACCATGGACACATGCTGCTGGGAAACTACCCGCTGATGCTCCAGAGCGTCATTAAATTAGTGATGCTGTTAAGGAAGACAGGTGATTTTTAATATCTGTGTAAGTCCTTAGAAATATAGTTTACATCATTATTAGCGTTTTTTAACATGTTTTCGTTTTTCTTGGGGAGTAGATGAATATCATTTGATGAGTTTAGCATGAGCACATTATTGTCAGGGTAGGCTGTTTATTTTTGATAACGGAAATAAAGATAAGTAATTGCACTTAGCATTTCATTGATGTCAAACCCTCTTTACCATTTTCGTGACCTCTTCTTTCTATGAGTCTTCTTTTTCTAACCGCAGCATCTAAAAGCGGTCTTATTGTAATTTTTTTCCCCCCAAAAGTAGGAAGAGAAAAAGAGGAATCCTTCTTGGTTGTTAGATTGTTATTAGCAAAAAATATACCTTGCTTCATGAATCATGATACCTTGAACAACATTCGAGACCAAGAAATCTCTATAAATAAATGAGACTACTTTTATATTTATATACATACATATATATATATAGATGTACGTGTATATATAATATATCCTATCGTTAGTCCTACTCTTCATCCAAACTGTTCTGGTTACACTACAGAGCAAGGTGCTTGTGCCTTGTGGTTCAGAACTCGGTGAATACACATACTGAATAAGATCTACCCTTTAGATAATTATGTATGGTTTTGGATACCTTTTGCTATTTATTGTGATTTTGACCCATTAATGGCTAAAAGCGTAGGTTCTGTTAAGATTTTTCATTTTTGTCTATCGGGTCAATGGGCAAAGTTAACAGTTTAGCAATCTAGTTAAGATGGATTACATATCAAACTGGTGGAATGGGTCAAATGTACTTGGAGGTGCAGAAAAGTACTCAAAACAATAATGATCTGTAAAACTAATAAAAAAAGAAAAGACAGATGTCTAGACGATTTTAACTGATTATCTAACCCGTACGACGTACCCATTTTATCACCTACACGGCTGATGGTGTTTAACTGTTTGATGACCGGATATTTTGCGTCGGGTTCAGAATTGCAAGATGGACGGTTCAGAATTGCAAGATGGACGCAAACGTAACTTGCTCGAAATTCCGGTCCGATGAAAACAATTCCAACATTAAGAAATTATACTATCTGACGAAATTTGTATTTTTTCAGTACATTTCACAATATCAGTGACGTGTCATATTATTATTAAATTAAATTAAAAGTTGTATCAAAGAATCGTTTACGTGTTATATTTACCTCAACAACACAATCTCAAAAGAACGTCACTATGCTCTCCCATATATTATTTCGGTGATTTCTCTTAATTTAATGCTAAAAATCTGCAAAAGCGATTCCATTATTTGATTGTCTTTTAAAATAAAGAAAAAGTTCATGCATAAAAGAAAATTCCAATTCCATAACTAAAAAAAAATAAAAATAAAATTATATTCCTACAAAATCTTTTTCCAGCTCATTGTTTTCTTTTGGGAATTTATTCATCAAAACCTTTCATTTTATCATTTTTCATTTCATTTCATTGAAACAAAAGTTTTAAAAAAATGGCAGACTGGGCTCAACTTCCTCGAGAGCTTGTTGATCTAATATCAAAACATCTAATTTCCGAAACCGATCTTCTTCGATTCCGTTCCGTTTGTACTTCATGGCGTTCCTCCGTTCATTCTGTCACTTCCCGTTTTCCGATTCTCCCTAACGCCGGTATCTCCGATACCACCTGGGGTTTCTATCTTTCCAAACGCACCATTTTCCGAATCGGGTTACCCGAAACCGAATTGAATACAATTCCATGGTTAATCAAGGTTGAAAGAGACAACCCACAAAAAACCCATTTAATGAATCCGTTAACCGGATCCGAATTCATTCCCCTGTTACCCAATTTCCCTAGATCTCTTAATTTGTTGAATTTCAGGGTTCAAGAATTAGGGCAAGAATATGCTTTACAATATATTAGTTATAGACCTAATGCTAATTCAATTGGGGATTCTGTGACTTTATATATGGAAAAGGTTGCATTTTGTGGGTGTGGTGTTGATGGGTTTGTGTTATTAACTATTCATGTCTCTGGGAAATTGGCTATGTTGAAATATGGTGAAAGAAAATGGAATATAATTAATGATTTGCCTTCGCCTTATGATGATGTTATTGTTTATAATGGGGATTTTTATGCTGTGGACAGTACGGGGAGGACTGTGATTGTTGATTCGGAAACAATGTCGTTGAAAGTTGTGGCGGAATCGGTTTTTGGTGGTGATAAGAAGTTTTTAGTGGAATCTGTTGGGGAGTTGTTTATGGTTGATAAGTATTTGAGCGTTGGACCGGAGAATGATTTCGATTATGATGATGAGAATTATGAGTTTTATGAGGATTTTGATTGTTTTATGAGTGAAAGGACGGTGAAACTAGAGGTTTATAAGCTGGATGTTGAAGAACAGAAATGGGTTGAGGTGAAAGATTTGGGTGATAGGATGTTGTTTTTAGGGGATAATTGTGGGTTTTCAGCTTCTGCTTCTGATTTTCCGGGTTGTAAAGGGAATTGTGTCTTTTTTACAGGGCAAAGTAGGGAAGATGATGGGTTGATGAAGAGTAGAGGTGTGGGTGTGTTTGATTTGAGTAATGGTAATATTGGTGCTATTCCTAATAACTCGGGTTATTCACAGCTTTTTTGGCCGCCACCTTCTTGGCTTCATCCGAATCTTGCAGCTTTGGAAGTGAGTGTTTTGTTTTGACTATGTTTACATTTTTATATCTCTTTTGTTTCATGTTGATTGCAATGAAATTGATGAAATTAGTATTGGACGTTGTTGGTGCTAGTCGTATATCTGATGAAGTTTTGAATCGTATCTTAGCTTTGCTATTTAACTTTCATGTATAGCCTTAGTTTGAGTAAGGGGTGTTCTGAATGTGCTATATTAAATGCGGCTTCAAGAACTAAAGTTGGATAAAGTGCTTGTAAGAGTTTTAGTTTTAGGTGATTAAATGCATAAATCCAGGGATGATTAGGTGATTGTATACTACAACAACTCTTTAGATGCTTCTCTAAATTGTTTGACCGTATATAGTTGACAAATGAGAATCATAGTATCCTTGACAATAAGATTGATGAAATTGCTTTTGAATTTTGTTGGTGTAGCCTCTAAGTTTTTGATATTTATAAAAATTAGAAAATAAATGCACAGCAATTTCATAATCAAGCCTTATCAACTTGTTTAGTAATTAGTATACTTTGATATGGATTTATTCTTTAGTCTTAACAGTTCATGTGTAGCTTTATTAGTTTAGGCAAGACGGCAGTGGTTGTTGTTGCAAAACTTACATGGTTCTAATTGTTGACCATCCATTTTAAAAGTTTTGATTTGTGGGACCCTTTGAATCCTGTAACATGTAAACACACTAATGATTCTACTAGATCATATATTTCAAGAGTGGAAACATAATGGAAAATGTCAGCAACTAGTAATTGACAAAAGACGCTTTTCAATTGGTGTTTGCTCCCAGTAAAAGACATCATCTGTTAGTATTGAATATTGATGTATCACATGTTGTTTACATGGCTCAACAATTTGCTTACCTCCACGACTGTTGGTACTTGGTAGGATTTCGCTATGAGATTCTTAAATTTTGATTCATAGAAACATGAAGAAACACTGCCTTAAGAACTGAAGAACCCACGTCTTTGTTTGTAAAAACTAAATAAATCTCATTAAGAATTAAGCTCTTGTTGGTAGGCATGGCAGTTTCCTATCAAATCATGTCATTATCTTGTATCCGATTTCGTTTGATCATTAACATCCATAATGCTTGTGTTAAGCTGGTCTTAAATCGAACTAACTTTTAATTGTCATATGAATATGAACTTGCAGGATGGATTGGATCATCTTAACATCTAGTCAGATTCGTGCAAAATCACACACCTGATGACACAAGTCAGAAACATTAAAGTGTACATATGCTCATCGTGGCTCTTGACATTGTGCTACTCATCACAGAAAGTGCAGCACCTAAATTTCAATTTATGAAAATAATTCTCATTGTTTTGCCCTTTTTTTCTCTTTTATAAATAAACTGATTATTTCTCATTTTTTATGTTGATGCTGCGGTATTGCATTCCTTTCAGCGTTCGTTTTAGGTTCAAGAAAATTTAATCTCATCAGTATGGTTTATAATTTTCGGTGTTGACCTGAACCGAATTTCATTTTGTTCTTATTGAATAAAAGTTCGAATTAATCATTTTCTTTACCTTCTTAGTTTAAGGTCATGTACCTTATAAAGTTTACCTTGATTAAGGTGTTCTAGTAATTGCATTACCAGAATAAAACTTGACTCACACTCACTTGCTTATGAAAAGACAATTTATCCATACTTTTTATCTTATTCATCCATGCTACCAAGCGGAAGCCTTTACTCATCATTTATTATATCTTAAATAATTATAATAAGGTCGACATATCATTTCATTTTTCTTTTAAAAGAAGAAAGATAAATGTTACATGCTATTTGTTTGCACGTAATAATGTTGTTATAAGTAAATGCATTTCCAAGAAAACTAGCATAATACATCCGCAATGCAGCGGATTATAATGTTTTATTATACATAATGACTCCACGATATCTAATAACAGTAGATTACTTGTATGCAATGTTTTAAGAACCGGTTCGACCGGTCCGGTCCGACTGGTTGGACTGGAATTTTCAAGATTCCGGCTCAAAATTAACCGGTATTTTTCAAAGTTTGACTAGTCAGCGGGCCGCTTGAGCCGGCGTGTTGAACCGGTTCCAGTATTTAATAAAATAAAATTGTTGGTTACAAGATCCGGACTCACGATCAAATTAATGAATAGCAGCTTGTTAACCAACTAATCTAACATTCAACTTGTTATAATTATTTACTTTAAATATATTTATTACATATATCGCAACACTCATGATATACATTATATTCGAAAATTAAAGGTGTATTATCAAATTATAATTTGTTGATATTATATATATATATATATATATATATATATATATATATATCTTATGAGGCGATATGTATAATTTGATGATGTATTACAATATAAAATGTGTTATTAAAGTTAATTTATAGATATACAATGCGTTATTAAGTGTTACGGAGTAATATAAAATATAATTGCAAAATTCTATCGTTAAGAATAGTTTTTTCTTCTTGTTACATTGGTGTTAAATTGTATGTCTTTGAAAAAAGTTTACTTGTTGGATTGCTAAATTGTTTGGTGGACATGATTTTGTATGTCTTTTACTTTATGTATATATTATGTTTTCAGATTTTAACAACTCCGGTCCGACCAGAAATTGGCACTCGTCCGGTTCGACTAGAAAGCCGGTTTTTAAAAATTGCTCGTATGTCGAGTTGGAGGTTCGGGATTGAGTGAATATATAGGAGAATGATAAAATTATCATAAAATGAAAATAATAAGTATAGAAAAATGATAAGTTATTAATAAATGGGAAGAGTGCAAATATAGAAAAACGATATGAAAAAATGAGAAATTTAATAGTAATAATGAATTGGGAATTACATAATTAAGTAAATCAAAAAAATATCGAGTCTTGATTCAAGAAGTTTTCAAATATAAAACAACATGTTTTATATATAGACTAGCATTGTATTCGCGCAGTGCGGCGTTGATATTTTTTAAAAAAAGTTGATGTAATTGATTCGTATCTTAAGATTATAGAGTTTTCTCGGATGTGGTTTGATGAGTTACGTGGTGTGTATTACGTTCAATGTTTTGATTTATATTGGAGTATTAATTTGTCACAATAATATCAAATTATTGAAAAAAATACAAATATTCATCCGAAACTACCATAATTCTCGCGCTATGTAACAAAATACAAACTTGTAAATAGATGATAGTCATATGCTTTCTATTTCTTATTTGTGTGTTAAGTTGTAGACTCAAATATGATGGTAAGAAAATGAAAAAAAAATGTATAAGGGGATTAATTATAATTAAAATTATATAATATTTTAGTGAATATCATAAAAGCTAAAAATGGATGGATGTTGAAATTTAAGACTATTATAAATGAAAGGGCTAAATGCTTTATAATATAGTATAAACGAGCAACTTTTTACCCGCACTTTGCGGCGGACGTTAAAAAGTAACATATTTGTAGATTATGATATAACATGAGTTTTTTACTTAAAAAGTTTTATTTCTTTGTTAACGCTTATCAAACAAAATTTTATTAACGCATTTTTAATTGGAAAATTCAGTACTCATAAATTAGTGAGGTCGGACAATTTGGGTAATCGAAGTTCGGCTACAATTAAATTTTATATATGTAATTGATTTGTTTTCACTTAGTATTCGCATGCTCTTCAAAGTCTGTGCAAAATAAGTTAGTTATAATATGCATATTCTTTCTTTGTTGCTTTTATAAACATATATATATATATATATATATATATATATATATATATATATATATATATATATAGCTAATGAAGTAGATTCAACAAACTACAAATATATATAATGTAAAGATTCATAAGAACCCCATTAATAATCTCTTTCATATATTCATATCTATATATTATAGGAAAGTTGATATTTTTTTTTGGACATCTATAACGTTTTGCCACCGGAAAAAAAATATGACAATATGCCCTACCCGAAGCAAATCGCAAGATTGCGATTTGTGACCCAAATCTTGTGATTTACCACTCGTGTACAATGGCTAGCGTGACCGAAAAATGGCAAGCGATGAACGGATTGCAAGATTGGGTCCTACCATGCAATTTGCGTCCCCCAGAAATAAAAAAACAAAAAAACGGTTTTCAAAAAGTGGCTTGTTTATAGCCGAGTAGCAAGTCGCAAGAAGAAAATCGCAAATTTGCGATTTGCTTCCGGGTCGCAGATCAGTTAATTCACGGACACACACCCGCACATGAGCCGGGTCGCAAATCGAAAGGTACGGGTGGCAAGTCGTAACCTTGGGATTTGCTTCTAGATGGGCAAATTGTTAATTTTTTTGTGAGCGCTAATCAATTTATATGTTCCAAATTTGGGGCAAAATGTTCAATTTCCTTATATTATATCATAGTTTTATAAGATTTTGATTACATCATCAAGCAATGTAGCTGTAGCAGCTGTTGAAAAAACTCACACACACATGTATATATATAACAAAATAATTACGGAGTAGTAGTCAATAATAAGAACAATAAAGAAAATACTAACTAGAAATAGAAAAAATGATGTCTTGGGAGCCTATAGTTACATTTTCTTTGGATAACCACTCCTAATCAAGTCTAAAGCCTTCTCTGACCCAACCACCCCCTTCTGCTCCACATTCCGTCGCCATCTCTCTATTCCCCAAATCATTTTTTTTATTGTTAATTTGTTTTGATTTTTTGAATTTAAAGCAGAGTAGTAGTACTATAAAAGTTATATAAAATCTATATCTACTAATGACAAAGTTAAAACATCATTCAAAAAATTAACATATACTGTAAATCGTTTTGTTCATGCTTTATACAGTCTTCATCTATGTTCCACCATCACCATCATCTAACTCACCAACCACCAACCAAATCAACTACACGAAGCCGTACATATAACCTAGAAAATAATCACAGAAACAAAACCCACAAACACCTTATAAAAAGCATAGAAATTACACTATTGTTAGATCCTCATCAGATATCCCTTAGAAAACAATCACAGTGAAAGATGAAGATTCATAGTCCATAAAAAAATGTGCACATATCCCCAATAATATGATTCTTCTGTTGCCCCTGTTTTATTTTAAGCTAAAGAGCTTTCCATGGAAATCTTTTTAATTATTTGATCTTATGATGAAAATGATCATCTTTTTGGAACATTTCCAGAATTAATAGGAAAGTAAGCTAAAATAAAAGTTAAAAATAAGAACATTGTTGTGATATAACGATAATTAAGGCTTTATTAGCAATATAATATAAGAACTTTTGTGATAGAATAGAGAGACATAATGGAGATGAGAGAAAGAGTTTACTACAAGAGGTAAACTTAGTGTGTGTTTACTTCATAGGATAGTGTAGTATTTATACTACTTGGATACAAACATATCCCACAATTTATGGAACAAGCAACCTTACGTAATTGAGCTAGGAGTTTGACAAAAGTGGCAACCAAATAATAGGCATGTGTGTTATCTATTTATTTTATAACACTCCCCCTTGGATGACACTTTTTCAATATAGAGTCAACTTTGAAGTACTGCCTTGTTAAAAACCTTGCTAAAGAAAACCCAGTGGGACAAAAACTTCAGTCAAGGGAAAAAGAATGCAGCGTATAGTTGACTCCCCCTCATGTTGACAACCATAATGCATTACATGTTTCGAACATGTCGCATTCCAATACTGTGAACGTGTTTTCTGAAAATTGCAGTTGGAAGTGCCTTCGTGAAAAGATCTGTTGAGTTATTGCTGGATTGAACATATTGCATCGCAATCTGATTATTCTTTATAAGGTCTTGAGTGTATGAAAAATATCTTGGAGGTATATGATTAGTTCTTTTACTCTTGATATACCCTTCTTTCATTTGTGCAATACAAGCTGCATTGTCTTCATAAATCACTGTTGGCATCTTTTCTTTCTCTAGTCCGCATGAGGTCACAATGAGTTGCGTCATAGACCTTAACCAAACACACTCTCTGCTAGCTTCATGCAATGCAATAACTTCAGCATGATTTGAAGATGTTGCAACAAGTGTTTGCTTTTGAGAACGCCAAGAAATTGCAGTGCCTCTATTCATGAATACGTATCCAGTTTGAGATCTAGCTTTATGAGGATCAGACAAATAACCTGCATCTGCGTAACCAACCAAACCTTGTTTTGAATTGTTGGAATAAAATAGTCCTAAGTTAGTACTTCCACGTAGGTATCGAAATATGTGTTTGATCCCATTCCAATGTCTTTTGGTTGGTGCTGAACTAAACCTTGCAAGCATGTTAAATGCAAAAGAAATGTCAGGTCTAGTACAACTTGTAAGATACATAAGCGCACCAATAGCACTAAGGTATGGTACTTGTGTCCAAGGACCTCTTCATTTTCTTCGCGAGGATGAAATGGATCATTGTCAACATTAAGTGATCTACCAACCATTGGAGTGCTTAAAGGATTGGCCTTGTGCATATTAAAACGTTTTAAGAGCTTTTTTGTATAATTTGACCGATGAACAAGTATTTCATTATGCATGTGTTCAATCTATAAACCATGACAATATGGTCAATTGCATGTTCTAATCCTTTTCTTTTTCTAGGATTCTTATCCTTTGAACCAATCGGTCTCCCACGTTTTAAATGTGCTTTAGATTCTTGAGTGACTTTATCATTAGATAGTTCATTTGGAATTTCTACCCGAGCTGGAGCATTAGCAGCTGGTATATATGATTTAGTCACTCTTTTTGTATCAGTAAATGCATTGGGTATTTGATTTGCAATTTTTTGCAAATGCATGATCCTTTGAACCTCCGTTTTACTTTGTTTAGTGCGAGGATCAAGACATAACAAAGAAGGTTCACACCATAAAATATCATTTTCTTGAGTTCTCTTTTCTCCTCCCAGTGCTGGAAAATTAGCCTCATTAAAATGGCAATAAGCAAAACGTGTTGTAAACAGATCACCTGTTGAAGGTTCAAGATACCTTATGATGGATGATGTTTCGTATCCAACATATATTCTCAATCTCCTTTGAGGACCCATTTTTGTACGTTGTGGTGGTGCAATGGGAACATATACTGCACAACTAAATATTTTCAGATGAGAAATATTTGGTTCTTGCCCAAAGGCAAGTTGTAGAGGAGAATACTTATGATATGCACTTGGTCTAATACGAACTAATGATGCACCATGTAAAATTGCATGTCCCCAAATAGACACTGACAATTTGGTCCTCATTATCAAAGGTCTAGCAATCATTTGAAGACATTTAATCAATAATTCCGCTAAACCATTTTGTGTGAACATGAGCAACTGGATGTTCAACAACAATTCCTACAAACATGCAATAGTCATTGAATGCTTGAGATGTAAATTCACCCGCATTATCAAGTCTTACTTTCTTAGTTGCATGATCAGGAAAGTGTGCTCGTAATTTAATAATTTGTGCAAGAAACTTTGCAAATGTCATATTACGAGTTGATAATAAACACACATGAGACCATTTGCTTGATGCATCTATTAAGACCATAAAATATCTGAATGGTCCAGATGGTGGATGAATAGGTCCACATATATCACCATGAATTCTTTCAAGAAACTGTGGTGATTCGTTTTCAACTTTAAGTGGTGAAGGTCTCACAATAAGTTTTCCAAGAGAACAAGATATACATGGAATCATTTTATCATGAGTGATCTTCTGATCCTTAAATGGATGTCTATGTGTACTTCCAATTATTCTTTCATCATTGTAGATCCTGGATGGCCTAATCTGTCATGCCATAAACTGATTATACTAGGATCACAATGCTTTTCTTTAACTACCATATGAGATTCTGCTACATTTATATGTGTATAATGTAAGCCAGAATTAAGCATCGGAAATTTTTCTAACACATGATTCTTATCAGTAATGTGCAAATATTTCCCATTTTCTGTAGTCACAGATTGATGATCATATCCATTAGATATATGTCATTAAAACTCAACAGATTTCTCATTGATCTTGGAGAGAATAAAGCATTCTCTATTAAAAACTTGTTACCATTTGGCAATGTAAATCTGGCTTTTCCAACTCCTTCTATCAAGTCTGAGGGACTAGATATTGTATGTATTATTGCCTTTGTTGGTTTCAATTCAGAGAAGTATTTCTTAGCTTTTAAAATAGTGTGTGTGGTATCACTATCCGGTATACATAGATCTCCACCATTTGCCTTATGTTCTGGTCCGTTGAAATTCATATCAAACTTCAAATATGAAATATATATAGTGAGTATATATAAGTAATAATAAGAAATGTAATAAAATATTTATGTTACTTTGGGATTATATTACACGAAATGAAGACCTAGTCATGAAAAGGGAAATACATAGTTACTGATAGGGAAGACATAACTAATTAAAGGGAAACATACTTATGAAAAACGAAACATAGTTATGATAGATTATTGATAGCCAAATTGGTTCACATGTCAATGTCATTGTAGTAATCTGCAGCATTCATCTCAACATTTGTGAACTCAAGGTCATCAGCAAGGTTCACTTCTTTATTTTTCCCGGCAATGGATGCCTTAAAGAGCTCACAGAGATGCTTTTGTGTGCGACACATTTTAGCCCAATACCCTGTGCTTCCACATCTATAACAGATGTCCTCAGGGTTCTTATTAGCGCTTGCTCCAGCATCATAATTCCTTCTTTGTGGTTGAGACTTGTTATCATATGGACCATTGTGGTAATTGCTTTTATAGCCATGACCACGTCCACGTCCACGTCCACGACTATGGGAATGGTCTCTGTTATTGTTAGAGTTATGACCACCATCATGGTTATGATTATAACGATTATTTGTGCCACGGCCTCGCTCGCGTCCCCGTGTATAATTTTTTGAATCATCTTTGTTTGTAGCATTTGCCTCAACTAATGCTAGGGAACCTGCTGGACGAGCCTAATTTTTCATAAGGAGTTCTTGATTCTGTTATGCAATAAGCAGAAATGCATTGAGATTAGAGTATTTTTTGAAATTCATTAACCGATATTGTTGCATCAAATTAATGTTTGATGAATGAAATGTGGAGTAAGTTTTCTCCAGCATATCCTCATCGGTTACATGATCTCCAAAAAATTCAAGTGTGGCAACTATACGGAACATAGCTGATCTATAATCATTTACTTTTTTAAAATCTTGGAACCTTAAGTTCCTCCACTGATGTCTAGCAGTTGGAAGTAAAACTTCCTTTTGAATGTTAAATCTCCTTTTGAGAATTCCCCAAAGTACACTTGGGTCTCTAACATTTAGATATTCAACTCTTAGCATACTATCAATATGCTTATGAAGGAAAACATATGCCGTTGATTTATCTTTTGATGAACTATCATTGTTCTCATTTATGGTATCCAAGATACCCATGGATTCAAGCTTTGATTGCATATCTAGAGTCCAAGACATGTATTTCATTCCATTTGCATCGAGTTGTTCAACCTCGGTCTTTGCAACGCTTGACATATTGTAGCTATCAATAATTTGATTAAACAACAACAAGAATTAGTATATAAATACATCAATAGTTCGAGCAATACAGAGGAGTGGAAAAATCACAAATATAAACAAGCCTAAGAAGAAATACAGTTCTCCTCGAGGGAGAATTACAATTGGGATAATGAGTAGTACTAATATTACAAAGATAAGAAGTAAAACTGGATAAATCATCTTGAAAGAATTTTTTTTTTTTTTTTTTTTTGAACAGAGATGATTGTGTATGTTTTGTAAGAAACTGAAGATTGCTTGTACCCAATTTATAGTGATAAAGTTAGCCGTTATAACACCGTAAGTTAACTTCTACAACGATCTCGTAACCGTTGTAAATTATTATTATTATTATTATTATTATTATTATTATTATTATTTTAAAAAGGTAAGACGGTGAAACGGTAAACTTATAAAAACATTATGCTCAGTTTTATAAAGATTTTGAAGCATAATGAAATGTTTGTAAATAAAAGTTGGTAAGACGAATAAATAAAGATTAGTATACATATAAAGAAGTATATAGAATAAATGTTAGAATGCGTAAATAAATATTAGTATAATAATAAAATGTTAGCTTGCATAAATAAGTGTTAGAGCGCGTAAGTAAAGGTTAGTACATTAATAAAATGTTAGATTGCATAAATTAAAAGTTAGCACAAGAATATAAGGTTAGTATGCATAAATAAAAGCTAGCATAATAATAAAGAGTTAGTAGTCTAAATGTCCATAGTCCAAATGTCCATAGTCCAAATGTCCATGGTTAAACTTAACTTACTTTCACTTATTATGATGTATAGTCATCTTTCTAGTATATAACTTATAACTTATTATTAAGAACATGTTTTCACTTAGTTAATAATGATTGTTATGTTTCTAGTATATACTATAACTTATTAAGAAAATGCTTACCTTGATTAGTTATCTTGATTAAGATGGAGTGCTTTGATCTTCCTTAATTAAAGAACCTTCGTGATGATAACGTGTTGTGATATAACGATAATTAAGGCTATATTAGCAATATAATATAAGAACTTTTGTGATGGATTAGAGAGACATAATGGAGATGAGAGAAAGAGTTTACTACAAGAGGTAAAGTTGGTGTGTTTTTACTTCATAGGATAGTGTAGTATTTTTACTACTTGGATACAAACATATCTAGTATTTATACTACTTGAATACAAACATATCTCACAATTTATGGAACAAGCAACCTTACATAATTGAGTTATGAGTTTGACAAAAGTGGCAACCAAATAATAGGCATGTGTGTTATCTATTTATTTTATAACAAACACATTATATTGTGGTTGTGGTGCCTTTCATTATTGGAGTTGCGCTTGAAGAGATATAAAGGAGACGAGGGGTGACTGAGATATGTGAGTTGAGAGGTAAGACATGTGATAAATAATAAAATATGTGAGTATTTTTTTCATATTCACATCCAAGTAAAAAGGAAAATAATTGACACTTGTAAAATTATAATTGGTCCAATACTATTCATGGTACTGTATTACTATTGTTCAAACAGTTAACGGTTGCTAAATGTGAAGGTTGAAAATAGATGATAAACGATTATTTTAAATACAATTTTGACCCGAAATTGAAAAACAATAGTTAAGGATGCAATTGGTAATATGATAGAAAGTCTAGGGTGATTTATGTAAATCACTTAAAGTGATGGTATAAATAGAGACTGTAAACTGTCTTCTCGTTTTCAGTCAAAACCCTCGCCGGACACATACTACTCGCCATCGATCGATAATCTTTTCTCCACATCACTGAATTAAAATCACCTCTTCAATTTAATCTAAAATTTATAATAATCATTACTAAAATGAAGAAAACTGAAAAAATTGGGGAAAACGGCCAGAAGGCGAAGAAGAATACTTTTGGATTGCAACTGAGTGAAAACGACTTAGCTTCTGCTGTAATGGGCGGTATAGTTGAAAAAAATATTAATCAACCGCTCACACAACCACAGCTCACCGTTCTTCCGTTTCCGGTTGCTCGACACCGTTCTCACGGACCTGTAAGTTAATTAATAAGTTATAATAATAGTCAGCTTTGTTTATATGTAACTAGTATATGATCGATTGTAAGTGCAGTTGCAATGTACACTATTTATTTACATTAGTGAAGTTTGGGATAAGCCTCTCAAATTCTAGCATTATATAGTTGTTATATATGCACATATACATTTATGAATGTTTTATTTGGTTCTGAGAAAACACATATATGTCATCGTGAGAAGCTTTTAGAGTGGTAAACTGATGCAATGATTTGTTATTGGAAGCATTGGGCTCCGAGGAGTAGCACTGGTCTTAAAAATGAGGAAGTTGATGATGATGTTGATGGAGAAGATGAAGATCATACAAACTTCAATATGGTTGCAGCTGATGTTAATCCTATTAAAAGGAAACAGAAGAAAGGTTTGAATTTTAAACAGTGGAAAGAGATTATGAATAGTGAAGGTGCTAATGAGATTGGTAACAAGAAAGAACACAAGTTTGATGGTCATGCAAAACAAAATGACTTGAAAACTCGATTGAGTAGCAGTAGTACTAGTAATAGTAGTATTACTAAGTTAGAAGTAGCGAAGAATAGTAATTTTGATGTTCAAAGTAATTTTGACAGTAGTGGTATTCAGTCAACAGTTAAATCAAAGAACACGAGTTCCAGTTCTATGCATGTAGGTACGGGTATTGAACAGGGTTCTGCAAGTATGGAGAGTGACATTGATGCTGAGAATCGTGCCCGGTTGGAGAAGATGTCGGCTGATGAGATTGCAGAGGCTCAGGCTGAGATAATGAAGAAGATGAACCCTGCATTGATAAAGATATTGCAAAAGAGGGGGCAAAACAAAACGACAAAGAACAGTTCTATCGGTTCTGCTGCTATTGGATCATTTGTTGAAGAATTTGATAATAAGAGTGAGAAAGAATCAACAAGTGGTAATGGTCAGAAGATGATGATATCAAACCAAAATCATACACAGATTGGGTTAGAGAATAAAGACGTGCCAGAAATTAAGTTCTCCGGTGGCAGTTTGTGGGATACATGGAGCACAAATGTTGAGTCTGCTAGGGATTTAAGGTTTTCTTTGGATGGAGATGTTATAAATGATTATGGTCAGGTACCAGGTAATGGTAACTGTGATATTTCCGCTTACATTTCTTTTGTGATTGTTGGTTTTAATGAACTTTTTACCCTGATGTATATGATAGTGATTTTATATGTATACAACAAAGTGTTATCTCATGAGATATAACTTCTTTCATTCGGATAACATTCCAGGTAATTCATCTGCAACTGGTGTTTATAGTGTTGAAAATGCTTCGGAACGTGACTTTCTTCGGAGTGAAGGTGACCCTGCTGCTCTTGGTTACACCATTAAAGAAGCACTGGCTCTCACTAGAAGCGTGGTTAGTTATGTTATTCATTATGCTCTCTCTCTCTCTCTCTCTCTCTCTCTCTCTCTCTCTCTCTCACACACACACACACACACACAAGCACTACGATTGTTTGACTTATGCCGTCAAACCAATCTACTTCAAATTTAATACGCCTATTTATATTATGCCAGAAGTGTATTTATAATTTATTTTTCAAATACCTGTGAAGTTTTGTAATATAGGTAGTTAAAAGCTGCCTGTTTCTTGATGGTTAAAGTGTACTTTATTCGTGTTGAAAATTAATACAAATTCATAATATGCGTCTTTGTTTTAATGCTCTTTGCATATTAGGTTCCTGGACAACGGGCTCTTGCTTTGTATCTTCTTGCATCTGTTCTTTATAAAGCACAAGTTAATATTCGCAGAAACCAGACAGGGTCAACTTTGAAAGTTGATAATCAGAACAAGATTGTTGACTGGGAAGCTCTTTGGGCTTTTGCGTTAGGTCCAGAACCCGAACTTGCTCTATCACTCAGGTTAATCCAAGATTTTTAAGTTTGAATCCTGACTTCATAATCTATGTAAATCAGTATCTCGAATTTCCATCAAATCTAGCATCTCATTATCGTCCTTACCATTTACTATGAAGTTTGACATGATTATTAAAAACACAAAAATATTCTATAAACATTATCTGTATATTTGATGTTTTTGAAATCAGAAATCAAAAATCAAAAGGCATCCCTTTTTTGTGTTCATTATCACTATCTGGAAAGTTAAAATCATTTTATCGGTTACTTTCTGATTCTCCTGCTTGTGATTTGTTATTCGATTCGTAGGATGTGTCTTGATGATAACCATAATTCGGTAGTTATTGCTTGTGCAAGAGTCATTCAGTGTGTCTTGAGCTATGATTTCAATGAGCTCTTCTTCGATATGTCTGAGGTAGAGTTTCGTAATGCTTAGTTAAGTGGTATTTTCTTTGATCAATTTTCTGTTAGATACTCACAAACTACTATGTGCATCCAGAAAACAGGAATATATGAGAAGGATGTCTGCACGGCTCCCATATTCAGAAGTAGACCCAAGATTGAAGTTGGTTTTCTTCATGGTGGCTTTTGGAAATACAATACTAAACCTTCAAACATTTTTCCTTTTGATAACAATATTGGGGATGATGAGGCTGAAGATGAACACACAATAAAGGATGATGTCGTGGTCGCTACACAAGATATTGCAGCAGGCTTAGTTAGAATGGGAATCCTTCCAAGAATTCGTTATCTGTTGGAGGTAAGCAGTATTTTGAAATCCATGATTTTCTCCTTATCTAAACAATGCAATGCTCTAGCTAGTGTGACTTTTCTTTTGTTGTTGTCAAACATGCTGTCTGTATTTGGAGTTAGATGACAAATAATCATTGTGTATGTTCTCAGTCTGACCCTTCAGAAGCTTTGGAAGAAAGCCTAATTTCTATACTGGTTGCAATAGCAAGGCACTCTCCTTCATGTTCAGAGGCAATCATGAAGTGTGAGAGGCTAGTTCAAGTCATTGTCCAGAGGTTCACTACAAAAGACCAAATGGGTGTTGATTTTTCAAAGATAAAATCTATTATTTTAATAAAGGTATGCAACCATTTTTGCACAATATTTATCTGAAGAGTTTGGTCTTATTTTGAAACCAACAATGTTTTCTAAATCTTGTTATATTATTAAAAGGTACTTGCTCGATCAGATAGAAAAAGGTGTATGGAATTTGTAGGCAATGGAATTTTCCAGAAGCTGACGTGGCATTTATATCGCTGTGCATTTTCTCTTGATCACTGGATGAATATGGAAGCAGAGAAATTCAGACTTTTATCAACGTTGTTGGTTGAACAGTTACGTTTTTGGAAGGTCTGCATCCAGTATGGTTATTGTGTATCTTACTTTACAGACCTATTCCCCACTCTTTATATTTGGTTAGACGTTCCCACATTTGACCAACTTATTGGGAAAAACATTCTTCATGAATTTACCGCCATTACTAAAGAAGCATACTTGGTGCTCAGGGCATTGACCAAAACGCTCCCAAATTTTTATTCAAACTCTCATAAGATTGACCTGTCAACCATGGGTCCCATGAATGACACAGATACTTGGCGTTGGACCCATGTGGGTCCCATGATTGATTTAGCACTCAAGTGGGTATCATTGAAAAGTGATCCATTTATATCTAGCTTATTATCTAAAGAAACACAAAATGAACGAATCACTTCTGTGTTATGGATAGTATCCTCGGTTATGCGCTTTATTTTGGGTGTTCTCACAAGTGTGATTCCAGAAGATAGCCCCACCATTCAAGGTGGGAATCTTCCATGGCTACCAGAATTTGTCCCCAAGATTGGGCTACACATAATCAAGAATGGGCTTTTGAGTTTTAACCAAATGAACGAATCCAGCTTGTTCCTTAAGTTTCTATGTCAATATAGGCATCATAATGATCAAGAAGCGTCGTTGGCGTCTGTATGTTGCCTTAATGGGTTAATAGAGGTTATAATTTCTGTCAATAAATTGATTCAGCTAGCCAAAACGAACATCGAGGTCACCAATTCATCAATTAACCACCAGAGTTTAGATAATGCTGATATAGTTCTTACTGATGGCATACTCAAGTGGTCTATACCTGAGATGACAACCTTACTGATAACTTTCATGAAGTTGACTTCTTCCTCTGGTCAACTAGTGCAATCTGTTGAGATGTTTGGAAGAGGTGGTCCTGCGCCAGGTGTCGGTGTTGGATGGGGGGCTGCTGCTGGTGGGTTTTGGTCTTTGAACATTTTGGTGGCCCAAATGGATGCAAGATTGGTTGTGCAGCTGCTCGAGATCGTTCTAATTGAGTCTACTAAAGAAAAAGAGAGCCGCACAAATGAAGAGATAAACGTTATTATGGAGAGATTCAATTGTGCTTTTGGTTTATGTCTACTCATGGGACCAAGAGATGAAATTATAATGGAGAAGGTGCTTGATACCTTGTTACAACCGCAAATCCTCAAGTTTCTTGATTTTGGTATTCGCCTTTCCATTACATTTGGGTGGCAGTACACCGAAGAAGATTACTTGATGTTTAGTGACTATTTGATTTCTCACTTCAAGAACAGATGGTTGCAAATTAAGAAGTCAAAGTCAAATGTCAAAACTAGAGAGAGTCAACACGGAACCTCCAAGAAGACCAAATTTTCTCTGGACACTATTCAAGAAGACATTGACACATCAAAAACAGACACTTTGGTAACGGAATGGGCTCATCAGAGGCTACCGCTTCCCAATCATTGGTTCTTCAGTCCAATCTCAACCGTTGATTACACCAAAATGGTCAACCTTCCGGCGAAACCTAACTTTCTTGAAGTTTCCAGATGTGGGCTTTTCTTTATTTTGGGTCTTGAAGCAATATCCAGTCATGTTTCTTCTAATTCCTACTCCATCAATACTGTGCCAGTCATTTCGAAACTGCATGCTTTATCTGTAACTTTATTTGCTGGGATGGATATTCTTGAAGAGGAGAAGACTAGGAATATTTACAGCAATTTGCAGGAGATTTATGGGCAGCTTCTTGATGAAAAATTGTTAGAAGTTGGACGCAGTAATAGTGTTGACTTTTTAAAGTTTGACAAGGAAATACATGACAGTTACCCCACATATATAGAAACTCTGGTGGAGAATTTTGCTGGTGTTTCATATGGTGATTTGCTATATGGTAGGCAAATTTCAATGTATTTACATCGTTGTGTTGGAGCTCCAGTTCGACTTGCTGCTTGGAATGCACTATCAAATATTAGAGCTCTTGAGCTTTTGCCACCATTACAGAAGTGCTTAGCCCAGCAGGAAGGATACCTAGAACCTTTGGAGGTAAGAACTTTTTTGGTAATATCTTGTAGTAGAATTGGCATAATGGATCAAAACGGGTTTGGGTCAATACGTGTAATTAGTGCCAAATATGATTACCAGTATATTATTTCAATAATAATAAAATCTTGTATCTAAAATGATTTAGAAGGTTTAATACATTCCAAAATACATCGTGGGCGACTTTTGACTGGTTTCCGTTTAAGTTATTATTATTTTTCCATCAGTTTGACCCTATTTGAGACAAACATAACCAGGATGGACCCATCTATTAGGAAGTTGGTCAAAATTTCAACATCTGGTTTGGAGTTTGAACCAAACTAGTTATACCATGTAGTTTTTGTTACTGACTTGATTTCCAGAACTTAAAGCTCAAATTGTTGTTGAAGTTTACTATATTGGATGGTGATAATTCCACCATAACTGTGCATTATTAGTTTGTGCAGTACAAGCTTTGAATGGACAAATGTGGTGGATTTATCAAAATGTTTGGTGGAATATCACCACCCTACTATATTTGATAACATCTTAGACTTATGCTACTTTTTGGGGAATATGCGATTTGACATACTATATTTCTCTACAGGATGATGAAATGATTCTGGAAGCATATGTAAAATCATGGGTTTCTGGTGCTCTCGACAGATCAGTAACTAGACAATCTGTTGCATTCTCATTGGCCATTCATCATCTAGCATATTTCATCTTTGGTAATTATGCTGGTGACAAAAATTCATTACGAAATAAGTTGGCTAAATCTATCCTTCGCGATTACTCACGAAAATCAGAACATGAGGTATGTTTTCCATATCAAGATAGTTTTTTATTTGTATAATAAGGAGTTAGATATCTTGTATGAATAACCCAAGATTTGTATATGCTTCATAGAGAGCGATTGTTGACACATGCACACAAAATCATTTCATTTTTAAAAGCTTGAGAGAAATAGAGCTGGTTTGGTTCTGGTTCTGGTTCTAAGCGTATTTGGGCCCAAGAACACAACCTGTGTATTCAATGTATTACAGCCTCTATTTTTAGTTTTTTGAGGCCCAAGCTTATACAGTGTTATGTCTGTAATGATAGGGTATGATGGTGAAACTCATACGATATAATAAGGCAGCAACTTATCAAAAACTGGATCAAGCAGAAGATACACTGTCACCGCAGGGACCTGAAATAGCAAGGAGGCTTACAGTATTAAGGGAAGCGTGTGAAGGGAATTCGACACTTTTGAGAGTCGTTGAAAAGCTCAAGAATGCTATTTCGAAAGAACAGTAGTTGTTTTGTAGAGGTAACGGGAAACCTGTGAAGCATGTTAATTGCAAATGATCATGTTTAAAATGGAATATTTATGATGTCAAAAGCTTTGATAATTCTGGAAATGAAACAATGGGGACCCTTCGATTCAGGAAACGAAACAAATCTATCAAGGCTTGTTTATAATTGATAGTTGTATAGACGCATGATAAAAAAGCATATAATATAACCAGGCCAACAAATATGATAAAAGATTATGTAACACTGTGACAATATTTAGGTAAAGTAATATGTTTGTTTAGTATTATGTTCTTGAATGAACAATCGGGAACGTAGTATATTATACCATTTCTTACTTTATTTTATACATCATATTTCAACTTATTATTATAATTAGAGTAACATTTATTTATCTATTTGACCTGAAATACAATGGTAGGTTATCGTAATAAACATGTGATATAAATTTCAATGAGTAATGAGAATTTTTGTGATAACGGAGGTATCAATAAGAATGCGTCACGTGTTACAAAATTCACCTTTTTCTCACATTTTAAAAATTAAATACCTCAATAAATGGCTCATTGAAAAATTATAAGAATTACACCATAAAAATCAACATTTTTTTCTCTTCGATTAGGCATCTCACCTGATATACTTTCGATGACCTTTTTTATGTGTTTTACAAATTGTACAATACTAGTATCAAATGTGATACTCGTTGGTATCATGTGTGATAGTCATTGGTATCACATGTGATAGTTGTTTACAAAACTCACCGAAAATGTCGAAAGTATACCTTGTGGGATATCTAATCGAAGAGAAAAAAACGTTGATTTTTACATTGCAATTTTTATAATTTTTCGACTTACCGTTTAAGAGTTATTTAATTTTTAAAAACGTGAAGAAAGTGAATTTTGTAACACGTGATTCATTTTTATTGTTTTTTCCATTCTCAATTTGTACCTTTCTCTGTGATGGTATGTTAAATTGTTAAAAATATGTGTGATGCAAGAAAAACGAGTAACTTAAGCACATCAAAACTTCACATAAAATACGAATGGTATGCTTTGATAACAAAATGTGAGATACACGCATTATAAGTTTCACATAGATATGATGGTATGTTAAATTGTTCTTAATTATATGAGACGTGAAAGAAAGTAAATGGGACATATCATAAGTTACATGATATACAATGATGATATGCAATGATATGTTCTATTAATAAACATGTGAGATAGACACCAACATACCTTGGATACAAAAATGATTAGTATATTATATTGTTACAAATATGTGTGGAACATAAAATAAAGTAGTGAGGTCCATTATAAGTACAAATGAAATATATGATGTGTTTGGTAACGGGTTTTTAAAGGCTTTTAGGGACTTGAACTTTTATTTTTAATAAGCTACAACTCAAAAGTCTTGTTTGACAATTCAACAAAAATGAGACTTCTTGAAAAAATAAGTCACCAGAAGCCCTTAAATAAGAAGTTTTTTGAAGTAGTTTTTGAATAAAAGTTTCGGCTCCAGCCAATCACATACTCGAACTCCAGCCATAACTCCAACTCCTTGTTGCCAAACACACCCATAATGGTATATTATATTTTATAAATTTGTGTGAGACATGAAATAAAGCAAATATGACGCATAATAAGTTCATATGAAATATAATGGTATGTCTCACGATGAACATGTGAGATACACACATCATATTTTCACATAAAGTATTTTAGTATTTTAAATTGTTAAAATTATATATGCGTGAGGCAAGAAAAAAGGTAATTTGAGCACATCAAAAGTTCACATGAAACATAAAGATATAGTCTCATAATTAACATGTGAAATACACGACATTATTAATTCACATGAAATATAATTGTATGATAAATTGTTAAAAGGTATGTGTGAGACATGAAATAGTAACTTGGTCAGTTTAAGTTCACATGAAATGCAAAGGTATGTTCTCACAACTAACATGTGAAATACACAATATTATAAGTTCCGTATGAAATATGAAGATATTTTAAATTGTTAAAAATATGTATGAGACATGAAATAAAGTAAATCGGTCCATTAAAAGTTCACATGAAATATAAAGGCATTTTCTCACGATTAACATTTGTAACACGACATTGTGTTCACATGTGATGATATGTTAAGTTGCTAAAAATATGTGTAAGGAATGAAAAAAAGTAGATTCTCCGCATTGTAAGTTCACGTTGTTGATACATAATTGTGTGACAATCAACTTGTTTAGAAATTAAATTGACTTTGTTCTTAGGCGACTCTAGTTTCTTTGTAAACTAGCGTCACTTGCTAGTGTTGTTGGTAGCGACATTTAGGAGTGTCACTTAAGTCTGTATAGTGTCGCCTATGTTGGAATAAATATGTAGATGTGTTGTCGTCGAGTTGGTCGAAGTGGTGAATGTATGAGCTAAACTGAGATTCTGTGTAATTCATTGATTATCAATAGAAAACCAGATTATTTACATCGTTTGCATTCATTTCAATTCATTAACTTACGAAACAAGTAAATACGGATTTCACACGGTTTACTTGTTTGATTCGAGATGAGATCTAGTGACATCGGACTTCACAAGTGGTATCAGAGCCTATACGGTGATTCGAATCAAGTTTGCGTGTAATTGATATTGTTTGGCTTCGGTTTCGGTTTGGAGATCATTCGGCCTATGTTCTGGATTTTTGATTGAGATTTGAACGTACTTAGACTGATTTAGTGTTTAATTAGGAATCGGACCGGTTAATTTCGTAAAATTTGATCAAAATTTGCGTAAATTGATCGAATTCTGAGCTTTCTGCACGTTCCGCAAGTCCATCGACACTATCATTCTTGGTGTGACACTACTTGGCGACATTAACGGTAGTTAAAAATATGTTATTTCGCACCACTATCTTGCGACAATTTCCTTATTAGCGACACTCTTCCAAGCGACACTCAATTAGTGTCGCGATTTCATGTACTTGAATACATTTGTATTAAATCGGCGACACTCCCAACGACACTCTCTTAGTGTCGCTAATTACTATTCGATACCTTGCATTGGAGTAGCGACACTTAGGGCGACATTCATAGTGTCACCATATAGAATTCAGGCGACAGTAGTGAATTTAAAGACTTCGAAATTTTTTAGCGAGATGGCCTACTCAAACATGTCTGCAATGTTGAATTTCGATAATGAGATCGGAATGCCAATTAAATCTCCTAGGTTCCTGCGCAACAATGACTAATAAAATTGGAGGACTAGATTTGAAAACTTCATAGCATTTAATGACCCAGAATTACTAATTCCGATAACTGAACTCTATGTTCGACTGAGACTCAAAGGAACCTTTAGAGGAGAAGCCCCATTGAAATCCATCAAGAAAATGACGGCCGAAGAACGTAAAGACTACTAGAAGGACAAGAAAGCATACGCTGCAATCACTATGTGTTTGTCGAAGGATGTTCTTCTATGCTTCAAGCGTCAGGAGACAACATATGATCTATGGGAGGCGATAGTGAAAAGGTTCGGTGATAATGATCAACTGAAGCAAAGCCGATGGGAATTGCTAAAGAAGCAGTTTGATCTTTTTGACAACATGTAGAACGAGTCGTTTGAGGGTTTAATTTCGAGATTTTCCCAGCTGGTTTGTGAGCTCAAAGAAGTGGATGTGAAGTATACCAACCTTGAAGTCAACAAAAAGCAACTCCATGCTTTACCGGTGAAGTGGGAATTCAGGGTTACGCTGATGGAAGAGAATGAGGAATTGCCAACGTGGTCTCACGAGGACATCATTGGTAAGTTGCAAGCGTACAATCTGGATATGAAGTGGAAGCCAAGTACACCAAAGTCGTACAACGCCAAGCATTCAACTCAGGGCAACAATACGCATGCTTCGAAAGCACTCGTAACAATGAACGATGAACACTATGACTGGAGTGCTCATTTGGAAGAAGCTGTGAATCAATCTGCGTTCATGGCAAATATTTATGAAGTCGATTCTGACTCTTTTGCTCAAACTTGTTTATCTTGTGTTGAGTTACAAGACAAACTCAACCGATACCAAGATCACAATCTCAGTTTGTTAACCGATATTGAAAACCTTAAACAAGCTAATAAGGTTTTGAAAGCGAATGAAAAACTTTTCGAAGAAAAATTTGAGTCTTCACGTGTTGAGATGTACGAATTATAAATCAAACTTTTAAATTAACAAAGTGCAATTGATAGTTACATAACTGAGATTGACTTACAAAGAAAAGAATATGCGGAAGCTCAAAGCGAGATTTTGAACTATAACGCCAGTTTTCAAATCTTTCAGCATCTTCTTTGATCTTAGATGAAATTATTCATGCACAGAAAACGGATACGAAATTCAAGACTGGAATCGGGTATCATTCGGTTCCACCGCCTACGAATTATACACCAATGCCAGTTAAGGACGAGATCAAGTATTTCGTACCCATAACACTGTTGGTTGTGGATCCGGTTTCTGTTAAGGATGATGAGTGATGCGTGTTAAGTTGTCGTTAAATATACAAGTTTTAAATGAAAATGAAATACTAAAGTTAACTTAAACACAACCAGGCAAGAAAATCTGTTCGTATTATAGTATAGCTTTGGTAAGACCGAGTCGAACACAGGGAATCAGTGCAAATTAAAATAATTAATTAAACCTAATATTACAAATTACAATTAATAAGGGGTAGCGTTTTAGTTCCGTACGAACGTAATTTAAATTAATAAAACTAAATAAAAACAATTAAAAGATAGAAAAGATAACTTAAGAATAATCAGATAGATAAAGCATGTATTTACTTAGATTACTAATTCTCGACTCAGGTTTCATATATGTTTATTGATCAGTCATTATGGTGATTTCAACTAGAATGGACAGCCTCCTGTTAAGGTTTAGCGAATCCCTAATAAACCTTACCTTAATACTAGATTCTCTTGAATACAGTCATGATTGTTACCAACATAAGATTTATGCTATTAAACCTATCAACAGATCATTGAGATTCATCCTTGACTCTGCGTTAGCCTTGAGTCTATAATTATTGGTTTTCTAATTATCACACCGATCGGGTTTAAATTAATTGCTATGCCTCTTAACCTATTACCGGTTACAGTCTCAAGCCACAATTAACTAATAAATTATTTAATTGCAGATAATCAATTAACTCATACAAACGTTAGTTCTAGCATAAGTCTTTTGACCACGTTAAGTAAAAATTAACAAACGCGCCGTAACTCACAATCAATGTGGATCTTCAAATAAACTCAATAACCATTCATAATTAAGATCAATATTAAACATATAATGAAACCTTTATCTAAAAATCATACATCTAAGTAAATACAAATAAAGAATTAGCTCATAATTAAAGTAAGACAACTCAGATCTATAAACAAAGTATTAAACATTGCAAATAGAAAAGAATAAGAATCAAACCCTAAAATCTGAACTGAATCTTCGTTAGGGTTGAACGACCTTCAAACCCTAGCTCCTTAGCCTCTGAATACCTTAAAAGTCGGATTTCTAACCCCTAGAACCCAAATTAGGGTTAACCTATTCGTAATTGTTGTTACATTAAAGGTTGATAATGAACCCTATTTATAGATTTCAAATTCGCGAATCCAACCGCTGGTTGGGCAGAATTTTAACCCGAAAACCCGGTCTGCGACCCGCGCGTCCAACCGCCTTCCATTTTTACATCCAACCGCCGGCTGAAAGCTTCAACCGCCGGTTGGGATCCAATTCCAGAATGTTCTATTTTTGGGCTGGGCTTTTGTCTTGGGCTTCATCTCTTAAACTTCTAATCCGGATTTCTTCTTAATTTGGCCCACTTTCTCTTATTTTTTTGCCTTCTCTTCAAGTTCAATATTTTTGGGTCTTCAATCTTTTCTTTCTTTTCTTCAGTCTTGAGTCGCTTTCCGTTTCTTTTCTTCGTTTCTTTATTTAAAAGATCTTTTTACAAATATAAAAGAAATGAGTAGCATTTGTAATTAAATTACAATAAAAAGGTTTAAAAACAAGGGAATATTATTATATAAATAAGGCATTATTTGATGCTATCAATGAGCATGATGATAGTGTGTGTGAAGTTGAGAAAGTTGATGAGGAACTTGTGTGTGAGGTTGTGTGAAGTTGAGTCAACAATTAAAATTGACAAATCTGAGGTCAAGCCAGAAAACTTTATCATAACTAATGAATATAAAGTGGCTTCAAAGAAGAGGACATCACGACTTGACATTGAGAAAGAGGTTTTGAAAAATGTTTTTCACATCAATGATAAAAACATGAAAAAGGTTTCAAAATCAAAACCTACAAGTGACTCAAAGAAAGTTGTGAAGATTTTACAACGAGAAAAATCAATTGATCAACCTTTACCAAAATAAGAGTCAACATCAAATGATCAACCTTCACAAACTTTCTCACCACAATGTACAAGTTCTAGTTGTACAAGCATGAAACCTCCAAAAACTCAATCGAAGCGAGTTTTTGTTGAGAGAAGAACATGCTATTATTGTGGAAATCGGAGCCACATTGTTCGAGATTGTTTGTTTCTTTCAAAACAAAAGTTGAAGAAAAATGAGTGAAAAAGAAAATTTCAAGGAAATATTCTTCCTAAACCAGTTTCAAAATCAAACTTATTTTCTTCAAAGTTTGTTAAGAAAGATGAAAATATTGTTCATATCAAGAAGCAATTTCTTGACCACAACATCTACAACAAACAATCTATCCAACCAAAATTGGTTTGGAAAGTAAAGTACAACAAACTATCTATTCAACCAAAAATGATTTGGAGAGTTAAATGTGCGAAAAAGGAACTTCCTGTTTCTTTTAATAATTCATCAACCACCCCAAACGATTTTGAAAAACATTCGCAGTTGGTTGATGTAATTATTGTTGATGATGTTGGACGACCTAAAGTCATCAAGGCTTAGGTCTCCCTTTCCAACTAATATTTTTATTAAATGTGCTAAAGCAGTCACGACGAATGGTATGAAGATAATAACTGTTTTAGCCACATGATCGGCAACTTGTCCCTTTTAGCTAATGTGAGTTTGAGATGATTTGTGGAGACAATTTCGATGATTAGGATGCAAAAATTTTATCATGAATGAAAGTGACTTGGAATTTTTTTATTTTTTTTTCTTTTATTAAAAAAATGAGGGATGGTGTTTGTAAAAAATTGGGAAATGATAGTACATCCGTAGAATTTGTATAAAAATAGAAGTCATAAGTACTATGTTTGATATGTTAGTAAGCTCAGCTAACATCCTTAAACCAAATTTTCTACTCTTCAAATGATAAAAAAAATGTGAATTTAAACTTTCAAAATGGTTACTGGATTATTTTCAAACTGGAAGTGAGTTATATTGTTGATATAAATACGCCAGTTTCCATTGATTATAAGATGATATATATATATATATATATATATTAAAAAAATAAAATTCAATAAAAACTATAATAAATAAAAATCTTATTTGAACAAAAAGAGCTAATGAGGCCATATAGGATTTCTTCTTTAGGAGGCATAATTGTATAACTGGGGCATATAAGTCCGTCATTGCATGTAAGTTCTAAACGGTTACAGACGTACTTAGTTTAGGATGTAAGTCTGTATTAGCAATCCTTAATCAAGTGTGCTAAATTCCTAATTCAGATTAAAAGATACGTAAATGAACGTACATATTAGTATTATCCTATTTTTCTTTTGGTGAAATGTCTGTTATGAGAAAGTACAGTATATAGTTGCCGGCATGTAAGTCTGCATGCGCATGTGAGTCAAAACGGCTATATATGTATTCACTTGAATGTGCTTAATCTCATGCTTAGATATGATCCAATGCTAGTTATGCTCATAATTAGATATATTTTAGGAATGATGTTTTTGGAAAATAATATTTTATACTCAATAGTTAGTGGTCAAGTCAAGATATGATGTCTTGAATATAACTCAACATACTCTTTGAAAATATAACATGCCATTACATCATAATGGGGTCCATATCTTTTATCATTTATTTTAGGAAAATTATTTTAATGATATTTGTTTGAGTTTAAGAGGACAAATATATTGACAATCAACTTAGGCTTGTGAAGTTCTTAATAAAAGCTTGTTCGTACTGATATGATCCCAAAACAAAACATTTTCTTTCAAAAAGATTTTATGTTTTCATTTAGTGTAAATTTTGAAAGAAAATCCAAAAATATTTTACTCCTCGTCACTTATCGTGATTGATTAAGTTTAGAGATGATTAGCAAACTTCTTTCACACTCCAATTGCTCCTGCACAACCTCAAGCTTGCAGATCAAGATCTACAAATTGCATCATTTGATTTTGAAATTCAAGATTAAAGATCTCAAGTAGAAATCTTTTGTTCCGGGGGGAGAAATGAAGATTGATGATGATCAGAACAATGAACAGTCAGATTCTTCAAAACAAAGATGAAGAAGAATGGGGTTGTAGTTGAAATAAAAGAACCTTTTTAATTTAATATAAGTTCTTTTGTTGCCCAAGTGACCAATCAAATGATAATTGGGGAAGATCAAATGATAATTGGGTAGATCAGGTGCAATGAGTGTTATACGTGAAGCTTATTGAAGTCAACTTCCTCAAAGATGGAATTGAAGACTGAAAATTTCTACAAGCTGTTATCGCGGGGGAGTTTGTTGATACATAATTGTATGACAATCATTGAAGACTGAAGATTTCTACAAGTTGTTGTCACGGGAGAGTCTGTGATACATAACTGTATGACAATCAGCTTGTTTAGAAATTAAATTGACTTTGTACTTAGACGACTTTAGTTTCTTTGTAAACTAGCGACACTTGCTAGTGTCGCTCATCGACACTTAGGAGTGTCACTTAAGTTTATATAGTGTCGCATATGTTAGTATAAATATGTAGAAGTATTGTCCAGCCGGGTTGGTCATAGTGGTGAATGTATGAGCTAAACTGAAATCATGTGTAATTCATTTATTATCAATAGAAAATCGGATTATTTACATCGTTTGCATTCATTTCAATTCATTCACATACGAAACAAGTAATTATAGATTCTGCACGGTTTACTTGTTTGATTCGAATCGAGATCTAGTGACATCGGATATCACACACATGAAATACAATGGTATGGTATGTTCTCGTAATAAACATGTGAGATACACGTCATCACAACTTCACATGAACTATGATGGTGATTTAAATTGTGATAAACATGTGCAAGGTTTGAAATAAAGTAAATGAGTCTATCATAAGTTCACATGAAATACAATGATATTTTATCGTAATATAATCGGAGATATAAGCCATACTAAATTCACATGAAATATGATGATTTGTTAAATTGTTAAAACTTAAAAGTATGTACGGAATATGGAAGAAAGTAAATGGAGCCCATCATACGCTAACATGAATAAAACGATATATTCGAATAAAAAACGTGGGACATACATAAGTTAAAATATTTTTAACTTATTTATTTTTTTGGCAATCAAATTTATGTATAAGTTAAAATTTTTCTTTATCAAAAAGCACATAAAACTGGAACAAATTATTGTTATTATATATAATTAATAAGTAACCAGCTATTAAATGAGTTAGTTAAAGTGATCAACGTTTTAAAATTTTTAATTAACATAGATGTTAGTATAACTTAAAATTTTGATTAACATAGATGTTAGTATAATTTCTAACCATAATCTAGTGGTAAGGGTCTTATTTCCTCACAAGTGATCATGAATTTGAACGTTACTAGGTAAACATTTTGGGAATGATCAGATGATCAAAAAACGATCATTCGAATACCCTCGTATACATTTGAATAAAAAGGAAAAAGTAAATAAAAGAAATTCATCCTCCCGATAATCTGATAGACTTGTCAAAGTCTTAATGTACAAATAATCATCTCATTTTCCTTTGTTATTTTATAAATAACACTAAACATAAAAACATATTAGGGGAAGACTCAAATAGAAACACTTCTTATGGTGGGAACAATAGCAACGCATACTTTTATTTTTAATTTTAAAATTATCTAATTTTTTGATTAAAATTTAGAATTTTATGCTGTTTAAGATGAGATAATTTTTTTTTTAAATGTGATACACATTATAAAAAATAATGTATGTATCACAGTATCACACAAAAAGTTGTGATACAAAACTTAAAGTTGTATATCATATATATATATATATATATATATATATATATATATATATATATATATATATATATATATATATATATTCTATATATAAATCAATTTCATAATTAAGTGAATAAAATTATAATCAATTTTGGTATTATTTATTTTGCAAAAAGTGTACATACGATGAAATTAAAAATAAAAAAAAATCGTTTCTACGATTCCTACCATAAAAACTGATTCTACAATAACCTTCCCCTAAAACATATTATACAAAATTTGCAAATATACAAATAATATCATCTTCTAAATACTATTTTTATCCACCTATATCGTGTACCAAAATCGTTGCAATTATCGTATTATGCATATATAGAGAAGGGTTCAAAAAAGTACACCTAAAAACTAAAGTACGGGAGAATTCTCTTCAACCACCGGATCATTTAAATCAAAGGATCATACTTGTTATTGTTTTTTAAATACATGGTTACAGCAAACATATACACTACAAGGGCTAAGGACATTATCGCAACTTCAGTCTTGAGAGGTCTCTATCACTCAGACTTTACTTTCACACACATTATCATCATCCATTCATCCGTACTTCTCTCAAATCTCTTTGCTCCTCTCAAATTTATTCACACAATTTGAATTCATCTTCTTCGTTTATCACCGTCGTTGTGTTTAACCATTGTCGTCAATTTTTGAAATCACCTCCATCAAAACCAACCATCACCGTCACCATTAACCCTCACTGTAGTCATCAGAAACCGTTGTCGTAGTCTCTATCAACGGTTTCACTGTCCCCACAAATCTTCACGGATGTCACCGTCAACACAGACGAAGATCGATCTCTTGCAATTGCTTTTAAATATCGATATAATCTTATTACAGAGTTCTCGAAGGTTGCGTTCGTACGGCTATCAGTTTTGCAGTGATAGGATTCATATGGTTTTTTGGTAAGCTCATCTTCATTCATATCAACAATGAGACGACACTATAGGCCTTAACGAATTTTAAAGAAATGTTGTAAAAGACGAATTTAGTGAATAGAGACTACCCGAAGGGGATATGATGTAGCTTTGTGACAAACGAAGAAAAATTGAAAACATATGCACACTAGGTGTTTTTGAAAGTGCATGTGACAAGTAATTATGAAAATATATGTCGAGGTTCAATTTAGGACAAGTAGATCTCCCTTTTTTTAGTTTTGAGAATAATTTTGAGTTGAAAGTATATGCACACTAGGTGTTTGTGAAAATGCATGTGATAAGTTTGTGTAATTAATAAGGAAAAAAAATAGGAACTTAACGAATTGTTGTAACTTTGAAAGAATAATTGATGAGAAGGAAATTGATTTTAGCTAAAACTTGAACAAACTTTGAACACAAAATAAAAGAACTAAAAATGAAAAATGAAAAATAATGTATGTTATGCTACTACGATAACAACCAATATAACATGTGTTAATAACTATTAATACATGTGATTACAACTAATATTACATGTGATAACTCTTAACACATGTGTTAACGACTCTTAACACATATATTAACAACTGATAACACATGTAATATTGAATAATATCACATGTGGTAACAACTAATAATACATGTGATGTCAACTAATATAATATTTGTTAACTAATATCACATGTATTATTATTGTACTCTAATGATCTCATTTCTACGATACTAATACATCATGATTATAAAAAAAATAAACTTACAGAAATAAACAATAATATTACTAGTGGAACGCATTTATAATTGCTTTAATTTTGTCTTTTCATTTATGAAAATTTAATACAATTAATTTTTTAATTACTTAATTAATTCATAATTCATAATATAAATATAATAACACAAGCTTTTACTATTTATAAATAAAAATAAAATAGAGATCCCCACACGCAATATCCCCACTTTCTTTGTTTTTCAACCTTTTTCTGAAATCAACATCATATCCGATAGCAGTTGCTGTCCTAAATCCCCTTTCCCAACACCTGATTTTTAGCCCCAACTTAAAAAAGAAAAACAAAAAACTGTGTATGTCACCGGAGACGGATAAAATGGCAGAGACGTCGAATCGCAGGGTGAAAGTGAAGAACACATCACCGACCGAACACAACGCCAGAGCAATGACGCTCGATCGGTTATCCTCGGAGATGATCGCCACGATTATGACGAAACTCGACGTTTCTTCGATCTCCGCCATGTCGGTCACCTGTAAATGTTTTCGCGTTTGTTATCAACGCATCCTCCATTTCATTCCTGATTTCCACCTCGAGGTAATTAATTTTCATATAGTTTGATTAAATTAATTACAGTTCAATTAATTTGTAGCAATAACTGTTATTTTGTTTATAGAAGTACGAAATTGCTGCATTTATTGTAATAGTGTAATACTGTTGGTAGATACTTATATACGAATCTGTTTTTTTATAGGAAATTGCTGCACCGATTGATCGGATACAGAGGTTGTTGTTGCCGAATGATTCGCTTCGAAGCCTGAAGCTAGATTGCAGGAGGCTGAATGAATCATCACTCGATCATATTCTTCAGCCTAGATTGCATGAAATATCGCTTCGGAATTGCTTCAGATTTAGCGGACGGCTTCTTGCGGAGGTCGGCGCACGGTGCCAGGACCTAAGGTTGTTGTCTATTTCCTTATGATGTTTATGTGTGTGTTTATGTACATGATTCCATAATATTAGATTTTTTTAACTTGTAAATTGATATATAGTTAATTATCGAGAGTTGCGTATCAATTGATCCTTTTGTGGCAAAAAAGGGGTCTAATATCATTTTCGAAGTTGATAGGGAAATTTATAGAGGAATTTGGTAAAGCACTTCAAAAAAATTAGGTCTTCATTGCTTGGGAATTTTAATTGTTCTTTCTTATTATAGCTTGTAGTAATTGAATTATAGTTTGCATTTGACAACGGGTCCGGATGACTGGATTACTCTACCTGTCTCGAACATAGAGGCTAATCAATGACTATACGAGTCGAACTCGTTTTCATTTTAAGATTGACATGAATTGTTTGGATTAGATATATACTATTGACGAATAAAATTAGTACATTTATCATAGCACGAGAATATCTTGTTTATCTGTAACAAAAGGCTAAATTAGATTAGAAGATCCTTAAAGTAATTAGTACTTAAGTTTTCACTTGAAGTCCAATACCTTAAGTCCTGGAAAAGATTTTAAGCTAGGAAAAATATGTTTCTGATGGAAAAATTTAAGCTTTCTATATTATAGGCATAGAATCTATTATGTGTACCAATGAATCTCTTAAGTATATACAAATTAATTAGCAGTCAATGACGTCTTCTCCAGGTCTCTGTATGTGAGTTCTATGGCCGACAATCAAGGACAGTTACATGATGCATGTGACCTAGAGGGGTTACTCAGGGGTTGCACTCAATTGGAAGTAAGGTTCTATTACCAAAGTAGCTTCTTAAATATGATGGAAAATAGCAGACTTATTAGAATGGTTGCTTGTGATGTTCACATGATGGGACTAATCAGTAGGCACCTCCAAGGTTCAATCCCTATTTTACAAACAAAATATTGAATGATCCCTGTTTGCTTTGACATGCACGCGTGCTCAAGTTAAACAGGGATATCTTTTACTTCCTCCCTTCTCTTAAACTTCAAAGATAGTGTTTGGAGTTTGAAGTATACTGTGGCTAGCATAACACAGCACTGGAAGGTGACAGTCTGTGTCTGAGAAAGCCATAAACTTGCATTTGTTTCCCACCACTGACATCAACTACATAACCACTAGATCCTATACTAGAGCTGCAGGACATCAAGTGTAATTTTTGTAGTTGCGTCATATGTTCAAATCAGAAACCAAGTCTAGATTAGCATTTCTAGCTTTCGGTGTATAATAGTGCAAGATGCCAGTTTCCATATATAAATAACTTGCCTCTTTAGTAGTGATCTGTCAAAATTTTATCATGCCACTCTTGGTGTGAAGCTCACCATAAGTTTTAGGAGAAAATGAGGTTTAGATTTTTAGGAGACGTAAAATGATTCCTTTGAATACGTCAATCTAATGCCTCTTATATCAGCTGCTTAACTTGTGACATGTGAGAGAATAAATTCCCACAATAATGAACATCATTTGCATTGAATACTATGTATTTTGGGTAAAACATAGCTTCATTAGAATCCAACCAACTTGGCTGCATTTTCAGTAAATACATAGACTACCAATGTCGGTAATCCATAAAATGAAGTTGTAAATTATACAGCTGATAATCTTTGTATTTTAGTGATGATGCACCCAAGTTGGCTTCATCTTGATGCATTTATGTTTTTTCTTCTACCAATGTCGGTATTTTACCTGGTAAAAGATCTCTCCTTACATCACTATAATGTTTTTGGCATGGGTTTAACAAGATCTAGCTGGAGTCTATATGTAATTAATGTTTTTACTTTGATCGAAGTTACACAAGTGTAGATACTGAGGGTACTTTAGACTACTCAAGCATCAATCTGTATGAGGTACATCTTCTCCCATAGAGTGTGTCTTAGCACCGTCGTAACATATTTTTGGTGGCTTAAGTAATTTGGATGAGATAGCGTCTCTATCTTACATTATATATGGAAGCGCTCCTTATGCGTGCCGGATAACTTGTTTGTATATATAGGAGAATAAAAAGAGCTTAACTTTTGATCTTCCTTACACATGTCTAGAAGTTATGATGGTTCAAAGAAGTGAGTAGATATAGTACCAATGGAGAAAAGCAGGTCAAAAATCTGCAGAGTAATGTCACATAACCATGCTTGGCTGCTTAGTCTATTAAGTTGGTGGCTTATGCGGTTCAACAGTTCAGAAGTTGTTGCAACTTTACATGCAATGCCTTTTGTTTGGACGTAATCAGATGTGCTGGAAGTTAGAAGTAAGATCTTGATGTAAGCATATATATGTCTGTAGCCTGTAGGTATATATTTCAGCAATGGAATTAGTATGTTATGATGATTCAAGGAATATCTTCTAGATAACCATGTTTTAAGTTCTGTATAAGATGCACCACTCTTCATATCTGGAGCCTGTTGGGACATTGTCAGATAGTCAGGAACTCACCTTCTGTACCTATTACTAGCTGTGTGCAATAATGAAGTTCAGATTGTTGTTAAAATGGTTTTTTGTTAGTTGGTCTTGCTTACCTTCCATATTCTAAAGGTTGTATTAGAGTATAGAAAAACATCGCAATAGGAGGTTGATGTGACTATCTGTTGGAAATGAAGCTGATCTTTAGATCATGTTCTTCATAGATACATTCATATATATTTGAATTGAAGGAACTAATGGAGATTTCCTTCTCAAAACTATGAATGATTTTATGGAATTTCATCACCATGCAACCTCTATTTCGTGGGGAGAAAGCCTCTTCTTTAGTTGGCATGTTGCAAGTCTTATACAGTTCAACCTTTGCTGAAAAGAAAAACAATAGAAGAAATTTTGTCCCTAGTTGGTTCTGATATGGAAGGGAGATAACAGTTAAAGGCATATGCTTATCAATTGAAAGCATAAGTTAAGCTTTTGATTTGAACGTGATATTAATTTTTTATTTCTTTGCCATTATTTTAAACGATATACATTATACAGACAGTAGTACTAAAGCATCTCACAAAACATAATTGATGGTTTATGTAAGTGGTGCATTATCTCTAAAAGCTCTAAATGAAAAGAAAAATCATTACACTTGGAGTAATTCCATATTATGTTATATTGGTATTGATATGTGTAGCTATTTCAAGATTTCAGTTTATTTCCATCATAAAGTTTTACTTTATTTTATTCTTAGAAAAAGATAATGAATATAAATTGCCCTCTATGAATGCATTCAAATAGAACTCTTACTATACCTTCTTCTGTTGCTCAGGAACTTGTCTTGATGTTTGATGTCTCATTATATCGTCGACCTGATTTTGCTCGTGTCTGGTCTTTGGCTTCTGCAAAACTCACTTATCTTCAGCTTGGGTACATAACTCAAATAATGTTTCTGGAGATGCTTAGCCCCACCGTAACAACAAATCAGTTACCCAATCACATTCACCCACCTCTGTTCCCAAACATCCAGAAACTTTGCCTTTCAGTGGACTACATCTCCAACACCATGATCAACATAATATCAAACACTCTCATCCAATTAACGTATTTGGATCTTCGAGATCAGCCCATCATTGAGCCCGGATCTGCATTTGACCTCACCGATGAAGGTCTTCAGCTAATTAACCAACACGGGAGATTACAACACCTTTCCCTAATTCGTAGCCAGGAGTTCAGTCCTTCATTCTTCAGAAGAGTTACTGATCAAGGCATCCTCTTCATGGCTGACAAATGTTCTAATATGGAAAGCATATGTCTTGCTGGATTTTGTCAGGTCACAGATACTGGTTTCAAAACACTCCTCCATGCTTGTACTAACTTGTACAAGCTAAAGATTTTCAATGGGACACGAATGACTGATCTCGTGTTTCATGATATGTATGCAACTTCCCTTGTGCTGACCCTGGTTAGCTTAAGATGCTGTAACCTCTTAACAAATTCTGCTGTCCAGCAATTGGTACTAAATGTGGATCTCATTGTGCTTGACTTGAGAGATTCTAGAAATATTGGTGATAAAGCCCTTCAAGCCATCACCAAACTTCCAAAGTTGAAGACTTTGTTACTAGATGGAACAGATGTAAGCGATGTAGGCTTGTCATACTTACAAAAGGGTGCAAAAAGCACACTTGTAAAATTATCCATAAGGGGTTGTAAAAGGCTAACAAGCAAGTGTATTTCTTCTATTTTCAATGGCGAGTCTAACAGAGAATTACGAGAACTGGATGCGTCTAATCTGCCTAACCTTACAAATGGAGGTGTTCTTTATCTTGTAAAGTATCGGATTCCTCTCGTTGACCTGCGAATGCGACAGTGTCCTCTTATTGGTGACACGTCGGTGATGGCATTAGCATCAATGACCATGGCTGATGGCGCCAGGTGGCATGGTAGTAGCTTGAGATTGTTGGATATATTCAACTGTGGTGGGATTTCGAAACTTGCATTCCAGTGGTTAAAGAAACCTTATTTTCCTGGGTTGAGGTGGTTGGGGATAGCTGCTTCTATGAACCATGAGTTAGTTGACTCCTTAGCAATAAACAGGCCATTCTTGAACTTGATGACTCGTGGGGAAGAGCTTGGGACCGATAAGTGGGATAATTTAGATGATATTTACATGCATGATTATGAGGAAGTTGATGAACTTGAGCAATGGATAAATCAAGACGATGAAAACATGACTGATGAGGATGATGATGACGAGGATGAGGATGATGACGAGGAGGATGACGATGAGGATGATGACGGGGAGGAAGAGGATGATGATGGGAATTGGGATGGGGACGTGGAGGTGGAGGCTGAAGATGAAGAGGAGTGAATCTCATTTCTTCTTTCCCGAATGCGGTAAAACTCCTAAAACTCTGCTCATATTATATTTAGTGTTTCGATCTAAGGGTCCTTTTGCTTAGTCTGTTTCCCTGATTTCTTAGCTTTCATTTTTGGGTCTCTATCTCTCTTATGGAAGTAGAACCCACTAAGTGAAAATGCCAAATGAGTGAGATGGACAAATAAGAAAGGACCTTGATTGTTTAAATAGGATTGTGTGTGCAAGTTTATGTTGAAAATTGTGAACTTGTGTTCTTTATGTGTAATCTTTGGTATGGAGATATCCTCTGGTAGCCAATATATATGTGGGTTAGTGACTGTAATACTGTTGAATTTGTATAAAAAGTGGGGTGAACCATGTAATCTTAATATTTAGTCATTCTCCGTTTGCCTTTTGTTTGGTCGTCACCTATACCTCTGCCTATAAAAAAAAGTTGATGCTTCAAAAATGTGGTATCTAATAACCTTCCATTTCTTTAGATAACCTTCCTAATTAATTGAAACCCGATCACAAGCTCAAGTTTATGTTTACGCTTGGGCTTGCAATTTAAGTCCTGAACTTGGTCCTGCATCTAAGCTGGGTGTACAAATGTAAACCCGAGTTATGCATTTCAATTGATTTCTATGTGCTAACTTGTCTAGCTAACATAAAAGATTTTGATACTAAAAAAGTCACCCTATCTAAATCTTAGTATGCATGTTTTTTGCAATGCACTTACATGCTTTTAATACTGAATACTTGCTATCAACTCTTGAGATGAGCTCAAGATGTTCATTTGATGGGTTACCTATTTGTGCTTGAAAGGAATTTTGCTCTTCCAACTTAGATATGAGACCTAATCAGTTTTTACATTATTTATAATCTATTATTTTGCTCTTCTAAAAAATAATAACTAAAAATACATAAAGCCTAACTATAATTAGGTCTCCTGTCTACTTAAACTATAAAAGTGTGTTCATCTAAGGGGTGCAAGTAAGTATGTCATGTGACTTATTTTGCTCTTCGAAGTTGATGTATGACAAGAATTATAATAAAGAGAGTGGGGGTGAGTTTTGCAACTCAGAAAGAACGAGAAGATGAACATATCATATTGTTTTATAGTTAAAATAATTTAGAGAACACACACTCTGACCAATTAAGGTGATGCAGGACGCACCGAGACCTATTGCTCAAAGTGTGTGTGCTTTGATCATTGTAAACTATAAAATAACTGACATATCATATGTTTTAGCTCCCCAGTTCTTTTTTAGTTGCCAAACTCGGCCCAAACTCTCTCATAATACTTGTCATATATCATCGTCCAAGAGGTTGGGTTTTCATATTCCTTCATATATCATCGTTACTTGCACCTCTAGACTGCATTTGAAAACACTTTTTATAGTTTAAATACACACCAGGCCTAATTTTAGTTTCACCTGATGTATTTTTAATTATTTTCTAGAAGAGCGGAATAATAAGTTATAAATAAGGGTTATTAATGGTTTAATCATTCAAGTTTAAATTAGGGTTTATTGCAGAGAAAATGAACATACCTCCCAATGAAGAGTATGACTCCTTTTATACTTGATGTGTCTTGGTCAAAAAACTTCTCTTAGCCAATGAGATGATAGCACTTACAAATATTCCCCTTGTACCAATCACAGTTCTCTAAATGATTCTCTCAAATCTTAGCATGTTCCCCATTCTAATTATGTTAAGCCTGGAAGTGTATTGTGTGACCTACTGGATAGAGGTGGAATCATAGATAATTTGGTGGCGATTTCCTATAAGGAAATTAAACAAAACACCCTTTTTAAAAAACTTTTATAAAAGTTTGCCCCCTTTCAAAAGAAATTGCGTTTTTATCCCACCTGGGCGCATATCCGGGTCGCAATTTGCGTGTCACCGAGAAATGCAAGACAGTGGCTGAGACGCAGTTTGCACCCCGGGTATGCGGGCTGCGATCTCGGTCACCAATTTGAAATCGCGATCAGCGATCTCGGTCACCGACGCGTAATTTGCGATTTGTGTCCGGGTTGATTTTTGGATAAGATGTTTGTATAATTTTTCGGATTAAATATTGGATAAGATATTTCAAGATTTTTGGAATTTTTATTAATACAATTTTCAGATTAGATTTTTCTGGATAAGATATATCATCCTAAAAGGATATTCTGGATATTTTTCAGATAACATTTTTTTCCATTTAAAATAACCCGATTTCATCAGTTTATTCACAACAACTTCACAAAATACTCCCAACTTCGCGTACTTTAGTTTGCTAAAGGAAAAAAAATCGGGTTATTTTAAAGGAAATCGGGTTATTGTGAATAAACTGATGAAATCGGGTTATTTTAAAGGAAAAAAAAGTATTACCTGAAAAATATCCAAAATATCCCTTTAGGATGATATATTTTATCCAGAAAAATCTAATCTAAAAATTGTACTGATAAAAATCTCAAAATATCTTATCCAATATCTAATCCGAAAAATTGTACAAACATCTTATCCAAGAATAAACATGGACGCAAATTGCAAATTACGCGTCGGTGACCGAGATCGCTGGTCGCGATTTCAAATCGGTGGTCGAGATTGCAGCCCGCATACCCCAGGCGCGAAATCGGGTCGCAAACTGCGATCCGGATTTGTGCCTCGAGTATGCGGGATGCATCTCGGCCATTGTCTTGCATTTCTCGGTCACACGCAAATTGTGACCCGGATATGCGCCCGGGTGGGGTAAAAACGCAATTTTTTTAAAAAGGGGTAAACTTTTATAAAAGTTTTTTAAAATGGTATTTTGTTTAATTTTCCGATATAAAATTGTAACTAAAACTAGTGATATTGATTTAACCGGAATTAATTTTAAGAAATGAACAATGAAAATAAAAGAGATTAAGGTTTCGAAAAACTTAATTACTATTGCGTCCCACTGGGCGTGCCATTTGATTGTACGTCCAACCGCACAAGTGCTATAATTCAAGAGCTCCGGTCAGATACCTCCAGTCACAGTGCTGAAATCCCAGGTAACACTCTAGCGTTAGGTGAAAGACGGGGAGGTACCCCGTAATTCACTTTCGGCGTGAGAATAAGTAACTATGATCGGAAAATATAAAGGTAGTGAGTAAATTAGGGTTTATTGTAAGAAGATGAACATACCTCACAATGAAGAGTGTGACTCCGTTTATACTTGTTGTGTCTTGGCCAAGAAACTTCTCTTAGCCAATGAGATGATAGCACTCACAAAGTCACAAATATTCCCTTTAGACCAATCACAATCCTCTCAAATCTTTGCATGGTCCTTACTCTAATTCTGTTAAGCCTGGAGGTGTATTGTGTGAACTACCGGGTAGAGGTGGAATGATAGATAATTTGGTGGCGATTCCCTATAAGGTAGTAAGTACAAAATAAGCACATACTATATGCCACAAGGTCAAATAATGATCTTCCTCCGGGTGGAAGCAAATATATCGGGGATGATAATAAGTACAGGTTCCCTCCGAGTGGAGGTGTTCCTTAAGTGGGTGGAATACTGGTTACACGATTAATTATTAACCCTATAAAATAATATAGAACTAATTACGTCTCGTGTCTAAGTGGGAGAAAAGCAAAATCGTTCCTTTCAGACACAAACAAGTAACCCATCAAATGAACATCTTAAGCTTAACTCTAGTATTGCTAGCAAGTATTCAATATTAAAAACATGTTACATTTTTAAATAGGCAATTGCATTGCAAAAAACACTCGTACTAAGATTTACATAGTGTGACTTTTGTGATATCAAAAACCTTTTATGTTAGCTAGACAAGTTAGCACGAGCTCGACATTGTCATGATTCAACTTAAATCAAAACTTGAATTGAATTTAAATTTGGTTTTCGATTCAGTTTGCCTGTGTTTACATTTGGTTTTGTTCAGTCTTTGGTACGATGTTTAGAAATTTGTAAACCGAAAAAATTAAATCGACTGAGCTGAACCGTCAGAACACCCATATGACTAACCGAGGATGATAGTTGCATATGTGTACCATTCATTTTCTTTTCCTTTATGATATATATGTAAAACTGCGAATAAATATTATTATCGAACTCAATAAAATAGATTACAAGAACTTTTATTTATGGGTTTAGACATTTTTGATAAAAAAGTAACCTAATACTAATTGGAAAAAATATCTCTAAAGTATATCCTTCGATATGCCCCCGCAGTTTGAACGAGAGGATTCCGGACGAACAAAATGAACGAATGTGGAGAGCTTGAATAATCGTCTTATTTGGATGTTGAAAGTCATTTTATTTCTTCTTTGTTTTTTGTTTGCACGAAGGTAGCCTTGTGTTCGACGATCGAGTTGTATACTGTTTGACGGCTTCCTCCTTATTTGTGACGTTTTTGCTTTTGTTTTTATGTCATGGCTTGCTTTGCCCGCCTTTGAGAAGGAGCGGCATTTTGGTGATAAACTTTTGTCAACGATGACAATGATAACCGGCAATGACATTTTGGTGATAAACTTTTGTCGACGATGACAATGATACCCGGCAACGAAGAAAAACATTAGAGAAGTAAACAAAGAAAACGATGAATGCATGAAATAGCTATTGTAGCCTTTTGGCCTTTTGGGCGACAATACTTTTGGTAGTAATTATTTGTAAGAAAACTAAATGAGTAAAATCCTAAACAATTTGTGCAATTAAGATCTTGATGCACACTAGTTTTGGATGAGACAGTCAACTGACTTCTCATATTTGTGCTTCGAAGAAAAATGAGAGAATAAAATCGATGTATGAACTTTGTTTTAATTGACACGGATAAAACAAAATTTGTGAAAACTAATGATAAAAAGCAAAAAGAAAAAATTAAGAACGCACATAGATAAAGGGATCCTCCGGATCATCAGCGTTTAGCCGATGACCGTTCAAAATAATAGTTTTGATATCATGTAAAACTACGAATAAATATTATTATTGAACTTCAATAAAATAGATTACAAAAACCTTTATTTATAGGCTTCCACATTCTTGATAAATAAGTAACCTAAGTTAATACTAGGTTGTAAGCGAACTGAACGTTCAGCGAACAATTCGTGAACCCTTCGACGGGAAGTTCGTTTATGTTCGTTCATTTCGTTAATGAATGAACATGAACAAAATTTTACGTTCTTTTAATTATATGAACGAACATGAACATAAGTCTCATTCGTTCATTTACGTTTGTGAACGTTCGATAACATGTTCGTGAACGTTTGATAACATGTTCGTTTATTAACTAATGATTTAATTAAATTAATACATATTTATATATCTTATTTGAATCTCATTTAAAATTTAAATACAATTGTATTAAAACATTTAGATAATTTCATTCTAAATGTAATACTATTAAACATTAAAATATTTTTTGTTAATTACATTAGTTGATGGATATCTATTTAATAAATTGTTAACATTTATCATAATAAATGTTAACTAAAATTCTTCACGGTGAATGTTAACTAACATTCACCGTGATGAATATTTACGATTTTTGATATAATATTCATCAATTGATGTTATAGTCTACAAAAAGAATTTATCAAGGAAGCTTAACATTCATAGCATCGATTCTGATCAATATTTATTAAATTTCACTTTTGATTTTTTAACATTTGTATTGGTGAAGTTTAGATGCTCCGTAATAAATATTACACTTCCCCTTCCACCTAATCGCCAAAGGGGAATTAACATTTCGGTGAAATAGTTGGGACACATGGGGAGAAATTATTGGCCTATACAAATTTCGCCTAATCGCTGAAGAGGAATTAACATTTCGGCGAAATTTGTGACTAATTTTAAAAATGATTTCGTTGACCGTCTATTTAGGTAATTTTCTCCTTTTTAAAGTATTAATAATATTAAATAAAAACTACTTTTTTTCCCTTCAATGATTTTATAATAACTCTCTCCCTGACTAACCTCCACGTCACTTCTATTTCCATGTGTACGATCTCTTTAGGTTCGATCGGTAGTTTTTGTATGTTAACTGGTGCAAATCTCACAGGCGAATCCACCTTGGGAGGACTGGTGCATGTGCCATCAGTTTATTGAGCTGAAATAGTGTTGAAATTTTAGAATATTTGCTTGTTACATCATCTAATTTCTCTTGTATTAAAGAGATTATATACATTTAATTGTGTAATGTATGAAACGAAAACAAGTTAAAGTGGTAAACAATGTTTGATAAATGAATTTTGAGTGAGATCGGATAAAAAAAGATGACATATCACATATGTTTTTATAGAAAGTGCTTAAAGTCCTTATAAATTTAATATCCTTGTAAACCAACCCTTAATGATTACGGACAATATTTAGCTACTGGCTTTAATGCTTTTGTTATCTACTAGACCACTAGGTAATTTTAATAAAAAAAATCAAGTTTCTTTATTTTAGGAGTAAAATCCTTTTATATTTTTATTTTAAATAGTTGAAAAAGTATTAAGTATTAAAGATTATTACTCCAAAGAACAAATATATATATACGGGTATGGAGCTTATGGATTAAACTTTACGTCGAAACATGGAATTAAAAGTAATTTGAGACCGGATTTTGTTTCAGCAAGTGATTGCGCATCAAACGAACCTAAAGTTTTGAGAATTCAGTGGTGAAATTGGATTTTCAAAATTTTTGGGTTTTTCGCGTTTTTAGCGACACTTCTGTTCATCGGGCGACACTCGTTGAAGTTTAGCGACACTTTGACCTAGCGACATATCGATTCTTAGGCGACACTACCTAAGTGTCACTACTTTTTGCGACAGTGTAGAATCTTTTTTAGAAAATGGCTTTTTCAAATATAATTCCGAACAAACCTTGTACATCCGTATTCTATAGTGATTTTGCTAATTGGAAAACTAAGCTTGAGAATTTTATTGCATACAAAGACTCAGATTTGCGACTTTCAATTATTGAGCGGTATGAGAAACCGAGACTTGAATGGACTTTCCAAAGCGCAGCTTCTTTTAACACAATAAGACAAAGGACAACCGAGGAACGGAAAGAATTTAACAGAGACAAGAAAGCGTATGAAATGATTACCATGTGTTTACCAAAAGATGTGGTTTTGTATTTCAAAAGTCAAGAAATGTCTTACAATTTATGGGAAGCACTTGTAGAAAGTTTCGGAAGAAATGATCAGTTGAGATCGAAAGGTTCAGATGAAGAGACTAATGGGATGCTGGTAAAGAAGGAAGATAAGATTAAAGCTCTTCAATCCCAACTACTAAATATGGAGACTGAACGTGAAGAGATGAGGTCAAAGATTGTCAAACTGGAAGAGAGAATTTCAGAACTTGAGGGTCAACAAATGATGGTAACCAAACTTCAAGAAGATCATGATCTTATAGTAAAAATTGTTCAAGATCTTCGCGAGCAACTTACTCGAGTCTTTCATTCAACCGAACAACCAGTCAAGGTATGTGAAAAAGATTTACCCGGATATATCTTCCAAACCATTTTTGAAAATGATTTGTGAGAAAAAGATTTTACAGTTTACCAATTATTCTCTGCACAAGAAGAAGAGGTATTCTAAGAAATCACAATCAACCAAAATATACGATCATCATCAAAAGGTTGATTGTTATGATTCCGGAGACTTTAAACGCGCCGAAAGATTGGTTTCAAGATGTCAAAAGCCAAAAAAGCTTCAAAAGCGATACAATTACTGAAATCTGGACAAACAAAATCTTTCACATACTCGAGACAACAAATGTTTACTCTTGCACCACCATGTCCTATACATATGGTGCAGAGACAAAAAGCATCATCATGTCCTATTCATATGGTGCAGAGACGAAAAGATTTTGTTCATTTCTCCCCCAAAGAAAACTCCTTCACCATTGATTCTACGGAAACTCTTTAGAAATGAAACACCGCGTTTCAATTTCAAATGGAATTCAATGTCCTTGGATTATATCGACACAACTTATAAATGGTGTTCGAAACTTTCAAAGCCTATTTGAACCGTGCTCAAATGGGTTCCAAAAGTTGTTTAGTTTGTATATATATATATATATATATATATATATATAAACGAGCACGGTTCCAATAACATTTATTAGAAGATCGGGGTAGAAAAGGAGAAAGAAAACCAGCGACATTTCTTAAATATCACATCCCTATTAATCTGTGGGTATGACGATTTTGATGATCAACAATGAAACGCTTAAATCTGAAGATCCTTCAAGGTTAAAGAAGAAATCTTCTGTTCAGGGAGAGAATTCTAAAATTTTGATGATTATTCGGGAGATTTCGAGAATGTATGATAATCAGAATGCAAAATGAACATGAACAGTTAGATTATTGAAGTTGGTGCCACGGGGGAGTTGATATTGTTTTACGACCATAAGCTTACGAGAATGCAAAGTTAATGAACTTTCAGAAGGGTCGTGTAATGAAATGGATACGTGCTGGAAGACAACTCTACTCTCTCATCAAGCTATGGTTGAAGACCTAAGATTTATACAAGCTGTTGTCACAGGGGAGTTTGCTTATACATATTTGTGTGACAAAAGCTTGTTTAGAAAACTTAGCTTGATCGTATTTAGATAGCAACACTTGCTAGTGTCGCTTACAGCGACACTTATAAGTGTCGTTAAGTCGTCTGTATATATATATATATATATATATATATATATATATATATATATATATATAGATGATAGTGTCATTTATTCTGTATTGGTTGATCGTATATGTGACGTTGACTAATTTGAGAGAGTTTGAGTGATTGGAGCTTAATTGTGATTTCTGTAATCGATAAAAACATAAACTTATTTACATTGCTCGCGTAATTTCAAATTCACGTACAAATTAACAAATTCGGATTCCGCACGATTCGTTAATCGATTTATTTACGAGATCTAACGGACTGTCAACTATCTATCTCGCTCATATTACTTTGTCTATATGTACTTATTTGTGGCAATAGTGTTAAAATGTATTGGGTCGGGTCCGCCACTGCTAGCGGCGGATTCAGAATTTAAGGTGACCGGAGTATTAGTATTTCACTTTTTGTAAACCTGTAGCCAAACAAAGAATGTAACTAAAAGAATACATTTTTTTATAATAAATTTACACTACATATAGCGAATGGACTCGTAGCAACTACTATCTCTACCTTATACGCTACTCCTACCTTCTACAGGTTCCGCCTAGGGGTGTTCATCGGATCGGTTTACGGTTTCCTCGGTTTATTCTGTTCGGGTTGTTCGGTTTTGAAATTTTTTGAGCAAAACTGAAAAACAAATCGAAAATCGAATTCAAAGTGTAAACCGAACCGAAACCGAAACTTTAATTCGGTTAAAACCGAAAAACAAAAAAAAAATCCGAATTTAACCAAATAACCATAAAAATTGATTTCGGATTGTAATTTTTGGTGTGTTTGAGTTTCACTAGTATGGAAAATGGAAGACGTGAAGTTAATTTAAAGTTGAAATGTGAATAAACTTGTTTAAGACATTAAAATATCACATATATAATACATGTATTAATAATTTAATATATTACTAATCTAAATTCGGTTTTATATTCGGTTTTCGGTTTAACCGAATTCAAAATTTTAAAATCAAAATCCGAATTCAAATGTGTAAACCGAACCGAAAATCGAATTCGAACTCGGTTCAGATTTTTTCAGTTTTAATTCGGTTCAGTTTACGATTTAAACCGTTTAAAACCAAATATTTAACATCCTTACTCTTTTTAGATAATTAACCATATATATAACGTGAATATTATGTTCATTTAATCTCATTGTGCATAATAACTTTACAATTTTATGATTAAAACGATCATACAAACTTCTCTGCATTTACAATTACATCCATAGAGTTAAGAAACTAGTTATTTTATTATTATTATTAATAAAAATAAAAGATATAGTGGTAATTATTAATAAGAGAGACATGGTTAAATTATACGGAGTATTGAAAAACCCTTGTATTTCGATGAGGAAAAACTTCTTTTTAATTTTGTTTTAGGTAATAAAAAACTTGAAAAAAAAAATACAGTATACAATTGGAGATGGTGTCATTAAACGATGTATGTGTATAGAAATCAATGTATCACCCTGTTTCAAAATGTTAAAAACATATTTTAATTGTAATTGTTATATCTATATTTTAGTAATGATGTTAACGATTAAACGATGTATGTGTATATACGAAATTAAAAGATAGTATAATACTATGTCTAACTCCTTTAACCATTAGAATTTCAAATAGAAAATATTATTTTTATTTATCTGTGTAATGTATTTAATTAACCCATTACAAAAGAAAGAAAAAAAGAAAAACATGACATATATCTTAGGTGTGAGTAGTTGCCTTTTAAAAAAAAACTATATCTTACGAGTTATATAATTATATAATTAAACAGATATTGTGATATATTAAATGATGTGTTATAAGCCGTGTAGGATGACCAACTGGAACTATTACTTTGTTTATTTAGTAGCTATATATTTTTATTATTATCATTAGTACTCCGTATTATTATTATTATTATTATTATTATTATTATTATACAAGATCATATAAATTCTGAACTAAATTAACTCATGTACATGTGACAGATAGATTTTTGGGAGGCTATCATAAGATTTTCGCTTATTTTTGAAAAGAAAAAGCATATCACATAGGTTTTAACTACTATTCTTTTAGTTACATACACGTTTGATAATAATGACGTCATCTCATTAAATTAAAATAAATATTGTTTCACTAGCGACATTATTTATTATTTTTGGATAATGTTAGATGAAATCATGAAAGTGCTTCCAAAAATCAACTTTACGAGTTTTGACAAAAAAAAGAAAATAATAAAAAATTATCGTCGTCAATTCATATATTCTCTCAATAGAAACCTTAATACTGAAATTGAATTCCCCCGGTCCGGTGAACAATAATAATTCTGATTCATTGCATGACAAGAAATAATTAATTTTAGATCTATCATCAATGGATTCCGATCACGACGCTTCGACTTCGCGCCCCTTCAACCATCGCGAAGTCATCCTCGACGTCGACGTCGAAGACAGATTCGTAAAAAAGAGCGGTCGTATGGAGGATCCTCCGTCACGTCTGATCGGAGAATTTTTGAATAAACAGAAACATTCCGGTGGCGAAATGACGTTAGATATGGATTTAGAAATGGATGAGCTTCGTAACGGAAATACTTCTAATGTTTCTAATGTAAATCAAAATTCAGATAGTAACGATGTTAACAATAATAATGTTGAAAGCGTTAATAATAAAAGTAATAATAATTCGAATACTAGGGTTTTGAATTCGAGAGATTTGAAAGTTTCGTTTCAACAACCTCATAAATCAGCTAAGGTGGCTAAAGAATTATCATCATCATCTGATGATGAAGATGATGATGATGATGAATTTGATGAAGTACGATTACTCGAACAACAACAACATGTTAGACGTAAATCGAGTAATTTGAGTAATTCAATTCGTTCTGATAAAGGTGGAGGAGAGGTTTTGAAATGTACGTCGTTTCAAAGGAGAGCGACGATAATGAGAACGAAAACGCAACAATCGAGATTGTTTGATCCGCCTGAGGTGGAGGTTGAAGTTCCATTATCATCCGGTCCAGCTGGAAAGTCAGGGCAGTATAGATCAGGTATGTTAGGACGTCCCTCGGGGATACTAGCGAGAGGTGAAATCGAAGAGGAAGATGATTCGTTATATGAGGAAGATAATCCGGATGATTTTAAACGGACCAAACTAGATGCATTGACGCTCGTTCAATGGGTTAGTCTTGTATTAATATTGAGTGCATTGATTTGTACGCTTTTGATTGATACATGGAAGCAAAAACAAGTAAGGGGGCTTCATATATGGGAATGGGAGGTTTTGATACTTGTATTGATATGTGGTCGTTTGGTTTCGGGTTGGGGGATTAGGTTTTTTGTTTTCTTTATTGAGAGAAATTCCCATTTGCGTAAACGTGTTTTGTATTTTGTGTATGGGATACGGAAGCCGGTTCAGAATTGTATATGGTTAGGTTTGGTTTTGATTGCTTGGCATTACATGTTTGATGAGAAAGTTGAGGGTCATATCGGGTTCCTTAGCGTTTTGAACAAATTGATGGTGTGTATGCTTGTGGCTACATCTTTATGGCTTGTTAAGACTCTTATTGTTAAAGTACTTGCTTCTTCGTTTCATGTTAAGAAGTTTTTTGATCGGATTCAAGATGCGTTGTTTAACCAGTATGTGATTGAGACCCTTTCGGGTCCACCATTGGTTGAGATTCAAATCAATCAAATAGAAGAAGAGAAAACTATGCAAGAAGTACATAGGCTTCAGAATGCAGGTGCTAATGTGCCACCAGAACTACCGGCGAACGTGTTTCCGTCGAAAAGTGGGAGGGGGATCGGGAGTGGAAGGTTAAGACCTGCTCCTGTTGCTATCAAGGTTGATGAGAAGGAACAAGGGATAACGATTGATCATTTGCATAGACTTAACCCAAAGAATGTATCCGCATGGAACATGAAAAGATTGATGAGAATCGTGCGTCTTGGGACATTGAGCACGTTGGATGAGCAGTTACATGATGACATGAATTCAGAAGAGGATGAAGCGGTGACACAAATCAGAAGCGAGATGGAAGCCAAACGGGCAGCTCGCAAGATTTTTATGAATGTGGCAAAGGCTGGCTCCAAGTATGTTTTGATATCCATTTTAAAACATAGTTACTCATGATTTAACGATTATGTCACATGATTGAGATTCTAGGATGGAAAGTTTGTTGCTTTCAGGTACATCTACCTCAACGATTTGATGCGATTTTTGAGAGAAGATCAGGCACTTAAAACCATGTCTCTTTGGGTAGGAACACCTGGAGATGAAAAAGTTAGCAAGTCAGCTTTGAAAACTTGGGTGGTAAGAGCTTGAATCAGAAAGCCTTAAATATATATATAAGTTATCAATTCGTTTATTTATTTGCATCCATTGAATTTAGTGTTCCATTTGATGTTATGAATTTACAGGTTAACGTGTTCAGAGAACGAAAAGCACTTGCCTTGACACTAAATGATACAAAAACAGCAGTTAACAAGTTGCACCAAATGGTGAATGTGGTAGTTGCCGTTATTATCTTGGTTATTTGCCTTCTGATATTGAATATAGCAACGAGCAAACTTCTAGTTTTCATAAGCTCCCAGATTGTTGTGTTGGCGTTTATATTTGGTAACACCGTCAAAACTATATTTGAGGCCATCATCTTCTTGTTTGTCATGCATCCTTTTGATGTTGGTGATCGTTGTGAGATTGATGGAGTTCAGGTAATTCAGTACGAAATGCTTACATAGTTGTTGCTTTGTAAGGGAAAATTCCAATACGGTGACGAAGGTTTCAAAAAGCTCAATAAGGGGAGCGTAAGTTCATTTGCACGTTAAAAGGAGTGAATGTTCAATTTTGCTCATAGAAAGGTAACATAATATGAAAAGCTGAATGTAGACAAACAAATATAGTACATTTATTGTTAATAAAACTGAACTTTCACTCATATTTATGAGCAAAATTGAACTTATAGTCCTTTATACATGCAAATGACCTTACGTTACCTTTATCGAGCTTTTTTGGAACTTTCTTTACCTTTTTCTGGAATTTGCTCTATTTGTAAAATGCATAGCACTTGTTCTAATTCTCTGAGTTTTTTCAGATGATTGTAGAAGAGATGAATATATTGACTACAGTTTTCCTAAAATGGGACAATGAAAAGGTTTATTTTCCAAATAGTACTCTTTCGACGAGAGCCATCAGCAACCACTATCGTAGTCCTGACATGTGGGATTCAATCAATTTCTTCATCCATATCACTACTCCGCCCGACACATTAGCAGTCATGAAACAAAGAATAACCAAGTAAGAAATCCCCTTTTACTTCAATCCCTCGTGTGGGTTTTTATATTTGTCAAGAAGTAAATAATTAGTTGCAATACAATCGATTAAGTGAACAATTATGTAATTTTATGTTATGCTAACAAATAACATATATGGTATATTAAGATACTACATGTTAACATTAAGTATAAGATGTGTTGGTGTAAAACTATAACAGAGATACAAACACAAATCAACAGTTGGTATTTCGTATCCAATAACATATGCAAACTCAATATTGATTATCTTTCGTAATTCGAAGATTTGATCATATATGTGCTTTTTGAAATCAGCACAATTATTATTATGTCTGTGCCGATTCAAATCTGCACAATCTTCATCATTTATGTGCTTATTGAAATCTGCACAATCATTATTATGTATGTGCTAAGTTATAGCTTCTGATATTATTCAAATTCAATGACATAATAGTTATGTAATTTGTAAATTTCTATTTGAGTTTTAAAATGCATTGAATAGGATTTTGTTCTGTTCACCGAATATGAATTCAGATATGTATCGATTCAGTTCATTTAGTATCTGTTACAAGCCTTGATTATTATATTATATTGATTTTTGTAATAAACACTGAATTTAATTTGATTTGGGTTCTTTGCCAGCTACATTGAGAGCAAGAAGGATCATTATTATCCAAGTGATATAGCGTGTGTGTCGTTGAACTTGGAGGAAATAAACAAGATCAAGTTGCAAATTTGGTGGAGGCATAAAATAAACTTCCAAGACATGACTGAGAGGTACATAAGAAAAGGTGCAATCATTGATGAAATGGTCCGCATATTTAAAGAACATGATGTCGAATATAGACTATACCCACTCGATATCAATATTAAAACCATGCCTCCACCTATTACCCCTTCTCGGATTCCTCCAGCATGGGAAGCTCCAAAATGAGTATGAAAATAGGGAACGGTACAACTTTGATTGCATCGTGTATAGGCTTACAGTGCTGTTAAACCTGATGATCCTTAAGCTTCCAAACGTAAAATCTGAGCCTTGGGGAAATCCATCAATCCAGGATCTGATTGTGCAGCAAAATAGGTAGTTTTTGTTGCAAGGAATTGTGCTGAAGGGCAATGCGGATCGAATTTTGGATTTATAGGGAGAAAATGATTTTGGTATGTTACATCATCTGATATGGTTCAACTTTGGAATAAGCAGTTATGGTATGGTTTTGTTTCATAGCTAAAGTTATTTTTATGATAACTAAATGTCGTTATGCAGTACATGAGTAGAGTGTAGGCCAAGTCAATTTACAGTATCTCAGAAATTCTTAAAACAATAATATAAAGAGGCTTTTAATAATGAATTAAACTGTACAAACAAAATTTAGGTTGTATTTTAAGGATAGATTTTCTAATACAAGCATACATTTATTTCTGAAGTTTGGTTTGATCTGGTTTTGTTCAGTTTCACACTTGAAAGTTGAAACCATGAAGGTTACTAAATCTGTAATAAATAATCCCCCGTCCCATAATAAGTGTCCACAATCAGCTTTTATAAAGTTTAAGAAATTATATTGTCTGATAATGAAGATAACAATTTTACCCTTGCTTTTTGTATAGACTCTCGTGAATCAATTTTGAGAAAAAATATATTAAGGGTAAAATGGTAAAGTTAATATTTTACTTTTGGAAGTAGACATTTATTTTGGGACAAACTAAAATGAAAAGGTGGACACTTACTTTGGGACGGAGGGAGTATAAAAGTATATATTAATCTGTAACAAGGGTATTTATATTCAGTATGTATAATCTTTAGTTTCTAATTCAGTGTATATCTTTATTACATATTCCAGTTACCTTAACCCATCTCAGGAAGGATTTAACAAAAAGAAATAAAACAAACAAACAACTGGACAACTGGTTTATATAAGAAATAAACAAATTTCAAAATAATCAGATTCATACTCAAACATCCCAACAAAATGAAGATTGTCAACATGAATCAAAAGTGAAAGATAGCAATGACAATTCAGTTATACTGAATATTAGAAATCATTAGATGGGCGTTGACCCTTGCATGGCTATCCATTTTCACAACAACACGTTGATAATACACCCAATCGATTAACCTGAATCGTGGCATCAGTTGTTCATCTTCTTCTCCTTCTTCGCCTAATATGGTGCAGTTTGCATCAGCAAGAAACCGTGTGAGAGAGAAGTCAGCGTCAATCTCTATAGTCCTAAATTCATAGGACCCGTAATAACATCTTTCAAGTACACGATCATAATCCAATAAATTAGGATTTTTGGGAACAACGCCATCAACAAAGTACTGCCACTCATCAGCATCCCTGTATCCAAGATTTTGGGTACAAGCAGTTCCAAGAATATAAGCAAGAGCAGGGGCGGATCTAGAGGGGGGCTGGGGGTCAGTCGCCCCCTCCCCCCAAGATATCTAAAATTACTGAAAAAAATAATTTTTTTAAGGTAATTAATGAGAGTTTAGAAATTTTGACTCTCAAAATGATAAAAAGAAAAAAAAATAAAAAATTTGCCCCCACTAATAAAAATTTCTAGCTCCGCCCCTGAGCAAGAGTAACATCATCAGAAACATAGTTATCTTTTGGTGAACCAAGAGCATACACAATCTTCATCGTGCCAATCCAATAACCAACAGGGTCTTCCCATTGGATCACTAGATAGTTGACTAAAATGCCAAAGATTTCTACTTTTCATGATTTGGGTTAAACCATAACTAAGTTCTTTTTCAAGTGCAAAGTTGTTAATACCAAATGGGTTCTTTTTATCGTTGACATGAATGGAGTCGACCATAACAGGTATGAACAGGGCGTTATCAATATGATGTTTGATATAAGTGGGGCGAATTGAAGCATTGAGTAAGGTCAAATAATGGTCATACTCATTGGAGACTTGAAAGAGTTCCGCCTGATAACATTCGTTGAATGCAGTACAAGAAAGATCCTTCACAGCCTCACGGTTGGAAACATAGAGGTCAACAAACCACATGGAAATGTAGCATCGAGCAGCGTAGACATGTGGTGGAACGCCTGTTGGTGGAGAAAATGAGCCCATGAAATTTGTGTAATGGTGCCACTGAGTCATGAAAACATTGGCGTACAGATCAACAAGGTTATCGAACATATCTTGTGTTCGAAGATTAATATAACGTGGATACTTATCACAGTGATCCTTGAATATTCCAATTTTATTGTTTTTCACAAGATAATCCACAGCTCTTTCAAACCTGTGTCCAGTTGAGAAAATTTCTGTGAAGATATCGCCATTAGCAGCAGGAACGCTACCTTTCTCAGCCATTTTATCACAAGAGTTGTGGATTTGCTGTTGATTCTAGAGATTAATGTAAACACTTTCCAATGGCTAATCGGCTGCTACATATGCATATGGCATTTGCCTAGGATTCAGAACGTACGAGTAAAAATGCACTGAATTCAGATCTCAATACTTGCCATATATAAAATCAAATTCATATGAAGTTACATCCCATTAGCAAAACCAAGTTTTTCTGGGAAAATTGCCAAAACTAATATGGTTTTTTTTTGCCGAAAAATGAATAAATAGTTCTATTTTTCGCATTTTCGGGTATCAACTAATTTTGTTTTTTTTTAAATGAACCACTAATTTAAATTCGAACATTTTCGGGTATATTGATTTACATTTAAATTAGTGGTTCATTTTTAATACCCGAAAATGTTCGATTTTAAGGTACTAATCCCCGAAAATGTTCGATTTTAAGGTACTAATCCCCGAAAATGTTCGATTTTAAGGTACTAATACAAAAATGTTCGATTTTAAATTAGTGGTTCATTTTTAAAAAAAGAAGTAAGTTGATACCCGAAAATGCAAAAACAGAAACTATTGATTCATTTTTCGGTAAAAAAACCCAAACTAATAACATAAAATGCCAATATTGACATGGGATATGTAAGATAAATTCACACATAAAATGTAACATAAATTTAAGTTTTCACATTTTACGGAATATTAAACATAAAATTTACCTAGAAATGTAACTTAATATTTAAATCTTGAAAAAATGCAGGCCCTGTACAATTTACATAGAAATGAATTAAAAATCTTTCTTTACTTATACATGTTACCCTAAATGGAGTAGAACATGGAATTTATACTAGTACTTTTTTGTTTTATTGGCAATTTCTCCTATTTTCTAAATACCAGTAAATAAAATTAAAAAAGGATTAAAAAATATCTTCACCACACAAATTCCTCAAAACTATACTAAATACCGATACAGAAAACAATAATAACAATTCAGAATATAGATATGCAGTAAAGAGAAGAAAAGCAGGTCTTACGAGTGATGACGTAGTAATCAACAAAAAACAATAATAACAATCGAGTGTTCTCTCGCTCCAAGAAGAAATAAGTGGGTGGGAAAGGCTTTTCATGGGGTTTGTTTAATTGGTTGCTTTATGGTCTATTTGGTATTGGAGAAATAAAGTGTATCATGCTTTTCTTTAAGAGATTGATAAGATCCGCCAAGAAGACGTTTTTTCTAAGGTTCAATCGTTATCTTTGCTTTGGATTTCAAATCGTTGCAAAAGGTTTGAATTTAGTTGGAGCAGGTGGTGCACAAGGCCAATGGAGAATTTTGTTGATAACTTAGTATAACTAGGCCTTATGTATCTTGGTGTTTTTGGTGTTGTTCTTATATGTTTTCTTTTCGGGTCTCCCTCTTAGAGTCCTTTTGTTGTAATTATCCCATTGAGTTTCGATAAAATATGCTTTGTCTTCTCGAAAAAAAAATTAAGGCTTGTGATTTTGTGGTTGATAAAAGTTGTAGGGCGAAGAATGGCGAAACAGCTACAGGGACAGGGGCACCTTAGATTCCTGGCCCTTAGATTCAAAACCCCAGTACTCAATCGACTCGGGCGGGAACAATCAAGCAAGCAGCTAGTGATGTACCCCAATTCTATTCGTGTGATTAAAGTCATTAAAGGGTTATTCGAAATATATTAACCACTCCCATTGATGACACCAATGGTACGGGTGTGTCACTTGTTTGTGTCTCTTCTTTTGCGTCATCAAACTGGCAAGAAAACAGATTTTGTCTTCCTTTTAGCGTATCGAAGAAAGGTATATCGGGTATATTGGTAAATGTAGAATCCAAAAAGTCATTGTTGGCACCGTTGTGTTACTTATGTGTTAGTTTGGAAAATATTAAAGTAAAACTGAAGTATTGACATGCCAACGGTTGAAAGTGGTTAGAAAGAAATCATACAAGTACACTAAAACTAAAAGGTATATAGATGTATAATTTCTCCTTTTATAAGTTTGAAATTTACTTTTAAAAGCTACTACTATTATTTATTTATTTTCATAGTTTATTTTTCTAATGAGTTTTTTAAACTTTATCTACCAAACAATACTCGAATCTGAAACTTATAAGAAATAAGTTTAATTTACAATAAGCTCACGTGTCAAACAGAAGTAAAACTCAACATTAGTTAATCAAGATGAACTAGTGTATATCTATTGATTTCAAATGCTAAGTTTCATTTCATTAGGTAGGTTTATTCAAGAGAAAACTAACACAAAATATTAATGTGTAAAACTTGGTTAAGTTAGGGATCTTTTGTTTTATCTGATTACTGAAAGCTGAAATCTGAAAATCAGTTCTGAATATTAAGAGCTAGCATCTGAAATCTGAATACAAATCATTAAGATCGTTTGATAAATAAAAAGTGCAAACATCTGAATACATGTGCTTAACAATTTTTTGACGTGACACATATTGCATTAATAGAAATTGAGTTACAAATTACTCAACTTACGAAAATAGAAAATTGCAAGAGTTTCTTAACAGAACATTGTATAAACCAATAATAACTTCAATAAATAAATTGTCATGAAATAATAAAAAAATTAAAATACATGAACCAAGAAAAGAAAAAAATTATTTTAATATGTAAACTAACATATAAATCTCATTTATGCGAGACAATAATAGATAGAATGTTAGGGGCGATATTTTTCTCGATTAGAAGTTTTAAGCAATTATAAATAGCTTACTGAATAAGTCATTTTTCAGCTAGGTTAAGACTTAATTAGAAAAAACTATCAAAACATCTTAATGTTCTTTAGCTTACTGAATAATACAACTACCGCATTATATTATAAGCTCAAACAAAAGACCCTGAGTAATCTCCGCAGTTAAAAGTTGACTGAGGCGCGGTTAAAAGTTGACTGAGGCTCGCCTCGTTTAATAAGCATATCTAGAGTTATGCTACTTGTAGCGTTTAAAAATAACTATGTTCGATATTGCCATAACTTTGGATAAAAAATAAAATAAATAAATAAATAAATAAAAAGTAATAAGTTTATGACACTCAAGTTATTAATAAGCATATCTAGAGTTATGCTCTTGTCCGTTTTCTAGATTTGGTAATGGAGTTTGGGTATTAGAATGATAAACTATGTTTGTTTTGTAGAATTTGGTATGTGTTTGGTAAAACAAACTACGTATTCCGTTTAAATTAAATGTGTGCACGTCTGTGAAAAAAAGTGTCGATTCTGAATTTTTAACCAATTAAAATTTGTTTCAAAAGTCACCATGAAAATTTATTGGTGGACATTTTGAATGTGCTCACTTTTTTAAAATTGTGTACAAACTAATACTAGACACTTAATTTGAAACGGGGAGATTAGTAGTTGGAGTTATTATTTTTAGAAGTAGTTGGATAAGTAGTTAAAGCTCAAAATGTAAAATTAACGATAAAGGAGTAAAAAGTAAACTTAAGTAAGATAAAGACATTAAATAAATAGTATTTATGTAATTTTAAATAAATAAAAGCTAAGTGAAATAACTTATTTTTTAAATAAATACCTTATATTTCCAATAAGCTCATTGAGTTTTTTTTTACAAATTAACTCATCTAGGATGAACTTATAAAAAAAAGTAAACTTATATTTCTTTAAGGAATCGAACACGTGATTCATTTAGGATTTTGGTTTAGATTCCACAAAGATCCATTAACTTTTAGGTTTAGTGACAGAAAAAGACACCAATATTTCTCTCTCAATATTTTTGTATTTATTGCTCTAATTTCAATATTCACTTTCTTACTTTAAGTTTATGCTTTTCATCTACTCAATCCGTCCTATTATAAGTGTCAAATTTAAAAATGCGCAAAATTATAAAACTTAACTCTCTGCCAATCAAATATCATCCGAACATACTTACGTCTTTTTTAATTGGTTGAAATACAAAATTGACACTTAATTTGAGACAATTTAAAATAAAAATATGAAAATTTATCATGGTACGAAAATAATATTAATGATAAATAAACAATTAATAAATATATTCTAATAGTAAACAAATAAAATATTTATAAAATCATGTGTTTTTTTCTCTCCAATTTTTTGAAATCAAATGTATACCATTTACCAATCGTATCCATACGCTAACTTAAATAAAAAGGATAAAAGATTGTAACATTAGTTAATTTAATTACTCTATTCCTTTCGATTTAATTATTAATTATGGAGTATAAATTTGTACACAGTTTAAATAAAAGTATGATATTGTTAACCAATAAAAAGACGGTGAACTCTTTATTAGGAAAGAAAAAAAGGGGCGTAAGCACGGTCGATGCCGTACAATTGAGTGGAAAAGAAAGCAAGACTGTACCTCTAAGATCAAGTTGATGAGCCGTGTGATGAGAAATCTTCCCGTATAATTCGGAGAGCACGAGACAAAAGGAAACGTGAGTTTTTGGATTTATTATTTAACTAATTAAATATTTTATGATCGGTTAAAATTGAAAGTAAATAATTATTTTGGTCATCGAATGGATAATAAAACTATGTAGTAAAAAATAGGAGAGGGTTATTGTAGAATAATTTCTTATTGTAAGAACCGTAGGAACGACCTTTTTCATTTTTAATTTCAACATATCTACACATTTTGCTAAATAAATAATGCCAAAATTATTAAAATTTTATCTTCTTTAATATTGGACCGATTTAAAAAAAATAAAAAATATGTGATACAAAAATTAAAGTTGTGTATCACATAGCTTTTATGTATGATATTGTGATACACATTAAATTTTTTATTATGTGTATCACATGTTTTTTAAATTTTTTTATCTCATGTTAAAAAGAGTATAAAATTATAATAATTTTTATATAATTTTTTAATAAAAAAGAAAAGTTAAAAGAAGGGTGGGATACACCAGCCATAACACGTGTATTGCTATAAATAGTACGTGCGTGCGTAAGAGGTGAGTGAGTGAGAGTGACAGTGAGAGTGAAAGTGAGAGGAGTATAAATTGTGGTGTCTTGATCATCTACCATCAACACATTTTTCAATCCACAATTTCAATTCAATGCATCCTTCTACCTCTACTTTTAGGTATTATTCTTTTTTTTTTCTTTTTCAGTTGCACTCGATCAAATTCCAATTTCATCGTAAAATGCTTACTCATTTCACTGATTCACATTATCAGTTACAAATTCCACCTCAATTTCAATTCACTCATCCATTATTATTTCACCGATCAAATAATTGCGTGTTTAATTTAATTTAATTAATATCATTTTGATTTGCAGGATGATGAAGAAACGGAACAGAGAGAGCGTGGATACCGCAGTAGTTGATATCGGCTTCCGTGAAGTCGGTGGTCTTTCCACCAGAAAATTCGCTCACCTTCGAGCTGCTTCTGAGGTATATACATATTAATTATTTAGTAATTGTTTATATTTGCTTATTTTACTTCAATTACGTTGTTTGGATATGTATTTTTGAAGCAGGTAAATGAATCAGTTGTTTGATCATTATATGTGTATTTGCTGAGTTTGATCTAATTTTGTTCTAGGGCACAACCATAAACCTTTACCTTGTATCTATTTGTGATAGCTATGTCTATTATTGCAAATTTTCCTTCTTAGAATCATTGATCAACGAATGTTGTAGCTTTTAAGCATTGCTTTATCGATTATGATAGGTATCATGATGTTCCTATTACCGTGAATTCTGTTTTAAGGATCCTGTAAATGCAAATTCTTCATGTTGTGTTTATATACGAGTCGCAGGTTGGCTTGATTGTGCTCAAAGTTGTCAAGGTGGTGAGGGAATAGTATTTTATGTTTCTTGATTGATTCTCTTCAGAAATCAGAAAGAGTAACAAAACAAAGCGGTTCTGAAGCCAAGCAAGGCTATTATTTATTGATGATAGCTTCTGTTTCGATCTATTCCTGATTTAATAAAAATTACTTGTTTATTGAGTTGACATTAAAGGTTAAGTACATTGCAATGTCTAATTTGTAACAGCTGTTTTATAACTTTTTCATGAGGTAGGATCTAGTGCTGAAACTTGATCTTGCAAGGAAGCTGGAAAAACACAGAGGATGTGTCAACACTGTGAGCTTTAGTCCAAATGGTGAAATTCTCGTGTCGGGTTCAGATGACAGGAAAGTTATTCTTTGGGATTGGGAATATGGAAGTGTTAAATTACGCTTTAACTCTGGCCATTATAACAATATTTTCCAGGCTAAGATCATGCCAGAGACTGATGAACGAACCATTGTTACCTGTGGTGCTGATGGCCAGGTACAGATTTATATATCATCAGTCTATTTGTAATCGATTGTTTTTGTCTTCGCAATGATGCTAATTTCCAGTATATATCATTTAATGTACTTTATGATCACAAGGAGCAAATATAACATAGATTATGATTTGCTTGTAGGTGAGGCATGCAACTATTTTAGATAGTGGAAAGGTGGAGACGAAATTGCTTGCAAAGCATCAAGGAAGAGCTCATAAGCTAGCCAATGAACCTGGGAGTCCAGACATGTTTTATACATGTGGTGAAGATGGCTTGGTTCAGCGTGTTAGTCACCATCAAATCTAATTATTTTACATTGAATTTTATGTTCACTTCCGTTCTTTGAATTAACAAACCACTTCTTTTGTATATGTTTTTGTTTTCTTTTATTTTGTGATCTGATTTTACTATTTTTTTTTCAGTTTGATCTGAGGACAGGAGAGCCTACACGGCTTTTTACTTGCCAACCCGTGCGTGGTAGATGTTTCATGCCAGTCGTTAATCTGAATGCTATAGCTATTGATCCACGAAATCCGAATTTGTTTGCGGTCGCTGGGTCAGATGAGTTTGCTAGATTATATGATATCCGAAGCTATAGATCTGATGCTTCAGCTGCTTTTGGTAAGCCTGCTGACCATTTTTGTCCCAAGCATTTATTAGGTGATGAGAATGTGGGGATTACAGGATTAGCATTCTCAGATCAGGGTGAACTACTTGTGTCATATTGTGAAGAATTCATCTATCTTTTCTCTAAGGACATGGGATGGGGTAGCAATGTAAATGCTATTCTAGATGATCATCTCGCTGTTGATTCTGATTCAGAGATGGAAACTGATTCCAAACCGGGCCCGCAACGCTTCAAGGGGCACAGGAACTGTATGACGGTGAAGGGTGTAGGTTTTTATGGACCTAAGAGTGAGTATGTTGTTAGTGGCTCGGATTGTGGTGGAATGTTCATCTGGAGGAAAAAAGATGCAAAGGTTGTTCGTGTTTTGGAGGCTGATAACCGAGTAGTGAACTGTATCCAACCTCATCCACATACACCTATGCTTGCCAGCAGTGGTTTCGACGTGGACATAAAGATCTGGACACCAACAGCTCTTGAAAGGGCCCCTCTCCTGAAAAATATCGAGAAGGTATGTTTTCTTGCCACTAGATATAAGTTTATATGGACTCATCTGAAATATGGTATCTTTTATTATGTTGTGATGTTAGATTTGTTGCTAGTGACATAAGCTGACTTTTTTAACTCATGGATGTTATGTTTAATCTGCATACTAGGTGATGATGACCTTTATAATTTTAAATTTCTTTAGCAAGGTAAATTATCCTTGTGCTTTGTTAAGAAAGAAGCTTTTGCCAAAAATATCTTTTAAATGTTTTAGTTCGAAATGATAACAACAAAAAGCAGTTTTACGTGTAAGTACAAAATCATTACTTCTGTGGATTTGTTCCGATTGGGAAAGGTTTTTATGTACCATCTATTACGTTTCTTACCATTTGAAATGATATGTGTAAAATGAAGAACAGAAAATGGAGGGAATTGTGTAAACAAATAGCATCCAGACCATATCTATACCATACCAATCAAACACGTGGTAATTTACGCTCCTCATTGTAATGTCATGCAGTAATGATACTGATACGAACCGAATCAATAACAGAATGAAAAGGAGAAAATAAACAAGATAAAAGGTCTATGTTAATGGGATAAACCAACCCTCCAAAGGTTTATATTGATGAGATAAACCGAACCCCCAATAGATATGCGAATCAATATTTATTATTATTCAACATAATGAGAATTACAATCCTAATGTCCTATTTAAGATAGATGATATTATAGCGTTACCCTAATACCCTAGCTTTCTCATCAAGAAATACAATAAAAGGAAACTAGCGTAATTAATAATAAAGAAATACTAATTACTAATAATAAATAGAATACTGAAAATACCGGGTTGTATCAATTCTCACGCCCCCAAAAACACCTTGTCCTTAAGGTATTGCTTCAAAGCGTCGCCTCGAGCAATTCCTGGATCCCAAACTTTTCGTTGTATTCCCTTTTTAAGCCTCGCATAGTAGTCAATGTGGTTGTCGTCATTTAAGTGAAGAATATCTCTAGTGGGCTCTTCAAAACATAGGTTGAATTCAATATCTGTCCCAGGAGATTTTTTTAAATTAGTTAACCAACTTTTGTACCCTTCCCTTATTCTTTTGTCCATGCTTGCCCTCCTGAAAAAATGAGTTTGATACCTTGCTATTCACAGCCTGACTTGTGATGACTTTGTTGTTTGCGGGTAATGATTCGAGTAAGGTAGTTCACCCACGAAGATCGAATCGAGTGCAAGTGCTGCTCGTTGCTAGCCTTTCCCTTCCCTTCCCCTCACATGTGATTGAAACATACGATCAACTCCACGTCGCTTGTCGTTGCTTTGTCCATAATTGGAATTATCTTTTATGTTTCTTCACTTTTCCCGGAATTATCTTTGGCATCTTCCATCATCAAAATCTCGTCTCTTAGAAGTTGTTCTTTGATCTCCCATATATCCATCTCAATACTTTGTTGAGCTATCGCCATCCTTAGTTCAGATCTCACCGTTTCCTTATGGACCTTATCGTAGGTCTGCATACTCACTCAATGCTCTTCCATAATGGCCCACCATATGTGTGCCATTGATACACGAAATCAAAAGAATTTTCTTTTTAGGGATGAACAGTAACTTCCGGTAGGTATGAAGAGTGTTGTTGACAGTAATCCGGATGAACTTTTTATTATTGTTATTATTATTATTATTTTGGAACCCTAGAATCGAACTGCTGTTATACCAATTGATACAAAGAGAAGAAAATAAACAAGATAAATGGTCTATGTTAATGGGATAAACTGACCCTCCAATGGTTTATATTAATGAGATAAATCGACCCCCCTACTGATATGCAAATCAATAATAGTCGTTATACAACATAATGAGAATTACAATCCTAATGCCCTACATATAATTGAAGTTATTTTAGAGTTACCCTAATACCCTAGCTTTTTCATCAAGAAATACAATTTAAGGAAGCTAGCTTAATTAATAATAAAGAAATCCTAATTAATTATAATAAATAGAATACCGAAAATAAGGGGTCGTATCATATACAATAGTTGTATCATTATTATTATGATTCTGTTACACTCGCAATTATTATTTTATTAGTTAAACATATGTAGTATACATCATTTACCATAATAGCAAATAGCAAATATTATCTATATGTTAACCATTTTATTACCACAATCAGTTGCCTCGTATGAAGGAGATTAATGTAGAATGGATGAAATTTGATTTGATTATATTATTAGGGTTGAATTGAGCATCATTTGGAGAGAGACGTTTGCATATCTAAGCAGTCTACTACTATATTAGCTACTATATTTTTATATTTAATAAAAATTATACTCTGGTATCAAATTCTTAAGCTAATAATATTAACGTTTGCATGTTTCCAGTTGAGGCGAAAGCCGAATAGTTGGATGTTTGGCACGGTATCGCCAAGAGACGTGGCACTCCAATTGCTTGCGAGGCAAAACTATCAAACAAGCCCAGATAGGAGGCATAATGAGAACACTGATGAAGGTAACATGCGGAATCTTATTGTGACTTTTGGTGCCACCAGTTCAGATGAAGATTATAGTGAAGATGATGAAGACATAAGCGACTACTTTAATTGAGTCGCGTAACTTATAGACTGCTCGTACCATAATTCCTAATCCTAAGTGTACATAGAATGTAGACAAATAAGTTATGAAAGATGTCTTTGATAATCTCGTTATGGTTTTCTGCAGATATTTAAAACTATAATACACATACTTTTGGATCTGTTCTGTTTATGGCTGTGTATGTTCTTTGTTTGCCGAGTGAAGTAGGTTATGTTCACTTGTTACACCCCGTTTAGGACCACTTAAGCAGTGGCATAGGAGAGCGTTCCTTCTGCCACTTAAGTTATTTAATCCCCTTAATTGGTTACCAGTTAAGCGTTAAAGATGTCGACCTTGACATTAATCGGCTATTTTTAACTTGGAAGAATATACTCCCCTCGTCCCTTACGGAGGTACACCCAGATCTAAACTTATATCGTGGGGATTAACTACCATCTATTGAAATGTGATTAAAGATCTGTTCATTAAATTATTGGTTCGAGATCAAATGTTCCTCAAAAGATTATTAGAGTACAGGTGGAATGTTCCATGAATGGGTGAACCAATGTGAAGGTACCAACACCTCATAAAAATGGTGTATCGTACCAAACAAGATATGTTAGGTTTTGGTTTGAGGGTCTTGGTATATGAGAATGGGAATGGGAATGGGAATGAGAATTAAGAAGAATGATAGAAGATGTTTGGTCTAGGGGTATGTGTACTAACTCTTGGTAGTGAAACTCCTAAATTGAAAGTTTGTTCAAACCCAGTTATAGTAGTGGGTTTAATAAGCATACTTATTCTCATTCCGCCCCATTATCAATCAAACCAACCCTCAAACTTCTTTTCAGAGATTTTGGATAATCATATCCAAGGCACTGAGCTTTTATTTTCTGTAATTCGAAAATTGCTACGTAATCACTTAAAATATCAAAGATTTTCTCGTGATTTTGAGGTTATCAAAAGGATATGTCGATCATCAAAACATACAACCATTCGAGTTCTATAGTAGTTGATCAATTTTACGCTGTCTAACTTGTTTTATTGTTGGAATATATTGAATTTTTCTCTTATTGAACACTGTTCCATTGTTTTTTCTAAATGATTTTCTTCCAACCTTGATGCCAATTTCCAAGACAAGCATGCACAAGCCACTTGAACTTCAATCAGTATTACGCTCAGCCTTAACCTTTAGTTAGCATGATTATGAATGTTCGGTTTAAGCGTTCAAGTAATGAATAACTACTCTCAAATAGGTAATCACCCAAAAGATATCAATATCCTTCAATTCACTCCACAAAACAAACTTTACACGGTATTCATGAATGCTGACCATGTCACCTCTCGAGCGCTCATGGATTGTTGAGTCTATCTATGCACAAACTTACAGACTCAAGCACTCATGTCGCCATATTCTATTATTGAATTGCGATCCAGATCTTAATTCATATATCAAGTCATATAAATTGAACTCAAAAAAAAATAAAATGAAACGAATAAACTAAACTCAAAGAAAATAGCATGGGTTAAGCCAAGTTGACAAATTACTGCTACACTAGAAAAAAGCCACCTAAATGCCAAAATAATATGAAAGTGAAGAGCCAAAACCGGCAGCCGTGTACTAGTTTTTATTCTCAAACATGAGAAACTAAGCCACTTCAGGGGTCCAAAAAATGCCATGACAATAAAATGGTTTTCTCTTCCTGTTGATATACTATATGATATGATATTAGCCTAAACAGAGCAATAATATCGTAATCATTGTCGATCTCAAATCTGCTAACAGATTTAGTTTATCTGCATCTCATAGAAACCACTATCAGCGTCGCCACAGAAGGCCCTGTTGTTTCTGTCCCAGCATTCTCCTGAATCAGCCCAACTAAAAATTAATGTCAAAATTACAACATATATATACGCAAATACATACATGGTTTTATTGATTAAATAGACTGGACAACAAGATATATGTTTCTAACCAAAAATTATTTCGACATCAACTTTCAAAAAAACTTGACCACATAATCAAAATTAAACATATTCCAGGTGTTGTTAATGATACAGCTCTTGATAACCTACCCAACTGGCCACAATCCATTATTCCAAATCACCAAGGTGAGGCATTGAGAGAAAGTTGGGTTGTTTATTAGTAATATGGGGGTTCATTGGTAATTTATTAATAAAATGATTATAAAAGACAATTCTAGAAGAATATGAAAATAAAAAAAATGAAGTTGGTTTTAGTGATTGACACTATAATTAGCGTCTATATCTAATATATTTAATTGTATATCTTTAGATGACATGTGTGGAACGTCTCAACAGAAAATTTTGGGACTTACGAAAAGGGATGAAGTAAACGATTTTATCATAGAGGGGTAAAATATGAAAATAATTGCTATCTAAGTTTTAAAAAGAGGCCACTTAGTTTGCAATCAGATAGTATGCTTTTACCAAAAAAAATAAATTGCTATCAATGTTTATAATGCTAATTAAGGACCTAAAAGGTAATTTAGGATTGAGCTTACCAAAAAAGGAAAACTGCACATACCAAGACATCCCAAAAGGGAAATTGTGTCTTTCTTTTGGAACATAATGAAAACTATTCAATAAACCATGCATTATTCCGGCCCCACATAAAGAATGAATTTAATAACAGCGATGTGTTACAAGATATAAGCCAGTAAAAAAACGCTATAACTTACTTCTGATGTTCTTTAGAGCGTTCAATGAACTCTTTGGCTATGTCGCGTCCCTGATATGAAGCTAGTACTGGTCGAATATCAGCAGGCCTATGACGTGCAACATCTACAAAAAAAGGTGGAAACAAATCCTTGCATCACATTTAGATAAATCAATATCATACACATACATATATACAAACTGAAAGTAAACCAAGTGTTTACATTCAAGGAATGGTATAAGATCCACAAGTGCTGTGTCATCAGCTTCACACTTCCATGGCTTTACTGGTACGCAGTTCTCTGGCTGGAGGCAACTCTCGAGAGCATTACCACTAATATACAAAACCCTTGAGGGATCTCTGTTAAGCTTTGACAAGTCCTACAAGATGAAACGACTTTTTAATGTGCTATTGTAACTACTTTGTGTTAACATTGCAACTTAACCCCCCTATTGCTATGTGAATATATTGAGGTAAATTAAATATTCCCTTCTGCAAGAAAATTTCACATTAAACTTGCATATTTATCCATCATGGCATCATCATCACAAATAAACTGATGGTTCTTATAGTGGAAGATAAAACGCTTCCATCCTCTTCGTTGAAGGCTACATGACATATTAGAGATATGGTCAAAGTATCTTATTAAATTAATGCCAAGTCACACAATGGAGCTGTTGTAAGATAACGAAATAAATAACTTCTGATAGAGGTCCCCTTTGTGTTGGCTTTTAATTTTGGGCCAAAACCTCTAATAGATCCAAAGATTCAAACAGTAAGAGCCATTCAAATGAAAACTAAACCACCCCTAATATCACTTAACATACATAATTATTCAAGGCTGTCGACAACTTTTTGTTGCTGAGCGGTGCAGATAAAAGTAAGTAATGCCTATGAATGGGTCAATTTGGATTATGTTTTATCTCTAACGGGCCAAATAGGCAAATCATAATAATATATACCTAAAAAGAGAAGGGGTCAAATGGGCCAAATGAGTCAAACCCGCCAAAACAAGTCAAAACCGCCAAATGTATTATGTGCATACAACTTCCAGAATCACTTTACAAAGAAATTAAGTTCATTATATATGTATATTTATGATTTATGATAATTCAATGTTTCAATGTTGGTAATTATATGTAACACGTTAGTTATTTATTATAGAAGTTCAAATAAAAGTATTCCGACTTCCAAGTAAACCCAACCCAAGACCAATAGAAAAGTCCAGTTCGGAAAGGAGCATAATGGTCAATACATAACCATGCAAGATAACATCTAACACAATATTGAGTGTAGCTACATACTCTATAGTGCTTCCCATCTTGATACTTAGTTGCAGCCCGTGATAGCCTGTACCTTATGCAGTGCTTTCCATCCAATCGATCAACAATAGGATCAACATACTGCAGACGCAAACAGAAGCCTGAGATTATCAAGAATACAACATCCAAATAAGAGAGATAAAGGGCACATAAAGAATATACCATGGCTTGCTGATCAGAATACACTATGATTTCATAAAACTGAGCCAAATGCTCCAAAAAATCATCAACTCCGGGTCTTTTGAATGTTCTCCAACCTCGATCACGCTGCATGCACATGATAGTATAGGCAAATGTTAATAAACAGCCACCATACAATGTTAGTTATCAAATACAGCATTGTGCAAAGCACCATTAAAGTGCAAAAGCAATGATGAAAAAGGTCATCTACCTTCCAATCAGAATAGAGTAAAGTTTCATTGAGGTCCAAAACCAATGTGAACACGTGCTGCTCTTGTGGGTGCAAATCTGGAAGAAGCATCTCTGATGAGGGTTCAGTGAAACCCTACATAAAACCAATAAATTTAAGAAAAAACCAAAAACAAAATAAAAAATACAAGGACAGTTTCAATCTAATTTAGGAAGGAGGCTAAAATGATAACAGATAAGCTTGACAGAACATATACGCACTCTAACATGTTCTTCTGTAGCTGCACGCAGATCCAAATAAAGCTCAACTAACTTGGCAGGAACTGAAACATCAGATTAGCAAAACCATGAGCCAATGTGGAAACATCAGATTAACAGATCCACAAGCCAATGTGTAGATTAGCCAAAAGATCACCAAAAAGAAAAGAGCATAAACAATGCACAATTGATCATAGTTCGGTCCAATATTTCTCTATGAATGGACTATGGTGCATGAAAGCTTATCTTTGTCACGCTTGTGCAACAAAAACAAAACAATCCCAGGCCATGTATGTCTGTATGATACCCATGAAAAATAAAATAGGAGAATACATAATGCCCTCCATATCTCAAAAGTTGTGGGTAAAAATTATGTCGACAATAACTAAAACCTTGATTATGATAGTCTCTTTCGATAGGACCACTTCTTTCATATCTCTTATTCCTCGTCTAAATTTAAATTGTGTTATGCACTCTCACGTCACAGCTTTCATTCGATAACCAGTGCATACATATTGAATCTAGCTTCTAGTCACAGACAGTTAGCTTTAGGCTTACTAAAGGTCCCACACATTATTAAAGAACTATCCAAATCAGTCCTAAGGTTTCCCTTGAGTTTATTAACTTCTGTCCCGTGTTTACACGGTGTGTACATCACGGAAATCAAGGTAGAGAGTGTGTATTAAGATGCCCAGCAGAAATTGTCTAAACATCTGCCTCCTCGATGGTATATCTCTAGAAATAAATAAAAGTTTAATATGCGCTTTATCACAGTATATGCTATGTATGGACACAAAGCATAAAGTTTAACATAATATATAATTAGCAAGATGAATCAACATTATGATAGACGTGACTATAAAGAATCATCCATAAAGACCAGCATCGAGTATCTAGTCCATAAAGCAAAGGGTCAAGATAGAGTGTTCCATGTGCATGTGGCCGGTGGCTCAACACAACCAAGAATAGTAAATACATAGCGGCAGCATAAGAAGAATATACACAGAACGAACCTGACATTGCAGTCGATTTTAGCATAGCTTGAAATTTCTGCATTTATGATTAATATTGTGTCAGAACAAAATGCTTCATATCCATGATCATAATATCATAGCTAATACTGTATAATTTATGAATAAACAGAGATGGAAAAGTCTTCAGAGCTACAAGCCAGGATAGACAAGACAGCACCCCAAGAAAGATTCACTGATTCTCATCCACCAAGAAATGACCCGAAATATGATCTTGGTCTATTTGAGATTAATCCTTTTAACTAAGTTAGTATATTCTACCGGGTTTATATAATGTGCCGTGTCTTTGTCTACTATTATGTATCAGTTCATAGAGAAAAAAGAGAAACTTCAATCGATACTCTTAACTGTCTTAAAATTGGTGTAAGGTGCAAGAAGACACATATGCTTAATAGAATAAAGTTCATTAACAAAAACACTCGTGTTATAGGTTTGCAGAATGTATTTTGAGAAAAAAAAATTGAATTAAGATACGGCACGAACGGGATGTCAAAGGACCTACAATAAAAGATATATTCCAGCTTGAACTAAGTTCTTATGAATAAGTGTTCAATAAGTTTTTCTTTATATTGTGTCAAACTTTAACACATTGCAGGTATCGAATTTCTTGAAAGCTCTCAATGCAAAAAAAAACACGCTACAAGTGCAACATTTTTTTCCCTTGCTATTACGTCATCGCTAGGCTCCTCAGGCTCAATTAACAAGATAACTTCCTATCAATCTAAATCTTTTGAACCGATTTCATACTACCTAGAAACCTCACATGATACTTCTCTATAAAGCTCAATCTTCTGCTGCATGTTATCTAGACTGCATGATCTGATTCAAGTTGAACTTATTGCCAATCAGTGAGACATTCACCAAATGCATTTACAAATAAGTAAGGCAGGCCTAAGCGAACCCAATCAACTCATGACGCTAGCCTCATGTTCCAAGCTCACATAGCACTCTCTCATACTAATGTGGCAGGTTGATATAGATGAGACGATACTAGGCTTTATGGGGTTGCAGCAAAGGACGACATAGCTGTAGCCCTTAACAATAAACTCATTACACAAACATGATGCAGCTTGATTGATGAATTCACAAGCTATTACTGACTACTTACAAAGACCTACGAAAAAACTTCCAAAAAAGACCCCACTGGGTCAACTCTACGTCCTAAGGCTATTAAATATTTTAATGGTTGTTAACTAGAGATGTAACAATAAGCTGTTTGGAGTTTCAGAATATCCTTAACCAACGCATAACTTTAAGGATAGAACAACGATAACTATTCTTATCCTAACCAGTTTCATTCTTTACTTAATGTTTTTATTTTTAGAGGACCAACTAGGTTAGCCATCCACACACTGTATATAAGTAGGCGATGGGAAACTAGGGTACACTAGCATAAATGTGTTAATATATTCAGGCTAAACATCTCCTTCTAATAAAGCTAGATGATGATTACTCCCACAAAATCAGCAACCCTGTAACAATTTCTTAATATTATGTTGTCCAAGGTGCTTACCACCAGCTAAAGAAAAGAGAAACAACAAGAAATAAGAAGGTTACAAGACCTACTCTTAAAGCTATCCACTGCCATATACTAATCATCATATCACTAAACAAAACATGTTCTGCATAAATACCAGTGATGGAAGACAACAGATCACTATTTGGGCAGAAAAGGGATTTAGGAAATATTTATTGTCCTGCATTATGTATTTTATGCATATCGATTAAGCCTAGCTTTCAGAAGATAATTTTAGAGCTTAGTGTTTTAGTAGCTATAGGATTTCAGGATAATAGGTCTACTCAGAGACACTTCGTAAGTTGTTTTTAGGCAGGCTACTCAATTGAATTCGATACATTTTAAACGTTTCTTGTTTTCTGACCTTTGTTCTTTGTGAAGCAGATATCAAATCTCTAGGTTATTTGTGTTTGCATCTAACCTATTCACAAGTGTTTGTTGTGAATGAAGCTATCATTTGGCTGTCCTACTCCAACCAGTGATTCCATAGAAAATATACAAAAAGAGGAAAGGATCATGTCATACTCACATCAGAGGAAGACAAATCATCGCCTCCAGAAGCTTTTGCTGACGCACGCAAAGCCTTCGTTTTCTCATCGACTTCTTCTAAAGTGTATGCTGCAAAATGAGGAATATATGCATGAGCTGATGTTAAATATCGAAGACATAACATACTCCTACTACTAAATGTGTCAGGTCCCACATCCACCTCAATCGGTATTTCAGACAAAGAATTAACACCGTGATGAACTGTGTCAGACAAGATCTCTGTTAAAAAGGAGCAGAACCAAAATCCAAAAGACTAGCCAGGACTCGGATGTGTTCATCCATTTAGACTTTAGTTCAAAGGCATGTAACAGTCACTGATGTTTATTCTTTAGCATATTTTCTCCTTCCATTTATTTAATATGAAGATGATAACAAGGAGGGTTAAACAGAATGACTATTCATTAACATGACAATTTCTGAGTTCACATCCGTAGAGGGAACACATACCATAGGTCGCATATCCAGCAGTGGCAACACCTCCAGTGATTGCTGCAATTAAAGTATACTTAAGAAAACTCAATGGCTGTCTACCGGCTCCTACCACTGCAGGACCTTCCGGAGGTGGAGGCGGAGGCGGAGGCGGGGTTAAAGATGTCGCTTGGTCAACAAGGATCGACGAAGAGATTATTGGCTCTTTGGGACCATTCGCAGCGACACTCGAATACAAGCGAGGATTCTTGTTGCTCTTTAAAACAATGGAGAAAATTCGTCTAGATCGAGTAACTATTGACATTGTTATTCTGTATCCAAATCTTGGGAATTCAGTGTGAATACTCCGTCCTGATTAATCACAATAACATTCACATGTTACTGCCATTGCAGATTCGCAATATGCATCAACTTATCATACAATACACGCAGTACATTCACTACGATTACATCTTTCACAGCTACTACTTGCCTAAAACCTTAAATCAAAGTAAACATCAAATGAAGCACAATTCACCGAACTGCTTTGTCCTAACTCACCATCAATTTCAATAAACACACACAATCGTCACACACACCAGAAATGTTAAGCATATAAGCTATATGCCTATATGTTTAGAGATCATAAACATGACATGAATTCGACCATCACAATAGCATTACGATATTGCTGATATCGCAATATGCATTAAAATAGTATAGAATACATGCATTAAATTAATTACGATTTCTTCTTTCCCAACTAGTGTTTTCCTAAAACCCTAGATCAAAGTTAAACCTCAAATGAAATAATGAAATGAAGTGAACACGAATAATCATCCGTGACTTTTGAATAAGGGAATACCTGTGCGAATAGCGAAGACGCGTTCGCCGTAAAACAGCCGTCAGAGGTTGCAGTGAGAACGATGGCGGTAATTGTCAGAAGAAAAAAAAAAAAGACCGGCGGCTTGTTATGGAAAAAGAAATACAGTAGAAATACATTTGGAAGACTGTGGCGTTAAGCCCAAGCTTCTCGACTCGACCCGAATGATCAATCGGGTCACAGTTTTCCAATTATGTATTAACCCAAATATGTTTATGTTTATTATTATAAAGCCCAGACTTGTACCTGGCCCAAGTGAACCATTGGTAATTTCATGCTAAACTTCCCACTAAAATAAACATATAAAAACTCTAAGCATACAAGTTCATCCAAGTATTAAATTTTGTGTTCAAATATAATTCAAATAAGCAATCAAAATAAGTTCACTTAAAACGTTGAATTGTTAAACTTGACTCTTTAATCATGAAGAATAAATCAAACGTCTTTAGACGAGCTTGGTAAAGTGCTCCCGCTATGAGATGAAAATGTTCATAAACTCGATAAAAAGAAAAATATATAATGTGATTCATCATTGTAAAGCTTATACAAATAATATAATATGCCTTAAATCAAATATATGATAAGGTATGATGCTATATAAAAAATATGACGTAATATTAAGCACAATATAAATAGAGATAAGTTTTTCATGTCCAGGTTATCTAGGAGGGTGAGTCTCTTCTTACTCGTATTAATGCGGTCTAACTGGGTATCTTGTGATAGCATCAGGACATTTTACCACTAAGTCATCTTGATTAGGTGTAAAATAAAACTTAAATAAAATTACAGAAAATCAAGATGTAAAACATCAACACCAAGTGAAACATATAAAATCTACACGGTTGATAAACATAGCTGGTCAATATAAATCAAGGTAACTGGAAAATCAAATGTATGTTAAATTAAAAGACATGTGAATAGATTGAGTTATAAATCATCTTGAATAATGTGATTTGTAAGCATACTTCTTGAACAATCGGTGCGTAACTTTACATAATTCTTGAACAAGAAAAGTGTAATTTGATAAATAACCTTCTTTTTATCGGGTGAGTTCAAATGACAATTCAAAAAGGTTAAAAAACGAGAGAATTAATATAATTGCTCCATTTTATTACAATACCCAATTTCACTTTTACTTTTAAAATTAAATATCTCACGAACGATGCGTCAATAAATTATAAAAATTAATATTCAAAATCAGCGTTCTTGTATATCTTTAATTAGAGGTCTCACAAGTTATACTTCTGACAAACTATTTTTTTTATTTTTTTGTTGGGTCTTAAAAATATAATCACATGTGATTTCTGATAAAAGGTTCAAATTTGTATACGATTATTTATCCATGGTATATATTAATTAACACGTGATTACAAGTTAATATTCATTCACATTAATAATTATGGATAAAAATTTTGAAATTGCATTTGTTTATATAAAAAAATCACATTAGATTGCTAGTTTGATATTTAATCACATGTGATCTTGTATATAATCACATATGATTTGTAATTAAAAATTGATATTTGATGAGCAATTTATCGATATATTATAATTCATATATGTTTTCAACTTGATTCTTATTTAATTGTATAATTATTGTTGATAATTTGTATAACACCTTGATTTTTCCAAAAGAAAGTTTTCAGGAGAGAGTTTTCAAAAATTTCCTTTACATTTAAATATATTGCGGAAGCGTCCCTTTATTTTTATAAAAACATAGCCAACGGAGTTGGCGAAATCATAAGTTTAGTATTACATAGGTTCATACCACAACAAAACTATAAGATAATCCATCAATAATAAATAATCATTTCTATTGAATAGTCTAAACATATGAGCTAAATATGTTCGTTGTAATTCAAACTACCCGTCTCACTCATAACCGTAATGTGCTAGCCCTCATAACCTGCGGAATGCACAATTGAACAAGTAGAAAACAAGTGTCAGCTTATAAAGCTGAGTAAACATAACGGGTTCATATAAATAATATCCAATTAAAATGTTTGTACAATTCGTAAACCGTAAGTATTATTAATTTTATATTCATGACATCGTAATCGGGTAAAGACAAGATAAGAAATCCTATAATAAAATCCTAAAGCCGTGCCTATCATAGTCAATCAACCGTTACATTGTTATCATAATCCTTTTGTCGTTTGTTCGTTATATTGTTTTTCGTTATCTTTTTGTTATCCGTTATCCATTCATCGTAAACCACGTAGGGGTTAGTCCACTAGTCAACCGAAGCACCATGTGGGGCACACATGCCACGACAGACCACTTGCGGGAAACCCTACTACCACCGGCTTAGTGAAAAATAAATTAATGTGGTTCACCGTTTGCCGTTAGAGGAAATGATCCACGTACACGTAAATCCCCGAGCAAGTACTACATGTGTGTGTGGCGAACCACGTACCGCTCCAACCGTGTGCTGCAGGAGTGTACCCGGCGGGTACCCCTAAAAAGCCACTTTCTGGCGATTTTTAAACTGAGCTTACCCGTTTCCACATGTTTTACCCCGCGAGTAGTCATGCTTACGGGTTTTTTTTTTGACATAAATCTCAATTTTAAACCCTAAAAACATATCCAACTTTTACTCACGACTTGGGCTACGAATTGACGGTTATTTGGGAGAGTTTTTCACCATTCTTGAAGATCATTCCATCCATCTAATCATTCAGTCACGAAGATTGATCATCATCATGCGTTACTCATTAGGTTTACATTCTTTCAATCCAAAACAATGTATACTTTGATTTTAATTATGGATCTTGTTCTTTCTAGTGTAATCATGAGCTAATCTCGTTTACTCTTGCTTGGATGATGTGAACTATTGATTAGGGGTGTTAAGATGTTAAATTATTTATGTTTAATCGAGAACCTTGTGTGTTTGAGTTTTAATTCAATTGATTTATCTTGTTGATGAGTTATTGTATAATCAATTTAGCGGGAGCTTTTTCATACTAGCAATTCGTTACAATTATTTGTCCATGAATGATTGTTGATTGATTGTGGACACAAATGTTAAATAGGATAATCATTTAAACTTGAATGTGTAAGTTAGTGAAGTTGACGGGAGTTATTCACTAGATTAAATCATAAGTTACTGAATCAAACTTAAGGTGTAAGAAAAGTTGACGCTAATCTTGGCTTAACTAGATTCGCAAATACAACATTGATAAACTTGTTTTAACAAACACTCCGAAGTCATTAGTGAGCTACTACAAATAAGTGTTGTTTTTAATATAAAATCACTTTATTCAACCGATTCTTCGGAACCCACTTTCTTACAATTTTTAGTAGTTAAATACGCAAAGCAACAATTCGGTTGCAAAACCCTCCAATTTACTTACTTGTTGGATTAATTGCACTTTTATATAATTCTTGATTGGACATTCCATGTGGATCGAACCAGACTTACTGTAGCTATACTATACACGATAGGGTACACTTACCTGGTTGTGTAATAATTAATTGCAGTAACTCTTTGTTTATTTTTATAATTAGATTTTACACATCAGTATCTTGGCGATGAAAGTTTAATAATCTATAACACTTTCTTTAAGTTGTAATGTATTGTCATAGGTTGTAATGATTTTTGATGAACCAATATGTATTGCTTGAACATCAAACTCAAATGTAGTGTACCTTTGGAAAACTAGTCTCATGATTTGTTCTATTATAAACTAAATACATCCATATGCAATAGAATAACATTCATAACCTGGAGCATAACAAACAATTTATGAATTGAAAGAAGAACCAAATAAGGTAACAATGATCTAAACCATAAAGGCGACACATTTCCATTTGCAATTAACTTGATTGTTTTTCCCAAATTTTATTTATAAAACTTTTTCCGATAGCATAAATAAACACTAGAAATTTGAATCAATGAAAATTTCGAATTCATAAGCAATACAAACATGAAATTACATTTTAACACACGAAAATACATATTTTTATATTTGATACTTCATCAACTTTACAAAGAAACCATTACCAACACCAACAACAACTAAAAAAAGGAAACAAATTTTTACCAAAAAACCGTACATATTAAAGAACATACCTTGACAAACATTCCGCTAAAAACTATATTGAAATCGAACAAGAATCGGTGAAGATATCTGCGGGTTTTTGGTGATGTTATGGAGATGGTTTGGCGGGTGGTGGTGGGAGCAAACGAGGACAAAAATTGAATGAGTCATAAGCCCTAAATTGTCTTTATAAATGACATAGACTTGGTGCCTTGGAAGAAAAATGTAGTCTAACTTTTTAATTACGTCGATCCTTATTGTCAATGCCATGTCAGCAAGTAATGCCATGTAAGCTAATTTTGACAGGAAACTGTTGTTCTCTGTTAATTAGTACATATATTAGAAGTAATTAGTAACTTGAATATACACAATATGATGATGCATACAATAAAGTTTTATGATAAGTACAACGCATTTTCAGACCAATAGTCTTATATTTTTTGGTGAATGAATAAAAAATGGTGTTCACAAATCACCCACTATCATGTTAATGTGCTCCCAGTTCTTATTAAGTTTGTGCTAATTTGCATGTTTGAGTATTTGCTCATATTAACGTGACTATGTTTAAATATCTATGCGTGGGTTCCTCGATTTCAAATGGATTTTGTTTATGGGTTCATGAGTGTGACATATTAATTTGTGTTTGTTTAACTACTTATTTGCGTTAATTTGTATGTTTATTTTTATGTAGACGATGGTGATTGGTAGGATCTGGATGGTGGGTGGTGTCGTTGTGTGACATATTGAGGATGTGAATTGAGGTGTAGAAGATTAAAGATGGAAAAGAAAATGAAAATAAATAAATTAATAAGAGTATTTTGGTCACTCACTATGACTTAAAAGACCGATTTGGTTAAGATCACGAAAAAATATAATAAAAATGCGAAAATTGAAAAGTTCAGGGATTAAAGATGTGAGAAAAATTATGTAAGGATAAAATTGACAAATTTGACATCACCACATATACAAAAGTTGTAGTTTACCCTTTTATTTTTAGTTGGAAGTTGTTTTTACTAGGCTGACAATTTCTGACACGACAAGAAATCCGATATGAAACCGACTAGAAAATAAGCAGTTTTGGTTCGGGTTCTTTGACCCATGAACCCGTCAACTCGAAACCCGACAACCTGATATTTTTTCGGGGCGGGTCTGAGTCACTCAATGAGTTTTTGGGTTTTGGGTCAACCCAACAGCTCGATTTTTTTAATATTAATTTGGATTATATCATATACTTTGTATATGACAAAAGTTTTGGACCTTTTTATTTCTTATAATACATTTGAATTCTTAAATTTTAATTTAGATATGTTCCTTTATCTTTTGGTAGAAGTTGAATTAATGATGTTTTAGTGATTTAAATGTATGTAACATGTAAAATAAAATTATTTTTGGGATTTAATAAACATTGCCCAAAAAAATTGAACTATTTGACCCATGTGACCCGAACTTGACAAGCGAACTCAAAATTGACCCACCAACTTGTTGGCCTGATTAAATAATGCGTTAGCTGGGTCAGGTCTAGATTAACGACTTTTGGTTTAGGTTGAAATACTCAACTCGATTATAAAATCGCGTTTGAGACGACTAATTTTGATCCACGAACATACCAACTCAAATTCACAAAACCTGACCTAACCCAAATTGCCTCCCCTAATTTTTGTCAATATGAAACATATGAAAAAAAAAAGTAATACTAAATATATAAGTATATAATATATGCCAAAATATATAAGCTCTTGAAAAAATTAAAATTACTACATTACCCTTATAAATTCTAAATGTAAAAATATTATTAAGATTATTAACATACCCACCTGACAACTTGACATTCCATAACTTAATTTTCTTATATAAGGTAAGTCAACTAAAATTAAAATCTCAAATAATAAAGTGTAAATAGTACAAAATAACAAACATATTACAACAAGTTTGTAATTATGAAGTTTACTGAGAATTAATGTAGGTACAAATGCAATGAAAAAAAACTTGAATAATACATTACCGATATGATAAATATTTAAACGACGACTTTATTGTATTTATGTGTAGCAAAACTAAAGTTATATAATTATTCACTACTTAGACCCCGTGTCAATGGAGCTTCAGTTAGGAGCATCAGTTCACTTCAGTTTACGGATGATGTCAATGGGCGCATCAGTTACTTGATGCATCAGTTTTCTGACGGAGAAGTGAAGTAAAAAGTGGAGCTACGTGATTAAATAAATGTTTTTAGTGTATAGAAATAAATATATATTGATAAATCTGGGGCCCGAAAAAACTGAGTAATATGCCATAATTGATAGTGTTCAGTCAGTTATGTGTCAGTTTTGAGAAGTATTGACGTAATACTAATGAGATAGAAACTAATGAATCAATTTGCATCACACTTGAAAGTGGTCACAGTGTACTATTACAAGGAAAGAAATAAACAGAAAGACGAAAATATCGTTATCACTTATCAGACACTGAAAAAGTCTTCACAAAAAATCTTCCATAAAACTAGACTCGCTCAAAATCTCTTTCAAATTCAAAACAAAAAATTCCAACCCACAGTCTGTCCTCCACTCATTTTTTTGACGTGGCATAACGTGGTGGGGACAACCACAACCACATTAAAATAAAATTATTTATTTAATTAAATTATTAAATTATTAAATAAAATCTTAAAAACATTAATTAAAATAAGTCACATGACATCCAAACACAACACAACTCATCATAAAAAGCTTAAAACCCCCATCTCACACTCCCCCACTTTTCACATCCACAAAACCACACACACATGGATTCACTCACTCTTGTCTGCACCGCCTCACTTCTCGCCGGCGGCCTTTACTGGTTCGTTTGCGTTCTCGGTTCCGCCGAACAGAAAGGCAAACACGCCGTTAGTCTCACCGGCGGTTCAATCAAACGTGAAAACGTTCAAGATAATTACAATCAGTACTGGTCTTTTTTCCGCCGGCCGAAACAGATCGAGAAGACTGAAAACGTTCCTGCTTTCGTTGATACTTTTTATAATCTGGTGACGGATATTTACGAATGGGGTTGGGGCCAGTCGTTTCATTTCTCTCCCGCAATTCCCGGGAAATCCAATCTGGAGTCTACGAAAATTCACGAACAAATGGCGGTAGATCTGATTGGTGTGAAACCCGGTCAGAAGATTCTGGACGCCGGGTGTGGTGTCGGAGGTCCGATGCGTGCGATTGCCGCTCATTCGGGTTGTAACGTTGTCGGAATCACGATTAATGAATATCAAGTTTCACGAGCGAAAGCGCATAATAAAAAGGCTGGATTAGATCACTTATGCGACGTCGTTTGCGGTAACTTTTTAGAAATGCCGTTTGAGGACAATAGTTTTGACGGTGCGTATTCGATCGAAGCAACGTGTCACGCCCCTAAATTAGAAGATGTGTACGGTGAAATATTTAGGGTTTTGAAACCTGGATCGATGTACGTTTCGTACGAATGGGTGACGACTGAATTATACAAAAGTGAAGATCCGGAACACGTGGAAGTAATTCAGGGGATCGAAAGAGGTGATGCGTTACCTGGATTGAGGAGTTATAATGAGATTGCTGAGGTGGCAAAGAAAGTAGGGTTTGAAGTTGTGAAAGAGAAGGATTTAGCGAAACCGCCATCAAAACCGTGGTGGTCGAGGTTGAAAATGGGGCGAATTGCGTATTGGAGGAATCACATTGTGGTAATGGTGCTTGAAACTATTGGAGTTGCGCCTAAAGGAACGATTGATGTTCATGAAATGTTGTTTAAGACTGCTGATTATTTGACTAGAGGTGGTGAAACTGGGATTTTTACTCCGATGCATATGATTCTGTTGAAGAAACCGGAGAAGGTTCAAGAGTCTTGATGGATTTTGTTGAGGTTTAATCCGTTTGTTACTACTGCGCATTTTGTTTTGTTTTTAATTATTAGTATGAATTATGATGATGATGAATTTATCTGTTTTAATTTAACTATTTACAATTTGATTTGCTGTGTTTAAATTAATCGAACGAACTAGATTTTGCAGACGTTGGGATTTAGTGTTTAGACGTTTTAATTGAAGTTTATGCAATTTTGTAGTAATTTGTATTGGTTGATTGTTTACTTTCTGGAGTTTAGTGTTGGTGTAACATTAATCTTTCGAGTTAGAGATGGTACTCTGTTGGAGTTAAATGATTGAATTCTGTGTTCTCTTAGCTTTGTAGTGTTTCTACATTAGGATTTGTAGAAGTTATCGTTTATTTAACTTTATATCAAACTTATGCAATCATCAAGTTCTTGATCTTCCTTTAATTGTTTATTGGAAGTTATTGATGGGAAAATTAAGATATTTTGTATTTTGAATCGATGTCCCGACTTAGAGCTACTAATAACTAAATACTGAGTGATAGAATTCAGGGATTTTATCATATTCCCATAATCCTGACTTAGAGTATTCTTAGTTTCAGTCATTTTAACAATGGTAATTGATTATCCTTGCACTAATTCTTTTAATACCACACACTCGTAGAATGTGTCATATGTTCTTTCTCTATTCCCGTATCGTCTATTGGTAATCAGCGTTAGGATGATACCCTATCACTCTTTAACAATTAAGTCACTTTAAAGGGTTTAATTAGCGGAACCACATAAGTGGTTTTGTTGGTTTGATTTATTTGGTATTTCAGTTTTGGACATGATAATCACATGGTGGATCTGATTAGCTTGCTGGCATTTTAGCTGTAACAGCAAATTGCCAGCAGTATGCTTGGAACTAAGATTCTGACTTACCTTTAAACTGATCTAGTGATCTTGAGATATGGCTGATGGAGATAGTCACGTGAGATTTGAACTAGAAGTTGACAAGTCATGTGATACTTTGAATAAATTAATCGATTTGAAGGCTCACATGACATGGATTCCGATCCATACCTGAGTATGTCAGAGGTTTGTTAATCATTTCTGGTCCTTGTGTCCATTAAATAATAATGTTAGCATCTTGTGTTTCTTTGAGGTGTCGCTTCATATAGTTATCTAACTGTTGTAAGAGTTATCGCTTTTTTTTTTTATTCCATCAGAAATGTTGATTGCTAGCTGAAACCGGAACTTTTGATAGTGTTAGTGTCACCATAGTACCAGGATGCTACTTGTAGATCAAATATTATTTGCTTTCCCTTTGGAACCAGATTAATTTTATATAGATTGTTCCCTGTACTCTTGTTAGTGTGTAGATCAGAGCTTGTGATTAATCAAGTCCCTTAATTCTCAACATGAATACCTTATAGCACCCCCATCAAGTGCGTCATGTTCATGGTCCTGAATTGTATAATGTTTTTGCAGATCTCAATAAAGACTACCTGTTAATGGGTCCGACAAGCTTTATTTTATAATTACTCAAGTCAGGACAATGAATCTTGAATCTTTATGCTAGTATATTGTTCTGTGCCGGCTGGTTTTATTGATAGAAAAAGGCTGGTTAGTGTTAGTTTTTTGTTTGTTTTGACAGCCTTTTTGTTTTTGGATCGTCCATAGTTTGCTTGTATGGGTAAAATGTTGGTGTTGTAGTAAGAGGATGAGCATAAGCGTCGGGACCGTCTATCCATCTTCTGATTACAATAAGCTGCCCCTTTATTTTTTGATATGAACAACGAACACATGAATTAGGATATGCTCGAATTCGAGATACACGAAACTAGCTCTTGAATTGATCTACTTGTTAACACCTCCTCATTTATTATGTGTTCATCATCTTCTACGTAATCACAATCAGATCTATCATCCCCATCTTCATCCCGCAGTTTGAACCTATCCTTGCAATTACCTTTACTCTTATGTATATGGTTTTTCGGCACCCTGTCCATGATCAATTACCGGTCCCATTTAAATGTCCATTATCAGGTATCATTTGTTAAATGTCATCTAATTCTTCCTCAATTACCCTCATGAACATGTCCCAATTTCTCAATAATCTGGCCCAAAACAATTACAACATCCTCATTACCCTCGCACAAATTACACCCAGTTGGACCACTACCACCTCGGCATAACCTAAAGCTACTAGCCGATAATCTAGGTCACTATCAACTTTCTTAAAATGATAGTACATTGTTGTGTATTTGTATAAACTATATCTTGCATCATATCACTTAACTCCGGCACCGAAAACAAAACGATTGATTTTGTTTTTTGGTTGACATGAACTACATGGAGACTTGGTGAAAACGCCAACATGATGCATCCTCAAAGAAAATACATTTGGGTGGAAATACAAAAGATCAAGTAAATTACAAGAAAATATAAGCCAACAATGGTGGTTGGTAAGTGCTTTATGAGTGATTTATAAAATGAAATAAAAAATGTGAACCAACTCCAATACTTGCGGTAAATTTTATAAGGATCTAAAAAGTCAGCATTATTAGGTGAGTCATCTTTAAATACGACGGAGTAACCTCCAGGGATGAGCGTGGTATGAAACCGGTACCGTACTGTACCAAACCGGTTGGTACCGTTTTTCTTTTTTGCCCTAATGTGAGTACCGAATATCGTACCAAGTGAAGTGGTATTGTACCGGTACGGTACGGGTACGACATTAAAATGTGGTACTATACCCGCTTGGTACCGAAAGTATAACAATACTAAAGTGAACAATGATTAACTGTAAAACTGGTACAATACAAAAACATAACACCACTTCAATATCAAACTGAACCAAATATGACAACTTAAACAAAAAGATGACAAATAATTGACATGCTTATGTTTTCGATGTACACACAAAAGTTAAAAATAACGACTATTTAGAAATCAATTTCTCATACATCCAAGTGATTCTTCTTATATATCACTTGGGTAGTTGGGCATATAAATAATATGCCAGCGTTAATTGAAATTTCTATACGCCCCTATTACAAAAAAGGTCTTACAAATAATATAGTTGCTCCTTCGTGTTACGTTTATGATTGTTAAATATAATTAGATACATTTATAGTGGGAGGTTGTTTGATTTATCTTGTCTTCGGTTGACAAGATTTACCCTTTACACACTCAAAGTTATATACAAAAAGTAAAATTAATATGACCCCAACTATACGCTTAATATAGATACTACCTTATATAACATATCCACATAAACAAATAAGAGTAAATAACCAAACTGATCCTATGATATACCCCATGTTACAGATTCAGTTCTCAGGTCATGTAATATGCAGGTTTTGGGCGCATTTAGTTACGGAAAACTTCTCATTTTCTTCGAAAATTTTTATAAGAAAACTGAATAACTAGAAAACATGTTCAAGTTGAAGTTTCCTAGAAAAGTCTTCTAAGAAAGTGAAATCAATGATTTAAGGTAATCTACCTTTTCTATTTTAGAAAATGAAAATTTCGTTCGTATATTTGAACGCCTTTTCTAAATCCTTTATAGTTTCAAGGGCAAAAAACTCAAGAAAAATAAAAAAGAGAAACAAGATATTTTCCGTAATTTATCCTGCTTTTAGTTTCTTGATCCAACTTTTTGTTTCAGGGTCAGTCCCTAATCTAAATGGTTGAAAATTTTCCCTGATCTAAATGGTTGATAAATTTCTCTGTTAAATCATAATATTGTGTTTTTCACACGAGAGTAAATTAAATCGGACATTTCTATTTTCCTTCTCCTTTTGTAACACGACTATCGACCAGACCAAACCTTTATATCAAAGATCACCCCTAAACTTGTAAATCTTTTGTTGTTTCTTTCACTCTCGTTTTCAAGAATTTCAAGTTCATGGTGCTCTATTCAACAATGGTGGTTGGATGAGCATTAGTACCGAAATTCCAATACTGTACCCATATCATATTATTCCCGTACCTGTACTGGTACCATCCCATTTCAAATGGTACGGTATTCGGTACTTATATAAACGTTTTGTTTGGATGCGGTACTTTCGGTATGATATCGGTATTTTCCCGGTTTAGTACCCGATCCCAATTTATAGAACATATTATTATTTATTAAGAAACTAGATTCCAATCCCGTGTGTATACATGAGCCGTTGAATTTGTATTTAATTGTTATAACTATCAATATAATGTGTACGATAAAATTTTAGGATTTTACCTTATTTAAAAAAATATGCAACGTTTGCAATAAAGAAGGCTACCAATTGAGAATAACAACTTACAAGGGTAAGGTGATACTTAGTTTTCAAAAATAACAGTTCTCAAAAATAACCAAGTATCAGATCTTTATCTTTAACCTTTGATCTTTAATTATATCTCCAATTTACCTTTTAATCTTAAATTTCAACAACTCTTTGAATGAGAGAAATTGATCCCACGTTGTTTTGTAAATAAAATACTTGAAACTTCTCTTCTCTATATAATCATCGAACATCAAACTTTAAAATTAGAAGAGAGTGAGTTGTTATAATAATCACAAATTGATGTCTTTTAGATAAAGTGAAAATCTTTTTATGTTTTTAATCTTTTCCTTACGACTCCACTATCATGCATTAACTTCTACCGACACTTTCTATTGTCACACAAAATCCAATTAATGAGAACACTACCATTATCGACACCAAACCTACTAAATTAGCACACAATATATTCACCGACTTGACATCATCTTGAATAAAAAAACGTTCGTTGCATAGCGCGCTGCATCGCACGAGTAAACTGTTAGTTTTAAATAATATTAGACGTCGAGTAGAGGTCTGACTTGGATCTTATCTATTTAAAAAAGGGGTGTAATTTTTGTCTATCTTTCATTACATTTAACAAATATCACAACTTATTATAGTATATTCTTACATTCTTGAGAAAATAATTTGATTACCCATTTATGTTTTTTACCATACTTAAGATCTTGAAATGTTAAAGTTATATCCTACCCGGAAGCAAAACGCAAATTGCACCCCCCCCCCCCCCCCCCCCCCCAAGCCTTTTGGGTGTGCCCATATTAAGCTTTAGCGTTCTCGGACATGACTCGCGTGGCTCAGGCAAATTCAAACCATTCTAGGACTTAACCTCTTTTGGCGATTTCCTTCTCCCATTTTGAGAAACTTTAACCCGCCGCAAACCACGTAACTCCAGCACCAACCGCAAACCCCGACATCACCAGTCACGACCGTGGTCGCAAACCACCACCACCACTACATGCGTTCGCAAACCACTACCAAGCACTGCAAAAATATGGCGGCCGAAACCCATATTACTCTAACCACCAGTTAAGTCAAGAACAAACGCGAACTGAACCCTCTTGTACACAATTGAAGGTATACCAGACACAAACAATGGTGAATTCGCAGGTATCAACTCGTTTTTAGTCAATATCTAGGATTATTATTTAACTTTTCATGAAGCATTTCATCTGGAGTGCATGCAGATTTTTGATTAATTTGGCATTAGAACGCTTAGTTTCTTGTTAATAACCATTTATTATGTATTGTTGATGTTATTGGATAAAAGAACATCTTAGTTTGATTCGATTGCATAATAGTTCATAGAGTTAATTGCATTTTTCATCCTCGAACTTGACCAATTTCGCCGATTTGGTCCATGATCTTTTCTTTCCCAACCCCATCCATGAATTTGTCAATTTCTGCAATTTTGGTCCATTTGGCTAACGTGCGTTATTTTGGTCGTTAAATGACATCACGTGCAACATATTTCGGTCTTTTCAATTTTCCCTATCTTTTACACCTCACATCTCGTCTATCTCTCTCACTCTATCTCTCTCTCTCATTCATTACACTCCCTCACAAAACTCCCAACATCCCAAAAAATCCTTCATTTTCATCCCAATGCAAGAAATTCTAAAAAATAATTTTCAATAAATTCTAAAAAATTTCATGGAATTGTAAATCGACGTTGCTCACAAGCCTAGTGAACCGCATTGGGTCCTTCGAGTTGATGTACTCGCGGAACATAATAAGAACAAACTATTCGATGTATACGGTGCGGACAACAGTAGTGAATCATTTATTTATTTGTTGTTCTCATTTTTATCTCTATTTTTCGAATAAAGCTCACAAATTTCGAGTCAGTAGGTATTTATGTGTATGTGTTGGTGTGCATTTTGTTTTTGCAGTGAAAAACCCAACACTTTTCTCGATTAAGTTACATCATGTTGGTGCGTTCTCCAAATATCCAGGTAGAAAATTATGTGGGTGGTACAACCACTTTTGTTGATTCGGTTGATACTGATTACTTTCTGTTTATGAAGTAGAGAAGATGCTTACACATATAGGTTATAAAATAAAGGATGTTATGTACTATAATTTAAAAAAACCCGAATCAAAGATTATGGATTACGTGCACTTGCAAATGGTCAAGATGTAAGGAATATGATAGCATGTGTTAAAAAAGTCGGATTGTTGGGGTATTCATTAAACATAGTATAACAACTGTTTTTAATTACTGGAGATCACCAACACAAAGTAACGTGGTTACTGAACAACTATATTATGATCTTGTGGAGAAGAAAATTGTGAAAAGAAAATATAAGAAAATTTTACTTTTAGAATGGAAAGAGTGTGAATGTAGTACGAAAGATAAAACTGTTAGAGATTAATTTAGAAGATGATAATGTGTACATGAAAAAGCGTGTAGAAATTAATCTACACCAACTTGTGAATTTAGAGGGGATTTATGATAACATAAAATAAGTACATATTTAATTAATAATATTTTCCTACTTTTAATACATTTATATTGCATTTATATGATTTTAGATACTTATTTCGTTCATATTTACAAATAGGTGTATTTATGGCTTGAATCTGAAAAAGAATGGAAAAAGGACTTAAAACGAAGTAAAACCAAATAAAAAGGATAAAAGTGTAAAAATAATAAGAGTTGAAGCTGGATCGTGATATGAATATTCTGTAACCCGAGCCCAACCGCCGGTTGGAGGCTAACGGGCCATGAGGCGGTGGAACGCACGGCCCAACCGCCGGTTGGAAGGCCCAACCGCCGGTTGGATGTCGGTTTCAAAATCTATAAATAGAGGTCAAACCCCAGCTTTATACAATACGAAATACTTTGACCTAATTCCACTTTAGGGTTTAAAGGGCAGCTTTGGCACGAATTTGGAGCAAGGAAGTTTAGGGTTTGAAGATTTTCAACCCTCGCGAAGATTGTTCGGATTTTCGGTTTGGATTTCGATTCTTATTCTTTTAACAATGTTATTTTGTTTGAGTTTAATTCTGATTTCTTGTATCGAAGCTTTGAGCTAATTTTCTATTATGTCTACTTAGACAATAAAACCTAGATGAATGTTTGAATGTGTGTTTACGTTGGGATATTAATTTTATGAAGTTTATTGTGTTTATCCGAAAGATCCATCTTATTTACTTGATCTTTAATTGTTAGTTAATGTGATTAATCAACCTTTTCTATAACGTAGTCTTGTCTGGGTTTATTGATTATTTGCAATTGTTTAACTTGTTAAATAGTTCTGGCTTGAAGCTTTAATCGGCGATAGGTTAAGAGTAATAACGATTATTGAACTTTATTTAATGTGACAGTTGTCAAACGACGATTATTAGATTCTTGTTGATTCAAGGTCGCTAGAGTAAATCACAATAAACGGTTGAAGTGCTTAATTAAATAAATAATAGGTAGACAACACATAGAAATGATTTCTTGTGTATTCATAACGAGTCTTGTGTCTCATCTAAACTTTATAGGAATTGTTAACCGGATAAAGTTAATTTCCATAAAAGATTTATTTACAATAGGATTATCCAACAGTTTAAACATATATGATAACTGAAATCTAGGGTATAAAAGTCTAAATAAATACATTCCTTAATCCATATTTGTCTTAATCTACTTTAAATTACTTTGTTAAATTAAGTTTTTATTAGTTTCTTACAAACGTTCGTTCGGAACTAAAACGCCCCCTTTTACTTATTATTTACTTTTTAATTAATTATTTCAATTTAATAACATCATTCCATGTGTTCGACACTCAGATTTACCAAACTATATTATTATTCGATCGAGTATTCTTGCCTGTATTGTGTGATAGTATTGATATTTTCAAAACATAATTTATAACTTTTTGAACGCTATCTAGCGCACACCAAGTTTTTGACGCCGCTGCCGGGGAACAGTTTAGTTGTTAAGTTGAAGTTTTAGTTATTCGATCTTCTCTAAAAGATTTATCTTTCCGAGAGAAACTATTTATTTATGAATATAACTGCTTTGTAGTATTCGTGTTTATTTAGAATAATACTTGTTATTTAGTTTATCTTTGAGATCCAACCGGCAGTTGTAATTATTCAACCGGCGGTTGGACTTGAATTTCCCGAAAAGATTTTGTTCCAACCGGCGGCTGGAATATTCCAACCGGCGGTTGAACTCCTGTATCAGGAAATCTTTGCGATTAGCTCAGTTAAGAGATTTTAGGTATATTATTTGGTGTTAACTTGTTCTACTGAGTTTTTCTTTCTACCTTTCTTCAGAGATTCTTATATGACCCGGAGTACTAATCCGGATCCGTTGAGCCCTTTTGACGATCCAGAAAGAGAGTTTCGTTCACGAAGACGTTTGTTTAACGCACCACTGAATTCACCTGATCACAGTCCGTTTCCAGAATCAGAATACGAAACATATCACAACACACTTTTCACAACGGCAGAGTACGGGTATTATTCGGATTTTGAGCTTCACGAAGATAGACACCTACCGAATATCCGAGTGATTTATCTATGGCTCAAGATATTGCTAATATGACAATAGAAGATTACACGAGTCTAACTCGTGAATTTGGTCCGGGAGTAGTCCGACCAGCTATTGCTAGAGATGTTGAGTTTGAATTTAATGGACAATTTCTTAAGGAGCTGAGGGAAAACTCATTTAAGGGAGAAGAAAAGGAGGATGGCAATGAGCATGTGCAGAAAATCTTGGAAATAGCTGACATGTTTCATGTCCCAAATATCAGTCGAGATCAAGTTATGCTTAAAGTGTTTCCAATGACGCTTAAAGCAGGAGCTAAAAGATGGATTGGTAACGAACTAGTAGGATCAATTACCACTTGGGAAGGTCTTCGCACGAAGTTTCTGAAGATGTATTGCCCCCATCAAAGACCTCGAAGATGATGGATGAGATAAGGAACTCCAAGCAAGATGTGGATGAATCTTTATATCAAGCTTGGGAGAGATACAAGAAAATGCTACATAAGTGCCCGCAACACGATCTTAATGTTCAGCAGGAAATCGTGGTATTCTACAAGGGAGTGGATCGAGCAACCATATATCAGTTGGATGCACAAGGACCAATTCCTAAGAGAACTCCGGCTGAAGCAAAATGGGCTTTTGAGGATATGGCAAAGCATTCTCAACTATGGGATAATGGTTCCAGCGGAAGAAGGAGATCCGCTGATGACAATGATGGACTAGCTGCAATTACAGCAAAACTGGATAACATGGGCAGGGACATTAAGAAAGTCAATGAAAAGGTTCATGCAATTCAGTTCGGATGTGAGATTTGTAACGGTCTCCATTTAACAAAAGATTGCCCAAATAATGAATCAGATGAGAAAAATGAAGAAGTGATGTATGGGCATTTTCAAGGAAATTCGAACTAATGAATCGTTACGAATGTTTGAATGTGTGTTTACGTTGGGATATCAATTTTATGAAGTTTATTGTGTTTATCCGAAAGATCTATCTTATTTACTTGATCTTTAATTGTTACTTAACGTGATTAATCAACCTTTTCTATAACGTTGTCTTGTCTAGGTTTATTAATTATTTGCAATTGTTTAACTTGTTAAATAGTTGTGGCTTGAAGCTTTAATCGGCGATAGGTTAAGAGTAATAACGATTATTGAACTTTATTTAATGTGACAGTTGTCAAACGACGATTATTAGATTCTTGTTGATTCAAGGTCGCTAGGGTAAATCACAATAAACGGTTGAAGTGCTTAATTAAATAAATAATAGGTAGACAACACATAGAAATGATTTCTTGTGTATTCATAACAAGTCTTGTGTCTCATCTAAACTTTATAGGAATTGTTAACCGGATAAAGTTAATTTCCATAAAAGATTTATTCACAATAAGATTATCCAACGGTTTAAACATACACGATAATTGGAATCTAGGGTATAAAAGTCTAGGTAAATACATTCATTTATCCATATTTGTCTTAATGTACATTAAATTACTTCGTTAAATGAAGATTTTATTAGTTTCTTACCAACGTTCGTTCGGAACTAAAACGCCCCCATTTTACTTATTATTTACTTTTTAATTAATTATTTCAATTTAATAACATCATTCCCTATGTTCGACACTCGAATTTACCAAACTATATTATTATTCGATCGGGTATTCTTGCCTGTATTGTGTGATAGTATTGATATTTTCAAAACATGATTTATAACTTTTTGAACGCTATTTAGCACACACCAATTTATTTGATAATGTGAATGTTGAAGAGGCTGTAAATTTAGGAGATGATAATGTCAATGTGACTGTGAATTTAGAAAATCCATTTGATGAGGGGGTTTATAGAAATCAATGTGGAACAAGAGCATGAGGTGGATGAGAATGAGTTTTTAGAAAATGAGATGGAAGTATGAGAATGACTAACTTACAGTTTCATGAAAGGATCGAAAGGAATGCAAATGCAAATGTTGAGGCTAATTACTTTGTGGAAGAACAATACAATAAGGTTAATGATGTGGAAGTGAATATAAGGAACTCCAGTTGTAAGGTACAATTGCCTAGTAGGAGTGCTTATGTGGAACCTCGTGTGGGTGAAATTTAGGTAAATGATGAGGTGATGGGAATTAATTTTGATGAGTTTGATAGTGACGATGGAAAAGACAACCCAGATAGGTCAAGAAAGATGAAAATAAGAAAACTCAAAAAACAACACCAATACAGCAATGACTGTCAAGTTTTTATAACAAATTTCTACGTTGGTAAAAGTTTTAGGGAGAAAAAAGAGGTGACAGAATTATTGAGTTTCATGCAATAGAGATAAGGAAATTTCTTAAAGTGATAAAGAATGATCATAATAGGGTTACAGGTATATGTTGTGGGTTAACTATAGGATATACTTCTCTAGAAAGGCATAAAAAAAGAAGGGAATGTGATATATACACTAAATTTTTTTATTCATACACCAACTTTTATGAATTATAATGTATACTGTTCATAAATGTAATGCATATATTTGGTATAGATATCAAAATTTTTATTGTTTAATCATTGCTCAAAAAGAAGTCAACAAGTAAGGATAAAAATGAGTAAATAAGCAGTGTAAAAAGTTCAGTCAACAAGAAAAAAAGGAGTCAACAAGCAAGGACAAAAGTGGAGAAGAAAATGACTCAACAAAAAATCATGTGAAAAAGGAAAAGGATAAAAAGAGTAACACAACACATAAACTACAAACATCAACCAACTGCAAATAAAAAATAACTTCAATTGACGTCTTTCATCTTATGTTCTTCTTAGTGTTTCTTCAAGATTATGTCGTGCCCTTAGCAATCCAGGAATAATATCCACTGCCCTTTCACACATAGGAGGGTCAAACCAGCGAACAAAGCCACTATTGTATACCTGTCAAGTTTAATTTCAATTAAATCAAATTTTTGACTTAATGCAAGTCTTAGGGTTTCATATTACTTACCTGTTGGGAACAACTATAGTAACGACGTCCTGGATTACACGAAGTCCATGATGTTCGAATCGTTGAAGATTTTTCGCACGCACGTAAGATGGCCAATTTTTAATTGATCAGGCATGGAGATGATCGTTGAAGCTTTTTGACGACAGTAAGAAATTAGAACGAGGTGAAAATTAGGGTTGTTTGTGAGGGAGAGAAATGAGAGAGAGACGGGATATGAGGTGGAAAACAGAGGAAAAATTGAAAAGACCGAAATACCCTCCCATGTGTTAAGGTGGTGTCATTTAACGATCAAAATAATGAACATTAGCCAAACGGGCAAAAATTGACAAATTCATGGATTGGCGGTGCGAAAAAAAAGATCAGGAACAAACTCGGCAAAATTGGTCAAGTTTGAGGACAAAATATGCAATCAAGTCTAGTTCATAAAATTGCAAATACCCGGCTTTTTGGTCTCGGTGATCGACATTTTGCGCCAGGTGATCGAGAATCAGATGCAAATATCGGCCACCAGACGCAAACATTGTCTATTTGCGATTTGGTGGACGACATTTGCAACTTGTTATGGGTTTTTGCGTGTGGTATGCTTAGTTTTTACTTTTGTTGACTTTCTTTGACTATTTTGACTATGTGGTCTTATGTTTGACTTTCTTTGAATTTAATTGACCATGCTTAACTTTCTTTGAATATAATTGACTTCGTTTGAATTTTGTTGATTATGATCGTGTAGTTTTGACTTTTTAGTGGGCCAGGATTTTTAGTAGAATTCTTTTGTTAATGCTCTAAAGGTATCTTCAACGTATGCATCAAATTTTATCTCAAATTTGGTGCAAATAAATAATCTTTTAGCAATATGCTTACACCAATTGTGATTCATATCCAACGTATTCACCAAATTTCTAAACCAAATTGATAACCAATATTTAGCTAAACTATTTTTTATTTGAACTTAGTTCAATTATTATTTAATCTATAATCTATAAGTTTATATATATTAGAAATAAGTAACTGATACTAAAAATAAACAAGTAGTATCGTTAAAACAATAAATCTCACATGTTTAATAACAAATATCAATACAAGGACATTTGACCTCGTTAAAACAATAAAATCCAATAATAAATATTACGTCTTTAGTTATTTAACTAACGGACATTTAGCCTAGTTAAAGTTGAAAGTAGTCCAACCCGACCTCCTCTCACAAGGGAGGAAAATGGTTACGTGAGGAAACAAACATTCCAGAGGTTGTGAGTTTGAGTTTTATACCAAAATTTTATACCATTTTGGTGTAAAATGAAGTTTGGTGTCAACATTGTAGATGACTTTATAGGTGTTACTTTGATCATTTTATACAAGTATGACCTATTTTATCTATACAATATTTTGAAAATTGTTATTATCACTTGTTCATTAATTACTGTTACTCTTTTTACTTACATAATTCAAGAAGATAACTCTGATCTTTTAAATAATAAACAGTAATTCTTATTTTATTCATGGAGTATTTTTTATGAAGAGTAATTCTTATTTAAAAAAAAAAGATATCAAAAATTGAAAGAAACAAAAATCATCAAAACTTACACACACTTTCTCTATCTTTTGTTTTTTTGTTTGTTTTTTTCTAAACATTACAAGAATTGATAATCAACACCATACTGCCATACATCTCGTACTTCTTGCATATTTCAAAGGGAAAATATTCAAAACAACACGTTTATTAAAAAATATACACCATCATAATTATATTTACACCATTAATCTAGATTAATTGTAAATCCCTTGACGATTTCGTAGATGAATCGATTAATAATTCGTGCGGAATCCGAATTCGCTAATTTAATTTTAACGTGAAAAGTAAATGCGAATCTTGTAAATAATGTTTCCGTTTATTGATTGATCAATGATTACAGAAACACAACAATTCAGCTCACAAATTCAGCTCACAAATTCTCTCTCACTCAATCTCTCTAATATTTTACAATGAAGAACAACTTGCTTAATCAAAACTGAACACAACACTATATATATATATACATACCTGCGAAACTGCTACTGTTCTAAGTTTCACAGCATGCGAAACTTGAACTAAGTTTCGCACTAAAACTAAGTTTCGCACTAAAACTAAGTTTCGCACTAAAACTAAGTTTCGCAATTCACAGAATGTCGCAATTCGCATCAAAGCTAGGTAATCTATACAAGCTTTTGTCACATATTATGTTGATTTTGCATCAACAATAATTAATATTGAGAATCGTGATTTATATTTCTCCTTGGGTTTCTCACTTGTCTGCTAAAGGAATGATAACTGGCGAGCAAGTTTCCATTTAACCCCCTTATCTATTAGAGCATAAGGAGTTGTTGACATTATGCTCATATTTAATTTGGTGTTCAAATGAACATTGAAGTTTGATACGAGTACGATTTTGAAGGAAGTGTTTTAATATTCAATTCAAAGTTCATGGCCCCAAAAGTTGTTTTAAACCAATCAGAAAAAAGAAAAAAAAATCGTTCAACGTAGCGTTCTACCTTAAACTTTAAAGTTGAACGCTGAACTTGAACGCTGGTCACGGCGTTCAAGTTGGTGAACGCGTATGGTTTGCCCTTTTCATTGTGTGTGCTCTTATGATTAGAGGTGTAAATGAGTCGAGTTTGCTCACGAGCTACTCGAACTCGAATCGTTAAAAGCTTGATCCGAGCTGAGCCTAAACGAGCTCAAGCCCAAGTTTGAACATAGTTTGGAGCTTGTTTAGTAAACGAACTCGAGCTCGAGTTTCTTATAACAAGTTTAAACAAGCTCGCGCGCCTAAAGGAGCTTTTCATTTATATTCATTTATAACTTTTTATATATAATAAGATAATAATATAATAATAACTATATAATTATAATAATCTACGTATATAATAATAGTAAATCATATTATATATATAATAATAATTAGAGAAAAAAATTAATAAATATTGTAGATTAATAAATTAATAAACTAATAATAAAATAGTATTATGGAATAACGAGTGGAGCACGAGTAGACTTTGAGCTTTTCTAATATCGAACGATGAGTGAATTTTAAACGAGTCGAGCTCGAGCTCGACTCGAGTCTTTCTCTAATTATGATATTACATATTTAAATTTAATTTTTATTACTTTTGTATTAAATTATTAATCATAAACGAATCTTATAAAATGAATGATGTCATTCGTATAAGTTATATTATCTGGTATATTTTATCATTACGATTAAAATGAACTCAAAACTTCAATTTTTATCATTCAGAAAAGGGTAAATTTTACAAATGGTCGCTGTGATTACATCGATTTACGAAAACTGTCCATATATTTATTGTTTTACCTTTTCAGTCCAATAAGTCTACGTTTAAGTCTACGTTTTGCTCGAAAATAGTCTATCCTCCACCTAAAATGACTAAAGTACCCTTTGGCGTTTTAGATCCCGACTATTCGAAAATGGCAAGAGAAAAGGTAATTTAGTCATTTTATGTGGGGTAGGGACCATTTTCGAGAAAAACGTAAATTTATTGGACTGAAAAACTAAAAAAATAAGTATATAGACAATTTTTATAAATCGATGTAAATTACTGGGACCATTTGTGAGATTTACATTTCAGAAAAAGAAAGTTATGTTAGTAAATTTCGAGCAAGTTATAATAGTAAATAAATTAATATCAAATATAAAAGTGCACTATTTAATCATGATAAAACGATAAATATAACAAATTAATTAAAAGTCAATATGAGCTTAAGTGCGTACTAAAGCAACCCCTTTTTTATAACAGTAAATAAAAAGTAAAACGTTTTTTTATAAAAAAAATTTACCTTTTTTTAATAAAAAAAAAAAGTTTGTGCCATATACTCAACAAAAAGATAAAAGCAATTTGAGTAAAAGTGTTCACCCGCCCCGGATAACCTGTACAATATTGCTTATTAAATATCTAGCTCATGTATTGTAATAGTTTAATTGATTGTACAATATTGTTTATTAAGTATCTAACTTATGTTTACGTATTGTAATCGTTTAATATTTTTGTGTTTAAATTAAAAAATATATATATATATTGAGGTGACATGGGGCCCGGGGTAGGAGACAAGGAAAAAAAATATATTGATATGACATGGTGGACTAGGGGTAGGAGACAGGAAAACGCGGAGTAACTTTAGAATACTCGTAAGTAATAGAGTATACAACAACAAAAAGTTCAAAATAAAAAAGTTAAATGTGTATTTAACGATGTTAAATAATTATTACTCTAGTGGTCTTTGTATAGTCGTGGTGTATATATAGACTTACCCGTGTTGAAAGTTGAAACACATTTCATGTTTACAATATTTCAGATGTAACCAGATATATACAAAAATCTTTTGTGACTATAGTGGAAAGAGTACAACTTCTAATATTGTATGCTTCAACGTTTGATAGGAAATAGAAAGCTCAAGGACAACAATTTTTTTGTGTGACGACCACTTTGCTCATCGTGAACTTGTGAGGTTGTTATAAAATACACAAATGACACGATCCAGGGTTTGTTTCGAGTTTCAAACGAATCGTAGTTTTCAATTATGTATGTCATAGTCTAAAATTTCATTAGTAGTTGATCGATCGGTTAGATTGATAATGTGTCTGCCTTCTGAACTTCTATTGCAATGGTAATCTTGTTTTTGAATCTCTTTTAAGATCTCCGGTAATAGAGTCCATTTTCACCGGAGAAAACAATTGAAAATTATAGTCATTTCATATAAGTTGATAGATGTTAAAAAAAAGAAAAGGTGTGTCAAAATAACGCTGAACGACCATTTACACGAGCTCATAAAATTTCATTAGAGCAATCAATGTTTAGAAAGAACACTACGAGCCTTTATTTTTTTATGTTTATGTTTGATCACATAAGTTTTGGGTATATGGGGGGATAATTAATTTAATATGAATATGTAGGAAATTCAACTTGTTACAAATGTGTATAGAGTTTGTAATATAATTTATAAATAAACAATGGGGAAATAATATGTTCCTGCACAGTTATTTGGTGCAGTTAAAAACCTTTTTTAGTTAGAAGTTACATTTTCGGTCCTTTAAGTTTATTTATATTTACAATATTATTCTTCAATTTACCTTTTTTAGTTAGAAGTTACGTTTTTAGTCCTTTAAGTTTATTTATATTTACAATATTATTCTTCAATTTACCTTTGCAGTACGAATGAACCGTGCAGTTTAATAGCATAGATTATTTCCCTATAAATAATACAAAAAACTTTACAAGACATGACAATGTTTGCAACCGAAAGTTTAATAGCATAGATTATTTCCCTATAAATAATACAAAAAACTTTACAAGACATGACAATGTTTGCAACCGAAACTGGTTCGGTTTTTAGGTAGAATCCATCAATGATTAAACTAAAAACCAATACTTGCAAATATTCCCTCCTTCCCAATTTAATTATCCTGTTTTAACTTTTAAAGTCTTTACTTTTCAACTTTGATTTTCAATATATTTGGTTGTGCTATATGATATTTGATGTAAATTATACCAATGAAAATACATTTAAAACTCAATCCATCCATATATTTTACATCAAATATTATATAGCACAAATAAATATATTCAAAGTCAAAGTTGAAAAAGAAAGACTCCAAAATTCAAAACAGGACAATTAAATTGGGACAATTAAATTGGGACGGAGGAAGTAATGTTTTAGCTTGTAGCGAGCTTAATGTGCAACTATTTCCAACTAGCTATTTTTGGTATTGAATCTGAACCTTGTTTGACTTCAAACAAAAGTCAAACTATTCATATATTATCGTCACAGAAGACCAAGTAGTTCGCTCTAAACTGACTTGTTTTTACTCTGGATTGTCAAAGAGCAACGTTTTCCGACTTCAAAATGATACTAGTGCTACTTTTATAATGTGTACATGATGCAGTAAAAGTTTTATGGTGCTCTAGAGTCGTCGGGTTTCATCCCTGGGAAAGGGAGGATTAGCTAAAAGGAAGCAAAACCCTTAGATGCAAGGTACAACTAATTAGAGATGAGCAAATCAGGCAAAGCCGGAGCCCGATAAGGTTCAGTCCCAGTCTTACCTGGCCCAGCCAAGCCTTATTCAGGCCACTTTCCCGTTCAAAGCGACCAAGAAGTTGTCACAGTATAACCGCGCCTGTCCTTGGCCCACTTAAAGCCCATTTTGCCAATAAGTTTTCTATTGTTATAAGATCTGATACCGTGTTATGCAATAAATTATCAATGAATAGAAGACACATCAACTATTTCTGGTACTGGAGTTTGCGATTGTAAGCTGCTTTTGTTAATAACTTCTTGTGTTAACTTACTTTGGATAAATACGAAGTACAGTCCCTTAATGTATATAAATTCATCTATTTATGTACTCAAATCACCAAATCTGAAAGTACATAACAATTTGATACTAACCGGTATTACTTTTTTAAGAGGCTCTCATTGTCAAACATTTGGAGCTTTATTCACTTGTGACAATTGAACAAGTACTTCCTTTTGTGTATGCAAACAGAACAAAATTAACAAGGATAAAGGTAATATTAACTTCTCAGTTCATACCAGGAAACAATATTAACGAACATGAAAACTTAACTTTAGTTCATTGATCAGAACCACAAGATGGGCTACTTAAATCATCTTTATGCGTTAACAAAAAGATCAAGCCAGCCACAAAAGTCTGGTGAAAAAGACCAGGCCAAGGACCAAGCCTGGCCAGGCCTTGCCCATCTCTACGGCTAATCATATAATGGCTTAACCAAGTAACCAACCTAAGATAGTGCACCACTACCAAGTTCTTGAGTATCTTACAATAGGAATAATGAATTCACAAAAAGAAAGAAAAGGCGCAGATAGATCAAGATAAAGCTATGAACTACGTGGTACAGAAAGAAAAGTTATTGACTGATTTAAGTTCTACAACATCCTTTTTGTACAATATATTGAATACACATCCTAGATGATCACATTTTCAAAGGGCAATATGATTTAATCATCAAATTTTGAGCCTTAATTAGCTTAAGTACAAGGAGACCAAAAATTGAGATATAAGAACAAATTCGCTTACCACAGTTGCAGGAGAATGTATGCCAAAAAATGGGACAATATCTACTTGCAACCAGTTCTCAACTGCAGATCCAACCACAGCACCGGCAACCAGACCCCCTATAGTTATCACAGCTGCCTTCCCTGAATATAGTGACTTACCCATCAACATAATGTTTTAAATAAAGCCGATCAATAATAAATCATAGGTTTTGCAATGTATTTAATGCTAAATTCATCATCAAGAACTCCAAAGACATGCATTGTGCTTCACACATAGATAATGATAATCAAAGCAATCTAAAGGTTTTGTTGTGCACAAAAAAAAAAAGGCATAGTGGGGTTCAATGAATACTACAGATACTTCCTTTTGGAGATGTCCTACAAAAAACACAGCATTTCCATTTCTGGAGTTTTGACGAGTTAAAATTCCCTACTTGTCCATAATCATTAAAGGTTGCAAAGAGGGCAGGCTAAGTAATGGGTCAAAAAGTGTAATTTGCTGCCAGTCGGATGGGCCATTTGGGTGACCCACAAACATGTTTTAATATATCAATGTGTCAAAATTGTCAACTCTATTTATCATTGTTACAAAGAAACAATTAGGAACCATCGGATTCCTTTATTGATCTGTATTGACCAATATTTCGAGTCTTTAAAAAGTTGTCAAAGACTTTCATAGAACTATTAACCAAGTCTATAATGATGCATTTACAGCAACAGCAGCCAACGAAGAAAAAGCCAATAAGCGAGAAGTTTCATACCTAGCTTAACATTTCGTTTGGTCATGAAATATAATGAAGCTCCAAAACTACTTGCCAAGATAAGCCCAGGAACATCTGCACCTGAAAGAGAACCAACTGGAGAAGAGGCACCATTAACATAAGTTAACACGGCTAGAGCTCCATACACTCCTGCCTCGATGCCCAAATCACGAGCAGATGGTGCTTCTACCGAAATGGGTGGATTCTTCATGGCACCTTGTACCCATTGAGGCATTGATCCCATTTGAGGAGCATTTACAGATTTAACATCAGCATAACGGATGCTACTATTTACAACTTTCCCTGCTCTCCTCTGTGACAAGCTCTGCATCAGCAACATATCATATGCAGCCTCTACCTGGCAAGTAGTTGGGCTGTATTAGTACAACTGGAAGCAAACACAACACTTGTAACTCAAAAGAGTTAAACAAAGAATTACGAAACGAATGTTGCCATATCGAGGCATCAACTAAACTATAACATCACTTGATTGGGGACCTAATCATCCATCAAAACACATATCAGCCCCTTCCTACTAAAATCATCAAACTCAATAAGATCATGAATGCTGCTCAGAATCCCATAACTGAATTTCCAAGAAATGATATAGTAATGCATTGAGAAAACCAATTCAACTGCTCACTGCACTAAAATGATCCAAGCTTATTTGTTCACAAGGAGAGAAACATCATTATATAATTTTATGTTAAAAACTGCCCATATCTTTCAGGCATAACCAACAAATAACTGTAACTATAAGCAAGTAACTCATATTCTTGTAATAATGCCCAGATACACACAGTATCTTATCTCAACAAGATAGCTAACTTTCTAAAATACAAATTACGGTAAAAGGATTAAAATATCAAGCCACCTAAGCATATACCATAAGCATGTTCAAACCCAAACCATGTCAGATTAATCAAGGACACATACGAGTATACGACCCTAATAGCCCTAATTGTGAAATTCATAGTAATTAAATCCAAAACTACCAATCAATCATACAATTCTTCAAACACACGCAACTTTCATCCTAAAATCCAAAAGATAATAACAGCTACCACACTCACAATAAAACTTATAAAATCAGCATATTTATAACTAATTTAATAAACTTAATAGCAAATTAACTGAATGAACCTGTGCAATTGAGTCTTGGTCATCTTTACAAGAAGCTAAAACCGAATTCTTAGCTCTAAGTATCTCATCAAACGAAGCTCCTTCCGATACACCTAACAATTTCAACGCCGTTTCAACCGACATCTCAAACGACGATTCATCCGCCGTGGAGCCACCGCCGGCGGCTAGAACGACAAACCGCGATAATGACGTCCGACGAGAGCATCTAAAACCTACTTTATCCGAATTGAATAGCTTTACAACTGTTTGATTGTTGGGCGGTGTGAACGGTTGTCGGTGGTGGCGGATACGGCCGGAGACGCCGTGAAAGGAGGCGCGTGCGGAGAGAGGAGTGGTAGCCATACGTGTAAGAAAGGAAATCAGAATCGGTTGGTTGGTTTTTGAGAGGTTGTGATTATTGTCGTATTGTATAATTGAAATGAATGAGGGTTTATTTTGCTTTCAAGTTATGAATTCTATTCTATAGTAGTATTAATGTTACTTGTCAAGTATGCTTCCAAATGTTGATTATTATCTGTGCATATTTGGTTTTTGTTTTTATGTTAAAGCTATGCGATTAGTATGTTTGACAAATGTTTCTAAACAATTCTATTTTTATATTATATTCGATTCGATGTTTGATTTATTAAAATTTGCGAGAGCCTAAGCTTGTTCGTAATCTTTAAAAGTTTGTTGAAAATATATAAATTTAAAAAGCTTCTAAGAAAAATACTATATATCATATGAAAAATTTATATCAATCAGTTTCAGCTACAGTTATTTTATCAAACATTATAAATATATAACGTCTAACTTTCAACGCTAATTATATCCCGACTTACTAACAGCTTGCAATATGCAACTAGTTTCGATAAACATGGCCTTTAGAATCAATTTGGGTATGCTGATGATGTTAATGAATAGGCAAGTTAGGTATATATGCTTCAAAAAATGAAATTTCTATACAATATGTTTCAGGAATGAGATTTTATGAAAGAAAATTTCCATACCAGCACTTATTGTCCTAATTAAACCATAGTTTCATTACCAATATGATTGGAAGGTCAAACGATTAACATTTTTAATTTAGATACTGATCTGCACTTGAATACTCTTCCAAGTATCTGTAATCAAAAAATCTAAAAGCCCCGCATTTCATCATTCAATTTTGTATGGTTCATAGTTAAACATCAACTTTGTCATGTATTTTTATTACCGTCGGGTAGATGTCGTAGTCTCAGTCTCCTATATGCCTTTTTAAGACTGGTTAGAATGACTTGATTATGTTTTAAGCCTTGCAAAACTCAGTAAGCGATATAATCCACGATCATTCATTCGAATCTGGTTTTAGTAGGCAAGGCAAATCAACTTGCACCATTTTACTTCATGGTTCATGGACAAAGTAAGATCGAAATCTTCCTTCTCTTCTCCATCAAAATGTTTTTTTTTTCTTTCATAATGGTGAGTAAGATGGTGCCCTTTATAATATTAAAATGGAATGAAATACGAAACAGACATTAACACACAAAGATTTCCTATTGTATTGACTCATAACATTTAGTACCGACCTATTGCTTGGAATAAAGAATGGATGCTTAAAGTCAAACTATATTTTTCAAATGTAAAGTTGGTCTGCAAAATATCAGGCATTTCTGGAATCCAACTGTTGTCATAACAAGTCTACAGGACCGACATTACATGTAAAAGCATAGTCTCAAATCAAATCCATTTGATCAGTCTGCTTTTCTGATATAATCGGGTGATACCCCAGAATTTGATTTGAACGTACTGAACATTCATAAGAACACAAAGCAAAAGCGTACCATTACTAGAACAATGCCACCAATTAAAAATCGTCATCATCTTCTTCAGCAATATGCTTTGCAAGCTCTTGCTCCTGTTGTTGTCTCTCTCTTCTCTTTTCAGCGCTTTCTTTTTCCTTGTGAGAGTTAGGAGGGAACCGAAGGGCCCGAACAGCCTCATTATGCATATTTAAGCAGAAAGCAATCCTAGAATTGAACGCCTGCTGAGGCTCATTTGTGGAATAAATATCACCAGTTTCCTTAGATACCATCCATCCATTTGCATGATCTAATGTCGCATCAATTGCACCATCACGTATTGCTTTTGAGACGATGCTCTCGGCATCAGCAATGGGGTTTGGAGAGTCGAGTCTTAGCTTCTTTGCCACGTCAGCAAGGGAGATACGAGAGTAGGAAATGCTGATGTTACGGAGCCCAGTTCTTATCACATTGTGGCGCAGTCTCACGATCAAATTGTTAGTCCGGTCTGATGTGAAGGTGGTAGAGAATTTCTCTGCGACACTTTTAAATAGCTCGAGATCTCCGATTCTGACAGCCTGAACAAGAAGAATTGTGCTCGATTAAGACCAGATTAAGGGCATTAATGAATCGAGACCAACAATGGATAGAGTGACCGCTAATGATTCTATAATTATATCTTGATGTAACTCTACATGCATGCTTTCTATCATGTTCTATTGTTCTTTGGTTAAAAAAAGTAAACCTAAAAAAATGAAAGATCTTCAACCTTAATCAATGGGTTTCATTTGAAGTAGGTCCAAGATGGGCAAGCACTCAGGCAGGGTAATGGACTAATGGGTAGGGTTGGGTTGACCCTGAAGCACTTTTTTTCCCATATTTCAAACTTTTAACAGAGAACTAAAGCATTAAACTTTTAATTAATCGGCAACGTCGTTGCACCATGATTGGCTTTCTGTGGCTCAAACATGCGCATACTAGTTTTGCCAGTTGAAGCAAGTTTTAGAGAAAGTAAACGCCTTAAGTAGAAAGATACTGGAAATTATAAGCAACATTGGACACAATAACTGGAAGTCGTGAAACACAACTCACATTTGTCAGCTCAAAGTATGGCCTCAAGGCTTTCTCCATTCCTTTCTGCATAAAGACAGTACGCTCAGGGATCTCTCCTAATAGTAAGCGGACAATCACAGCCCACTTATTGCATTGAACACGAAAACCAAGAGCAGCTACAGGGGCTTTACGTGCAGCTTGAAGAAGGGATTCCTTTGCATCAGTGTACTCTAGCTGAATCGTCCTAATCTTCCCAAGGTAAAATAGGTAGCGACAAAACTGAAACAAAAAGGGGACAAATGCAAGTTAACTAAACATTGACCAGAGTCAATTTCATATATATTTAAATTAAAGAGTAATCATCCCCACAGTAGAAGATAGGTAACCAGACCTTTTACACTGCCTTCAAATGAAATAAGTGAAAGGAATATAAATGATGATCCCAAATAATACCTGCTGATTCGAATGAGCTTCAAAACGTGGTGCCTTTGACCTCAGCTTTTCGGCTTGATCATACAAATTGTAATGAAGGTAATTGCGAAGTAAAAGGTTGAGGAGTGTTTCCTGTGAATCACAATCCCAAAATGATCATCACAAGTACTCCTGCCAATTGGCAGTTATAAGAAAGAAGAAACAAACCTGCCCCAATTCATCATGACGCAATGTAGCAACCCGGTGCAAAGCAAGGAGATTACTGCACATCAATGTCATGCTTTTTAATCAGACAAATTGAACAACAATAACTGATTACTGCTACCTCACATAGAGTTCCTCCCTCCCTCTCTCTCTCTCTCAAGGACAAAAGGTAGCAAGAATGACGGCTTGAGCAACCAGTGAAAACGAGTAATTCAAGGGCCAGTCAAAATATATCAAGTTAGGCCCGCCCCACAAACTCTTACATTGTTGATTGTTCCATATTTTTAAAATTTTCTAATTAGTTAGTGTAAATGATTACAAAAATTATATCACACTAATAACAATAAGAATCATGATTATAAAGTGAACTAGGAGGTTTTATGCATTTGAGTACTCCACTTCGGATGACTTTCGATCCATTTCTTTTTTTATTTAACTCTTTTAGCTCAAACCATTTGCCCCATTAAAGATGAAACATAACCTAAATCGACCCATTTGTAGATAAATGGGTTGACATTGCCACCTGGTCCACCTACACCTAGGACCCCGATTTCACTGAGACGTTTACAAATAAGATCAAGAAACGAGTAAAGTACACACCCCCGGATTTCAGAGAGATCGCCAGTAAGCTCATAGCTAAGAGAGTAATAGAAGTAGAGTCTGGATGCTAGAACATCAACTGTTCTCCTGTTCATGTTCTTCAAACGGGCAATGCTTGCAGAGGAACAAGCCTTAGCCTGCTTGATGATTGATGAGTTAGAAAAAAGGTAACTAACCAACAATGAAACTTACATAGAGCATAAAAGTCATAAACAAGCTGACCTCAGCATATTTTTTCTGATCAATAAGGAATATGAGCACAAGCAAGTAGCAATATATCTCGAGCTCCGGCGAATGCTTGACAGTAACTTGAGAGGCAGATGATGCTGTATCGACTTCCATATCATTTTGGTCATCCTTTACAGAACATAAAAGGAATTTAAATATATACAATACACCATCCATTGATAATGACTTGATCCAAATTTAGATCAAAGTTCAAAACTATTTCCCGGATATAAATTAACATTCACTATTTTATAAGCATATCATTGATGTTATAAAAAATTAGTGCTGAAGATAAAGGATGGCCATAGATGACATACACAATTCATGATTCATAATATTTAAGATCCTTATATTCTGACTAGCTTCAAATGATACACAGTAAGCTTTCAATCACTTTGCAAGCAAGCTTTTAGAATAAGCTTTCAGTTACTAGAGGAATATCTGAACTTGACTGAATCGTATATCAAGCTCACTCAAGCACTTTATGATAAAGATGATTCATTCATCTCTTCACCCCCTTAGCAGCTGGGACACTCAACATTGGGACTAATTATGTCAATGTATCTCTTTTAAAAATATACAACGCTACTATCCATCACGCTATTTCTTTATAATACTTGTTTATCAAGAACTAGTTGAGGTGTGCAGAATACCCAATCTCAATAAAATAGAGGTAAATCACCCTAGAGTATGAAAGCTTTTCACGCAATCTTAACTAAGGCACATTTCTTTGTTATACTCCACAACTCAAATTTTCTCTCACTACCTCACCTACGTCAATCTTGGTCGGCCTCTACCTCTCCTAATGAACTCTTGTTGGTACACGTCTTGGAGAAGAATCCATCTTAACAGGTACTGCTCAAGTTTAGGGTATCTCCGATCTTTAATTGTATAACGTTATTTTTCGCTGAGTAACTGCATTTACTGTGTAGAAGTAGATATCCTTTATCAACAAAACACCTAAGAACTCCAAAAGTATCAAAGTTGTAAGTGCCTTCGTCTGGAAATGAAAAAGCTCATGTCTTCCAAGTTAAGAATATGTAACATCGATTTCCATCTAGTTCTCTAACCGTTCCTATTTCTCTCTGTTTGAATTATCAAGAAGCCCTACAGAGGTTTGAGAAGAAGCAACTACGAGATGTGACACATGGTGTGTGCAACGAAGGTTGAACCACATAATCATGTTATATTCTATCCGGAACTTATAGCCGTTTCTTATGTGAGTAATTACTGAACTTATCATAATTACTATACTAGCTTCTTAAGAAGTTCAAAAGTTCACAATGGATCCTGCCTTTTATATTTCTTAAGCTATCCTAACTTTTAATCCACTAAAAAATTAATAAGTACTATCATATATTCGATCCAACCTTGATTTACAATGCGTGCCTAGGCCGTGCCTAGGCACTAGGCATAGCGCATCTGGGTGACTCTAGGCAAGACCATGACATAAGGCGCTGCCCTAGGCGCCAGGCGGTGTGAGGCAGTGGCTTGGTGCCTTGTTTTGTTGGTGGGTTTTCTACAAGTAATTGTGTGGTCAGCCAATCATTACATATCAGTCCATCTTTACTAACCCTAATCTAAGTGTAAGTTCCTAACACAACTAAACAGCTCTGACACAACTAACGGCTCAAGTCTCCGAAGTCCAAAACACCAAATTGAAGCTAGAATATGAGTTAACTGAAGACTCTAAGCTTTGTGCATTATTAGGTAGAAAATGCTATGAAGAAGCAATTTATAAGTATTTATGCATTATGGGTGTTCCTAGCGCCTCATCCAACTTTAGTGTATTTATTGCTTTCCCAAGTTCAGATAGTTCTATTACCATTACCAAATCAGATGCATGTCAATTAAATGGAACCCATTAATTAAAGATGACATATATTACAAGAGAACCATACCCTTTCTAAAGAGAGATTGAATTTCTAGTCATCAGCAAACTGGTATCCTAACGAGAGGCTAAATTTCTATGTGGGCATCCGTTGATTATTTCCTCCCTAATGAATAGGCTTGTTCAATGTATTGGTTATGGGTTGATTAATAATGGTATTAGAAGTGTGCAGCATACTCCCTGATCTATCATTTGGATACAGGAACTCTTAATACTTGCCATCCCATTATATGTGCAATTTCCCTCTATGATAACCCCTTTCATGCACGCAAAACAAGAAAATGATGATGCTCAAACATGTAACATCACAAGAAAGGGATGCCTTTTAACTATGCTCACACTTAAATCCATTAGGTCTAATTTCAGTCTATTGCTTACGTATTTTATCAAGGACATTCGATCAAATTCTATACACGAGATAGTACTCTACAAAAGACCATCATTTTATTACTTTACGTGTTTTTTTAATACCATGTAAGGTCTTTGGTAGACACAATGTCATTACACTTTTCAAGCAACTGCAATATGTTGTCAAGTACGCATTAACGTCACACAACCACGTAATGGCTGCCTACTGACAATATTAATAATCAAATTTGTGCCTAGCATGAAAGGACTAAACACTGCAAACCCTGCCTACTTACAATGTTATTTATCAAATTTGTACCTCGCATTGAATAGAAAAAAGGAGATACACGAAGATGATGTCTAATTCAGTGAGCATTTACCTAAAAATGATGAAATATCTTCTTTCTACATTTACAGCCTTAAAGCTCATGAGCACTTTAATCGATGGCTAACAAGTACACCAACATTGCCAACATTAAAAAATAATTCACATAGCATAGAAGCTAACCTTTGGGAGGTACGCAGATAACCGAGTATGTGCTTCTGATCCAGGAGCAAGACCGAAATTTAGGAAAGCAGAAACTACAGAAGCCTTTAACTTCTTCCTCAGAGCAATTGTTAACCTAACAGCCCTCAATATCCGACGAACTTCACGAGCATAAGCTCCAGTCTCGATCAATGCCGCAATTTCCTTCAAATCTGAACATCAATTTCACATAAATTCCTCACACTAAATCCACACTTCTCAACTACTCAAATGTCATAATCATCCAAACACAAAAAAGAAAAACAAGTACTAGCACTAATTCATCCAGTTTTAATTCGAAACTAATTACATCCGAACAGTATAACATATACATATACGTTATATAACTAAAGCATGATCTAATCGGTACTTACGCTGTAAAACCGAAGTAGGTGATGAAATCGAATTTGAAGGAGCTGCTTGAACCTGTTGCTCTTTCATTTCAACATCTTGAGTCATTTTTGTCCTGTAAAATTGAAATTAGATTATACGAGATTGAAACGAGTAATTGATATTTAACTTCACGAGCTCGATATAAACCCAAGATCACCTGCAAAAGATGTATTGCAATCTCTTGATTCTATAGGTTTTGAGCAATCAGCAGGGGTATTAGGGCTGCTTTTGCCCCAAGTTAAGTCTTTCGGTCTCGATTTACAAGTATGGGTATTTCCAATTTGGCCCCTGGAGTATTTGGAAAATATAAATTTATAACACTAGTTATGAAAAGTTGCTGTATACAAACCCCCAACCTACAAATATTTATTTTTTATTTAATTTTTTGTTATTAGACCACTGACTCTCCCAATAGAAAGGACCGAAGAACTGAACTATCAGCTCAGCATTATGTCAACAAATTCTCATAATAACTGATTAAGAATTGAACACTACCTATAAAAAAAATGAACAACTGAAGTTTTCTAAGCTCACATTTATCAATAATACATTTATTATATATTCAAAAAAATGGTCCCACCACAACCTAAGTCTCCTTGCATCGTTAAAAAGACTTGGTCTTTCTAAGACTAAGAAAGACGGATTGGTGTTTATGGTGTCTTAGAAAGACGGATAAGAGACGGATTCATAGTGTGTGGTCTTATAATACTATATTTTTAGAGGGTGTTTAGTGTTGAAGGTGTATTTGCTTGTAGTTTAAAATGAACATTTAAATAACTGTTCTTCACCAACTTAAGAAAAAAAAGTACAGTCATATATCAAACTAAACCAAACATTTTTATTTTATTTAGAACGACAATCATACAACCTAACTCACATATTATGTACAATCACGAAATCCACAACTATATACATTCACTGCATCAAATGAGTCTTGAACCCACAACCTATTTGTTATGATTTCCTCTCATACTGTTAGGCCAAAAAAACTTTGCTAAACTAAACATTATTTAAAAGCGTCAAAGGATGTGTATAATTTTTAGAACTCAATAAATTATAAACACTTGAAATGTAGATGAAATATAGTCCCCACTCTTAAAATTTTATACATCATAAAAATGTAGCAATTATAAAAATGTCGAGCAGTAAAAGTTCGTTTGTCAACCATCAACGTTAGTAAGTAAAACTTAGTTTTTATTCGATATCTATCTATACACCGAATGATTGACAACAAGTTTTTAAATGCCTCTCGCGATGCGAGGGGTAAATATGATATTAAAATCTGTTTTCGAAACACATATTCTTGTAAATAGTTACTTAATCATAATATTAAAGTAGTTAATTATTTGAATATATAATGTCGTTTTAATGTTATTGATCTCAATGTAAACTACAAAAAAATTAAAGCAAATAGTTTATAGTAATAATATAGTTTTTTTTGTCAAAATTATTGTCTTAAAAACTCATGTTTGTCACAAAATTTATATATGTTGATCTATTGTTTCTTATTAGTTTTATTTCTAAATTCTTTTTATCACTTGAAGATGGAAGTTTTTATAAATCTTAAGCTATCCAATTCTTAACTAACCTAACAATAGTTATAGTTGAAGTTATTCATTATTCAAATATATAAGGTTAATAAAATAAGAGTCACAATTCAATTAAAATTTTAAGCTAACCTTAATAGTTAATTATTTGTTCATTAACTAAATACTAATTACCTATTAATTTATAGTTTATGACAATTTAATGTGGTTTAATACAAATTACTTATTAGTTTATATAGTTTATGGAATTTTAATGTGGTTGAATGACTTTTTAGTTAGTTTATGTTTATTAATGTAAAGTGGGAATATAAAAATTAAATAACAAGAATACCCTTGAACTTATCACATACCCAGCAATTGAAACCCAATTGCTTTTTATCAAATGTCAAGAACACCCGTTCTGACCCAAAGCCATTCTGACTCGATCTTTCAAATATGTTCTCATGATAAGTTATGCCTGACAATTGGGTTGGGCTGGGTATTTTCATAATAAGACGACGTCGTCTTATCATGAAAATCTCGTTTTCTCTTTATTTGAGAATATATCATGAGAACATAATTGAAAGATCATGATAATTACTCAATTCACTTAAAGATTTGATAATAAGGGATAGTTAAATAGTCACATGTCGCACAATTTTTCATGTTTGAATCGAAAAATCTATCAAACTTTATAAAGCCCAACTTTTAAGATGGACCATTTTATACTATTAAAATACCTATATGGTTTGTAACATTTTATTCATAATCCAAGTCGAGAAGAGTTACTAATCGAAAAATCTACCAAACTTTATAAAGCCCTACTTTTAAGATGGACCATTTTATACTATTAAAGTACCTATATGGGTTGTAACATTTTATTCATAATCCAAGTGGAGAAGAGTTACTGAAACAGCAATATGATGGAGAACGACTTTCATGTTCGGTTCAGAGAGCACTCTTTTCGTTGAGAATTCCTCGTTCACTCTCGATAGACCAGCGGCAAATTCAAAACTTGTGAGGCCCTATCTCTCGAGCCTCGACGAAAACCCCCTTCTCCTTCGGATTCCATATCTCTTTTGACTCTATATCTCATTCTTTGTTATAAACGTATGAATATGCCTAATTTTAAGTATTGGATGTTGTAGTGTTTAATAAAATGGATGGGTGATCAAAGGCGGATATAGAGGGGGGCAGTTGTCCCCCAAAGAATTTTCAAATCGTGTAAAAATAAATTTTTTTAAAGGTATTTATGATATTTTATAATTTTTGCCCCAAAACTGAACAAATGATCAAAAAAAAGAAAAAGCCCCCCACCCGACTAGTAAATCCTAGCTCCGCCCTGGTGGGTGATTAGTTGAATGCAAATGCACATAGGTAATTTTCTTGGATATTTTGACTACGTGTCTCTATTTTAGCTATAGTTTGCTAAATTGATACTTTGTATATAGGATTTTCAGCTAATATCTTCTTAATTTCTTTTTTTGGACTGACGATGTTTTAAGTCTTGAGGTAATGATTCAATTTTTTAAATTAGCGAGATTTGAAGATCAAGTAACTTGGCTACTTGGGTAACAAGTGTACTTGGAGAATAAGTTGTTTGCCTATTGTAAATAAGAGTTAGTTGGTAGGGTTTTGATGAGGAGGTTGAGCAAAAGAGAGAGTATATGAGAGTCTCCCTTCGTCCCGTGTAGTGGTTTCGATGATTCAATAACGACGGCTTAAAAACTGTTATTGTAATCAACCGTTGAGAGTATATTTAAAAGTGTCGAGAGTTGAGCGTCTCCAATTTTGTAATATCTTTCATATTGTGGATGTTAAGTGACCTATAGGTCCCGTAGTTTTTACTCTCGCTTGAGAGGTTTTCACGTAAAAAGTGTGTGTTTCATGTTTTTCTGTTTTGTACGTATTTAATTATTAACTTGTATATGGTTGTGTGATTTGATGCGGTGGTGATCGATCCGAACGAGCTGTATGAGAGCGGAATCGAAACCAACGTTGAGATGCTATCAAAATTATACTTGATCGTAGCAGTTGGATATCTATACGCAATATATTTAATGATGGTTCGTTATAATTTGTTCCCGCTGCATATACAATGTTAGTACTTCAATATAATTATATGGTTAGTATGCGTTGGCATTATATAAACAGTTTTGTAAGTTAAACAGGTACATAATTAGAGGAATTTCAACTAACTCTTGATACTTATTTCTTTTAACACTTGTTTTATTGAGATACTTTTGTTGTATAAGAGATTGTCGTCGTCGAATGTGTGTAAGCAGTTTGCCTACGTATGAAAATTGTATCTTCTAGTTGATGCATGTGTTCTCATTTTCACCCAAACTCGTTTCTTTAAATTGTTTTTTTCTTTTTCGGATTTGGGATGTACAAAAGATTGTATGAGTGTCATTCAATTCCGTCTATACACGAGCCAACCTGTAATTAGATATGTAATACGAGTATAATTCAGGTTTGGGAAAGGGAGTTCATAGATTCAATGGTGTTTTAATGAATAGGACCCAACGAGCTAATAGAGTCAATCTCATTCTGAAGGAGCTAATGAAAGCACAAGGCTAGAAGACTTGTATAAGAAAGATTATATATATCTGTGATGTCAAATTGAGACATACCTTGTTCTGTTTCATATTCTTCTCATAGAGCCTTACGCTTTTGGGTTTCATATGCTTTTGGCTGAATGTTGATCGATTAAATGATAAAATGATTGATTATTTGTATATAGTAATGGAACAGTGTTTGTGTAATGAGAGAAATATTATGAATAATATGTCCGTACACAATACAAAAATGATCAAAAGTTACTACATGTGGTATTTACAAGCCTTTATATACCAACATGTTTAAGCTACACTACTAATCATAATACAATTAGCAGTATACCCGCACACAACAGCGGTGAAGAATAGATGCAAGATTGTAAAAAGATCGATCTAAAGTTTAAGTGATAGTGATTGACGATCAATTTTCATCTTCTTTTATATTTTATAATAAATAATAAATAATAAATAAATAAAATAATAAAAGATAAAAGATTCAATGAGTGATTTGTTAAATTATTTTAAAGATGATGTGCAAAGTTTAAAATGGAAGGTTATTATAAATATGGATATTATAAATTAATGGTTGGATGGAAAGATTGAATAGTTAACTAATTTTGAAGGATAATTTAATCTTTAAACATTGTTGAGTCTAATTTAAGATAACATAGAGAGATGGTTTATATAAAGTTAAAATATGTAAATCCTATTTAATATATACAACAATGTCTCCTACGATTTAACATGGTATTTTAATCAGACCATCTTAATCTTCTTCTCATTGTAAGCATCTTCTCATACCTTCTCATTCTCGCTGAACTTTAGTCGAGTTTCACATGCTTAGGGACATCCAAAATGGCTTCTCTTTGATAAATGTCTTTGAGAAGATATTCATACGGGAACTCCAAATATTCTAACGTAAGATCTTTCAAATTGGCTTCAGTAAGCCAATAATCTTTTGCTTGAAGTAGACATATTGATATCCCTGATAAAATGTATGAAATCCAATTGACTTATTCTAAATAATTCTTTTTCCTGCTCCGATCAATGGTGATGCTTTTCAAACTTCATTCATCATCACAAGATACTGAGCTTGCCTATATGAACCCCAAGTTTGTATACCATGAACTCCTCTTTTACATAATATGTATACTTCTCTTGATCAAATCTTGTACACTTGTTCTTCCAGAAATATTTTACCAATTATTCTAAACATTCAATTTTTAGGCATTATATAGATCCCTTCAACTATTTCACCAACACATAATTGTCCTTGTTGTTGTACACTGGTTGTTGTTGTTGATTGACTGGGTTGATTTGATTGGTTGATTATGTTTGATTGGTTTGAGGTTGTTCGGTTTCATCTCCAACATTTACATTCCAAAACCCTTCATATGGTTCTTCATTACACTCGTCGGATCATCAAAAATATTGTCATCTATTACTTTTGCATTCAAATCTTCTTCTACTTCAAGCTCGGTTGAAACTCCTTCGCTTTCAATTCTCTTTTTCAATTATTGTCAATCCATCACAAGTGACTCATAAGGCTTTTTAACCGTAGAATCTCCTATGATAGACTGACCTACCTCCATTCATGTTATCTTTATTGTTTCTCTAGTTAAATCTACAACCACTCTTTCAATATTCATATCTCCCAACTCCACCACTTCATACTCAACCACCTTTTCCTTCCCTCTATTTATATCTTCTTGTGTTCTCATAGGTTCTTGTGGAGTTGTCTCTCATATTGTCAGACTTGTTTCTTTCAGTTTCTTATATTGTCTCTCCACCTCTGGATTATCATCATCTTGATCATCATGCTTTCACTTCTTTCTTTGAGATTGAGGTTTACAACCTTCAAGTCGTTTGATTTTCTGATTAATCTTGAGAACAGTTGCTGTGAGATCTTTATTCTGTTTGGTTTGTTCATTTACTTGGTTTACAAGAATAATATGTTGAGTTGTGTTTGTTGTTTCGTGAGCTCAGTGACTTGTCTTGTTAGGCTTTGAATTTGAAGATTGATCAACATTTTCTCTAAGTAGAGAAAGTAAATCATCATTACCAGGATGTGATGAATCATTGAGCAATCGTACAAGGAGCATTGACTTGAGTTCATCAATAGACATTTCTTCAGTTGTTACTCCTTTTCCTTTATCAATCAGATTCTCAAGCTCTAATCTACTCACACTCCATCGATCCTCCTGCTCTTTCAAAATATCATGTAACAATGGTGAACTAACTTCGGAACCGCATAGGTTTTCCAATTTCACAAGAGGAACTTCAGATGATAAGAATGATCAATCATAGCTCAAGAACACATAGAATACCCATTTTGATAATATTCTTCAATTTCTTCAAATTCGGTCAATTGTGGACTGAATTTGATCAAATTGATTGTTGATTCGTGTTCCTGGATCAATAATCTTCAAATTGGTTTAGTTCCTTTAAAACATCATCAAATCATCTTCAATTCTTGTACAAATGACTTCGTTTGACCAGGATATGAACAATTTGAATTTTGTGAATTTCTTGATATTTCTTGTTCGATTTTGATATGTACAATTCAGATATTGATTCATCAGCCTCTAATACCAATTGTTGATTGATTAAACGATCAACTGATTGATTATTTGCATATAGTAATGGAACAGTGTTTGTGTAATGAAGAAATATTATTGAATAATATGTTCGTACACAATATAAAAATGATTAGAAGTTACCACATGTGGTATTTTCAAGGCTTTATATACCATGTTTAAGCCACTGTAACACCCCGAAATTTAAGATATTAAAATATATGAATATAATATGATTATATTATAAGACGGTTTTATAAATCGTATAAAATGTTAGGAGTTTTGAATACATATATATATATATATATATATATATGTGTGTGTGTGTGTGTGTGTGTGTGTGTGTGTGTGTGTGTGTGTGTGTGTGTGTGTGTGTGTGTGTGTGTGTGTGTGATGTGTGTAAAGTTCCTAGACAGTAAGTGAACGGGTTAAAAGTGTAAATACCAATATAACTAATAAAAAACAATTATACCTATATACATACATATATCGACATGTGCATGTATAGGATTTCATTTTGTTTAAACTCCTGGAGAAGTCTAGAAGAAGAGAGAGCGAGCGGAAGCGAAAGAGAGGAAGAAGAAATCAAACTCCTAACACAAATTAACATCAATTAATCCGAATTCAAGCTCCCAAATCAATCCCAATCAAGGTGAGATCACTATTCTCCATTGTGTCAACCTAGAAATTAGGTTTTTGCTGGGTTTGTATAATTAGTGATTTAATCCGAAATTAAGGCTTAGGAATTGATTAAATTGATGTTAGTTTGTGTTATTATGATTATTAGTGATACTAGTACAACTTATGAATTGATGGTTTGAATTGTATGTATAGTGATTAAGGTGGGTGTTGTATAAACCTTTGCTTATAGTTGCTAAACCACCTTAATTACTAGCCTAAAGAGTTGTAGTGATATACTTAGTGTAACCTAAAGTAGTGATTCAAATAATCAAACAATTTATTGACTATGATCATTCAAAAAAATGGGAATTTGAGAGTACTTTGACTAAAAGTCAAACCTGGTCAACCCAAAGGGGTGATGGGTTGATAGTAGTAGCTAGTTGATTTTGATGATTATTAAATGCGTTGTTATGTGTTATACATATGATAGGTGATCAAAGACGTGGCCTCCATAACCGATTGTTAAACCGCCATAATTGCCTAAAAAGCAAAGGTGAGTATATATGGATTAATTGGATAACGATTGTGTAATTCCGGATTGCTTCCGAGCAAGAGGTTTACATAATCATGCGGAGTATTGTTTGTATTTTATCTTGTTTTTAATTGTTGATGAATTAAGTGAAATGAGCATATATGTAGAGATTAGCTAACTTTGTTAGCATAATGTTCTTCTTGGATATGTGCATAGCACATTACGTTGTTTTAGCATGCATATCGTTGTGGTATGGTGCTAAGTGATTAATGGCCGCGAATCCGCATAGTGATTAAATCTCCACATATTGCTCACTAATTGATTGTCTAAGATTGTGTGGTAATTATTGTTTGTTTCTAGTGATTAGTGCTTATTATTTATTACCTGTTTCTAGTGTTGACTTGATGTTGTGATTTACTTAATTAATTGCTTATATGCTCACTAAGCAATATGCTTATTTTCTTAAGTGTTAAATGTTGTAGGTGAAGGTGGGCGTAGGGAAGGAAAGGCTATTGCGAAGGATTAGAGTGGATTGCTTGCTTATGGTGAGTTAGCAAGTCATTACCCTCTTTAATTGTCGTTTTGTATCAATTGTGTAAATCGCCCATTTGCACACCTTTTGATAATATGGAAGTCCTCTGTTGGGGATAACTACTTGTCTTGATGTAGCTATGAAAAGTTGTCTAAGGTTGATATTGTGGTTATTATAAAGATGTTTCCAAAGTAGTTATGTTAATTTGAAGACTTGGGTTATATGTCTAATTTTAGTTTTGGTCGATCATGATAATCAGGATTTGTTATTTGCGTAAAATAGTCCTACAAAGCTTGACCGAAGAGGTCAAATGACTAAAATATTGTTGAATCACAAACGGGTCATTTGGTGTCCAAATGGGTCATTAACGAGTTTAACTACCCAAATGAGCTATAAGAGAAATAAGACACTTTTGTCATGGTCTAGGAGTCAAAAATAGATGGTTATAATTATGGAAAAAGTTATAAACCCTTTTGGTATATGCATTGCAAATTGGGTCGGCTTCTAAAATGATCAAAATGGTCACATTTTGGTGATACGTCCGAATTTTTCGTTATTGCAAATTTTGAAAAAAGTGTAAAAAGGGAAACCTTCATTTTTATATAGTAGAGGTATTTGCAAAATTTTAGGTTTTAATTCTAAACGAGTCAAAAGTTATGCGCGTACGAAGCTGGGTCAAAAACTTGAGTTGTGCATAATACAGTGTTCAGGACCCAGTACGCGATCGCGTAAGGGTCACGCGATCGCGTACCTAATGAAGAAAGTGAAACAGAAGTCTTTACGTTGTAGATACGCGATCGCGTACCTCTAACGCGATCGTGTACCTTGTACTAAAACTCAAACAGAAACTTTCTATGTATCGAGTACGCGATCGCGTACCTTTGGTAGGATCGCGTACTCTCAGTCTGTGTAACGTTACGCGATCGCGTATGGACACCAGGATCGCGTACATCATTAATAAAAAAAAAAAAAATTGGGCGTTTCTGCTACACTATACAACTAGTTTAGAACCCGCAAAATTTGCAGGTCTCTTCAATGTTTTACCGTCGTTAGCGCATTTAAACAATAGTTATTCACGGTTTATGTGATGTTAAGCGTTAGTAAGGTAAATATGAAACTGAACATAGTAGCCGCACATTGACACTAAAATGATAATGTTTGAAAACATTCATTACAAATAAATGAAAACCAACCATGAAGCGAGTAACATAGATAACAAAATTAAAAAACATAAAGTTTTTATTGAAATCGAGTCTGGTAAACCTGTTCGATTTTGATTGAAATCTTCAAGCAGTTTAACCTTGCTTGCTAATTCCTCAGCCGCCTTCTGGGTATCTGATAACTTGACCCCCAAGTCTTGAGCTCTAGCCTTTTCCCTTTCACTATCCAAATATATATTGTGAATAAGGCTCTCTAGTGCTGGGAGCATTCCAGCCACATTAGCAGATTTATTGCCTCCATCAGACTTATCACCTCCAAATTCTCTGATTATGTGTTCAAAGCCGATTGATACATAATAGTTCTTAAAACAATCGTTCTTACCTTTTCGCTTAGCCATAGCTCTTAAAACCATCTTCCCATGGCCATTTCTTAGAAGATGCACCTCACGGGTCACCTTCCGTCCATGAAACATGAGCCAAAATGCAATAGTAAGACACATCCAATCCTACACAAACAACAATCCATATCACAACCATTTCTACAATAGATAACCACCCTTCGATTCATATCTCTATTGAACAATTAAAGTATGATTATTCAGTAAATAACCCTTCATATTCTTCCAAAAAAATCTCCTTATTGAAACATTGTACCATTTATATTATATGCAAGCGAATTCTTTCTTGTCGGTCCATACACAAAACAATTACAAAAAACCATGTGAAACTAACTTTTTATCTGAGATTCCAAACTTCACAATTTAAATGGTTTCATTGTGATTACTTGTTAGTGTGTTCTTACATCATATTTTTAGAATGCCATCTAAATGTGTGACGGTTCTGCAAAAGAACAATAACTCAACATTACAAGTATTCATTTTATCAGGATTGCATTTAATTCTAAAGTTACGTATTTACTCACGACATTGATGCTTTGAGGAATCGTTTGGTTATTTTCATTTTTTTATTTACCCAGCAAAAACATATATTCAATTTATGTTTAATGATAAAATAAAAAACATGCATCGCTGCACTGTTTCTTTGTACACAAATAAGATGCAAATTGTATATGAAATAAAATCTGTGTTATGGCATCACACAGTATACATACCTGATTTGCAGCATATGACCTCTTGGGTGAGTTGTCAGAGTGCTCCAACCCCAAATACTGTGCTCCATCTTTCATCCACGATTATATTGCAAACGGAAACCTTAGATACAAATTCAAATAAGAAATTATCATGATACCATCACTAAAATCGAAGAAACAGTTGAGAGATCTCCAAATTGGCTCCAAAATCGCATACTGGAAGGTTTGTTTTGAGGTATTCGAAATTTGATCGATTATGTTCCTAATTTTTTGATAGCCTGCGGGTAATTTTTGAGAAGATCAATATATTGATTCTTCTTTAAGAAGATTTAAGGACTTGGCATTGGGGAAGGGCAGTTTAGTAATTTGTTACACAATTAATAGGTTATATTATGTCATGTTTTGATCTAATGGTGGTTTATAATAGGATTATTGTGTAATTAAGGGGTGAGATTATTTTATGGTTTTCTTATATATATAAATATAGATATGTAAAATCCTATTTAATATTACTAACATTGAACATTTATGTTATTAAAATATGATATAATTATTGTCAACAAGTTTTGATTCTCACCGGATCTCAATCTTTGATTTGGTGCATGGCACATATCTTTCATGGTTTTGTAAATTAGAAGACTACTTTTTGCTCAAATTAAATGGAAGTTTTATCCTCTATCTTTGTATTTTAATAAAATAAAAAGGAGTAAACATTCTCGGATTGCGCTTGATTTGAATACGAGAATCACTATTAGTATGAGGTTGATAGTGATCACTATTAGTATGAGCTTGATAGTGATGTGTAATGAGAATCGTCTTTAAACTCACTTCCTTGTTTGGGTTTGAAAAACTTCCATTTTAACAGTTAGATTCCAAATATTAAAAATCCATACCCTTTAAACAAACACCACATATCATTCCCTTTTATTATTCTCATTCTCATTCCCACGCATCAAAATCCCCAATCTAAACACACCCTTAAACTTTTAGAATATTTACTCCCTCCGTCCCAAAATAATTGTCCCGACAAAAAACACACAGTTTAATAAACCATAATTGTTACTGTTTTATATCTCTTACTTTTTACAGAATAACAGTTTTACCCTTAACTAATTAATTACTACTTTCGTTAAAGTATATAATAAAATTTTCAAATTAAGGTAATATAGTAATTTCGATCAAACTTTTTTTTCTATTTTTAATGGTAGAGAATCAATTTGAGACAACCCAAAAATAAAACATTAATATTTAATAATAGTGTGACGGAGGGAGTAATATAAACACATATACAAGAAAACGTGATAAAGAAATGAAACAACACCATCATCATTTTTCAATAATCAAATCAAAGACCAAATAACTACACAACCACTCTAAAATAAAATAAAAAATTCAAACATTAATTACTCATAATCTCATTTAGACAAACATAATACTCCAATAAAGTTGATAAATGAAGAAATAATTTAGGACAAAAGACGCATATGCCCTTCCTTCTAGTTTGTAGGGTTGCTCCTGAATGAACCCAACGCCTTGATTGCTGCAGCCCTCAATATATACTGATGATATGCAGCTGCTGCCAATGCACCCACAAATGGTCCAACCCAGAAGATCCACTACATCAACAACACACAACCCATTCATTACTCAAGAGTCAACAAACACTGTACAACTTTCAATGCATAAAGTATAATACTTTCATTGGAGAATGTACTATATATACCATCATTGTACAATGTACAATACTTTCACTCGACAGTACGTGTAGAAATGTACAATATTATCATGGCACAAAGTCCATGTATTTTTGAACAATTTACAAGTTGGTTATGCACAAGCAAAGATGCATACTCTCCATGTAAACAATGTACAACTATGCTATGCATCCAGATTTGTGTAAATCATGCATTAAAAGTTGTACATAAATATGTATGTGATTATTTTCCTAGAACAGCTTAAAAACAAACCACTGTTTAAAAAAATTGCTGGTCTGTTTCCAAAAGTTAAGATCCCAAAAAGAAAATCCCAACAATAATTCTACAATGACTTGTATATTATGCATTAACAGTTGTACTTTGCTTTATAGAAAGGTTATAGTCTCAAAAGATGGTAAAAACAAGTATGAAAACTTACATGGTCATCCCAAACTTTTTCATTGTTAAAGATAACAGCTGCACCAAAGCTTCTAGCAGGGTTGATACCTGTTCCAGTAATGGGTATGGTGGCCAAATGTACCATGAACACAGCAAACCCAATGGGAAGTGGAGCCAAAACCTATAAAGTACAAGTTTCAATGCACAAGGTACAAGCAAGTCAAGCACAGTAATATTTTTTGAAATTTAAAAAAAGAAAAATGAAACACGCATGTTATAGACCAGGTACAAGACGAATAGCAAATTGTACAAGTAATACATACAGGAACGTGAGAGTCACGTGCACTCCGCTTAGGGTCAGTAGCAGAGAAAACAGTGTAGACAAGTACAAATGTACCAATAATCTCAGCACCAAGTGCAGTACCCTTGTTGTACCCTGGTGCAATAGAGTTTGCACCACCACCCAATGAGTTGTAGGGTGATTTCATGAAGGCTTTCACCAAACCCACACCACTAATTGCACCCAAACACTGTGCAACCATATAGCTCACTGCCCTTATTAAAGACACCTTTCTTGCCAAGAATAGCCCAAATGTAACAGCAGGGTTGATGTGTCCACCTGTTTTAAATGACAAAGATTAATTTCCATCAAGGGTATTTTAGGAATATACAAATCTTTAAATGGGAAGAAAAAAAATTCAAAAAATTGGACAATTTCTAGGCAAGTATATCTAACATGCATTACAGGGTTGTAAATTGAGTACATACAAGAGTTCTTACCAGTTACCATCAAGGGTATCATAGGAAATTAGTATTTTAACATGAGTTGGGACAAAAGCTTACAAATTTGTTGGTATGTATCAAACATGCATTACAAGGTTGTACCTTGAGAGGGAAAGCTTCACAAATACTCCCGTACTTAACTAGTAGTGTTATAAAACATGCATTACATGGTTGTACGTTGAGTACAAAAATAATGCATCAAGGGTATAATAGAAATTTCTATTTCGACATGGGTTGGAAATTTGAAAAGTAAAACCATTGTGGCATTGTGACATTGTACAGAACAATTTCTTGAATAGCATAAAACATGCATTACACGGTTGTACGTTGAGTACAAAAACAGTCCATCAAGAGTATTATAGGAATTTCCTACTTCGACAAGAGTTTGTAAAAATGATGTAATTTTGAAAAGCATAACCATGGGACATTACAATCTCCTTGGTTAAAAGCCTAAAATATGCATTATATAGTTGTACATTAAGTAAGAAGACGTGGGGTTGATTACCTGAAATACCGGCGGTGCAGTAAACAAGGATAAAAATCATACCACCAAAGGCCCATGCGATTCCTAGAAGGCCAACACCGCCACATGGGTCAGTTTCTTTCTTGTAGCCGATCACAGTTGCAACAGTAATGTAAAGGAAAAGGAGGGTGGCTACAAACTCAGCAATAAGGGCTCGGTAAAATGACCAGAGTTTGAGTTCACCCATGTCAAGGAGTGGTGCCGGTGGTGGGTCAACATAGTCTCTCCGGCCAGTTTCTCCGACCTCACTTGCTTCTTTTGACATGTTTTTTTGTTTCTTTCTTTAAAGCACTTTAATGAGTTGAGGTTTTGAGTGTTTTTGCAAAGGTGGTGGGTGGGTGTTTTTATAACAGGGAATGATTGAGTTTTGGATAAGTTGAAAGGGTGTTTTGGGAATTTTTTGAATTTTGTGAAATTTGGAAATTGTGTTAAGATGGTCCTTGTAGTTTATGGGAGTCGTTAAGAATCACTTGAGGTTTTTGAAATTTGCATACGTAACCTTGTAAATTATTTTTTCTGAAAGTCTTTAATCATCACATTTCTATTTCAAATTTTTTTCGTTCAGGATACTAGATAGAAATCGAGAGAATGTTTATTAGTGTTATATAGCATTTTACTAAATGACATGACTCATAAGATAGTTCAGTGAAACTAAGCTAAAACCCGATTGTTCATGTTTGTGTTGTTTTAATTTGAAGTTTTGAAACACAGCTTTATAAAGGGGGTAATTTGATATTTCAGGAAAATACAGAACTATTTTTGTAATTATGTAGCAAAACAAAAGTTTGGAGGGTAGTGGAAAGTGGGGGCCACGAGTACAGCAAAGACCATGTGAAGAAGTAATCAGTGGGCTCGTTCTTTTGGTGTAGGGGCCTAATCCCCTGTGGGCACTTCTTGACAGCCTATCATACACCATACTTTCTGTACAACGGCTAAATGCAAGACCAGAGGACCCCACTTACCCTTTTTCGTTGTTTTTTTCCGTTGTTTAGAATTTTATTTTAACAGCTAAAACCGGTGTCGTTTGCTTTGTTGCTTTACATCCTTGTACTTTTGTTTTCAGTCAAAAAAGACCTTCCATATATAATAAGGGCTAATAGAAGCACTGAATTGGTTAATTTGTTAATCGTTATTTATATTCTCTTACCATTATCGATAATTGTTGAAGCCGCTCTTTATATCTATGTATGTATATTCTTCTTTTTCGCCAAAAAAAAAAAAAAAAAATTGGCTAATTTGTGTTGTACAAGTATAGATAATTATATACTAATTCCGTTTCAAAATAAGTGTTTATTTTATATATATATTATACTTAAAATAAGTGTTCATCTTTAAAAGTAAAATACAAACTTTATCAATTTACCTATAATTTATTTTTTCACAAAATTTATTCATAGAAGATTGTTTAAAAAGACAAGTAAGACTGTTATTTTTCTATTACATAATATATTGGTTATGTTTTTTCTTAAATTTTGTGTAATCTGATTATGAATATTACGGGACGGAAAGAGTATGTTGATTGTTACCATATGGTCATAATCTCATATGACGTCAGTAATTACATTGACAATGAATAATAAGAACACGGGGTGTGGTGACACTGTCACCACAGTATTCTGGACAGTGTTCTGGAGAATGTTGTAATTGTGGATTTTGTGGTGTGGTCACAATGTTCTGGACAGTGTTCCGGAGTTTTTTATAATTTGTTTTATTTGTTTTTTTAATGGTGATAATTGTATAAATTAATATATATAAAAAACAAATAAAACAAGATTTAATTTATTAAAAAGACATAAAAAAAATTACAAGTCCTAAAATTAAAATACATAATTTAAAATATATAAAAGATTACAAGTCCTAAAATTAAAATACATAAAATAAACAAATCAATCATCTCCCGCTCCCGTTCCCGATCCCGAAGCTTGCAATTCATTCCACCTCTGTTCACGATACCTCCAAATATGTTCCACAAGGTCGGCTCGAAGTCCTTCGTGTGTCTCTCGATCACGTAGTTCCTTTGTTTTCTTCTCGTATGCGTTACATCTCTCGATCCAAGAACCTTGTATGTTTCTAACAGGTACATAATAATTTTCATTCTCAGCAATGTTGAAACCGTTGTCTTCAATTATCATGTTATGCAATATGATACAAGCATACATGATTCTTCTTATAGCGTTTACATTATAAGCTCTTGCAGGTTGTTGTAGTATATGTCACCTTCCTTGTAAAACACCAAAAGCGCGCTCAATATCCTTTCGTGCGGCCGATTGTTTCCTACTGAAATAAGTCATCTTTTGATCAATCTCGCTTGAAAATCCCTTCACGAACGCTGCCCATGACGGGTATATCCCATCGGAAAGATAGTACCCTCTATCGTAATCCAAATCAGCCACTGTATATGGAAATTGGAGAGCGGAGTCATTTAGCAAATTCCTAAACAAAGAAGACGTATTAAGAACATTTAAGTCATTATTGGATCCCGCAACTCCAAATTATGCATGCCATATCCACAAGTCGTACGAAGCGACGGCTTCAAGCATAATCGTCGGATACCCATGATCGCCTCGAGTGTATTGGCCTTTCCATGCATTTGGACATTGTGTCCAAGCCCAATGCATACAATCTATGCTACCAAGCATGCCGGGAAACCATGAAGCTCGTGATGCTTATCATACAAACGATGTATGTCTTCATTTGTTGGTTCTCTCATGTACACATTTGAATATAAATCGATAACGCACCTTGTGAAATTTTGTAAAGTCTCACGAGAAACTCTTGCTGAAATTTGCAAGTTTTCATCAAAGGCATCAGGAGTTGTACCGTATGCCAATTGACGAATCGTAGAAGTGACTTTTTGAAGACAAGTAAAACCCGGTACGCCACGTGCATCGGGTCGTTGACGAAACCACAAAAAATAGTCGGGAAGTGGTTCGACGGAGTAAGAGCTAATATCCTCACAAATTCTTTGGAATAAACGACGACTCATTCGAAATCTACGTTTGAAATATTCATGCGGATATTTCGCATATTCGACAAAGTAATCGTTTAGTAACGTCTGCTCCGCCGTGACTCGGTCACAAGGTATGAAACGACGTGAACGAGCCGTGGAACTTTCAGCATCTTGTTGCTCATTACGATACTTACGAGCAAGCATCATAAGTTTGTACGTGGTTTCATCATCGGATGATGAATCGGATGACATTTTTGGATGAGTTTTTGATTGTTTTAATTGTGTATGTGAAAGAGTTTTTGAGATAGTGTTTTTGAATTGTGGTTTGAGATTGTGTTCGAGGTGTGTTTAAATAGGAAAAAAATATATATTTTTTTAATTTATGCCGTTGAACGGCTATATTTTTTAAATTTTTAATTTTTTTTTATAATATATACATATATCCGTTGCAATGCAAAAACACAGGAAAAAAAAGAAATCAAAACGTTGCACTAGACCGGCGTTCGGACTTGGACGGCGACGCGAAATTTGGACGAGAACGCCGCCGGGAACGCCGTCCCGATGCGACAGAACGCCGTCCGACGGCGTTCTCGTCAGAAAACTTTGAAAAAACGCCGCGATTTTGAATTCACACCCCGTGCTCTAAGGATTTCACAATTTTAAGCTGTGGTGAACCTAAGTTTAAACTTAGCAATAATGATACTAATTTAAAAATTAGCTCAACTTTTTCTTTTCAAGTAAAAGTACAATATAAATATAAATAAAGTAACATTTCATACAAACACATACAATATTTTTCACTATCACCACCATTACCACCACCATCACGGTCTTCACGATCGCCACCGCCACCTATCACGATAACTTTTACCAATCGCTACCACTTTTACCGATGCATCGTGTGAATATTGTAATACGGAGTAGTATATTAGTATAAATATATAAATTATTGAACTCTTAAAAAAATATTATTGCTTTGTTAAAAAAAATATTATTGCTGATATTTGTTGTGTTTGTTTAATATAAGACCGGATATTTCATTGTGTAAAATTTAGAGTCTAAGATGATCCAAACATGTTATTTAAAGACTGACAGTTTACCCGCACTAGACAATGATATCAAAAAAATATTATTTGTGGTATCTTTTATTTAATTATATGCGGTCATTTAATGAAGCTTGAAAAAACATAGTGATTTATATTTTTTTACTTTATTGTATACATTATTATAGTTATAATTATAAGTTAGAATTGGATTTTCAGCCCATCAATTTACTAACTTAAAACCCGTCAATAATTTTTGTTTTTTAGTCGGATTTTAGTTAAGGTTTGTTTCAACGGGCCGATCGATCAACCATGAAAATATTTTATTTTTTTAATAAAATGATCCAACCCATCAACTTGTTTGCCCCGTTTACCTAAATGGGTTATTCAAATCGTTTTTGAGTTAGATATTTTTGACTCGTCAACCCCTTTATAAAATCAGATACCTCAAATTTCAAACCCGCTTACTTAACTCGACTCGTATTATAAACCAAATTATAATAATTTTAAATTTAAAAAAACGAATTATGAACTTTTAATCTGGCTATTAACTTTGATAGTTAAATAAATTATCTTTACAAAAAGAAAAAAAATTATTTCTTCAAATGTTTATACTATTTGCATTAGATGTTGTACTAACTAAGACGGTAGAATAGTAACTTATTTTTTTATAGACTACTAAACGGCCAAACTATTTTATAGTAATAATGGATTAACTTTTATGATTATTTGAAGGTGAAATTATCTAAAATATAAACGAAGTATTGGTTAATTTTAGATTATAGAAATGAACTATCAAAAGTATCAATATTAGAAAGCAACTACCAATTTAACATAATTCTAGTAGTACTGAACATGACACGTCATCATTTTTTGAATTTCGAGGTAACATATTGCTAAAAATATGATGAAAATGATGGTTGTTTTCTATTGTTGATAATTTGATAGTTGATTTCTAGAATTTTAAATATGTCAATAGTTCATTTCTATTTTAGGTAATTTGCCCTTACTAGAATATAACTAACTAAAAGTGTTCATATATTAAATAAAATACTTAAAAGGATAGTAAAAAACTATAGTATCTCTTTATAAAATTTCTAATATAAGTTTTCAACTTCTTCTATATTAGTAAAGAGATGATTATAATCTGTAAAAAAATATTATATTTTTGTAATAATATTTCTATCAAAACAATTGTAACCGGTATCTTAATATACATTAATCATTAATATCTTATGTTAGTTACATTAGTTATAATTAAAATTATTATTGTTTATAATTAAACTAGCTCTAAAATCCGTGTATATACACGGTCTGATAAATTTGTAATTATTTTTTAAATTATTGAAAGAATCCTTATATACTATGTGATATGTTATAACATGTTTAAATTATTTTTTAAATTATTAAAAGAATCCTTATATAATTAAGATTATTATTGTTTATAATTAAACTAGCCCTAAAATCCGTGTATATACACGGTCTAATAAATTTGTAATTATTTTTTAAATTATTGAAAGAATCCTTATATACTATGTGATATGTTATAACATGTTTATGAGTTAAGAGATATTCAATATTGTTTGGATTTAGAATATTTTCTGGTAGTCTATATTGAAATTGAGAGTATAGATCGTAAATTTTCAACAGCGCTAAGGATTTTATGTAAATCAAAATACATTTAATTGTAAAGGTATCTAATCATACATAAACAAATGAATAGTTTGAAGTAATAATGGTTTAGTAAAGTGAATAATCATAACTATATAATAAAAGTTTTTGGTCAAACCATATGGGTGTCCTTGGTTTAATGTTAAAATTACTTATTTCTCATTTTACCCAGTTAAGATGTCGACAGAAAAACATATTATTTCATCAGTTTAACTTTATATTTAAAATCAAACGTATAAAGTGTCGACATATGTTATTATACTCTATATATTTTTAAACTTTAAATCATTATATTAAAAATTGATAATTTTAAAGGTTTTATTTGTAAAATTAGATGAAATTGAATGACTCAATTGAATAATTAAAAATTTATAAATTAATGACATCATATAGGTGTTTACTATATTATATTTAAGATGTATTGATTTAAATATTTAATTGTGCATTGATTGTAAACATATTAATGAAGTAGAGATTAATGAGGTGAAGGTAAAATAGTAAATATTTCTCCTTTAAAACTTTGTCTCAAATATTTTATATAGTAGTATAGATTATAATTTTAAATTACATAATTTTAAATAAAATTAATTATAATATATTAAAGTTTATAATTAATTGTATTAATTTAACTATTTAATTGTACATTGATCGTAAACATATGAGATTAATGAAGTAAAAAGTAAAATAGTAAATTACTATTTTATTTCAAGACTTTGTCTTAAATTAGAGTAGAATACATAATCTAAATAAAGAAAGCTAAAGAATAGTTGTCAAAATAAAAGAACGAAAACGACCTTATATTTATCATCGTTTGCCATAGATCTTCTCATAACTATTTTGGGGACCGTACGTTATAGCCTCTTGAGTCTTGACATGGACCTACAATTGATCCTACTTCATTTTTGTATTAGAGCTTCGAATATCATTACTTGAATTACAATGAAAAAGCTTGTCATATATCAACGTCATATTAGAAACTGAATTCAATTTTTACCCATTATTACCGCATTGAAATTGTCGAAGTCCCTGTAAAATTTTCGTGGGTTTCGCCAACAATGGGGAACCGAACGTTGGGGGTTGTTTAACTATTGGATCATCTCATGAAATATAGATCCAGGTTGTGACTGAGTTTGGTGGTTCTCAAAGTGTTAAGAGGGAGATACATATATTCTAACTTGCTTCCGATTGTTTGATGATGTTAAAGGGCAAGCCTCCATTTTGGAGGATCACGATCAAGACTGATGAAGATAAACGACTAAACATGGCTGATGTGCGTTTCAAAGATGATGAGGATCGATGGGGCAACTTGATCATATTGGTTTTATTTGTCAAAAGTTTTCCTAATATTGAGATGGTTGGGCGGTTATGTAGTGAAATCGATTGTGCAAGATAATAAGAGCATATTCATTATCTATAAAGATGAAATCTATGTCATAGTCCATGGACGAAATTTAAGAGAATTGGAGAGACAAGAGAAGACTTGGTAGAATTTGACTTTAACAAGTATTATCATGCTCACGCGTTGCGTGAAGATTTTCAAATAACAACATCAAGTGATTACAAGTTTATTTATATTAAACAATTGCATCATTAAAAAATATATAATACATTCAAAATAAATCTAAAATAGAAATATATTAATAGTTTATGATCTTATATTTTTATACTCAATATATCTTCATAATGTATACTAACTCATTACTTCATATAAAATCATGTTAAGTAAAAATAATATTATGATTTATAACGCTTAAAATTTAGAAAAAATCATGCATTTTTACCATTCGTTATATAAGTGGCAAAGATGAGCTGACGTAATAGGGCGCATGAATTTATTATCCGCAAGTATCTTAAAGTACATAAACTTCAAATTTTAGATTGACGTAAATGGGCCAATGGATTTATTATCCGTAAGTATTTTAAAGTACATAAACTTCAAATTTTAGATTTTTATTTTCCTATCAAACTACAACTCAATATAATCGTTTTTGAAGATATTCACAAAAATGAACATATTATATTTAACATTTCTTTTTAGAATGAGAATTTCAACCCTATCACAATGATTATATATATATATATATATATATATATATATATATATATATATATATAGGGTGAGGTTCAAATGAAAATGTAATTTTTTTGGGAGAATGGAGGAACAATAAAATGTGTCACGTATCACAAAACCTACTTTCCCCACGTTTTAAAAATTAAATATCTCAAGAATGGCTCATTGAAAAATTAAAAAAATTGCACCATAAAAATCAGCATTTTTTCTCTTCGATTAGAATCTTACATGATATACTTTCGATGACTTTTTTTTATGATCGTACAATATTAGTTACACATGTGGTACTCGTTGATATCACATTTGTTACCTGCTGGTATCACATGTGTTAACTGCTGGTATCACATGTGTTACTCGTTTACAAAACCCAACGAAAACGAAGAAAAAAAAGTTGTCGAAAGTATACCTTGTGAGATCTCTAATCGAAGAGAAAAAAACACTGATTTTTATGGTGCAATTTTTATGATTTTTCGACTTACCGTTTGGGAGATATTTAATTTTTAAAAAACCGGAGGAAAGTGGGTTTTGTGGCATGTGGCGCATTCTTATTGGTTCCTCAAATCTCACAGAAAGTTGACGTACTCATTTGAACCTCCCACTATATATATAGTGGGATGTTCAAATGAGAACCAACTAAAAGTTGAGAACTCTTGAGAACCACTAGATTACGTATTTGTTCACATGTGATTAATTTCAATTCATATGTGAACATTGATATATGATAGATTTAGAAAGAAAAAAAATGTTAAAAACTCTAAAAATTACGTTGTAAAACACATTTGAACCGATTTGTTCACATGATCGTTTACATGTGAACACATATTTGTATTTTTGTGTTTTTCGATATAATTTTAGGATTTTTTGAGTTTTTTATTTATCAATTAAACGTACACCAATGTTCACAAATGAATAAAGTTAATCACATGTGAACAAATACGTAAACTAGTAGTTCTCACAAGTTTTTAACTTTTTAGTTGGTTCTCATTTGAACATTCTATATATATATATATATATATATATATATATATATATATATATATATATAGTAAAAGGATCCAGTGAGAACTAATAAAATGTGAGAACCGTGAGAACAATCGATGGACCTTTATTTTAACGTGAAAATAAATGGGATTAATTAGACATGTATCTTTTCATTCACAAAGCCCACATACGCCTTTCGCTTATATGCTCGGTCAGCACCTACCTCAATAGCTAAATCTGTGATTGTTGGCCAATCACCTCTCACTTGAATTTACAATTTCTGGTGATCTCCGATGGATCTGTGCCGCCCTCCGTCGATCTCCGCCAATCTCCCGTATCACTTGAACTGTTTCCATAAATAAATAGAAGCAAAATAATGGGGGTTCATTTCTATTATTACGAGGAGCAAAAGAATAGCAACATAAATTAGTAAAGGTGATTCATTGATTGCACAGAAAGTCGAAGAAATCAGATTGCTTTCACTTATTTTTTTAATTCAATAATATTATATGTAAATATCTTATACGTTCTAATGATTCATCATCGTAAATCATTTTTTTTAATTGAAATAATTAATCTTTGATTCCTTGTGGCAAAGATACAACGGTTCATTTCTCAAAAGAAATTCTAGTTTTTTTCAGTTCATATTTGCATCTTGCATTTGCAACTTGGATCTGAGAATTTGCATATGATTTGTGTCTTTGTGAAGAAGAACTAATAACTTAGTTATGCACCTACCTTCGTTTTGCATCCACATGTGTTCTGCACCTACCTGTGTTTTGCACCTAACTTCGTTCTGCACCTACATGAAACTGCATTCTGCACCTATATGCGTTCTGCACCTACCTGCAATTGCGTTCTGCACCTATATGTGTTCTGCACCTATCTGCAACTGCGTTTTGCACCTAATTTATAAACGGAAAATTAAAAGTTTGATTTGCAAAATGATTGTATATGCGTATGATTATGTCCAATTATTTTCATATCAATCTAATTTTAAATTAAAAGAACAATAGGTATTTGAGGAAGAAGAAGCACTCAAATTACGGGGAAGAAGAAGAAGAAGAAGCGCGTACATGGTTCTCACGGTTCTCACCAATTTGAAGTTCTCACGGGATCCTCACCCTATATATATATATATATATATATATATATATATATATATATATATATATATATATATATATGGAAATGTTCAAATGAGAACCACTTAAAAGTTGAGAACTAGTGAGAACTACAAAAATATATGATTGTTCACATGATTAACTTTATACACATGTGAACATTAATATTTGTTCGAATCTCTTTTATATATTAAAAGAAAATTATAATTAGGTAAACATTATAAAATTAAACATTTATAAGTGAATCTTGACCCTTAAATGTTTTACTAATTTGAATTAAAGTCACTGATCTCCTTTTAAAAAGTGATTAGCTAAATAGCAAATCAGGCGCGCCCTTTGATTGTTTTGTTAATTACCCGTGTTTTATTTTTAAAAATGCTACATCACATCTGTTTTTTATTTATGCGATATCAAAAAATCAGAGCAAATTCCTATCGAACCTCGAACGCCGCAAAGAATTCTTCCAGTATTCCGACGATTTTGGAGTCAATATGAAGATATCTCTGTTGTTTCTCATATTTTATTAATGATAGTACGACGATTTCTTCTTTGAATCTGTATCTAGGGTTTTTGTTTGCAATATAATCGTGAATGAAAGATGGAATTTTTTGAATTTGTATCTAGGGTTTTCGTTTGGAATTCAAAAGATAGATGATTTGTGATGAAAGATTTTGCTTCAATCTTTTCCTTAATTGTTTTGATTTTACGATTAAGATTTGCTTATACTTCATCAGGTATATTAATTTTGAATCGCATAATGGTTGAAAAACCGCGAATCGGTTGTTTACTATTTAATCTTAATCGATCTTGACTGTAGTATTATTTTTCAATTTTATAGATTTTCTCTTTAGGTCAGGAAGCTTCGATTGTGCTATACGATTTAATGCGATAATAGATCTACCAAAAGTTTATATTTTTTATTATTGATTGTAATTGTGTCTACTTTCGTGTTTGTTTTGTTGTTTGATTATTATTTAGGTTTCTACTTAAGGCTGTGAAAGTAATGCCTCATGTTCGTAGCTCTGCTTACGACCAAAAAGTTAAATTATCCTAAGTATGTCCTAAATAAATTGATTATTTCTTTTGTCTATTAGTGTCTCATTAGTTGATTTTTTATTAACAAGTTATTTTAATCAATTAAAGTATGAGCTTGGACATGTTATTGGAGACCCTTGCTTTTCATGTTTAAATGCAGGAGGGAGAGGGACCTTAAAGCTGTGACTAAATTGGCTTCCCGTGTAGATTTGCATCACCTGGTAATTATTTTAGCAGGAAGGCAAGCGGATGCTCCACAAGAAGCGCTTTAGGTTTTGGACATTGTTTTGAGGGAGTTGCCTACAAATCGGTATGTTTCTACTGTTATCAAAATAAGTTGATATCTTTTGCTATATTCATTAGTTAATATATTTTAGCATATCTAATGACCTACTAACTAATTATTGATTGAAGTATTATGTATATATTCTCTGGTGGGACGGTCATTCTATTCTTCCTGCTTTGTAATACGCAGGTTGGAAAGTTGGCGTGGGTTCTATCCGAGCATACGACCTACACAGATGGAGCATTAAAGTTTTGGTTAGTTTGTTACTTCTCTATGTAGATTCTATAAGGTTCTGCTAATACGATATAGTGGAAGTTGAGCTTTTCGTTTGGGGACACCGACTCAGATTTATAATCTTTCTTTTGTAATCTAATAGTAGGTCCAACCAACACTATTTGGTTAATATCTGAGTTCTAATTTGAATTCCAGGTGTTCTTCATTTGTAAGTTATTTTATTTGTATTTGCAGTTAAATACATTTTGTATTAGTGATCTTATTTCTAAGTTAGTTTATTTGTATTTGAAGTTAAACACATTTTGTATTAGTGATCTTATTTCTTATTAACCAGATTACCTGCTAACTTGAATTATTTTAGTATGATGGCTATGTGATATTTGGTATGCATCAAAGGTGTTCAATGAAATTGTGAGAAATATGGTTACATAATATGATCATTGATACATCCATTTTATGAGTTTCTAACTTGGACAGCCTGTTCATCTAAGTAAGTTTGACTACATAATTTCCAACAAGTTGGCGACTGATTGTTGGCGACTGATTTGCAAAAGCTCAGATGTGGTGTAAACTACCATGCTTCGATATTAACGGGTCATATAAATAAAATGGGTCAAAAGATGGCCAGCCAATGAGGAAGATGGCCAAGCACTATGTTGCTCTTTACCTGAGGTATGCACTTGTGGTTTCTTATGTTGCTCTTCGCTTGAGAAACACACTAATTGTAGTGTCTTTAATATTTCATTCTTGTTTCTCATTTTGCTTATCTTATAGAGTAACCACAAGCCTTACTATCTTTCCCTTTTTGTTGCATATGTTGTTAATATTTTTTAGCTTGGTAAGCATAGAAATATTAGCACAACTCCCTGTTTTTGAGTCATAGATAATTGTATTTTGACCCATTAGAAAACTTGTCTTCCCTTGTGCGAACTATGATTTTTATCGTTTTATTATACATGTTTTAACCTGATATGCTAAAATTTTCAGGATGCTATTACGGTGGCGGAGAGAAGGAAAGAAAAAATCTGGGTAAAATTAGGAAGAGATGGAAACATTACATGTAAGTACTTACTTCTTAATAAAGAAATTAGGAGGTTGTAAACACTTTATACCTTGGATAACTAAAAGCTGTTCTGTAGCTATTTTTTTTAGTATTACCTATTAGTGTCATGGTCAATACAACGCAACCCAGATTGACCTATTTATATTATATAAATGAGTTGAATTGCCCCCCTCAAATAATAATAGTATAATACCACTAAGATGCTATGCTAACAAATATAGGGTTTTATATACATGTCGTCATCTTGCTTGTGAGTACACACAATCTGTTACAGTGATAATAATATATTTCCAAAAATCAATCTAACATATTTTTGTTACCAAATTATCTATATTAGGTATTTTCTTCCGTAGAAATATATCTGCTGCTGGAGGAGTAAAAATTATATCTTTTTCCTGATAAATTGATAGATAAAAAACAAGTCCAAAGTTTTTTAGGAAGATTTTGTACCCATAAAAGACTTTTAAGATATAGATTCTGATGAAAGTATTTTTATACTAACACCTTCAGTAATATTTAGCACAACCTAGTTTCGAGATTATGATGAAAGCATTTTTATACTAACAGAAACAGTGGGGTTAACTTTATGAGGCATTGTTGAGGACCCAATTTAAATAATATGTCTTAATAAGATTATTTGAGTTGTTATGAGGAAATCTTATAAAAATCAGGCCCTGCTGAAAGAAACTTTACTCGATTCCAAAGGCTACAATCTGTTATATTTATATATAATTTCACCTTATAACTATAGGAGACATCCTTTATTGAAAAAGAGTATAAGTGTCTTGACGCCTAGCCATTCCAAAAAAAGAGTAAGAATTTTAATAACTTACAAACCCTCAGCTTCATTTGGTTATCTCTCTTGATACATTAGATTTTGCTCTTACTTTTGCTGGCATACACTAACAAGAACCGTGCTTTTTAGATATCTTTTCTTCATTTATTTTACTAATTATTTACCACCTAATTACCACCTTCTTGATTTTGCTTACGATTTTCTTCCATTGGAATGGAGTATCATTTTACCAGATTCGAATTGACATTTTAGTTCTTATTTTATAGGTATGGTGAGATCCACACCAAAATGACAGTTGTGATTCAAACCATGCGAAAGCCAAGTAGTTAGTACAAAAGGTAACCTTGGAGCTACAAAAGGTCTTCCATAACGAATGGTCCTGAAGGGAAAATGATTTATCATTATATCAAGTCCTCCACTATATTATTGACTCTGTATTTCTCAATGAAGGACTTTTTACCTGAAGTTTCTATTATGTTTAGTTTCTTTCGGGTCTCCAACATGTTTAACCTTTACTTGCTTCAAGAACTCCCATGCAAAGCTTTCCATAAAAGTTACAAATTATAAATGCACGAGCTGATATATACTATAATGATAAAATAACGATATTACAATGACAGGTGATTGTTTTCCATTTTTCCAAACAGTCGTTACATTATATTTATCATTATAATGATATTGGCGACTTATTTCTTTTTCTTTTTTTTTTCTTCTGTCAGTATATATGAATATTGTGCACACTTATTTTCAAATGGACAAAATTGGTTTAATCCTATTGGCAATAGAAAATGTCGGATCTCAATCTCTCATCACATTTTGTTTTCCTTTCTAAAACGTTTTTAAGTACTAGAAATGGTGAAGTCTAAAAAGTGGAAGAATAAGGTTCGTAAAGAAAGCAATCATATCAAGTTTGAATTGTACCCGCCCAAATGACTCGAGCAACATTGACGGAAATCTAGATGGTAATTAAATGAAATGTATAAATCTGTTAAGGAGGCGATTTGATAGGACGAGTTTATTGTTTCATAGAAGCCCAAAACGAAATAAATGACAAAGATAAATCCAGAACGTTATTTGAAAGGGTTTATAGAGATTGAGATTCTCTTCTATATAAATGACAAAGATAAATCGAGAACGTTATAAGAAAGGGTTTATAGAGATTGAGATTCCCTTCTATATCGTAATCTAGAGTTAATTCCTAACCATATATAATTAGATAAAATACAAACAGTTCTTTAATTGTACATTATAACAAATTTCAACGTGTAGCCAGGGAATTTGCTGAGTATTAAACTTGACTTGCACATCCACAAATTTTGATATAACATTTGTATTAAAATTATGGGTTATCCTGCAAATTCGCGGGTTATAATATAGTGAGAAACAAAAAAATATCAAAAATCACATATAAAAATACGTAAAAACACATATGTTCACAACTGAACATTTCACATGTGAACAAATCGGTTAAAGTTAGTTAAAATAAATTCTAACACATAATTTTTTAGTTTTCAAGGTTTTATCGATTCTTATTAACATTTTTATACATATTTTGACCTTATACACATATGAACAATCATGTATTCTAGTGGTTCTCAAAGTTCTCAATTTTTAAGTGGTTCTCATTTGAACCTCATATCTTAAATAAATATAATATTGGAACGCCATATGATGTCATTAAAAACTCAATTAACCAATAGAATTGCTTGATTTTTTTTTTTAAATTAGCTAAAGTTTAGTGCAGTATGATATCATAAATACAATATAAAAAACAATTATATAAAACCTACTGTATTATTTTAGTCAAATTTATAAGTTCTAAATTTATCTATAGCCTATCTACCAATAATAAATAATGATTTTTTTGAATAAATAGGGTATACCAAGTGTTTTAACCAAATACGAAGAACCATAACTTTTTACACGTAACTAAACCAAATACGAAGAATCATAACTTTTTTACTCATAACTTTGTCCAGTTACATACATTTAATTTTTGTTTTGTGAAACCGTCACATTATCCCTGCACTCTCTCCAAAAAAATAGGATCCATTATAAAATAAATGGAATGCATATATAGCCTGATTGTTTTTGGGGTTCGACGTTGGTGGGTTTTGACATGAAAATTGAGAAAGTCCACCAGAAATCTATTTTGAATTGTTTCCTCATATCTAAATCACGTTAATTGATTATCTATTCTTTTTTCTCTCTTGGCATCACTAAATCGATATGAGAAGTAAAACTTTTGAATTAATGTACTAGTAATGAGTGTATTTAACTTTAACTGTTATATTGTTACAACATTTTTAAAAATCATTTTTATCGTTATATAATATATGAATCAATCAGATACATTTTATGAATCGATATTTAAAAATTTCTTAATCGTGGTTACTAATTTTCTGAATTGATCTTACAAGTTTTATGAATCAATGACATTAAATGTGTGAATCACTATTATAAAATTCACGAATCCTCATTAGTATATAATAGTGAATCAATTATTATATATTTGTGTGAAATAATTAATTTTGTTTTTGTAATTTAAAAAGGGAAAAAAACTACTAATCCATTATAAAATCTTGTCTGTGCTCGTATGATATTATGTGAATTTGTATCATATATGAAGATTTTAAATTGAAGAGTATATGAAATAAGAAAAAGCAAAACAACATTCTTGCAATATAAAATTGATAATGATGTATGCAAAAGAAAAAAAATTAAAAATGATGAATCTTAAAACAAAACTGTATAGTGAAATTCCGACGAAAGTTGTCTTCCTTTTTTTTTTCTTTGATCAGGAATGTTGTTTCTTAAAAATTTATTTTCTGAATTTTTAATAACATAAAATAATAGAATGCCCAATAATTTAGGAATGTGGTGGAAGAATTAGTTATGGAATGACTAATTAATTATTCAGCAAAATTACAATCTTACCCCTTCTACCGAAATAATTGATCCACAATGCTTCTCCCTCTTCTCTCAATAATTTTTCTTATTTTTTGATCTTCTTAATATAAATATATATATATATATATATATATTACATATATTTTCTCCAATGAAAATTGAATCCATAACCTCCAGGTTGAAAGACTAGTTACAAACGGTTAATTAGGCAAACGTCATTCCTCATTTAAAATTGTATTTGAATTTTATACATTATTACTTCTCTACAAGTGCTCTATGTAATCTATATCTATCTATTCTATATCTTATCTATTCTATATTATAACAAAGTGTAAATTAAGTAGTCATTTTATTTTTAGCAACACCTAAGCTCATCCTAACCCTTTATTAATTAGAAGTATTAAATTAGGACCATTGATCAAGATTAAGAAAATAAAGTACCTAAATAGTGAAGAGAATAAACTTAAATGACTTAACTAATCATTTGTAGGAAAAAAAACCATTAATTAAATTTACATTTAAAAAGGGCAATATAAATCGATAATTAATGTTGTCCAACAATTTAGGCATGATTTTTTTTAAATGTATCATGGTCAAATGATCTATATATTTAAAAAACCAAAAATGAGTAAATTATTTCAACTTTACTATATTATGTGCATTGGTCATGAATAACAATCAATTTCCAAAAAATATGGAGAGTATTACTATGTAAATGAAATCTTTGTAATTCGGTAAAAAAAAGAGACGACTTTTCGAACGTTAAATTATGATCATTGATATAAGCTTGGTAAAATGACTACCTAAATAGTGGAGATGAGATGGTTAAATGACTAAAACACCCCTTTACGTATATTTATTAAACAGTTAATTAAATTTAATTAATGGTATTTTAGTTAATGCTTCCGAACAATTTAGGATTGTATTATTTGTCAATGATAATGAGACCATCTTTAAAACTGATTGATTTGCATAAAGTTTAGGTAAAGGTAATTTAAAGTCAATATTTTCAAATATTAGAGTGTGTATTAGATTTTTGTAGATTTGCATGTTATTTAATAAAGAATCAATTGCATTAAATCATAATAATCATTTCAATTTATATATAGTGTAATACATCTATCTATCTATATATATATATATATATATATATATATATATATATATATATATATATATATATATATATATATATTCTATATTACATATTAAAAGAAAGTGTGAGTTAGATAGTCTAATTTAATCTCACCCCTTAAATCATTTAGTAAATTAAATGTAAATCATTTATCTAGAGTTGAAAAACATGACTACTTAAATAGTGAAGAGAGGTGACAATAAGACTTGACTTTGTTGACTTTTTAGAAACTTATTTTGGTAAGTTATTTATTGATTGACGATATATTAATGGAAATATTGAATATTAAATACTTATGTTACTATCAATAAAAGATTTAATTTACGTTTATGTGCATAAATCTACTCTCATTTGAAATTCGAGTTCTGAAGGGGATCAACTTTTGAATTGGTTTAATGTATTTTTCCCAATACACATTTAGATCATCAAAATAAGTCTGTAATTACATTTCATTGATGTATACACGCCACAATAAATGCCTTAAAAATGCTCATTATCAATGAAGTTGTTTATTGAATGCGCAGTGTAATAATAAATGACATAAAAAAAAGTACATGCTATCTAAGCATGAATAGAGACATTATAAATTATAGATTAGTTGTCGAGTGGTTTCTTATTTCACGTTTCTTATCTTTTTATTGAAGATGTATTTTTGGAAAAGATGGCGAATGTTTTAACTACAGCCGGGAAATGACATGTAAATAATGGTCTTCTACAACATGTAATGTTTTTCTATATTTAAAATTCAATTGTATGATTTTCTGAATATATAAATAGTGCACCTAATTTATAATTTATGATTTAATTTATTTTATTGTCAATCTTGAACCAGCTATCACTACCTCAATCCTATACAAGTATTGATCATGTACAAAATTATGGTGAATGAGATATGCTATGCTGCCGGTTCATGTTAACATGCATATACTTTCTGTGCTTGCTCATATTTAAATGTATTTATATTTGTGTGTTTCTGGCTAATTGACTATGTATCAAAAACACATTATATATAGTTTCAAGTATATATTTAACAATGTCAATTCACAAATACACATATATGTATATGTATATGTGGGTGTGAATTTGAGTTGGGTTTACTGAAAATTGGTCAAATGGTAGCATTAATTGTTGCCTTAAAATATGTAAAAATTTAAATGGGGCGAAAACAAGCAATTTGTATTCGAAGATTATAAAATTTAAAATCAATATATTAAAGAAAACCTTGATAGTATTCAAATAATTGGGAAATAGGACGAGCCTGATTTCTCGCGGCTATTCGAAATTTCATTTGATAACCAGAGTCATTCTTTGATAAATGATCACTATGAGTCAGACTCAATAAAATTTGTAGTGATATAAAACAGATCTGCTACTTGAATTATGTTTTTAGTAATTATTGTGCTTCACTGATATGTGTTTTGACCTATTTAGACATTATTAAGAATCAGGTGGATTTTGACATGATTACTTGACAAGATTGCACTAATATATGCTATTTGATTAGGTATATTTATTGCGTAAGTAACATGAAGTGCAGGTAAATGATAGTTAAAAATGACCTTTTGATGATGGTTGCTAAAACGTTTACTTATTTATATATATATATATATATATATATATATATATATATTAATAATCGAGTTATGTATAGTCATTAATTATTCTTATGCTTATGTCTATTTTTCACAATAATATATAGTATGCCAAAGTAATTTTCAAAACTCAAATAGGTGTTCAATAAGAAAGGGGGAACCCATCAACATCAACTTATCCTACAAATGATGTTGTAGATAAACATTATATTGTGCTCATTAATAACATTTAGGAGGCTTGCACGTATTCAATTCGATCGGGAATTACGAATTTGCCTATCAGAGTCCTATAAAAGTCTTTCGGTTCCATTCTCACTTTTACAGTTTATTATTTACACTATCATCGTAAACAATATTCACATATGTTTACTACTTGAAATTATATTTGAAATAATACTCAATTCAAACGATATTTTTAACTTGAACTCTTATTTTCAACACATATCTTTCAAATATCAACTTAAGCATCTTCAACATTTCTACGAATCTTTAATAGAATGCATAATATATATTTCAATTTGCAAATTCACAATTTTATCTCATTATATTTCATCAATTACAATACCATATATTAAGTCGTTTTGCATCACTATATATATATATATATATATATATTGTAATTCGACTATAAATTTTATTACTATGCAAACCTTTTCAACAATCATTTACATGTCCATTATATATGTTGGGCACTTTTTATATTGCATCTTTTGAAAACATGAATGTATCGTTTCTTCTTAATCTAATACTAACATAATTGTATTTTCACTATTATGGTTGGATTGATTCAACTTACTATGATGATCAACGTATGTTTCCACTATTATGATTGGATTGAAAGAACAACAAATGAATTGGAGTAATTTGCAGGCACCACATTCCTTAATCGTCGTATCATCGCCATTTAATTGAATATGTTATACTTGATAAGATTTTTGAATGGTTATATCGTGTGTACATGTAATTGTATGCATTGGTTTGTACGATAATTAAGTGGAATGATGGTCAATGTGAAACACTTGCTATCATTGAAGATAACGATGACTTGAAAATTTTATAGTTTCTATATACTGGTTGTTCAAATGTCACACATCAAGTTAATCGTGTTGCAACGTTTATCTTTTGTGCTGCCTCTTTGGTGTTTAGTTTTTAATTATTATTTACAATGTTACAAATCGTTTTTAATATTGTATCTCTAATGCTACTATCAATAGATAAACATATTTCTTTCAATTCAAACATTTTGGCAATATCATTCGCAATAATATGTTGACTCAGACATTACTCAGTAAAATGAAAAATATAATATAAACCTTCGTATTAAGTTCATGATGTAGCCCGCAAATTTTGCGAGTTATAATCTTAATAATAATAATAATAATAATAATAATAATAATAATAATAATAATAATAATAATAATAATAATAATAATAATAATAATAATAAAAGAAATGAAAACACATGACTTGCTAGGAATTGAACCAAGAGGTCAATTGGCCCCAAGTTTACCATTAAGCCAAGTTGCATTCTTTCTACATTTCTTTCAGAAATATATTTATTATGAGAAACAAAGTGGGTACAAACAACTTACGTTAGGCAACTGATATTAAGGGATAATTACCTGAATAATGTTTAATTGATTTAGTAATGTTTTTAGCTTATGAAGATTCTTGATGATCAATTTAACTCGGAGAGAAAGTTAACTTGATAAGACAAGTTTAGCCTATATATATTGAGGTTTTGTTAGGAATTTTGCTGAGTACGTTCAGAAGAGAGGTCTGATGAGAGTCGTGTTACGAGTTTTTCTCCGTCCATATGAGATGAGTCTTTAACGATTCAATAATGTGAAGGGCGGTTCTGTAGTTGTAATCTACCATTAATAGAGGTATTAACGTATTCAAGAGTGTTTAAAGAAGTGTCAATTCTTGTAATAAATATCGTTCACATATAGGGTCTCATGATTTTTATTATTCATTGAAAAAATGTTTCCCGTAAATACTATTGTTTTTGCCTTTAGTGTTTACGTTTATTGTTTAAATATTTTTGTGTGAATTTTTGTTTTTAAGTAAAAGTAGAGTTCAAATGAGTACAAAAACTTTGTGTGAGAATATGGGAATCAATCTCAACCGTTCATTTTCATCAATATCCATTTCCCCCATCTTTTTAAAAACTAAATATCTCACAAACGACAAGTCAAAAAATTATGAAAATTGCACCATATTTTTCAGCGTTTTCTCCTCTTCGATTTAAGATCTCACAAGCTATACTTTCAACGAGTTTTTTTTTTCATTTTTTGGTGGGTTTTACAAATTAGAAACACATGTGTTACGGATTAGTTGTACATTTGATTTGCGGTTAGGGTTAGGGTTAAGGTTTAGGGTTTAGCATGGTTTAGGATTTAGGGTTTAGCAAGGGTTAGGATTTAGGGTTTAGTATGATTTAGGGTTTAGGGTTTTGTAAAGCGTTTAGGGTTTAGGGGTTAGGGTTTAGGGTTTGGGATTTAGGGTTTCGGGCCGAAACCCTAAATCCCAAACCCTAAACCCTAAACCTTAACCCCTAAACCCTAAACCTAAACCCTAAACCGTAAACCTAAACCCTAAACCCTAAACGCAACACTAACACATGTGTTACTAATTTGTAAGCCCACCAAAAAATGAAAAAAAAAAAACTCGACGAAAGTATAGCTTGTGAGATCTTAAATCGAAGAGGAGAAAACGCTGAAAAATATGGTGCAATTTTCATAATTTTTCGACTTGTCGTTTGTGAGATATTTAATTTTTAAAAAGATGGGGGAAAGTGAGTTTTGTGACACGTGGCGCATTCCTATTGGTTCTTCTATTCTCAACACTTTTCTTATTCTCATTTGAACCTCACCTTTTTAAGTAAATGTATTGAAATTTGATACTGTAATATTTAATGATATTGGTTTTAGATCTAATAATTTGTTACTTTTAATCTCACTAGCCAATTAGGCCAATACAAATTGCTACTTAACAAGGGATTATATACCCTTCGCGTTGCAAGGGGTTAGCGTTTAAATTTATCAAATTCATTAACGATAATATATACGTACATAATTATTCTTTTTTTTTTATTTCTTTACTTATCCTTTTTATATAAAGAGTAATTTTAGGGATCAAATACCTTTCATTCTTTCAACATACATTAAACTTTATCTAGAGTTTGAAAACTTGGTCGTTTTAAATTTCAAAACTATTACAATTATACTGAAAATTTTATTGAACTGTATAATTATACATAAGGTTAGTGTATATTGAAGTACTAATACTGCTTTATGTTCTTAGAGTAATAATGATATACTTAAAACCAATAACAAAGACTAATCTTTTTTAAAGTACTTTAACATTTTATTTAATGTTATCACAAATTGCTTCAATAATTCTATAAATTGCTCTCCACAATTGTCTGTAAAAATTACCATAAAAAGTACTTCTTCTCGAGTTGAACGTATTTTATTATGTAAATCATAATATCTTCTTTGAGTATCCCTTTTGTACAAATTTATCTATTAACTGCGTGTCTGTGTCTCATACACCAAAAGGCTGTTAATGAGTTTAAAAAACACCAAAGTCTTAAAGGAAAAACAATTTATTGGACTAAGACCTCACAAATATAAATTAAACAAAAACAAACCTCATATAAATATGCTATAAACAAATATAACTATATACACCATCAATAATTACACTTATAAAAATGGTGATCTTATCAAAAATATCTTATATATACAAAAGTTGTAAATGATTAAAAAATTCTAAAGATTTATAATAAAATGAGATATATAAGATGATGAATGGTAATGATAAATCACCTTTCAAAATATCATGAGATGCTAAATTAATCTGATTTAATGGTACAATTACTTTTGTACCCCTCAAGATATCATGATAATATGTCATTTTGATTTGTAGATTGATTATAAGGGATAAAGATTTTTAATAAAATGAGATATATAAGATGATGAATGGTAATGATAAATCACCGTTTAAAATATCATGAGATGCTAAATTAATATGATTTAATGGTACAATTACTTTTACCCCTCAAGATATTATGATAATATGCCATTTTGGTTTGTAGATTGATTATAAGGGATAATAAAGTAATTAGGTCTTTATTAGATATTATTCTACAATCCTATTAGGAGGCGGAACCATATAGCTCAAACTACTTTCTAAAAACTACCAAATTACCTTATTTTTTAAATAAGCTTTGAAATTTTGTTTACCAAAGAATACTAGTAGTTTGAACTTATATAAAGAAAAAGTTTAAGATCGCATAAGCTGGAATAAGCTAGGTTGTCAAACATAATGTGTAAATTTTCTCATGTTTCTACTGCTTATTGGATAGTTCACATTCTTATGTAATTAGACAATTAATAATTTATTAATTACTATGATAATAGCCATCTTTAGGGTTTCTCTCTCTAGGTTTTCCTATGAGATTCTTTCTATCACGCTATGACGACTTGAAAAAGTATTTTATTTTTGTCGTTTTTGCTGTGATATTTGTTCTCTCCATTAATGGTAGAGATCAATTGCTACTTTCGTTTGTTTTCCTCACCTTTGTGGGTGCAGTTCTTCTTTTCACTCAAAGATAAGTAAAAAGAGTAATTTGGAGGGTACACGTATCCCCCGTACCATATTTCAATGTACGGTTTTGCCTCACAAGCAAGGAGCATCAACGTCGCACAAATCACTTGTCCACAAATCACCCATATATGATGAGGCATGAATTTGAACCCCTGACCTATTGGTCACATATGTGGGGTCTGAGCGTTTGCGGTGGCAGTACCACTTGGGCAATGCCCGATTGGTGGGTGCAGTTCTAGTTTCTACTCAATGATATGTTGTCATTTTTCTTGTTAAATCTATAAAAAAGATAGGATACGACTTCAAAGTTTGAGATTAAGAAATCATCAATTTATGAATCCAATCTCTTAATCAATTAGGTTGTTCAAAAGTCTCTTGCAACTAGATATGGAAATTGACAAAGAAACAAATTTGGTTGTGAAAAATCTTCAATGACATCTCGATAACCTTTTTCTCAATGAAGTTCAACATTTGCACAATTTACTGAAGCAAAATACCCCTTGCATTATTAAGGTGATATTTTTGTGCTTAGTTGTTTTTCAACTTGTATTGAAGGCATTAGATTTATACCAACTTGACGCATGAGCAACTAAGCACGGATTTGTGATAGATTATCATTTTCAAAGAGTTTTGGGTTAATTTTTATACATATTGTATGTTTTGCTTGAATTGTTCATTTGGTATTTGTAGTAACCACTGTGGATTGATAACTGTTATGAATAAAATTATTCAGCTTCGGCATTTTATTCAGAAAGAAATTACAATAATAATTTCATTTTCTTAATAATTCGCATGATCTTTAAGTGCCTATAAAAGTTCCCTTAATCGATGCTTTATGGCTGAGTGGAAATTGAAGTAATAGTAAAGCTAGTATTATGCATCTCTTTAGATTTAGTTCCATTGAGTGGCAAACTCTTAACAAACTCTGCCTCTCGATAGATTCTAAGACTGATAAGTTACAAGTTTATATATCCTTCTGGTCTTCCGTTAAGTGATGGACATTATCGTTATTGTTGTATTACCCTCATATCACATTTCCATGAGCAACCCGTTTACTTCATTCTGTGTTTGCCAAAACTAAGAAACTAAAATACCATCACTATGCTGGGACCTGTATGTAGCAAAGGTATAATTTAGAAATTGATCTATATATATATATATATATATATATATATATATATATATTTAAGCAGGCCATTTTTCCGGTGTGGGACTAGGGGTTTACCACCCAGCAATCTGTCCCTAAAACCGAATATTGCATTGAGCTCCCTTCAACACTATCCCACATGAGCTAACCTTCTTAGGAAACATGAATGAAACAGAGTCAATGCTCCATCATGATGCTTGAACCGGGGTAACACGTTACCAAGGATTCCGTCAACATTAAAATAAGACTACCAACTCGTACAAATAACAACATATAAGCCCCATAAGATTGCACTCTAGAATCAATTGGAGTTCACATCAAAAAGTATGATTGTATATTATTAAATACACACCTTTATAATATATTGCAAATATGGATAATGCCAAAACATCATGAGAAAAAAGATATTTCAATGAAACATGGTTATGGGTTCTATAAGAGATCGGATAAGATTTCTTGTTCTTTGTTTTCTTAATGATTCAAAAATATTAAAAAATGATGGCAACGATACAAAAAACTGTTCTACCACATTATAACACCTGGTGATAGATCATGAGAGACCTCTCATGATCCAAGAGCTGCTTATGTAAACTATCTTCACATCAATGGTGTATAAGAATTAGGAACGTCTAACCTATGTGTTAATAAAGTTACATCGAGATGCTATTTTTGTACAACGTGAGACACAATCCAGTAAATCTGTTAGAAATGACATAAGAGAAGAAAGGACTATATATTAGGGAATTAAGATAAAAAAGAGCAGTTAGTTCATAGTGACTGCATACTACCTTGTTCTCATTAAAATTTAAAATTAATAAATTATAGTAAATTATAAGATTACGTCTATTTTGAAGTGTCATGTATTAGTAGCAAATTTTTCTGTTTAAGGGGACATTCAATTAAACTTACCTATGTATCTTCCACAACAAGGATTAAAATATTATTATACATTCTTTGTGTTTTTTCAGATGATTAACCTTTTAATCGTTGTATGTTTCTTTCGTTACAAAACTAATAGGTGTTTTCATGAAAATTCTAAAAAGTACTGCAGCTTGCAAAAATAGACGATCAAGACATATGTATGTGTATTTAGGAGACTTACAATGTTATTATGAGGAGATTTCCAGTAGAATCCTTGAATTCCAATGACAAATAAGTTTGATGCAATGAGAATAAAAATGCTTAAAGAATGTTTTCCCATCCATTCCAATCCGAATGCTACACGCCTCCATCCGTAAACATCTACCTGTAAGTGTGTGGAATGTTTCATAGATATTGCACATCAGAATCTAATTATAAAATATGTAAGGCTTTATAGAAGAAGAATATAACTGAAAAAAGTGGTCAAATAATCATCTCGTCTCTCATCATATTATATAATGAAAAAGGTATGCATACTTACCAATAGATACAATGTACAAAACGTGATTCCTGCTGCTGCTGAAGTTACCAGCATGTAACTGATCGTGTACAGGGATTTATTCAAAGGAATACCTGAAGGAAACAGCAAAGAGATAATAGATTATCTACTAATAATTGATGATTCCTCATTCAAGAGAGTGTTTCTATACATTTTTGATAGTTGATATAGTACAGCAAAGAGATAATGTATTTGTGTTCTTTTGCTGACTCAAGATGCATACCTGAGAGAGCAAGTATGGAGCCAAGAAACAGAAACATAATTGACATGAAGGACCAGTTGCAAAGTCGATCTTTATGGCCCTGCAGCAATAATGATAAAACACCCAATATATCATTCTGCAAGTTTTTAGAAAATACAGATACTTAAGTTATAGGTTTAAAAATTACAGAAAATGGAGTTACCAAGGGTTCAAAATTTACTCCATGGCATAAGGAATAACAAAATTTTCAATACAAAAGTACTCGTGCACAAATGCACACTGGCTTTTCAGAAAATACGTATATAGACATGCAAAACTTCACCGAGGCAAATTGTATTCATAAAGAAGATATGAGATTCACCTTTAATTTGGTCAAAACGTGACCATACTGAAGTCCAATAATGCAGGCCACAGAAGCTGTTAAAGAACTGCACATCCACCATTCCAACTATCTCATTAGCTGTATATGATTATTCAACTGAATGCAGGAATTATTTTTCAAAAATATAAACTTACGCTAATATTTATTAGTGACCAATTAAGAGAAATTGAAAATTATAGTGTAAACTAGTATTCCCTCAGTTTGCTACGTGTCCTCCTGCGACCGTATATGTAGAAACTGAGTTTAACAGAATTCAAATTATGATATACTGTAATTACCTTAAAATGCCTTCAGGCTCAAAAGGGGCAAAGCACCATGAAGGTGAAGACTCTGGAACATGGCCACCCTTAGATATATTACATTCCTGTATGTGGAGTACAATATGATACACGCTAATTTGACAATGATTGACTGCACAATATAGAATTATCATTCAAGAATCTGAATTCACCTTAAGATTTCTGTAAACAGGCTTTTGATATAGATGATCAATGCCAAGAACATATCGGTCTATCATTCCAGCAGCATTGCAGGCAGGCCCGAGATCACCTCTAACAGAACAGAGCACCTATACTCAACAACATAACAAACGCTCAACAATTTGCATTCCTAAAACAATAATCATCAATGTTAGAGACTAGAGATTATTAATGGGATTTGGTTTATGTTTATTTACTTTCTTTGTTTTAACTACTTCTCATAGTTATCTTGTTTCTTGTATTTAGTATATATAGAAGTTTTGCCTATCAATAAAATGGAATTTACTTTGAATCTGTTTACAATTAACAATAACTTCTTACCATACACCAAGCAGTAATGACTATAAATAACATTACTATATTTGCTCATTCAAGCCAAATATATATAAGAACAAGAGAGTGATCATACAATATGAGTAGTAGTTCCATTTTCTGAAATTAAAGAAGATAATGAATGCAAACTCTTAAACTGCCAATCTGCAACGTACAAGCCATATGTCAATCCGATGTAGATGGCACACAAGAAAAATACAGCACACCTACACCAAAAAAAGAAACTTATCAACTAAATATACATATAGAGTAAACAATAATCGCAGTAGTGAAATCCGTAGTGTAAAACTCTGAAAACATTTGGTATTTATTTCGGCTCAAAAAATCGGTTAGTGTCTATATTCACATTTTTCTGTCTTTTATAAATGGAAATATGATTATCGCATGACACTAAAGAATGTTTCCACCAAAAAAGATAGATTGCCACAGTAAAGGCTTGCACGTCATGACTTTCTTTTCAGAATATAATACGGAGTAGTATCTATACTTGAAACTGAGGCTGCTATATATGTTCTCACCAGTGCCAAATATAGTTCCTTAAGACTGCTTCTTTCGTCAAGATTTGATGGGTAAGCCATATTTCGCACACCGCTGCAGCAATATATCCAATAGCTATCCTCTGGAAATGATCACGACGAACAACAAAATCAGAACCGAGAATGGTTACAGTTGCTCCATGATATCATTACTGCATTGTACTCGCAATAAAGAACACATAAGTTTAACTTGACTCTTAAAGCCTCTTTATAACTCTAGTATTAGAGGCTTTTGAAATATAAAAATGTACTGTTTTTAAGGAAAATACTCACACCTATTATTCTATTTAAAAAAAAAAATGGGTATTTCGGCCACCCACTGGAGCCGCTCCATATTTCAATGGAGCACGATCGAACCCTCCACAAGGTCCAACATCGCCGGGCAAATCACCTCCATCACATATACCACAATGTCCGAGCCGGAACTTGCGCGGATTAAGCCTTAACGTTGTGGGTCATGCGCTTCATTGGTGGTAGGTACCTTTATGATAAATAATACCCATGACAGGTTTCGAACTCATGACTTCAAGGAAGTCATGGGCTGCCCTTACCGCTAGGCTATTTAGTCATTGGTCCTATTATTCTATTTATACAAATATATGTGTGTAAATTGAGGCTTAAACGCACAATATCTTGGTTGAGGGATCACCTAGATACTGGGTAGGCTAAAGGCCTATTGGTTAATCAGTGATTGTCAGAGGACTTCCACCACATAATAAAGATAAGTAACATTCAACACCGTCAACTACAGATATACTTATATACTTATATGCAAGACTTTTTCCAAAACTTTTCTTCCGTAAGAGTCAAATGAATGAGAAACAGATGAATGATAAAAGGATACTGTAGCATGTTAAAGTATTGATTCGTCCAGGTAAATGCTACCTGCAGGATCCCGAGCAAGCGTATTGTCTCAACATCAACACCATAAGTTAACGAAGTAATCCCATGTAGGTAACCACCTGAATTCAATAATTACGGATAGTTAGAACATTAAGGAAAAAACATGTGACTGTTGGTCTGTACTTGTAGGAATAATGCCCGGGCAACAATTATCAAAGGAAACAGCAGATATATGAAATTTAATTACTGATGGAAGTACGGAACACAGAACAATGCCTCCTTTAATCTTCTACCCAACGTTTTCAAACTTCTCCAGTATGTATTAAACATGTTCAATCAGTCATTGAACTTTTTTCTTGATATCAACTGTTCTTATATTTCTTTTTATCTCACTGTCTTTTGATGACTTCTCTATAAATGAACACATACAGTAAAATGAATACAGTAACTAGTGGCATATAAATATAGCAATTCTGCCCATGGTAACAAAAAATGAGCAAACTGGAATATCAAGAGCAAACATGTCCTACGAAATGAAAATACTAAACCAGCAATATTTACCTTGAAGAAACACACCAAGAAGAAAAAGTTTCCCAGCTCTTACTGTTGCTTTCCATGTGGCTTCATATCTGTTTTCTATTTTCTGTTAAAAAAAATGGTTTCAGTTATTCTAATTATAGAAGCACCCACTACATATGTATTGATCAGTCTACGCATTATTCAATGATGGATTTAATAGCTCAAATGTGAGCCTACTACTGTGCCATTCGATATTACAGGATATATTTATTCATCACCTTGTATACAATTGCAAGAGATACTCCAGCAGCAAAAAGAAACATAGGCATTACAAAGTCTGCTAAGTGTAAACCATTCCAGGGGGCATGAGAAATAACTGGTAAATGGGAGCCAGCATAATCCACTAGCACCATAAGCTGAAAACAAATAACATACCACAAATTAACTGGCACTGTATGTGATTTCTGATGCAAATAATGAGCAGACGAAGACCACGCAACAAAGAAGACCCACTCTCATTTTTGAGATACTGTTCTAACATCTAACTACAGGTTTGCTCCTAGTTACAATCTGAAAGATTGATACTTAAAATCGTACTATAACGTGTCCATTTCATTGTTAACTTCAAAATCACTTATAGTGATATACCATATGATACATATTTTGGCCTTGTCAAGGATAGAATGATTTAAAAGTAGGAGAAATATCAGTTCATTTTGAGAACTATTTTTAAATACAAACTTTCTGATCACTGTTAGCATGTTACGCCTCAAATGGAAATTGAAGTTTCTAAAATCTGAATTACATTAATGTTTCATTTCACTTGAGTTAACTTGTTTGGTTCAACATGGTCCATAATAATTAACTATACAAGCATAAATGCATTCACTGTACGAACAATTCATTATACAACTAACTTAAATACAAAATAAATAAATAAAACACTTCATACTTGGTAATTACTAATTAGTATCAAGTCAAAAATCAGCTAAATTGAACTTTATGTTACATACTTACATGTCAACTTTACTAAAACATGTAGCTTAATGCATCTGCTATCTAGCATGCTTATACTAATCGTGCGCGTGTGATTAAATTAACTAAATTAATGTAAATTACTATTCGGTAATCGAGACTCAAATTAAACAGCATTACGATCATAACCATAATAAAAGACGAAAAAGCTTACGAAGATCGAGAGACCGCGAAAAACATCGAGTGAAGCGATTCTACAATTACTTATTTTCTCAGCAACGATTGTTTGCTGCAATTCTTCATCATCGTCATCGTTTTGTAGTTGATTAATGTTGAGCAATGGTTGAATCTCAGCCATTTTTCGTCTGAAATTTAAAGATGCTTTGGAACAAAAAGATGACATTATCGTTTGAATATTGTCTTAAAGATGAACAGAAGATCGATTATTTTGGTAAATAGATGGAATTGGTGATTCGATGGAATGAAATGGAGGGTTTTTGTTTTGTACTTTTGTTTTTGTGACGAAGGATGTGGGATCTTAGTTGGACCAATCAGATATCACCAAATCGTATCCAGTGGGTCCACCATTCGGCGGTTTCACTACGCTTCACGAGTAAAGTTGAACCGGATGAAATGATTTTGTTTTTGCTTTTTATCGCCATCGAATCAATTCGGTTTAAAAGCGTTTTAAAACTGAACCGGATAGTGACACATTTCCAACCTTTTTTTTTAAGTTTCATAAGTAATTTTGAAATAATTTGGTACGTGACAAACTTGTCATTTATACACCTGTAGTGATAAATCTCCTTACAATAAGTGTGTGTCATGACTCATGAAGCTAAAGCCAAGTAGCCAAGTAGCCAAGTAGCCAAGTTGACACCCGTATAAAACCTTTTGCGTTGCTTTATATAAGCAACACCTCGAGTATTTTTACTAAGATCTATGCGGTCTGATCGAAGTATTCTCGTGACTGTGTCCAACCATTTCCTTCCCTGACCAAGACCTCTTTTGATGATACGTCAACTACTAGGTCATTTTATCGATAGTTATATAGTATAAGCAACACCATATTACTAATAAAATACTTCACTTTGATACCTAAAGTGTTATTTACATTTTGAGAGTTTACTCATTTACAGAAAATATCAGAAACATTAAAATAACTAAATAAGTCTTAAATGTGTGCATATATGCATGTCCAATAAAATGATTAGTACATATTAAAGATATTTAAAGATGATTCGTAGATATAAGAAGAGAAAACACGTAGAATCTTTATATAACAAGCATTTTTATCCGCGCGTTGCAGCGGTAATTTTCTAAAAAAAATAGACTTTAATATGAAATAAAATCTTTAATAGTTACAATATATAATAAATTGTGAATCATAACTTACCTTAATAGTAACATGTAGCATTTCTTCTAACAATTTAAGAAATAATTAAATTAAATAGTAAATTTTTCTTCAACTTATATTTCATATTTTAATATGTTTGTTTTTCATTGTCAAATAATATTTTTTCTTTACGTAAAGTTTATGACATAAATAAAAAATGATATAATATTTAAGGTAAGATTTGATTTCATATTATCAATATCGCACTTAATAACAACACATCTTTAATTTATAAAAAATTGATAAAATAATAACGACACTTATAATCTTAAGAAAAACATATCGATATTATGTTTATTATTCTCTTTTATACCGAATGAAGTATTTAAAGTTCTAAAACAACACATATATTAATAAGGTGTTTAGAACTTTATATAAGACTGATGTATATGAATTTTCAAGAATATATAATTCTATAACAATAACTAAAATATAATAACTTACAATACCTAACTTTAAATACATATTTAATTGAAATGATTTTTTTTATGTATATGAATTTTATTTATAATTAATCACTTTAAAAAAAAAAAAAAAAAAAAGTCACTATTCATGGCACTATTGCTCACACAGTGATTTAGCAGTTGCTAAATGTAGGAGTTTCAAATACGTAGTTAGACATGTTTTTAGATCTGGTACTCTTAAGAATATATAGTTAGCTTTGTAGTCTTTGGTTGCCGAAGAAAACAGTAACTTCACTCGGCTTGACATAAACTCCATATAGTTAGACATGTTTTTCCGTTAGACATGTTTTTCCGTTTGTTAGTTACAGTAGAATCTCTATAATTTAATACTCGATAAATTAATAACCTCGATAAAATTAATAATTTGTCCGGTCTCAACTTGGGACCAGTGCAAAATTGAACCCCAATCGATAAAATAATAAAATAATATTTTTTTTTGAAATTCCAATGTAAATATATTGGTCCCAGCGAAACTATAAATTAATAATTACTAAAATATTGTAAAATTCTAGGATTGTCTAGTAAAAAATGAATCTATAGTCACTTGTTTTTTTGTAAACTTCAAATTTATATTGAGTTCATTTTTTGTAAACTAAAATATTCTCATCATTGCACTTAAGAGTTGAGGCATTGTATTCTCGTATTGCAACAAAAAGTTATGAAGAGTTGTTGCCGCTTGCATTAATTTGAGAGTTGCTCACGAATATAAGCCAACTCTTTAAATTAATAATTTATTAATTTATCGATATAATAATATTTCGCTAAATTAATAAAATATCCCGATCCCAACATTATTAATTTATAGAGGTTCTACTGTATGTTTGTCAACAAGCTTGAACATGTAAAAACTATAATGACAAGTAAGGTACCAAATTAAATATCAAAAACTATAACTTAAAAGAAACTTAACAAACATAATTTTCTGATTCCCAGCTGCCCAGATACTTGAATACATAGCTCATCGATCAATAACTGTATTTGTTGTGCCATGCCCATTGACTTTTTATGCAAACTTCAAAGTCTTACGTTCTTGTTGAAAAGAACACCCATAAATTGCAACTCAAGCGAACTAGTTTAAGAATCCAGCATGAAATATTGACATACATTGCAACATGGTCAAATCTCCAAACATATTCAAGTTAATTGTCATCGTTAATTGAAGGGTTATTGCATAAAAAAGGGATAGTTAATACACTTTTTAACATTTGGGGTATCAACTAATTTTCTATGTTTAAATGGGGTAACTATTTCAAAAACACATATTAAAGGATATATGTTATCAATTATGAATAGTAATGTAAGGTTATATACCACTTTTAATATACAAAAAGCAAAATGTCATTTTTGAATGTTTACTTGCAGTTATTTAAAGCAATAGATGTGTATAAATTGGACCATTTTCGAAGACAACAATATATGATCTCCGGTAAACAAAAATTTATATTGAAGAGACATATTAGTTGATTGATGGCTAAATCAACATTGACGGCTACGCTTTTGTAAGCTAGGGTTAATGAGATAAAAAGAAAAGAGTAATTTAAGAGAATTCGATAAAGCAGTCAAAAATAAATAAATCAGGCTCCCTCAGTTTATTAGGCTGTCATGTAATGAAACGTACGGATTCTTTTTTATTTAATTATAAATACATATTAATTTATTACAATAGACTTGACGCAATGTGTTCGACATCTATAGAAAGAGGGAGCCGCCCGTCCCGGGAAACGAAGTACGCTTTGATGAGTGAGAAGCAGCCAGGCATCTATACACAACGGAAGCCATTTGATAAGCTGAAAAACACTTAGCATGTGAACCATCACCTTGCAGCGTGATGGCATCTAACATTTTGCTCAAAGTCTGACAAAAAAGTACAGCAAACTCAACTTTTAACCAAAATATGTCGATCTCTTATTATTGAGTTAACCACATACACAATATAACGTGTTTACCAAAGTAAGAAATCTCGTTTGAGTCATTTCAAACAAAAGGCTAGTGACCAGTTTCATTTAAACGTGACAATTTTGGTCCATCTACATAAGCATTTAAATGACCATATTTTTACTATAAAATACACCGAATGTGATGATTTATGTCCGCAACAAAAGACTACCATAACTACCACCCAAAAGAAACAACATAAAACTAATACAACTGCAACATGACAGTTTTGAATCAAACTTAAAACGACATTACTATATATATAATTACAAACATGACCACAGGTACAGTTAACTCGTGTACTTTTCGAAAGGGGTGTACAATGTATCAATGCATGATTTAAAGAGATTTCATTACCATTTTGCTTAACAAACCACACCGTTAGCTTCCTGTAGATACTTTACCTATAGCCCTTGACCTGTTTACTTCACCTACAACATAAACATAAAACCGTATGCTTAAAGCTTAGTGAGATAACACAAAATACTTGCACGTACAAAACATAATCATTTAGACTAAAAATCCTTGTCTATTGTTCTTGATTATGTTACTTGATCATCTTGTTCTTGATCATATTACCATGATCAACTAACGCACACCCTCATACTGAAAGTATAAAGCGTATTCCAGGTGCTGTGAATTAAGGATCCTTACTACTACTCTCGTTACTTGTCAAACTGAGCACGCGTCTACTTATGTCACAAGGGCATATCATGAACTAGACAAGTAAACATTGTAACATGTACATAACTGATCATAACTGAAACATAAACCGGGCACTGAAACATAACTAATCATAGCTTGTTAACAACATGACCTCGGGATCTTATAACATGTACATATAGCTGCTAACTATAATGCGAGCTAATTGATTTCATAACACTTGCAGGTAACTTATAAATTAAACAAATTCACTTACTAAGAAGGCATAAACATATGCCCAACTGAACACCTTGTCCACTTGTTCTATTTTTCACACGAGACATAACAATAATAGTGTAACATAAAGCATGTAACCCGTAATAGGATAAACCCGCACTCTCATACTAAAATATAAACGTATTACGGGTGTTGTTTATCCCATTCATGCCCAACCCGTTACTCACCTTATGGATTGACTAGCAATTTCTTGGCAATAATTCCTTTCTTGATCACCTATTCATACATACACATACATATTTGAAAGTTACTTGTCAAAACCGTATAAACTTATCACATTAAGAACTAATTGTCTATTTATATTCGACTCTTACTATTTACCCAAATGGACACTCTGTTTGATACATATTACATGATATCAACGGATAATTACATGCTTTTGGATAGTCTGTGGCAATTTCATAATTTGACCCACTTTAACTTTATTTCAGACTTCAAGGCTTATTTCAGGTGAAAATAGACACATATACCTTTATAACAATACTAATTATAACAAAATTCGAGTTACGATTGATTTACAATGATTATTATAAAGCAGCCTATTTCCAGCACAACATGCTGTCCAAATTCGAATTTCATCTCAAAATCACAGAAAAAAAAATCAACTTACTTTACTACTTGACATTTCTCTTATCAGTTTTCCATTTCTATATACAAATTGGATTGTGTTGGGATATAAAGATTAGTACTGCTAAGCCTACAAAAGTTAATACTGCTAAGACAAGTCAAAGTTTCTACTGCTGGATCAAAGTCAATGCTGCTGGATGAGTTTCTACTGCCAACATATTAAAGATTAGTACTGCTAGATCAAGTCCAAGATTAGTACTGCTAGAGGGATTTCTGGAGTTGGTACTACTAGACCAGTTTCCATTGTTTCTACTGCTGGCCTTGTCTAGTGGATATGTGGCGCAAGTGGGCCTGCAGTTACCTAATCTTCACCAAGCATGCGCAACAAAACATGAGATACTTTACGGCAACAAACCATGCTTAGATAGGTTGACTTCCATGAATTAATTACAATCACGTGTAATAGGAACTCTATAATTTATAAGTAGAGTTTCTTACCTTAGAGGCATGGCTCCTGTAATCCTTGTGTATAAAAGATAGCTTATTGTATCATAGAAAAACACACTTGTGTGACATTAACAGATTAGATAAGTTAGCTTCAAGGTTCTTGTAACCCTAATACAATCAAGTGTATTCGTATTATTCAAGTAATAATATTGGAGCTTTTGTTACATTCTCTGTTGTGTTCTGTTTAACTCATATTACAACCTATTACACAAATTGCACATTTTATCTTTCATACTTAACAAGTATTATTCCGCAAATTTCTTGTTAAGCATTCAAAGCATTAGTAAAGTTAATCTTGACTGTGATCAAGTCGATCCTGACAAGTGGTATCAGAACATTAGGTCGCTTTGAACTTTTGGAAGTTAAAATTTGATTTGTTTAAAAGTTATTTTCAAAAACTTTTATAAAATGTCTGCTGATATGGTTGATGCTACTCAATCAAACAAAATCCCCATACTCAGACCTGATGGGTATGATATGTGGAGAAATAGAATCAAGCAACACATGTTGCTCACTGATTATCAGATGTGGGACATTGTTGTTAATGGTCCCAAGTATTCAACTGATGCAAATGGTGTCAGATTACCAAGATTACCTCCAACCACTGATATAGCAAGAAAGGAAAGGGGGATAGAGCTCAAAGCTCTTAGCACTCTTCTGGTAGCTTTGCCAAATGAGTATCAGAGGAAGTTTGAGAACTGTGAAGATGCTCAGGTTCTCATGGAAGCTATTGACAAAAGATTTGGTAGAAATGAAAGCACCAAGAAAAACATAAGATCTTTACTCAAACAACAATTTGAAAACTTTGGATCTGTCAAGTCTGAAACTCTTACACAAATATTTGACAGATTTTCTAAGTTGGTTGGTGATTTGGAAAATCACAATGTAAAGATTGATAAAGATGATCTCAATAGAAAATTTTTGAGATCACTTGGTGATAAATGGACCATGTATACAGTTGGGTTAAGGCAGGGTAGTGATTTGGATGATAAAGAGCTGGATGACCTATACAATGATCTTAAATCATTTGAACCTGAAGTAGAAAGCAGAAAGCAGTCTAATGTACACTCACTAAATGTACATAATGCTGCATTTATGTCTGCAGGAAATATGCATGTAGATTCAAAAGCATTTGGATCTACATCACCTTCTACTGCATCAGGATCTGGATCTAGATCATCCTCACATGATAGATCATGTGATCATGTGTTAGAAGCATTTTTTGCAAGTCATGTGAACTCATCACTGACTAATGAAGAGCTTGAACAGATCAATCCAGATGATTTGGAAGAAATGAATATCAAATGGCAAATGACCATGATAACCATGAGAGCCAAGAGGTATATCCAGAGGACAGGGAGAAATAACTTTGCATTAAAGAGGGAAGATAATGCAGGTTTTAATAAAAGCAAAGTGGAGTGCTACAACTGCCACAAGCTGGGTCACTTTGCCAGAGAATGCAGATCTGGAAGGCAAGAGGGGTATGTGCAGAGATCAGGAGCATCTAATGAGAACAATGGGTTCGATGGAACTCAAAGAAGGAATATTCCTGCTCAAGATCAGGGTATTATTGCAAAAGCTCTAGTGTCACAAGATGGGATAGGGTTTGATTGGAGCTATCAGGATGAACATGAAGCTCAGAATCAAGCATTGATGGCACAAACAGAAGCTGCTAACACATCTGATGAAGTCCATATGAGGTACAGATTAAATTGTGCTCTAATATATGTAAGAAAACTGTTAAACACTATAGAGACCACAATGTTAAAATCTGTGAAGAACTTAGAGAATGGGAACTCGGGAATAGACACACAACCTCTGCCATTGAAAGCTTAGAAAAGACCATTAAAGCATATCAAACAAATGAAACCCAATATGACTATGATGTTAAGTATGCTAAGTGGGAAAGGGATGTATTACAAGACAAAGTGGATGAGCTAACCAAAAAATTAGCAGAAGTCACCTGTGAGAAAAAAAGCAAAAAACTAAAAGTTTATGACTTAGAAAATGCATCCAAAAATGTACAAAATATAATCAAGTCACAAATTCATGATAAATTGAAAACAAGCTTAGGTTATAATAGTGTACCTCCACCATACAACAACAATTACTTTCCACCTAAGACAGACTTAGATATCAGTAAGCTTAAGGAGGAAATGACTGAAGAGGTCAAAAAGATTGACCCAGTAGTACATCAAGAGGAGGATCTTGATAGAGTTGAAGTTGCTGAGTGGACATCAGATGATGAAGAAGAGTCTAAATCTGATAGACTTAAGAAAGTTGAGCTTAAATCTGAAACAACAAGCACTAGTTTAAATAGTAGGATAAAAAAATAAGAAAATGCATACTGGGCTAATTTCAGAAATATCTGGTGAGAAATTAGCAGAGAGTAAAATGTTGTTTCAAGAAAAAGCTAAGATGAGAGAAGAATAAAAGAAAACCACAGAAAACAAATCTAGGAGAGGCCTAGGATTTGTCAATAAAAAGGTAAAAACAATTAGTAAACCTGTTAACAAATTTGGACATGTTAAACCTGTGAATGTTAATTATACTAGTTGCAGATGCAGAGCAAGCACTTCATCACCATCTCTCAAAACAAAACAATTTCTCAGAGGAAATCAAAAAAACTGGAATCAATCAGTTTCACAAAAACTGAGAAAGAATTTTCAAATGGTGAAATTGAAGGCATGCTTCATCTGTGGTAAAACAAACCATCTTTAAAATGAATGTTATCATAATCCAAGAAATAAAAGGGTTACGAGATCATCATGGACAGCTGCTAACAGAATTAATCATCAAAATTTAAAAAATAAAATTAATTCTGCTAATACTGTCAGGAAGAACAAGGCTAGAATGGTTAATACTGCTTCACCAAAATCTACTGCAGCAGCACTAATCCAAAACAAAGCCAACAGCACTAAAAAGACTCGAGCAACATTAAAAGTTAATCTGCCAAACATGTTAAGACTGCTAGTTATGTTAATACTGTCAAGAAGATTACTATTGCTTCAGTTAAGACTGTTGCACCAATTAATACTGGTAGCACAGTTAAAACTGTCAAAGTAGTTAATACTGCTAGACGTATTAATACTGCCACCAATTTTAATACTGTCAGGCATAATCATACTGGATCAGCATTTAATACTGCTAAGTCAGTTTCTGCTGCTAAGTCTAACATCAGTTGGACTTGGAAACTTCAATCAAAAGTTTTCAAAACCAACAGTACACCTAAAGCAATGATCTTTGAAAGAGTTGACTTTGTGGATGTACAAGGGAAACCCAAAACCAAATTGGTTTGGGTTCCCAAAGAAAACTGAATATTTATTGTGTTTATCTGTGCAGAGCAAGCCAAGGAGTCTGTGGCATGTGAATAGTGGATGCTCAAGGCACATGACAGGTAATAGAAGCAAGCTGCAAAACTTTAAGCAAATAGATGGAGGTTATGTAGCTTTTGGAGGTAATCCTAAAGGAGGAAGGATTACAGCAAAAGGTGTTGTCAATAGTGATAAGATGAGTTTTAAAGATGTTTGTTATGTTGAAAAATTGAGGTACAATTTGCTAAGTGTGAGTCAAATCACAGAGAAAAAGAATCATGTTCTTTTTACTGACACAAAATGCTTTATTCTTTCTGACAAATTTAAATTAGATGAAAACATGATTTTAATGAAAATTCCCAGAAAGAATAATGTGTATTGTTGTGACTTAGCAAATTTGAAACCTCAACAAGAATTAAACTGTCTTATCTCTAAGGCAACCATTGATGAATCTGATCTTTGGCATAGAAGAATGTGTCACATGAATTTCAAAACAATTAACAAACTAGTTAAAAGCAAACTCGTTAGAGGTTTACCTGAAAAGACATATTCATGTGATGACCATTGTGTTGCATGTCAAAAAGGCAAGCAACACAAATATTCTTTTAAGACTAACGGAGTGAACTCAAATTTCTCTCCTTTACACCTATTGCATATGGATCTGTTTGGTCCAACCAATGTCAGTAGTATAGGAAAGAAACAATATTGTTTGGTGATCATTGATGACTTCAGACGATTTAGTTGGGTGTTCTTTCTTAGAATTAAGGATGAAACAGGTGACATACTTAGATCATTCATTACTAGGATTGAAAACCAAACTAATCAGAAAGTTAAAATCATCAGGAGTGATAATGGAACAGAATTTAAAAATCATGAGATGAATAAATTCTGTGAAATAAAAGGAATAGATAGACAGTTTAGTGCTCCTAGAACTCCACAACAGAATGGAGTAGCAGAAAGAAGAAACAAGACACTAATTGAGGCTGCTAGAACCATGTTAGCAGATGCTAAGCTACCTATGACTTTCTGGGCAGAAGTAGTTAATACTGCTTGTTATGTTCAGAACAGGGCACTAGTTGTTAAGCCTCATAACAAGACACCATATGAGTTTTTTTTCAAAAGAAAACCTTTGATTAGCTTTTTCAAACCATTTGGATGTCATGTTACTATCTTAAATTTCAAAGATCACATAGGCAAATTTGAGAGCAAAGTTGATGAGAGAATCTTTGTTGGATACTCTACTCAAAGTAAAGCATACAGAGTATTCAACCATAGGACTAGAATTGTGGAGGAAACCATAAATGTGACTTTTAATGAACACACACCTAGTGCTGTGGGCAAAGGTCTAGATTGGTTATTTGATATTGATGCTCTAACCCAATCTTTTAGATATGTGTATGAGTCATCAAATGCAGGTACAAGTGCAGGTAAATCAAGTACATCAAATCAGAAGAAGGAGACATCATTGGAGTATGTTACTCTACCTTTCTGGTCACCTGATCCTCCTACAATATTTCAAAATCCTTCACAAGATCAAGCTCAGAGTTCAGAACCAATCATATCAAGTCAGGAAGAAAATGGTGTTTTTGATGATGGGAACACATCTTCAAATCCTGAAATGCTTCCAGAAGAAGAAGCAAATGATGTGAGTACATCTGAAAATACAGATAAAGATGCAGATACAGAAATAGATGGAGTTGCTGATGGAAATGCAGAGGTGAATGCAGATGAGAACAACATTTTGATGGAACAGAATGATACAAATCTGGAGTTTGGGATTCCTATGTCATCTACGGCTCAATATCAACAATACAAAGCTTATAATCCATTGGAGAATATGATAGGTAATATTGATTCTGCAATGCAAACCATAAGATCTGCCAGACTAAATGAAGAAGACATCAATACTTCTTTATTTGTCTGCTTTCTGTCTCAGATGGAGCCCAAGAAGGCAAATGAAGCCTTGAAAGATCCAAGTTGGGTTGAAGCAATGCATGAGGAACTGTTTCAGTTTAAGATTCAAGATGTTTGGACATTGATGGATCTCCCAAAAGGAAAAAGGGCTATTGGTACAAGATGGGTATACAGAAACAAGAAAGATGAGAGAGGTATAGTGATCAAGAACAAAGCTAGGCTAGTTGCTCAGGGATATTCTCAAGAAGAGGAAATTAACTATGATGAGGTTTTTACTCTTGTAGCTAGAATAGAGGCAATTGGGTTGTTTTTAGCATATGCATCTTTTAAATGTTTCAAGGTATATCAGATGGATGTGAAAAGTGTCTTTCTGTATGGCACTATTGAAGAAGAAGTTTATTATGTCAACCACCAGGATTTGAAGATTCAAAGCATCCAAATAAAGTGTACAGATTGGATAAGGCACTTTATGGATTGCATTAGGCTTCTAGAGCATGGTATGATACCCTATCTGTTTATCTGTTGAATAATGGTTTCAAAAGAGGTGCAATTGACAAAACCTTGTTTATCAAAAGAATTAGAAATGATATCCTACTAGTTCAAGTCTATGTAGATGATATTATTTTTAGTTCTACAAGGGATAGTCTTTGTAAAGAATTTGAAGCACTTAAGCATCAGAAATTCAAGATGAGCTCTATGGGAGAATTGACTTTCTTCTTGGGATTACAAGTTAAACAACAGAAGGATGGGATCTTCATTAGTAAGGGAAAGTATGTAAATGACATTCTGGAGAAGTTTGAGTACAAAGATGCAAAGATTGCTAGCACACCAATGGAAACACACAAATCATTACATGCAAAGATTGCTAGCACACCTCTACAGATCTATGATTGGATTTCTCATGTATCTGACTTCAAGCAGACCAGACATCATGTTTGTTGTGTGTGTCTGTGCTAGATTCTAGGCAAATCCTAAGATGTCACATGTTCATGCAGTCAAGAGAATTTTTAGATATCTTAAAGGACAACCCAAACTTGGCCTTTGGTATCCAAAGAATTCTTCTTTTGACTTAACTACATATACTGACAGTGACTATGGAGGTGCTAATATGGATAGAAAATCTACATCTGGAGGTTGTCAATTTTTAGGAGGAAGACTTGTGTCTTGGCAATGCAAAAAGCAAACTACTATTTTCACATCTACAGCAATAGCAGAATATGTTGCAGCATCAAGTTGCTGTGCTCAAGTGCTTTAGATTCAGAATCAGATGTTGGATTATGGTTTGACTTTTCTAAATACTCCTATGTTTATTGATAATAACTCTGCTATTAGTATTATAAATAACCTCGTGAAACATTCCAAAACCAAGCATATTGATATAAGATACCATTTTATAAGAGACTGCAATGAGAAAATATAATTCAGATTTTTAAAGTTCATACTGATAATCAATTTGCAGATTTGTTCACAAAAGCATTTGATGTGGGTAGATTTACATTTTTTAATATAAGTATTGGCATGATAAATTCTTCATAAATCTCTTCATTAATGCTGTTTTCTGTAAAATCTTGAGTGCTTGGAAATGGGTTAATACTGATATTCTAATTAATGATAAGAGTAGTTTTAATACTGTTAGTTTTAATACTACTAGTTACTTTTAGTACTACTGGTATTAATACTGCTAAGTGTTTTTAATACTGCTGTCATCAATTAATATTGCTGAATACTTGGCATGATTAATACTGCTAATGTAGTTTCCGTTACTACTGTTGGTCATTATTAATACTGCTTAGTATATCTAATATAAAATAGTACTGATTTCACAAGTTAGTACTGTTAGATATATTAGTATGTGTTACAACTGCTGGTTGTGATAAAAAGTTTCTGCTGCTAGCATAATATTAGTACTGTGAGTATTTTCAATACTGCTTGTACAAAATTCCACATTTAATACTGCTCGTACAATTTATGCTATTGTAAAATTAGGGCATTTAATGCTACTCATTTTCAAATAGTATAAAGAGCCAACCTTTTTCACTTTTAGCCTTTTCACCTACTGTTACCTCGAACTACCAAAAGCGATCAAAAACCAACTCTTCAATTTTTCAAAAAGCAAAAATTTTAGTTTCTAAATTACTAAAATGACTTCTCCTTCATCTTCAAACATCGTTTTACCAACAGCAGACAAGCATAATTTGCTTGCTTATCTGCTGAAACCAAAAGGGGGAGAGGATTTCTTTGAAAATGTTAATTTTTTGAAAAATAGCAACCTAAAACTTGCTCTTTCAGTGAACCTCATCATCTACATTTCACACATAAACGATTTCTGGACTTCGGCTGAAAAAGCAGAAGTCGATGGGGTTACTACCATCATCGGCAAGGTTGCAGAGAACACTGTCAAAGTGACAGAGGCATCTGTTCGTGCTCATTTTCATCTTCATGATGATGAAGGTATCGAATGCTTACCCATTCCTTAAATTTATGAAAATTTTGTGTTGCTAGGGTATGAGGGGGAGTTAAATAAACTAACTTTTTTAAAATCTATGTTTTCCCCGCAGTAGAAATATTTGATTCATACCCTGCAACAATGTATTTCTCAAAAGAGAACTGCATGGGATCAGTTTAGCAGTAACATTGCTTCTGCATTGATCTGCTTGGCTAATAATATGCAGTTCAATTTTTCGAAAATGATTTTCTTAGGAATGTTGTATAACCTGGAGCATTTCGACTCAAAATTTTTAATGTATCCAAGGTTTTTGCAACATATTTTTGAAAATGAATTAACTGACCTACTAATAGTTGGTGGTAAAATTGTTCTCCTTTCTCATACACAAAAACTAATTTCAAATATGAGGAGAACAGGGTTAGTTAAAGGTATTATGTTTTCTTGGAGGGTCACAAATCTCACTGCTCATATGCTCAGTGCACCCTCCACAGCAGGTGAAGAAGTAGCCACACCTACTACTTCTCAACCCACACCTGTTGTTACAAAATCCAAGAAAACAAGGGACCCCAAGCCAACCTCCAAGAAAGCCAAAAAGGCTACTAAACAGGCATCTGAGGCTCTTCTTTCTCAGATATCTAACCACAATTTGAAAATGAGGTGGTCAACATGGAGATGAGAGACCATGTGGAAAGGGCTACCATTACTGATTCTGCCCCATTAGGAGAACATGATAGTGGTAATGAAATTAGGACCTAATCCACGGCAACACAGGATGTAGAGATACCATTGGCTAAATCTTCCAATGATCCACTAATAGAGGTTAACACTTCTGGAAGTGGTGAGGATAGCTCATTACTAAAGGAATTGATGGTTATGTGTACCAATTTAAGAGAGGAGGTGGCCAGGCAGAGGGATATGCTGGCATCTCAAGGTATGGAGATAATAAGGTTGAATGGGTTAGTCAAACAACTATTGGAAAGGATGAACACTGCTCCAGTTACTACTGCTAGTATTGGAGTTAGTACTGCTAGTATAAAAGAAGAAGTTAATACTGCTGGGCTTGGTAAGTCAGTTAGTACTGCCAGTGCAGAAGAAGTTAATACTGCTGGGCTTGATGTGCCAGTTAGTACTGCCAGTGCAGATGTAGTTTCTACTGCTGGGCTAGATGAGCCAGTTAGTACTGCTGCAGTTAATGAGGAAATTGCTGCTGCTGAAGTTATTTTGAGGGTATCTGAGAGCCCAAAAGAGAAGGAAAAACAGAAAGAGAAAAGTGTAAGCATCAAAGAACCATCAGAACATACACCTACAAGGAAAGTAAAACAGATTGGGGCAAAAGACAAAAGAAAGGGAATATTAATTGAAGAAGCTAGGCCCCTTAAAAGAAAACATCAAATTGAAGCTGATGAAGAGCTGGCTAGAAGACTGTAAGAAGAAGAGAGGCTGAGGTATACAGAAGGAGAAGCTGAACTTCAAAGATTATTAAATGAGAAAAAGAGGAGAGAGTCAGAGGAAAGATATAAGAAGCAGAAGGCTAAGCCAAAAACTAAAGCTCAGTTGAAGAAGGAGTATGTAGCATTTCTAAAGTCAGCTCGATTTCATGAAAAAATTTGGTCAGCAATAAAGTTTGAAGACTTAAAGAAAATGTATGAGAGGGAGTTTGATAGGATAAGGAAAGGATCTGAAAATATAAGGATGGAAAAGGAAAGGAAGTTAAAAGGTATGCATGATACACCTGCTGCAGAGGTTATCAAGAAGTTTGAAAGAAAGAAAGACACTGCCAAGAGTACAGAAAGTGAAAGTTATTTTGAAAAGGTACCGAAAAGGTACAGAAAAGGCAGAGGATAGAAAAGGAAAAGGATGTGCATACTGAGGTGCCATCTACAGATAATAAAGAAAAGGAGGATGAAGATAGAGGATTGGTGATTATTGATACAGCTGACTGTGAGCCCTTGAAGGTGGATTATCCAATCATAGATTGGTATCAAACACTGGATAGTTCAAACAGAAGGCATTTTAAGGTGATTAGAGCAAGAGTCGACTGAGATGTACAGAAGCTTCTTCTTTATGCTTAAAGTCTTCAGAAGAAAAGATTTAGATGAGATGTATGAAGCTGGGTTGAAAAGATTTGAAGGAGAAAGAGGATATAATGATGATCATCAGCTATTTGAGTATTTCAAGCAGATGTATGCGCCTGAAGCTGAAATGAGAATATTTATGAAAGATTACTCACCTGTCAACCACTGGTACTGCTTTAAAAGTTGTGCAGTACATATATTCAGCCAGTTGGATGGAGGTGTAGGATATTTTTTGATTGGTAAATATTATCCATGGAAACCTGCTGTGATAGATAGCATGCTGATGCAAAAAGTCAAGTGTTCAAATCTTGAAGTAGCATTATCTTTGATAAGAGATTTAAAGAAATATCTAAAAAGGATGAACAAGCAGTAGGAATGATTCCCAGAATGTTCAAAGATCAAATCAGAAGAAACTTAGTGCTGTTGGGTAGAAAGCATAAGTTTAGGGGGAGATTGTTGGGATATAAAGATTAATACTGCTAAGCCTACAAAAGTTAGTACTGCTAAGACAAGTTAAAGTTTCTACTGCTGGATCAAAGTCAATGCTGCTGGATGAGTTTCTACTGCCAGCATATTAAAGATTAGTACTGTTAGATCAAGTCCAAGTTTAGTACTGCTAGATCAAGTCCAAGATTAGTACTGCTAGAGGGATTTCTGGAGTTGGTACTACTAGACCAGTTTCCATTGTTTCTACTGCTGGCCTTGTCTAGTGGATATGTGGCGCAAGTGGGCCTGCAGTTACCTAATCTTCACCAAGCATGCGCAACAAAACATGAGATACTTTACGACAACAAACCATGCTTAGATAGGTTGACTTCCATGAATTAATTACAATCACGTGTAATAGGAACTCTATAATTTATAAGTAGAGTTCCTTACCTAAAGGCATGACATTCCTGTAATCCTTGTGTATAAAAGATAGCTTATTGTATCATAGAAAAACACACTTGTGAGACATTAACAGATTAGATAAGTTAGCTTCAAGGTTCTTGTAACCCTAATACAATCAAGTGTATTCGTATTATTCAAGTAATAATATTGGAGCTTTTGTTACATTCTCTGTTGTGTTCTGTTTAACTCATATTACAACCTATTACACAAGTTGCACATTTTGTCTTCCATACTTAACAAGTATTATTCCGCAAATTTCTTGTTAAGCATTCAAAGCATTAGTAAAGTTAATCTTGACTGTGATCAAGTCGATCATGACAGACTGATTTATCTCTTATTAATACTTGAACATAATCTTGTCTTGAACTTAAAATGACTACTTTAACCCATTTTATCAAACACTCAATTACATATAATAATCACTGCTTTTCTTATATACTTATAATCATCAAGTAATTTACTTTCACGCTGAAAAGCAGGGATGGCTCAAGGATAAAGCGAGTGATGTTGTCGCTTTGGGCCCCACAATTTTTAATGTCTCGTATATATCTATATATGTATTTATTTATAAAAACAAATTATTATTTTTTAAATATTTTTTATAATTATATATTTGTAGATTATTTGTTTTTTAAGATCTAACTCCCTTACAAGGCCTCATTTTTATATCTAGCACATTTATAAGGCCTCATTTTAACTTTAACCTACAATGCCTATTTGATAGCCCATTAGGTGATAAAAAGACTATGACAATTAGTTAGATTAGAATTAGAAAACATAATATAATGTGATTTTCTCAATTTATTTTCTAATTAACCAATTTCCATTTGATCATCGTTGACCGATTGACGGTTCGTTTTTATCGTTTTATTTCTTTTCCAAACGGCTCTATCTAATCTGTAATCTTCCAATCTCCATTCATAATAGTAAATCAATTTTTCAATTATTTTGCTTCCAAATTTCATTGCTTATCTAATTTTTCTACACATCATCACTTTCATTTTTTGCAGAAAATCAATAATGAATAAGGTTATGGAGCTACCTTTCTGTCAATTCGCATTAGCTTGATTTTGTGATTAAAAAGTAAATTATTCTTAATCTTAACTTCAAAGAATGTTCACTATTGATATCTGTTTTATATGTACTAATACAAGTCTATTTTATTTGGTTTTCTGTTTAGTATAGCAAAATTAAAGTCTCTTGATGAGAAAGATCTAAAACTAGTTGTGTTAACTTTGAAAAAAAATTAAAACACAAAGATTGTTCTTATATTAATTGTTCTGATAAATGAATTGATATACTTTAACTATATTAAAAAAAAACTTGATTCTTTTTCAAATGTTTATACTGTATATAGAATTGTATTAACCATTCTCGTAACAGTTGCTTTAGTCAAAAGAAGTTCTTCGATGCTTAAATTGTAAAAAATATTTAAGATCGACAATGTCATAAGAAAGTTAATTAATTAGCTACTTTATCAATTGAAAAGGAGTTAGTAGACAAAACTAATTTTAATAACGTAAATAAAGATTTTACAATAAAAAAGCGAGTAAAAAAGACCCCATTTTAAAAGTTCATTTTTAGGCCCCGAAAGAGCTTGAGCCGCTCGTGCTGAAGTATATGTCTATCACTATTAAATCGTTAATCAACTCAAAACTCAATTCATACAATTCAGGGCTTAACTAACATAAACTCTAACTTTTAAATAAATAAAAAAGAATAAACCATACCTCAATAGCTTTGAATTAATGGATCTTTAAGCCCTCAAAATCAACTGCTCTCACTTTCACTTTATTAGTTTATAAACGATTTATTTTCCAATGTTGTCTTTTTTCTTGGCACCATCGCGACACCATCGACACCTTCATCACTCACACTTTCACTATCAATTTACTACTGCAATTGATTTCTATGAGTTGTGATAAATTCACAATTTTACTTTTTTAACCTTTAAGTAAGCTAACTTGGCAACTTCGGTCCCTAGAGTTTACAAGTTTGACATATTTAGCTGTTCCTTGACATTTCTTAGTAATTAAGACTCATTACATTTATCTAATATTACATGAATCTATAAATATCAAATAATATTTAAATCAAAATTTATTTTGCTCAAGATAAACATTCACATTATCTTAAAACTTTGGGGTGTTACATTTACGTGATATCGTCTAATTTATACATGTTTTTCTATAGTGATATCTATGTTTTTATGCTTAATTTAATAGTAAAATGATATATATTAATACTTATTTACTTTTATATTTTGTAATTAGGTTCAGTTAGTAGAAGATATGCAAAAGGAACGAAAATCGAATCCAGAACCGAAGAAAAGATCGAAGCTGTAAGAATGCTGAATTTTATATGAGGCTTTACGGTTTGGGCCATAACTTTCTCATACAGACTCCAAATCAGTTGATTCAAAAGTCCAAATTCTTTAAACTGACTGTGTACAACATATTTGAAATTCAGCCTAAATGGACAAAACTCGACGTGTTATTAAGAAAACTCGGCGAGTACATGCGCGTATATGACAGATCAACAGATAGAATTTAACTAAACCGAGTTTGAGATGGATAAGACTAAAAACTCCGAATAGCCAGCCATCAAACCCACGTTTTTAGTCATCCTAACACCCATATTAACCTCTCTAAACCCACCATAACTCACATCTCGCCGTGAACAAAATCATTGGAGCTCAACCTAGGGTTTGGAAGGCTTTTTCTTGGTGACTACCAACTAGAAGGCGACGAATGCAAGGATCAACCTCCATTCGGTTTATTCTATTTTTAATTTCATTTATTATCACGTTTAATTATGACGAGTTCACTACTTCTACTCGGCGAGTTGCTTACTGTTAATTGATCTGTGATTTAGAATTAATTGATCAGGTTTAACTAATAAATGAACTGGTAGAAACTCGACAAGTTCTTACCCGTTTAACTGTTCTGCCGTTTAGAATTAAAATTAGTAGGATTGCTTGATAGTTTAATTATATTTATAGATTTACAGATTACTTGTAATTGAATAATTAAGGTAGTTTGATTAATCATTATCGCGTACTCAACATAATTATTTAATACTTTTATTAGGAAATTCTAATAAGTTATTAACGTTACATTAATCAAGAACTAGAATTAGTAATTGATTATAATATATTCATCAATCTATAATTATATATGTTATACAAAGTTATTTACGATTAAGGGGAATCGAATCCAAGTGAATACCTTCTTATTATTAGTATTTGTTTATCAAATCTTCGTTTATTATTTGCATGTTTATCTAATCGTTAGTCGTTAATCTAATAACTAAAGTTTGTATTCAGTATTTAACTACCATTCATTTGAGATCGACACCTGGTTAAATTTATCACACTATACTAACACCGATAGGTTCACTACATATGTGGTCTAGTTTTAATCAGATTGATTTAATTGGTTTTTTAAATATAAAACTAGATTTTACACCGGTAGCCTGATGTATATGATCCACAACATGACTGCGACACCAAATTTCTAATATGTTGTACAAATTGTTTAAAGAGATTTCATGCATGGAATAACATGTAACATTCAAAGATTAATGATGTTTCTTGATGACTTGTTTTGTAGTAACGCCTACCATTAAAAATCCAAAAAATAGATCACATGCATCAAAATACATTTGAGGAAGAAGATGATGGATAGCTCTCACGAAAGAAAACAGTGGCGAAGCTAGAAAATCTCTTCGTTGGTGCCACAAACTAATAAAATTTACATAGATTAAATTAACGTTAACGAAAATAGGGGAACCTAATATGGGTGGCTTATGTAATCGAATCAAAGCATGTTATACTATGAATGATTAAACTTTATCTTGCTAAAAATTAAATAAATACTATATTTGTAAACAACAATACCTGTCAAAATTAAAAATATATATATAATAAAAGTTTGCTCTACAAATGATGTAGCTTAGTGTAGTTGTTATAATCGAAAACGTTAAGTGGTATATATGAGTATTTTAAGTGGGCATCTTTGTTTGCCTTATAAACAGCCCCTACTCACATATTATATTCTAAATGGGCCTATTGTCTTTCGCTTCTAACTGGACGGTAGCACATAATTAAAATTATACATACTTTTAACAATATTACAATCGTTAACCCATACTCACATTCAACCACTGGGGTCACGTGCCACCACACAATATAATGTGGCTCCGCTACTGAAAGAAAATATCAATTAAAACGGTTTTGGGAATCCAATTCATCAATAGAATCCAAATACTTGTCATTGCTAATGCAGAGCTCATCACAGAGAACTGAGAAGATCATTGGAACATGTAAATAGTTGCATTCACTGTGCAGATGTTAAACCTATAAATACTCCACATATAGGATCAGTGCTCAGTGAGTCAGTGGGTGTAAGCTATGCGCCTTGAAGAATCCACCTGTTATAGTAGAAGCACCCTCTGCTTGTGATTTGGGCATTGAGGCAGGAGTCTATGGAGCTCGAGCTGTCTTATGTTAATGGTGCCTCTTATCCCATTGGTTATCTTTCGGGTACTGATATTCATCAGCTTATCTTTGCAAGTAGTTTTGGGCAATGTTTATAAAACCGGTTCAATCGGTCCGGTCTGACCGGTTTTCAGTCATTTTTGGAATTTGATCGAACCGTCCGGTTCATCAGAAACCGGATCGGGTTTTGAACCGGTTTAAACTTTTCTTTTTGTTTTTTTTTTTTGTCTTTCTTATGTTCTATTTATTTATTTATCCATAAGAGTCTATCAAAATACACACTCTAAATCGCATTTGTCACAAAAAATGTCAAAATCGAAACAAAAATGTCCAACCGGAACCGGGCCTCCCTCCTGTTCAACTTAAAAACCGGTTTTTAAAATATTGGTTTTGGGGATTATGTTATAATTCAATATTTCATCATGGCGGTCCTTGAGGCTTGAGGGTGTGCAAGTGATAAAAGCCCATCGACTATAAAGGGCCTCCAAATATTTGGTGCCTCAAAATTTTCTTTTTAATATTAGTAGTCTAGTATATTTAAGCAAACAAAGAAAAACTACTTTTTTTTTTTTTTTTTCTTTTGTGTGGCTGAAAGGGATTAGCCCGGCAAAATTTATAAATGATAAAAGAAAAATAGAGAGAGCAAATTGGGCATACCCTTGATGTAATCAAACCAAAATTTAGAAATACTCGTAATGTAATCTAGTTAGTAGTCAAGACATGCATTGACTTACATAATCTGAACCAATAGACTAAATAAAACCAAATAAAGTTCCCCCATTCAAAACAAAACAAAACATCTAAAATGAAAGAAAAACCTATAACTCCATGAACGCCTAACCATAACGGAAGAATCAGGAATGATTATGCCTTTAAATATCATGAAATAAGGTAATGAATATCACCATGTTTCCATCTCTTTGTTGCTTCAACTGAGTTCCTTGTGGGTTTGAACTCAAGGCTCAAGAGCTTATAACGAAGAACATCATACGCCATTTGGACCACTTGATGAATGGATTGTGACCCCTTGTTATGGACTCTAGAATTTCTTTCTTTCCATACATGGTACACTGCTGCAGCAAGAGTAATCTGACCAATAATGCTCCAACACCATTAGATTTAGAAATAGGTTCGATATAAGCCATAATTTCATACCAACTTCTGAAACTCCATTAAGGGAAGCCAAGGTTTTCAACTTGAACCAAATTTGCTTTGGATAATCACATTGAAAGAACAAATGGTCATGACTATCAGGTTGCAATTTACAGAATGGACATATGAGATGTGACTGGTTACTCAACATGTGCATTCTATCTTGCGTTTGAAGCTTTTGACTTATCACATGCCATGGAATAAAAGCATGCCGGCGGAGAAGAAAAACAAGTTATGGTTCACTATTACTTGTTAAATCAATTGATAAAAGTTTAATATTAGTTCTTACAACAAACTGTTAGTTATCACACTGATTGATACAAGTTTGTCTGTCACTTTCATTGTAAGATTGAATTTCAAAGTTACGAAGTTGGAATTTTATATTCCATCTATAAATTATACTGACAACCAATTATAAAGTATGTACTTTTATAGGCGCCTATATTTTAAATTCACACTCAATTTCTTAAGAAATTTTCAACATTTTCTTTAATTTTGAAAAATGTAATGTGTCAAAAGTTTTGTTTTTGGTTTTTTTTTAAAACACAATATGCTATAAACTTAAGGCAAGTGGACTTCCATCGCAAGTACTTTACAGGTTTTAGATACGGCTAGGCCACAAATGCATTGGTTATTCTCTTACTATTTTGCTTGAACTACTGCTGCATAATACATACAGACATGGCTTTTATTATGTGTTTTCAAGGCCTTGTTTTAAAAAGTTTTTGGCTTCCGCACAGGGCCTCAAATAATTTCACGACCAAACGAAATGTTAAGCTACGTCGACACTTCTCATTTATCAACTTAGTTTTCATTGGCTGCTGTTGTTATTAATATGAGGTATGAAAATGGGTGGGCTGGGTAATGTGTCAAAATGGGCAAAATCCGGCACAAATCAACTCAGGTCGCGTTTACCTGAAACAGTGTTATCCCAAGTTTTCTTTTATAAATGATCATTGTGCCTAATATGATTAGAAATGAATACCACAGTAGGTGGTTCATTAAACATCAAGAGCTCCAAGGACACACAATTCACTTCACATAATCATCACCATCACCATCACCATCACCATCACCATCACCATCACCATCACTACTATATATTATAAGGAAGTTAAGCTCAACAATCCTCCTTTAACAAGCTACAAACACAATATACAAAAGCTGAAGCTTGGTAGTAAGATTAGTTTGTTCATCAGGTTGGATTTCGAATAAACCAGTGTGGGGAAATAGCGAACAACCAAACTAAGAAACTGTTCCAATTTGTAACCTGCTTGATACCAAACTTAAACAAATAACTTGATTTTTTTTTCATTTGTGATGAGACAACCATGCTTCGAACTTGATTTATAAGAATACCAGTTAGGTTCTAGATTGCCAGTCCGTATTGCCAGCTCCGATATGGTCTCTGGTCTGTTTTGTGGTTTTGTTGATCTGAACCAACTTCTACAAGCACACAATCAACAGATAAAGTGACAAGTCCTTAACTTCAACAGTTTCTTTTCATGGTAAAAAAACCTTGTAATGCTTACAAAGTTACAATAACACTTGCTCCTAAGAGTGAGAGACAAGTCAAACAAAGGACATAGAGCATTAAACAAAGAACAAAGAACAAAGAACAAAGGTACTCCCCAAGTCAAGAAGCCGAGAAGGCATCAGTGACACCTCATTTGAAGAAAACTCAAAACATTCATCTCATTTTCACACCATTCAAACATACGAGACAATTTATGAAAGGCGAGAAAAGAAGATCGTTTCTGGAATCAAAGTTGAAAGCAATCGAACCATGAAAAGACACCAGCCTCCGATGAGGATAGAAGCAAAGACAAGTCATGACCATTTTAGTATTTAAAACGCAGCTAGTACACTACGATTCTTTTCAATCTGAGTACCTTGTGGCCTTAATTCTTGTGCTGATGACCATTCCTAATTTAGTGAATAAAAAATCCCCAAACCAAATTACCAGCAAGTCAAGAAGGACTTGCCACTAACTTTTAATGTGTCAATTTTAACCCAGAAAATACCTATGGTAGTTATATTTTTGATTTACCACGAACACCTCAAACATTTCGCCAAAAGAATTGCGAACTTATTTGAGGTTGATACAAAAATTTTGAAGTTAAAAAGCACAAATATTCTGTAATAGCAACCTCATGATGAATAATGTATCAGTTCAAAGTAGGAGCTACAGGGACCCTGCAAAGAATCATTCTGTTCATCACATAATTAGATAGCAGATGCAAAATCACAAGCCAATACAAACGCCGAAACGATGATCACACCACAAGAGAATACAGTTATGGTAAACAAAGAAAGGTCAAGGGTTGCGATTAAAAAACACCAGGAGTTCAAGACACTTGTTTGTAGTTTCCAGACATCAAGGACCAAATGCAGACCCAAAAAAGAACGAAAATGTAACCGACGACATAAAGGATGTCCCTAATATTTTAAATAAAAACCACCATATACACTACTGCGATATAGACAGTTGACGCCCACAAGATTTACTCAAAAGCCCAAGCGTTCTCCCTACGGACCTCCTCCTCCTCTTCAGGAGTGAAATCATTCTTGATATTGAATGTCTTGCGAATCTCTTCAGGAGTCTTGCCTTTGATCATGTCAGCAACAGTTTGACAGGTCAAGTCCAGCAGGCTCTTGATGTTCAGATAATTAGCAGCCTGAAACAAAAATGATAACCATTTACAAATAGATTCATAGACAATCTCAAGCTTAAATAAACATTTTATGGAATACAAAATCTTCCGTTAAAGTCAAGATAGATGCAAGACAATGGCCAAATTGTAATATTGATTCTCCAAATAAAAGAGGGTACAATAAGTATTAAGCAATTATATTAACAGTGGACGCAGGTATGCTGTTGATGGACAGTCAAAGATGAGCCGTATGACATAAAGAATGAATATGCAATGGTTCAAACAATTCACTACTGTATGATATAGCAATGACAGCAAAAATTGGAAACAATGGCAACGAATTTTTTACACAGTATAATGTTAAGTCAAGATCATCCTTTGAGATCAGACCAGACATGGCAGAAACCAACAAATAGTAGATAACAGGTCAGAACTAGGAGGCAGAATGTTGTGAAGCAGTTTGTTACCAGCTCAAGACCAGTTTGAATGCACTTTCCCCCACAAAAGAACACAAAACAGAGTTTTTATTTTATTAGAACAAAAAGGTTCGGTTTGGTTCCATTTTCAAAACTATAAATAAAGTAAATAACCAAGCCAATTAATTAAAACAGCAATTACAGATATCAAGTAACGCACTTTATTACACTCCTGTGAATACAAATCATACAGTGAGTAATCTCATACAAGCATGCTGTAAACATGCAAACATAAATATATCCCTAACCAACTCTTATAACATCAGACATCAAATCAAATATCAAATTCAAATATCTACATCAAAACAAAACCTAAAATTATCTCCAAATAAGACAGCAGTTAAAGACATCAAGTATTGCAATGTATTACAATCCTGTTAGCACAAATCATACAGTAAGTGACCTCATACAAATAGCATAAAGTAAACACACAATCATAACAAAAGCATAACCAACTGAAAAAATTACAGACCATTAAATACCCAAACTACAAAACAAAACCACAGAATTATTCCAAAATAAAATCCAAACCCTAGAATTATCCCCAAATAAAATCAAAACCAAATAAACAAAATTAAATCATAAAAAACACATAACAAAACATCTATTAAAACAAAATAAATATAATAAGGAAAAAAAGGAGAGTGATTTATACCAAAATGAGATCAAAGAGAGTGGCCTGATCAACTTTCACAAACTCGGTATCAAACGCCTTCAAATCCTCCTCAGTAACCTTATCCTCATTATTGGGTAAATCCACATGTTTCTTACAGTACTCAATCACTTTCGAAAGGATCCTGCTAGTGACGTTTGGAAGAGGGATAACAGTATCAGCACATCCATCTTCAATCATGTGTTTGATGGTTTGCGACTCAACCGCCACCAATTGATCAACCTCAAACGTCTCACCGTCAGAACTCTTGAGAACGATTGGCTTCGCGGTCGACGACATGATCGGAACGAAGAAAGTAATTTAGGAAATGAAAAGGAAAAAAAACCCTAATTTAGAAATGAATTGTGATTTTTTGGGAATTGTTGAGTTAGGTATTTATAGATGAGAGAAGAGATGAGGCTTTTTTGAGTCGAGTTGAGCTTTAACTACTTTACTTTGCTATACCTTTTCAAGATATTTAACATATTTAGTCCTCTAAGTTTACTTTTCTACAATGTTATACTTATAGTTTTAAAATGATAAAAATATTGTATATGATGGTTACTTATTAATTTTAGGGTTACGGTTAAAACTTTTATACGTGTTAACGACAGCCCTAAGAGCTACGTTTAGAAAAATCCTTAAAAATTTAGATCAATATTTAAAAACATAAAGATATAAGGTAGTTCTGAACTTATATATATATATATATATATATATATATATATATATATATATATATATATATATTAGGGGATAAAAAAGAAGAAAATTTAAGGAGAGAAGAGTAAGAAACAATATGAGTCAATCATTTAAATTTATGGTCGAAGGGTATTATAGGTAATCACAATTTACATAATATAATAATAAATATAGATTCATTTAATTCAAAATTAAATAGTTCCTAAAATGTATAAGACTTAGTCTTCCATAAACCCACTCACATGATTAATTGACATGATCCATTCTCTATAGCTTTCACAAATTTAAAAAAAAAAAAAAAAAAAAGCAAATCACAATTATATTATAGCTTCATCGTCTTCACAATCAAATTAAAAAAGTTCATTGGAGCATTCTTCGATATTGGAATCATTTTGTATCTTGAATTAGTGGAGCATTCTTTCTCCATAATTTGTAGATAATCATCATTACTTTCTACTATAATTCTTTAAAGTTACTAACTTTTTATCGTGATTATTAATATAATTTTCTAAATCAATTATCATTACTGAAGATGATTTTCTTTCATCCAGTATAACAAATAATTCTCTATCACAAATGAATAATTTTCGTTTTCCTCAACGTGTATATAATTTTTTCTTTTAGAAAACTTGATTTGATTCTTCTATTTTTTCTTCATAGCAATCTTTAACCTTTCAGGTATAAAAGATCTTTAAATTAAGTACGTCATAACTTAATATGTTGTAGCATATGTGATTCAACAACGATTCACCAATGATTTTTTCATAACGATTACTATTTTTCACATTGATTTACTATTTTATCAAATAGATTCAATATTTTATCAAATTGATTCAGTATTTTATTATAATGACTAATTGATGATTTACAAATGATAAATCTATATAATTGCATATTCAATGATTCATAAATAAATAACTATGATTCATAAGTAAATAACTTTGATTCATTAGACATCTTGATGATTCAGTAAAATAAACACTTCAATAATTCATCATATTTTAAACAAAGATTCAATATTTTATTAGTAATATTCAACGTATATTTAATCAAGATTCACCAATTTCACAATAATTATCTATTTTATCAGTGATTTAATTGCATTTTTTATTTTTGCTAAAAATTTAATCATGGTTTTATCGTCTCTTAAAGAGCTTTTTTGTAGAAATAGGGTATTTTTTAATATCCTTTGTAAAAATAGGCTAGTTTCAAATGGGTTTGCAAAACTGGGTTACTTACACATGAGGGACTCGTGAACATTCTTTCTTCTATAGTTTTTCATTCATAAATTTACATCCCACACCCCTATAATTGTATGTAATAGATTTTACTTATTTCTTTCTAATGAAAAAATTATTTTTAAGAAAAAAGGCAAATTACTTTAACTAAAATTTTTTTAACGGAAATATATATTTAATGTATATACATAACTGCAATAAATTTAACTAAAGGAAAGAAGTCAGATTACTTTTTTTAAGAATTTATACATCTATGTACCATAACTTGTAGTTTATATCCAAATCAATAACCATATCTCAACTACCCAAGTACATCCACATACCAACCACACTTGTTTTTGTATTCATTAACATGTCTTCAATGCATCTGATCCATACATCCATAACTTGTACAATCACGTAAACTCCATACATCCATGAACTATAATAAAACCACGAGACATTCTAATATCCACTAGATTCTAATATCCATTGCCAATTTTTCTGTATTCCAACCACACCCAACATTCATTCATGTCACTTACCAACCACACTTTCAAGACTAAAAAAAATCCCCTCATTTCTACATAGAATTTTCAAATACTCACTGTTAAATTTTTTCTTTCAATCAAGGAAACATTTTCATATTTTCTTTAGAATTGCCTATGAACTAATAATGTCACCAACAAGTTTTGTTGATCTCCTTCGTAGTTTCACACCTGGTCATTCAAATGTACCATGTGATGTTAAGCAAGTTAATGAATACGGATTTGACGAACGCATATCACACAGTGAAGATAATAGTGAAGCGGGTGATGTTGAAGATGATTCGGATGATGATAAAGAAGTTCCAAACCAACCATACTCTCAAGGTGCAATGAATTTTATGAATGATGTTGGCAATGCAGGGGATGATAATGTAAGAGATTTTGAAGACAACGTGCATATAGATTCATGGAGCGAGTTAGAAAAGAATATTCGGTTAGGGATGCAATTTGAAAGTAAAAAACAAGTGAAAAAGGCAGTGACGCTTTGGTCGATCGCCCGTAATAGAGAATTCAAAGTTCTTGAAAGTAAAAGTAGTTTATGGGTAGCCCAATGCAAGAGTGTCAAACGAGATAACGCATAAAGTTCTACTAGCTTTCGGTTTACACCAAATTGTGAATGGTATGTTCGTGCGATAAAAAAGAAGAATCATCATATGTGGCGGATTACACGTTGGATGGACACACACAATTGTTTGGATCATGCGTCGATAATAATAATAGAAATTTGAATTCTGCCACAATTGCACCTTACATCTTACACTCACTTGAAAAAGATGTTGCGTATCCAGTGAAACATATTCAAGCAGATATCAAAAACACTTTAAATGTTGATGTATCTTATTGGAAGGCATGGCACGGTAAAAGGAAAGCCACAGAGACTCTTTACGGGACATGGGAGAGTAACTTTAGTATCTTGACCGAGTATATTGCAGCTTTGCAAGCTTCAAATCCAAACACCATTGTGAAGTGGTTTCATGATCCAAATAGCTCATCAAATGTCGTGACGTTCAAATATATTTTTTGGGCTTTTGGACCTGCTATCAACGCATTTCATTTGTGTCCGCCTATTGTATCTATTGATGTTGCTCATTTGAAGGGTTCTTACAAAGGGAAGATCCTTATAGCCGTTACAAAAGATGCAAACAATAATATATTACTGGTTGCGTATGCAATTGTTGATGAAGAAACAGTACATAGTTGGTGTTGGTTTTTATATCAATTCAGGCATTTTGTTGCAAAAGATAGGCAATTATGTGTTATTTCGGATAGGCACAAAGGAATAATTAATGCCATGACAAATCTCGAGGAATGGAAAGAGCCATTTGGATACCATCGTTTCTGTCTCCGCCATATAAGAAGTAATGTCATGAATAGGTTAAAGAACTTGAGCCTCAAAAAGTTGTGTTGGGCTATTGGTAGCACCACACAGGAAAGGAAATTTGTTCAATACAAAGGAGCAATAAAAGAAATCAATCTTGAAGCTTGGCAGTATCTTAAACAAATTGATAAACGTCAATGGAGTCTTGCATATGATGAAAATATTCGATGGGGTTGTTTAACTACAAATATATCTGAGAGTATCAACAATGCACTACGCGGAGCTAGACAACTACCAATCAAGGCTTGTATCGATCTTACCTTTAATAGGATTGTGCAACTTTTTCGAAAGCATAGTGACATTACAATGAACTGCAATACACCTTTACCATCTCGTATGTAGCGCATGTTCAATAACCGTGATGCCCATGCACAAAGTCATACAATATCCGAGTTTAACTATAATGAAGGTGTTTACAAAATCATCAAGAAGTTACGTATAAATGATACCGGTGGAAATACACACACTGTCCATTATTATCAGCACATGTGCACGTGTGGGAAGTGGCAAATAGAAAGATTTCCATGCTCTCATGCTCTTACTGTTTGTCGTCATAGAGGGGATAACCCTCTTACCATCATTAACACGGTGTATACTACTATAACATACAGACAACAATATCAATAAGATTTTGCACCAATTGCTCACGCTGATTACTGGTTGGATGCGGGATGGAAGATTCAAGTCGATTGCTCAAAGATTTCTGTTGGTCCAGGAAGGAAGCGTGTGTCGCACCCCCAAATTTGATGTGCATCGACTAATCATGGATCATTACACAAGTTATAACAAACGACCTCTAAATGAGACGTTTAGAATTACATTCCATAAAAATACATTGTTCACCAAAAATACACGTTTGTTCTATCAACAAGTTCGCATAAAAGCCTAGAGATCTTAGTACATAACTACCAATACAAAAATAGTAATGCAGGAAAATCTCTCTGTTTGTTTGTAAAGCATGCGACTCGAGCTAGGGTTTCCCTGTAGGCCATCCTACTGTGTTTGCGTACCTGAGATTACATACTAAAACGGTCAACATAATGTTGGTGAGTTCATAAGTTTGAAACAGTTATCAAAAGTTGGTAATAATCACAAGATTTAATCAGTGTTGCACGAATGCAAAAATAAATGTATACTATTGCCATGAGTCTCACAGTTCGACGCTTAACCTGGTTTGTGCCTCGGGCAGGTGCATAATCCAATACACCCGTAACAGTCAAATATTAATGCGTCCGTGGGTCGGCTATAGCGACTAGCCCGGACGGGGATGTCAATCCCCGATAGATCTATCCAATAATAATCGCGCTCATACAATTAACGAACTATGATAAAGTGAGGACTTTTAGTGGATTAAAGGTCTCATGCAATCCGTATGAGAGTTGTTTCAGTACTTGTGATTATAAAACAGTGTATGTAATCTCACCCCATAGTATAAAACAGTAAAAGTAGGGCTATGAGACTCACCTGAGTCTTGAAAGCAGTTATATCAAAGAGTGGGTGTTCGTGTCCCAAAGTGCAATCTTCTAGCACCTTAAACGCGTAAGATTGTATGTAAGTGGTGGGTTAATGTCCACTTATGTATGCAAGTGGAGGGTTAATGTCCACTTGTGCTAGTCGTCCACTCAACTAGCTATGTCCAAAGTTTGTTTATCGTTTGTGTTTAGAAAACGTGTACGGCCCGTTGGTGATGCCTTGTAATAATAATCCCCGAAAACATTATTATCAAGTTTTGTTCCGTTGTATTCTTGTAGGAGTATATGTGTTGCGTATATGTGTAGTGTCGTATACGATTTAGTGGTTGATACGTGAGTTTGACACTTAGTGTAAATCATGTTTTCAATATGTTATGATTAGCGACACTAGCTAGCGACACTGGGTTGCGACACTGAGGTTAGTGTCGCAAGATGTGAACATTGGTGATGTTGCGACACTAGGATTAGTGTCGCAGGTGTCAGGAATTTAATTAAGTTGCGACACTAGAGTTAGTGTCGCAGTCGACGAATTTAGTAACTGTGCGACACAAGATTTAGTGTCGCATGTCGCGACACTAGAATTGTTTAGCGACACAAGGGTTACAACTGTTAGTTCAAATTGTTGCGACACTAGCTTAGTGTCGCAGGTTGCGGCACTCGAATGATATTGCGACACAAGGTTAGTGTCGCAGATTTGTATTGTTTTATGGTTTAGCGACACAGGCTTAGTGTCGCACCCGATTTGCACCTGGTGCGACACTAACGAGCTGTTGGGTGTTCGGGTTTGGAAACTTGGTCAAACGTGCTCGGTTTGACCCAAAACTTTTAGGGATGTCTTAAATATGTTTTTAGAGCTTAGGAAATTTATCGTTACGTTTTGTGGTCAACCGGAAAGTGTCGTTTAAAAACTTTTGCAAAAACAGTCCATGTGGTTAATTTTCCAGATTTTGAGTCGTTTTTATGGTTCGTTTTGACTAGTCAAAATGTAGAGATAAAATCCGAGAAAATTACCAGTTGTTCATATACATCTTAACTAATTTCAGTAATTTTCTGGATTTTTGAGCAAGTCTAAGTATTTTTAATAATTCCATCTATCCTTTGAGGTCCAAAATCGACCAATTTGGACACATGTTCAAAGATCGAATTACTGAGCAAAATCTATACATTTTCAAAGAAAGTTATCTAAACGACATTCGTAACTAACAAAAATTTGTGAGATTTTGGCGGTGGTTTCAAGTCATTTGGAGTCGTGTAGCTCGAGTTATGGACTCGAGAAGTTGAGTCAAAAATCTGTCACCCGTAACAGTTTGGCGATACATTTTTGTAAAATCGTTTTCGGGTATCAAACGGTGTCGAAAAATTATGAAACCACTTGGAGATGAAAGCTAACTCTTTAAACTTAATTTTTGTCTTTTGATTCATCCATTTTCATTAAGTTTTGAGCACGAAACTTCCCCTTGAAGTCGGGCCAAGTTTCTGCCCATAAACTGTTGGCGTTTTTATGTTTTCAAAAACGTTTTTCGACTTTGTTTTTGGACATAATCTTGTTATATGGACATTATAACATGCTTATATGTATGTTTCAAGTAACATAAAAGAGGGATGGAGTCTCTTACAAAGAAGATGGTGAAAACACGAAGAAATGGACGTCGAGAGCTCGTTTTCTTGCGTTTTCTTGTAAACCGAAGAAATGGTGCTATGGTGATTTGTGGTGGTGCTTGTGGTGGTTTGTGGTGATGTTGGGGGCTGCTTAGTCAGAGAGAAACCGAGAGAGAGAGTTTGATTCACATCTATAGAGATTAAAAAATTTATGCACATTTCTAAAAATGCACAAAAATTAAAAAAACGATAGATGCACATCTATAGAGATAATCGTGCATCATTCATTTTTTTTAATTTTTGTCCATTTTTAGAAATGTGCATCAATTTTTCTTTGCATATTTGAGATGTACGAGTGTGAATCTAATAATAATTTTTTTTATATATGTGTGATATGGTTTTTATTCTCTACCCTATATATATATATATATATATATATATATATAAAAGTATGGAAAAATGATTCATGATGGGCATCTGAGCCTAATTGGTAATTGAGTTTTATTACAATCTCAAGGTTGAGAGTTTGATTCCAGGCCATCAATTCCTTTTCTCTTTTTTAAACCTCACCACCTTATCTTTTAATTTTTTTCAAAAACAAAAGAGTTTGTTGAATTTTTTTTTTTTTTGTAAACTTCCGTTTATTTTAAGACATTTTAATTTTCAATACTTTATTAATATATAAGTATACATTTTATTTTATTATGACAAAATAGGCTGCTTTTGTCAAACTCCTATCTTTTTAGATTTATTACATTTTTCTTCAAGTAAATTAAATCTTCTTTTAACATATATTCACTATAACATGTCACGATAATTTATGAAATGTATGTTTCTATAAATGCAATAATTCTTATAATTATCATTTGATTTGCAAGTTTAAAGAGTTTTTATATTTGCCTAAACTTATCATATTGATTTTTAGAAAAAACATTTTACTATGAATGGTTGTAGTAATTTAATTATTTTAGAAAAAAGAAGACCATAAAAATTATACATATCTCAGGTTCAAATGATTATTCACTTATGGTTATATGATTACATGTGAGAATATGAGAATTTAAAATTTTAGCATATAAAACTATTCCTTTTACTTGAGAACTATTATTATTGTGACTTGATCTTTATATAAGTATTTATTTAAATTTGAATATACAACCTTTATTTCCATTTTCAATTTGTAAAGCGTATTAGGTAATTTTAAGTCTTCATCCAAAAACAAAATAAAAATAAAAATAAAGCCTAAAATTATTTGTTTTATTTATCCTACTTAATCTTGGTATAATAATATAATATTTTCACTCATATTTTTTATTTATAAAAACTATATTTTTTGAACTTCAAATAAAATATTCAAATTGGTTCGTTAGTATTATGAACATCATATCCTATGTAAATTCAATATGACTTAGCGACATACGATAACATAAACTTTTAGCAACTTACCCCGCAACGAAATGTACAATTAATTTACATTTTATGACTTGCGTGAACACTACTCTAACAATTTTCATGTAGATTGTGAAAAGGTGTAGGAATTTCAAGTGCAACAAATTTCATTTCAGTTTACATTCTATTCAGCAACTTTCGTCAAGGAGGATACCCTAGCGAAGCAGGGCACCAACCCTTGTTGGGATAACAATTCAACCCCCACGGCTACTACTTACCTCGGGCCTCGGAGTCCATTTATGTTTCTTTAACATGAAAGTCATATATTCCTCAAATTTAATTAATTATTAATAGTAAATAGTTTAATTTTATGTTAAGATGTGAGTTTTAGTACTTTCAAATACGAGGGTATATAACTCTCATGTTTAAGTTGAAATGTTTACCGGTTATGAACATGAGAGGATCTTAATCATATTTACCAGTTATTAGTACAAAATGTCGTTATAAAAAGTAATGTGCATGTACATATGACTTGATTCTATCATGTATTGATGTCCAATCTAAGTTCAATTTACTAGACGATAATGAATATACACATCTTGAGAGAAAGATGACACTTTTATAAAATGTTTTGAAGAATAAAAATTCGTATAGTGTTAGTTTAGATAAATATGTAAAAAGAAAAACTTGAATTATACATAAATTTCTGGAATTACTATAAAGAAAGTGAGTGGGGTATTCTTTTATTGTTTTTGTTGTTGATTTCTTGTCGTTAGACTTACGTCATAGACAATGGAGAGTGACAGATTCAAGATTTGGAGTGATATGTTGTAAGAATATTTTAACTTTTATGAACCCGTAGCACAAATAAAGAATGCAGAAAAAAATGTAATTTTTTATAACAAATTAACACGGCTTATAGTTAATTAACACTTTCAACACACACGAACTATACTCCTAATGACAGCAGTAAGAGGTTTTTGTTGACTTTGTCGTGGTCCCATCTCCCATGAATCATATTTTTGGTACAAGTTATGCTAAATTGAGGTTATCAAAATTTTGTCTTATTGTCGAGTGTAATTCTCAAGTGTAAGACTAAACACAGACATTGTTATTCAAGTTTGATTTAAATTTAGAGGTAATTTGCAAAATATCATATATACCTAAATATACATTAAAAACATCGTACATTAATGCATTAAAAATTTGTAGTTGGATAGATATAATATTTTAACAAGTTTTGAGGGGATATATGTAATTCTCCCTAAATTTTAGAATTTCGTCGACGAATAGGAGTTACTATTGTATTAAGGTAAATTATTGTGATACATTTTCATATGCATTAAACCATTTGTGACGTGAGGGGTCTATTTAGGGGTGTTTGGTTTAAATGTTTGTACCATTATTGCTTATGGGTATGAGTATATAGGAATGAGTTTTTCAAATCTACCATCCCCACGTGAGTATAGACTATAGAGTACGTCTAAATTCATGAGTTATTTTCAATTTTCTAAATCAAACTCATTAACTAAATACCTTATATCATATTCATTCTCATTCTCATTTTTTTTCTCATCTTTCAAAACCCACAATATATAATTTTTTAATATTGTATGTTGTATGTATTATTCTAGAAGTCTATTAAAATAAATAATAGAGTTAAGTATATGCAAATGTATTTACTATAGTCTGACATTCGTAGTATGTAGTGAACTACTCAGATTAATATTTCGTATAACGAACTTGTAATTTATTTAGATTGTATGTATTTTGGTCAAAGTAATGGTCGTAAGGGACGTCATGTGGCATCTTATAGAGTTGACACGTGAAAAAAGTACCATAAATTACATACAATGTACAGATATTACAAGTTCGTTATGTACAATGGAAGCACGAGTAATTCGCTAGATACAATGATTTTCAGACTATAGTTTGATACATTTGTGCGCCCAAACTCTAAATAATATTTAATGTGTATTTGCCGGTAATATAAAATATAGGCAAATCGTCACTTATTATTTATTCTATTAGCTTAAAACGTTGAATTTGAGTCAACAATATCATTTGACTAAAACTGACATATGACTAATTATCACATATACAAAGATGATATACGGAGCCATGTATTGCAGGATTGAAATCAAAATATTTATAGAGTTTAAAATTAAAATATGTAGAGTTGTAGGATTAAGGTACAAGCTATAGATTAACTATGTGTTTTCGTATTTGTTAACTTACCTAATAAAATACTAATATACGTAATGTACTTGATATATGTATGTGTTAATATGAACACAATCTTATTATTTTACCTGATAAAATTGTGTTTAGCTTATGTGGCGATTGGTCAGCACTCACGTGGTTTTAAATTGAAAGTAAACGTTATAAAATCGGCTATTAACTCTTTATTTTGCTGCGAGGTAAGCAACTTATCCAACTTATCCATTTTGTTATCAATGTATGTAATAAACCGGTAAATTTCGTGTCAAGACCTTGAGTAATCATGAATTTATTGGTTACTATTTGTAAAAGGTTACTAAACACTATTGGTCCACTTAGTTTGTATTAAGATTAACTACTAACAACTAAATTAATGTAATTGTAGAAGGGTGAATACAGTTTTTAAAGTTTAAAGTAATTTTATTGATTTATAATCAAAGAATACTATTTCAGATAAGCCAAGCAACTTCTTTAGCTTTGAGAGACACACTATCTCCAACTTTGACTTTCCTTCTCTGATCAGCTCAAGATGATTTTTTTATCCTTTTGAGACTTGTAAATTTTGGCAATTACCTTGATGATCTTCTCATGGAACCTTCTGTTAGAAATGAAATTTTTGATGATGCTTATTTACTTCTCTTTTTCTTTAAGGTTTTCAGCTCCTTGTTCCATGATTTGTTCTTGAAGTTTCATAGCATCAATTCCCTTCAATCCTTGGCTTTCAATGTCATCTTTCAGGTCAGAGATCAGTTTCTCAGTATCCTTCTCTTTTTCTTTTACTAGAGCTATTTGTAATTCATTCAGAGGGATGTTCAACTTTCTTGATTTTACTTCTAAGCTCTTTTTAACATCCATAAATTCATCTTCAGAGCTAGACTCAATGATTTTCTATCTTTTGCTCAAGGAAGTGGCAGCGTTCCTTAGTTCAATCTCTTTATCTTCAAGAAAATCATCAAAGTCAAATTTTTTTAATTTGCGCCCCCATAATAGTTGCAGTTTCTGTTGTAATGATAAGGGGGTGGCAGCTTCACTTTCCTTTTGTAATGTATCATCTTTTACTTCAGGTTCTTCCTCCTTATCGGATGTATTATCAAGATTTAGAGTTGAAGTGCCAACTTCTTCATTTTTCAGGTTCTTCCACGGTATACGTTGCAATGGTGGTTTTCTCCCCCATAGCTGATAAGGGCATGGACTTAGCAGCTAAACCAACACCACTGGAACCTGGTGCATAATCTCGCTTGAGCAACTCTTTGATGACCCCCTTCAAAATATGCTCAAATTCCTTTAGTTGTTTATCCAAGAGTCTTAGGGAGGCAATCTGACCAAGTTGGAAGGATCTTGTATCCTTGAGATCATTTCTATCTCCCGTAGTGAATCTTGCAACAACAATAGCTTTGATAACTTACTTTTCAAACTGATCTTGTTGCTAGATTCAAGTTCAACTCACACTTTGTGAACTTCGAATACTTCAATACATATGCATTTCTCTTGATTGGGTACACCCAACATCTCCTAGTGTAATCATCAATAAATGATACAAAATATGTTGCTCCTTCTAGGGACTGAACTGGTGATTTCCACACATCAGACTGAACCAATTGTAGAACAAATTTACATCTATAAATTTGATGTATTAAACTTCAGTCGACGTTGCTTGCTAATTACACAATACTTACATAAAGGTTGCAAAACCTTTGTGAGACCGGGAATAAGATTTCTATCAACAAAAATCTCCATTCCTTATTTAGACATATGTCTAAGCTTTTGATACAGTGTTATATCAACTTTATCACTTGAACTGTTTAAAGCAACTGATGCTTCCGCTTCCTATACCATCTCTCCTTATAGAATTTATAAATTAGTGGCCACCTTTTTTCTTTTCATGAGTACAAGCGCGCCTTTCATGATCTTGTCATGTATTTTCATCTTACAACCAAGATCATTCAATTGTCCTAAAGACATTAAGTTCTTCTTCAAACTCTCCAAGTGTCGTACACCTTGAATAGTACAAAGTGTACCATCATGCATCCTCAGAATGATATCTCCAATTCGAATGAGCTTTAATTCATGATCATTGCAACTGTACACATATCCTCCCGAGATATGTTCATATTTTTGGAACCATTCTCTTTTAGAGGTTATGTGAAAACTAGCACTTGAGTCAAATAATCAGACATCAACAAATGTCTTTCTGCCTTCATTTATGACCACTGCTTCACTAAATAGAGCATTCCTATCTTTTGAAATGCTTGCAATATTTCCTTGAGGATTAGAGTTATTCAAACTCCATCCTCCTTCAAATGAACTTTCTTGCCACAGTTGTAGCATGTATAGTTCTTCCTTCATCTTAACTTCGATCCACCATGATTGTGACTCCCACTTGGACTACGTTCGGTTGATCTCCCTCCTATCACCACCAAGGCCTCCATTTGTCGTGAACTGCCCTGTCTGTCCTCCCTATTATTGTGCCAATTCTCTTCTTCTAGAAAAGAAGTTGCAACATCATCGTATACTAAATACCTGGAGAGAACATTATTGGTTAAGTTGATAATGAGTTGATCATATGAGTCAAGTAGACTCTAAAGTAGCAGTTCAGCACGTTCTTGTAGCTCAATTTTAAAACTCAATGATGCGAGTTGAGAAAATAAAGTATTTCTATTAATGTGCTCATTCACTGAAGTGGATTCATTCATGCGTAACACATAAAGTTTCTCTTAAGAAAAATCTTGTTGTGAAGTGATTTGGTCTAGTATTGTCTTACGAGGTGATCTCAAATCTCTTTTGCCATCTTCTTTTCTTCAATGTTAAACAAAACACCATATGCTAGTGCCAGATGAAGATTTGCGATAGCTTGCCCTTCCATCTCTTTCCATTTTTCACCAGTGAATTCGGATGACCGTTCACTGATGGCCGCAAAACACTTATCCTTTCTCAGAATAGCTCTCATCTTTACTTTTCATAACGAGAAATTACTTCCGTTAAACTTTTCAATATCAAATTTCGTAGACATTGCTTTAATTACAATCTACTTTTTGGCAATACTATTTTTTGAAGAAAAAATAGTACCCAAGAACTTTTATCAAGTGATAATAATCTTATTTATTTTCTGACGTGGAAGATCCACTATACTTGGTAACCACAGAGCATATGATAAGTAGATTGATACACACTCGATATTAGAACTTAGCTCTGATACCACTTGTTGAGAACTGTGACACTGAATTAAAGCAAACTGCTAATATAATTTGAGATTTAACGTGGAAACTCAATAGGGTAAAAATCACGGACAAGGAAAGAAACGTTTCACTAAATAGAATAATATGAATTGCACTTTCTCTCTAATTACATGGATAAGCACTAATATTTATATCTCTTATAGTTAGGAGATTAAACTCACTAACTCTCTATTAATCTTTTAGTACACAAGAACACTTGTATTTGGGATGCATAAATGAGCTTATATGAAGCTCTAATATACTAACACAAGATGACAAAAATGTAAATAAATTGGAGACAATTTGTGGTGTGTGTTTGTGTTGTTTGTTGTTGCAAGCAAAAGGAAGTAAGAAGGAAAAATGGCTGTGTTGTTGCTTGTTGCAAGAAGAAGTGAAAAAGAAATGATTTAATTTAATAGGGTTTAGTTTATCTGATACGCTTTTAATTTTGCGTTAAATCGACGTTGTGGTATATGTGATGGTGGTGATTTGTCCAGTGATGTTGGACCTTGTGGGGGATTCAGTCGTGCTCCATTGAAATATAGAGTGTCTCCGGTGTGTGATCCAAATACCCATATTTTTCCAAATAATATAAAAATGTTATGTTTTATAATTACTTTGTTATAAAATGTAATGGTTCTGATTACATTTAAAAATTTAATTTTGTTTGATAAATGTAGTGTTTAATTTAATTAGAAGTATTTATTTTTTTAAGGGAAATAAAAATAAAATAAAATAATGAGTCTCAGTTTGTAGTCGTGAAAGTTATCATTACGAGCCGTGGTTGATGTGGCCCACAATCGTGGAACTATTACTATTTATCTTTGTAAGTGGTCTAAATGAGTCTAATAAAAAAGAAATGTTAAAATTAGATAAATAAAAAAATTGATCTGAAAATGTGAATAAAGAAGAAAAAAAAGAACAATTTTGAGTAGGAATATACAGAGAACTTTTGATGACATCATCGTTTGGTAATTACGTTTTCACAGCATCATTGTTTGGTCAAAAACTCCATATGTTTACTTGACACCACAATTTCTCACAAATTTAAATGGATGCTTCTTGCATGTGTGTTCTAAGTTAATCCGGCAAAACGAGTATTTTCATTCAGATGTACGCTAAGCATGTGTGTTCAAGTTAATCCGTTAAAACGAGTATTTTCATTCAGATATACACTAACCTAAACTTTAAGAACATGTTCAAGTTATTTGGACAAAGCGAGAATTTTTATTCATATGTACTATAATCACTAGATGTGCAGATAGTGAGATTTGAACCTAAAACTTTAAGAATGTACATTATTGATTTGTACATAAAAGCTAATCTAGATATATATACACATATTTTGGTTAGCTTATATCCATCTTTTTTCCCCCTTCTTAAACACACGCAAAAGATATTAAGATAAAAAAATTTGAGTGTTGGAAAGAAGTACAACAACGCAATTAGAATACATGTTGTGAGAAGTTTGTCTTCTTGCACTTTTTTCACAGCAGAAATTTTAAAAAACTAACGCGATGCTGGGAAATACAAAACGAAAAAAAGAACTTTCAAGAAAGCACCAAAACATCATCATGACCAATAAAAAAATCGAAACCTAATAGACTAAATTTAAAGATAACACATGTCACCTAACACCCGTAAACAAACCTAAAAAAAATAATCTATCTATAAAAGCGCCACAAACCACAACTTCGTGAACCAAACAAATTACAACGACATTAGACGAAGTAATATAAGTGAGACTCCACGCATGCACTTAACAATCAAACAGATATTTCATTCATGTCTCGTAATTAAAATAAAAATAAAAATATAGAAAACCTAACAAATCATAAAATCCATAAACGAACTAAAATAGATCGAATCACAAATTAGCAAAACGAATATATAACTAAAAAAATTTAAAAACGATTCGGTGCACTAGCATTCACTCGAAAGCCCAAGCGTTCTCCGCACGGACCGCCTCCTCCTCTTCAGGAGTGAAATCATTCTTGATCTTGAAAATCTTGCGAGCCTCTTCAGTAGTCTTGTCTTTGATCGTGTCAGCAACAGCTTGACAGCTCAAGTCCAGCAGGCTCTTGATGTCCAGATAGTTAGCAGCCAGAATAAGAGCAAAGAGAGTATCTTGATCATCGACATTAATAAATCTGGCATCAAATGCCTTCAAATCCTCTTCAGAAACCTTATCATCGTTGTTTTCTGGTTCCACGTGTTTCTTGCAATACTCGACAACTTTTGACAATATCTTGCTTGACACGTTCGGGAGAGGTATAGTGGAATCAGCACAGTTGTCTTCGATCATGTTTTTGATGGTTTGAGATTGAATTGCAACCGCTACATCAACCTCAAAGATCTCATTATCACAAGTCTTGAGCACGATTCGTTTCATCGGTGATGGTGATGGTGATGATGATGCCATGATTAGAATTTAGTAACAAACGAACGAACTTGAGATTTTAAGAACTAAAACCCTAATATGCGAATGAACGAATTCTAGTTCAACAGCTTAATGGGTTTAATGGGTTTCGGTACGTATTTATAGAGGGGAGGTTGAGGTTGTTTCCGTGTTGGTGTTGGACTCTATATTTGTAAATTATATAAAACTAATTAACTAGACTTTACAAGGATATATTTATTTGTAATTTTTAATTTAATAATAAAGATATATTCCAAAAATACATAAAAATTAAAAGGTTAATCTCCAAATACATAACATAACTTTTCGTGAAAGTCAATTTATTAATTAATTAATGATAAGGTTTAGCCTCCGTTCGTAAGGATTCCATATTTAAAAACTTATGAATTAATAGTTTTTACATATTTTATTAGGAAAGAGATTTTAAAAAGTGGAATGAGTACCTATGTAATATCCAACCAAGATTACATAAGTTTTAAGAGTTAAAAAGGTGATCTTGCATTTAATAATTAAGATTAGAACGTGTACAATGTAAACGTAATAAATTGCATATAGACGTGATTTAATGTTAATATTATTGACAAATAAAAGTTAAAAGTTACAAAATGCGTATTAAATTATACATTATATGAAATGAAATGTTCACATGTGCACAAACCAAATATGCACATATGAACGAATAAATATAACTTTGTTTTTAAAGATAACTTTGCGGTTTTCTCAAACAATTTTACTTTTAACCTTAATCTACGTAAATATCAAATGTGATTGAATCTACTCATATATAAAAATCCCTTTAGTTTAAAAGTTATTGTAGTTTTATACATTTTTCTGGTTCTCATTTGAACTTTTGACCTTGCATACGTATAGATGAACAAACCCATTACCCGTTTGATCCATATTTCTATTTTATTATTATTATTATTATTACTATTATTATTATTAGAGTAAATTATTTAAATCGTCCCTGTAGTTTCACGTTTTCTCTACTGGTCGTCCCTGATTTCTAAAAGTTATTTTAATAGTCCATGTTTATGAAACTTTGGTTCACCGATAGTCCATTTTCACAAAAAAAAAAATTATTTTAATAGTCCATTTTTGGACTACCGATGAACCAAAATTTCAAAAAATGGACTATTAAAATAGCTTTTTAAAGTCAGGGATGAACGGTGGAGAAAACGTGAAACCACATGGACGATTTAAATAATTTACTCTTATTATTATTATTGTTTGGTTATGCGCTCAACTTTACACTTATTGTTATTGTATGTTCCCAACTTTCATACTATATATTGTATGAGATGAAATGGATCTTCTAAAAATTCTATTGTATGCTACAACTTTCATACTATCTATTGTATGAGGTGAACTTTTTCAAAAACTCTAATTAATATGATATAAATTAGACATTCGAAAAACTCTATTAGAAAAGTTCATATCATACAATATGGTATAAAAGTTAGGAGGATACAATAGAGTTTTTAGAAGGTTTACCTCATACAATAGAAGGTACGAAAGTTACGAGCATACAAGAGTAATGAGTGTAAAGTTGAGCGCATAACAAAACAATAAACTTTTTTTTTTCTACAAAATTCATCACTCATAATTGTATTTTATATGCTTAAAACTCATTGATCGATTAAAAAAACAATGTCGACAATCGTAAAATAGAACTTTCAGTACGAGATAATGTTTATCGTTAATCGTTAAAAAAACAATAACGAAAATAATACTAGCCCTTAAATTCGAATCCGGGCTTCGCCAAGCATAATATTAGTATCATACTATTATTACAAGTAGCTAGCGACTAGCGAGTGACCTACTTTGATTGATAACAAAGTGACTGATTTTAAATCAAAGTAAATGAGATGTTAAATTAAGCACAACCACATATATATTGAAAACAATCTCACTTGCGCATTGTAAACGTATATAAAAGTAGTAAGCATAAACAATATACATGCATGTAGACAATCAAAGGGATAAATCGTTGTCGTCCGATAGAATTATAGACCATCTCTAGAGCTTCGCAACCGGCAGTCCTGTATATAAGAAAAAAAAAAATCGATTAATCATATTGTATAATAATCAGGCATACTTGAGAAATATAATCAATGTAAAGAGTCGCATATAACAAGAAGGAAGCTACTTACCTAGTGCTTTCGCATTGACAATGCTCGGGGATGCTGCTGGGGGCTGTGAGTTCTCGTCCAAAAACGGGTCTACTGCGTTCGGATTCGACCAAATTGGATACCCTTTTATTTTTCCCTATTTTTCAAGAAAAAGTTAAAGGAAGTATGAAATAAAAAATCTAGTTGATGCATGCATTATTAAATAAAACAAGTTTTGACAGCAGCTCTACATGAACAAATATGTTAAAATAACGACTTGGACAATAAAATCCTCTGTTTTCCGATCATTATTGTCAAATATGCAAAAATAACTAAGGCTCATCGATGAAAGGCATTCCAAAATGTGGGTGAAAGTGAAATGGATGAACTAAATGACTGAAACAGAAGTTAGAGTGACTAGTACTATTTCTCTTAACAAACAAAAGCTAGTAAGACGTAACTAATTGTTGCATACCAGTACATTTAACGCAGCAAGTGTGGCCATTCCTTCACGAGTCCACTGCATAAACCATAAACGACTATCATGTTGGAAAATGATGCTATGAACATATAAGTTGATTTTTAATGAAATATAATCAACTTTTAAGTACATTACTAAAACGGTATAAAAATTAAAATATACGTACCTTTGATGCTGAAGCAATATGAGGCACAACAATGGCATTTTTCATGTCGGCTAGGCCAGGTTTCATGTACGGCTCATCTTCAAAAACATCAAGACCTACTCGGAACATGGGATTTTGCTTCAAATGCTCCACAAGTGCTTCTTCATCAACCACTGGTCCTCGACTGCAGTTTATCAGGATTGCTTCCTATATGTTCACATTGGATTGATTTAGCTATCATGAAAAGAGGGTTTAGCCCTTATAATCCCGATAAAACTTGTGTGGCATTTGGTTTGCAGATGGGAATGCATATTACTGTACTTTTTTGACAGACTGGAATTGGAATGTGAATGGGTATGCAATGGGTTGGATATCATTCACAAAACAGAAGTTCCATTTGTAATTTCAGGGTATCCAAATGCAGTAAAATCTTATTTTTACCCTTATTTCCCTTTATGTTTACTTTCTAAGCATATTATTTGAAAATTTCCCCTGGTCTAGCCTGTTTTCTTGAGTTTTTCTCATATCTATAGGTGTTAGCTCCTTCTCAAAAAATTATAACGGGACCCATGTAATGATTTTCGTACGTAGGTTTACAAAGTTCAAACTAGAACAATACCTTCTTCATCTTCGAAAGCCTTTCTTTGTTGATGAGATGATAGGTTGTTTTGTCCAATATTGGATGTAGACTTATCTATGTGACCAACAAATAAAACAAAAAAGCATAAAGTAGATAAAATATTAAAAGAAAGCCAACAAGATTGTGAAGACATAAGAAATACTTACTACATCGGCTTCTTGAAGGACCTCGTCCATTGAAGATGCCCGTTTCCAGGTAACAGGTTGTTCACCGCTGGCTTGCAAGAACTGACCATAAGCTGCAAATTGCTTACAATTTAGCTCATATTCAATTGCGACTGATAATGATTGATTTACATTTTAATCCACTATACGTGTAACTTTCTGCTCAAAGAGATCCATCATTTTATAGAATTGCTGGAAGAAACACTAATGGTTGCATGAACTAGTCATTTAGACAAGTGGTAAATAAAGTACAAGAAGGTGGTCAAACCATAGATTTATGGCATAGATCTTTTGTAAAGTTTTGATGTTTTGCATTTTTCAAAAGAATGATTTGTTTGTAACAATAATTATATAGGTGGAAAAGTGGGTGAGTTGGCTAATGGTCAAAACGACAACTATTCAGGCCAAATCAAAACAGGGTTGGTTATATATTTTTCTTTTCTTTTTTAGTATGATGAGGATTACAAGAAACTACAATGTAAATAATGTGCCAAATCTGTAGAAAAGTGATACAGGATGTTGTAACCTTTATTACATAAATGGGTCAAAATTACCCCCCTCCCCCCTCAAATTGTGAGAAAAGGTAGTTTCAAGAAAGAAAGAAAAAACACTCAAATGACAATGTCAAATGATAATTTTGCAAAGAAATTGGTGGATTACTATGCAAACAAATGTAGAAGACGGAGTGAGACATGCCTGTAACGAACTTCTCTAGACGTGTGGCTTGGTAGAGATCGTAATAGATTAGATTCATCTTGAACCCTTCAATCTGATAACCACATATTTGTCAAGCTCAATCACATTTGAACAACTGGTGCATTTAAGCCACTAGTGCTAGAAGATAGCCATATAATATTGGATAACAAGAACTTACCATCATTCTAGCATAAGCAGATCCAATACGACCAGCTCCAATTACACCAACAGTTTGTCCTTTAAGCAAATTCCCCACAAACCTACACCAAAAAAGAAGCCATTGATTCAAGTCACTAGAAGTCTGCAACTAGTAACCAATTTCTAATAAGTGGGAACAATCTTAAATCTTAGAAAAGTGATTCATGTGCCTAAAACACATGCCTAAAGATGTACCTACAAGTCAAAATCAATGGTAAAATTGTTTGGACATTCATTACAGAATATATACTGATACTGAACTAGATGCCGCAAAAGCCCCCTACTCTGGCTCAAGAAAAGAGGGGTATCCATGAGATGTGGGGGATCTTACAGATGAGGAAGCCATCCATCATATAAGCCAGCCCTCATGAACCCATCGGCTTCGACTATCCTTCTTGAAGCAGCAAGAGAAAGTGATGCTGCTAACTCTGCTGTGGTCTCTGTAAGCACACCCTATTCACATTTTCAAATTTTAGTCCCAATTATTATTTTTAGAGAAGAGCAAAATTATAAAATAAATAAATATAAAAAAAAATTAAAAAAAATCTAAATTTTGACTAAAAGATCTATAACGTATCACATAAAAATTGAAACGATAGCATTGCACGGCAATCCTAAGTATTAGCAAAATAAAGAGGGAGCAACTGCAAAGAGTGATAAACGTATATTACATTACATGTTCCTTGTTTATGAAATTTGTGGTGAACTTTTTCATACTTCTGGCAACAATAAGTTACTAAAAGGAGGTTCAATTCAATTGTTAGGTTTTTAACGTGTAGCTTAAATTGATCAATCTGACCCTAGAAAGTCAAGTGTGTAGCTTAAAGGACACTTTTGTCTATAATTTAGAATTGAAAACACTATATAGACACTCAAAGAACATAGTATAAAATTCTGGAGCTGAACTTCATGAAGCCAAAAGAATAGAGCTCACAGGAGTGTTTCCAACAGCAACACCATACTTGGTTGCTGCTTCGACATCAACATTGTTGTAACCCACAGCCATGTTGCTGAAAGCCGTCCCTCCTGCTTTGCTCAATGCTGAAAACAAAGTCTCTCCCCAATCTTCTGTCAACTAAACCAAATGCAACAAACTAGATCAACAAATCTTTGAAGTAACAGATTAAACTTTTTACACAAAGGTTCTTGAAAACATATCATCTTCTAAGCTTTTAATATGTAAGTTTTAATCAATTCCTGCATTCACATTCTTCACTTCAAAACCAGGTTCTATATATAGTCTGTACATTCCTTTTTGCCTTAAAAATCTTCATTTGGGATATCTATAAATTGGAATTATTCCACGTTTCATTCATTCATTGGATCATTGGAGTATGCTGCAAGACATATTCCTTCTGTTGCTTGCAAATCTTTAACTGTTTCTCTCTTACACTAGTATGGAGTAGCATGAAAGTTGCAACATTTCCATTAATATAATTTTTTTTGAACTAAAATTACTATTTACTATCCATCCATCACAAGAATTACAAATATAAAACTAAAAATTGATAATTAGAAAGAACCAATTACTACATCGCTACCGAATGCTATTTTAAATTTTCGAACTCTGGGCTGGTGATTTAAGCCTGACTTTTTTATCACACGCGCATCGTTTAACTAAAGTAAAAAAAAAAAAAAAAAATGACCTTACCAAAGTTATTATATTTAAATTGTAACTGGTACGGTACTGAAAACTGTTTTTTTTTTTACTACGACTGTTACAAAGAATATCGATCAGTCCACTTTCTTATAGTTCGAGTTTTGCACACTCCTAGACAGCAAGTGAAACAAAAAATGTAAGAAAACTAAACTCGTACGAGTGTATGTTTTACCTGACCAATAACTCCATCACACTTGGAACCAATCAAAGCAATGATATCTTCAACAGACAAAATCGTTTTCTTTTCTGTGCATATCTAAACACATTAAAACATCATAGTTTCGTCACAAACCAATATACCAAGTACATATACTCAACAATAAATATGATCAAGCATATGAATATTAACATAATTACTTACTTCAACACGACAATCTTGTTGGACCAGTAGATTAATCCAACGTGTACCGGGCATAGATTTCGTGCTTACAACTCTATATTTCCCATTCGGGTTCCATACTTCAATCGAAACTGGTTTCGCCATTTCAAAAGAAAAAGAAAAAGGTATATGAAAAAGAATAGAGTGAGCTTGATTGATCACTTTGTAGAAGCTTTTTCAAGCTGCTCGTGCATGGTAATATAGTAGGGTGATGAAGTAGATGATTGGTGAATGTGTTTTCGAAAGTTTGGACCTCTCATTTTTGTGCTATGAAAAAAATGAGGATATGGGTTTTACCATTGGATGCCACGTAATTGATACTTTATCCATTCTTTTGATGTTACTAATATACCCTCCATGGCTCCATACTCTCACACTTGTTTCGTTATTTTCTACACCCGTATCTTAACACTTGTTTCTTATTTATTTAATTAAAATATTGACTTATATATTCCAAAAAAAAAAAAAATTCGACCTCTCAAGAGTTGATGTTATCTACTTAAAAAGTTAAAAAGTCTTTTTGTTCATCCCCAAATAAATTTAATGCCTCAATTTAATATTTAAAAAGTTTTGTACGGTAAAAAAAGAAATTATATCTAAGAAAAGTATTTTTATACAATTTATTTTATTATTTGCTTTCTTGTGCTCACAAGACTCATATCATTAATGATGATTTGGGCCAGACGGCCCAGACCAGCCCAGATCAAACACACATAAAAACCCATGGCTTTCGTGTATAATAGTACTTCCCGAGTTCCCGGTAACCCCTTCCCACCATTTTCACAGACCCTAATTTTCACGCGGGAAAACAAATTCATCAAAAAAGTGTTAAGAAAATGGCAACTGAAGAAGACACCGGCGGCGAAGACTACCAAGTGGAAGAAGAATTCAGTGTCTGGAGAAAAAACACTCCGTTTCTGTACGATCTTGTTTTATCTCACTCTCTCGAGTGGCCGTCGCTCACCGTCCAGTGGCTTCCGTCAACGCCGTCGTTCTACGACGACGGTTCATTCGCCGTTCACAAAATGATCCTTGGAACCCACACATCTGATGATTGCCCTAATTTCCTTTTAGTTGCAGAAGCTCATTTGCCTGTTAATCCTGCGTCTGCACTTGAAACCAATTTAGAAAATCACAGAATCCCTAAGGTTTGTACATTTATTTCTATATATAAACGTTTCATATACGCAAATAAATTGCGTACTTTATCAGGGATGTTAAAAATATCGTGAGAAATGAAAAAAAAAAAGTTTGATTTTTGAAGTGTAGGAAAAGTGTTCGACGAAATGACTGGCTGGGTTTTGTAATTAGTAGGTTAAAATGAAAATTAATTATGAGTTACAGGTGGCTGTGAAAGAAATTTAACTAAAAATTTACTCACTTAATTTCAAGTGAAGATGGGTTTTTGGTTTTGTGGTATTTGATTTGTTATTTTGATGTGCTTGTAGGTAGATGTTATTCAGAAGATACATGTTGATGGAGAGGTGAATCGGGCACGGTGTATGCCACAGATTCCGTCTATTGTTGCAGCGAAAACCAGTTCTTCTGAAGTTTATATATTTGACTCCACAAAGCAACCTTTAGATCATGAAGGTGGCTCTTGTCAACCTGATGTTAAATTGAGGGGTCATGACAAAGAAGGATATGGGCTGTCTTGGAACCCTTTTAGAGAGGGTTATCTTTTAAGTGGTTCCAATGATTGCAAAATTTGCTTGTGGGATGTGTCTGCAATGCCTGAAAATAAAGTTCTTGATGCGAAACATATTTATGAGGTAAAATGGTATTTGATTCGATTTGATTTTAGAAAGCAATTGGATTGCTAAATGAGTAGAAATGTTGATGCAGGATCATGGGAGTGTGGTTGAAGATGTATCATGGCATTTGATGAATGATAGTTTATTTGGGTCTGTTGGGGATGACTGCAAGCTAATGATTTGGGATTTGCGCACGAATAAACATGAACAAGCTGTTGTAGTTCATGAGAAAGAGGTAACGCAGTTGCTAGAAATTCTTTGTGTGTTAATTCACTTTTTGTGCCTTACATACGTATATAGAAAAAATTATATTAAGAGCGGAGTTACATGAAGACGCTGTTCTGTTGGTAATTGTTTTTCTGTCTCATGTTTCAGGTTAATTACCTGTCTTTCAATCCATATAATGAGTGGGTTCTGGCTACAGCTTCTTCAGATACCACTGTTGGTTTATTTGATATGCGGAAGCTGACAGCACCGTTGCATGTTTTAAGTAGTCACACGTACATCTTCTAACTTCTTTTCTATATATCTGTATTTTTTGCATAACAAACCTTGGTTTTTCTATATTTTTCTGCTTTGAGATTCAGTATTACAGATAGGATTATAAGAAACCCTGGTTTTTTATAGCTGTTTCTTTCTGCTATGAGATACAATGTTGCAGTTAGAATTATTAGAATATAGACGTTGGTAGTAAGCATGCTATGTTAGTTACAAAAATGAAGTGAATGGACATCATGAAATCTTACTATTAAATACAAGATTAGGAAATTGAGCATGCTTACATATGTGAGCTATATAGTTCTGAAAATTATAGTATGAGTTATGTATTTCTGCAGTGAGGAGGTATTTCAAGTGGAGTGGGATCCAAACCATGAAACTGTGCTTGCATCCTCTGCTGATGACAGAAGGTTGATGGTGTGGGATCTAAACAGGTAAGTACAACCTTGAAACTCATGTTTAGATCTTTTAATATTCATGCCTCCCGGTTTACATTTGAAACTGTCGTTTTCTCCTCTGTTTTACAGGATTGGAGATGAACAATTGGAAGGAGAAGCAGAGGATGGACCTCCGGAGCTCCTCTTTTCTCATGGTGGTCACAAGGCCAAAATATCTGATTTCTCATGGAACAAGAATGAACCGTGGGTCATATCTAGTGTTGCGGAAGACAATGCTCTACAGGTCTGGCAAATGGCTGAAAGCATTTATCGTGAAGATGATGACATTTAAACATTATCATTCTACTCTTCCTTGTGTGCTTGAATATTGTTACTTTAACTTAGGCAACTTGAATAGTTTTTGTTGTATTAAACATGACTTCTGCTTCAGGCTTGCATGATGGTCAAAAGGGTGTGAGGCTTTTTGGTTGTGTTTATGGTGTTTTTCAAGTAGTTCAACCTTATTTGGTTCTTATACTGTACTTACTATTGCATACTGTCTGTTAGATTAATAGGATTGTGATTGGACGAAAAAAGAAAAAAAAAAGTTCTACTCCAAATACAGGCCAGCAGAACTCTTAATATTAGCTTATTGAATCGTTTGAGCTTCATAAATACAAAACCACCTACTGAAATATCAAAGAAAGAACATACAAAAGAGGGAGCACAAAATCATACTGATCTGGCATTTTATGTCTTTAAGTTATTGTACACAAAGGATTGAAGCTGCTATCCAGTATGTGATTCATCTGGAAATCCTTGCACGGGAACCTAATATAGAACAAAAACGATTGGAGATCATATAGGTAAAATAAAACTAATAATTGAGTTGAAAATCTAGGAAATCTAATCACAGAATGCGAGGTACAAAATGAAAGGGCATTATTTGTACACCATCAAAATCACAAGTTATTCAATATTTATATTACATACACGATCAAAACACGTTAAATATACTAATGTACTCCGTATCATCATTCCATCATAATAAAAGACAGAAGATATAAAAATTAAAACTGTGAACTTAAATGATTTTCTGGTGTAATAATTAATTTTGATTGATGGAGTAAGCATCATCCTCAAAATTAAGGATGGGTTGAGACTTGAGACTGATTTGAGAATGGGTTCAAAGATGGAATTTTGGGTATGGTTCAGTAAGGGTCTGGTTGACCGGAAGTTTCCCATAAATAATTAGTAGTAGTATTCTTATAAAGTTATAAGTAATTAGTGCCTTTTATATCACTTCTATCTAAAATTAATTTGTAAAAATAAAACGATATAGGATATTGCCTGTTATGACAATACATTTGGTTAACTAGCGACTCAGTTAGACTCGTGTATTTATAAGCTACAAGTATATTTTTTATTTAGCTCCTTAGAGATAAAAACAACCTGATCGACCCGTTTACAGATAAGTGAGTAAGAAATTGTCATCTTTAACAAGCATTCTGATTTTGAGTGACAAAGCGACGTCAAAGGAGAAGCGTGGTATACTTATGGTCCTACATCTAATCATAGTTGGCATTCACATGCTTTAAAAACAGTCAATCTCACGAAACAGGTTTTTCATTTTCTAAAGAGTGATGGTTTGTTTGCAACAAAAAGCCTAGGATACTGGTTAAAAAGGCCAATCTATTTGATCCCCTTTTTCTAACCAACATAAATCACATCATTTTTGTTTTAAGTCAACTATTCAACTTTAATCAACTAAAACACAAATCAAATATAAGCTAAATAATGTATGCAATAAAGCATGGAACTATTGCTTACCTTTTCTTTTAGTCCCAGCAGAAGGATTGGCATCTACAGGACCATCGCTACCTTCACATCCTTGAAACTCATTGAACATCAAACCTTGGTTCCCCAAACACTGCAGATCTTCAAAGTCACACCCATTCACATCAAGATCATGGTGCATTGATGCACCCCGCTGCCTATTACAAGGATTCAACGAGAACCCACCTCCCAAATTCGGACTCTGATAAGGAAACGACCCAATTTCTCCATCAATTCTCCCTCTAATGTCCACCAGCAAACACTTAAGTCTCCCTACTTCCGCTTCCAATCCCACTTGACTTTGAACCCTCTTCATTAGTTGTTGATTCAGTGCTCTCAATCTAACCACTTCATCTTCCAATGAAGCTGCACGTGCTTTCTTCTTTTCACGGTACTTTCTCACCGCTTCTCGGTTCCCATTTGGGCGTTTCTTCCCTTTTTTGTCCTGAGATTCAGCTGTATCATCAGTCGGAGTCTTGTCATCATCGCTCACAGCAGATAAAATTTTGGTGTGCACATGGTAACATGTGTGCGTGTGTGAGTTATCGGGCCCAGGTGGATTGCATTTGTGGGTATGAGTACAAGCATGTGTGTCGTTAAAAATATCATCAAAGAAACTGTTCATCGAACTACTGCTCGGGATATCACCAACATTTGTACCTAAAAACATCTCATGATTAGAGAAATCGAGTTCTCCATCATCCATCGCCATTGAAGAATCAATGTAATTAGCTACTTAAATCCGCCTACTTCAACATTGATTGGCAGAAAATTTCGACCAATTTCAATCAAATAACTTCACTTCTTCTTGAATCAGAAACCCTAAAACAAGAAACCAGTAAGGAGCAATTTTGAGCTTTTTTAAACCTAGAACGAATAAAACGGGGCTAACTAAAAAGGTCAAAACTAATAATTGAGCTTCTTCAAGCCCTATAAAAGAAACTAATTTTGGTACAAAGAGAACACTAGACATAAATTATCATAATATACAAGTTAACTAATCATCAAGCAGTGATCGAAATAAGCTAAAAACATGCAAAAATCTAAAAAAGTAAAGCAAAAAGCACAAAACTTTACGAATTTGAAACAAAACCCAATTAATATGAAATAATTAACAAACTCAATAAACAAGAGATTGACCAATTGAAAGAATAAATTTACCGTTAAAGAAACAATTGATGACTTGAGCTGTGTAGAGATTTGACGATTTGTAATCTGGGGAGTATTACTGTATTAAATAAAATCTTCTGTATATGTATAACGATGGATAAAATAAAATGATCGAAGAAGCTGGACCACTGGTGGTGGTGTAGCAATTCAATGAAAAAGTCCTGATTTTGTAAAATAAAAGTAAATTCAGGAGAATGATTGGTGGACACCATGATCTGCTAAACTGTTTAAATAGTAACCCAGTTGCACTTTTGTCACCTGTATAAAAAAGTTAAAAACTAAAAAGATTCTACTTTTATGTACATCTTCTTTGTTGTATATAAATAAAAAGTTATTTAGATGACTAGGAGTGGACCTAAACATTATTCTACCACATAGAAAATATCGTGTGGTTAGTTTTGATTATATTTATAATTATAATTATATAATTTGGATTGCATACATCAGAAAATATAAATACGTAACTAGGACTCTAGTATTTAATGTATATTTCTTTCGTAATTACTTCATAATTTTCACAATCAATACAACTACAACTTCCAATTTAGTATCAGAGCTAGTTCCTTCTCCGGCCATACAACAACCACACCTTGTTGCCTTCAAAAACTCTTACATCAGGTTGTTTCCTTTACATTCATTTTGTTGCTTTTTTTCTTCGTTTATCCCTTCCTAGATCTGATTTTCAGATCTGATTTGCAACTAGCGACAATACACACTGTCGCCACTTTGCTTTTTAACGACACTTCATAATGTCGCCACTTTGCCTTTTAGCGACACTTCATACTGTCGCCACTTTGCCTTTTAATGACACTTACCTTTTTTAGCGACAGTCATGACTACGATTATTCAATTTTCCTCAGCTGAACGAGCCTCACACAACTCACACAGGTTCTCCTTCACACTTTCCCCAACCAACTATGGTTATTGGAAGACAATGATAGAATATTTTCTCATCGCCAACAAATTGTTTGGATACATAGATGGATCCATTCCTGCCCCAGCGTAATCTGTAACTACGCCCAAAAGTGACACTACTGCTATAACCATTAACCCCAACTACACGGCCTGGACTTCCAATGATGCACAATTGTGCATGACTCTTATCTCCACAATTTCCGAGGCATCCTTCTCCCATGTACAGCGTAACACTGCCCGTGAATTATGGGATTCCCTTGCGCGTGTCTATGCCCCGAACACTGCCTCACGAGAATTCACGCTTAAGACACAACTTCTTAAGCTCCAAATGAAAGGAGATGAAACACCTCTTGCCTATTTAAGTCGTGCATAAGACTATGCCTCTGCTCTTGCAAATATTGGTGAACCGGTAAAAGACAAAGATCTGGTACTATTTGCTATTTTTGGACTTCGTGAGGAATACAATGGCCTTAAATCCACACTTTTGGCACGTCCTACTCCCATCGCATTCAATGAATTGTATGGTCTTCTGAATGATCCCGATTACATGGTGACCAAACCGCCCCAACCTACATCGCCCGCTGTCTTTCACTGCTAACACCACTCAGTCACCACAACAGTTACCGAACTTGCAACAGATGACATCTCAACTAGGCTATCAACTTATGTTAAACATCAATGTCTCTCAATAGATGGTACCACAATCTCTACAAGAAAATTACAGCTATCGCCTTTCTTATAGTCGAGGAAACAATACTCGAGGACGTAATCGCGGAAACAGAGGCAGAAATAGAGGCCGTAGTCGTGGGGATAACAGAGACAATCAATTTTCATGGGCCTCTAATCAAAACATGGTCTACGGATCATGTAACCGTTGTGGAATTGGGAATATTCCTCAAAAGTAACACCTGGACTCTAATTTTATACGTCCTTAACACCAATGTCATTGACTGGAAGTGGATTTTAAAATAAAAAGAAACCAAAATGGCAAAATCTTACGCTGCAAGGCACGTTTCGTAGCAAAAGGTTTCACTCGACAGTTTGGTATTGATTTCAACGAAACTTTCAGTCCGGTGATTAAGTATACAACAATACGAGTGGTCCTCTCGCTTGTTGTTACAAAACAGTGGCCTCTACGACAACTTGATATTCAGAATGCCTTTCTGCATGGTAATCTCACTGAAACAGTGTATGTAAAACAACCACAAGGTTTTGTCAATCTCAATCGTCCGAATCATGTATGCCTTCTCAAAAATCATTATATGGGCTCAAACAAGCCCCTCGTGCATGTTTTCATCGCCTATCTGAAGCTTTCCACAAACACGGGTTTCAAGGTTCCAAAACTGATTAATCTGTTTTTACCTACAAACATGGCAGCACCATTCTATACTTTATGGTATATGTAGATGACATCATTGTGACTGGGAATGATCAAATGACAGTAAATCGTCCGATTCTCTCTCTCAGTAAAATATTTGCAGTAAAAAACATGAGGAACTTACACTACTTCCTTGGAATTGAACTAGTTCCTCAGGGCAAAAACATTCTTCTTTATCAAAGGAAATACATAACTAATGTTCTCCATCGAACTGCTTTAACCGACTGTAAACCGATTCCGTCTGAAATGAGCACCTCACTCACTATCTCTCAATGACAGTCCTGCCTTAACTGACCCATCCAAGTATCGAAAGCTAGGTGGCGCACTGCAGTATATCACCCTATCCAGACCAGATATTGCATTCGCAGTTCACAAAGTATGTCAATACATGCATGCTCCTACTGACAATCACTGGTCTGCTACAAAACACATTCTTCGATATTTGAAAGGTACAATCAACCATGGAATACTGATCAAATATGACTCCGGGTCTCAACTCCAAGCCTTTATGGACATTTACTGGCAAGTTGGGTCCAATCTAAGTGCTTTCTCGGATGCCGAATGGGTTGGGAACCCTGATGACTGACGATCCACAGGGGAATATGCAAACGGTCTCTTGGCCATCCACTGAGTCAGAATAAGCGCTGGCTGATACGGTTGCTGAACTAACATGGCTATAGGCCTTGTTCAAGGAACTTGATATGAATATAACTTCAGGTCCTGTCCTGTGGTGCGACAATTTAGGTGCAACCTGCTGCAAATCCAGTTTTTCATGCTCGAACTAAACACATTGAAGTTGATTTTCACTTTGTTCGGGAAAAGGTGGCTCAAGGGGAACTTCAGGTGAAGTTCATTTCCATTGATGATCAGGTTGCATATATCTTTACAAAACCGTTGCCAAATCAAAGATTTATGTTTTTACGCTCCAAGTTGCAAGTCGTTTCCCTGTCTCAACTTGTGGGGGAATATTAGACAATGTAAATAGTTTATAGTTAAGGGTCCTTTATGTAAATAGGACTCTAGTATTTAATGTATCTTCCCTTTGTAATTACTTCATAACATTCACAATTAATACAGCACCAACACATCTTTACTTCCAATTGCATGTCCATTTATAATAGAACACAAGTTAAGGATTAAACAACATAAAGCCTATATTTGATGGACTTAGATCCACAATCGAATTTGGGTCAACCTAATCATCTAATACTCCTTCACAATTTGAACATGAGAACTGAAATGAATGTTGATAGGTTTGGATATAATCATCTTCTTTTAATGTTGAAAGATAATAAGTATTTTTGTTCTCTTTCTTTTTCGTTTGTTTGTATAAATGTACCTAGAGCTCTCGTACCGTAAAAATGATATTATTCTTATTGAATACATATATAAAAGAAATATAAAACTCTTATCTAGTTATGGGCTCAACTCGCTCTACACAAGACATGCTAATATAATATATCCACTAACAAATTCGTAATATAAATTTCAAACACCTATTAAAATAGCCATCTTATTATTAGGAAATTATAAATCCATAAAAATTAATCAATCTTACTTTCGATATTCATTCCTTCCAAACAGCGGCGGATGTATGCACAACATACCTTATGCCTCCTCTTAACAGTAGAAGAAATAATTTTTGAAACCTTTTAGATAAATACTCATAGAGTGCATAGCCTATGTAATGTGAATGCATATACCTTGTTGACTTCTTCAACTCTTTTGACAACCACGTAATCCAGTATAGATGTATAAGATGTATGACAACTTATAGCTATACCCTGATGCTTCATTAGTTATTTATATCTTTTATAGTCTCTTTCAATATTTTAAGTAATCCTATACATTGGGTCAAGAAAGTTTGTTAAGTTGACTGAGTAGTTAATAATATTATTACTTGGTATTTATGAATTCGTTGATGATTCATTCATCAAAAATGTAAGAATAAACATCTGTGGACCATACATAATATCTAGCATCATACCCTTTAAGTTTTTGTTTAAACTTGTAAGATATGCTAACATAATATAACAATCTAATATGATATTAGAACTGTTATGATTACATAACATTTGTTTCTATAACGAGGTTTTTTTACCCGTGCGTTGCGACGGGATGCTATAAATATAAATGTTTAGATGCTCGAGGTTGATCGATCTTAGTTATACTTATAAAAGTGTAAATATTGTGTAATTTTCGAATCATCTAAGTTTCTATGTAACATATAGTTTACTCAAGTTTGATTACACTTTTTAATATGATCATCTTTAGAATTTGATTACACTTTTTAATTATTGTAGATATTTAGTGGAAATAACATGAGAATATTTATTTTATTTTATTTTTTCTAAGAAAAGGATCACGTAATAAAAGGTAGAGAAAAAGAAAAAAAAAAAGATAAAGATAAAGATAGACTCCAACATATATATATTATATTATATATATATTTGGAACACAAAAATCTATATCTTATTCAGATCCGAAAAAGTTAAATTTATAAAACCGAATACTATTTAACACTGTCAAACAAATTTTTTTTGTCATATATTGCGTACCCTACTCCAGATTCCTAGATCCTTCCAAACCAAGCTTCTATTCAAGAATCAAGATCTATACTTTTAGATCACCGGATATTTAGAATTCAACACATATACTGCTATATAACTTTAGTTAAGCTATAAAATCACCACATTATTTCTATTTTAAGAAGTTATTTAATTAACTAGAAAAACGTTTACATAAATATAGCAAATCACATTACATCAAATCAAATGCTAAATAAAGGGAATTATAACCTCAACCACAAGCTCAAAATATATATAACCTATTAAAATGAGAGATCCTCTTAATCCTTGTACTTGCCGCATTTATCTCTCTTTTAACAAAATCTTAGAAATAACATGAACAATTCAATACACACACTTTCTTCCTTAATCCTATAGCCAACATGTCCAAATTTTATTTTCTCTTTCATAAAAACCTTGCTAACCCATCATCTAATATTTAAGTTGTTGTTAATCTTTCAATCACCTTCATCAAGAAGGTAGATTAATTATCAAAAGAAATGGACATGAAAAATCGCTTAGGATTTGTAGTCGTTTTAATCACCACGATATTCAAATTCGTTTCTTGCAATGTGGATGTTAATGAATACATTCCTGGACCCGTCACATATAATGCTAGGTCCGTTATTGTTAATGGGAACCCGTTACTTATATTTTCGGGTTCCATTCATTATACTAGAAGCACTCCAGAGGTTCGTACAAGTTGTTTACAATTTTTGTACGTTCGTTTGTGTATTTATTCATTTTGAAACTTAGAATTTGTTCTTGTTTTTGAATTAGATGTGGCCGGATATTATAAGTTTGGCTAAAGAAGGAGGATTAAATACCATTGAAACTTATGTTTTTTGGAATGCACATGAGCCTGTTCAAGGCCAGGTTAGTTTTATTTAATTTTTTTAATTTTTTAATTTGAGATTGTTAAGTTTTGACAACTTAATTTGTTTTATTTCTTTTGGTAGTATAATTTTACAGGAAACTATGATTTAGTGAGGTTCACGAAATTGATCGCTGAACATAACATGTATGCAATCCTAAGACTTGGACCCTTCATTCAGGCAGAATGGAATCTTGGGTAAGATAATATCTATGCCAATTAGTTAGCTTAAATTTATATAATTTTCATTTATTACTTGAATTTTGTGAACTTTCTTGTGATCAGAGGATTGCCATTCTGGTTAAGAGAAGTCCCAGGCATCATATTCCGCTCTTATAATGAACCCTACATGGTTGGTAATCAATTTAAAACCCGTTCCCTAGTTTGACAGTTATAATGTGCTGGTTTTCTTACCAAATATTGACTTAAGATACTAAAAGTGAACCATTAATCAGACAACCAAATGTTTTTGATTATATAGGCTCATATGCAAAGATACATTGAGATGATTGTAAATATGATGAAGGCAGAGAAGTTATTTGCACCTCAAGGAGGCCCTATCATCCTTGCACAGGCATTTCATTGAACCCGTCTTTTGCTAGAAGAGCACTTTTGACTATTAAATGTCAAAACTTATTTCTTTTGGGGTCATGTATTGTAGGTTGAAAATGAATACAATCATGTTCAAGAATCGTACAGAGAAAAAGGTGTTCAGTATGTAAAGTGGGCTGCAGATATGGCAACAGGGTTGTATCCTGATATCCCATGGATAATGTGCAAGCAAAAAGACGCCCCTCCAAATGTGGTAAGTTTTCACTCAAACAATTTTATGAATCTGTGAGTTAACTAACATGTCATCTTATTGAATCATAGCAAAGTTTACATAGTCGTTTCAAGGTTTTAAACTTGCATTAGTCTATCAGATGAATAACTGGTAGACTTATGGTTAAAGTTGAACCAACATAACTAAGTTGCCTTGAAACTTAAAAGTTTTTGCAAGGATTAAACTTGCATTAGTCTATCAGATGAATAATTGTTTCTCAAATTTACTTGATAATTTTGAAATTTCTAATTGGGTTTCAATTCTGTTTATTGTGCCTAGATAAGTACATGCAATGGAAGGCATTGTGCAGATACATTTGGTGGCCCAAATGGACCTGATAAGCCTTCTTTATGGACTGAAAATTGGACTGCTCAGTAAGTTCAATATGTATTTCATTATAAAAAATATTGCATTTTTACTTCCACTTTATAATATTCTAATTCTGTATTCATTTTTGTTATGACTACAGATATCGAGTTTTTGGAGATCCACCGTCCCAAAGAGCAGCAGAAGATATTGCATTCTCGGTTGCGCGGTTCTTTATGACCAACGGAAGTATGACTAATTACTATATGGTAAGAACTCACATTTTAAAAAATATTGATTCTTTAAACAAAATAAACAATATTTCATAACCCTTTTAGTCTTGTGATTGTTTAGTATCATGGTGGAACCAACTTTGGAAGAACAAGCTCGTCTTTTGTAACCACTCGCTACTATGACGAAGCACCCCTTGATGAATTTGGTAAGCATTGTCAGTAGTATTATTTTTCTTTTCTGATAATTCTAATAAGTATATACGGAGACACTAGGGGGGTCGATCAACAATACTATACATAAATTTCAAATGAATATTATTCAAACTTTACAGTATGTAGTTGTATGATAATTGTGAACACCACTGTAAGCTAAATTTCTGATATTTTATCATTTATTTATGTTTGCAATATGTTGCTATTCTATTTGATGTTAGGTTTGGTAAGAGATCCCAAATGGAGTCACCTTAGAGACCTCCACAGGACTTTGAGGTTGACAAAGAAGCCTTTTCTTTTGGGTACTCCAAAAGTTCAAGATATTAACAAATATGTCCAAGTAAGCTTTTCTCGTAAGTATAAAAGACATCCCGAATGAAATACAAATTGGATTCATGGAACAGGAGAAGGATTTCCCATTCCTTAGCCTGAAGACTTTATAACAAAATTCAGATGGAAAATAATTAGAAAAAAAAAGAACCTAATGAATTTGATAATTTTACTTTCTTGTTCAAGATTTTTTTTAAGTTTGATCATACTGATACTTAGTAACGGGTTTTGCAGATAGTCACTTATGAGAAACCGGAAAGCAAACTTTGTGCGGCCTTCTTGAGCAACCGACACAAGAAAGTTCACCGGACAATTAATTTCAAGGGGAAAAATTATTTCCTCCCTCGACGATCTGTTGCCATCCTTCCTGATTGCAAAAATGTTGTTTACAACACGGAACTTGTAAGTTTTTCCTTCATACTCTTGAAAAAAAAGTAATTCAATTCATAGGTCAGTTAATGGTGAAACTAACCTTGATATATGAAAAAAGAACAGATCATATCACAACATAACTCAAGGACTTTTGTTCCTTCAAAGAAAGCCAGCAATTTTAAATGGGAAAGTTACAGGGAGCATATTCCAATATATAGTGAATTACCAGTTCAGAGTAAAACACCGATGGAACTCACATCAATGACTAAAGATACCACAGATTATATGTGGTATGGTACAAGGTAAAACGGACGTCTGTAACATTACAAAATTGTCATTTTTATGTGTTTAATCTCTTATATGGTTTTTAATTGTTTTGTAGTTTAAATCTTGATAAAGATGATCTACCTATGAGACCAGATATCTTGCCTGTTATTCAAATTCAAAGTCTAGGAGATGCATTATTGGCATTTGTTAATGGACAATACATAGGTGAGATCCATTAATTATAATTAGACTATTTGTAAAGAAAATTAAACCACTAATGACTGAAAACTATTTAGGATTTGGACATGGGAGCTTCATCGAAAAGTCATTTACGTTCACCAAACCCGTGAGTTTGAAAGTGGGAATTAATCAGATATCGATCTTGGCTATGACTGTTGGATTACCGGTAAGTTATATTTTGTTAATTTGAAAAGTAACCACTAGTAATGACATGCCTTTTCCTATCTCAATGACTACAATTTCATGACATATGTTGTCAACATGATAAATTAGCAATTTATGTTGTTCATTTGAATAATGGTCATTGTTTTTAATACATACTTTAAGAAGAAATAATGAAGAATTAGAGTCACTTGTTGCATCTACGATACATCTTGTTAACATGACTAATTTATACACTTCTTTTCCGCCATTCGTTTTCCATGATTGAAGAATAGTGGAGCGTATATGGAGAAGAGATTTTCAGGTATTCGAGCTGTTATGCTACAGGGTATGAGTAGTGGTTCTCTTGATATCACACTCAACCAATGGGGACATAAGGTATGTACATACTACCTTTTTTATCAACAAAAGATGCCACATTACAGTGAAGGTTTATATAAACATGTATCAAACCTACGTATATCTAGGTTGGCGTAGAGGGAGAATCACTTCAGTTGTTCACAGAAGAAGGATCGAAAAAAGTTAAATGGGGCCCAGCTGGCGGACCAGGAACACCTATTACATGGTATAAGGTAACCAAAAAGTATTCACCTTTGATTGTGAAAGTTCTTTGTTTGTTCGTATTTTGAACAAAAATTCATATTGCAGACGCATTTTAACGCCCCTGAAGGAAATAATCCTGTAGCAATCAAAATGGAGAGAATGGGCAAAGGAGTAGTTTGGGTGAATGGTCATAACATTGGTCGATACTGGGAAAACTACCGCTCACCTCTAGGAGCACCTTCTCAAACCGAGTAAGCTTTGATATATATGTTACTAAAGAATATAACATTAGCCGCTTATTATATTTTACAAAATGTGCATTTTAATTGTAGGTATCACATCCCAAGAGCATATTTAAAACCAAGGAATAACTTTTTAGTCGTTTACGAGGAGAGTAGTGGAACTATTGATGGTGTTGTGATCAACACCGTCAACCGGGACATTATTTGTAGCTTTATGTATGAAGATTATCCGCCAAATCTTGACTCGTGGAAAATAGAAAATGACGTACTCAAATCCGTTGTGGAAAATCCTAAGCCAGAAGCTAAACTTGTTTGCGACCCTCAAAAGTTCATTAAGGAAATTCAGTTTGCGAGCTTTGGTAATCCTTGGGGATCATGTGGTACATATATTCAAGGAACATGTCAAGCTCCCAATGCCAAGAAAGTAGTCGAAAAGGTAAACCCAAGTGTTACCTCTACATCTTATAATACGTATAAATTCAGGAAAAGTCTTTCGTGCAGCTAATAGCACCTAACTTTGCTCGTTGTTACTTGTTTGCCTAAAAAAATGAATCAATTGTTCACATTTACAAATTTTGAAAGTTAAAATGTATAAGGTTCACAAAAACACTATTTTTTTTTTTTACCAATCTTCCATGTAGCTTAGCAAACAACACAGACGATATGATATCTCTGTAAATTCAATATATCATATACTGATCAATACATTGGAAGCAGGCTTGTTTGGGCAAGAATAGTTGTAAAGTTCCACTTGACAGAGCAATTTTGGGCGATCCTAGTGGTGATGGTTCTTGTGCTCAAGATAAAGTGAAAAGACTTGCTATCCAAGTAAGGTGTGGAATGAAGAAAGAACCATAGATAGATGATTTTTCAAGTTTGAATTGGGGGCGTTTGTGACATTTTTTTTCTTCGCAAAGAGCCTTGGGCAACAAAGAAGTATAATGGTCTAAATGGCTACAATTGAACCCCACAAAGTTTTCGACGTTTTGATATGTGTAAATTAATTAGTCTAGGAAATAACATTATTTTGTTCGTCGGTAATTTGTAACATCTTATATTTTTGAATCATAGTTTTTTAGTGTCTTTGATAGTTGGTTCTAAATTTCTAATGTATGTCATTAGACAGCTTTTACTAGTCGTTAGCTAAGTAGTAGTAGCGGAATTCGACGGTCTTAATTCGGGAAGGGTTGGATAGGGGTGTTAAGGGTCCGATTCAGATTCTTCCATTTGATCATTTCAACTTTTCCAGTTACCATTTCAATTTTTCGAGTTAGATTTCAATTTTTTGATTTGGCACAACCCTGATTGGGGTTGAGGTGGAAAGAGTGGGAATCATAATGACAAAAAGTACAATATCTTTATCAGAAAAATGGTTGGATGTATACAAATACAGGAGAAGAAAAAGGACATTAACTAAACTCGATTACATTTCACAAGTTTAGATTCATTAATTATTCAGAACTCAAACCTTATGAAAGAGTGTATGTATACGAGAAGAGAAGAGATCGTTAGAGTACAACATTTTTTTAAAAAATGAAGGTACCGATGAAAATGCGTCACATGTATAAAAATTCATTTACCCCAAGATCTTAAAAATTAATTATCTCATAAACGGCAAATCGAAAAATTATGAAAATTGCACCATAAAATTCAGCATTTTCCACTCTTCGATTAGACATCTCACAAGGTTTAGGGTTTACTATACTTTAAATAATTATTGTACTCTAATCATCTCATCTCGTATGTATATAATATGTGGTATTTGTGAAGGTTTACTCTTACTAAAAGTTCAAATATACAAAATGTTAAAATCAAAATTACAAGAACACCAAGGTAAAATTTAATGTAAACTCGGAAAATTGAATAACATATTGTAATTTCCAAATTAAGGGGCAAATTTTGTAAGTATGTGTTCTCTCTTTTCTAATTTCTTTATGAAAGTCTTTTCTCTAATGCAAATTACACAGACTTATTAAAGAATGGTTCTCTTACGTCCAGTTAAGTCCACCCACATGCTCCCTTTTCATCAAATTGAATTAAATTTATTAAGAAACAATTCCTCTATCACTATGCCGATGAACTTAGTTGATAATCTCTTGTCCTTCTAAGGTTATACCTCAATTCCATAAATATTCGCCATTTCATGATTGGAGTTAAAGATGGGTGATGTCGATTTCTTCGTCTCGAAAATCTATGCCCCCGAGGCGTTTGATGTAATGTCTAAGTCAGGCTAATTTCTTTGAACTTTTAAAGTGATGAACTTAGTTGATAATCTCTTGTCCTTCTAAGGTTATACCCCAATTGTGTATTCTAACATTAATTTGTTTATTAGTTATAGCCTATTTTTGGTTTGAAATTGAGCTCACTATTGGTTGGTTGATTTATTTTTCAATTCGTTGATTACAACAGGTTTAGGGAATTGCAATTTGGCAGTAATATGTTGTTTGAAAATTTGTTTATCTGCGGTTGCTTATATATCAATTTTAATCCATGTAGCCATATATGAAAAATGTACAAGTGCTCTTCCAGATCATATTTGGAAGGTTTAAACTTGACAAACCTTTAGAAGAAGGTGCGGGTCATGTGATTAGTTTGATAGTTTGTAAGGTCTATCAATCTTAAACATATATATGCATTGTTGGATTGTCACTATCTTACTTTAGATGGTGCAGGCAATTAGCACTTAAAAACAAAGCGACTTTAAGAGGTGTTTGGATGTGCGTTTGAAATTATTATTATGATGGTAACTTAAATCAATATTATGAGTCTGACCTCCAAATTTATGATTGCAGATAGAGTCTAGCTATCACTCATGTTTCATAGATACAATCTTATTGTTAATTCAGAGCTGGAGCTTAACTATGGGAGGTTTGTGTCATTTATATCGAGTTAACATGCCACTTCTGTTTTTATATGTAAGCGGGGTTATTGCATAAAATGGCAACATATTTTATTTTTCTTTTTAAAGTAGCCATGTCTATCTTCATCACAAAAGTCCTTGAAGATTCAAATGTTTAGATAATAACCTTGAGATTTATATAAAAGGTAAATTGTACAAGTTACCATGTCAAAATATAATGTGCCAGTAAGTTTGGCCATGTCAACGACTGTGAATGGCATGATACCTAGAAAGCTACCTTAAATTGATTTGTTCTTTTGATAATTTATGCTACCTCCAAGTATCGATTCAAGATGGAACTTGATAAACTTCAGCTGGTGCTTCAAGAAACTGACACCACTGAGATGGATCTTGATGTTTTTCTAAGCCAAGCCAATCAAAACACTGCAACCGAGGTCCAAATGTGTTATTGGGGTCCAAATGGATTGCTGATAGTGTTGACAGCCAGCATTTCCAAGTAATTTCTACCCTTTTTCATATAAATTTGTAGTGGCAATATTTGCCAAGATTTTGGTAATTTTTCTGAAAACTTAAATGTGGTTATTTCCATGGAATAGTTGAATTAGTAACTTACATTCCACTTGGGAATGTTGGGATGTCACTGCTAGCAGCAACATTGTTGGTCTTGGATGTTAACGTGGGATGGAGCAGGGGAGTTTCAAATGCGTATACAGGCCTAAAGATGGAGTTGGTAAATGTGACGTAAGCAATTTTTAAGTAATAGAGAAGTTGAATGGCTGAGATTTGTGCCCAATTATCATTTTCAATTTGTAATTAGTTGTTTAACTTGGCTTTTATTTGTGCTCAATTTCATATCATATCAAAGTCAAGCAAGTTTTATATTCAAAATTAGGTATAATTTCTTCAACATAAATATTTTTATATTCATTCAAGTTAGTTATATTTGAATGATAATATTTGTTACTCAGTATTTTATGGGGTTTTGTTTTCTTGAGTTATAGTCTCATATTTCTTTCTTCGTGTGGTACTTTTGAAAAAACTATTGTGGTTCTGTTATGTTGTTTTTAGTGATATTAGGCAAAGAAATACCATTGAAGATAGAGAGAGTCCGAGGCACAGATATGGCGATAAAGCTTCATCGAACTTACAACTGCATAGGGTTACACCCTTATCAAATAATAATGATGGTGGAGCAATTAATAAGCATGTTAATGGCTCAGGCAGACTTCCCGTAGAGAATTTTGACAGGAAAAGAGACAAACCAAAGCCAATTGATTTGACTCACCATCTTCCCTGGGCAGCGCTCTGGGAGAAAAAAACATGGTTTCGTTATGTCCCTCTTGTTATTCTTAGATATGTCAATGTAAGTGTCACCTCATATTGTTTTCTTATTTTACAGTGATATCCCTAGCAACTCTTTTGATGGTAATTTCGACTTCACTTGAGACTTTGAAGAATCTTTTAAACCTGTAAGCATTGTGTTATAACTTTCTTAACTAGGCTTTTATATTTTCCCAATTTCATATCATATGAAACTCAAGCAAGTTTTATATTCAAATTAGGTATATTTTCTTCGATAGAAATGTTTTTAACTTCATTCAAATTAGTTACATTTAAATTAAAATAATTGTTTTTCGAATTTTTATGGGGTTTTATTTTCTTGAGTTATAGTGTCTCATATTTCTTTCTTGAAGTGGTTTTTTTGAAGAAAATAATTTGGTTATGTTATGTCTTTTTTAGTGATACCGGGCAAAGAAATTGAATATTGGAATTTGGAAGTGAGTTTGTGGAAAGCCATCTGGCATTGAAGATAGAGAGAGTCCGAGGGACAGATATGGCGATAAAGCTTCATCGAACATACAACTGCACAGGGTTACACCATCAAGAATAGCAACATATGTATTGACACCCTGAACAAATAATAATGATGGTGGAGCAATGTTGATTAATACGCATTTTATGGCTTAGGCAGACTTCTCGTAGACAATTTTAAGAGGCAAATTGACAAACCACCACCTATTGTGGTGACACACCATCTGCCATGGGTAGCATTTCGACAGCAATTGAAGGAGAGCAAATGGCAGCTGATTGGCCGCCGTGAGTAAGTGCGTTTGCTGGTGAGGCTATCAAGGATGGATAGACAAGCAGATTCTTTCGAGAAATTGGACAAGGTTTGCCTTTTATTTTGTGTGTGTGGTTATTTATTGCATACTATTATGCTCCCATTATCCATTTATTGGACAAGGACGGGCAGTGGAAACTTCCACCCATATACTAACAAACGGATAAAGACAACCATTTACATGGTACATGGTCGTCTTGCATTTTGTGTTCTATGGTTTCTTGAATGTATTTCATAACATATGCTCGTGAAATTGCAATCTTTGGTCCTTTGTCAATTATTCGAGTTAATTAACACGTATTCTGGTCATATTTTTGTGACTCGTCTTCGGACAAACCAATGCAGCTAACCATCAATATGTAAGAAGAATACATTATTGCCCAACTCTTCTGCAATTTTGGATTACATGTATGATAAACAACATCATTTAGTAGTTAAAAGATCACTCTGGTACTTCCTTTTTCATGTTGGACTGTTTGAAATGTCACCATGTTGATTAAAGGCTGTAATGATCAATCCCCACGAGTTTGTATCGAGTCATGAACTTTAGGAATAATTGCGGTTACTGCTTTAGTATGTTTATGCAAATTATATAGTTTTAACTTATTGTGTTCATGCGATAATCTCTTATTTGGGTTACAGAGAATGCAAATGAAAATCCCAGTGAACAAAGTTTTGGTAGTACATTTGTCAACTTCTCATTGGCCCATTTTCACTCTTTTGTTTACGTCTCATCTGCTGACAAAATTTTAACCGGCTTGATACAAAACTCTAATTAAAGCCGAAGTTTTGTCAGTAATTAATTAAGTGATAAATGGTTTACTTCCCTCAACCCACTTTCACCATCATCCTCAAACTGCCTTCCCTCCCTATATGCTCTCAATTCTTTCATCATTTTGCAGTTTCTAAAGTATGGTATACATCTAAACATACGTTAATCCTTTAATTTGTAATTCCATTGGTAAGTTTTGCTTTTCCAACATCTAGCCTCTTTTTGTAAGTTGATGTCTTTTTGATGTTATGACTTACTGAATCTGTATTTCAGGGTAGGACCTAATTTACTCCTACTCAAGATTTAGCAGCCCTGTTACTTCCATTGCATCGACTGAGCATTGAAATTTTTTTAGCACATATCTATCTTCCAGTATGAGTTGCTTCTGAAACATACTTGTCATTTTTGTAGTTATATTAGTTACTTTTGGGTGGGGTTTGTTGTTTTTTAGAATCCTAGCTTGTGCTATTCAAAATCTCTCAACTATATCCGAAATGCAACAGATTTTGATTTGTATCTTTTATTTTTAGAAAGATATAAATTGGTAGAACCCCTGATAAAGAAAAGAGATGTTGTGTATGAATCACTCACATATTCTTCTGAATTATATGTATCTGCAAGAAGAAATAGCCCACGTGTTTCTCGAGAAGAGATGGGAAACATGATCATATCATTTGATTGAATAGTTGATCCATCCCCTTGTTTGAAAAAACCCTCCACTTCAGTTGGTATTTTTTCACGAAAAGCAGACATGAGATAACAAATACAATGTTCATTGACTCGACTACGGAGAATTTGGGTATTCGGATAATGCTATGGTACTCTTTTAAAGCTTATCATCAGGTGCTTATTGAGCAAAAAATAATTTGAAGTTGTATTGGCTGCAATGTATTTGCTACCAAGTTTTTGACAAAAATCTAAGAGATCAATAAGTACAAAGGTCTTGACCTGATACGTGTAAGGATCCTATTATTATAGTTTCTATCGCATAGTATTTGTTTCTGATCAAAACAATCTTTAATTCTCGTTCAATGTACTTTTAACATGTTTGTCAACATATCCATTTTGCCACCTCAAACTGAATTCTATTAAAGGTGCCAAAATGGACGGGTTGGGTAACATGTTGTTGCAAGTTCGGTTGAATCGAGTCGAGTTGGGTAGATTCGCATGTACGTTCTAGATTTTTTAATAACTAACTTCTTATTCAGTAATGTATACACAAAAAAATGGAAAAAAGGTTGACTTATGGAAGCTGGACATCTCACTACACTTTGCTATTATTGTGGGTTGTATTATTTTTATTCTGATTTCAACCTCTCTTTTCCTTTCTCTTCATGTTTGAAATGTTACTTAATATGATATGCATATTGATGTACATTTGGATTGTGGTTTTAGGAATAACTATTTTCACTCGACGAGATTGTTTTTATTGTTTTAGTCTTTGGTATAAGTGATATAATTTATGTTTGTCTATGAGCTGGCTTTGCCCAAAAGCTAATATCCTCATAAATTAATTAGCATGAAAGCAGCGTCATCTGTGATTTTCCACATGATTAGTTCTATTCTCTGATATACATGATTTTAATCCGCAATTGATTGCGTTATTGAGATTTGGTCTTGCAATTTATCATTATGCTTTCTAACTAATTATTTTAATTTCGGCTCTTCATTCTTAGATAGGCCTGTAAAAAACTTTATGATAGTGATTAAACATGGTAGAGGAATGACTGAGTGAGTTTTTGGGTTGGAAAATACATGGTGTTACTGCTTCAAATGCTTTTCGATTGGACATGTACATCGAGGTATGTGGCTTCATTTTGTTCCTGTAATCATTTTTTTATCTGTCTGTTTGTTGCACCAAGACCAATTATCTCAACGTTTAGCTCCTTTTTATGCATATTGTAATAGAGTTTGGTTTATCCCTTTATGTCTAAAGCAGAATTAGTTTTCTTTCTTACAATATCTAAGTTATTATTCTCATATTTCTAAGAATACTATAAAATGTCCATGTCACACGTAACCTCTTTAAGTGTTATGTGTGTGTTTGATGTGCTAATATAGATCCCGGTTAGAACAAATATACTTGAGAAAGAAAAATTTAAAATCTCACAATCCCAGACTCTTAGATTAAGGATGGAAATTTCCGAGACGATTCGAAATTCAACCCGAACCCAACCGAAAAAAGCAGGTTTTGGTCAACATTTTTGACCCGTAACCCAGAGACCCGCCAAACCGCGAACCCAGAATTTTTACAGGTCGAGTTTGGGTCACCCAGTGGGTTTTCGGGTTGACTAGCCAACCCGAATGCAATTTAAAAGGTTATTTATATTTTTTAATGTTTTATATGATTTTAGTATGTTTGGTCGGGTATGGGTCACCCAATTAGCTTTGATTTAGTGTCAATATAACTTTTCTTTGCTTACCCTTTTCAGGTTTTATAAAGTTGATCCTCAATGTAGGTCATATCATAATTGTAGCCTTCATACGGGTGATATACAATTACCTTAGCTTATTACATAACTGCTTTGGTTACGAATAACTACACGATGGATGAAGGTGTTGGTCGTAACATAATGAGATACTAATTTTGGGTAGTTACAATTCTAGCAACGTGTTCCTAGTAATTAGGATTCCAATACCCGCAACAATTTATTTCTTATCAATCAATAACATTAATAACCACTTATAGCTGTATGCACTTGATTTTTTTTGGCTTTATGTAACTATAGGTTCTTTACATAGTTGTTATAATATTTAAATTTCTTTTACCTAAATTTAGATCTTTATTCATTTTGTTTATCTAACCATTGTTTCCATTCAATATCAAATATGGATTATAATTTTTATACTGACTCTCCTTTCTTTTGTGTTTATATAAGTACATATGAATTCATGGTATAAAGATGTCTTGCTGATATGGAAGCTCCTTCAGTTCAGGTATGGTTCTTATTGATGCATTAACACATGTTTCTGATTACAAAGGATGACGAGTAGTCAACATACATGAAAACATTCATGGTTCCTGATGGGTCTTGGTTGCTCAATCTCATACCCTTTTCTGAAGACTTGATTGTCAAATGGATAAATTATGAATTTGTTTATATGATTTGAGGGGATGTAATTTTTCTTTTTGTGTGCAACTACTAAACTCGATTTGTATTCGATATAGAAATAGTCAACCTCACGAAGTTATGAATTATGAGCAATGATATAAATTTCAAACTGGATTTTTTAAGTACCTTAGTTAATAACTATCTTGTGGAGTAGGACACAAGAGTTGGGTGGTCAGGATATAGGTATGGGACATGGGACAGAAAGGTGAAAGCAATTTTATATATGAGTCAACATGGACATGGAAGGCAAGTGTCCACGAATTTAAGGTCATTCATGCTTAAGCGATGTCAAATGATACATAAATTTTTTCTAGTAATGACTCATTGTTGAGTGATACGTGATTGCTTTTATAGCCTTAATAGTGTTCAAGATTTTAGATATTATTATCTAAAAATGTGGTTACGGTTTGAAGTTTTGTTATATTTATCATCTCTTGCACTAATAAAGATCTCATCAAGTACAATAGCCCTTTAATTTTGAACTTGGAGCGAGCACAATTAGGGTGTTCATTTGACGAGCGAAACCATAGAAGTGACTTATTGTAGTGTATTAGAAATCATTCAGATGACCCTCTTAACTTCGAAATACGTTTCTCGGTTTGTAAGTAAATTATTCTAAGATATGTCACGGCATTTGTGTTAGCATACTTAACTAGAAAGATAGTAGTTGATGAAATTGTGGGTTTGGGAATAAATGTGTTTGATCAATTATATTCCTTGAATTGTTGCAAAAAGTTACGAGCGACAATCATTGACACAAATATAGGCGAATTAGAGTCAGCTGATCTCAACCCACTAACTTTCTAACCAGAACTCGACAACCCAAATAAATTTTGGGGTCGTGTTCGAGTTTGTGTAATTGGGTCAAGCACCTAACCTGAAACCAGCCAACTAACTCGCCTCAACCCGTGAAAATTTCCTACTTTAACCTGCGACCAACTTGCCAACATGTTCGACCCGTTTAAGTAACATGTCAAGTTGGTCATGTCTTGATTAGGGTTCGGTAATATCAAGTTGCCAACCCCACCTGACTCGTATTGCCAAATCTACTAACATTGTATAAAAGGTCATGATTTCCTATATTTGCAACACGAGCTTTAGTAACTTTTTATAGACACATAAACCAAATATAGAATTTTAGAAGTTGCTACTTGGTGATTTTGCTATCTTGTAGATGATATAACTACGATATTATGTTTAGTAATTTGTGATACACATTAGGCTAAGAATCTTAAAAACTTGTGACATAAACTAGAGTCAATGAGTTTGCATATTTTCAATTGTCTTTTATGATCTTAATGTGATTGTATAACATTTCAATCTTAGATTTTTTTTTATAAAACTACACTAGTTTCTCTTGAGAGACTGATTATAGGCCTTCGAAACTGTGATTGATTAGTAAAACACTTGAAACTTTTTGATTTTTCATTGTGACAGGTTAAATAATTATCCTTACTTTATCTTTTTAATGGATGCTTCAATGTGCACTGCAGTTGGAAGAAGTGGATCAAGTACGGCATATTGTTGTCGAATTAATTTTTAAGCAATCAATGTACGGATCGCCGGAAAAATTAGTAGTATATTTTGAATTGGTCTATCAAATTCACTTGTAGATCTAATTATGTTAAGATAAATGTACACCTTTATTTGCTCAACTTGAGAGGTTTCTCAAAATTAAATATTTTCTTTTAATTTCTTTTCTGTTGTTATGCTTTAACTGTGTAAAATGACCCTATTTGATTTCACGTTGCGTAGCATCTATGAGAAAAAGCAACGCTATACATGCCCAAATTCTTGGTGCAAAGCATGTACTAAATGCCGTAGAATTTTGCCCATTTTTATGTGTTGTATTGTATGCTAGAGAGAAATTAAATGAGCACATATGTGTGGCTTGCATGTAAACTTTGATAACAATGAGAAACCAAGAATATCAGGTATACTTGATATTAAGTATTTCATAAACGCTGTTCTCTACAATGGTTCTATGTTTAACTTTTATAAGGATTTGATGTCTTTACATAGTTGGTTATTCATATGAATGTAATCATGTATCAAATATTGTCCATGTTAGTTTGAACATAAGTACGATGCAAGATTAACTTATTTATGACGTGCTTAGGTTATAACTTTGGTGTTCTCTTATTATAACTATGACACTTTTATCTTAAAGATGATGCCTTGTGGTGTTTTCGATTATGCTTTGTATTTTCTAGTTATTGCTTAAAGGGGTTTGGTTTTAACGGTTTAGTGTTTAATTTTTTACAAGGGTTTTGTTTTAAGGGTTTAGTGTTTAGTGTTTTATGTTTAAATTTTAGAAGGGTTGTGTCAAGCTTTTATAAAGGTTCATGGTCATTGGTTTCACGTTTAGTCTTTTATAATGGTTGTGTGTTTAACTTTTAAAAGAGTTATGTTTCAAGGACTTTAGTGTTTAAGGAGGATTATATATTTAGCTTTAACAAGGGTTTTGTGTTTTGATTTTTAGAAGGGATCTTAGTTTAGCTTTTATAAAAGATTATGTATTTAGCTTTTAGAAGCGTACTGTCAAAGACTTACTTAAGGGTTTAGTGTTGTGTTTTAGAAGGATTATGCGTTTACCTTTTAGAAGGGCTATGTGTGAAGGCTTTTAGAAGGTATGTGTGTTTACCTTTCTTGGAGGGTCACACGTTTTGCTTTTTAGAAGGATTCCACATCTAGAGTTTAGTGCTTAGTTTAAAGAAAACTTATGTTGTGTTTAGCATTTAAAAGGGTTCATGATAATAGTTTAACGATTAATTTTAAGAGAAGTTATGTGTTCAGCTTTTAGAATGATTATGTTTCAAGGTTATGTGTTTAAATATTCATAAGGTTAATTGTTTAACTTTTTAGAAAGTTCTAAATCGAAGGTATAGTTTTAGCTATTTCAAAGGGTTATTTGTTTAGTTTTTAGAACACTTCCTTTTCAAGAGTTTGTTATCTTTTCAAAAGGGTTATACGTTTATTTTTATTTTTACATTTTTAAACTTGTTAGAAGGGTTGTGTGCTAAGGGTTTAGTCATTAGTGTTTAACAAGATTATGTGTTTTATCTTTTAGAATTTACATATATGATACACAAAATTTGTGTCTATGATTCACTTAAGTTCTAACTTCTAACTATCATCGGTTATTTATAGAAGTTTAAAAGGAAAAGTTCAATAATGCTAATACCCAGCCCAACCCATTTGACTCTTAATCGAAATAATCCACTTGCATTATTTGGTGAAGTATAAACTATTCAATTAATTCGATTCTTCATTTCGTTGTTATTGGACTTCAAATGATTTATTCGATCAACATCTTGAGTGAATTAATTTCTATAATTTACCAATTGCTAAAAATGATTATCTAATAGGTAAAACTTGAATTAGTTTAATGAAAATTCAAGACGACGTTGAGTTTGAATTTATTGCAAATTGTACAAGCTCTATCATCACTACATATGTTAGGAACTTAGGATCTCTTTAACGTGTCATTACATTTTTAAGATAAATCCGAACTTAAAAGGGATGCATCAAAATAACTAACTGTTTTTTATTACTTTATTTATGTGCAATATAAGACTAAATAAGCATGAAATACTTTGAACTTTCAACATTTTTAATGTGCATTTGTGTTGGTTTATTATGTTTAGATTAATCTTATAATAGTTTTCATTATGTTCAGCATTTTGCGGATCAAGTTCCTAATAATGTCGTAATATTTTCTTAACCTGCACATCGTGCGGGTATGTACCTAGTACTTATAATAAAAGTATGCTCTATGGTCATATATCCAAATTTTATATGGATTTATCATCTCTCGTACTTTATCTTAATTTCTTATGGTATTCGTTATAAATACTTCAAATACTTACTCAAAGGTCATAAACCGTCACCAAACTAGTGTAGTGGTAAGACCCCTTAACCCCCTCGCAAGAAGTTTCAGGTTCTGACATCCACATGTAGACATATTGGGGGTGACTAGGAAAATAGTTCGGAAATTGCCACAAGTATACTAGTTAGGCCGCATACATCTAAGTAAAAAAAGATTTGTCACCGCCGGATAATCTGAATAGACAAGGCCTAATCCAATTATCGTAGTCAGGGGCGGAGCCATAAAATTCATTTGGAGGGGGCGAAAATAAATTATTTTTATTTCTTTTATAGTTTTGCGGGGGTATAATTTTTAAAATGTCATTAATACCTTAACATGTTCTTTTTTTTATGTAATTTATAATTTCTTGTGAGGACGCTGCCAATCCTAGCTCCGCCCTCGATCATAGTCATAGTCAATGTATACAATTCAATTATCGTCTTGAACCCAAACATAATTCTAAACACACTTTTCTCAATGACATAAAATCGGGCCGTCACCTTAAATCCAACATCGTATGATCATGCTTTGAAACACCCGTATTTTTTTTAAGCCCATAACTCGAACTCATATTTATTAAAACTATTACAATCTACAAAGAAGCAATTTTAGACTCAAATAACATTTTATTTAAAACTGGAAGGGTACCCGCCGAGTAAGTCGGGGTACCTGCCGAGTAGTGATATGCACTCAACCTTCTGATCAAATTTTCAAAGAGGCTACCCGGTTGAGACAGTTGTCCCCGCCGGAAACTTGTGCCGGGTACCGAGGTTACCCACCGGGTATTCACCCTGTACCAGCAAACTCAATCTTTCCACAACTCTTTTTTCAGAATTTTAACCACACTTTGATGGAGCATTTTTGCTCAACTTTTAAACATATTTTTCCACCTTTAAATCAATCAAATCATAATGTAAATCAACATTCTTCTTACAACTTGACAAAACCATACATTTTCATACACAATGTTTGTCCAAAAGAGACTTTGTCATAAACTTGACTAATGCAATATACGTACTAATGGACTTCGTCACTTTTCTCAAATCGACTAAATTACTCAAACAACAAACCTGAACCATTTTATGCCTCTAGTGCCCAAATGGGTCACATTCACAACTTAACCATATTAACAAAAGGCCAATTAAACACAAGTACCAACATACATACGACACTTCTTTCGACCCATTTTGACACGAAACGACAATGTTACACCAAAGTATAAATGGGAACTTTGCCCATAACTAAAACATCAAAATGTCAAATCACACTTTTATACATAACCAAAAAGGGTGTGTCATTGTATAGAGCAAGATCAAAAGGGATTAACTTATTACCACTACTAGGAACATGCCCACCACTAGCTCCCAACGGGTCTCTTGCCCAAATCGCCCCTTATCCCGCTAGCTTCACCTGCACATTCAACAATATAAATAATAAGCACGAGCTTAGTAAGTAATGGGCAACAACAACATAATCAACACATTAAGGATCCTTAATCTCTAATAATGTTAATTCATAAGAATCAACCTATACCCATCAAGTAAATGGACATTGAACACACTTGTATTCCAATACCATTACTTGGCTCTAACATTCAAGATGATACACACTTGTCTACTCTTGTAATCCAAGTGTTATTACCTTGCTCTAACCATCCATCACTTACCTTAAATTTGCTTATGAAAGGTAGTTGCAACAATTCCAATTCTTTGATCACCTAAGCATATCAACACATACACATAGATTACTAACAACACAATTTAACCAAACTTATAACTTTTCTTCCTTTTCCTAACCAAAAACTTAAATGTTATACTTTAAAACACCAAAATCTCTAACTAACAATTTATTCTCTTACTTTTATAAATACCTATACCATTAGGTGTTTGATATCTTCTTTACAACAAAATTTCTATATACATATTATCATCAAAACACCCATGAATATGCAAGATTATCTCTTTTTAAACAAGAGTCATCAAATAAGCTTTCTTTACAACTCAATAACATATATAACACATTCCTACATCACTTTAACCTCCTTACCCCAATTTCTATAACTTTTGGGTTTATGTCAAATAACCATAACCATCAAATTAATAAACTAGAGACATAATCCATACCTTAGAATTTGTAATTAGGGTTAGAGAGTTCAATTCTTTCAAATAATAAGTTCAAGTTCATCAATTGCTTTCTTTTCATTCTTTTCTTCTCTTCTTTCCATCGCCACACCAACACCCCTTGTTATATATATATAATTTAATTTGCTCAATATCCGATAATATATAATATAATTATATATACTATGGTAAGACACTATGGTATCAATACCCAATATAAATATTAAATAGTGAAAGATTTAACAAATTATACCTTTGTTTATAGATTCAAACTTGATACAAGAACACCTGGATATAATACAATGATTGCTTTCTTTTATATTGGAAGTAGAACTGGACTAACATATAGGAGATATACAAATATTAAAATCTAAGGTTTTTGAACATTGAGAAGTTGATAATTTGATAGAGGATTTTTTCATAAAGGATTCTATTTCTTGAGTAATGAAAACTTTGCCCCTTTTCTTCAAATTTTTGCTTCTTTTACAATTGAAATTGTGAACTTCATCCGGTCATTGTAACCGGCACTTGCCTATTTCATAATTCACCTCTGCATCTTTTTCTTTGCTTTCTTTTCTTGTCTTTGCTTTAATAATGGTCTTCAATAATTCCGTGACATTGTCTTCGCTTTAATAATGATCTTCAATAATTCCTTCTTTTGAGAACGTGACATCTTTTGGCTTAGTCTTCGCTACAATAATGAAAACGTGACATGGAATATTAATAATTCTTTCCAATAATGGTCTTCAATAATTTGATCTTTTTAAATTTTTACCGGTTCATATGGATTACAATTTTTATTTATTTATTTATAAATTTAATATAACTGGTTCATAATGATAAAGACTCTCTGTTATTAATATAGACTCAGACTGAAAATATTAATTTTCTACTAGTTCATATAGATTAAAATTTTTCTTTCTTTTATATAAATTCAATATGACTGGTTCATAATGATAAAGACTTTCTGTTGTTCATATAGACTTGGACTAAACTTGTTATTATAAAATTGTGACTCTCGTTAGGACTCTTTTTAATTTAATATAACATCATCATAAGGATCGTGAGCATCTTGGAGAAGGTCTTCACTTGGAGTGGGAGACCTCTTGATTTCATTTATAATCTTCTGTATATCTTCAGGTGATGAACACGCCTGAAGTCTACTAATAAATTCAGTATCTTGGATATAAGGAACTGGAGTAGAAGAGCTTGCTGATTGACTTAAACTTTCATTATAAAATTATGTTACTGCTTTAGCACTTGCTTTATCTTCATTAATCTTTTTCCATCATTTTACACTGAACTGTCTAAATAGAAGAGGAGGACTTGGATCTTGAGCTTCTTGTTTTTTATAAGTAAACAACATAATCCATGGGAGCTTGAACATAATGGTGAATTAAAGGGTATACTCAAAAGGAGAGAGATTGTCGTGCTTATAGTAGAATTTGAACTTATTATACCCTTCTAAAACCTTTGCGGGAAAAGCTTCAGGAATGGTTCCCATATATCTAAATCACTTAATAAACCATCTTGGATATATATTAGAAAAACTTGTCAGAAAAATATTAAAACTTTAAACCATGCCTCTTGATAATCATAATAATTATAGACAGGGTATAATGGATATCCAGATAAAACTTTATGAGTATAAGGTTTGATAGACCATTCTTCCAGGTCTATGACTTTGATAATTTTGACTTTACTACAGTCTATAACGTTTGTGTTTCTTGGGTTAGTAGTGTGTTCTATAATAACTGGCCCGGAATCAACTAAAATGGCTTGATAATACTCTCTGGTTTGATAATCATTGTTATAAAAATGGGAATTTTTTTGGATATAGATATTCTATAAGCGATTGAAAACCTTGACTCAATTTTTGTTCTTCAAATGGTTCTAGAATTTTAATGACTTGTCTGTTTGGGTTTATAGCATACTCATTAGAACTAGAAGAGGATCTTGATATAGTAGGGGATGGAGTAAAAGGTTTTTGCGGAGTTGTAGGAGATTTCGGTAAATCTTGTAACTGGGCTAGAACTGAATAAAAGGGTCTGACTTTGTTAGAAAAAGGAGATATAGGTTCAAATTTATTCTGGTGTATAGGAAGGGATGGAAAATCTTTAGAAGAAGGAGATGAGTTCTTTTCCTTCTTTAGATTTGCTATAGATTGTCTTGTTAATATAATCTTCTTTCCAGATTCTGATGAACTGCTCATTTTCCCTGTAAAAATTCTCATAATAAAAAGTCTGGTAGAGAATTGTTCTCTCCTTTAATAAACTCAATAGTAAAATCAAAGTTACTTAATATAGCTTGCCATCTAGCAAAAATTTGTTTAGAAATTAAATTCTTTATATCTTTTTCTAAAATATATTTTGCAGATAAGCAATCAATTCTTGATATAAAAGTTTTCATATATAAATCATCATCAAATTTTTTAATATTTAGAGCAATGCTTATAATTTCTTTTTTAATGGGAGAATAGTTTTTCTGAGTTTCATTCCAGGAACCTGAATAAAACCTAACTAGTTTATCAGAAAGTTTTTGTTTTAAAATGCCACCATATCCTAAATCACTTGTGTCTGTTTCAACTATAAGCTTAGCATTTGGATGAGGTATAGTTAGACATGGTAAAAATTATATTTTTTTCTTTTATATGTCTTATTATTTTAGAATGTTCTTCTGTCCATGGTTTAGGATTTTTCTTTAACCTATCATATAAAGGTTTACAAACAATTCCTAAATCTTTAAAGAAATCATGTATATAGTTTAAACATCCTAAAAGTCTTTGTAATTGATTTTTATCTTTTATTTCATAAGGAAATTTGGTTGAAAATTCTAAACTCCTATCTATTGGTTTTATAGTTCCTTGAATTATATTATGTCGTAAAAATCTTATTTCTGTTTGGAATAATGATATCTTAGTTGGAGAAACTGCTAATCCATTTTTGTATATAGTATCATAAAACGCATTTTTGTATTTAGAAAATGAGCAGTTCATCAGAATCTGGAAAGAAGATTATATTAACAAGACAATCTATAGCAAATCTAAAGAAGGAAAAGAACCCATCTCCTTCTTCTAATGATTTTCCATCCCTTCCTATACACCAGAATAAATTTGAACCTATATCTCCTTTTTCTAACAAAGTCAGTGTAACATCCACCCAGTTACAAGATTTACCGAAATCTCCTACAACTCCGCAAAAACCTTTTACTCCATCCCCTACTATATCAAGATCCTCTTCTAGTTCTAATGAGTATGCTATAAACCCAAACAGACAAGTCATTAAAATTCTAGAACCATTTGAAGAACAAAAATTGAGTCAAGGTTTTCAATCGCTTATAGAATATCTATATCCAAAAAAATTCCCATTTTTATAACAATGATTATCAAACCAGAGAGTATTATCAAGCCATTTTAGTTGATTCCGGGCCAGTTATTATAGAACACACTACTAACCCAAGAAACACAAACGTTATAGACTGTAGTAAAGTCAAAATTATCAAAGTCATAGACCTGGAAGAATGGTCTATCAAACCTTATACTCATAAAGTTTTATCTGGATATCCATTATACCCTGTCTATAATTATTATGATTATCAAGAGGCATGGTTTAAAGTTTTAATATTTTTCTGACAAGTTTTTCTAATATATATCCAAGATGGTTTATTAAGTGATTTAGATATATGGGAACCATTCCTGAAGCTTTTCCCGCAAAGGTTTTAGAAGGGTATAATAAGTTCAAATTCTACTATAAGCACGACAATCTCTCTCCTTTTGAGTATACCCTTTAATTCACCATTATGTTCAAGCTCCCATGGATTATGTTGTTTACTTATAAAAAACAAGAAGCTCAAGATCCAAGTCCTCCTCTTCTATTTAGACAGTTCAGTGTAAAATGATGAAAAAAGATTAATGAAGATAAAGCAAGTGCTAAAGCAGTAACATAATTTTATAATGAAAGTTTAAGTCAATCAGCAAGCTCTTCTACTCCAGTTCCTTATATCCAAGATACTGAATTTATTAGTAGACTTCAGGCGTGTTCATCACCTGAAGATATACAGAAGATTATAAATGAAATCAAGAGGTCTCCCACTCCAAGTGAAGACCTTCTCCAAGATGCTCAAGATCCTTATGATGATGTTATATTAAATTAAAAAGAGTCCTAACGAGAGTCACAATTTTATAATAACAAGTTTAGTCCAAGTCTATATGAACAACAGAAAGTCTTTATCATTATGAACCAGTCATATTGAATTTATATAAAAGAAAGAAAAATTTTAATCTATATGAACTAGTAGAAAATTAATATTTTCAGTCTGAGTCTATATTAACAACAGAGAGTCTTTATCATTATGAACCAGTTATATTAAATTTTTTAAAAAATTGTAATCCATATGAACCAGTAAAAATTTAAAAAGATCAAATATTTGAAGACCATTATTGGAATGAATTATTAATATTTCATGTCACGTTTTCATTATTGAAGCGAAGACTAAGCCAAAAGATGTCACGTTCTCAAAAGAAGGAATTATTGAAGATCATTATTAAAGCGAAGACAATGTCACGGAATTATTGAAGACCATTATTAAAGCAAAGTAAAAAAAAAAAGCAAAAAAAAAGCAAAAAAAAAGATGCAGAGGTGAATTATGAAATAGGAAAGTGCCGGTTACAATGACCGGATGAAGTTCACAATTTCAATTATAAAAGAAGCAAAAAGTTGAAGAAAATGAGCAGAGTTTTCATTACTCAAGAAATAGAATCCTTTATGAATTAACCCTCTATCAAATTATCAACTTCTCAATGTTCAAAAACCTTAGATTTTAATATTTGTATATCTCCTATATATCAGTCCAGTTCTACTTCCAATATAGAAGAAAGCAATCATTGTATTATATCCAAGTGTTCTTGTATCAAGTTTGAATCTATAAACAAAGGTATAATTTGTTAAATCTTTCACTATTTAATATTTATATCGGATATTGATATCATAGTGTATATAGTTATATTATATATTATCGGATATTGAGCATATTAAATTATATATAAATATTGGTATCATATATATATATATATATATATATATATATATATATATATATATATATATATATATATATATATAAATATAAATAAAGAAGAAAGAAAGAAGTCAGGAGTTTTATTTTACATTTTACATTATATACCCCTCTAGTTTGGTCACTTAGCACATTTAATCTCTTATTTTATGTCTGTGTACATAATCAACTAAAAGTTATTACATAACTCTTATCTTATTTTCTATACTTAATATATATATATATATATATATATATATATATATTTTGATTAGATAGAACACATTTTTAGTATAAACAATACTTACAAACTTTGGTGCAGTTGGGTATGTCGGAACGATCAACGATGTTTCGTGCAGTTGGGTATGTCGGAACGATCAACGATGGCACATTGGCACCACCATCGATGTCCACTTTGGTATCAAGGAACTATTTTTGCACATCAAACAAAATCAAAGGACCATGTTTGTAAATTGTAATTTAATCTTCTTCTATTTTTAGAAATTATCTTTCTTTTGTACAAAATATCAAATCTTTTGAAAATGACTTTGGTAAGCACGTAGACAATCAACCCATATGTTTTGTTTTGACAATTGACAATTAAAAGACAGGTGGACCTATTTATTTTGTTTTATTACAATCCTATCTTTTTATTTTTTATTTTTTTAATTTTACAATTAAATTTAATTCAAAACTAATTTCCACCTCTTCATTTAGCCGGCACAAGAGCTGCGTGAGTTGGGGTTTTCCTGTAATAATAAAAATAAAATAAAAATCTTGAGATTTACAGATTCTTGAACTACTCAAAGAGAAAGCAAGAAAGCAAGCAACTTTGTTTATTCTTTTTCATGTTGTGATGTGGGTTTGATTTGTTTTCTTCAAAGTTTTAATAATTAAAGGAAGAATCTTGAAGAGGTTTTGAGATGGGTATCATCAGTACTATTTTGGGGTTTTCTGGATTTGGAATTGGGGTTTCTGCTGGTCTTGTAATTGGGTATTATCTTTTCATCTACTTTCAACCCACAGATGTTAAGGTTTACCCTCTATCTATCTCTATTTTTATATCTACTATGTGTGCCTGTGTGTTTGCCAGTAGATTAGTACATCTTTTTTAGTTGATCTTATTGATGTCTTTTGGATTTGATGTAGTTCTTGGGTTTCAGTTGATTGATCATTGAATCTTTAAAGATTGAATCAATGGCAACTGATAAAGATGCATAAGTTCATGTAGAATATAAGTTGACTATCAATTTTTGTTTTAATTTATTTATATTCAAATTTAAGAAAGAGGGTTTTAATTAATTTTTCTTTTGTGGGTTTTGATTTGTTTGTGTTAAAATGTGAAAAGCTGAAAATGGGTCATGGCCATGAGAGATGGGATTGATGTAGAGTTGATTTTGTGTTTGTTCAAAATCTGTAATATATTTTTAATTATAATGTGTTCAATTCCTTGTGAAGGTAATATTAGGGATTCTTTTAAATTACCATGGCGAATGATGAATTAATCAACATTTGAATTTTACAACCAAAATGAATTTGATTTTACTTCATGGTCTTAAGGTGTGCCCTATTTTTATGCTTAATGTCTCAACACTTGATATCTCTTGATAATGAAATTTAATATGGGCAGGATCCCGTTATTCGGCCTTTGGTTGAACGAGACTCTGATACTCTGCAAACTATGCTTCCTGAGATACCTTTGTGGGTTAAAAACCCGGATTTTGATCGGGTATGTTTTTTAAAATTGTAATGTTTACTGTAAACTATTCTATTATAATCGATGGCCGCACTTTATTTGATTTTTCATTGTATGTATGGTGTTTTCTTGGATTAATGTAGGTTGATTGGCTTAACAAGTTTATCGGATACATGTGGCCTTATCTTGACAAGGTACTTCAATACTACTATTTATGTTGGTTTTCATTTTTTTTTTTCTTTTTGATCCCCTTAGTAACATTTTGTATTCATAGGCAATATGCAAGACTGCGAAGGAAATTGCAAAGCCAATAATTGCCGAACAAATTCCAAAGTATAAGATCGATGAGGTTGAGTTTGAGACTCTTACCCTAGGGTCTTTGCCTCCTACATTTCAAGGTAATGTTCTTCCCTTATTTTCGCACCTTAATGCCTATTATGCACTTTTTTTTGTTCACTTCTTATGGAAAATAGTTATTAGCCCAATAAGCATTCAGTTGTTTATTTTAACAAATTCAAATGAAACTATTTCATACACTTAACTTTAAAAAAATGAACAACAACCACTTTAGAAACCACAATCCAGTTATTCAACATATATTTTGGCTGTCTCACATGTGATAATTATTTTCTAATATTTATTCTCCTAAATTCTCTGGCATGACACAGAAGATCTCCTATCACCTTCTTTGTCCTAGCGAATCCATCTATTTTAAAATTGGCAAAGAGTTTCAAAATGAGTTTTTCGGATAATGTTTCACTTATAAGAGTTCGAGTCTAATTAAGTATTTGAAACTGAAAGTGATCATATGAATATTACATTCATCCTGGGGCTTAGAGTTTTAAATAAGCCTATAATGTTGACATTTATCCTTCTGAACTAGGTTATATGTCAAAAACTCTATTATTTAAATCTGCTTTGTGAAGTGATAACCCGAATGGAGGGATGCTGTTCTTGAACATCTGACTTTTGTTATTGCTTGTGGTAGAATGTGCGAATAATATTTATTTCTTACCCCCGCCCTGTCCCAAAAGAAAGCTACGTTTCACATGCGATACAGTTTTAAAATACAATTCCCTTCATAAGACAATGTTGAGAAAACTTGTGGAACTCAATCGACATCACCGATAGCTAGAAATAGTTGTTAAGGAGCCCATTTGTAAACTCCTTTAGGAATATTTACAAAAAGAAACCTTGCATTTTATGAGACAACCCGAAAGAAAAAGTGTCGCGCCTTTTCTTTTCATTCCTTTTTAGTTATATGATTATTATTAATTTTTTTGGGATGTGGAGAGCTGTAATAGTCGAAACTTTTACATGTGTTCCCATTAATTAATTTAGGTCTCATTTTTGTTTAATGTTTGCATTAACTCTAAAATGTGCTTATGTAATTTTACGGAAATTTTATGTGCAAGACCAATTTATCTTTTTGATTCTAGTCTCAAACCTAGTACTTCTTAAAAACCAATTCAATCGGGATACTCAAATGATGGTCTACAGTATTAGTCCTAGGTCAAGCGAAACAAGAAATAATCAACCAAATAATTCCAGAAGACCCGTCAAGTTTTGTGCTCTGATTCTTTGCAGCTATCAGCAATAAAGAGTCATTATCCCTGTGGAAAACTAATGTGTTCACCTACAAATGAGCGATGTTGCCACATTTTATTATGATTTCAAATTCAAATGTTAGATTGTTATGTCAATGCCAGGAGTTATGAATTGTACTATAAAAAGCGTGTTAGAGATGACTCTTTACAATTCGTTTCATGTTTTAATATACTGGTTGGCTTGTCTCTATAAAGATATTGCTAGCAAAGGCAGATCAATATCATGTAACTTATGTGTATTTGTCTAAAACATAATAATTTATGTCTCAAGATTTTTCTAGTTGGTCAGTATTGCGGATAGTTTATATATTTGAATTATGGTTAAATATTTTTGTTAAGTCACATGTAAACATTAAAAGAAATTGTGGGACATAGTGAGTACGGCAAATTGTATGGAATATAAAATATATTTTTCCTATTATTTCAGGGATGAAGGTGTATGTTACCGACGAGAAGGAGCTGATCATGGAACCGTCAATAAAATGGGCCGGAAATCCTAATGTTGCTATTGTTGCTAAAGCTTTTGGCTTAAAAGCAACTGTTCAGGTTAGTTGATTCTCTTACCTTATAGAAAATGTTTTTCTATATTTTATTTGTTGATTTCTGAATTGATTTTCTGATAATCTTATAATTTCAGGTGGTGGATTTACAAGTTTTCGCCGCACCTCGTATTACATTAAAACCACTTGTTCCCAGCTTTCCTTGCTTTGCAAAAATCTGTGTATCTCTCATGGAGAAGGTAAATTAGGTTCTTTTTGTAAATATTTAATTGCATATATTTCATGTATATAGGAGGGGTAGATTATATAAAGGAAATGATATGGTGTTCATTATAGAGGGCTCTGATTTATTTGGTTTATTAAGTAAGAAATACAATTTCATGCTATTACTAATTACTCTAAGTTAAAAAGACTGGTTTGCTATACGTTTATTTAATTCCTGTTATTTTTTTTTTTGCAGCCACATGTTGATTTTGGTCTCAGGCTTTTTGGGGCCGACCTTATGTCGATTCCTGGATTGTATAGGTTTGTCCAGGTGAATATTCTCTATATTTTCTAGCCTGTTAATGTTGTCTATTGGAGTCGCACTCTGTTATAGATTTTGCGATCTTAACATGTCCATTGAAGAATGTGACAATTTGGTTTATAATCCATTCAAATGCTAATCTGATGCTTCAAAGGGGTTATATTCTAAATCTTGGATAAGTATTTAATGGGTCAAACGGGTTGATGCTTGAGAGTCACCCAAAATGTATTCAAATGCTTACAACCTCCTGAATGGTATTGAATCAACACACCAGATTACTATATTGGTGGTGTAGTTTTTGTAACCTTATTTGATACATGAATTGTCAAAGTTCAAGTTGGCCCATAAGTCCATAACCCATTTTGATCTGTTACCCAAATGCCACCTTTAATTCACTGTTTCATTTGGGTTCATTTTTAGCATTCCAAACTCGTTGTGGATTAAATCATTTACGTTATATCTGTTATTGGGAAAATTCTTCCAATACATTATCAGTTTACAAGTTTTTTACATGAGCGAGTCCAGAAACATGGCCACTGGTCACAAATGAATTGATTGAAGTCTTGCATACAAAGTTAACCTTTGTATTTGGAGCACTCGTGTTCATTTTCTACAATATCAGTTCATAGAAAACAGATTTTTAGCTGTACCGTCGGATCTCAGTTTTGCCTAACACAATATTAATGAACATCATGATTCATGCTTAGTTATATAGGCTTCATTGTTATATATAATGACTTATGACTTATTTTGAAGAAGAATGATCTTTAAAGCTATCATGTGCAGGAAACAATTAAAGATCAAGTTGCCAACATGTATCTATGGCCTAAAACTCTAGAAGTACAAATATTGGATCCATCAAAGTACGTTTATATCCTTTTCTTGTTCGCAGTTAATGACAATTGAATCCATCTTTGTAAAAGTCAGTGTCTTGACTAATTTGACTGTTACAATTTGCAGAGCCCTAAAGAAACCTGTAGGAGTCCTTCATGTAAAGGTTTTGAAGGCAATGAAGCTGAAAAAGAAAGATCTTCTTGGTGCTTCAGATCCTTATGTGAAAATAAAGCTCACAGAAAGTAAGCTTCCATCAAAGAAGACACAGGTGAAGCATAAGAATTTGAATCCTGAATGGAATGAGGAATTCAATATGGTCATCAAAGATCCGGAAACACAAGCTGTAGAGTTCCAAGTTTATGATTGGGAACAGGTAAAGTTTGACTTTAAGGTTAAATTACAATTAACATATTTCTCATACAATACAATTTTGATTGAAAATTTCCAAATTGATTGCCCTTATTTACTGTCTGTTTCCCAAGAGATTCAATAGAATTGTTTATTTGTTTATTTAAGATTTGAACATCAATATTAGCCATCATCTTGTCTTCTTATCTGATGCGGTGTATGATATCACTCTCAATATCATTACTCTTATAATCAAATCTGACCACTGCAATCACATTTGACATGGGTTTTGTTTCAAACTGAATTTTGATCGATTTATTCTATATTATACCAAGTTCAACACAAGCAACAACCTTTTCTAAAAAAATTAAATAACAACTGTTTCTGAAGTTTCAAATGAGTTCGTATGACCTTAAAAAGTCAAAAGTATAATACTCTTTTGTCATCCTATTTTCAGGTTGGCAAACATGACAAGATGGGCATGAATGTGGTCCCCATTAAGGAACTTGTGCCTGAAGAGCCCAAGGTTATGACACTTGATCTGTTAAAGAACATGGATGCCAATGATTCTCAAAATGAGAAATCAAGAGGCCAAATTGTTGTTGAGTTATTATATAAACCTTTCAAGGAGGAAGACATGCCAGCATTTGAAGATGCTGGTGCTATTCCGAAGGCATCTGAAGGAACACCGGCTGGTGGTGGTGAACTTGTGGTTAGAGTTCATGAAGCTCAAGATGTTGAAGGAAAACACCACACAAATCCTTATGTCCGAATCCTTTTCAGAGGAGAGGAGAAAAAAACAAAGGTAAGAATTTGGTTTATGTTGAAGAATTATAAACAAAGAAGGATGGTATACATCTTGCCTGCCACCTCCAACACGAAATCTAATACCAGAAAGCCAAAATAATGTTGGAGTCAAAGATAGATTTCGGAATATCATCTTTTTGCAATCTGGAGCTAAATGCAAATGGTGATTGATTTTATTTATTTATTTATTTTGTTTTTTCTTGGGGTGCAGCATATAAAGAAGAACCGAGATCCAAGATGGGATGAGGAGTTCAAGTTCATACTAGAGGAGCCTCCTCTGAATGATAAGTTGCACATTGAAGTTGCTAGTGCCTCCTCCAGAATCGGCCTGCTGCATCCTAAGGTACTTCTTTAAATAGTTGATATGATTAAAAAACTACATCATCAGAATGATAAAATTTGATATGTATATTTTTCAATAAACCAATGTAGTACATTGTACACATTAGTGTACATTTTGCGTGACTTTCGACACATTTCACATTTAGCTAAAATATTTCATTTGATCACTCGGATATAAAATATAAATCCAAGTCGATTTACTTTTTAGGTAAATATGTAAAACTACCACCTATATAATAAGGAATTGTATAAACTTTTTATGATGATATACTTCTACTTGTTTTCTGGACTACAAACAGGAATCATTGGGTTACATTGATATCAATCTTGGGGATGTTGTGCACAACAAGAGGATCAACGAGAAGTATCATCTCATTGATTCAAGGAATGGGAAGATCCAAATCGAGCTACAATGGAGGACTGTTTCTGATAAGGATGCCCCGAAGCCATCATGATTTCATTGAGACATGTAGAGAGGCATGATCCAAGAAAACAGTTTCATATTTTTCCTTACTTGAAAACTGGCATCATAACGATAGAATTTGCGGTTTATTGTACAAACTTTGTGTACATTAAATATTAAATATCAGTACAATGTTTATTCTGGGATTGGTGACAATTAGTTGTTGATATTTGTGGGATTAATTTGAGTGGTTTGTGGTGGATTTTGATGCGAGTGATGGCACTAAATACATGTTTTTACATAATCTTCATCCATTCAAATATGTAATGTGTTTTGTTCTAATAGTCTATTCATATCCATCAAAGTTGTTAGTATTAAATTCATGAAGATGGGTCTGGGATTATTGAAAAATGTGTGAAATATGATTTCCCGTTTATATTATTGAAAAATGTGTGAAATATGGGGTAATACCCGCTCTTCGCTGCGGGACCGTAATTGTTGAAGTATTTGATGAAGTTATTGAGAAATATAATTTTAGCAAACATTTATAGTTTGTTTTGAATGGTATTGAGTTACACACTTTGTTATAACTGAAAGCATATATATCTCATGAAACAATAATGTTTTATTAATAGTAAATATTACAATTTCATATTAGGTATCAAAATTAAGAGTCTGTATATCTTTATTTTAAATTATTTTAAAAATAGGCTAACCTAATTGTTAGGTAAAAAACAAACGGTAATATATTAAATTTTTAAAGCTCTAAGCATAAGTATATCATGACATGACATTTATGTTTACATAAAACAACTTATATTAATGGATTTAAGAATAATGGGTGTCAAATGTAGCACCCAAAGTTAATATTTTATTTGTACATGCACCCAAATGGATTTAAGAAAAATGGGTGTCAAATGTAGCATTCAAAGTTACCACCATAATAATCCAGCTAAATAATAAATAATTTTTAACTAACTTAAAAATCTGTCTAAATACTTTTATTCGACAAATATATACACTTAAATACATTTAAATTACACGAATATAGCCACAATTATACTGACTTTATTAAATGTTTATAAATAAATATAGTTCAACACATCGTCAATTAAAATTTGCATTTTAGAACTCACAATTTTAACCTCAAAAAACATAAATCATAAATTTAACCAAGACAAACATGGCTATTGTTAAACACATGAACGTAATAACCTGATAGTAAAACTTTTGTAATAAGTATATATTATTTAAAAGTGCATGCGTAGGATCAATGAACTTTGTATCTACTACTTTGAGAGTATTCAAAAACCTCTAGAAAAATTATATTTTTATTATGGCTAATTAAAATAATAATTTCAATGGCTTACTATATATCGTACACGTGGTCACCGGAACATTTTTGTGAGTAAATGTTCTTGTTGTGCTTATTCGTATTGTAAAATCACGGGTACGGTACTAAGTTTTACATAATATTGTGATTAGACTTTGTAGTATGATTCTTTATATATAATAAAGAAATGAATGTAAATGTATTAATGGAAATTATAAATATAAATGGTTAAATCAATTACATATTTTGTTTGATGTAATACTTAATTACCTATAATTGTAATGCAAAGATCAAATCACGTACTACCTTAGCGAGTTTCTTTGAATATACAATGTGTATTAATTCTTGTCTGACCTTAGAAATTTTAATTACAAATTACACATCCTTTACAAATTACCAAAAATTTCTTATATTGACAAATTGTCTAAGGTAATTAATAAAGAGTTACACTCAACAAATATGTATTTAAATTGATTGATACTCTGTAATACGTAACGATACATTCAACAAATTGATTTAAAGTACTTTATTTTCATTGGCTCAAAATTTTTGTAAGTAAAATACGTAGAAATTAATCTTACCCGTATTTGTGACACCAAAAACCACATAGGTGCAAAGGTTGGCTTGGTTTTTATACTTTTGTATCGTATGTATCTTTGACCAGTGTTTTAAATTAATGTAGAGACCTTCGGTTATTATATTTTCTTTATTTAAATTTAAATGCAGATTTTTTAAATTATTGAAAAATGATTTTTCTTCCTACCTTATATACCTAACAATCCTCCTATCAAATGGGATAATTACAAGTGTCTTCCCTTTTTTATTTATTCAATAATTAATATTTTTTATTTTGTATTATGACTAAACTACCCCTTCCTAATTAATTAGTATTTCGTTTATGAACTAACAACTTGCCATCATTTTCACCATTCTTTGTTCCATTATAAATTGTGTTCTTTTTTCCTTTTTTTTAATTAATCGTTCATTATAAATTGTGTTGTTTTTTTTCTTCTTTTCTTAATTAATCTTTCATTTTCCTATTCTATGTTAACCATATCCACCATATTCTTTTTCTTATTTAAAAGAAAAAAAATTCTTTCCTAAAGTTTCACGTAAGCACACAACAACAAAGTTAAATTTTAGGAATAAATATATTTAAAGGTATAAGATATTAAAATAAAATTACAATTCATATAAAATAATAATGATTACTTAATAATGATCAAGTAACAAATATGAAGGTTTACTTGCATTTATTTTAGCTAGAAAAGCAATCCATAAAATTGCAAAACAAAAAAAGTTCATGTTTCATTTTTCCTTCTCTTCTTTTTTCGTAATCTGTTCTATCTTGGATTCCTTCCTCTTTGTTGATGGGCGACCTTTACTACGTATTTGTGCCGGTGGTAACAAGGGTTTAGTCGACTCCGAAACATAATGATCATCTTTTGATATAAAAGTCATGTTACTATTAACACCCCAACTCGAATCATCAGTTAGCTTTTCTTTTGCCAAACTTAGACATTTAAGTAGATAATCATACTTTTCTTGAGAATTAGCACAATTGATCAAATTGTTTAGCCTGTCCCCCACTCTTCAGATCTTCATAACAATTGATCACATGGTAGTGTCGATGCTTAAGATCTTTCCTCCATCTAGACAAGATATAACATGAAGGAATTTCTTTAATATCCTTCTTGATCAAGATTTTCATCATATGCCTATAAACAATTCCTCAAAACTCAAACAAATGACAAGAGCATTGGATATCACATCCTGATATCCAACTTCATCATAACTCACGGTGTATACAACTTTCCTTTTCAACTCTTCACGTTTTCCTCTCAAAATATTTGTGACGTTAAAAACAGATCTCGTACCATCTGTAATTAATAGTGAGTGATTGCAAAACAACATACTTTGTAGCTCATCCTGGACCAACTTAAACATTACATTGGTGTAGGATTCTTAAAACTGTATTTCAAAGTAAAATCCAATCATCAATTTATATGAAGCATTGAGAGAGTCAAAATCATCCTTATTTTCTTTCTCTATCTTGCTTTTTAATGCATTGTCATATTGTTCAACAAATTATCGTAAGGTTGTTTTGGAATTAACATAATCATTAAAAAAAGCATTAATACCTTCACTTCTCTGATTAGTAGACATCCCTGCCCAAAATATAACCTTGACATACAATGGAACCCAACACTTTCGATCATTAAACAAGGAGCATAGCCACTCATTTTTTTCAAGACCGTAGTCTTTTATCAGTTGGGACCACCCATCCTCAAACTCTTGAGACTGTATAGACTCATATACAAGATATTTTAAGGTCTTCTTTATTGCTTTATATTGCTACAACTTACCCAATTTTTTCGGGACCTTTTTCATAATATGCCATAGGCAAAGACGGTGATAAAATTCGGGGAATACACGTGCCACAGCTGCTGCCATTGCACGACACTGGTCTGTTATTATTGCTTTTGGTGAATGTCCATCCATGCATTCCAACCATGACTTAAATAGCCACACACACGTTTCCGTATCCTCACGTGAAACTAAACCGCATCCAAATAACATAGATTGTCCATGATGATTCACTCCATGAGATTGTCCATAATTAATTAGGAAGGGGTAGTTTAGGCATAATACAAAATAAAAAATATTAATTATTGAATAAATATAAAAGGGAAGACATTTGTCACTATTCCATTTGATAGGAGGATTGTTAAGCGTATAAGGTAGGAGGAAAAATCATTTTCCTAAATTATTTTTGACTATTGACTTAATTAGACTTAGACAACATAACTGAATCACAAAGATATATCTAAAATTCTAAATTAAGCTAGAATAGCATTGATAGAAGACAATCGAATGGCTGTGTAAAAAAATAATGTGCACATTGCATTAAATTAACAACATATGTTTTGCTTTTTTTAGAATACATTTCGAATATATAATTCGTTTGACTTTTGAAATTCTTAAAAAAGAATAAAAATCTTTTAAACTAAACTAGATAAGAGTATTTTGGTCTGTTTGGGTTGTAGGTAGGAGTACTTTTGTAACTTCCGTTTCTTAAACCACTAAACTAACGAATAAAAGACCTAAATGAAATTTATAAGGTGTAGTGATAAAAAATACTTCGTATAATACATTAAAGATAATGATAATGATAGGCTGTATGAAAGAGTTTTGTGATGGTAAATTGATATAGCTATACGTAAGTGATTAATGTGAAAATGAATAATAAATTGTGTTATTAACAATGTGACGATGACACTTGGCAAATGAAGAAAATGGTTGAAAAGGGGAATTGACATATTCATCTTGTCGTGATGTTAGAAACTTTAAGAGCACGGGGGAGTGTAATGTTAAACTTGTTCCCGTTCACTGCCTTGAGCGTCAGAATCCGATGTTCACATGTGTTACTAGTTTGTAAACCCACTAAGAAAAAAAAACTCGTCGAAAGTATAGCTTGTGAGATCTTAAACCGAATAGGAGAAAACGCTGAATTTTATGGTGTAATTTTCATAATTTTTCGACTTGTCATTTGTGAGATATTTAGTTTTAAAAAGATGGAAGAAAGTGGATTTTATTATACGTGACACATTCTTATTGGTTCCCCTATTCTCAATACTTTTTCATTCTCATTTGAACCTCACGCTTAAATCTTAGTAGTATTCGTTAACTTACATTATTTATGTATGCTCAAATATTTTAACAACAAAATTACAGTCGAAGATTTTTATTAACAAAACCTAAAAAATATTACTCGTATAAAATTAGTTGCAACTTGCATTCCTAACTTTTGAATGTGAATTTAAGATATTTGACTTTGAAAATGAATCCGCGCAGACATCGCTGTCATGTTTGGACAATATGAGGAAGTAAAGTCTATATATAAAAAATCCGGTGACTCGAAAGATATTGATTGTTGGACCGATCGGAGTCGTGCTTTGCTGATTCAGAATTGTGTCAAGTCTGATATCTTGGTAGGTATTAACTCAAATACATAGCGAATGTACCAGCCTTGGAATGCCAAAACTGATGGTTGATGTAGTTGTGTTAATACTTATCGAACATATTAGCCTTGACACACTCCTGAATCAGCCACAACTGTGATCGGTCAAGCCAACATCTTCCAAGCTACCGGATTTTTCATAAATATATTTCACGACCTTATATCGTCCATACATGGCAGCCGGGTACAATAGCATCATTCACCAAAGTGACCAGGAATTGTTAACAAGGTTATACATTTATTTACCATAATTATTCAAGCTTCGATGTTTTTGAATGAAGTTACTAGAAAAAGACAGCTTTAAAATGCTCATCTTGGAGTGCCAAGTCTTGCTCATTCATCAATCCTACCAGATTTTTACTAACTCCTCCATCTTTTTGCTTCTTTTTCCAGGTACAGCGTTGAGTATTGTATAACCTGCTCGGTCATAAATACCTTACGAACTGTAGATTTATATTAAATTGGCTTTTGCAGCTTCCCAGTCAACTTTATTGGGTGCGAAATATAGAGACCAAATTTGATTCTTCTTCTTTATCTTCTGCGTTAAAGTAATAATTCCAATCAAAACTAAGTTAGTAAGTACCTTGTTTATCCAAATATGCATTTAGTACAATATTATTATCATTGATACATTATATATGACAGTTGAACATAAATTCCATTTTGTTGTATGCTTAGTAGAATACTAGAACCGATAGATCTCCATGTGGAGTTTTGAGAAAGTTCCATACAATTAATAGAATACATAAATATTAGCCTATTGATATTTATCAGGCTTAACTCGATTTTAAGTTTAATAATATTTGCCCCGTGAGACTATTATTGTAACTATATATTGTCTATCTTTAGTTGATTATGACTGAGTTGAATATGACTGAGGGGATTAATACCCAAATCTTACAATAACAAGCTTCAAATGTTTACTACTTTTCTCGATTCAAGATGTAATCCTAGAAAGAAGAAAAAAAAAAAAAGAATTTATCTTAACCAGTGGAAAATCTGGATCCTTAGTGCATCTTTATCATGTGAACCATGTGGTACAACTTACACCAACGACAATAAACAGAAACAAGTTACAGCAACATGCTAACAAGAAGAAATTGCCGCACCAAAATATTCATGAAATCAAGCAGCCATTACAAGAAAACGCACTCATAACTGATTCACTCAATCGGTTTATTATTTCAGATTTTCAGCAAGTAGCTTTCCAATCGGTTTCACCCGGTTTCCAATCGGTTAGGGGTTGTTTGGGGGGCTTGTTTTGATAATCGGTTAGGGGGTGTTTGGGGGCTTATTTTGATAATAAGCTACTATAGTAGTGTTTGGATCTGTGAGTGCTCCAAAATCATTTATTTGCAAAAAATAAGCTCCCAAAACACCTGTCGCTCTCCAGTAGGTCTGGAAAAATAATTCAAAACCCATTTGTGTGTCTAAAGTGACGGCCCCTAATTTAGAAGAAGAAAAAAAAAAAAAAGTTTGACCAATGTGGAGCGATGTTGACCGACTTTCACCAACCTTTTGACTGACTTTGAATTCGTCTGGGAATTAAGGTGGTCGGAAGGTAATCAACTACTCTCACCGTTTCAAAATAACTTTCACAATTCATTTTTACAAAATTTAAAAAGTTACACCGATAGTAACATTGACATTACTAAATTTGTTTTTCACAAATACTCTCATGTATCATGAAACGCCCCTAAATTATTTATTTATTTATTTAATTTTTTATACCATACGCTATCCTGTAGATATACGCGATCGCGTACATTGACACAACCCGAGAGTACGCGATCCTACCATAGGGTACGCGATCGCGTACTCAGTACATGAAAAACTTCTGTTCAAATTTTAGTACAAGGTACGCGATCCTGGTAAGGTTACGCGATCGCGTACCTACAACGTAAAGGCTTTTGGTTCGATTTCTTCACTAGGTACGCGATCGCGTGACCCTTACGCGATCGCGTACTGGGTCCTGAACAATACATTATGCACAACTTAAGTTTTTGACCAAATTTGATACGCACATAACTTTTGACTCATTTATAAACACGACCTAAAATTTTGCAGACATGCTTAATATGACAAAATGAAAGTTTCCCAATTGGCACTTTTACGATATTTGCATTTTCAATGATTTTGGACTCTTAATCGAAATTTGACCATTTTGGTCACTTTTGCACCCATGTGTGCAACACCACTAGCTTATTCTTGTTGGATCTTTTTCAGAGATTGGAAAAAAAAAAACTTTAACATAATAATCATTAACTCATTTTACCAAAATCATCATTCAACTAGTTTCAACAAAATGACCCAATTGTTAATTCATTTTGACCCATTTGGAAACTTTCGGCCACTTAACATAATTAACATTAATTCAATATTCACAACGGGTAATTTCAACCCAAAACAACCTTTAACATCATTCTTTACAAAAATCTCATACTTAACAACTTTATCACAAAAGACGATCACATCCAATGATCAACAACCTTACAAGTTGGGCGTTTCTACATATTAAGAGCATGATTTAAAAGGATTACTTACTACTAGTTTGTAACAAGTCCACCACTATTCCCGCTTGGGCTTTTTACCCAAATCGCCATGTGTCCCACTTTGCTCACCTACATACATCAATAACATATTGGTAAGCAAACATGCTTAGTAAGTAAAGGAAAGTATAACATTGACATTAATATTAACATAGCAACATAACACGAATTAAGGATCCTCAACTCCGTACATTTTGACTCAAAGAGTCCATACCATGGTGTCAAGAACATGGTCAAATAAATACTCTTGTATCTCAATCACCACCCTTGAATCCCACCATTTAATGTAATCATTGAATACTCTTGTATCTCAATGATCCCACTTCATCCATAACATACAAAAGGGCAAATACTTGACTACTCAATGTAATCCAAGTATTGCAAAGTACATACTCATCCATTACTTACTTTAAAGTAGTGATCAATTAGCTCAAGCAACTATTTTCCCCACTCTTGTATCACCTAAACATATTAATATACATACATGAATTACTTACAACTCAACGAGCTCAAAATAACTCTTTAACATCCAACTAGCTAGAATTTAAGTGTTTCACTTCTAACACTCAATTCTCAACTAACCATCATATGTTTATCTCATAATATTATACATACTTTTATGGTGATTAAGTTGTTATTTAACACCAATAACAACTTAATATCACCATCAACAACTAATTCACCTACATACTTACTTGATGAAATTCCAATAATTACACCCAAAATCATTACTTCAATTCTTTTCACCTTTTCATTCCTTTTATAAGTTCATACAACTCAAAACACTTACATAATCATTTTACACCCAATTCCTACTTTAATTAACTTCTTTTTACTTAAACCCTAACTAAGGTTCATAACTAAATCATGAAATCAAGGGTTAGAGAGTGTTATTCATACCTTATTTGATTTGAATTAGGGTTTAGAACCTCCAATTTATCAAACCTAGCTTCAATTTGATTTTCTCCTTCTTGTTCTCCTTTGTTCGTACAGTTTTAAGCACACACACATATATCTCTAGTTTGTTCAAGATTTTGAAAGGAAGAATGAGTTATATTTGCATGTTTTCACTTTCTACCCTTCACTTACATAATTAACATTTTCAGCCCCTCAACTTATATTTCTTTTATATTTTTAACCCCACCTATATTTGTATTTAACGCCTAATACAAATATAAGAATTTAAATAACATACTTTTATATAATATAAAACTTACAAATTTTTGGAGTGTTACATATCAGTTTTGAAAAAAAAAATATTGAGAGTAGAGTGGTAAAGTTAATATATTATTTTTCGAAATGAAAACTTATTTTGCGACAAATTAAAATGAAAAGGTGGACACTTATTTTGAGACGGAGTTGTCTTCATTTGTGATGATACGAGGAATACAAGTTAGAAAGTAGGCATGCATCTCTCTACCACTCAAGGATAATGAGGTGATGGACGGTTTGATAACTTTAGTGGTGATTCTCGCTTTGATAACTCGTGTTGTATCACGGTTTTATGCCACTAACTCTATGGTTGGAGCCAAAGTTATTAGGTGTACAAGAAACACATCATGGTGTTTAGTGAGCAAGATCATCCATTAGGTACATTAGTAGAAGGTTGTTTAAAGAGAGGTAATAAGCTAGTTATAACTCATATTTATTGGAGGTTTAAGAGGAGGTATAGAGTTAATTATAACTCATGTTATTGGAGTGTAAGCGGATGGTTTTTCCATCATGTAGTGTCCTATTTATAGGGGAATTTACGTTGTAGTATATGCGCATGAACCCTCTTCATGGTTGTGTAATTGAGCAGCCTTGATGTGTGCTTGAGCACCTTGGATGTGTGCTTGAGCATCGTGGGTGTGTTTTTCAGGTTGTTTGTTTGTGTGCTTGAGCATCCTGCCTATGTACTTGAGCATCGTGAATATTTGCTTTTCAATCACAAAGTGTACTGTACAAGGCTATCGAAATTACTGGACTCTCATAGTATCGTATTTGGGGTCATGAATTTTAGTAAACATTTGTGGGCTGAAATTATTCTAGGTTGGTATACCCATTAATTTGCAAGCTTGATGTCATGACAAGAGTTGTTAAATTTACTGAACACTTGAACACGACGAGATTCAAGACACTACATGCAACATGCGTAGATTCATATAATAACCAAAAACACTCTATCAGAGTCAAACTCACTACAAAAGATCACTCACACTCATATTAACCCTATATAGAAGAACACCGTGGCATTTAAGTTTCCAAGGTTAACAAGTGTCTCTATTGAAGCTTGCGAAAGGTTGGAATATATTTTTACATGTTCCATGGTTGGTAGCCTAGTGCATCTCCAAGATCTACATATTCACAATTTTGGAAATATAGAGGTAATTGTTAAGGAAGGCGAAGAAGCAGAAGAATGTGATGACAATGTACATGAGATAATCTTACCTCTAAAATCATTAGAATTAGGATATCTTCCGAGTCTCGAGTAATTTTGCGTAGGGAAGGAGGCTTTTTCGTGGCCATCATTGAAGACTTTAGAAATCATAAAGTGCCCAGCAATTATGGGATTCACCAAACGACATATAGATACCCCAGAGCTTAAACAAATAGATACAAGTTATGGGAAGTGTCAGGATCGACTTGATCAAGATCAAGATTAAATGTAATTATGCTTGAACTTCTTAACAAGAAATTTGCGGAATAATACTTGTTAAGTTTGGAAGTTGTATGTATGTTTTTGTATAGATGTTTATATCTTAATAGACAAAGAACACACAAATTGTATAACAAAAGCTCCAATATTATTAAGATTAATAATACGAATACACTTGATTGTATTAGGGTTACAATAACCTTGAAGCTTGCTAATGTCTATGTTCTATCTCGTATATGTACTGTCTAAGCTTGCTCTCTTATATATACTACTAGGATTTACACAAGTTACAATGTTAAGCATGCCACAAAAGTAAACTAGACACTCTGTTACACGTTATAGCAATTAATGCATATAAGTCAACTCTTCAAGCGTGCTCTGTGTCCATAAAGTAAAATATGCTTTACTGTTTTACTTTTGGGTAGTCTGTCAGCTCCACTAAGCAGTAAAAACAAGCAGCAGTAGAAACTCTGTAAATCGAACCAACAGTGGAAACAATGGAAATTGGTCTAGCAGTACAAATGGCAGAAATCATGCCAGCAGTACTAATCTTTGTAAAATGTACTGGCAGTACTAATCCTGGAATTCATACTGACAGTACTAACTCTGATATCTGGCAGTACTAATCTTCATCTTGCTCTGGCAGTAGAAACTTTGAAGTGAACTGGCAGTACTAACTTCTTTATATCCCAACAGGAAGTGTGATGTAAGGGGAGACCTCAACTCCTTTAAAAAGACCAAAAAAGAGGAGGTACTTGTGAATATGTTGTTCCCTGCTTCAATAATTCCTAAATATTATTTACATCGTGAATTTTCTCTTATTAGATCTTCTTCATGAATTTTCTGCATCGGCATCAGTTCTAAAACATAGAGAGCATACGTTTTGTGTGCAAGGTTTTATAATGTCAACACATGATTACTCAATTATAGGTAATGTTTCTTTTCACATATTCTACAAAAGATGTGAGAAATTGGCTATATTTTTATTTTATTTTGTATCTTTGGTTTTGATAAATATGGAACGTTTCAACGTATATATCAAGACCTCAAATTATATGTTTTGGTGTAAAAACCATCTTGAGCCAACTCATTAACTTTGGTGTAATTTTTCTGCAACATCAGATTGTTTTCCTTTTTTATCATTTTACAACAAATTGGATGCAACAAGGTACATCATACCAAATCTTTAATCATTTTCAGCATACATCAAAACATCCCTTAAGATTCATTAGCTCATTATCTATCATTGGTAACTTGCAGGGGACAGATGATGCCATCAGAATATATAATTGTGTGTTCCCTTGCTCGAAAGTTTGAAGAAAGTAAGTTGGCATTACAACTGCTTATTGAATTATCCAAAAATGATTGGGCAAGAAATATAATATGCATACTTTTTCTTGTGAACATATCGATTAGTGATGATCCTGAAGCTGCCAAATGATACAAGACAACTTTTGGAGACTCTTTTCTTCCTCAGAATATTGTGCAGATGGCTAAGGCCAATATAATTGGACCTTTTCTTCCCCTTCTTTCTTCAGGTAAACAATAAAATAAACACCGTTCATAAAATTAAGAAAGTATAGTGGGCAGGTTTGACTTTTGAGGTCAAGCTATTGTTTCCCAACTAAAATGTGCTTAATTTTTTTCTTTATTTAGAATCTGCGATGAATTTCATCAATTTCTTACTAACTATAGAAGAACTTGTATAGTTTGATTTATGAAGAATAGCCTGCTGTTTTGGGAGGGATGTTACATTAAGTCACTGTTGGGATATGAAAATTAGTACTGCCAGATATCAGAGTTAGTACTGCCAGTATGAATTCCAGGATTAGTACTGCCAGTACGTTTTACAAAGATTAGTACTGCTGACATGATATCTGGAGTTAGTACTGCTAGACCAGTTTCCATTGTTTCTACTGCTGACCTTGTCCAGTAGATATGCGGCGCACATGGGTCTGCAGTTACCTAATCTTGACAAAACGTGCACCACAAAGCATGGGCTGCTTTACGGCTACAAGACATGCTTGGATAGTTTGACTTACATGCATTAATTACTATAACGTGTAATTGGAACTCTACATTATTATAAGTAGAGTTCCATACTTTAGAAGTAGGTAATGCATTGTATAAAAGACTTGTAACTGAGATACAAAAAAAATAAATAATAATTTTCCTTCACATAGAAAATAGGCTTCAAGGTTTTGTAACCCTAATACATTTGTGTATTCGTGTTATTAATCATAATAATATTGGAGCTTTTTGATTAATTGTTCATTGTTTCTTTTCTGTTTAATATTCCAAAGTTCATTAAGTACTATTCCGCAAGTTTCTTGATTAACATTCAAAACTAGAATTAGACTTGTTTTAGATTCAAATCGATCCTAACAAGTAGTATCAGAGCTTGGTTAGTTTTGAATACTGGAATACAACAATTTGTTTAAAGAAAAGATGTCTACAGAAAATATGGAAGGAATACAAGTTAACAAGATCCCAATGCTCAAACCTAATGAGTATGAGATGTGGAAATACAGGATTAAACAATATATACTGTTGTCTGATTACATGATGTGGGAAATAATAGAGAATGGTCCCAAGTATGTAGTAGGAGCAGATGGAATCAGACAACCCAGATCTTGGCCAACAACAGATGAAGAGAGAAGAGAAAGAGCTCTTGAAATGAAAACATTAAGCATATTGTTGATGTCTATTCCCAATGAATATCAAAGAAGGTTTGAAAAATGTGCAGATGCTAAAGAGTTATGGGAAGCAATAGCCAAAAGATTTGGTGGAAATGATAGCACAAAAAAGACACAGAGATCTTTACTCAAACAACAGTTTGAGAACTTTAGCTCTGTAAAATCTGAAACTCTAACTCAAACTTTTGATAGATTTTCAAAACTTGTTGGTGATCTTGAGAATCACAATGTGAGGATTGACAAAGATGATCTGAACAGAAAATTTTTAAGATCTTTAAGTGAAGAATGGACCATCTATACAATACCTTTGAGACAAGGTAGAGATTTAGATGACAAGGAACTAGATGATCTATACAATGATCTAAGATCCTTTGAAGAAGAGGTTGAACTCAAAAAACAGGCATCTGGGCACTCAAATAATGCTGCTTTTGTTTCTATGGGTACTTCACAGTCAAATAACACATCTCAGTCTGGATGTGTTACATCAACTTCTGGGTCATCATCAAAAGACAAAACTGGTGATCAAGTGTTAGAAGCATTCTTTGTCAGTCATGTGAATTCATCTTTGACAAATGAAGAACTTGAGCAAGTTAATCCAGATGATCTTGAAGAGATGGATATTAAATGGCAGATGGCCATGTTGACTGTAAGGGCAAAGAGATTTATGCAAAGAAATGGGAGAAACAACTTTGCATATAAGAGAGAAGATGGAGCAGGATTTGATAAGAGCAAAGTTGAGTGTTTTAATTGTCACAAGATGGGACACTTTGCAAGAGAATGCAGAAGTACTGGAAGAACTAATGATAGTGGCCAAAGGACAGGGAGCTATAATGGATGCAAAGAAGAAACATTCCAATTCAAAACAATTCAAACTCAACAGCACTGATGTCACAAAATGAGTTTGGATTTGATTGGAGTGATCAAGAAGAGCATGCTGTTACAAATCAAGCATTAATGGCCATTACAGAAGAAGAAACGAAATCTCCTGAAGTGCCTCAAGAGGTACAAAATAAATTATGTTCATCTATCTGTAAGAAAACTGTTAAACACTACAGAGATCATAATCTATTTATCTGTGCTGAACTTGAAAAATGGGAAGTTAGAAATAGAAGCACAATTGCATCAATTGAAAACCTAGAACAACAAATAAAAGCATATCAGAAGAATGAATCACAATATGTGTATGATATTGAATATGCTAGGTGGGAAAGAGATTGTCAAAAGGACAAGGTTGATGAATTGAGCAAAGACTTAGAGAATGTGAGAACTGAAAGAGATAGCATTAAACTGAAAGTAGATAATCTAGAAAATGCTTCTCAAAACATTCAAAATCTAATCAAATCTCAGATTCATGATAAACTCAAAACTGGACTAGGATACAACAATGTTCCTCCACCTTATAACAACAATTACTTTCCTCCTAAAAGTGATATTGAGATTGAAACTTTAAAGGAGAATGTAGCAGTTGAAGTTATAAAGGTTGATCCAATCAAAAGTCTAGCTGAACCTGAGATAGATTTAGATGAAGTAGAAATCACTAGTTGGGTATCTGATGATGATGACATAGAAGGAGAACTTACTGAGCTGGTTGAATCAACTAAGAAAGATATTAAGGAAGTAAGTAGTGCATCAGATACTATCTTAACTGTTAATAAACTAGCAGAGGGTAAAAGATTATTCAAAGAAAAGGCTAAGTTTATATCTACTCAAAAGAAGAAAACCACTAACAAGAATGAAAAGAATCAAGCATGTGATAAATGTAATTGTAAAACAGCTATTCAAATACCATACAATTATTCAAAATCAGTTCCTAGAGGAAATCAAAGAAATTGGAACCAAATGGTTTCACATAAACTAGGAAAAGATAGAACAAATCATCTTCAACATGACTGTTTTTATAATTCTAGTAATACTCAGAGAATTGTAAAACCAACATGGACATCATCAAACAAAGTTAATCATGCTAATTTCAAATCAAAAATTAACTTTGTTAAACATGTTAAGAAGATGAAATATATGGCGAATATAGTTAAAACTGTTACAGCTCAATCTACTGCAGCAGTATTAACAAATAAAGCCAACAGTAGAAAGACTACCAAATCAGCATTGAAAACTAATACTGCCAGCAGAGTTAATACTGCCAGCAGAGTTAATACTGTCATCAGAGTTAATTCTGCCAGCAGAGTTAATACTGCCAAGCATATTAATACTGCTAGGCATGTTAATACTGTTAGTCATCTTAATGCTGTGAAAAAGTCTAACATTCGTTCGATTTGGAAACCTGTTTCTACAACAAAAACAAATGTTTCCAAAATCAACAATGCATCAACATCAATGATCTATAAGAGATTTGATTACTTTGATGCACATGGGAGACCCAAAACTTCTTTGGTTTGGATTCCCAAGAAAAACTGATCACTGTTCTCCAAAGTTAATACTGTTAGTTCATTTGACAGTATTAACACAGTTTCTACTGCTCCCACTTAATACTGCTCTCCCAATTTCTACTGTTCTTCAAAGTTAATACTGTTAGTTCATTTGACAGTATTAACACAATTTCTACAGCTCTCACTTACTTCTGCTCTCCAAAGTTACTGTTGTGAGTTCATTTGACAGTATAAATACAGTTCCTACTGTTGAAGGGTTTACTACTGTCATTCGCTCTAAATCTCAATTCAAACTCATCAGCTCAGACTCTCTCAATCTCAAACTCTCAAACTTTCTCACTAACTCTAACTCATCTTCAAATGGCTCGATTATCGACAGTGGATAATCACAATATGATTGCGTACTTAAAGAAACCCCAAGACGCATCAGACTTTCATGAAATCATTGATTTCTTGAAAAATAGCCACATTCATCATGCCCTAACGGTAAACCCAACCGTATATTTAAATCATTTGAATGATTTCTAGGTAAATGCCAAGATAGAGAATGAGAATGGAGTTAAGCAGATAACCTCAGTTATTGAGGGAAAGCCGGTAACGGTCTCTGAGGGTACAATCCGTACGCATTTGCATCTTGATGATGCCTCAGGTATGGAAACTCTTGATAATACTGTAGTTATTGACCATTTAAAACTAATGGGGTATGAAGGGTCATTAACAAAATTTACATTTTACAAAGGACTCTTCTCCCCTCAGTGGAAATTTTTAATTCATACAATACTACAGTGTCTATCATCAAAACGAACAGCTTGGAATGAATTTGGAAGTACAATTGCTCCTGCAATTGTATGTCTAGCTTCAGGACAACTATTCAATTTCTCAAAATTCATTTCTAATGGGATGCTCAGAAATCTTGAGCAACCTATGAATAAAAGATTTTTGATGTACCCTAGGTTTGTGCAGATCTTTTTAAATGAAGAAATTAATGATTTATCTGCACAATCTGAGATTTTTATTGTTTTGTCTCATACCTCTAAAGTAGTTTCAAACATGAGGAGACAAAACACAGGCTTTTCTAATAAGGTTACAACATTGTTTCCATCAATGCTTGCTGCACCTTCTACTGTAGTTGAGGAAGCAGAAATCCCATTTACTTCTGCACCCACAACTGTGGTAAGTAAAACAAAACGAAAACAAGGGACCTCTAAGCCTAAACCAAAACAAACAAAATAGGCATCTGAAGTTTCTACTGTTCAGATGTCTCAGCCACAAATTACACAGAAGGTGGTCCATCAGGCTGAGGGTGACCATTCTGAAAGGGCTGCCACTACTGACTCTAGCCCACTGGCAGGTCAGGACAGTGGTAACATAAATAGGACCCAATCAGAGGCAACTGCTCAGGATGAAATTCCTTTGGAAGTTCAAACTGACGCAGGTCCCAGTACCAAGAACAAAGGGACTTCTGATGTTCATGCTAGGCATGAAGCAGAAGGTACTCTTTCTGATGATTTACCAAAAGAGGGTAACACTTCTGGAGGTAATGAAGATAGTTCTTTACTTAAAGAATTCATGGACATGTGTACCAGTTTGAGCAATGAGGTCAATAGACAGAAAGAACAGCTGAAATCTCAAGGGGAAGAGATTAAAAGACTAAATGGACTAGTGGAGCAGTTATTGAAAGAGAGAACAGGTACAAATCAAAGGAATGCTGAGAAGGGGGTTGAAGATCAAATGGAAGTTAATGCTGCTCCAGCTTCTACTGCTAAGCCAGTTGACCCAGTTTCTACTGTGATTCTGGATGATGAAGTTGCAGCTGCAGACGTATTAATAAAGGTATCTGAAAGCCCTAAGGAGAAAGAAAGAGCAAAACAAAAAGGTGTGAGCATCCAAGAACCATCTGAACATGCACCTACTGCTATGCCAAAGAAACTAGATGCCAAGGATAAGGGAAAAGGCATTCTAATTGAAGAAGAAAGACCTCTCAAAAGGAAACATCAAATAGAGGCAGATGGAGAATTGGCAAGAAGACTACAGGAAGAAGAAAGGCAGATGTACACAGAGGAAGAAAGAGAAGCTGAGCTAGAAAGATTATTAAATGAAAAAAGGAGAAGGGAGTCAGAAGCAAGATTAAAAAAACAGAAGGCTAAACCCAAAACAAAGGCTCAATTGAAGAAAGATTATGTAGCCTTTCTAGGGAATGCTTTGGGCACCAATGTAAAGATCTTAGTAGCTATGTCATTTGAAAGACTGAAAGAAATGTATGACAGAGAGCAAAGGATCCTGAAAGAAGGAACAGAAGATATAAGGATGGAAAGGGAAAAGAAAATGAAGGGTATGCATGATATGCCTGTTCAACAGGGTATCAAAACATTCAAGAGAAAGAAAGATGGTGCCCAGAGCACACAAAGTGAAGGATACTTTGAGAAAGTGCAGAAGAAGCATAATGATGAAAAAGATGTGCATACTGATGTGCCATCTATTACTAAAGATAGAAATGAGGAGGATGAAGATATTGAAGGAAGAATGGTGTTTATTGATTCAGTTGACTGTGAACCTTTGAAGGTAGATTATCCAATCATAGATTGGCATCAGATACTGGATGAGTCAAACAGAAGACAATATAAGGTGATAAGGGCAGGAGGTTCAGTTGAGACATACAGAAACTTTTCTTCTATGCTGAGAGTTTTTAGGAGAAAAGATGTAGATGAGATGTATGAAGCTGGGTTGAAGAGATTTGGAAAAGAAAGAGGATACAACGATGATCATCAGCTGTTTGAGTATTTGAAGCAAATGTACATGCTTGAAGCAGAGATGAGAATGTTCATGAAGGAATACTCACCTGTCAACTACTGGTACTACTTTGATAGCTGTGGAGTGCATATGTATAGCCAGTTAGATGGAGGTGTAGGATATTTCCTGATTGGAAAAGATTATCCATGAAAACCTGCTGTGGTAGAGAGCATGCTGAAGCAAAAAAGTCAAATGCACAAATCTTGAGGCAGCATCTGTTTTGATAAGAGATTTAAAGAACTATCTAAAGAGAATGAATAAACAGAAGAAGTGATCCCCAAAATTGTCAAAGATCAAAATCTGGAGAAACTTAGTGCTGTTGGGTAGAAAGCATAAGTTTAGGGGAGATTGTTGGGATATGAAGATTAGTACTGCCAGATATCAGAGTTAGTACTGCCAGTATGAATTCCAGGATTAGTACTGCCAGTACGTTTTACAAAGATTAGTACTGCTGACATGATATCTGGAGTTAGTACTGCTAGACCAGTTTCCATTGTTTCTACTGCTGACCTTGTCCAGTAGATATGCGGCGCACATGGGTCTGCAGTTACCTAATCTTGACAAAACGTGCACCACAAAGCATGGGCTGCTTTACGGCTACAAGACATGCTTGGATAGTTTGACTTACATGCATTAATTACTATAACGTGTAATTGGAACTCTACATTATTATAAGTAGAGTTCCATACTTTAGAAGTAGGTAATGCATTGTATAAAAGACTTGTAACTGAGATACAAAAAAAAAAAAAATTTTTTTCCTTCACATAGAAAATAGGCTTCAAGGTTTTGTAACCCTAATACATTTGTGTATTCGTGTTATTAATCATAATAATATTGGAGCTTTTTGATTAATTGTTCATTGTTTCTTTTCTGTTTAATATTCCAAACTAGAATTAGACTTGTTTTAGATTCAAATCGATCCTAACAGTCACAGTTTGTTTCACATTAATAACAAACGTGTTTAACATATATAGAGCTTATCAATCCCGAGTCTGATTGAAAAGGTTGTAACCACAATTATGAATCTGGCATTATCGTTAACGGAACATGAGACCAATCATGGGGAGATTCCTTTTCTAGAATCTGAAGAAGATGTTCTTAAATTATTTTCTCTCATTGCGTTAAATGGACCAAATGTTCAACAAAATGGTTTTATAACATTTGTTGTAGTTTGTCAGTGTCCTTCTGGTTTACATATCAGGAAAGCAAAACGAAAGGTGTGTTTTCAGTTTCATCGTTCTGCTTAGATATGAGGTGGAAAACAGGTACAATGGGTCGAACACCAGGATATCTTAAAGGAAGCATGTGTTTTATCGCTAACGGGTCAAATGGGTAAAAATAGTAGTAGTAGGTTAAAAGGAAAGTGGGCAAAATGTAGAGATGGCAATTTTTACAGGTTACAAAAAGGTCGATTTGGTTATTTCCAACCTCAAACAGGTCAATGGGTTGAATAAACTATTAGCTGAAATGGGAACGAGCCAAACAGGTTAAAGTTAACCTAAGTGTATTTTAAGTGTTACAAACTTAGCTTATTGGCATAATTCATTCAAATCCAAATAAAAAGAACTATAAAAAGGACAAAAATATATATCGTGGGTCAATCGAACCCAACTGTTATCTGATTCACCAGTGGGTCAAAAGTTGCTCAAAGTGTACTTTGATGCATAAATCTCCAATATCATCTTATTTATAATACTAGTTCTTTGAAATCATATCCGACCCACTGATGATCTAATTTCCGTTCATTTTCATCAGATTTCTTCTGACCAAGTATCGATTCAGTTATGTGAACACAAAAACTGAACAGTTCGATAAAATGCTGTGAAATATTCTTTGCTCTGGCAAAAGATGGTGATGATGAAACTTCCGTGGAACATGTTGGGTCTAAGTGTGTAGAAGCTTTGTTTAGATTCATGAAGACTTCTGATAATATCAAAGAGGATGTACAATCGAGCCCTCATTCTGTCTACTTGACGCTAATGCAATAAATCCACTTGCTAATGTGCTTGATGAACCAGATTTTGGAGCCTGTGAGGCTTCTCTTGACACACTATTGACTTTAGTCAATGAGGAACAACTGCAGAAATGTAGTAAGGTGTTGGAAGGACTTATAAAAATAACAACTGATAATGATTGAAGTTCCTATTTTACCTTCTTCTTTATTGTTTCGTATAAGTCGTTTATCCAAATAAACTCAAACTTTCAACGACATCGATTCGGGAACTCTTTAATAACATACGTTTTTAAATTTGTAGAGATAATGTCTCATACCCGAATATTTTTAATATTATAACGAATCAATACGATCAATTACAAACCGTACATTTCATAAAGTAATTCTATTACAATTAGAGGGTGTGATAATGTGAATCTTTTATTCAATAATGAAAACAATACAGAATGTACAAATATACAGATACAATATAGGAATATGAATAGATTATAATAAATAGCTATAAGTAAGGGAATGTAATATCCCCCCGCAAGCGAGACGGTGGTGGTCCAAGACGAAGCAGTCGTCGAAAAAATTCAAACTGAGGTTTTGGAAGACTCTTAGTAAAGATGTCCGCCACTTGAAGCTTGGTAGGTATGAATCTAGTGTGAAGCTTCCCAGAAGAAACAAGTTCACGTATGAAGTGATAATCTAAGTCGATATGCTTAACCCGTTTGTGAGAGATTGGATTTTGAGTGAGAAACAGAGCACTTCGATTGTCACAAAGAAGAGTTGGGCGATCCGGAGGTAAGGCATGCAATTATCGTAGAAGATGTGTTGTCCAACTGGAGCGGGAGACCGTTGGTTGCTTCTTAGCACTCCATGATACTAGGTTACCTCCTAAGAAGATCGAATAGCCGTATGTGGACCGACGCGTTTCAAGGCAACGAGCCCTGTCTGCGTTTGAATAACCGAGGAGAGAAGACTGTTCAGGTCGAGAAAAATGAAGACCAAATGTTAAGGTGCCTTTAAGATATCGAAGAATCCTCTTGACCTTTTGATAGTGACTAACCGTAGGAACATGGAGGAATTGACTGACTTGATTGATGGCATATGAAATGTCAGGTCTAGTGATAGTTAAATACTGCAGAGCACCAACAATAGACCAATAGTGAGTAGGATCCGAATAGGGTTCACCCGAAATAGTAAATGAAACATTAGTTGCAAGCGGTGTAGGAGTTGGTTTAGCATGTAACATGTTGGCACGTTCGAGTATTTCTCGAGTATACTTGGATTGATTTAAGAAGAGTCCCGTAGACGTATGAGTGACCTCAAGCCCAAGAAAGTAGTTGAGCTCCCCTAAATCCTTGATAGCAAACTCTTTATTTAGGCGAGCAATGAAGGCTGTGAGAACGTGATCCTGATTGCCGGTAAGGATCAGGTCATCCACATAAACCAATAAATATATAATACATGCATCTCGTTTAAAGACAAACAGAGAGGTGTCAGCACGACTGTTAGTAAATCCATTGGCCACGAGAAAGGTGCTTAGGCGATGAAACCATGCTCGTGGGGCTTGTTTGAGCCCGTATAAGGCTTTGTTTAGTTTGCAAACGTGATTGGGGAACTTAGGGTTAACAAAATCCGGGGGTTGCTCCATATAGACACTTTCATTAAGATGGCCATGGAGAAACGCATTGTTGATATTGAGTTGATGTAACCGCCAGTGATTGAGAACCGCTAGAGAAAGTATGATTCGAACCGTAGAGGCTTTAACAACGGGACTAAAGTTATGAGAGTCATCAAGACCCGGCGTTTGGCTGAAACCTTGAGCCACGAGCCGTGCTTTGTGGCGTTCAATAGTACCATCAGAGTGAAACTTAGTGCGATAAAGCCACTAAGAACCAACAACGTGACGGTTCGTAGGACGTGGAACGAGGGACCAAGTGTCGTTTCTATACAGAGCAGCAAGCTCACAATGCATGGCGTCAACCCATTTAGGATCTTTGATGGCAGTCTTGAATCCTTTTGGGTCGTTGGTGGGATATGGAGTTGTTTGAGCCAAGTCGGCGATATGGCGATGTTTAAAAATACCTGCTTTAGCTCTGGTAACCATTGGGTGAGTAGGAATAGTTTGTGAGGGAGGAGGGGTAGGATCAATGGTTGGAGCAATAGGAGCAGAATCTTGGAGATGTAAGGGAGGGTTCGGTTGTGGGGAGTTAGGCGTAGATGGAGTTGAGTCTTCAATAGTAGGATTTACGGGTGGAGAGGTATTTGTGCAAAGTTGACAGGGAGGGGTGGGTAAGGAAGTGGACGTGCATGGAGAAGTGTTGGAGGGTGGACATGTTGGTGTAAGAGGAGGTTGTTCAAGTGGGGCAGTGTCCAACAAATTGGTAAGTTGAAGTTATGAGATAGAGCGAGTATTAATGGAATTTTTGAAGGGAAAATTATCCTCATCAAAGCGAGCATGTCTCGAGATATAAACACGAGATGTTATTGGGTCGAGACAACGATACCCTTTATATTTTGGGCTATATCCAATAAAGATGCATGGTAAGCTTCGTGGTGATAATTTGTGATCCGAATAATCACGCATATACGGAAATACACGACAACCAAAAGCCCGAAATGTGTGATAATTCGGCGGTTTAGAATATAGAAGCTTGAAAGGAGATTTTCCGTCGAGAGTTTGTGTAGGTAGTCGATTGATGATGTAGACTGCAGATGAGAAAGCATCCACCCAATATGAGGAGGGTAGATGAGCGTTGAACATCATAGCCAAACCCGTCTCGACAACATGTCAATGCTTTCGTTCTGCCCGTCCATTTTGTTGCGGTGTGTACGGGCAAGATAACCTGTGAAATGTGCCATTGTTCGCAAATAAATTCCGAACTTTATGATTGACAAATTCCGTTCCACCGTCACTTTGAAAAATTTTAATTTTTGATGAAAATTGGGTTTGAACGAATTTCATAAAGGCCTCTAAAGTAGTATACACCTCGGACTTTTGTTTTAAAGGGTAAAGCCAACTAAAACGAGAAAAGTCATCTACGAAGATGACATAGTATCTATAGTTATCAATGGAAACAACCGGGGACGGTCCCATACATCACAATGAACAAGGTCTAAAGGATTCAAAGCCCGTTTCGGGTTAATATTAAAAGGAAACCCTTGGCTCTTGGCCAATTGATAAGATAAACAAACATCCGGTTTAGGTAATAGAGAAGTTACAGATAAATATCCCAGTTTTTTTAAAAGTAACAAGAGTATCAAAAGAAACATGTCCCAAACGGGAATGCCAAACTTCAAAAGATGCTTTAGGTGGCGTAGAGGACGTAAAAAAAGCATGAGAATTCGGTTGCAGCACATAAAGCCCATCATCACATTTTCCTTGAGCTAGAACCTGTTTTCTTTGGCGATCCTGAATAAAAATTGAGGGTAAGAGAGAAGAACATCTACGTTGTAGTCTTTTGTATGTTTACTTACAGACAAAAGGTTTTTGGTAATATGAAGGACCACCAAAATATCTTTTAATGATAGGTTAGGTGAAATAATAGTATGACCTCTATGGGATATTGGGAGGCAGTGACCATTTCCAAAGGTAACAGAAGCATTACCTAGGGTCACAAAAGTGTTGGAGACGGTTTCAGGAGAGGCAGTCATGTGGTCCGTGGCTCCTGAGTCAACGAATCAATCAGGCCCGGAAGAGGAAACATGACATTGGGATAGGAATGTAGAAGCCAAGGCGTCGTCGGTTTGGTTCGCCTGAGAAGCATAGGTCGCAAGATTGGGGCAAGCAGAGGCATAGTGACCATTAGTGCGACAGAGTTGGCAATGGAGTGGCCGACGGCCACGACCCCGTCCGCCAGAGGCGGCTGATCCACGTGAATATCTCCCTCCCCTTCCACGAGTGGACTATGAAACTGTTGCAGAGAAAGCGACAGTGGGTGGGAAGGATCCATGGAGAGCCTGAAGAAAAAGTTCATGACTTTCAGCCCGGGCAAGTAAATCCGCAAATGACGGAGTAGGACGAGAAGAGCGGAAAGCCGTAGAGAACGTTTCAAATGTCGAACCAAGACCACAAAGAAACCAATGGAGTTGATCATCAACATCAACTGGATGACCGATAGCAGATAATTGGTCGCATAACCCTTTGAAAAGACGACCGTATTCAGCCACAAGTTTCGATCCTTTGGTAGATTGACGAAGTTGATCTCGGAGATTATGAACACGTTCAATGGAAGAATTGCCAGAGGCGGCTTCCAACGCAACCCAGATATCACGAGCAGTGGAGAGACCAACGATTACGCAAATGGCTTCCTCGGATAAAGATGCGTTTAGAATAATGGTGGTTTTTTGATCACCAGTAACCCACGCAATGTAATCTCGGTTGTCTATGGGTTTTCCATTAGGTTGAGAAAGATGTGAAGGAGGGGAAGCCGTAGAACCATACACATAACGGAGCAGGTTTTGATAAGATAAGATGGGTAACATTTGATTTTTCCATAGAAAGTAATTAGTAGAGGATAATTTGATAGTGAGCATGTGAAGGAGGGTGTTTAGGGGAATAGAGCTATCAGTTGAAGAAGAAGCAGCCATGGGGAAAATGGGATCGATGGAGAAGAGGAAGAAGAAAAGGTGGGAGAGGAGAGAGGGGAGATCAACCAATTAGGCTGATACCATGTGATAATGTGAATCTTTTATTCAATAATGAAAACAATACAGAATGTACAAATATATAGATACAATATAGGAATATGAATAGATTATAATAAATAGCTATAAGTGAGGGAATGTAATAGAGAGCAACGAAGTCAAATGAAAAAATTTCAAACTACATAAACATAATCAAAAGAAAGGGGTAGAAATAAACCAAGATATATCATTGCTTATGGCAGAGAAACAAAAATCGGGGCTTGATATATGTTAAGTCATTAGCAAGTATTTTAACTACTCGACCTAGTATTTCACTAGTACTAGAGGCAATGATAGTCATAAATCTTATTGTTCCGTTCTTGATACTTGAATTCGAACATGTGTTCAACAGTGGGAACGGATATTACTAAAAAGTGCATAATAATCAGTAGCAAAAATATCAAAATTATGTACATGGATGCCACATTCCCAAATGAAAACTCCCTAGTAAAATTGCAAAAAAGAATATGAGTGTATTTAATCAAACCAATATGTATATGAAAGAAAATATCAACTAAGATGATGACATTGAAAATGTCCAAACATATGACATTTAAGAATTGTATTTTGATATGTCCTAAGGAAGACAATAAATTATCTATCATTGTGCATAACATGGACTCACTTCCTATTTTTTATTGCTAGGTCTCTATAGTTTAGAACTTTAGAACGTAGCTAGTTAGATCACAAGGCAGTTTCATTGGCACCATAACTAGTGGGTGAAAATAGTATAAAGCCTAAAATACTTAGTGGGAAATCAAAATATTTTAGTTCTAACTCTGTATACTATATCATCAGTTTTGAGAAGGCCACGTAGTAGGGATTCTATAGCAATAAAGAAACCAACTACGATCATCATTTTTTTTTTATATTTATTGGGTTTCGTGTTGCCACTTCTATACTCCTGCAAGGTTTCCAACATGCCATTGATGATCTCATTTTTAGAAGTTGCATTGGAAGAAAGAACTATAAATGAAAGATCATTTCATCATTTGATAACACTCCTGTGGAGAAGAAGTAGAACACGATGACATAGTTGAAACAGAAGTTTGTTTTAGATATAACTATCTGATAACAAAAAAGGTGAAAGATATTATGTATTGTGAGGGGCGATTTCCGACGTGAGGGGCGATTTCCGGCGTATGTCCGGCAAGCATTCCAGCAAGGGAGATTCTCGGTTCTCTCCTCTTTTGGTCATGGTTTAACCGTCTAGTCCATTCTTCTGGCTGAGGCTAGCTTTTGTTGTTCGTGAGCTGCATTTCTGTTTTGTTAGCGTCTGTTCTCGTTGCTTTTTCTTGTTTCCCGAGAAGTTCCAATCCGGCGTCGAGATGAAGGAAAAAGCTAGCCCGAAAAAGAAAAAGAAGGTTGCCGATGCACTTGGTTTGAGTTGTAAGAGCGGCCAAAGTGTTTATGGGTCTGATGTGTCGCTTGTTTCTGAATCTGAGCTTGCTGAACTTGCGACGATGCGGCAGGAGGTTGAAGATGATCCTGTTAGCGACACTAAGGGCGACACAAGCCGTTACCCTAACCCTACTAGCGACACAAGGTCCATCGACACAAGGTCCTGCGACTCAAAGTAATGCGACTCAAGGGCCTGCGACACAAGCACCTGCGACAATACCGGTCTGTGTCGCACTCCTATTGCTCCTAGTAGCGACGCTGTTGGCGACACTACAGGCGACACTTCTTGCGACACTTCCCAGTGTCGCACGGGTAAATTCCATGTTTCTGAGGGTGCAAATCCTAAAAATTTTCTTCCGGGGCGCGCTGCCCTTGCACCCCTAGCGAACTTACCGCGAAGTTCGATCCGCGCAACCCAATGTGACGATCTTGGAGTTTGGGCTGAACACTTACTTGCTTCTATGCGTGGGAATCAGATTGGGGTGCAAGACCTTGGTAAATTCCCTGACTCTCGCGTTGTTGTGGGTGCTGATACCAACCAGTTTGGAAATGCTGTATGTCAGGTTGGGATTAAATATCCCTCTGAAATCCTTGATTTCTATGATGTTACTGCCCGAGATGCGAAGGAGGGTCGTGATGCTGACCTGCCAAGTTATAGGGGTGATAAAGTTGCTGATACGGCTGACAAGCAGGCTTCTGATGGTTCCAGTGGTAACTCTTTCGCTACCAGTGGTCTTGATAGGCTGAAAGCGGCTACGGTTGTTGTTCAACAACCGGGCCAAAAACAACCCTTACTTGGAAGTAAGTTTTATGCTCAAGCTGCGAATCGTGTTGTTAAGCAGAAGGTTAATTTCCGTGCTTTGAACCTGGAGGCTCCCTTTGGCCACGGTTGTTGAAGCAAGTAAAAAGCATTCGAACACTCTGTACGTGTACTTCATTGGCAAGAGATTAGCTTTTCCCGTGGTCCAAAACTATGTTATGAATGCTTGGAGGATGTTCGGTATCGAGAAGGTTATGATGCACTCCAATGGCTTCTTCTTTTTCAAATTCTCTTTAGAGCATGGTATGAATGAGGTTCTTGAAGGGGGCCCTTGGATGATTAGACTGGTCCCTATTATGTTAAGAAAATGATATTCTGATGCTGATTTAGCTAAGGAGGATCTTACAAGAGTGCCGGTGTGGATTAAGCTCCATGATGTTCCGCTTTTGGCTTTTAACGAGGTGGGTTTGAGTGGTATTGCTACCAAAGTGGGGACACCTCTCATGCTTGACTCCTATACTAGCACCATGTGCACTGAGTCTTGGGGTCGTCTTAATTTCGCTCGTGCCATGGTTGACGTTGTGTCTGGGACTGAGATGAAGGAAACTGTTACGGTTACTATCCGCAAGCTTGAGGGTGGTGGTAAAACCCTTTATTCAGTTAGGGTGGAATATGAATGGCGACCGCCCAAGTGTAGTACGTGCAAAATCTTTGGACATAAAGATGCTGAATGTCCAAAGAATGTGGTTGTTGTTGAAGCCCCAAAGGCAAGCAATCCTGTATTTGTTGCCCCTAAGAAGACTGCTAGTGGCCTTTTAAGCGGATAGGGAAACTGGTTGATGGGTTCTCTGTGTAGAAACAGAAACCAAAGGTGTTGAATAGGGTGAAAGACTCGGGAATTGCTTCCAAACAGGCTCCTAATGGTCCTTATCTGAAACCGTCTTCCAAGACGGCTTCGGGTATTCCCTTATCCTTGGGCAACCGCTTCGGGGCTCTAAGCGGTGATGAGAAAGAGGATGTTCCGAGGAGTAGGAAGACCCAACAGGGGGATAGTAACGGAGATGGCCCAAGTCAGCCCCGTAAGTTTAAAGGGGCGGTTAATAGTGGCGGTTCTGATTCTGATGATTCTGAATCCGACATTGAGGAAGTTTATGATGAGACGGCATACTATATGAAACTTCCCAAGGGTGGGTCCTTTTCGGAGGGGGCAAGCACTCCCAAGGCCTCTACTTTCCATGGTTAGTCTCTGTTGATACATGTTTTGTATGTCTGTCAATTGGTCTAGGTCTGAATAGTTTGTAATAATGTGTTCAGTGATATAAAATGTTATTTGTGTAAATATATAATTGATGTCACTGTTTAGGCGACACAGAGCTTGTGTCGCAATAGCGACACAAGGCTTGTGTCGCATATGTCGGTTTGGCGACACAGAGCTTGTGTCGCAGGTCATTTAGAGTTTGGCTATAAATAGAGACTTACGGGTTCAGTTCTAGGGTTGACGAACCTAGAGAGTTTTCAAGCTATTTGTGAGGCATTGATTGTATTTGGTTGATTCGTTGTTCTTGATATATATAAAAGCTAATCGACTAGTTTCGTGTGATTGTTAAAGTGCATTGTTCAATTGATTGTATTCCGCGCGTTCAATTGTTGAATTGATTCGATTTAGATCCAGTACAAAGGGTCCAACAAGTGGTATCAGAGCTAAAATCGTGAGATTTTGTGGTATTGAATCGATTTTGTGCATTTTTCAGGTTAAATCACATACTTTTTAGCAATTACTCTCGATTAGAAGTGATAAAAGCTTGAAATCTGGTTTTTCTGAAAGATCATTGAAGGTTCGTTCGATTGCAGATCGTTAATTTTCGTGGGGTTTACGAAAATTTTCGAATTTTGGGGTTTAAGTGCGGCTGAGTTCGCAGCATAGCGACACAACCTCTGTGTCGCCACTAGGGTTTTAGCGACATAAGCTATTTGTGCGACACAATCACTCTGTTTCGCGTTAGGGTTATCTGCGATATTACAATTGCGACATTGGATAGCGACATAACCTGAGACATTGGACAGCGACATTGGATAGCGACATAGCCTCTTGTGTCGCCTTTGGACTTTCATTTATTCACGGTTAAGCGACACGACCTTTGTGTCGCCTGTTGCGTTTATTGCGACACAACCCCTTGTGTCGCCGTTTGTCTCTACTTGCGACATTACCTTTGTGTCGCATTTGTTCTAATTTGTTTTTTGCAGGTTAGCGACACTAATCTTAGTGTCGTCATTTGTCTGCGACACAACCTTTGTGTCGCTGTTTATTATTTGAAAAACATTTTTTTTAGTGTGCAGGTAACACAATGTCTCTTCAAAGCTTCACTCAGCTATTAAAGCATAGTAATGAAGGTGGAAGCACAAACAAACCTCCACTATTTACTGCAAACACTGATTATGTGGAATGGAGGCAACGCTTTGAAGCTTTCATTTCATATAATGATCCTGATATGTTAATTCCTCTGCTGGAACGTTATGAACATCCACCATCTGATGGCCAATTCAATTCTATCAACCCTCCGCCAAAACGTATTCGATCTTTGACTCCGGATGAGAAAAAGGCTTGGGATTTGGAGAGAAAAGTTCATTCAGCTATAACCATGAGCATGTCAGCTGATGTCCTGAAAATGTTTAAACACTATGACATTGCTTTTGATTTGTGGAAGGCAATTGAACAACGGTGTGGTGGAAATGAGAGATATAAAAAGAGTAAACTAGCACTCACTAAAAAGCAATATGAATTGTTTGACATATTGCCAAATGAATCAGTTAATGCGTTGTTTATTCGCTACTCACATTTGGTAAGTGAGTTGACTGATGGAGGGGTGACATTAACTACTGAGGATGTGAACAAGAAACTCTTAGGCGCTTTGCCTAAGAAATGGAATCATCGGGTCATGATGATGGAGGAAGATGAAAAAGTAATGAGTCTCTCATTAGATGATCTTATTGGAAGACTACAAGCTTATGCACTAGATATGCAGCGAAAAGAAACGAAGTCGAGTGCACAGGTTCAAGATCCAAGCTTATATGGTAGTTCATCTCCCACTACTGGTGTTGCTCTATTATCTGGTGGATCTGGTGTGGCCTCTGCATCATCTACTAAAACAGCTACACTTTCTGTTGGAAGAGTATCATACTCTTCAAATACTCCAGTTTCACCCGATACTGAAGAGAATGCTGCTGTTTTTCAAGCATTTCTCAGTGCTTATGAAAGTTTTCTTTCAAAGAAAACAAGCACAATTGATCTAACTGAGAAGGACTTTGAACAGATAGATATCGATGATCTTGAAAGGATGGATCTGCGTTGGAACTTTGCTATGCTAACCAGGAGAGCAAAGAAATATTTAAAGAAAATCGGGAGAAAGAATCTGGATGATGATAGTGATTCCGGTCTGGGTTTTGATAAAAGTAAGGTGAAGTGCTACAACTGCCAAAATCTTGGGCACTTCGCTAGGGAATGTGAGAAGGCAAAGCATCCTGCCTCTTGTTGGACCCTTGTTACTGGATCTAAATCGAATCAATTCAACAATTGAAAGCGCAGAATACAATCAATTTTTTCTTTCAGCGACTCCATTTTGTTGTGGAGTTCTTGCGGCACTGAATTGATGATTTATTCCTTTCTTCAAACAGTAAATCTCTAAAGTTTTATTTTTTAATTCAGTTCCGTTGTCACTCCGCAGTTTCTTTATCTTCAGATTGCATATGTTTTCCAGTTTGTCAAACAAATAAATCAGAATATCAGGCACCTCATCTTTAGAAGAAATGAAGTACACCCAAGAGAATCGCGAATGGTCGTCAGTCACTACCAGACAGTAATAACTTCCTCCTATACTCCGTTTGCTCACCGGTCCGAAAAGATCCATATGCAATAACTCAAGAGGAGTTTCAATAGAATTCACTAACTTAGACTTATGGAATTTCTTGTGTTGTTTCCCTTTGAGACAGGAAACACAGTTATCATGTAATCCAAAAGATTGTTTAGGAACGCCCAACACAAGATCATGTTTTACAAGATAATTCATCTTGCGGAAATGAAGATGTCCCATTCGTCTGTGCCACATTAGTGATTCCTTTTCATCAGCTTTAGACAATAGACAAGAATGCTCAGTGGATGTAACGGTTCGCATATCTAGTACATACGTGTCCTTTGTCCTTGGTGCTCTCATTAGCACCCATTCCTCGGAAATCACAAATCCCGGCTTCAGAATCAAGCATTCTACATCAGTAAATGCTGTTATGTATTTCTTGTCACACATTTGAGAAACACTGAGCAAGTTGTGATTCAACTGTTCAACAAAGTTCACTTTTTCAAAGCTCACTTGCCCATTTGTGAGTGTTCCTTGACCAGTAATCTCTCCACCCTTATCACCTGCAAATGCAACATAACCCCCATTATATGGCTTCAAATCAGAAAGTAGGGCTAAGCTGCCAGTCATGTGCCGTGAGCAGCCGCTATCGATATACCATTTACTATTTTTTACTTCCTCTGACTGCTGCAGACACAAAATGCAAGAATGGATTAGTTAGTAGTGGAGACCCAAGCCTTCACAGACTTGGGTCTTCCAAGATCATCTACAATAACAACATCAGTTAAAATTTTATCTTTTAAGAAATCAGTGATGTTTCCTGATGTGTTATTGTAGGATGACAGGTCATTGGTTGACCTTTTAATCTGCCAAACCTGTTTAGGTTTGGGTGGTTGCTTATCTATAGGATTGTGCTGTTTGACACTAGGTTTACTGGGCACAATCTTATTGACTTTCTTAACAGGTAAGGGAGATGATGAGCTACGCCTCGATTGAGATGAATTTCTATATAAAGAATTTCGTGGCGTGTATCTCCCAAATCGTTGTTTAGAAAGCAACGGACAAACACTAATGAGATGACCTTGTTTCCTACAATAGAAACAAGATCGTCTTTCAACAAATGGTTGAGGTTGAGGATGAATCACTGGAGGTTGTTTAAATGAAGCATTAATAGAACATGTACATTTGTGTGTACACGATGAGTTAGATGCTTGTGAAGATGTTGATGCTTTATCCGAGATATCAACAGGTTTAGAAGATTTTTCAGATGATTTGTTCTTTTTATCTAACTTTAAAATCTTCTTTTGAGGCTCAGCCGTAGCTTTGCCTTTTCTTTGAAAAGCCATGTTACTCAATTCAGTAGTTATTATATGATTTTCAGGCTTAATATTTTCTTTCTTAATCTTCATATTAACTTCCTCAGTCAAATCCTCAACTTCAACTATTTCCTGTGCACTAACTGGAGTTGAAATCTTGATTTTAGCAAATTCAGTTTTCTTAACAGATACATTAGGCTTAGTTTCAACAGTTTTTTCAGATTTATTAGCAGTAGATAGATTAGACTCAGATTCAACATTTTGCTTAGAATCTTTAACTGACTCATTAACAGATTTCATGACTTCCTTTAAAAAAGAAGGCACAAAGTCTTTGGCTTCATCTTGTGAAGGCATAGGTAGATAATTCATAGGAGGTGGTACTTGGTGATAACCAAGCCCAGCCTTACTTTTAGTATCATACCTTTGCCCTTGAAGAATTTCGTCAAAAACAAGTGAGGATGTTGAGAAATTAGACAGTTTTCTTTTAAGGTTAATAATTTCTGACTGTGAGTCAGCAAGTTCTTTTCTAAGATCAGCTAATAATTTAAGGTAACTATCAATTGCATCTTGTTGACTAAAAATTTTAGCTTTTAGCTCCTTTCGGTCAGAAAATGCAGCATCTAGTTTCTTATCAAAAGCTTGTTCATTATCTTTTAAGATCTTATTAGCCTTAGCAAGTTTTTCTAATTCATTATTTAGGCGTTGGTTATCCTCAGAATATCTGTTAATTTTACCAGTTAATTTAATGCATGATATACAAGAAAGTGGTTCTTCGATGGGTACCTCATGCACATTGGAGATTTCAGCCATAAGAGCACTATTTTGATCGTCATTTGCCTCTTCACTCCAATCATACGCTTCTTCATTTTGAATAAGAAGAGCATTTGAGGCAGGCGTTTTCTCTGGAGTCCTCTGAGGTGGTCTTGTGTAGGTGGATGGTTTGGAGAAGCCAGAAACAGGGTGCTTAGCTTTCTCACATTCCCTAGCGAAGTGCCCAAGATTTTGGCAGTTGTAGCACTTCACCTTACTCTTATCAAAACCAAGACCAGAATCGCTTTCATCATCCAGATTCTTTCTCCCAGTTTTCTTTAAGTATTTCTTTGCTCTCCTGGTTAGCATAGCAAAATTCCAACGTAGATCCATCCTTTCAAGATCATCAGGATCTATTTGTTCAAAATCTCTCTCAGTAAGATCAATGGTGCTAGTTTTCTTTGAAAGAAAACTATCATAAGCACTGAGAAAGGCTTGAAATACAGCAGCATTCTCTTCAGTATCAGGTGAGACTGGAGTGTTTGAAGAATAAGGTACTCTTCCAACTGAAGGAATAGTCGGTTTAGTAGAGGATGCAGAAGATCCACTAGAGCTGCCAGATAATAAAGTCACGCCAGTAGTAGGAGACGAACTACCATACAAGCTGGGATCTTGAACTTGTGCACTAGACTTAGTTTCCTTTCTCTGCATATCTAGTGCATAAGCTTGTAGTCTTCCAACAAGATCATCTAATGAAAGATTCATCACACGTTCATCTTCCTCCATCATCATAACACGATGATTCCATTTCTTAGGTAAAGCGCCTAAGAGTTTCTTGTTGACATCCTGAGTAGTTAAAGATACCCCTCCCTCATTCAGCTCACTAACCAGATGTGAGTAGCGAATAAACAGTGCATTTATGGACTCATTTGGTAAGATATCAAACAGTTCATATTGCTTCTTAATAAGTGCAAGTTTACTCTTTTTATATCTTTCATTACCCCCACACCTTTGTTCAATAGCCTTCCATAAATCATAAGCAATTGTGTAATGTTTAAACATTTTTAAAACATCAGCAGACATACTCATTGTGATGGCTGAATGTACTTTTCTTTTCAAATCCCAAGCCTTTTTCTCATCAGGAGTCAAAGATCTAATAGGTTTTGGTGGAGCATTAATAGAATTAAATTGTCCATCAGATGGTGGATGTTCATAACGTTCAAGTAAAGGACTCAACATGTCTGGGTCATTGTATGAAATGAAGGCTTCAAAACGTTGTCTCCATTCCACATAATCAGTATTTGCGGTAAATAATGGAGGTTTGTTTGTGCTTCCAACTTCATTACTGTGTTTTAATAGCTGGGTAAAGCTTTGAAGAGACATTATATTTCCTGCACACTTATAAAACAAAAATTTTTATTCAAAAATTAAAACAGCGACACAAAGGTAATGTCGCAAGCAGACACAAATGGCGACACAAGGGTTGTGTCGCAATAAAGCAACAGGCGACACAAAGGTTGTGTCGCTAATAGTGAATAAATGAGTCCAAATGCGACACAAAGGTTATGTCGCAATCCAATGTCGCTGTCCAATGTCTCAGGTTAATGTCGCACCCAATGTCGCAATGGTAATGTCGCAAATAACTCTAATACGACACAGAGTGTTTGTGTCGTAGAAAAAACTTATGTCGCTAAAACCCTAATGGCGACACAGAGGTTGTGTCGCTATGCTGCGAAGTTAGCCGCACTTAAACCCCAAAATTCGAAAATTTTCGTAAACCCCACGAAAATTAACAACCTGCAATCGGACGAGCCTTCAACCAGATTTCAAGCTTTTACCACCTCTAATCAATAGTAATTGCTAAAAAGTATGTGATTTAACACAAAAAACGCACAAAATTGATTCAATACCACAAAATCAAACGATTTTGGCTCTGATACCACTTGTTGGACCCTTGTTACTGGATCTAAATCGAATCAATTCAACAATTGAAAGCGCGGAATACAATCAATTGTACAATGCACGTTAACAATCACACGAAAGTAGTCGATTAGCTTTTATATATATCTCGAATAACAAATCAACCAATTACACAAGATTCCTCACAGATCGCTTGAAAACACTCTAGGTTCGTCCACCCTAAAACTGAACCCGTAATGATCTATTTATAGCCAAAACCTAACTGACCTGCGACACAAGCCCTGTGTCGCCAGGCCGACATATGCGACACAAGCCTTGTGTCGCTATTGCGACACAAGCTCTGTGTCGCCTAAACAGTGACATTAATTTTGATTTCCAAAACAAATAACATTTATATCACAATCAAAATATTACAATCGACTTTGACCTAGACCAACTGACAGACATACAAAACATGTATCAACACCTCTGGCTTCTCAAAACCATCTACCTACACAAGACCATCTCCGAGGACTCAAGAGAAAACGTATGTTTCAAATGCTCTTCTTATTCAAAATGAAGAGGCGTATGATTGGAGTGAAGAAGCAAATGATGATCAAAACAGTGCTCTTGTGGCTGAAATCTCCAATGTGCATGAGGTACCCATTGAAGAACCATTCTCTTGTATATCATGCATTAAATTAACTGGTAAAATTAACAGATACTCTGAGGATAATGAACGCATGAATATTTGAATTAGAAAAACTTGCTAAGGCTAATAAGATCCTAAAAGATAATGAAAAAGCTTTTGATAAGAAACTAGATGCTGCATTTTCTGACCGAAAGGAACTAAAAGCTAAAAAATTTAGTCAACAAGATGCAATTGATAGTTATCTTAAATTACTAGCTGATCTTAGAAAGGAACTTGCTGATTCCTTGTCAGAAATAATTAACCTTAAGAGAAAATTTTCTAATTTCTCAACGTCCTCACTTGTCTTTGATGAAATTCTTCAAGAGCAAAGGTATGATACCAAAAGCAAGGCTGGTCTTGGATATCACCAAGTACCACCTCCTATAAATTATCTACCTATGCCTTCAAAGGATGAAGCCAAAGACTTTGTGCCTTCCTTTTTAAAGGAAGTCATGAAATCTGTTAATGAGCCAGTTAAGGATTCTAAGCAAAGTGTTGAGTCTAAATCTGAACAAACTACTGCTAATGAATCTGTAAAACCTGAAGAAACTAAGCATGTGCCTGTTTCAAAAGCTGAATTTGTTACAACCCCTGTTAGTGAACAGGAAGTAGTTGAAGTTGAGGATTTGACTGAGGAAGTTAATGTGAAGATTAAAAAAGAAAATGTTAAGCCTGAAAATTAAGTGAAATGGCTTTTCAAAGAAAATGCAAAGGTAAGGTGAGCCTCAAAAGAAGATTTTAAAAATTGATAAAAAGAACAAATCACCTGAAAAATCTTCTAAAGCTGTTGATGTCTCGGATAAACCATCAACATCTTCACCAGCATCTAACTCATCGTGTACACACAAATGTGCATGTTCTGTTAATGCTTCATTTAAACAACCTCCAGAGCTTCATCCTCAACCTCAACCATTTGTTGAAAGACGATCTTGTTTCTATTGTAGGAAACAAGGTCATCTCATTAATGTTTGTCCGTTGCTTTCTAGACAACGATTTGGGAGATCCACACCACGAAATTCTTTATATACAAATTCATTTAACAAATCTCAATCGAGGCGTAGCTCATCATCTCCCTTACCTGTCAAGAAAGTCAATAAGATTGTGCCCAGTAAACCTAGTGTCAAACAGCACAATCCTATAGATAAGCAACCACCCAAACCTAAACAGGTTTGGCAGATTAAAAGGTCAACCAATGACCTGTCATCCTACAATAACACATCAGGAAACATCACTGATTTCTTAAAAGATAAAATTTTAACTGATGTTGTTATTGTAGATGATCTTGGAAGACCCAAGTCTGTGAAGGCTTGGGTCTCCACTACTAACTAATCCATTCTTGCATTTTGTGTCTGCAGCAGTCAGAGGAAGTAAAAAATAGTAAATGGTATATCGATAGCGGCTGCTCACGGCACATGACTGGCAGCTTAGCCCTACTTTCTGATTTGAAGCCATATAATGGGGGTTATGTTGCATTTGCAGGTGATAAGGGTGGAGAGATTACTGGTCAAGGAACACTCACAAATGGGCAAGTGAGCTTTGAAAAAGTGAACTTTGTTGAACAGTTGAATCACAACTTGCTCAGTGTTTCTCAAATGTGTGACAAGAAGTTCATTACAACATTTACTGATGTAGAATGCTTGATTCTGAAGCCGGGATTTGTGATTCCCGAGGAATGGGTGCTAATGAGAGCACCAAGGACAAAGGACACGTATGTACTAGATATGCGAACCGTTACATCCACTGAGCATACTTGTCTATTGTCTAAAGCTGATGAAAAGGATTCACTAATGTGGCACAGACGAATGAGACATCTTCATTTCCGCAAGATGAACTATCTTGTAAAACATGATCTTGTGTTAGGCATTCCTAAACAATCTTTTGGATTAAATGATAACTGTGTTTCATGTCTCAAAGGAAAACAACACAAGAAATTCCATAAGTCTAAGTTAGTGAATTCCAATGAAACACCTCTTGAGTTATTGCATATGGATCTTTTCGGACCAGTGAGCAAACGGAGTATAGGTGGAAGTTATTACTGCTTGGTAATGACTGACGACTATTCGCGATTTTCTTGGGTGTACTTCATTTCTTCTAAAGATGAGGTGCCTGATATTCTGATTTATCTGTTTGACAAACTGGAGAACTTATGCAATCTGAAGATAAAGAAACTGCGGAGTGACAACGGAACTGAATTCAAGAACAAAACATTAAAGATGTACTGTTTGAAGAAAGGAATAAATCATCAATTCAGTGCCGCAAGAACTCCACAACAAAATGGAGTCGCTGAAAGAAAGAATAGGACTCTCATAGAGGATGCACGAACCATGCTCTCAGACTCAAAATTGCCTATCACTTTTTGGGCAGAGGCGGTTAATACAGCCTGTTATGTTCTCAACAGGGTTTTGACGGTGAAGAAACGAAATAAGACATGTTATGAGCTATTTAATAACCGTAAACCCAACTTGCAGTTTCTTGAACCTTTTGGGTGTCCCTGCATCATCATGAACACACGCGAACGAGTTGCCAAGTTCGGTGAAAATTCAAGTGATGGTTTCTTCTTGCGATATTCTGTTAATTCTCCTAATAAGAGAGTTTATAATAAATCAACGAAGAGGATTGAGGAGCACCATGAAGTTAAATGTTTAAGATATACTGAATCTCCTCAAAGCACGGGACCCGACTCCTTGTTTAAGTATGATGAATTGTTTGACTCATTTCATCTATCTATGGATGATAATGTTGATCAGGTGGTGACCCTACTGCATGGAATTGATATGTTTCAGGATGTATCTATTCCTCCTAAAGCCACACCACCCTCAAACAATGATACCCCTTCCACTTCTGGAACAGCTCCTAGTGTATCTAATCCACAACCTAATCTTGAGATGCCGGGTTTATCCGATGATGAAACTGAGGATAAATCTGATGAAGCTGTCCAATTGCCTGAAATTAATGAAGTTGAGGGAGATTTAACCAACTTGGATTCTGAGGATGTGCCACTGCAGATTCCACAGCAACGCGTACACACATCTCACCCGACTGATAATATTATTAGTGAGTTGTCTACTAATAAGACATCAAGTTAAGGCCACTACATCCAATTCTTCTTCTTGCCTTGTAGCTGAGATGGAATCATGTTTTCTATCTCAGATTGAACCAAAAAATGTGAAGGAAGCATTAATCGACTCTCATTGGGTCGAGGCTATGCAGGATGAACTTCATCAATTTCAAAAGCTACAAGTCTGGAATTTGGTTCTGCTTCCGAAGGGACAACACCCTATTGGGACGCGTTGGGTGTTTCGTGTAAAGAAAGATGATCGTGGTATTGTGACACGGAACAAGGCTAGACTAGTGGTACAAGGCTTTTCTCAAATAGAAGGTCTCGATTATGATGAGGTGTTTGCTCCAGTTGCGAGATTAGAATCGATCAGAATATTTCTTGCCTACGCCTCATACAAGAAATTTAGAGTGTACCAGCTAGATGTAAAAAGCGCGTTTCTTTATGGAAAGGTCATTGAAGAAGTGTATGTCAAACAACCTCCTGGATTTGAAGACTCAGTGCATCCGGATCATGTTTACAAATTAGACAAAGCACTGTATGGACTTCATCAAGCTCCAAGGGCATGGTACGAGACGTTGTCAAAAAATCTGCTGACTAATGGATTCACACGAGGACAGATTGACAGCACACTTTTTATTAGAAAAGTTGGAAACGATTTGTTACTTGTGCAGTTATATGTGGACGACATTATCTTTGGATCTACCAATGAAAAGCTGTGTAAGGACTTCGAGAAAATCATGAAGGACAAGTTTGAGATGAGTACAATGGGAGAACTTACATTCTTCTTAGGTGTACAGGTTGAGCAATCTGATAAAGGTATTTACATTCATCAAACTAAGTATGTCAATGACATCTTAACCAAATATCAATTGCTCGACTGTAAGACCTTTGGAACTCCCATTGACATAAATCACAAACTTGGTTTGGCTGAAGACGAAGAAGACGTAAATCAGCGAGACTATCGGTCAATGATAGGATCACTGATGTATCTCACAGCATCAAGACCCGACATAATGTTTGCTGTGGCTATCTGCTCAAGATTTCAAGCAAATCCAAAGGTTTCTCATATGAAGGCGGTTAAGCGAATCTTTAGTTACCTCAAATTTAGACCATTTCTGGGTCTCTGGTATTCTAATGAGGATAACTTCGCTTTAATGCCTACTCCGATTCAGACTTCGGTGGTTGCAATGTGGACAAAAAGTCTACGACTGGAGGATGTAAGTTCTTTGGTAGTCGCTTAGTCTCGTGGCAGTGTCTCTACTTCATCTGTTGAGGCTGAATACATTGCTGCTGCAAATTGTTGTTCTCAGGTTCTCTGGATTCAGCATCAAATGCGCGATTACGGGTTACTCTTAACTCTAACTCCTATCCATATTGACAATACTGCTGCTATCTCTATCATACGCAATCCCGTACAACACTCAAAAACTAAACATATTGAACTTCGTTTTCATTTCATACGGGATTGCTATGAGAAACACCTGATAGACATTGTCCAAATCGATACATCTAAGCACAACGCTGATCTTTTTACAAAGGCCTTTTCACGATCTCGATTTGATGAACTTGTCTCTATGATAGGGATGAGGTTCTTTGTTAAAAATTAATTTATGACTTGGAGCGTAAAAAAAAAAGGCAACTGTCACTCTTTATACTTGTTAGTATTAAAGAAACGCAATAGTTGCAACATTGTTAAAAATAGACGTTGAATTGTGTTTGTAAACAATTGGGGAAATGATAGTACATCAGGAGACATGCATAAAATGGAATTTTAAGGTTTATGTTTGATGTGTCAGTAGATTTATCTAGCATACTTGAAATATCTTTTATAAATATTAGATTCATCAAATGATGTATTGGTAGGCATTTGTTCTAAAGTTACTATAAAGCTTAACTTTCAAATATGCATATTACTTTATATAAAGACATATTAATATGTATGACATTAAGTTGAAATAAGGGCCAAAATGTCCGAAATATTTTGACGCTTCGTCTTAATATTTGGATGATAAACATGTTATGATCTAAAATATAGGGTCTTTGTATGGTGTTATCTGGGGGAATATATTATTTGTTTCCTCTGTTGTATGAAAATACAGATCTGGTTTCATCTAATATATTCTTGAAAAGAACTTAGGTGCGTAGTCTATGTTAAGCTTTAGACAACTATTACGTACCAGTGGCATTCCTACAATTCCCAAAATAAAATGTACAAAAGTGCAGAAAAGTTATAAAAAGTTTGACTCGTACTAGTTTGTGTTAAACTATGGTACTCTGTTGTACGAAAGTACAGACCTGTACCCTCTAGTTTAATTGTTCAGACTGGTGTTTGTTCAACCCGAACTATTGTTTATGTGACTTTGTTGTACAAAAGTACAGACCTGTCACCGCTAACTTGGTTCTAAAGATACGTTCATACCTTCACCTTCTATATAGAAGATACTAACATGTTTTGATTTCAAATGTATATTTTAATGTGAGCTATATAATATAATATGCATGCTAATAATAACACAAGTGGTTCATCTCATTATGAGTTGAAATCATATACTTAAGTACAAATGTTTAGATGGATAAAATATCAATAATCGTCTTGAACTAATCTTTATAACAGGTAATTTAAATATGCTAAGTAAATTTAAAGTGGACAAACATACTGATAATCGAAATAACACTTACTATTCCTAATAATGGCATGTTATCCTGATATGATCCCTAACCAGACTTAAACATTTCCGTCACCAAAATAGGTTACGAACTTTTCGTTGATTGTAAAATTGAATCAACGATTTTTCTTTTTGCATTATTTCTTAATTTATCTGTAGCTTAATTAGTTTATCCGAGTCTATAAATTAATATCAAATCGAGTATCGAACTCTGAAAATCGAAATCACACTGAAAAATCACCAAGTGTCCTTTTGCGACACAAGCCTGTGTCGCTCCCTATGTCGCTGCCTGTGTCGCAGGCTATGTCGCTATGTGGTGTACGGGTATAAAAGCAAACCTCTGCGACCTTAACGTGTTTACTATTCTTAATTACCTTCGACATCACCATTAATTTCTGCGACACAAGCACCCGATATAGAGACACAAGCAAACCCGTGTGATTTTCGAATTGATCTTCATTTTCTGAGCTTTCTGTTCCAATCAATCCATACAATCTCATTCTCCTTACCTTACTCGATCTAGTGGTATAAATCTTTCCCTTTTTCACCGTGTATCATGCATTTAATAGTAAATTAAAGTCACGGGTTTTTAAGGGTTTCGGTTTGGGATTAAATTGAGGTGTGTGTGCTTACCTAGATAAAACAAATACTTGCTTGTTCCTGATGATGCTACGCATCTCGTGGTTGTTTTGATTTGCAAAAACCCCAAATTTTCGACCATCGAGATTTGGGCACGATTTGGTGTTCATCTTTGCGACACAACCTGTGACACAAGCCTTTGTGTCACAGGATTTTTCAAATTAATTTAATGGCAGACTTTGGGTGCGACACTAAACTCTGTGTCGCTATTCTATGCGACATAAGCTCTTGTGTCGCTGTTCTATCAAAATCAATTTTCGCGCAAGTGTTGGGTTGCGACACTAAGATCTGTGTCGCTACTCCTCTGCGACACAAGTCCTTCTGTCGCTTAAGTTAATTAATTTCAAAATAATTGCCAAATGTGACACAACCCTTTTCTGTCGCACCTTGAGTTGCGACACAAGAGCTTGTGTCGCTTACCAGATTCCAATTAATTAACTTCAATGTTTGCGAAACTAAGGTCAATGTCGCTCCAGCTGTGCGACACAAGCCTTGTGTCGCCTCTACAGATTGTTTAAATTAACTAATTATTGCTAACGCTTTTGTAGTGCTTTTCTTTGTGCTTTCTTTTAGAAATGGCAGGACAAGACGCTTTTCTGAGGTTGCTCGAACCTCGTCACAACACCGTCGCCTTTCTTGAAGACGACAGGGAGTCAGCAATCCCTCTTCGCCCCATGATCCAGTTCCTGAGGCGTTCCAGGATTTTTCATGCTATCTCTGCTGTCCCAATCATCTATAGAGACCATGTTGGTCCGTTTTGGAGAAATGCGGTTGTAAACACTGAACTGGTGGAGACCAGGATTATCTCTACCGTTTCTGATCGGGAAATTATTATAACCAAGAATCTTGTAAGTCCGTATGTATAGGATCGATAACAAGGTTATCTATAGGTATTAAGGTGCGGAATCCCTCAATACTAGTTATAGGATCTATAACGAATTCTTTCACAATATATTAGTGAATCAATTGTCTAATTGCTTTGTATCGATTATAACACGTGTTAATCTATCAATACCTAGCCTTTAGATCACGGAAATCTCTCTGGAATCGCAGCAACTCGGATAGGCAGAAATGGCAAAGGTTAATAATATGAAAACCTAGTTTTTCATATATACTCGTCTCGGTTCGCAAGCTCGTGGGCTCTGCGAACTGACTCAGTTCGCAGCCCATGTTGGCCCAGCGAACTGACTCGGTTCGCAGGCCAATCTTGTCCTGCGAACTGACTCGGTTCGCGGTCAACCTTGGTCAACATTTTTCAACCTTTTGATATTTAACTCTAAAGTGTTTACCAAGCAATATATTTCATTTACAATTCAAAACCAATGTACAAACTTGATTACAATTACTAAAAGTACTAATACAAGCTATAACAAGCTAGATCTGTTGTCACAAAACATGTCTCAACAGACTCCCCCTTGACAATAGCTCTAGCATCTTTAAGTCTTTGTCTTCAAGTTATATTTGGTAATCAGTTGTAAATTTTGCTACCTGCATATATCTTCAGCTTAATGCATGTCTTCACCATTGACTGATAATCTCGTGCAACATCTTCCCAACCTTCAATCGCTGTGATCCTATTCTTGTGTAACATCAATAGGTCAGCCTTTGATAGATTCATCAGATGTCGACGATCATAAATCTTTAAGATGTCTCTCTCTTCATCTTCAACTTCATCATCATGCACAAACATGAGAGCTTCACCAGTCACTAAATCTACAGACCATCTCTTCAGCTTACCTAAGATATCTTGAGGCATAGCTTTCAGAGGAATCTGTTGTATGCATTTCACAGCTGGATATATCTTCTTTCTACGACGCCTTCCTGTTCTTTCGCTTCTTTCTTCAAGCTTAATTGTCTTTCCGATTCTTGGCTTAATTCTTTCAAACTTCATTGACCAACCTTCAGTCTTGATAATCTTTTCGACATATCTTCCAAATGGATCATTACTAGGGTTGTTCAATTCTAATCTAGCCAAATCTCGGATTTCAAATCTCGGCAAAGAACTGAAGACTGCAAGCTTCTTCTCAAAATATTGAACACCATCATATCTTTTTATGGCGAAGAGCTTCAGATATGCGTCGTAGTACCAACCGATAATTCCCTTTTTCGGTACTCGCTTTCCAGTGATATCGACTTCACTAATCCCAGTCTTTACCTTTTTCATTTTCTTCAAAGGTCTAAACATCGGATTATCTTTTAGTCTATCAGGAAGATCATCTTCAGAATCAGTTGTTTCATCTAGATTTTCATCTAAATCTACAACTCTTTCTCCATCTTCGTCCTGAATAATGACCTTTGTCTGAGATGGACTCACGATGTGTTCATCAATATCAACATCTGGATCTACACCTTCGTCTAGCCCAACATCAGAGATAGAAGTCCAATCTTCAGGAGGTACAAACTCTCCCTCCTCTTGATTGTAATCAACTTCTTCTTCGATTTCCATATCGGAATCGCTTTCATCATTCATCTCTACAAGTGATAAACATGTCATGAATCAAATGAATAATATAAATTCTTTTATCAAGAGTTTCTTTATCATTTCTTTCACGAAATCACTATCGATTACTAATCTTATATAATTTTAACTTGTCAAGATGAATCTCAAGTCAAAATCTTATATAACTAGTCTTATATAATTAGTCTGATATCATTTTAACCTGTAACATAACATCTCAGGTCTAAATCGTATATAACTAATCTTATATTTTATGAACATGAAACCAATAATAATAAGTTTTAATGTAAGTCTTTCATTGATTATAAGAGTTATTACAATCAATCTAAGAATACATATTAAAAAGAATTATTCCGTGGTGAATTTCTCACCAACATTACTAGCACCAGCAGCAGTACCAGCACCCTCACCACCAACATTACTTGTCCCAGCAGGCTCAGACTCCCCCTGAATGGTAGAAGGCTCACCAGCCGTTGAAGGACCGGTCGGCTCTCTATCTTTAGGTGCATTGGGATCATCGTCTGTATCTTCTCTTTTCTTCCTAATAAGTTCATCTTCTCTGCAAGCCTCATTGAATATCAAGATCTCCCCCTGAGGCGACTTGCCCTTCAATAAATTGGTAACAAGGCCTTGGAGTCGATCGAGCTGCCTCTGTTGATCTTCAGATGTTCTGAAGAGAAGCATATGCGACCGCAGAAGATGAGTGTAGGCTTCGCCTTGATTTACCAGCTCCTTTGCAAGAGTAGCATTCTGAGTCTCTAATATTTGAACACGACGTTCCAAATCTGAGAACCGCTCAGAAGCTCGTACTGAAGAAGAAGCCTGGGGTGTAGGTGTGGTTCCAGATTGAATATTATGTTTTGCAATCTGGGTGGCAATATCCGTCAGGAGTAAGCAAGCTACGATTCTACTAGCTTTAGTAGTCTGAATCGTGACGGTAACGTCAGCAGCAGGCTCCTGTGAAACAATAGTTATCAGTAAAAGTTACAGAGTCATCTGTATCAGTCTCTGAATAACTATAAATACCCGTATCTCTAACCTTCTCTGAGGTTTCAGATACCGGAGCACTCGGACGTTGCACCGCAGGTCTAGCCTGCTGTTGTGTATCTTGAGCGACTGTTATAGAAATATCTATCTCAGTTTCTCATATGTAGAACGCACAACATTCAATAGAATAAGATGGTTAAAAAAAAAATAACCTGGACTAGCCAAATCGCCAATCGTCAGCTGAGAAGTAGCTGAACGAATACGCTTTTGGCGTTGCGTCTGAAGAGAATGATCCTCTTCATCATCCGTGTCCTCTTCGATCAAGCAAAAATCATGATCCAAATCATCGACTTTGCGCTTGCCCTTGAAGGCAGGATCCATAATCAGCTTGGAACCTCTCCGGATCATTCCCGCAGGAATACCCGAAAAAGTAGGAGGATGAGGAAGATCATCATCAGTCTCCTCGCTGTCGGAGTCAGATGTGGTAGCACCATCTTTGCCAAAGGCACTAGAGGGCCCAACATCCAGACTCGCCTGATCCTGTTCACCCTCAGGTCGAATGACCTCTGGGTCTACAGCTTCAGGAGCCTAGTCAAGATGAATGATAATAGATGATAAGTAACTTATAAATTACATGTACGTTGAACAATGATGATATGAATAATACCTGATATTGATCTATCTCACGTAGGAGAGGATCAGTAGCATCATCGTTTTCAATCAGAACCTCATCTAAAACCTGAGCCGCAATGTCAGGTTGTCCAGCTTGATGTATAACATCTTCTATAAGCTCTTGCGGCCCAAGGTTTTGAGCCACAACTGCTGGCTGAGGTTGTACTTCTGGTTGGGCTCCATCATCCAACCAACCATTATTTGGTGTAGCTACATATGCGGCATCTAGAAGATGACCGAACAGGTCGCATGCTTCAGGTTTGACCTGATTCGGACGTCTGGAAGAATGAAGAAAGCACGCATTGTAGGTCCTTAATCCAATGGTGTCTACACGCAGATCTGGCTGAAATCCTTGAAGATCAGGGATACAGTGTTTAAGGATAAGCATGCAGAACCGCGGATATACCATGAACTTTGATCGAACAGTGCCAGTTATCTGCCCAATGAAGGAGTTGAAGATGTATGACGAGAAGCTGTATGGTTTGTTATACACCAGGGACAGCAAGCCTGACAGAAGCTCGGGGCTCAACTCATCGTATCCACCCTTCTTGTTACCAAAGATGGTAACAATAATGTGGAAGAGAAATCTCCACTGACCGAGTACAAACGCCTTCACAAACTGGCGGCCTCTCTTGGGTCCAGAATAACCCATTCTACCTAGTGCACCCTCAATAAAATCAGAGGTGTACACTGAAGGTCCAGCTTCCTGATCGACTGTTCCCAGATGTAGAATCTGTCTCAGATCATCAGCAGAGAAAACCACTGAATGGTTATTAACCCTCGTGCGAATGACCGGAGGGTTTGCTGCACTGTCAAATACTATATTATCCCAGAATTGTTCCAAAAGGTCTCGGGACAGTGGCGGAGATTCCGTAATAGCATATCGAATTCTCGATCGTGCTAAATATGTCAAAATCTCTGTGAAACGTGCAGCTCCACGCTCATTTACATCTAAATTCACCAATATGTTGTGAGCAGGAGTGAAAGAACGAGCAGCCATATCTGTAGTCATAAGATATACACAAATGGCAGTTAGCTCAAATAACAGGACAACATATCGAACATTAATTTATTTTAAACGTTTATGTATTGTGAACCAAAGAGATCACCAAACATCGACGTTTACTATTAATCAATAACTTAATTTACTGAACTTAATTGAACGATTAAGTATTCAACACTTAATTTTTCAATTATCTTCTCTAAATTATATACATCGTTCGTACGTCCTAGTAGTTAATTCAAAATATTATACCGCCGATAGTAAATCGGAACATGCCGCACGACTACATACGAGTCGGAAGTCTTTCGATATAATAGAACAGAATTCGTAAATTATTTGCATTTCACTTATAATATTAAGTTCTTAAGTCGAAGCAAATAAGCGATAGTTAAAAGTCTTCAATTGTACTTCATTCGAATACAAGTCTAGAAAATTAACTGAGTAAATGTATACGTATTTATTCTAGAAACATAAGTTTGTAAATCGAAACGTATAACAACCAATTAATAAGTTTCAATGTATAATTGATTCGTAAATCTAGAATTCGGAATCGAGTACACATTGAAAATGTTTAATTTGGTCAAACAAAGTCAACCCTGTTGGGTTCGCTTCGCAAGTCAACGCAAGTCAACCATTTGGTTCGCTTCGCAGTCAACGCGAGTCAACCATTTGGTTCGCTTCGCAGTCAACGCAAGTCAAACATTTGGTTTCGCTTCGGTCAAGCAAAGTCAACCTGATGGGTTCGCTTCGCAGTCAACCGAAGTCAAAGGTTTGGTTTCGCTGCGAACTGAGATTGAGCTCGGTTCGCAGGAGCGTCTAGTTCACCAAGAAATTCGAAGTCGATGATCGAACACTTTTAAACGCAATTTAATGGTATTAACATGTTTATTATATACCGATTAACAAGTTTTATAAGTTTTAGGTTTTAATCTTCACTCATTTCGAAGAAATCCGTGAGATTCGAAACCAAAACCTCCAAAACTTATATTTTTCGATTAAGGATGAATTAAACGGTGAAATCAAGTGATACTTACTTCAAATGACGTGAAATTGAAAGAAGTAAATGTTGTCCGGAGTGAAAAACCGATTCATGAACGAAAGTGTCGAAAATTTTAGGAAACAGGAGGTTCGTTTCGGTTCGCAATATTCGTCTCGCAGGATTAGATTTTCAGTTCGCAGTGAATGTTTGGAAAGTGAGAAGTGGGCTCGCAGGACCTGTTCCTTTTATACTCAAAACTCAATTCGCAACGTTGACTAGTCAACTTCGCAATTTTGACTTTTCAAGCAAATTTAGTTGGAAATATAAATTGAACTTTTGCAAGGCAACATATTGAACTTTCCAATGCAATTTTGTCATATTTATTCAACACAGAATGATAAATTACAGCATTAACATATTTTTGACGTTAAAAATTTATCTACTTAGGGATCATATTAGGAAAAATAAGCTGAATTTTTTTATTTATTAATCAAGTCTAAGAAGATCGTTAGTATGAAATTTAAATAAGTTACAGAAAAATTACACTTTAACCATTTATGAACTTATATTTATAAGATTATAACTTGGTTACCTTTATCCACATGATATAACACGTTCTTTGAGCATACTTTTATATGAATGATTCACCAAAGTGAATGTTCATTTGTCATTGATAGTTCAAAATGATTACTGATATTATGATCCATATAAACAAATTACACACTGATTTCCAAGCAAACCTTTATTGTTAATATGGATATTAACTAGTGTGTTCTAATATATGATATACTGAGAAATCAAGTATAATACATACCACTGTATCTTTTACATTCAAGGTAGAGGTTACTAAATGATGCACTTTTCGTAACATATAACATATCCTTGAGTGATTTTAAGGCTCGACAAACATCAAACAGATTTTGAAGATACTAGTGGTTCTAGATCTGTACATAGTACAACAGAAGATCCCTTAGTATGAGCAAAATAAGTTTGAGACCATTGGCGAAACTAAAGGTTACGGGTCTGTACATAGTACAACAGAGTTACCAGTAGTTTAGCTAATAGCCATTTTTTTTTTTTTTTTTTTTTTAACTATTTGTCTATTCATATATTTATATATTGTTGATAACAGTGTATGGTTATACTATCATTCACAATTTAAGACTTATGTCATACATCATATAATAGTTCACACTAGATAACATACATGAGAATTAATGCTTATTAAATGCTCAGAAATCATAGCATAATTTGCCTACCAGTACATCATATAATGAAGCTGTCTAGACTTAATTTTATTCTAAGCAAAGTATAGCTTGTGGATAAAGGTGTATAATAAAATAAATATAAGTAAATTCCTAGTTGAAAAGATGTAATGTTTATGTGACTTATAGGAATCTACTAACGCGTCTAACTTAAGACTTATAGTTATTATTGTTAAGCTTATTCTCCTAATGTACTATCATTTCCCAGTAGAGAAACACTTAGACCTTTTCTAAAAGAAAATACTTTTGTTCTTTTATCGGAGGCGATTCCCCTAAGGTAACAAGCAAATGAATGCCATACGCCCTCCCCCTTTTTCCTTTTTTTTAATATAAGACCCAAAAATAAAACTTACTAACTATTACATACTCCTTTGGAAGACTAGTTATTCTGGATTCCTCATTCCGTTTAGTTGAACTAATGTCTCAAAACGCGCCCTGTCGAAAGCTTTAGTGTATAGATCTGCCAAGTTGTCAGAAGAGGCAACTTTGACTAATCTAATAAGCTTCTTCTCGGCACAATCTCGAATAAAATGATGACGAATATCAATGTGTCTCGTCTTGCTGTGCTTTACCGGATTATTGGCTATAGAGATCGTCGATTCATTATCGATCATTATTGGAGTGTCGGTAAAGTTTAGTCCGTAGTCTCGCAGTTGCTGCTGTATCCACAATACTTGGGAACAACAGCTGCCAGCTGCAACATACTCAGCTTCACATGTAGAAATGGCTACTGAGCTTTGCTTCTTGCACTGCCAAGACACAAGTCTACCTCCTAGGAATTGACATCCTCCGGTCGTAGACTTTCTATTTTGGTTGCATCCACCATAATCCGAATCAGTATATGCAACAAAATTTAAGTCCCCTTCAATCGGATACCAAAGTCCCAGCTTCGGCTTCCCCTTGAGGTAACGAAAGATTCTCTTTACAGCTTGCATATGTGACTCTTTCGGATTAGCCTGATATCTTGTGCAAATACAAACAGCAAACATAATGTCAGGCCTAGAAGCAGTCAAATACATTAGTGATCCAATCATAGCCCTATATAAAGTAGGATCTACATTCTGATCACTCGATGTATCGGGACCAAGTCCGTGATTTTCTGGAATAGGAGTTTTGTAAATCCGAGATTCATCCATCTTGAAGCGTTCTAACAGCTCATGTGTATATTTAGATTGATGAATAAAGAAACCATCTTTCTTTTGGTCAACTTGTAACCCTAAGAAGAAGTTCAACTCTCCCATAGCAGACATCTCGAACTTGCCTTTCATAACTTGCTCAAATTCTTGACACATCTTTTCGTCAGATGACCCAAAGATAATGTCATCAACATATACTTGAACAAGTAGAAAGTCCTTTTTCTTCCACTTCACAAAGAGTGTACTATCAATTATTCCTCTTGTAAAGTCATTCTTAAGAAGATAAGTTGATAGTGTCTCATACCACGCTCTTGGAGCTTGATGTAATCCATACAGAGCCTTATCAAGACGATATACTCTATTTGGATACATTGGATCAGTAAACCCTGGTGGTTGAGAAACATACACCGTTTCCTTGACCTTGCCGTACAAAAAGGCACTCTTAACATCCAGCTGATACACTTTCATTTTCTTTGAAGCTGCAAATGCTAAGAACAACCTAATTGCCTCAAGCCTAGCAACAGGTGCAAACACTTCATTGTAATCAATTCCTTCTTGTTGGTTGAAGCCTTGAACGACTAGACGAGCTTTATTGCGAATCACGATTCCCCGATCGTCTTTCTTACACTTAAAAACCCATCTAGTACCAATTGGATATTCACCACTTGGTAAATCAACCAACTCCCAAACTTGCAGTTTTGAGAACTGTGAAAGTTCTTCCTGCATTGCTTCTACCCATGAGTTGTCCTTCAACGCCATTTGGACATTCTTAGGCTCAACTTGGGAGATAAAGCATGAATATAGACATCGATTTGTAATCCCTGTCTCTTTCATTTCAGCATATAGGCTAGTGTACTCAGATACACTAGACCTGGTTTGAACCGGTGCATTCTGATCACCAATGATATTTTCAATTGGATGATTTTTGTTAGTTCTTGTTGTCGTCACTTGTTCAAGTTCTATTTCTTCTTCTAGATTAGTGCCAATCTCCTTCAATAGAGGTATATTTTCATCAGAAGATTGTTGAGTGGCACTCGCTGAAGCATGATTAGGATCTACAAAAGTTGTATCTCTAGGAACATTCGATGTTGGTGCAGGGCCAATATCTCCATCACTCGACAATAAATGTTCAGAAATTTCTGAGTCAACTTTGTAGTCACTAATTGGGACATTAAAAGACTTAAAGAGATCTGAATAGTCAAATTGCCAATCTAATCCCTTATGTACGTCATATGTGTAGCTCGTAACTTCAATGTTATAAACTATTTCCACACGTCCCGTTACTTTATTGAAGACACGTTTGTTTGGTGAATTAGGCACATAACCTAGGAAATATCCTTCGTCAGCCTTCTCACCAAATTTCGGTTGAGTGCTAGTCTTCAGCAAAGTACAAGAAACTCCAAAGGGTTCAAACCCTTTTAAGTTTGGTTTCTTATTGTTCAAAAGCTCATAACACGTCTTATTATGCTTTTTAACCGTAAGAACCCTGTTCAGAACATGACATGCTGTATTCACCGCTTCAGCCTAGAAAATGACCGGAAGCCTTGAATCTGCAAGCATTGTTCTAGCTCCTTCAATCAACGTTCTGTTTTTCCTTTCAGCAACACCGTTCTGTTGAGGTTCATACGATGCACTGAATTGATGTTGTATCCCTTTGCTTAAGCAATAGACATTGAACGTTGAATTCTTGAACTCTGTTCCATTGTCACTACGAATTCTCTTAACTCGTGTTCTATAGACATTCTCTATTAGATCTAGGAACTCCATAAGAATACCGGGAGTCTCATCCTTAGATCCCAAAAAGAATACCCAAGAGAATCTAGAGAAATCATCTGTGACAACTAAACAGTACCATTTGCCACCTATGCTTCTTTTGCTTATTAGGCCAAAAAGATCCATATGTAGCAATTCAAATGGCGAGGAGATTGAGTTTTCAGTCTTAGATCTGTGTGGTTTTTTATGTTGTTTTCCTTTCATGCAAGGAACACACTTATCTTCAGACTCGAAACGTTTTTGTGGTACACCCAGAACTAAACAATTCTTGGTTATATAATTCATTTTTCGAAAGTTCAGATGAGCCATTCTCCTGTGCCATAAGAGTGCGTCTGCATCTGAAGCCTTGGATAAAAGACATGTAGATTCCATTGAAGTATTAGGAACATCCATGTTGATGGCATAAATGTCCTTCTTCCTTGGAGCCCTCATCAATATCCAATTTTCCGGAATGGTGAAACCCGGCTTCAGGACTAAGGCTTCTGTCTCATTGAAATGTACAGAATGCCTTTATCACAGACTTGGGAAACACTCACTAGGTTGTGAGTTAGTTCTTCAACGTAATTCACATCCTCTAGAGTCAAAGTTCCATTTGAAACTTTTCCTTTCCCAGTTATTACTCCTCCTTTATCACCAGCGAAATGAACTCGCTGTTTCATCCCACCTTTGAAGTCCTTAAGTAGACTTCTTTCACCGGTCATGTGCCTAGAGCATCCACTGTCTACATACCACCAACTGTCCTTGTTCACAGTCTGCTCCTGCACATAACAAATTGTACGCAATTAGTTCTTAAGGGGGACCCAAGCCATTACGGTCTTGGCTTGTCCCTTATCATCCACAATCTGAACTTCTTTAAAGTAACCATAACTATTATTGTCAATAGTCTTGGTAACTGCTAAAGAAGTTGGAGGTTGTTGATGATCTGAAGTCTTATGCCTCTGAGGAGAGTGAGTGGAAAACCTCTTAGGCACATAATCAACTTTATGTGTACGTGAAGTAGAACCACTTTCAAATTGACTATGGTTTCTACTTGGAGTCCTAAATCTCGACGGTGTCTTATCTCTAGGCTTAGTGTCATTTAGAGAATAAGATCGTTTAGGTTTAGGCGGAGAGACACTATGAGTAACATCTCTTTTCAGAATGTTCACAGGTTTACTACCTAATCCTGGTTTGGTACCTAACCTGTCTACATTTGAACTAGAGACTTTTGGTGTCTCATTGTTATTCACGAGCCTAATCGATGTTTCCAACTTCTTGTTAGGACAACAAGAAGCCACATGTCCCTTTTGGTGACATTTGAAACATGATTTATGCTTTCGTGACTTAACCCCTTTTGCCTTTGATTGCTGACATTCCCTAGCAAAGTGTCCATAACCTTGACAGTTATAACACTTAACTTTGGACTTGTCAAACCCTGGTCGATTACCTACCACCTTCCTACCAGTACGCTTCAAGAAATTTTTGACTCTCCTTGACACCGTAGCTAGTTTCCACTGGAGATCCATTTCTTCAAGGTCATCAAGGTCTATCTGATCATAATCTTCATCAAACATAGCTGGATCATTGATTTTCCCTTGAATGTAATTCTCATAGGAAGCAACAAAAGAAGCAAGAACAGACAGTTGTTGTTCAGCAGATTTCACACTCATCGGCATCTTCTGATGCCCTTGAGGTGACTTCTCAGTAGATTTTTCTTTTGTATCACTTCCAGATGAAGCAATAAAACACAAATCCTCAGTTATCAAATCACCCTTTTCTCCAGTATCACTAACTAGTAAAGCAGTGGTCGAACTGGAAGATGCATTTGAGAGAGTTGATTTTCCATGATATAATCCAGGATTCTGTAATTGATCAGAATCTGACTCTCTCGTTTTGTTGGTGAAATCATAACCTCTGAGCTTATCAATAGCTTGCTCCAGAGTCATTGTAGCATATCGCTCTTCATTATCTTTGAGCATAACTCCATGCATTTCCCATTTATACGGTAAACCCTCAATAAACTTGTCGGTTTTCTCCGTATCAGAATAGAAAATCTCATGATCATCTAGCTCACTCAACAGATGGTAGTATCTTGTGGTGTACGCATCAAGATCTTCTCCCTTAAAAGCTTTAAACACAGTAAACTGCTTCTTCAGGAGATTCATCTTGCCTGCCTTAACCTGTGGACTTCCCTCACATCTTTTCTCAAGAGCAATCCAGAGTGCTCTAGCAGTGTGAAAAGATTTCAATTGATGATTGATTTCCTTAGGTAAACTCATTTTGATTGAAGAATGTGCTTTGTTTTCAATCTCAAAGTCTCTCTTCTGGTTATGATTCATACGATTGTAGGGAACAATTACCGTTGCATTTTCAACAACAGTTGTAGGTGCAGTGTATCCATTTTTAATACACATCCAGATTGACAAATCATGGAATCTACAGTATGATTCAAATCTGTCTTTCCATCCATAGTAATCCTCAAGTCTAAGCAATTTAGGTGGAACATTAGATTTTCCAATCTCGTGGTCCATCTCGATCATTTTACTTAAGTCAGACATCTTTGTCAATCTCAGAAGTTAAAAAGTCACAAAAATCAGAAGTTTTAGTTCGCAGGAACTCAGTTCGCAGGAACTCACTTCGCAAAACTCAGTTCGCAGAAACTTAACTCAGTTCGCAAATCTCAGTTCGCAACTCTCAGTTCGGTTCGCAAACTCGGTTCGGTTCGCAAGTGGTCTCGGTTCGCAAACTCAACTCAGTTCGTAAAACTCAGTTCGCAAATCTCAGTTCGGTTCGCAAACTCGGTTCGGTTCGCAAGAACTCAGTTCGGTTCGCAGTTTTCACTTCGCAGGAACAGCTAAAACCCTAAACTCAGTTCGCGAAACGGCTGAAACACCCAAAAACGAAAATGTCAGTTATTTTTACGATTAAAACTTGTGGTTTTCGATCGTAAACAAAACTAAAAACGTCCAGAGAGTGATTTTGGTCGTAAATAAGTACGTAATGCACTAAAAACAACCCGAAATCACACGTTATTATCCTAAATAACCTCGAACCAACGCGTATCTAGCCGAAAGGCTCTGATACCAATTGTAAGTCCGTATGTATAGGATCGATAACAAGGTTATCTATAGGTATTAAGGTGCGGAATCCCTCAATACTAGTTATAGGATCTATAACGAATTATTTCACAATATATTAGTGAATCAATTGTCTAATTGCTTTATATCGATTATAACACGTGTTAATCTATCAATACCTAGCCTTTAGATCACGGAAATCTCTCTGGAATCGCAGCAACTCGGATAGGCAGAAATGGCAAAGGTTAATAATATGAAAACCTAGTTTTTCATATATACTCGTCTCGGTTCGCAGGCTCGTGGGCTCTGCGAACTGACTCAGTTCGCAGCCCATGTTGGCCCAGCGAACTGACTCGGTTCGCAGGCCAATCTTGTCCTGCAAACTGACTCGGTTCGCGGTCAACCTTGGTCAACATTTTTCAACCTTTTGATATTTAACTCTAAAATGTTTACCAAGCAATATATTTCATTTACAATTCAAAACCAATGTACAAACTTGATTACAATTACTAAAAGTACTAATACAAGCTATAACAAGCTAGATCTGTTGTCACAAAACATGTCTCAACAAATCTGCTTCGTGAAGTTCTTCATTTTAATGATTCTCTGGACATGCCCACCCAATTTTCAAATGTTTTCATTGCTGGTGGCATGACACGTATGGGTTACCCTGGTGTACCTTCAGACCAGTACAGAAAGGGGCATCTCACAAGGGTCTGGCGGTTTTTAATGCATGTTATCATAGTCTGTTTATCGGCGAGGAAAGTAGGCTTTGACGGGGCCAGTCACCGTACAGTCTCCGCAATGCTGACCCTGGTATACAATAAACCGTACAATTTTTCCGGATATCTGTTCCGTGAAATGGTTGAAAATGCCAAAGCTGACAATGACAAATGGGTCATGTACCCAAGGTTTATCCAGTTGCTAATCAACCATTTATTACCGGATCTTCCGGTGAATCCTGACGCAACCTTCCGCCAAACGCCTATGATTTTGCGAATTTTTGCTATCTGCAGCTCTTATGGTAAAAGAGTTGCAGCTCCGCCAGATGTGCCGTTGTTCGGCCATATAATGAATAAGGGTTATGTCTCTGCAGCTAATGATGATTTTGAAGATCCGGTTGCTCCTTCGCCGCCAACTGCCGATGCTGAGGCTTTTGTAAATATTCCCATTTTTGAGGAAGGAGAAACCGAGCCACTGCACAATGTGTTAGTGGATATTGAAAATTTCAGAACAGTTGACGAGACTGCTGCTGATGCTGCCTTGGATGATACTGTCTCCGTGGATCCCAACGACACCCCAACGAATTCGGATGGTGATGTCCCCTCGCCGAAAACCATTGAACGCCTCCGAGTCCATAATACTCTTCGATTCGAGCGCGTTCATCGCCGAATTTGGGCAGGACGGGTGCATGTGCGGTCTAACCGGGGGAAACGGCCCCGGGACGTACAGGACTCAGACGATGATATCTACGAAACCCGTCCTCGTCCTCGAACTCAAGTTCCTCCGGTCTCTACTTCTGCTGATCCTCCACTACAACCAGCTGTTCTCCAAAAGATCTTGGATGATCTAGCAAAGATACAAGCGCTGATTGCTGATCAAGCGGCTTTCATTCAAGTTCAAGCTTCGAGGATTACGGATTTAGAAGCAACAGCGGCTCGGGTTCCTCAGCTGGAGAGTCGACTTTTAGAACTAGAGGCCCTCGCTGTTGTTTCGGGGGAGGTAGGCTTAGATGAAACAATATCAATGGCCCCTGGTTCAACTGAAATTGTAAATACTGATGATGTAACCGAAGAAGCTATAAATAAAAATATTAATTTAGATTATTTTGCGTCTTCTGCTCCAATCCCAGGACAACCAATTGCCCTAAATGTAGATTACTCCGAAGCCAATCTTGAGTATCTACAAAGTCTAATAAATGAATAAGATATAGAAAATGACAATGAGGAGTTTGTGTTTGATAATGAAGAAGTGGATGTTGAAGAAGAAAATGTTCAAGAAGATTTTGTGAATGTTGATGAAATGAATTTCGAAGAGGAGATGGAGGTCTCTGATACAGAGGAGATTATTGAGGAAGAACAACCTGCAAATTCCACTTGTGACACCCGACACTTTAGGTTAATTGTTAAACCTAGCTAGAAACTCTAATTACTTGTATTTAGTTGGTATTAGGCTAAATATCTGTAATTACTTGTATATTTGAATATATACTTACGTGATTATGTGTTTATCTGTAATTACGCGAAACAACCGGACGAGGTCCGACAATCTATACGGCGTTGGTGATAACTTTTCATAAATAATGTAAACCTATTTTATAAATTAAATAGTAATTATTTACCCTATATTATTGTTATTAAATAATAATATACGAAAAACCTAGACGTTTTGCTTAAAACGTAACAAACGCAACGAAAATGCGCGAATCGCGCCCGACACCCGAACGAAACCGACAAATATTTTAAGAAGATTCAATAAATTATTTTTGAATATATTGGTCAAATTAAAATAGTGATTTTGTATCAAAAATAAAACACAAAATTTTAACGTTAACAATTTAATTTTTACACACGCGATTAACGTCTAACCGAACAAGTAAAATAACACGAAATCGAGGGGCAAGTCACGAGCCCAAAAACCACATTGGGCCAGGCCCAACCTTTCGGCCCAACCCAGCTCAAGAACCGTCCCAATGGACCCTCTCCTCCTCTCCCTTTTTAAACCATTCCACACTTACAAACTCTCATTTTACACACTCAAACTTCACACACCAACACTCTCATCTTCTCTCTACTCTCCTCCTCCCTCCCAAAAACCTGCCCAAGAACACCACCACCACCACCAAAATCGGCCACCATCATCACCATAGTGTTCATCACATCTCCAACAAGAAAATCAAGCTAAAGACTCAAGATTCAAGCTCTTTCAACAACTTCTCTTCAAAAATCACCAACCTATTTGTAAGAAAAATTATTCTCTATCCAAATAACTTGAAAAACATGTTAAAAGGTTCACATAACAAAGTATTGTCCAAAATATAACATAAAAACGTTTTTCATGGCTTAAAATGTTCAAGAACAACACATGCATTTCCGGGCAGAAAAATAGCTCGATTTTGAGAGGCTCTTTCTCCCTCAAAACTTGACCAAAATGGACGATTCAAAAGGCAAAAATTAAGTTTAGGAAGTTAGCTTTCATTTCCAAGTAGTTTCATAAATTTTGGAGTTCGTTTGATACCTGAAATGATTTTTACAAAAACATGTATACGGGTTGTCAAAAATCACAGAAATTTTACCTTTCTTGTTTTAATCATAACTAGAGATATACACCTCCAAATGACATGAAACCACCGCCAAAAGTTCACAAAATTTGTTAGGAACAAATGTCGTTTAGGTAACTTTTTCTGAAAATGCGTAGATTTTTCCCAGAAATCCGATCTTGTTGCATGTGTCCGGATTGGGCACTTTCTGATCTTAGGGAACAAACGGAATTTTTAAAAATACTTAGGAATACCCAAAAATTCTGGAAAAATTATTTTAAGGAGCTAACATACTGATAAACAACATAGATTTTTTTTGAATTTTTATTCGAACATTTGGAACACGAAATAAAATGTACAAAAACTGACCTGTTACAGGCCTCTGTGTCGCAGAAGCCCAGTAGTCTGCGACACAAGCCTTTGTGTCGCCATAGCACCCGAATCGTCACGTTAGCGACACAACCCTTTGTGTCGCCATAGCACCCGAATCGTCACGTTAGCGACACAACCCTTTGTGTCGCCATAGCACCCGAATCGTCACGTTAGCGACACAATCCTTTGTGTCGCCATAGCACCCGAATCGTCGCATTAGCGACACAACCCTTTGTGTCGCCATAGCACCCGAATCGACACATTAGCGACACAAGCCTTAGTGTCGCATAATACCTTAGTGTCGCATATAGCGACACTAACCCAATGTCGCTAAAAACACAAAATCCATACGTTTTTGGCTAAAAACCCAGTGTCGACCCCAGCCAAGGGCTCTGCCCCTTGGACCCCGCCAGGGGTTGCCACCCCTTGGACCCCGCTACCAGGGGCGCTGACCCCAGACCCCCGTCAGTAATGGGTTTTGCCCCTTGCCACACTGATCAATTACCCATAACTGGAATGTAGAAATATGCGTAACATAATTAATCAAATCTGTGTTTTCACAAAATATCACCAACGTTCCGTACATGTTTTTCTAAGCACAAACGATAACTGAACAATTGGACATTTCTAATTGTGTGAACTTATTTAGGTGGACATTAACCCTCCACCTACACGATTAACTTAGGTGGACATTAACCCTCCACCTACATGATTGGCTTAAGTGGACATTAACCCCCACTTATACAATCACTATAGATGGTCTTTTGAGACATCTACTTACACAGCCTTATACGTTTAGGACGTTAGAAGGTTGCATTCTTAAAACACGTTTTGCTTACTATTTGCTACTTGCTTGCTAATATCAGGTGAGAATACATACAACTGCTTTTATACCGCTATTTTTGTGTGAACACAAGTACTAAAATCGATATATTGGTTGCATGAGTTATTTTACTAATCCTGAAAGTCCCCCACATCATAGTTTGTTAGTATCGTTATAGCGTGAATGTTAATGAATAGTACTATTTGGGATTGACTCCCCCCGTCCGGGTTAGTCGCGCTAACTGGTCAAACGGACGCATTATCATTTGTTCCTACGAGTGTTGGATTAGGCACTCGCTGGGAGGCACCCCGATCGTGGCACTTGATTGTGACCCGACACCACAGTTAAGCTCGAACTATAAGCTCATAGCAACAATATACACTATTTTACATTTTTGTCATACCTACCTATCATTGTTGAATGATACAAACGAAAATCTTGTGTTCCATACGATGTTATATCAACTGTTTACAAACCTATGAACTCACCAACTTTATGTTGACCTTTTAGTATGTATTTCTCAGCGAATCAGCCGCAGTAAGAAGCTTTCGGAAGCATTAGCTCGAGTCACATGTTTTCACAATCAAACCAGAGATTTGAATGCATTACTACATTTTGTAACGATGACTAGGATGGTAGTAGAAATCTCTAGAATGTTGACTCGAAACTTGATGATTATGTAGACTTTTGTAAACAATGTAATTATGGAAATGTAATGATTTTTGAAACGTCTCATATAGAGGTCGTTTGTTGTAATTCTTGTCGGCGCCCCCAACGCAACACCCTACCTTCCGCTGCCACGAGTCTTGGGGGTGCGACACCACTTCTGCTTCGGCTACAACCGAACCATCTACTTCCACTGCTGCTAAGCCAAATCTGTCAAAGACCTGCAGGTTCTACAAGATCATCAGCAAATGCTATAATGGTCAAATTATCAGTTGGAAGTTTGATGAATTGAACAAAGTGATTGTTATTAAGAGGAAAGATGGGATGCAGTATTTCACTGTGAACTTCAAAGTATTAAGCACACTACCTTACTGTGAGATACTGCACTTAGCACAATTGAATATCATAAATCCCACGAACAACGAATTAGCCAACCAATTTCAGAGAATTTTGAGGAAAGAGGTCAACACTAATGTGTTTTATCTTTTGAGACCGAATCTGGGGACAAGGTACACTTACCGAAACAAGATGCATCCGATTACCAACAAGCCCTGGGTTAAGATTGTATATAAATCTCCAAAGACTTTAAAGTTCATTCCTCTGGAGAAGCTCCCAGTTGATTTTTTGCGCAGACTACAATTGTGGATATATGACGGTTATACAGGCGAAGCAGAGATTGTTTATATTTCCGATACAGAGCCTGAAGACCTATGGAAAGCCAAACTATCGAGGATTAGAGTGTATGATCCTTTGAGCTTGATTAACATACCAAGAAAGACCTTGAAGCTCTTCATGCCAAGAAGATTGATTATTTTCAAGAGTTTAAGGTTGAAGCTATGCGATTTCAAAAGGTTGTCAGCGTATGTATAGCTCAAGGAGTACACGCTGGAGGAAACTTTCCTTGCCAGTTGGAAGTGTTAGAATACCGAGGATGAATGAAGAAATTTTGAAGACCAAGCTGAAGACACGGGGGAGTTTGTTGATACATGTTTTGTATGTCTGTCAGTTGGTCTAGGTCTGAATAGTTTGTAATAATGTGTTCAGTGATATAAAATGTTATTTGTGTAAATATATAATTGATGTCACTGTTTAGGCGACACAGAGCTTGTGTCGCAATAGCGACACAAGGCTTGTGTCGCATAGGTCGGTTTGGCGACACGGAGCTTGTGTCGCAAGTCGTTTAGAGTTTGGCTATAAATAGAGACTTACGGGTTCAGTTCTAGGGTTGGCGAACCTAGAGAGTTTTCAAGCTATTTGTGAGGCATTGATTGTATTTGGTTGATTCTTGTTCTTGATATATATAAAAGCTAATCGACTAGTTTCGTGTGATTGTTAACGTGCATTGTTCAATTGATTGTATTCCGCGCGTTCAATTGTTGAATTGATTTGATTTAGATCCAGTACATAGGGTCCAACAGTCTCGCATCATGGAATATTAGGGGTTTGAACCGTGCCCCCAAGCAAAATGAGGTTCAGCAGGTGATTAGTGAAAACAAGTTGTGCCTTTGTGCCATCTTGGAGTCCCATGTTCATGTTTCAAATCTCACGCGTATCTGTTTTAAGGTTTTTAGGAGGTGTAGATGGACGTCTAACTCCTCTAGGAGTGTTAGTGGCTCTCGCATTATTCTTGGCTGGGATCCTGACCGGGTCGATCTTATGATCATTTCCTTCACGGATCAGGTTATGCACTGTCAGGTTCGGGTGCGGGATAGGGATCAATCTTTCTACTGTTCCGTCATTTATGCGGGTAATTCTTACTCCCATAGAAGGGAGCTGTGGGATAATCTTCGTCTGCATAGCAGATTTGTCAGTGCTAATCCTTGGACGTTATTGGGCGATTTTAATGCTATTCTTAATCTGGAAGATTCTTCCTCTGGTTCTTCCAGGCACTCTACCTCTATGCGCGAGTTCAGGGAATGTGTGGAGGATATTGGGATTGTTGATGTGCAGGCATCGGGGCTCCACTTCAATTGGAATCAACGACCTCAGTCTGCCTCGGATATCTTGAGGAAGATTGATCGTATCATGTGTAATGGAGAGTTCTTGGGTGCCTTCCCTGGGGCCCGTGCTGTATTCCAGCCATACAGAATTTCTGATCATTCTCCTGCTGTTCATTCTCTCCCCGTGATTCAAAAGCCTCGTGTTAAGCCCTTTAAGTTCTATAATCTGCTTGCTCATAAGCCTGAATTTAAAGATATTGTAATTGATGCGTGGAAGGAGGAGATTGTGGGACATGCTATGTTTCGGATTACCAGGAGGTTGAAGAAACTTAAAAAGCCTCTTGCCGCGTTAATGAGGGATCAGGGTGACCTCCATAAGAAGGTTGTTAAACTTCGTGCTGAATTGGACGAAGTTCAGAAAGCTCTTGACTCTAATCCCGACTCTGCTGCGCTGAGAGAGGAGGAGAGTCTCTTCCTTCGTGCTTTCAATGCGGCGGTCATTGATGAGGAACGATTCCTGAAGCAGAAAGCAAAGATTGAATGGCTTCGGTTGGGGGATTGCAACTCCAAATTTTTTCATAATGTGGTTAAGGGAAAAGCGAATAGGGGTCAGATTGAACGAGTGCATGACTTGAATGATGTTGTTCATGAGGGAGACTCGGTGCCTATGATCTTTATTGACCATTACCAGAAGTTTTTGGGTTGTGCTGGTGATGCTATGCCGCTGGATAGCTCGAGGCTTTTCTCCCGCAAGCTCTCGAGATCCAAGGCTGACTTGATGATTCGTCCTGTTACTAAGGATGAAGTTCGGGCGGCCTTGTTTTCTATTGGTGACTGTAAGTCCCCGGGGCCAGATGGTTACTCGGCTTCTTTCTTCAAAAGGTCGTGGGACATTATTGATGATGACTTGTTCTTTGCGGTTCGGGATTTCTTTGTTAATGGTCAGATTTTAAAAGAAATCAACCATACTGTTATTGCCCTCATCCCGAAAGTTTCCTCCCCTAGTCGGATTAATGATTTTCGGCCTATTTCCTTGTGTAATGTCTTGTATAAGTGCATCAGCAAGTTGATCACTAGTCGAATCAAGGATGGGCTGGAGGATATTGTGAGCGACAATCAATCTACTTTCATTCCTGGCAGGAGCATTTCTGATAACATTCTCTTAACTCAGGAGCTTATGAGGTGTTACCACCTTAATCATGAAGCTGCTCGTTGTGCTTTCAAGGTTGACATTCAGAAAGCGTATGATACGGTGGATTGGGGCTTTCTTCTGACTATCTTAAATGGTTTTGGCTTCCACCCTGTTATGGTCAATCTAATCATGACTTGTGTGTCTAGCACGTCCTTCTCCCTGAGTATTAATGGGGGTGTTCATGGTTTCTTTAAAGGCAAAAGGGGCCTGCGGCAAGCGGACCCAATGTCTCTTTATATTTTTACCCTTGTGATGGAGGTGCTGACCTTGCTTATTCGGAGGAATGTAGATGGATCTAATTCCTTTAAATACCATGCGAAATGTGAAAACCTTGTCTTGTAAACCTGTGTTTTGCAGATGACTTGTTTCTTTTTGCCCGTGGGGATTTGGGCTCTGCCACGGTGATCCAGTCTGCCCTTAAGGAATTTAAGGAAGTTTCGGGCTTGGTTCCTAGTATCCCGAAAAGTGTTGCTTTCTTTTGTAATGTTCCCGGTTATGTGCGGCAGAGTATCCTCCATATCAAGCCTTTCGAGGAAGGTGTTCTTCTGGTTCGTTACCTCGGGGTTCCCCTTATCTCTTCAAGGCTCGTCAAGTCTGACTGTAAAGCTCTGGTGGAGAAGGTCCAGAATAGGATTGGGGATTGGAAGAATAAGACTTTTTCCTTTGCTGGTCGTGTTCAACTAATTTCCTCTGTTCTTGCTTCTCTTCATGCGTATTGGGCGTCTATGTTAATTCTCCCTGCCTCTACAATTAGGGATATTGAGAAGCTTATGAGGGGTTTCTTGTGGTGCCAAGGCCCGATGAAGGCCTGTAAAGCAAAGGTGGCTTGGGAGGATATTTGTCATCCAAAGCTTGAAGGTGGCTTGGGGATCCGTCGCTTGAGTGAGTGGAATGTCTCTCATATGGCCACCCACATTTGGAGCATCTTTTCTAGAAAGGACTCCATCTGGGTCAGATGGGTGTATGCTTATAAACTGCGTGATCGCAGTTTTTGGGATGTCCCTGATCAACGCAGTATGAGCTGGGGTTGGCGGAGTCTGTTACGTATTAGGGATGTCGTGCGGTCGTTTTGTTGGTATAAGATCGGCAATGGGAGGACTGTTTCGGTTTGGTATGACACTTGGTGTCACCAATGTCCTATTGCCCGTGTTTTTTCGGGTCAGCGTGTGACAGTCCCGTTTTACTTCAATTCAAATATAACTTGAACAAGCTTTGAACTATTATTGAGAAGTTGCGAAATCACAATCAATAATATTAGAAAGATCAACACAAATATTGAAAACAGAAAACAAGAACAAATATCAAAATCAAAAGCTTCAATCTTATTAATATGAATAAGACGAATACACTTGTTGTATTGGGGTTTACACCTTGAAGCTATTCTATACTATTTATATGTGTGTATATGCGTATCTGTATATTTCAAACTAGGTTCTAAGGATCTCTATTTATAACACATAGAGTCCTATACATTAAAGCTCCTAGTATTATGGAGTTAGATAACTTCCATAACAGACTCAATCTTATCACGAACCTATCTTATCAGCAACTTATTCTTATCATAAAATCATAAACAGTGTTAACTACCACATTTGAACATTCAGTGGAAACAAGCTTCCAACAGTGGTAACTGCTTCATTTGTGTAAGTCTAAGTATAAACAACTAACAGTGTTAACCACTTATATACACTAACAGTCTTAATTACGTAAACAGTGGAAACTACTTACAAAATCAACTAACAGTTGTAATCTTTGTAGCAATGTTAACCTTCAGTTCTTCAAACAGTTGTAATCTTCGACCAGTGTTAATCTTCAACAATCAGTGGTAACCTTTTTAGTCTTCAGTGGTAATCTTCACTATCAGTGGTAATCTTCACTATCAGTGGTAATCTCTTAATTCTCAGCTTTATCAAACTGTGATAATCCAATCTACTATCAGTTTATCCCAACAATCTCCCCCTAAACTTAATCTGTCATCTACAACATTAAGTTTCTTCAAATTCTCCATTTTAGCTTCTTTGAAGATGCTTTCAAAACCAATTCTTGGATTTCTTCTCTTCTTCTTTTCTCTGACTTTCTTGAAATGGCACAAAGATATCATTTTCATAAGCCCTGACCATTTCTTGATAAGTCATTTTCTTCAGTCTTGCAGCAGGAATCATGCACTTTAGTTTATTGTACATATCTCTTCTCTTCTGTGCAGTGGTCATTGGTTTATTAGTTTTCTTTCTTCTTGCTTGTTCAGCTTTCTTCTTCTTCAGCTGATCTACCAAGTATTCCACGGATTCCTCTGTCTCTTTTCTGAGCATCCACTCATCAAACCTATTGACCTCTTCCTTTGTCATCATCACAAACTTTCCAGGTTCAACTTCTACTCTTATCAACCCAGAATCCATCTCAGCATTTAATTCAGCTTGTAGCCTCTGTACATATTCTTCATCATTTGCAGTAGCAGCAGCAGGCACTTGCTTTGATTTCTTCTGTTTAGGCTCTTCAACCATCTTGCCTTTCCCTTTATCTTTTGGATCAATTTTGGGTAGATCTGCCCTTTGGAATGTAGGTGCTGCAGCAGGCTCTCTGATTGTGAAACTAGGTAAGGATGGTTCACTTTTCTTTCTGCTAAATTTTTGAGCAAACCTGTCTGCAGCAGCCTCTTTAGTCTTTTCAGTTTCAGGGCTCTCCACCTCTTCTCCTTCATCTTCTGCCACCCTTATTTCTCCTGTTTCATCATCCAAGTTTACCCCAGCAGTTTGTTCACTCAAATTGGCACTGGCAGTCTTGGATACCTCCCCTACACCCTCATTTCCCACTTCTTTTTCCATTTCCATCTCCTCATCAACCTCTTCTGATTCTTGTTCATTCTCCCCCGTTTTGAATGCATCTTCTGAAGGTTCAGGGGAAGAAAGAACAACCCTAGCTTGTTGCACAGGTACAAAGCGTTTGTATTGATCATCAATTATGTAATATCTCTTACCCTGCTTCAAGCATTTCAGCACCACCATCTTCAAATCATCTATTTCAGCTTGCTGCTTCTTGATGATGTGTTTGTGTCGTACTACCTCAGCCCACATATAGTCCAGCATAGCCGTCAATTTCTCATAGTTCATACTAGCCTCATCACCTTTAGGATGTGACTCCCTTGGTGAATCATTGACAGACTTTCCATCTGATTCATGCCTAGCATGAGCATCAGATGGCCCTCTTTTCTTGGTACTGGGGGCCACCAAAATCACCTTCTGAAGAAGGATCATCTTCTGGTGTTGCCTCTGGTTGGGTCTTATTGATGTTACTTCTGTCCTGCTCTGCCAGTGGGCTAGAAGCAGTAGAGGCAGCCCTCCCAGAATGGTCATCCCACTCCTTATAGACCACATGCTGTGTTGAATTATTTGACTGAGACATCTGAGTAGCAAGAGCCTCAGATGCCTGTGTTTTAGCCCTTTTGGCTGTAGCAGTGGTTGGTTTGTGGGTCCCTTGTTTTCCTTTGGTACCCCCAACTGCTGTGGGTTGAGAGATGATGGGTGTGTCATCTCTCTCAGCAGATGGTTCAGCTGTATTGGGTGGAACTGCAGCTGTGGTGGAGGGTGTAGGAAGCATTGTTGGAAACAATGCTGTAACCCTCCCAGAAAATTTGGAGTTTCTCTTCATATTTGAAAAAACCTTAGGTTTATGAGAGAGAACACCAATAACAGTATCCTGGTCTGGTAGGTTTTGGATTTGTGCATTTAAAATTAACTGCACAAACCTAGGATACATCAAAAATTTTAATTTTGGTTGCTCAATGTTTCTGAGCATACCAGAAAATATCAGATTTGAAAAATTAAACCTTTGTCCAGTGGCAAGACAAACAGTTGCATATGCAATGTTGCTGCCGAACTGTTCAAAGGCTGATCTTTTGGATGAGAGGCAGTGTAAAAGAGTATGTATTAAAAACCTCCATTGATGGGAGAAAAGAGTCTTTTGAAACGTAAAAGTATCTAAAGGACCTTCATAACCCATCAATCGCAAATTTTCATACAATGTTTGACTAGATAAAGAAGTAATACCTACCTCATTATCGAGTTGTAAAGAAGCACGAACAGTGGCTTCAGTAATAACTACCCTGGTGTTGGCCACCATGGAGACTATGCGCCTTGTCCCCTGTTCGTCTTCGATAGTTGCATTGACCCAGAAGTCATTGATGTAGTCTTTGGAGACTCTGGGTGCAACAATGAGGGCATGGTAGATGTGGGAGGCACGCAGGAAATCAATAATTTGTATGAAATCCTGTGCCTCTTTGGGTTTCATGAGGTAGGCAATCATGTTGTGATTTTGCCCTATTGCAAGTGATGTGGAAGATGAAGTGGAAGCCATTGATGTATAATCGAAGTGTAGTTGAAGGTTTAGGTAGGAATTGAGAGCGTATTGAAAGACGACAAGTGTTTGGGTTTATATACTGTTCAATTTAGGTCAGTGGAAAAATCCCCAATACTTAACACTAACAGTGTTAACGAGTGAAATCTCAAAAACAGTGGTAATGGAGAGATTTGCACTAACAGTGATAACTGTTCAAACACTTAGGTTTCATACGCTTGCTTATCTTATACTTAAGTAAGCTATCAGTACTAACTTGTATAAGCAGTACTAACCGACCAAGGCAGTGACAACTTAATATAAGCAGTACTAATAGTCGCACTATTAAGTAAAGAAAGCAGTACTAACTTTTTTTTTTTTTTTTTTGAACTGACAGTAATAACGCCAACGCAAGCAGTGGTAACACCCTGTAAGCAGTACTAAGTCTCCAAACAGTGGAAATTAGACCTGCGCAGTGTTAACTAAAATCAAAAAAATACAAGTATACAAACAGTACTAATTACCAAAGGCAGTGGTAACTTGTTTCAGTATTAACACTGGTAGTGTTAAAAGTAACTAACAGTACTAATAATACTTGGCAGTGTTAATATACGCCAGCAGTGTTAACACGAACAGTGGTAATTAGGATATCAGTATCAATCCCAAGTTTAAGCACTTAGAGAGAATTTATTAGGTCAAAGATAGTGAGAAAAGTTAAGACAGATTCATCAATCCAATGCTGGTAACCAAAAATGTAAATCTGCCCACATCAAAAGCTTTGGTAAACAGATCTGCATATTGATTATCAGTATGAACTTTAAAATTTTGTATAAGCCTTTTCTCATTACAATCTCTAATAAAATGATATCGTTTTTCAATGTGCTTAGTTTTTGAATGTTTAACAGGATTGTTTATGATACTGATAGCAGAGTTATTGTCAATAAATATAGGAGTTTTAAGAAAAGTCAAACCATAGTCTAACATCTGATTTTGAATCCATAGCACTTGAGCACAGCAGCTAGCAGCAGCAACATACTCAGCCTCTACTGTTGATGTAGACACAGTGGATTGCTTCTTGCATTGCCAGGAGACTAACCTTTCTCCTAAAAATTGACAACCCCCTGAAGTAGATTTCCTATCCAAATTAGCACCTCCATAGTCACTATCTGTGTAGGCAAGCAGATCAAAAGAACTGTTCTTTGGGTACCAAAGGCCTAGTTTTGGTTGGCCTTTTAAATACCTAAAGATTCGTTTCACTGCATGCAGATGTGACATCTTCGGATTGGATTGAAATCTTGCATACACACACACAGCAAACATGATGTCTGGTCTGGATGATGTCAGATACATGAGGGAGCCAATCATTGATCTATAAAGATGAACATCAACATCCTCCCCCTCAAGATCTGCATGTAATGCTTTGTGTGTCTCCACTGGTGTGCTTGCCACCTTGGCATCCTTGTAGCTAAACCTCTCCAGAATGTCATTCACATACTTACTTTGATGAATGAAAATCCCATCCTTCTGCTGTTTCACTTGTAATCCCAGAAAGAAGGTTAATTCTCCCATTGAGCTCATCTTGAACTTGTCATGCATCAAAACTTTAAATTTCTTGCAAAGACTGTCCCTTGTAGAGCCAAAAATGATATCATATACATAGATTTGTACTAGTAGGATATCATTTTTAATTCTTTTGGTGAACAAGGTCTTGTCTATTGCACCCCTTGTGAAGCCATTCTTCAGTAGATACTCTGATAAAGTGTCATACCAGGCTCTTGGTGCTTGATGTAAGCCATAAAGAGCTTTATCTAGTCTGAGCACTTTATCAGGGTACTTTGAATCTTCAAAGCCTGGCGGCTGGCATACATAAACTTCCTCTTGAATAGTGCCATATAGAAAGACACTCTTCACATCCATTTGATAGACCTTGAATCCTTTGAAAGAGGCATATGTCAGGAACAGTCTGATAGCTTCAATCCTAGCCACAGGAGCAAACACCTCATCATAGTCAATCCCTTCTTCCTGTGAATACCCCTGGGCTACTAATCTAGCCTTGTTCCTGATCACTATTCCCCTTTCATCTTTCTTGTTCCTGAACACCCATTTTGTGCCAATTGCCCTTTTGCCTTTGGGTAGATCCATCAAGGTCCAAATTTCCTGTACTTTGAATTGAAGCAGCTCCTCTTGCATAGCTTTAATCCAACTTGGATCCTTTAGAGCCTCTGTTACCTTCTTTGGCTCCATCTGAGATATAAAACATGCATATAAAGAAGTGTGGAGTCCTTCTTCTGATATTGTGAGTTGATGCCTTGTTTGTACAGGTGTGTCAATATCACCAATCACATTTTCTAGAGGATGATCTCTATGAACATGATAGTGTGATGTTGATGATACTGACATCTCAGATTCCAAGTTTGTTATATTCACATCCAGATCTTGTTGTTGTGTATCTGATGTGATTCTTTCCCTAATCTGCCTTGAGGGAGTGAAAATGTCATCCATGATTCTCTGTTCTACAGCTGGTAGATCAGTTGAATCTGCAGCTGCCTTATCCACATTGACACTCTCACTTTCTTCACCATCTTCTTCCAAAGCTGGCATATTAGGATCATCAGGCAAGTCTGTTGATGTTTCTGAACTCTGTGTGGACTGCTGTGAAGTGGAGTCAAATACTGCTGGTGGATCAGGTGACCAAACAGGAAATACAACATATTCCTGTGGTTTGTTTTGCTATGCAGTTGGTATATCTGTTGATGAAGTACTTGTACCTGCATGTATACTTGCACTTGATTGCACATTTGTATATCTGAAAGCATGGGTTAGTGCATCAATATCAAACAAAGATTTTGGTCCTTTTCCTACAGTATTTTCAGTATATTCATTAAAGGTGATCTCCATTGACTCCTCTATGATTCTGGTCTTTTGGTTGAAGACTCTATAAGCCTTACTTTGAATAGAGTAACCAACAAAGAGACCTTCATCAGCCTTACTTTCAAACTTTCCTAAATGACTTTTGGTATTTAAGATGGTACAAGGACACCCAAATGGTTTTAAGAAACTAACCAATGGTTTTCTCTTAAAAAACAGTTCATATGGTGTCTTGTTGTGAGGCTTGACAACTAATACCCTGTTTTGGACATAACAAGCAGTGCTAACTGCTTCTGCCCAAAAAGACATAGGTAATTTAGACTCAGCTAGCATTGTTCTTGCAGCCTCAATTAGTGTCCTATTTCTCCTCTCAGCTACCCCATTTTGTTGTGGAGTCCTAGGTGCACTAAATTCTCTCTTAATACCTTTGTTTTCACAAAATTTATCCATCTCATGATTTTTAAATTTTGTGCCATTATCACTCCTAATGATTTTTACTTTGAGATTCATTTGGTTTTCAATCTTAGTTATAAATGATCTAAGTGTTTCACCTGTTTCATCTTTTGTCCTAAGGAAGAATACCCAGCTAAATCTAGTAAAATCATCAATTACTACCAAACAGTATAATTTCTTCCCTATACTGCTTATGTGTGTTGGTCCAAATAAGTCCATATGTAGTAAGTGTAATGGTGAAAAGTTTGTGTTCATAGTTTTGGACTTAAAGGAAGACTTGTGTTGCTTGCCTTTTTGGCAGGCAACACAATGATCATCACATGAATATACCTTTTCAGGTAAACCTCTAACAAGTTTGCTTTTGACAAGCTTATTAATGGTCTTGTAATTCATGTGACACATCCTTCTATGCCATAGTTCAGATTCATTTACAGTTGCTTTGCTTATAAGACAGTTTAGTTCAGGTTGAGGTTCCATATTTGCTAAGTCACACTTATATACATTATGCTTTCTAGGAATTCTCATTAAAATCATATTTTCAGGTATTTTAAATTCCTTGGAAAGTATAAGGCATTCAGTGTCAGTAAAACGAACTGGGTTCTTTTTATCTGTGATTTGACTCACACTTAGCAAATTGTACCTCAGTTGTTCAACAAAATACACATCCTCAAAACTTATCTTATTGCTGTGCACTGTTCCTTTGCCTGTGATTTTTCCTCCTTTGGGATTGCTTCCAAAAGCTACATATCCTCCATCAAATGATTTGAAGTTCTGCAACATTTTTCTATCCCCTGTCATGTGCCTAGAGCAGCCACTATCCATGTGCCATAAGTTTGCTGGCTTGCCCTGCACATCAAATTGAAACTACAAAATTAGTTTCTCTTGGGAACCCAAACCAATTTGGCTTTGGGTTTCCCATGTGCATTCACAAAGTCAACTTTCTTGAAGATTATTGATTGTGATGCACAGTTGGTATTTGGACCTTTTGATTTATCAGATTTAATTGTCGTCCAAATCCAACTTATTTTAGGCTTAACAGTGAAAATTGATCTAACAGTGTTAACTGTTTTATCAATCTTACTAACAGTGTTAATATTATTAAAACTGTCAGTTTTAGGTTTTACCAATGTTTTTGCCTTGTTACTGTTGGCTAATTTTCTAGTTAATACTGATGCATTAGAAACAGCTGTAGCAGTCTTTAACTTATGAGCCTTAACAATTTTCTTCTTGGCAGTAGTAATGTGATCAATTTTTGATTTAAAATTTTGCTTATTGATCATATCGGTTCTTGTCCATGGTTGTTTTCTAATCCTTTGAAGATTCTTAGGATTATAATAACAATCATGTTGAAGATGATTGTTTCTGCCACATGTAAAGCAAGATTTCTCCTTTACCACTGTAAAATTCTTTCTCAACTTTTGTGAAACCATTTGATTCCAATTTCTTTGATTTCCTCTGGGTTTTAATTTTTGAGAATGTGGTAATTGAGAAATTTTGGTTTTACATTTACAGTCAGCACAGTTAATATTTATAGATTTTACATTATTAGGTTTATTAACTGTTTTAACTGAATTACTAATGTACCCTAGACCAGCTCAAGATTTATTAGCAGTGGTTTTCATATTTTCCAAATTATTCTTTTTCTTTTCCTGAAACAGTTTCTTACCTTCTTCTAGTTTATCACTGCTGAGTTCTAAAACTAGACCAGTATTTGATTTCTTGATATTCTCACATGATTTTTCAGAATTTGGGCTATCAGTTGTTTCAGAATTAGAATTGTTATTATTTTCAGATGAATAATCCAGTTCATCTTCCTCAGTCCATTCTCTAATTTCAACCTTATCAAAGTCAATTTTATTATCCAAGTTAATAACTGGATCAACCTTTGTAACATCAACTGTTATTCCTTCCTTTAACTTATTTAAATTTAAATCAGTTTTAGGAGGAAAATAGATGTTATTATAAGGTGGGGAAACAGAATTATATCCTAACCCAGTTTTTATCTTGTCATGAATTTGAGATTTGATAATTTGATTTACACTTTTAGAAGCATGTTCAAGATCACTTACTGTTAATTTTATATTATCTCTTTCACAAGTGACCTCTACTAATTTCTGATTTATTGCTTCTAACTTATCTTTTAACACATATCTCTCCCATCTGGCATACTTAAGATCATATTCATATTGAGTTACATTCTTTTCATATGCCTTTATTTGATTTTCTAAGTTTTCTATTGCAGCTGTAGTATGTCTACTTTTAATCTCACATTGCTTAAGTTCCTCACAAAATTTCATATTATAATCTCTATAATGTTTAACAGTTTGTTTGCATACAGGAGAACATAATTTGATTTGTACCTCATAAGGAACCTTTGATGGCTTGTTTTCTTCAGCAATGGCCATTAAGGCTTGATTCTTCACTTCATGTTCTGTTTGATCACTCCAATCAAATTCAAGCCCATCTTGTGAAATTAAAGCATTTGATGTACTCTCCTGCACTGGTACATTCCTTCTCTGAATTCCATTGTTTCCTGCTCTCTGCCCAGTCTGCTCTTGCCTCTGACTTCTACATTCTCTTGCAAAGTGCCCCATTTTATGACAATTGAAGCACTCTACCTTGCTTTTGTCAAACCAAGCAGCATCATTCCTTTGGTTTGCAAAGTTATTTTTTCCTGTCCTTTGTATAAACCTTTTGGCTCTTTGAGTAATCAAAGCAATTTGCCACTTGATATCCATCTCCTCCAGATCATCAGAATTTATCTGCTCCAAATCTTCATTAGTAAGTGAAGAGTTCACATTACTAGCAAAGAAAGATTCTAATATTTGATCATTTGAGTTGTTTTGAGATGTTCCAACTCCTGCAGCAATATAAGCAGACCCTTGTTGATTTGAATCAACTTGAGATCCACTTACTGACATAAAAGCAGCATTATGATTGTTTCCTACAGCCTGCTTTTTGCTTTCAACTTCAAGCTCAAAGTTTCTCAGATCATTATAAATATCTTCAAGCTCCTTCATCTCCAAATCTACACTCTGTCTTAAACCTACAGTGTAGATTGTCCATTCTTCACTTAATGATCTCAGAAACTTCCTGTTCAAATCATCTTTAACAATTTTTACCTTGTGATTTTCCAGGTCTCCAACAAGTTTTGAAAACCTGTCAAAGGTTTGAGTTAGAGTTTCAGTTTTTGCAGAATTAAAGTTCTCATATTGTTGCTTTAATAGAGATCTTTTGTTCTTCTTGGTGCTATCATTACCACCAAATCTCTTCTCAATAGCCTCCATGAGTATTTTAGCATCATCACATGCTTCAAATCTTCTTTGGTACTCATTAGGAATTGACAGCAACAATGTGCTGAGGGCTCTGAACTCTATTGATCTGATTTTTCTTTCTACATCAGTAGTTGGTGGTGGTCTCTTTTGCCTGACACCATCACCATCCACTGTTACTGGAGGACCATTGACAACAACCTCCCACATCTGATAATCAGTGAGAAGCATATATTGCTTAATTCTGATCTTCCACAGATCAAACTCATCAGGCCTGAGCATGGGGATTTTAGTGACTTGGATTCCTTCATTGCTTTCTGATGTCATTGTATTTAATACTTGATCACAAACCTGGCTCTGATACCACTTGACAGTCCCGTTTTACTTCAATTCAAATATAACTTGAACAAGCTTTGAACTATTATTGAGAAGTTGCGAAATCACAATCAATAATATTAGAAAGATCAACACAAATATTGAAAACAGAAAACAAGAACAAATATCAAAATCAAAAGCTTCAATCTTATTAATATGAATAAGACGAATACACTTGTTGTATTGGGGTTTACACCTTGAAGCTATTCTATACTATTTATATGTGTGTATATGCGTATCTGTATATTTCAAACTAGGTTCTAAGGATCTCTATTTATAACACATAGAGTCCTATACATTAAAGCTCCTAGTATTATGGAGTTAGATAACTTCCATAACAGACTCAATCTTATCACGAACCTATTCTTATCAGCAACTTATTCTTATCATAAAATCATAAACAGTGTTAACTACCACATTTGAACATTCAGTGGAAACAAGCTTCCAACAGTGGTAACTGCTTCATTTGTGTAAGTCTAAGTATAAACAACTAACAGTGTTAACCACTTATATACACTAACAGTCTTAATTACATAAACAGTGGAAACTACTTACAAAATCAACTAACAGTTGTAATCTTTGTAGCAGTGTTAACCTTCAGTTCTTCAAACAGTTGTAATCTTCGACCAGTGTTAATCTTCAACAATCAGTGGTAACCTTTTTAGTCTTCAGTGGTAATCTTCACTATCAGTAGTAATCTTCACTATCAGTGGTAATCTTCACTATCAGTGGTAATCTCTTAATCCTCAGCTTTATCAAACTGTGATAATCCAATCTACTATCAGTTTATCCCAACAGCGTGACATTATGCGCCCGGGTTTCTTGACTTCTGATTCTGTTACTGATCTCATTGAGGGTGACTCTTGGAGATGGCCAGTGAAATGGCTCCAAATGTACCCTTCTCTTTCTCAGATTGAGGTTCCCACTCTCCTCTCTCAGCCTGATAAGTTATTATGGCGCGATTCGGATGGAAATTTTTTCGATTTTCGGGTTGGTCAAGTTTGGGATTCCATTCGGCCAAGAGGGAGCGTGGTGGAATGGGCTCCTGTGGTGTGGTTCTCTCGTTGCATTCCTAGGCATGCCTTTCATTTGTGGCTCGTCCTACGAGGTAGACTGAAGACCCAAGATCGTCTGAGGCAGTGGGATGTCGGTCCTTCCATTGATTTAGCCCTGCTGCGTTGTCTGCTGTGTGGCTCGTGCCAGGACTCTCATGCCCACCTCTTCTTTGAATGCTCCTTCTCCTCACAGGTTTGGTTAAGGGTTATTAGTCATGCGCAGCTGCAGATTGTGTCGGACAGACTTGAAGTATTTATGCCTTCTCTCTTATCTGCTACGGGTCCGAAAAATATTGACCATGTTGTGTCTCGCCTGGTGCTAGCTGCTTCGGCATTCTTCATTTGGCAAGAACGTAACTTTCGGCTATTTGACAAAGGCAAGAGGTCATGCAGGAAGGTGGCTGATGCTATCATCAATACGATTAGGCTGAAGTTGGTCTCTTTTCCCTTCAGATCTTCGTCTCGTGCTCTCCGTGCCATGGAGAGATGGAAGATCCCGAAAGGGGTGTGTTCTTCGTCCAACTGATTTTCGTCATGCGGGCACAGTGGCTCATTGCTTGGCTGGAGTTTGTTTGTTGGTGCCTAATGGTTGTGCTTAGTGCTGGTTGTCATATGTAAGGCATGTCTTGTGTATGCACTTAGTCTCTCATATCTGTTAGATTAAGTCTTGTGGTGCTACCACAATTTTTGTACTTGTAACGCTTATCATTTGTTTTAATAATATTTGTCGGGGTAATTTTTTCCCCTTTAACTATCTGATAACACTAGTTCTATAGAGCTAGAGTTATTAAATAGTTATTTCTAAAAAAATTTTGTTGTTTCAAGTATGTCACTAGGTTCTTTTTCTTCTCCCCAAGAGTGTAACCAAAGAATGGATGTTCTTCAAGATTCAGCTCGTTCTTCCAATGCTACTTATGAAGTGGAGATTATCGATGACATGCGGGAAACTTGCAGGCGTATAGATGTGGCAACAAAAAACTCAAATATGACAATAGCTTTGGAAAATCGATGATTGTAGTTGGTTTATTGATGTTGTGTTCTCAAGTTTAAAGGTTCCAATACATTCCGGAGTTTTATTTTTTATGGAAGAGGAGAAAAGATTAAAAAAAAGAAAAAGAAATGAAAGTAACATAATTGGTTTTTATATGTTTTCTCAAGCTGTAAAGAAAATAAACGAAAGGATAGAAAAGCGATGACACATTCATGTTCTTGAGATATACGAAAATGAAAATCAATTAACCTATAATATTAGGGTTTTCATGGATAAAGTGTTACTTATATTGCATTAGTAGTTTTCTTTCCTAATCCGCGAACATAAAAGAATTTAAAACAAAAATTGATGTAAACTTCTATCCATCTCCTTTTGTTTCCATTCATTCCATTCTTGCAAAAACCCAAAAATGAGTTAACCTTTTAATTTCCTTCCACTTTATTTCTTTTCAGTTTAATTTTGTTTTTCGAGAATGTAGTAGAAAAGAAAGGAAATGATAGTCTGTTTCAAATCATCTCATCTTTGGGAGGATGTTTTGAAGGAAAGATAGACTATAGCTTTACTTCTCCTCTTTTCTTTACCTTTCATTCACTTCTCTAAAAAATGTTAAGAAAACAATATTTTTCTAACTTACTGACTACTAAAAGTATTAATGAATAAATTATATGAATACACTACTACTGGAAACATAAGATAGTTTCAATATCACCATCTAAGTTGATATATTCATGTAGATATATAAGGGTATCATTGCATACACTCATATTCTATTTTTTAGTTCTAATAAGGAGTTTTCATTTGGAATTGTAGCCTCAATGTACATAGCTTTGATAGTCTTGCTACGGATTATTATAAATCGTTTAACAATATTCATTTTCGTTATAAAGCACATATTAAAAATGAAGTAGCAAGAACTGAACAAGAGGATGTATGTTAATCATTATCTACAAGGGGCCATAATGATTAGTACGTACTACTAAAACACTAGATCAAGTATTTAGAAATTACTTGCTTATGGTAGAAAAACAAAAACTGGGGGCTAGATGTCTCAGCAATTAGCAAGTATTTTTTAACTACTCAATCTAGTGTTTCACTAGTACTAGACATTATGGCACATTCTGGGTAAGGATCGTCCTAAATCCTCTTGTTTCATTCTTGATACTTGAATTCGAATATATGTTCAATAGTGCGAATAGATATTGCTAAAAAGTGCATAATAATCAGTAGCAAGAATGTCAAAGCTATGTACATGGATATCCCTCTCCATAATGAAAACTCCCTATTTTAGAATTGAAAAAAAAAAAAGAATACGAGTGTATGAAATGACACAATATATATATGGAAGAAAATATCAACTAAGATGGTGATATTGAAAATGTCGAAACATATGACATTCTTGTGTTTTGTTGTTTATACACCCTAAGGAAGAAAATAAATTATATATGCATATATATGATTGTGCGTAGCAAGGACTAACTTTCTATTTTTTATTGCTAGGTCTCTGTAGTTTAGAACGTAGCTAGTTAGATCACAAAGTAATTTTATTGCCACCCTAATCAGCGGGGTGAAAATAGTATTAAGCCTAAAATACTTAGTGGGGAACCAAAATCTTTGAGTTCTAACACCGTGTACTATATCATCAGTTTTGAGAAGGCAACATTATATAGATGCTATAGCAATCAAGAAACTATTACGATCATGGATTTTCCAAAACTATTGACATTTTTGGGTTTTGTGTTGCCACTTCTATACGCCTGCAAGCTTGACAACATGCCTTCGATGATCTAAACTTTAGAAGTTGCATCGGAGGAAAGAACTAGAGTTGAAAGATCATTTCAACATCAATAACACTCTTATGGAGAAGAAGAAGAAGAACATATGACATAGTTGAAAGAGCTGATAACACTAGTTCTATAGAGCTAGAGTTATCAAATAGTTATTTCAAAAAAAAATATTATGTTTCAAGTAAGTCACTAGGTTCTTCTTTTTCTCCCTAAGAGTGTGACCAAAGAAGTGATGCTTTTCAAGATGCAAATCTTTCTTCCAATGCAACTTCTAAATAGGAGATTATCCATGACATGCGGAAAACTTGAAGCCTATACAGATGTGGTAACACAAAACTCAAAAATGACAATAGCTTTGAAAAATCGATGACTGTAGTTGGTTTATTGATATTGTGTTCTCAAGTTTAAAGGTTCCACTACATTCTTGATTTTTAAAATAAAAGAAAAAAATGGCAGGAGGAGAAAAAATAAAAAAAAAAGGATAAAAGAGGAAGTAACATAATTTGTTTATATATGTTTTCTCAAGTCGGGAAGAAAATAAACGAAATTATAGAAAAGCCATGACACATTCATGTTCACAAGATATACGAAAATTAAAATCAATTAACCTATAATTTAGGGTTTTCATGGTTTAAATGTTAATAATATAAAGCATTTGTACTTTTCTTTCCTAGTTTGTAGGCATATTAATATTTTAAAACAAAAACTAATATAAAGTTCCATCCATCTACTTTTCTTTTCATTCATTTCCTTCCAAAAACTCAAGGATGAGTTAACCTTCTAATTTCCTTTCACTTCATTTCTTTTCACTTAAAAAAAATTATCTCGAGAATGGAGTGGAAAAGAAGAGTAACGAAATGGTTACAAAAAAGTACACAAACAAATGTCAGAAACTGATATGTCAAGATTACATTGGTTAGTTTTTCTCACTCATCTTTCTCTTTCTCTATCTAATTGGTGACACAACATTTTGTATCCCAAATTTAGTAATTTGTTTGTAACCATATCATTTCTCGAAAAAGAAAGGAAATGATGGTTCTTTTAAATCATCCCATATTTGGAAGGAATATTTTGTAGAAAAATAGACTACAACATCACTTCTCCTCTTTTTTCTTCCTTTCACTCACTTCTCTAATGAATAAATATTGTGAATACACTATTACAAGAAAGAGAGGATATTTCATTATCACCATCTAAGTTGATATATTTATCTATATATATAATGGTATCATTGCATACACTCATATTCTATTTTTCAGTTCCAACATTGAGTTTTCATTTGTAATTGTGGCATCCATGTATATAGTGTGACAACCGTCACCAAATCAGGATAGTTGACTATCGTTGACTCTCACCTTTAACCTGTAAACTGAATCTATGATCTCGGGCTTGATCTCATATGAATTATGTGAACTTATTTGAATCGTGTAAACTTATATGATATTCTAAGCGTGCGACATAGTATGCTAAAAACTCATAAAAATTTCGTGTCGTTTCTATGGCATTTGATCATTCATACTAGGAAACTATTGAGCGAAGGACGTATATGAACGTAAGATACTAAGATTCTAAGTCTACAAACATAAGTAATGAAGCTAAGTTAGAATCCGTAACTTTTATGTAATGTTATAAAACAATTCGAAATTTATCGCGATGCTGCACTGTTTGGGCCATAACTCTCTCATCCGGATTCCGATTGAGTTGGTTCAACAACCCAGACGACCGGAACTCAGAGGGTTATAACATATCCAAAATTCAGAGCGTTTGGATTTTAAGCCCAACCTCCGGTTGGAAAAGGCCGAACCGCCGGATGGAGGTTGTGGGCCTCAAGACGGATCAGCCCAACCGCCAGTTGAGTTAATCCAACCGCCGGTTAGAGGTCTGCAGGTATAAATTCACAAATTTTAACCGTAGCCGAGTTTACAACCCCAAAACGATTTCCAGCCGCACCTAACCCCATTCTCAGTCGAAATTCTCTTCAAATTACTTCAAACTAAAGGGTTTTAATCCCCTAATCACTCCTAGTAATCGAGATCATTGCTTTACGCATTCAGTGGTAAGTTCTCAACGTTTTTCATTCAATACCGATTAGTTTTCTTCCAAAAATAGAATTTGGATCTCATAAACTCTACTTTTACAGAATCTTGAGAGGAGTTTTGTTTCACACACGATTGTTGGTAGTTCTCTAACTCATTCTTTCGATTTCTATCGTTTAGTGTTGATATTTAATTTATTACCTATTGTAATTCGATTCTTGATGAATACGCTTGATGATTAGGTCTAAAAAGGTTAGAAACTGATGGTGTACTTAATTTATGATTATTATTGTTGTTGGATCATTGTGAAAACGTTTTTGTGTTAAAAGATTTATCTGGACGAAAGTCGAGAATCTGGACAGTTTTGTTAGCCGATTTCACGAAGTCATAACTAGGTCAAAACTGCATGTTTTTGGACGTTCTTGAGTCTAAAGTTGAGTACAAGATGTCTACTTTCATATGCAATTGGTCTCGTGTCAAAATTTTCAGTTTAAGGTATTCAAATAATTACTTCAAGTCAAGAGGTCAAATCTGATTTTCGGTGACAGATTCTAGGTCAACTTTGGTTACTAATATCTCTTTCAATTTTTCGAGTTACTGAATGAATTTTTTTTTGTGATAAACTTTAAGGTGTTAGCTTTTCAGAAAAGTAAGGTTCATTTCCAAACGAGTTTATTTCGATTTTCAAATGAGGTCAAACTTTATAGTGCGCCATTAGCAGCGTATTTCGAATGTTATAAACGAATAAAAGCATATAGAAATAATAAAATAATGATAATGAACTTAAGAAACCTACAAATGTCGAAACTTAATAACATAAGGTCACTAAGGTACGAGATTAAGTCGTTCATCGAAATAGGATACAAAGGAAAAGCTAAAAGCTTTGTCTAATTTGTAACCTACATATGTGTAATTGTAGATAAGTGTACGGACTAGTTGGGAACACTTGCTTGCTTTCTTTCGAGGTGAGTTTCGTGGCTCCATTTTCTTTTACTTTTCACTTGGGGGAAAGAATGCTCAACTTATTTGTTGGGTCACAAGGTTCCCAAAACATAGATACAGATTAAATAAAGTTATCTTAACTTGTTAGTTTATATCCAAGTTTTATATCAAACAAGTTTAAATTAATTTAGGCGGAAAACAAGATTAATTTTGACACATAGTTTATTATGAATCAAAGTATTATTCACAATAAAGTGTTTGTCTCACACAGATGACAAAGTATTCAAACCCACACAAATGGTTTGAATACGATCCAAGTATTAGTATATTAAGATACAATTATCACTACAAACTTTAACAGTTAGTGTGGTAATGCTTTGAGCCTAAGCTTAAAGGTCTTGTATACTATTTTTCTTTGAGAGCTTGAATTACTTGGATACTTGGATATTTTGAAGAGTGCTATTGAGCTGCTATTTATAGAGTTGAGTATCAACTTCTATTACCCAGCTCAGTCAGTTGTCCAAGGGATAACACATTCATCTTGGGCAACTTTGCACTCTACCCTTTTTGCTTTTCTTGGAAATAGAAAAAGCAAAAGGTAAAAGGTTTCTTTGCTGAGAAGAAAAGCTTTGTTCGATGTTTGACCTTTCTCAAACATCTTATCAGTTGTATCTAGCCTAAGGAGAGAAGAATATCTTCTGTACACTTGTACTTTCATTCTTCAATCTGTGCTCTTCAGTCTGTGCTCTCAGTCTGTGATCTTCAATCTGGGATCATCAGTCTGTGATCTTCAGTCTGTGAAGTCTTTTGTCTTCAATCTTCATTCTTCAGATGATGAATTCATAAGTCTTCAGGAAGAGCAAGGCTTTCAGTCTGTGAGATTCTTCAGTCTGTGCAGCACAGACTCAGAAACAATTCTTCAGTCTGTGTAGCACAGACTCAGAAACACAGACTCAGGAATTCACTAAGTTTTTCTTGAATACAACTGAGATAGATTTTGACTCTTCAGATTTATAACTTAGGTTTGATCATTGTTTTTCCCAACAATCTCCCCCTATCTGATGATGTCAAAATCTATTTACAAAAGATAATGGAGAAATAATAAATATTAAAGTACAACATAATTTATGAATCTTAGACTTATATATATAAAGTCAAAGTCATAGTTAGTATACAAAAATATTACAATTATTACATAAGATTGTAAATAATATAAATATAACAATCTTCAGTCCTTTCTCCGAACCTTGATCTCTTTCATCTTTTCCACTTTCCTCTTCAACAGTGTTTCCATTTCCTTATCAGATTTGTCTTCAAATTCTTGATACTCTAGGATGATCTTCTTGCAGATATCTTCAAGTCCAATCATCATCCTGATTTGGGAAAGGTTGTTGAATAACCAGCTAATCAGTCTTCTTCTGAATGGTCTGGCTTGAGAATGTTTGCATTCCTTCAGCAGGGCAATGCAGTGCAGCAGAGACTCTCCATATAACCTATTCTGATCTTGGAAGCATTCTATCCCATTGATATCTCTATAGCACAAACCTTCAATGTTGTCAGTCTGTACATAAGATCTATCTATGAAAACAATACCTTTGGGTAGAGGATGCTCCCTTCTCTGCTCATTCTCTGTGGATAACCCAGCTGACTTCTTCTTGATTACAAAATTGTTTGCTATGCAAAACAACTTGTACTCTTCTTCTGAGATGAGCCCCAGACTGAGAACTAGCTCAATCGGGTAAGATAGCTCATCCAGAACTTCTTTCTTCAGATCCTTGTCAGCTTCACTCTTCAAAAGATTGGCAATGGATTGCCATTCCTTAAGCCCTAGAGTGTACAGTTCATCCACCCATACCATCTTCTTGCTCTTGGTCAAAGTCAGCTCCAGCTTCAATTTCTGTCCAATCTTGTTCAGATGACATTCTCTAATCTTCTGCTTGAGCTTTGACTTTTGGAAAGTGGCTTGTAGCTTTGGCTTCAGGCTCTCTATCTTCTGTAACCTTGTTGACAGCTCTTCATCTTCCTTGATTTTTTGCTCAACTTGACTCCTTCTGGTTTGAGTCTGTGAACAGTCTTCATCTTCTAATTCTTTGGAGAGCATGTCAACAAATCTTGCTTCCTTCAGCTTCTGCTCTTCTTCAGTTAGTACATTTAAGTACTCAGTTAAAGACATGCCTTGAGCAGTAGCTTCTTATTGCAAGAGTTCATCCTGTAGATTTGTCAGTTCAGGATTTCTTGTGCTAGCAGCATGATCATCCACCATCTTCTTGATCTTGCTTAACCTTTCCTGCTTGGATAAGGCAATCTCCTTGCCCTTACCCTTATCCATAACTTCTTCCATGGTAGAGCTTGACCCAGGATAAATGCTAATCAGGTGAGCACTTCTCCATTGCATTCTATCTTCAATTTCACTTCTACCTGGAGGCAGTGTTCTGGTTGTTGTGGTTGGTCTAGCAGGATTGGCTTCAGCTTGGATGGCTTCAGCACTGATAATTAGAGCATCAGTGCTTGCTGCTGGTTGCTCTGAGCTCTGAGTCTGTGATTGATGCTGTGTCTCAGTCTGTGCAGGTTCAGAAGGCACAGACTTAGACTCTCCAGTCTTGACTTTTGAGGCACCTTCATCTACACCTCCAAAAGTAGCATCATCTTCATCATCATCTGATCTTCTAAATACCTCAGACTCAGAACTACAATCAGGATTAATGGCATCATCATCTTCACCATCAGTGTCCTGTTCTTCAGCCAGCTTCACAAACTGATCCCAGGTCTTGATCCCCTTCATCTTTGGTTGGGAATCAAAGATATCCCTTTCAGGAATCCTCCTGGCCATTCTTTTTGTCTTTCTGGCTCTTTTGATCTGCAGTGGTTGACTAACAGTAATAACTTGCCAGAGCAGTACTAAAATTAACTAACAGTAGTAACTTGCGAGAGCAGTACTAAAGTTAACTAACAGTAGTAACTTGCTACATTAACAGTGTTAATTGTACCAATCTTTACCAAAAAAAAAAAAAACATCAGTATTAACCCAGCAGTACTAAAAGTAACTAGCAGTATTAATACTAACAGTGCTAAAATACGAATTCATGAGGGCAGTATTAAAAGGCTTATCAGTATTAACCAGCAGTACTAAAAGTAACTAGCAGTATTAATACTAACAGTACTAAAATACTAACCTTATGAATTAATAAAGCACAAAAATAGAGGGTCTAGTCTGAATGAATATGGTTAGTCTGTCTAGTTAATCTGGAAGAAGTCACACAGACTGAAACATATAATCAGTCAGACTGAGAGAAAAATAACATAAGTTATAAAATCTTTTTGGTATTTTCTTAGAAAGTATGTACAAAAACATCTCTTAGTCTGTGCTTTTTGATTGTATGTAGCTGAGACTACAGGTATACAGATTGAAAAGCAGACACAGACTGAGAATTGAATCATACAGATTCAAGGTTTTACTAGGGGTTGAGCATTCCTAGTTGACCAAGCAGATATAAGAATCTATCTTCATTAAGAGGTTTAGTAAAGATATCTGCTAGTTGGTCATTTGTTGGCACATATTTGAGAATCACTTTACCTTTCTCAGCACAATCTCTGATAAAGTGATGTCTGATCTCAATATGCTTTGTCCTGGATTGAAACACAGGATTCTCAGTGATGGCAATGGCACTTTGGTTATCACACATGATTGGAGTTTTTGTAAACACCAAATCATAGTCTGCTAGTTGATGTTGCATCCATAGCAATTGAGCACAGCAACTACCAGCAGCCACATATTCTGCTTCTGCAGTGGATGTAGCAACAGAATTCTGTTTTTTGCTTGACCAACTGACTAGTTTGCCACCTAGCAGTTGACATCCACCAGAAGTGCTTTTCCTGTCTAATTTACAACCTGCATAATCTGCATCTGTATATCCAATTAGATCAAAACCAGAGTCTTTGGGATACCAAAGACCCAGGTTGGGAGTACCTTTTAGGTACCTAAAAATCCTTTTTACAGCTTTTAGATGCGATTCTTTAGGTTCAAATTGATATCTAGCACACAAACATGTTGAGAACATGATATCTGGTCTACTTGCAGTGAGGTATAGTAGAGATCCTATCATACCTCTATAAGTGGTTTGACAGACTGACTTTCCAGACTGATCCTTATCCAACTTATCTGTAGTGCTCATTGGTGTTTTCATAATTGAACAGTCCTTTAAAGAATATTTAGTAAGTAGGTCATTGACATATTTACCTTGGTTGATGAAGATACCATCAGGTTTCTGATGTACTTGTAGACCAAGAAAGTATGTTAATTCACCCATTATACTCATTTGATACTATTTTGACATTAAGTTTGAAAACCATTTACACAATTTTTCATCAGTAGACCCAAATATAATATCATCAACATAGATTTGGACTAGTATGACATCTGCCTTGTTTCTTTTGAAGAACAAAGTTTTATCAATTGATCCTCCAGTAAAGTCATTTCTAAGAAGATATGATGATAAGGTATCATACCAAGCTCTTAGAGCTTGTTTTAGTCCATATAGTGATTCCTGCAATTTATAGACATGATTTGGAAAAGTGGAACTTACAAAACCTGGAGGTTGTTTCACATAGACTTCCTCCTGTAAGTTACCATTCAGAAATGCACTCTTGACATCCATTTGATAGACTTTGAAGTCCTTGAATGCAGCATATGCCAAGAATAACCGTATTGCTTCAATTCTGGCTACAGGGGCAAAGGTTTCATCATAATCAATGCCTTCTTCCTGCTTGTAGCCTTGAGCAACTAGCCTTTCTTTGTTCCTTATTATCACTCCGTCCTTGTCCATCTTGTTTCTGTAAACCCATTTAGTTCCAATAATGGTTTTCCCTTTTGGAGCAGGAACTAGGGTCCAAACATTGTTTCTGTCAAATTCTGTTAACTCTTCCTACATTGCTTCAACCCAATCATCATCTTTCAAGGCTTCTTCAGCTTTCTTTGGTTCAATGATTGACAGGTTGTTTGTAAAGTAACAGAAATTTGCAGTAGGTGAGCTTGATACTTGAGCTCTTGTTTGTAGACCAGAAACATAATCTCCAATTATTTCTGTAATTGGATGATACTTGTGTTCTTTAAATCCTAGAAATGATTCATCATTGAATGGTAAATCATTCTCATTTGGTAGAAGAATAGCAGGACCGAGTTCTGCATCATCTTCTACACAGGGCAAGTCTGAGTCTGTAGAGTTCACAGACTGAAAACTACCAGACTGAACACATGTATCAGAAGAATTTGAATCTCTGGACACAGATTCATCTTCTGTTGATGAAGGTACTGTCATTGAATGAGCAGGTTGAGCATCTTCATTATCACTTTCAGAGTCCTGTTGTTGGTTAGCAACAACTGGGATTTGAGATTCAGATCCCACAACAGATAAATCTTCCAATAAATGAACATCAGACTGAGAAACATGTTCATCATTAGCACAGGAAGCATCAAAGGTGACATTGATGGTTTCTTCAATTTTATTCCTTCTGTTGTTGTAGACTCCGTAGGCCTTTGAGATAGATGAATAGCCAACAAAAATTCCTTCATCAGATTTAGGTTCCATCTTTGCTAATTGATCTCTTTGATTGAGAATGTAGCATTTACTTCCAAAGGTCTGGAAGTAATGGATGGTTGGAACCTTCTTGTGATACAGCTCATATGCAGTTTTGCCATGCCTTTTGACCAAAATAGATCTATTTTGGGTATAACAGGCAGTGTTAACTGCTTCTGCCCAAAACTAAATCTTCATTTGACCATGGCATAACATGGTTCTTGCAGCTTCTATGAGTGTACGATTTCTTCTCTCAGCAACACCATTTTGTTGAGGAGTTTTGACAGAGGCAAAGTTTTGAATAATGCCTTTGTGAGTACAGAATTCAATGAGAGTAGAATTCTTAAATTCTGTACCATGGTCACTCCTGAGTTGCTTGACAGGTGCATCTTTCTGCAATTCTTCCCTCTTGATTAGATTAATAATCTCTTTAGGAGCATCACTTTTAGCCTTAAGAAAGATGACCCAAGTATACCTTGTGTATTCATCCACAACCACAAGTGTATACTTCTTTCCACCCAAACTGCTAATGCTCATGGGTCCAAACAGATCCATATGGAGCATATGCAGTGGTTGATCAATTGTAGCTAACAATTTGGATGGAAAATGGTTCTTGGTCTGTTTCCCTAGTGTACATGCAGGACAAAGTTTGTCTTTTGCAAATGTAACATCAGGCAGACCTCTAACCAATTTCTTCTTTGACAGGAGGTTAATATTTTTGAAGTTCAGGTGGGATAACCTCCTATGCCATAGCCAGCTTAGTTCTGGCACAGACTGAGTATAGAGACAGGTCTCTACATTGTTGTCTACAGAAGAAAGATCCAAGAGATAGATATCTCTTTCTCTTTTGGCAACTAATATAGGTTTGCCTTTGGAATTATAGATAACAGCAGCCTTCTTTCTGATTCTGATTTCACCATCATCATCACAAATCTGGCTAGCACTAAGCAGGTTATGCTTTAATCCCTCAACATAGGCCACCTTTGTTATTCTGATGTTGCCAGCCTTCACCACACCATAACCTTTTATCTTGGCAACAGAGTTGTCACCATATTTGACAGAAGGTCCTTCTTCTACAAACTCTGACAGATTCTTCAAGGAACCTGTCATGTGTCTTGAGCATCCACTGTCTAGGTACCATTTGCTGTTACCCTGCACAAGACAAACAAAATCGATTAGTTACTTTTGGGAACCCATCTTTTGATGGGTTCTTTAGAGTTGGTTGGAGTCAATTCTTTAGCAGTTTTGGTGCTAAGTCTGTGAAGTTGACTTATAACCTCTCTATTTTTGATTTTGTTGTTTGTAGATGACATTTGTTTGATCAAAGCAGCCTTTGGCTGTTTAAGAAAGGACTTTGTGCATTTAATACCTTCATGTCCCAGATTTCCACAGTTGTAACATTTTCTGTTCAACATAATGGTCCTTTTGGATTTTGGGTTATTATTTGCACTAGATCCTCTGTTAAACTCTTGTTTTGACATAACAAATGTTTTAAAATCTGTGGTTAACTTCATTAAGTTTTCACTAAGCAGCTTAATGGTCTCAGTCTGGTTGTTAAGATTTGACTTTTTAGAGTCAGACTGAGTGTTAACACAAACAGATTTGGAGTTAAGTTTGCCAGACTGAAAATTGATTTTTCCAGACTGACAGATAGATCTCACAGACTGAGATCTTTTTAACTCCTTTGTTACTGGTTTTATGCCTTTAGATTTATCATTTGGCATATTATTGTCTGGACCAATTACAGACTGAGATGTGGAAGGTTCAAACACATTGTAACCTTTCTGTTTATTCTTGATTCTTTTTACCTCTTTTTGTCATTTTAAAGATGGTACTGTGGGAATATTAACTTTGCCTTCTATAAATCTTTTCTTTTCAAGTTCTATAGTTTCTAAAGATTCATTAGTTATTATAAGTTCAGGCTGTTCAGATTGAGAAGTTTCACAGACTGAGATTTCTGAGTCTGTGTCTTCAGAGTCTGGCTCTGTCTCATATACTAGTTCTTTAGCAACTATTTTTGGTCTAACAAAAGCATTTGTCAATATAACTTTGTCTCCCACGGTATGACTAAAAGTATGAGGTAAAATCTCAGGTACAAATATAGTAGGTTTTGAGTTTATTTCTGAATTTATGTGACTTTTAAGATCAAACTCATCACCTATGACCGCTTGTATCTGAGCTGGAATTTGTTTGGATAAACAGTCCACATTTTTAAGTGATGAAATACACCAAGATTTACAGATCCTTTCATAATGATCAGCTTTGTTTTTATAAGCTTCTTTTTCCAGCTTGATCTTTTTGAGAAGGTCATATTGAGCATCAAGCTCAAGTTTGTACTGTTTGTTTTGGTTTATTTCATTCACTTTTGATTGTAGATCTTTTTGAACTTGACTGAGTTTGGTTTTTAAATCTCGTATTTCCTCCAGTCTTTTCAAAAAATCTACATAGATGTGTTCAAACATTTTCTGTTTTTCTGCATCACTATAGTAAAGTTTAAAATGATTTACATTGTAAGCAGATCCTCTGTCCCAGTCTGGATGAACACATGCCTTTTCTGCAAATTTGACATCTTTGTCAAACTGGCTCTCTGTGATAGCCATTAAGCACATATCTTCATCATCCTCAGATGATGAAGATTCTTCATCTATCCATTGTTCAACAACCAAAGCTTTCTCTAGTTTCTTTGGTTGTTGTTTCTCTCCAATTTTCTTGGAGTTGAAGTACTTTTTCTTGTACTTCTTGGCCTTTTCTTCCCACTTATCAGAACTTGAAGATTCTGCAATCTTCACTCTGCAGTCAGAAGAAATATGACCAACTTGCCCACATTTATAGCAAGTAACTTTCTTAGGATCAAAAGTTGGCCTTCCTTTTGAACCTTTGAATCTTGCTTTTTCTAACCTTTGGGCTAGCAATGCCATTTCAGCTTCTAGAGACTTAGTTTCATCATCTGATTCTGAGTCTGTAAGAGTTAGATGGTAATCTGCTCTAGAGAAAAGTTCTCTATTTTTCCTTGTTGTTGCAACAAGGGCAGCAGATGGATCTTTTGCAATCCTTTTGGCATTTAGATCCTTTCTGGCTTTGGTGTGACACCCGACGAATTAGGCCGTCATTAGTGATTAATCATAGATCATTATTACATGTAATTAGTGTGAAATAGGACTAATTACGATAACACCTTGTGTATTGTATTATACGCACGTACGTAATAACTGTAAATTACGCAAATTCGATCGGATGGAATCCGACACAATAAATATGGACGTTGGTGAAAAACATTTTTTTTACTAAATAACCTAATTATGATAAATAATTGTTATTTAACTTATATTATTACGATAATATTTAAAACGTTCCACGTTTCCTACAAAACGTATCGTACGCGACGAAAACGCACGAATCGAATCCGACACCGGAAGAAACCCATCAAACGTTTTGAAGAGGGTCCAATAAAAGATTTAAGAATGTTTAATCAATCTAAAATAGCAACTATGTATTGGAAACAACACGCGAGAAGTAAACGTTAATAATTAAATTTTAAAACACGCGATTAACGTTTAACCGACCGAATAACGTCACACGAAATCGAGAAGCAAAACGCGAGCCCGAGAACCAACATTGGGCCAAGCCCAATGTCGGCCCAGCCCAGCCCATGACCGGCCCAAAACCCTTGGCCCTTTTCCCCCTCTCTTTGACTCCACAATTCTCACTCAAACTCTCACACTTCTCACACAATCAAACCTTCTTTTCTCTCTCAATTCCCCACCCTCTCTCAAACCCAGCCCTAACCACCACCACCCCCACCATTCCCAGCCTCTTCCAAGAACTCTAGCCACCACCAATATCATCTACAACGTCACGAAGAAGAAGGTCAAGCGAAGAACAAGGAGCGAAACCGCAGCAGCCCTTTTGCTTCATTTCGACTTTAAATCAAGCTTTCTTTGTAAGAATCTCTTCAAAACTTGTTCATTTTCCTTGGATGATGTTAATAAACATGTTAGAAGTTCGTTTATACTAATTATGTCCAAGATCTAAACCGAAAACCAAAAGATAATGCTAAAAACTTTCGGGTAAAGCTATTAACCTTCGGACAAAAACTTAACCCGACTTTGACACAAGATATCTAACTCATTTCTTAACCAAATCGAACGATTCGTGAGTCTAAAATCAATTTCAAGGAGTCTACTTTCGGACCCAAGTGGTTTGACGATTTTCTGAGGTCATTTGATATACGAAAACGATTTTACAAAAATATGTGTCTGGACTGTCGTTTTGGACAGAAAAATCGACCAACTTTGGGAATGCATATCTCGAGATTTACAACTCCAAAACGACTGAAACCACTTGGAAAAGTTTTCTTTTTCTGTTACCTTTCAAAATTGTACTCGCATTTTTTCTGAAGCTTTGTAAATCGTGAGATATGAACCAAACACTGAGCAAAGGTCCAAAAATCGACCTGCTCTACCTTTGTCTAATCCTTGGACGATTTCGTGAGCTATACTTGACCAAAAGTTATGAAATTTTTACTGGAAGTAGCTAAGATATGTATGAACAACTGTGATTTTTCTTGGAGTTCACTTCGAAACTTTGATTAGTCAAAACGAACCCCGAAAACAACCCAAAAACTAAGAAAACAAACTCATGGACTGTTTTTGCAATAAATATGAAACGACACTTTCGGGTCAACCACAGAACGTAACGATGACTTTTCTAAGCTCTAATAACATATTTAAGACTTCCCTAAAAGTTTCGGGTCAAACCGAGCACGTTTGAGCAAGTTCCCGAAAAATCAAAAACATCACAGCCCGTCTGTGTCGCAGAAGGCCCAAAGTTATTGCGACACAAGGTTTGTGTCGCTAAATCGTAATGACAGCGGTACTAAACTGCGACACAAAGCTTGTGTCGCTAAATCATAAAGCAGTACTAACTTGCGACACTAAGTTAGTGTCGCAATAAATTCAATCAACAGTATTAACGCTTGTGTCGCTAAATCGTAATGACAGCGATACTAAACTGCGACACAAAGCTTGTGTCGCTAAATCATAAAGCAGTACTAACTTGCGACACTAAGTTAGTGTCGCAATAAATTCAATCAACAGTATTAACGCTTGTGTCGCTAATTTTCAAACAGTACTAAGGTCGCAATATGCCTTGTGTCGCCAACAAATTTCGATGTCGCTGAAACTAGCGACACAATGACTTGTGTCGCATACTTATGAAAAATCATGACCTGCGACACTAATGCTTATGTCGCAAAAATTATCTTAAATTCACCATCAGCGACACTACCCTCATGTCGCAACAACATATAGCGACACAACCATTGTGTCGCATAACACAGACTTATTCTAAATATGTTTTCACAAAGTACCGTACACGCGTAATAACGAACGTTCACATATAACTTATTACGTATATGAAACCCATATACTCTATTAAGTATAAAATGAAACAAACATAATAATAATGTCTTCGAGAATTATTATTACAAAACATCACCAACGGGTCATACATCTTTTCTAAACGCAAACAATGAACAAACACTTGGACATAACTAGTTGAGTGGACAACTAGCATGAATGATCTTTTGAGACATTCACTCATACATAACCTTGTGCGTTTAGGGCGCCAGAAGGTTACATTTTGGACAAACGTTTATTAACTTAAACGCACGCTTACAAGACTCAGGTGAGTCTCATAGCCCCACTTTTACTGTTTTATACTATGGGGTGAGATTACATACACTGTTTATTATAATCACAAGTAACTGAAACAACTCTTATACGGATTGCATGAGACCTTTAATCCACTAAAAGTCCTCACTTTATCATAGTTCGTTAATTGTATAAGCGCGAGTATTATTGGATAGATCTATCGGGGATTGACATCCCCGTCCGGGCTAGTCGCTCTAGCCGACCCACGGACGCATTAATATTTGACTGTTACAGGTGTATTGGATTATGCATCTGCCCGAGGCACAAACTAGGTTAAGCGTCGAACTGTGACACTCATGGCAATAGTATACACTTATTTTTGCATTCGTGCAACACTGATGAAATCTTGTGATTATTACCAACTTTTGATAACTGTTTCAAACCTATGAACTCACCAACATTATGTTGACCGTTTTAGTATGTATTCTCAGGTTCACAACAGGATTAGGACTACCCCAGGACACGATAGTGTGACACCCGACACTTTAGGTTCATTGTTAAACCTAGCTGGAAACCCTAATTACTTGTATTTAGTTGGTGTTAGGCTAAATATGTGTAATTACCTGTATATTTGAATATACACTTACGTGATTATGTGTTTATCTGTAATTACGCGAAACAACCGGACGAGGTCCGACAATCTATACGGCGTTGGTGATAACTTTTCATAAATAATGTAAATCTATTTTATAAATTAAATAGTAATTATTTACCCCATATTATTGTTGTTAAATAATAATATACGAAAAACCTAAACGTTTTGCTTAAAACGTAACAAGTGCAACAAAAATGCGCGAATCGCGCCCGACACCCGAACGAAACCGACAAATATTTTAAGAATGTCAATAATGTATTTTTAAATATATTGGTCAAATTAAAATAGTGATATTGTATCAAAAATAAAACACAAAATTTTAACGTTAAAGATTTAAATGTTTACGCGCGCGAATAACGATTAACCGATCAAATAACGTAACAACGGGCTTGAGAAACTACTATACAAGCCCAAGACTCAAATTGGGCCGCCCCAACTTGAGCCCAAGGCCGGCCCAAGAGGGCTAAAAATCGGCCCAAGAAGCCCACCATATTTAATCCCCATTTCCTCCTTTCTTCCTCATTTTTACACACACAAACTCACACATTTCTCTCTAATTTCTCTCCCTCCTTCTCTCTCCCAAAAATCTGCCCAAAAACCCCCACACCACCATCAACCATCACCTTCCACCATCAACAACCATCATCATTCATCACCTTTGAAGAAGAAATCAAGCCAAAACACAAGATCAAGCTCTCCCCACCATCTTTCTCCTCCATCTCGGTTTGGAAACTTTGTAAGAACTTCAAAACTCTTCCAAAACACTCTATAATCATGTTATAAGGTTCACATAACAAGGAAATGTCCAAAATATAACATAAAAACGTTTTTCATGGCTTAAAAAGTTCAAGAACAAAACATGCATTTTCGGGCAGAAAAATAGCCCGACTTTGAGAGGCTGTTTCTCCCTCAAAACTTGACCAAAATGGACGATTCAAAAAGCAAAAATTAATTTTAAGAAGTTATCTTTCATTTCCAAGTGGTTTCATGATTTTTGGAGTTCGTTTGATACCCGAAATGATTTTTACAAAAACATGTGTCCGGGCTGTCAAAAAGGACAGAAATTTCACCCTCCTTGTTTTAATCATAACTCGAGATATACCCATCCAAATGACCTGAAACCAACGCCACAAGTTCACAAATTTTGTTAGGTACAAATTTCGTTTAGATAACTTTTTCTGAAAATGTGTAGATTTTGCCCAGAAATCCGATCTTGTTGCATGTATCTGGATTGGTCACTTTCTGACCTTAGGGAACAAACGAAATTTTTAAAAATACTTAGAAGTACCTAAAAATCCTGGAAAAATTAATTTAGAGAGCTAACATACTAAGGAACAACAGGGATTTTTCTTGAATTTTCATTTGAACATTTGAGACACGAAATAAATTGTACAAAACCGACCTGTTTCAGGCCTCTGTGTCGCAGAAGCCCAGTAGTCTGCGTCACAAGCCTTTGTGTCGCCATAAACCGAATCGTCACATTAGCGACACAAGCTTTTGTGTCGCTATAACCCGAATCGTCACATTAGCGACACAAGCCTTTGTGTCGCTACAGCACCCGAATCGTCACATTAGCGACACAAGCCTTTGTGTCGCTACAGCACCCGAATCGTCACATTAGCGACACAAGCCTTTGTGTCGCTACAGCACCCGAATCGTCACATTAGCGACACAAGCCTTTGTGTCGCTACAGCACCCGAATCGTCACATTAGCGACACAAGCCCTTTGTGTCGCATAAACCCTAGTGTCGCACAATGGCGACACTAGCCCAGTGTCGCTAAAAACACAAAACTCGATACGTTTTCCTTAAAGCAATACAAGCATAAATAAAAATTTTCCTGCCAGGGGCTCTGCCCCTTGGACCCCGCCAGGGGTTGCCACCCCTTGGACCCCGCTACCAGGGGCGCTGCCCCCGGACCCCCGTCATTAATGGGCTTCGCCCTTTGCCACACCGATTAATTACCCATAACCGGAAAGTAGAAATACGCATAACATAATTAATCAAGAGCTGTATTTTCACAAAATATCACCAACGGCCTGTACATGTTTTTCTAAGCACAAACGATAACTGAACAATTGGACATTTCTAATTGTGTGAACTTATTTTAGGTGGACATTAACCCTCCACCTACATGATTAACTTAGGTGGACATTAACCCTCCACCTACATGATTGGCTTAAGTGGACATTAACCCCCACTTATACAATCACTATAGATGGTCTTTTGAGACATCTACTTACACAGCCTTATACGTTTAGGACGTTAGAAGGTTGCATCCGGAAAACACGCTTTGCTTGCTAATTGATTATTGCTTGCTTGCTAATATCAGGTGAGTTTCATAGCCCCTTTTTACTGTTTCTAACTGGGGTGAGAATACATACAACTGCTTTTACACTGCTATTTTCATGTGAACACAAGTACAAAACTCGATATATTGGTTGCATGAGTTATTTTACTAATCCCGAAGTCCCCCACATCATAGTTTGTTAGTATCGTTATAGCGTGAATGTTAATGAATAGTACTATTTGGGATTGACTCCCCCCGTCCAGGTTAGTAGCGCTAACTTGTCAAACGGACGCATTATCATTTGTTCTTACGAGTGTTGGATTAGGCACTCGCTGGGAGGCACCCCGATCGTGGCACTTGATTGTGACCCGACACCACAGTTAAGCTCGAACTATGAACTCATGGCAACAATATACACTATCTTTACATTTTTGTAATACATTACCTATCATTGTTGAATGATACAAACAAAAATCTTGTGTTCCATACAATGTTATATCAACTGTTTACAAACCTATGAACTCACCAACTTTATGTTGACCTTTTAGTATGTATTTCTCAGGGAACCAACCACAGTAGGCTTGCTCTTGGAGGGAGATAGCTCGAGTCGCATACTTTTCACAAACAAAAGAGATTAGCTTGCATTGTATTATGTTGAAATCTTGTACTAGATGCGTACTCTACTTTTGGGCAAAACTTATGTAAACATTTTAACTGTGTAATGTAATGATTTTTGAAACGTCTCATATAGATGTCGTTTGTTGTAATTCTTGTGTTGTGATATTTGATTTGGTCGGCGCCCCCAATGCAACACCCTACCTTCCGCTGCCACGTGTCTTGGGGGTGCGACAGATAGCTCGAGCCGCATGCTTACAAACATCAGAGATTTTCTTGCATTACTATTTTGTAATATTGGTCATGTATTAGAATCTCTTGAACTATTCGCGAACTCAAATCTTAATGTAAACAATTGAATTACTAATGTAATTACTTTGTATTATTTTCAAAACGTTTCATATAGAGTCGTTTGCCTTAACTTTGTGTAATGATCCATGATTAGTCGCGCCCCGACCCGACTTCCGCTGCATCATAATTTGGGGGTGCGACATTTGGTTTCTTCAAAATTTAGTAGAAGTCCAAACAAGCCAGAGAGATCATATGTCTCCAATTTTTCACTTACAATTAATGAAGTGATAACTTCAGAAAAAGTGTTTGGAATGACATCAACAAATTTTGCACAGATTTCAAACTGTCCCTTGATAATATTATACCTTTCAAGATCATTGATTAAGATCTGAAATCTGGTATGAATATCAGTTAATGACTCATTTTGGCCAGCAGAGAAGTTCTCATAATTTCTTATGAGATTCTTCTTCTTTTGGGATTGTACTAAACTTACACCATCATATTGGTCAGTTAGCATATCCCATATGGCTTTAGCAGTTTTGCAGCCAGATATCTTAGCAAAGATAGGCTCAGTAACTGCATTGCCCAGTATGGATTTGGCCTTAAAGTCTAGTGCATATAGTTGCCTGTCTAGATCAGTCCAGGTACTTTTGGCAGCCTCAACAAATTTTTCAGGTGTCAAAATAATACCATTTGCATATAAAGTTGCAGGAACTATTCTGCCAGGAATAATGGGTCCTTCCTGAATGACTCTAAGCATTTCATCATGAATGCTAGCAAGAAACCATTCAGCTTTCAATTTCCAGTGGGTAAAATTTACACCATTGAAGATTGGAATTCCCTTCCCAGCCATAGCAATAGAAGAAGTCATTTTTCAAGGAAGAAAAATGTAGAGAAAATGGATTTAGATGATTGTTTGATAAACTGGGTTCCTTTGATCGTTAAAAATTAAATCTTTATTTGCTCTCATACCGGTTGTTGGGTCACAAGGTTCCCAAAACTTAGATACAGATTAAATAACAGTTATCTTAACTTGTTAGTTTATATCCAAGTTTTATATCAAACAAGTTTAAATTAATCTAGGCGGAAAACAAGATTAATTTTGACACAGAGTTTATTATGAATCAAAGTATTATTCACAATAAAGTGTTTGTCTCACACAGATGACAAAGTATTCAAACCCACACAGATGGTTTGAATACGATCCAAGTATTAGTATATTAAGATACAATTATCACTACAAACTTTAACAGTTAGTGTGGTAATGCTTTGAGCCTAAGCTTAAAGGTCTTGTATACTATTTTTCTTTGAGAGCTTGAATTACTTGGATACTTGGATATTTTGAAGAGTGCTATTGAGCTGCTATTTATAGAGTTGGGTGTAACTCTATATTATCCAGCTTACATAATTGTCCAAGGGATAACAAATGCATCTTGGGCAACTTTGCACGCCACCCTTTTTGCTTTTCTTGGAAACAGAAAAAGCAAAAGGTAAAAGGTTTCTTTGCTGAGAAGAAAAGCTTTGTTCGATGTTTGACCTTTCTCAAACATCTTATCAGTTGTATCTAGCCTAAGGAGAGAAGAATATCTTATGTACACTTGTACTTTCATTCTTCAATCTGTGCTCTTCAGTCTGTGCTCTCAGTCTGTGATCTTCAATCTGGGATCATCAGTCTGTGATCTTCAGTCTGTGAAGTCTTTTGTCTTCAATCTTCATTCTTCAGATGATGAATTCATAAGTCTTCAGGAAGAGCAAGGCTTTCAGTCTGTGAGATTCTTCAGTCTGTGCAGCACAGACTCAGAAACAATTCTTCAGTCTGTGTAGCACAGACTCAGAAACACAGACTCAGGAATTCACTAAGTTTTTCCTGAATACAACTGAGATAGATTTTGACTCTTCAGATTTATAACTTAGGTTTGATCATTGTTTTTCCCAACATTATTTTCAACTGTTTTCATGCTGTGAATTTACTGCTTTCCTTTTTGGACAAAATGAATGATTTGTGCGACACTGTGAATTAGCGTGACATACAATGTGGAACTATATGCATACTGATATCTGTCAAACATAAATACTGCTGAGTCTTACTCGCCAGGGGGTAATGACAACAGGCAACACACATATATGTTGAGTCTTACTCGCCAGGGGTAATGACAACAGACAACATATTGAGTCTTGCTCGCTAGGGGGCAATGACAACATGCAACATACATACATGCTGAGTCTTGGGACTCCGGGACCAAGGACAAAGGCATACAATCAATTAATATGAATATCAATAGTACTATTGGGTTGCGGCCTAGCTCATGGTTTGGTTAGCCATCTGTGGGTGAATATAATCAATCAATCAATCAAGCGCTGTGACGCAACAACTGTTATGGGACTCTTACTGCATTAATTTCACTTATGTGTACCATTTCATTTCATTTGTCCTACTACTATCATACTTACTATACACAACAACTTATGTGTGTCAAACTAAACCTGCAAAATTCACCAACCTTTGTGTTGACCTTTATGAGCATTTCTTTTCAGGTAAACAGAATAAGGAGCTTGAGACTTAGTGGCTTTAGCGAGACTTCTAGGCTGCATTTGAGACTTGGTCGATTGAATGTTTGACCATATACGGTTATACTAAATTTGCGATGTGACAATTTGATTCTTATGAAGTTATGACTATGTACTCGTGGAAATGATCGACCACGATACAAGTCGCCATTTGTGTCAGGTGATAGCGTGACACGTTGTTGAATTACATTTAGTGTTTTCTATTATATCAATGTGTTATGATCTAGTCGTCCGTCGCATCTCGTGTTTCCACCTTAGACGGAGTGTGGCACATAGCTTTGAAGGTCTTGCTACAGATTATTATAAACCGTTTAGCAAACTATAACACACATATTAAAAATGAAGCAGCAAGAACTGAACAAGAGGACTTATGATGATTATTGTCTGCAACGATCCATAATGGTTAGTACTACTGAATCACCAGATCAAGTATTTCAAAAATAGTTGATTATGGCATAAAAACTGGGGGGCTAGATGTCTCAACCTTTAGCAAGTACTTTTTTAACTACTTGACCTAGTAGTTTACTAGTACTAGACATTATGGCACCTTGTGGGTAATGAATATCATAAATCCTCTTATTTCATTCTGGATACTTGAATTCCAATATGTGTTCACTAGTGAGAATGGATATAGTTAAAAATTAAAGTGTAGAATAATCCGTAGCAAGAATATCAAAGCTATGTACATAGATGTCACACTCCCAAATGAAAACTCCCTAATAAATTGAATATAAATTATGAGTGTATTAAATGATACCAATATGTGTATGGAAGAAGATATCAACTAATATGGTGATGTTGAAAATTTTCAAACATATTGTAACACCCTCTCTTCGGTATAAAATATTCTTTTATTTCGGAAGCGTAGGTCAAAACATGTATAACATTATTAACATGTATATAATGTACATATACTGTTTAAAACATCGTACATAACCAGGTGTTACATAATTTCAACTTTCATTTAAGTTATCAAAAACATATCAGAGTTGCCAGCTAGTCAAACATTCCTTGAACATAATCTTCCTGCCCGCCCATTTCAATCATGACCTGCAGGGATTAGGGTGGGGGATTAGCACAAAGCTAAGTGAATGAATGTGAAACTAACAATTCAATTTAGCATAACAATCTGTTTACATCAATTAATCGTAAACACATAACGTCAAAGAGGATCGGTGGTTTTTGAGGAACCCTACTGCCGCGGTGGCCCTCAAAGAACGCTTATCACAATCTATATTGGCCTATACAGAATATACCGATAACCTGATACTACCATTAAGCAACACAGGTTCTAATACAACACATGTACAAGACCCTGTATCTGTAATCATGTAATAATCAAGTCCAACAATCTGTTGACCTCTTTAATAACAACCAATGCCCGAAGGCCACATTGCACGTAGATTCATAATCAGCAAATCAGATTAAACAGTCTATCAATTATATCTACTTTTAATTGTTGCAACCAAACCGTTACAACCAAATCAAACTTGTGAGTTCCAGATCCACTCACCTGTCAGTCTCAGTCCAACAACTCAGAAGTCTAATGTTACTGAGTCTTCTGCTGATCTGAGAATACAACAAATAATGAGTTAGTAACTCATTCCACAATCGTATAACATATTTCAATACATAATATCGAAATGACAAACAATTACCAAGTTATAACAATGAACTTATATAATTATTTACTCAATCATCATAATAACATATTTAAGCGAACAAGCAAATCCCTGAAGTCTAAGAAACAAAAGTTCAATCCGAAGGGAAACCAGAAAATCCCGAAACAATGTTTAAAAACTGAAAAATGCAATTTCGACCCCAAGATGACCCCGAAAGGTCTAAAACTGTTGGGAAAAACAATGATCAAACCTACATTATAAATCTGAGGAGTCAAAATCTAACTTAGTTGTATTCAGGAAACTTAGTGAAATTCCTGAGTCTGTGTTTCTGAGTCTGTGCAACACAGACTGAAGAATGGTTTCTGAGTCTGTGCTGCACAGACTGAAGAATCTCACAGACTGAAAGCCGTGCTCTACTTGAAGACTTATGGATTCATCATCTGAAGAATGAAGATTGAAGACAAAAGACTTCACAGACTGAAGATCACAGACTGATGATCACAGATTGAAGATCACAGACTGAGAGCACAGACTGAAGAGCACAGACTGAAGAGCACAGATTGAAGAATGAAAGTACAATTGTACAAAAGAAGTTCTTCTTTCCCAAGGCTATGGTACAACTAAAGAGATGTTTGAGTAAAGTCAAACATCGGACAAAGGTTTTCTTCTTAGCAAAGAAACCTTTTACCTTTTGCTTTTTCTGTTTCCAAGAAAAGCAAAAAGGGTGGCGTGCAAAGTTGCCCAAGATGCATTTGTTATCCCTTGGACAATTATGTAAGCTGGATAATATAGAGTTACACCCAACTCTATAAATAGCAGCTCAATAGCACTCTTCAAAATATCCAAGTATCCAAGTAATTCAAGCTCTCAAAGAAAAATAGTATACAAGACCTTTAAGCTTAGGCTCAAAGCATTACCACACTAACTGTTAAAGTTTGTAGTGATAATTGTATCTTAATATACTAATACTTGGATCGTATTCAAACCATCTGTGTGGGTTTGAATACTTTGTCATCTGTGTGAGACAAACACTTTATTGTGAATAATACTTTGATTCATAATAAACTCTGTGTCAAAATTAATCTTGTTTTCCGCCTAGATTAATTTAAACTTGTTTGATATAAAACTTGGATATAAACTAACAAGTTAAGATAACTGTTATTTAATCTGTATCTAAGTTTTGGGAACCTTGTGACCCAACAAAAACTGCCTAGGCTCATTGAAAGAGTTTTAATTATTGGACCGTTTTCGAGTGACCATGCGAATCTCGGCCCAATCCGTGTTAAATGAAAATTGGGTAAATTTTTAGTCACTAAAAGTATCACTAACACTTGTGCACTTTTAAAATTTGCAAAATAAAACTTTTAAAATCTCAGTTCGCAAAGCAACATCTCAGTTCGCAGGACAAAATCTCAGTTCGCAGGGATTCTCAGCTCGCAAGACAATAACTCGGTTCGCTTCGCAATAACTCGGTTCGCTTCGCAATAACTCGGTTCGCTTCGCAATAACTCGGTTCACTTCGCAAGGTTCAGTTCGCAAATCTCAGTTCGCATCGCAGCAACTCAACTCGCGAACTGAGTTCTTCTTCTTGCAAGCTGCGAACCGAGCCTGCTGTAACCAAAAACTCGAACTTTCTTCTTCCATAACTCACAAATTCGACTTCCTATCATTCTAACAAGCTTTCTAACAACTTATATACATCAAATATCATCATATAACATCTTTCAAGCTTCAATTACACAACTAATTCATAAATTGACCAATTTCATTCAAAACAAGTTCTTGACTAATAAACTTCAAAATTACTTACAATTAGAAGTAGAAATACGAAGATGATGATATTGAATCTGGTTTTCTAATTAAGGATTACAACTAGATGGCTTCAATTGATCAAAGGAAGTGTGTGTTTTTTTATGAAATGAAAATGATATTAGGAAGTTATCACAAGGTTTGAGAATATATATTTGTACATATATATTAATTAAACCCAATACCATTATAATTTTAGTTCCCTTCTTAATCTATTGTCTGGAATCTAAAACCATTTTGCGAAACCAACTATTTTATTTTACCGTCAACTAGATTAATTTAAAACAACGAATTATTTATTAGTCACAATAATTCATTTATCCTTTTGACTAATATTATCAAATAAACATAATAATACTAAAATATTCCTAACACATTAAATAATAAATTTAAAGTTAGGAATTTACCCGTATATTACTAGGCCCTTAGGGTGGATGTTACACATATGACATTTAAAAATTGTGCTTTGTTGTTTATAAGCCCCAAAGAAGACAATAAATTATATCATTGTGCTTGAATTCCTATTTTAATTGTTAGATATCTATAGTTTAGAACGTAGATAGTTAGATCACAAGGCAATTTCATTGTTGCTAGCGCATTCTTTGTCTTCCTTAACGATTACCTCTATATTTCTAAAATGGTGAATATGTAGGTCTTGAAGATGCACTAGACTACCAACGATGGAACATGTAAAAACATATTTAAACCTTTCGCAAGTTTCAATGGAGGCATTTGTTAAACTTGGAAACTCAAGTACCGTTAAGTAGTTATTCTTTGATATATGCTTTATACTCTCTCCGTCTCATTATAAATGTTCACTTTGAAAATATACGCAGTTTTTAGAAATTTCACTATCCACCAGTCAAATATCATCCTTACCCACTAAAGTTTATTTTGATTGGTTAAAATACAAAGTGAACACTTATTTTGAGACGATCCAAAATAAAAATATGAACACTTATTATGGGATAGAGAAGTACTATCTAGCCACACCAAGTCCATTTTGGGTTGGTTTGGAATTTTCATTAAAACCACTACTATTATTCGTCCCTTCCAATATGGTAACTAGATCTACCAATTGGAATTAAAGCTTACACTTGGAGTTGGAGCTTAAGTTTAAAGATGTAAGTTAAAACTTATAATTTTTTTTGTAAATGTTTGATAAATTAGCTGAAACTGGAACTTAATAATACAAAATGATATAAATGGATACAAAATAAAATCTGAAACAACTAAATAAAAAGTATTTTTGTAATTTCAATTTTCATAAACGCTATATTTTTTTAAAATTATTTCAAATAACTTATTGTTCTAAAACTTATTTTTGTAAAAATTAATTTTTAATAAGCTTCAAATAAGCTTTTACATATTTGATACTTGTGGACGAACAAGTACCCCATAAGTTCTTGTCATTGCCAATATACAATTTAAAAGATAAATACGATGATTTGATTGGGGAATAATGATTATCTATTTTTAAACTTACAAAATTTGAAGGAGAGACCGAGTAATTGTTCTTCCCCAAATACTAGCGCAAGCACGTCTACTCGTTTATTACGCGATTTCATTTCCTTAATCTACAAGTTTTAATCTTTCACATAAACCCACCAAAATCCACCCAAAATCCCACATCAAAAACTAAACCAAAATGGAATCACAAAAACCAAAAACTAATAATCTTTACCCACAAATCATTCAATCAAACCCAGATTCATCATCACTGTACACTCCATCAGCTCCATCTCTATACCCATCTCTTGATTTTGACCATGAAAACCTAATCATTGACACTCATCATCAATCATACGATCCAAGCATTTTAACATCATTAGAACCATCAGAAGAAATCATCATCAAGATCCCAAATTCAATCATTCATTTAATCGATAAACACCAAAGTGTCGAACTTGCTTCTGGCGACTTCGAAATAATCCAGCTCCGGCAAGGAAACGCCGTCGTCGCCGTTCTTGCTCGTATTAGTGACGTCATCCAATTTCCGTTAGCTAAAGATGAAGCAGCTGTTAAATTAGATGGGTCACATTATTTTTTCACTTTACGTGTACCCTCGGATTCAAGTTCGGATCTTGACCCGGATAATTTGTTGAACTATGGGTTAACGCTTCAGGGTCAAGATTTCGGGGAGATTCTTGATGGGGTTTTGGAAGAGTATAGCGCCTTTTCGGTTAAGAGTGTGGTGGCGCCGGTGGCAGCGGTGGCGGAAGATGGTGGTGGTACGGCGGAGGTGAAAGCGGCGGCGTATTGGACAACGTTGGCGCCAAATGTGGAGGAATATAGTGGGTCGGTTGCAAGGTTGATTGCTGGTGGTTCAGGGCAGTTAATTAAGGGGATATTGTGGTGTGGGGATGTAACTGTTGATAGGTTAAAATGGGGAAATGAGTTTTTGAAAAAAAGGACTAAATCTGGATCGAAATCTGAAGTTAGTCCTCAAGCTTTGAAGAGGATGAAAAGGTACTTTGTTTTGTTTCGTTGTGTTTGTTTTTTATTTCATTGGCTGGTTCTAACTTGTTTTTAAAAAATGTGGCCTGAGTATTACTTTATTATATATGTAGAATATGTAGAATTTGCAGGAGTGTGAAGGTTAAGGATGAAGTTGTACTAAAATAGGAATTTTTTTTTTTTTAGGTTTCAAATTAATAGCATCTATATTGATTAGATAAGTTAACATCTTTGAGTTGAAATTATTGTTTTAGGTAGTAAATAAGCTATTATTTGAACCATTTTATCTGATTTTTTTATGCAGCCATAAGTATGCCAATACATTATTATCATTATATGATTCAAAAGAATGAGTGAGTTAGGACCTATCTAATTACTTTTGTTGTTTCGTCATTTATATATTCTTAATATAAACCATTCATACTTGCTACGTCTAATATTTTTGTTAGCAGCTTAGTAAGAAGGATTGTTTGTTTGTCATGTTAAGCTATGTAAAATGGTTTAAAAGCTTAAATCACTTTTTATTTCTTCCATAGTCTAAACATGCTTATTAGGCGGAGGTATATGTTAATTTTTGAATCTTGGGTAAATGTTAAACTACAGTAGAAAAACATGACTAAATTTGGTTTAAAATCTGATGTTAAGTTCACAAGCTTTGAAAGGATGAAAAGCTTTCATTAATATCCTGTTATATTTTTATTTTAATCCCTTGAATGGTAATAATAGTGTTTTTTTGGAAAATCTGTATGATTAAAAGTTTATCACAGATGGAATTTGTTGATCATGAATTCACATAAGGGTTGATCCTATTATTAAAAGCTAAATGATGCAGAAAATGGATTTGAATATTTCATGAATGTAACGATATTACATTTCTTCATAAGATAAGATAAAAACAGGAGCTTTTTGGTTCTATATTTTAGCATAAACTGTAACCTTTTTAATTTTATTTTTGGCCATTAGTAGTCTATATATAAAAATGAGAATATTAATACAATGGATTTAATCTTGAAGGTTTTGCCTTTATCTAAGTAAGGAGTAAGTATGTCTCTTGGATTTGTAATTTTGGATGGGTATTACCAATAAACCTATCGATCATCACTATAGATAATTCGTTTTTAGCACTTTCTGTAATGTTATAGACTTGTCTTGAACCAATATTGGCAATCTTCATGTGGAAGTATGTTTCGCACACTGGCATATTACATATATTTAACATGTGAATGTTGATTCAGGGCAAGGAGATTGACAAAGATGTCAGAGAGTGTGGCAACTGGAGTTCTTACTGGTGTTGTCAAAGTATCTGGATTCGTTACGGGTTCTATTATCAACTCAAAACCTGGCAAGAAGCTCTTTAACCTTCTCCCTGGTGAAATAATTCTCGCATCTTTAGATGGTTTCAGTACGTCTCTCTTCCTTAAATCCTTGATTATTATTCCAGATGCAAAACCAGTGACCAAATATTGTATCACTATATTGGAATAACCATCATCTTGGTTTACTATTTTTAATTAGATTAGATGTCCTCATGTTACTTTTACATCCTATCTTCTAATTATAAGAGTGTCTTTGGAGTAAATAAATGCAAAACTGATTTAACCCGTAGAAGCCTAATTTTTTTGGGCAAACATATGTTTATTTAGCATGAAAATGTTGCACCTACCACGATAGTTATGATGTCTTCATGCTCGTTCTTACTGCTAATTAACCAAGAAATATCTAAACCCAACTCACGTTACCTCCAAATTCGACAACGTTGTCAATTGATTGAACCTCTCTACTTGTTTCTTACTATCCATTTCTGTTGTACGCAGACAAAGTCTGTGATGCCCTTGAAGTTGCTGGGAGAAATGTGATGTCAACAACGTCAACTGTCACAACAGACTATGTTTCGCACAGGTATGTATATATACTAAAATTTATAGTTTGTTGGAACGTTACATTTATAGTAGAAAAGTATTAAATAAAACAAATCCATACATTTTTTATGTGCTAGTTAAAAAAAGTTGAGTTTTAGTCTATTTTAAAAGAATATATCTATTAGTGTAATAATCTTCCATATAAAGCCGAAAAGGATTAGGTTCAGCTTGGTTTAAGGGGGTCTTTTGATTAAATTATCTTATTATTGCGTTCGCAAATTGCAAACTATTAGACAAAAGTGCTTGGCAAAAAGGTGAGTCTTTGCATTTTGATAGAGAGAAAACACAGTTTTGAGAAAACAGGTTGCGACATGCTTTTTCAAAATGCCAAATGCAAAATCTGTTTAGAAAACACAAAACCAAACACTCTTTAAGTTGCTTCTGGGGTTCAATTTGGTACATAAAAGTTTAGGTAGTGGTTCTCATGAGAATCAGGTTAAACTGTACACTTTCTAATCATCATTGCTAATTGGTACAGGCATGGCGAAGATGCAGCCAAAGTGACAAACGAAGGGATGCGTGCAGCCGGGCATGCGGTAGGGACAGCTTGGGCCGTGTTCAAAATACGGAAGGCGCTGAACCCGAAAAGTGTCATCAAGCCAACGACTCTCGTAAAAGCTGCAGCCTCACATTCAAAATCATCCAAGTCGAAATCATCTAAATCGGAAACGTAATATGGTGAAGATGGTTTTAGTTACAGGAGTCTTGTGTTAATATCTCTATCTCTATAGTTATGATAAAGGTCTAATGTGTTGTTAATGATTTGAAAGTTTCTTCATTCATCATTAAATCTTGTCCTGTGTATCCTATTTATATTCCTGATGGAAAACGTATTTTTGATTGTGTTGTGTAATTGTAAGTGACGTGGTTGAATTTGCTCACTCAATTGGTATCTTACAAGGCATTAAGTTATATTTTTATTTTTATTTTTAGTGCAACATTACATTTAATGTATACTTTGTAACATGTTCCAATCTATAATCACAAATAGATATCAAAAGTATGATCTGTATTCAAAACCTCCATTTAGGTTTAAGTAGCGTAGTAATACATATAAGTGCTAAATACCATTACAAAAAAGATGCATGTTACTTAATAACTGGTCTTGAATGGCTTATAAGTTTTTAGATCAAGAACTACACCTGCAACCGATCCAACAGCTGCAGCAACCGAAACCAGCAGGCATCCAAAGCTAAGTATCTGAAACCCGACCCACTGACGTGTCCATTTTTTGATTTTCTTTTGAGACATATACATTTCAATAGGGAAGTAAACCGTCAATGGCCAGAACCCTAAAGCTCCTAGTAATCCAACCACGTCGTTGAAGAAAGGCAAGAGCATGGCTATGACCGTTGTAATGATGACGAAAATAGTCCTCCAAACAACACGAAACAAGTTAACTTGAAAAACTCCGTAGAATGGAATTGGGAGGTCGTATTCCGCTGTCACAAAATCACTCTTGGACCATCTTTTTGCACTCCATTTTTCAACAAATGCAAATAATGGTTGGCAATAAACCTACATGCTTAATGGGTCAGTTTTGATAACAGTAAAAGTTGTTCAGATTGGTTGTATGCAACAAAAATCACGTACAACTACTCTGGATCAAGTTAAACTACGTTAATTTGTACATGCACATATATATACTTAAAATAAATTTTGGTACCTGATAAGCGCCAACAAGATGTACCACGATGGCGATATTGGCTATGTCAAGTAACCAATACGGGTCATAAAATCCGAATCCAGTTAGAAGGTTCCCTGGGGCCTCATCTCCGAATGCAGCATAACCCATACACCCACAAAGCAAATAGAATGTTGTCGTGACGAAAATGCTTAAATAAGTAGCCTTTTTCATAGTCTTGTACTCAGCCGGAGGTGTATTAATCGTATCCTACAAAATTTAATAACATAGTACCAATTTCTAGTATTGTTTTGATCATCCTCAACAATAAAAGAATGCATAACTTTTATAATTGTTAACTATTTAGTTTTATTTACCTGAATTTCAATGAGAATGACAGAATACGAATAAGCAAAAGCAATAGCTCCTAATGCTTGAAAGCTCCTCCACAACTTTTGGGTGGCAGTAACTGTTCCACCATGAGTTACTGCTCCTATACTTATTCCAGTCAAACTCCCTTTGATTTCTATATTTTCTAGAAACACCAAATTAATTTATATTATTATAAATATATCATGAGAGCATAACTAATCAATGTGGATGTATGTAATCTGTGCATTAGCATTAGGAAATTAATCATTGATCTTGTGATAATTACTACAAACTATCTTGCTTTTCCATTACAAAACTTTTAATCAACATATAAAGCCCCTTTATATCATCACTAGCTTGTGTGTACCTAAAGGGGACAATATGAAGTGAAAATAAAAAAGAAAGAAAACGATGTTATCAATCCTTTTGCTTGATTCGAGTGTCGTTTCATTCCTATCTGTTTAGCTGATTTCATATTATATGTATCTCGTACACAAAAAGTTATACACCATGATCAAATAATTGTACTTGCAGATCGACATTTACACATGCGTACCTGTTGTTTCTACAATCCCAAGTGCAAGACCAATAAAAGAGTAAGTGAACGACATAACAGCCACAACAATAGAAAGCCACCACACTTGGTCGAAATCTGGAATTTGGGAAAATAGTATTTCGATGATCCCGAAAGTTATCATGTACCCATTGCTTGACATATGGCACGGTTCCTTCCCATGACTCTTGTGAAAACAATTTGATCTCTTTATAGCCCTGAAATGATATAAAACCGGCCAATAGTTATACATACTAGTATAGTACAAAAATACTCAATCTTCTTATATGTAATATAGCTTTTGTTTTTGTTAGTAAAAGATTAACGGTTCAGTATAATCAATCGAGTCAAGTTATGTTTATTATATTATCATACTTTTTAAAGGTGTAATGATGGTCACAAAGTAAGCTAAGTAATTAATGGCTTACATCATGCTAACTGAGGCTGCAATTGTGTAACCAATTGCGACCCCGAATAAATTGGCATATTGTATCATTCCACATATTTTCACCTTACGTCCCCCTACAAATGAAACACACCAACAAAAGAAACATGATTAAATGCTTGATATTGTTTTTATACATTCAAGTACGTATGTAACGTAATAACTACGTACCTAGATGAGCCTTGACAGCGTCCATGTAGGTATAGCATCTTGGCCCGGTGACAGGGTCACCGGACCTATAACATTGTGCAAGCAAATTAGAAGTGTATAGAATAACAAAGGCGAATAGGATCATGATAATCGGACCAGCAACCCAACCGAGTTGCCCAACAGCCCATTTAATCCTTCTTATTACTCCTCTGATAATCGGACCAGCTCTCGGTATCAACTTTGGTTCGAGCTTCGACTTGTGAGTAGTGCATGATGTCTTGCCTTTCTTCAACCTACCAAAATAAACAAATACATAACTTTAACTTTTCCAAATGGAAGGAAATATTAAGTAGATGGATACTATTAATTACTTGAATAAAACTGAACTTACAACTCCATGATGGATCCTTGAGGGCATAGTTCTACTTCTTGGCAACATTACGAAGATGTTAATTAATAATATGGAAATTAATTGAGGGAAATATTTATGAAAGATTTTAAAGAAATTGGGGTGATGTTTTATAGGAGAAATGGTAAATGGTAGTAATATACATGGATGGATGGATGTTAAATGGGTTACAAACAGGGACTGGAGCCTAGCAAGTTGGCACTTTGGCAGGTGTAGTGGTCGATATTGTTTAGATCTTTTAAGGGTTAAAACCATCGATAGATTGTCAATGTATTTTTACTTCTTTTTTTTTCAATATAGATAACTAACCGATTTTATACCAGTGTAGTAAATGTACCGGTAAAAAAGTATTACCGATTAGTAATGTAATTTATATTTTTTTTCAAGGTAGATAATGTACTTATGAATAATATAATTACCTACATCGATAAATTTTTAAAATGTACATTATTTACATTATTAATAAAATTGGTTTGTTACCTGTATTAAAAATAAAATAAAATTACTATCGGTCTATGGCTTTAATCCATCTTTTAATTCATACTAATGTCTAGCTACTTTTTAAAATTGTTTAAATATAATATATTAGAGATCGATGCTCAGTTTTATTTTGCTTACCCAACATTTTATATTATATATTGTCTACTTTAATTTGCTGGATGATCTCAGACAACATAAACCGGCCAATTTACACATTATATGTTTCTTCTTTTTACATTTTGATTATCAATTGCTAAAAGAAGTTAAGAAACATCCGACTTGACTAATTTTTAAACCCGTAAAAGATAGTGTTTTGTTTCTGTTCATATTATATTAGGAATAAGTGTTTGAGAATGCATCTAACTTTGTAACCGATGTCTATTGTGTGTACACAACTTAAGTTTTTTATTTTTAATGCAACCAACTTTCAAAAACATGTGTTTTAATGTATTTTGTTTATGCGTCATCTGTTTAAAGTGTCATGTGGTATCCGTAGAGGTTGACACATCATAAAAAGTATTATATAATACATTAGAAACACATTTTGAAAGTTGGATGCATTAAAAATAGCAAACCTAAATTAGATACACATAATAAATATCGAGTACAAGTTGGATGCATTACCAAATACTAACCTCATTATAATACGACATTTACACAATGTTGAACTATAAATTTGAAGAACCGGAGATAGATGCTCAAACATGAAGCCAATATTTTAACCATTTAAAACATATAACATCAACCATGTTTAGGATGAACATATATGAGTTGGACGTGTTGAATAATAAAATCATGTGAGAATTATGTATTACATAAACTATTTATAGAATACAAAGCAAAGTTAATCTAACTCTAATGGACCCTAATCTCATAATCGGACTTGGGTCATCTATTATAATCTACCATTTAATATTCCCCTGAAGTTCAAATGGCAAAATCGCAAAAGCTCGAACTGAAGTGGAAACTCAAAACAATAAATACAACTAGTTTAATACCGAAGACGTACATCTGACATTAAACGGAAGTGAATCTTCAAGCAGCAGTAAAAAGAAAGATTAAACCTATAACTTTTTAATATTGAAGACATCCGAAAGCAAGCAAAAACGAATCTTCAAGCAGCAACAACAAAAACAAAGCAAAGCGGTTGAAAGAGCAAAACAAAGCGGTAGCAAAAGCAAGATGGTCGTTGGCCGACAACAACATAATCTTTGACCATATTTTGGGATTATATATATATATATATATATATATATATAAAAGCTAAAACTCAACGGGAAAGAAAAATATATTAGGATAAATATGAAAAATAAATAGTAAGCTAGAGAAAATAAAATAAAGGAGATGATTAGGTGGTTTTCTTTTAATATAAGAAAAATAAAATAATAATAATAAGACAAAGAAGAAGTTTTGAAGCCTTTTGATATATAATGGTATGGGTTGCGAAGATCGACGGTTCAAAAGACTGGAACAAATTTGAGAGAATATCGAGGAGTAATAAATTTGAGATTACATAAGACGAGTAATAAGAAGGATTAAATGCACAGAACTGTAACTATTTATAGTATGACATTTATAATGTATACCAAACTATTCGGGCTTCTATTGTACGTAACAAACTTATTATTCATCGCTATTGTATGAAAGTCTAAGTACTTTTACTTAGACTCCTCCCAACCGTGACAGAAACTGACGAGCCACGTCAGCGCCACGTCAGTTTTTTTCACAAAACTGACAGAAACTGACAGGTCTCTGCCATCAGTGCTCCGTCAGTTTTTTTTTCAGGGACCTACAAATAATAAATTAAATATTTAAAACACAATAATTTAAATAAAACACATTTCATTAAAATAAAAAACATTACATTAAAATAAAAAACATTACAATTAAATAAAAAAAACATTACAAATAAATAAAAAGTAGTCTAATCGGAGCTCGATTCGTCGGCTTCGTTCGTGTCTTCGGCCTCGTCTTCGTCCGAGTCTTGTCCCCCGTATATGTTTTGATATTTTCAACCACTTCTTTTCGAGCGGTTTTGATTATTTTAAGTTCCTTTTTAGAGGCAAACTTTGGAATTTTTTTACAAAGAAAGCTCAATGCCTTGTAAGCCGCTTTTTTCATGTTATTCTTGGTAATTGTTGTTATTGCTTTTTGTGACATTAAGATGGTATTCTTGACGGCGGAAAGGGTTTCAAGTTTTTCAGAATGTATACTACTTCTAGAAGAGGAACCGACGTCCGATGAAACCGAACTTTTGGCCGACTTTCGGCCCGCTGGACGGCGTAGTGGGTCGTCTTGGAACAACGTTCTCATATTTGCTTCAAGAGACGAAGGCATCGGAAAGTCGTTCGCGTGAAGATCGGTGGCTTCGTTTGTTACCCATTACCCCTGATTCGGCAAAAAAGTTTGGGTAATGTTTTAATACATCCCAACATGACTCGTAAATGAACTTGCGGTTGTCCATTTGTTGCTTAAAACCTTTTCGGGCCGGATTTAAGACGTCTTCATCTCCAGCACTGCTTTGGGGGCAAATCTCGGCAAAATTTTTGTAGATGCCTTGGAATACTTTTGTGTCGTGAGAAATTTTATTCCATTTTCCCGTGAGTGAATTAAGGTTACGTTTAACCCTTGCAACGGAATTGTAACCTGAGTGGACTTTATTCCAAAAACTCTCGTTTGATTGAGAGTTTCCTTGCACGCCATTTTCGGAACAATGTATCCATTGTTCCGCCAATATTCTTGTCTCCTCGTTGGTCCACCTAATTTGAACCCTTTTACCCTTTTTGTCGGTTTGGGTCTCAGGGTCGGGCTTGGGTTCGGCCTCATCCAAACTTTCTACTAAATGTTGGGTTTCGGGTACGGAGAAGTTAGTGGGTTGAAAGTTCGGGTTTTGTGTTTTTGGTGAAAATTGTGAAAATCCAAAATTCGGGTTTGGGTTGGATGTGGATGGTGAAAATTGTGAGTTTGATGCCCATTGTTGGTTTTGTGAAAATTGTGGGCTTTGGTACCACCCTTAATATTGGTAGTTGTTCCGAGGGTCGTCGGGTGACAGTTGGTAAGGATTTACAATGGGTGCGAAACTTGCAAATCCATTAGGTTGAGACGGGGATGCGTAATTTGATTGAGCGGAGAACGATCCCGTAGGCGAAGATTGGTTTGTTATCAGATTGTTTAACAAATTTTGCCACGTATCTTTTTCAAGATTTTGATGTTCATTTTTTTTTTTTTTTGAATTTGGACTTGGATTTGTTGTTTTTAGACATAGTGTAGTGTATGAATTGTAGTGAGAATTGTGATGTGTGGAATGTGTAAAAGATATAAGAATTGTAGTGAATTGTAGTGTGAATAATGGGTAAATGATAGTGTTTATTTATAGTAAAAAATATAGTATTTGAAAAAAAAACAACAACAAACGGTCATCAAACCGTTATATTTAAAATTATTTTTTTTTTCTTTTTTCTTTTCTTCTGCAAACAGTGCCCGGGCCCACGTGAACCAACCGAACGAATGTTGGTTAACCGACGGACCGAACCGACGGGCTCGTGCCATCGGTGTCGGTTCCGTCGGTTGGAACCGACGGGGAGCCGACGAAGGCGTTGGGAGCCGTCTTACATGTCAACTGTATGAGACGACACACGTCATCATTACAAGTTGACACGTCATCAAAATACATACAATAGCAATAAATTGAAAGTTTATTACACAGAATGTAACTCCGAATACTTTGTTACATACTATGAATATCATAGTATAAATACTTACATTTCCATATACTTAACCGTAATAAGAAAGATGAACGTAATGCGTAAGATTAACTAGAAGGAAAGATATAAATCGAACATTGAAGTACATGATACAAGATGAAGAAGATAGATGAGAACTTTTTATTCGCGGATGAAAGTATCAAAAAGATAAACCTTAGAGACTTAACTCACCTAAGTTCTGATATCATGTTAAATAATGAAAACCCTTTAAGTTATAATGTGTTATTGAACAATTATTTATAGAGTACATTTGAAACCTAACTAAACCCTAATGAACCCAAAACTCACTACTGGGATTGGGCCATTCTAATCTATCATCTAATAATCTTAAAAACCCTAAGAGCATTCACAATAATGAGTTATTGGGGGGGTGAAAGATGCCATGTCAGAGAAGTTTGGAGGGTTAACCACTCGAGGGAGATGAGGTGGCAAGTATATGAAAAATCAGGGTGTTTGCTAGCAACCGAGTAGTTGGTTCAGTGGTGAGCCAGATAGTGAGATGTCTAATCGAAGAGAAAAAAAATGTTGAATTTTATAATGCAATTTTTATAATTTGTTAACTTGCCGTTTTTGAGATATTTAATTTTTAAAAACGTGAGAAAAATTAGATTTGATGAAAATGAATTGCTAAGAATTAGGTGTTGCATAAGACCATTCCCAATCGTTGCTTCTTCAGTTTTGCCAGCTCAGCGCCACGTCAGCACAATCAAAACTGATGAAAGACTGACTAAACACTACCAACAGTCATTTCTTCAGTTTAATTTATAAGACCCACTGACTATTAATTTAATTTTTTAAACACAAATTAAATAAAAACTCTTTCATTAAAATAAAAAATAATACATTAATTAAAATAAAAACATTACAATAATTTAAAAAAAAACATTACGATGATTAAAATAACATTAATTACGAATCTAGTCGCTGTCGGAGAACCCACATTGTCGCGTATCCTTTCCGAACATCGTTTTGAAATCATCTTGATACTTCTTTATTACATTTTTCCTAGTTTCTTCAAACATTGCAACTTCGTGCTGTCCCCAGTGTGACGGTATAGACCGTTGGGTAAATTTTCATTGTTTTAGCACCATCTTTTGTTTATCAAACTCCATTTTTGTTGCATCGTTTCTTGTATAGTTTTCAGAGTTTGTTGCTGGATTCTTGCCGAATGCAAAATGGCCTCACGGGTCGCGTCGCTCGAATTTCTTGAAGATGTTGCGTCCGAAGAACCCAAACTTCGTTGACTTTTCCGACTTGTTTCACGACCGGGTGGACGATGAATCTGGTTGTTTTGGAATAGTCGTTGCATATTGGTCGCAAGGTCGACGAGGTTCGGATTATTGTCAGTTTCATCCTCGGCTAGATTTATTGGTACGTCATCTTCTTGAAAAGCGCGTTTATTGTACGTAATACCGTGATCGGCATAGAACTTGGGGACATCTTTGACTACGTGGAACGCTTGCTCGTAAATAAAGCTCATTTCCACTTGTTGCTTGAAGTGTTCTTTTGTCACCCTAATAACGTCCTCGTCTTGGTACCCGCTTGGCCGAGGCTTTATGTACTTTTTGTAGATGCCGATAATTTTTTTACGTCGGATTAAACTTTGTTCCATTTGCCGGTTAGTTGAATTTTTGTGCGTTTAACATCAACTAACCAATTGTAGTCTTGGACTATTTTGTTTCGAAATTGTGAATCGGCTTGCGAATTTCCGTCGATATGGTTTTGGGAATTGTCGACCCATCGCTCGGCCAATGTTTTGACTTCATAATCCGTCCATCTAGTTTGTGCTCTTTTTTTTACCCTTGACATTAACCTCGTGCTCGGCTTCGTATTCGGATATTACGGTATTTTGGGTTTTGAGTTGTGTTTGGAAAGGAGTTTCAGGTTGTGAGTGTGAGTGTTGGCCAGATTGTGGTTGAGCGTAAGCTTGGAAGCTGTATTGTGGTGGTGGTTGGTACCCGTATTGTGGTTGTTGGTAGTTGTATCGTGGTTGTTGGTATGGTTGGTTTCCATATTGTGGTTGTGGTTGTTGGGGATACCATGGTTGAGGTTGTGATTGATATGAAGTGAAACCGGTTGGTGAATTGTTGGAGATAGTTGTCAAAGATGAGTTAGCCGGTGAATCGGTGTAAATGGGAGTGTTTAGTAAATTTTGATAGAAATCAGTGTTGTTGGGGTTAGATATTTTTAGTGAATTGGAAGTGAAAGAATGATAAAGAAAAGTGTTGAATTGTATAGAATAATTGGGTGGAATAATGTATTTGATTGGGATAATGGAAGATAAAAGTGTGTGTGAATTGAAGTTTAGTTGTGTGTTTATTTATGGTGTGTTTGGGGTTGGATAAAAAGGTTCAAAAAATTAAAAAGAATTTCTTTCAAAATAACGGATATATTACCGGTATTTTATTCTTAATTTTTTAACTTTTTTTATTTATTTTTAAACTTAGCGGCTATATTTTAAAAAATAAAATATCCATGTGGGCCCCACCGAACCCCTCCTCCTTTCGTCGTCAAACCAAAGAGAAGAAACCGACAAAGCAACCAACGAAGTATTCGACGAAACCGTACCAACGGCATCGGTTCGCCGGCCTTCGTCGGTTGCCAACCGAAGAGAGCCGATGGCAACGGTCTAAGAAGATATGTTCTCCTTAGTTTCCGAACATCATTTTGTACTATTGTGTACTAAACTATATTATACGCAAAATTTATCGCAAGTTTTTAACTCAAAAACTATGCGCTAATGACTTCTGTAATTAACAAGTTAACAATAAATATATAATGAATATATGAAAAAAGGAAAGTTCAATGTAGAATGCTAAAAAAATGTAGAATGGAAGAACTAATAGGATTGTTACATTTCAATTACGCATTTCCACCATTTTTTCTAAATCTAAATATCTCACAAATCGTATATCTATAAATTATAAAAATTACACCGTTAAAATCAACGTCTTTTTATATTTACAAATCGTATATCCATTGCAATTACGTGTGATTTAACACTCACATGCGAATATATTTACAATCAAATTATAAGTTTTAAATCACTAGCTATAATCACATGTGAATAATCAAAGTTACAAATTATAAGTTTAAAATCACATAAATATAATTTATTTGATAATTTAATAAATCTTCAAAAAAAAAATTTAGTTATAATCACATGTGGTTAAAAATTAAATTAGTAATCACATGTGAATAAAGTGTAATTAAATACGAATTTCAAATAACTTTTTATAATTATACATGTAAATAAATATAAAGGTGAAATCACATGTGAATTATCAGTTATTATCACATACTTCATTTGAAAGACACATGTGATTAAACTTCAAATCAATAATTACATGTGATTTTGGCCGTAAATGAATGTAATTCTTAAAATCTTATTTATAGTTATTTATGTGAATGAATATTAAGTCGTAATCATGTGTGAGTTAACATCCACTATTGATAAATAATTGTATACCAATATTATATTTTTATCACAAATCACATGTAATTATAGATAAAATCACATGTGATTATATAAATCACATTTTTTAAGACCCGACAAAAATGAAGAATTTTTTTTTGTTGAAACTATAGTTTGTCGGATCTCTAATCGAAGATAACAAAACGCTGATTTCGAATATGTAATTTTTATAATTATTAGTCATGCCGTTTGTGAGATATTTAATTTTAAAAATTCGAGTGGAAACTAGGTTTTAAAGAAAATATAGCATTCCTATTGATTCTTCAATTCTTCATTTTTTTAGCATTTTTCATTGAACCATAGACATGGTTATTTTACTAAAGTAGTTTAATTTAAATAATGCTTGTGAGTGTTTGAATTAGCGAGGATAGTTTACTAAAAATGGAACCTAACGATACCAACCACTAAAGAACATACAAGAATCATCCTAAATCTCCCAATAATGCTCCTCCCAATTGGATATTCAAATTTAACTTTTTGTTTTTTTATAAGTCTTAATTTGGACACAACATACGTTGATGGGTCACTATTTCACGAGTACCAAACCTATCGTCACACAAACTTGATCAACGTACAAACTCTCCTTAAAAGAATGACGTGGTCTCCAAAAATTGTTTTCACTAAGTGAGATCTAAAACTTGACATCCTCAAATGTGAGAACTATCCCCATTTCAAATATATCATTTAGCCAACTTAAATTAACTGACCTATAAAACCCATTTAAGTACACATTAATCTTCTCATTTACACATACATGCACCTAAATAGAGTAGCAGCATTAGCCCTTAAGAACTATCGAATTTAAATTTCTGAGATTGTAGGGATCAGTTAATGACCCACTGACCCGTTACACCCATCATGTTCCAGTGAAATGCGGGTCGTGTTCAGGTTGGGCCAGAACAACCCATGCAATACTGTACTAGTTTTGGGTCATGCTTGTGCCGACCCAAACACGTCACCTCAAATTAATCACCTGAATTGCGATGCTTATTAGTTTCATGATACACAACATATTTCCTTCATGAACCAAGAAAGTTAAATGGCCGTGAGGTTGAACCTTTGATTCTCGCAATTTTAGTCGATATTAGTTAAGATCCTACCTACATTCAAACCCGAATTCCATAACTTTAGCGAAAGGGTAGCTTAGTAATTCCAAACAGAAACCACCCACGTAAACAAAAGTAACAGAACTTGCTTCATATAGAAAGTGGAGGTCAACGTCCTCATGGAAAAAGAAAAATCAACAAAGAGGCAATTGGCTTCTTTTTGTTGAAGTTTCCATCTTTTACAAGTGCTTTGGTGACTAATCAAACTATAGTTAACGGGTGATGTAACGGTTGTCAATAATAAAGTGAGTTGGATACGTATAAAATAATTGTAATTTAGTTAAATTTTAGGATGGTCAACTAAAATTTAAGGAGTCATGGTATTTATTATGGTAAAGGTAGCTTGTTAATTCATGTGTTAATGTCTTATTGACCACTTTTAAGACTCGTTATTATTTTCAATAATTAATATATCAAATAGTAACTTCTATTGCTTAAATTGCAATTAGTCTGTGTCTCACCCAAACGACCACTATCCATTCGTTTATAATCATCCGACACACGCGACATAAAGTTTGTAGTTTTTGAATAAAGATTCAAGCATTGTTTACTTATTTTTTTTTCAATGTCGGTGATTTTATCTTAAAAAAAAGTAAAGTATAATTAGTAACTAGTTGCCTAACCTAAATCAATGTTGGGCCGAAAGTTGGATATATTCGAGTAGATGACCCATGTGAAACGCATTTAATCTTAATGGACTCCCAATTCTCAAAAAACAAACTTATATATATGAAAGATAAAATACTATCCTAAAGACTTTCATTAAGAAAAATCTCGAGTGTTTATAACTAGAGTGATGACTCTAATTATAAAAATACTATAACCGTGTTCTCGTCTTTTACGTCAAATAATCGCCTCGTGAGTATGCCATGTACTCCCGGTTGTAGCAACCACTTTGATTTGTCCTTTACAACGTTGCAAGAATCACAAAAGGTAAACGACTTTTTTTTTTCTTTCTATTTTCTCATATTCGTCCAACGTTCGATCGCTGATAATCCGATGGTCACACCCACACCCATATATGTACTTGGTCATTGTAGATCCCGTTGTATAAAACATAATATTTGTTGATGTTTTGCCACTTATCTGTAAGTTGATTATCGCCTCTTTCCCACCTTTGTTGTTGTTGTTGAATTCGACCCTTACTTTCTCCCAAAAACTATCATATTTTTTAGAGTTGTCGTGTTTGGGATCTTCCGAAGTATCGACACAACAAAAAGCCAACCACGCTTCTTTGATGGCCAATTTTTGTTGTTGTAAACCACGAGTAAGCCTTGAAATCGTCTCTTAAGATCTTAGTTTTGCTTTTTTTATCGTTTGGTACAGGTTGTTGTTGGAATAGTTGGAATTGTTGTTGCTGTTGTTGTTGTTGTCGTCGGAGTAGTTGGAATTGTTTTTGTTATAAGTGCTAACGAAGTTAAAAATAGACAAAGAACGGTAATTCATTCGGATCCTGAATTATTTTCTATTAATTTGGATGATTCTCGTGAAATTCAAGGATCAGTTCGCTATGAGGTTGAATCGCAAGTTTATTACGCTTACTAATTTGCATCATGCACTTGTTAACTATTAATTTGAATTTTTCATTCTGCACATGTAATTGACTGACCTTATATAAGTTTGCACCTCGCACCTAGCAATTTATGATTATTTAAACTTCATGTATCATTATGGATTATGTTACTGGCTATTGCACCCTGCACCTATCAATTATACTGGCTATTGCACCCTGCATCTGGCTATTACATCCTTCACTTTATGAGCTTAATATAGCTATTGCACTCTGCACCTACAAATATATTTTTGTCTATTGTATTATGCACCTAGGTATGCACCTGTAATTTAGGACTGTAGTGCGTGCTATTGTACCCTACACATAGCAAATTTGTAATCATTTATTTGATAAACTGTATTATGCATCTATTGTTTGTCCTCTAAAACTGTATTTTCCTTTATTTTGTCATTATTTAAGTGATATAATGGATTATGCATAAGAAATGAAAACAATATATCAGTGTGTGGTATTGCACCCTGCACCTAGCAAAAATTTTTGTGTATTGCATTATGCAACTAGGTATGCACTTCTCATTTTATGACTGTAGTGTTTGCTATTGCACCTTATATATAATTATGCACCTGTTTTAAAAATGGATTATGCACCTAGTATTATAATGTGAAAATGTACCTATTGAGTTAAGTGAAAATGCACCTAGCGTTTTAGTCTAAATGCATCTAGTTTAAAATTTATAAGGTATATATTGGTTACCAAAAGAAAGAGAGAGCTACTAGATAGAATGGAGATTACATTGAAGGAATATCCAAATGATAAGAATTTAATTACTTAGAGATTGGTATTGCACCTTATATATAATTATTCACCTTTAATTACTTAGTGAGAGTAAGAAACCGGATTATGACCTTAGTTTTTGAATTGCACCCACACATCTAGTAGGTTGTGATTGTTTTAGTTAATGTATCATTATGCACCTTTGTATTAAACTGAATTGTGCACCTAGGTATGCACCTATAAGTTAGGACTATAGTGTGCTATTGCACCCTGCACATAACAAATTTGTAATTATTTATTTGATAAACTGTATTATGCATCTATTATTTGTCCTATTTAACTTTATTTTGTCATTGTTTAAGTGATATAATAGATTATGCATAAGAAATGAAAACAATATATTAGATAAGTTTCATATATTGCACCATACACCTATAGATTTTTTTGTGTATTGCACCGTGAACCTAGCAAATATTTCTAGTTACATAATAACTAGAAATTTTTCTGTATATCTGTATATACAAAATTATATTGTAAGTTTGTTAACCAGTGTTTTAGTATTGATCCTGCACCTAAGCTTTTTAGTGTAATAAGTCATCAACTTAGTTTTTTAAAGTAATCAAATGATATTATAAGTTTGTTAACTAGTGTTGTATTGATCCTGCACCTAGGCTTTTTAGAGTAATAAATTCTAAACTTAGCCTTTTACTATAATCAAATGATAAAAAAAAATATATTTATATTGTCAATAATGTAAAAGCATGCTAAACACTAGGTATATATCTTTTACACTAATTGTTTTTGTGTATCTGAATGATAAAATGCACCCTGCACATATAGTATGTAGTGTGACTGTATTGCATTATGCACCTAAGTCATAAAACTGAATTATGCACCTGTATTATGTAGTGTATTTTAAGTGATAAAATGGATTAGGCACCTAAGTATTAAAATGAACCTTTAACATGTAGTACATAGTGTATGATTGTATTGCATTCTGCAGTGTTATAAGGTGGATTATGCACCTGTTATAGCCTTCCCCTCTATAGATGTAGTTAATTAAATTTTGCATTATACGCCTAGTCGTATGTGTTGTTCAGTCATGCTCCTAATTTGTAATGGATTATGCACCTAGGAATGTCCTTTATGAATGTAGAGTGTGCTATTGCACCCTGCACCTAGCAAATTTGTAATTATTTAATTGATAAATTATATCTTTTACTCTAATCCCGAAACTAGTCTTTTTAATAATGTATATCTTTTTATGTATGCTTATGCGGAAACAAAACAAACTACTTCAGATGAGGTTTTCATGAGACCATCAAATGCAGTACTCAAGAAAAATATGGAATCTAACTATAGTAGCAAGAAAAGAAAACTAGAATTATGTTTCAAAGTAAAAGTAAATGAAGGATCTAGTTCCAAGCAAGTGAAAATAAAAAAAAATAAAGAAAGCAAAAGTTAAGGTTAATAATCCAAAGAAATGGACAATATCAATTGTTACAAGGCAAATTCCAAAATCAGTAGTTAAAGTGCTTAAGAAATTATCATCAGAACAAAAAAAAAGGATATTATAAGTATGGGGTTTAGGCGCATAATTCCTTTTAGTATTAAAACACTTCCTGCACAATTGGGGTTTTGGCTTGTTGATCAGCTGGATGCAAACAACTGTAAGATTAAGTTAGGAGATCAAGTGAAATTACAAAGCAAGATGTGCATGAGATTCTAGGCTTTCTAATGGGACAAATCCTTGTTAAATCAAAAGAGAGGGCATGTATTGGTAACACAAGGTTTATTGATGATTTCTGAAAATTGTATCCCAAACCATCTACGGGGACACAAAGGATTTATGTGGGACAAATAAAAAATAAAATTGAGGAAGAGAAGAAAGGTGGATACAATTTTAAGTTGCAATTTTTGGTTCTACTAATGACAGTAATGGCGGAGGGTATTACAAATTCAATTGTCAACCAAAAATTCATGCCCTCAATTGAAAACCTTGATGATGTTAAAAACATGAATTGGTGTGGCTATGTTCTTGATTGTTTGAAAAAGCAAAGATAATTGGGATAAAGATGATGATAAGAGCTGGTACATAGGACCTCTCACATCTCTGGTGGTAAGTTTCTTATTATAACTTTATTATAGTTGTTTACTGTTTATCATATATTTATTTTGCAATAACAACTTATTATACTATACCAAATATAGGTTTGGTATTTTGCAATAACAACTTATTATACTATATCAAATATAGGTTTGGTATGCTCATAAAACAACAATCCTACATGGTGATGATGCAAAACACTAGTACAAATTTGCGATTTGGTCACACATAGCCGAAATGAAACGGTCACATATTGGAATATTTATGTGACTAAAGGTACAAAAATAAAATTGACGTTATTAGTTAGCCATATCTGAACTCCAATCGTGTGACCATTCTGAAATCTGAAATGTATTGCCACACCTTCGAACATTTATGTGGCTAAAGGGAACTGCTATTTTTTGGCTGATTATTTAGTCACATATGAATTTGGAATGCGTGACAAATGTAGAGTAAGTTCGAAGCATTAGTCACGTTATACACATAAAACGTGACAAATCTATGTCACACACTTGAACACTGTGACCAAATGCCACTATATGGTCACATGGAGTAATTGTTTATGTGACTAAATCATATAGTCGAGTTTGTCACACATGATTTAAGTGTAGCCAAAATCCGGTAGATATGGTCACATAACTTAATATGTGTGTCTAAAGTTGAGTGTGTGTTAGAATGCCAAAAGCTAATGTGTATAGTCACATTAATTTCTAGCACGATCATGTGATTATATGGCTTTATAATAGCCACACCATATCACAAATGTGTATCTAAATGATGCTTATGGCCACATTTTAGGTGATTATATGTGACTAATATATTCCCAACAGTCACGTTGTGAAGTATTCATGTGGCTATTATTTAGAGCAAAATTGGGCAAAAACGATTATCATTAAATTTTATATTAGTCACATTGAGTGTTAGTTTGTGTGTCTAAATCATGAGACTTTATATGGTCACATGGAGTAATTGTTTATGTGACTAAATCATATAGTCGAGTTTGTCACACATGATTTCAGTGTAGCCAAAATCCGGTAGATATGGTCACATAATTTAATATGTGCGTCTAAAGTTGAGTGTGTGTTAGAATGCCAAAAGCTAATGTGTATAGTCACATTAATTTCTAGCACGATCATGTGACTATATGGTTTTATAATAGCCACACCATATCACAAATATGTATCTAAATGATGCTTATGGCCACATTTTAGGTGAATATATGTGACCAATATATTCCCAACAGTCACGTTGTGAAGTATTCATGTGGATATTATTTAGAGCAAAATTAGGCAAAAACGATTATCATTAAATTTTATATTAGTCGCATTGAGTGTTAGTTTGTGTGTCGAAATCATGAGACTTTATATGGTCACATGGAGTAATTGTTTATGTGACTAAATCATATAGTCGATTTTGTCACACATGATTTCAGTGTAGCCAAAATCCGGTAGATATGGTCACATAACTTAATATGTCCGTGTGTTAGATTGCCAAAAGCTAACATGTATAGTTATATAAAAAGCATTGGGTTTGTAAACAGAGTTAACATTTAGCTCACTTGGTTAACGCGTTTCTTTGTCGATGGATGTGTTGGGATCCAAGTTCGAGTCCCACTCTCAGAATGTTTTTGCATATTAAAGTCATTTTGACCAAAGCTTTATGTATGCAAGCAGAAATGGTATGGTCAAATTATTATTGTAATATGCTCGTTAGTTATTGGTAATGTAAAATTGATGTTATATATGACATTGATCCTAAGTATTTATGTTGTAATTTACAAGGTTAATGTAATACAATAAATGGCAATGTACTATAAAATAAAATATGGAAGTCATAGAAATTAAGATACAAATAACCATTTCATAAAATAATTAAAAGGCAATTTACAAGGTTAATGTTTAACAATATAGGTAGTGTTCCAGCATGACATGGTTCACTTGGATTTTCGTATAACAATACCTCCACAGTTGGGTCGATAGTAATCATCTCGTGATTCATTACCCAAGTCCCGTGGATCCACATGTGGCAATATGTTATCATTGTGCGGGTGAATGACGGTACTAAATTCCTCATCGATTTCATCATTTGTATCTCTGTAATTCTTGGGAGGTGTGTTCAATACAATAGAAAAATTTTTAGTTAGCTGGTCTTTCACATAAAACACTTGTCGTGCTTGTGAGGCTAATATGAACGGATCAACCCTGTGGCCTAAATTATTCAGGTCAACCAATGTATAACCAAGAGTAGTATCGCGTTTGACCCCACCAGCTCTCTATGGTTAACCCAATCACATTTGAAAAGAAGAAGTTTCCTGAAACGGTAATCTAGTACCCATATCTCTTGCAAAACTCCATAATAAAATGTGCGTCTTGTGGTTGCAACTTCTTTGAATATGTGCATATCTTCTGCCTCTAACACTAACCCCACTGTTTTGGTAAACTCTGCCATCACTACATTTAGTACGAAATGTATACCCATTGATGTTATATGCATTGTATTTCGCTATGGTGGCGCGTGGTCCATATGAAATCCACCTTACGGTTTCTGATACACTTTCTTTGGAGATCGCTAACTCTCTCTCAACTTGAATCTCATTAAAATTATATATATATATGAGCTTCAAATTGAAGGAACAACAAACAAACAGTTACACAAAATTATTGTCCAGTTTTGAGTTTGACTTTTTATTCTTTAACTTTGACCTTAAATTTTGTTTAAGGTCAATTTTGCTTTAATAACAGCAGGAACTTACGACTGATGCACCATTATTTGGTGAAGCAGTAGTAAAAGGTGTTGTTTTCCTTCTATCAGTAGTAAAATGATTGACAGTACTAATACGCTTAACAACAGTAACTTTGGTTACTGATGTTTTACCTCTGAAAATACAAAGACTAAAAAAGTCAAAACTGGACAATTATTTTGGGACAGAGGAAGTAAATAACATATGAATAATTAATTACCTCTTCGCATAACCACTTAGCAAAAGATATACTGTGCTCATTCTCCAGCAATGCTTTTCGTTTACTCGGGTTTTGTGTTTTCAAAACCTGCTCGTGTCGCCTGAAACAAGGTCTTTGGTTATTACTTTTGATAGAACATTTTAAGTAACGAAATAGACATGTGTTGGTAATACTTACTCGATATACGGTACAATTTCATCTGTATTCTGAATTACATACAAATGTGCTTTCTGAAAGAGTTTTGCAGAAACTTCACTAGATTTGCCGGCCGACAGTGGCATTCCGTCCTCATTTTTTTCATCAGTTTCATGTTAATCACGTGGGATACCAATAGTTTTCATGGATTTTTGATATTCGCCGAAAAAATCTACTGTTTCTTCTGCAATAGTCTCCTCAGCAATGCATCCCTATGGTCTATTTCTGTTTCTCACATGTCCTTTAATAACTTTCATACATCTTTCGAAGGGATACATCCACCGAAAGCATAGGGACCACATAATTTTACCTCCCTAGTTAGGTGCACAGTCAAATGTACCATAATATCAAAAAATGAGGGAGGAAAGAACTTTTCGAGTAGGCACAGTGTGACACATAGTTCTTCTTGCATCTTATCTAGTTCCTCTAATATGATTTCTTTGCTACATATCGATTTAAAGTGAAACCTACTATTTTGTACTGGACAACTGAAAAGTTAGAAACAAGACAAGAGAATGAATTGAGTCAGGGTGGTTTTGGAAATGATATCATCTTATACAACTTTAGAAACAAACTGCAAATTGTTCCGTTTAGTCAACCAACTCCAGTTAGTATGGATGATGGAAAACATACGGAAGATACAAAGAAGACAGAAGATACAAAAGAGACAGAAGATACAAAAGAGACAGAAGATACAGGTTTGTAAAAAAAACATTTATAAAAACATATCAACTATTTACTATTTCATATATATTATTATATAACAATAAATATACAATGTAGAGCCAGTAACATATGATGAAGAAATTGAAGAACAAGTAGAAGATGAAGAGGATGGAAACGATAAAGAAAATGTAGAAAATGATCAAGAAAGTCAAGAAGAAGGTGCAGAAGATGAATTGTGTGATGGGTTCAATGTAAGTACACCTCCTGAAAATGATGGGAATTTCAGCCACAATTCTGAGGTAAAAAAATATTAATTTAGTTTTAAACTGTAGATGCGCCTATTTGATTTATTTGAAAATGCACCTAGTGTAATACCGTAAAAATGCAACTAATGATTAAGTGAAACATGCACCTAGTATTATAGTGTGAAAATGTACCTATTGATTTAATTGAGAATGCACCTAGTGTTTTAGTTTAAATGCACATTGTTAAAAATTTATAAGGTATATTTTTTACAATATACTAATTTATGACATAAAAAAATCATATTGCAGTATCCTTGTATGATGATAAAACCATTGTACACTATGGTTACTGAAAGAAAGAGAGAGCTACTAGATAGAATGGAGATTGCTTTAAAGGAATATCCAAATGATAAAAATTTAAACGATGTCATTGAATTAGTTAGATGCGAGTTGATAATTGATGTGGACGAAGACAAGAAGAGGTTAGAAAAGATGATAAATTAACATGATGTAACAAAAGGAGAAGATTTGGAAGTAAATAACAACGATATTGAGAAACAAACAAGAAGTGAAGTGTCTGAGAAATTGAAGGAGAAAGATGTTGGAAATACAGAGGAAAAAGAAGAATTGTTAAAAGAATACAAGGGAGATAATGACCCTTTATCTTTGAAGATTAATGAGAAAGACAAGAATGTGCTAGTCAATGACGAAAAAGCTTCAAATGCAAAATGCCAATATGAATCTCCAACAGCCAGTGAGTTATTAGAATATACAAGGCTACAAGATGAATTGGCTATGAAAGCACAACAATCTTCAAAAGGGAAAAATTTTGAAAGTTAATACAAGAAAGATGTGGAAGGGGAAATAACAACATCTGATTTGGAGTTGGGTTTGTCAAATGATAATGAAGAATGCAAAACAGACCGACACCAAACACGGGAAATGTAGTGATGTCATCACCAGAAAAAAGGTTGACTAGACAAATGACTTACAAAGAAGCATATTTTGAGTCAGTTGGTAAAGAAATTCAGTTGCACTCAGAACCGCCAACTATTAAGAATTTTAGAAAGAATTTTGAGAAAACAAGAGCTGAAAAGGAAGTTGATGCAATCAAACAACATGAGCTTGACAAGGGAAAACGTGAAAAGGTTTGCTAGCTGTTGTAATGAAGTCATCGCTTAATAAGAGGGTTGTCAAAATGAATACTAAACTCACCACCACTAAAGTTAAATTGTGTGATGCGTTATTCACGGCAATGCCATCAGCCAAGTAAGATACACTCATCTATAAATCCGACTTATTTAAATAATCAATAAATCACTAATAAAAATTTACAAAACTGTACACTTTTCAGTGATATTATATTTATGACAAAAACTGGAATTGATACTCTAGTAGTTGTGATGGAAAGCATGATACCGAATTCACAAGTACATGTTGGTGTTATTGAAGCTTGGTCATCAATTCTGAACTTTGAAGAAGCAAACAAAAGCTAGCGATCAGTGAAAAGAGTATTCTTCAACACAAGATTTGTAGTAAGTATTAGATCTAATTTATTTATAATATATACTGCATCCTGCACTTGATATATATAATTCATATTGCACCTAATATTATATAATTCATTTTACACATGAAATTAGTTATATAATTCATTATATATTTGCATTACGTGTATATATTTTACAGTAATCTTGAACATAGTCTTTTTAATAATGTATATTCTTTTTGTGTATCTGAATGATATAAATGCACCCTCCACATATAGTATATAGTGTGATTGTATTGCATTATGCACATAGTCATAAAACTGGATTGTACAATTGTATTATGTAGTGTATTTTAATTGATAAAATGGATTATGCACCTAAGTAATAAAATGCACATTTAACATGTAGTAATATAAAGGTTATATTGCATATTAAAGAAAATGAAAATTAGTAGTACAATGGGTGTATCTGAATGATAAAATGCACCCCGCATGTAACACCCCATAATTTTTATATACTTTCATATGATAATAAAATCATTATTTTATAAATTGTGTATGCCAACAAATAGCTGACGACGTTTGACAAAGGATAAAAGCCTGATCGTTGTATAGAGCTCTACTTTTAAGAAAATGGGTGTATAAGTATATGTTTGGATGAGCCTATTTGATAAGAAAACAAAAATACAAAAATAATAATACAATAAGACATAAGACATAATAACTTCTTACCCATTAGTAATAATATAACTATCGTAAAATATAATTACATATAATGACTCATATGAATGATATAAGATAGGTATACTATTATCTATTATAGCCATGTGGAATCAAACGAGTGAAAAAAATGGAAGCACTAGGTGTAGTCATATCCATAGTGAGTAAATTAATTAATATTGTACGCTTCATATCAATTTAAGTAATCGTGAAAGACACCTCACAATTCAAAGTTGTCCTTTGATAAATTATATAAATAAATGAATGAGTTATGAATGCCATACATGTATATCTTACATATACATACATGTATACGAATGTAAACCTTAATTGGCGATTGTATGTATTTAACTAGTTAATAGATGTTTTATATATACAAAATCGTAATAATGAGTTATAAATAATAATTATAACTATTAAGTAATAATAATAATTGTTTAATAGATATCTATATATATGTACATATATAGATAAATATTATGGATAGACGTATAGCATAACTCAATTACAACATGTGCTATTTTTGGCAAGAAAAAGTGTCGGTGCAATGAGTGAGCAAAAGAAAACAAAAGGGAAAAAGGTAAAATGAAAAGTAAATTGTATAGTGTTTACTATATAGGAAATAAGTGAAAATCGGCTAATAAGGAAAGTTATCTAATGTTTCGTCTATAAATAGCACATGAAAATTTTGACAGATGCCACACCAATTAAAATGCAATCGTTCAATATATAGATGTGTCGAACAGCATAACAATTTTATAGGAGCATTCATTTATCACTTCCAAAATTATAAGTAAGTTTCTATATGCCTCCATTTTGAGCCTTTTGTTCATTTCTTTATGCTAGATCAATTATGTTTCTCTTTTATTCGGCCATCAACTTATATTATTGCTAAATGCATTCGTCGTGATCCAGTAGTTTCATGATTATATTGAGCGATAATATTTATTGTGTATTTCATTATTTATTGATAACCCGAACGTTTGAGCATGCATAGTTAAAGTTACAATGTACGAATGATAAGGAAGGAGTCATTTCTATTCAATTAGAATGACTAAGTTGAATGATGTTTAAGGAGTCCGTCCCTATTAAATTAGGGCGACGAATATGTATGGCGGGATTTTCTAGATGAATACACCCGTGTAATGATCAGGAACTTTAAAGGAAAATATTCGAAAGTATATTTTAAATAGAATTTCAGGCTTAAAGACTTATAAGGAGTAATATTTCTACTTATTAACTTCACACTTTCAGTTGGTAACCCAACGTACTACAACATTACTATTATATGACCTCTATACTCACTTGCATAAAATATCCCTATCCTTGTGCATAGAAACTTGTTGGGCATTGTCGTTCACCTTTACATTTTCATACCCAGGTTGCAAAGCAGAGACGAGTTGAGAACGAGAAAAATTAAGAGTAGCTAAAGTATTTATTATTCATGTATCTTTATGTACTTTTTTAAATAAAATTGTAATGACATTTGCATATTGTATTATGTTCGATTCCACGAGTTCATTTAGAACTCAACCTTTTTATTCGTTACTATTAAATAAATGAGATTTATGGCACTCGAATGTAAGGGTTGCCACACTGCACATATAGTATATAGTGTGATTGTATTGCATTATGCACCTAAGTCATAAAATTGGATTATGCACCTGTATCATGTAGTGTACTTTAATCGATAAAATGGATTATGCACCTAAGTAATAAAATGCACCTTTAACATGTAATACATGCAGTGTTATAAGTTGAATTATGCACCTGTTATAGCTTGCCCATCTATAAATGTAGTTAATTAGATTTTGCACATGATATTATATGTAGCATGTTGCAACTAATATTATATAAAACAAACTTGCACCTATAAAAAGGTTATATTGCATATTAAAAAAATGAAAATTAGTAGTATAATGAAAATTGCACCTAAGAGTTATTAATAAAATTGTATAAACTCAAGAAATGATCAAGTCAATGGATAAAGAATTTCAATATGGTGATTTTTACAAGAAGTTTTCGGATGATATGAACAAGTGGTTGGTGAAAATACAAACAACAATCCACACAGCTGATGTGGTAAGTTTCAGTTAAGACAGACTATATTTATGTATTTTGCATAAAGATAATTCGATTCTTACACGATTATATGCTAAAAACAGGTGTATATCCCCATAGTCTTAACCAATCACTACTTCTTATTATGATTTAACTTTCAAACGAACAAATGCTATGTTATTGACAACTTAGCATATGGCGATGGCTGCTTAGATAGATACAAAGAAGTTGTAAATCTTTTGGTAAGTTTGTATCAAACTAAACTGCATGTTTTTTATTCAAATTTAGTTTAAATATAATTTTTACTTGTACCTGGAAACAGAAAGAGCTATTAGTGGATTATTGTGTTACTAACAAACATCCAAAAGCAAAAAAAAAATAACATTTGAAAAGGTTGAAAGGTTGAGAATGTTATAAAGGACAACTGAAAACACAGTAGATTGTGGAATATTCCTAGTGAGACATATGGAAACTTTTATGGGGACATCAATGTCATAGTGGATTTGTGGATTCAGGAAGGAAGGGAATTTACAAAAGGAACAATTAAATGGCCTTCGATACAAGAATTTGAACCGAATCCTAAACTCTGCACATAATCAGATGCTATGGAAAGTAAAATATTACATTGAAGAGTATGATGGATATTATGCCGAGTTGAAAAAGAAGCTAAAACAGTTTTCATTTCAAAGAATTCAAGAAAGGTTGAAGTAGGATGCATAGAATGCTTATTTTACTTTTTTAATATTTTTGCACGGTGAAACATTTGTTATGCCATTATGATATTTTAAATAAAGGAATTATCTAAAATTTGTTAAATACTATATTTTGAAATAGCAGGATTTGTAGATCTATAAAAATTTTGCTAGGTGCAGGGTGCAATAGCACCCACAATGCATAATTTAGTTTATCAAATAAATAATTACAAATTTTGCTAGGTGCAGGGTGCAATAGCATACACAATGCATACTACAGTTTATCAAATAAATAATTACAAATTTGCTAGTTGTAGGGTGCAATAGCACATAAATAACAGGTGCATACCTAGGTGCATAATGCAATACACAATTTTTTTTGCTAGGTGCAAGGTGCAATAGCAAATAAATTACAGGTGCATATCTAGGTGCATAATACAATATACAAAAAAATCTGTAGGTGCGGGGTGTAATAGGGTGCAATAACTATATTAAGGTCATAACACCTGCAGTATATTCCACTTTGTTAAACATTGCTCAACTTAATTCCAGTTTACCCAATTATTAAAAACACAAAAGTCAAAAAATAAAACTGCATGTACTTTGATTTTACTTTGACACACCCTAGTAAAGTCAAATCCATATTACCACCTGCAATTTATTCCACTTTGCTTAAAAATTTCCTAATTATACCCAATTTTTAAAACAAGTAAAAAAAATGAAAAATGCACCTACTTGCAAAATATAATAAAAGAAATAACTTTGAATTTTTGAAACAAAGTCAGAACTAACAAAACAACTATTATTTCCAGTATTAACATGAAAAAAACCACAAAGTTTAACAAGGATTATTTCCATCTCTTATTCTCCAAAAAAAAAAAGTGTTAGCACCTACTATATAGTATCTGCTTATGTTGCTTTAGTGACTCTCTACTGCATTTTCTTCAGCCATCGCCTGCTCTTTCACCTCTTGATCTAAAAATTTTTTAGCCAAGATCATAGCTTTCTTCTTAGTACAAGATCTGATGTTATGCTTATCCTCTCCACAAAAACTACATGCCCTGTGCTTGTAAGCTATTTTTTAATAGCTTCTTCACGAGCACTTGTTATTATTTTATTCCCACATCCTTTGTTTCGTACATTTTGTGGTGGATGAACATTAATATTTTATGGTTGAGGGATTCCAATCCAAGCACCTATAAAATCCTGAGCTCCCATTGGTGGAATGTCTCCCATATCAAGATCAGCCTTATCCTTCAAAACTTTTATTGTGTCCCTGAATGATCTAAGTTTAATAGGATCATTCATAAGAAGATTAACACAATGATCAAACATACTATAAATGTCCTTTACAACAACACCAACTTGTTCCAAAGATCCAATTAGATTTTTATTGACCAAACTGTGAGGATCTTTAGCAGGGCCGGTGATGAGGGGGTGCCCAATGGGCTATTGCACATGGCCCCCCATTTATATAGGGCCCCAAAATTTTTGAACTAGTCCATATATGTAGGCTCAATTCTTAGGCCCAGTTTCTATCAACTTTTTAATTTATTAACTTGGGTCAATTATATTGGATATAACTTAAGTTTGTTGTATAACTTTAACAAAATTAAAAGGCCCATTTTCAATAATCAGTGTTAGTCCATGAAAACTTGCTGTAATATGAAAACTTGTTGTAATATGAAAACAAACGTAATATACAGGACCGGTGATGAGGGGGTGCCCAATGGGCTATTGCACAGGGCCCCCCATTTATATAGGGCCCCAAAATTTTTGAACTAGTCCATATATGTAGTCCATATAATTATATAAAAGTATGTTATTAAATTATTATACTTGTATTTGGTGTTAAATGCAAATATAGTGTATGGGTAAGAAATATAAATGAGATAAGAGTTGAAGGACTAAAAGTGTTAGGTATGAAAGTGGAGGGTAGAAAAAGAAAATATGCAAATATATCCTCCTCCTTCAAAATTCTGGAAAAAAACACATTTTATATGTGTGTATATATACGTACGTACGAAGAAGGAAGGGCAAGAAGAGAGAAATCAAAATCGAGCTAGATTTTTGAAATTGAAGGTTTTAATACCTTGATTCTACATCCTTAAGGTAAGAACACCCTCTCTAAACCCTTAATTTGATTGTTAGATGATTTTGGGTGAAGAACCCTAAATTGAGAGATTGAGAATTTATGGGTTTATGGGTGTATAATGATTATTGTAAAGATGTTATAAGTTTAAAATAATGAATTTCATTGTTAAGAGCTTAGTAAGTAAATTGAGTATGATTATTGGAGTTTTACTTAATGTTTCATGTAAATGAATAAGTAAAGAAATGAGATGATGGTGATTATAGGTTGTTATTGTTGTTAAATGACAACTTAATCACCTATAAGTATGTGTAACATTATGAGATGAGTGTATGATGGCTAGTTGAGGATTGAGTGTTAGAAGTGAAACACTTGAATTCTAACTAGTTGGATGTTAAAGAGTTAACTTTGAGTCAAATTCAAGGGTGGTGATTGAGATACAAGAGTATTCAATCAACCATGTTTTTGACACCATGGTATGGACTATTTGAGTCAAATTGTATGGAGTTGAGGATCCTTAATTCATATTATGTTGCTATGTTAATGTTAATGTGATGTTATATATTCCTTTACTTACTAAGCATCTTTGTTTACCGTTATGTTATCAATGTATGTAGGTGAGCAAAGTGGGACACGAGGCGATTTGGGTCAAAAGTCCAAGCGGGAATAGTGGTGGACTTGCTACAAATAAGTAGGAAGTAATCCTTTTGAATCATGCTCTCGATACGTAGAAACGCCCAAAGTTTGTAAGGTTGTTGATCAATCGAATTTGATCATCCTTTGTAGCTAAGTTGTTACGTAGGGAATCTTGTAAAGTACTATGTTGGAAAGTTGTTATGGGTCGTAATTACCCCATGTGAAAGTTGAATTGTGGTTATTTGTGTCATGTTACTAAAGGTTTTCAAATGGGTCATTTTGTTGAAACTAGTCGAATGATGGTTTGATGGATTAAGTTGCTTGTTATTATGTCAAAGTGTATGTTCAAATTTCTGAAAATGTGGTAAATGGTAGTAAGTTGATATTACATCCACTTGATTGCAAAAGTGACCAAAAATGGTAAATATTCGATTAAGAGTTCAAAACCATTGAAATCACAAATATCGTAAAAGTGCCAAATGGGAAACTTTCGTTATGTCATATTAAGTATGTCTGCAAAATTTAATGTCGTGATTATAAACGAGTCAAAAGTTATGCGCGTATCAAACTGGATCAAAAACTTGAGTTGTGCATACTTGGTTGTTCAGGACCCAGTATGCGATCGCGTAAGGGTCACGCGATCGCGTACCCATTGAAGAAAATGAATCAAAAGCTTTTATGTTGTAGGTACGTGATCGCGTACCCTTCCCGGGAACGCGTACCTTGTACTAAATTTCGAGCAGAAGCTTTCCATGTACTGAGTACGCGATCGCGTACTCCTAGATGTGTCAAGTACGCGATCGCGTATGCTTACCAGGATCGCGTATGGTATAAAAAAAAAATTTAGGGGCGTTTCAAATTCTTAGGCCTAGTTTCTATCAACTTTTTAATTTATTAACTTGGGCCAATTATATTGGATATAACTTAAGTTTGTTGTATAACATTAACAAAATTAAAAGGCCCATTTTCAATAATCATTTTTAGTCCATGAAAACTTGCTGTAATATGAAAACTTGCTGTAATATGAAAACAAACGTAATATACATCGTAATATGCATCTGTTGGAACTTGGACGCATGCTGAATTGACTTCAAGAGACAACATCCATTCATAAATTTTCAATCTTTGTGCTCTATTTAATTAAGGTAATACACTAAAACTTTCAAATAATTATCTTTTATTTTATTTATTTTGATGAAAGTCTAGGTTTTTCTCTTTCTAGGGTTTATTTGATGAATACAAATCATTCAAGTTTGTCATTATGTTTAAATTTTATATGTATTGAATTTTTTTTGTTTGGTCAGTAATTAGACATTCTTTGATTGTTGTTACAAAATTTTCAGAAATCATGCCTTCTAAAACAGTAAGACATTATAATTCCGGTCATGAAAAATATAAAAAGAAACAAAGACTTAAAGAACTCGTTAAATCTCAAGCTGGGGCTTTAGATAAATTTGTTCAAAGAAAGACACAAGACTCTTCTTTGAATGAAAATATTGATGGTGATGTAGGTGGTGATAATGATGATGATATAGTTAACGAGGATGAAAATATTATTGGTGATAATGTTGGAGATAATAATATTGATAAAGATAAAATTAACGAATATGATGTTGATGATATTGATGTTGACACTAATCATCTTAATGATCAAAATTATGGTAACAATGTTGATGATACTAATGTTGGTGTTGGTCCAGTTGATATATTTGATCCAAAACGTTGGGATGGTCTTAGTTCTGATATGATTAAGATTTTGGTAGCAAATGGTCCTAAAAGAGATACCTTTATTGTTAAGGGTCCAAAAGATGGATCTTCTAGACGATTTTCCGTCGCTTTTTATACTAGAGTACTACCAAATAATGAGAAGTGTGATAGAGAATGGCTAGTATATTCGAAGGAACTTAACAAGGTATTTTGTTTTTGTTGTAAAATATTTAGGAAAGGCGTAGGGAAAGGTCAATTAGATAATGAGGGTTTTGCAGATTGGCAACATCTTAGCACTAGACTCAAAGAACATGAAGCCGGAACTGAACATTGGAAGAACAATTGATAAGCAGGCGCAAGAACTTCTTAAGAAAGAGAGAGATCATTGGAAGAATGTTCATTTCAATTGTGAAATTTCTTGCTAAATATAATTTAGCATTCCGGGGATCATATGAGAGGTTGTATCACGATAGCAATGGGAATTTTTTGGGTTTAATTGAAATGTTAGCGGAGTTTGACCCAATTATTAAAGAGCATGTGCGGCGTATCACAAGTGATGAAACTCATGTTCACTACCTTGGTCATACCATCCAAAATGAGTTGATAATATTACTTGCCGGGGAAATTAAATTGGAGATTATTAAAAAAATAAAGCAAGCAAAGTATTATTTTGTGATACTTGATTGTACTCCTGATTCTAGTCATCAAGAACAAATGTCTTTGATATTGAGGTATGTAAATGTCTCATCTACAAGTGTTAGTGTTGAGGAATCATTTTTAGGATTTTTGAGTGTTGATGATACTACAGGTGAGAGACTTTTTAATGTTACATATGAAGAATTGAAGTTTCTTGGTCTTGATATTGATGATGTACGTGGTCAAGGTTATGATAATGGATCCAATATGAAATGAAAATATAAGGGGGTACAAGCAAAATTCATAGAGATTAATCCTAGAGCTTTTTATACTCCATGTGGTTGTCATAGTCTTAATCTTGCACTGTGTGATATGGCTAGCACTTGTGGCAAAGCTAGAGAACTTTTTGGAATCATACAACGAATTTACACATTTTTTGCCAATTCTTCCAAGAGATGGCAAATTTTGAAAGATAACATCACAAAATTGACTCTCAAGTAATTGTCCGCCACTCGTTGGGAGAGTCGTGTTAATAGTGTCAAAGCTATTAGATTTCAGATCACAGATATAAGAGAAGCTTTACTTCAAGTAGCGGAAAGTGACAGATGCTCAAATTCAAAGTGCAGCGAAATCCCTAGCTGAAAATGAGCTTGGTGATTTTGAGTTTTTAGTCGCAACTGTGATTTGGTTTGAAGTACTATTCACGGTCAATTTGGTGAGCAAAAAGTTACAGTCAAAAAATATGATTCTCACTATTGATATTAAAGAAGTGAAAGGGTTAATATCTTACTTTGAGGAGTATAGAATCACACGTTTGTCTAAATCAATTGATGTTGCTAAGGAAATTGCCAATCAACTAGAAATCGATCCGATTTTCCCCCAAAAACATCCAATTCGTAGAAAATGGAAATTCGATGAGAATTCGAGTGACCAAGATGTTTTACTATCCGTGGAAGAGTCGTTTAAGGTTAATTATTTTTTGTACATTGTTGATCAGGCAATTGCTTCTATTACAACAAGATTTGAACAATACACCAAGTATGAGAAAGATTTTGGTTTCTTGTTTTCTAGTCAGAAGTTGAAGTCGTTCGATGACAACGATCGCAAGTCGCGTTGTAGTGATCTAGAAGATGCACTCAAGAATGGTAAACAATTAGATATTGATGCAAATGAACTCTTTGTGGAGTTAAGATTGCTCAATAGTTTCTTGCCTGATGAAAATATAGGGCCGATTGATATTTTAAGATATTTGAAACAGGTTGATATTTTTCCTAATGCAATAGTTGCATATAGAATATTGCTGACTATCCCCGTAACTGTAGCATCTGCAGAAAGAGGTTTCTCAAAATTAAAGTTGTTGAAGTCCTACATGAGATCCACAATGTCATAGAAAGACTTAATGGATTGGCACTGATAGCTATTGAGAACGACATACTAGAGATTGTTGATTATGAGGAGTTGATCAACACCTTTGCGTCCATGAATGCTTCAAGAATCGCACGATTTAAATAGTAGATTTTGATGTACTTTGATTTGAGAACATTTTTTATTTTTTGTTACGCTTCTTTTGATTTTTATGTTTATAACGATTTTGTAGTAGTAATGAACATTATTATGTTATATATATAAAAAAGTTATATAATAGGGCCTCATTTTTGTTGTGGCACCGGGCCACCAAATTCCAAGCTCCGGGCCTGATCTTTAGGAGGAGCATCAATGCACCAACGTCGTCTAACATACTTTTCTGAATATTCTTTAACATTAGACATTTTGAGTACATAATAAACATGACGACAAAAATACCCAAACCTTTCAAACATTATGCAGTTGCTTGATACTTCGTTTAAATCTAGATAGAAATCAACTTCACTTATAGGAGGAAATAAACTCATAAAAAAAGGGTGTTCCATTCTATCCGTAGTCTCATAAATCCGTGCATTTTTTACACTCCTGTCGATAATTGTAAACTTCTTCAAACCTAATTCTTTCAACTGTGATTTATCAACACTAAAGCACATACAATATTTTGCAGACGCTTTCATTTGTGCCTATACTTCAAAGAAAACCGCCCTAGTAAACAACTTCACAACATGCTTTTCCATAGGATAATCAGTTACCACGTCTGGAGTAGTATAAAGAGACTCGTGATTATTCTTAGACTGCTCAAATCTTTGGCCTTCCCTTGCAGTTTCAAAGAAACTGAAAAATTCAACTAAAGTTGAACTTCTACTCATAAGCTATTGAAACATATGATTCTCATTTTCGGAACGAGATGATGTCCTCATCAAACCAGACATATTCCATACCCTAAAATATGTTAGAATCCAATTTTGTCTAAGATTAAACAGGCCAGTTAACCACCTATGCCCCACAAGTTGAAAACAACTGAGAATCGAAAACTCGAGTATCAAATTCTTCAGGATCTAACTTAACAGTCCAAATTATATTTGAAATTGAAGCCTTAAAACCACTATTTGAAATTGATGGACCAACCTCTATAAAAATAGATAAAAAAATCTATTAGAATAGGTGCATAATGAATGACCCAAAAAACACAAAAGTGTAGAAAAGTAAAAGTACTATTAGAACATGTAGATAATGAATAAAAATACCTTAATTGAGATTTTCTCAGTGATGTGCCACATATACAATCTATGCCTTGCATTTTGAAACACTTTCTCAACAGTAACTTTCATGGCGGAATCTTGATCAGTCATGACAATTTGAGGTTCAACAGGAGAGGATTTCTTAAAGGCATTTAACAACCATTCATAGGAAAATGCATCTTCTTTGGATAACAACCCAACACCAAATGTTACACACCTCTTGTGATTATCAATTCCAGTAAACAGTATGAAAATCATATCATACCTGCATATTTTAAAAATAATAATAAGTCATGCACAGTACATAACAAAAAGCACCTACTAGTTTGGGTTTGTTTAACTTCACATATGATTATGCACATTTGTTAAAAATGATTATGCACATGTAGTTTATAATATAAAACTTTTGTAATTTACTGGAATATGACTTTAGTAATTAACTAAATTATGCATCTGTAGATGTCATTATGCACTTGTGTTAAAATAAAGTTATGCACCAGTACTTTGTATTATAAGTCTTTAGTTAATTTGATTGAAGTAGTTAATTTTAAAAACAATGGTAATCATGCACAGTAGATAACAGTAAATACATAATAAAACAACTAAAAACTGAAAAAGCACCTACTTGTTAGTACGAAGCGTAGCATCGAAAGACACTACATCTCCAAACACCTAGTAATTACACTTTGCATCCTCATCAGCAAAAAAAAAACCCAGCTACATCATCATGCTCAGTAGTGAAATACTCGAAAGACAAATCAGGAGCAAACATCTTTTTTTCTTAAACATTTGAACAACCATTTATGCATCTGCTTTCCCAATGTACTTGTTAACATTTCTTTTAAAAATTATTGGTACATCTCATGTGTGACAAGATTGTTCTAGAAGATTATTGACAAAGACATCTTGAAGATTAACGAAGACATCTAGAAGACCAAAAGACGTTAACTAGAAGCTATTGTCAAGGGGAGTCTGTTGGTGCATATTGTGTGACAACAACCTTCTATATAGTTAGATAGTTAAGTAGTCGTTAAAGTTCTATTGTAATCGTTTTAATATGTACCTAGCGAACATATGAGCTAGCGAACACAGAAGGAACAAACATATGAGCTAGCAAACATAGAAGGAATGAACATAGGTCTAGCGAACATATGTGTTAGGATAGTGGGCCAACGAACTTGGCTAAGTTCGCCTAAGCCAAAGGCCGGCATGTTATGTTATATATATGTTTGTTCGGTTTAGGTTTAGGTGTGAACAATTAGAGTTTCTACAGGTACGAGCTAACGTAAAGTTCGTGATTGATTGTAACTTTGAGATATAATCAATAAAAGAGTTGCGTTTAAGATATTAATTTGCATATAATCGTTTAGATTTCTTGTTTGTGTTGATTGACCGTTTACAGGGACTCTACACCTGTGAACTGGGTGGTAACCTCGTTAACGATCCACGGTTAAGGGACGTACAATTGGTATCAGAGCATTAATCTCTTACGATTTGGTTCGGGGTTCAAATCCACAAAAGCAAGTCGTGTTTGGGTTGTTTGTACGTTAATTCTTTGCGTTTTTGTGACCAAAATTGTTTCAGAAAGTTTAAGGTTTAGTTTCGTTCGTATCTCAAGGTTTGGACGAAGTTTGGATCGAAAATTTTCGGTTTTTGGGGTTTATAGCTCGTTTGGCGAACTTAGGGGTTTTGGGCGAACTTAACTCAAGTTTGCTAAGCTACAAGTTCGGAAAACTTCACTGCGAACTTATTAAGCGAACTTACTCTCAAGTTCGCTAGTTTAATTGAGCGAACTTATCTCAAGTTCGCTAGTTACTTGTTCATTGACGCTAGTTCGGCGAACTTAATCAAGTTTGTTGATCAGCGAACTTACTTCTTATTCGGCGAACTTTTCCTTTTCCAAAAAAATAAAGGAGTTTTTTGGAGGGAAAGTCGCGAAATTTTTTTTTCTACCAAATCTTGTTTCCAAGCTTACTACTCCTTAATATTAGTGTGTGAAATGTTTCATTTTACTCAAGGACTTTTCGCACTTTTTGAACGAGATTTTGGAGGGAAATTTTTTTGAAGGAGTAAATTGAAATAAAAAAATTTAAATGTCAAATTTGAAGAAAATGCTTGAAATGGACCACGAGGTCGGTCGAGCTATTTCTCCACCAAAGCTATTGAAGATTGAAGATTCTATTGGTGGAAGGACAGATTTGAGTTTTTTTGTAGATTCCACGATATAAAAGATGTAGATTTGTATCGATGAGGGGTACGTTCCACCAACTCAAGAAGTGGATGGGAAGAACATAGTTTATCCTTATTCACAAATGAAAGAGGAAGACAATATAATGTATCAGGCTGAGAATAAAGCTTTATCAAGCATTAAGATGTGTTTACCTTAGGAGATACTACATACTTTCAGAAACTACAGAAGTTCAAAGGAGCTCTGGGAATGTATAGAAAGAAGGTTAAAGGATAATCCTCAGGTGAAAAAAGGAAAGATCGAGTTACTGAAAAAACAGTTTGCAGTATTCCGATACATCAAGGGAGAGGAACTAGATGACATTATCACCCGATTTTACCACTTGATGACTGAGCTGGATAGTAATAAGGTGGAATACAGTGAAGCAAAAAAAATAGATAAGCTGCTAGATGCCTTACCTCCTAAGTGGGAGTTCTATATCTTGATGATAAGAAATGATGAAGCTAAATACTTGGCGATGACACTTGAGGAAGTTATTGACAAGATGAAAGCTTATAACTTTGAATTGCAGAAGAAGGATATGGGAACTGATCAAGTTCAAGATCCAGGGATATATTATGGAAAGCTTTCAACTGCAAATACATCATCTAGTAATACTACTGCTTTCTTCTGTGGAGATGCAGAGGAATGAATGGTATTAAAGAATGAAGGTATATGCTTGTTACAAGCATTTAGAGATGAAGAAAACGGAACAAGTGCTTCTATAGGGAAGTCTACTCAAGGGCACAAGAAAATGCCGATGAGTGTGAAATCTGCTGAAGAACAAATTTCTGTTCTTGCTTCGTTCGTTGCTTCATATGAAATTATATTCAGGGAAAGATCAATGATCTTGCTATTTGGGATAAGGATTATGATCAAATTGACCCTAATAATCTAGAAGAGATGGATCTACAATGGCAGCTAGCTATGATGTCCAGAAGACTGAAGAGATTCATGCTTAGGAAATGTAGGAAGCTGGTTGGAGGAAAGATTGGTTTTGACAAGTCAAAAGTAAAGTGCTATAACTGTCAAGGTTTTGGGCATTTTGCTCGTGATTGTCAAAGGCCAAATATGGGTCAGCAGTCATCTCACGGGAATCAAGGGTCTGGGAACAGTTTGAGTTCGAAGGCCTTGGTAGTTCAACAAGTGGATGGAACGTTCGACTGGAGTGCACACTCTGAAGGACCCGGGAATTCAGCCCAGGCCTTTATGACAGAAGTTAATGAAGACAGTCAATCAGAGAGGGATACCACGAAAGCTAAGAATACTTATAAGGAAGTTCAGGAATCAGAATCAGATGTGCTGAATCTGGAGCATACAGGGAGAATCAGCACTGAGGATTTCATTGCACACATGGCTGATCTACAAACAGATAAACAAAAGGTGTGTCTTGACTTACGTACTATTAAAAATGTTTGTTGTTTGTATACGGACCTGAAGGAACAATTAACAGTTCAGGTAGAGTCAAATACCTCTGGGTCAGCTCAAATTAAAAAATTAAAAGAAGAAAATGTTTGCTTAAAAGAGAGTAAATCTGACCTAATTAGTAAAATTAAATCTGATGCTCAAGATACACAAATCTTGAAAAATACTGTAAATGAACAATCTATGAATGATCATTTATATGAGCACAAAGAAGATTTGACTAAACAGATTTCAGATAAAGATAAAGAATTGGGCGATGCAAAAGTTAAAATGGTCGAATTAAATCAAAAATTTGAATAGTATCGTAATTCTTCTTTAACTTTATCAAACATCTTGGGCTCTCAAAGAAGTGCTAAGGATGTGACGGGGTTGGGATACTTTGAAATACCCCCACCTTTTAATAATAATTATTCTTCTTGACTTAGTGAGCTGATTAATGATGATAATGACTCTACTAATCCAAAATTATGTGAACTTTCTAAGACTTTCGAGTCAGAGAAAGTTGAATCGATCAAATCTGATAAGACAAATGAGTCAAGTGAATCCACACAAGAGAAAACATCTCCACAGTTTCAAAAACCTGGTCGGTTCGTGTCTAGTGGTATTGTTCAAGGAAAAGCAAATGCTGAGTCAAATGTGACAGGTAATGAAAAATTAAAAGATAAGAAAACGAAACACACTTTGACTCAAGACCAATCATTTACAAAGGCTTTTTCAAAGAAAGCGACTTGAAGGATTTCGTGCTTTAAATGTCATGAAAAAGGGCATGTATCCTCTTGTTGTCCAAATAAGAAAGCTGGTGCAAAGTCTAAACAGGTGAAGAGAAATCAATCACCCGTAGGATCTAAACCAGGGTTGGGTAGTAGATCAAGGAGCAATTCTCCAAGAATGAATAGCTCAAATGATAAAACTACAAATAACCAATATGACCAAAGACATCAAACTCAATGTAGAACTCAAAATTGGTTTAAAATTGGGTCTACTTCTCACAGTCAAGGGGTAAATTATAGGAATTCACAGAATTTGAATAATCAATTCATAGTTCAACCGAACTCATGGGATCAACCCCGACGGTCTGTATTCGAGAGGGTTTCTCCCAACTCTCCGAATAAGAGACACTATGGCGACACACATAAACATGTAAAACCAATTCCAAGAGAATCCAAGTCACCTGAAAGGAGAGATGGATATCTGAAAGAAATTTACGTTTGTTGATGAAAAAGAACAATCCAAGACAGTAACGGCTTGGGTACCCCTTAATAACTAATTTTGTTTTTAAGTTTGTGCTCGTGCAGGAGAAGTTCAGTGGATGCTCTAGGCACAGAATGATAAGGAGGAGTTTGTTGATGAATTTAATTATGCTAAAGCTTTTGACAGATCAAGTTTGAGTTGTTAGTTCAACATAAACAGGATGAGAAATATTGAATAACTAGTCAAATATATTTGTGTATAAATATTATCTTAAAAAAAATAAATAAAAATAAAAAAAATCCGAGAGTATTCGAGGCTTACGACAAGATGAAGAAAATTTAGCTACAGTTAAGGCTTTTGCACACTTAAACTAGCAAAAGTGATAAGCAGCTTCATCATGTGATGTATTGATAGGCAATTAACACAAGCGTTTCTGAGCTTTTAATAAGTAACTTTAATAAATGGGTCTTATTTTGAGGGGAACACACTATGACGTATGACATTAAAGTCTTAATTCTGAACTATAGCTTGTCCTAATCCATGGTTATGAGTCTTTATATGAAATCATTTGGGGGATATACTAAATGTTTCCTCTAGGGATATACTAAATGTTTCCTCTGTTGTACGAAAGTACAGACCTGGACTCAGATACTATATCTATTTGGCAATAGCATTAAAAAGTATATCAAACTTATAAGATTTCTATCTTAGTCAAATTATGTCGCTCTGTCGTACGAAAGTACATACCTGTCATCACTGGTTTGACTAAAACTGGTTTTGCTTACCCGAGTCAAGTTATGTAGCTTTGTCGTACGAAAGTGCAGACCTGACACCAATGTCTTGACTCTAAAAATGATATTTGTATACTCACTCAACCCATAGGTTTTGTACATGTCTGAAATTCATGGGTATGTCATGGGTGGGAACCACAAAATAATATGCATAATAACAATAATAATTGTTGCTCAGAAACTCGAGTGTAGATTGTTTAAGTGGACAACAATATCAATAATCATTTTGAAATGTTTATCACGTCTCATAATAACTAAGGAATGAAAATTTCCTTGTATTCAAGATGGTCTTAAACGCTACCTGATTGTTGCTCATGAATCTCACAAAAATATTAAAATTATATTATACTTACTTTATATATATACTATACTTAGTTTTCAATTGTATATAAATATTAAAAATTTGTTGTTGTTTTTTTAAATAGAAGAAAATTATTCTTGTATTAGTCATCCTTGTTGGAGAAACAATTGATCTAATCTGTCATATTATAAGCTATTTGTAAAATGTTGAAGAACCAGACAGCTCAGGAGGAAATATTGTGTTATAATAGAGATGATATGAGAGAGAAGAGACGGAAAAGCAAAACTCTAAAGTTTTCTTTCTTTGATGATCCCGATACACCAAAGTGTGGTGAGTTGTCAAGTCCTTCAAAGACTTTTGGTATGCGTGCTACATCTCAGAGGGGGTCTGGTAATCTACTGAGACTTCACAAGATCAAGATCAGTTGGGACATCTAGAAGATGTTTAGAAGACCCAAAGATAATTGAAGATATGAAGATTACAGAAGATTTTAAAGGACACTTCTAGAAGCACTTGTCAAGGGGGAATCTGTTGGTACATCTCAGGTGTGACAAGATTTTCTAGAAGATTATTGACGAAGACAGCTTGAAGATTAACGAATACATCTAGAAGACCAATAGAAGTTATCTAGAAGCTATTGTCAAGGGGGAGTCTGTTGGTGCATATTGTATGACAACAACCTTCTAGATAGTTAGATAGTTAAATAGTCGTTAAAGTTCAATTGTAATCGTTTTAATATGTACCTAGCGAACATATGAGCTAGCGAACATAGAAGGAAAGAACATATGAGCTAGCGAAATAGAAGGAACGAACATAGGTCTAGCGAACATATGTGTTAGGATGGTGGGCCAACGAACTTGGCTAAGTTTGCATAAGCCCAAGCCCAGCGAACATGTTATGTTATATATATGTTTGTTCGGTTTAGGTTTAGGTGTGAACGATTGTACAGTTTCTACAGGTACGAGCGAACATAAAGTCCGTGATTGATTGTAACTTTGAGATATAATCAATAAAAGAGTTGCGTTTAAAATATTAATTTACATATAATCGTTTAGATTTCTTATTTGTGTTGATTGACCGTTTACATGGATTCCGCACCTGTGAACTGGATGATAACCTCGTTAACGATCCACGGTTAAGGGACTTACAAAATTCTAACATTCATTTTTGGAAACGCCTACTTGTTCATGTCTACCATGAATTTAATCAAAACTCTATATCCAACATTTGGTCCAATCCCTACTTGGGCTAACTTGAATAAGAAACCCTTCTGTGATGTTGAGTTTCCTCTGAGATTTGAGATGTTTAACATGATCAACACGAACCAATATATGATTGTGTTTCTCTTCAAACTTATACACAACATATTTATTATCGAATTTAATCACTAAACCTACCTCAGCTTCACAACTAGTTCTCCGTGATGGTTTTTCCTCTTTTTTGCTTTCTTTTTCTCTGTATTCTTATTGATAATATTCTCATTAGAATTCCCAGTAGCTCCAATCGAAACTTCTTCATCAATATCATGACTACCTTGAACATCCAACCGAAACTTCTTCATCAATATCATGACTACCTTGAACATCAACAAGTGAACTAATCTTTTTATCATCTTTTGATTTCTTAACTTCTTTGTGACCTTGTCTGCTGACTAACATACTTTTTTTCTAGATCATCCACCAAACTTTTTGAAGACGATTTCCTTCCTTCAAAACCACTTTTTATTACATAATCTTGATAAAAAAAAATGTAAGCTTTATAAATAGAATCAAACTCCATCCAATCACAGGTCTGAGACTATCATCAACAGTAGGTGTCTAAAATCTCAATCAAGAAGTAGTGACAGTCTCAACACCAACAGTATACCTTTTGGGGATAAAAACACCTTTATTGCAACAACAACAAAAAAAAACAAAAACAAAAGTGAGAACAAGACAAGTTAAATTAATAACTATAGTTGCAGAATTACAAAATACATACTTTGGAGTAGCTGCATAATCATATTTGGTGAAAAAGTTAGATTAGGTACAAAGTCATAGTAGGTGCAAAAATTTCATTAGGTGCATAGTCATATTAGCTGCTAAATGTTGCATTACTTGCAGAGTAATAATAGGTACAAATTTTCATTAGGTGCAGAAGTATATTAAGTGTAAACTTTACATAGGTGCATAATTACACAAATAACAACACAAAGTAATCAACACAACTAAAAATAAACACATACCTTATTATGCACCTGTGTTACACTAATACGTAAAGTATGTGCATAATTAAAAAAACAACAATACAGAGTAATAAGCATAGCTAAAATGAACTGCTTAATTAATTAAAAATCCTTACTTTCTCCATCTTTATCAATAACTTCGAAAATCTCTTTGTAAGTAGGTTCGAAATTAGAAAATTCACAATTCTAGTCATCAATATTCTCAACCGAGAACGATTTAAGTAAATTATGTTTATCAGTATCTTCAATGGAGACCAAATTACGTAAATTTTGTTCATCAATATCTTCAACTGACGTTGAATTACGTAAATTCTGTTCTTCAGTATCTTTAATTGAAATTGAATTATGTAAATCATGTTCATCAAAATCTGCAATTGACATTGAATTATCTTCGATCGACATAGAACTACGGAACTTGAATATGAATTGTGAAAATTATCAGAATTTACAATCACAATAATGCTCGATTAACACGAAATTGTATCGAAATTGAAATTTTAAATTGTCGTCGAATGAATGATCGTAGCATTATTTAGATTAATGATGGTTGCTTCTGAAAACCTAATTAGATGGATTATCAGAATTTACCCGAGTTCTCATTCAGTTGGAATTCTCATCGGATCCTTTAGCTATATATATATATATATATATATATATATATATAGAGAGAGAGAGAGAGAGAGAGAGGTGGGTTTAAATGAGAAGGCTAATTTTCGTGAAAACGTAGGAAACACTTCAAAATTACTTTTTAACTATCCAAAATACATTTTTCTTCAAAACTTTTTCAATGATTACTAATAAAATAACTTTTGGAAGCTATGATATAAATATAAATAAAAAATATTAACTTTTTTTCCAACTTTTTTTACGGTCGTTAGTGTTGTGATTAATTAAGATAATCACAAAATATAATATGATAATCACATGTGATTATTCTCTTATATAATGTGATTATCATGTGTTCGAGATAATCACAAAATATGATATGATAATCACATATTATTCATGTGATTATTAAGTTATAAAATGTGATTATTATGAATAAAAAAATTAATAAAAAATAATTAAAAAAACGTCAAAAAAAATTTATTTGAAAAATAGCTTCTAAAAGTTATTTGAGTAAGGAGTTACCAAGGAAATTTTGTGAAATAACGTGTTTTGGATAGTTAAAAAGTGATTTTGAAGTGTTTCTTACATTCTCACGAAAATTGTCCTTCTCATTTGAACTCACGACGATATATATATACATGTATATATATATATATATAATATATATACATGTATGTATATATATTACTCAAATATATATATATATATATATATATATATATATTCGTGGGTTAAAATAAGAAGGTAAATTTTTGTGAGAACGTAGGAAACACTTTAAAATCACTTTTTAAATATTAAAAATACGTTATTTTATAAAATATTCCTCGCAGCTCCTTACTCAAATAACTTTAAGAAACTATTTTTTCAATAAAAGAAATTTCGACGTTTTATTATGTTTTTAATTATTTTTTTATTCAAAATAATCAAATTTAGTAATTTGATATTCACATGTATAATATGTCTTGCATAATATATAGTCTAATGTAATTGTTGAATGAAACAATCTAGGAGATTTCAAGAAACAAAAATTTAACCTATCAATCATGTTAGCATTGTTTATCAATAAAATTGTAAAGATGCCCTTAATGTATTATGGTTTTCACCCTCTAAATTTCTGATATATACGTGTTCAGTCATTCATTTTAACTCAAGAGCACTTAACATCACATTATTCAACTCCTCCAATTTTATTATCCAAATAACTTATACTCCCTCCGTCCCAAAATAATTGTTCTGTTTTAACTTTTTGAAGTTTTCATTTTCAACTTTGACCTTAAATATTTTGTTTGTGTTATGTAATATTTGATGCAAAATATATGAATGGATTGAGTTTTAAATATATTTTCATTGGTAATTTTCATCAAGTATTATATATCACATACAAAATTATTTTAGGTCAAAATTGAAAAATAAAGACTTCAAAAAGTCAAAATATGACAATTTATTTGGGGCGGAGGGAGTATTTGAAACGGTGGATTCTTATTAAACTCCGTTATAAGGCTTTTTAAAAGCTATGAATAAGTTGGGCTGTCAAAGCCCGACTTAACTGGGCTTAGGCCTGCATCACTGAGCTATGTTACTATATTTAGTTAGTCCATAACATTGACGATATTTATTTGTGGGTTGAACGACAACTCCAAATAATTAGGGTTGTTCACTGTTCAGATAAAACCAGATTATCCAATTGGATAACTCGGATCGGACTATATGGTTTGGATAATTGGATTTTTGAATTGGCTCGGATCAGAACCAAACTTATTATTTCGGATTACGGATTGGTTTTGGTTTGTAAACTACAATCCGAATTATCCAAAAAAACCAAATAAGAAATAAATATTAATTTTTCAAATATTTCATATATATATATATATATATATATATATATATATATATATACACACACACACATGCAGATACATAATAGTTTACCAAATTATTAATATTCTATAAATATCTAAATATAATACTAGTATATAATAGTTGATGCTAAAGATCATATTAATTTTTGTAAATGCGATGAATAATTTCACAAACACTATAATATATAGTGAAGATGATATTGATTTGAACTTGTACAAATTAAACTTAGTATCATCCATTTTGTATATTTTTGTTATAATGTCTAACATACTTTTAACATATATATATTTGTGAATGTGTTTGGATATTCAAAAACCAAACCGATCCATCCAAATAATAAATCGGATGGATTGATTCGGTTTTTGAATTTGTTTGGACAGATCGGATTTATATTTTTGGAACCATAATCCATTTGGATTCAAGTATATGGATCGGTTTTAAACCGATCCATCCATTTGAACACCCCTACCAATAATATGTTATTTTGTACACAAAATTAAACATTAATTTCTCGATGGACACTTTCATTAAGTTAAACATTCTTATATGTAATAATGTAAAAGTCAAAAACTAACGACAGCAACTGAAATATATTTTACAGATAAGTAGTTACTAGTAACTACCTAACAAATGTTTTAAAACTCCTATTGTTAGTTGACTTACAAATAATCAAGAGGGTCATTTTGAATTTTTGATAATTAAACCTCGTTGACTTGCAAAATTAGAATATATAATCCAACCTATGATTTATAAGTGTGATGCAAATAGTTAGATGGATTAACGCGATAATATGATGAAAGGCCATTTGGAGTGGGGTGTGGTGCGGGATGTGATTTCACCACGACACCACGGTGATAGCAATCCCCGACGCAGTAGGGCGGCATCGTGATGGGTTTATCTGGACAAGGTTGGGAAAAAGTGGGCCCACCGTTTTTTCTTTTTCTATTTTCTTTCTCAAGTAAAAAAAATAAAATAATTTAAATATTCACGATCACGATTGGAGGACTCAAGTAAGGGATCGTGAATTAAGGGTAAAAGAAATACACGACAAAAATATTCACGATCGACTACGAGATGATACCACCGACTAAATTTGAAATCTTCCCAGGAACTTTATCAACACGAATCAATAATTTAGTTGTTGCATTTTATGTACTTTAATTATTTATGTATTTAGGATTTCAAATTTTTTTTTTAAAGTATTGTAATTTTTATTGTTAATGAAGATATTTTTATTTTAAAGTTTGTGTTTTATTTAAATTTTTATTTATATATAATTAATATATCATATATATCTGTTTTTGTGTAGAAAAGAAAATTAAAAAGAAATTAAAATTTTGGGTTCTACGTACCATAACATGAGAGATTATTTTATTGTCGGGTGTTATCTCACTGCATGATGTTATGGGTGATGAGCACCAATAACGTACCATGTGCTTGTTATCGCTGCGTATGATCTTTTATTAAAATCATTACCCTTTTTTTAACTATGTTTTTCGAAAAAAAAAATCATATAAAATTGAAAGCTTTTTAGTCACGAGACATAAATAAAGGTTAATAAATAAAGGATTAACTAATAGGAAGCTGAGATGGCACATGTGAACCTTTTTTTTCATATGATAAGGTTTTAATTTGTATGATTATCCTTATATTAAGGGACCCACACATGTAGGGTCCGACGCCGCAACTGAGCACATGATCTGACATCGGCGGCTGCCAACGACCGCCCAAAAAAGCCTAAATTATAGGAGTCGTTAGCGTATCGGATTTTAACGTTTTTTCTACCTTTCACTTCTACCCTTCGTAGTAACGTAATTTCACAACCTTACAGTAACCTTTGTTTCGAGGTGTTGTTCAACCTACTTAGTTGCGGTAAAAACAAGGAATTAAAATAAAAATGATAAAACGATTTTTATTTTTATTCATAATTTTTTTTTTGTAAATTTTTATTTTTTTCGCTTCACATGCGCTTTTTCTATTGTGAACCCTTATCTTTTTTTTTTTTTTTCCAAAAAGTTTTCGTTGTGAACCTTTATTTTATTTTATTTTGCTTAGAAATTTTTTAACTGTGAAGCTTAATTCTTTTAGCTTCACATAAATTTATGAATGTGTCAAGCTTAATTTTCAACCTTCACAATTCGTAAATTTTATGTGAAGCCAAAAAAAATAAGCTTCACATTTAAAAATAAAGTGTGAAGCAATTTATAAAATTGTGAAGGTCAACTGTTTTTACCATTTTTATTTTATCTCCACCCTTTCTTTATATATATATATATATATATATATATATATATATATATATATATATGGGAAGGTTCAAATGAGAACCAACTAAAAGTTGAGAACTAGTGAGAACTACTAATTTACGTATTTGTTCACATGTAATTAACTTCATTCATATGTGAACACTGATGTACATTTAATTGATAAAGAAAAAAGTAAAAAAAATCCTAAAATTACATCAAAAAACACAAAAAAATAAATATATGTTCACATTTGAATGATAATGTGAATAAATCGGTTAAAATGTGTTTTAAGATGTAATTTTAGGATTTTTTTGACTTTTTTTCTTTCTCAATCTAACCTAAATCAATGTTCACATATGATTAAAGTTAATCACATATGAACAAACACGTAATCTAGTAGTTCTCACAAGTTCTCTACTTTTAGTTGGTTCTCATTTGAACCTCCCACTATATATATATATATATATATATATATATATATATATATATATATAGAGAGAGAGAGAGAGAGAGAGAGAGAGAGAGATCCAAAGGTTGTGATCTATTTTTACTGTTTTTAATTTATCCACATATGAATGGGATCTTGTAAAAACAAGTGGATAAAATAAAAACAGTAAAAACAGATCTCAATATTTGAATAAATATATATATATATATATATATATATATATATATATATATATATATAAACGGGGGGAGATAAGATAAAAATGGTGAAAACATTTGACATTCACAATTTTATTAATTGTGAAGTTGAATTTATTTTTTTGTTTCACACTTAATTTTTAAATGTGAAGCTTATATCAATGGCTTCACATAAATTTTATGAATTGTGAATGTTGAAAATTAAGTTTCAAATATTCATAAATTTATATGAAGCTAAAAAATTTAGCTTCATAGTTAAAAAATTTATAAATTTTTGTAAAGCAAAAAAATAATAAAGGTTCAATAAAAACTTTTTAGAAAATAAAAAAAAATGTAAGGCTTCACAATAAATAAATGTATGTGAAACGAAAAAAATAAAACTTTACAACTAAAAAAATTTGTGAATTCAAATTGTTTTCACCGTGTTTATTTTAACTCATTGTTTTTACTAGTACCCAATCATATATATATATATATATATATATATATATATATATATTATCAAAAAAGAAGGAAATTTAGGGAGAGAAGAGTGAGAAGGATTTTTTGTTACTATGATTCTATACATTATTGATATGATTCAAATTTTTATTAATATAATTATATATTTTATTACTTTAATCCATTATTTTATTAATAAGATTTAATCTTTTGTTGCTATGATTCAAAAGTTTATAATAATGAAAAATTGAATTTTAAAATAAAAATACTGAATAATAATGATAAAATATATTTCTCCCTATTCTCTCTCTAAAAAACCTTCTTCCTTTATGTAACTCATATATATATATATATAAAAGGTTACAATGTGTGAGTACGTAACACCATTGAACAATACCAAACATAAATAAGTGAATCTTGAAAAAGCGAACCCTTTCACTTTAAAGTAAACGAAAGGGTAGCGGTGTTTAGGGTCATGACATTTTTAATCGCTATCCTGTGAGCCCACATCGACGCTTGTTTATTTTCCGTCAATATGTTTTTTATTTATTTATTAAAAAGACAGTGAACTCATAATACTCTATATATTTACGTCCATATTTGAGCTTGAAGTCACAATCTCATAGTTTAAGGGTCACCTAGATACTGATAGGTGAATTCCCTGTCTACGTGATTTTAATTTTTTATTTCACTAACCATAGTTGTAAGTTTGTAACATTACATGCTAATTTGTGATTTAATGAAAATCTCAGAGAGATAATTGTATATTGATAAACCATATATATTTGTACACAATGTTAGTACATAGGTGAACAAAAATCTATATGAAAATTGAAAGGGTAATTATGTCATTCATTATTATGTCAAAAAATAGAAAAATTTACTCCATTCAGATCTATCGAGTATAATATATTTTAATTCATTCGGATGTTATTTGCTTTAAGAGATACTAATTTATTTGTTAACGTTTCGTAACATGTTTGTTAATGTTAGTTTACGTTCGTTTGTTTATGTTTATTACTAACAGTTTTATTAAAATTATGCATACTTGTATAACTCATCTTCTTATCTAAATTTAATATGACAATATAGAGCTTTAA